>CM056742.1:11818315-14627847 GCA_029851415.1 Eretmocerus hayati
CAATACGCACTCGTAAAGTAAGCAAGCATAAAGCCCAACATTAGATTAAAGTCACCTCCAAAGGAATGCCATTCCAAGACACCACTCCGCTAAAATTTGCAGACTCTATAGTTCACTACCTATATACGTACAACTACCCCCCCCCCTCCCTTTACGTATTTTTTGTCTCAAACTCTTTTTACGGGCCTCATTACGATTTTCTATCTCTCTCAATAAATGCAATTCAGATGATAGGCGTGCTGCACATACAGACATAGTTTGCTATGCGGTCAAATCTAACCTCTCTTCGTCGTCGTTGAGTCGTGCGGTTTGGACTTATTGAGCCATCGGGCTTTATCTTTTGAGACAAGGTTTATATAGGTATTGGTTATATCTCCAGGAGGTTAGTACATATAGCCTTTTAAGCGCATAAATTTCATGAGACGCAGCGGTCGCCTGATTAATCGCGCCAATTATAATACCTACTTCAGCAGCTATATGTTGTTCTGCGTAAGACTGAATTCGTTCGTTTTGCAATGTGTCTAGTTTAGTGTGATGGTGCAGAAAGTTTGTGACGCAGTTAACGAGTTGGAAAAGATTGCAGAGTAGATGGTGACGCTATACATATATAGATGGTTCACTAGTGCGTTTTAGGAATTTATAGGTTAGGTATGAGGGGGGAAGCTATGGCTTCGCAATATTGCTTCGTGGATTGTATAGATCATTGACTGGTGATAGTATTGAGACAGCTTTGGGGTTGACAGGTATGCGCATTTTTTTCTGGAGAGTTCGAATCTTGGATAGATTGAGTCATTTTGACTGGTTTGGTTGGTAGACGTGTGCTGGTGGGGGTTAGAAGATACGGTCAGTATGGTAGGATTCAGTTGAGCGTTATAGAGTGTGATAAAATGAATTTTTGATAGTTTTTCAGTGAATCGACTTTTTTAACCTCTGCAAGATGGTACACTCCGTTGAGGTCTTACACTTTGACCGTTATCGCAACGGACACTCAGGATAATCGAACTATTTGGAATATTCTATCATCTGATTATGACATTCAATTTAGGTATGGTGCGAGTCAAGCTCCAGTAACGAGGACGCGTTCTGATACAGTTTTTGTTGTCGAACGTTTTTAAAGTTTGGGTTCGTTGGGTTAGGTAAATTTGATTATTACGTAAGAGTATATAATTAAATGATTCCGCGTGCGAACTCGGTCATCTAACCTCCAAGGTTGTCGCACTTGTTGCTATTAGTTTGGGAGTTCCCGCCAGTTTTTCCCTTTTACAGTACTCTAACCTTGAATTAACCTGACGAAATCCTTGCCAATTTTGGAATACAATGTGATGACTACGATGATTGGATAATACCAATGTATGAGATAAAATGTTTAATTCCATAATACTCATCTGAATTTGACTCATATGAAAAAAAAGGTACTTAGGATGACCAAGTAAGAATAAGGTCTTGTGTGCAAGCGTAAGGGGTCAATTTGGAAAGATCTAATGAGTTTCATTACCGTGAGGCAGTCTGAGGGTCGATTGACTATCAGTTTCAGAGAAACATGAAAGATGGGTTTCTACTTCTCAAGCAGTTATGGTGACATATTTTTCCTGCTCTTCAGCATAACCTAAATCTACGAGATTACGTAACTATTATGTATTTACCATTTGAGAAAAAATATTTAACATCCAATCAATCAATTCAAGAAAGTGGTAAATCACTCCATTCATGACCTGAGAACTTTGGAATTAGCCAGTACGACACTTTCTTTAGCGTTTCTATTCCGTACAATTGAATATGTTACTAGGGGGATCTTTTTCACTAAAATATTCACCGTAAAGATGAAGTACAGTATAGCTAGAGAACAATTAGAAAAATTGCTCTAATGGATCAACTTGATTTTCGAATACAAACTGGCGAGTGAGAGTTACTGGATAAATTGCATTTAAGCAATATGTATATAGGATATGGAATGCATCGAAATTGATTTCAAGTAATCAGTACGACTGATGGTATCGCTCGCAGTGCCATAAAATTACCTCGTTTCTGTATATATCCGCTGTATCTGAATTATATCGATAATGTTCCATTTACCGTTATATTCGCTATTGCTGGAGTGCCATTTTCTCAGGTAAAATTTTCTTGCCGAGTTCCTTTTATCAATACACTTATATACAATAGAATCGTGATAAAATTTCCAAATTCACATCATAAAGTGAAATTTCTTAAACATAATCTAGTTCCTTCTTGGTTTGGTGAAATTAACATGCACTATAAATTCGATGCAAAACGAGTAAGGTGAAAATTTCAGGGCGCAGTGGTGTATGAACTTATCGCACGCGATTTAGATATTGTTACACGACAACGTTATTGGGTATATACCCCTATATATAACCATTCAATTACGTGAATCTATGTAAATTATATCGAGAAAAGAGTGTATGTGTATATCTTGACTCGATTAATTATTATCTTCCGGATGGTATCATATAGTGATACTTCCGATATATATACCAATGCAATGTTTGTGAAGGACCAGTGAGTAAATCAGGCTTATCCGGATCATATTGCATGTTGCCACACGTTCAAGTTTTTTGAAAAAGAAAGCTCTGCGGCGGACCAACTATATATATATAACTCTTCCTCATGCTATACAGCTTTACAAGATTCTACTATAATACTTGCACCAGATTGTGTGGTCGGAAATGGTTACGAGTTACGAGTGTATTACCAGTTGGACTGGTCAACGATTGCTAGAGTATAGATGCAAAAAATAAAATGGGTTTTCAGAGGTTAAATGGTTTTTTGAGATACATGTAGAGGGCGCTGATCGTAAGACTAATTTTATGAGCTGTGAGGTATGACATGCAATTATGTAGTACAATAATAAACTCGTTCAAATATCTTTGGCGTTTTAAAAAATATGAATTCATGGTGTCTTGGATGGAAAAAAATCAAAGATTCATTAGTGAAACTGAGAATCTTGAATGCTTAGTAAGTTGGTAGGATTTGCAAGAAAGAGAAACTTCCGGAACTGTAATCCGGAAGAAAATTGATGAATCGTCCGCTCTAGCACACCTCGTCCCATTGGAATGCGGATCGCTTACTGCTAAAGCTTCATCAGGAAAGTAGTCAGGTCGATGACGCTTGTCTATATAATATCCCAGACTGATCAGTCTCTCGAAAGCGCACACCTCTATCGATAATTGGCTTTTCCACGCTGGACCAAGCTACTGCCTATCCTCCAAATCCGATAGCCTAGCTCTCTTTCTTTCTTTCTTTCTTTCTTTCTCCTGAGCAATTTTCTAATTGACGCCTACCCTAACCTCAAAACCACACCTCCCGTAATTCTATAACTAAAAGAAAACTTGTATACCTTACGCATACCCGAGTGAGCAATATTCAAATTGCGCGCCTAATGTGCATCGACAAATATCGAAGCAACGTATACATAACCTATAACATCAGTATTATATGGTCGAAGGAAACTTCATTTAATATTCGTTTCAGGAACTGGAATTTGAATTTTCCGGTAGGATCAGTCGACTAGTTCTACATATGAGTCTTGTTTATTACGTGAATATAAGGAAGCTGAAAAGTTTGAATGTGTATAGGGAGAAATTCGATTTCGGTGTTTTTGCGATAGCGCGAAATCTTGGCGGTATCCGATTAATAGATGTATACACGTAAGATGTGTATCGATCAGCTGGTTAGGTATATAATACGGAAGAATTGTGTTTTTCTTTACATTTTGAAGGGTGTGGTCTGTTTCAGGTGTATCAGAGGGAGAACAGCTGATAAATGTATCGAAGGAAGAATCGATAGTCGAATTAGTTTCGAGATGCATCGAGATTGATGATATTCGATACCCTTGTTCGATGCACATTTGCTACAATTTCGATTTGCTTCCTCGGATTCACTTTGACTAGCGATACAAACTCATATATGGATACAGATATACTTATGTACACATTATCTTAGTTCGATATCCTCTTATTACCGTTACGTCGAAATAGTTGATGCTACCTATTCGATTATATGTATATGGTGCCGAGTGATTCCGTCCATCCGACTGATTTATGAATCTCATTCGAGATTACAAGCCGTACACACTTCAGAGTCGGATAGATTCCTTGGTAACGGAAAAATTTATTTATCGACTGAAAGCAATTATCTATTCGTTCCTTATACTATACACCCAACGGAAATAATCTTACACACGTCTTTTATACGTATGTGTATCGATTCTGTCTATGGGTATAATGGACGTGATAGATATGTTGTAATGTATAGGTTATGTTCGGTGATGTAAAGAAAAATGGACGATGCTTAATGAAGACAATTGATTCATTATCACAAATTACGCGGGAAGATGAATTCTGTGAGAGCAAGTAACTTTGCATATTTAGATGCTCTCGTATATTACGTGTAAACTGTGTTAGGGATAAAAATGGATGGTATAAAGAGAGACAGGACAGTTAAACTATTAATCATGAATCGTATACAGCGATCTTGTAGCTCGAGTTTCTTCGCTTGGATGAGTCAAAGTCAAGCTTTTATAATAGAAAATCACCGACGTTCTAATATAGGCTGATGCATAGTAAGTTACATCGCGTAAACACGTAATAAATAGCGGCTCTTTCACTCTTTGGTTATAATACTTACTTGTGTTGCGTCAAACATATACGTAAATTTGAATGGTATTATGAACGAACGATTGGCGCATCGTTGCATCGATTCTTGTGGCAAATCGAGCTTGAATGTGCATATTTATTCTAATGTGCTGTATATTTGTTTTTACACGTTTCAGTCAATATATGTTGGATTATTTACATAGTACGTTGTCATGCATGAATGAATTTTTTAATTATCATTTTTGTTTTTCACATTTTTATTGCTCACTATGATATATTGTGAAGATCCCACAGAGGCCAAATTTCTATAATGATATACTGAAGTTTTTTGATCGAAATCAGAGCTGTCGATTTTGTCACTGTCCACTTCAAAAATGCATCTCCTATTTGTAATGAAAATCGTTCCGAAACAGTTGTTCATTTATTAAGCGGTCACATTTTTATTTTTAGCGAATATGATTCCACAAAATTCCAAAGAGCTAGGAAGTTGATTGACGTTCAATCATGGAAAATCGGCGAAAGTCCTTGAAAATTTTTCAATACTTAAATAATGAAACTTGTAAGCCAATGATTCAAAAGAATGATTTTTTTTTAGTTCGCATTCACACGGTTAAGAAAATTATTGCATAGATCCATGGCATCAGGCTAATGAAATTTTTCCTCAGATCCTCAATTGATTGAGAGACGATATGATTTTGATAGTCAAAAGTCCAAAAAGCATCCAAAAATTGCTCACGAATTGGCAAATCTATATATCTATATATAGATATACACATCATTGAAAATGCTAAAAGCAGCACGAGGCGAGAATTCCAGTAAAGCGTTCGACCGTTACGGAGCGCAATAATTGGCCCTCCAGTACAGTCAATTAGTCTCCCGTTAACGGTAAATTTTTCGCTCGCTACCGAGCTTTTATATAGTACTCGACTTTAACTTCATCGTCGTCGTCGTCGTCGTCGTCGTCATTGTATCTCTGTATATTCTACTCTGATAATACGCCTCTAATACTGATGAGCATGGTATACTTAGTCGTCGCGCTTTTAATTAATAGTCGCGTCCTCATCAGATGATGAAGTCGTGATTCTATATCAACGGCTTTCAATATTATTCACTATTACTTCGATGCTGATATTAATGGAATCTCGAGGAAGGAAATTTGGATAGTTTTTGGGCCATGCGAAATAAGAAATTAGGGCGCACGCGGAGAGTTTGTTACAAAGTAGAGGTTTTGGCGGGGAATTTAAATTGTTCGTTGCATCAGAACGTACTTTCGATGAATATTGATGATTTCAAAGTTTGAATTTGTTCGAAGGGTGAGAATGAAATGTATAATTGGTTAGTGAGTGAAGAGGAAATTGCCATTGTGAGAATGTTATTGTTGTATTTCAGCCTGTTTTGAAGTAGAATTTAGCGCCAAATCGAGTGGTTTGGACCTCTCGAGACACTGTCGAGTTGTTCTAGACGCTAAAAATTTAAATATTTGGATTAATAATCTTGTCCACCGCTTACTTCAGTCAGAATCGGATGAATATGGAATCTTAGAACAAAATCTCTTTCTTAGAACTTAAAAAAATTTTGCTCGTGTAATCTCAACTTGAAGATATGATAAAACCCTATAAAAGACCCAGAAAAGTCACCATTAGTGATGAAAAAGACGGGAGAGAATAGTTTCCAATGCTATACATACGTTCGTCATCAAATTGTAAGGAATACAAGAAATACAGTAAGAAAGTGTGCATATAGTACCTCAAAAGGACAATGGCATCGTATACGCGTATTGTTGAATTCGTACCTACATATATACAGCCTACACTTGAAAATACGAAAACGTTATGTGAGCAAACATAAAAGAAACTTGGTCTGTACCGTCGGAGATTCTGTTGTTCTTTGCAGAGGTGTTATCCCATCAGCTTACACTCAGACACATATGTAATGCGTATACATGTGAAAGTCATAGATACACCTGTGGAACGGGTCCGAGCTTATATACATATTTTATAGATATAGACATACATTCGTGAGCTTACTTATATTATGTGGTTGATATGAGTGTATCTGCATATGTCGATACAGGATAGATAAAAGGGATATTTTGTTATAGGGTGTGTATAGTAGGTAATACGGGATAACTGTATCGCGGTCTCTCCGGTTCAAACGAGAAATGGTATAATTGCGCCTGGAGCTTTAGACAAAAGTATGCTTCGCTATAGATTCCGATATGGGAGGAACACGTTTTAGTTATGTATGATACTGATTCAAACACATCTAGTGTACCAAACATGCTCCTCTTCAAACTATTTTATTGAGTACTCTTCCTATTTCAACATTTTCGAACGCACTTTTGCGCTCATTTTTAAGAGACCTTTAAAATCAATTAGTATGACCCTGGTAGAAAAATGAGCGTAGCAGTACTGGCCACGCCACCTACGGTCGTAGCACTACGGTCGTACCGCTACGATCGTAGGGCTACGACCGTAGTACGACAGTACAGCTACGATCGTAGTGGTACGGCCGTAGCTCTACGACGTAAATACGCTCGCATTAAACTTTAGCGATACAGTTGATATTATTCATAGAGAAACTTTTCGTCCGATCGATAAGAAGCATTACAATGCAAAAGGTGACTGAAAAATATAATTTTATTACTTATGTCACTGGGAAATTACACATTCATGAGGTAGATCCATGCTTATATCAACCGTTGGGTGTGATGAAGATCCATCATCACTCGTGATTATAACTCAAATCATTCTCTGATGAGTATTCAAGTGAAACAGAAAAATCATCTCAGGCATGGAAAAGAGCCTTATTATAAGTAGAGTCCAAAATATTTACTTACTTCTGCTGTGTCCGCTGTGGGGACATGGGTACTTTACTTTGCAGTATGTGATCATATGTGATGAAGATTGTTCTGTTTCTGGACAGTGATTTGAGTTAAAAGTGAGTGCTTAATGATATTAAAATATAGTGTGATCACCTGGTGGAAATTTTCTTGACACATCTGCAGAGATGAGGTTAACTCAAGAACATTACGCAGGCCACTAAAGTGATCAGATGCTTTTCGCACTCCATGTGACAAGTGTAAGATTCAACTCAAGTTGCAGAATCAGGACCTGATTCTCTATTACAGGTGATGCACATCCTCAGCTAAGTTCTACTTCTCTGTAGGATATTTCATAAAGTGCAGGCATAGTGAAAACACTTGGAAAAAAATCTATGCTCAATTATATCTGGCCCTATTGAGCTTGCTCATCCTAGTTTTGATAAATGCTTTTTGCTTCAGAGTGACAGGGTGTATATGAACAATTGTCACAGCATCTTCACCAAGCTCTTACAGTATTCCTCGCCTCCAATTCTTATGAGCATTCATATTCTGTCAAGAAATTTTTTCAGACCTTGAATATTCTACTATGAGTCTTGGGGTGCTTCAAGACACTGATTTCACATTCTAGAATACTAATTGGATAGATAAACATGATGATAACTCGATCATCTCCAGAATATTTACAGTCATTTTTTAGTTATGTACATAAATCCAAAATATCTTACTTTTCTATGTTGCAAAAAAGAAGATGCAAGAGATTATTCAATGAGTGCCATCAAGAATTGGTTTACTGTCACATTTTTAAATTTCTACTTCCTTTCGACCAAGTACCAAATGCTTGCACTTGATTAATTTTTGTGGCATAGCAAAGTAAGATAGCTAGGGATATACTAATTTTCCTGTGAATATTCTGGTAATGATGAGTTATATCATGTTTAACTCTACAATTAGTATTCTGAAATATAAAGTAAGCAACTTAGAGCCAAGACTTATAGAAAGATATTCAAGCTCTGAAGAAACTTCATGACAGAATATGAATGTTCATGAGAATTGGAGGCGAGAAATACTCCAAGGGCACATTGAAGATGCTGTGAGAATTATTCATGCACTCCCCATCACTGTGAAGCAGAAAGCATTTTTCATAACTGGGACAAGCAAGCTCAATAGTGCCAGATATAACTGAGCGTAGATTTTTTTCCAAGTATTTTCACTATGCCTGCATTTCATGTAATATTCTACAGAGAAGTAGAAATTGGCTGAGGGTGTGTATCACCTGTAATATAGCATCAGGTCTTGATTCTGTAACTTGAGTTGATTCTGATAGTTGTGTTATGGAGTGCGAAAAGCATCAAAACACTTTAGTATAACATCCCTGGTAATGTTCCTGAGTTAACCTCATTTCTGCAGATGTGTGACTGTGAGGAAAATTTCCTTCAGGTGAGCACACAATATTCTAAAATCACTGAGAACTCACTTTTAACTCAAATCTCAGTCCAGGGAGAGAACTTTCCTCACCACCAACCTGCAGAGTCCAGATCCCAACTCCTTACAGCAGAAGTAGGTAAACACAGACTACAGAAATATCTATCCAAGTTCCCTCTCGTTTTCCCAGTCTTACTTGAGTTTTTGAGGAATGACATGAGTTGTCATCACAAACAAGCCCAAAAAAATACTCAATTTTTCATGAGAAATTACTTGTACATTATGCGAATATTGCCCCGGGGATGCCCTGCGGGGGCCTCGCGGGGAAGCTCTGTTGACGCGGGGGAATTTCTGATCGGGTACTCATCAACACCAGATGCGATTTTCCATTATAAATGATCCCTTTTTTGACGCGAGCGCACTCAAATTCAATGGATTTCGGAAATTTCTAGCTGAATGTTCGAATCGTCGAATATTATAATAGCTATATATATAACTATTATAATAGTCGAATAGCTGAATCGTCGAAGAATATTATCCATAAGTATGCCTGCATTGAGAAATATTTTTTAGTGTTCAGAAATTGAGCATTATATGTCGAATATTTTTATTCATGTAATGACTTTTATTTAGATCAATAGTGAGCACGAGTTTGATCATGTATCAAAACATTCCGCAAATGACTCTATAATCATGAAAGAAAATATACGTATTATAATACAAACCCGTAGTACTAATAACATCGTAAGGCTACGGTCGTAGTGCTACGATCGTAGAGATACGACCGTAATACGACCGTAGTACGATCGTAGAGCTACGATCGTACCCGGCTGAAAATTGGGACGTCCCTGGGCACGTCCCTGGGACGTCTCTGGGGACGTGCCTAAGGACGTCCCGGGGACGTGCCTAGAGACGTCCTGGGGACGTGCCCAGGGACGTCGACTTTTTTAAAGAATGTGGACGTGCCTAGGGACGTCCCTATGCATTCTGAATGCAGAAAATTTTCGTCCTCACTAAGGTTTAGTATAATATGCACAAGGATCATTATTTGTTTATGGGGAAGCTGTGAGGTCAGAAAATGATCATTTATGATAACATAGAAAGGGGGCAAGATTTTTCTGTTAACTTTTACTAGAATCTCGCATTTTAGGTCAAGTATATCCATGTCCATGGGAGTGGATTCTGGATAAGATCAACATGAGAGTCAAAGTCCATTATAGACATTCATCAACTATGGAATGTTCAAGTTTTGTTTCCATGAATATAAATTATTTTTTTCTAAAACATTATTGGAGGAATGAAGTCACAAGTATTTCAACATTCGAAAAAGCTCTCTCTAAGACTGTTGAGACGAATCAACAGAGTCTTTGAGGGGATTCTGTTGCATACAAAATATTCATGGTATCATGATGCATGCGTAAATAAGGTTTTGTACTTGATGCCGCATCCACCAGCTCTTATTGAAATCTGATGGAAACAATATAGGTTTCCTAAAATCAGAAGGTATAACTCATGTCTCTCCGAATAATGATGGATATTGGAACAGTTCACCAGATACACCAGAAGCACATGGAGATGACTGAAACCATGCTTACTGGGTATTACACTCCTATGTAGTTGAAACCTGATTTTTCCGTCAATGTACATGGAAATCATATTGATTACTAAGATGGTTCCCTGCAAAAAGTTTTATTGGGCTTTCCAATGTGCCAACACTATTGGAAGAGAATGTCCAAGTAAATCCATGGGGCTGGCAAGATATTATTCTTAGACAGAGTTCTCGGAAAACTTCAGAAGTTCGATAGAACCAAAGAGAAATGAACTGCATGGATGAAGTGCTGGTGTTGGCCCACGGTTCCCTTACTTGTTGGTACTTGATACATGGAGACGTAAATTAATAGAATCTTCTCCATGTTGGTTGGATGATTTGGCATGTAGCATAACATAATATGAGATGATGGGTAATACTAATCAACCAGTTCTGTTGAGTGGGATCTTGAGCTGGGGGCATACAAATAACTTCATACTCAAGCTCGACAGAGATCCTCTGTGCTCTTTGAATGCCTTCGTCACTGAGGACTTCTTCAAATTAACACTGAGATAAGGATCTCTAGGCCATGACATGCTGGGATAGGGCTTTGAATTGGAAAAGCTTTTACTCACCCTCAGGTTCTGAGTATTGAGGGTATGGCCATGCGATGTGAGAGATTTTCCAGGTTGTATGATTGTGACGATACACCTGGAAACAGAATGAATACTCCACAGAGTACCAAGTCGCTTTTCCAAGCACCAGGAGAATTTCTAGAGGTATACTTATCTGATAGTTTTGGTGGAAGCGTAGAGGTCCCATCGTCCCATATTCTTGTAGGTTAGAAGGAGGGCTTACGTTTTTGCTGATGCCAGCGGCGACTGCGAATTACTGCAAATCACCTCTTTTTCCATTAGATAGTTAATGTTTCATGGCCATGAACGAAAACGAAAGATTCGGGCAAGATTCTCGATTGATATTAATTCCAACGTTTGCAACTAAATAAGGACCGGACGGCATTATCCACGCTGCTTCTACAAGCTCACGATCACCCATACTTACTAAAAAGCCCTGAAGATTTGAGATCAAATTCTGATTTCTAATTCAGTAGGTAATCGTCATCAGATTTATATACGGTTGATTCCAATCTTCGAATTTTCTTCTCACTTACAGTCGGCAAATTTGATTTGGTCGCCGGGCACGCATGCATGAAACGTGCACAAGACCAAAGCCAAACTAGTGGTATATATAATTGTGGTGAGCAGTTTGTGAGTGTTGTGTTGTGAGCATGGAAGTGCATGTGCATGTGAGTATAGCGTCCGCCGCGTCCATATTTCAGTTGCCACCGTTGGAATTGAATATTAATCAAAAATCTTGCACCGAATCTTTCGTTTACGTTCAACCCCATCAACCATCAACTATCTAATAATGAAAAACGTGGTGATTGGCAGTCATTTGCATCGCAGTTGCCGCTGGCATCAGCAAAAGCGTGAACCCTCCTTCTAACCTACAAGAAAATGGGCCCTCTCCTCTACGCTTCCACCGTTGCTTCCACCAAGACTATCAGATGAGTATAGTTCTAGAAATTCTCCTGGTGCTTGGAAAAGCGACTTGGTTCTCTGTGGCGTATTCATTCTGTTTCCAGGTGTATCGTTACAATCATACAACCTGGAAAATCTCTCACATCGCATGGCCTTACCCCCAATACTCAGAACTTGCAAGTGAGTAAAAGGTTTTCCAATTCAAAACCTTATCCCAGCATGTCATGGCCTAGAGATACTTATCTCAGTGTTAATTTGAAAAAGTCCTCAGTAACGAAGGCATTCAAAGAGCCCAGAAGATCTCTGTCGAGCTTGAGTATGAAGTTATTTGTGTGCCTCCAGCTTAAGGATCCTGATCAACAGAACTGGTTAATTAGTATTACCCATCATCTCATATTATGTTATGCTACATGCCAGATCATCCAACCAACATAGAGAAGGCTCTATTAATTTACATCTCCATGTATCAAGTATCAACAAGCAAGAGAACCGTGGGCCAATGTCAGCACTTCATCCATGCAGTTCATTTCTCTTTCGTTCTATTGAACTTCTGAATTTTTCAAAACACTGTTTAAGAATAATATCTTGCTAGCCCCATGGATTTACTTGGACATTCTCTTCCAATAGTGTTGGCACATTGGAAAGCCCAATGAAACTTTTTGCAGGGAACCATCTAAGTAATCAATATGATTTCCACGTATATTGGTGGAAAAATTAGTTTTCAACTTTATAGGAGCGTAATACCTATTAGTTACCATGGTTTTAGTCATTTCCATGTGCTTCTGATGTACGAGATGAACTGTTCCAATAATGATCAATGATTATTCAGAGAGTTTTTATACACTCTGATTTTAGGAAACCTATATTGTTTCCATCAGATTTCAATAAGAGCTGGTGGATGCGGCATCAAGTACAAAACCTTATTTACGCATGCATCATGATACCATGAATATTTTGTATGCAACAGAATCCCCTCAAAGACTCTGTTGATTCGTCTCAACAGTCTTAGAGAGAGCTTTTTCGAATGTTGAAATACTTGTGACTTCATTCCTCCAATAATGTTTTAGAAAATAATTTATATTCATGGAAACAAAACTTGAACATTCCATAGTTGATGAATGTCTATAATGGACTTGGACTCTCATATTGATCTTATCCAGAATCCACTCCTAAGGATATGGATATACTTGACCGAAAATGCGAGATTCTAGTAAAAGTTAACAGAAAATCTTGCCCCCTTTCTATGTTATCATAAATGATCATTTTCTGACCTCACAGTTTCCCCATAAACAAATAATGATCCTTGTGCATATTATACTAAACCGTAGTGAGGACGAAAATTTTCTGCATCCAGAATGCATAGGGACGTCCCTAGGCACGTCCACATTCTTTAAAAAAGTCGACGTCCCTGGGCACGTCCCCAGGACGTCTCTAGGCACGTCCCCGGGACGTCCTTAGGCACGTCCCCAGAGACGTCCCAGGGACGTGCCCAGGGACGTCCCAATTTTCAGCCGGGTAGAGCTACGACCGTACCGATACGGTCGTACTACGGTCGTACTACGCTCATTTTTCTACCAGGGGAATTCAATTTTGAACAACCAGGACCGAGCCATCACAGTTTTGCCAAAATGCGATTCCTTGAGGGCTTGCGGGAGGCTGTACCCAACATGCCACTATCTTTATTAATTTTCAAGATATCACAAGTGTCAAAGTCATTGACGATTCTAGACGATACAAGGAATCGGCGATGACTTTAGTATCAGCGATTATCTTAAAAATTCATCGAATAATCTCGAAATTTGACAATGCCGGTATCCGACATGGCCTTAAAAGAATGTTAATTGGCGATGAAGTGCATACAAATAATTTTCATCTCCGTGCAATCATGCATAAAGCTTTTTCATCGACCCAAATCACTATTTCCGGTCCATGACTTGAACGTGATGAACATGCTATGAGGGTGTTGGAAAAAGTCACGTTACACAATGTTTCGAGATAACCACATCTGATAATGGGGGCAACCCCAAGTTGACAAGATTGGGGGATATTCGGGACTCTAGGATGTTGGCATTGCATGGCTCGCATCTCATCACCGAATACCGAATTTCGAGCCAGCTGCCAAGCCAATGGTCGGTTTTGTTCCACGGTTGGGAGCCGAGAGGCTCATGGATAGGCTTTGCTGAGGCCCGGGAAGCCCTCCGGAAATCTGGACGAGTCGTGTAGGCTCCGCGGCGAGTCACCAAAGGGCAGCTCCACGAGGGAGTGATAGGGTCCCTATAATTTATGGGTCTAGACACGGAGGGAGGGGGGGGCAGTCGCCATATCTAGCGAGCTATACGTACACGGGCGCACCGGTGTGTGCACACTCACACGGATGCGTCCCCATCTAAAAAGTACGGGATCGCTGAATATGGCGGAGCCAATCAGAAGAATTACCCCCCCCCCCCCTTGTCTAGACCCGTTAATTATAGGGACCCTAAGGCCGAGTCTACATAGACGCGCTCACTCGGGGCGCGCGCGCTCTCTTCGCTTGCACTCTCCACCCAAACACCGGAGTAGGTACCGAAAATGGTATTTGAAAATCTTCCGACGAGTGATCCCTCTCAATCAGAGTATCAGCACGGGTTTGTGAGATGAAAAAGGGACAGTTAATCGCATAAATCGAACAAAAAATTAATTTGCATCGAATAGAGATCGAAAAATGAGAGGCGTGGTTGTGCCTCAAATAAGCATCCTCCAACCTTTCATCAGGTCTCCAACTTGGCAAACCATTTAGCAGTATTCAGCATCATCTTGGTTATACATTGGTACTCATTCCAGAATCTGAATAATGAGCTCAAGTGTATGAAATCCTGCATAAGAACACCCGAGATATCCCAAATTTACGGTGGAGTGACTCTTGTAACACAAATTTGATCTTTGATGCACATGGAATAGCTCGATTCTTCTTAACCAGAATTCCGCACACTTTTGCTCATTTCACAGTCTTTGGAGAAAGTCTCAATGTAACCCCAAAATAATGTTGAATGTTGTTGAACAGGCCGCGAGTGACAAACCTGAGAAGTTGGGGGTGGTGATATCAGGCACATCGATCGACATCCAAGTCTCTCACTTTTCGTTCTCTATTAAATGCAAATTAGTTTTTTGGATCGATTTACACGATGAACTGGCTGTTCTTCATCTCATTAATTCATGCTGATGATACTCCGATTGGAAGGAAACACTCGTCAAAAAATTTTCAGATCTCATTTTCGGTACCTAGTCCGTTGTTTGGGTGGAGAGTACGATCGGAGGAAGCGCGCGCGCCCCGAGTGAGCGCGTCTATGTAGACTCGGCCTAAAAGAGCGATGGTCCACGGCGACGCCCATCGCTTAGTTCCAGGGCATTGTGACTGCCGTGGTCACAAGATGGAGCTGTGTGAATTCTGTGCTCCGGCGAGCGCAACTGATGTGGGGCCGAAGGATCGCTCGGCCTTACTCTATAAGGGTCAAGCTACCTGACCGGTTTGGTCCTCCTTGCGGAAGCGGGAGCGAAGACCATGGCAGCACCAAGTACCGATCCCAGGATCAGTCTTCTTCTTACCGTTTTTGGGTCAATTTTGGCTACGCTGTGACATACTGGGAAAGTCGTAACGTCTCGGGGTCCGAAGACCTCCCTCGTCGATGGTATGTTAGCTACAGTGGCCAGGTTTCGTACACCAACTGTAGTTCCAAGGTTCTAGACTTCATTACGAAAAATTATGATAGCACTAACCAGGAGAGGTCATCACATCTGGATCACGGATTTGGCTGAAACTCTGGAAACAGTCTTCTTTCAGTGCCAAAAGATGATACCCAAAGCCGCAGAGTCTAACGCTCAACCGGTTTCGAACTACATCTTCAGGCAATAGTATGGTCCATATGGGTCCATGTTAAAAATTATACATATAGGTATACCTGCAATGCTAATTTCCTTGGCTGTAGCTCGGAAACGCTTGAGCGTTAGGGCCTATAATTTTGGGTTTCATCTTTTGGCTCAGAATGAAGACTATTCTCCGTTCAGTTCTCCAACAGTTTCAGCCAAATTCGTAATCCGGATGTGATGACGTCTTCTGGTAAGTATAAGTATATGTTAGCTCGGTGACTTGCAGTGCAAAAGCCCATATTGTATAACCTTAACAAAAGCCTTAGGGGGTAGAATTAGGGGCCACTCATTGATTACCTCAGGGTTTGAGGTATGAAAGGAGATGATGGGGCAAAGATCAGGAAATTTTTCTTGGCGTAACTTGTAGATAGCTCTTTTGTCTGTTAGTCGACAATTCAGGGAATAATGAATGGATCTATTTTGTGTGCGAGTAAAATTCAAGCTGAAAATGTATTTTTGAATGTGTTGTGTAGCTACGAGACAGATTTGGAATGAAATTTTCAATAACACACTTTGATTCGTATAGGAATATATATAAGAATGAGAGGCCTACTGGCACAGCTATGAGCGTATAATATACAATGCCAGATATCCGTTACGCGTGTCCCACGCTGCGCGAATTTGCGCGTGATATTACGCTGTAATCGGGAGCGTCTCTATAAGTACTCCGGCACATTGCATCGCTCTTCTGAGGTACTATGGGTGTATGGTGTCTAGAATATCTTTGTCGAGTATATCAGGATTGAATTTTATGATGTAGCGGAGATGCAACATTACAACAATGATGCTCGCTTTTTTTTCTAGTGAATTGAGATGGATTGTGCGGTACGTGTAGACTGTATATGTATTTTTGAAAGTATTACGAGGCACCCTCTCACAAACTCCAGTTAGTGTTCTGTATCTCAGATTACTGTGGCCAATTCATGGTCAAAAGAGACTTGATATCCAAATGAGTTTTCAAGCATGGAATGGATACATATGGTCACTCATAGTTATGGATGGAAATTTCGAGCAACGAACGCGGTGAAATCCAAGATGTGTCTCAAGTATGCGACTGAATCTGTCCAGAATTTTCTCATCTTGAACTAGTGCAAGTGATTGAAATATATCTGCCCCAAAAAGAAAAGCAGATGTTAGGAAAGGCCGAAGGCTTCACTGTGTGGAGCTGCTGACCAGACCAAATAATCGTTGACAATAATTTCGTCAAGATAATTATTCCGTCGCCGATGTATTGATTGCAATCCAAAACATAGAGTGTTATCTCCAGCATTGATCCAAAATTAGAGCTCTGCAAATGAAGATTCGTACTTGACATAACGAATTCTCTTGACGAAATTATTGTCAACGATTATTTGGTCTGGTCAGCAGCTCCACACAGTGAAGCCTTCGGCCTTTCCTAACATCTGCTTTTCTTTTTGGGGCAGATATATTTCAATCACTTGCACTAGTTCAAGATGAGAAAATTCTGGACAGATTCAGTCGCATACTTGAGACACATCTTGGATTTCACCGCGTTCGTTGCTCGAAATTTCCATCCATAACTATGAGTGACCATATGTATCCATTCCATGCTTGAAAACTCATTTGGATATCAAGTCTCTTTTGACCATGAATTGGCCACAGTAATCTGAGATACAGAACACTAACTGGAGTTTGTGAGAGGGTGCCTCGTAATACTTTCAAAAACTATACCTTTCCAAGGTGTATTTCTAAGGCGTGAGATTCAACCAAAGATTCATAAGGAAGAACGCTTGGAATTTCAATTTTACATTTCTACTATCCAATAATTCCACGAGCGAATATTTCCGTTCGTCAAACATTCAAATCAAAATAAGCAGACCTTGCTATTTCCACTCATTTTCTTTTACAGAAGGTTTTGATTAAAAAATGCATGAATGTTTGAAGACTTACAATAAATAGAAAGATACTCATACATAACTCTCTCCAAGACTTCATTTCTTTTAGGTGTATCAAATGAAAATCATGTATGCATGTTTTGAGAATAGCTTACAAAATTGTTTAAAAAGGTACGATGATTCACATGTTCTTAACAAGCTGGCTCGGAATGTTTTTATTTTACCGTAGATTCAGTGCTTCGAGACCTTTCCATTCCAGTGGGGCTAATATCTCATCAAGTTGCATAAAAATTGTGCCGATGATAGGTAACATGAGAAAATAATGACTTTCACGTTAATACAGTCTTATTAATCTACAGAGTTTTTGTCATCTATCTTCATTTGCAGAGATGTTCTGGGCCCGTATTCTAAATTTTGCGGTAAAATTTTGCGGCAAATTTTACCGCAAAATTTGCCGGCAAACGTGGCGCTCAGTCGGTAACCTGTAAAATTTGCCGCATTTGCTGAATTTTTAAACGCTTTTATTGCACTTCACCGAGCTCATAGTTCTTACACTAGTAACATCTAGTGAACATTTTAGATCCGGTCCACCGTCCAGTCCGCGTTACTGCCCTCGTCAAATGTATCAGATCCAGTTCATTCAACGTTCCGTCCACCTTACTGCCCGTATCAAATGAATGTCGTCGTAGACGTAGCCATGAATTTGTATGTATGTGAATCCATCGTTTAAGTGCGACGTAGGGACCCTAATGCATACTACTCTATACTGTGCGACCGGAAGTGTCGTCACTCATCGAGCTCGCTCGGATTTATGAAACTGTTGCAGGCTGCGACATGTTTTTTTGATCTGCCCACACCTCACCCCGGGTCACCGAAATTTCTATTATCGTCTGCTATCGTCTATGGACCGGACCATCAGTCTTCTGTTGCCGCTGCCACTTAGCTCATTTAGTATTTGCATTTTCCGATTCTTTGTAATCGCGTGTTTCTCGTGCAGTTGAGTAAATGCCAAATTCTTTCACTGGAAATCGTTATTCATCAGTGCCAATTAATAAGTTCAAGTACCATGAGGTGACTATGTGCTGGATCTTTAGTGTTTGGAAGAGCGCGTGCTCAGGTTATGAGTATTCACTTGCATGCGTGTATGATGAAGGATGAACAATATCAGCGATGGAAAGACAATGTTTGTCATTGTCTACACTGTCTGCTGCATCCGAAGATGAGTGACTCGCGACATAATAGTGGTGACATATTTTAATGCGAGAAACCCAATTATTACTTATTAGCTGCAATATTCGCTGCCAGCACACGTGTTTTCCCCATAATTCCTCATATAAGTCGCACAATTTTTCCCACGTGATTTACATCGGTCTACCGAATTCTATCTGCACTACACCGGACAGAATCCTATCGCAAATTACAACATTTTTTGGAAAGTGAATAAAAGCGTTTTTTAAAAATTCTTTTTAACTCTTACTTATACCGTTGCGGTTTACCGTATTTTTCACGGCAAATGCCACCGGCAACGCAAAAATGGCAAATCGCGATGGCAAATTGCAGCAAATGCGGCAAATGTTAGAGGTTACCGAGTGAGCGACACGTTTGCCGGCAAATTTTGCGGTAAAATTTGCCGCAAAATTTTACCGCAAAATTTAGAATACGGGCCCTGGTGAAAACCAATTCATCAATATTCGTTGGCTCAAAGTGATTGTGAATCATTCAAAACGTGAGATTAGAAAATTCAAGGATTTTTGGATAAAAGAAACTATCCAGAAACTTCTGGGGAATGAGAAGAATTTTCGAAAAATTTTCACCAAATCGAACGACCTACGATTTCTCGTAGATTCTGGCAAACATCAACAAATTATCCATATCCAACCTTTTTTAGATAGCTCTTTCTACGTAATGTGATTTCGAATGGTTCCTAAAATAATTTGGATAGTGTCTTAAAAACTGAAAATTTTGAGCGATTCTTTTCATCCGAAAATTTGAGGACGGTTCTATTGGTGTGAAAAATTTTTGAATAGTTCCCCTTACAAATATACATTCTTGAGTAGTTCCTCCTCACTTAGAACCTCGGGCAGGAATGTGTTGATGATAACATGTAAAAATTATAATTTTTACTGCAAGTGAGTCTTGTTATTATCTCTTATTCTCTAAATTTCCGATGGTTCAAAGTGGGGATTAACCATTTCAAACCATGGTAACCACAAGAAAATGCCCAAAAGTTGTTGGTCAAAAGGAATTATTCGGAGGCCTTCCGGAAGCAAAGACTTATCACGAAATCACTGTTGGAAGGAGTAATCCATGAATCTCATAATTGTATCCTTCGAGTACTTTCGACCAAACATTTTGAGAAACCATTCTGCTGATATCTTCAAATAAAGTTTTCTCGTCTTCATTTTTTGGTCATCATTCAGTAAACTATCAAACTCAATTCACGAGAATGGGAGGTGCTTATGCACTGGTCATTCGTACCTGCTAATTTTCATTAGGCAACTATAAAAAGTTGCCATCGTGCGGAGCGCATCATCATACTAGGCTGTAACAGTGACCCCGTTGAAGCACCGTATCTTGATGAATTTGAGGATTGAATGTAAAGAACTAGAAATGGAAATGATAAAGAAATAGAAATGATATGATAGAAATGATAAATACAAAAGACGTATATCTGAACTCAAAAATAATTCTTTCAATTCCATTCCAATCTCAAATCTTTTTCTTGTGAGATGTACTAATAAACTATCTAACACTTGCAAGCATTCAAAATCGCGCGCCATTCCCACTAATGTGTGCTTCTCCGTTGGTGGGGGAATGGGACGTTTGCGCATGGTCGCGGGCCCGCGGATCGCGAGACTGCGCGAGGAAGGGCGATCTGATTGCGCAATATTTGGTCATCCCAGGGGCTCTGGCGCGATGCAACCAATTCGTAAATAAGCAGAATCAGCACAATAATTGAGCTTTGTTCATCATTCTAGAAGTATTGAAATACTAAATACATGCAACCGAGTTGATAAATTCGGTTTTTGAAAATCGTGGTAAGATTGCACACAGTCAATATTACCTCTCAAACGACATTCAAAAAAGACCCGCGCGTGATGGCGATTTCCGTCATGCATCACCGCTGATGCGATTCAGCAAGAAACGACGACGCGAAAAATTTTGTCAATTAGATTTTTCAATGAAAGTGCTTCTGATCCAAGGACTTAAGGATGCAGATGAGAGATATTGGAATTCTACACAATTTCAATACGGGAAGTGCATGGCTGCGATGCCGATTCAGTGACGAAAAGTATGATCGGAAAAAAAGAGGAGGTTGGAATCCTCGATCTAGCCGTATATGTTAGTTAGGTGTGCTGGAAAGGCTTCGCCATACTTTCAAGCACACCTACCGCTGTGCACAATAGATGTATGCGTCGTCGTCGGCGTCGGTTGATCGTCGGTGGATGTGCAATGTAGGTGAATGGATTACAGAGTCAACCGGTGCATTTGCGTGACCTTATTATTTTGATTAGTAAGATGCGTATGTACTGATTGATTAATTTGTTGGAGAGGAAATTTCAAATCTACTTTACAAATACAATGGCTCAAATAAATATCAAATATCAAATATCAAATTTTTTTTTCATTCTACTGTCTTTGTTTGCTTCGGGTTTTTTAACGAAAGCCATTTCCGATTTCATTGGATTTCGCTGACCCGTGATTTTCACACGAATCTATCCAGGAAATCTATCAAAACCTCTTTCTTGTTGATAATAGTGACAATCATCATCATCAGAATTAGAATTTCTATGTGGATTCAAGCAGTAACTGTAACTCAAAGAAATCCAACAAAATTGGAAATGCGGATTCTGTTAAAAGACAAGATTTTAATGATAATGAGTCAATTCAAAAATTCTTTAGAAAAATTTAGAATAGACCTCTGATACAAGAAAAATAGCTATGAAGCTTGTCCTTCACGAAGTAAAAATCGCCAAGAATGAGGATCATAAAATCGTAACGATTTCTTCAGAATCAAAGTGTTGCTCTGATACATCCTTCAAATATCATTACTATGTACTTGACGACGGAACAGCGGACCACCACGACACAGAGAATCAATCTACGACAACTCCTCAATTATTTTAACCATAATCCTTTTCTTCAAACTTCCACCTCAAGCGTCACAACAGCTTGTTAAACTCGATTCCTACAGCGAACTGTCCTTGATTTCAAAAATACTGTTCCACTCATTAAATTATGTTTCTGTGGTGAAAAATGGTGAATAATCAGAGATATAGAATTTTCAAAAATTTTCGTTTTCCATTTCTCTCTCTCTTTTTTATAATTTCATTTGAAGATCTCATTGATGTTCCGACATTTTTCAAAATTTTCCTGATGCAATACAAGGTAATTATTCCAAATTTATTCGGAATGATGTCCCTTGGAGGGAACAAAATAACGAACTTGTCAATTTTTTAATTGATATCGTTCCAATATCGCTACATGATGTAGTAAAAATCGAGGTAAAAATGGATATACATAATTTCATTGATTTTCAGCCATCCATTCTTTCCTCACGAGAACGTTTTGCGTTAAATTTTACATCCATGACTTTCCATACATATCTGAATACATGAGGGAGACAAATGCTATGCCCGATTGAACATGAATGGATAGATAGATAGATAGATAGATAGATAGATATGATAGTAGCGGAAAATTATTTTGTTAAGGTTAAGTTCAACAGGACAAGCCATTCATCACGATTACTCTACTACTCGATTTACAGCCTCGAATGTATATCTGTGTGCCCATGTATTAAATTTGTGTCGAAATTACGGAACCACACTCAAAGTACATACACCTCAACCCTATTTATTCTATGTTCTCTGCTATAAGGTCAAGGAAAACTGTTTGCAAAGTATGCCTATACAGTTAACACCGAGCAGTGCACCCATTTAAATTTCATCATGTATGTGTGTGTGTGTGTGTGTGTGTAATCGCATTCAAGTTTGTGTATGTAACCCACAGGCGGCATAATAACGCCACATTATGGGAGGGGCCCCTCTTAACATCTGGGATAAGCCATCTCTTTTTCGCTCTCGATACTTGTACCATAGAAAATAGAAACACATATATAGAGTAGATCGGATAATCGAGACTGGATAGTGGTATAGTGAGCTTTTGGTATTATAGCGGGCAGAAATAGCGATAACGGCCCTCAACTTATATTATATAAGCACCGGACGAAGGCCAGGGTCGACCTGCGGTTGCACTGATGTTTTATCTATATAAGTGTAAATTTCCTGCTTTGTTATTTCGTATTTTATAGACATTTTCATGCATTTTTCCAATATTTGGGTACGTACGAAATGGCATAAAGAACATTTTGCAGTTCATTTCATGAGGTTCCTTGCAATTTTTTCGACCCTCGTGTGCACAGGGTTAAAATTTTGAGATTACAGCGATTCCTGATCTGTGAACAGTCATTCCTATACAATGTTGTGGAAATTTCTCTTTCATCTTCTGTGCAGGGTTCTTATTGACATTTCCACATGGGTTTTCGATTTTCTTCCCTACACAGCTGATGAAAGTAGTAAATTTCGCACCGTGTTTATCCTGATGTAGCTCCCGTCTGAGCGATTAGTTTTCGGCCCGAGCTGCACACGAAGGTCGAAATAACTCATTTGTAACGGGAACCTCACGAACGAGTACTATTTCATCCAATTTTGTAGGCAATCAAACATCGATTACATTGAATAGTTTTTGCGGGACGGTGAGCGGGGGAGGAGTGGTAGTTCCTACATTTTTGTAATACTTCTGAACCTCGTCTTCACCTCTGGACAAAAAATCCCAATCGTTGAGCGAAAACCAGCTTTTCCGCCTTCGTATCTGAATGCATTATTTTAAATTCGTGTGCAAAATCGCTTTTGGCTCGGGCCGAAAAAGATCTCTCGTTGTGCGCAAAGTAACATTCCCGACCTAGTATCGAAATGCACTATTTCGATACACTGTGTGTAAAAGTGCACTTTGGGCACAGTTTGTCGACTTTTACTCACAGTTTATCGAAAAGTATAGTTAAGATACACGGGTGTTGAACGTTTTATTCGCATCCTCGTGATGATTCCGACCCTCGCCTGCGGCTCGGTCCGGAAACCCATCACTCGGACGCGAATAAAACGTTTTACGCCCCTGTATCGAAATGTACTATTTACTTCTCAGTATGGAACTATACTCTTTGATGGAACGTGAGTAAAAGTCGACTAATTGTGAGTGAGAATTTTCGTAAGAATCAATTTTACACCCAAGTGTACTCGTAAATAACGATAATCTTTATCGTTTCAATGTGAGTGATGGGTAAGATAGTGCGCGTTTTGATATATCTGCAGGTGTTTTTATTGGGAGGCTCGAGTTTTTCCGCTGATCTGACCGCAACAAGATGCTACTTTCTCGAGATCACGCAACTGTTTCTACTTTTATTCACTTGAGGGCGTTGATACTTTGTGGTATCGGTTCTGATGTTTAATGGTTAAATGTCTTATAGGTTTATCAAGTTGCAAGATGTACTTGATGAACAGTCAAGTAGTGGTAATCTTTGGAGAAAATTTCAAGATTTTTGACAAAGGAGAACAAGTTTACCACTCTTTACATTTTGTTGGAAAATTTTACCGGCTTGGAGTTTGGAATTCCGATGATTAATAAAGGCGGGAATTAATATGAGAATTTCGATACTTCTTAGCAATATCTGAAATATTAGATTGGAATGAAGTGGGATTTTTGACTTTAAAGGAAGAGATTTTGTGTGCAATGTATTAAGAGGATGTCGGATACCGACATTGTCGATTCTCCGGATTTCTCGACGGATTTTCTAGATATCGGGATTCTACTAAGTAACGCCGATTCTGTATGGCTCATAGAATCGGCGTTACTTGTTAGATTTTTGATATCTCAAAAATTCATCGAGAAATACGAAAACTCGATCATGTCGGTAACTGTGCAATATTGATAGGGCTCCGACGTCCCCTTAAAAAAGATGATGCATCAATCATGTTATAACACTACGTAACACCACCACGTCGATGGGCTGTAAAATTTATAAAATGGCTCATCGGTCAGCAGATGTGAAAGTCATCCCGTGCCGATGTTGTTATAGGTATTATTATATGGTGTTTTATATACGTTGCATTGCCGAGACTCACCGCGGGTGGCTATAATAAAAGCTATTCGTGAAGGCTTCATTATATTTTAGTGGAATAATCACACAGGTGTTTTGTTGTGTGATGTTACTTCACAGCTCATCTGCTCGCTCTTTACTTTTTTTTTGTTCCATAGAAAATAGGTTATGTAACACGATCGATTGGCTGATGATCCAAAGAGAGAGCTTCACAAATTATGAAGTTTATTATAATAAACGCTTTCAGTTTGGAGCTTGGTGAAATGTGGAATAGATTCAAAGAATTCATTGTTGTGAAAGTTAGTAATCTAAAATCTTTCAAAACTCGCATCCAACTCAAAATAGTTTTCGTAATTCACAGTACTTTACTGAATGATCGCTTGTCTGATCTTGCTCGTCTGTTTCTACTTACGCCTCGCATCGTGTGTTAAAATCCAGCCTCTCGGGACGAATGACGCCTCGATCGATCGTCACTATATCCTTTTGTTTGTTTCTCTTGAACACTCTTTCTTCTTCTTTCTGTTACTGAACTTTTCAAAATTGTACCGATTTTGTTTTGGCTCGTGGATGAGGTGGATGAGATTAAGCATTGCTTGACACTTTGATCATATTTTCGCACAACATAATTTGGTGCTAGATCTATTTGAATGGTTCAAAATTTTTTGATCAATTTTTTTCATGATATCGATGATTTACGTACTCAAAATCGACTAATCATGTGGTTTCTTGGAAAACTTTGTCATCAGGCTAAGCAACAAAAGTGCTTTTCTCAGAAATTTTTCATGAGAACTAGTGAACAAACTTTTCCATTATTCAATTATATATAAAGTGATTCTCAAGAAGTTGAAATTTATCAAGATCAATTTCTCATAGCATTTTCTCAAAAGATTTTCAATTGTAAGACAATTTTAGGTCCATGTGCTAAGGGTTAACCTCGGTGATTGGATCGTCACTAGATTTCACAGTAATTGTGGGATAATCTAGTTTTACTCGACTAGACCAACAATTCTTGATATTTCTATAGGTTATGATGATAATGAAAAAACATATTCTAGTGATAGTGGGTATTATCTGGTTCGATCTAGTTTACGAAAAAATATAGTATCATCAATAAATCAATCGACCAAGTCTTGCTTTTATACCAAGGGCAGTTAATCTTTCACACACATTTTGCGATTCTTTTCGAAATTGTCTACTCATTTGTGAATCAAACGCTCCAAACTCCGAATGCGTAAGCCATCAACTATATATATAATTCAAGTTTGACCTCTAACTCTGAGAATGAACTGCAAAGAGAATCGGAGTCTCGTTAGCGGAATCACATATAGCCGTATTCTTACTTATACCTACCTTTTACCTACCGCGCGAGAATTTTCACAAAAACGATCCAACGACGTCGTTCTCCTCCTCTTTATCCGTTACCAGAGAGCTCTTTTATACAGTTTTGCGGCTGGTGAACAAGTGACGTGTACCGTACAGTCAGCGCGGAGTTCATTTTTTTTTTTCGAATGTCTCCTGAGCCATTTTTAGTATTATGGTACTGATTCCTTAGAAAACTGTAATGGTACCTACAGAGTCGATTCCCGTAATGTGTGCTGTTGATTCTAAAGTCGTTCGATGATATGACCTAATGATTTGAAATTAGATCTTGGTCACGAGGATTACAGTTTGAATGGGATTAAATGTGGGAAAAAGATGTGAGGTGAATCGTGAATTTTGATCGAGTACTACAGGTTGCGTGAATTTTTTTCGATCGAGGAAATCAGGCCTGGAGGAAATGTATTTCCATAGATATACAGAATCAAAAACTGTATACTGAAAGATTTCCTTAGAATTTTCCTGCGCGTGGCTGGAGAACTCAAAGTGACATTCTTGAACTTTCCATGTAGATCATTCTCTAGAATTTTTGAAAAATCCAAATTTCACTAATGAATTTATGTCTAAGTGGGGCCCGGTTAAATTGGAAACCCTTCTCATAGGGGAAAAAATCTCAGTCGCTTGGAACAACTTTCGTAAGTGGTAGAAAAAACTATCTCAAACTTGGTCAGTTTGGAAGCGGTCGGTTCCATGTACCTGGAATCAAATTTGACGAAAATTCCATAACTGGGGCGCGATATTGTGAAATCCTCATCTTAGCCAAATTCGAGGACCAGTCAATGATCATACTGATCTAATTAGTTCCTCCATGATAATAAATTCATATGTATGAACGTTGGATGTAATGCAACCCCCGTACTTATTTTGTCCACGAAAGTAGACATGTCCGAGAACCGATACTCATGATAACCTTTGATTGGGGCATAGTGAAAATCTGATAAAATTCTGAAAGATCTCTGGTAAACGTAGAAACACATTTTCTTGATGAAAGAATCCCCACGTGCTTATATTTTGGAAAAGAAGAAAAAAGTCAAAAATCTTCAATTTCATAATTTTAGCGTTTTTTTGTCATTTTTTAACTAGTTATTGATATTTTTTGTATCAGAAAGTTTTTCTGAGACCGAAAATTAGGGTTCGAAGTGAGCGGTTTGAGAAACTGTTGAATCACGGAAAACCTGCATCAATGGGACTCATATATGAAACCCATTTATCTGGGAAAGAATGTCATCTACTTTAGGTTCTCTCTGTAAAAGTTTGACTGTACTAGTGAATTTTTCGAGTCAAAAAATGTTTTATGACTACTCGAACTATAGAAATATTCAGTCGCGTCACATCATTGCTGAAATTATACGAAATTTCTCATGGATTCAACGATGAATAGGTCAAACTCAAAAGTTTCCAAATATACTCTCAAAATAGAAAAAGATTCAAATCAGGCTTGCAATAAATCATGACGTAATTCCTCGCGTGTAGGTTCTAGAATCGGTGAGAGTTTAACATTGCTTCATCAGAAATTTCGCGTGTCTAGCTATACATTCCTGTATCACGAATCAACGCGCTCGATTCACCTAAAAATTAAAGACCTCCCGAGGTATACCATAACCTATTATACGCACGCACAAACTTTGGCAACTACAATACCTTCGAGCTACTCATTAAAATTGAAACATTCACTCAAGATCGCGCTGATTTTCACGCCGATACGGCGATTATTATCCCCCTATGTGCTCATATACCGATTATGTGATTTTCGTACGTTCTATAAGGCCAATTCTGAATTATTGTGAAATTTGAACTATACTTGACACTTACCTATTGCACGCAGCTATGCATGCACAAATGAAATATTAGAAAAAATCTCGTATCGATGCGGTTCGAGTCGTCCTTTCGATAATTATCGATAAATCTCGAATTATTATGGTTATATTCGATCGAGGTCTTCGCAAGGCCATTTCAATATAAATGATATGTAATATATACTTACCGATCACTCTACATACTTGGTTGCAGGTGTGCAACTCGAAGTATGTATCGAATTTCCAATTATATCGCGTGTAACCATCTCGGTACCCATACCATATATAAATGAGTACATATATACTATAAAGCAAATGGATTATCGATCACTTCTTTCGAGACATTCTCATTGGTACGAATTATTCGAATACTACGATAATATAATTACATACATACTGTACATTCTAGAACCGAAGCATTTAGTCGTTTGATAATTAAAACTTGCCAGAGAGTCAAGTATGTATCTATATTCTATATAATCACCTGCGTTACACGAACGAGTTGTTGTGATGCATACATTCCTAAAAACAACCTGTTGATACTATAGATGGGTATAAGTGATAGTGAAGGACTACTGGACGATGAATAAATTTGTTTTAGAGCAGAAAAAAATGATCGAGATCGAAATTTTTTTATGTCTGCCCACTGTGTAGCTCGAGTTTCGATGTCAATCGTGAATTCATTTACATATAGATCGCCTTGGTTGGTATTGGAGTCTTTGGTTTACGAAATTTTATCAGAGACCCCAAGGGTATGTGTGTATGCTTTGGTTTGTGGAATATGTTTAGAACTACAGTATTCTAAATGAGAATCTGGTTTATTGCTGCAACAAAACGGGAACTGTGTTTAGAATGTGGTTGAAAAAAATGTTGATGCCTCGAGGAAAAATTGATTTAATATTTTATCAAGAGTTTGCATTTTTTAATTATTCACTGTACTACGAGCTATAGATGGAGAATAATGTACTTCTGACACTCAAATTATGTCAGTCTAGTGAAATTATGACGACAAATAGCAGAATTTTTTGAATCTTTTGGTTTTTAGTTTTTTTTTCCCACGCAACCGGGAATTTGACATTGGCCTGGAAATGATAGCGTTTGATTAATTCCTTGCATCATTACGGACTCGTGAGACATGATTTTCGAGATTTGTCTAATGTACACGAGATTTAAAAACAGGGAAACGTCATCATTTCGGAAAATTGAGATATCAAAGGTAACATAGACATTAATTTCAGGTCCCAGGAATCAAACATTTAGAATATTTTACAGGAAATTCAAGCACCAACGTGTAAACAAACGAATTTCTGTATTAAAATTTCATGACAAGACGTAACTCAAATACTCAACGATGAAAATGTAAAAATGCTGCTCTCTGCACTCCTTGATACTTACAATCTAGTAGTTCATCCAACCAAACCCACACACCAGATTCATTTCATCTCTCAAAGAAGCAAAAGCCCAAGAGGACAACGGTACAACCACTGCCGTGTAATTCGACTTTGTGCTATAAATATAGCTATATATATGTGTCTATACTACTGCAAAGAAACTCGTTCATCTGATGTCTAAATGCTTGGCTCACTAGGTATACACCCATTACGAATTGCAGAGATTCTCATGATTCTTCTCTATCTCATGCAATCGACTAATGGATCTCAAACATAAATGAAGATCATTGCACCTTGATTGTACATTCAGTCTATTTCTATGATTGAGCAATATCTGAGACTGACGTATGAGTAGAGCATGTAATTGTAGGTAATATGGACGAGTAAGAATTGATAATATGTACGTATGATGATGTATTGTATTAGAATTTGAATTAGGCGTGGCGTCGAATTTTTTTTCTTGTTTTTGAATTGTGAGATTAGATGGTTGAAACTGTAGTATTTAATTTTATAGACATGTGTGTGAACAGATGTACAACCAAACATGTGGGAATCGAGCTTGAAATTCAGAATTTTTCATAAAGAATTGCATAATGAGATCATAATGAGGCTTGGCACCAGTTGAAGAAATATTTCGAGATTGGGCTTAGAAAGGGTTCGAAATGAAAATATGGTTAAATTAACCAAGTTGCACCAATTTGATTAGAAGTTGTAGCAATTTTTTCATTCTCAATTAGTCTCGTGGTGAGATCTTGAAGGTAAAAATTGTCATAGAATCATAAAATTGTGACCATAGTCTTCTAATCACGCCCTTATAAAGAAATTTTCCGGCGTGATCACCGGTGCCCTCATCAAGGTATTTACCCAGTGACTCATGCATTGCTACACTGGTGGAATTCACGAAATTACCGTCACCGGTGTAATATGATTTGATCGCACCGTTCACCTACCCGGTGGTTTTCCAAGTAATACAATAAATAGTTTGTGTATTTCGAGGTAAACTATAATCTCCATAGAGCAACTTTGACTCCTTTAATGATTTTCATTAACATGGATCAGTAGTTTCATAAGAGTGTAATTTATCGCCTTATTAGGAAAAAATTTGCTCATAGAGATGAGCTAATAATTGTAATTTTGAATAAAAACTGAAAGTGATGTTTACAGCAATTTCTTACTTATCTTCATGTGTCTATCTAATTTTATATACAGTTTATGCATGTGATGGAAAATAGAGGAGAAAAATTAATTGGTTCATTTCATGTCCATTGGACTGATCAATTTGGAGTTTGCGCATTCAAGGTCCATCCAGTCGGAAACGAACCAAAAGACCTTCTGGAATTGACAACTGCTAAGTCAGATGTCTTGGATGAGATTTTACAAAGTAAGTGCTGCTCATGTCTAACTTATTCGTGAATCGTTGATCTGTACAGTATATGTTAATTTTAGGTATTCAAAATTTCGGATTACATATTGTGGAAGCTGATCCCATCTGTGTTCATCTTTCGAAAGAAGTCTAAAGTATCATGAAAAAATTGTAATCTATTTTAATGTCATCAAAAGCAGGAGGACCTTACAAGAAGTGTTTACTGGTGACAAGATTGATCGTATGACGTACAAAATTCTTCTGAGATATTACGAATCAGCGCTGATAATAAGTCAGATTAGGATTCAAATGTATAACGATTATCTGTTTGTACCCCATGAAATAGTCTCAAATAGACTTCTTTGAAATATTTTGCATATCAAGTTTACGAACTTCACCGTCTCAAACTGATGAAGACACTGCATCAGTGATGCTGCTCACTCACTCCTCTACTCATTCAAAAACGGTTATAGAGATTCAAGTAAAACATCAGCAGGTGGGCGTGTACAAAGACTCCTGTACCGCTGCGGAAGTGAAGCTCGCGTCTCATTCCAACCCATACCAACCTCTCATTTGCATACAAGCATCATTCCTTTCGTCTGCCTTTGTTATATCTTTCACAGCATATATTGTATTGTATGTATGCCCAGCAGCGACTATTATTATTATAACGACTATCACACCCCTGCACTGTAGACAAGAAATTATAACTACTCAGGACAGGTTAGTCCAAAGCTTCCCGCCACTTTGATCTTACATAACCTTTTAGAAAGCTGTGGTGCATCATCTTCCCCCGGGCTCACATCTTGTTATTATATATAATATACTTGGTTCATCTCTCCACAGGGTATCTGGGAATTATAAGAAAACTCAGGTGGGCAAAATAAGCTACATACATCATGCTCTCCCTGTCTCCTCCACAATGCACTATGGAGCTTTTTCGCGCACTTTCGCTGTGTACGATATATATACTCTTTTTAGCGAATAGGTTATGTCGAGCGTATATTGAAGCATTAGGGTTAGAACTTGACTGTACACGTGGCGCACGTTATTGTTAGATGGTGGTTGTTGATGTAGCTGTATCTATTAAGTGTTTCTCCGAGTATATTAGTGTGCGCATCTGCCACAAGAGGGCTTACCACCCAATTAACGAGTCCGATCTTATCTAACAGTTCACTGATGCTGAGCTTCATAGGAAACTGTTTGTGCACGAGTGTAGTGATTCAATTTAGGATTTTGTAGTAAGATATACTGCATACAGTGATGCTGGTAGTAGATATTAGGTTATAAGAATACATTGTAGGTTTAGAAAGATAGCCATCGCGCGGGAAAGAATTGTTTCGATGTTCTGTGTATATAGTGTTGTTGTACTGTAGATGTTACGAGATGATGATCTGGTATTTATAGAGTGTAGAACGAAGACAGGCGTCACGAAAGATACAGGTCACTTGGAGTGTAACAATATAATCGCTATGAGGTTAGTTGCGGCTTGAAGCGGGTCGGAGATCATCTGATTTGTGACCTCATTTGCATTCTATGCTGGTAAGAAATTGAGATGTGGATCAACAGATTTTGAGGGTTTGAATTTTGTACACAATGAAGTGGCACTTATTCACGGTATGGCGCATTGTATGTTGAAATTTGGGCAGTTGTGACCGTATAGATTCAATTTTCCTTGTCAACTGTATATAACATTGAAGAATCATGAACTGAATTCATTATTAGTTCAACCGATATCAAAGGGTCAATGGATGCTCTGGGTCAATATGATCAAAACTATCAAAATGCGCAAAATCAGTGCGTGGAAAAGTTACAGATGTAGGATAATGCATCGTATTCAGAAAAATAAAATACTGTCAACTCAGATATCTATGATGATGGGGATAACTTTAGTACACGTCCTTGGAACATCTCAGAATCAATTCACTGACTATTGCGGCATTACAGTCAATAACTGCTCTTTACTGTGGTCTATGAGGAACCGAATTTGTTATATGTGGCATTAAAACAGTGTACAACGGGTAATAATATCACGCATATCAAAGATTCTCAACTTAACCATCTACATTGACAGAACACTTTTGGCTTGACAGTATCACATTTCTAACGAACTAGTGAGAGATGATCTGATGATACGCTCAATCAAGCTAAAAAATCTTTCATTTATCATAGACTTGAACAACATCAGCGCATTAGAGGATCTAGTCCACCATAGAATAACCATGATCAAATCATTCAAGACACAATTGCAAGCCTCACTGAGCATATCATTAAACAGAACTAGGCTTCATGGGCAGTCATCACAGACTTGCATCTATTTCTATATAGCCCACAACAATAATCTTCCCACAAATCTAAACCACATCGTACACTGAACCAACTACTAAACCACATCAGAATCTAACCTCAAGATGACATAACCCACAACCACTAATAAACCAATGTACCAGAGTATCTAATCCCAAGAATCTAAAATCGATCCAGTTTCAAGAAGTGTAATATACAACTCAGACGGATTAACCCACATTTATACAGAACTGGCCTTCCTCTATATTGATAAGGGCATCAGAATCCAACCTCGTATCCCGTTTATCTCCTTCTTCTTCTTTTTCTTCTTTTATTCAGATTACAAAAAAACGTCCGGCCTCGTCGCGAAACAGGTGCACTGTATACGATATCGGGAACGTGACCCGTGACTCTTCTTCTAAATCCACACACACACACACACACATTCTCATATATACCCAAGTATGATGCGTGGATGGTTGTGATGGCACTTCTATATAGCAAAAAAATGTTACAGACGAGTTTGGCTTGTCTCCTGCAGAGCCATAGAGAGTAAAAAAAAAAAGATATATACGCTGAGCGACCTGCTCGAGTTTAATCTAACTGTACAGCGTCGCGACTATATGGCCTAGCCTCCTTTAACCGTCCAAGTTTACTGAATTCCACAAGCTTTGAGAGCAAAGATTAGTGGCAGTACCTAATTATACTATGATACTATGTATTTGTGGCGGGACGAGAATTCATATGATGCGTAGATTTAGTAAAAATGTAATCAGGGGTGCTGTGAGACTTCTGGGTCACTACTATATTCTATATATAGAATAACAGGTGGGTTATGGTTGATAAGGTTAGGTTGGATGATGATTTGTGAGTTTGTTATACGAAATGTTATTGGATTTATAGATAGATTCGATCGAGATTGGTGAGATTGCGATGATAGTTGATGGGATTACGGTATTACGTATATTGATGAGCGGAGATTGAATCTGAGTATGTGATAGTATGAGATCGAGGAAGCCCTGATGCATAATAATAGTGAGGATGAAGTGTACGCATGTGTATGTATCAATATGGACCGGATGATTAGTGATTGGGGTATCGATTTCTTTGTAGTGCGTTGTAGATACTAATCTAGTCATGCAGGATAGACGTTAGTTGAAAAATCGTGGATTATGAATTTGATGCTTTTTTTGGACAGATTTGTTCTATCAGTACAGAGAACAAACGACGTTCCGGACCTCGGATTAGGTCCTTCTTCAGGTTGAATATACCTTATATCTAGGGGGAGAGAATTGCAAGAATATGATAGAAAGAAGAAAAGGGATGCTTAAAATCTAGAACTTATCAGCGCAGGTATGGTATTTTGTGATCTCCTTGGCGATGGAACCTCGTAACACCATACCTGCGCTGATAAGTTCTAGATTTTAAGCATCCCTTTTCTTCTTTCTATCATATTATTGCAATTCTCTCCCCCTAGATATAAGGTATATTCAACCTGAAGAAGGACCTAATCAGAGGTCCAAAATGTCGTTTGTTCCCTGTACTGATAGAACAAATCTGTCCAAAAAAAGCATCAAATTCATAATCCACCATTAATAATTGCTGGACATTAGAATCAAAAACAAATAGTTAGTTGAAAAAATCAAGTTTTGTATCATTGGATCAGGAATAGGATTTGCAGATCGTGTTGGTCCATTAACGTTTTTATAAAAATAGATGTGACCAAAATATTTTTGTTGTACTGTGAATGTTTCATGAATCCCATGAATGATTCTTCATTCATAAACGTGGGTAACTACAATTCTACCAAAAGTGACCAAAAGTTCTATAGTGAGACAGATTCTCCAAATCAATTGATCAAACCACCACGCATCAGAGTGGATATCATAAGGTCTGAAAGATTACGGTACACTCCATATTCATCCACTCACACCATCACATATACACAGTGAGAAATTCATACTAACCTAACCTCTCTAAACACAAACTACAGACATCATTCAAACTGCTCATCTACAAACCGTTTCAAGAATCGTGATTGTGGCTATGCTCTGTATATATATATATATATATACAGTCTCCAAAACTAGACTATATACTCTCTAACACACGTGTCTGTAATAGACCATCACAGGTAGCATGCAAATTGCAATGTGGAACTTGATTGTCGAGTGAAAAGAGAGAAAGAAAGAGAATCACTTTGCGATGGCGGTCGAGATGTAATTGAAAGGGCGCCTTAATGCTGCTCTGCTCGGATGTAATTAGATAGAGTAGTACAGTGTCAGTACATACACATAGTACATAGACTCGATCTTCTGGACTAATTGAATTTTATAATTGGTATACTCTTTCCAAGCTTTGTTGATTGCTAGAGATGTTGTATTTGAAGTTCCAATATAGTATGTGTACATGATATTGAGGTTATGGAGAGGTTAATTGTAATTATATTTGTAATTTTGGGTTATATCAGGTCTATACACAAGTAAGTGAGTTCTGTAACTGAGGCACGTGAAGTGGTTGACATGAGTTTTCGTGTTTGCTGCTCAACGTGTATGGCTCACTTATATGGATTGACTTTGGATGTGTATATGTCGTACGACCCGATGTATCGAACTTTCGATGTTCTGAAAATCTGCTTCATTAGGGACTTATTCGACAAGCTATATAGAGGTTAGGTATTAGGTGTATGTATTATCTACAACATGAAATGTTACGAAACTTGTCGTGCTTTTCACTCCTTCGATTGCTCTAATTTGGGACCACTGAAGCTTTACACTATGTTATGGAGGTTACGTGTACGCACGTCGCCATATCGTCGGTTACTTTGGCTTTTGTGTCAACTCGGGTATATATAGTATATGTATACGGTTATACGCGTATTGTATGACAATGGGCCACACGGAATCCGGAAGTTTAGTATATCGGGTCTTGGAACCATACTCTCTTCGATATATACAAGGTATGTATATGGGGCTCTTTGATAACGAACTGTATTACTCAATGCTCGCAACAGGGGTCTTTTATTTAATTTTTACACATGGATAGGTGACTTATATAGTAGGTATATGGATATAAGAAATATCTATTACAGGGTCTGTCGAAGATCATTAGCTCGCATAAATTTTGCCGTTGCTTATTTGCATGGTGAACAACATTTTGTGCTTTGTGAGTTTTGTGTATGTGTATATATAGGTACTGTATGTATTCTTTGAAGATTTGAATCTTCATTGATGATAACAATTTACATTCAATGACTAATCTAGCTGTAGATCTGGATAAGGGTTTGCAATGGATAACAGTTTTCCTCTATCTCGGGACCGTTATTGAATTTTGTACTTGACTATTTCTCATTTTGACTTGATTTTTTTTAAAGAATCTTATCAGGAAGTATGGAAAATACTCCAGACTTTAGTCATATGAATCAGTACAGATAATTTTGAACCCTTTCATAGTTTATAGAGGTTGCATCCAAGGAGTCATTTTTCTTCTCAAAACCATTATTTGAATCGAAATTTAGGTAGTAATGTCTGAACTCTACTTTTAAAAATTTTCGAGATGTTCAAACCTTCACCGATTCAGCCAAAATTTGGTCAAAGATTTCGTGATTTGTTTAAGCGGGCCTAGTTTATTCAGAATCATTGGCTCGTGGCTAAGGCCCCAACTAACCAAGCTCTGTGTAGAGTATAATTTCTGTCATTAAAAATCAAAATATGAATGTTCATCAAAATTCTTCAGGTCAAACAAGGTGAAAACAAATAAAAAATCGTTTTCCATAAGACGACATGTTAAAATCACGAAGGTTCGTGTGTACTCCGAATACTTTCCTCTAGCCATCCAGGTTCTGATATTTCATTTGAGTGATTCGTACGCCAAATACTAGCTTTGTTCATGATTTCATCACAATCCTTTACATCAACCGATTGACTTGGAAATATTCATGTTTTTCCCCCAAATCAAGTTTCAAACCTGTTCAAGATACACATAATATTTGTGAGATGTTATCCATTATCATTCAATATATAAACACTATGACATAATTCCGTCACATACTGGTCTTTTTTTGAGAAAATGGTTTTCATCTCAAATCGTAAAGTTCATTCTCCAAACCGACCTATCCATCGAATACAAGGAACTATATTATGTCTCACGTCTCTCCCAAAATTCCCATTAAATTCTCAGCGTGCATTCGATAAAATTAGCATGACAAAGTTCCTCTCGAGTGGTACTAAAGAAGTCATCGCCCACTCACTAAATGTCGCATAATCGTGAGTAAGAGCTTGAGAAAACAAAGGACCTATGATGCATCCATGCATACTCACACCACGTGTTGACTTGACACACCTCGGTAGCACTGCAACAACAATGCATCCATACGTAACTCAGTAACCCGAGCTCATAATATGTATGCACGCTTTTCTGACACACGAAGTCAATCCAACTAAAACTCAACATCGTCGTGCTACCAAAGAAATGGAGTAGAAAATTCTATAGCCCTCGAACAAAAATCATCCAACATTTACAGAGTTTGTTTGTAGCTGAAGAAAGAACCTCATGTATGTTAAATTGGTGGCCGAGTTTTGCAACGACTGCTCCCTTTTATAACATCCCACACACAAGACTTGTGTGTGATGATGTCTGGAAGGCTTGTGCCGCCCGTCGTGGGATCGGTGTGGTCGGACTACTGAAGTTGATTCTATATGGCATGTTGTGCGATTATGACGATGATGCGAGATCGGTGCGTATATGTGCCTCCAGTCTCTCTCTCTCTCTCTCTCTCTCTCTCTCTCTCTCTCTCTCTCTCTCTCTCTCTCTCTCTCTCTCTGTGATGATTTTCCCGGAGAGCAATGAGAACCAGGCCAAAATGTTGAACGTTTCCCATAGCAGAATGTATAGAGCCTGCGGTCGCATGCAGCAGCAGCAGCAACTCGTGACTCTCTTGAGATGTCTTGATGTATGTATATGTGCGTGAGTCTGAGAAGATTTTACAGTTTATTGTGTGATATGTGTGGATATATATCCCGCACGCGAGCAGATTCGTTTTTAAAGCTCTCCGCGGCGGGTGAGCCATTGTTGTATTTATACAATTTTCAGATTACGGTTCATCGTTTTTTGCGATGAGAGTGTATCTTTCTTCGTGATTTTGTTGAAGTTTTCTAGTTTAGATGAGAGCCAAGACAAAAATTGCAAAAAAGTATCGATATTTTGGCTCGAATTCTAGAGTATCGAAAACTTTGATGTATCGGGTACTTCGAGATATCGAATTCAACAAGTTAATTTATCGTGCAATTTTTCAGTAAAATGATCCTACCACTTATCAAGATGAGCAAGGAGTGTTCTCAAGTCTTCAAAAGTCTGGACCTCCCAAGAATCCGAGCTATCGGATGAAAGGAGTTTCGATTATCGATAAGTTCGATATATCGAGATATTTGACTAATCGAAAACTTCGAGACATCGATTCCATCAAATGGCAGCCCAAAATATTGATATCTCGAAAAGTTTGATTAGCCGGATATCTCGATATATCGAACTTATCGATAATCGAAACTCCTTCGATTCGATAGCTCGAATTCTTGGGGTTCCAGACTTTTGAAGATTCGAGATCATTCCCCTTTCATTTTGAATAGAGGCAGGATCGTTTTAGCTAGAAAATCGCACGATAAATTAACTTATCGATTTCGATATCTCGAAGTATTCGATGTATCGACGTTTTCGATACTCTAAAATCTTAAATTCCTCAATTGCCGGGGCATACAATTTGTGTTATGGATTGAGTGTACTACTTGATCAAGAATTTATGGAGTGCCCAGAGAAATTAGAATTATTGATCGAATGTCAGAAGTTTTTCATTGATACATTACCTTAAAACACTAATTGCGAGTTGCTCGAAAATTCTTTCTGTAAATTTTCGGAATTGAGATGTAACAGTCGCTAGCAACTCGACGAATAGGCAATGCGAGTTTTTGAGAGTTCTTCTTTCGAATCTCAACTGTTACTATACCTCCTCTACAATCGAGGTCTGCACTAGCAAGCGACATTGGCACGAGAAGTAGGCGTAGTTTACGAGCCCTACAACCACTAAAACCAGTACAAATAGAAACGATAGCAAGCTACAATGAACTTCCCACTCAAAACTACCTACCCGTGAATTTCTGGATCGAATTCAGAGAGAGATCCCAATTTATGTAGTGCAAACCTATGCAATTTTCGCTTTTGCAAATTCGCTTCGTGACGCGACGAATGCACGATGACGTTAACTTTCGCTTTCTAAGGAATTTGCATGAGCTTCCATTATATCTCATCCATTGTAGGCTATAGTCTCAATCAGAAGTAAGAGCGTGACAAATTTTCGCATCGCGTTCTAAACACTCGACCATATTATAGCTGAAATCATATTATGATATCTATGAAGATATATGAAAAATTTTAAATCACTAAAAAGCACTCTCTTCGCTCGGCTATTTTACCTTAAATTTATAGCGAGAGTGTTTATATCGCACGTCCTGGCTATCCGTCAGACTTGCGAATTGATTCGGAAAAAAGGTACTTTCGTATTCCATATAACCAAGGCGAAAGTATAGATAGCGAGAGAGCCGAGAGTCGACGACTGAGTATAAGAGAGTAGAGATTCCTATAAATGGACGCGTTAGCATACGAGGCTCTGATGGTGTATAAGCGCCGAATTCGAAAGTGGAATCTGGCGTCATTGCAATGCAGCCATATCTCTCTCTTTCTCTCGTCCCGGACACTGCACGTATTCATTTTTTCTTCGTTTTTCACATTCTCAGATATTCGTGTATTTATGTTATGTATGTAGCCGATGCACGCGGTATATTTTGAGGGAGTTTACAAAATCTTTACGCTTTAAGAATTTTAAATTAATTTTACCAGAAAATTCTGAATTTTACGCTGCAGTGTGCATTTTGAGACATGGGTGAAATACCTAATTCACTTGATTCTGAATCTTGAGAGAAATTCAAAGAGTCTCTCGTTTTATTTGGATTCGGGAGTCCTGATGCATGCATGCTCGGCAAAAATGAATGCAAAAATCCGGAGATGAAACATTATGTTTTGCATCCCATGATCCCGCATCAGTTTTTAATAAAAATCAAGAGTGTTTTTGGATTTATTTCTATGAAAACACCGGTTTGTGTTCTTATTTTTTGTTCTTCTTCAGTAGTGAGCTTTGATAATAGTATAGTATTGCCCTGGGTGCGTACGCTCAGTTCTGACGCTGAGCCCGCACCCAAAATGAGCTTGCAAGCACAGGGCAATTAAAACCACGTTTGAAAGGGTATTCATAGGTTATAATGGTGAAAAAAGATGATGTGGTGGCTTTCTGTAATTTTCAAATGGAGGAAAATCAGTGTTCCCTAATTGAAAAAAGGGCTTGGAGAAATTTGTATAATTAGTACTCGGGATTTGGTCATTAAATTTGAAAACAAAAATTCCACATTCTCTTGCAGAATGCGAATACTATCAGAATGAATCAACATGATTTGTAGTGAACTTGAAAATGCTGAACATTCTAAAATTTCATCAATTTCCAGCTGTTTGTCGATTTTGGTTCATGATTTACTCACTCAAAATGTGTCACTCCTGTCCAATCACCTTGAAAAGTTCATCACTTTCAATAACGTGTTAACAAAAAATTAGCCACATAATATATTTATGTTACACCCGCCGAAAGTGAGAAAAATCTTCTCCCCTCACTACGAGCATCGGACAAACGATCTCAACCTACAGTAATTTCCGTCCAGTAATTTACGAAAGGTCATAATATAATCCAAGTCTCAGCCCATATCGATCGATAAGATCGATATTAATCGATCCGATCAGTTCACTCACCATCAACATAACCTCAAGCCAATCTCTCTCAACAGATTTCCGTCTTCCACATCTATCTATGTTTACCACACATATGAAGCGATTTTCTCGATTGCTTCAAGAAATTCGATCATCCGACGATACATACCCATGTAGAGTATTATCGAGTGTGTGGATATGTGTGTATGTACATATACATATAACGGCAAAATGCGGGTGGTATATTACCGAACATAGTCTGCGGTATAGAGTGAAAGCATTGAAACCTCATCACGAGTATTATGAGCGTATGTATCTACGTGGGTGTAAAAGCCACCGCAGCAGCAGCTATGTGTAAAATGATACGAGAATTTTGCCAGAATATTGCTCTTCTGAAGGAACGGGAAAATTGAGGTATCTTGTTGATGGTAGGCAGTTGTGGTCAGTAGCCGGAAGCATGTGAGCTGAGTGAGATACTTGAGAATTGGGCTTTGAGGTGAACCGTTGCGAATTTAATATTATAATTTTGACCTTGTTTTTCGTGGTTCTTCAAATTCGAATTTCGAGCTTTTTTTAATGAGCGCGTGCTTTGATTATCGTTTATATAGTGTATGTCTGGGAAGAAACTTTTTATGGGGATTGGCCAAGATCATGAATCTGTGTCAACAATTTTGGCTAACGCAGTATATGAGAATAGTTTCAACAACTAAGCTTTATCAAATGTTGCTATGGATAAATAAATAATGCTCTAGTCATTCTCTATAAATTCTCCATGAAAATGTCTAGACATTTTTTGTTTCATCGGATAGTTATATTTCTTGGCAGGAAATCCTGAAAGGATATTGCTACTGGTTTCATACTCCGATTAATATTTCTCGAGAGTTGAAAGTCACAAAGTCTATACGTTCATAAGAAAATATAAGCTATAAATTAAAGTCGATCGCAATAATGAATACCGTCCACTATATAACAGCGATAAAGTCAAGAAATTATGATTGACGTTTGCGAGTAATACGCCGAGGTGTAATGGGTATTTTTAGAATAATGAGGTAGTATTATCGGGTAGAAAAACTGATATTGCACACTGATTGGTTATTATTGATGGATTCTTATAGGCGAGATTGATCTTACCTTCATTATTATCTTCATTCATGCATGTACTTGTATTTTATATTCGTGAAAATTGCATGGCTAATCTCTCTTTCTGCGGAGTAATTTATGCGTGAATCAAACTTGCCTTGTTTTTGTGGACAATCTTATGATCAATCATACCAGTAAGGGAGATTTACTCTGTCTCAATAGCATTAGCTCATTCATCAATTTCATCACTTGGCAAATAAAGGGTGCAAAAATTTAATTTCCGTCAGGACAATTACTGGACTTGCGTGAGTGAGTCTGACAAGTTCATTATTATGTGGGATAGAGAATTACGATTGTGGATTGAGAATCGATTATTTTAGTTGCAACATGTGTGGGAGACGTTGACTATGTGTGATTCAATTTTTAATTCAGAATTGAGAAATGATGATGATGGCATCGCAGAGATACCCACGCACAATCGATGACTTACTCGAGGGCTCTCAATTCATGTGTGCCTCGAATGAGATTTATATTCAATTAAGCAGAAATGAATGAGAGAGAATGATGTAAATATTTAACAAACACCATCATTTTATTCTTGTTTTAAACACTAATAGTCGTAGCTCATGAAAATTTATTTCTACACCACAAAAAATGTAAGCCCTGACAATCAAGATTAACAGATAAAACAACACCAAGATATAAGGATTTCGTGATTTACGAATGACGCCGCACAGTGAAATCATGAATTTTAGAATTTTGAAAATTTGAGTCATCGTTTTGCATGTAGTTTTCATCAACGATGATTTGATCCTAAAGAAATTTATTTGGTATCATAGAAATAAGCCGCTATCCAGATTGGTATGATTAACATTTTTTTGAAATATTTACAATGACAGATGGGAACAGTTTTCATGAGGCCTAAAATACCGTTCTGATACATCAATCATTCGTTACAGACTATCTTTTTTACACACTGCGCGTGAATAAGTAGGATATTTTTGAGATGAATTGGATTCTTGAATAGATTCATGACGGAATATTCCATTTGGACTTCAGAAAGATATCTAATATTTTTATTGAATGTTGATGATGACAAACTCAGGTAATATTCAGATGCTCCAAAAATATTTCGAACGCAGTCACGAGTATGAAATTGCTCTCTCACTGAGTAAATACCCTAACAGAAGGTTCGGATGAGAAGGAAGTGAATGGTCAAATATTCGCTTCGGAGGGAGTTTCCGACCTCTCCTTGGCCAAGACTCGTAAATACCGCGTAGTCACCAGCGTCAGTCGTAAGTACGAACGTATTCAAAAAGTCGCGGGAAGCGCAACAATTACAATCAGGAATCATAGTTGGTTCATGACAGAAATGCAGAATTTTTCAGTGGGGATATCCTTATATTTTGTTTCTTTAGATGAAAAAATCCCCGAAGATACCTCAATATAAGTGAATCCGGATGGCGAGTTCAACATTCTTTCCTAGTTTATCTAAAGCTTACTAATCATCATTACATACTTTGACACCCACATATCAAAAAGTACTCAATTCTGTTCAGATTTTTCACGTTTACTTTCAGATTGTCGAAGAATTACATACGTAAGGTAGCCGCAAGAACTAACTTCAGCATTCTAATGATTTTTTGCCACATTATTGCTATATTATATTACGCACTTACGTCCGCGAGGGGCTCAAAGTAGGGAGGGTATATAAGGAGGAGAGTAAACTCGGCCTCGGAGCAGGTCCAAAACGAGTTGCCAGCAAAAGTGACTTGGCCGCCAGGGGCGCTGACTGCCCTATCTCGGCAGCCTCACTGACACGCGATTGCGGTTCATGCCTTCTATACCCTTCCTAGCTCAAAGTGACACATTGCGGCCCGGGTGAGTTGCCCCATGATCCGACAGGCGAGGACGGCATACCCGTGGCTGCAATGGGTTACTTTTGACCCAAGGTGTGAAAACTCCTTTTCAGTACAGCAGTTTTACCGAAGTTCTATGGTTTCCAACACCATTTCGGGATAAAATTCCACACCACGGGACAGGTTAGGAAACGTCGGAGCATGCATTGTAGCAGACCGAAGGCGCAGCCCGAGGTCTGATGCGCATGCGCAGTCTTTTTCTGCCCTGAGTGGCGATTCGGAATTTTTTGTCTCGGAATCGGTGCGGAAACTACAGGCTTTCGGTGCAAGTGTACTGAAAACTTCTTTCGAGTACACTTATATCGGAGTTCTATCGTTCCCGACACGATTCCGGGGCGAAATCCTGCAGTGCCGCAAGGGTTAGGAAACGTCGGAGCATACGAGGGTTTCCACGGAACTTTTAACTATTGACCCTCTGAAATAAGAAAAAAAAATTCTCAACGCACACGTTTGAAATGGGTTTCATGTGATTCTTGGACCTCGAAAATATGTGAAAAAAGTGGTGCCACTCTCTTCCAAGCCGAGGTATCTGGTTCAGAACGACATATACGGAGTCTCACACTTGAAAAATTCGTGAATCAACTTCAATCGAATAGATCCGATTCAAAACATTGTCTAGACGATCGATACGAATTATATTTTGCCTGACTTGACTTTAAGATGAATTTCATCATCGATTCCTCCGAAATTCGATATAAATTTCCAAAATCAAGTCAAGAGCTATGAGTCTCATTTCAATTTCTAGAATACACTGTGGTGTTATTTTGTTCATATTTTAGCCGTATACTATGTAAAAATCAAGAAAATCGCGATACCATCACATTTAGAGGCTTATTTAGCTTACCATGCGGATTCAAATATTTCTCCTCAGCTTCTCACAGAAATACCGATCGACAATTGCAACTGAAAACAGTGCGGTTATATACTTTTTGTGATGAAGAAAAAAGAGCACAAGGTCCCAACCCTGTGCTTCGCGTCTCCTGAGTATGACATCAGAAAATGACCATTTTGAAAGCCAGTGGCGCGATAACTTTATGAGCTTTGAAGCTTTATGAAATTGGTCCAGATCAACGCACACTCACAAACCAAACGGGATTCGATTCGTCTTCTTTTTAACTTCGAAAACTCATTGCTGAATTCTCCGTTTCGCACAAGGTATTTCATCAATTTCGTAAACAATAGCCAGAGAAAGTTTTCCCACAAAACTCGGTTACATCGATAAATGAGAGCTAATATCATTGCCAAATCAGCGCACACCTCTGAATCAAACATTTCCTCAAAATATGAGATCAGTAGATGGATATATCATTCCACCGAAGTAGTTGAGGCATAGGTATTTTAGTTACAGCCTTATCAATTCAAAAAATCGCGTTGGTACGTTTGTAAACTACCCAAAAATCATCTTTTGCGGTCTGCTATTGACAAATCGGGATGCGTTTCAACAAAAAAGAATGTAGTCCATATTGAATGATGCCAAATACTATAGAATGCCACTCCTGCGCACTTCGAATAGTTCAAAATACTCCTGGAACACCTGCAGTAACACAAAAGTTAAAAGTTCCGTGGAAACTCTCATACATTGCAGCAGATCGGGTTTTGATGCGCATGCTCAGTCGTTTCCTCCAACCTTCCGTGGACGGCAATGCTTAATTTTCTGCCCCAACATCATGGCAGGAACCACAGGCTTTCGATGCAAGTGTACTGAAAAATACTATCTACTGAATTTCAAACGTGAAACAACTCAATCTCTTTCTTATCCTGAGTAATACTGCCCTACAAAGTAAGAAAGGCGTAAGTGACATAAACGCGAAACCGAGATAATCGCAAAAGACTTTGGCCATCTTCATAAACCTTCAATGTGTTTGCGATTACGAAGGTAATAATTTGAGTCATTTAGAATTTTTCTATCAAACATCTGGTTTTGACAGATAGATGTATATAGCACGAATTCACGCGTGTAACCATACCAATAACTCAAAATTTTTGAAAATGTCATTTACGCCTCTTTTACTTTGCAGGGCATAATAGATACAACTGCATTCCAAAAATTCACGACAATACATAATTACCCAATTTGGAATAACACACTGACTAAATATTCCCCCAAAAAATACTCGCAGCCTACGAGGAACGACATCCTTGCATTCTCACGCTGTCGGGTCAAACTGAATGAGCTTGCCGACATCAGAGTAAATCTGCCTCGGTGTTACTTTGGATGTAATACTTGAATCTTTGCGCCAGCGTGAAGAGAGTATAAGTGTATGTTTGTACGGGAAAAGGCTAAAAGTCAGAAACTCTTCTAATGTATACTCGAAAAAGCGGAAGAGGTTCACCGTCTGTTATGCCTAATTAGCCTCGAGCGAGTTTAAGCATCTTATACGATTCAGTGTACACATCCTCTATTCAGTGCTTTTCTAATCCGTATCTGAAAGTACCTCCAAGTGTATAACATAGAGATACTATATTCTTGAGATGCTTTAAATCTGATGTGTTAGTGTGTAACAGAATGCGAAAGTTTCTTTAAGGTTCATCCCTTATGTGTGTGTTGTATAGGATGAGACTTGAGTGAAGTTGAGAGATGATATCGTTGAGTGTATTACATAATTTAGCCTCTGGGGATGTTGTATGTATCATCCATCAAATGTCGAGTGTTGCTTTCGTGTTGGATTATACACATTTTCACATACATATCTTGACTAATGTATTTGTGTGTCTGTGTGTGCGCTGAGATATGAGAATGCACCCAAAAAATATCACCCTAATGAATTTGGCGCAAAAAGTACTCTACATTGTTTCAAATGCATATTTCATGCATTTTGTCTCTAATGTGTGAGTGTAGGTGCATGGGAGCTCAAGATTCAGCTCAAGATTATTGTTACACATTTTTCGCTGTGTATAGTTAATGTAATGTGTGTTAGAGTCAGCCGACGAGAGTGAGCGTGAAAATTGGGCCAGTTCCGATCGTCATCTTCTACTTATACCATATATTTTAACAAGCGTGTGAGAGACATTTCATTCATAGTAAGTTTTGTATGCAATGATTTCTCAAGTGCAAATGGAGTACCTGGCATGGGTATTACGTCTGTGGGATAGATAGATGAATTGTTATTATTATTATACTTTTTAATTTTACCTAGTGATCCAGAGCATAATCTTCTGGGTGCATATGATGCACTTAACGAAATGTGGGTCTTGGAATGCGAGCTCTATTATATATGTAGTTCTGATGACAGGTTATGATTATTCTTTTTTTTTATGTTGTGATGTGATGGGATTAAATTTGGACCGACTTTTCCTAGTGTATAATGTAATCTTTGCTGTGTTGCTTTTTTAAATCTCGATGATGATTGGTTAGATCTGGGTTGGGAGATTGCTATGATTGAATATTTCAGATGAGGTAGTGATTATGATTATTGTATGATTTGATTGTTGTTGTGAAATTTCGCTGTGCAAGTGTTGATTTGGTTGATTTTACTGGTTTGTAACACATTTTACAATCAAAACAAAGTCGATAGCGATGGCAACAATTTAAATCGAGTTCAGTATCGCATGAATCATTTTATAGCCTCCAAATTTCAAGGTCAGATTTGCGACAAAATAATAGGGGCGAGGGGGGAAGGATTTCAATATGGAAGTGTGATCGGAGTATAACTAATAAAAGCGATGCAGAGTTTTTTCCTCTCGCGAATAGTATCATAGTATTCTCTGATAAAATGGCTCAAATTCACAAGAGGCCGGGGCTAAAAAAGATGGTGAGATCTCAATAATGAGAAATTTTTACCACGAAGCATATAAATGAAACAATTCTAAATGAAGTAATTGATGTATGTCCTGTGCATCTCAAACATCTTCGGCAACCGCATAAATCCCACGGTAAATTCGATAAACAGCAGTAGTTTTATTTTCACATTCCATTGATCGATTGAATGAGATCGTCCCAAAACTTCAAAAGACGGAGCATTCCCCTCATCATTCTATACAAATTGCCGAAATCTGCGTAATCAAATTACACCCAATGGCTAAAATTTACATCCTCAATCTTGTCAACGTAATCTAACCGATCTAAACTCACCACCATCTATCCTCACATCTTTACACCCATACTACGAAAGATTCGACAGTATTAACCTAACATTCTGGAACAGCGATTCTTTACTCGAAACCAAGGAATATCTAGTGTGTCTCTCTCACTTTACACTATTTGTCTTCTTCCGTATAGAGCATGTCAGGTATTCCAAAGACGTAAGATGCATTCGCTGCGCTCCTTCTATAATTCCTATCTCCAATACTTATAGTGTCGCGTGCCCGCCACTCTAACCTCTTTTTTTTTTCTTTTTCATTTTAAAGCCCATCATTTGTCCAGTTAGATGCACGCCTTAGATCTTTAAGATACCTATATACCAACCATACCTCACGTGCCAATTAATCCAGTCTCGATTCATTGCATAGTTCTATAAGATCGACTATCCGTACACTTGATCACGCCCATGTATACATACTTTACTCAGGAGGAGGCAAGGCCATTAGCACGTGCGCAATAGCTACTGCAAACTCTTATTTTCGAGTGTGTGTGTGTGTGTGTGTGTGTGTGTGTGTGTGTTCGTGGCTAGGTTGGTGACTTTGAAGGTGATAACGGCTCATGGGCGGGTTTTACACATCAAGTACCTATATAGTGGGTGGTATTGCGGCTTCTTGAGATGATTAGAAAGAGAGTATGAGGATAAGGAGGAGTTGTCGATAGGTTAGGTAGATAGGTTAGGTATACCCCTTTGCTAATTGATGATGTTGAACATAGTTGTATGTATGCATTCGTTCGCGAGCGACATAAGATCACATGGCTTGAGGCAACGTGTATATTCTGGTATATGTACCTCTATGTACTTACCAAGAATATCATCCATCATCGGTATACCCTAGTACAGCCTTTACCTTGTAAAAAAACTGAAAAAAAGGAATGGGAAGTTGAATAATGTATGTCCAAGATGGTGGTCTTTTTATTAATTTTGATGATATGATGCATCAGGAAGATAGGAACGCAGACTTGAAATATCAAAGATATTCCTGAAATTAAAGTGTCAATTGACAAGGAATTGGAACATTTTGTGCATCACTATAGGTTTATCACTGTTTTGAAGGATCAGCTCGGTATCAGTTCATCCTATCCTAAATTATGGTGTCGAGCCTGATTGAAAATTGCGCATACGTAATCATAGTGCGAATAAAATTTTTCACTAAAAAGAAGAGAAGATTGAACGAAAAGAATTTCACTTTTGTGCAAATGAAAAGAATATGTCAGTCCTGTAATTTGAACCATGGTCATTAACAAACTTTTGAGTTCTCTACATGATTTGGAGATGATATCTCTAAATCATGCATGGATCACTCTGTAATTTATTCGATTCTGAAGAGATCCGTGATTGATGGATCATCCTGTTATTTCAACATCCTCATCGTCCCTCGTCTGATTTAAAATTCAAGGAAAAAACGAGGTATCAAGATATTATCACTCCTTTGACTGCATAAAAAATTCCAAACTTTCATCCAAAAAGTGCCGGTTCCGAAAATTTTTTGCCAGAGACGATCTAGATCAAAAGCATCCATTCCTTTCAGGAAACATCTCAGATTGGGAAAGCTTGAATTAGCATAACCAGATCTCTTGTGCTGAATAAGTTGCAAATATGCATATAAATGACCATATTTCTGACATCACATTGAACCATACACGCCCTCTAATAGAGTTCATCATCTTGACTCCTTTGAGTATATTTAAAAAATTTTCTTCACCATCATCAATCCTTTCCCAAACTCTTTTAGGTAATCTTAAGAACCAAAAACTCTACTTTTTTTTTGACGTAGCAATATCACCATGATGATAGTCAGCATTCTGATATCGAAACCGCTTTTAACAAAAATTAGCCATAAAATGATGAATAGAAGCTAAAATTGAAGTCGTCGCGGCCTCGTGGATAAGGTCCTTGCTTTCAACGCAAAAGGCTGAGGTTCGAATTTCGGCGGGTACCAATGTGAATTTTTATAAGTGCCTCCCGGGGACTTCGGTGGTTCGGAACCCACCTGAAACTGTAGGTCCAGCAGTACAACCTCGGAAAGAGATTGGAATTGCGCTGATAAAAAAACGGGGAAAAAGATGAATTTTTGGCAGATTGTCATAGAATAGTGGAAAGTGTAACAAATTTTTGTCAAAATTTGATTACAAACTGAAGAGTTGGCTATTCAATTGCCAAAATTTTTCAGGAAACAGCTCGTAATTGTTCATCGCTCTAAATTTTAAGCTGAATGGGAAATTTGATCTGAATATATGCAATAGATACATCTGTATAAGTGTACGCACGAATCTGTACAGTGTAAAAAAGGTATACAAGCAAATTCTCACGTAAAGCGTCGGCCCGTGACGAGGAACTGATGCGTTCGCTTGGTCTGATGCTCTGAGCCGTGTAAACGTGGAGATGCACGCGACGACGCACATCATGTGCAATGAAATAGAGTTACGCATTATGTTGTGTGCATGAAGCTTTCACTGTATAAATTTGACACGCGCCGTGGTGCACTTTTGAGCTTATTGCAATTGTGGGTAATATTTCTACATGGGAACGGGATTTGTGTATATTAAGAATAATTTTGATGGATTATTTTCCTGTTGGGTCAAGATTTTTGGTCAATTGAGCCTAATTGAGGCAACAATTTAAACAGAAAGATTATATCTCATTCGTTAATTATGATTTGATATTAAAACTTATTTGATTCTAACCTTTATAGAGGACGGGGTTGGCCACTATATTGGTTACCCAAGGTGCACACTGTACAAGTGCTTCAGGTGGTCCAAAACTCACATCTTGTAAGTTTTTGTTGTCTCTGAAACTGATTATGAAATTGGCAAGCCTCTATCACAACGACTTGTGCCTACTTTTGAGTTGCCTATCCCGCGATCAAAATTGCTAAAGGCGGGTTGAGATATGTCACTCGGAGATTTCTGGGAGCTAGTTTCTGAGTCTGATTATGACGTTGGCAAGACTCTGTCTCATCATGGGTTCTCTCAATCACTTGTCATACAGAATTCGAAAGAAATATGTACGAAAGGCAATGAGGATTAAGTGCAAAAACTGTCAATTTTGACATTAAAAATGCGATTTTGGCAGCCAAGGTCAACTTGAGCATTTTTTCACTATTTTCTCGTACTCAGAGTATAAAAAAATCTGGAACATGGACTTAGGAGCATTCAAAAGAAAAAAAATTTCCATCTTATCAATCAAACTCTACAGGACGGGAATGGCGTCTATTATGGCTCACGATGACTTCGTAGCGACGAAATTCGTCAAACAGTCATCATGCATGAACATTTTTATGAAAATCGGAGCTCATATCATCAAGAAAAATTCCCGTTCTCTGAAGGTTCACCCCATAAAATGCTAAACGATTTTCAGTGCTCCGGCTCTGAGCTACTATAGTAGCTGATGTGAACTACCTTCATTAGAATCCGAACAACGGCACGATGATGTATACATTCAAAAATATAAGTCGTTGAAATATAGGTCACAATTTCACTACAATTGGGCTATTGAAATCTATTCATACCCAATTTGTCTATCCCATGGATGATTATAGGAGAAAATTATAGATACCGTAATGCTTGCCCTCTTCGCTCTGAAAGAGTACAATGACTGGAAAGTATATCTTTGATTCAGTTTGGCAATGAATTTATAATCGAAATAGTAGAACTAGAGTTACTAAGAGTTACTAAAATTGCTAATGGTAGCGATGACGATTGTTTTGCGACGAGGCTCATCGAATGGAAAGCCGAGAAAGCTCGGTCATCCGATCGAACGAGACACTGGTTGTGCAGAATCAGACAAATTCGACGGCGAGCGTTGCGATTCTTGTAACTGTACTATTGGCTACATAGGAATCGATGATCTCATCAGATATAAATATCCAGTCTCGTCTATACATTGAAAAAAATTTACAACCTTTCCTACATCTATCAGACTGGTGTACCATGCAAAAAATCATTCACTGTAAATCTAAAACTGTAAAAATTCACAAATTGAATCTGTAAAAATTACTTCTGTATTAGGTAATTCTGTCATTCCTACAGATAAATATGTAGTTTCAACAGGAATATGTGATCTACAGCTTTTGAAGATGTAGATCTTCAACTTTGCAGGAATATTTGCATTCGAATCTGTAGATTGTACCAATTCAATATATGATTCATGGGATGCCGTGAAAAATTCTCTGATGCGCGGGAATGTGTATATGGAAATATGGACGAGAAGAAGAATTATCTGGATGAACTTGATTTTTCTCTTCTTGACGATGCTTTGAACAGGAGTTTGAACTAATAGGAGTCGAGAAATTCCATTCCAATGGAGATCAACGATCAATAAAGGATTTGAAAAGTCGAATCTCCTCGAATTTTTCGGAACTTTCCAACTTTCCCCAGAAAACGATGGGTTTTGATGACATGCTAAGGCAAACCATTTTCAAAATATGGTAAAGAATGCGGAACAATTATTTCCCATTAAATTGAATTTGCATTGATTTATGATGATTTGTTGAAAATAATTTCTGATTAATTGTTATAATTCAGCACTACCAAAAATACGTTGTTACGTGTATTCAGTGCTTTTTTCAGATTATGTTTGACATTTTGAGCATATAAGCTATCAGAATGGCCAATTTACCACATACATAAGATACATTTGTGGGTACTTTCATAAAATATGTAACTCCCCTGAAATATGTGATATGAGCTCTAAAATCACTAATTGGGGAATTCTCAAAAATTCATAAACACATGAGTAATTCCGCGCGAAAGCGGACCACGAATTGCAGACATATCTCAGATTGTTTTTGCACTATTCTTAATCGATTCTATGGTTCAAAAAATTAACTTTTCACCCTCTATGGGGTGAAAAAAAAATTTTTTGTTTCCGTGGGGAGTATCTTTGTGATAGTGTTTTTAGGAAAAAATACCAATCTTTTTTCAGTAAAATGGGTGTAGTTCCGACTTGAGGTAAGATACGACCACGCAAATAGTGGCATTCGAAAGGTCTTTCAAAAATCTATTGAAATATGTTATGAAAATTTTTTTTGAGGCTACGGACGCCCCCTATGAGCAAAAAGGTGAAAAACAGAAAAAATTCATTTCCTCAAAAACCTAATTTTCTAAAAATCTGGAAATCCATATTTCGATGTAAAATTGCGTGTTCTTCCAGAAAAAAGTGGTCCCGATCTGTGTTTTTGGGTTCTACGCTGTTTTTTTTACGTTTTATCAATATTCTCAGCCTTTTCGGTTGAAAAATGAATTTTTCTGCGCATGCGCAGGAATTTAGACTGCTGAAACCAATTCCATTGAAAAGCCAAGGAAATTTCCTTCAAAATGACTATACTTGGTGGAGTCGATTCGATGTACTGGGACCAAAGTTAGAAGGTCTAAAAAATGATGACACTTCTACTCGAGTCACGATAGTAATGGGAAATTCGTGCAAGATCTGCATTTACCCCTTTTGAGGATACTTCATCATTAATGTGATGTAACTTTGGGCCAAGTAGATAAAATTGACTTCGCCAAGTAGTCATTTTGAAGGAAATTTCCTTGGCTTTTCAATGGAATTGGTTTCAGCAGTCTAAATTCCTGCGCATGCGCAGAAAAATTCATTTTTCAACCGAAAAGGCTGAGAATATTGATCATACGTAAAAAAAAACAGCGTAGAACCCAAAAACACAGATTGGGACCACTTTTTTCTGGAAGAACACGCAATTTTACATCGAAATATGGACTTCCAGATTTTTAGAAAATTAGGTTTTTGAGGAAATGAATTTTTTCTGTTTTTCACCTTTTTGCTCATAGGGGGCGTCCGTAGCCTCAAAAAAAAATTTTCATAACATATTTCAATAGATTTTTGAAAGACCTTTCGAATGCCACTATTTGCGTGGTCGTATCTTACCTCAAGTCGGAACTACACCCATTTTACTGAAAAAAGATTGGTATTTTTTCCTAAAAACACTATCACAAAGATACTCCCCACGGAAACAAAAAATTTTTTTTTTCACCCCATAGAGGGTGAAAAGTTCATTTTTTGGACCATAGAATCGATTAGAAATGTTAGAAAAAGAGTTTGAAACATGTTTGCAATTCGTGGTCCGCTTTCGCGCGGAATTACTCACATGTTAACCGTTCCCTCGAGAAACGAAATAGACGATTTATCTTTGAGTTATTACTATTTTGAAACTTGATTGTCAATTCTTGAGGTTATGTTGGCAGAAATTTGGCCAAAAACTGGCCATTTTTTGGCCATTGACATGAGACCATTTTTAACCTAAGAAAACTGGCCAAGAATTGGCCATTTTTTGGCCATTTACATGAGACCATTTTCAACTTAAGAAAACTGGCCAAAAATTGGTCAGGTGGCAAGAAAAATGCTCAGATTTCTACCAGGGAAGTCATATTACGTATGAATCATCATGTTTCATGCACGTGAACACGAATCGTCCTGGAACCCAATGCACAGAATGATACTGACGTTTTAAGAGAGCGCCATGTGTAAGTCCTAGCGATACAGTGGTCATGCCTCCGGAATTCTAACCCAATGATCGATGGATCTATCCCCATCACACTCTAGATCTGTTTACGGATATGATTTTTCAGATATTTCATTGAATTCTAAGCCTACATAGTACCTGCTGAGTCGATTAAAACTTTTTTTAGACGAGAAAATTGCTATTTTATCAATTTGGAAAGCTGTCGCTTAATAGTTTGAATTTGTAAAATTTGCAGATTCAAATTGTAGATTTAGAGAATAAACTGCATCCGAAAATCAACAGAATCAATCTGTTCCAGGGAACAGTTTTCCATGTAGAGTTCACAGTTTGAGATTTACAGTGTCGATGGTTCCTTTCATGTATATGAGTGATTCCGACGAAAGTGTGATTTTCCATGTTCCAAACTCCCCTTGTTTCTACGACTTGGAATGCACTTTATAGCAATTTTCTGGGGTATATTTCGTTGGTGTGAAACTATATTAATAGCTTTTGAGATCATCTTAACGTTCCTGTATTTTATAGTGCTTGATGAAGAGTAGAAATGTCAATACCGTCCCCTGTAAACATCCCACCTTCGACTCTTGCATTCACTGCAACGCATGTACAGAGTCAAAAACCCCTATGTATGAAGGTATTGAATTCAAATTGTGTGTCTTCAAAGGAAATAATTCACCACGTTGCGCTTCGGAATGAAAGTCTCAGCTTGAGCATGTCTATCCGACCTTTGAAGAAAAGTCTGCACCAAAAGCGCTTGCACAGCACTCATCATCTTGAAAAAGTCTCCGATTGTTAAGGGGCCGTACATAAAACACGATGCCACTTTGGGCGAGGGGAGTGAGGGGTCTGGATTTGTATAGGGAATGAATCATAAGATAGGGAAAACACTCTACGGAAAGGATGGGAAGGGTCAAAAATGCCTGAAAATCGAGCAACGCGGTTCATGCACGATCCTTCATGGAGCCTTTCTAACCAATGGGATTGTCATCTAGAAACCCAAATGTACCTAATCTATGCGCGAAATCAGCCGAAAACTCGAATCCGCAGACGAGTGCACCATATAAACGTGTTTTCAAAGTGAAACTCAATTTTTTGAAGTATTTGAATGCATTAGAGCAAATATATGCGGAAATGAGTCTGGGATTAGTTGCCGAGTTGTGGGAATAGTTTTAGAGGCGAAAAGTTAATTCCGTCCTCCTCTGAAACCCGTGAAACTTGACATATCTTTGTCCGGCTTCAATTTTGAGCTACGTAGCTCTAGGTACTCTCTTTTTGTGCCAAAACAAGTGGAAACCAACTGCAACGACCCACTAAAACTCGTCTGGGGGTAAAATAATTTTTTGATCCAAATCACTTCTTGTGACGATTTGGACCCCAAAAAATCCCACTTTCGGCGGAATCACCCATACACGGGAACTCTCTTGATCGGCGAGACACTAGAATCCAAAAATTGACCATCTTACAATGATTCTAAGAATTGAAAAGCAAATCGAAAATCTTGAATTTCAAAATTCCTTTCCATCACCACTTGTCTCCGTCATATTTCCTCAATCGACAATCAAACAGCTTATTTCTTGTAATTTTTGCGCAATTAAATTCCCATGATCATTCAAGCGTCATCTTAGATCAACTGCAATCCATCATCGGTAACCATAAATGATGGAATAACAGCCTTGATATTGTGGTGTTTATATGTATGTGTATTCGTATATATAGAGTCAGGTAAGCGTGACAGTTCGATTCGAAGGCGATAGAAAAAGAAAAAGGGAAATAAGAAGAAAAGGTAGATGTATATAAAAGGGAGATACGTCATCGTATTAGATGTAGAGGTTCGTTATAAAGGCGTAGGTGTTTGTTGTCGGCCGTTACGTCACGCACCACGAGAGATACAACCGTCAGTCATCATACTTATATACCTAACCTATACCTACTACATGTAGAAAACCGTTAGACCGTTCGCTCATTCATTCATTCATCCAATACACAATTCAACATAGAACATCTCTTGCATCTTTACTTTGACGCGGGCCGTCGACTTTTATGATTGGTCCAGTAAAAAAAATGCATAACAACAACAACAACAACAATGACAGACAACAGACGCTTCTCGAGACGAGCAATTGAATTATTACGTATGCACAGACTCTTTGAAATTATTCGAATTGGACTTGTGAATGCATATTATGTGTGAGTGGAGTGTATAGGAGCGAGATACAGCCGTTAATTCAATTTGTTCGAATTTTTAATGCGTTCAAAGACGGAGATTGTACAAAGTACGGAATCATGATCAAAATAAAGGAGGGATTCTATTAGTAATTTATATTTTTTACTCGTAATCTATAATCCCGATATTAACTATTATTCAATGCTGTTGTGCAATTTCAAATGGTCGATGACTGTAACAGCGGTACATCGCGCATAACTATTCGAATTTATGCCTACGAAGCGCATGGATTTATTATGTATATAATAAGTAGTTCGTGGATATCCTATTGATGCGCACAGTTAGATTTTATTTCATTTTTCATACGCATATGGGATGACGCTTTCAAGTTTGAGATGTCAGAAACGAATAAAATTGTTCAGCTTATAGAACATTTTACTCGACATTTCTATTCAGTTTTTGATGCTCGAGAACAGGTGATGCTCCCAACTTTAATTGATTCAATTGAAATTAATTTTGAGACAATTATTACGGGATTTTCAATGATATATTTTCCTTTTACGAAAGCCAACTGGCTGATGTTAAGGATAATAAATTTAATAATGGAATGCTCTTAATTTATTCTAGTAGATTGAAACTTCTAGTTATTGATGGACAAATTCAGTTCCAATATCTTGTTGTTACCTTTGTAAAAAGTATAAGAAGAATCTGAAAAATCCAAGATTTTTTTCAAACGTCTCAGAATTACGTCGGTATACGATTTTTATACCCCAGAAAATGTTCATTTTTTACGAAAGTGATGAAAATAGTATATTATGATACAAGGGCGCCAACGATGGTTTTCGCACTTTCGAGTGACTTTTTTAGGCCCGAGCCGAAGGCGAGAGTCTAAATAGTCACGAGAAAGTGAAAACCGTTGCGCCCGAGTATCATACTATGTTTTTTAATCTTCTATGAGCGAATGAAAACCAGCATATAGTGTGCAATAGGCTCATCACAGACGATCAAAATACAACAATTTTCAAAAGTTTATTTGATGTTAATGTTCTCATTACATAAGTACGTAAGGGGAAACCGCAGTCTGACGCCCAATAGGATTCAATAGCTCCATTTTTTTTGTAAATCCACTCTAGAACACAACTTTGACATACATTCTATTGATGCATACAAAATTCGATGTGATTTGGTTCAGTAATTAAAATATTCACAGAACGGATAATTTGACTTAGAAGCTTAGTTTAGTTGAATTACACGGTCTTTGAAAATTTTCAAACATTTTTTTTCACCTCGATCAACTTGACTCGAGGTCACTAAATGAGACATCAATCAGATTTCAAAATTCCACTACATGAGCAAAATCAATATTGGCAGAGTAGAAGCGGACATCATATATGAGTGATTCCGCCAAAAGTGTGATTTTTTGGGGTCCAAATCGTCACAAGGAGTGATTTGGGTCAAAAAGTTATTTCAGCCCCAGACGAGTTCTGGTGTCTCATCTTGATTTACACTTGTTTTGGTACAAAAAGGAAGTACCTAGAGCTACAGTCATCCCTCCTTAACACGAATTTCACGGGACAGGAATTTTGTTCGTGTTATCGAGGAGTTCGGGTTAACCAGAACGCTCCAGTCACTTCTTAACACGAATTAATTCGTGTTAACCGATTAACACGAATTAGTTCGCGTTAACTGATTAACACGAATTAGTTCGTGTTGACAGGGTAATGTAATATGCGATAGATGGTGTTGAAATAACAAATCTGAATATTTCTGCTGTTTTGTAGGTAGTGTTAATTAATTTGGACAACTACAATTTCTATCTAAGTTTTATTATCAAAATTGAAGAGCTTGATCAATAATTGTTATGCAAGTAATTCACTGATTGTTGACACTACCTTCGGTACTTTCATCGCCCCTCTTGAAAAAACTATCCAGAATTTGCTGACGTAATCTTGAAGGATTTTTCACATGGAACTCGAAACTCAATTTTTCTAAATGGTCGATAAATTCAACCGACGTATTTGCTGTGGCAGCATAATGACTCAGAGTTTTTATAGCTGCTAAAACAGCAGATCGAGGAGGTGGTTCGGGTAAGTTTTCGAGTTCCTCATCACTTCCGGAATCATCAAATTGGTCTCTTTCCAACTCGTCAGCTTCTTCATCACATACGGCTAATCCTTCATCAACATTGACGTAGCTCTCGAATGACGGGCAATTCTGCAACAAGTGAATTTTTTATTATTTCTGATAACTTATAAGGCCCGAATTGTAAGTTTATGTATATAAGTGATCACCTCTACGTATGATGGATTGGTGCGAGACAGATATTCCCAATCAGTTGTATCAAGTGGCGGAACTGTATCAATGATCTCTTCCTCATCATTCTCAGAACAGTCCCATGCTTTTTTGAAGCAGTTTTTTATTACATCTGGAGATACAGATTGCCAAGCCAATGCATTAGCTCGGATCGCATCCAATACATTCCACTTTGGCACAGTGTTTTCTTTCTTTTCGAATGACATGATTGCAGCTCGGACTAACAATCTGCGATAAGCTGATTTTACTGATTTGTAAGAGAGACGCATGACTCAGTGGTATTCTCAAATTTTTTTCATGATCAATGGCTCCACGTTTTCTTACCTGATAATTCCTTGGTCAAGTGGTTGTAATCGGCTTGTTGTGTTTGGTGGAATTAACTCAATTGTGATGTTGGACAAATTTAAACCTTGGATGCTGTGTGCACTGCAGTTGTCCATTGTTAGAAGGACGTGTCGATTCTGAGAAATCATTTTACTATTGAAATCCAACAACCACTTGCGAAAGCTGACCCTGTCTACCCAAGCATTTTTCTGGTCTGTGTAATGACAAGGTAACGATTTTGGATCGATATCTCGAAAACACCGAGGCTTCTTGGATTTTCCGATCACCCACACAGGCTACTTCTCACTACCGTCAGCATTACACACAAACACAGCTGTGAGTCTTTGTTTACTTTTGGCACCACCATGGCACTTGTTTCCTCTTAGATTGAGTGTACTGTTGGGGAGAAGATTATAATGTATTGCACCTTCGTCGATATTGAGAGTATCTCGAGGAGCAAATTTCTTCCTAGTTTCTGAAAAATCTTTCCTCCAGTTGTTTGCATCTCTTTCGTCCACTTTTAGAGATTCACTGCAGATAAGTTGGGATAAAATATGTTTGCGATTTTGAAAATTCTCTAGCCAACCACTCGAAGCTTTAAAATTTTCGATGCCCAAGTCTTTCGCAATCTCTAAAGCCTTCTCTCGAACTATCCTGCCAGTCACTGGAATGTTTTTTTCTCGCACTCTACAGAACCATTTAAATAATTCCTCTTCCAGTTCATCATTTTGCGCACCACGCAAGCGTTTTACTTTTGGCAACTCAATTCCTGATGCAGCGGCGTACCGAATCTTATCTTTCTGTGATATGATCGTCGATAATATAGATCTTGGAATTCCAAAACTATCAGCTATTTCACTCTTTTTCTTAACCGACCGATCAACTTCATCTAGTATCGCAAGTTTGGTGCTCAAATCAATACACGACTGTTTGCGCTTACTCATCGCGATGTACTGAGCTGTTCCTCGCTGACATTGACTCTGTTCACGAATTTGAATTCGTATTAACCAAGATCTTGAGTCAGAAGGGACCGGAAAATCATTCGAAATTCGTGTTAACTCGAAAAATGTCCATAAGAGCCAATGCATTCTCAACGGGACAAGAATTTCGATCGTGTTAATGAGAGAATTCGTGTTAAAGGTGTTCGTGTTAACGAGGGATGACTACTACGTAGCTCAAAATTGAAGCCGGACAAGTTATGTCGAGTTTAAGGGGTCGCGGAGAGGGACGGAATGGACATTTCGCCTTAATTATATTCCCACGGCTCGCCAACTAATCGGAGACTCCCTCCCGCATAGATTCGATCCAATGCATTGAAATACTCCAAGAAAACGTGTTCCACAAAGCGATGTCCCGCGTTGGGGAGGAGCAAAACATGGGGGCAGAAAGGACAAACTATTTTGTACGCCATTCTGAAAACACGTTCATGTGGTGCGCTTGGGTGCGGATTCGAGTTTTCGGCTACTGTCGCACGTGAATTAGGTGTATTTGGGTCCTGAAATCAACCTCATTGGTTAGAAAGGCTCAATAGACTATCGGGAACTTTGCTGACCTAATTAGTATTGTGCAAGCAGTTTCGGTGCAAATCCGTCTTCAAAATATCGGACAGCCGTGCGCAAGCTGAGGGCTCAATTCTGAGTCGCGAAGTGGTGGAATATGTTGTTTGAAGTATTACAAATTGAAGTGCATAGCTACACATAGGGGTTTTTGACTCTGCATATGCGCTGCAGTGAATGCAAGACTCGAAGGTGGGTTTTCTACAGGGGACGGAATCGACATTTTGGCGCTTTATGAGGCACTAAAAATTACGGGGACGTCAGAATCGACTCAAAAACTATCAACATAGTTTCACACCAACAAAATATACCCCAGAAAATTGTTATAATGCATATTCAAACCCTCAGAAACTTGGGGGGACTTGGAATACGGAAAATCACACTTTCAACGGAATCACTGATATATACTTTCAATCCCTATCTAAATTTTTCACAACCCATAAAAAAATCATCATTTTGGACGTCTGATTGGCACACCAACAGATGCCGCCTTAAATAATCCATCAACCGCATTCATATACAAACGCTATTTCAAAGCTCGTTAGAAAGTTTGCCCATACTAATAGTTGGGAAAATGCCACACACACACGCAATGAGCGTAAGAAACGACACGTAATTTGTCGCCTTTCGCATAAATTTATAAGCTTTCCCTACTGCTAATTCATGATGTACATTTTGCCTAAGAGGTCAAACTGAGTGTGTACAAGTCAAGATAGTGTATTTCAAACTCTCTTTCTCTCTCTCTTAACAGAAATATTCGAATTGAAAATTTAGCCATCCATGTGAATATTATATGCATCTCTGATGCTTTACGTTTATTAATTTCCTCTCTCGTAAGTGATTTCTACCTTCTAAAATCAAGTGATATATGTATAGTATAGATTTTAAGTAGTTAGTGTTGTTGTTCGTGGTTGATCGTGGGAATGATAATTTTCGACGACATTGAAAAATTATGAACACTTATTAGTATGCGGTTGGGTCTAATTTTTCAAAGGCAGGATGTGAAAATGAAAATAATCGATTAGCTTGAACGAGATTATAGAGCCTGGGCATAGGTATTCTTTGTTTGGGAATTTTTGGTGAAAGTTTCGTTAAACTCCGATTGTTCTTTCTTTCGTACAATACACCATCATTGCTCTCAACGAGAGCTAAAAAATTTCTGTTACCCAAACGCACTTTTATTTACTTTCCTTCCTTAATATATATATATATATTTTTCATCTCCTTGAAACTATACATGAAGTGAACGTGAAGCGACTTCATAAAGGTGATTATTTCATATACTGTATATAGTATGTAAAAGTGCAACGACTTTCGAATGATGTAGCGATTTGAATAACAGCTGAAAATTGTTATTACGGCGAGCAACCATCCGTCACGATTCACCAATACTAATAAGAAAAAAAAATATATATATAGCTATTTCTTGATAATTATATATTCTATGGAGGTTATGTATTACAAGTTGGCGGTATAACAAGTCTGTTATAAAGTTACGCAGCATAGCGTAACGCTGCACATCAATTTGTGTGTTTTCTTACTGTCGTTTGACTACCAAGTTACATTACTTCCCATCAGCACAAAATATTTATATTTACTCATCAGAATATGGATATAAATCAATTAAAACTTGCTTTTTTGACATTTATTTATTCAAAAATTAATCAATATCGAACGACTCAAACTCATGAATTTCATTTTTTTCTGTTTCAGGTGAGTGTACTGGTACTCAAAATTTGACGCATTCCACGAACCACCAAATCTACTATAAAATCGTAAAAAAACTATGTATAGGTAGCACAGGTGAGTATATAAAGTTGTATGTATGTGCGGACACTGCCGTCGGGTGGAAAGAATAGATATATACGTGACAATGGAAATATCGTAAATCATCGCGTCCCCGAAAGCAATAAGCATACTTTATCATCGATACCTGTATAATATATACAATGATCATCTGCAAGAGAAAGGATGCTGCGAATATCGCTTCCGCACAGACATAAATATATATTTAGTCAAGGACGCTTTATTCGCTTATAAGAAAGACCAACTCTTTCGGTCGAATTTTATTCTTGTATCGGAAAGAGTCATATATATATATGGGATATATTTGCGCGGCAGGTGAAAGTGCGCCTCAACTTCGAGCTTTTTTTTATCGTATGTTAGAGTTAGTTTTAATATTTATTTGCTGGATTGGTTTGGTTGTTTAGTAGTTGGATTGAGAGAGAATTGAATTTTTGGAAAATTTTTGATTTTGCCGCGCTTTTGTTATCGATCGAAACGATTTTGGAGCTACCCACGTATTATATGAGGTTGCTGAGTAGTAACAGACGAGTTGGGTGGGACGAAATCGGACATATAGAGTTTTTCATATTCTGATAGATGAGTTTTGATGATATGTGTATGGTATACTTTTGAAAATGTTCCTTTTTTTGAGAGAGAAGGATATGGTGAGCTTGATTTCAAATGAGCACTTCGAAATTTTGAATTAAGGAACACGTGAGCGTTTTTTTTTTATTTATTAAGTTTGCGAAATTTATATTGATTGAGAAAGTTTCTATGACTCGATATTTCGCATGGAATTATTTCAAAATTACGTAAAATCTATCTGGATATGTGTTCAAACGAGAAGACATTTCAAGATTCTATGGGAATTTTTGAATCTTACACGTTGTTCTTTGAAATTTTATACAAAATTTTTCCATCGTCCAAGAATTATCTGCATTAAATCATCCGCATGCTCTTGAGGTTCATTTGCTTAAAAAAATTTCGGAGATATCCATAGTGAGTTAATAATTTTGGATGTAATTTTCCGGAATAGTATCGATAAAGTAGAAATTTTGTATATAATTATGATTCTCAGTGTTAGCAGTATATCTTACAGGCCCCAAATGAGTTAACCAGATTACGAATCGACCATGCCAAAAAGTCGAAAACAAATCATGACTTATCTCGATCGTTTTCCTCCTCAGATAATGCTTTCTAAACTAAACAAATCGCATCAGTTAAAAATTATAACCATCCAAACTATTCTAAAACAACTTATCAAACCCGTCGTCCTGTACATTTCATATTTTATCACAAATTCGTCCCGCTTCTTCTGTTAATTGTCACCATAATTTTATAATCCTAAATAAGTGCCAATACCTCCTCACCTCTTTTTCTTCCTCCTTTCGTTGCTCGAAAGCCCGGTTTCGAAGATAAATCCTCGATTGGCCTATACCCGATGAGAGTATAAAAGGCGCGCGCTTTGAACGGTCCATACAACTCTATTATGTCCTACTGGCACGAATACCTCCCAACACTCTCCAACTCTCCCCATGGCCCTTACATTTACTCACTACTTATAGCTATTATTATATATCCAATGGGGTCTCCACTCCAGTCTCCACCTATATATATGGCCCATTAACTATATACAGATACATACTCTCAAAGCTGGTTTTGTAAAGGTGTGAGGAATAGATATTCCATGCACTAATGAATCGTTCAATAAACCTTGTGGGCATGTTTGTCTACGAGACATCTTTGATACTTATTTGAGAAAGAAAAAAATGTATTGGTGTATGCCAAGTAAATATGTGACAAAGTTGAGAAAACCGGAAAACTTGGTAATGAGTGTATGGTATAGACCTACTTATTATACTGAAACTCAATGTGTCAATTATTGCATTTCTTCGACTTTAGTGTAAGATATGCATGTGAACGTGAGTCTACAATTGATGTGACAATTTCATGACGATTTCAAATATTTAGATGCTCGCATACATGATATTGATCATTGTATTGCTTTCGGGTGACGCCGCGGAAATTACGGAAAATTGGTCATGTGAAGCAAATTGACCGAAAATTTTTTGGACACTTTTTGAATGATTTTTGATGGTTGCTCAGAATGATGTAAAGTTCAAGTTCAAGACCTGGAGGAGTGAGACGGAACACATACTCTGAATTATCATGATATGCGGATCGACTAGAAATTTTGATGGATTATTCCTTCCACTTGAAGTGATGCAAATCAAATTGTCATCATTACAAGATTCTTCAGATATATATCTATAATTCATCGTCAATTAGATCAAGAACTTCTAGGAAAAAATTAACTCCCCAAGCACGTATTGACGAAATTTACTCTGTCAAAATCGAGCTGCACATTTCGGTGAAATATAAGTACATCAAATTCTATTCTGCCACGGCTGAAAAATCAGTGAAGCGGGTATATTTCAGAGCAAAGCATCCGAAAAAACTCAGCCCCGTGATGGAACATCTTGTTTCTAGCAATTTTAGAAAAATCAAAACCCTACGAAAATTTCTTATTGCATCGATACAATTACTACTCACCTCTTAAATTTTTGCGAACTCAAAACCATACAAAAAAACCACAAGAGTGTAGAAAATTCGATCAAAATTAACCAAACGAACAAAAAAAAAATCAACCAGAAGAGGATAAAATTCAACTTTTGATTGATTTAAAAAAGTTGAACGATAATCTCAAACCGATAACAAGATAATATCTATCCATCAATTCACGCCAATCACCAGATCACCAATTGTAGGTATATGGGATCTTTCAACACTCAAATGGTTAAAATTGTACTTACTTATTTCTGCGCGTGCACGCAACTTTACGTGGTATACAAGTACCGTAATGCCTCATTGGCTCTTGTTGTTGTTGTTGTTGTTGTTGTAACACACTGAGTAATTTGATTGTAATGAGTTTCACTGAGCTCTAAGATAATAGATTTAGCCGCGTAAATTGAGGTGAGTCTGTTTAACAGTAGACCAAATCCGATACCGAAAGTTATACTTTTGAATAACGTGTAACAGGTGTATATAGTTTATAATAGAAAAGTGGATGACTAAGAGTATGGTTCAAATTTTTTTTTGCAATTCAAGATGATATTTAGTACAATGAGTATGACTATGAAGATTGAATTTGAGTGTTTCCGTGCTAGTTTATTTACGCTTCATCATTTTAGAAGATTACGAGGATAAAATAGGGCGATGAGGAAGGAGTTCAAATCTCGGGAATTGTTTTTTGACCTTGAAAATTACAGTTGTCAAAATTGGTTTCATGTGAGGTAATTATTTATTGACGAAGTAATTGTACCAAAAATAATGAGGAGTCATGATTATCTCAAAAAATAATTCGACAAAAATGAGTTATCTCTCATTCAATATCGAACTTATACAATTTCTCACCTACTGAGACTTATGTTACTCGGTTCAAGTAACATTTTCGATAATACATCAAAAATGATAAAGTAACGGCAATTTATCGTCGAAAACTTTCAATCCTTTCCATTTAAAAAAAGGACTATCATCTCCGTGCCTCAAATTCCACTCATAGCCATCCTCCAAAACCTAAATAACCACAACTTTTAATTACTTTGCAATCAAAACACTCTTTCACTCAATCTCACCCACAAAACCACAAAATTTACTATCGAAAAGGCGTGACAGGGCTCATAAATCTCAAAATAGTATCTCTCCAAACTTACCATCGTCATCTTTGGTGAAATCGTCAATTTCAACGAGCAAATCCTGTCCGAATTTCAAATTCCGGGTCACCAAGAATTACCTATATCTGTATAACGTCGTATATAAAGACGACATCGTCATCTACTTTTCAAACTCTCTATAGTCATTATATATTTGCGGTTCATAAAATCAAAGCCTCGAGATATCGGTTTCACTTCAGAGTACATACTAATTGCTCTTCGTAGTAATTTTAGCTATACGGTTGACTATTATAGATAGATATAGGTTAAAAGTTTAGAAGCAATGGAGATAGATATAATACTCGTGGGTGGAACATAATTGGCTTTGACACACCCGAGATGTTTTAGAAACGCTTGAAGCTAATCCTGTCTTGTATAATTTGATAGATTTTCTTATGACTGGTATTTACAGGAATGTGAGGTAGATTTGAAATATGTCACGAGAATGTGAGGAAATGGGGTGAGACAGTTTATCGATCCTCCGGCGATTTCATTTTCATAATTCGTGACGAAAATTGGATATGTTTCTGGGTCGTGTGATTTTGACGCCTTGAGCTGAGGTGTGACCTGTAAACTCGATGATTCAAAGTTTTGTTCGTTGTGTGAATAGGGGGATACTAGGATTCATGGGTTGCAAATTATGTTTTTTTATGACGAATAGGTTTTCAGGAGTAGAATTTTTGGTTGAAGTATAGTATCCTCCAAAATTAATGGAACATCCACACTCTCACTAAATCCATGATTACTACGACCTACTTTATTATCCGAGAATTTTCAACAAAAGGTCTTGAAGATCACAAAAAAATCTATCGATTCATGTGTTCCGAATATTCTTCAAATACTTTTCAAGTAGCCGTGATCAATGTTGAGAATCTAAGAAAAATTTTCTTCAGTGGATCACCTACAACTTTGACGGGAGTGATCCGATCACAAAATTTTTTACCGGATCTTATTGATCTTTTCAAAACCTACAATTTCTTCTTTTGAAGTTCTCTCTACGAACTTTCTTGTCCGAGTAATGATCTTGGAGAGAAAACTTTGTGTGACACAGAGTGCTTATAGAGATACCGAGCCTGGCACCTGTTCCGTTTTGTCTTGACCTATTCTAGTGAGGAAACTCATCAAAAAATCATCACGCTACATGATTTTGACGTAAAATGATCTTATTTCTCAGAATATCCAATCAGATTTTGTCTCAGATTTGAGATGACAACGGAATCTCGAAATTCATTGTAAAAACCATTGTAAAAATTTATTCATTCCATGTTATGTAGGGACATAACATGGAAAGGAATTTAGGGAAAGATCACATTTGAGACAAAATCTGATTGGATATTCTGAGAAATCAAATCATTTTACGTCAAAACCATGTGGCGTTATGTTTTTTGATGAATTTTTGCTGTGGAATAGAGAAAGACGAAACGAAACAGGTGCCAGCCGCGGAATCTCCATACGCACCCTGTGTTTTTACACATGAAGTTGTCTCTCCAAGCTCGTTACTCTGACAGGAAAGTTCGTGGAGGAAACTTTAAAAAAAGGATATGGTAGGTTTTGAAAAGATCTACAAGATCCCGTGAGTATTTCTGAGATTTGATCACTCCCGTCAAAGTTGTACGTGATCTACAGAAAAAAAAATTTTCTTAGATTCTCAACATTGATCACGGCTACTTGAAAAGTACTTGAAGAATATTTGGAACACATGAATCGATAGATTTTTTCACGATCTTTAAGACCTTTTGTTGAAAATTCTCGGAAAACCAAGTAGGCCGGAGTGATCATGGATTTCTGTGGATGTTCCATTAATTTTGGAAGGTACTGTATGAATTATATCAAAAAGCTGTAAGATAAAAATTGGTGTCCAAATAATTGTGATATAAACGATGGCAATGATGAAGAATTTATAAAATTGAGTAATCATTTTTAAGCCTTCAAAATTATTTTTGTACATTTTGAAGAATTAATATACATTTTGGGAATTTCCTTTCAGATTTGATAATGAGTAAATGTAAATATGTGCCCTCGAAATAACCTACAAATTTAGATTATAGTAAATTTGTAGAGTTGCCTATAGAATTGGGATCTGTGCAAACAGCTGAGGAATACCTTATTTCAATCCCAAACTCACAAAAGTATACTTTTTCCAGGCAATGGGGGCAAGTAATGTGCACTCACTTTCTATTTATTGAGTCAATATTAGACTACTGACTGAATGAAATAATGAAATAGGGCAGACAGGACAATGGTCCATGCTCTAGAAATCGGTTTGGAGAACAATCACCAGTCATCCAATAGTTGTCATCCGTGAACTACTTTTTAGATATTATTTTTATGTTCTCATCCATGGCGAGAGTTTTCAATTTCTCATATTGAAGTTTTTTTCAGGGTTGAGTTTTTTCTTTCAGAAGTTACCGAAACAATACCATGCTACATTATACTTTAGATTTTCTCGTGACACAGTAATCAGGGATGAAATTTCAGAAAGCATTTTTTTTTCAGTAATTTTGGGTTTAAATACCTGTTTGTCCTTCGGTAGATAAGGTGTTATCAAAGATTTCAAAAAAGCTCGATGCGAAAGGACTTTATTGCCAAAGTTTCGTTCAAGACTTTTGGAATAAAGTTCGTTTGTACCGAGGGTTTTTGTAGTTCTTCACCACAGAATAATAGCAGTAATTTTTGTTTGCAAGCCAGAAATGTTGATTTTTCAGAATCTAATTCCTTCTAGGATGCATTATTCTGAAGTTATGAAATCTCTAAAATGATTTAATCGTCATGAAATGTTGAATGTCTAGAATATCATCCACCAAACATCTCATTTTACATTTTACATAAAAACGGGAATTATCGCTTAAAGAATCATCTGAGCCTTGTTCAAATATTCAAAATCCTGGGCAGTTTAAGAAATTGTTTTTTCCAAAGATCAAATCTCTTAAATTTATCAAAAAATCAAAAATGTGTTCACACTCAGAAATACAAAAATTTCACAGTCACCTCACGTGCCCTAACCTGCAAATATTGACCAATTCCATATCCAACCACTCAACCTCTATAAAATCCAGGTCAAAATATCTCACCTTAAAACTCTCACAGACTCCCTTCCTTCCTCTATTCCTTTGCAAAATTTTGCACAAAATTCACGAGCACAACCACGATACCGCTAATCTTTCCTATTCACAGTTTCTAGACACACCCATTGCGTGAAAAAAAAAAACAAGTGTCAAGGTGTATAAGTACTCAACAGCTCATTGAGTACGCCGTTACAGACTCTCATTCTTTTTCTCTTATACGTCTTAGTCAAGTGCAAATTTCATCTCTCACCTCTTGTACACATACTGACATCAGCAAACGTTCAAATATTCATATGCATACCTTTACTTATATTCCAGACGGTAAAAGGAGACGAGACGTGACGATTCTTTACAAAAGTAGGTGAAGAGAAGTCTCATCTTACCGTAGCCAATCCGTTATTGCCTTCAGGGGCAAATAATATCCACCATATATAACGTAAGCGTGTTCGAAATTTCGACGAGTAACACCAGACTTGGTGGACCACTTGACCGATATTTGGGTTGTCGCGGCCTTGAAAAACTGACACACAGGTGGACTTTACATACATGCATATACCTTGACTTTCTTAAAGTTCCGGGGCACCTTGCTTATACTTATATTTTTGCACTCATGATCACCACCGTCCCCATTGAAATATCTCATGACGAAGAGTCTGGGGAAGGCCTCTTTTATAAATATACCGAACTTTCTTTTTTCGGATGTTTCAAAAAATGCCCTCGAGGGTCGTTATCCTTTAAGATTTCGCATGGGAGGTCGCTTTTTTCAGTTGAATTTTTGGAAGGAGGGATATCGTGATGTTGATCGCGATGCGAAAGTGATCCGTGTGAATAAAGCGATTATATTTTGGTGAAAGGATGGATTTTATTTCTGATTATCGCTTTTGTGTGCTTTTTTTGCGAGGTGGAGGTTCTTTGTGAATGAATGATTGAGAATTGAGTGTATAGTAGAGTTTGCAACAAGCGGTATTTTTAATAGGGTACTTTTGAGGCTGTATTGATGTATGTAGTTGATCGGGAATCGGGAGTGTGTAAATCGGAAAAGATTATGTCTTCTTTTTTGAAATATGAAACGTTGTTGGTGGTTTATGTGTATCTTGAGAGTGATTGACCCAGAAAATTTGTGGGCTCGATATCGAAAGTGATGCGTATAGCATTCGTGTGAGTCTGCAAAGTAGAAATGTGGTCATATGATTCGTAGAATTTTGTAGTATTTCGACTACTTCTAGTTTCATCATTTCTGATACTATTTCAGATTAATTTCATGTCTGTGAGTCAATCACCGAGTTTGTGTTCAGCAACTCCTACTCAATCACACCTCAACTTTTTGGCAATAGTCAGTCAAGAGCCATTTGTGGAAGTCTACCTAGCTATTAGTCTCCAAATTCAATTGTTAAAAAAAAGAAAGAAAAAAAAAAGAAATTAGGATATCAATTTCAAATTTTTGGGTGTTAGGGATCAGAATGTTTTATGAGGATGATGTCAACCCCTTGGTTCCAGGGAAACAAAATTAACATCAATTTCCTCCCAATTAAGTGATAACTCGACTCTCGAGGAAGTGCAAAGAGACCGGTTGCAGCTCCAATATACGAAATCGAAATGAATGATTACTTTCAAAACGGATTTCAATTGATTGGCTTGATTGAGATGAAAAAATTGCTCGTCAATCGCCAAAGTTATAAATTGAGCCAGATACTTTCAGAATTAGATTATCAACGGTCGGAGAAATGATAGATTCATTGTGTTAGTCTCTAACACATGAATAATTAATTTGGAATTCTATTGAGATCTGAATTTTACCTCACAGTGATTCAACTGCTCTTTACGATTATTCCGCAAAACTTGGTCCACTACTCCGCTCCGATGCCACACTTCCCGGCCTCGGAAAATTTTTCGATACAAAATAAGTCAACAATTAGGTCGTTGCAAAATGACCGAAAAACGACAAAATTACAAAATTGAAATTGTCCTATTTTTCTCAAAAACACAGGAGCATATAGACACTTCGTTATTGTAGGAATATGTGTTGGTGGCATTGCCAAACAGTTTTCAAAAATTTTCCAGATTTTTACCAATACATTAATCAAAAGTTATCACAAGTATTGGTTTCCGGGCATGTCTACTTTGAATGCACGTCTGCTCGAGCACTTCATGCAAATTATTAAGGAATAAATTGCGTTTACTTTGGTTTGCATAAAAAAATTGGTTGAATTCCAGTTTATTTTTCATCCATGAAATTTCAATCAATAATTCGAAAGTATCGAAATAACCAGTTGGTATGCTAACTCACTTAGGTGATATGATCTCGATAAATAGATCAAATTCATTACGTATTCATCGTACGATGTATCAGAATACATGAAAGACTAGACAATGTTTACTGTATCACTTTTGTAGCTCCTATAGATTAACTTTGAGGAAAACTACTGCGGTTTCTTTCAATTTACATAACTTTACGAGTACATAGGTTCGAAGATTGTTACACGTACCGAAGCACACCTGACCACATGCAATCTCAATTTACAATTTTCCCATTATAATTTTACAATAACATTTGCATTTCAAAATCATTCCTACAAAAACGCGAGTCTCAACAAATTTTAATGAGACATCACACAATTATTTTTCATGATTCCATACATGAAACTAAGCCCTAAAACTTAGATGCTCAGAAAGTCACTCAGAGTCTCGTATAATACCAGTATCTCTCTAGGTAAAAGCGAAACTTTGCATTTCAAATCGATCGAATTGCAAGAGAACGAAATCTATATGTACTCACCACAACGTGTTGCAACATTTTTCTTTCCAAAGAGACAATAGCCCCTCATCGTCTGGAGCAACAATTCCTTCACCTTCTTCTTATTCTTCTCCTCGGTATTTTTTTTTTTTTTTTTTATAACATATAATAGTGTAATACTCACACAAGTAAAGATATATATTTTTGCATTCGAGAGGATCGAGTATCTTATAGGTTATAGGTGTGCTGGTTCAATTGATTATTGAAAATCGACCCGAACGAGATATATATATATAGGTTGTAAAATATCACTGTAACTGTGTATAGACCGCGAGAGATCGTGATTCAGCTTAGAAAAGCTGAATAAGACGGTTTTTTTTTCAAATCACGATGCAAGTAGTTTCGCGAAATTCGATATAACTGTATAAGATTATCCTGAGTGCTTATAAGCTGTAATTATCATGTGTGCTTATGTATGAATTTTCTTTGTATATATCAATGAGATTGATTCGATTCACTTGTATTTACTTGAAATTCGATTGTGGTACGGTTTTATGTAGTGTTTTGGGTAATTTTGAATTTCGCGTGCGATTTCTAGTCCGTGAACAGGTTTATTCATTTTCTGTGGACGATTGCGAATCAAATTGTACGTGATTCGATGTCTGGCAAAGGTATTGAGCAATTGTTGCGACTATTGACGCGCGTGCGGAAATACAATTTGCTATGGTTTATTTGGAGTGACGAGTTGAGAGGTTTCATTTTGTTTCTTTTTAGGAAGAGAAACGCTCCGAAAAATTACATTGGATTGATGCAAAGGAGTCGGTGTACGGGGATCCTGGAGTTGATTTTTCTTTATTTTGATTGCGTAAAAGAGTCGGTCACCTGCCGATTGCGTCCATCTTTTCATCTTGTAAGAGAGTATTTTACCGTTCGATTGCGAATCCTGATCAGGTATTCCCACCTGGTGGTGATTTTTTTTCTTCGTGTTTCAATGAAAGTGAATGTGGACATGGGTTTGAAATATAAATCGAAATCTTGAATGAGAAATGTTGCAGAATTTGTGCAATATAATTTTTGTAACTGGATTAGAAAGAAAGAAAAATTTTCAAACATGACATTTCTTTTTTTCCTTTTATTAACGCATATTCAACCTCTTTTTGAGATTATTCTGCGAGACGCACAGTTCAAGTTGGGTTCCGAACCACTGAGAAAATTTGTTTGATCTATACTCCATATTTGCAATGTTTATGGAATGATCAAAACTACTTATACTCAGCAAGATTCTGGACTTATTTGGCTGGTTAGATGGGGTCATGGGATGACTCGTAAAATACGGTACACTTCCGGCAATTTTTTTGATTTCATCGATATGAATTATGCAGCACGAGGAGCAACGGTATTAAGCCACTAAAGCCAGAATATTGAACATGACACATCGATATCTCAAAAATTAATTTTTTATACCCAAACGAGTGAGGATTAATATTCATCAGTTGATTTTCAATGAATGAATAAGATAGCCTAGAGCGACGTCTTTCTGGGAAATAAATGAGGAACTTCGAACCTCACTCATTTGCTAATCCATAATATACGCAATGATGGCGTTTGTTGCTCAGAAACTCGATCATTTGAATTATTCATTGAAAAACCCAAGTTCTTAGTTGAGAGTAAAATTTGAAAAAATTTGGTGGATATGTACCCATTTTTTACGATGAGTCGGCCCTGATTGTGGGCTATTTCGAAGTAAGAAGGCGACAGTGACCTACTGTTGCTTATCTTTATCAAAAATTTCATCGTTTCACTCCAAGCGCTTGTCTTCAATTCAGATAGGCAAACCTTTCTTGAATGTTCATTCATCAAGCTTGATGTTGACAAATGGAAGTTAAGCGTCATGAGGCATTCAAATGTGGGAACATATTTTTTTGTTCCTAAGGGGATGTCGGAGTCCTATACTATTTGCATATTAGTTATCGTTATTGTCGAGTTTCCAAACCATTCAACGAACATTTGAGATATTGCAATTCTAATAAGTAACGCCTATTAGATGGACCAAACAGGATCGGCGTTACTTATTAGAATTGCAATATCTCAAAAATTCATCGAGTGGTTTGTGAACTCGACAATGTCGGTATCTGACATCCTCTTGAGGAATATGAGAAAAAAATGTCATTTTATTTTAGGCCTTACCAGCATTTTTGTATCGGAATGTCCTTTTGATAAATCTGAAAAGTTTATGAGCTGCTAGTAGAATGGCAGAACATCGCCATTACGAAGATTTGGAAAACTCCTTGTTTTCTGCCCTTATAAAGATCCATTCTTGACGATAATTCTACGTTCAAAAATCTTGTCTAAAATTCCCTATACTCAGGAAAATTATTGGTAAACCAGCAAAACTGCCTCGATCGCGGGCTCGCTCGGCCCCGGTGCATACAAACTCATTGAACATGTGAGATGTCAATGTTTTCTCCAATGTCACTATTGAATTCTAATAGTTCTATTTTTCTGAATATTTTTCTTATTTCAAAATAAGTTTGAATTTAATATTCTCATCCTATTTTTGAAACCATTAAGTTTGTCTCTCCATTTCAATAAATTCTGCACATACGTAATGTTTGTGAATCGGTTCGAATATAACCGCGGTTTCAAATATAATCTTACTAAGAGTGTAACATCGCCTAAAACAACTAACCAGATACATGAGAAGGGAAAATCTCTATGAAACTTTTTTCAAAGTATGTACAAAAATAATCTGCAGGGAGCGGTGCTATTATAGTTTCCTTCACCTTCCTTTTTAAATTGTTTTATTGTCAATATCCCTATTTGACTGCTAGAGAAGCCACCATCGCTCTTCAGATAATATGAAGCACTCATAATATTATAAATACATAAACATGCAACATTCATCATTCAACAACAAAAGCAGCAAGTAACATATAAGAAACTATTTCACTATAATTATATATCCAATTAAGTTATGATCTTATCACTACATGTCTAGACCTGTTTCACTTTCAGAAACACTTAGACTGAACACAATAACTTACATTTTTACGATTCAGTCATACTTCAATATGAGTAAACGTAAAATAATTGCATACAATAAACACTCCACTTATACTATAAAGTAAATGATTTAATGAAATTCAATCTAAGTATTGACATTTACATTCATCTTTACCACTCTCAAATCTTCAATCTAACGTGACAATTTCTGTAATCCGTGTGAACTCATCAATCCACATACAAAGTGATTGAAAACCATAAATGGGATTTTTACTTGGAGCCATAAAGACAAATTCAAACTCAAATTCTGCTCCTATCTGTAGAATTTTTCAAACATCAATAACTTGAATTCTGGAAAGATTATAACAAATTCATCACATATTTACCTTCAACTTCATGTAATCCGAGTATCTGATGGGACTCAAACATTACACGATACACTGATGAATAATGACATGTTATTATCCTTTCACCAATATCAATTAGTCTCTAGTTCCTAGAGTTTGACATTCTATTCTTCAACCCCTTGTCCAGGATAGAATGCAAGATTGTCCAAACCATTAATGAGCAACAACGCAGCTTAACGATTTGGTCTGCCAAGATGTCATAATATGAATATAAATATCCTGATTCCGTCCTTATTAATGACATCGATTTGAAACGGATTCATACCGCATATGAGCGCATACGAATAATTACCGAATGCATGTGTTGGAGGTGGGCATCATATCATCAGATTCACAAATCCTTGGGGACACGCATAAATTGGCCAAAGATTTAATTGTCCCGATCGAGGCCGTATTCTGTCTCAAAATAAAACCTTTTCTGCTGCGGGACTTGCCCCCTCGATCCCAATTATTGGTCAGAATTCACGATAATACACTCTGCTGATGCGATTCTGTCGAATTTTTTCCTCAAGACATCCTGATTTTAAACTAATAGAATTGACTGAAAGCTGAAAATATCGGAGTTCTAACTTCTTAATCAAAATAACGCTAGTTCTTTGTTTCACACGACTTGTTTTATTAATTATGATCTTTTATCATAACACTCTATATGCATTAGAAATTTTACACCTTCTAACGTCAACATCAGACTATATTCTTCCCTGGTACCCTTTTTGAAGACATTTGTTCACTTTGGCCTGAATTTAGCTTCTTCTTCTGCCCATTTTTTATATTTTACTGACTATTTACAATCTTCATTGATTGTGTATTCAACATCACTCTTCTCCTGAATGTCATTATCAAGACACTTGTTCACTCTGACCTGGGCCATGTCACTATGAGTGTCAATCAACACATGTAATTTTTCTATTGCATAAAATACTTCTCGTACCTGAATATGAATTGACTATTCCAACCTGAGCATTCCATGAATTGTCTAAGTTTGGGTTATAAACAGTGCCCTTGACAACTACGCCATTGCTGCATTTGATCCAAAGATACATCTTCATATGAATAATAATACATCATAATACATAGTACAAACAATCATCCATTACCAATCATGAAATCTTTTAATTCCGCAAATGAATATACAATCTACTACGCACAAATTTTTTTGAGATGAAATGCAATCACTTTGAAGCACTGCTTCAATTGAAGTCTTGGAGTTATGTGACTGCATGACTGAAATACTCTTTATTGAATATATTCGAATACCATTCTGATTATGATTGAGGTTAAATTACAATTGTCAAAACTTGGAATCCAATTCCACAACAGCTCATCAAGCCTATCAAAGATCAATGTATCTACTCAATACTCAAATGCACTAAATCATTCCACTCACCTTGCTTGACTACTAATTGATTCGAGAACTTGAATCCAATCAAACAAATACTTTTATTAACTCAAGTGGACATATGCTTTCACCTGATTTGAAACTCATCAATTATCCCGATCTAAAACCAATTACACTTTATCTGGCTTGAAACTGATGCGTTCATTCATCATCTTCATCATGTCATCAGCGCACATCCTACCAAGATTCATTTACTTCAATTCCATCATTTTCGCTCGTCGTCATCTTCAACACACGAATTCACTCATCATAAACTCAAACTCATTCATTCTCATCATCCTATCAACTCACATTACTTCCAACACTCACTCACTCCATTTCCATCATGTTCACTTGTTATCATCTTCAACACATTCATCGTCATCATCGTCAACTCATTCATCGTCATCATTTCATCAACTCACATCACTTCCTTCATTTATTCACTCAATTTTCATCATCACCATTTATTCACCATCTCCTATACCCACATTTACTCACCATCATTTTCATTTTCATTAAACGATTCCAATGATCGCCTACTTAGAGAACAATCCTGCATGCACATAAGACTTCTGTAAGTAGGAGGGTGAGGCATTCATTCTCTCTTATTTCATATGTTTCCCATCCTCATCGTTCATTCGTCATCTTCATCATCTCATCAGCTTACAACTTATCAACATCATTACTAATTCATCAATCATTCATCAATAATTCATCAACAATTCATCTAACATATCGTCATCATCAATCATTCATTATCTTTCTCGTTCATCCATCAATACGTCATTAATCATCCATCTCTTAAGGGTCAATTCGAAGAATATATATTCATTTCAAAGGTCAATTGATTAGAGAGATGCAACGAACGTATGAAAAACATGCTCCCTTATACGTTCCTTGCATCTGCAACCAATTGATCTTTGTTGTAAATATATATCGGGAGAATTGATCTTGTAGATTCAGACGACCGACAGATCCTCGTGAGCCAAAACTATGGGGCTTGACTCTCAATCTGCGCCTTTGCAACACTCCGGTACGCATGGTGGTGACTCTCAGGATTGAGAGTCATTCATTCATAGAAAATGAGGCGATCGAGGATGACGTACAGATAGACAGATAGACGAGTCCCATAAATGATTATTCATTGTAACGGATGCGACGAACTAGACAAAAACCACACTTACACAATCACCATATTATAAATAATAATAGATGATAGATAAAAAATCTTGGAAATAAAAAATTAATCAAGAATAAAATAGTCAAGACCGTCGAATTAACATAATGAAAACTGGACGTCGAAAACTGTAAGACAATGTTTTCAGATTGGAAATTAGACTAATGAGGTCTAAATAAGGCTCAAATAAGGTCTGTATATTTGTATGTATGCGTGAATATATTTGAGAGGGCAAGGATCTAGTGAAGTAAGGTCTAATAAGGTTTAAATAAGGTCTGTATACTTGTATGTATGCGTGAATACATTGAGAGGGCAAAAATCTAGTGAAGTAAGGTCTAAATGAGGTTTAAATAAGGTCTGTATATTTATATGTATCCGTGAATACATTGAGAGGACAGAAATCTAGTGAAGTAAGGTCTAAACGAAGTCTAAATAAGGTCTGTGTATATACGTATACATATAGATCGCAAAAATCTGGTACCGCCGGACGCTGCAGGCAGATTATATTATTAATTTCAAAAGTTGTGTCCAGGCATACTCGTAAATGATCCAAACTACTACAATCGCCCATTATATTGAAAAAGAGAGTAAATCATCATTGGTCTAATTTTGACTCATTTAAAATCGGTTAACGCGAATCTTTCCAGTACTTTCAAAAATTCCTTCAAACGAACACCAACCAATTACATGCACCAAAGTTCCATAGCACAATAGCAAGGCTCATCTCATCAATATGTATATCACGTATATACGACTCGATGTACCTGCAATAGATCTCACAAATTCTTTCGACTTATAAATCATTCCTACACCATCAAAACATCCAGATCAAAACACACCCAAATTTGCCAAACCCATTAAAAATACCAACACCCACAATTCCACCGTCAAAACTCTAAATCAAAATCTCGCAATCGATTACCAATCATAGACTAATAAACCCGTCCTGATGTCATTGGCTCGAATTTCTAACATCACGACAACTCTAATAATGTTGCGTCAGGTAAAATCGTAGCTCTCGACCGAGACGGAGCATTGAATCATGAATATTCAACCACTTGTACAGTGTAATTGTCGAAAAATTTATGCACTGAATGCAAGTATTATGGATTTGTAAGTATATGTGTGTGTGTGTGTGTGTGTGTGTGTGTGTGTGTGTGTGTGAGAAAGACGGGTCTAATCGGTCGTCACCTAACAGGACAGGAAGTTCGTTCGGTGTTGCGAAAGAGTATAAGTTTATAATTGTGCCTAAGGCGCGTCTCTTGATTGGCGAAAGCGTCGACGAATCGTTCGATTGGTATCTTATAATAATATAGGTATATAGATTCAAGAGATAGGCGCAGTTTCTGCGAAAATTGTAGATTTACAGGTGAGTTATGTGGAATAAAATGTGAACTGGTGGTGGTGGCGGCAGCGAGATGAAATGGAGATGGGTTGTCTTTTTGAGACTTGGAGGAATTTGACCTCGATACATCTTGTTATAGAAAAGTTTAACGATCTCTCGTGAGGATTCTTTTTTTGGATGTTGGAGCTTGTGTGTCTGGTTTTATAGATCGTCTGGGGATTTTGCAAGTGATGAGACTGGAAGGTTCCGTTTGTTCGATGACTGTTTCTGTCGGTCTATTTTTCGATTCATATAGGGCTCATTAATATTCTCTGGTCCAGAGTGTGTGTTTCTAGACTGTGAAAAGTGACTATATTTGGTATATTTTTGGGCTAGTTTTGTGATCGTATCCAATTCTTTATCCAATTTTGCTTCGTGGAGTTCATCTTGATGTGAATTCAAAATTCTCGCTCAGCCTGAAACATTATTTAAAGTTTCCTGGTTACACTCTTTCGACTAGACCTATTTTGAATTTTGATTCGGTGTTGTTGGATGAAAATGGACTTGGGTCAAATTTCAGTTTCCGTATACGCAGTTTGCCAGATGAAATTTGGGTAGATGTTTTTGTGAGTAGTTTTACCCTTTCATTATTCGAGCCTTTCATAATTTTGATTTCGATAGTCCTTTGGGTTTCTCACATTGCGCTTCCGCTTGTAACGATTAGAAAAAAAATATCATATATCACTGTAATAATTTACGAATTCCACATGAAAAACTTGGCACCTTCAGACCGAACACTATCTTTTCTTTTTTTCAAAAATGTTGCTGTTCTCTTTCAGTTGCATCATTTTTTACATGAATTGTATTATCTTAAGAGCTTCCGAGACCATTATACTTTTCAAGTATTACGAATTATTCAAAATTAAATCACCCCTATCCCTCATCCTACACTTCTAAAATGATAAAAAAATCGCATCAGATTGTGACTGTAGATTCTCCATATCTTGATCCGGAAATGATTTCATCTACTTCTAGATTCACAAACAGTGAGAGAATCATGTCTGTGCCAGATAAAGTGATTCAGCATCCCCTAACCTAAAATAAAAGTAACCGTCCATCAGACCGATCACACGTCCACAACGTCCAATTAAGAGAGTCTCACCAAGCACATTTCTCTTCTCTTTCTAACCACCGTTTCCTCAATCCACCTCGATCCATCGATTACCCAACGATTTTATCTCTCGATCCTAATCTTGCCGCGCATCTATATATCCTATAGTACCCGTTATACAAAATTTACTTTCGACCTCATCCTCTTTCCAAGTTACTCAATCTTTCTCTCCCTTCCACTAGATTTAGTAAACCTATATATCCTTTTACCATTGCCAAAAAAAATTCCCTCGGTAGCATATTAACCGGTCCTACACAGAAATCCCCATATAACATTATGATACTACTACTACTACTACTACTACTCGTCCAACCGGTGTGAAAAATACAATAGAAGGCCCGTCTCTGGCATCACACTGCCACTTACTCTGATGGCGATTATCTCGGCACATAATTTTTGAGCTGGATGTACTAAAACAGTATAGAGCCCGCACTGCACCACCAATGGCAATATACGTATCGGACCCAACGATTGAGGAAACAATGGGTCCCAGTTTATACATATATGTATGTATAGTATACAGACGAGAGAGTGATTGTTTTGTCACGTATAAGAGTCAGATTGCGTACGCGGTAAATCAGCTGTTCGGCCAAGCGTATCTATCTTCTATCTTCTTGAGGCCCATGATATAGCTCACAACATCCTTTCGTGTATTTTATACTTAAGGCCCAAATACTTCACTTGGAGTTTTACCCTATGTCCTTCATATATCTTTTTTCGATATCGAGTGGTCACGGTGGGTCGGAAAGGCGGGAAAGTCGAATATCGACAGAATAAAGAGATTCTTATGAGGTGAAATTCTCGGCCGTACCTCAACAATCATTTTCCAACAAAAATCAAGAATATTCGTCGGTAGGTTTTAAAATAAAGTCAATTTTTTGATTTTTCGATTTTTACATCATAAAGGACAAGTAAAAATTCGTCTCTTCACGGTGTCCATGTATGCTGTGATTCTACTGTAATAACGTGGGAGGAATGAGTTTTATCGATCAATTTGTGAAATAGTTCTTTTTTTAATATTCTGAAGATCTACTAGATGATGTGCTAACATTGATCTAAAGGCTCGCTCCATCCTCGGCAATTGAAAAAAATTCAAAAAAAGTGCTAGGAATTTACAAATTTCGGCGATATTTTTCTGTCATTGGAGAATTTTACATCAGATGCCTCTCGTTTTTTGAAGAATGAGAGCTCATCATTCTACAGATTCTCAAAATATCTCCAAGAAAACGATTCTACAAATTTTTCGATAAAACACGTCCATTTCGTGTAATCACGGTTGAATCACGAAATAGACGTAGAGCGTGAAAGAAACGAACTTATACTTACCCTTTATAATGGAAAAACCAGAAAATCGGCTTTATTCCTGATTCCACCGACGGATGATTATGATTTTTGTAGGGAAGTGATCATGGGGTTACCTCAAATCTCCCCCTTAGGGATTCTCTTATTCCGTTGATCTTCTACTTCCCCGCCTTCTCGATCCAGCGCGAGGTAAGAATGAAATTTCCCTAAATTCCTCTGATTAATCTATAAATTTTTCCTTCAATTTTTTCAAACAAACACATCTGAAGTTCGTTGTCTGTCCCGAATTTTTATTAGAGCTTTCAAAAGTTGAAGAGGTCTTTTACGGTCCCTAGAGGATTACAAGGATATATCCCGAACGATAATTACTGTGACTTCAACTTCTGAGAACCTCTGAAGGCGATTGAAAATTCCTTAGGGGTCTTGATGGCCCTCGAAGCCCATCGAGAGAGATCGTACCTTCATGAGTGCAGATTTATTATTCATTCTCGTGACGATGCAGGAAATTTTCTGGAATCTTCTCAAATACACCGAAAAATGACATTCAATCTGAAAAAATTGGATATTGTAACAAGATTTATCTATGAGCATACTTCTTTATCGGGTTCAGAATTATCAAGTGAACAAAATTCGTAGATGTGGGCGATCAATCGATGCGGATATATGGTCCATTCCACTTAATCGGCACATGCACGATGGGGGACAAATTATTATTAGTGACACGAGGAATGCGTTTGGCTTGTCACTTTATGACACGATCCGGGATTTCACTAATTTGTAGCTTGGTTGAGATACATTATCCGTGCCGCACATTATGATGGAATTTTCTTCTTGATACACCGCGTCGTCTGTAATTAGCCGTACTTATAGCTCAGACGAGCTGTGATATGTTGCGCGATACACTCTCATTTTGAGACTTTACTCTTTAATCAGGTTAATGTGACAGTAATTGCACGAGATTTTATGTACTCTGATGATGAATTCGTTATCTTTTTGAGATTTTGGGTTATGGGGATGTACGTGGAAAGTAAAATTGATTTTCAAAAATTGCCGAAATTTCTGACGTAAAGAGAGATGAATTGAATCCATGCACGTGTACTTTAGTGCACATGCTTTCAAGCTTGGCGTTATCAAGGATCTGATGATCTCGTGTTCGATGTAGGCCATTTGAGTGTAACTTATTGGGTTTGCAAGGTGGTTATCGATCCTCTTTAGTTGAGAGCATACGAAAGCTATATAACAAAGTGGCCTGATGGTGGATGTTGTTGCATGGCGCCGTGAATTTCGTTCATTCATTTTCGTTGAAAAAAATATTTCGTTCGAAAGTGGGTCTCTGTTCAAGAGATGGGCCTCCTTAATTCTTTCGACAATTTTCTGCCAGCTGTGTATCTTTGCAGACTGCATCACGTTTCACCTTCGTTCGTGAAACAAGTTGCCCGTACCTGTTGGAGTGAATGTACATCGAGTGAAATTTCTGTACTCGTTACAATGAAAAATTCTTTAGGTACCTTCATGAAAGTGAGTTTACAGGTGGTTGAGGGAATTTTTTTTATTCTTTTGGATGAGGAGGTGCAGGTAGATGACGAGGGAAATGAATGAATTATTTGTATGAAACTTTGTTTCTAATTTTGAGAGTGATTAGGATTTAGTTGAAGGTCTTGAAATGCATTAGAATGACAAGACTTATCGCAAAAAATTTTTGGGACAAACTTTGAATATTTTACAAACTTTCAAAAAACTACCTTTGATCTGAAATTCTCCGAAAATTGAGAGCAGGGTTTGATACGAAACGGAATCATAGTTTCGTATCAGGAGCTTGAGACTTTTGTAATAATTTTGGAGACGCATCCGATCGTTTGAGAATGTGCATTCAAGATGAATGGAACTCAATACCAAAATTATCATAGAAGTTTGACCCCCGATACGAAATAAAACGAAATTCAAAATCAATTTCGTGTGAAACCCTGGTGCAGAGTTTGGTCAGTTTTGGGTGACTTTGTGAAGAAATTTATCAGAGAGTCTCATGAAAATCATCGATACAGACCAAGCTTTTGTACGGAATATTATATGTATACGAAGACTACAATTCTTTTAAGATTTATGGAAGAAGAATTCTCAGTGAATCTTCTTTCAATCTTCTGCGTCCTTCATCAGACAGCAGTTTTAAGGAGACACTAACAAAATCAGGAAGTTAAATTCTATCCTGAAAATAATCTGAAAGATATTTTTGTTAAACATATAACCCGCTCACTTTAGACCTCAGTCCCCTGTCTCGGGAAAATTTTGCGATACGAAAAATATCAACAACCAAGTAGTTGGGGAATGACGGGAAACATCAAATTTGTGAAATTGAAAATTTTAGGGATTCTCCACTTTTCTCCAAAACAGAACCACATTGACACCTGATCGTTGTGAAAATGTTCTTGGTGTTCCCAGAGATTTTTTTGAATTCCTCAGATTTTTAGGATGGATGCGACTGAAGTGATCACAAATTTCGGTTTTTGGACAGGTAAGTTGTAGTGAACGAAATGATAAAGGGGGTTAATAATCTCATACAAGAGAATAGCGACCATAGTGAGCATGGTGTCCCCAGATTTTCCGTGCTCAACATAGTAAATTTTACAGTGTACTAAACACATTCTGAACTCTGAGAAATATGACGTTTGACTACTGACGAATGAGCTCGCAAATAAGTCACAATCCTAGGAAAATAGACTCGCATCCCGCAAAATACAGCTCAAAAATACGTGCATCCCATTTCCGTCGATGGATTTCCTCTGTGTATACCACTCACTTTTACCGTACTTACTTAGGGCTTTCTCAACGATCGTTCAATCTCATCATTTGAAAATCCCGCCATCACTACATCCTAGAGTCTAATACACAGTCTCGGGCCGCTTTGCAACGAGGTTGCAAGGGATATCCTGAGATATATTCGTGATCCACGAGGCCAAGTATACTTACATACATATACCACCAAAGAATTACAAAGTTTCAACTCTGCCAGGGCTATATACGAGACAGACAAGCGTATATAAGACAATGGACGATATCTTGAGCGGTCATCGCAAAAAGCTGTTTTGCAGACCATATATGTATGTTGTATACACTCGAACGAAGCCTGAATTGATGGTGGCCTGATCAACGACCCGATGAAAGCAATAGATATTTGAGCTTAGCAATGCATTATTAGACTTTTTGTTGTTGTTGTGGGCTATGTTTTATGAAATTATTTTGTGGTGGGTTGGATTTTGATTGATCGAATTTGATGGTTGGTCGTGAGATTACATGGACGTCTTCGTATTGAATTTTTGATGGTTTTTATGAGGATTATTTGTTTCGAGGCTCATTGAAGAGATTATCTTGCTGGTATTATATATAGTTTACACTGGTTATTGAATCGTGAGCAATGCTGCACCTCCTCTTGTTTCTCAGGTGCTTCTAAGGCTTATTAATTTTTGCTAGCCTCTAGGCTGATTTCGATTGAAATATCAAGGTTTTATTATTGGTTCGAAGAACGGAGAACTTAATATTGATTCTAACACCTGATTTGAAGCCCCAATAACTGCGATAATTATTAAAATTATTACAGCTGAACTGGAAACGAAGTATTGCACAAAAACTCGATAAAGAATTCACGGTTTTGGCAGATACTTAAATATGATTTCGCCACAAACTTTTGTTTAGTCTGTTGAATTGATACGCTCCGTCACAATGGACAGATCGACAAAATGTCCATTTTCGATACACTGTGCGTAAAAGTGTACTTTGCACCCAGTATTAAATTTTATTCACAATTTTTAGATGAATTTACTCCAACACACGGGGATAAGACCTATTTTCTGCATTTTCGTGATGATTCCGACCCTCGTCTACGGCCCGAGCAGAAAGCCCATCAGTTGGACGCGAAAAAAAGTTCTCACACCCTTGTACTATGTACTATTATGAAAATTGTCCGATGTTTAGATGCTTACGAAGTTGCATGGAGTAGTAGTATTCGCACCTCGTCGAGCACCTCGTTCATAAGGTTCCCCGCTTCCGAGCGATTATTTTGACCCTCGCCTGCGGCTCGGGCTGGAAACCAATCGCTCAGAAGCGAGCTACAACCTCATAAGCTCGATGCGAAATCTACTATTTTTACTTCCTCTGCTCAAAAGTGGCATTTTTCACACGGAATTTTGAATTTTATTCTCACCTTGTCAAGGAACAGCATTTGGTGCACGGCTAATAAAACATGATTTCCGCATCCTTGTCATAATTTCGACCTTTTCTCTTTTGTTCGGGCCGAAAAATATCACTCGGTCAGCAAAATTCTACTTTTACGACCTTGCATCGAGATTTATCATTGATACATTCAAGATTTAGGATTCCACATTATAACGGCGATATCTAGCGTACTCAAAAAACTTAATTTGATCTTAGAAGAAATGGCTGAAGTAAAACTTCCTTTCAGATTGATGTCTCACGTTTACGAACCGCTTAAACGATCCTCTAAACTTTTTTGCTGTATCCCAACACTTAATCTTTCACATTCAACAGAATTCTCAACAGATTTACCAGATAAAAATCATCATTATCATCATAGAATCTAAAAAAGAAGCCAGTAACGTGCTAATTGCGTAAGATTAGATCCTCTAGCGGCTATAACGGTATAAATATATATACCCAGGCTCTACATTGATGCTCGATGAGAAGTTAGAAGAATGCAAAAAATGCGTGGGTACGGCTACTATTAAAGATTTAATGGCCAAGTGGTAATGTATAAGTACACCGGGACAAGTCCAGTTGATTTCTTCTCGTTAGAAAGTGACTTCGTCTCTTATAATCGGGTCGCGATGAAAGATTCAATCGTTCTCTTATATATCTGTGCCTCATTCAGTACACAAACTATACATATATATTCATATATCTATACAGTAATAAGAATTTACGCGGAGGCTTATAATGCGATCGTTGCAGGCTTTAGGCTATCGTCGTTCGATGTATGTCCTGATTGTGGAGCGCCTTGAGGGCAGCTTTTGGGATGAAAAAAAAAAAAAAAAAAAACGAGTTGGAGGATTGGAAAAATTTAAATACCTTGCCAAGGTAAGTGAGATGTACTCACGCATGGACAAGAATGTGGCACGTGTGTCCGGTTGATAATAATTTCTTAAGTTGATTTATTTAATTATATAGTTTGCATGATTTATTGAGCTGGATCGAATTTTTGAGCTGGGTTTGGTGGGGAATTTAATGTAGATCCAATGACAAACGAGTATGTGAAACTGGATTTTCTTTGGAAAAAATAGTGTGTGAAGTTATTTCTTTGTTGTAATGTAGGATTATCCGGATTTTTCAGTGTGTCATGGATAAATATTTTATTTTCAAGTGCTTCTTTACAAAAAATTTGCAGGACTCTTATTCAGGTAAATTTAACAACCTGGTGACTCAGTTTTCAAGAATTTGATGGAAAAATCCTGGATCGAAAGTGGGATAAACTGTTTGGTTACGAATTCATGAAACAGTCAGATAAAAGTCATCGTGCAATGGATTCAGAACCGCAATATGGGAGTTTCAATGTGAATTTTGTACCGGGCATCTGTTTTATGAAATTCAATTTATTTCGTAATTCTAAGAGATGAAAAATCCTACAATGTTTTTGAAATTATCACGTGTAGGTGACTGTCCCGCAATATGATAATCTCGTATCTTGGAGTTTCATCTTACTTTATACGTCAGAAAATCTGTCATTTCCTGACATCTACTCTTGCAGATTAATTCTCAAAAATCATATTTATATCCCTCCCAAAATGTAGAAAATGTTGCCTAGAATAATTTGATCACCTTAGTGAGTAAGTCGAGACCTGCCAAGGGAACTTGTACTATCAGATATTCTGCAGAAGCGCGTGTCTGACCATAGCCGGCCTCAATCTACTTGCGCTATTCATCCCAGCGGCACTCCACAAAAATTCGAGCAACTTACAATCTATAGCACTTCAGAACAGGACTAAATCGCGAATTTCTTTCTAGCTGTAGACTCAATATTCACAATCTCAAATCTGCCAAAATACAGCTACATAAACATGAGTAATTTTTATTATCTGACACTGGAAACCTTATGAAAATTTTCTCATAAATGTCAAAGAATCTTATCCGGGTGAACTCGTTCTCAAACTCACACTCCCTACCCTAACAGCTGCTACAACAGGCCACGATCGTCATCAAGCTTTCACCCTCCAACACTTTTACTTGCAATTCTCTTGCGTGTGTTATATACCAACCTAATGTCTTCCCGCAGAATGCGTGATATAGAGATCAACTTGGTCAACTTTAGCCATACACACGTGCAATTCTCATTCCCTCAGACCATACCAAATACTCTTTATTTCCGGATCTGCAGCAATAGATACGGGTATACATGCACGAGGAGACAACTTTGGTCTGAATCTTGAGACTCTCACTTGCGGAGTTTATTTTGCCTGTGAGGCCGATTTCACGTTGTTACAAATCGAGACTTTACTCCAGCATGCGATGCTTTAGTACATAGCTTATAGACATGGATCGAATTCCTTTGGTGCAATTGCGAGAAAGGATTGAAAATCAATGTGAATCGAGATTCAGTTGGATATCTGCATGTAGTTCGTTTAGAAAGAGTCCTTGTCAGGATTCTGCTCTAAGTTAGTGAGAGGGAAAGTGTTTCACTGGGGTCTTGATGTGAATGGATTCTTTGGGTTTGAGGAAGCATTGACGTTTATGTAATTTATTCGAGATATCTATTCAAATTTGATTCAAAATCATGGAAAAAAGGGACCCGGTGGTCACTATCTATTTGAAGTTTATTAGAATGAATAATCTTCGCATCCTGAATAATTGTTCGATCAAAACATTAGTGAATGTGAACGTGAATATTGGGTCATCGCGCCAATTGCAAAAAATAGTGAGTCATAATAGCTGTTTTTTCTATTATAGAGTATACGATTTTTTTCAGTAACAAGATGGGAATTTTTTTTTCGATGATCCGTTATTGAATCCAGGAAAATTGTAATGAATGTGACACGCAAATACTCGGAGGACCATGAGATTATTCCGAATTTTCTGAAAATACCTCGAAAAATCACCACGTTCTATTAGTACATTGAAGAAGAATCCTATTTTGATGTTTCTACATACTTATGTCCTTTGTTTTTTTTTGTAACGCTATCTCAAGAACTGATTAGTGTTTAATCATCATGAAAAATCCAGATGATATCAACTTTCCACAAATGGGAATTCTGTATTTTTAATCTCATCAATAGTTCAATTTCATTCGATTCTTGCTCACTACACTTCAGGTCCAAAGACTCATTATCGTGACATTTCTATTGTGATGCCAGTGGATCTTCTACACATTGAAGAACAATGCAGAATTCAATTGAGTGTGAAATTTCTATTAGAAATCACTCTCTCTCTATGGACAATCCCATTAAATTTAAAAATTCTAATCAAGAAAGAGAGCCAATTGCATGCTCATATAGTCATAACAGTTCTAAAGTCTGTCTGAACACATTCGTCTGTTACTACTTGAAAATATAATCGTTGGCGCTCCCATCGAGGGCGAAAGTGGCTTAAAGAAATTTCACTCTCGGGGCCACTATGAGCAAAATCACTCCAGCCATTATTTATATGCAGATATAATGACGTCGGGATAACCCCAATTGAGGATGAAAACGTCACCGAGGTTTATCCGTTGGATTATACTCTCACATTCATATTATACACATTTCTCATGGATAAATTTCGAATATTAGACGCATCATTGCACAAGCGAAAGTTCAACGGTATTTCATTCAATTAAACATCGCCTAAGACATCTTTCTATAGTATAGAAATAATATTTCTCTCATCTAATTTCACGATCCACAGTTGAAAATAATCAAGCAAACGTGAATTGGCGATTGAAGAAACCAATAATCTCGACATATCCTCGTCATAATAAAACAAATCTAGCCCCCAGGTGAAAATTAAAAATTGCGTAAGAGGGCATATCGATAATTTGCACTGCAAAAAAAAAATATAAATATCTAACGCCGCAAACTAAGTTGTATAATCATCCTAAGACCACGAGAACCATCCAGTAGTCGTCATCATCGTGTGGTCACAAATAATAAGACAAAACCAAAAACCAGTGAGTGTAATAGAGTATCTTGTGGTACAGACTCGTCTCACAAGAGGTTATAATCGAGTATTTTGCACCCGGGGCAATTCGGCGACAAGCTTATGCGTTTGGATCGATCAGTTTTCCCACACACTATATAATTATATATATGTATATATTAGTGTTCCACAAGTATGCGACCAACGACGATTCGCCACTTTCTCCAAGCGGTCGACGCACTTGCCGATACCTGTATGTACCTACGTATGTATAGGTACCTTGTAACACGACGCTTTATAATCGTGGGATGTTTTTTTAGACGCCCGCCCGCGCGAAAGTTGGCCTGAGAAAGCAGCACCGTTCTTTCTGTCTGAGCAATTATTGAACCGATGATTGAGATTGGTTCTTGGGATGCTGCGGATTTTGGATGAGAATTTCAGGAATTTAGAGTTGATTTTGAGAATTTGATTCAAACTCTCATCTTGAGTCTATCGGTATCACTTAGTCAGTTTTTGACTTCTATAGGTGAGAGATTCTTAGTCTAATTTATGGAATATCTTTGTATGTATTGTGAGATTTTGTATTCTATCTCAATTTCAAACTATTAATTCGGAAGATTAGAATTAAGAAAAATCTCCTTAACAGTGAATATTGTTTCCTGACAGAAAGTTTTAGAGCCATTTCTGAAGAAAATATGTTGTTTGTTAGTCTATGAAAACTAGTTTTCGCATTTTTTTCCCCACGAATAATGGCCCAAAACCATCGAAAATAGCATTGGCGACTATTGCAGATGGGTAAACCTAGACTCGAATATCTTTCTGAGCTGGTGGATCTGAGCGTTAGAATTATTATCTTTCGCGGATATTCCGACTGATGTATTTAGTTGTATGTCGAGAGTTCCCACTACACACGAAGTTTCGGAAATTATTTTGAGACTACTCATGTGCATTTGGCCCTTGAAATAAATTTCATTGAGACCCGTAGAAGTTTTGACGAGATTGAAGGCTAATATTACAAGGCTTGATAGAATCTCATGCCAAGGTAATACCACGACTCGCATAATTTTGGAATTGATAACTTTCGTTCAAATGCCTTCATTCTTATTTTGTGTCATCTTTTGAGTGATTCAATTCTTTAAAAATGAAACTGCTTAGATTTCGGATATAGGTTGATCCTGAGATGAATTCGTTGAATTTGGTTATTCGAATTCGCTTGATTTCCAAACAAATTCAGATTCAGGACTACAAAATGTACTCAAAATCGTGCATTACCACCTTTTATCTCGTGTAAATCCCAAATTCAGATTTTTTTGAGATCCTGGAAATTTTGCCCGACGCAAGAAGTTCTGTTTATGAATCGAAGACACACGTGAATCCTCAATGTATTCGACAAAAATTTTGCTGTGAAATCATCCAAACAATCCGGTTCCCGAATATCAGATGCTATCTATATTAAGCATATCGGCTGGGAGTTATCATTTTTATGCCCCGCGGAAATGATAAACATTTTTTTTCAATAAACAAGGAGCCGTATTCAACTACATCCATCCAATGATATACATGTATGTGAAGAATTTAAGTGGCTCAATGATATTTATAATGACCTTTCTTTTATGTTACAGAGGGCCATACACAAGAAGACACACCGAATTTGAGGATAAAAAGGGATAATGACGGTAAGTTCACTTGTACAAAAATCCACCTTCAATAATCTTTTCTCGAGGAACACACAAATGGATACTGAATTTCACAATAATCCATGTAATATAGCCATCCAATTCTCGAAAGCATCGATCAAATTACATGCATCATCTGACTTATTCAGCAATCCATCTGTGAATATAATAATAATCCATAGCTCTGAGCTGTTCATTATCAAACGCAGTGTAACATAGCTTCATCAATAAAAACAGTGTACCATATATAAAATATGCATGTATGAAATTCAACTACATCATCACCTCATGGATTCAACACACTAGTTTCATTTCCTTTCCTACTTCTTTTTCACATTCTTCAGGAGCCATATATTTGCACGTGGTGACGCGTTGTGCAACTATCATACTAAGACGTAGTATTTCTACATAATTCTTTGTACAGATTATTTAATTGAGAATTGGAGTGTATAAATTCTCTCGTCACCTGTAAAGATTTCGTATCTTAGCCATCTGATTGACACCCTTGGAGCTAGTAAGGGTCTTTGTGTACATATTCATCGGGATATCATTTACTTTTGAAAAAAATTTTCGTCGGATTCGAATTTTTATATCAACTTGTCCTAGTAATAATTTTTAATTTGTCTTCATCTAGTCCATTGCTTATTGGCACCGCTTTTCTAGTACCCAAATCTAGATATAGATCATTCCATCTTTCCTTTCATTTTGACTGATATAATTATAATAATAATAATAATAATAATCATCGTAATAATGCTTCCGTGATGACGGCAGTGGGCAAAAATTCAAATCACTTGCGAAAAAAAGCTGTGCATGCGTCTTCACGCTCTCAAAACTTCACCCTCAATCATGGCATCTTATCAACTAATAAAATTTCGATAATCATATAGAAATAGATGAGTAATGGGAGGACAATAATCGAGTCTTTCATCAAAAATTAACCGATAACGCGAAATAATACAGGGTTCAAATAGCAGCCCGAGTTGCTAGGAAGTTCCTTCATATGTGAGTTCACTAAGATTTTCTATCTCTTTTTTTCTGTTTCTGTTACTGCTCCCGTCCGCTCCCTGACTTCAACTCTTCTCAACTGGATGCCGTCTACCTTCGTCGTCCGTTCGCCATGGACTTTCTGACAACAAACTACGTACTCGACAAAAAATGACTGACGATGCCATACTCGACATTGAATGACCCCACCTACATTTCAATACAAATCAACTCTATGATGACTAACTTTGACAAAATCTAACTCTTTTTTATGATGAAATAAATCAACTACTGCACTTCTTTCAATCTTGAATAGACGTTACAACAGTTCTATTAGTACCAGCTCGTTCCGGTAAATCTGTTCCGCCTGTAGGGATTTTAACAAAGACAGCAAGAACTTTTGTTCAAGATGGTGCAAGTACAGAGTTCGCCACTCAAATCCTTGGCACAACACTGGACAACGGTCGTCTTTATGCAAAAATTCTTTCCACATCCAGTAGGGTTTTCTACGATAAAGATTCGATACCAGATGGATCGAGTCCTTTTGTGGTTTACCCTTCCAAAATAAGGGCAGATGATATAATTCCAATAAGTAATTTAGATGATGAACCTATTCGCATCGTCGAAACGATCAGCAAGAATATCAATGCTATCGAGGAAACAACTGCTAGAGACGATATCAACGAAGTTAGAGAGAACGATGTGTTCAGCAAGCGAGAAGATGAAGAACATTTAAAACCGGCAAGAGTTCGTTCCGATAATCTGCCTACGTATACTGTTAAACAAGACTATGTGGTGAAGGCATCCGATATTATATTAGATGATGACCAATCGAAATCGCTTCACCCAAGAGTTCCGAAAGTATTTAAACCCCCTCTGAAAGTATCTCCAAAGAAACAAGAAACCAAACCTTTGAGTACCGTTACTTATCATGGTTTTGCTGATTTCACAACTACAGTTGGCGATACTGTAATTGTATTTTCTCCCAGTACCGCACCTGCTCCAGTTGGACGCCCAGCAACTACCATCAAAGGAGATGCAACATTACATCCTAACGATGGTATAGCTGTCCTGAGGATTAAACCTACAAACGTCTTACCAGGATCTAGAAAAACTCAGTCACTCCCATCAAAAAATCTGAATCTAGGAAATGAGATCAATCGAAAGAATTCCAAGCCTGCTCAGGGTCTTAGTGTCACAGACTTACAACCCAGTACAACAAATCAACCCGAGGTTGAAAATTCAGGAGAAATGACGAAGCCATTGCTTCTAGTATCAGTTGACAAAACTGGCTCTCAGAATCCTACAGGTTTGATCAAAGTAGTAGACTCTACGACTGCATCTAAGGGTACAACGACGCACTACATGAGCTCCATCTATGGTACTTACATCGGTACTAATTATGCCCAGATTGTTCACACTGCTTCGAATGTCTATTTCTTCCCTGAAGAGAGTACGAGTGGGTACGATGGTGATACAACTACGAATACAGACGATTCAACGGAAACTACAGAGAGCGCAACAACAACGATGAAAGATACTATTACAACTGAATCGACTACAGAAAACGAACTTGGGAATGATATAGTTCCCCAAAATCAAGGTCGTAGTATCAAAGGCTCATCACCAAAGAATCAATTCTTCCAGCCTAAAGGTCAAAGACAACGGAATTCAGAAGTTAAACCTTCTTTGGCGTCCAAACTGATCCCTTCAACGATTTATAAGACATTCACATATTTCACAACATTTTTCATTCCCGGGAAGGGTCGTACGAGCACATCAATCAGGTCACGTGAAGTCGTTTCTTCGGAAGTAACGCATATAGCTGGAGATATCTCACCTACAAGTACTCAATCTCAAAGTATTGTTCCTACTGAGCAACCATCAAAGAGTCGTAACAAGGTAGAAGTATCTTCTAATACTGACATGATCGAGAACTCGAATAGTTCTGATAAACAAGAGGTCGAAGAGATACAGCTCATCTTCAAAACTATATTCACAACATTCACATATCTGACGACATTCTACGATGACTCAACCACAAGCGTTTCAAGTCGTAAGGTAACGGCTACTAACGTTATCACTCAAACGATCGATCCTATGAACTCCCTGATTGATGTGGACAGTCTGATCGATAAAGAAGTATCCTCATTTATCAAACCAACCAAAACGAGTGAGCCAAGTTCTCAAACCCCAATGACGAAATATAATGACTCTCAAAAAAGTAAACAGTTATACGAAACAACTGAAGATGAAAGTGATGCTTCGACAACCACTTCATCTGATCATGTAACAACTACCGAAGAGGGAACAACATTGGAATCTACAACCGAGCAAGAGATCAATGATAGCAATCCCATTTTATCACTAGAACCAAGTCGTATACCAGCAGAAACGGCGATTCTGTCCAGTGAACGATTCAAAACATATTATACAACTTTCACATACTTCACTACCATAATTGTTGACGATGAAACAGAAATTGAAACAAGAACCGAAGTATCTAGTAACGTTGTCACTGAAACTATCGAAGCTACCAGTGTATCGCAAGCTCTTGAAAAGAGTGAATCACCAACAGTTCCTTCTCCATCATCTGTGCCCCCAGAAATACAGGCATACATCAATGCTCTAGCTCAGAAGAAGTCTGAGGACGAAGCAAGATTGTTAGCCAAGAAAGTTCAGAAACAAGTCCAGACGACAACTGAGGAAGAGAATGATGTGACCACTGAAGATTCTTCAACCTACCCAATGCCTGATGAAACGACCATTTTCGAAGATATTGGGATCAGCGAGAAGTTATCAAGTGACGGAGAGGTCGTAGGTTCGATGAAGACTGATGTAATATTCTCATCTAGTTCTGGAGGTAGCACTGTTCTAGATGTTGCCGAGAAGCGTAATGGTCTACCAGAAGATCAAGAATTATCTGAAACGAATCATCAAGATGTTGAACCAGCACCTACACTTCTGCTTCAAACCTCGTATACAACGTACACATACTTTACAACGATGTATAACGGTGATGCAACAGATGTCCTTAGTAGGCTAAAAACCGTTACAAATGTGGTCACTGAAACCATAAGACCAACGGTTGTCGTGCCACCTGAACCAAAAACAGTTCAACCTCTGACATATTTCACTACGTTTACTTATTGGACGACGTTCATCAAAGGGGATGAAACTGCTACGACTAGCCGAGAAGAGACGGTCAGTAACATTATAACCCCTGGAGTAACAGAAACGCCATCACTTCAATTGGATGTGATCAAAACCTACAGACCATTCATTCTGGCTACACCTGTGCATACTAACAGCATAGAGACAAGAGAATCTAAAGCAACATCTGACAATGAAATCACTTCTCAGAACGTCATCTTGAAAGAAATTCCAACTGTCAAGGCCAACGACGTGATCCCAACGATTTCTCCAGACCCAATCACTCTGTATACAACTTACACATACTTCACAACATCTTACATAGGAAACTCTACTCTCTTGAATAGCCGACTGGAAACGGTTACTAGCGTTTCATATCCAGACGACTTGGTAGTTAGAGCCACACCCCGTGCTATTGGAGGAGCTGCGTCATCTATCAATGCTTTGGATACTGTTGAGAAACAAATCCAGACCAGCAAAGTCAGTAATTTGGTCGAAACTGGTTTATTATCGACCGTGAGAAGGAGTCAAGTTGATGATGGTACAACCACTCATTTTATGACAGATGTCTATGGTACCTACATTGATGGTCTCTACGCTCAAGTTGTTGAAACTTCTACAAGTGTCGAGTTACCTTCGCCAATTTATTCATCTGCACCAACTCCAGTCTTGCCAACTGGCGTACTCTCGTTGAATAAAGGTAGCATCATCGATGCAGATGAAATAACAACTGTGTTCTATACAACTAAGCAAATTGGTACCACCTTGAATGGACTTTACGTCACAGTCATTGAAAGTACATCATCTACAAAAATCGACGAAGATAAGTTACAAACCAAACCTCCACAACCAGGTCACCGAACTGGTCTTGTTAGGTTGATCAAGGGTCACATCGAAGCAAACGATTCGACAACTTTCTATCAATCGAAGGTCATTGGAACTAGTATAGATGGCCGGTATGCTCAAATAATCGAAAGTACATCTAGTTTCGTTCTTCCTAAGACATCGTCGATTCATCGCATCAATCCAAGTGCAACTTTGCCACCTCATCATGCAACAGGTGCTCCTGGAATAGCCCCATCTCCTGCTGCTATTCAACCATCAACATCTGATGATCATGGTGATGCATCGAACGACTCGGAACAAGATGAGAGTGAAAACGAAGATGAGGATGAAGACCAGAAAGGAAAGAAGAAGTCACGATTGACATTCTCTTCGCGGAAGAGGACATCAAGTGCCAACACCTTCAGACCATTCGCATCGAGAACAAGGCCTACGTTCAATCCAAAAAGGAAACCTCAAGGTGCAACTACAATAACCAGGAGTGATATAACTCCAACAATAACAGCTACATTAGCTGGTAAAGGTAGCAAATTTGCATCATCCAGAGGGAGGACTTCCATCTCATCTAGTACACCACCAAGCAGCATCTCAAGTTCAAGGCGTTTCTCAGGAAGAAGGACTCCTGTCGCATCGTCTCCAGTTGCATCTTCGACCACTAACCATCCTGCAGGCAGCACCAGAGTAAGGGGATCAATCAGAGCCACAGCTTCTTCTACATTCTCTGGGAGTCGTCGAGGATCTACACCAATCAGAGGATCATCTGCTCGACCTGCGTTGCGGAGTAGTTCATCCATCTCACCATCTTCTTCAACAAGATACAGGGTAGGAGTGAGACCTTCATCAATCCTCCTGAAGAACCAATTGAATCTAAAACAAGAGGATCAGAATGACAGTACTAATGAATTCACAACTACAACCTTAGTCACTGAAGAGACAATCATACCTCAGGGAGATTCTGAGAATGAAGCAGCGCCAACTGTACCTCAAACAACGACTGAGTCCGCCAGAAGAGCCAACAATCCTCTTTTGAGATTCAGACGACCTAATGACTTTGGGAGTAGCAGCCCTAGGTCAACGGCAGCGAGATCCACAACAACGTCAGCTCCAACAACAAAGAGATCCACTAACTCATCAAGACAAAATACGGTTAGCCGTAATCCTAACAAGGTAAAACCAACGGTCACTCCTGCTACCATTAAGCCCCGTCAAGGGCAGTCGAATTTATTCCCTCCAAGAAGACTTCCAGGAAAAAAATCAGAAACAACAGAGAGCACCGTCGAAGACAAAACCGAAGTTCCAGAAAACGGCAATCTGCAGGATGAACCTGTTGCTGAGATTTCAGACAATGACTACGAGGGTAGTGAACGATCTGATTCAGGAGCTTCGCCAAGACCTGAGGTTACATCTCCAACAACGCCCATCAGACCATTCACCAGAATTTCCAGGGGTAGGAGAGTTCGTAGACAAACTAATCAACAATGGCAAATTCAGTCTCGCTCACGTAGACCAATAGCTCAAGTATCTTATGTAGAAGAAAGATTAGACAATGACTACTTCCCCAGCCAAGAAGATTACTACTCAAGGACTTCTGTTGATGATGCTAGGTACGGCGTTCGAGGAAGATCCGCAGGTAGTTATCCCAGATCTTCTCCCAAAGACTATCAATCCTCAGAGGATGATGTGGAATCCTATAATCCGCCTTCGCCTAGATCAAGGTCTAAATCAACTCCTAGTAGATCTTCTCCTCGGCCTACTCCAGTAACCCCGCCTAGTAGGCAGTTTACATTGAGGGAAGCGCCAACCCCTGCAAAACCCATCAACAAACGGCCTGTCACTACCACTAGGAATACTCAAACTAGAACTAGAGGGACCGTAAGAGCACGAACGGGTACTAACAGATACCAAGATACAAGTAATTCACGTCGCTCATCATCGAGAGTTCCTACAAGAAGTGGTACTAGAACAACTAACCGAAGGGTCATCCCAACGAGAGGAAGGTACAATTCTAGAGAAGACTATAGGGATGTAGATGAATTTGATGGAACAATAACTGTTACCCATTACGTTCCAACGGAAGTTACCGTCCCTGTAGTCAATAATGGGGTGACGGAAAGAAAGAATATCATCACCGCTCAACCAAGTAAAGAAGTGATAGGGCCTCATCGTTATCGTACGATTACGAATAGTGACGGACGAGAACTGGTGGTACTCACGAATGAAATGACGGGTACCAATTTTCAAGGTTTCGTTGAAGTAACTAAATTCGTCATTCACGAAACTCCCACAACTAAAGTATCTCACACTTTGACATCTTCGGGAGGTCGGAAATTCTCACAAGCAGTCGTCGTCCCATCGACAATCTACTCAATTGAAAACGTTGTTTCCACCATTCGTCCATCAATAGCAGATAGTTCTCCCTTAGCTAACATTCTGTTATCTCAACTCCTTCTTGGACAACTCGGACAACAGAATCCACTTATGCCTAATGTACCTGCTCCAGCTGCTACTCCATCTACTCGATATGAAACTCGTGCCACGACGTATGTCACAACTATAACTAAACATCAAAGTACCGTTATCCCACTAACGTTCCGTGGTAAAGAAATTTTGACAACACTGGTTGATACCTCATCCGATGTAGTCACCGCGACTGAATTCATAACGGATACAGTCGTTGTAACTCCCACTGCTACACTGCCAGCACCAAATTTGAATTCCATCTTACTTCTTCTTCAGCAACAACAAACTTTGCAGCAAACAAGTGCTTCGATGGATCCTTTGCTAGCTGCGGCGCCATTACTAACACAAAGTAATACTTTGCCAGGAGAGAGTGAAAGGAGGGATCAACCTGTAGATTTTGATTACAAGCCTGAGAGTTATGAAGATTCATCTGATGAAGAGAGTGAAAAAACACAAAAAGTGTCACAAAAACCAAGTCCTCAGAAGACAGATGGAAGTGGAAGCTTAGAATCTAGTGTCATCACACTTTATGTATCAGGCCGCAGACCTGGTGAATTTAGTACTGTTCTTAGCACAGTCAAAGTTGGTGAAGATTCTTCGAGTACAAAAACCAAAAGGCATGCCACAGAGGGGATCATAACTGCATCACTTTCGCCGTCACTACAGTCAGGTTCATACCCAGCTGTACAAACTCTGACTGGTAGCGAAGAGCAAGCTGATGTACATAAACCTACTCAGAGTCTCGAGAGTGTATTGGGCGATGTGAGTCGACACATCTCGACATCTATCCATTCCTAACCTCACTAAGGTGTGACACTTTGGCACGAATGAGAAGTTGCGTTGTAAAATACTTGTAAATTCATAGTTTTAATCTTTTGACGCCTGCGAGAATGACCTTGAACGATTCAGACTATTGTTATTGGACCTATATAGCACATGTATAATATTGTACTGCCACGACAATAGAAACTATCAATCTCTCACAGTAGGGATTTAGCCATTAGGGATCTAATCAGCATTCACGATCATTTATGCCTAAGATAGTTCGTTCATTCGAATGTAGAATGCTCAGTTGACGAAGGTCAATAGTTCGGGTGCCAGTCTTATCTGACTAAGAATTTTTTGGACTCTCCTGATACGGAAGAAAGAACCGGATACTATTTTAAACTGCCTGGAGTATTTCTTTATCTCTCGCTTCTCAAATCTGTAGACTCCATTACCTGGATTTATCCAAAACGTCTTCTAAAACTAACATAACCTGAACAATTCTTGCACGCGCAAGCACACGCTCAATATGGCTCCTTGATAGAAAGTGATAAAAGATGTGTTGATGGACGATGTTGTTAAGAAAAACAAACAAAAGTACCGAACAGACATCGATCCCGAAAAGTTCGATGAAGACAACATCAAACAAAAAACAATCGGAATTTCAGGTGCCAACTATCAGTATCCAGGTTATGAACCAACATTTTATGGTGACGCACAGGAAGATCACTACAGACAAAGTATGGATTATGATACATACAGAGAAGATGATGCTGCAAAGAAAACAGTACGCGTAAGGGTACCGGTCATCCGTAGCCGCAGTATCAAGGAGCATGCAGTAACTGTTGTAAGACGTCGACCTTTGGTCACGTACAGCACATCACTTACAACATCACCACTACAAGAATTTCATTCCCCAACGAGTCACAGAGTTGTGACTCGCACAAGGATTAGAAATATAGATTCTGTTACTTTGGACAATAGTGGCGGATACGAAACTCATGGAGAAGATGTACACTCTGCAAAACCGAAGGTCACGGTCACGCGAAGAAGAAAGATTGTACCGACGGCAACGCCTTCATTCAATCAAAGAGAAAGGGTTACTAGAAAGAAGTTAGTCAAAGTTAGACCCATACCCCAACCATCACCAACGATAGCTATCATCACAACAGGCTTCTACACTGCTCCGTCTTTTGAACAAGATGATTATTACTATGATGCCATAGAAAGTGCTCTTCCTACACCTGATTTTGAAGCTCCACTGTTCATTGAAAGTCAAAGTAACACTGGGAAATATGATCAGTCAAAGATTTCTGATGCTGAAATGAGTCGTATTGAAGAACCGATAATCATCACTGACAATTTCTTCTTTCCTGTCGATCGTGGACAGATTGGTACAACGGAAGATACTGAAATCAGTGATGACGGAATAGGATCCACTACAGACTCTCCTAGCCCAGTAACAACTGATATTGGGATTCGTGATGAAGTCGTCACCGAGAAAGATGGAATCACTCCATACAAAGATATTGAGTATGCTCAACCAGAAAATAGGAAGAAAACTACTGGTAACGATGATAATCTTCGTTATGAAATTTTCACGGAAAATCCGGCGAGCTCTCGTGAGCCAACTGTTCATCCTCATCATCTGAGTGAGGCAGAGGAAATCTCGAGAGTGAACGAGACCATTGAAGGAATTATCAGGGCTACACCTGTGAAGACAGTTGATACATCTTCAGAACCTCGTCCCGATGAAGACTTGAAAGTTATACCTATCCGAAACCAGTCTATCATAACGAAGGGTTCTGAGGAAAAAATTATGTCAAGACTTAACCATACTCTTGAAAGTAGTGAGATACCAACGGTAATTCCGTTGGGGGGAGAGTCTTCTGATAGAACCAATCAAGATTCTACAGTTTCCGACTCACACATAACCTCACCTGTAAGATCATCATCATCATTTGATGATGATGTTAAAGCAAAATCGACCCCAGGTTTTTACTTGACTTCGTCCAGACCTGATACCGTAGAGCTTGAGTCATCAAAAGCCACAGTAGATCAAGCCACTGAATCTATTCAAACTAAACCGGAACCACAAACTAGTGTATACTTTACTGAGACTGTTGTAACATCTACGCGACTCAGAACATACACATATGTAGTCACAAAACTTAATGGAGCAGAGACAGAAGTTACGTCATCAACGACTGTTAGACCTAAAACTACGACACTGACTTTGACTCTACCGGTGACAATAACAGTGACACCAACACCAGTATCTTCGTTGGTTGAATCTAATTCTTCTGAAGGTGAGTATCTTTCTAACCATGTCAATAGATCTTTCCAATCCCATCTTGGGAAATCTTTCAAACATCTTTGATTGGCTTTTGGTTCTCTTTTGTAAAATATTGACAAGGGACACAAGAAAAATTGCAAAAATATCTATTTGTATAGATTGTAAATATGAAACAGCCAAGCTCTTGATTCCTGTTGTAAATATTATGTACACATGTCTCTTCTTTCCTTGAGGAAATATTCCTCGACTCTTTTGGCTGTCTAAGAACATTGTTTCCGAGTTTGTGACTATAATCTCGGGCTATTCTTCGATTCTGCATCATGAATGATCCATAGTCACCCAATATTTATTCTCGCAATATAAGATCATGGGTCTTCTGATAATGAAAAATGTCCACCTGTTGGGTTTTTCATTATCTTTAACTCATATAACAAACAAGGGGAATAGACTAACATCGTCAAATCTTCATTTTCTTGAAATATAAGATTATTGTTTCGCACAATCAGAAATAATCATTTCTACACCAAATGGCACACCGGAGAGCGTATAAATGAGCTATGATTCGATTTTTGGGAATTTTGAAACTAGAACCAGTCTTAGAGAAGATTCTCCCGGATCAGTGATCTCACTAAAGAGATGCTGGATGTTTGGATTTAGACCAGCAGATGTCTCACAAAACTGTTTTGAAGCAGTCTGCGGAAAGTGATGGGCGTGTTATCACCTTACGTGTCCTTTGAACTTTGAACTTCTTAGAAGATAAGAGAGATAACATTAGATTTCTAAGTTGTTTCTCCGAGCAGATAGAATCTATTCACATACCACGTTTCTGTTCACTTATAACAACAAAGATTTTGGTATCTCCGCTGATGAGATGCAGATAATTTCTCACTTTTAATCGTACCGTCGAAGTCTTATTAGATATTCCACTTATTTGTGCTTGCCAGCACGCCCATGACGTTCCTAGAATGCCATGTTTCGGAACATAGTGAAAAATCTGGATCTTTGGTGCATTGAAGTTTCTCGACACCTGCACATTGGATAGTTAGTTGTGTATAGGAAGAATCAAGATTGTTACAGCGTTACTTCTATTCACTTTGGAGAACATGGGAGCTTACAATCCATCACAGCCTTTCATTATGATTTTGGTTTGGGTGATTTTGTGAAAAATGGGAAATTCTTGATACCTCACGATTCCTAAAACGGTGGGAGGTTATCAGTGGATCATATGTCCTAGGCTTTTGATGAATGAAATAGAACACATCCGAGTCATTTCAAGGCACGGAACAAAAAATTTCAGATATTTTGGTCCTAGGCTTTGCGGAGGCAAAAGCATTTGTTTGCTCATATCATTTCTGTCTATATGTATATAGTGAATTTCAATCCGAGGACGCAAATGTTGGTTTACGCAGTGAATCATATCATCCGACCAGAGCCGTAGGTGAAGGTCAGAACCTTCACGAGAATGCGGATATCACACTGTCCGAATGTTCAATACTCTTTTTACATCAGCTGATCGGGAAAGTCATTTTTCCGCACAGAATATAGGAAGATATATATCAAGGGAATGAATCACTCTTTGTATCTGGAGCCAGAGTAGACCACTGGATTACTCTCGAAATCTTGATCTGCAGCTCAAAACCTTATCATCGTTACCATAAATTACAATTTTGTTCTTTATTATGTAGTCTTCAGTGTGACCAAGCATAAAGTGTTCATAAAGTATGAAATTCATGGAGGCTTTGGCTACCGACGATGAGTCCCTTGGCGAGTTAATAGTTGGGGAAATTGAAAAAAGCCGTGCCTTTGTTTTTCATCGAAGACTCGAGGATCAATCACGCTTATTCTTACCCGAACTCGTACTCATTGGCAAATAAATAACAAGAACTTTTCATTGCTCACAGCACCTTTTACTTGAAATCAATGATGTCAGAGATGTCGAGAGACGAAAATACACCGAAGGGAGATTTATGAGTTGGAAATTCATCTTTCTTCATTTTACCGTGCCAGAAAATAATCCAAATATCATGAATCAGTCCCTTATCATATTTTGTATAACACCTAATAGAACCCACAAGAAGTAATGGAGGAGGCGAAGAAGAAGGCAGACGATTCAACCTTGCAACAAGAGTCATGTCTAATGGTGTTAACGTAATTGTTGCTGGAACAACGCCTGCCTATCGATGGGAAAATTCCAATCCACAACCGACGTTAACACTTTCAGAGGCTGTTCTGATGATGTTACCACAAGAAAAACCCAATGATTTTGTCACAAAAACTTGTATGACCACTTTCACTTACCTCAGTACTATTACTCGCGATGGAACTACAATAGTGTCGACTGACCAGCAGGTAAGTCTCCTCATCGATCCAGAAACGATGTAAACCATAGAGTGCAAATGGAAATACTTAGAGAGACTTGAATTCATTAGGTAATTGCAAATACAGCCACAGAAGAGAGACATAGAAAGCCCGTATCAGAAGCTGCTTCTGTAACTCTTGAAGCTTCGCCCACACTCCAAACAGAAGTTTTTAAAACAACGTATACTTATCTCACTCTGAATACGGATCATCCAGACGAGAAAAATGCCTTAGGCAGCAGCACCAAAGTTATTGCAAATACAGTCACTGCACCACAATATTATCTTGACATGGTTTTGGAACCTTCTGAGGCACCCAGACCAGAAACCAATACTTATTACAGTACAAGAATGCTGGAAAAGACTTTTATTGAAGACGGTAAAACGAGAGTTGGAACTACTAATGATGTAGTAACACAGGTGAATATCTCCATCTAGATAATGTTCAGCCCCTCAAATTATACCAAATTTTTGCTCAAATATTTCAATATTTTCAGCTGATCATAACGGAGTCTGCACCTCCGTCACGTTCTACAAGTTCCGTATCGTCATCGTCAACCTCAGATGCAGTGACTGGTTCAGAAAGTGACATTGCAAAAACTTATTATATTACGTATACATATTATAATACCTACCTAGAGAAAGATAGTACAGTTGTAAAAACGAATGTTGCAACTTCTTCGGATATTGTTTATGAAAAAGCTGCTGGGAAGAAAACATCAACCAAATCAGTTCAAGTCAGTGCCACTCCAGAGCCAATCCAAATATTTGCCACAAAAACTTATTTGACAACTTTTACGTACTTCACAACACTCCTTCAGGTATTTTCAATTGTCCCATATTTTTTCAACATCATTCAAATGAAGTTTTGTTCCATCTTAATGATTTGATTTTGATATTTTTTTCTCATTAATAGGCCGGAACTGATGGAGAAACATCAACAACAATATCATCTCGCACGCAAGTTGTAGAGAATGTCATAACAGAATCAATAGCACCAAGTTTGTTAGATGCTGGTTATATGAATGCTTTATTGACGACCACAAAACCCTCAGAATCTTTGGAAAATGTCGTCACTGGATCGACGATCATTTTTTTTGACGACGAGGAGCCGATTGCTCCTTCAACCACAACTCATTCTGATGCTACTGCAACATCGGCTGCTAGTAACGATGCAGCGAGCCCATCTGCAGTTGCTGATTCCGTCGGTTCAGAATCGAATGATGCTACTTCCCGACCTGTAGAGCAGGAACAATTCCATAATGAGGTACGTTATTAGAAAGTATAGCCATTGTGTGGTAGAAATTATACACGTTTACTATTCCAAGGTTTTGAAATTACAATTGTTTCTGTCATCGATAGTCATCTAAAAATTTCTATTGCAGGAAGATGCAGGCGAAGAGTCAACAGAACCTCCGCCGAATAAAAAACCAACTCAAGTGAGCAATCTTTTGAGTTTAGGCTCTCTTGGTATAAATAGTTTATCCGCTCTGGGACCCGTAATCACAGCTATGGCTGGATTGCTTCAAAGCAAATCTTCAGCACAGAGGCGAAATGGTACCGAAACAGTAACGGAACCTCCAACCACAACAACGTCACAGAGGGCACCCATCTATATTCCCGTGGGACATTTTGCTGAAGATATAGAACCAGCAGAAAGTCAAAATATTGGTGAGAAGCTCAGTTTCCCAAAGCCATCATTGACTGGTGAAATGAATATTCAGTAAAAATGAGGCCCATACCAGAATTATCAAACCCAACCTGCACATTACCTGTAGAATTACGCTAACATGTCCCTAGAGCTCGTGAGAAAATCCATCTCAAATTTTCACAAACTTAGATTTCCACTACATTTGGTAATGATTTCTTGATTGGCTACGTTTTTTTCAACTAATTATTAACAACATCCACAGCTCTCCAATTGGCAAATGGTAATCATCTACCTGAAACAAGACACAAAGTGACATCGAATCTGGCTGATGGTATCCCCATATCGCCTGGAGAGATAATAACAGCCAACAGTGACGTCATTATTGGGAAACCTGCAAAACTAGGGCCAAGACCACCTCAAACTTTCGAAAAAGATGGAAATATTGGAATGAAACCACCACCCGTACCAGTACCGAATATCCCAGTTCATCCTGTACTAGAAGTGATCGAGAGAGAACCGTCGAAACCTATAGCTCAAATCCAAAGGGGATCTCAAAAATTAGAGGTCTACCAAGCGCAGCAAATTTACGAGGATCACATCAAAGTACCTGAACCTCACAACCAGCCTATATTACAGAATCATTATCACTCTCATCAGACTTCTATCAATCCACCACAAAACAGAATTAGTTCAAAGCAAGATATTCTAGAGCACGATCCTCTCTTGATTCCGCCATCTGTTGTCACAAAGCCAAATGTAGAGTTGAAGAATAGGCATTCTGATAAAGGTAGGCATCCATGGAGTGCCAAAGATCCCATAACAGCTTCCAATATTTTCAATGAAGAAAGATATCAGTTCAGCCATCACAATAAGGATTCAGGTGGATTTGAAAGTATTTCAAATTCTGACGAGTTAAGAAAAAAATCGCAGGTACCTGAACCCATAGTACATCAGGTCCCTCACGTCATCGACAGATCTACTGGTCAGCCTCTCCTAGTCAATATACAGCCTAGTCAGGTGGCAAATGTTGTTATTCCCGAAGGTGGAACTCAAGCTTTGATATTTGGAGATACTAGCGAACCCCATAAATCGGGGCAATATTTTGACGATCCTTCACCTTACCCAGAACCTGAAGTAGGACCTGGATTCATAGGTATTCATAAGGTATGCATGATCATTGAGTGAACGATTTTGACTCAGGATCGCGCAAATTTGCTAATATATTCTTTGTTTCAGGTTGAAAATCTTCCTCAGAACTTGAATGGTCATGACTCTTCAGGTTATATAGCTTTTTCCACAGGTTCAACAAATCAAAATAATCCAAACTCCGATTCGGATTATCAGCCTCACAATTCCTACTTTGCCCAAACTCATAACACAGTCAACAGATTTGAAAACATACCGATTCAGCCTCACGACAATCAAGATTTCAACGCTGGCCAAGGTCACGTACATACAGAAATATTGGTACATCATGGGAACGATAACAATTTCCTGAAACAGCAGCCTAGACCATCTGCTCCACCACGAAATTACCAAAATGTTCATTTTCCGCCAAGAAAAGAACACACAAACGTCCACATTCCACATGAACATATTCCTCCAAGGCGAACCGAGGTACCATTATCAACAGATCACGATGTGGTTAGTGCCTCTGTTTTGAATGGACAATGGAAAAGTGACAAGAAAAATGTGCGAAACCCACCATCTCGTTGGAATAGGCCTACGATAAAACCACGTCCTCCGACAAGACCACCAGTGCACCTCCATGGTAGACCTCCTGGTCGACCAGGACCACCACCGTCAAGGCAACCAATAACTCCTCAATTGCACCAGTTACCACCAAAAATTCAATCTCAGCACGATTATAACAGATTAAATCAATATTCATACACGGATCCATTGAACTTTGAGTCCATGCGTCCACCACACTCATCGAAACCCCAAGAGCAGGTAATTATGAAATTCCCATTTTCCATCGGTGCTCAAGATGATTTTGTAACTAAAGTAAACATTATTTATTTTGATCAGGTGAACATACTCGAAAAGATGACCACTCATGAAGATGAGAATGTCAGTTATCAAGGAACTCAAGATAGTCTCAAACAAAATCATGAGAAAAATCTCCCTAGTAGTCACAGTTTTGAAACCAACTCTGGGGATAAAGTTCCATCGTTGAGCGGAAATAATGGTGCAGCATATGAGAAACCAATCGATTCTGATGTCGATGCTTCAGAAAATATCAAAGTAACATCTCAAGATACAAACGAACCGTCCGGTATCGTAATGAATCAGAACTATTACATTGGAAATGCTAATTTGAGCATTGGTGACTCTGCCTCAGTAGAAAAACCTATGCAAGATGGTACCATTCAGTTTGCATCTCATGAAAATGAAGGTGATATTATAATCGGTAGCGAGAAAAATAGAAATCGCTATCCAACATTTGTGAAGCCTCCTACCTATTCCCAACAACCTGCTGATTCATCAAAATCAGTGAATGTATACTCACTATCGGTTGTTCCAACTGTTGAACCAAATGGTCACAGTCGTCCTTTTTCGAAACAGCAAATGAATGAACAAAATTATGATAATCGACCTGAAATTATAACCAAAGCGCCAAGTTCAGACAATGTTTACAAAGGTCAAATTCTACCTGGATTAGGTCAGGTAATACAAGTCCAAAATGAAAAGACGTCAGTAGGAAATCATAATGAGCGACCTCACTCTCCACCAAAAACTCGAGTTCCACCGGGGCATCCTCTTTTGATTACAAAACCAAGGCCACCAGTTCCTGGGCCAGTTGTCGTATCGAGTGGAAAATCAAAGCAAAATAGTAACAAGAGACCATCTTTGCAATTTTCATTACCAATTGATTCAACTGGAGAAGAGAACGACAGTAAGACTCAGACCGAACGTCCTCCAAGTAACGCAGTGAATAAAAAGAAAGAAGAATCTCTGAACACTGCTTTCCAAACTAATTTTGCCAGCACTGATGCAAAGAATGACAACGATGACCAAATAGATGCCGAAGTAGTTTCTCCAGTTCCAGATATTCAGAAAGTAACAACATCCAAGATAAAAACTTTATCTCTAGAGATGTCTCCTCCACCAGTGCCTTCAATTGAGAAGAAACCTGAAGCTGTCAAAACTGACCTAATGGACTCAGGACTCAAAGCACCACCTCCACCAGCTGTACTAGGTTTATCACCACCACCTGTTGATATCACGTCAACTTCAAGACCGCAAGAGAATAAAATAAATCTTTCAAAGTTGAATTCTGGAGTGGCAGGACTGAAGCCGCCACCAATTTACATTCCATTGCAAGAGTCGAATTCGAATCCTCCTCCGCCACCGCCACCAAGTACGAGTATGGTTCCGCCAACTCCTAAACCGTCGGCTGTTCATCCATACTTGGTCGATCTTTTATCCGAGGTATATATTTTGCTCAAGTAGTTGGAACTAATTCAACGGAATTGGATTGAAGCCTGTAATTGAATCTAATGAATGGATCTTTGAATTTTAGGATATGATTCCACCACCTCTGGACGAAGAAACAGTTGGATCTCTCCAAGTGACAACTGTTCGACCAGGAGTGGCAGTTTCTGGATCTATTCAAATTGCAACTGCAGTAGCTGCTTCTAATATTCCTGTGATTCAAGATGTTGAATCAAAAATACCAATTGTTCACGGAACTGTAGACTTGCCAGTCGTAATAGACGTACCAGACTTCCTCAAACCAGTAGATACAAAGAAATCTGACTATGTCAGTGTTTACACAGTATTACCATTTGAAACGAAACAAAGGTAAGAGTGATAACTAATAAGTGACAATGAATAAAGTCGTGGAAATTTTCTCACAAAAATACCTTCTGCAGAGGTCAGATCAAGGCAACAATTTCTCCAACAAGTACAACTGCTACGAGAACTCTTAAACCATCTTCGATCAAGAACGAATCGCAAATGCAGAGCCATCATCAAAGTCATCTGACACCTTCTCGAACAATTAAGAAACCTAACCGTGTCACTCATATTCCTGTAGTGCTGGAGCCTAGCACTGACGTCCATGTACCAATATCGAAAACTGTTCCAACAAAATCTCTAAATTTCGATGATGTTGACGATTCAAAGACTCAGAATGAAGTGACATCGACCACTATGGGTGTACGGATTGGAGATAATGAAGATTCTGGGGATTCCAGAAATTTGGATTTGAGCTTCACTCAGACGCGGATCAATAAAAAAACTGATTTGAAGATCAAAGAGTCTGCTTCGAAGATGATGGAGATCATCGGCACTGTGGTCCATGAGTTCATTCAGAATTCAACCAACGAGAGGGTAGAAATCAAACCACAAGAGGTAATACTTCAACAATCGGTCTTTAATCCATTACCTGAAATTGTCCAGCTTACTGTAGAAATAGGATTTTGTATGATCTGTGATAACTTCCGGTAGGAACACCGTCAAACTCCAGAAAATTCTAGCAAATTTTCTATTTCCCAAATAAATACACGGGCTCGAGGATAACATTTCAGGAAATTCTCATGTTCAAGATAAAGAATATACCAAAGAGTCATTCTTCACTTCGAGATTAGTAATTGATGTTCCCAATATCAGGAAGCCGTTTTTAATCCTGAAACTGGCTTTTGCTATAAAATTATTACAAGCTTCTTCATCTCTTTTAAGGTTACTCGCTATGAAACTTTAACGGTCACCCGAACGGAAACATCGGTTTTGGGATCACCTCCAACAACAAGAACAGTAATAAGAACGCATACCCTAACCTCTACAAGAGTCGAAACTGTGACAGAAACCATTATCCGCCCAACCAGTGTCATTTCCACCATCACATCGACTATTTTGCATTCTGCGACTCATGTTCCTACCCAGGATCGTGGGAGTGAAAACGAATCCATACTCGTTGTGATGAGTGATCACAAGACTCCTGGTCCTGGGGCAGAAGAGGTAATGACCAATTTTCAGTCTAATATATTGGAATAATCTTCTAAGAGTGGTCATGATAGAAATTTTTGTGTTTTAGGTTGAAGCTGAATATGGAGATGAAGATGTATCTCGAGATGAGCAGGAAACAAGTGGAAATGAAATTCATAGAGTTTTATCTGGTGGAATTCTGGGAGCACCATCAGTTCCCATAAGACCTCCAAAAGTACACTGCATACCAGAATGCAAAGCTTCCAAGTCAGAGATTTGTGCTGAAAGCAGTGGCGAGATGCAGTGCATTTGTAGGCCAGGTTTCAGTAGAGATTTCCCTGGAAAGCCTTGTGATCGTGAGTTTTTAAACTACAAACACTTTTCTCAAGACCCCCTAGACTCTTCTCATTCAATCATTTAATTTCAACATTTTAGCAACGTATACCTTCACAATCGGACTTGGCTTAGACAGAATAGGCCGTGATCGTTTTACATACGATCCGGATAAGAACGACACGAATTTAGCCTTGTTCCGTCGTCACACCGACAAAATCAAGGATGCACTGTATTATACAGTGATGAGAACTGGTTTCAGAGATGCTTACAGAGGCGTAAAAATTACCAAATTCTCATCAGATCCAGCTAAAGTGTTGTTCAATTTACAATTGAGCTCAAATACCGACGAAGCAAAACTCAAAGACACTATTCGTAAATATCTCGTTGAAAGCAACTATACTCTGCCTGGAAATGATATAATTGCATCAAAGGACTTGGGAATGGTGAGATCCTTTCTCATAATAAACTGACCTTCTTAGGCATCAGTCAGACTGGATAATAATTTAATTGTTGGGTTACTGTCTGTAGGTGGAAGTAGAAGATTTTAACGAATGTACCGCAGAAAGTGGTGGTCCTTACCACGACTGTTCACCTCAAGCTGCTTGTATCAATCTCAAGGGAACGTACCAGTGCTCGTGCAAAGAGGGCTGGGCCGATATTTCTGAAAATACTGCATATCCAGGAAGGGTTTGCTCCCAAGCTGCTTTGGGATGTACGGCGTGTAATAACAAAGGACACTGTTTGGTTAATACTTATGGACAGGAAGTTTGCGAATGCTTCCCGTGGTACAGTGGCAAGAAGTGTCAGATCAATATGAAGGGTAATTATTATCAATCGAAGAAGCTCATAACCTTGACGACAACAGTTTTTTCATGAAACTCTTACGAGAACTTATTGAACTTTGAAATTAGAAAAAATTTTCAAAATTCCAGCCGTTGAAATTAAATCAGAGAAACTCCTGATTGAAATGAAGAGTTTATTGAATAAATCTGAGACTGTCGATGAAACGAAATTCGTGATTTTGCTCGTATTTTCCGAGACAATGGAAATTAATTACATTCATTCAATTGATTCAAACACCATCTGAACAGAGTGGATGCAAGTAGAGTTGGGACTTTTCCGGAGAAGAGCATGATAGATTCGAGATACTTATGATTTGGAATGAATTTCTCGGACCCGAACCTTACGATCCACGGATCCTGGAATCTGGTCGGATCCGGCGTCCGAGAAAATTTGTTCTAAGCCATTTCTCTAATGGAATCCGCTTGCTTCTCAAAAAATCCAGGTGATTCGGACCCGCACAAGTAACAGCGCTGAATGCACTTGAATATTTACATTGGTCAAAACTTTCTCTGAAAACCTTCCTTGATGATTCAGATGGAAAACACGCACCCCAAACCACATCAACATTCCTTTCATCAGCTAAAATCAACGGAAAAATTTCAATTTCAGTGCTTTTGTTCGCCCTCGTCACAATGGGAATTATTCTATTGGGATTGCTCGCCGTTTGCTTAGGCGTTGCATGCCTACGTAACCCAAATCGCAGAAGAAGATCAGCTGATCGAAGAGCCATGATCTCTGGTATGGGAGGAGATACGAGTAGCGAGGGAAGCGTTGCTGAGCTTGCGATTCCTCATCATGTGCCTCACATTCTGCCTCCTCCTCCTCAAATGGTGGCACCTGCACCACCGATTAAGAAAATGCCTAGAAAAGTTGGTGGTAAAACACGTCGAGCACCCAAGAAGCCGGCACCAGTAGTTGCACCGGGTATGCCCTTCAGTTTATTTGGTTATGACTATTATTATTTAGGATTGAGTCAACTCAGATCTTTGTGAATCTTGAGCCGTCAAGGTGCCGTCTGTGTAATTAAGCCGGAAAAATATATTCTATAAAATGTATAACCCGTGAAGAATATTGTAAGAATCTTTTTCTGTGCCCACGCCTATTTTGGGTGTTGAAAGAAATTCTCTTCTTAGTGAGCGAAATAAGGCTTCAGTATTGGTTATTTCTGTACTAGTGAAGATTTACCACATATGAAACCTAAAAGTTCGGAAGCGTCAGTCTGACTTTTGAAAGACGTGAATGCTTTTGTGGCTTATCAGTAAACTCAATTCATTCAAATTTGCGAATCACCTCATGCAATTAGTGTATTGCAAAGTGAACCAAGAGTTGAGTAACTGACAGACAATATTCATTTTTTCAGTGCAAATCAGCAGTAGCTGTCCAGCAAACGAACAGCGAGATCGATCGTTAACAGTGATGATTCCTCGTGCCAAATATCGCTCGGGACCGCAATCGGCGACGCCGCAAAATTTCAAGACTATGAGCACGTTTGCAGTGGACGAGCATAAGCTCATAGATTATTTGGACGGTGGTGCACATCCGAGCAACCGTAAGCCCAGTTTTGTCAGCGCCTCAGATTTCAAGGAATCTGAGCACAGGATATCGAAGCAACATCCGAATTTTACACCCACCGGTGCGCTTGTTAGCGCCGGTTTTCAGGTACGATTCATTCTTCAGTTTCTTGAGCTATCCACCTATTATTTCTTATTTCAACCAAAAAAATGGATGAAGTTTCTTTCTAAATCCACAAAGCATTGAATTTTGTATTCTACATATTGCTTTTGGGATCCCTTTAGAATCTTTCAGTAAGATATTTACATCGATTATGTTTGATAAGAAGTAATCGAGTTGAAGAGAAAATTATGGTATCACCGTGTATTACGCATAAACATATTGTACTGGGACTTTGGTTGAGGAGCAAATAGAAGATACCGTAACGGAATTAATTCATCAAAAATGTTCAGACTCTCTACGGTCGCGTGAGTTCTACATCCGTAAAATGAAAATTTTAGCAACTCAAAGAATCAGCGTGTCATTCGTGTTCAACACATCCTAGCTTTCTGGGAAAAATGTTTCGAGTTCCGGAAAATTCGAGAAGATTCGACTTTTCAAATCCTTCATTGATTGTTGATCTCGAGTGGAATGGAATTTCTCTACTCCCCATTGGTTCAAACTCCTGTTCAAAGTATCGGCAAGAAATGGAATCTCGAATTTATCCAGAAAATTCTTCTACTCATCCATATTTCCATAAACACATTCCCGCGCATCAGGGAATTTTTCATGGCATCTTATGAATTATTAATTGAATTAATTTAATCTACTGATTCAAATGCAAATATTACTGCCAAATCTAAGATCTACACCTTCAAATGTTGTAGATCACATATTTATCTCTTGAGATTAAATATTCATCTGTTAAAATTAAATATTTATCTGCAGAAAATTACACATTTACCTAGAGAAATAATTTTAACAGATTCAATTTGTGAATTTTTACAGTTTTAGATTTACAGTGTACTCATATTAACTCAGTATTTACTGTTTAGATACAAAAAAACTTGGATGAAAATTATCACCGCTCTTTGCTTTGAAAATTTTGACTTTAGTGCTAGTGCAGATTTGAAATATTCATTATGCTTGCATGAGCGGTACAGCACATCTCGTACTTGCTTGGTTTTTTGAAAATTATCCAAACAATTAAACCTGCGCTCACTTTGGACCTCACTCTCCAGCCTCGGAAAAATTGTCTTAAGTGAATCAATAGCTTGTTGCAAAATGACGAGAAATGTCGAAAATGTTATAGGTTTTTTTCATTTCTCTCTAAAATCAAGAAGACAGAGACTTCATCGCTGTCGAAATATATTTCTGGATTCAAATTTTTGCGAATATATCTAGAATTTTACCGCACGTCAATCGAAATTTATCAGAAGTATCGAATTACGGGCATGTGTTCACGTATATGGACACTTTTAGTGAGCGGGACAACATCGTGCCAACAAATTGTTATGGCAAGGAGCTGAATCAGCTTTGTAAAGCCCTATCAATTATCGGGCATGCACAATCGAGGATGTACAAATTAATCGTGAACAAAACTCCCGATACCATTCAAACCTGTCATATCCGAAATATCTTTAGACAAGGGGAATCATCTTTTCTCAACTAATTTTTATTTCTTCAATTTTCAGGTTTCGGCTACAGTAACGAGGCCAATGGACGCGGAATCAACATTAGCCCGATCCTGTGGCGAAACGACAGTCGAACCATCGACAAAAATCATAAGGTCCGGTAGTAGGGCTGACTTTGGCGTGATGGAGCTGGACTCCACTTTAGCCCGATCTTGTGCCGAAGCAACAATTCATGCTTCAACGAAGCAACAACTTTTACGATTAGAGCTTGCAGACGCAGGTTCGACTTTAGCTCGCTCCTGTGGCGAGACTACCATCCAGCCACCTACGAAGGTAATGGGAGGTGAGCACAGGCGAAACGGAGCCGCATCCGATTGCCAAGCGAGAGACAGTGCCAGCGAGGGTCATACCATGGCTGAAAGGGATTTGGGTAGTACTCTGAGGCTCCCTGCCCAACATGCTAGCCTTTATAACCAGGATAGGGTATGTAATGAATAACCCTTCTATTCGATTTCATTATTTCTTTTTCGATACACCGTGCGTAAAAGTGCACTATGCGCACAGTTTGTCGACTTTTACCCACAGTTTATCGAAAAGTATAGTCAGATACACGGGCGTAATAGTATATTTATGATACAAGGGCGCAAACGATGGTTTTCGCACTTCGAGTGACTTTTTTAGGCCCGAGCTGCAGGCGAGGGTCTCCATAGTCACGAGAAAGCGAAAACCGTTACGCCCGAGTATCATACTATGTTTTTTGATCTTCTGTGAGCAAATGAAAAGCGACAAACAGTGTGCAAATGAATCATTTGCGCACAGACGATCAAAAAACCTATTATTCGCATCCTCGTGATGATTCCGACCCTCGCCTGCGGCTCGGGCCGGAAACCCATCACATGGACGTGAATAAAACATTTTACGCCCTTGTATCTAAATGTAATATTTCAATACACTGTGCGTAAAAGTGTTTAAAACGTGCGTAAAACGTTTTACACCCTTGTATCGAGATGTACTATTTCCGCACCGATTTTCCACTTTCTCGCACAGTTTGTCGAAAAACACAGTTCGATACACGGATGGTAAAATCCATTTTCGATCGACTGTGCGTAAAGCACTGCTTTACGCACGGTAGTTTATGTTCATTTTACGCCCAGTCGATCGAAAAACGTATTTCGATACTCGGGCGTGAAGTTTTTATGCTTTACTCGTGCTAATTTCAAAACAATCACTCGAAAAGCAAAACCAAACTTCCCACCCGAATCGAAAAATACTATTTTCGAATCCTAGTATTAGTTCCGACCTTCGCCTACGGTTCAGGCCTGAGACCCATCAGTCGGATGCGGAAAAAAGTTTTTCCACCCTTGTATCGAAATGTACTAATTTTTATTATTTCAACCTGGGAATTCTGCGTTTACATTCGATTCATGGTTCTTGTGATGAAAATATATATCTGTTCTTCGGGAACTGGAGGACATGTCCTAGTGCCCAAGATAGGCTAACGCAATCAGTACAAAAATCTATTCTCCCGTGTATCGAACTATAATTTTTGATAAATTACTGTAAGTGAAAGTTGATTAATTGTGCCCCAAGTGACCTTTCATGTCCATAGACTATCGAAAAATAAAACCAAGGGCAGGATTATTACGAGAAGAATCGAAAAACTGCAATTCATCTTTTGTGTGTGAATGTGATCCATCACGGAGTGAGAATGAGACATTGACAATTACCAGTTATATGTGTGATTTTACTAAATATCGATTTTTGATAATTATGAATCTCCCGTCGTATCTCATTGACTAGAATATTTATCCGTAAAAAATTTGCCCACAATCAGTAAGTGTACAAATTGTAGAATGCCCAGCAAGGCATTTAATTTGAAGGTCTACTCATATCTCTGAAATTATGATTTACTATCCAATTTGTAAAAGTTGTATCCGATATTTTTCATCTCCAATTCATCAATCCAAACATGAAGAAATGAATGACCAAAATAATTCACTGAGTTTTAAAAATTTTCAGACGACAAGCACCGACAGAGAATCAAATTTTGACTCTCTGTGAGTTGCCCAATCAGCTTTAGCATCACAACGCTAAAATATCCTGCAGATTTCCGGCTGGGTAAAGAAAAAAACATGCTGCGTCCACGTTGCCATCTACCTGCAAAAACTACGAAGAGTACTATGATCATCAGGTCAAAATTGCAGCAACGTCAAATTAAGAAATCAAGCCTGATTTTTGCATCACTCAACGTGCCAAAATGTAGTCAATGAGGAAAAGCTAACCAAGAAATTTTCTTCTGTTATATTTTCATCAAATGTGTACCTATTAGATTTCTCTAGTATGAGAAAGAATTATCACACACTCAGAGAATTGAGAGTTGATCAGTTATCAAAATTCGACAGTCAGATTAAAATAAGTATCCCGGTGGGCCAATGAGCCATCGTCAGTTATGTATTATTAATATGCGATTATCTCAAAAGATTATAGATTTTATCAGCACTATTTTACTTAACGAACTTCTATATTTAATGCCTTACATAATTTTACGTGATTTGTTGTTGTTGTTTGTTTGTTTAGTAATTCTAATTTCTATCGAGTCAAGTACCATATTGACTGGCTCTCTTGAGAATTTTACACATTAACATTGCAGTCATTTTGAATTTTGTGAAATTCGTATGAGGTTATCGAAAAAAGCACAATGATCCCCTTGATAGTGATAATTTGAGATTAGAATATACCTGAGAATATCAGAGATGAAATTGTGCAATGTCGTGAATGTTGACATGTATTAGGAGAGTACCGTGAAATAAAATGCAATGTCGTAATGTATTCAAAGTTATGTACATGCAATAGATAAATCATATTGATTACAATAAGAAGAGCATGTTAACCCGAGGACTGGTGTTATTAACAAGAGATTACCACATATATGATGAATTCAAGGAAAGTTCATCTACCTGTTCTTGTAACAGTTGATATTTTTAGTAACACTGCCTATAATTAAGATAGGACTCTTGAAATTTTTTTTACGGGGAGACCGTTTACATTCTATCGTAATAAACGACGTACAACACGTCAATATTCCGTATGTATTATTCTAGTACTTGTAAATATTATCTTTGTAACGAATTTTTCTATGAAATGTATAATATTGAAACGTTTTTTGTAAATCTACACTTTGATGCAGTGCCTGTTTAATTTGTATTTTTAATAATATAATAATGAATTAACGAATCATTGATTTTTATTTGATACTGCATTTTCGTTCCCTTATTCACAATGAAAGGGCGATGAAAAATTTCCTAGCTCCCAAATTTTTGGTGCAGCAGTATCAAAGAGAAACTCGGGGTTTCAGATGAATTTAGGTAAGTCTGACGAAGCTTGGTAGTGCATGCCTTTCACAGATGTTGGTAGTATTGATTTATTTGGAATGGATGTTGGAATCACAGATACGGGGAATTCATCTCAATTCAGCCAAAATTCAATATGCAATACCGCGAATATCAGATCGAATGACGATTTTCATCACATAAATGATACGCGGCTAAAAGAGATTAGGCTAATGCTTTCTCTCAGCAAAATTAGCTCATATGTTCATTTGAATTACTTTCGCGAGCGAATTTTCAATTATTCGTTGTAAATCAAATATTGACCCCAAAATTATTCTATTTTAACCAAAAATTCTCTTTTGGTCTGCGGCACCGATATTCTACATTGGCAATCGCCTGACCAATCAAGTTCCCTATTGTTGGGAAACTCAGCCTGTGTTGTGACTTGGGACTTTGTACCTAATAGAAATCAAAACCAAAGTTCAGAGATACTCCACTAAAGTTTGAGATAGCCTCAGAGTCTCGCTCGAAGCACTTCTTTCAAATTCCACCTAAAAGAATAGTTCCAATAAGTAAGAAGTAAAATAGTTGGTTAAGTGTACATGATTTTCTAGGCACAAGGTACGTTTAAACTTACATAATTCCGGAAAAATTGACTGGGCCCGTATTCTAAATTTTGCGGTAAAATTTTGCGGCAAATTTCGCCGCAAAATTTGCCGGATTTGATGGCGCTCTGTCGGTAACCTGTAAAATTTGCCTCATTTGCTGCACCTTGCCGTCGCGGCTTGCCATGTTGAGTTGCTCGATGGCGTTTGCCATAAAAAACACGGCAAACCGTGACGGCAAACTGCACCAAATGCGAAAAATGTTACAGGTTACCGACAGAGCGCCACCGGTGCCGGCAAATTTTGCGGTAAAATTTGCCGCAAAATTTTACCGCAAAATTTAGAATACGGCCCCTGAGATAAGTGAATTCTGATTTGTAATTTTATTCATAATAGTTTCTTTCCAACAAGAGTTCATCAAGATATTCACTTGTAATAGGTATCTTTAGAGTTTCTGATAAGCATCTTTCATCACTAGATCTCAAAAAGAGTGAGAATCATGATAGGATGGTCAGCGCAAGATGAAAAGAGGCTGGGGATGAAAATCTTTCAGGATTTGAGTCTTACGCTGGCTTAAGAGACTATACCGCATATAAGTATTTTTTCACTCTTGAACATTGTTTTGCATTTGGTAATGTCCATAAACTGCAGGAAGTCTTGATTCAAGGTTGATAATCCTATGGAGGGTCTCGCTTGAGGTACCATTTTCCGATTCTACCTATAAGAACAATTCTAAATTGGAAATAGAAGAGACATTCCTGTTTTTACCGAATTCTAGGCCCTCCATAATGTTTCAATTTATAGAATGGATTGGGAATGAAGTGTGATAGCTGCATTATGAGATCCATTGTGCTTTCTCTAAAGAGAAAGCTTTGTTTTTGGTCCAGCAAATTTTTGATCAATTCTTCCATTCAATCCAATATCTTCTTCGACAAAATTCCTCTTATCAAAATAATGCCTTAACCGATTTGTTCCTCTCGTCAAAATCTATCGATTGGAGGTCACACTTTTCCTCCCAGTAGCCCTCCAAGACATTTTAAGGACTCATCTTTCCGTACCTTTGTCCGTGTGTGTGTGTGTATGTTTGTATGTGTGTAGTTTTTTCCCCGACACGCTTTCTCTTGTACGATTCACCTAATCAAAATTTCGTTTTCTACAAGTTGTAGAGAATCATTCGGAGATGAGGCCAGTGATTTGGCAGCTCTTCTGTCCCAGTCGAATTTAATTTACAGGCGTTTTGAGGTGAAATCGATAAAATTGTGTACCTTTATAGTAAAATATTTCTCTCCTCCGTTGTTTTACTGCAATTCTGGTTACCTAAGCTATGGTTTTATCGGTTTAATCTATCGATTGGTTAATACCAAAATTCGATTTAATCTTCATGCACTTGAATTTTCAAGAAATAATCAAAATTTTTACCAAAAACTCCATTCTAAGAATATTTTAACCAACTGGATCCAAGTTTCGTTTCAACCAAAACTCAGATATTGCTGAAAGAACCCTAGTTTAGATAACTCGAGTCGCCCTAATAAGCTTCCTCTAAAAAATAACTCAAAATAAGCACAAATATTTTTTTTAATATTCATATTCTCGTCATATCTCTTCCTCAGAATGATGCTTCAAAATTTCAATGAACTAAGTTGATACTTTTCCCAACATTTTAATCTTTTGGTTGATACCGAAATTGCCTAAATTCCTTTGAATGTGATCAAAATTCAATTTATCCTCTGAAAATCAAAAATTTTACAAAAGACTACATTTTGATCTATTTTACACGAACTGTATTACAATTTCCCTTCAACCAAACGATATATCTTGCCCAAAAAACCCTATTTTAGATCATCCAAATTCCCCTTAGGGCGAATCTCTTTAGAATAACTCAACAAAATCTTATCTAAATTTCATTCTAAGCTCATGTCTCCTTCTATAACTAAACTATACACCTGTTCATGAACTAGAGAGATACTTTTTCCGCGTTTTCAATCTAATGCTTGATACCGAAATTTTCTAAATTGTTTTGAATATGATTTGAATTCAATTTATCTTCGAGAAATCAAAAATTTTACAAAAATCTCCATTTTGATCATTTTTACACCAACTGTATCAAAATTCCACCTCAACCAAACGATATATCTTGCCCAAAAGATGCTTCTCTAGATCATCTGAATTCCCCTAAGAGGCAATCTCGTAAAAGTAAGTCGACAAAATCCCATCTAAATCTCCTTTTATTCTCATATCTCCTTCCACAATTAATCTATGCACCTTTTACTAGACTAGAGAGATACTTACCTATCACTCTACATCAATTGGTTGAAACCGAATTTCACCAACTCAAAGTCAAAGCCGTTTCAAAAAGATGTATACAAGAGTGAATGAGGAATTGTCACTTGAAAAATTACATTCCTGCTGGTTATCGCACATCTCCTCGCTAAGAGACAGCTTTCTGCTAATCTCTTTTAGTAGCGTATTTTTCAATGTTCTTCACTTACCAAGCTTCTGGAAAAATAGTATACCTCATAACCGTCTCGCTTCAGTTTTCATTCAATTTTATGCATTAAAATATGATCCCTCCCAAGAAGGAGATGTGGGAGAAAATGACTCTTCTATTCATAATTTGGAACTACACATTCAGGTGAGTTTGGAAATAGTACCTCAAGTGAACCCTCTAGAATTATCAACCTTGGATGAATACTCATTGAAGGTTCGTGGTGGACATTAGTAGATTATTATGTTCAAAAGTGAGGAAAATGCCGGGGATCACATTTCACCAGATATCTGAATAAATAAAAGCATTATGTCCTCTCAGATGAGAATCATGATGTGGAGCATTTACAGTACCGTGCAATTATTCTTGAATGGTGGTATAGAATCCTCTTTTGCTCAAACATCAATTGCTCAAGCCCAGATCAACGTAGAAGGATTTGAGAAAGAGCATTTCAAAGATGTAGGAAAATGCTATTTACCTAAGGTTTTTGATTTTTCCTCCAACCCTTCCTGGTCGCACGAACAGCTAATAGAATTTCAAAAATCTCGAGAAAAAAACGTTTTTACTCTATCAACTACCATTGGGACGTGAATGAAGATACAGCAATTCCACAAGGAGCATCTTAAAGAGTGAACAAAATCCCATTTGCAACGGTTTCTTGATTATTTTTCACGCCGTGCAAACAACAGTGTGAAAGCTGTCAAGGTAGCCGGAACCGTAGTTTATTGCCATTTTTTGCCTTTTTCCTCGTATTTAATTGAAAATTCGAGAGTCTATTTACTTTGAAAGCTCTCGCGGTCTTGTTCGTACGACGTAAAGAATAATCAAAAAATCATTGCAATTGAGATTTCTTCAGCTCTTCAAGATGTTCTTTGTAAAGTTGCCGTATCTTCATCCACGTCCATATGTGAGCTGATAGAGTAAAAACGTTTTTTTCTCAAAATTCTTGAAATTATATCAGCTGTTTGTGCGACCATGGAAGAAAAATCAGAAACCTCAGGAAGTTAGCATTTTTTGTCAGTTTCAAAATGACCTTTTCCAAACCTTTCTACGTTGATCTGGGCTCGAGAAATTGACGTTTGAGCAAAAGAAGATTCTATACCACTGTTCAGGAATTGTTGCACGGTACAGTAAGTCTTATATAGTTACATAAGAGCTTCAATCTTTTCTCGATTGGTAGAGATTAGACTTCTTCTACCCTTGGATATGATCAGGAACCAGGTGATGCCTATTCATGAGACTCCAGGAGCTCCTCGCATCCGAAGTTGATGATATCCAAGAGACTCGCTCGAGGCGGTGTTTTCGAATTTTACCTGAAAAAATAGTTTTAAATTAGGAACAAAATGGACATGAGAGTTCGTATCATTTTTTAGGCACAAATCATACTTCATTTTTTAGAACTGAATAAAATTGAACTGAAATAGATGGAATTTGAGGTTGATCTTTCTCACAGTTTGTTACTAACTAAAATTGAGGAGAAAAGTAAACTTCATGATTCATTTATCCAAGTCAAATTTTCATCCAACTCTCCATATTAGAACCTGATTTCTGACCAGAAGATGATGTGAAATGGGATGACTCATCATTCTACAATCGAGAAATACACTTACACAGATAGAATTTGAAAATTTCGTGCCTCGAGTGAGGCCCTCTAGTGTATGATCAAACTTGGATAAAAGGTTTATTCGATTATGCTGGTTCGGATCGGTCGGAGCGCTCCGAACTCTCGGACCTCTCTCTCTTACTCATTGCATCAGAAAGAGAGGTCTGAGATTCGGAGCGCTCCGACCAGCATAATCGAATAAATCTAAAGACTTCCTGAAGGCTTATGATGAATATTAAAAGATCATGTCCAAGAGCAGGTAATATCTCTGAGTAGGTATACTTCACGAGATATCAAAATAAGCATAACCATTGTGAGAAGATCCGCTTCACATGAGATTCATGAAGAAAAACATCCTCTGGGATCTTCTTACTACTCTGGTTTGGTGGGAGTTAGGCTTTTCCTACCCTTGAACATGATCTGGAATCTGGTGATGTCCATCATCAAACTTTAGGAGGTCAACATCCAAGATAGATGACACTCAAGGGTTTCGCTCGAGGCAGAAGTTTCAAATTTCATCTGAAAGAATATTTCCAAATGATCAACAAAATGGAAATTAGAACTTGTGGGGTACATAATACCTCACATGCGCAATAGATGGATGACAGATCCAGCTCCTTTCCCGCAATCGACGGCAAAAGACCTCGATTAGTATATAAGAGCGCATGAGTGCTTCATCGCCAAGCGTCCAGGGCACCACCTGCAACTCCAGCCCTGCTGATGAGTCCGGTTACGATGGGGAGGGGGGGGGGGCCTTGAAGAAAATTCTGAAGAATGGATCAGAAAGAAATATCGTGAACCAACTCATAACCAAAATAAGGTGCTAGAATTCATCTCGAATATTGTTATCTCGTTGCAAGAAAAGTAACTCCGTGAAACATCCCAACTTCCGTTCCAATTTGATGTATTCAGGGAAGAAAATCAGAGACGTCACATGATGCATGTCACCCCAAATATCCTGATTCCTATCAGAACGTAGATGTTTACTTGAATGCATAAGTACATGAAGAACAGGATTGCATTAAAAAATGTCTTTAATGAAACATATATGGGAAACTTAGTGAAATTGTTGTCGATATATAAACTACGTTAATACACAATATTCTACCGATGACCAACATCTCTCATATTCATATGATTATTCACTACCGATGACTTGCAAATTCTCATTGAATTGCCGTTTGACCTACGAATCTTCGTGTATACTCGTGATCTTGTAGATCAAGACCCGATGAGGACAATATCTATCCTCATGCTCTCTCGAATTCTCTTTTCGATATCCTGTGCGTAAAAGTGCACTTTGCGCACAGTTTGTCGACTTTGATTCACACTTTATCGAAAAGTATAGTTAAATACACGGCCGTAAAACCTATTATTCGCATCCTCGTGATAATTCCGACCCTCGCCTGCGGCTCGGGCCGGAAACCCATCACTCGTACGCGAATAAAACGTTTTACGCCCTTGTATCGAAATGTACTATTTTGATACACTGTGCGTAAAAGTGCACTTTGCGCACAGTTTGTCGACTTTTACTCACAGTTTATCGAAAAGTATAGTCAGATACATGGGCGTAAAACCTATTATCCGCATCCTCGTGATGATTTCGACCCTCGCCTACTAACAGCTCAAGCCGGAAACCCAACACTCGGACGCGAATAAAACGTTTCACAACCTTGTATCGAAATGTACTATTACATTTGGGGTCAACGGCGAATTTTGACACTCTTGTTGAATTTCTAACTCGTATGCAACAATAAGTCAGTTATCACAAATCCAAAGAGAATTCGTTAAGCTGGGAACAAAAATGTACTCATAGTATAGATTAGGAGGTGATCAGCCACTCAATAATTTTCAACAGCCGGATCGCAAGGCTACCGCATGCCCGTAATTCGATCTCAAACTGCAACATCTTTCACTTCAACTTCATGGGTACCAATTCATAAAGAGCCCGAAGGGATTGAAAAAATGCCGGAATCATTGGTTGCTGCTCTGTGATCAACTTTTTTTGACGTAAAAATCGGAATTGGAAAACGGTTGATTAATGTTTTTTTCGATACACTGTGCGTAAAAGTGCACTTTGCGTACAGTTTGTCGACTTTTAATCACAGTTTATCGAAATAGTACATTTTGATACAAGGGCGTAAAACGTTTTATTCGCGTCCGAGTGATGGGTTTCCGGCCCGAGCCGCAGGCGAGGGTCGGAATCATCACGAGGATGCGAATAATAGCTTTTACGGCCGTGTATCTAACTATACTTTTCGATAAACTGTGAGTAAAAGTCGACAAACTGTGCGCAAAGTGCATTTTTACGCACAGTGTATCGAAAAGTATAGTTAGATACACGGGCGTGAAACCTATTATTCGCATCCTCGTGGTGATTCCGACCTTCGCCTGCGGCTCAGGCCGGAAACCCATCACTCGGACGCGAATAAAACGTTTTACGCCCTTGTATCGAAATGTACGATTTATGCGCAGATTTTACTTTGCGCACGATTTCAAGAACTTTGCGCACTATAAAACTGTGTGCAAAGTTACTTTTACGCACTAAAATCTGAACATTAATGGAATCATGATCAACCTTACGCACCGCACACCCGCACCAAAATGGACTTTTACGCACAACTTTACGCACAGTATATCAAAATAGTACATTTCGATACAAGGGCGTGAAACGTTTTATTCGCGTCCGAGTGATGGGTTTTACGGCCGTGTATCTAACTATACTTTTCGATACACTGTGCGTAAAAGTGCACTTTGCGCACAGTTTGTCGACTTTTACTCACAGTTTATCGAATAGTATAGTTAGATACAGTGAAACCTGTGTACATTGGACACCTTCGGTGCAAGAGAAAAGTGTCCAATGTAGGCAGGTGGCCAATGTACCCAACACCGGCTGGAAAGTCACGACAAATCATGTAAACACGATGAATATGGATTATTTTTAATATGTTGTCATCAGAATTCGTCATACATATATAAACCCTTGTTGATGCTTGAAATTATCGTCGACAATACAGTAATACTTCACACTGGTTTAAAAAAATTGCTAATTTTTGATTGAACTGGACATTTATGGGAAAATAGTTCTTTTTCATACTCGATATTAACGTTGTACAAATCACTCATACATTGAGGTAAATGGACGGATGCAAATTTCATAAACTCTTTCAGATGCAATTGAGCTTCTTCATAGCTAGGTACACTTGTCACATTCTCTAGAGATGAATCTTCACTATCACTGTCATCAGAACGAACATTCCTGCTTGAACTACCAGCCAATACACTCTCTAAGATTGCGTCTGGCGAACTAAGTGATTCTTCGTGAACTTGCAAGTGATCATCACAACCCACAATTTCTTGCGCCGAACAGATGTCTTCTCGTAACTCCGCAGGCAATGCTTCTATTATCGGGCCTAGGACATCACTAGCCGATCTCACATTTCCATCTGCTTCCAAGCCATCGTTATTCAATTCTTGTGCAAATCCAGCTCGTTTAAAACACTTCAAAATTGTTGTGGAAGACACCTCGTTCCATGCCGCAGCAATCCACCTCACAGCATGATAAACTGAGATGGACTTGATGAAGTTTGTTCTCTCGATACCTGTTTCCAGCTTACTGACAATGTGTTGTAGCATCAGCTTCCTATAGTTCAATTTTACATTGCACGACACTTCGCGAAGAATTCAAACATTGCAATGTTGATACGTTCATTTTCAGTTTGTCGCAACTTTCGTTTCCTTTCACCATCACAATTTTCATTCCACAACCGCAAAACTTTTTCACTGCCATCAGCTATATTCCCGACTGTTGATTTTGAAATTGAGAACTGTTCGGCAATTTTCCGATGACTCTGACCTTTGCTGAGTGCATCAAGCACTTCTTTTTTCTTCTCGATGGTCAACTCGTTGTATTTTCTCTTTTTGCCACGATTCATTATATTTGATCAAAACAAAAACACCAACGAAATAACGACGTTACTTGGAATGATGCTCGAAATTACACACGCTATAAATGTACGAGCGACAAGCAAATCACATGAGCGATGAGCAATAAACACGGCAATGTGAAATTGTAAACGCGTCAATGGACAGAGTTAGATACTGCGATGAGAGGGAAAGAGTGAGTAGACGAACGAGAAGGATAGTGTGAAGTCAGAAAACCGAATAGCTGTGTGAGTGAGATGTGACAAGGAAAATGTACACTGCTCACGAATATCAAATGTATATAATTCTAAGATTGGCCAATGTACACAGTGAAAATTACTTGTTCGGTGCACGTTCATGGTGTCCAGAGTAGGCAGGTGGCCAATGTACAGAGGTGGCCAATGTACACGGATAATTTTACATAAGAAACAATGGGCTGAAATCCGGTGCAGCGGAAAAGTGTCCAAAGTCGACAGGTGGCCAATGTACCAAGGTGGCCAATGTAACAGGTTTTACTGTACACGGCCGTAAAACCTATTATTCGCATCCTCGTGATGATTCCGACCCTCGCCTGCGGCTCGGGCCGGAAACCCATCACTCGGACGCGAATAAAACGTTTTACGCCCTTGTATCGAAATGTACTATTTCGATAAACTGTGAGTAAAAGTCGACAAACTGTGCGCAAAGTGCACTTTTACGCACAGTGTATCGAAAAACATAGTATTATACTCGGGCGCAACGGTTTTCGCTTTCTCGTGACTATTTAGGCCCTCGCCGGAGGCTCGGGATTAAAAAGTCACTCGGAGTACAAAAACCATCGTTTGCGCTCTTGTATCATAATATACTATCTTCGCATCTTCGTGTTGATTCCGACATTTGCCTACGACTCAGGGTGACAACCCACCAGTCGAACGCGAAAGAAGGACGTTGGCTTCACCGACGTACAGCAAATTTTTCGCGAAGAACAAAAATTTTTCGCGCTCGACGCATAATATACTATTTCACCCTTGTATCGAAATGTAATATTTCGCATCCTCGTGTTGATACCGATCCTCGCCTACGGCTCAGTCCGGGAACCCATCAGTCCGACTACATGAAAAAAGTTTTTCCACCTTTGTATCGAAAGGTACTATTTCGACAAACTGCGCGAGAAAGTGGAAAATTAGTGCGGAAAAGACACTTTTCTGCACAACGTGTCGAGAAATCTCTTCCAGCTAAGTATGGCTCTATGTGTTACTTTCTCTCGCTTGGCAATCCAATGCCGCTCTATTTCGCCTGTACCCACCACCCATTACCTTCGTAAGGCACTGGATGGTAGTCTCGCTGCAGGAGCGAGCTAAAGTCGAACCTGCGTCTACGAGCTTTGACATTCGAGTCAGAATTCAAATTTAATCGTAAAAGTTGTTGCTTCGTTGAAGCATGAATTGTTGCTTCGGTACAAGATCGGGCTAAAGTGGAGTCCAGCTGCATCACGCCAAAGTCAGCCCTACTACCGAACCTTATGATTTTTGTCGGGGGTTCGACTGTCGTTTCGCCATATAGGATCTGGCTAACGCTGATTCTCGTTAATTCTGCGCCCATTGGCCTCGTTACTGTTGCCGAAAACTGAAAATTGGGGGAAAAGACGAGTGAAGGAAGGTTGGTCCTCCATGTTCAAGGATATTTTAGATGTAACGCAGGTTTGAATCGTATCGCAATTTTTGTTCACAGTCATACGTTGTACACTTTTGATTGTGCAAGATTGAAAGTTTACAAGGTTTCGCTGAGCTAAAACCAGCCACTTGCCATAACAGTCTCTTGGTATAAATAATTGTTTGGGCGAATTGAAATATTCCATGCAAAGACGAGAACTGCTGTGAAGCTTGCTTGATCGATAATTCGAATCCGTGCTAGCGTAAAACCAAACTTCCTAAAGCACATAGCTATCGATAATTCTCTTATCCAAGTTTTTTGTGGATAGAATAAGCAAAATTGATTTCACTCCGACCTGGTTAGACTAATACTTATTCATAGAGAGGTTTTTGTAAAGTAGCAATTTTTGGTATCAATCTAAAGAATTAACTAAACTAAGCACATAATTTCCAGGATATGAGAGCAAATTTGTTTGGCCGATTCATATGGAGTATAATACAATGCTATGATGATTTATTATCAACTATTCAGCTCCTGAAAATTGGGCATAACATTCGAAATTGAAAAATTTTTCGGAAATTCTGATATTCCATCCAGTTTAAATGAAAGAATGGCCACATCACAATATTCATTCTTCTGATAGTTGGGATTACGAACCGTTGTACTTTTCAATTGATTCATTGATTCTTCCAGTAATATCAAATAAAGGTACCCCTAAGTTGGAGCCAATGAATATCATCAGTGTGAAAAATATGCCTTCCGCAATTGAACCTCGAATATCGATGTGAATCATTCCGATTGAGCTGGTTAAGGCCGTATAAAGAAGTCGAATCTATTGTGTAATCAATCAATCATCTTGCCGGGACTTAAAACCCATTCTGCATTCATGAGATCATATTCGTTCATTCAATTCAAGCTGCCTGCGAACTAGATTTGAAAATTTTCCTCTTTTTTTCAGTGTTGACTTTCGATGGAGTGGAAGAAATTATGTTTCGAAGAAATTGATTGTACGTATGTAGAGTTTACGTGTTTGTAGATTGACTGAACATATTTGATGATTTAATTGTGTTACGATATCTTCTGTTTGCTCTTCAACGAAATCCCCAGTACAAATGCTAGTTTATGCATATTACCCTATACTTCCCGTTGAACTCGATCATTGTAATGATCGATCTGTACAATGTGGGAGATTTTTCTTCACGTCAATTAAAATTATGATCAGGTAAGGTTTGACTGGCCGATTAAGACTAAAAAGCACTGATGCCACATTGTATTTTTTTAAATTGGGTCGAAACCAATCAATGTAAACTTTTTCTTCCAAATCGTGAGAATTCAAGTCATTTGGATTGGAAAATTTCTCCTGTGCGAGTGTTTTCATCGGTACTAGCACAATTGCTCCGCTCGCTTACGCTTGCTACGTCCACGGGTTTTTGGAGAGAGCTTAATACGTTCGCTGCAGTGGCGGGACCCACGGGTGGGTCCCGCGATTTTTCATTTTCCAATCTCATCCAGGTCGTAATGACTCGAAAAATATATTCAGTAAGAACTTTCCAATGTGATTTACTCTGTCTGGGGCTCAACCAACGAACCAAAAAAAGTTTGCTCCGAACCAAGCATTTTTACCAGGAAGCGGGGGTCCAGTTCACGAGAGAAATAAAATCCCGAAAAACCGGCTCCGCAACGAACGTGTTAAATAGTCGATTCGTAAAAATGTTCAATAAATTTTTGCTTCTGAGAAGATGTAAATTATCCTTCAAATTATGGTACATCCGTCAAGTCACGTGCAAAATCACAATAACGATCAGTTGCAAATTGGGTATGTCTTTGTGTATGGTAACATGACCAAATCCATCAAACACACTCCATGAATGATGTGAGCGTTGTGTCTTTTTATCCAGTGACCGAGCATTTTCAAGGCCATGGTCCATGTTTCAGTCGTCTTGCGATTGTTACTCAGTTTGATGATGTGTTGCATAGATTTCTTTAACCCATTCGTACAAACTCTAGGACGTGTGAACAATACATGCCAATGATCGTCTAATCTCAATCCTTAGCTGACACACATATACTACCGCTTATAAATTCGTGAACGGTGAATGCACGTTCCGCCTCATTTCGAGAAGCGATATCTCAGACTCTATGCATCGTAGGACAATTCTGAAAAAAGCATCTTAAAGAACAAAAAAATGCTAATGGTTTTCAATGGTTTCGATGATCTCTATCGTTCTTTTCAAAGGTACTAGATGCTGGCCAAAAATGAGAAATCTACGGAAATTTTCACTTTCATTGATACACCTGCAGTTTTGCTGCAAATAAAGATACGGCAATTCTGCAAACGGCATCTTGTAGAGCAGAAAAAATTCTATGTGTAACCATTTTTTGATTATTTTTTCCGTTACGCAAGTGAGAGCATACCAGGTGTCAAAACACCCGAAATGATAGTTTTTCACCGGAATCGGCATGGAAAACGGCAAAAACCATCATTTTAGGTGTTTTGACAGCTCGTACGTTTTCGCACGTGGAACCTGAAAAATAATCAAAAGATAGCTACACATAGCATTTTTTCTGCTCTACAAGATGCCGTTTGCAGAATTGCCGTATTTTTATTTGCAGCAAAACTGCAGGTGTATCAATGAAAGTGAAAATTTCCGTAGATTTCTCATTTTTGGCCAGCATCTAGTACCTTTGAAAAGAACGATAGAGATCATCGAAACCACTGGAAAGTTAGCATTTTTTCTGTTCTTCAAGATGATTTTTTCAGAATTGTCCTGCGATGCATAGAGTCTGAGATATCGCTTCTCGAAATGAGGCGGAACGTTTGTTCACCGTTCACGAATTTATGAGCGGTAGTGTAGGTCGTTTTGACCCAAGGCTTTTGTCATGAAATTGCCATGCTCGCAGTGCAAAGTTTTGCGGGTTTAACATACAAGAATATTCATTGATAAACTGAAGGATCACATCTCTGAAGAATATTTTCTAACTTTGAATCCACAAATACGATGGAAATAATACATTCAGGCATTTTTTTAGGTTCTCAATAGGGCCGGTCCGTCATCTCTGTCCGCCCTGAATACATTTTTATACAGGGGTTTGATGATACATTTTTGCACTGAGCGCGTATGTCTATTTCGGTCACTGGGGCAAACTCGCACTGCTTTTTTCGCATCCGCGGGGTGATGGCTTTATCACGAGGGTAAATTAATGAGGTTATAGCTAGATTATGAGCGATTTGTTTTCGGCTTGGGTCGCAGACGATGGTCGAAATGATCGCTCGAAAGGTCTTCAAAAAAATTGACCAAAACATGTCTTGACAAAATTTTGTGATAATAGACGTCCCCCTAGAGAATAAACGCAAATAAAAACAATTCAATTTCGCAAAAAACCAATTTTTCTAAATATCTCAAAAGCCTCTATTTCAATGTATAATATTGTGTTATTCACGACAGAATGTTTCTTAGCTTTGTTCCTACATCGTTTCTTCCGCGTTTTATTGGTGAATGTAACCTCTTCGGTTGAAAAAAAAGTTTCCCTGCGCATGCGCAAGAAACTAGGCTGCTGGAATCAATCTCATTGAAGAACCAAGGAAATTCCCCACAGAATGATTTCTTGGTAGAGTCAATTTGGTGCACTGAGCCCAAAGTTACCGGGTCTGAATGATAATGACACATCTAATACTCGAGTCATCGCGACAATAATGGGGAATTCAATTGTGCGAGATTCGGATTGCCCCTCTAAAGCATGCTTCATCACCAATAGGATGTAACTTTGGGTCTAGTGCACCCAATTGGCTTCGCCAGATGGTTATTTCGAATGATATTTCCTTAGGTCCTCAATAAAATGGGTTTCGTTTCAGCAGCCTGAATTCCTGCACATGCACAGGGAAATTAATTTTTCCACTGAACAGGCTCAAAACATCGCTAGAACGTAAAAAAAAACGGTGTCAGGCCCAGAACAAAATTTGGACCATGTTTTCCTGAAACAGCAATACAATCTCTATCAAAACAACATTCTACATCGAAGTATGGAGTTTTGAAATTTAAATATAAATGGGTTCTTGCGAGATTGAATTGTTTATGCTTTTCACGTTTATTGCTCCAAGGAGATGACCGTGACCTCAAAAAAATTTTGTCAAGATGTATTCCGATTGGTTCATCCAATACCTTTCCAATGCCGTGAACTGCGTGGCCGTATTTCGCGTCAAAAGGGAACTACATTTATTTTAGTGGAATAGTACATTATTGCCCTGGGCGCGTACGCCCAGTTCGGGCGCTAGGACACTTTATTTCCCGAGGGAAGCGAGGGAAATAAGTCCTCCGCGCCCGAAATGGGCCTGCGAGCACAGGGCAATAATGATTTTTCATCATGAGAACCCTGAAACCGCATTTGAATGCGGCCTTCTAAGGTTAGAATGATGAAAAAAGATTGATATTCTTCCCTTGGAACACTATCAAAAAAAAAAAATCTCCAGTGACACATTATTTAGGCCCTACAGGATATGAAAAGTTCTTCTTTTGGATTATAAAATCGATTAGGGGTGGTGGAAAAACAAACTGAGACATGTCTGAAATTCGTGATCCACTTTCGCGCGGAATCACTCATGCATTTTTCCAATACCTGTAAATATCATCTTCGTAATCAATTTTTCTATGAACTGCATAATATTGAAACATTCCTTTTGAATCTACATTTTGATATGCAATATCTATATAATTTTTTTTTTCAATAATATTATAATGAATGAGACAGCCGTTGCTTTTCATTTGATAATACATTTTTCATTACTCTAACCTAAAAATGCCGCGTTTGAACAGAATTTTAGGGTTCTCGTAATGAAAAAATATATCCGCACTTCGCTTGCAAGCCCATTTTGGGCACTGGAGAACATGTCTGTCTCGCTTCGCTCGACAGACAAACTGTCCTAGTGCCCAAAATGGGCTACCGCGCTCAGTACGGAAATATACTATTATTTCTTCATCCACGCTGATAGGGTGATGAAGAATTTCCCAATACCTAGATCTCTGGCTCAGTAAAATTAAAGAACTCCAGGATTCAGATGGATCCATGTATCTCTGACGAGACTTGATAGTGCCTCTAACAGATGTTGGTAAATACTGATCACTTTTGAATGAGATTGCAAATACAAAAATAGAACATTCACCTGAATTTAGTAAAAATTCAATAAGCAATGACACAAATATCAAATCGTCGATGACAAACTTCATCAAATATGAAATATCTGTGCAATTACATAATCTTTTAGCATAATTTTGATCTCTATTGAACTATTGACAGCTCAAAAAATTCCTGCTCTATGGGAAATCATAGTGGATCGAACTGAAACTGTAAACATCATATAAGAATGATGTCAAGAGTCAAGATCTGGTAAATTTTCACCTCTCAAATCTCTGATATCTTATGTTAGAGACACTTCTGTCTCTAAGAATAACTCAGAAGATTCACTCAAATAAAAGTATTTATTCAACTAAGTACAGGATCGTTCACGAGCTACCGGCACTATTGCCACACAATCAGATACAATTAAATTGGCACCTTGCCACTAAATATTATACGGCACACTTGCCACTAAACTAAGTACACAACGGCCTTCGCCAAACTTGTCGGCTCCAGGAGCCCTCGATACCCGTTCACCAGGTCACGGCCTTCGCCCCCGCCCGTACTTGATCGCGGCCCGCCAAGTTCTCTCGAGCCTCCCTCGCGCGCACGCCCTCGTCCATCCGGTGGCGCCGCCACTCCATACGCACATACACATACATGTCGCCCTATACGCATACATATATTCGTGGACATACTCTCTCTAACATTCGGCCATCCTACGCGAGCTTGGTCCTCCAAGCTTCCAGATAGAAGGTGTAAAAATCTAATCGGATACAAAATCATCAAGCTTGCTCGGTTTCTTGCGCTGTCTCAAACTTTTACGTACATCAGTAGCATTGCTCGTCGAAACGGCATTCTGTGCTTGTTCATCATTATCATTTGCACTTTCATCATCTCCACTCATAACGGAATCATTTTGCACAACAATTTCATCCTCAGATTCAGACTCAGACTCACTATTATCCCCATCCTCAATAGGACATCCACGCCAAATTCTCAGCTGACTTACATGCGCTGTTGTCCCCTGTTTTAAATCAACTTTCTTACTCAGACTCTGAACTCTATACGTATCAGATGGAAGAACTTGAGTGATCACAAGTGGTCCCTTATTCTTGGGTTGCAACTTCGTCGATTCACCGGTTGCTACACGATTTGCCTTCATGAAAACTATGTCACCCACTGAAAATTTAACATTTTTAACCCTCGACTTATCGTAACGTTCCTTTGAATTATGCTGTTCGACCTCAATTTTCTCTCGAATCTCGTCTCTAAGTTCACCAGGAATCTTGTACTGTTCCGAATCTACCGTCAGATCTCTAGCTAGCCCATCTTTGAAACGCGGAATGTACCCGTATAACATCTCGAATGGAGTTCGGCCCGTCGTCTTGTTTACGGAAGTATTCAGGTCCCGTTCAATTTTCCCAAGGTTTTTATCCCAATCGAGACCATCAAAATCTATCAAATTAGCTTTTAAAGCCGGAAGTATCGTTTGGTTCAATCGTTCAACAAGCCCGTTCGCCTGTGGATGACGACTTGAATTGAGCGTGTGCTTAATGCCATTTTCATTGCAAAATTTCTCAAAAACTTCTGATGCATACGCGACTCCTCGGTCAGTTATAAAACGCACAGGTGCTCCGAATCTATCTACGACTTTCTGCATGTGACGGACGGTTGTCTTCGCTTTCACATCTTTTACTGCGAAAAGTAGAGCAAATCTAGTCAAGTTACAAATGGCAGCTAATATTTACTTATTCCCAAGTTTTGACGTAACAAACGGACCAAGATGATCCACATTCATAACTTCAAACGGCCTTTTGCCCGGAGTAATGGGGTGCAGTTCCCCAGCCTGCTTACCCGCCTTATGCTTGGCCAACAAACACTCGACACACGAAGCAATATGTCTTCTGACATAGTTTCTCATTTTTGGAAAATAGTAAAACTCTTTGATTCTATCCACTGTTTTATCTACCCCAAAATGGCTCGACAGATCGTGATTCTTGATCACTAACGCCTTACGCATTGCACGCGGAACTACATAGAAATCTTTGTAATCATCAGGACCGTCTCCCGTTCTTTCTCGCTTGTAAAGTAACCCATTCTTCAACACAAACTCATGCACTTCACTCTTCTCACGCTCAGTACGATCGCTTACATTCTTCTCTAATATTTGGATTTTTCTTAACAAGTCATCATCAATACGCTGATACATTAAAATTTCATCTTCTCTCACTGTCACATTAAACATAGTAGCATCATCAAGACTCACACCACACTCTTCTACTGGCGCTCGTGAGAGAGCATCTACATGTTGCATCTTTTCTCCAGCACGGTGAATTATAGTATAATCAAAATCTGCTATCGATGCTAACCAACGAATGATCTGGGGACTCTTCTGTTTCATGGAATTGATATAAATAAGTGCCTGACAATCCGTGATGACTGTAAAGGGTATGCTTATCAACAAATTTCTCAATCTATCTAACGCCCAAACAATGGCCAAAAGTTCTAATTTACTCGAATGATAAGCTTTCTCTACGTCTGAAGTACGTCGACTTATTGCATAAACAATGTGCATCAATTTATCATTTCCTTCTTGCAAAAGCATGGCACCAAGTCCATCACAGGACGCGTCGGTGTGGATCTCAGTCCTATTAGACTTCGGATTATAATGAGCAAGTATCGGACTTGAACTCAACTTTTCTTTGATTGCTCGGAATGCTTCGTCTTGCCGGTCAGACCATACAAAAGTGTTATTTTTCTTCAAAAGATCAATGAGTGGAGCAGCTAATTTAGCAAAATTTGGGACAAATCTACGGAAAAAGCTTGCCATCCCGTGGAAGCGGCGTACTTCATGAATATTGCGCGGTGTAGGGAATTCGCGAATTGCAACTATCTTCTTACTGCCCGGCCCAATGCCATCTTTACTAATGCGCAACCCTAGGTACTCAACTTCTTCTACACCAAAATAGCACTTCTTAAGATTCAATGTCAAATGAGCTTTCTTTAACTCTATCAAAACTATCTCAAATCTTTGCATTAATTGAGACCAAATCAAGGCAAAAATACATGCATCATCCACACATATCAACATAATCCTATTGCGCAAATGGCCAAAAACCTTATACATTAATTCAGCAAAATAAACTGGTGCATTCATCAAACCAAAAATTGATCGGGTAAATTGCCCTCTATCATCAGGCGTCACTACCGCTGTTTTCGCTTTAGCTGCTTCAGATAATGGAACTTGTAAGAATCCTTGAGCAAGATCTAGAGTTATGAAAAGGCATGCGCCATGAAGAAATTCAAGGCCATCATCGAATGGGGGAATTGGAAAAACTTTACGAACCGTATTATTATTCAGCCTGCGAAAATCTACTACTAGCCTCCATGACCCATCGGCCTTTTTAACTAGCATACACGGGCTGCCGTACGGAGATGTCGCATCCTCAAATATTTTGGCTTGTCTGTAACCGGCAAAAATTTTCCGCATAGCCTCTCTTTGCTCTGCGCTAGCTTTGTATGCTCGAGAATACACAGGTTGACTTCCTGGCTTCTCCTCAATGTCCATCTCAATTAAATCGGTACATCCTAATTCACTCTCATCCAACGCAATACACTCACGATAATCATTAAGCATAGCTAAAAGTCCACGAATTTGATCTGGCGTCACATTAGGTCCTACATTCACATCATTCTCTACAATTGGTCTACGTATTGGCTCTTCAGATGGATCTGAATTCAAAAGTAGAACGCGGTCATTTAAACATTCATCAAAAGAAAGTGTGATTTCCTTATCACTTGGATTATAAAACGGTATTTCAAATGTTTCACCACAAGATTTGACTTGAATGAATTTCATCGAAGCTGGTCCGATACTGATAGATTCATCGGATGCCACATCAAAAACGTCACTTTGCTCAACATTCGCTTCCGGATAAATAGAAAACAATTTTTCATTCTGAACAAATTCGAAAACATCGCCACTCTTATAATACGAAACATGGGGTAAGTCTGTAAAAGTCCTCCCTATAATTATGTCACACGGTTGCACATCATCAGGCACAACGCGAAAAATTATATCGTCCGCCGTACACTGGTCGGCAGTCAATGTGCCACGCACTATTCCGCTTGATTTTACTTCATTACCGGATTTTCCAAATCCAACTAAAATACTAGAAATCGGTATAAATTTGAGCCCGTGCTCAAGCATAACTGACGCCTTAATTGTGCAGTCGGAGCTGCCAGGATCAACTAGACTTTTGAGTCCTTGGGCCTCATCTAACTTAACCATTTTTACATACTTAGACACTGTCTTATGCCCATCCGGCGCAACAAATTTCATTTCCGCTTCTGGCAATTTCACAGAATTTTCAGATTTCGGACAAAATTTCGCGATATGACCCGGTCCACCGCACGTATAGCACGTCGTCTCACGCTTCTTAGTACAGTATTTAGCGTAATGCCCTTTTTCTGAGCATCGGTAACACGTATCACTTTTCACAGAACTTTCGGCACTCGCGTTTGATTGACCGGCACTACCCTGCTGGTTGCTTCGCTGAGTTGTCGTTGAACTGCTGTCCGCCCTGCCGCTAGTTGTCGCTGCTGTCCCGGGAGCTTTCCTTGCTGCACCAATCCTATCGGAGAGCGCCGATTCAAGCGCTTCGAAACTGACAATGAACTGCCTCAGCTCATTTTCGTTGGCGTAGCTTCTGTTCATAATTGCTGCACTGGTACTTCGAGACCACACACCCATGGCTACTTGAATTTTTATTTCGTCCATTCCAAAATTCAAAGCTTTACAGAGCCGCACTTTGTCGAAAAAATATTCCGTGGTATTCTCTTTTGGTCCTTGGATGCGACGCTGCATCTCTTCAAACCGCTCTGTCAGGGTTCTTTCTATCAAAAAGGCATCCTTGAACTCCGCTCGAAATGTTGCCCAGTCCTTAATTTCGTCGATCATTCCGAGATACCAATTTTTCGCCGCCTGTTTGAGGTGGCTGCGTGCGGTTTCGAACGCTACCGCTTCCGTCCATCGGTGGAGAGTAGCTGTGGACTCAAGCTGCTTCAGCCAAGCTCGAGCGAATGCGGAACCCTCCACACCGGTAAAATTCTCGATATTATGCGATAAGTCCGGCAGCACACTGTATGTCGTGTTTACCTGCCCTTGCTGTTGTTGAGCCTGCTGCGCTTGAAACTGTCCCTCGATCAGCCTCGTCACGGCCGTCATAAGCTGCATCATCTCTGGCTGCATCCCGGCTTGTGGCTGTGGCATACCGGCATGTGGTTGCTGGATATGCTGTTGATGCATATCCCCCTGTTGTTGCAAAAATTGCTGATGTTGCTGCTGCTGCTGTTGTATCTCAAACTGATGTTGTTGCTGCTGCTGCTGAAATTCATACAACGTTCTCGCAGCATTTCTTTGTTCTAAATCTGACTGTTGTCGAGCTTCTCGGGCTTTGCGTGCCGCCGCATTGCGCTCTTGTTCTGGCGTCATCGTGAGTTTGCCTTATGTCACGAGCGCAACAAAGATCATCAGCCGCACGACGCTAAGTACTCGTCACCAAAAGCGACCCTAAGGTCCACCCGCTCGCAAATTCCAGCGAGGCGCCAACCCGCTCGTTATCGTCTGCCGCTCGGCGCGTGCGAGATTTCACACTTTCACTGCCGCGTGCATGTACCAACTTGCACACACTTGCTTTATACCAGCGAAGAGAAAAAAAAAAAAATTTTACACTATTTTCACGACAGTCACTCAATTTTCTACGATAGTCAATATTGTCCGTTTTTCCAAATTTAATCGAGAAGCTGATAACACACACAAAAGCTCAACTATACTCGAAAATTGCCGATTCGATTTTGCGGCGCACGTGCCAACCGTTTCGGAGCAACAAGTATTTTGCTCCAAAATTTCACTTTTTTTACACTTCCTTGTGGGCACTGTCGTTGCTATCCCACTTCTGAGTTGTTAGAGACACTTCTGTCTCTAAGAATAACTCAGAAGATTCACTCAAATAAAAGTATTTATTCAACTAAGTACAGGATCGTTCACGAGCTACCGGCACTATTGCCACACAATCAGATACAATTAAATTGGCACCTTGCCACTAAATATTATACGGCACACTTGCCACTAAACTAAGTACACAACGGCCTTCGCCAAACTCGTCGGCTCCAGGAGCCCTCGATACCCGTTCACCAGGTCACGGCCTTCGCCCCCGCCCGTACTTGATCGCGGCCCGCCAAGTTCTCTCGAGCCTCCCTCGCGCGCACGCCCTCGTCCATCCGGTGGCGCCGCCACTCCATACGCACATACACATACATGTCGCCCTATACGCATACATATATTCGTGGACATACTCTCTCTAACACTTACTAAATATTGGATCTATTAACTAGAATACTCGACAGCTGTTTTTATTTTTGGCAGTTAGGGGTTTTATGTGAATGAAACTGGAGAGCTGATTTCAACTTGACTAGAAATATTTGAAGGTTGAGGTCATCGTTTTTCAGATTTGAATGACTCGGCTCTCCATCCATTGTCATTAAAAAAATCATCGACTTACTTCCGAGGCTCACGATTTATTCTCGGACTTCATTAATGTGACGAGGAAAATGAAAATATCTCCAGAACTTTGCACAAGATCTAATTCCATGCCTTGACACAGCGGATACGTACATACAGGCAACCCTCGGTATTCGCGGTCCCAGTATGCGCGAAATTAGCTTGTTCGCGGTTGTCAAAATGCGGCGCTGACCCCGTATTCGCGTTCGGTTCGGTTTTCGAGAACTGCTTGCACTCTTATCCTGTAAGTATTATTCCGTGGGAATCATTGGTCAAAAGCAAAACAGGTTGTTCCAAAACGACTTCTTGCTTGCAGAGCTAGGATACATTCAGATAATTGTCTTCATTATTGTTTCTGACCATCAACTTCCCGCTTATGCTTTGATCGTCCAATTTCATTTTCTATTCCGAAACTAACTAAAACCGAAGAAACTGCCTCACAAACATTAAGACTTCTATTAGATATTCTTTAATAACATTTAGGAGAAAATTTGCTTTTCAACCGCAGTTTCGAACTCAAGCATGGATGTGAGAGAGCCATAGTCTCCCATCAAGAGCCACGGAGACTCTTGTATTGGTGCGTCATCGATTTTTCACGCAGCTCATCGTCATTTATATGAATTACTATCGTTAAATGTTGTTATTCAGATAATCTATTTTGAACATGAAAATCGTACTAATGAAACAATGTATTACCGTTTTCGAAACGTTTCGATCAGGCTGAGACATGTTACGTTCATTGATAGAACAGAATGTGAGTAAATGCATGTAACCCCTTAAGGCCATGTCGGATACCGGCATAGTCAGATTTCGAAATTATTTGATGAATTTTGAAGATATCGTAGACACTAAAGTCATCGCCGATTCCTTGTAACAACTAGAATCGGCAATGACTTTGATATTTGTGATATCTCAAAAATTCATTGAAAATTCTCGAAATTCGACTATGCCAGTAAGTGTGAAGTAGGATAGGACTCCGACATCCCCTTATAGGTAGTTGAATTACCCACGAAAAGACGCTCCTGGCGCGAGAAAGTGACTAAACTCGGTACAACACGACGTTTGTGGGTTCAATCGATAGCTAATACCTTCAATAATCGATATTAACCAGAATTAATGTGTTTAAAAATTGGGGCGCGGTATGAATAAACAATGATAACATGCATTTTTTGACCTTTTTCTCGGTTTTTCCATAATAAGTCGGAAAATATCAATTTTTTGAAAAAATTTGTGGAATAACTTTTTGTAGATCTCGATCTTTTCCTCGCATACTGCAACCCTTTCGAGTTATTCCTCATCAAAGTGAAAATTGAATTTGCACAAATTCGCTGAAATTGTTTATAACGGGCTCAAACTATTTTTCTAAGATAATTTCAGTGAATTTGGAGCAAAAAAGATCTCTAGGTATTTTTTCCTAAACTTGATCGTTTTCGAGTAATGGGAATGGCCAATTCCCCGACTTGCAGCCCCAAGTGCATTCATGAAAGCGCCGCATTGAGGGTAAGTCGCGGAATTCGCCATTCCCATTACTCGAAAACGATCAAGTTTACGAAAAAATATCTAGAGATCATTTTTGCTCCAAATTCACTGAATTATCTTAGAAAAATAGTTTGAGCCCGTTATAAACAATTTCAGCGAATTTGTTCAAACAAATTCAATTTTCACTTTGATGAGGAATAACTCGACAGGGTTGCAGTTTGCGGGGAAAAGATCAATTTTGTAGATATTTCAGGGATTTACAAAAGGTTATCCTACATCTTTTTCAAAAAAATTGATATTTCCCGACTTATTGTGGAAAAACCGAGAAAAGGTCAAAAAATGCATGTTTTTATTGTTTATTCATACCGCGCCCCAATTTTTAAACATTAATTCTTGTTAATATCGATTATTGAAGGTATTACCTATCGTTTGAACCCACAAACGTCGTGTTGTACAGGAGTCCCTTGTTATCCGCGGTTGCCCGATTTGCGACCATCCCTTGCTATCCGCGGGCCGAGTCTTGTTATCCGCGGGCCCATGCCCGTGATTGATATAGAATAAATCCATTTCTGTGCAATTTCACTCGTGACGAGTGATGTGCGACCTTTCAGAATACCATCCGCCCCTCATGTGTTACGTTTGGATGATACTTTCCTACCTGAAAAGGCTTGAAACATGGATTGGCAATACATATTCTTTAGTCAGTCGAAGTTTTGAAGTATAGAGGACTGTCGAATTCGTCAAAATTGGTTATGCGCAGGTTTACACCATCATTTCTGCAGTAATTCTATATATTATGCTCTGGCATTTTTGATCAACCGTACGTTTTAATATTTTGACAAAGTTCTCGATATTTGAATGATTCTCTACATGTGAATCTAATGTTGACATCCTCCGAGCCATTTTCATCAATATTCAGTCTGCGTGCAATGTTGACACACTCTGTTTGCTATTCTTGACCTTCATTCCTTTATATGCAAACTTTTTTTGAATCCTCGTTTACATTTGCTAGAAAAGATATGGCTCCATCTGAACGGAACAATTCAGCCGCAACGTTGTGCGAGCTTCAGATTTGGCGATGGCTCGTGATCCAATCATGATTCGGAGTCTGAGCTTCAAGCATTTTCTCGATGTGGGTGTGAAGATTTACGAAGAACTCCACAGAGATATTTTGAGACGAGCGAAGCAGTCGAAGATGACAGATTTTTTCGAGAAATAGATTTACTTTCGGATGAATTTTACGAAATTTTGTCATTTTTATCCATTGTATATCATCCTCATGTACTATTTTACTCGTCATTTTGTGACAACAATGTTGAATAAATGAAAACCATGCATGCATAGCAATTTTTCTCGTCATTTGCACAGGTGGTCGAACGTAACCCCCTATTTCCCATAAGATCAAGGTCTTATTATCCGCAGTTTTGTTATACGCGGTACTTCTTCCAAACGTAACCCCCGCGGATAACGAGGGACTCCTGTACTGAGTTTAGCCACTTAGTGATCGAATTTCAAGGGTAATTCAATGACCTAGATTAACACCTATGAGAACCAGGCCCCGTTATCCGCGGACTTAGTGTTGACGGTAATTTCTAAACTCGCAACTATCGCGGATACCGATGGTTATCCGTACTACGCAATCGACACTGCATCAACAAAAAATCTCGCATTTAGTACGATATTTTCCGATGGTCCCTTCATAAACCTTCATTTTCTGTCCAAGATAAAAAAAACTCTCAATAACATGTGCTGATACACATTTATGGTATTATATCGAGTGACATATTCTATGGTTGTGCCGTATCACAACCCATAATAGCTGCTGAACAAATATTTTCAAATTGATGACCTTTTCTAAACGAAAATACTTCAACCATATCGAATAAGCTCGGCTGTTTTTTAGATTATGAGGAAAACTGCAAGAGTTTCTTAATATTGCATCATCTAAAATTTTGTCTGTCTGTGTAACCTCGATACTCATCTAAAATCTAAAACTTCTTTCAAGAAAATATCAACTTGATTCATTGGCATAATCTTCACAAACTCGATTTGTATCGGGGTTATAGGATTTCTCCATACTTGAACGCAAACATAGTATTGAAAGCAAAAATTTTGTGAATGGAAAGTTCGTAGAACTAGAAAATTTTTGATATTGAAATGAATACTTGAATGAGTCAAAGATAACGATTCATAGAGTGAATCTATTGTAATTCACAAAATTAATTAGAGGATCTATCAATCAAGTTGAACGAAAAAATGGTATTAACAAAACATCACGATGAACCGAAGTAGTTTATTCAGAGAGCAAAATTTTTCTCGAGCACAAGGACTTTCACTAATTGCTGGGATAAGCTCAAAAAATGTGAAAAAAATTATTGTCTACTTTGTTTTTCTTGCCATGTTTGTATCACATGTTCTAAAGTGACATGGATCGTATTACAACTTTAAAACATCGTACTCTGAATAATCAATAATATTCGTCAACGCTTCCGCATATCAGACAATATCAATATGAGGTGGGTATACGGGTATTATCGCGATAACTTACCCAGAATGTGTTATGAGCTTGCATTTTAACTAATGAGCTGCGAAATATTCTAGCCGAATTCGCCTACACGTATTCTATTGAATACACTTGACACTGAAGTTTCAGGTCAAACCGTCGAGTCATCGCTTTTATTTTCAAAGACTAAGTGTCGAAATTTCAGTTCCGTGCATTTTTTTATTTGCAGTTCAGCGTAAACCATGAGCGCCAGCGTGGTAAGGATTGTTTCTGAGGGTATTCTCAAATTTCCCCTCAATGTACAATATTGAACCAACTTTTATCCATAGGTTTTCTGGCTACAATGCCTAGTTCAGTGCCCGAGCCATGCACCATATTCTTATTATTGGATTTTCACTAGAAATGAGAAATTTTTCTAAAATTCTAATAGCGAATCCCAAATTCACTCTGAAGGACTTGGTCACGAACAAAATATCAAGGAAAAGTGTCAAATAATCCAATTGCATTGCGAGAAAAGGCTCAAAATTGGAATTCTGAGTGCTGCATAATCATTTGGTGACAAAAATTAGCCATGTGATTAACTCATGTCAGGTCCATGTACCCTATACTAAAAGTCAATTTATCTGAGCGTAACAATGTTTTTCCATTGATGTATGATGGAAATAGATGAACACCGTGCGGAGAGGTTTAGACGTCCACCCCATAATTTTTGCGAGCGTATCAAAGGCGAAATGTCAGGTTCATGCACTCAAACGCCGTTTCCTGGGATAATCACTATGGCAAGGGACACAAAAAATGGAATCATCTGGTGGTGGGTCCAAAGCACATTTCCGACTCGAATTGACAGTCTCAAAACGAAGTTCATACTTGTTTTGCCTGACACTTTAGGATTTTTCGCTTGACGCAAAAAAATGTCCAAAAACAGGTTTTCTTTGTGATTTTCGTATCCGTGATAGAACTACGGACCTGCGAGCTCCAAACTAACCGCAGGATAGTGCGTTGACGGTGTTCTTGAGTAGAATTAACATATTTGGATTAACCACGTGGACGTAGATAATTTCCTCTTCTGTATTCTTGTGTAATCCTGTGTATACAGGTCCAGGTACTGCATGGATTACAGAACTCCTACTGGCTTATTCTATAAAAGTTTTTCCATGTGCTTTATAATAGATTATTATCATTCTATATTGCAAAAACGATTGAAGAAAATTGGTGCAGACATGCGGGACACTAGTTTTCAACTTCTGAATTTTGGGATTCAAAATGTGTGAGTTTTCGCGAAAATACCCATATACATGTATGTCTTTGAAGAAGTCTCAAATAATAGTACTTGTTCGCCTTATATAGCCAACAGTTACATCGACATTACTTATCAATCGAACTCAGTTAAGTGTACGCAGCAGACACTGTTCCCAAAGAGTTTTGAATGGTAAGTAGTCCGAAAAATTGTATTTTCCTTTCGTGGTATTAGAACTCGTTGGATACAGTTTCATACAGATATAGTTAAAGCGTGATTACTTCAACTGTCTATCATCATATGTTCAATTAGCCCGTCAAAAGTTGGACTTTTTCAAGTGTAACTTAGGGTTTTCAACTCGTTAGACCCATGAACTTCCTGCCCAGATCTGCGTGTACTTTGTTTTCATACATGATTACTCTCTTTTCGGTTGAAACCGCTCTTCGACAACCATTCCATCCTCCCTGGCCATAGCTGCCCAAGCTCAAGTGAAGAATCCCGCATCAATTCTGCATGGTTTTCTTTAGGCATTTTTAAAACATCCATGGGTTTTTCTAAGGGTTTTTCCCGCGTTTTGGTAAAAAACAATTGGGAGGGGGCCAAGAGTCCGATTGGGATTATTATGAACATTTCTCAGGCTATACAAACAGATTTTATGTGAGCATACACTATCCGCCAAGAATAATGGATCACGGATAGCCTCAGTAAATTAACGATTACTCTGGTTCTTTCCATTGTAGAGGAATTTTGAATAGAGGAAATTGAAGATCAGGAAAAAATATATAGAATCATGCCCTTGAAATATTTTGTACGTTCCTTTTATGGGCTCACAGAAGACAATGAGAAATCAACTTTTTTTTTCTTCAGTCAAACTCCTGTAGTTTTGGCGGGTGTCATCCATTCGCAGTGATCCTTACGGGATCTTGTAGCTCTTTTCAAGACCTTCGTATTCCTCTTTTTTTGAAGTCCTCTGTACAACCTTTCCTGTCCGAGTAACGAGCTTGTGAAGGAAACTTTTTATCACATGGGCTGCTTATGGAGATACCGAGTCATGCATGCAAGTCTATCATTTGCTCTTGCTCTATTCTAGTGCAAAAACGCACCAAAAATACTTCGGCACATCATTCTGGAATAAAATGATCCCATCTTTTAGAAAATGCTATTAGATTTCGGATTGCATGTGACCTGGGCCCTGGGGCAGGCTATCTCCCAATGAGTCCTATTTCCCGAGCGAATGCTGAAAAAGTGCTACTAGGTCACTTTTGAGTCAGAATCTGATACTATTTTCTGAAAGATGAGATCATTTTACGTCGAATTTATGTGCCGTAGTATTTTTCTAAGCGTTTTTGCATTAGAACAGATCAAGAACAAATTAAACATTTGCATGACTCGATATCTTCATAAGCAGCCCATGTGATGAAAAGTTTCCTTCGCAAGCTCGTAACTCGGACAGGAAAAATCGTACAGAGGACTTCAAAGAAAGGAACATGAAGGTCTTAGGAAGAGCTACAAGATCCCGTAAGAATTTTTGCGATTGGATGACACCCGTCAAAACTACAGGTGTTTGACTGAAGAAAAAAAAAGTTGGTTTTCCATCGTCTTCTATGGCCCCATAAAAGGCACGTAAAAATATTCTAAGGGCATGAATCGATAGGTTATTTTCTGATCTTTATCTTCCTTTTCTCAAAACTCCTCTACAATGAGAATAATCAGAGAAATCGTTAATTTACTGAGGCTATCCGTGATCCATTAATTTAATGGGTAGTGTATGTAGTTCGGGCACGCTCGATTTTGCAAGCTCAAGCTAAATATATCCTTGAGGAAAATCTATATAATTTTCATAACATTTACTCTCATCATACTTCGTGACGGACGTGTTAACGATAATGGAAAACTTTTGAAAACAATAAAAATGTCTAAATCCAACGAGCTTGCCTATGAATGTTGTAACAATACTCTCACGAATGATCTCAGCTTGGAAACCGTTTTGAAAAATTTCCTCATGAATATTTTGAGCTTGACAGAACTACTAGTCTCACCTGAGAAGTTTTCATTAGCTCATCCAAACTCTTGGACCAGCGCCTGATTATTTCGTCCTCGCCTAAGAACAGTAGAAGAATCGGTTTAGTACCTCTTGCTCTGGTATGCATAAGCTTTCATAAGTTTTATAGTCACCTAGCTACAATCTAGCACATTATGAGCGAGTAAGTAAAAAATCGTGAGTATATACCTCGTGCCGCAATCGAGTGAAATTCTTTCCAAAAACAATGAACCGTCCTTGATAATCTCGCGCTTACCGTAACAACATTATCATATTGTTATGTTATCAAGAACTCCCAGTCATCGTTTGAATGAGTTGAAAGATTATGTCATCATGGAAAAATTCATTGTCAGTAAAATATCGATTTTTCTGGTAATGTATGGTCCATTACCTGCACAAATTTCGACTTCCTTAATGAATCACTACTTCATGAATCATCCTAATTTTATTACTTTCCAAAGTCAATCATGTCGAAAATCACGTAAAATTAGGTTTAAAACTCAATAATGCTGGGCGCGGATTCAAAACGAAGCGGGCCCATTCAAAGTTAGTGTCCCGTTAATCTATTTCCAGGATTATAAACTTCAGACTCAAGCTCATTCATTCTTTTTCAGTTTTGAAAAGTCAATCTTATCTGACATGGGTCTTCTCCTTTGTATTAAAAAGTTCCATGAATAATTTGTAAGAGTTTCCAGGGATTTACTATGTAACATGAACGATCTGTGTTCTAGAAATAACTATCAATATGATGGGTTTCCCCAAAATCACTTTCGAAGACTAGTTGGCCCTAACACTATCAAAAACCATTTCTGTGCTACTTTGAGAACTTGCTTTCAATTCCTGCGATGAAATGTATTGAACTACCTCAAATGATTTCTTTTGGTAATATGTTTGGGGCCAAATGAATTACACATCTATCAAAGGACTCACTTTAAATGCCGCATTACGACTTTTATAATTCGCTCACACTTCTTAGAAAATTTTATTTGAAAAATTACTCAACGGTGTCTGTTACACGAGTTCTAAGAACTTACGGGGCTTTGTCCATGAAAGAGTATCATCCATTCATTAGTTCCAAAAATAGTGTTCCTGCCACAACCAGCTAAATCTTCTTTTTTTTTTGCGATATTCCAATTTATTATTGAGGACGTGTACGTCTCATACAAAAGTCTACTATTCTCTCTTCCTTTTTGTATTACAGTAAGATGTATTATCTCAATTCGTAACATCAATACCGCAAATAATCATCGCCACGTTTTGCTATTACACGTAGAATTACCTATTCTTCATCAACAGCCTCTCAAAAATAGCCACGCATTCTTATAATCATCGATCATTGAAATACTGATGAAAGTTATGAATTTTTTTCAGGTAGCCAAGTTGACTGGACCACCAAGAAGTTATATAAAAAATGAAGCCGACACTACATCAATGTTTGACTGTAACAATTATCATTTTGAATTCATACTCGATAATTAATCCTTCCAAAGCTCTCGATTGGTCCAAGACATCAATAGAACTAAAAGAGGGATCAATAGTGCTTATCGATCCAAAATTTATAAATGGCAAATCAATACTGACAGCTGCATGCGAGAAAACTCCAGAATCACACGGTTCAAGACCTCATCTTGACTGTTATGTAGAACTTACACTTTCACCATATGAAAAAGGTACATCTTCGCAATCATGCAAAGTAAAATTATTGAGGGAAGGAGTGAGAGACAAAGCAAAGTATTATCAATATCCTTCAAAGGAATTTGCTAACATCAGGCATTTTAATAATCAAACATTCATGTTGAGGTGGTCTGGGACCTATGGAGACTTTGTTCACACCGAAATTTACTTAGTTAATATAGACAAGTGTGAACGAAAAATATTGAAATTTTCTGGAAAATCACAGATAAATTATATGCCTGGTAACATATTAATCCGCAATGATACTTTTGATGTAATTACTACGGATAAAAGTGCGTGTATCGAATATCCCATTTGTTGGATAACTTATGATTTCAATGGAGAAAAAAAAAGACTACCACGTGTTTTTCAGACTAATTTGAATTATATATCCGCTACAGCTGTAATTAATAACCGTACAGGAATCAATAACTTTTTTGTCTTAGCACTAGACCAAGGAACATATAAAGTAGTGAATATTGACTCAGATGGTAAAGAAAATCATCTCATAGGGCTACCTAAGCCTAAACTTGATTACATATCGATATCAAATTCTTATAACAAATTTGGAATTTGTTCAGGAATTGATTCATCAAAAGATATTTTATGCTATCAATACAATAGTAAAATGAATATGGTACTCAATCGTACGATTACACCGCCTAGAAATAGTACACTGTTAGGGATGTACAATTTAAATGACGAAGGTTTGCTTTTATTTACGAGTGAATGTCACGAATATAATTCGAATGTTCGATATGAATGCAATAATTTTTTTGTTACGAGAATCTATGAAGATGAACAACGCTCGAGCCGAATTTATGATATAGCATCTTACAATTTTAAAACGAATCTTCGATCAGGAGATACCATAGTAGACGTTACCGAAGATGAAAAAATGTATTACTTCAATTTTATTGAGTCTCATAGCAAAATTCATGAATCATTTTTCGGTCATCGAAGTATTGTATACAATTATCAGATCTTGAGTGCATCCTTGGACAAAACAATGGTTCCACCTGCTAGGAGATCGCAGAAAACAACATATGGAGAAATTCTAGAAACTTTTGACAGAAAAAATGAGACAGTGGCTGAAGTTGATGTACATGACTGAAATTTTGTAAATAGACTGTCTAAAAATATGCCGAACATAGTTGTATATATGGAAGCGCTACAAAGCAACGCTAAAATATTTCCATTTAAATTGCAATGAGAGTTTTATCACGTTGTGGTACATTTTTGACGATGTAGAGGCTATTAGGTTGTTATGGTCCAAAGCACTATAGTGCGGTGGCGCCACGGTCTGTAGCGTGAGTTTACGCACACACTCTCTCGTCCGTGAGCTCACGGACGCCAAACAGACTCAAACATGTGTGAGTCTCACTCACACATGCTTGTGCCCCAAAGTCATCGGTGAGCTCACGGACGAGAGAGTGTGTGCGTAAACTCACGACACAGACCGTGGCGCCACCGCACTAGAGCTTCGGACCATCACAACCTAATATCGTCGGCGCCTACGAAGACTAGCTTATCTCACAAATGTTAAAGCATAGGAGAAATGTGTTAGTCTTCGTAGGGATAGTCGAATTGTACTAGTTTTCGTAGGGGCCTGACTGTATAGTCTTGGCTTCTGACTGTGCTGCTTCGAATCGCGTTGGAGTTGTTGTTTAGCAAAATAGATTCAATATTCTGAAGCTTTTTTGGATGAAGTTCAAATATTTTGTGACAGCTTCCTGAGCCCTAACAGATGTACATCTCCGGAAGGTGGTGAAAATGGACCAGGAGTAACACTGATTTTTTTTTCCGGACAAATTCGAGTATTTGCAAGATGTCAACTCCTTCGTTTTCATGAGAGCGTCACAATGAATTCATCGCGTAGTTTCTATATATAATGAGCGTAAACAATTTCTAAGCTTAAGAACAGGAATAACGATTTCTTATCAAAACGGATTGACAAATTGTAAAATACTTGTCATAGCTGACTACATCGAGAAAGGATTCCCACTGATAGAAAAACTACAACTTTACATCATCAAAAAAATACTCGTGAAGTTACAGAACCTGTCCTGATCCGCTAAGACCATGAGAGCTCATCTAATCGCAAGTGTTGGTCTGAGTGAGACCATTTCAACAATTTTCAGAGTTTCTCGAACTCGATCGGCTCTAGTACCTATCTACATCCACTAATCGATTCCAATTTTAGTGTCCATTTTCGGGACATCCGAACCAAGAAAATTTGATTGGTTAGGTCCCATTAAACGCTCCACAGCCAAAATGATCGGGGACTGGCAGCAAAAGTCAAAAGTTGATAGGATTTCTCCATATACACTGAGAAATGCTTCGTTTTCAAGCCGTTGTGACTCATTTCTTCTATCTAAATTAGACCTTCTCATTAAATCATTGAAGTGAAGAGGTATTTGCGAGGCACCATGAAACGTTGTTTTCTGATCCAGGATCAGATCACGTACTGGTTCAAACAACGCATTGGAATATGGAAATCGGTTATTATGACTCCTGGACATAAAAGCCCCAAAAAACTACTGCTGAGACAATAAAATGACCCTATGCCTATATCATAGATTGTATCTTTTGATGCGTTTCTTTTCTTAGATGTAAAACCTCGGCCTGAGCAAATTGAGTTTGACGAATTGATTGGTGTATCCGAGTATGTAATTCGTTCCAACAATTAGTTGGGAATAGGTGAATACTTCTCACCAAAATATTCGATATTTTCATCAAATGGTGGCATTATAATCGTAATTATATTATGTCAATAATACATCTTAATGTAGGCACGTTTACGAATTTGTTATACGACTTTATTGAATTCTTATCAGGACTGCATAGAGTTGTACCCTATGGTCTTAATAAATCATCCATCTATCTATATCTAGTTTGAGGACTATGTCATCTATCCATACAATATCTCTATGCATCTATTGGAGAGTAAATGAAGAATATTTTGCCAGATTTTTCGTCACTCGCAAAAACATCATGTATGCTACCAACTTATCGTGGGTTACTATGTTGGAGACGAGGGTGGAGATGAATCTTTCAAGGTGACGCTTTTGAGAGTTTGTCCTGTAGCATATTCAGTGAATGAATCGTTCAAATTGGGTGCTGTACAGAAAATTTCCGGTTTGGTCGCGCTCTGATTTGGAGCATATGCCAATGCATGTGCTCAATGTTTGTTCTGTTCAGGGAGACTAAAGAGACTCTTTAGTCTCCCTGGTTCTGTTGAATGGAAACCTGACCCGGTGTTGTGCAATGAAGAAAATTTTAAGGCTAGCCCGGAGTCCCCGCAAAACCGTAACCAGACACGCACCGGCGTACTTTGAGGTTGCAGCTGCATCCAATGATTCTGAGAGCGGTATTATTGTTTATACGCTTTTATTGGTACTGAATGTGTTATTCAGATACTAGGTCACCTGTGAAATCTTATAACACGATACAATGCAAAGTTTCATGGTATTTCATTCATTAGGAATCGAGAAAACCTTGAAGGCAATTTTTTGGTGGGACAGAGCGCTCACCTATTTCGATTTATTCCTCAATAACATAACAGTTTCGGCTAATATCAGATACTAGGCCCCCTGTGGTTTGAAATTTCCTATTGAATGAGCCCTCCCACTTTCAAAAATTCTGAATCCAGCCCGCAAAAACCTTGAACTAGTGAGAGCATCGACCAGGATACCTAGCCGAGCGGGCCGAAGAGCTAAGATTTTCCCGAGATATCGGAAAAATTTCCGGTTGTGTGACAACTTATTCAGTTGGAAATTTTATGGTGTTTCTTTTGACTCATCTCGTTTGAGTGGGAAATGTGTGGTTGAAATACTATGAGGCAAAAAAGTGGTTCATAATCTCCCATCGCACATGCAGTGCGACCAAAGCGCCATCTATCGGGCAAAATATCCGGATTCTCTACGGACTAGCCTTAATAAGTGTAGCTCACCGTGACTAGTGGAAATAGTGAGCTGAATAACATTGCACCGCTATCATTCACTTGAGGAAATTCTCTTCGTACACCTGCAAGAGTCAGGCTATGACACTCTACAGCAATGAATGAAAGGTGATAAGGTTGGAGTTGTCACTATATCTGTGGAATAGACATGATGTTTTTCCACTACAGGTTTACATTCTGAGCTGCATTTTACTCCTTTGTAAAATACCGGATATTGTGCAGGTATGTGAAGGTCCTAAAAATGAATCCTATGCCTCAGCCATATCTGAAAAGACCTGGTTGTATTTTCGTACGTATGAATTTTTTTCTACTTCGAAACATTAGAAAGTGTATTGTTCAATCATTCTTCCACCTTTTTAAGCATAAAATGCCAGATCATTCATCGACTGACACTTATTTGATATAACCATACCCTCACACTATCTGACTTGGAAGCTTCATTGAACAGAGTCATCCAAAACTGTTGTCTCCATTGGTCTCAAGTATAAGCTGTCCTTTCAAAATCCAAATACATTGATGTTGAATGGAATTAATCACATGAAAATGTATGACTCGATTTTTTGAAGTGATGGAAAAAGCTGTCCTACGTGTAGATTGTGGCAGAGAAATTGATATTACAAGATGAATTAGTTCGAAATATTGGAAAAAAATCCATTATTTCTATGTTTACTAAAAATTGAGCTATGAAGTTTTACGTGATTCATTTCATTCAACATCAATCTATTTGGATTTTGAAAGGACAAATAATATTTGAGACCGATGAAGTCAATAGTTTTGAATGACTCTGTTCAATGAAGCTTCCAAATCAGATAGTATGAGGGTATGGATTATATCCAATGAGTTTCAGTAAACAAATCATCTAGCATCTCACGCTTGAAAAGGCGTAAGAAAGATTCAAGATCAGATTTTACTCTTTTTACTGTGTTAAAGTAGAAACCATAGTTCATACATGAAAAATGCAACCAGATCTTTCCAGATATGACTGAGGCGTAGGACTCATTCTTTAAAGCGACGCGATCACCGTGCACGTTGATTTTTGTTCACAGAAATCTCAAAATCTTTTCCAATTTGGGCTAAACGGCGAGTTATCCAGGCTTTGTAATCATCTAACTTGGCCTGGATAACTCTTCGTTTGGCCCAAATCGGACTTGATTTTGAGAGTTTTGTGAACAAAAATGTGCCAATTTGTAGGTTAGAAAATACCTGCGGGCAAGTTATTCTCGTTCATCACCGATAATCTTGGGATTAGTGAAAAATGACGAGTGAATCTACCACGATTCAGATGATAATACGTAATGGACAACTCGTCTCAAACTTCATGTTATCAAAATACTGAGTTACATCTAAATGCAATATAATTTCCGGGTTGCACGGCGACCGCATCACCCTAAACGCTTTTAATGCACTTCGCCTCGGTCTAGGACTTTGTAACTGTATCTGGTGGTGCATCAATTTTTGGCTTCCGGTCCATCGCCAACAGCCAATCATGATCATCAGTGGCATTCCAAAAAAGCCAATCACACTCATGAATATATAAGTTCTAGGGTAATCTTAGGGATTACCTCGGTCGGCTTGGTCTTGTCAGTAGCCGCGAGTGACCTTACCGACGCGATTAACAGATCTATATTAGGTCATATTTACGTCCAGTTGCGTCAGTGTCTGATGACTCTGATCGAATGGAGCTCACTTTCATTACGTCACACCGAATTCATACAACATGTACCAGAAATAGTGTACACATCGGTATTGGGGTTTTCGCTGAATTTTGTATTTTCAGGAGGCGTTGTCAAAATTTTTTGTAATCATTTCCCATTCTTGTAACTTCCAATCGAAAACATGAATTTAAACATTACATCTGTCATGTTTGAAGCATCTTCACGAGCGTAACGATTTCCTGTTGACCATTACACTAGTGTTTTCTGGTTTTGTGTGATGATTGGCAGACGGCTTCCTCACCAAAAATGGGATGTGCGTGCTTTGGATTACATGAATGGTTCAGTTCTCGATTGCATTGGATTTATCAATTTGATGTGGTTATTCCCCACACTTTAGTCCGATCTGTGGAAATTTTTTTACTGCTCTTATCCTCGCGTGCGCGAAGAGCGATTGCTCGCGTACGCGAGAAACATTTGATCGCGCAAGCGGAATTTCGGAAAGTTTCTTTCGCGTTTTCGCATACGCTGAGGTTGAGGTTTAGGAAACGAGGGTATGTAGGGAATTCATGGAGTGCAAAATCAGCTCATTTCCGATAAATTTGTCAAAAGATTTGAAATGCGGGCTGCGATGTTTTTGGGCTGTCATGTACTTCCGATTTATGCGCTTCAGACACACGGAAAATTTGAGCTCTAGCGTAAACGAAAACTCGAAAGAAACTTTCAGGAACGCGTGCGCGAGAAAATTAACAACCGCGCACAATGGAAATTCTCTTCAGATCACACTACAAAATAGAATAAGATCATTCAAAATGAACATTATCCGATACAAACTAATACACGAAATGGCTTGATAGATTCATGAAGCCATAGCAGTATAGCACGCACATTCTAACCTTGATGAGAAAACTGCTGTAATCATTACACAATAAACACAGCAAAAAATCATTACGCGTGTAAAGTTGTTCCAAGCATTACAGATGTAACGTTTGAAGTCACATTTTTGATCAAAAGTTACAAAAATAGGCAATGTTTACAAAAAATTTCGACAACTGCTCCTGAAAATACAGAATTCAGCGAACACCCTGGTACCGGTATGTACACTACTTCTGGTACAAGTTGTATAGTTTTCTCCGGACTTGTGTTGTCTATTCTTTTTTCTTACATTTTTGTACCGGATCACATATTTTTTGTAAACACTTGTTCGTACAGGTTCGGGGCTCGGGTGCTTGAGCCAGCGTGAGCTATTAGGAAGGATATGGGGAGATCGCTGATAGCACACTATCGCACTTCTGGGCCATCTTTTTTCAATATTTCATCCACCAAATACAGCTGGAATCAACCCGAAAAGTTACGCGGCATCACCAGAGTATCCGTAAGACTGCGTGAGAGTACCAAGCATTTCCACAGGATTTTTCCCAAATTTTCTTCCTTCGAGAGAACTAGAATGAATCAACCTGTTTCTAGTCATACAGAAGCCAAAGATATCTTATTTTAAGACCTAGATAATGATATTCTCACTTCGATCGGGACCTATAGATTCGATTGTTTTCATATACCATCATCCATAGATGTGTTCCAGCAGGTGTAAAAGTTCCGGAGAAATGCCCACATATCCACATCTATCCGGATCGTACCAATCTTAGCTTGAGAAAGTGTCAATTTCGAAGACTTCTGAGAGAATTTTCTGGCTCTTGCAAGTTTGAGGCACGTGAATGTTTTGGTATGGAACTTGCAATGCCTATAAGTATAAGTCTAGAGCTTCAAAATTTGTTATTAAACGTTTCTCTACGTTACTCCTAGTCCGAGCTATGACATTTTTTGCGAGGAAAAAATTTTCGTAAAAACTATTACCCTATTTAGAATGACGAGAAAATTCACTCTTTGGGGCATATTTCATAGGTTTTTCGTTTTCTCGATCATGATATGGAAGGTAGATGCCGGATTCTAAGATTAAATTTCACATGAGATGCGTCTATCTTTCTCTAATTTGGGTGCTACTTTTCGCGAAAAATCTTTCTTCACATAGCTTGGACTAGGAATAACATAGAGGGATGTTCAAGGAGGGATTCTAAAGCTCTAGACTTGTACCTTCAGACATGATAAGGTCTATCCCAAAAAATGCGGATACCTCATACTTGCCAGAGCCAGAAAATTCCCTCGAGAATCATCGAAATCGACTCTTTTTAAGCTAAGATTGAAAGATTGGTAAGACCCGAATACATGTGGATGAAAACGAATAACAACATCTTGAAGTACGTAAAAAGCCCTTTAACATGAGCCTTGATGAAGTCCTTTAGGGTCAAATAGAGCCGAGTGGTGCAGCTCACAAAATTAAAAAAGAAAAATTTGGGTTAGCTTAAACTTTTGACCGGCAGTGTATAATCAAGAAAACCCCTTCAATACCAAAAATGGACGTAAGAACGAGAAGAGGCAAAAAATGTGCCTGCAAGACATTCTTAATGATTTTTGAGCGAACTTTTTTCCTCAGTTTTTGGTTTCTTCTGTGCATGTGCATGACTCAACGCCTCTGAGAATATTTTTAATCGATAACTGACAAAATTTCCTTCGAAATAATCTCCATGCTGAAGTTGATTGAGCACACTACAGACAGAGTTGTGACTCGTTTCGAAATGCGAAAGAGTCCAAAGTGTGAATCCGTGAGCTCAGAAGTGGTATCAGAAATCATAGTTCAAGAGGAAATCTAAAACAATGGCCTTTTGAGGCAATTAGGCTTCTGATTCTATAAATTGTGGAAAATAGATTTTGAGAGTCATGTAGTACGGTTTTTGCTGATAAACTTTCAATCATTTTCAATGGTGATAAAACAGGATGTGTGCCTATATTCTATCACGTTTCCAAAATATACAGGCAATTCTACCTCGTGAACTGGTTGCATTAATAAGGCGCTGATCAATGCCCACCGTGAGGAGCAAACGAATTTCGCAGCAGGTGGAATGGACCATCATCAAATGAGAGAGTCAAGATGAGGCTGTGGAGAGCGTAAAAAAACAGAAAGACGCTGATATGTAACACAAATGGGGAGAAAAGCGGCGCGAGTCAAGCCACGCCCAGAGTGTCACACTGTGGCAGACGAGGTGGGGGTTCAATCCCCGGTCGTGTAAGCTTGCTATGGGCCCCACAGGTGGCCTGACGGGGAGATCAGAAATAGAAGTGGGGGAACAAGGAGGACGAGGTGGGGTGATTGGTCCCTGTGCTCTGCGCAAGGCCCTGACATTTAAAATATGACGAGGGGACTGAAAGGAGGATTGGAAGGTGTTCACCCCTCTCACGCTGTAATGCTCGAAGCATCACGTCTCGCGATGAGGAGGCTCCTGAAACTCGCGTTCACGCGTACAGAGGGCGCCACCCGTGCCTCCAACATGCTTTTATATGACTCTCGTTTTTACAACCTTAGGACTCATTTACAATGGCGACACCTGCTTACTTTAATCCGTGCAATCGCGGATGTTATGTTGAACATCAGGTATTGCAAAGTATACTCCATTCAGAAGGGTTTAAACTCGAATAAAACTCTGAACGAATTCGTGTCAGAATCTTTTTGGGGACTCTAAAAATATTCTTCCATCAGCTACGAAGACTAGTCTTTCATAGCTGTCATGGTCAAAGTAGAGAGCTGAAAGTTTATTTCAAATGATGTTTCGGAAAACTGGCTACTTGTTCCGAACAACAAATGCCAGTGATCTGATTATTTGCGTGGTTGTATCCAAGTCAAGAATTTTTCGGTACGATGTTACAAAGTTAACAGTATGAGTCCGGATATGAGCGCCCATTCTTTCCAAAAAGATAGCAGTGCTGAATCATAGAAGTGAAGCATGATCCCGACGATTCAGTCGCTCGTTGAGCACTAAGATTTGACGCATGGTATGTCACTGTAAAACCCCACTGAAGCGTTGCATGTTTTCTACTGAATTAGTGAGAATTTGGGCGCACCTGAAACATTGGTTCTTAAGAGTGCTCTCTACCTTTTGGAAAGCGATGGTGGCGCCTCTAGCGGTCAAATTGGTATATTGTCAATAACAATTTTTAAAAACAAAGAGGGAGTAGACCAATAGTACCGCTCCCTGCGGACTATTTTTCTTCAAATTTTAAAAAAAGTTTCATCGAGATCAGTGCAAAATTTTTGAGCTGAATTTTGCACCGATCTCGATGAAACTTTTTTTATTATTTGAAGAAAAATAATCCGCAGGGAGCGGTACTATTGGTTTCCTTCCTCTTTGTTTTTAAAAATTGTTATTAGCAATATACCAATTTGACCGCTAGAGGAGCCACCATCGCTTTTCCAGAGGTAGAGAGCACTCTTAATCTGAAGGGGGAGGGGTTATAGAACTGCAAAATCTCATCTTCGCTAAGTTCACTACTTCATCCAAGTGTCACCAAAATTAAACGTTTTTCAAAAATCGTGTTAAAGGCCCCTCTAAGAAGACTGAAATTCGTCATGCATGAGGTTTTGAAATTATTACACCCATTTTTAACAAATTGCTGAAATCCATACAATTAAATATTAACCGTTACAGCTGTTTGACTGAAAGAAAGTCTCGGGATTTCTCGTTTTTTTCTGCTTCCATGTCAGAAAAGACTTCCTGTTTATTTCTAATTGCATAAACAATGACGGTTTGAACTGTACGAGAGGCAAAGGTTTTCAAACGAGACAAGATATCAGATCTAAAGGAGGAAATTCAGAGACAAAAGAGTACGGTGATTCATAGCTTGGATTTGTATTACAATGGATACGTTTCAAACTAGTTTAGGGTCAATTTTCAGGCAAACAAAACTGGCGAGGTTGAAATCGGAATTTCGATGAGATAAACTTCGAACGTTGACATGACTTATCAGCTGTCCTAGGTCTGCGAAGATCGAAAAGTTCATGCGTAAGCCACCATTAAAATGAGAAAATAACTCCAATTCCACCTTCGCGTCGTGGATAAGGTCTTCTTCTTCAACGCAAAAGGTTTGGATTTGGATCTCAGACGGCACCAATGTGAATTCTTTCAAGTGCCTATTCGGTCGCTTCCGTGGATCAGAATCCACGCAAAACAATACAGTTTGCATGGTCTCAATATTGGAATCCGTGGGAAAATGTATGAACTCTTTTTAGTTCTGATTGAGATATCAACAAATCGTGTGTTATTAAAGAAATTGTCAAATCTTGATAGAAGAATTCAAGAAAAAATCGAATTCTTACAAGGATCTTACGGTATCAAAGTAAAAGTGGCTCAATCAGAAATTAACAAAGACAAAATTCATCCAGCTGATAAAAATCGATCCTCGGAATCTACAGGCGAGAACAAATAACAAAAAAACTAGTAATAAAACTCCATGTGAATATTACAACCGCGAGAACGAAGATTCGCAATCAGAAGCGGCATGGTTCAGAAGGAGCGACGATGTGCGGATCAAAAAAGAAAATAAATGCGCGAACACACCTGCTAAATATGCAAAAATCGGCAAACGGCAGAGATCGACGCGACCAAGCGTGAAGCAAATATGTTGTAATCCAAGATGACTGCCGTGCCAAGCGGTAGGTACCTAATACCTGTATTATAGATCCACGATCCGCGTGAGATGTCCAAAAGAAAAAGACAAAAAATTTCATGGAATAATCTCCCTCTTTCTTGCCGGAGTATATGCATAGGATATGTAGACGAGAATTTGAAAAAGGATCGTATTATAACAGCGGCTAATCGCCTCACTCTATACTTGCTCCATCCTTATCTAATGACAAATGTGCCGCTTTCATCAGCCGGTCGCGTGCGAATTTTTCGCATCTTCATATAGTTATGTATTCAGCTTGGCAAAATATAATTTTCAGGATAACATTATTATTATGGCCCGTTTGACTTCCCAAAATGTTCTCCGATTTATTTGGTGGTTAGTAAAGCAGAAATCTTGCTGCATAACTACACGGTCAGTGGTGAAACACAATTTTCTACAACGTTGACTTTGTAGTATTTTGGGACCCAAACAATCACATTTTACAAATACATAAAGAATTTTCACCCCTCGGACTGGATAGGAGATCTTGATATACTTGAGTTGAACTTGCAGAGATAAATAACCATCTTGGGACAGTTTTCATAAGTCTATATATGTATAAAACAAGAGTTGATGATGGAGTGGATAAGGGGATGCAGGAGCCGTGGCCGTGAATTTTATTTTTAAAATCTATAGTCAAACGCTACCTGAGTCAATTCGTGACTTTTTCGAATCACCCAACACACGCATCAAAGATTTGTAATCCTTGGAACGATTGCATGAGTAACTCTCGGCGAGTGTGTCCGATGACAAAAGAGCCGTTCATCAGTGGATAGTCAGACGTGCGATTGTGGAAACAAACGCAGGTGGAAAGGCATTTTTGGAGGTAAACTCATGGGTATACCTATACGTTGAAAAATAGGTATATTTGTTATATAGGAAGCCGCAGGAGATATGAGAATAGATTATGCATCAGGGCTGGCGGCGACGATTGAAAGTGGTACGTGACTTCACAAGAAATGTGGGAGATTGGAAATGAATTGGGCATATTGGGCCCATAGAGCTTTGCATGAATACTTATTTGTTTTGAGAAAACATATCGATTATGAACTGTCTAAGTTTAAATGATCAAATACTAGATCGATTTTCGAAGCATGAAAATATTTGGAAGCATGCCGTTCTAACAAAAATAGTTCCAATACTGACTTTTTCATCGGACATGATGGTATTTTTAAAGCTCGTTTTTCTAATAAGGTGAGTGTATCCAATATGCCCTCATAATGCCGATCTCAGAACTGGGCATCCGTTGACCTTCGCACAATTTTTTTTTACATTTGTCATGTCAAAATATCAGGAAATTCAAGATTTGGACCAACCCCGGATGGTTTCTGAGTGTCCTAGAGAATATAAAGTGAGTTTTTGCACTTTTCGTGTTTGCAAACTTGAAAAATCGCGAACGAAATTGCATTTAGTAGAACCAGAGCCAAAATTTGTAGTTCGACCAATCTCGACATACTTTAGCGCATTCAATTTCTTTTCCCAAGATCTTCGAGATCCGCTTTCGGTAATTGCAAAACTTTGATTTGGAGCGATTGCGTGAGCAAGATACGGAGATCATTTGCAAAAATGAAGACCAAAATTGGTGTTTAGCCGGCATGCCTCCATGAGAGCTATTTCAAAAGGGAGTCACAGTACGACTTTTTTTACCACCGAGAACGTGTTTATCACGTCAAAATAGGTGGGCAATAGCGTTTGGAACCGGCAGAAAGCTCCAAATGTGGTTGCGCGCCGATAAAATTGATTTCATGCACTCTATCGTCGATTCACAGAAGTTTCTTTGGGAAAATTAAGACAGCTTGACTCCAGTTGATTATAATTAGACGTATATGTACCTCAGCTAATTTTGAAGGTGTTGGATTAAGCTTTGAAATAAACTGAAGTACATCGAAAAATGTTAAAGTAGGCCAGAGAGAGAGTGAGGAATGGCATAATCGGGGCATATAGGGCACACACTTTCGAGAACTCGCAAAAAATCACTTCTTGAGAAAATCGTAATGGCTCGGCTCTGGTTGGTCAAAATTGAAGTTAACCCGACTAATTCTAAAGATCTTAGAGCAAGCTTTAAAATGCGATAAAGTACGTTGAAAAATATTGAAGTGGACCAAAACGATTGGCAACACGGCTTAAGAGGGGGGGGGCATGTTGGGTACACTTACCTTAATTATTTATCTAACAACTTTTCCCTCTAACAAAGTAAACGTACTTCATGCGGCGTTCTGAATTTTATGAGGGATTACCATTATTTAATTCATTGTGTGGACATTAAATCAGCCTGTGATGTTATGGTCCATATTATGCAAATATCTCAGAATGAAAGCATAAAAACTAGGATGTCACTTCAACGTCAGAAAGGGCAAGAGACACTCTAGTCTCAAAACTTTCATGGATGAGATATCTTCAGAAGAACATGGACATGTCGATATGATGCTTGCTCAGCTTAATTTGGGAGCTGAAAAAAGAATTTACAACCTTGTAAGGCATATTCGCTTGCAAATACTCTTGATCTGATTGAAGCGAACGATAGGGGATCGCTCGCAACATTGAGCATAGAATAACTTCTATTGGTAATCTCTAGCCATCGGTATGCACTATAGATTTGATTTGTATACGTTATTAGTAAGAAGAATGATTAGAAAAGCTACCATTAAAAATGGAATCCCATTCGCTAAACGTTATTTGAAGAAATTATTTGAAGAAATTGTTATATTAGAAAAAACTGGATGAAAAAAGCCGGATTAGAGAAACCATATTGCAAAAATAAGTTGGCTTTAATTTTCAAAAAATGCGCGGTAAGGTGGTAAGAGATTGTGCTCATACAACATACACTGAAAATTCAAATTTTCTGAAAATCAACTTCATATAAGGTGCTTTGAAGGTTATAAGTTATGGGTTATGGTTTAATCCATAAATAACATTTTACAGATTCGTGTTATTGATTCAGACACGTTTTATCCAGATCATTTCCGACATCATCGACGGAAACTTTTCAAAAATGAAATATGTACAGATGAGATTTTAAATATTTTGCAGAAATTGTGGTCTAAATAATCGGATTCATTCGTGGCTACCTTGGAAGTTTTTCATAGTTAATCTCTTAAATTTTCGGTATTCTTTTATTTTGTTCCCACACAGCAGAAAACTAGATTTCCCCCAAATGCTTATGATACCCCCAAAAAATTGTACATCATCAATGTCGAAGTCGGAGGATGCTAATTCGACTCGGGCATCCTGGATGTCCTGGAGGTATAAATCGTACGATTTTGACTGATCAAAGCATTTGTTACCGTCAAACAGGGTAATTTTGGTACGATTTCGGTATTTTTAATTAATCAGTGTTCAATCGAGAGCTTACAGCCTCATTACTTCCTCAACTTCCGATTGACAAGCTGCAGAGTAATAATTTGACGTGTTTAACCGGAGTTGTTAGCAGTTGAAGAAGTGTACCAAAGTTAAACCCCGATGGGGCAACTTTGGTACACTTACAAAATATTTCAACTCTACCCACCACCATGTGAATAAACTAATTTTAATCGTTCAGAAGTCTTATTTTAAGCTGTTTGAAACATTCTAAAACCTCGTAGACCATCACTCGACTCAAGGCAAAATTTCTAGAAGCTGTCATAGGAAGTTGTACTGGAGTTACCCTATTCTCATGTTTCTTACGTAGAGTGGGGTAACTTTGGTACACTTTTTCTTGGTTTTTCCTCCTGTATCCTTTCTTTAAAATTCCGAATGCTTCAAATACCCCAATGTAACGATGGTTTCTTCAATATAGTGATATATGTGATGAGAATGTAGCATTATGCACCCGTAGATCGTTCCGGAACAGTTCTTGCCAGGTACAATAACTGGACCACTCGCGTATCGCTGCTAAATCAGCCATTTCGGAAAGAGCTTCAATAAACGAGTACAATTGTTCACGCGGGATCTACGGTGGCTCAACACATTGTTTATGCGTGTGCCAAGAGGGGAGAATAGGTTTCAGAGCGATAGAATCGTTTACCTTGCCGAACGCAGCTCTGAAAGTCATTTTTTAGGGGTGTACCAAAGTTGCACCCACTGTACCAAAGTTACCCAATTTGACGGTACGCTTACATTTGTGAAATAACAGACTCTTGAGGGTTCGACCACCTTCATCGTGAACGATATTTTTTTCCGAAAATGACTTGATAATAACTATGGTATGAATAAATTATAGTATAAAGTAATTGACAGCAGGTGACACAGATAAGAGAGAAAGTTGCCGGATGAATTAAGGTGCTTCCGTAAAAAAGTGACGCGCCCTCACAAATCTGCATAATCGCACATCTTCTCGCACATTCATATATTTACGAGTATGTCGTTACCGTAAACGTTACAAAGACAAGTGGCTACGTAAATTTTACGATCGCAAGGTGCTTGCGAAGCTCTTGTCCCTCAAAAAATATCCATTGGAATATTTTTAAGCATCGAATTGGGTAGAAATTAATGGACAAAAAAAGAGGCGGTATCTCAAGAGATAAATTGACGAGCTCCATAAAGCTAAAAATCGTGTCGTTTGGAACATTCGAATCTTGCGATCATAATTTTAAGATTCGTTCAAATTATTACCGTGAAACGGGGTGGAACCAGCAGTTCGTTTTGAAACCTCGATTGATCGACAACTTGGAGAATGAGGGAATGGGCAGATCCCCAGAATATGGGATATGATGAAAAAAGTTCCACCTCCTGAACCTATACAACTAATAACGATGTTACCGGAGCAGATAGATTCTAGGCATAGGGTAAAGGTGTCAAGACTCATTAGGGGGTAACACTTTCGTGTCATACATTTATAATACGAGGGGTGAGGTATTACTATAAACGGTATACACTTGCGTTCCACAACATGCATGAAACAATTAGGCTCGGTCTGAAGTAGACGATGTGGCCTCAGGGGCAGTATTACATACGATGGCTAACGAGTGCACACATGCGGAAAATACCTGGCTACTCCAGGGTACCTATCGTCATCGCCTGTAATTATTACACAGGACGACGAGACATATCCTCGTAAGTGTATTTGCTACTCGTCTTGTTTACTCAGACTCTAAAGAGATTGAGAGGCCTTCACTCATTGCAATCTGTGCGTACATATGGCAGCTGGCAGTTACGGGTAATTATGTTCTTGAAAGCTCAGTTTATGTGCGTGTATAAAGAAATGTACACAAATAACCGAAAAAGTGAAACCTGATTAAATTAATCACCAGATCATCTGATTTTCACAAATTGACGACGTGACGATACTTTTTCTGGGTGCGTGAATCTCAACATGCAAGATTGTTTGAACGGTAAAATTTTACGAAGATCTTGGAAGAGGAGCAGGCTGTAATTTAAGAGTCGTGAGAATTGGTTGATCATGACATACTCTGAGTTGTTTACTCGCGGAGATTGGCCGATGAGCCAGTCTCAAATTATCTGTTGCATTGGGATTGATGAAATTTATGTGATTGAGTACATAAATACGGCGAAGGAGAGTTTTTGGACTGCGAACGAGGATAGAAAGAAACTTGTGGAAATCCTCGAGATTGACATGACAATAAAAGCTTTATCTGATGATGAGCTTAAGGTACTCTTTGTATCGTGAAAATGTGGAGGTTATGCTAACGTTGCCTATAACCAAACCCTCAATCCAAGCTAAAATTCGCTTGTTCCAAGATACTGACATATGTCCTTAGGGAAAATCGATTGATAAGTTCGAATCGAACGTGAGATTGATCCTCCTCCCCCCCCCCTCTTCGCGTTGAAGTTCTTCAGAGAATGGAATCAAAAAACCTCGCAGGGTACTTTGGAATTTCAACTCCCAACTGAACTCCGAAGAAAATTGAGTTTTCCCTCTGAAAAGAAGTTGATAAAGGACAATTTTTTCTGTCTGGTCCTCTGAAGAAGCCTTAAGAATGCGAAAAATCGAATGTCAGTGTCCCAACTATTCCAGGGACAGTGAAAGATAGAATGAAAATAGTCGAAAACCCTAGAGATGCCCGCCAAAACCAGGCATTATACCTATTGCGGATTCGTAATTATACTATGAGTGAAAGTAATAGGTTAGCTATATGAATTTATGAAAGTAGTTGTATTTCAAGGTCACATGCAGTGTGAAGGTCATAGAAGTGAAAACCTGAGGCGAACCAGCAACAGAGCTACCGTTAGTAGTCGTAGAAGCGAAATTCACTGTTATATTCTGTTGGGTCAAAGTATCCGCAGGAGCCGTAGATGCAGTAACCGTACTCTCAAAAAAGTCCAGTATGTCCGTAACGGCTGTCAGCTACGGACACATGGTCACAATGTTACGAGTAGTCATAGACAGTAACTATAGTTGTTGTATAGATAAGAGTGGCTATGAAGGTCGTATAAGCACTGCCTGTACTCGTAGCAGAAGTCAGAGTACCCGTAAAAGTCACAAAAGCAGTGAGTCATGGTGCAGGCCCGTGTAAGCCCCGGCCGTTGTTCACAGAGGTCGAAGTAACGCAAGCAGTCGTAGGCTACGAACGCCGTAAAAGTAATTAATGTAGCCACAGTAAAATTCAGATTGCCCGTATGGAGCATTGGCCGCAATCGTATTGAAGTGACAACGGCTGCAAAGATCATAGTAGTAGAGTCCGTAGGCATAGTGACTATAGGATTTACAGGAGCAGTGATCATAGTTATACAGTGAAGGTCGCGGTGCCTGTAATGGTCACAGCGACATTGTAATGGTCAATGGTAGAAGCAATGAGTCGTAGTTGAGGCCAGTGTCCGTAATGATCGTTCGGATAGAACTCAAAATTACCCAAGTGGTCAGAGATTGTAGTCATAGGTATAGTTTACAAAAGCTACAGTCGTCTTGGAAGGAATGATCATAGTGACACAGGGTGTCAGAGTGCCCTAAGTAGCCAAGCAATGACCGCAATCTTACTAAACTGACAATGTCCTTAAAGGTCATCGAAGTAGTATCCGTAGTCATAGTGGAGGTCAGTAAAATGTCCGTAGGAACCATAGGAGGAGTGATCATAGTTACAGTGAAGGTCATGGTGCCTGAATGGCCAATGAGGCGTAGTAGAAGGCCAGTGTCCGTAACGATAGTTGGGACAGAGTTCCAAGTGACCCACATGGTCAGAGATTTTAGTCGTAATTTATAGCTTACAAAAGATACAGATCCATAGAATCCATAAGAAAAATGTCCGTAATTACAAAGTAGGCCAGAGTGCCCGCAGTAGCGAAGTAATGGTCCCCATCACTAGAATGATAATGACCTTGAAGAGTTGCAAAAGTAGTGACCGTACACACATTAAGGGTGTGGCCACGTGGAGGCGGGAGCGCCATATTGGACCTATACCAGCTGTGAGTGCAACAAGGACGCAACACTTCGCGCCATTCTAACCTCCTTGTCGCACTCACGGCTTATCGCGCGTTCGCGCCAAATGTTTTGCTGCATGTGGCCGCTGCCTAAAGATCATAGTGCCCGCAATAGTGATGCAGGGGGTAAATCTAGTTTTAGCGGGCGTCAGACCCAATGTCCGTAACGACAGTGGGTACAAGACACCACACCAACCCAAGTAGTCATATACGCAGTGACCGCACTCGAAGAGTATGTTACTAGCGTTGCAGAGATTATAGAAGCATTGGACGTTATTGTAGTGGAAGCCACTGATTTTGATCGCAGAGACGACCGTTATTTTGACTACCGTGACGACCACGGTGACCCCCCACTACGACTACAATTGCTCCTATTGTGACCACTACAGGCAGTTCGACCACCATTACTAATACGGAATTTGTTACTGTGATGCCCACCAACTTTCTGACGTTCTTCACACGTAAGCTTATGACTTTTGCAGTGGATGTGACCTCCAATAAATTTTTCTACATCTGTAGAAAGAACGATTTGTATGTGCCATCTTTGTTACCTTGTAGGGTTGCTATCGCTGATCAGTTACCAGTTCGGTCACTATCTAACTTGTAACTTGATAATGTTTATAATCCCTGGAATCTGTGGGCATGTCCAGGGGTTTTGTCTATTACTGGTTGACCCTTCGTTTCCCTTGGTATAGTTACGAAGATCTGGAAACACCAGTTTTATTGCAAGAATTATTATCAGAAACATCAGTTTCACAAGTAGTCGATACGTGTGCGGGAACTCATATGACTAAACAGAATAAATTCTTGAGGAGACGGTAACAAAGAAAAGATTAGGAGGAGACCAAGGTGCAAAAGAAGTCCGAATAGGGAGCCAAAAAGGTTCGCGGACAAAAATGTACAAAAGACCGCTATAATTCGGTGTGGCACTCGCTGGGCAATCTCTTCGTGAAGTGAGGTGGACATATGTACATACAGTATAATTCTTCCGGGCGGCACATGTCGCTCACGTATAAAATGCCCCGCGGCCTAATCTCACAAAGCGTACCGGTATCAAGCTCTTTACAATTTACTCGTATCGCGTTTATTGAGTAGCATGCGCCATACAAATTATAGAGCACCTAAAAATGTGAGAGTAGGTGTAAGTATAGTTTTGGATAAAAAGGACCCTTTCATACAGCATCCGCTGCTTCTTTACACCTGTGCTTTGCACGTGCAATACATGGACCCACAGGTTGTTCCTGTTGTACTACTAAGTGAATGCCGTCTTTTTAAGGGTGCGTATATGCGATGGGGACTTACGCCGGGGGGTTGCGTAAAGTGCTAGTCTCATAGCCTCCGGAACGAGGAAGTACGCTATCGTTTCCGGCTTAGGGTCACGTGACATTTTTCCCTTGTTTCGCCACTCTTCTAATGGATTTATTGGGCGTTCTCTTTTTGAAAATTGTCGATAGTAAAGTGAAGCTGATTGCGATATTCCGCCATCGTGACTTCCGTTCAGTCTACCCAAGATATGAGTGATTCGATCATATGAAACCCTTAATATGAATAGTTCGTTTTTTTTTCTTTTTGAGTAGATGGTGTCAATATTGGCATGGAAACATTTCCATGAAAACCTCTAAATATTCTTAAGTTCTTTCAGCAGAAAATCAACCAAACAATATAAAGGAATTTTATACAAGAGCGAGCATGTCAAAAAGTTGGAATGAATCAAGGACCAAGTATGAAATTTCAAATTTGTATATCCATTCCTTACCCGAGTGGCGGAGTCATTTCAATTGAATTGCAAGTGTCTAATGCAGAAAATTCAAGCCATGGCTTGAAACGACCATGCATTCCTGCAGGGCAAATTTTTTGTTCCCCAGGTCGACAAGATTTCATGAGACCCTTGGCGAGACCCGTCTTAGTCCATAAGACCAATATTTCGTTTTGCGTGGATTTACTCAAAAGCGCGTCAAATTAGTTCATCTGGTAGCAAATTGCCCATTCCTATTTTCAATATGTTTCTGAAGATTAGATGAGTCCGATTAACCTAACCACCATGAGCTGATCTGTGTTTGCATCACCCAATCCTGTTAAATCTTACTTTCTATAGCTTCGTAATTTGCTGCGTAGTGTCCAGAATATGAATAATTTAAAGAAACTCAGCCCATGAAGCCTCCAGCCCAAAGATACGGCTATGAAGAATTAGCATTCTTCATATGGGTTCGTATGAAGAAAAAGCATATGTACTTGCAATTTTTACGATTTCTGTATCTTGGAACAGGGGGCTCTGTGACGTTGAATTGCTCTAGTTTTTTTTTTCGTGTTCTAGGAATAAATACCTAGTACTAAATTGCGACAATGTTTTTATCACGTTTGGTGACCCGAAAACTATGGGACTGCTTGTTAGTCAGGCCAGTTCCTGGAACGTTCAGTCACTTGATTACAATTTCCCTCAATTTATATGCGGGGGGAAATGCAATCTCGTACAAATTGACACCTGTAGGATTTTTCAGAATGTAAAGAAGAATTTTATGGGAAATTTTTTTATCACGAAAAGGCGTTATTGAGCAGTTGAAAAAGGCTAGTCCGTTTCATTTGGGATGGTTAGATTAGTCAAACTAGTTTGATATCCATAACAAATCGACCATTAATATAAAATTCTCTTCTATCTTTTCCAACTTTGCTCAACATTTACCCAATAAATCATTCGAGAAAGCTTGCAACGTTATATGCAACCTAGTCTAGAAGTGAAATTAAAACATCCACGACCCTGTTGTCCCCTGATGTTTCAATCAAGTGGTACGTTCCACTATTACTAAGGTAATTCTTCCATTTGTATTTCAATATAGATGTGTATACATTCATATCAAGTGGCGAGACGAAAGGTTTGCCTTACGTTGACCGAAAGGAAAAAAAACATGTCACACAATAAATGATCCTGCTTTGCGCCCGACACGCGTGAGAATATACGTGTACTTTTGCCTTGATCTTTGTAACCACACAGGTAAGCATATCCAGGATATATATTTTTGTAGGTATGCAGGGTATGTAAACCATCGAATCAATGAAACCGTCAACAATACATATAATATACATTATATGTCCAGCCCCCACATACGCCAAGTATTATTATTACCCTTAAGATTTTTCATCATCGGATATCGTCGTCGAGAGTTACATGAGCACATGATCAGCAGGACGCCACCGTGACACAGGTATATATAAAACTATATATAAGAAAAGAGAGTGAGCTGGCTTATTGTCACAGCAAAATTCCATACTCGCTTCCCTGAAATTCTTTTCACGCGGACCATGAAAAAAGGACTCTCAGTTTGGTTTGTACATATATATCTATGTGGGCTCGTGGGGCGGTGGCAGCGGCCATTATTATCGTTCGACCTACGACTCCCAAGGGGAGCTGCTGCCGTTTGGCGCATTGTCCAACGAAATCGCCGCCACCACGAGTATGTATAGTATAAGTTTCTCCTCCAGTTGCATCGATTCCGTGGCAATGGGCCGAATTTATCTACCATTCTGCTGTTTGGAGATATATATACCAAGGTGTGCCGGCGCGGACGTCTTCATTACTGTTCTGGATACAAAACGAGCTACAAAAGCACCAAATGAGACACTGACTTGTTATTTTTTCTTCTTCCTTGTCAATACGACTTGGTGCACTCTTTGCAAGTCTCGCGATTCGGTCGGCTATTTTTGTGACTTTGGTGGTACTGTCTACATCAGAAATCGGTGTTTGGCCCACACGGAGCCCTCGCGACCGCTCGCGGTTTTCGTATATTAGTCCGGGCGCCCACCTATGCTGTCGTATCCATATTAATTCCCACGAAGTAACTTGGTGGTTTCTTATGTATTTTGGGTCGCTGAATCAGATTTTTGAGGTCGCTTCCCCGAAAACCTGTGACTTTTTTAGTTATTAACAATTTTTAGTGCAAAATTAAGGTTTTTCGCCGATAACTCGGAAAATATGCATTTTCCGGGGAAAATGCAGGAGGTCAAAGTTGTAGATCGCAAGATTTCCCACAGAAAAGGTCCCCACAGTTTTTCCGGGAAACACCGTCCTTAGCCTGTATACGCGTGGAAAGCGTCTGGCGCGGTTAACATGGGCTTATATGGGCGAGCGCTGCTTCGTCTCTTTGATCTGCTACAGTTCCGATGCTACTTATTCTATCGAGATGCGACCAGAAGCATCTTAAAGAGGAAGAATTCTACTTTGTAATGTTATGAATCGCATTTCGCTGAAATCGAAAAATGTTGAGTAATTGAGAGGTTGAGTGCCTTTTTTCGTGCCACTTCGTAAGACGCTGTCCCGGGAATGCATTACTGGCCAAATAATCATGAGTTGAGCAGGCCAAGATTACTATATCTATAGATATTTATTTGTGCACGCAGTTGAGTTTGTTAATAACAAACAGCAATTGTTAATGCAGATGTATGTCCGTGAGTCCGAAATAGCTGTAGTTGATTCAACGACCGGATAGTTGTGCGACAAGTCGATACGTATATAAAGCAACGCACAGGCGTACGATCCACTCCCGAGCGCCTGGGGGCTTGGTCCTCTCAACCTCTCAATTACTCAACATTTTTCGATTTCAGCGAAATGCGATTCATAACATTACAAAGTAGAATTCTCCCTCTTTTAGATGCTTCTGGTCGCATCTCGATAGAATAAGTAGCATCGGAACTGTAGCAGATCAAAGAGACGAAGCAGCGCTCGCCCATATAAGCCCATGTTAACCGCGCCAGACGCTTTCCACGCGTATACAGGCGAAGGACGGTGTTTCCCGGAAAAACTGTGGGGACCTTTTCTGTGGGAAATCTTGCGATCTACAACTTTGACCTCCTGCATTTTCCCCGGAAAATGCATATTTTCCGAGTTATCGGCGAAAAACCTTAATTTTGCACTAAAAATTGTTAATAACTAAAAAAGTCACAGGTTTTCGGGGAAGCGACCTCAAAAATCTGATTCAGCGACCCAAAATACATAAGAAACCACCAAGTTACTTCGTGGGAATTAATATGGATACGACAGCATAGGTGGGCGCCCGGACTATATGGCCAATTTTGTTTCACGCGCGAAGTTCTTTCGGACGAGTTTCGGCTCTCCCACGGAGCAGGATTTCGAGGGTGACTTCACATAAGTATAATACTGTGGCCGCAGGCGGAGGCGTCGACTGCTCTCGCGATGTCGGACTATTGTTCACTCGATTATTCAGTGACATGCATTGGGAAGTAGAGTCAAATGGTGGTGGGCTCTTATTGTTCACGCGATCTGATTTTATAGTCTAGGATTCTATGTTGATCATTAGTCTGATAATGAGAACAAAATTAGAGATAGGATTGGTGCATATAATTGTCAAAAAATGAAATTGGTACGATAGGGAAATGATAACAGTTGAAGAATTCTTGTGATGAGCCAAAAATTTTAACGCCTTTGTAACGATCTTCCACTGCTGGACTGAAAAATGCATGATTGATGGCCATTTGGGAATATATCGTGACTTCCATCCCAGTAGAGTACACGGATGGAGCATAGTGCGAAAAATCATTAGTAAAGAAAGAACGAATTGGCGCTTCCGTTCCGCTCTTTAATAATAGACTTTGTTTTTCGTGTGGCATGGTGGTTGTTTATTGACAGCTTGAGACTTTAAAAAACGAGCAAGATGGGAAAGGGGGAGGGGGGTTGTACATTTCGTGAGACTGCGAAAATTGAAATTCTGCCCTTAATCGCCTTACCACACGGAATTGGATCAATTGGATCCACTGATCAAGCCTATCGCATAGAAAACGCGTTGACGAAGTCGTTAGTGACAAGCCATTGAAAAATTTTACTTTACAAACAAATTTTTTTTACATTTTGGTACCCCCTAGAAGGCTTGATGAGAACCCTAGATCTGCTAAGATCCCGTAAGCGAAGTGTTGTCGTCCTGGGCCAAAATGGTGACTAATGGATGTGTCAAAACTACGGGCGGGATCAAATTCTACATCAACTCTCGTCGAACTTCACGTCAAAAACATACTTCTCGGAAATTTCCGGTGATGTTACGAGTCAGAAATAAGATGTAGAGCAAAAACCACCAAAAAATCACTAAAATTGCACAGCATCGATATACTCATACGAAGCCCAAAATGTATGATCTTTATCCATTTGCGTTGCCTTTTAGCTTCTCAGCATCTCTAAAATTTCTCAAAACATGTTTTTGACGGAAAATTTGACGTAGGATTCGCTCGATTCGACCCCGCTATCAGTTTTGACCTATCTAGTCACCGTTCTAGTCCAGGATGAGAATACCGCGTCTAGGGAATTCGAGAGCATCTATTTTTCCTAGCTTTCTGGAGGGGGGGGGGGTGTACGAAAATTCTCTTGAAATACGTTGTTAGCGAGGAATTTGATGGCAAAGACGATCACACTCTCAGTTTTGCTGTAAAAGATCTCAACTATGCTTTGAAACGGGAAAACTCGTACCCAGGGCGTGATACAACGGCCGTACTCGCGTGCGCGAAACCACGGATCTGGGGCCGATAAATAAGACACGTCTTCGCCGAAAAAATCCCTAGGAACCCCGTCGCGTACGCGAAGGACCACGGCCACGGGCCCAGCCTTCGCGTACGCGATAGGGCCCATTCTTCGCGTACGCGAAAATTTTCGGGGAGACGCCCCGCAAGAGTCTTTGCGTGCGCGAAGAGAGTCCTCCTTCGCGTACGCGAAAATTTTCCGGTTCGCGCACGCGAAGATTGCGGGGCGCCTCCCCGAAAATTTTCGCGCACGCGAAGAATGGGCCCTATCGCGTACGTGAAGGCTGGGCCCTTGGCCGCGGTCCTTCGCGTACGCAACGGGGTTCCTAGGGATTTTTTCGGCGAAGACGTGTCACATTTATCTGCCCCAGATCCGTGGTTTCACGTACGCGGAGCGTCGCGTACGCAAATTTGCACACGCGAGTCCGGTCGTAAAGACACGCTGTACTTTTTAACCCATAAACATGACCATAATTCGAAAACAGACGGGTAAAGGTGCTGTTCTGAGTTCAGATTTGAGTTCAGCAGCTCAAAGTACATCGAAAGTATCTCCCACCTTTTCTGATCAGATTTCTTCTGTGGGCTTTTGTGATTACATATATCGAATCGTCATTTTTTTTCGACCATCTGTGCATTTAGTCAACTATGCTATATTGTATAATCAGGGGCGCCCCTCTGGATAATATGAATGAATTCACACACGAGCTAAAACTAGGTATGAAAATCCACACCTGGCTCTCTTAACCTTCCCGAGTGAACCCCCCTTTTGTGGCAACTCGGAAAGAGTGAGATTCACTCGGGCCCGAGTGGAATTCTCACTCCGAAAGAGTGAAACTCACTCTTTTCGGAGTTGCCACAAAGGGGGGGGGGGGGTTCACTCGGAAAGGTTAAGAGAGGGGAAATGATTAGACATGAGCAATAAAATACGAAAGTTTCCGTCATCGCGTATCTAAGTATGTTCAAGTCTTCAATCCGATGTCAGAGGAACCTTTCAAAAATAATAAAATTTGAATTTTGGCAAATTTGTGATGTACATGCATGAACTTTGCTGAATCTAATTTTTTCAAAACACAGTTTTTTCAGCAGACACATTATTCACTCAAAGAGTTTTGTTTTCCATTAATTTACTGAGAAAAGAGTTTAGATCGGGACTTTTTGATTCTTCAGTTTTGATTTTTTTTTTACATTTTACACTAGTGCTCGTTCCTCAAAAAATCCACGCCATCTTCTTTCTCATTAAAAATTTCCATCTGAAGAAGGGAGGGGGGGGGCTCGTCTGTAGGTGCGTCTTCATTCCTGAATGTGCCCAATACTAGAATGTCACTCTGGAGTCCAGAAGCTGGTTCTGATAAGCAGATGGCTGGGATAATGCCGAGACATCTTTGAGCTGCAGCCCTTTGGATTTTTGTGGCGATGAATGTGTAAAGTTTTTTTTCAGCTATTTCGCGCTTCAAGTGATCTCCTCTATCTCGGGTGGTAATTGATAATGGATATTTGACATGATTCTTGCAAATGCCATCTCGTTGAAAACGATCAACGGTTCTCTAAAAATGGAGCGTCAAATTATGAGTTTTAGGAAAACGATAGACGAAAACTAATATTTCTTCTGAACAACGAGCTTTCGCATAAAAAGATTCAGGCGATGAAATGATATTTACAAGAAGCTATAAAAACATCCATCAGAGGGCGTAACTAGCTTTATTTGTTCTGGTTGACACTTATAGAATTACGGTGCACGACACGGTGTTAATATCCGAAACGCAAGCCCTGACAAAGTCATCGTCCCACAAGACATCAAACCATCTTTGAATCGTCTTTCTTTCAAGTTGCACCAAAGTATAACAGTTCTAGTTCTCCCTGTTACAGTACATAGATGTTGGTGATGTCCTTCTGCGAAGTACCGCGTGCGACGTTTCTTTTGCACGATGCTGTGATGGTAGAATATTGCCTTGGTCGGCTTTTTCCAAACGAGATCTGCCGAAGAAAGACGAATAACGCCCTCATGGCTTTCTGCCTTTTCTTAACGTGACGAATCGTTATATCCATAAATGACCATAGGTATAACATACCTGTGTCTAAAATTTTCGAAGCAGTTTTTCAGCGGTTTAACGTCTAACGCGAAAAAGCTGACGTATAAAGAAAAGAGACCGGTCCTCTATACATTGGCGTAGACGCGCAACTTTTTCAAAGACGACCATCGATTATTGCCTACTGATTCTTTTCCGGTGTATTTTCTGACGCACTGGTATTCTTTAAGCGCTTGCCTCATCCCTTCATTCCATTGTGAATATTTGGGCAACAATGTTTCAAGCTTATTTTAGCGGTCGAAGTCCCTCGTGATCGCCTTAAATTTCAGGGACACGTTCGTTTAGTTGTGCTGTCACGCAATTTTTAAAAGGTGTCGGAACGGTTCTCTTTTCTTTTTCTTGACCCTTGATTTGTATCTGAAGTATTTTGGGTTACAGGTATTGTCATAGGTATAATTGATCATATAAAAAGTTTTCAGTACGTCATGTACAAGAAGATACAATTTCAGGACCTTGTGATTGGTAATTAATAAAAGTTTGATTCGATTCCTGTTACGGATAATATAAGAACCTGAAACATGGAAATAATCATAGATACTTTCGTTTCAGGGCATCACTTATGAACAGTGATTCCAACCATTGTCAATTTCCAGAGATTCAAGAATTGATGAATGGTCTGCTGGGCAGTTATTACAGTTTTCAATTATAATATTGAATTACCGTGAAGGATGAAAAATGAACTCGAGGAAGTTGAATTCAAAAGTAGAACGTCTTGTTCAAATTAGCAGGAAAATCATCGCTTTTGTGAGATATTACAGTACAAGCAAAGAAAAGTCGAAAAAAGAAAATACTAAGGCGGTCTCGAAGAAAGTCACAAGCACGTGGGAGGAGCGTGGAGAGAAACTCCGCATTTTGAAAACTGCATTCACCACTGTTGGGAAACTCAGATCCGAATGTTGGGCACGTAAAATTGAAAGAGAAAGAATTGCGGTAAGAAAAATGGAATAGACAGACAGACAAGGGCACCGCACCGGTCAAACTGTCCCGCCACAAATTTGAAGATGAAACATAAAAAAAAGAGGCCGATCTTAGGGGCCGGTCGGTAGCCATCATCATCTGCCTCCCCAGCATCCCTTATTTCGTTTTAGAAGAACTCATCATCTTTATAGCAAGGCCACTGGCCCAATCGCCATATCTTTGAACGTCATCGTGCTTGCAAGTCACGGTCTTTGAATTGCGCGCCCTCTACGGGCGCTCATATATGTGTATTCTGAGAATACTATTCTCCCCCGCGGTGAGAAAAACAGAAATTGATTCTAGGCCTCTTGGCAGCCGGCAATTCGCCGCGCTAATACCTGATGTGCATCTCATCCATCGAAGGACCGTGTACTTTTTTTTTAACAAGATGCAGGTGGAAGCGCCGGGATTACCATGACGTCGTGACGTCGCACTTTTTTTCAACACCATGGTTACAATACAGCTTCATCGTGACTGATGAAAAAAAATGCCACGATCGAGTGTTTTATATAGTTTGTAGCGTGTCGTAGCCCAAATTATGTTGAGACTGTTACGAGGTATCTTAGAAATTCATTCGAGGGCGAATGTATACATGTCTGAATCAGATGGTCCTATAGTATTTTGGATAGGTGAAGGGCAGCGCAAAATATGTCTATTTACGGGGCTGATTTCACTGATAGATTTGATGATGAGTCATTTTTGCGATTTAACACGTTCACTGTGAAGGCAAAATCGCGATTCCGGTCTAGATTGCGAGAGAGTACAGATGCGCAATTTCAGCAGTTACGGAAGCCAAACTTCTTGGAAAATCATCATTTTGGCATCTATTCACAGTATTTCTGTGGATTTGACTGGGCCCTACCAGTGGAGCCCATCGCACACAGATTCGGCAGCCATCTTTCTGTGCGGTGGGCCCTACCGGTGAGGCCCAAAAAATTTTCTATAACGCTGAGAATATCCATCAGGGTGATAAGGGGTACCAACCAAATCCTCTAAGTCGAGGTTTGTAGCCTCCAGGAGGACCTGCGCTACAGTATACCCTCCGGGCATATAATGATCGTGATCATATTTTTGTCGCGCTTGCAACAAACATACATTGCTAGGCTTGATCTTAGGCTGCGGTTCATTGACGTATGATCGATTTGTCCTAAACTTGTCTTTCGTGTAAATTGAGGATTGCACGAGTGAGGCTCGACATTCTCCAACGTATCCTAATTTAGTTTGTAGGTCTTAAAATGAGCTTTCGAATGAGCCAAGACACGTTGAAAATCGTCGATCTCAAACGGGATGATATGCTACTTATCGATTGATCTCACTACGCGATGAATAAATAATTATCCATTAAACCACTGGAAGGTTCCGGGAACCATGACACGACGCCCTAGATACGTAGTCGTCCGCGGACATTTCTACCTACCCACAACGTTGCTGGTGGGTCGTAGGAACGCTCGGCAAAGGTTGCATTAGTTCCGGGGGAAACTTTTTGTGGTACGTTTCGGGAATGAATGCCGTTGGGTGGGAAATATCAACAAATACTGTACTAAAAATGCATCACCGGCAAAAGTCAAAATGCTCATTTTCAACTTCATTATTCCAATTCGAGTGACTATAGCTTATTTGAAGTCTATTTGAAACGATGGGAATAGTTTTCAGAATGATTTCAACAGGCAATGGTATAAATTTATCAAGATTTGCAAAATTGCTTTTCACCTAAACTGGGAAAGTGACAGAAAGATGACATCATTTCCTGGAATTTTCAGAGAAGATTAGTGCTCTCTGAATCTACAGGAAAAAGTTCATATATACTGATTCTCAAATGGTTAAGTTATATGATAGTAGTTTTTAGATGATATAATTTACAAGGGATTTGAGAGAATAAAAAAAGTAACATTCGTGGAATGTGCCATTTGGCTACCACGTGGGTTCGAGTGTAACTAATTCCCACGTGGGTAACTAATCAGATCGGCCCCGAATCATTTCTACATTTCCTAGAAAATTTAACGGTATTTTTCCATTTTTCGTGCTTGCGAAGCTAAGGTAACACCAAGGAAATTGCGTTTCGTACGGGTGGTACCAAATTCTTTTCGAGATTTTTTTAGTTCGACTTACCCGCAGGTACTGTAGCACTCTCGATTCCATGCCTCGCAAGACCTTCAAAATCCGTTTTTCAAAAATGCAAAACTCGGATCTGGAGCTGTTTTAAAACACGGAGATTATTTGGAAAACAAGAAAGCTAATATACGAGTGTACTCAACATGCTCCCCAAGTGGTTATCTTAAAAGAACGTGCAGTGCAACTTTTTTTGTCACCCAGAACGTTTTTATCATGACGCCATGGTTTTTATCACGTCAGAATGGAACAGAAATGTTGTTGCTGACCGGGCGAAAAGCTCCAAATGTGGTTGCACGGTTACAGACACGCATGATAAATATTATTCCTTTCGCCGTCTCTCTCGCATTCATTGTTGGGTTCATGGCGCAAAAACATCATTGAGTTATATAGGGGCGGTTGACGGTTGACTGTTTTCAAATCTCCCGGGCTGCTCTCGGCAAAAGGGCGGGCAAAATATGTTTGTCTGCTGCGTTCTGTTTTTTGGCGCGAGAGCCATATTATGAATGGGCGTGCGTGGCGGGCGTGCGGGTGGATGGACGCCGACCCAATCCTTGAAAATTTTTTTTCGATCAGAGAAAATTTTCTGCCACTATTTTTATTGGTGCACTCGCAGGTATGTTTGTATACATTATCATACAGATTAATTTTTCAGGAATCAATGACAATTGTAAGATGTTAATTAGTAATATATAGTTAATATATTGTTGTTTTTCCAGGTTATTATGACAGTTCATGGTTGATACCTATTATTGCCCATCCAGCCAACTTATTAAAATTTATCAAGATGCAAGACTCTAAATATATCCAAGAAGTCAAACAGCAGTTGGAATGTCTGCAAGATATCAATTCATACATCAGTAATGGAGAGAATATTTTGCATCAGACTGTAAAACGTTGTGGTCGAGTAGAGGTTGTCAAATATCTACTGAAGAGAGGTGCCAATGTGCACAGTACCACAGATAGTGGAAAAAATGTCATAATTTTGGCAGTGAGTAGTGTGAACAAGAACAACTACTGCTCAATAATGGAATTAGTCAAATTCCTCATAGATAAAAAAGTCAGTGTCGTTGCTAGTGATGGTTCAGGTGATTGTGCTTTGCACCATCTTATTAAAAACTGTAAAAGTACAAAGCAGATTATATCCTTGGCTGAACTATTAATTCAGTCTGGTGCTCGAGTGAATGCTATCAATAAGTGTGGAGAATCAGCGCTCTACTTAGCTGTTGGTTACAGAGATTTGTCTCTCAGCAAATACTTGGTTTCAGCTGGAGCATCTTTGTATTGTAGAAGAAAGCAGATTAAGTCAGCCTTGGAACTTACTGTTGAAAAATGTGACTTAAAGATGACAGAGCTGCTAATGAGGATTTGCAAGAGACCTAAGAAACTCACCAATAACCAAAGCAGTTTGCTGCATATTGCAATCAAATCTACAAGACCAGGTGATAATCCACCATGTCCAATATTCTCATATTCGCACATTATTTACTTACTTCGTAAGTCCTTTCTCATCTTGATTTTGTTTCATCCAACTGTTACTTAGCTATTTTAGTCGTTCCAAGTACTCTTTGGAAAACACGTGATTCAGACTTATTTCTCTTACTAAAATTGCTCTTCACTTTCCAGGCAAGGAACGAAGAGATCTCATCAAGACACTGTTGAATGGTGGCGCTGATCCAAATGTATGTGACTCTTCCTCATTAACTCCTCTGCATCGGGTCCTCTGGGAGAAAGATGAAGACTGTGCAAAGATACTCATTGATCACGGTTGCATCATTGATTGTGAAGATGGATTCAAAGATACACCACTGAGGATAGCAGTTCGGGAGCAACTCAGATATTCTGTGGAATTACTCTTGCTGAAAGGAGCAGACCCCAACAATGTCAAAAATATGCACGTGTACAGAAATATGTATGGAAGTGTTGCATCCAAAGAAAGTATCATGTGTGATGCAATTTGGAGGGATGATTCCTCAATTGTGCAACTTCTTTGGATGCATGGTGTTAACAGGAGCTCCAAAGAAGATGTAAGTTTCTTCCTTGGCCTTTCAGCTAGATGTAACAATATTGCTCGGGTAAAGTTTTTTTTGAGTAAGGGAGCTGATATCAACTTTGCAATTGGATTGGATCCTTTCAATCCGCTACTAGCCGCCCTTTGTCCTTCGGAAAACGTACCAGAAAATATGGTACAGTTCCTTATAGATAATGGTGCTGATGTATTAACAGGCAACCCCATAGATTTTGCGCGAAAATACAATAGGTTCGATAGAGGTGCGCTTTGTTTGATTAGGCATTATGCTCTGTTGACTATTGGAAATCCAGCTATATGTGAAGATATCCTAAGGCAATTCGAAAACAGTACAGGTTATACAAACTATTTTTTCAGTTGTGTGTTTGAGCTTTCTCAAATGCAATGTAAGGATAAGATTCCTCTAAGCAACTTCACCCCATATGAAGTCCTCATAAAAAAAGATGATGAACTTGTAAAGTGTATTCAGAATCAGTCAGTGGTGAATTTTATAAAATCTGATGAAGCATCCACATTTTATCCTAGATATTCATGGAATTTACGCTACAGGTTGGCACAAGGGCGAGAGAGATTGAATTTAATCAACAAAAGTAGAGTATTTTTTAGCATTGCTCTACCCTCTAGTATTCCAGTTGAAATAGTAACTCTAATCAGTGAGCATCTAAGCAATGAAGATTTGATGACTCTGTCAAAAATTCATCTTAAACCTCGGGAAATTCCCAAAAAATTTACCATTACCTTGAGAGAAGCGAGAAAGCGGAAATATGTTGTTTGAATCCATAAGTTGAGAATCTAAACCATAGAGATCGTAATAATGGACGGACCCCACCAGTGCCATCAATTTTTCGTGATTTTTCATCGCGAATCAATTTTTTGTAATTAAGGAGAATCCCAACGTTTATGGAGTGAAAAAGAGCCCCCAAATATCCGTTCCTCGGCGTAATGTATCGAACATGATCAGTTGATACAAATAGAATTTTTTTGAATAATCTAAAATTTTGCGAGAGAAAAGCAGTTAGAGTCGAGCTATGTAATGAGTCATTTCTCGATAGAGCGTAATCTGTTCAACTACGTTTCATGTAAAACGTAATTGAACATATTCTTGTGCACTTTGAAACACTATGACAAGATTGAAATATTACATGATCGACAAAACAGTGATGGTTTATTCATGCTTTTACACTCGCTAGAATGATCAATTTTTGTCTTGAAAAAAAAAGGGGGGGGGGGTTTATGTCAATGAAATCCGTTAATATTCTATTTTGAAGATCACCTAAATGTTTTCTCAAAACGAAAGCTGCGTGCATTGAGAAGCAATCCTAAGCCGTTTGCACTCTTATCGTCGATAATTTATTATTAGTATAATTATTAATAATGATTAATATGGTAATTATTATACATTTATGCATTACACTGATACAATAAGGGGATGTCTGATCAGTCTGACTCGAGTCCTACTTTTATATCTTACTTCCATAATCATTGCTGAACTTTCAAACTTTTGATAATTTTCCAAGACATTATAAGAACGTGGATGGTAACACATTTCATTGATTCTGAACAATTTCGTAATAACCGCCCTGTATGTAGAACATCTAGAAACTTAACTCATTAGGCGATCCGGAGTACTTCACGAAACTTCATATGCGAAGTAGTTGTGAACTAAGGTGTGAATAATTTTGAATCAAAGCCCATTTCCTTATTTGAGAAATCTGTCTCTTCGACTCACGTTTGAGGATTTGGGTGACATGAGCGAGCAGATTTTCGACATGCTCTATCGATTTTTTGATAACGGAACTTTGACTAGGAATTTTGAGATGTCATTTTCCCCGACTTGGTGGAGATTTCCGCTACAAATAAAAATTATATCGGAATGCTATACCGATTGGCAAATCAAAATTTCCCATTGAAAATTTTCGGAACATAATTTGAGACGAAGTTTCTGTCAAAGATTCTGATTGTTATCTATTTTAATCATGTTCCTGCAAGAAAATGAAATTTTGCATCAACCAATCGATAGAGGGCCCCCAAATAATACCCTTTCAGGCTATCCAAAGTTCCATGTTGCGGTAGTGGAAAAGATATAATATGAAATAACGAATGACCAACGAGATAAAGGTTACATATTAGGGTACATACAACATATATATGTATTATGTAGACATAAGCGAGGATTTTTACGGTACGCTCCATCAATGAGCCGCAGTGAAATCAATAGAAATGCGATTAAAATGCACAGGGACAGCACTTTGGGCTCACTCGAAGGGTGGCGTCGGTGGCATCCTATTAGTTGGTTTCTAAAGGAAAAAAGGTCCATCGTTCGAGCCCGCGAAACAAGATGATGTAAGATGATATGTAGGCGAAGTTTCGATTTTTCTACGATCTTACGCGAGAATGTTCCTGATTTAGTGGTTTTGTGACGAAAGAACTTTTTCGGAAAAGTTTGGACGTGCTCCAATAATGCCACGGGAATCCGATTTCTTACATTACGAAACTAATCTGAAAAGATTGACCACCCAACTTTTCACGTGTTATGGTTACTTTGATTATTCATGGTGCCAATAATTGCATCAACATATTTTCAATTGGAGCTACAAAGTGCTCTCCGGTGGTAATACCGATTTCCTGGATACCATGCAAAGGGTGACTTGAACTCTAATGTAATGTTTTCATCTCATTTCTCGGTCAATTTCACATCGAACTGAAGTATTAAGATCGAGATTAATATTTTAATCCTACATGAAAAAATAAGGCGATCGTAGAGACATGGAGGGATGGATGAATGAACTTGGTGCATATAGGCTTTCTAATTGTCAAAAATCGAATTAACGTAGTACTATTGGCACATCACAAAAAATTTCCGGAAAGTCTCCTCTGTCACATACTCACGTCCATAGGAAAATCGATCCTTGGGAGATGAGAATCGTGCGTTGGCGACTCAGCGCAAATGCGTGGAGAATATTGAGAGGAAGGTTTCTTTTTTCCTGAAATTTTCGCGTGTCCTGTATGTTTTCAACAAAAGTTGCAGGTCACTAAACCGAGTGTGGCATGCCACACCCAAAGTGCTGCCCCTGAAAATGTAGCTTTTCTTGAAATTTTAGATTTTTCTCGAATTCAATCGAAATTATCAAGAAAGATTATTGTAATCAATTTCAGGAAATTTTAATGGATTTTTGTATTAATCAATCGACGGAGGAAAAAGTACCTGCTATGATATAATACATTTCAAGAAGCAGTCACAGAGAAAACTATGTCGAAATGATCACTGTTGAATAAAATGATACTATTGATTTCTGAGACATCTTTTTGCAGAAGTTCTCTAGTTCATATGAACCAGTTTTCTCTCGGCATGCTCTATTGAATTTAACTTCAATTATTTAGATTACGATTAAGATGAAGTTTTTTCGTGGAAATTCAGATTTTTCAAGAAAATAGAGACCTGTTAGAATGGAATAAGCATTCGTATTAAGCAATCGATTTTGAATGCCAAAATAAATATCTGGTTTTACTGGCCGGGAGTTCCGTGATGGTATTCTGCACAAAGATACCTTAAAACAAAGAAATTAAGTTTTGAAAATATTCCGCACTCCTATTTCAGAAAATGTATGAGTAAGAAATTACCTTAGATGAAGAGCTGGAAAATCCCCGTTCTTATTACATATGATGATTGAAGTTGAAATCGATAAAATAAAAAGTGCGAGTTAAAATTTGTTTTCCTCCTCTCTTATGGTATTATTCGCGCTCATTTTTTAAAAATTGTACACATAGCCGTTGTATTCGATTGGATCTTGAGAAATTTCTCTTCATATTTAGCTGTAGTATGAAAGATGGAATTGTACACTGTAAATAATATATGTGTGAATATTTCACCGTCATCAATTTGATATCTACTATGATTTTGTATCATGTCTATTTTTAATAAAATTATCTCGAAAATTCGGAACGATTTGTTATATTGATGAGAGAGGTAATTTGATCGAGTAGCTTCTAGATTTGTTTGTAGATCTTGATACGGACTTCTTACAAGGGGAAGCGGGAGTCTCCGGGTCCTGAAATCTCACCAAAATTTTTTCACAGTTTCGTACCACCTAGAATATGAAGAATCTAAAGTAACTCTGTCAAATGGGCCTTCTGTTCTGAGCTACAGCCAGAAACGTCAACATTGCTAGTATATCTATATATATCACTTTTTATCATGGGCCTATATGGGCAATGCTAATGTAATAAGCTGTAGCTCTGAACGGGAGGCCCATTTGACAGAGTTGCTTTGGGTTCTTCATATTCTAGGTGGTACGAAACTGTAAAAAATTTTGGTGAGATTTCAGGACCCGGAGACTCCGGACTCCCCTTGCTAGTCTTATATGGTACTTGAAAGACAAATTCATTCCGGTAATGCAGAGGGAATGAGATGAATGACAAGATTCTCCTTTTTCTAATTAATTATAAGAGAAACATTACGAATGCGCACGGCAACTCGATGCGCTGAAAAAACCTGCAAGAACAAGCGAGAATCTAGCAAGATAAGCATGCCCTATCATTACAGACATTAGACAATGACATTTACCGCGTTGTTTTTTCAGAAATTCGAAAATGAGCAATGACTGAATTTCCTCACGTTTTACTGAGTTTACACTGGAGCTACCCTAATAAGTATGAGAGCTTATTCCATTTTTGACGCCCATAGAGAAATTACAGCCGAGGACAAAATGATTTGTCAAATTTTGCTGAAAAATTCTCTCGCGAATTAGCAACTGCTCCATAAAGAATATTCTTCAAGAAGATTCCCATCACGCCTCCACAAAGTTTTTTGTGTAACGACAAAAAACTGCGTGGCAGCTCTCTAACGCGTGAGTTACTGAAGTATGCTCAATGACGAGAATTTTATCTGGCAATCGCAAATAGGAATTTTCAGTCAGTTTTCTACCAAATTCAAGTTTTTTTTCATTTTTCACTCACATGCAGCCGCAGACTCGATTCGTCCGTGTGTGTTCGCGCTGATATTGTTTGCTGGTATGTTGCCGCGAGTGACAGTATAGCCTTGCATGCATCAGTCAGTGCACCACAGCAAGCACAAGTTGGCACCAACATTGTCAGGTATAGAAATTCTAAAGAGTGATTTAGATTAAAAAAAACACCTTATTCCCAAAACGCGTTCCAAAATAACTCCTTATGTTCCTGTACTTTTTATAATTGATCGATGATTATGCGCATTGCATTCAACGCTGTGTGGCTTCACGGTAGCTCGTACCGACACGCAAATATAGACTTAAAAAAATTCCAATTCTCCTAATAAAAACTCCTCCTCCACGGTTTTGCAATCTCATGATTTGTTTTGCTGCAATTCATACAATAAACTTTCTCACTCAGAGTCCAGATCACATGCTGTACTCTACGTTGCGTGATCCACATGGTGATCTGGACTTCGGGTGTGATGAATTATTATATGAATTGTAAAACAACAAATTATCGGATTCCAAAACTGTGGAGGAGGAGTTTTTATCAGGAGAATTGGAATTTCTTAAGTCTACTTGCGTGTGAGTACGAGCTACAGGGAAGCCACACAGCGTTGAATGCAATGCGCTGCATGCGCATAGTCAATGTATAATTATGAAAAATACAGAGGGATAAAGAGTTTTTTGGAACGCGATTTCGGAATAAGGTGTTTTTTTTCATCCGAATCATTCTTAAGAACTTCTATACCTGACAAAGTTGGTGCCAACTTAGACCGGTAAGGTAACTCACCGGTGAGCCACTTCGGCTTCCGTAGTTCCGTAGTAATCATCAGTGATTATTGTGGATCAAGTGTGGTGTGGATACTGTGGATGAGACGATGAGTGTGGATCAGTGACAATTGGTGGCGGCAATCAGGTGGTGATAAGGAGTATTCAACTGCTTATGGGAGGACTGCTGACATTATTTTCTGTTCTGTGGTTGTGTTCAACAATTGGCAGTGATCGGCAGTGTTTGGTAACCAGTGATAACTGATAATCAGAATTCCGCAGGTTATGTTTCGGCACGCTTCGGTGATCAGCACATGTTAACGTTTTATATCCCGAGAGAATATTGTTTTGGATCAGTACAAGCAGTGTACATACATACTACATTCATGGAACTATCTTCCAATAATCCATATACACCAGAGGAAGTGTACTGTATGTAAATACGAAGCTGTGTTTGTTTAATTGAAATGTTCAGCTCGGTGAAGAAGACGATTTATCTACTCAGCTACAACCATAGCTACAACAAATGTTGATCAAGATGGAAGATTCAAAACACATCCAAGAAGTTGAACATCAGTTGCAAGGTCTGCAAGGTATCAATGCATATATCAATAATGGAGAAAATATTTTGCATCAGACTGTAAAACGTTGTGGTCAAGTAGATGTTGTCAAATATTTACTGAAGAGAGGTGCCAATATGCACAGTACCACAGATAATGGGAAAAATGTCATACACTTGGCAGTAAGTCATTTGAAGAAGAGTAATTTCTGCTCCATGATCGAACTGATCAAGTTCTTCATAGACAAAAAAGTTAATGTCAACGCTTATGACGATGCTGGTAATAGTGCACTACACTATCTTGCAAAAAATTGTAAACACGCCCACCCAAGTATATTATTAGCTGAGATACTAATCCAGTCTGGTGCTCAAGTGAATGCCGCCAACAAGTTAGGAGAATCGGTGCTCTACTTAGCTGTTGAAAGCAGCAATTTATCCCTCAGCAAATACTTGATTTCAGTGGGTGCATCTGTAAAGCATAGAAAGAAGCAGATCAAATCACCCCTGCAAATCTGTGTTGAAAAGTGTGATTTACAGATGACCAAGCTGCTGATGAAGAATTGCAAGAGTCCTGAACGAGTCATAAACAGCCAGAGTAGTTTGCTGCATATTGCAATCAAATCCACAAGACCAAGTAATAATTCATTGTGACAAATATCGTATATTATTTGTGTATGCGTTTCTTACTTTGAAAGCTCATTCTATACTTTTGCCTCATTGTACAACGATTACAGCTCTAATATATAAGTATGCTGGCAGTTCTATATTCTGAACTATTCCTAATAGATTTTATGAACTTTTTGCAGGTAAGGAACGAAGAGATCTTGTACAAACATTGTTAGATGGTGGTGCTGATCCAAATGCTTGTGACTCATCTTCATCGACTCCTCTACATCTGGTCATTGGGGATGGTGATGAAAACTGTGCAAAGATACTCATTGATTACAATTGTATCATTGATTGTGAGAATGATGCTAAAATGACACCACTAAGGATTGCAGTTGTGAATCGACTCAGATATTCTGTAGAATTACTTTTACTGAATGGAGCAGACCCTAACCATGTCAGAAGTTCACATACATGGGGCAGACCACCAACGAGTGTTGTATTTAAAGACAGTATCATGCGTGCTGCTATCTGGGGTGGCGATTTTTCAATTGTGCAACTTCTATGGAAACATGGTGTGAACATGAGCTCCAAAGAAGACATAGGTTACTTCCTTGGACAATCAGCGTCATCTAACAATATTAACCTCGCCAAATTTTTTTTGAGCAAGGGAGCTGATATAAACTATGGAATTGGATTCGATAATTTTAACCCGTTGTTATGCGCCCTTTGCATTTCAAATGACGCATCAGGTAGCAATATGGTACAGTTCCTTATAGATCATGGTGCTGACGTTATAGCAGGTACTCCCCTAGACTACCCGCGGAGATATAGTAATTTCAAGAACAGTGCGCTCTGTTTCATTAGGCATCTTGCCTTATTGGCTGCTAGAAATCATGAAGCTTTAGGTGAAGATACTCTCAGTCAATTTGCAAAATGTGCTAGTTATAAAAACTACTTTTTCCAGTGTTTGTACGAGCTGTCCCGAATGATGAATAAGGTTCCCCTGAGCAACTTTACCCCATATGAAGTTCTCGTGAAAAAAAATAATGAACTCGTAAAGTGTATTCAAAATGAGCCTATGGCAAAATTTATAAAGTCTAAAGAAGCATCCAAGTGTTATCCGAGATACTCATGGAATTTACGCTACAGGTTAGCACAAGGGCAAGAGAGATTGAATTTGATCAATAAAAGTAGAGTATTCTTTAGAACTGTTTTGTCTTCTAGAATTCCTGTTGAGATAGTAACTCTGATCAGTGAGCAGTTAAGCAATGAAGATTTGATAAATTTGTCAAAAATTCAATCCACACCTCACAAACCTCCTGGTAAATTTACGATGACTTTAAGGGAATCTAGGAAGCGAAAATATTTCGCTTAGTTTGAGAAATGATGTATTGTTAGGTTTCATGTTCATTTCAAAATTATTCATTTTGCAATCGTTGCTTTACCGCCTTGACGGCTACCACAATTGATTGGGATCGCCTGAAGTATTTTTTGAAGCACATCTGTTAAATAGAATATGATTCCTAATCTATGACAATGTGTGCATATACATGGTAGTTATGCACTGGAGTTCTTTCTGATTCTGTATCAAGTTCTTTTAATAAAATCATCTCCAACATTCTGAAGGTTTTATTCTGTTGATAAACGTGGAAATTTTAAGTAGTTACCGGATTAGTTTGTTGATTTGCCTGGAGAGTTATTTTTTCTTTTATCAAGCTTTATCAGCTCCATTACAGAGCCATTTAGCTACATTAATTCAAAAGATGAAAATTTTGTTCATATCGTGAACTAAACACAGAAAGAGAGAATAAAAAAATGATACATAAAAGTGCAAGGATTTACTTGGGCTAACTTCTCGTACACTTGATACATTTCATACATCTATATTGCAATCATTCAAGAATTTAACTGTAGTTTGATATAAGGGCGGCTCCGGATCAGAACGGTATGAGTCCATTTTGGTGAAAATTGAGTTTTTGACGGAAAACGATAGAGAATAAGGTAAGTGTGCCTAATATGCCCCCACTACTTTTGTTTTGCTCATAGTTTTGGCTCATTTCAATATTATTCAACGTATCTTAGCTCGTTTTAAAGATAATTTTAAGACCTTCAAAATGAGCTGAAGTACGTTCGATTTCGAGGAATTAGAGCCGAGCTATCTTGATTTTTGTAGGAAAAGATTTTTTGTGAGTTTTTGGCAATGTGTTCCTAATATGCCCCCATAGACATTTCGCGCCTCTGAAGCTCTGGAAAAGCCATATCGGTTCCGGCGCATGACGGTGATGTATTGATTGGACAAATATTCATATTTCAAGGTATTCTTGATGATTTAGAGTGCACATAACCTCAAAATTAACATAAAAATCGATTTTTAGCACATTTTGCGAGATCTGGTGCGTTTGAAAGGCTCTATGCTGTTGGATATAGCTAAATACACACACCTGATACTAATGTTATATCGATAAAAAAGTGCTAAAAGTACTTGCGGCATTGCGCAAAGCCCTCTATATGCGAAAAAAGGGGTGGGGGCATATGAGGGACACTGCACTTTTGTTTAGTAATGTGTGTGTAGAATCGGCTAGAAATCGAATTTTGCAACTTTGAAAAAGGCATCTTGAAGTTGAAACAAAAACAAAGAAAATGAGCTAAGATACGTTGAGATTGGTTGCACCAGTTTTGTTTGGCATAGCTTTTAGTAAGTAACAAAAAAGAAGTCGAAAGTACCAAAACCACTTTTTTTGTTTTAAGAAATGCACGTGCCATTCAGGGTCGGTTCAAAACGTTGATTTTCTCATATTTTAACGTAACAAACATGAAAAATATGCGCGGCAAGGTCTGCGGGTTCGTAACATGTGAGAACTTGAGTGGGGGCATATTAGGGAAATGGGGGCATATTAGGCACACTTACCTTACATGTGAAAAACATGTATGTACAACTCCGGAAGAAAAAGTCCATTCTGAAGCATCACAAGTAACATAACCATTTTTGGCCCGAAAAAAGTTTCGACTTTTTTCCGGATCAGAAGAGTGTAAGTCCATGTTCCCGCTCAATAATATTGCTTTTGGGTCTTTCACATTTAATATAGCTGTCGTACTTTTGCACGTAGTTAGAAGTCATAGCTACTACCAGAAACAACAAGCTATAGGTTTGCTATGTTTTCCAAATGATTGCATCGAGTGGTTTCGAAGGAGGTGGTCCGAAGTCTTCTTTTTTACGCATTTGGACATAGGGGAGCCTTTTAAAAATGAGCAATTTCCGGCCAGTAATCCATCCCTGGTAAAATTTTTGAATGAGTTCCACATGCGTACCACATGGTATCTCATGCGTATACAAAACGATACTAATGAGATATCATGAGATACCATGAATTTGTATGAAAGATAAAGAATCGTCTATTTCATGACTGAGGATTCCAAAGGGAACAGAAAAACGACTCCCCTGATCATCGGTACACTCGGAAGAGCTGAGGCGGGGAATTGTAGAACCCATGAGATACTATACGATACTGTACGATACTCCGTGAAAATTTATATACTCATGAGATACCATGAGATTCTTTGAGATACGGAAGACGAGGAAAAATGGTCTATCCATGACTGAGAATTCCCAAAGGAACTGAAAAATGACTCCCCTGATCATCGGTACACTCGGGAAAGCTGAGGAAGGAAATTGTAGAATCCCTGAGATACTATACGATACTGTACGATACTCTGTGAGAATTCATATACTCATGAGATACCATGAGATTCTTTGAGATACGAAAGACGAGAAAACATGGTCTTTGTGACATAAGCAGTATGGGAGATCATCGATATTATGGAGAGCTGCATCAGGAACATCGATTCTCGGGTTTGGACTCGGCAGAAGATGGAATTTGTGAATGAGCATGATATCGTACGATATCTCACGATATCTCACAAGTATTCGGAGTATGAGTTGAGAAGAAACGACACTGATACGATTCACGTAGACCTACGCGATACTACTGAGATATTATACGGTATTCAATTGATTCCATGCTACGATCATGAGATACTATCCGATACTAGTCTGATCCCATGACATACGTATAAGATATTGTACGATAATTTTGAGATTCTATGAGATACCGATGAGATATCCTGGAATACCTGTTTGATACTATGACGAAACAATGGGATATCACGTTGATACTCCACTCGATCCCATGACCTAACAGCACGATATCATATGGTATTCGTCCGATTCCATGCCTGACTCATGATATTCCGTCCGATACTCTCCCGATCGTATGACTTACTTATTCCATACAACAAGAAACTCGTCCGATCCCATGACATACGTATAAGATTCTGTACGATACTTCTGAGATTCTATGGAATACCAATGAGATATCATGAAATACCTTTCCGATACTATGACGAAACAATGGAATAGCAAATTGATACTCCACCCGATCCCATGACCTAACCGCACGATACCATACGGTGCCAGTCCGATTCCATGCCTTACTCATGATATCCCCTTCGATACTCCCGATCTCATGACGTACTAATTCCTTACAGCACGATACTCGTCCGATCCCATGACATATGTATGAGATATTGTCCGATTTTTTTGAGATTTTATGGAATACCAATGAAATATATCATGGAATTCCTATCTGATACTATGACGAAACAATAGGGTATTACATTGATACTCCATCCGATCCCATGACCTACCAATGAGATACCATACGGTATTCGTCCGATTCCATCCCATACTCAGGATGTTCCTCCCGATACTCATCCGGTACCGTGGTGCACCAATGAGGTACCATGCGATACTCATCAGATTGAACGACGTACCAATGAGATACTTTGTAATACTTATCGGTACCCATGACATACCATTGTGATACCGTGCGATACTCATGTGATCCTATGAAAAATCAATTAGATACCCTTCGATACTCATCCGATCCCAGAGAGATGACCACCAATGAGATATCATACGCTACTCGACCGATCCTGTGTTATACTCGTAATATTCCATCTGATACAAGCTCGGTCTCGTGTTGCACCAGTGAGGTATTGCGTGACACTCATCCGATCCTACGACTTATATCAATCAGATACTGTACGATACTCATCTTCTGGTCTCATGATGAATTGACGAAGTACCTCGCGATACTCATCTGACCCAGTGACCCATCAATGAGAATCCATACAGTACTCATCCGATCCTGTGACATTCTAATGAGATACTGTCTGATACTCATCCGATTCTAGGACATAGCAATGACATACTTTCCGATACTCGGACCGGACCTCACAACCTGCCAATACGATACTGTCCTATACTAATTCAATGATACAAGAGACTAGTGAGATACCATACGATACTATTCCGATAAGCTGCAGACATCTCCCTTGTGTGGCAGCGTGATTATCACCGCAGTCCACTACTGATCAGTTTCACCTAACAAAAAATTATATGGGTGGGAACAATCCATCTCTTTATCCGGATAGGAAAGAGCAGATAGAGCACTATCGATAATCCGTACAGAATCTATCCTTGCGATTACTCGGTGTCCAATTTTCTGGAGTACTGTTGCAGCCAGTCCGAGACATCAAGTCTGTTGCATCGCTGTATGCTGTACTCCGGTGCTTTCCTGGGCCGAGGGAATTTGTTGTAGATTCTCTGGCGTGTTTGAATGTTCTTGCACAGTTCCTGGAGAAATTCCGTACTCTTGACGTGATAGGAACAGAGGCCAACACTCCTCAAATATGCACTAGGATGGACGAGCAATTTCTGTCAAAATTGAGTCAATTGGAAACACTCAGGCTGTGACTTGTGCATCAGATGAGTTTCTTCATCAAATAATTTCGTTGAATGTTGATGAACAGAGAACCAGGGCCTTTGTGTAGGGATGAATATTCATTTTCAGGGACTCTGGTGTATCCGAAGGTGTGTAAAGTCATTTTGACAAAGATCATTAAACAGCATAACCCGTCATATGCACTGCAGTCTTGACATTCGCCACAGTGTAAGTTACTCATTGGATTCCTTATTTCAATTGTGATACTTCTGGTGGTTAGATTCCATTCTCAACTTCATAATATTTGGATTTGGTTAACATGTGCCGTTGATTTTTTTTTCGCATGACAACTCAGATGGTTGGGAGGTAGAGGTTATTATTGTTAGATCTTAGATTAAACTTAGGTAGATGACGCTTCCTACAAATCAGAACTGCAGGTCATTATTGTGATGGTCCACAAGTCACTGTCCCTCATTGATAGGGTGCAAGAGTATATTTGTATCATATGCGTTGGTTTGACCAACTCCTGCTTACCTATGCCGCAAACTAAATCTTTACTCACCCAAATTAGAATTGAAGAGATTCATTTATTCATTTTATTTTATATTTCCAATTCACGGGCTAAAGCCCTCACAAGATCACACTATATGTATAGGGCGTGGTAGCACTAGTATGTACATACTAGAAATAATGAATACACCAAAATTAAATATCAGGATTATCTACGACGTGCTTGATAATTGAATATCTATCGAGAGATAGAACCTGCTCCGTCATTAGACCAGGGCATGATGGATTCATCTGTGAATCTGATGTGAAGACTTGATGATTGAACAACAACTATTCGGAGGGGATGTGAATGGAATCTGAGAGCTGTCTAATCCTGATGTGCATGTGTGTTGAACTTGAACGATATCTCACTTTTAAAAGGAGGCTTGGGAGGATTCTATGGCTCAAGCTATAGGTGAGACCCTTAGATGTTAACTCTCCATGCGTTCCATACCCTCAATCCTAACTCTACTGCAGTAATGAATCCATTATCTTACTCAAATTGCCTATTTTGCGTTCCCAATGCTGACTCTGTCCCACTCATTCAATTTTCAGGGAAGAAAACAAATGCCTGATCCTTGATCACGTTTCTTGAGTGGAATTCAAGATTCCAAGAGTGTATTGTTCTAAAACTAATGAATGTACATTGGATACATATCACTGGTTTTCCCCTAATTATTGATTCTGTCCAGATGACTTTGGCTAATAGAGAAATCAAGTGATATACGCTAGCTTTCTGTTCGAATATATCATTACAGTTTAATTACTCTTGAACTTCAGCACCACGAAGATCAGATTTTCGCATTTTTCACAATCTCAACAGAGATTCAGGATGGTAGATGTTCTAATGTACGACATTTTTGGTTCAACCATAGGTGAATTCAACTCCGATTTTGGTCATGCACTGATTCATATTCCTATTTTTCTCGTTTCATCCATTAATATGTTTTGTTTTAGATTGTCCACAGTTGAAGAATCTCTAACTTAAGAGAATTTCGCGAAAGCACGTTTTCCCCTCTAATAGTATTGTATAAAAATCTAATGCCGGTCTGAGGTGAATATCGCATAATATCTCATACGTATCAGGTTACTTATATCGTGTCGTATCTCATGTAATCGTAAGCTCAGATTATGATGAACTAGTCACGTATCGTAGAGAATCTCACAGAATCTCACAGCATCGCGTAGTATCGTTTGATATTTCGTGGAATCGTATGAGAATACAGGGCATCTCTAGGGTGAGTATCGTATGGTATCATATGAGTATCAGGCCATGAATATCAATCAGTATAGTATAGTATCCTAAGCGTATATTCTGCCCAAAAAGTCGCGTATCGTACAGTATATCACAGTATCTCACAGAATCCAACAGTATCGTTTGATATCTCATGGTATCGTATGAGTATACAGAGCATCTCTAGGGTGAGTATCGTATGGTATCATATTAGTATCAGGCTGAAAATATCAATCAGTGTTGTATAGTAAAAATATCAATCAGTATCGTATAGTATCGTAAGGGTATATTCTACTCGAAGAGTCGGTAATCGTACAGTATATCACAGTACCTCACACAATCCAACAGTATCGTTTCATATATCATGGTATCGTATAAGAATACGGGGCATCCCTAGGATGAGTATAGTATGGTATCATATTAGTATCAGGCCGAGAATATCAATCAGTGTCGTATAGTATCGTAAGGTATATTCTACTCGAAAAGTCGCGTATCGCACAGTATATCATAGTATCTCACAGAATCCAAAAGTGAGGTTTGATATCTCATGGTATCGTATAAGAATGCAGGGCATCCCTAGGGTGAGTATCGTATGGTATCATATCAGTATCAGGCCGAAAATATCAATCAGTATCGTATAGTATCGTAAGGGTATATTCTGCTCAAAAAGCCGCGTACCGTATACTATACCACAGTATCGCACAGAATCCAACAGTATCGTTCCGTATCTCATGGTATCGTATAAGAATACCGGGCATTCCTAGGGTGAGTATCGTATGGTATCATATTGGTATCAGGCCGAAAATATCAATCAGTATCGTATAGTATCGTAAGGGTATATTCCGCTCGAAAAGCCGCGGATCGTATAGTATATCACAGTATCGTACGGAATCCAACAGTATCGTTTGATATCTCATGGTATCGTAAAAGAATACAGGGCATTCCTAGGGCGAGTATCGTATCAGTATCAGGCCAAAAATATCAATCAGTATCGTATAGTATCGTAACGGTATATTCTGCTGAAAAAGTCGCGTATCGTATAGTATATCACAGTATCCCACAGAATCCAACAGTATCGTTTGATATCTTATGGTATCGTATAAGAATACCGGGCATTCCCAGGGTGAGTATCGTATGGTATCATATTAGTGTCAGGCCGAAAATATTAATCAGTATCGTATAGTATCGTAAGGGTATATCCCGCTCGAAAAGTCGCGTTACGTATAGTATATCACAGTATCGCACAGAATTCAACAGTATCGTTCCGTATCTCATGGTATCGTATAAGAATACCGGGCATTCCTCGGGTGAGTATCGTATGGTATTATATTAGTATCAGGCCGAAAATATCAATCAGTATCGTATAGTATCGTAAGGGTACATTCTGCTCAAAAAGCCGCGTACCGTATACTATACCACAGTATCGCACAGAATCCAACAGTATCGTTCCGTATCTCATGGTATCGTATAAGAATACCGGGCATTCCTAGGGTGAGTATCGTATGGTATCATATTGGTATCAGGCCGAAAATATCAATCAGTATCGTATAGTATCGTAAGGGTATATTCCGCTCGGAAAGCCGCGGATCGTATAGTATATCACAGTATCGTACAGAATCCAACAGTATCGTTTGATATCTCATGGTATCGTAAAAGAATACAGGGCATTCCTAGGGCGAGTATCGTATCAGTATCAGGCCAAAAATATCAATCAGTATCGTATAGTATCGTAACGGTATATTCTGCTGAAAAAGTCGCGTATCGTATAGTATATCACAGTATCCCACAGAATCCAACAGTATCGTTTGATATCTTATGATATCGTATAAGAATACCGGGCATCCCTAGGGTGAGTATCGTATGGTATCATATCAGTATCAGGCCGAAAATATCAATCAGTATCGTATAGTATCGTAAGGGTATATTCTGCTCAAAAAGCCGCGTACCGTATACTATACCACAGTATCGCACAGAATCCAACAGTATCGTTCCGTATCTCATGGTATCGTATAAGAATACCGGGCATTCCTAGGGTGAGTATCGTATGGTATCATATTGGTATCAGGCCGAAAATATCAATCAGTATCGTATAGTATCGTAAGGGTATATTCCGCTCGAAAAGCCGCGGATCGTATAGTATATCACAGTATCGTACAGAATCCAACAGTATCGTTTGATATCTCATGGTATCGTAAAAGAATACAGGGCATTCCTAGGGCGAGTATCGTATCAGTATCAGGCCAAAAATATCAATCAGTATCGTATAGTATCGTAACGGTATATTCTGCTGAAAAAGTCGCGTATCGTATAGTATATCACAGTATCCCACAGAATCCAACAGTATCGTTTGATATCTTATGGTATCGTATAAGAATACCGGGCATTCCCAGGGTGAGTATCGTATGGTATCATATTAGTATCAGGCCGAAAATATCAATCAGTATCGTATAGTATCGTAAGGGTATATCCCGCTCGAAAAGTCGCGTTACGTATAGTATATCACAGTATCGCACAGAATTCAACAGTATCGTTCCGTATCTCATGGTATCGTATAAGAATACCGGGCATTCCTCGGGTGAGTATCGTATGGTATTATATTAGTATCAGGCCGAAAATATCAATCAGTATCGTATAGTATCGTAAGGGTATATTCCGCTCGAAAAGCCGCGGATCGTATAGTATATCACAGTATCGTACAGAATCCAACAGTATCGTTTGATATCTCATGGTATCGTGAAAGAATACCGGGCATTCCCAGGGTGAGTATCGTATGGTATCATATCAGTATCAGGCCGAAAATATCAATCAGTATCGTATAGTATCGTAAGGGTATATTCTGCTCAAAAAGCCGCGTACCGTATACTATACCACAGTATCGCACAGAATCCAACAGTATCGTTCCGTATCTCATGGTATCGTATAAGAATACCGGGCATTCCTAGGGTGAGTATCGTATGGTATCATATTGGTATCAGGCCGAAAATATCAATCAGTATCGTATAGTATCGTAAGGGTATATTCCGCTCGAAAAGCCGCGGATCGTATAGTATATCACAGTATCGTACAGAATCCAACAGTATCGTTTGATATCTCATGGTATCGTAAAAGAATACAGGGCATTCCTAGGGCGAGTATCGTATCAGTATCAGGCCAAAAATATCAATCAGTATCGTATAGTATCGTAACGGTATATTCTGCTGAAAAAGTCGCGTATCGTATAGTATATCACAGTATCCCACAGAATCCAACAGTATCGTTTGATATCTTATGGTATCGTATAAGAATACCGGGCATTCCCAGGGTGAGTATCGTATGGTATCATATTAGTATCAGGCCGAAAATATCAATCAGTATCGTATAGTATCGTAAGGGTATATCCCGCTCGAAAAGTCGCGTTACGTATAGTATATCACAGTATCGCACAGAATTCAACAGTATCGTTCCGTATCTCATGGTATCGTATAAGAATACCGGGCATTCCTCGGGTGAGTATCGTATGGTATTATATTAGTATCAGGCCGAAAATATCAATCAGTATCGTATAGTATCGTAAGGGTATATTCCGCTCGAAAAGCCGCGGATCGTATAGTATATCACAGTATCGTACAGAATCCAACAGTATCGTTTGATATCTCATGGTATCGTGAAAGAATACAGGGCATTCCTAGGGCGAGTATCGTATAGTATCTCATTAGTATATCACTGCATATGATGTTGATTCCACATGAGTATCGTATGGTATCCCATGAGTATCTGTGGAAAAGTATCGTATAGTATCTACCGAGTACGTATGAGTTCGTATTGCAAATATCGTGAAATATCTTATGAGTATCGTATGGTATCACATGGTCGTATCGTATGAGTATCGCATGAGTATCGTATGGTATCTCATTCTATACGATACCATACGATACTCATTGAAAATTTTTACCAGGGATGTGCTTGGAATCGGTATAAGTCCATAGGTTTCTAACGTTTTTTGACTCTACTGGTGGAAACTCATAGTTTTTCGACATTTTCCTACTTGAGACGGTAGAAATCCATAATATTAAATACTTTTCCCGATCTAAAATATTTTAAAAAAATTTTTCCTTAAATGGTGGACTTATACCGTTCTGATCCGGAAAAAAAGTCGAGAAATTTTCCGGATCAGAACGGTATAAATCCATTTTTTATCGCCAAATGAAATGTGAAAACTATGAACAATTGAAAGCTGATACATCCCACGCGAAAAATGATGTGAAAACACACTCATTACAAGGTAAAACAAAAATATTTACTTTAGACGATAACTCGAATTTTCCATTTCACAAAAACTTTGAGGCAAATTTTTGAGAAATGGAAAAAATGGACTTATACCGTTCTGATCTAGAGCCGCCCATATACTTGTCGATGGATCTGCGAGTAGTAAGTATGGTAAGGCATCTTGTTATATATAAGTATTATATATAAGTATAAGTTAGTATAAGGCATCTTGTGCTAGTGGGGAAAATGACTTGACTTCCTATAGGAGTTGAGTTCTAAAGTTGAATTCATTCTAAGAATATGAATGAAATAGGACGTTCATCTCATATTTTTTCTTTTTAAATGAATGAAGGCTGTTCAAAAACCCACGAGAAATTGATGCACTCCTTGATCCCGCTAAATTTTAAAGAATGAAACAGGAAAGCACGTCCCTTGAAGCAATGCACCCTGTTCTTTAAGGAATCTGAAACGTAATGACGCAGTATAAGTATCTCAGCTGAGTTTACTAACCACTTTCTAATCATGTTGGAGTCAATTTTCACTGTGAGTGAGTGAAATTTGACTCTTAGTGAGTAAAAGTCAACTTCAACGTTGAGTTAAGGCCATGTCGGAGTCTCGCGCAAAACGGGGTTACACTTTTCACAAGAGTTTTCATCAATTGAGACGGGGTAGGTTGCAAATGACTTGGAATTGCTTCAGGAATGTGCCTCTGGTACGATCAGTGAGGACAAAACTAACGTTTCTATTTCCCGCAATACTTGATCAAAAAAGTGTGAGGTCGCGCTATCTAAAAATTAGAATCAGGCTGCCTTCCCATGGCAGATGGCGCGGGTACCCTCTCAATGTGTAAGAGAGAGACACCAAAGTCGTACCATCTCTCTCACACTCATTGTTAGGTTAGGGGTTTTCAAATCTCGCGGGCTGATTCTGGCAGAATATTTGTCCCATGGAAAGGCAGCCTCAGAATATCTCTCGATTCATCGATTCTTCCTCAAGAGTGAGAGACGTTAATCCTCACAGATTGTACCAGAGGTACATTCCTGAAGCTATTCCGAGTCATTTGCGACCACCCCCGTCTCAATTCGTGTGAAAACCTTCGCCTAAGTTGTAGGGCTTATTCTAAGCAAATTTTAGAACTACCCATCCCCCGAGCTCATACTGAAAGCTTAAAAAAAAAAAAAAATTTGTGCGTCCCGGCGAACGCGCGATAGATGACGGAGTCCTTTGGGTGAAATCACGAGAAGGTTTGTCTACGACGATGCTGCATGGAGATCAAAATGAATGACTGAAACTTGAGAATTTCGAGTACTCAGAATGCTCAATCGACAAACTATTCCACATTGAAATGATGATACTCATAATAATGATTCCTCTAAACACGAGTTTTAGTCGTAGAGTCTGGCCGAGTAGTTAGAGAGAAAATAGTCATTCAAAAGATCATTCTGAACGTTTAATTGTCGATTTTGAGAACTTTTCTCAGCAAGCGAAGAAAAAGCATCGAGACTTTTCTGCGTCATGCATCATTTCATGTGTAACTCATTTTCCTCCTTTTATGGCGAGTACCATTCTCCTCACGCAACAATCCGAGTTCCTTCAAAACTCTTGAAGATACTCTTCTTTTGAAAAAAATTGGAATTGACCTGATGTTGTCAAACTTCCTTGCATGTTGAAAATCGAGTAAGTTTATGACAAATCTTGGAAGAACCATGATTTTCCACATTTTCCCGAGGTTTGCTGCAGACTTTCCAATCACTTCGGAATTGAAATTTGTAATAATTTACACTCCGGTCAAAAGTCTGAGGACACCTGGGAATCAAACTGATGATTTTCAGAGTTGGATATCTCAGAACCTATTGGCCGTAGAGAGGTCTGCGTGGTCGCATTTTGTAGCTCATATCAAACACTTTCAAATCTATTTCCTGTATTTTCCGCCCCGCGTATTATACCAGAGACACGCGAGTTAGAAAGATGAATTTTTTTGCAATTTTCCAGGCAAGGTACGAACGCCTGCCGATTTTGGAGAGATTGTTGGATCACTATGAGACCTATGACATCTTCAAGCCCATGGAAAAACCTTTAAAATCCGTATTTGAACTTTTCCCAAAGTGGTTCTGGACTCGAGATCTGACTGATCTGACGAGATCTGACTGATTTCGCTGAAGTTATTTGTTTCTCAAAAAATCACACGATAATCCAAAAATGATGAGAAACAGCCCAGTCCAAGGTCGATAGCCTTCATTTGCGAAAGCTATTCTGATATTGAGTTGAACTCCTGCGAAAATAAGTGTCAGATGCCCCAACGTGGGCTGTTTTTCAACATTGTTGGATTATCGTATAATTATTCGAAAGAAAAACACCCGCAGAGAATCTGTCATATCTCGGAACCAGAACCACTTTGGGAGACGTTCAAAAACGGATTTTAAAGGTTTTTTTATGGGCTCAACGATGTCATAGGTCTCATAGTGATCCAAAAATTCTTCCAAAATCGGCAGGCGTTCGTACCTTGCCTGAAAAATTGCAAAAAAATCCATCTTTCTAACTCGTGTGTCTCTGGTATAATACGCGAATGCGACCACGCAGACCTCTCTGCGACCAATAGGTTTTGAGATATCCAACTCTGAAAATCATCAGTTTGATCCCCAGGTGTCCTCAGACTTTTGACCGGTAGTGTAGAAAATTGCAGAAGAAGGTGGGGTTGATTTATTGAAAACGTATTTAGTATCATCGAGTTACAGATATAATGTTTTGCGCACCTCGGGTGTGAGCTACGCCTAAACAACTGATGCATGATACTGCCCAATGTATATATATGCATAGCCTACCAATGTATATGCAGTATATGCATAGCCTATATGCATGTGTATTGCTAACGTGTTATATATAATGCTCACACACTCATGCATACGTGCGTGGCGCTTGCGCAGAGTTGAGGTAACGCTGAGATCTTGCAATAGCTTCGTGTCTACAAGAATTCTCAAGCGTGGATTCACGTACCTAGCCGAAAGATGACTCCGTCATCAAAAAAAAAAAGGGTTTCCAACTCCGCGAACGTTTCTTAAAAAACATATTCAAAAGAGTTAAGTGCGAAATGCATGGATAATGCTGCGTAACGTTTATTCTGCAATGTATGCGTACATGTGGTATAGTATTATGCTTTTGATCATGACAATGTGATTGTAGGTCGTGCTTTGATAACAGGTACAATCAAGAACACAAACAATCGTTTTTTTTGGCGATTCCTTCAATTCATGCACCGGCGGTAGCTGTGCTCGAAAGTATGGCGTAGCGAGCGCAGCAACCGCACTGTGTATATATACGCGTAAATGGGCCGTTTTAACCTATGAAGAATTTTCGAACATAGATATCTACCCAATCCCTATCTCAGAGACCCGGATACCCAGTATCAAATCGCTTCCATTCCAAAAACCCATTCGTTCTAGCTATTACACGGTGCGCTTTACTTCGTATTGGCAAATTAATCACCAAGTCAATTTTACGATGCTTCATTTTACTTATATAATTTTTTGTTTTACGGATATCCGCTTCTCCTCTTTCCCTGTCTTTCCCCGCTATCTGAATATTCGAATCATCGTTCTTCTGATGCCCTGTGCATGTGCTCCCCAAGTCCGAGAGAGACAGGGCACTCGGTCCCCCCCACTTAGCAGCGTATTACCCCTATCGCGCCTGTATTTTTATTAAACGCTTTTATTCCACTTCGCCTCGGTCTAGTTCTGGCCTTCTTTCATAGTAATATTTTCTAGTAAAAAATTTCGGCTTCCGGTTTCATTGGCTGTGTATAACATGCACGACAACCAGTGCAGTGCTTTGACGACTGCATCCAATGATGAGTGTGTGACTCGCGACAGAGTGGCGCCACATTCTAATACGAGATAGGGTCCCTAGAATTAATGGGTCTAGACAAGGGGGGGCAGCCGCCATATTCAGCTACCTACACGTATACGGGCGCACCGGTGTGTGCACACTCACACAGATGCGTCCCCATCTGAAAAGCATGGGATCGCTGAATATGGCGGAGCCAATCAGAAAGATTACCCCCCCTTGTCTAGACCCGTTAATTATAGGGACCCTAATACGAGACACTCATATTATAGGGCTCATATAGGTAGGCTGCCCAGTGCACACATAGTTTCTTATTATCGTGCAATTCTTTTCTGCGCGATTCTTAATCATCGGTTTCCCAAATTCTATCTTTAATATACTTCGCTGAGCTTACCACGTCGTTATTGGCTCAGTGAATAAAAGCGTTTTTTAAAAATTCTTTTTAACCTTTACTTGTTAGTGTATTCTGCTAGCGCCGGCTCGGCTGCGGCTTTGGTTGCGTCTGATGCCAGAGATTAGAGGCTGATGCTAGCTTCAAAGCCGCATCATCATTCCATACACCCTTCTAAATCATGAAATAATGTGTCAATGGAGAAATCAACAGAATAATGGGGGATACAGCTTCTAAACACCAAGATTTTGAAAATAGCCTGTGCCCCAATACCAGAATCAATAGTATGCTTTTCCTGCCTCTAAAGGACGTTTTGTGATTTCAGGGACTGAATAGTCTAAATATTTTCAAACTGTTGATATTCCTGAGTGATATTCTTTGTTTAATTTAACAAATCCATCTCTCGTTCTCAAGTTGCCAAGGAACTTCATCACAGCTTGAATCGTTACCAAGTAGTTGTACATTTGGTTGTACAACGCTGTACCAGAAAATTCAGCCTATACTTTGTCTTGCCATGTCAGTGCTGATTTTGGAAAACACATCATTTGACAGTGACTTGGGACTCAGTAGCAGATCATTTGTTATGGTTTGTACTAGACCAGATTTATTCTGAGATTAGCTCTGGTTAATGGTTTTGATATTCGAGTGCAGAACAAACAACCAGCCACAGCTAGTAGCACTTTCCACACCCAACGTTGAGCACAAGCAGATACTGTGCTTCTTTTATGGAATTAATGTGACCTTCAGTGTTCGAATGTAATAATCCAAGTCTATCACCATTTCATTATTTATGACATGCACTGGCGTCAGTGGGAAATCTCAGTGGTTGTTATATCAGGGTAGCATGTCTGATTGGATGTTGTTCCCAAAAGCATTTCAATGCTAGACTTTCTCGAGTGGGTGATATCTAGGGGATATTCCCAAGTCCCAAATCAATGTGTCTCTGCTATATAAATCTGGCCTCAAATTATATAACTCAAATCTATTTTGGGTTTAAATTTCACTTCCATCCATCAAAATTGGTATGAATATTGGAAACTTTTTTTCTGCTCGTTAAAATTATCTTCATTATGGATTCAATACAATCACCACCTACATCCTGATGTATAGTTATTGACATATCCAAAGACATAGTAGATTTGTATAGCATGAACTATCAGGGATGATGAGGTATATTTGTACCTGCTCAGGAATCTTATTCCTATTGTCCACAATAAACTAATGATGTGTGTGCTCATCTTTAACAACAAATATTTCAAAAATTCAGTACACTCAGACCAAGGATATTATCCCAGGGAAACTGACACACAATTTTATTGGACATTCTCATGAGGAATTACATTGTACGGCTATGCTTCATGGTCAGTGAAACTTGATTTCCAGAAGATGTACAGTCATGTTGATATCAGTTTGTTGCTTGTCTAAACCAAAAGCTGAGTGTGCGTAATGATATCAGAATCATATAATAGTGTGTGTCAAAACCGTGTTGAAAATCCAAGCGCGCTATAACCAAGTTCCATACTCTTGTAAATTTCCAATTTCATCATCAGACTTTCCACTTAGAGTATATCCTTCACATTCACTAAATAATGGAGACACAATGGATTCATCAAAAAAGAATGAACCCGTTGAATCATCAGGATGAATGAATTCATCCATTGATCAGTTGAATAGCTCATGGGTTTTTTAGCTCAGTGCATTCTGAGCCTTGATGTTATAGTAATATATACTCAACTAATCCTGCGATATCTCATTTTCAATCTGCCAACAATCTTGATTCTGAGAGGTCTCCATAAGGTTCAAAGGTTGATACTAGAATCAAGATACTAGAAGATTTCAGAGCACCCCAAAAGTATGACTCATACATATCCCATCAATATTTCACTGACAATTTTTCACGTTTACAATTTTTGAAAGGTCTCTCAGAGCTTTTAGGATAATTCTAATGTCACGTTCCAAAAGGACCATTTCCAAAAATGTCTGTAATAATTCAAATATACAAATCTTCAGCAATCTTGCTTTGGAAAATTTTGGAGAATTCCCAGGAAGTTGATTGCATGAAAGATTTCTTTCAGAACGGGCTTTATGACGAGTTTCCACAATACTTTTGTAACGTTCCTGAAATAATCCTGAAACGTTTCTGGAATGTTTCTGGAAGATTTTGCTGCAATATTCTAGATATATATATATAAGTCATATGACTTGGAAACATTTCTGTTATGGCACAGAGATTTTCCAGCAAGCTCGCATCCAAAGATTTTTGGAAGGTATGTGAAAGCCTTTCGAGAGATATTTGAGAAGTTTCTGAGAGCTCCCTCGGAGATATTCAATATATTCCGAACATTCCGAAATAATCAATTCCAGCTACTTCTGCAATTTTCCTCTGCACGACAACCAGCATCCTAATGTAAGGTGTCTGTACGGTTTCCGTGACGTTTCTGAGAGGTTTCCGGAAGGTTTTTTGAAAGGTTTCCTGAAGAAATTCTTAGAGGGTTCTGATAGATTTCGGGGCATTATTTCAAAGGGACCATTTTCACATAATCCTGCAATACTCCACATGCACAACTCTTCATCGATCTTGCCATGCAACATGTTTGAAAAATCGCTGAAAGCTTTTTGGAAGGCTCCTTAAAGCTTTTCGGAAAGTTTCTGAAAGACTTTCAAGGCGATTCTGAAAAATTCGTTCAATGTCTCTTCCCTACTGAAAGAGGCCGAGTCGGTGACCGAGACGGTTGACCGAGTCGGTGTACGGAGTCGGTGACTGTTTCGGTTTACCGACTCGGTCACTTCGCATGGAATGGTCCCAAATGCCGCGAAACGAACAATAAATGATAAATTATCGTCAGAGGTTAATAGAAAAATTGAAAAAAAATAGAAAAAAACATGCCCGGCTATTTTCACAATTTTGACGCGCGTGGGATTCGAACCTGCATTCTCTTGCTTACGAGTCCAAGCACATGTGCCCGGGGCCAGCGGGACATGTTACGAGAGTGAGCTTAGTGAGCGTACTTGGAGTGTGACTCATAGGGAGTACCTAAGATCTGTTCATCATCAGTTTTATCATGAGTTGATCATAAACTCTGGCGCCAGAGCACTGAGTCAAGCCGTAGCTAGGATGGGACTTGGAATATTTCTAGATCTGGCTGCTTGAGTTCGGTGAGGCTGCTTGAGGCTCGGTTGACCGACTCGGTCAACCGAATTCAAATTTTCACGGGGAAGCAACACGCATAGGACTTGGGAATTTCCGAGATTTGGCTGGTTAACTACCGACACGGTACACCGACTCGGTCAACCGAATCCAAATTTTCACGGGAAAAGTAACACCGAGTCGGTTAACCAGTCAAATTTTGAAAATTTTCCTAGTTTTATGCGTGTTGCTTTCCCGCGAAAATTTGAATTCGGTTGACCGAGTCGGTTGACCGACTCGGTCAACCGACTCGGTCAAGCAGCCAGATCTAGAAATATTCCAAGTCCCATCCTAGCTAACGCTTGACTCAGTGCTCTGGCGCCAGAGTTTATGATCAACTCATGATAAAACTGATGATGAACAGATCTTAGGTACTCCCTATGAGTCACACTCCAAGTACGCTCACTAAGCTCTCTCTCGTAACATGTCCCGCTGGCCCCGGGCACATGTGCTTGGACTCGTAAGCAAGAGATTGCAGGTTCGAATCCCACGCGCTTCAAAATTGTGAAAGTAGCCGGGCATGTTTTTTTCTATTTTTTTTCAATTTTTCTATTAACCTCTGACGATAATTTATCATTTATTGTTCGTTTCGCGGCATTTGGGACCATTCCATGCGAAGTGACCGAGTCGGTAAACCGAAACAGTCACCGACTCCGTACACCGACTCGGTCAACCGTCTCGGTCACCGACTCGGCCTCTTTCAGTAGGGTTAAATGTTCCTGAGCAATTTTGGTGCAATATTTCTGAAGTATGATTTCTAATTGTTCCTACAATACTGCACAATTATCTCCAGCAATATTGCGTTGCGAAATTTTGTGGAAAGTTCCCGGGAGCTTTAAGCTTTCCGAGAGATCTTCGGAAGGTTTCTGAGAGCTGCCTCGAAGATCTTATCAGAGTGATATCCCGAACTATGACTCTTAAAATTTCCCATCAAGATTCCCTTGACAATTTTCCAGCAACCTCGCGCTTAAAAATTTTTGGAGGTTTCTTGAAATTTTCAAAGAGATTACAGTGTCATATATCAAAGGATTCATTTTCAAATATTCCTGCAATATCCTGCAGATTAAATTCGTCATCAATCCTTCTTTGGAAGATTCTTGAAAGGTTTCTGAAAGATTTCCGGAATGTCTCTGAGACGTTTCTGAAACTTTACTGCAATTTTCCGAAATGTTTCTGAAATGTTTCCGAGAGTTTCGTGGAGGTTTTTCGATGTCTTATTTTAATATTATTCTCAACTATTTCGGCAATATTTTACAAGCGATCCATCAGCAATCTTGACCCGGAGAGAATTTTTTAGAATAATGATCTCATTCTCACATCACAAATACTTGCGTTTGGACAAATAGACTTTTAGGACATAGAGTTTCCATACTTCGACAGTTAAGTGAACATCGTCGCAGCTCCGTAACCCGACGGACCCGGGTTCGAACTCGACCGGCGCGCGTCGACACTCATGGAAAGTTTATCATATAAACATCGATGATTTTACCAATATTAATTTTTCAAAAAAATTGTATTATAATAAGTTCAATTGGAGATGAATAATTTTTTTGAATCAGTCGCCGGAGTATTCATAATCTCGAATACTCGCAAATATTCCCACGAATGCCAATAGGGTTCGTTTTAATTCAGATTTTTATATTATCTATTATATAACGCTGTGAGAACGCATTTTGCTAATTATTTTTAGTAGCGTATCTTTTACAGAATACACCTCAGCGAGGTATAAGTTTGAAAGTATGGCAGGGAGTTCCCAACAAAAATATCAGGAACGACCTCTCCCTAAAATAATGAGATGTAAAAATGGACATCACGGGAAGAATTGAAATCCCGAAAAGAGGTCTCAAGTATGGAAAGTCCCCTGGAAAAAATTAAACACAACCTTTCGTCAATGAAGTGCCATGTAAAAAACGGACAGCAAGGAAAGAATTGAAATCCCAGAGAGAGGTCTCAAGTATGGAAAGTCCTCTGGAAGAAATTAGGCACAACCTCTCGTCAATGAAGTAACATGTAAAAACGGATAGCAAGGAAAGAATTGAAATCCCAGAGAGAGGTCTCAAGTATGGAAAGTCCTCTGGAAGAAATTAGGCACAACCTCTCGTCAATGAAGTGACATGTAAAAACGGATAGCAAGGAAAGAATTGAAATCCCAGAGAGGTCTCAAGTATGGAAAGTCTCCTGGAAACAATCCTGGCACAACCTCTCGTCAATGGAGGGAAATCTAAAAACCGGACAGCAGGAAGAGGATTGAAGTCTCGAAGAGAGATCTCAAGTATGAGAATGATTTCTAAAATCATAAGTTACCATTGTCGAGTTTGTTCACGCGTGTGTGATGGAAACTTCCGGTCAAGCATAAGTTCAATCCCGGTTATACATCTCCTCTGTATTTGAATCAAAGTAAACGAACAATAGACGCATGACACTTTGAAATTTTTTTGATATCTTCATGGGAGTGTATGGCTCTTGCCTCAGGTAGTCACCGATCACAAGAGAGACCCGTGTCTCCCGAAGAATAGTTTCCCCGAGAAGAAGTTGTTCCCTCTGCGTACAAATCTAGATGCTTGCTTTCCGAGACGATCCTCGTGTGTGATAGTAGAAAATATTCCGAATATTCGTTTCTTGACTGTCAATCGGAGTAGGAATAATTTTTTCTCGGGGAAACTATTCTTCGGGAGACACGGGTCCCTCTTGTGATCGGTGACTACCTGAGGCAAGAGCCACACACTCCCATGAAGATATCAAAAAAATTTCAAAGTGTCATGCGTCTATTGTTCGTTTACTTTGATTCAAATACAGAGGAGATGTATAACCGGGATTGAACTTATGCTTGACCGGAAGTTTCCATCACACACGCGTGAACAAACTCGACAATGGAAACTTATGATTTTAGAAATCATTCTCATACTTGAGATCTCTCTTCGAGACTTCAATCCTCTTCCTGCTGTCCGGTTTTTAGATTTCCCTCCATTGACGAGAGGTTGTGCCAGGATTGTTTCCAGGAGACTTTCCATACTTGAGACCTCTCTGGGATTTCAATTCTTTCCTTGCTATCCGTTTTTACATGTCACTTCATTGACGAGAGGTTGTGCCTAATTTCTTCCAGAGGACTTTCCATACTTGAGACCTCTCTCTGGGATTTCAATTCTTTCCTTGCTATCCGTTTTTACATGTTACTTCATTGACGAGAGGTTGTGCCTAATTTCTTCCAGAGGACTTTCCATACTTGAGACCTCTCTCTGGGATTTCAATTCTTTCCTTGCTGTCCGTTTTTTACATGGCACTTCATTGACGAAAGGTTGTGTTTAATTTTTTCCAGGGGACTTTCCATACTTGAGACCTCTTTTCGGGATTTCAATTCTTCCCGTGATGTCCATTTTTACATCTCATTATTTTAGGGAGAGGTCGTTCCTGATATTTTTGTTGGGAACTCCCTGCCATACTTTCAAACTTATACCTCGCTGAGGTGTATTCTGTAAAAGATACGCTACTAAAAATAATTAGCAAAATGCGTTCTCACAGCGTTATATAATAGATAATATAAAAATCTGAATTAAAACGAACCCTATTGGCATTCGTGGGAATATTTGCGAGTATTCGAGATTATGAATACTCCGGCGACTGATTCAAAAAAATTATTCATCTCCAATTGATTGATATACATTTATGACCACATGAAAAGATCACAAACCATAGTATGACACTCGGGTGCAATGGTTTTCGCTTTCTCGTGACTATTTAGACCCTCGCCTGCGGCTCAGGCCTAAAAAAGTCACTCGAAGTGCGAAAACCATTGTTTGCGTCCTTGTATCATAATATACTATTGTACCATGCTTGTTGTTTGGCTTTAGGGGAATCTTTCTCTTTCCTCGTTTTTGAGTCCAGCCACGCCACTTTACAATGGCTGGCCGATGGTCCCATTCATTCAATGCAGGCATGTCGAGGTGTAAAAAGAGATATAATATTTCAGTTGCCAATAACAAACTCGATCGCTCTGGAGTTTTAAGAATGTTATTGCAACTGATCAATCTCTCTGTCAGCGCTCTGGGGTTTTGTCGCTATTATCCTTACGAGTATTTTCGAAATTACTGGATAGTTCTGTTCTCTCAAAAGATATTTCAGCATCTCTTGGAGAGATAAGGATGATATTTCGATTTTCAAACTTGAATTACATATTCATGCAGAGATTGAATCACAGAACTTTCATCTGATTGTGGACAATCTCTGGGACCTCTCAAAAATCACAGTTTGAGTGGTTAAGACCACTGCCCAAAATAAGATTTAGGGCTGCCCATTTTGGGATTAGAACTGCCCATTTGACCACAACTGCCCATTAGAATAAGCCCCTGCTAAGTTGTAAGCTCGTTTTTGCCGCGAGACTCCGACATGGCCTGAAACAAGCAGCTTCTTAATAACTGTTGCTAAACTCGACTACTTTTCTGGTAGGTGGCAGCAATCAATTCTCAGCGATGCAAAACGTGATTGAATTAAATCGAATTGAATATACAATTGATATTTGAGGTAGGACAAGAAGGTGCGTTTATTTTTTATCAACGCTAACTGATGAACACGATCGAATTTCGTAGATGAATCCACAGGGAGACCAAAGTTACACGATTAAATCAATTGTAATTGCGTAACTTTATTAGTTCTTGAAATGGTTCGCGAGGAACGATTCTAAAAAACGTACGATTCTAAAAGTCGTAAGACTCGTAAGTCTAATCGAACGATTACCAGGTACCTATTACATTTTTTTGTGATGAGGTAGTCAAGGATTGCGTAAATATTCACTCATATAATCAGTTGTGAAATACGTAAAAAGGAGCTTTCTTCCATTCATCTGAAGATCTATAGGATCGTAAAGGTGCAGAGCGGCGGCTCTGGGTAGTTACCGGAATCCAAGTGACCACATTCTTGTGGTTCAGAAATATTCAAAGACTAAATGTGCGCACTGTTTACCTAGGCATCAATCTGTGGACACACCTTAATACACAGTAATACACACAAATAGCTCTAAATACACCGATAACAAAAAGTATAGCAGACCGCTATTTCTTGTCCGTATGTTGCAATCATTTATGGTAGCCATCACTTATTCACACTTATTCACTATCCTAACGGCTCAGAATCAATTTGCGAGTTGTGAGAGCGTGGTTAGTTTTGTTACGCGAGTTCACCTAGTAAGTCAACAACTGTCCATCCAATGTCGCCAGTTATTTTTGATGGTTAATTGTGGTCAATGGGTAAGCTCAATTGTACTTTATTATCCAATAGACTCCACTCGAAATCTAAATGAATCATTCGTTATCACGAGAACATCGTCGTCGTCACGCCGTTCATGTCTGATTGTCTGATTCGGATGATTTTTCTAGGTTAGCTATTTATGGCAACTTCATCTTACACATAGATCTTACATTATTCAAGCGAAATTCAAGAAATAATTGAAAATGACGAGTACAAAGTTTATCAAGGAAATCGAGTTGCTGTTACAAACTATACAAGATATCAACTCGTCGAACGTTAAAGGTGAAAATATCCTTCATGAATGTGTAAAGCGATATGGTCGTGTCGACGTCGTCGAATTTTTGCAAAGCAAAGGTGCTGATTTACACAGCAAGACCACCAATTATGGAAAGAATGTAATTCATCTTGCGATTGAGAGCATCAAGAAGAAGAACTGGAACTCCATACAGAAATTGATCAAGTATCTCATTGAACAGAAGGTTAATGTTAATGCCTGCGATTGGTCAGGTGATACAGCATTACACTATGTTGTCAGAAACTGTACCAATGTCGTGCATAGTATTCCACTCATTGATTTGCTCATCAAATCTGGTGTTCTAATTGATGCTAGCAATAATGTGGGGCAAACAGCTCTTCACTTTGCAGTAGAACTTGACAATTATGCCCTGAGTGAATACTTGATCTCAGTTGGAGCCAGTGTTGATTGTAAAACAAAACAGTTGAAATCAGCACTTCAAATCAGTGTTGAAAAATGCAATTACAAGATGAGCAAGCTGCTTATCCAAAACAGTGCTACAGTTAACTGCATGATGGATGAAGAGGGTAGTTTATTGCACATTGCCATCAACTCTTCTAGTGCAGGTAAGCGTATGATGATTATCACCAATGTGGGGCATACAATTGCCTTGAAAAATACTTGGTATTAGATTCTGGTCAATCAAGATTTAGAGATTATCTTACTGCATTACATTTGATGATCAACTCCTGATCTTTCCAAGTAACTTTTTTTTCCTGGGATCAAGAATGCTCTCGTCAATCAATTTTATTTATCCGTTTAGAGCAAAACTTGTGTAAGATTCTATATTGCTCGATTGCATGTTTCTACAGGTAAAAAACGGATGGATCTAGTGAAGCTCTTGATACATAGTGGAGTAGATGTGAATGCCTGCGATGCTTCCTTATCCCTTCCTTTACACTTAGCCTTACAAAATAAAGATGAAGACTGCGCAAGGTTTCTTGTTGATGAAGGTAGCTTAATTGATCACTATAATGGAAGAGATGATACTCCTCTGCGAATTGCCGTCATGAATGAATTGGAGAAGTCTGTAGAACTGCTTCTCTGTCGAGGAGCAGATCCTAATGATACCAAGCGAAAACGAGGATATGACTTTTGGAGCGAGAGAAGTTTGATGCATCATGCATTTTTGAGCAGTAAATTATCAATTATCGATCATTTAATCAAGTATGGCGCTATTGTGAGCCCTGAAGATAAAAGTGTTGGTCTCAGCTTATCAGTAGGCCGTGATAACTTCTCCATGTTGAAATATTTGATGAGGAGTGGGGCTGACCTTAGTGTTCAGTCGCTGTACGGTGGAAACCCTCTCAGTTATGCGTTGTTTGGATCAAGAAATCGTCCTGAAAATATGGTACAATTTCTTATAGATCACGGTGTGAACGTAATCGAAGTTGAACCTTTGGGCTTCACAAGATACATAAGTTTCTGGGATAGGCGTGCCCTGTGCTTTGTAAGACATCTCGCTTTATTAACTGTCGAAGGCTTAGACATAGGTCCACAAAATCTCACAGAACTCGAAAAAGATGCTAGCTATAAGGAGTATTATATGGGCTGCCAGAGAGAACTCTTATCAATGAAAAATGCTACTATCCCAAACACTACTCTAACTTTGTACGATTTACTGTCGAGAAATTATGATGAGACGTTGGTATATTTTCAAAACGAATCAGTCGTGGCTGTGGTCAAATCTGATAAGATATCCTCTTCTTATCCTCGTTATTCGTGGAATCTACGATATAGGCTAATTCGAGGGCAAGAAAGATGTGATTTGATGAACAAGGGAAGAAAGTTTTTCAATACTGTTGTCTCCTTTGAGATTCCAGTCGAAATATTGAATTTGATTTGCAAGCACTTGAGCAACGACGATTTATCAAATTTGAGCAAAGTTCGTTTCAATTCACAAGTAACTCCGGAACCGTTCAAGATGAGCTTGAGAACTTGTAGAAAGAGAAAGAATTTTTTTCAAGAAGAAAGTTGGTGGTAAATATTGGACGTATCGTGTTATCTAATCACGCAAAGCACAAATTGATTTATTAAAAGTGCTCGAGGACTTAAATAATTCTTGATTAATAACTATCAACATGATCGTCGTGAATATGGTCTCATATTATTATTATTATCATCATTAGTTTCGTGTTCTAATGACATCATTTATTTTATGAAGGTAAACCCTTTTGTACGGATATTGATAAGTGGGCCTTTTTTCATTTGCTTTACCTTCAGAGGAGTGAATCTTGATATTTTTTCTATTGACGTACCACAAGCGTGAACTGCCCTTTCAATCAAACCGATCCTTCCATGTTTCACGTCGTTCTGTCGCATGGTAGTCGCTGAGCTTTTCTTCAGCATTACGTTCGATTAGTAGTAAAAAAACATACAGAAGTAAAAAGACATACAGGTGCTCATGTGTGCACCGTAGATAGATCATAAATTATTGAAAATTGTTCATGTAAATTAATTATACATGGAGTATAACTTAGATGAAACATATCTATGAATAAGTTTGCGTTATTCAATGAAAATTTAAATCAACTCTTTAGTACTGTTTGTCATTCACTTCCTCCGTCATTGAATTCATTAGCTCTGTACTATTGAAAATCTCAAGTCAACAATAACTGAGATCTTCAAAACAAATCACATTTACAGCAACAACTTTGAGAAAAATGTTGATTAAACGTCCAATTTAGTGAGAAATTGAGTTTTGTTATAATGGAAGGCATTTGAATCGTCTAATGGTTCAAATATTTTCTGACTAAAACAAATGTAAATAATGAAAATTTGTTGTTCATCTAATAACGATGAATTTGTCAAAACATATCATTTATGTCGTGAGATTTATACATACGTTCGGTATCATTTTATGTTTGCAGGATTTCAAAATTACTTAATAAAATACAGTGCCACAAAAATCCGAGAAGTTGAGTCTCTTGATTTCTTGGACTGAAGTTGAACGGAAAAGATCCTAAAACGACTCTCATTATTCCACTTACAATGAGGGTTGACGCTGCCGGACAAAATTTTGATCCACTTCGTTTGAAGATGATTGAAGCCAAGTCTTCGAAAAAATTCTCATTTTTCGTGATAACACTCAATTTGAATTATGTTTAACAAATCGTAATGAGTTTTCATATCAACAAAGCGATGCAGAATGCTAAAAGAGTACACCTGTAGGTCATTGAAACTCGTATAAATTGGTGCCAGAGGAAGATAAGAGGCAAAAATAAATATTGAAAAAAAATGTTTCTTGCTAGAATGCATTATCTTATGCATTATCTTTCTGAGGGAGCTTTTTAGATAGGTTCGAAACCATCTAAATCAACGCTTATTCAGTAAAATCTATCATTTAGTTAAAATGGAATTCTATTACGGTTGGCTGGAAGATGATAAAAATTGAGGTTTCAGAGAAAAATTCTAATTTTTTCTCGAAAATTGTAGTATACAGAAGGTCATAATGAAATGTTGGCATTAAGCAATTGGTGAAAAATGCCGAAAACTATAGTTCAAGTGACTTGAGTTTCCGTGGTGGGAATTTTTTATTTTAAAATGGAAACACGTAATTCCAAGTGCTACCTACATTTGATAAATTTTATACTTTCACAATGATCGTCTTTGCAATTCTTGTTTTTCAAAGCAATGCAATCAACTCCCATATGAAAAAAAGTATGCAAAATAATGTTATCTCACATTATCTTTTCAGGTGATTTGCGGATTGATTTATTGAAATTATTATTGGAAAATGGAGCAGATATTAATTCTTGCGATGCTGCTCAATCAACACCTTTACACTTAGTTCTTCAGGATAAAGATGAATGCTGTGCCGATTTTCTCATCGGTCAAAACAGCTCAGTTGATTGCCGAAACAAGAAAAATGAGACTCCACTCAGGATTGCCATCAGGAATAAAATGGAAAATTCTGTGAGGTTTCTTCTCGCTAAAGGAGCAAATCCGAATGTTACCGAAGTAGAATTGGAATCTGGTGTCATCGATTGTAGGAAAAGTCTGATGTATGATGCAGTTTGTTCGGGTAATTTTACAATTGTTCAACTCTTATCAGAATATGGCGCGGACTTCAGCTCAAAGCATGATGTCGTCGGTTATTATCTTTGTATATCTGTAACTTTTAACAACGTTGCAATGGTACAATTTTTCTTAAGTAAGGGAGCTGATATAAATTTTGAAAAGAAAGGAAAGACTCCTTTGTCTTGTGCACTCGGAATCACGAAAGATGTACCAGAAGATACAGTACAATTTTTAATTGACAATGGTGCCAAGGTGATTGAGGGTTCACCTTTGAGTGAGTTTCGCGGCCACTGTGAAAGAAATGCTCTGTGTGTTATAAGGCATTTAGCGCTATTATCGTATCAAGATATATACATTGGTATGGCCAATTTGTCAGCGCTTGAAAAAATTCCTCGACATCAAAAGTATTACCTTTCTTGCATAAATGAACTTCGTTTAATGTCGACTCACTATATTTCATGTTTCAATGTAACTTTGTATGATATTCTAAAAGATAGAAAACATGAGTTTGACGAATTTTTTCAGTACGACTTGACTGTTAAATTGATCAAATCTGACAAAATTGCTTCTAAATACCCAAAGTATTGTTGGAACCTATGGTATAAATTGACTCAGTTGAAAAAAAGATCAGAATCAATGGATAAGGGTAAACGATTCTTCAGTAGCGTTTGGATCGGTACTAAAATTCCTGATGGAATAGTTACTGTTATTTGCGAATATCTTAGCAATGATGATTTGGAAAATTTAGAACAAGCTAGTATTTTGAGAAAAATTACCTGCACAGTCACATTGAGAGATAGAAGGAAGAGGAAGATTCTCCGTCGCGATTAGATTCATTCATTGTATAGCGACTGAGCAATCATCAACATTTTGAAGCTTTTTATATACATTTTTTATTTGAAAAATTCAGTTTCTGGTTTCAAGATTTGGAGTTATGTGTGACTTTATTGTTGTACCTTACCCTATATTCTCCGGAAGATGTATATTTATTTTAAATCAAACTTAATACCTTCAAAACGACTACTTCCTACTGAATAAATCTTGATATCGCAAAAAAGACATATCTCAAGCGAGTATTTTGATTTTGAGAATCATTATTCATTCCCGAGTACTTGTGATGATTCCTCCTTTTTGTTTTTGGTTTCATTCATCTCATAACACTTGATCAATCTTAGTTAAAATCGTCTCAACAAAACCCGAAAAATTTGCTTTAACTCTATAATACTGACAAAGGAAAGAAGAAATTTCTTCTTGACCACAGGTATAATTATCTCGTTAATTTATCCATCTTTTTTTACCAAAGCTTGATTATTAATTAGTCCGGGAGTAGACGCACTTAACTGGGCCAACATTAGGTAAACACGCGGCAGCCATTTGTTTGATTTCTACAATCAGGGTTTGTACACTTTTGGGAGACAATGGTATAACTGAAAATGCCTCTATTATCAAGTCTTTCATCATGCGCAAAACACTTTTTTGATCGATATGATGCACTAGAGAATAATTTTTCGAATATAATCACACCTTGTCAGATTCTCCATCCACTTAGCAGTTCTCGAAACACACAAAAGAAGCACGAAAGAAGTACCTATTCAAAATATATTCTGAAAGAAATGAACAAATTGTTTTGTTTTTTTTCTATATTTGAAAAAACAACAGTACCTATATTGCCAGGATGTCAATCATTTCTTACAGATTTCCGCCAAATAATCCATGTGATTGGCCAAGGGGATTGAAGAAAACGGTTGCATCTAACTTTTTAACACTTTCACTGCGATGGGCCCCACGGCCCCACCGGTGGGGCCCACGCGTCCAACCCTGTGTGCGGCAGTGTTCAAAATCTCATTAAATGGGCCCCACCGGTGGGGCCCATCGCACACACGACCCGAACGCGATTTTCGCCGTCGCAGTGAACGTGTTGAAACTCGAAAAATTCGGCCTTTTTGAAATCCGCGCGCCTACTCCCGGGTTACGTGTAATGAAGCTTTTTCCGCTCTCTGTACGTTCATGCGACTATTGTAATTTTTTAATTTCCTTTTTTCGAGTTATCCACCTGCCACAGGTTTTTCTACAACTATGCTCTTTAATGTACCATCATCTCTAGATCATACTTAAAACCTTAATTGAAGTGAAATCGCTCAATCCAAATTGAATGATAGTCTCGAGGTCTCAACTTGACCTATGGTGATCTAAATTTCTCATGACCCTCAAAACGTGAGCATGGGTATCCTCTCAGTGGTGTCACTTTCTCTGTGTCCCACCTTGAAAATCCGCAATCATAAGTTGACCGAATAACAATAATCCCCCGAAAAACCAACATATATATATACTTATTACCTATACCTGGCCATCAACTCGTCGTCGCAGTTTGACAGCAAAAAGTCCTCTGGTTCCAGTACTCAAAAAAAGACATATTCATCCTGTATGCTCTCACCTCATCACAATAACTAATACTAACACAAGCTCTCTACAGGGCAAAAATGAAATTCGTTAGTTGCTACACACAGGGGAATAATAAGAAACTCACAGGCTCGTAAAAAAGAGCTTTGACTCTTTGCCTTTTATACCTTCACATCATAATGTATATATAGTATATAATACAGGTTGAGGATTCCCGGGAGAAGTATTAAACCCAATGGATTTGGAAGTGTGTCCCAGGGGGTCGTACCACGCCTCGAGCGCTCATTATGTTTTACACAAAGCAAGACGATTTTTCACTGTCCGAAAACGACGACGACGACGACTTGCCGCCGCCACACTACTACTGACTTTTCCTTTCCCTTATTCGATTCAATCTTAAAAAAAAAAAAAAAAACGATTCAGGTGTGTTGGATTTTTCAATACGAGCTCGTAAAGTATCGCCTTTTTCTGATACATATCATCGCATTATTTCGAGCCCTGTCGTAGCTCGATATAATATGCCTTATTTATGTGAGGAAAGATTTTTCTATACGATTTTATCGAAAATTAGTTTGAGCCAGGTTTTAACTGAAACGATGTATTACTTACATCAGGTATCTTGTGTATGACCGTGTCCTGCATCATTCAGAACAGGCTCATGATGTTCATTGTTTCGAGTTGGAGTGTGAGCTTGAGGAAGGTTCTCACGACTGACGAAAAGGGCCCGTGTGTCTCGTCATGCTTTTTTTTTTCGCTTGCCGAAAATATTTGCGCTCGTTATGAGCTTGCTGGGTATCTGCAATTATATGCGACGCTCTCATCACTCCCGCTACACGCACTTGTTGAGTACACCAAGCAAATTGGGAGTCGTAGCTGGGCGTGTTTACTGTCATGACAATAATTAAATTACTTTCGCAATCAAGAATGTTCGTCAGTTTCAATAGGCCTTTTTTAGATTTTGTGCGAGTTTAGACATAATTTTTCCCCACTTTAAATATTGACGAGATATATCGAGGGACTTAAAAGAAAATTTTACGCAAACTGACAGAATTTCATTCTATACTTTCTTTTACGTTGTAGTCTCGAATTGAATGCTTCTATCGATAATGTTCATACACTTGTAATAGAAAAATTTGCATGCGAAAAATTCAGGACATTTTTCATGCTGAATTAATTACTCAAAGTGATCTTCATTTTTCTTCGTTTCCTACTATACTGTCAATTGGCTGGCTATAGACTATCACAATCTGGCTTGGGCCACAGTTGATTTTTTAACGATAGTGCTTATTAAGATCAGTAAAACGCGATAGAGAATGTTTATTGAATGAGGATTACTTCCCACCAAACAGTGAATGTTGCCTTAGCGTTTGTGGAACGTTGCAATTGCAACCTTTGAACGTTCCGTAAATAGTCGGAATTACCCCGTAGGTGGGACGTTTGAGCAACGTAAAATGTCTACGAGATGTCTGTTGTCTCGACGTTTCCAGAAACTTTCTGGGACGGTTTCGAATATGAATAAATAAATGGATTATTTAAAAAAAATTGTTGTTAATTGGCTCTTGTTGCATTCAAGCACAGTCTCACCGTCTTTCTTGTACTAATAAGTGGACATGTTTCTGATTGAGCGCAATCGATGGGATTGAACGGGTATGTATGTTCGTGACTCTGCCAACCCTGCCCAGAGTCACGGGCAGGATAGCTTCGAGAAAAGGGAATTTTAGAAACTATTTATTCATTTATTCAACAAAAAATTTTCTAAGTCTTGGTTGCACAAGAAACATTTCGGAAACCATTGTGCAACCTTTGAAAAACCGTTGAAACGTCCCAGAGAAACGTGTTGTAAACGTTAAGACAACAGACATCTCGTGGACATTTTACTTTGCTCAAACGTTCCACCTACGGGGTTTCCGACTATATTTACGGAACGTTCCAAGGTTGCAATTGCAACGTTCCAGAAACGTTGAGACAACATTCAATATTTGGTGGGATTGGTACTCTCCTGCGCGCGCAATCTACTCTACCTATAGATATATTCTAGATTCTAGGGCATGTCGGACAGTCGGACTGCGCCATATGTGGACCCATGCATGGACCGTTCGCGAATCAAGCAGTTTTTCTGGTTTTCGCGCTTACCGTCTCATTCACCGTCGTTTCTACGATCTCAATATCCTGATTAGCTCATTAAACTTCAAAGCTTCTGTATTAATTGGAGTCTCAAGAAAATTTCAATCATTGCTGTCTCAAAAGTTGAAATTCGGAATCGGCTTCACTAAGGTTTTGAGTCAAGCAGAAGCGTTTCGCGTATCGCGTAAGTAGTAATTATTTGATGTTTTTTGTAGAGATTTCTAACACAAGTTTATAATTCAGCAGTCAAGTATATCCTTTGATTTTTTATTCGAGTTTGTAAGATGTGATACACTTCCAGGTTAGTTATTCAGTATAGAATAGACTTTTCTAATGTGAGTGGAGGTTGTGAGTGGCTCATCAGCTATGAATAAAAAATTCATCAAAGAAGTTGAGAGGCAGTTACTGAAGAACAAGAATAAACACATCGACTCATTAAACAGCAACGGTCATAATGTTCTCCATCTTGCAGTTCAACAGTACACCTCTGTTGAAGCTATTAAATATTTGCTCGACAGAGGTGCTGACATCAAAAGTACCACAAGCAATGGAGCCAATGTTATTCATTTGGCAGTAGAGAGCATGAAAACGAGTAATCATCAATCAACCATCAGGTTGATCAAGTTTTTTATAGAGAAGAAAATTAATGTCAATGCTAGTGATGCTTTAGGAGATACCCCGCTTCATTATGCTATAAGAAACAGCTTGAATGCTTGTCATAGTATTACTTTAGTATCCATGCTCTTGAAATCTGGTGCTCGTATCAATGCCAGCAACAAGTTGGGAGAAACAGCCCTTCATGTAGCAGTCGACTTGGGCAACCTAACTATGAGCGAATTTTTGGTATCAGCTGGTGCAAATATTGATAGCAAAACAAGGCAACTCAAATCAGCTTTACAGATTAGTGTTGAGAAATGCAATATTCCAATCACCAAACTACTCCTTGAGAAAAAGGTCCAACCAGTACGAAATATCAACAATCAAGAAAGTTTGCTGCACATTGCCCTCAAATCAACAAAACCAGGTACTGTTTGTTTTCAAATTTCGTTAGACATTTAATTCCTGCAATTATTCCATCCAATATTTTATATGCATTTATTCTCAAATGTTTTAAAGCATAATCAAAATTAATTGCACCACTTTTCAATAGCTAAAGTTGATGCAGGTCATATTCGTTATTGTTGACTTGATATATTGATCATTTGAGCTTGGAAAGGTTGCGGTCAGATGATACAAAGATGTTAATTCTTTTTTAGGTAAAGCAAGAATGGATCTTGTTGAAATATTATTGAAGGGTGGAGTAAATGTAAATGCTTTTGATGCCTCTTTGTCGTCTCCTCTACATCTCAGTCTTGAAATGTGTGATGAACAATGTTCAAATCTACTAATTAATCACGGAGCCTGTGTAAATAGCTTAAATAGTAAAAAACAAACACCACTTCTGATAGCAGTTCAGAGAGAACTCCTTGATTCACTAAAATTACTCCTTTCTAAGGGAGCAAATCCTAATTTCGTGTGGACAGCCACTAGTCATCGATTGAGTCTTTTTGATAATGGAAGTATACTCCATATGGCAGTTTTCACAGGTTCCGTAGCTGCTGTGCGACTTTTGACTCATTATGGAGCAAATACAACTTGTGCGAATGAGAATTCTGACAATCTTAGATTAGCCATAACAATTAACAACACTGCATTGACAGAGTTTTTTTTGAGGAGAGGTGCTGATGTGAATGACACCATTCGTGGCAGAGCTCCATTGTTTTGCGCCCTTGGCCCTACTGCTTCTGTTAGAGAAAGTTTAGTTCAGTCTTTACTGGATTATGGAGCTGATTATAAAATGGAAAATTATAGAGGGGATACAGCCTTATCAATGGCATGGAGAGAAGGTCGGCATATGACGAAAAATCATCTGTGCTTGATACGCCATCTCGCGCTATTGAGGACGATGAATAAAGATATTGGTGAGGTCAATATTCAAATGATACGAGAATACCCTTTTTACAAGGATTATTTTATTGCCTGCATCATGGAGCTTACCGCGATGAAGTCTCATAAGCTGACAAAGTCGCGCTTAACTCCATATGATTTGCTTATAAAACAAGATTGTAAAATGTTAGTCCATTTCCGAAATGAAAATGTCGTAAATTTTCTACAAGTTGACGAGGTATCAAAATCTTATCCCAAATATTCTTGGAATTTACGTAGGAAGTATGCAAAAGCACAAGAGAGAATGCGATTCATGAATAGTGCTAGACGAGTTTTTAATGCCGCTGTTTCCTTTAGGATTCCACCAGAGCTAGTCACTTTGATTTGTAAGTATCTTAGCAATGATGATCTGGCAAATCTACATGATATTTATTTGAGTAGCCGAAAGTTTACGGTGGAGAGTAGTACTATGAATTTGCGGAAAGGTACTAAGGAACGAAATTTCTACAACGAAAATCAGTTTGATTATCTGTACTCTAATTTAGATTGATTAATCGTATGCGTTTTTACACTCAACGATTATTCGCAAGTGGGAAGTAAATGAGCCGGTAGTGTATGAGGATTAGAGTGGATTGTTTACAATCCAAGATTTTAGATAATATACTTTGCTGACTCAGAATTGTATACATTTATTTATTTATTTATTTATTTATTCAGAAACGGGCATAACTGCCCTAATACGAATTTATCACATATGTAAAAATCACCAGATAGATATACATAAAGTTTTTATTAAAGTATCATATATAAGAATATCAATTTCATAATTTTTCTTCCATTTGATACATGTGGATTTGAATGGATTTTCGACAGCTTACGATTTTAGATAATATGCTTGCCCGACTTGAAATTGTTTACTTGAAGTTTTTATAACAGAATAACATCGATCAATTTTATCATTTTTTGTTTATTCTTTGTTTTTATCTACAATGATCTATGCCTAGATCCCCAAATCCTTGAATTCCACCAATTATTTTTCTATCATCTCATTTAAGTAGCTGTATTGTTTTGAAGAACTAAGGCGCAGCAAAATTTACTCAATCGAAATCGAAAAAATTTTCTATCAATGTACTCAAGTTACTCGATAGACGCATGCTCACTCTGATAAACCTGAAATATAGTGATATGTATCGTTGTATAAAATTTAGTTCAAAATTGTTTTCTTGTATCTGCAGGCCTGTTCTCGAGCCTGTTCTGATGTGAGTGCTGGGCATCGATCCCAATTCGCTAATTTCCAACTTCACATGGAAGACTCACCCATCTTTCTTTACATAGTTGCCCATGTTAACCAAATTTCAAATCGATCCAGTTTCTAAATTATATAAACTTCTTATTATACACTACCGGTCAGAGGTTTGAGATCACCCAATGAATTAATTTTCAAACGTCACAGACCAATAATATTTCGGAGCTAATTGATTGGAATGGACTTTAGCTTAGCTCATTTTGAAGCTCTTCTCACACATATGAGTTGATTATTTGGTCTCATATAAACATCAAGGACGAAAAATCTACAAAATTACTCTTTTCACACACTTTTAGATATCATTGTATCCTTTGCTCCGTGTCTGCAGCTTCAAGCTGTACCAGATAGAAAAGTACCCTAGCTTGTTCCTGGTCTGAATAGTGGCTGTTTGTGCGGAGGAAGATTTCTCATCAAAAAGCAGCTCACTATTCAGGAATGGTGTTGAAATGAGACTTATGGCGATTCAACCTTGTTTCCTCTGAATTTCTTGACCATAACTGAAGAAAAACATCAGCGCTAGTCTTTATACCTCTCTCAGCTCTATCATTATTTTCTAATGATGCTACCAATTTTCGAGAAAAATCTTCTTTTACAAAAACAGCCACTATATACTCGGACCAGGATTAAGCTAAAATGGCGTCCAAGAACGAATTTTTAAGATCTTAAGCAGCACTTTTAGATGCCATAAGTTTAATTGTAATGCGTGAATTTTTATAAAAGGTGCAGATGGGCAAGGATTTACGTATAATCATAAAATAATGGCCTTTGTCTAGCTGATACCGCTCGGAGCTGCAGAGATGGAGTAAGAAGTGCAATAAGACATGTGAAAGTGTGTGAAGACAGCTACAAAATGAACTTACCAGGAGAGGTTACCACATTCGGATCACGCACTGAAAGTCTGGAAAAAGTCTTTATATAGTATAAAATGATGAATCTCAAAATTATAGATGCTAACGCTCAAGCGTTTCGGAGCTACAGATTCAGACATTAACAATGCAGGTTATATCTATAGATTTCAACATGGTTCCATATGGACAATGCTAATGTCTGAAGCTGTAGCTCAGAAACGCTTGAGCGTTTAGGGCCTATAATTTTGGGATCCATCCATTTTGTGCTGAATAAAGACTATTTCCAGAATTTCGGACAAATCCGTCATCCGGATGTGGAAACCTCTCCTGGTTACTTGGAGTCCATATTCCGATCAAATGGCTCCGAGGTATCGAACTAAGAAGGTTAATTAACTATTTCCTAGGTGATCTTTTTTTCAATCTTTAATCGTCAGTGTAGGCGAACTCCCCGATTATTTTTGCTCGTTACAAATGCAAAACAACTCTAGACTTGATCTTGAAGTCATTAACAATATAGATATACGTGGGAAAAGATCCATCACCGTTGTGAATCATTCTCTCATAATCACGATTCAGCAAATTTCATCGGAATTTCACGAGGGGCACATATCGTTTTCACGAAACACGCCGATCTCTTACATTCCCTACTTATACTCAGGAAGTGAGTAAACCTCATCAAAGTACATACATACATACATAACATGGTATCTGTATTATAGTCCAGGATAGTATTGGCCCAGAGGCTATATGCAACGGTTCAAGAAATCGGTAAGAGTTTACGCGCTCGCATGACTCAAAAAGTATATAGTATATGAAATGCATCGAGCTTGAAGAGTACTTAGGAACATCCTCGGCACGTCGATCGCTCTTGTAAATGGTTGGAAGCTCAACGAAAGAAGGAGAGATGAGGAGAGAAAGGTATAATATATACATATATAGGTTATGTATTAAAAGGAAAGATCGGTGTGGGTTTATAACGTAGGGCGGGCTTCGAGGGGGACTCCTCTCCTCTTCGGAGGTCTTGGTGGAGGTCTTCGCGTGGGGCGAGGCCACCATGTTTTTCGCTCTTGCCAACCTGTTCTCATCCTATGGCTCTCTCTCTATCTTTCTCCTCTGTCTTTCTCTTTTTTTTTTTATCTTGAGATGAGCTGGAAGGAGATCGGCCCTTTAGACCGCGCGCGAACCGACGAGCTATATCTGCACCTCTGCCTCGCGCCGCAACCACCACCTCGAGATTGCGAACAGCCTTCCACCTTCATCAGGTTCTTCTCTTGAAAATTTGATGGCTGTTGTACTAGAATGGCTTTCAAAGCCTTTAGGCTATTATTTCAGATATGTTGCCTGCTTACCATCTCATAGCTACATGTGTATGCTATGCACATGTTTATTAGCTTGTTTTACAACTGGATGAGTTTGCTCTGTTCTCTATAACGATTGTAGATTGGTTCATCTGGGGAAGAGTGCTTCTTGAACTATTTAAATTCCTTTCTTGGATGAGTTTTTATTGTAATTGGTATGAAATCTTGAGGGTATACTTGGGTTTGTGAATGATGTGGTGGTATTTTCTAAAGTGAAAATTTTTTTGACTACTGCTGTGTCTACCTCGTGATTTGGAGATACTTAGCGAATCGTGATGCTGATGTTTTTGATGTTTATCCGACGAGATTTTGAAAATCTAGAAGTTGGAGAGAAAAAAGGTTCCAAAATTCTGACATAGAATAGTATATTTTCATACTGACAAGGAGAGTCCAAGGGGTTCGGGAGCTGGATCTGACTGAAACTCGAGGAATTATCTCCTTTTGGCACCAAAAATATGATACCCAGAGCCGCAGAGTCTAACGCTCAAGCGTTTTCGAGCTACAGGGTACAACCCATGCATTACAGTATATCTATATACACCATTTTTCCACATTATAGATATACTGTAATGCATGGGTTGAACCCTGTAGCTAGGGTCGTGGCCTGTAGCTCGGAAACGCTTGAGCGTTAGACTGTGCGGCTTTGGGTATCATCTTTTGATGCCAAAAGGAGATGCCTCCCAGAGTTTCATCAGCCAGATCGAGCTCCCGAACCCATTGGACTCTCATTGTGATCTCGGTAGCTCATTTTGGGCACTAGGACAGTTGATCTGTCGACCTTAGCGAGACAGACATGTACTCCAGTGCCCAAAATGGGCTTGCAAGTGAAGTGCGGATATATTTTTTCATTACGAGAACCCTAAAATCCTATTTAAACGTGGCATTTTTAGGTTGGAGTAATGAAAAGTAATTTCTAATAATATTCTATATTTCTTTGTCAAGCAACTGGTAATAGTTCAGACAATCAAACATAATCTACCGGATGTCTCAACATATTTATGCACGCTATTATTTTGGCCTATTAGGCCAAGAAACTCACCCTGTTACTTTTGGCAGACTGTGAAATTTTTCAAAACTACCTTATTACTTTCGTTGTTTCTCTTCTGCAATCAATCTGTGCCTATTGATTAGCCGCCACCCCCCCCCCCCTCCGCCTCTATCCCCATTGGGGGTTGAGACAAGAACTCCCGGACCTAGTCAGTGCCCGGCGGAGTGTGGAGACCCCACATTACCATCCGGCGGCGGCGCCCGGGAAGGGGTGAGTCTCAAGACTCGTATTGGAGCCGTCTATTGATGGTCATAATACGAGCTTGGACGACTCATCCAGCAACCCCTGGGCTGCAAGAAAGCCTAGAAGAGTCCCAAACCCCCCACCGAGGGGTAAATTCGGCCTTGTGTTGGGAGCTCGGTTGGGGACCGAGCCCGAAATTCGGTCTTCGGGGAGGAGGAGTGGGCCATTGCCGAGCCATCCGTGACTCGGTATTCCGAACTGACGACGCGCTGGCAGTGCATATCCGTGTACCGCGCCCCGCACCCATGGAGGCAAGCCGGGCACCCGAGATTACAAAGAGGACCCCCCCGCCTCCCGACTTTTATCAAAAGTATTTATAAATCGACAAGCGTTTAAAATAAATTGACTTTGTGGAACATTCCTCAAAATTAAGTGAAATAAAATGTTCTTTTATTCTTTTTTCGCGTTAGTACTATTTTGTAAATTTTTATAAAAATATAGCGTTTAGCTCAGCATTTCAAAGTTTATTTTTTCTTCAAAATTCTTGCATACCGTTAAATTGGTTAATTTTAGTTCAGTGGTTGCAACTTGCAACTTTGGTACACACCTGAAAAGTGACTTTCAAAGCTGCGTTCGGCAAGGTGAATAAGTCTATTGTTTTGAAACCTGTTCTCGCCACTTGGAGTAAACATGAACAATGTGTTGAGCTATTACAGATCCCATATAAACGACTGTGTTTGTTTATTGAAGCTTTTTCCACGAAGGTTGATCTAGCAGCGATAAGCGAGTAGTCTAGTGAGTGTATCTAGCAACAGCATTCTGAGGGCAAACTAGGGGCACAGAAAACCTTATTTTGATCACAAATATTATCATATTGAAGGCACCATCGTTACATTGGGGTATTTACAGTATTTGGATTTTAATGAATGAAAAACAGAGAAAAAACTATCAAAAAGTCCACAGTTAAGCCTTTCCAGGCAAGGAGCATTATACAGTGGGATAAGTGTGGTACACCTTTCTATGACAGTTCTCTTTCGACTTATCATGGAATTAGTGATGGTCCATGAGGTTATGAAATGTTTCAAACTGTTGAGAACAAGACTTCTGAAAGATAAAAATATATTCACTCGCGTCGCGGTCGGTACGATTGGAATCCCTTGTAAGTGTACCAGAGTAATCCAGTCGGGCCTAATCTTGGTACTCTTCTTAAACAGCTGATAGCTCCGGTAAGAGACATCAAACTGAAATTCAAAACTCGTCAATTGGAAGCCGAGACTGTAAGCTCTTGATTGACCACTGATTGAGGTGGGTTTTGTCAATACATGTTGAAAGGCGGAGCTAAACAAAATGAAAGGCAAATAATTGATAATTGTGCATCAATACAAACAGTTCAATATTTACGTGATCAACGTCCGAATCACCTATTCGTAGATGTCACTCCATCTGGTCATGAAGAGACTTTTGCTATGTGTAACTGAACCATAAATAATTATCGTCAACTGGGGTAACTTTGGGACAACCCATGAAAAAATCACGTGCAATCGGCGAGGCAGATGATCCTGAAGCTTTTATACCAGTTCCTCCCACTCGGGACACGTATGAGCAATGCCATGCACCAGCGCGAAGGGCCCCCATAATCTATTTGTTCGTTTATGAACAGACTTTTTCAGAAGTACATTTTCAATCCAACAAACAGAAGCTCGGAAACATTGTTACGGTTCTGACCTTTGTTGTACGAATCCAAGGTTATCTGGACGAATCGATCGTTAAATTGGCTTATTCCCACCTAGTTTCAATTGAGTAGCGTAGAAACTGAGGAAGGTGTGTTTTTTCTGCAAATTGGGGTAACTTTCGAACACTTGTACATGTGCTCTCAATCATTTTCCAACAACTATGCCATTATCAGAGCCTATTTTTCCAAGTAGCCGATTTATAAGAGTTTCGAAATGAGCCGAGGAACGTCTTATTTCGACCCGCGAGAGCCGAGATATGGCAATTTTAGCCAGAAACTGACTTTGGAGGTATTTCCCTCTTTGAGAGGTAGTCGTGGTGAGGACAGTGCGGTATGCTGAAGGTGCTTTTTCTCTATTACATAAGTCAGATTCAATCAAATGAACTTTTATACGTCCATACGTAGAAACAGCGTGTTTCTAGGCCTCCTCGCGTAGCGAGGAGGCCTGGAAACAAGCTGTTTCTGCGTACAGACGTATAAAACTGCATACGCGTCTCGTGCGGAAACATTTTTCCTTCGGGAAAACCAAGCTGGACGGTGCCGTCGCCCACGTCCAGCTTGGTTTCCCGAAGGAAAAAATGTTTCCAGCACTCGACGCGTAATGTACTATTACAAGAGGGCTAAAGACACTCAGCTTTCGATTAATGATGGTGAAAATTTATTGTACAGTCTAGTTCATGAATAAAATAACGAATAAATGATAGATACCGATTCCTGTCTCAAAGTTACCCCAAACCGGTTGAACTTTGGGACACGACTTTGAGCGCTCGTATCTCCAACTAGAAATATCCGAATGCACTTTATGAACATCGCAATCAAAAGCTGAAACTGTAAGCTTTCGATTGACCACACATACAATCCGCCTTTGGTGTAAGACGTACAAGTTACACGAGTTTGAAGGGAAAAATGCGATTTTTGTCCCAAAGTTACCCCAATTTTACCCCAATTGATCGGATGTCTAAGATCTTGGACCATTTTCTTTCATCAACCACGAAAACTTCAAAGCCAAAACTCGCAAAGTTGGAGCCGCTATAAACTACTGTTAGAACTTCATAAAAGTCAGGAGGTTGAGTCTTTTTTTTCAGAAGAACTACTCCATTAACTCGATGGAGACGGAGGACGCCGAAGGAAGAGTATTTCAGCGATAAGTGTTGGAAATAAGTTGGCAGGGTACAAAAAGAACTCAGCTATTTGCTCGCGCGTACGAGTCTGAAATCAGTGTTTTGGTTTTTCATATCTTGCACGAAATACTTCCAGTACTTCTGTAAGAATAGTGAGTTGCGGTTCTTGAAGTTGGCATCCACACTTTCCACATTCTCCATCGATAGGGGGGTACTCCGATTTCCAAGACAGTTTTCATCAACGGCTCATTCTGTAGATGAGGAAATCATCAGATGAAGATTCGAATACGTATTTTTCTGATTAAAATACATTCTTGATAATACTGAAAATGTAACTTACAACTATCTTTCCGTATCTTTTCGTGTACCTATGCGAAGAAACGCTGCGATAAAATCTCAATTCATGAAAGCTATCGCGTACCAATCATGTTTCATAGGAGTGCAAAAATTGTGCGTATGTCATTTTTAAGGATGATTTTGAAATTTTACAACTTGAAAATTCCCCAAAATATTCGAATCCTACGTGAAATTACTTCAACAATGGCTCAACATCGATTTTTGCCCTCAAAAATTATGACGAATTAAATGTGTGTACCTAGACCACTGATACTTTAGGGTTGATAGTTAATGAATCTATATAACATTGTCTTTTATTGGCTCCCAGAAATCACGTGTCTTTATCGTTCTGTTCTCTGAAATGACGAAATGTATTGACATTCTGTAATCACCATGCTCGAATTTCCCTAGTAGGAATCTGTTTTTAGTATGCTAGTTCTTTTGCTGGGGTGTAATCCAAAGAAGAGGTTCAGAAGTTGACTAGTAATATCTCGACCAGATATCCGACCACGTGTGTATGCAACAAGATAATAGTCCTCATCATTATTTATACGATCTATACATGTATGATAAAGACATCGACGCGTATTCATCCTGCAGTCAACAAATCAATACATCATTTGGACCGAAGATGAAAGTACAAGAATCCCATGCTGACTTTTACGAAGCCATTCTTGTCGAATAAGTCAGTCATGTATATTCGCTCGATGACGCCGGCTTTTAGTCCAGCTGCTCATAACTCTGCTCTCGTATTATGATGTACAGAAAAATATATAATCTGGCTCCACTCACTGCGGTCTTCACACTAGCTTGTAGACTTGACCATATAGGTCCTATTGTCATATTGAGGTATACCAGAACCATATGACATCTTGTGTACCAATTTATCTCTGTCTTCTTAGAGCATCGCTTTATGAATCGATGGTTGAGTACACGCACAAACTCGGGGCAATTTTTTGTCAAAGTTCATTCATTGTGAATGCTGCGGATTTGTACTACAGAGGACACTGTAGTCATTCGAGTATTTCTTAGATCGTTAATGCCTGGAATCTTGTGAGCTTTGTGTATGACCACGGGAGTTTAAAGATGTTTCTTACTCTTGGTTTTCATGACCATTAATTTCGTCATTGAAAATACTTCAAGACAGCCGCTCCGATATTCTTCAATCCTAAATTGAATCGAGGAAATTCAAAAAATTTAATTTCAATTTTGAGTATCCTTGATCTTTTGATGTATTCCAAGAACATCCGATATCAGATTTCGAAATTACACTTGTGTGTAGTGCTGCCGCGATACGATAAAAATCGATAATTTGAAGATGTCGTTATCGAGCATCGACATTTCATGGCTTATCGATGTCGTTATCGATGTCGAAAAATGTCGAAGGTCAATTGTCGTTATCGTATCGACCTTCACAATAATTTTTCGACGATATTATCGATATCGCAGGGGTTTTTTTTCAATTCTCAGTGCAAGTAGGGGTATGCCAAACATACAAAAGTTTTCCTCACGTGATTAATGGATTACCCCGAATGCTGAATGTGGTCGTGTGATCAATGTGTAAGTGTAAGTTTGTAAACACGAAACGCCAGGTGGAACCGGCACTTCAATCAGTTATATCCTAGCAATCACGCGTACTAATGCCGTCGTCAAAGAGACTCCGTGAAGATTCAGATTCAAGTAGTTCCGATCAAGAAATTCGATCAAAAAAGAAATCAAAAAATGAACCAACAAGCAGTAATAGCCAAGCCAAAAGCTTCAACGAGCGATGAATTCAAAGATAGTGCGTAAAAGACAATATAATCAGTGAAACAACAATTGTGTGGAGTATGAGATTCTGCAATATTTGGTAACATGACTTCATTTGGAATTCTCGTTAACTTATCATACACCACTGGTATATGTGGCATATTATCCTACCTAAAATAAATGACTCATTTAAAATGATTCAGGGATTTGGGACACCAGGAATGACTCGTTTGACATAAGATCCAATTAACTGAGTCATTCCTATTGGATCATTCTTCAAATGAGTCATATGAATATATCCCAAATCCCTGAGTCATTCCAAACGAGTCATTAATTTTAGGCAGGGTATTGTGTTATATGATAAAACTTTCTGTTCACAAGCGTCAGTTAGTTGCAACTAATTAACGCTCTCACTCATTTCAGTATTTCTCAAAATCCATACTTCGAATGTCATTCTAGGGATGATTCTGTTCGAATTGAGGAAAATAACCTTGATATCGATAATATCGCGACATGTCGCGATATAATATCGATCGATAATTAATGTCGCTCAAACAATGTCGTTATCGATGTCGAAAACAATGAGGGTTATCGATTTCGATGTCGATATCGTTTTTATCGATATCGCGATACGACATCGACAATTTATCGATTATCGCGGCAGCACTACTTGTGTGTAACGTGAGATGCAATTTGGATGTAGATTATTTATTCTCTTTCTCTGGATTTACACAAAGTAAGCATATTCGTGTGTGTGCTTGGATTGAATAATTTTCAGAAACAATACACGACGCTTCTTAAGATCGGGAAAAAGATTGAACTTCTTAGAAATTGAGAAATTAAGATAAAATTTGGAACATACTTGCATTTTTGATTGATTCAAATTGAAGGTTTCGAAAATGCCTTGACTTATCATCGACGGAACAATAACATTCATTATGGCTAATGATTGCGAAGCCATGTAAGTCATATGAAAAAAGGACGAAGTGTTTCGAGTATTCCTTTGTATTCGGAGGTACGGTTAATATCCCAAGCTGTCGGAGAAAATAGTATGAATCGTTTGGTAAGAGTTAAGCTCTATTTTCTTTTGTGCAAATGTAGCCCATTAGTCTGGCTTTTTTTGCTAGCGTGAAGCGATCACTTTGGCAAACTTCTTTAGAGCGTAGCTTTTTTTTGTTCTTAAAACAAGAGGCTTTGGAATGCGTAAGCTTTTACGAATTTTAAGTCGAAATTAGCTCCTTTAGCTCATCAAGTCTTATGCTCACTCTATGTCTGATTGAGCTTGAACTTGAGATTTATCCAGGAGATCCATCAATATTCGATTTTGCGAATTACCATCTAATCTGGATGTATTCTAAAAGACTATTCCGAAGAAGATGGTCTTTGTGACTCATGTACACTCACCGGTCATGAGTTCTGTGCAAATATGAAAAAGCTTCTTTGTGTCTCAGTTGCTGCTCAGAATCCTGTGACTAGATTCCTATTCTGGAGGTAGAACAATAAAATTATGATCATGAAGACCCCACAATGGGTCCGATTCGGATTGAAACAACAGCCCAAGAACAAAGAGCTTTTTCAGATTTGCACACGATTTGAACCCGCTGAGTGTACATAATTTTCCATTTGTGAATAGTAGATTTAGTTAGAAGAATGGAATGTTGATTTTGCGGCCCGAACGATGTTTCTCCGGTCCGTCGATTGGCGATGGCAAGGATCGGAATCATCGTTCGAAAGTGGAAACCATCTTACCTCGTCTTACATCACCGTTTGGGACAGAAAATCGAAAACCCACCCCAAAGTTTGGTCCTTTCTGCATGGGCAAACGATCCAAACTCAAGATTTTGATGCAGAAACGCGAAATATTGTCTTTTGCCATATCTATGGCGATATTATTTGGCCTCAGTTGAAAGTGAGGATATTCTAACCTCGAATCATCGATCTAACTGTAGGCTTTTTTCTTTTGGTTGTATGGTCTTGGCCTGGCATTTTCTAAGTTCCAAAGTATGTCGTCAGATTGTTAATGTCAAAATTGTTATCAAATTTTTATTTGCCATTCTTCCATTCATCTGTTACACAATACCTTTTGTCAAGTCTGTATTCTTGATTGTGAATGTTTGATCAGAATATGTATAGAGAAAGACATCATATCGCCGGTCCCCACCAAGACTAGCACATTTCAGAGTCCCTACAAAGAGTGGACCATTTTCCCTGGAGACTAGACCGTTTTGCTACTTCCCACGTAAACTAATACGTATGAACTAACACACCGAACGAGCTAGTCATCAGTTACCGTCTGGCACGGTTCAAAATGGTCTGAAATGGTTCAATACGGTCTGAATCGGTCTTACACTATCTGGAACGGTCTGGTACGATCTGACATGGCGTGAAACGGTCTTGTGCGGTCTGGGACGTTCCGGTACGGTCTGTCACCGTTTGAAATGATCTGAGATGATCTTGAACGATAGGGACATTCCATGTGATCAGAGACGGCCTGGGACGACGTGGACTGATCTAAAACAAAAACAGTCTAGTACAATCTGGGACGTTCTGGTACAATCTGAGACGGCCTCGAAGGGTCTGGTTCGATCTGGAACGTCTGTTATGATCTGGGACGGTCTAGAGTGATGTGGATTGATATGATGGTAGGATCTTAAACGGTGTTGCGCGATTTGGGATGTTCTGCTACGATGTGAAACGGTTTGGTACGATGTGATACGGTCTGGCTTTGCTCCGTAACGGTCTGCTGTGATCCGGGGCGTTCGGGTTCGGTTTGACACGGACGGGAATGTTCCGAAACGATCTGGGATGGTTTGAAACGGTCGGAAACAATGTGGCACGTTCGGGCTTGGTCTGACGTGGTCTGGAACGGCTTGAAACGATCTCTAGTGTGCTGGTGTAGATTGGGTCAATCTGATTTCAATATAACACGTCGCGGTATCGGTTGTGGGTCGGTGGGGCCGGGGGCTTTCGTGAGTGGGTGGGTAGATTAAGGGTCGGGTGGATCGATGTATAAATTGACTAGTGGGTGGCTAGACTATCTGGTAGGTGGTTAATACTATTTCATTACGATTGCGGTACCAGTTCATTAAGATGTCATTTTTACGAACTCCATAACCTCAATTTTATATTATCAATCCATCACTACCCATCATTTTACATATATGACTCTTGGACTACAAAAACATTCGGAGACCTTTGACTTATCAAGCACATTTACATGCTGAACTAGCGATAGCGGTAAAGACAAAAACGCTCGTTGTAAACGAAGTGAGGAGGTCTTTCTTTAATAATTTCATTTTGGAAAATGACCTTCCAGCTTTTGAAGGGCCATATTTATCACATTCCTCGCAATATTTATATACTCAACAGGTTCTGTAATGAACATTTTCGTTTATGATAAAGCTCGCATATGATTTTTACAGTAAAAAACGCACATAGCAAAAAATCAATTGGTTATCCTCAGAATCCGCGTGGGTTAAGATCAACTGAGTTCTCTAGTTATCTCACTGTAAGTCACTATGTATCATAAGCTCACCGACCACTATGATCATCCGGAAGTGCCTGTGCGTGAAGACATATTGAATCACCTTCCAAATGTGAGAGTCTTATGATCTCCAAAGTACCTGAAAAAGTTTCCGAAAAATCCGATTTTCTGGAACTTACACAAAGACGCAAAAATGCAAAAGAATTGTGCAACAGGTATGTGAAACAGTGATTTAATGTAGTATCTAGACCTGAAGCCAGAATATCAAGAGAAGCAGCAAGCATCTACTGTCCTTTTCCCACGAATACCGCCGGGAGGCCTGTTTTATAACGAGAGTAGGCGCCGCCTGCTCACAGCTCTATCTGCTGACACTTGAAGAAGTAATCTTCCTCTCATCTTCGTTGAAAATCCCAGGAAACGAGAAACAAATTATCTCGTGAGGGATACGCACACACAAACATCGACTGACATCACTTTCATGCTTGCCTCTGATGCATGTGTATATCTTTGGTTTCATGTCGTGCAGTCGAAACCAAAGAAGCCGACTATGAGGGAGGGAGGGAGCAATCGTCGACCAATAAAGAAGATGCGCTATTCAACAGGTTCTTTAGCCACCTGAGGATTTTTTAGAGTATAGGCTCTATTGATGCATCTCGATGCTACTTTCAACTCTCGGCTGTGGTCCTATGATATTTTTATTTGTCATGGCTGGGTGAGCCGCGTTATTTTGAAAGACGATGATCGAAATTTGTTCACGGCTAACGATAGCTGCTAGAAATTCACTGGAATTTATTTCGTAAGAACTTGATTCCAGTGATCAATATTTGCCTCTATAGGTGTAAAGTTAACTTGACACTATATGAGTGACGTCCAGAGATACGTTTCCAGAATATGGCTGGCGAACCATTTTTTTTATTTCATTCTTTTTTCTTGAGATAACTAGGTTACGAGTGGTAATACCTATCTGGACTCGTTGAATTCTCAGCACGGATAATTTTCGATATCAATATTCGACGGTGACAAAAATTGGAAATATTTTCATGCCACAAGTGTTAGCGTACAAAAGTTATTTCAATTGCATGTTCCAACTCTACCAGAACTGCTCAGTAACTTGTAAAATTCTGGTCACTCTATGTTTGCAAGTTATCATCACTCACGAAGATGTGAAAAGCATTGAGGAATTTGAATCTGGACACTGAACTTGGAACGAGTCCAGAAGGGTTTTGAGAAAGATTTTTGCTGCTGTTTCCTGGTCCGGCGGAATCCCCTATATGAGAGACCTCCGAAAAATCAACTCAGAAATTTTTATTTCCATCGGTTCTTCTAATTCCTGAGCACTCCATTAACTGTTGCTAATTGTCAAGAAAACAACACTCCTCAAGGGCATAGTATCGAGCTTTTGGACGATTTCGTGGACGAAATGCACAAGTAAGCTAAGCCCGACGACAGCCCCTTTGTAACGACGAGAATGGCCGAGTATCTTCTTTCCGGGACTGAAAAATGTCATTGAGATGTTTTTCATTTTTTAGGTACACTCAACCCTTGAATATTATCCTCAATCACGCTTTCAAATCTCCTTTGTTGACTTAGAAATATTTTCCAGGACCTCTCCAATCTAAGATACTCATATTTCTTTGCAAAATCAGACCAGACGATGAACCAATATTCCAAGTCATCACCAACAGCTTAATAGCCCTCGTGAGAAAGTCATCACGAAACCAAACGCGTGTTTCCGCGCGCGCCTCGTCGGAATCGAAAGCGTGCAAACCTTCTGAAAAAGAGCATCAGAATCAGCAGCAGCACACCGAAATAAAGAGGAGCAGGAGGCGGAAAGTGCTCTTTTGGGGGCCGATTGCCGCGTTGTTGGGTCAGCTTTGACTTCTTCATCCGCACGAACGAGCAACAGCAGCGTCCAGTAGTATTAGTGGCGAATGGCGGTGGCGGCGACAACGGCATCATCATTCCACAGAAAGCCTTAAAAGAGAAAGAGAAAGAAATATTGACCAGGTTGAATTGACTTGTATAGGTATATAGTGTCCAGTGCGTTGGTTAGAGGTGGCTTTTTCGAATCTCTCTTACCTGCTTCTCGCGATCGGTTTTCATGCGCAGTTCGAGAAGTCGTCTTCTTTTGGGCCTTTTGCGGCAGCATAGCACGTCGTGATGGTAAAGTGTACAAGGGGGCCAAAGTGAGAAATAAGGCCGAGCGCGCACACGTGTGCAGTCGCGCACATATAAATTCGGACCCCTAACCAAATAACCGAGATAATGAGCCTCCCGTACCGGGGGGGGGGGGGGGCAATTCGACCAAACTTTTCGCCTATCACCTTTTGCTATTGCAAAAACGGCGAATTCCAATCCCTAACCTGGCTAGGGAGCTACGATGGAATTATCGGTCTACGCAATCATAGTCCATCACGAAAATTTACTCCTGGTCACCCGGCGTGATTAAGTTTTATGCATTTTTAGAATTAGAGATTAATCATCACAATCTAATCGGAGTTCCCGGGGTATTCTCATTTATTCATTGTGTACTCTTTGGGATTTCCCACAGTCTACATCTTTTGAATTGATTCTTGGCACATTTGATTAGATGAGCTTCGAGTTACGTGTACTAAGATGAGCCCTTGGGTGAACTAAAATCGGCAATTTTGGAAAATTTACATGTTTGGGGCCACAAAAGTTGTTCTATTGTTAGTAGATACAGAGCGTTCCCACTGTGCTGCATGATTTTATCTTTAGCTTCAGCCAGATCCTTGAAGTGTCATAAATAATGATAGGGAAACTCAGTGCGTATCTGACGTTCTGAGGAGAGTATATGAAGTCTGTGCTCGTGTTCTAAGCATTGAAACTTTAAAATGACTACAATGGTTTTCTTGTAGTAGATTAGGGTCAAATAAACAGCCTCGAAGCTTATGAAAAACAAGCAACTTTTCCTCTTCATACTCGGTAGTACCAGGGTACCTTTCAGGAACGTCCCGTGTTCGATGCGTTGTTTCTAGTCAAAATGATTAATCCTGATGAGATCTATTACATTATGATAGGAAGAGTTTTGACCGGATTTATTGGTTTTGTCGTGGTCTTTCCGCTCCAGTTCGTCAGTCAGGCTACGAAAAATTCGTCATAGGCATTTTGTCAATCAAGTGCTCTGGCACTGTGGTCACTGTAGAGTATTATGAATGATAGCATGTTACGTAGGCGAACGAAAAAATATTCGCCACCTAAGATGTGGGATTCGAAACAAGTAATGAAAGATGAGTGAGTAGCGTATCCATCCATACCATGTGTGAATCTTTTTTAGAAGGATACTTTCAAGTAGTTTAGAGGGCTCAGAAAGTTATGCTATGGGGCGTATTTCACTGGGTGATGTTGGTGACGGAACTTTGGAGAGAGGGATAATCGAAGATCTATTCCAAGACGAAGGGAAGTGGCCTGTTAAGAAGAAATCATTGAAGATTTTCGTTAACTGACTATGTATGGCTGGGAAGGCCATTTTGATCATCGTGGACGAGAGTCCATCAGCACCCATTCTCTTCGAATTAGATGACTGAAAAGCTTTTGAAACGTGATCCATGGTGGCTGGGTTGAAATCAAATATTGCAATACCGTCAGGAAGAGGATCAGAACAGACAGAGTTTATATCTGTATCAGTTAATGGTGTGAGATCAGAAGTGACTGATGCATAGAGTTTGTTCAAGTCGTTGCCGCTGAAAAGGGACAAAGGTGAGGGTAGATGTTTAGAGCCAACTCCAAATTTGCTCAGCTCACGCCATCTGGTTTTGACATCAGAGTCAGAGCTCACTTCACTTGAGATATATTCGTGTTTGGCGTTGTCCACGGCAGATTTGGTATAACTGCGAGAGGCTCTGTACTCTTCGTGGATATTGGGAGATCTTAAACGTCTTGCTCGCTGATAGAGTGCGTCTCTTTATTTCATCATGAGGCGTATGTCAGCTGTCACCCAAAGTTTTTATCGAGCAGGTTAAGGTGAGGGTTCTGATTGGTGACAACTGATCAAACGCCTCGATCGAAGCACTGGTGAGGGCAGACACTGCATCATCAATATGCCCTTCAGCTAACGGTGCATAAATAAGAAATCAGCTGCGAAACAGCTTGAAATATTTTAATTAGGGCTTATTCTTAAGGAATAATGCACAAGGGGACTATACACTAAAGGAGGATAAAGGGTGGAACACTGCGAGTCTGCCACAACAGGGTCAGGAACATCACAAGCTACTGGTAGGGCAGAGGGAATTAGAAGATGCATCGTTTCTAAAGGTACATGGTCGAGCTTCCGGAGAGCAATATTATTTGGTTTTTCTGGAAATGGACTCAGGTAGTAGTCAATTTCAATGAAGTTATGACCAGCTGCAAACGGAGATACTGATAGACGGTATTTGAAGTTCACTGACGCATTAAGCAGTTAAAAGATATCTAAGCATGTATTATCAATTTGGCCATCTTTCCAAATAGCGTGGTGAGTGGGCTCAGTGCTAGCGGGGAAGAGTAAATATGAACTGAATAATTGTGTGAAGTAATTGGACGCAGGAGTCTTTTTTGCTAGATTGAAATTGAAATCACCAGTGATTATTGTGTGCTTGTAGTTGGGGAGAACAGGTACCAAAGCCCCAGGATTATCTACCTTGCTGATTGCGCGTGATATTGACTCTTTCGTGGGTTGTCTCAAAGTTACCCCAGTTGACGGTACATCATTTATTTTATGCGGATGGCCTCCAAATTTATCTTCAAGTCGAGAAAACTAACATCAAAGAAGGCATCGCTCAGCTAGGAGAAAGATGACGATTAGTCGCTGAAGGGGCCAGGAACTCCGGCTTGTGTCTCAACACTGGCAAGACCAAGGCACTCTACTTACATCAATTCCGGAAGAAACATCAAAGATCTGAAGTTAATGGACTTGCCAGGCGTTGAGATGCAGGATGGAAAGTTCGTTCCGTTCATCGATACGGCCGTGAGTATTGGTATCACAGTTGACAGTGAGCTAATGTGAAAATCGCACATTGATCAAGTAATAAAAAAAGTGACCAGAGGCCTGTATGGATTGCGGTTTTTCAGGACGTGTATCACCAGACCCCTCCGAATCAGCCTAATTGAGACTTCAATTCAGCCACACATAGAGTACTGTGCAGTCGCGTGCCTCGACGCCACAGATGAACAGTGGCACAATGGATACAGAAAAATCCATGTGTGAGATACATTCTTGATCTTAGGAGAGGCGAGCATATCACCCCGTTTAGGGAGCGTTTGGGTTGCTTACGCACTGATTCGCAAATTATGTACCTCGTAGCTCTCTCGATGCATAAAAGCATGCATCTCGGAGAACCTAGCTATCTAGCTGCAATATTTTTCAGGGACCAATCGAAACGTCCCGCTCGTGGTGATGCAGAAGAGCGGGCCCTCAACATTCCCAATATGAGACTTGAGTATGGTAGAAGATTATTCCAGGTTCAATGTGCTCATTTCTCGAACTTCTCCCTTCTGGGATTTCGGAAAATATCGTTATTCAATGAGGCATTGGAAAATTTTTTGCTGACACAGTTTTTTCAGAAAATTGATGTGGACAAGAAGCATTACTTGAATCTTCGATAGGCTTGAGTCCACTCCAACTAGAGTTTCCTTTATCTGTGATATTTTTGCGGAGCCATGTTCCCTTTCCACAAGTAGAAAGGTTTCATTCTTTTTGATCTCTTCCTTCGCGATTGCTTTTATATATGAAAACATCATTTTCATGGCTTTTATGCATCTCTTGATGCTTGAAATGACCAGTCACTTCTTGTGATAATAGCAATATCCTTTACCAAAATGATGAATCTTATACAAATTGTTTTTATAGTTATTGTGTACGTAACAAATATTCAATATGAAACTGTATTTTTAGACTTTTCAATGTTATGTATCCATCTATCTATCTGTCTGCTCCGGAACTCTCAAGTCGGGGAAAAAACGGAAATTAATCGGAATCACGCGTTAATCGGAAAAAAAATCGGAAAAAGTCGGAATTTTAACAGAATTCTTACATTTAGTCGGAACTTTTGGGATCTCCGATCGGGAGTCGTAACGTGTGCGACCAGTCTCATCGGCTGAGGCTGTCAGTTCAAGAAAGAACCGTGCACGCTTGGGTATCTACGGAGCTAGTAACGATTTCGCGCGGATCGCACGCATGCGCATTCAGTTCTCCAATACAATTTGATGGCCAAGGATCATTTTCACCCGCGCGCGATCTACGCTAAACCTCACTTGTGTAGATACCCAGGTCTGCTTGCGCGCCTGCAGCTTTTTATCCCACTTGCCGACGTTCTATTGTATTGTTTAATTTTCTGTGCTCTCTTGCGAGAATAATTTGAGACTGAGATGACATTGCAACGCCAATGGAGTCCACGCAGTGGTTGAGAAATTGAGTCGGGCCACAAAGTGAATCACAGAGTAAAATCTGTAAGTGAATAGAAGGTAAGCAAGTTTTACATAAATGGAAGGTGCTGATCTTGGAGTCGATTTTTCTCAAAATGACTCCTCCTGCATCGTAGATGCTTTCAGTGATTCAACGGTTTACGAAGATCTAACGCACTATTGTAAATTGTAAAATCACATCTTTCTGGCACAGATTTCGTCATGTAACTCTACCGAAGCAATCGTGTCGGTGTGAGCTGCCGTTTATAAGCGTGTGCTTTGGAAATCTACACCCATCGCGACGGAATGAAAACAAAACAACTCACTCTCTGTATTGCAGGAACTATCGGTTTAATTTGATGTCAAGTTCTATCCAAACAAATCATGGAAATCTTCAATAGTGTCTTCATGATTTTTTTTCGGTTGAGCGTAGCGAATACGCCAACGCTCTGAACCATGTCAACTGTGCAACAAACTTGGTCATAAAGCTGACAATTGTTTCCAAGTAAAGCTTCAATTGAATCCGGAGGTCATATGTCAATTCTGTGACCGAGAAGGTCATGCAGCTGCTCATGTTATAAGCTACGCATTCAGATCACTCAACCTCCTCAACTCGTTCGTCAACTGTGTGATAAAACCGGTCATACTGCCAATAATTGCTATCAACTTCAAATTCAGGATATTCGCGAAAATTAAACTGGAAAAAAGCTTGAAATATCATGTCAACTTTGCTTAAGAGCAGGCCGTACGGCAGCTGACTGCCAGCAAGGCCGACCATCATTAAAATTTTGACGTTGTTGCAAGAACAACGAACATAAAATAGACGACTGTCGGAAAGAGAAAATTAGTGAAAATTGGAGACAGGAAAACTTACTGGGTGCCTCCACCTCGATTGCGAACCGACACGCACCCGAACCACAACCACGAGCTCTGAATACTGCACAGTTCTCGGACACTCTCTGCAAACTTGTGCTAATGGAATAACTCCTGTCGCGAACATACCCTGTTTACGCTTCCAATGCTTCAATCGAGAGCTTAATATGATGATAGATTCAGGATCGCAAGGTAGTTTGGTTAAAATCGGGGTTCTGCTGCCAGATGCCCTGATTGACATGAATAAATCTGTAAATTTATACGATGTTACTGAAGATAAGATATCCTCCATTGGCTTAGTATGGACGAATTCTTGATTTTCAAGGTTGAATTTCACGTTTTAGGAGATAACTTCCCAATTCCACATCACGGTATCTCTGGTAGCAGATTTTTAACCGGAACTGATAGTGTAATTCATTTTGGTACCGACACAATTCAAATTCATGATCAATTGCTCTGATTAAAAAAGGATTCCATGTCATCAAATAACGTTTATAATATTGAGATTCCTACTGATGAGAATGCCTTGCTCTACGTAGACATCACTAACTCACGCTTAGGGGTTACAGGACAATACCTTGTCGACACTGGTTTCAAAGGCAAGTCATCAAGAGCAGATACGTAGATCAAAATCCACCGTTTGATACCAAGCGCACCATTCGTTTGAAAGGCATAGGTAACGATTTACTCACGACCATAGGAGCCGTTGCATTGAAAATATTTGATATGCTAGTTGAGTTCCAGGTAGTATCAGACTATCTTCCAATTCCAGCCGAAGGAATACTAGGCTCTACGTTTCTCACTCAGACTAAAGCAATTATTAAATTCAAACGACAGATCCTGCAAAAAGGTCCCAAAAAATCCGACTCACAAAGAGAACGGAGCCAATATATCAACCACTGTTAGACATAGTGAAAAACTGTGAAGACTCTCTAGACTTGTCGAAAATGAACGATGAACTTCCAGTCTATGAAGGAAGACATTTGCGAAGAAATCGAAGATTCAGACTCGCGCGATAATGATGATGAACGATGCTTTTCTCGACTCCCTTGAATTTCAACACAAGAAAGTTTTGAACACAACGTGTTCAAAGTTTTAAACACATGAAAAATTATCCCCAACACTTGAAAATCCAACACACTTTTTTTTCTACACGGTTCTAATCTGTTCATATTCTTAACTCAAATCAACACGGATAACAAAGTAATTTCAACACCAAGGGCGAAAAAAAGAACACCATCCAGAATAAATCTAACACCATTGCGGAAAGAACCAACACAAGCTTCGTAATTTTCAACACAAGTTGTGAAAATTTATACACACAATCAATAAAAATCAACACCACCTTCAAAAAATGCACACGCCTCTAACACCACCCGGGATAGATTCAACACCACTGCAAAAAAACCAACACAAGCTTCGTAATTTTCTACACAACTTGTGTAAATTCATACACACGACCAATAAAAGTCAAAATCGCCTTCAAAAGAATGTACACGCCTCTACCAAATGTGTTGGAGTGAATTTTGATCCAAACATAGTCAAATTTGCTAATCGGCAAACCCATACCTAGGCAGAAAGATTAGTAGAGTAGTTTTTTGCCGACTAATCTTTTTGCCTGGGAATGGGTTGCCGATTAGCAAATTTGTCCAACACATTTGGTAGAGGCGTGTACATTCTTTTGAAGGCGATTTTGACTTTTATTGGTCGTGTGTATGAATTTACACAAGTTGTGTAGAAAATTACGAAGCTTGTGTTGGTTTTTTTGCAATGGTGTTGAATCTATCCCGGATGGTGTTAGAGGTGTGTGCATTTTTTGAAGGTGGTGTTGATTTTTATTGATTGTGTGTATAAATTTACACAACTTGTGTTGAAAATTTACGAAGATTGTGTTGGTTTTTTCCGCAATGGTGTTGGATTTATTCTGGATGGTGTTCTTTTTTTCGCCCTTGGTGTTGAAATTACTTTGTTATCCGTGTTGGTCTGAGTTAAAAATATGAACACATTAGAATCGTGTAGAAAAAAAAGTGTGTTGAATTCTCAAGTGTTGGGAATAATTTTTTATGTGTTTAAAACTTTCAACACGTTGTGTTCAAAACTTTCTTGTGTTGAAATTCAAGGGAGTCCTTTTCTCTCCGAACTCAAAACGACACTGAGCGGCAGCTCAAGGTACTCGGCCTAATTAGAATGAATCATCTGTCCGGGGGATGAAAAAAAACTTGCCAACGAACTCATCAAGGAGTTTTCAGATGGACTTCATTCAGAAGGAGATCCCCTGCCGGCTACTAATACAGTTGAGCATAAAATTATTTCGACCGATAATATTCCTGTAAATACAAACAGTATCGTATCCCTCACGCTTTTAGGGGTGAGGTCGAGAGAGAACTGAATGATTTGCCTTGGAAATAGAAAATACCCGTCTCCTTGGAAATCTCTTGTTTCCCACTAGTTTTTCCACACTCGGTATTGTTGTCCATAATCATGGGGGTCCAGATCTATCGCTGTCTCACACAACGTCCATGCTTGACTTACATAAGACAGCTGGTGATCTGGACTTTCATGCTTGTGAACAACAATTCTCAGTGTGGAAAAATTAATAGAAAGCAAGAGATTTCCGAGGATACGGGTATTTTCTTTTCTCAAGACAAGTATTTCTATACCACGAACATGTCTCCACGTGCAGTGGAAGGGACGTACTGGAGTACTTGGTTTCAGCATATTTATCAATAATCTTGGAAAATTGGAGTGTGGAGGTGTTTTTCTGAGCGCGAATTCGTATGTAGGAGTTTTGAAAGTATCGAGTTCTTTTTCTGGAATTCCTGTAGCTGACAATTTCGGTGCCAAGACCACTTATCTCGCAACGCCCGCGCTTGGAACCGACCGTTCGCCACGAGCGAATGATGGTTATGTGATTGAATACGAATTATCGCTGACTCTCGCGCTGATGAAGTTTTCGCCTTATGTTAACGAGTATGCTGAATACGGATATACAAATCGACTTACTCCACAATTGGAGAAACAATGTCAAAATCTATTGTTTATGTGACCATATGGAATTTGAAATCCACCAATTTCTTTGGGATTTTGAGTGTATCATTGTGTATCAATTTGAAAAGGGCCAAGAGTACATCGTGGTTCTCGAAGCGTTTCCCGCGCCTCTGGAAAATCGTTGGAAAATTTTCAGATAGAATCCAAAAAATTATCTTTGATTTCCTAAAAACTCGATTTAGGTCATATTAGTTCCGTTGCTCACATAATACACAATACTGTAGGGTTTTTGCTACAAAATTGCTTCGTTCCATAATTCCTAATAATTATAATTATTATTGTATATATAGTTATTTTGATCGGCATATACCATCGCTGTAGGGAATTTTGAGATTTGACAAGTACAATCTTGAGTTCGCGATGCCTCACTCATAAATCTCAATGAAAGTTCTATAACTTTTTTTCTACTGCATCATTCGATATAAATCTCGAATATTAATTCAATTTAGACCCCCCCCCCCCAAACAACTTTCTCGCTTTGAGTTTTGCTATAGATGAAAACTGAAAATCTTTCTCGCATGTCAAAAATCGTGCTCGCCAGGGAGGCGTTCGTGTAAATGTTGAAAAATGCTTTCATTTTTCTAATTTTTTCGACACAGTGATTCATCACAAACCTTTGACTGTGTGAAAGCAGTGCTTTTCAGCTATATATATGCAAATTTTCAGATCATTTTATCGAGTGATTCTACGGTGGTCGCGTGATGAAAACGCCGCGCGCCGTGGCATGCGCGTAGAAAAAACTACCGGTGCCTTTTGCTTTTGTTTATCGGAGAGTTTAGTAGGAATCACCTAACTTGTGAGGTACGGCTTGCCCGGCTCTACAAAGCAAAACGTGTCGAAGCGAGTTGGGCAGTAGCTACTCGTCACTTGAGCATCTCCCACTTTTTTCTTCTCTCCGTGTGGGTGAACCACTGGTTATCCGCAGTACGCTGGGCACTGGGTAATTACTGATCACCACAAAATCTACTGGACACCCAGTGAATGGATCTAAACTTGATGAACCAGTGAAAACTTACTGGTTTCCAGTGAAATTTCACTGGTTGACTTTTACAGAGCACGAGAACTGAAATCTCAGCCTACAAATAGGAAGGTAAGATGCTGATGGTCAAGGCCTCGCATTCCTAAAGGAGCCATCTCGGAGGTGGTTATAACGAAGTAATAAGACTACCAGTTATCCCAAAACCTCGTCACGATTAGAATTTCCCACAGTTCCCTGGGAAATTCACCGAGTTGGTATTGAATAATTCCTAAAAATGTGTTATCACAATACTCAGATATCAATCACTCACGAATATAGTCTTTTTCAATTGAGGGGGGGGGGGGGAAGGGCGTAACCGCCATTATGCCCTTTCTCCGGACATCGCTTTTTTTGAGCCCCTATACCAAGGTCTACCACCCCCCGAAATCAGTTTTTCACAAGACCCCAAAAACCGTCTGACAGATAAAAAGGCGTAACCGCCATTACGCCCTTTCATCTGCACGATAAAAGGGCGTAGGTGCGATGATAGAGTGTTGAAAGGGCGTAACTACTATGATGAGATGTTAAAAGGGCGTAACTGCTGTGATAACATTTCAAAAGCAGGGCTTAATTTTTTGCTCAGCCCAACAGGATTTGGAAAAAGGGCTAAAGTACCCGACTGAAAAGATTTAAGAGGGCGTTATTACTCTGTAATAGTGCGTAAGTGAGGGTGGATCTGGAAAAAAGGCCTAATTACCGAGGAAAAATTCTATAAAAATTCTCCAGAGTCTGGAAACGCTTTTCCACCTCATATAACGATGAAAACATGTTGTTTTACCTTCAAATTGAGTGTTTTTACCCTTACCTAGTAAAAAAAGTTCTCGTCATCTTCACACGACTGATGAAAGCTTTCCGTGTCCATAGAACCGTGGAGCATGAATCGAACCACCCCTAGCAATCAGATATCTTCCAAAACATGCCCAGGAACACTCTCAAAAAATTTGGTGACAATTGGACTTGATAGAGAGATTCAATTCCACTTTTTGTGAGAAAGGAAGGCCGAAATTCGACCCTGTATTCGGGAAAAGGGCGTAATTGCATTTTTTGAAATTGCTGAAAAGAGCTCAAAATCAAATTTGATCCCCTGGCTCGGGTTGAGATATTTCGAGAATGTTATTTTCTTCGAAATAAGTCAGGTCAACTTGTGCAATTATGTCTGTTGCGGTTTTTATGAAGTTATTATTGATTTTCTCGAAATGACCGTTTCGCAATTACGCCCTTTCTCCACCCACCCCCTCAATTACAATCAGTTTTAAGGGACGGGATGATAGTGCTCAACCGGCACTGGCCCCATTGATTCAATACGAAGGATAATCGAATCAGAAGAATTTACTCAATGTGACCGGAATATACTTTAGTTCCAAAACTGCTTATCTTGGCGTAGTGTAATCACCACTACATGATTTGACAAAGCGATTGATCCGCAAACGAGGCAGGGATAAACATCGAAGCAACCACAACGGAATATGAGGTGCAACTCAATCAACAGCCCAACAATCAAGCTGTCTATACATTGATATATAAGCTTCAGAGTATATATAATTCATCATGTAACATGATTCGGTGGTTGGCCACCACAGCCGGATTAACTCGTTTGGAAAATGCGCTGTCGGAGGTGAGGCGTATACCCCGATACCTCTTGCTGCGCTTTGCGGCTTCGATCATTTTATCACAGTATGTTTACCACCTAGGGTTCAAAGACAATTAAATATCTACAATGGAATTCCACAATGAATTTTGAACCCATACAAATGAGAAACCGATTTAATTTTGCCTACGAAAAAATCAGAGAAGTGTGGCAATGTACATGTACGTTCAACATGTTAATAAAACACGGCTCAGCTTGACTCGCTCAAAGAATAGTGTAATAATATGTATAGTACGTAAGCGTGCGCGTGTGCAGGCCCAATATAATTTTTTTTCCTCTTTCACTCTCTTGATGTATGCGGTTTATCGAATCTGACGGTATCGCATGAGCCATAAAGTGATCAGCCCCTTTTATACGCGAATCCGATGAGGGAACACGTCGTTTGTGGTCGACAGAACTAATAACCATACTGACCAAGTCTTTGAATATGAGCAACTTTGTCGACGCTTTATCGCTCATAATATATATATAGCTTGCTCGTTTGATCGGCATGATTTATTGCTCTGAAAATTGAATTTTGATCTGATATTGCTTGACTCGTTGTGTAGTGGCGCTTTTGCGGTACATGTTATGATGTATGTTACTCTATGGTAATCCATTACGATTATGTCAATAGTTGAAAATATTCTTAGGTGTATACGCCCATGGATGAAAAAATAGTAACTTATGGAAGATATGAGTGTAATTTCATACTGAAAATTCACAATAAAATTATAATTAGCTAGATTTCAAACCCGTGATAATTGAATGCATGTTAAATGAATTTAATTAATGAATTATGATTTAAATTTCAACCAGTGGATGAAGATCACTACTATTGGGGTGAACTAGCATGAATAGAGCCATCCCGAATCAAAATATTTTCCTCAAATGCCAGCGGACCAGGTTGTGAACTTTTCCTTGAATAAATGCTCGTTTGTTCTTCATTTTAATGGGTTATGTTCATTCATTGCTCTAATCTCTTGATATCTTGTATCACTCAGTAAAAGCTCATTGCCTGAGCTTCTCAATAAAGGTAGGCCTCACCTGCATGGACTGTAGCGATGAGCCCTACCGACTCCAGCTGAATGAATCTGCGAGGCATGATTCTGGGTTTTCCCTAATCGCCTGTCTCCAATGGCCAGATCCTCGTGAACGATCTCTGCGATCCCTAGCAATAATAATTTACAAAATCATTATCAATGTTCTGCCTGGATGTGGAAGAATCAATTCTGTCATTAAGCTAAGATTTCTTAGACACACTGTGCGCAAAAGATACTTTTCGAACAGATTTTCCAATTTCTCTCGCAAGTTGCAAAAAGTGGCATATGACACAATGCCGCAAAGGCTGGATCCCCATCCTCATGATGATTCCGATTCTCGCCCACGACTCGGAAACGAAAATGTTATTTGGTATAGAAAATCCAACTTCTGCACCCATGTATCGTAATCTATCATTCTCTGATACTAATTAAACGCTCTCAGGCTCTAGGTTCATACTGTTGAGCTCCTTAGAATCCATGAAAGTCATTCACAATGCTTTTTTAATAATCTTAGCGAAATAACTCACTTAGCGTTATGGCCTCTCTCGCTACCCTTCATTCTATTTGCCAATGTTCTTGATGAGTCAAAAGCCATCGAAATGTTTTTGTACCTCAAAAATAATATTGGTAGAATGATGGTCGATTGGTGGTATTGAATTAGAAATTTGAATTAACGTTATTTATGAAATTCGTAGTGATAACATTTTGTAGAACTCAACCCTTAATAATCATAACCACCCATCAGCCCAAATAGCTACCACCTATGCGCCTACCATCCCAGATCTTCCCAAAACGTAGCAGACCATATCTGATCATACCAGACCATTCTAGACCATTCCAGACAGCTCCAAGCGATCACAGACCGTACTAGAACGGCTCAAATCGTACCAGACCATCCTAAACCGTTTTAGAACATTCCAGACCATTCGAGAAAGAACCGGAATGTCACTCATTGTACAAGATCGTTCCCTATCGGTTTAGACCGCGCAGACCGTACTAGACCATCCCAGATCGTACTAAACCGTCCTAGACCTTTCCGGACAGTGCCAGACCGTCCCAAACCGTAATAGATCGTATCCAATGAATTCAGAACATCTTAGACAACCACAGACCGTCTTAGCCGGTACTATACCACCTCTTCACGTACCAGACTATTACTGACCGCGCCAGACCGTAGAAGAATGCCCCACATTGTACCAGACCATTCCACACAGTTCCAGATCGTGTCAGACCATACAAAACCAACCCAGATCGTTCCAAGCTGTTGCAGACGATTTCAGACTGTTCCAAAGCATCTGATACCACTCCAAACCGGTCTAGACCGTATTAGATCATCGCAAGAGGTCCCAGATTGTCCCAGATGTTTACATACAATTCCCGACCATTCCAGAACATATCAGACCATCTCTGTGCAGATCGTTCTAGAGGCTTTCAGATCGTCTCTCATCACACCGAAACGCCTCTGATTGTACTAGATTTTTCCTAACTGTCCCGGAACAGCCCAAACTGTACCAGACCGTCTCAGATCGTACCAAAGCAACCTAGACCTTTCCAAACGGTACCAGACCATCACAGACCATACCAAAATGTAAGAATTTATACCAGACTATTACCAGACCGAGGAACAACATCCTGGATCGCACGAGATCGTTTTAGACCTTCCCAGATCATGCCAGACCGCCTGAAACCGCCCAGACTCTAACAGATCGTATCATACATGTCGTTTTCAACCATTCTACGCCGTGCCAGACCATCTCAGAACGTCTCAGACCATTCCAGATTTTTTGAGACTGAATCAAGACGTCCCATATCCGATCGTTCTGCATCATTCGTGATCGTTCCAGACCGCCCTAAACTGTTCCAGACCGGGACAAAACATCCCTTGTCGCACAATACCGTTCCATATCGCGTCTGGCCGTCCCTGACAGCACCAGACCATCCTCAATCATTCTAGCCTGTTCCAGACCGAATTGGACCATTGATCCAACCGACCACCTACCCACAAGCCTACCCACGCCTTCACCAACCCATCGACCCATTCATGCCCCATAGGGCCACTCATTATACTTAACCTCTTCAAAGTATGCAACCCGGTATGCGGGATCCTGACGAACAAATTTCGGTTGGATTTTTAATCAATATAATAAGAATAGTGCTCGTAATTTTTCAATAGTTAGGTGCTTACAATATCGCAAGAAATAGTATTTGCACCTCGTTCATGAGGTTTCCCGCTTCCGAGCGATTATTCTGACCTTTGCCTGCGGCTCAGGCCGAATCCAATCGCTCAGAAGCGAGCTACCATTTCATAAACTCATTGTCAGTGCGGAATGTACTATTCTTCTCCTTACCAATCCGCTACTGAATTTCGGGTGTCTGAACCCTCAGAGTACCACTTAGTCGTTGTGGAATTATAAGAACTTTTAATTCCTTAATCATAGTATATTTTGATACAAGGGCGCAAACGATGGTTTTCGCACTTCGAGTGGCTATTCCAGACCCGAGCCGCAGGCGAGGGTTTAGATAGTCACGAGAAAGCGAAAAGTTGCGCCCGAGTATCGTACTATGTTTTTCGATACACTGTGCGTAAAAGTGCACTTTGCGCACAGTTTGTCGACTTTTACTCACAGTTTATCGAAAAGTATAGTTAGATACACGGGCGTAAAACCTATTATTCGCATCCTCGTGATGATTCCGACCCTCGCCTGCGGCTCGGGACGGAAACCCATCACTCGGACGCGAATAAAACGTTTTACGCCCTTGTATCGAAATGTACTATTTTGATCTTCTGTGAGCACATGAAAAGTGACAAACAGTGTGCAAATGAATCATTTATGCACAGACGATCAAAATAGTATATTTTGCACCAAGTTCATGAGGTTGTAGCTCGCTTCTGAGCGATTGGTTCTCGGCCCGAGCCGCAGGCGAGGGTCAAAGTGATCGCTCGAAAGCGGGGAACCTCATGAACGAGATGCAAATACTATTTTATGTAATTTTACGAGCACCAAAACATCGGAGTATTGCATAAAATCTATTTTGGTATGACGACCACGACAATTTTGACCATGAACTATGCAGTTCTGTTTTTGTTCTGATCAATACCTTCAGATCTCATATGGGACTGTTATTTACTAAAATCTTGACATCATGAGTTGTAAGATTTGTGATAGCAGCTCAAAATCAACGCGTGTTTCCCTGAGTGGCCACTGTATTATATCGCAAGACTGGCCGACTTTTGGGGGATTCTGAAAAAGCCAGCACATCAAAACCAAGTGAAGTCGAGAGGCAAGTTTACTAATACCACTGACCACATCTTGTTCGTCTTTGGAAGACTCATTGAAAGACCTACGATCTTCGTTTTTGATACACTGTGCGTAAAAGTGCACTCAGCGCACAGTTTGCCGATTTTAACTCACAGTTCATCAAAAATTATTGTTCGATACGCAAAACTAGAAACTATTTCTACACCCTTACATCGAAATTTGATATTTTGAACCTCGAAATCAACTGATGTAAGAGTGCTCCAACATACAGCTATTTGAAGTATCTATTGAACATGGGCCGTTAGTATTCAGGAGACATAATATGGGGAAATCTCAGAAACTTTCAACTTTTGCTGTCACTCTTCTATAACTTGGGCGGAGCGACGGTTAATGAGGCCTAATTAGTCCAATTTTCTTCGTTCGGATGTCCTGAAAGTGGACACAAAATTTGAATCAATCCGTAGATGTGAATAGATATTAGAACCGATCGTGTGCGAGAAAACACCGGAAAATCGACAAAATGACATGTCACTCGGATCAGCTCTCAAAATTCGTTGAGCTCTCACGGCTCTACCGTACCACGGCAGGTTCTGTAACTTCGAAAGCATGTTTTTGATGATCCAATGTTGTGATTGTTCTTTTAAAGGGAGATGTACATCGATGTACACAGCCATGATACGTACTGGACAGTCTGTCACTCCATTGTGATAAGAAATCCTTCCTCCTGCTCTGACGCTCATACATTTTAATAGAAGTTCAAGGGACTCTGGGATAAATCTATTAGTGTGTTTTTCACGTGAAAACGAAAAAAATGACCTCTCGTAGATCCATGTATCTCAATGGGAAAGTCAAAGAATCGCGTTAGAACCGGGAAAATTAGTGTTACTTGTGGTATATTTTCACCACCTTCCGGAGATGTTTATCTGCTAGAGCTTAGGAAGCAGCCTAAATTTGCTTGAACTTCATCCAAAAAATCCTCAGAATATCGAATCTATTTCGCTAAACAGCAGCCGGAAAGCGATTTGAAGCAATAAACTCACAGGTGAAGGCTATATAACCTCTAAGTCATGAACAACAATGCACCAAAAGCCGGTGAAACTCTCAATGCATTTTGAACGGACGTTTTTTAGCGTTTCTTTATAGCGGGTCCACACAAACAGTTGAGTTCCTTACATCCTCAGAGAAGCCATCTATGAAATTTCAGACATGTACATCAACTTTTGCCACTATTTCACTTTTCGAGATCAAAAGTCAAAAATTTCTGAGATTTTCCCATATGCCTTATTGGTGGCCTGATCGACCGACATTTAGCTTTGTTTTGAATATACACTTGGCATCAATGAACACTTTCCATGCTCTTCTAATGAGTTGAATGAAAAAATTGCAACCATTTTCGATGAGATTATTTATTAATTTTAAATCATTAACTACCGTGCAAGCTCATTTTCTAATTCGTAATTACACCAGCTCATGATAAATGTCATGTCAAGTTAATTTCGCATCACGCTCGTACTACTGCAACGGAGTCAATACGTCTTTACAACTATTTAACCATAATCGATTTTATCAGTCATAACTCCACAGTTGGCAAGCTTGTAAACACCAAAAAGCTCATAATCAATATAAAAACATGACTCGATCCTGATCTAAATCGATCGATACAACTCGATACACTCGTGTTAATACCACCGAGTAAAAAATTTCCATATAACATTTCGTTGTATAATAGTCAGTAATCACGGGTCTCATAAAAAATTCTCAGATCGCGACATTTGAGTCATTCATCTGATCCTGCCACCGACTTTTTGAATGTTTAAGAATCCGAGAATCGACAACGGACAAAATATATGCAGAACAAGCACGTAGTATCTAAAAGATTAAAACGATACAAACTCATAAAGAATCGATTTCCCCGCGGGACATTCGCAAGAGACGTATAAAAATCTTCGAAACTCAACATCATCAGTATATATACACCACCATTCCATCATCCGGCAATCCTTCTCAACGGGATTCCACCAAATATACATTCATTTATAAGGATATAAAGAGCTCGTAAAAGGCGCCGCAATAAAGATAAAACATTACGAGGCGCGGCGCAATCGTCTGAATGAACACATCTTGTGTCAAAGATGTAAATGTGTTGATACATAATATATCCATTACACTCTTTTTAAAAAAATTTAGAATTATGATAAATAATGTTGCGGAACCAGTTATAACATTTTGCAACAATAATTTAGCTCATCGATAATTTTGGTAGTACAAGAAAAACCAATACACACAAACAACTGGATGAGAAAGAAAGAAAGAAAGAAAGAAAGAAAGACAAACCAATAGAGACGTTCGCGGTTTTAAGGTGGATGAGGCGCTGTAAGAAAAAAAAACACTTGCAAAAGGAGATCGGACTGCAAGCTGTGAAAGGGGCATCGCAAAACTTGCCCACAGTGGGAGTGTATAATAGAGAAGGGATAGGACGCACCTGAGGAACCCCCCCCCCCCCCTTGCATCGCAAAAGGTCTGGGCCCATTGGCTGGGCCCCCACTGCAGGTGGTACACACACATGCATTCAGAGTCTGGTATAACCGCAGACGTACCACATATATGTATGATATAGAAAACCACAGAGAAAGGGTTACATGAGTCTTTTTTGCTCATTGGCCTCCCGGAACGAGCCCTTCTTGAGGCCCTATACTACATACATATATCTACACTCGAAAGGCCCCCTCCTAACTCCCCCGCAGGTATATCTATACCTGGATATTCCGGCTAAAAGATAGTGAACAGGCGATCTCTCACGAGTATCTGAATAGGCCGATGATGATGATGATGATGATGATGATGAGTCTATTTTCGGGGAATATTGAGGTTAGGTATAGACAGATATGTATGGACGGTTTAACTAATGCCATCGAATCGTCGGTTATGTTTTTGTAAAAGAAAGAGTATAGAGTCGATGGATCATTCCTTCACCTTTTTATATATGGATAGATATTTTAGCTGAAGTGGCAAGATGTATGCTAATCCTTTGACACGCCTGACGATTGAGATGGATCTCTAAAAGAAGTATTTGTCTAAGATTTTGTATGTGGGATTTATCCAGTCGTCATCACTTTGTTAAAAATTTTGGGAAGCTGAGTTTGTTAGGTTGTAATCCGAGTTGGTTGAAAAGTCGATCGAGAAATGCATTGAAAGCATTCAGAAGAATTTTTAAAAGTCTGTAGAATTTGATGGATTTGTCAGTCAGACGATGGATTTGGAATTCTTAGAATTGCCAAGAATATTTCAATTTTTTCCAGAAGTTACGGATTTGTATGAATAGTCCAAGAACTAAAGTGAGCCGATTTTACAAATGAATGGAGCCGAATTTATTCGGATGCCTGCGACCGTGAAATTATAATTTCAACACGTTTAGGCACCTTCGAGTTTTGAGAATTCACTCTTGTTGGACTCATTCAAATAAATCGTCGGGCCCCCAGCATACTTTTGTTATCTTGACAATCTCTAGATCTCCTGGGATTCGAATCTGATACTCATTGGATTTCTTATTCGATTCTCATTCAAATAAATGATGAGGGATGACGATTTGATATCAAAGCATGTAACCCCGACATTCAAAATAAACTTATAGGTTAGGGTTCGCCGCAAGGGGTCAAAATTGTATATTGTTACGATTATATCGATCACATGGACTTACTTATTTCCTTCCAGTCAATCGTTTTATACAAGTTCACTAAAGCTGTTCAAGACTCTGAAAAGAACTTTAGACGGTGGACCAAACTCAACATTCCATTTCTAGGTAGCCAAATCAACGAGTCATCGCTTCAAGAAGGTTCCACATTCGATTTTAAAGCTGCGCGTCGATTATTTTTTCCGACGACTCATCGTGAAGCATATAATAATAACGTTGTACACACTAAAAACCAACTTAAAAAATTCGATCAATAGTAGTGTCTGTGTACATGTACATGTGTATGTGTATTTCAAAATTTGAATATTTGAGTTAAGGATGCAGCACGGATGATGAGTTTCAAAATGTCTTAATTAGCTGTGATGGCGCGGACGACGCGTGCGCTTTCAAGGATTCGGCACGAGCCAATATAGAAGAGACAGTAAAAGGGGATCTGAAAGAGAATTTGGATGGTGAAATAGGACGAGAAACGATGAGAGTTGATCAGGCGGCTAATGGTCAGACGAAAACTAGTCTTGAGCTGGCAAAATTGTATGTTAGGAAAGGAGTATGTGAGTGAGAAAGAGAACTAGTCGATGAGGGGGATATAGGCGTTGGAGCCTGTGTCGCTTCGATATTACCTGAGTATAGGAAGAGGCTTTAGCGCGCGTCAACTGGAATCTGTAGCGAGCGAACGTGCAAATGACGATCTAATGGGTCAATTATTCCCCTATTCGTCAGTTCTCACGGATGCGAAAGTTGGATTGCCAGGCTTATTTGATGGGTGAGTTATGTGTTCAGTCTAATTGAGAGTCTTGGTGAGGTTTCGTGGATCACAAATTGAGTATTTATATTTGAGGAGTTTCGAAGATTGATTTTTAACAAAATATGAAAACTGCTTGTCTGACCTCGTCTAGCTGTTCTACTCACTTATTTAGTGTGAACCATCAATAATTATTGTGACTGATGTCTGATCTTATCAGTCTTTTTCTACTTATGGATATGTCGACATACTTGTGTCTGATCTTATCAGGCTTTAACTACTTATGAGTGCGACGAATGATAGGGTTGTCTGACATAATACGTCTATATCTACTGATAAATTTCACTTGACTACACTTGGTTGTCTGACCCTGGTGATCTGTGTCTACTTGACACGGATAAACAATGTCATTAACGAAAGGAACTGCACTCACCTCTTTACACGTAATTCCTCAGCTATGTTAGGGTGATGACAGACGACGCGCTACAATGCGCTGTCGCCATGTCACGACCCAACATTTATTCCGGCAAACCCAAGCATTGATGGATTGAATTTATTTTTACATTACCAGTTATGGATTGTGAATATAATTCAAATCCATGGTTGGTTTCGCAGGAATGGATTTAGTGTCGTATCGCGTCGTAGTGCGTTGTCTGTCATCACCCGCAAGTACTCGAACCGATTTGTAGATGAAGTTATAATAATTGGTGGGTCAAGACCCTGTTTGTCTTTCCCTGTCCAAGTAGATGAGGATCTCGATCGAGAATCGATGCTCCACCAAATCGATACCTCGAACCGTCGACACACAAAACCTCACAATTAGAGTTCTTGTACCCTTCACATCTGTAGAGTTTTGATGAATATAATAATTTACGAAGGTTTAGGAGAGTCTTCTTGTTTTTTCCATTATTTCATCACATTTACAGAATTCCCTAATTGTTATACTGCAAAATGCTTCATCAGAGTCAGATTAGACGAATACGACGGATCAAATTATCGAAAAATTGATCAACTAATCGCAATTTCGAGATATCGAAGTTTCTTTGCAACCACTTTCGTAATTCGTTTTGCCTATCGAAAAATCGATCGACTTATCGCAAGTTCGGGATATCAAACTTTTATTATGACCAATTTCAAATTTCGTTCAGAACATCGAAAAATCGATCGACCTATCGAAAGTTCGAGATATTGAAGTTCCATTATGACCAATTTCGAATTTTGTTTCTATGTCCGAAAAATCCACCAACCTATCGCAAGTTCGAGATATCGACGATTCATTATGACCAATTTCGAATTTTATTCCACTATCGAATAATCGGTTAATGAATAATCGATCGATCTATCGCAATGTCGAGATATCGAAGTCCATTATGACCCATTTTCAATTTTGTTCTTATGTCCGAAAAATCGATCGACCTATCGCAAGTTCGAGCTATTGAAGTTTCATCATGACCAATTTCGAATTTCCTTCAAACTATCGAAAAATCGGTCGATGAATAATCGATCCACTTATCGCAATGTGAAAATATCGGAATTCCAATATGAAATTTTGAATTTTGAATTCCACTTTTGAAATTTGTCCTTATGTTCGAAAAATCGATCGACCTACCGCAATTCCAAGATATCGAAGTCTTGTTGTGATTCATTTCGATATCTCTCGATACTCGGAGTGCCAAATTTTCATCTCTAATCATGCTCTGGAGATTCAAGGTACTAGAATCTAACTTGCCCTATTTGAATATTCTATGTCAGATCGTTAACATCCTCTCGAGGCTTTGAGCCAATTTCTTTGCCCCAACCCCGCTTTCCGAAATATGGATCGTCGAAAAATGCACGTGAGAATCGGGTCTGTACTTTTTGGCCAAGGTGAAACGAGAGTCAGAGCTGCAGTCTTGCTCGCCCTCTCACTGAGCATCGTCATACAACAGACCTCATCTCAATCTTTTCGCAGCGTCCGGCCTTTGCGCGTGTAAGGAAGAGGTTATATATATAACACAAGTCCCATGCAGCATCTTTCTCTCTTATCCCTCTCGACGGAGCGAAGCAAAGCATCGAAGAACTGCCCATTGCGGTCCTCGTGCAAGCAAGCATTACTACAAGGGCCTGAAGGCTGGATGCAGCTTCTCTCGCGAGGAGAATCGCGCGATGTTGCCAGCTCTCTCTCCCTCATCATGATGCTCTCCCACCCAATCTATATATCTATATTTGTGTTGCATCCGTGTGTGTTGCTTCTTCATCCGTGTGGGTTTGTCTGCACTCTCTCACTCCATGCATCAGCAAAGTAAGAGAGCATCCCATTCTCTCATCTATATACCCTCTTTCGTCTTTTTGCCCCCCAGAGCTTGGAGAGCGAACAGCAGGCCACCATGGACCGTCGGATTACGCGTTGAGCTACCACGAAGCGCGCCAACCGCTTTTTGCCCAGCGAGAGATCACCACTGATGTTGCTTCTGCTACTGCAATGGAGTCTTCTGCGCATCTGAAGATATATACTCTCATTGCAAAGTTGAGCTGCCCACGAATGCCGCCATTTATATCTGCGTTCCTGAGCGTACATAACCTCCTAACCGTGTCTATGGAGCTCAATTGAGGTTTTGATAAGGTTATGTAGCTACTCGACTACGACTACGACTCCAGTTGTCTGCTATTTAGTAGATGATGATGGTTAGGGATGTCGCTTTTACGTCATATGACGCTGTTGGCTGTGTCTCGAAATGGAATGAGGGAGAAAGAAATAAGAGAAGATGCAGGCCGCGGTAGTCCGGATTAGCTTTTGCTGCTCAATTAGCCATCGCCTTGCAGTCTCTGGATGCAGACTTATTCAAGTGCATCAGAGATGGAATTTGAGACACTCGCTGCGGTGGCTGGTCGGCCGGCCGGTGTGCATCATCTGCAGCTGCCTTCTGGGTGTATTTCATGGTTTTATGTATGTGTGAAGAGAGCCTCCTCGAGAGCCCCGGGATGAAGTGAATGGATGGATGTTATGGGGACTATAGATTCGAGTGTTGAAGTGAGGATGTTGGAGATGATGCAGCTTTGAGAGCGATATGCAAGTCGTGAGAACGTTATGTAGTTCAATTACGACAAGACTGATGTTCCGGTCGGTTGATATCTAGAGTAAGTTTTGTACGATTGGATGTTGTGTTCATGAGAGTAGTGTTCGTAGTATGAATTGGTTATCTATTGGGAGCGTCGAGAACATAGTTGGATATTCTGAGAGCTTTAAAGATGTTCCATCGCTCAATTTTGAGCTTTGCCGTGGCTTCTGATTACTTTGCAATGTTCCAACACAGAGAACAATATTTTAATATTCTTTGAAAACATCTTCAGTTTGATGGAATGCGACCAAAATGAGAGATCAAATCATGCCGGCATGGTTAAAATCTTTGACAAGTTTCGCGAAAGATCAAAAATTATGAAAATATCTCGACAAAGAAGGTTGCTGGAATGTAAATGGTTGAGATTGGTACCTCAAGCTTGACCTTGAACAGTCATTTTGCAAGGTTACTTGGAACAAACTCGGCCTAACTTGACGAGTGCATCTTCCTTCAAAACTCGAAGTAAATAATGTGATTCCGACTTCAAACATCATTATTCTTGTAATGACCTTGGAGGTGGAATCCAATGTTGAACTCAAGGCCATCGATCAAATTTTCAAATTACAATCAATTTCTCCTAGAAACAGCTCTTAATTGCGAATTTTCCGTCAGAAATGAGCAGTCTTTAACCCTTTTGAGATATTCGACCCCTTTTCGAGCACGAGGATATAGAGCAAATGAGTTTCATTAATGATTGTTCCGTAGAAAGATTCTTCAATCTCAAAACTTACAATTTAAAAGGCCTCGAAATTTGACCTGAACCCAATTCAAGGTATGGAGTTGATTTGGTTTTTGAAATGCTAATTCCTAGAAATAATGAGAAGCTTTTGAAATAGGAGTTTTTTTGGCCTGAGCCTCTAAGTGCTGTGGAGCATCCCAAAACTGCTGCGGGATTGAGGGAAAAACTCTAACCACTTTGAAGACATGTTCAACAGATCTCTTGACTCGCTCCTCAGCTTTTCAAAAGGGCGAAGGCGCTATCATGCAGCCAAGTAGGTTTATTGTAAATCATTGAATAACCAAACGACTGTGAGTGGATTGCGATGTAGCGCCACTAGCGGAGAATGTTTTCGGCAAACTTAAGAAAAAATTCCATTGAAATTAGTGCAAAATTTAGCGAGTGTAGTTGTGGCCAAAATTGCGCTAATATCAGTAATTTACGCCACAACTCTATATAGCCGCTCGATTTTACACCAATTCAAATGAAGTTTTTTTTTTGATCTGCAGAAAAATTCTCCGCATGTGCTACATTGCGATATACTGCATCAAATTAGATCGGTTGATCAATTATTTAATATAAAGCCACTTGATCGTAAGATGGCGCTGGAAACAGCTGGAGAGCCCTCCTAAACTCCAAAAATGCTTTGGATCAACGTTCTTCAGTCCCGAAAAATGAACTTGGGTTGAGCCCGAGTTCGATTCGAAAACCCAATGTGGTGGTCTTAATGGGGTAAATATTTCTTATCGTGGTCTGGAGATTTCAATGTTTAAGTGAGATGAAGCAAAAATCTTTTCCTTTCAGATAAGAGCCTTAGTCATGGTTCGATAATTCGATAGGCAGACCCACAAGTTTTCTGCCAGGTTTGAGTATCTGGAAGTGTGATAGGAATTCAAGTTCATATAGTCGAATGTTGGACTCGTACGTCTTCTAGTTTTGTTGTTCCTCTCAAGGCAAAACAACGATAGGTTCAGAAAATGTTTGGATCTTACCACCGTGATCACGAATGAGGGAATCTTATCAAACTTCTGCTCCGTCTTGTGTATTTTCTGATCAATCAGTCTCTATACTTCCAATTTCGATTTGGCCCCACGAAAAAGAAGTTTTGACTTAACTCGCAGACTATGTTGCCATATTATTGTTGGGGTCGCTAATTCCGAATCCGGGGTCAGTTTGGTCCCAGCGCGTCGACATCTTAACATAACCTCAAAAACCATGATTTCAAAAACTTGATCGGAGATCATAACTGAACCATACTAAATTCACTTTGGGCCAGTAATCACAGATTTGCGGAGTCGCTGAGTCTGAATCCGAGGTCTGCACGGTCCCAGCGTGTCAAGGTTCTGACATAACCTCAAAAAAACCACGATTTTCCGAGAGAGCTTGGAGCGGGTGATGCAACCATACGTTACTTCGCACTTATCCCATGTTTCCGGGGTCGCTGAATCCGAGTTCGAAGTCGATTTGGTCCCAGCACGCCGAAGTGCCGACATAACCTTAAAAAGCCATGATTTTCCAAGAACGCTTAGAGCTGGTGATTGAGGCATACTTTGTTTTGCATTTACTCTGAGTTTTTGTGGTCGCTGAGTTCAATTCAGTTTTGAGTTAAGTCCCAGAACGTGTAGGTTTTGACATAACCTCAAGGAAATCATCATTTCCTGGAAGAATTCAAAACTGCTGATCTGACCATACTGTGTTATACACTGATTTGATTTTAATTTGGGCGCTGAGGTCAAATTTGGGTTTAGTTCAGTCCAAGTACGTCAACTTTTGTACACGATTCCAAAGATCATGATTTGATGAACAGTGTCCGTTGCAACTGTTAGATCACCATCACTCTTTTCGAAAGTTGCTCCAACTCATTGACCTCCAATACCGAAACCCACGAGGGTCCTCTACTTTGTGGGTTTTCATGTCTGAAATCCCAGTAAAATATCCCGACCTGCGGATTCACAAATCCCATACCCAAGATGATCTTCTAACCCACAAATCTTTGAATTTCGTAACATTATGCCTGAATATTCGAGACCTTGTGGGCTCGTGAACCCTTTGTTAGCCTTGCGCACAACCTATTCCCATCATCTCTTTCTCTCTAACACAGCCACGGGTGGTCATCAAGCCCGTGCAGTGCCACACGCCACCGGCAGGTGTCGTCCGGCCGCCCCCGCAATCAAAACAGAGCACCGTATGTTTACAGAACTGGTCATGGCGCAATTTCATGAGTGTTCTGCGATGCAGAGGGTCGGATCCTCAGTATCGGTGACTGATCAGGGTGAGAAAACAGTCCCGGGCAGTGGTCGTCATCCAGTGACCGCGGTTCCACATTGGTTGGTAACTTGGCTGATGTGGGATCTAATGTGACAAAATACGATCTAATACACTCTCGGATATAGATTTAGCAACCCCAAAAATATAAAGATAACATAGTTTGCGAGTTATGTCAGAACATTTTTTTCAGGCTGTGTCATTTGAAAGGATAGCAGGGATAAATTTGTTTTAGTGATCAAATGTTTGCAATCCGCCTTTGGAACGTCAATTATAAAATTCGAGCTACTTTTTGCGATACATGATCAACAAATTTCGAGCAAAGACTAGGAATTGAGATGGCTTATCCCCCTACTTGCCATCGTAAATTGATCCCTAGATAGCGAGACAGAAATCACCAAATTGCCTGCACAACTCGAATAATTCATCCGTTCTCTCAGTTTCACCGCCAAAGATACGCTAGCCACTTCACCACACCAAATATACAATAGTAAATTTCTTACTCAGGACATAATTTGAACATTAATACTGAAAGATTTCCTTCATTCTGCCAACCTGTTGTGTATTGAAAGATAAAAAATTGCAGCGAGGACAAAGCTGACGCTTCCCTTCATTATTCTAGACCTCTCATTTTGCACGACTCTCTTACAGTTCCGCACTATACTATAATATCCACACAGAAAGCAAATCTTACCGGGCGTAAAAAGCAATCAAGCTGATGCAGCGTTGAAAGGCTGTCGCAACTTACACCAAGCCGACACATCAGAGAATTACTCGTAGAGTCTAAAAAGGTGCCTCGGACAAACGTCATCGCCATCAGCACATCCTGGCAGCAAAAGATGTCCTGAAAAATATACAAAGAGACCCAAGAGATGGAATAAAATAAAAGAAGATTTGGCTTTTGAAAAGTGAACTGAGTAGGATCGAAAGCTACGCTGTTTTTTTCACCGCGCGTAAATTAGCGCTCGCGCGCGCGGGCGAAAAATGGTCCTCCCAGACAGAGACACCGACTCGAATAAAATTCGCGCAATGGTGTAATAGTGTGCGAATATATACCTGTGAATAAGTGTTTGTGCGGGTCTTTCGCACTCGCCGCCGAATTTATGGGAGAATTTTTTCGGCGAACTCACGCGTAGGTATGAATTAATAATGCGGTCTACTTTTGCATGTATGTATGGTGCGTGATTCTGGCAAGGTGCGCCACATACACACACTATTTTGTTATAGTAGTAGTTTGGCTAGATGAAGAAATTAGGCGTGAGCCCAAGAAGAAGCTCCTTACCGGATAAATCATGTGAAATTTTTCGAGAAACCGGTGTGATTTGCGACTCTCCTCCTGATTCCTTGCCCAATTCGCGAGACGGTGGCGATCTCGACGCGATGCCAGATTCAGAATGAGCACGTGCGTGTGAATATTTATGTGTGTGTATGTGTGAGAAGATTGGGGAGAGCGTCTAAAATGTATAGCCGTGCTTGGGATGAATAATAATTGCTTCGGTTACGGCGGAAGAAGTGATGATGGTATGAGGATATCGGGTCCCAAATTTGTGCGTGAGTGTGCGGACAATTTATTTGGAAATGACCTGAATGTGGTGTTGTGTATAAGTATTTGTGAGTGCTGGAAATGATTTGGTCAAGGTTTGTATGGCTCATGAGATGATGGATTGATGTCTGGTGATGGTTTTAATGCGAAACGGGAGCGTCATAAACTGATGTCTTTCAGTATTTCAAGTGCATGCTGTTTTTTCCAAATAAATATCCCTGCTCACTTTGTTCAGAAGTGAACTTGAACCCAAAATCGAGAAATTTGACTACATTTCTTATTCGCATAAGAGTCCGTGGGATTTTTGAATCTGAAAGTGAACATGCATGGCTCAAAATTTTACAATAAGAACGAAAGACAGCACAAGAGCACCGCTTAGTACAGTTGTGCAAGCTGTATCGCTGAACCATTCACGAAAAAATCACTCAAAATGATTAATGAGTTCTTGGATTCAATAGTCTTGCTCTGCATGCGTTGCGCGACGTGGTTGGAAAATTCACTAATATGTCACGATAGTCACAATTCGTCCTCTTACCCTAAACATCCGGTTTCTCGCGTACTGACACCAAAAACCATCGATCCCTGTACTGAACCTGCTAATACCTCTGAACCTCTTTTTAGAAGGTATTGAGTCGGATCCTTTGCAAACGTCATACCGATATATCGCGAAAATTTGTGGATTTTTCCAGTTTTTGGATTTTTGAAGATTTTTAAATTGAATGAAATAGAGAAATGAAATTTTACGGATATGAATGGTTCATCAGAATCAAAGTGGACAAAGTCTACTTTTGAGAAGTTCAAAAACTCAGTTCAAAAATTCCCCGGTTTGCCGGATTTGGATTTACTTTTTGCAGAAGATATTTTCCATCTTCCCCATATCCTTCTTCGACTTCGAGAATGATTTCCGAATAGATTCCATTCATGGTTGAATTGTGGGAGAATGCGGAATGAAAAGTCCACTCTAGTTCTGAACGATCGACTTACATACCAGAAATCGAACTGGGGGCAATCGTTCTAACAAAGAAGTTCCGGGGAGTACCGATCACGAATTTAGATAGAACTCTGGGAATGGTCTCCTTTTAGCATCAAAAGATAATATCCAGAGACGCAGAGTCTGAATAAAGACTATATTTTATTCATTAATCGTTTAAAGAAGGTTGCGTATGTATATGAGCAGTTCTGCGTAAACTCTTGCTCCCAATGTGTCTCGGCTTATTGCGGCGTCTACGCGTTCTCAATCGATTGTGCAAAACACTTGTCCTATGTATTTTTGTGCTCTTTCTTAGCTTAAAGTCAGAATAGGCCTAGCTCGACGTTTAAGGGTCGAAAAGTGCGAATTAAGGGTCGAAATGTCAATTCCGTGGCCTGTCCGCAACCCTAAATTCGGCATTCAAGAGCATGGTATGAAGATATACGACTTCAAAACGATTCCTCCACAAAGAGACGTCAAATTTATATATATTTTGAACATGTTTTTATAGTTTAGGAGTCGCAACTACCTCTTTTACCTAGCTAACGCTGTGCATACATCATGTCCTCGAATTCGAGCCAAAATTACGGTTTTGACAATATGTGAGAGCGTCTATCGACTTGTAAGCATTCGCTCATGGGCACATTTTGATCCTCTCGCTTCAAACTATCAAATCTAGCTTCATATTTTGCCGCGATGAATGATAAAACCCCATCAATATCCCAGTAATGTGGCTTATTCCCCTTCCCCCAGTAATGTGACCCTTCCCTCCCCTTAGTAAGGATATGTAAGAATCTTGAGAATTCTTCCCCCCCCAACCCTTACGTACTTCATGGACGCCCTCCTTAAGCTAGATCAAAATACAACTTTATCCGCTGCAACTCTCCTCTGGAACGGTTGATATTTTGCCTGCCATGAAAAATTCCGAGTGAGCCGGAGAAGGCTACAGTTGGATGATTTGAGATTGGGCTAAATCTACAGCATGCAAAATGGCACAATTCTGACTGGAGTATCAGAACAAGCGAGATCGGGATGAATACAACTTCCAGAAGACCAGCAGCTAGTCAACTCCAACTCGAGTCACTAGTAGTTGGATCAGAATATTCCTATCAGGATAGTGTTTCCGCAAAAATCAGTGTTTGGTTGACAAAATCAGAATAATCAAAGGTATCGGAAAACGTTCCACTAAGTGATTCCAAGGTCAAAGTCCATCAGAATCCAATAGAATCGTGTTTAAAATCAAAGAGGCTTAACTGAATTCCACTGGGGGGAATATCTAAGAGACTACCGTCGACTGGGGTAACTTTGGGACAACCCACGAAAGATGAGTCATTATCACGCGCAATCAGCAAGGTATTAGATAATCCTGAGGCTTTGGTACCTGTTCCTCCTACTTGGGGCACGTGTGAGCAATGTTTTACACCGGCACAAGGTCCCGAGGTCCTCTTTTAGTTGTGGGGTCATTTATAGACAGACTTCTTCAAGAGTATGTTTCCAACTCAAATAACAGTCTTTCGGACAAATGGGTGAGATACCAATTTTTGCAGAGTGACTCCAAAGTAACTGAGCTAGATTTCAATTGTCTGTACAGAAATCTGAACAAATCCATCATTATATTGGCGTACTTTTGCCCACTTTCAATTCTGTAGCGTGAAAACTGAACAGAATGTGTTTTCTTCTGCAAACCGGGGTAACTTTGGGTCACGACTTTGAGAGCCCATAACTCAACCAAGCACGTCCGAGTATACTTTAATACCTGTCAATCGAGAGCTAGAATTGTGAGGTTTCAATTGATTGCAGACACAATGCGATTCTGATGCGACTGGTGCGAGATATACAAGTTACATAAGTTTTAAGGAGAACAATGCGATTTTTGTCCCAAAGTTACCCCAATTGACGATGGCCGTGGGATTCCCTATATAATGTATGCTGTCCCAAAGTTACCCCAAATCGGTTCAAATTTGGGACACGACTTTTAGCCCTCATATCTTCAACTAGAGATGTCCGAATGCACTTTATAAATACCGCAATCAAAAGCTGAAACTGTAAGCTTTTGATTGACTACACATACAATGCGCCTTTGGTGTAAGACGTACAAGTTTCCCGAGTTTGAAGGGACAAAATGCGATTTTTTTCCCAAAGTTACCCCAGTTGACGGTAACAGAATTAAATACTCTAAGAAAATCTCGAAGTTATACTCAGTTTGAGATAGTACCGACTGAGTACTATGCCAGAACCGTTGACTAGATTAAAAGTTTTTTCTCGCATTTGGGCTCGAACCCATTTTTGAAAGTTCACCAGATTGAGAAAATTCTTGGCCGTTCGTAACCAGTACTCGGACCAGTAGAATTGAGTTTTTCATAAGACTCCAAATGCTCATAAAAATATATCTACTATCCTGTTCAAGCTAGAAAATTAGTCAAAAATCACATAAAAATTTGCGCTCTTATATCTTGCTTCAAACCTCCATCAGTTACCGTCAGAAAATCTCCAACACGGACGTACAAGTTTTAGCAACATTATACCCATAATCGCTCACAAAATCAGTCAATAATTTGAGCATCGCGTGCATCATACATATAATATATATCGGTCTTGTATTGTTGTCCATGTTTTCGGAATGGCTGCTCCTTGTAAAAGAAGAGACCACTAGTCTGTCTACAGAAAAAGAGAGTCGGTAGTGGCTGAGGAGAAAGAGTAATTAGGCGGGGCGGCAGCAAAAGGTAACCTGTAGCATCCGCAAGCAAAATCGAGCAAATAGTGGCTTCAGAATGAAAAGAAGGTATATAGTATGATAGTATGGTGGCAATGGCAACGGCTGCAGTGGCACATCGACTTCTCGTCTCTCTGATGCTGCAGCATCACAAAATATATATGTATAGATATATTATAATAAAGGATAAAACGAGAGGTGAGGACGACGATGGACGAGGAGACGAGTTTGCTTCTGCATCTCGCAGGCTCCCTGAATATAAGAGCCGAGGACAACCGCAACGAGCCACCGACCAGTTAATGGCTCTATAATGCGCCTTCTGCCCCCCCCCGCCTGTTTTTAACTCCCCCTGCGTTCTTTTGCCCCATTGCTGGTGAGATGCTTCTACCGTGTCCTCTAATATGTCTTATATATATATATATACGAATATCTCATCCTCTCTTCTCCGGATTATCGCACGCATTTCCTTCGATCTCACTTTACATGTCGCCGCGCACGCCCTGTAACATAACTATCTACACTCAGTTACCATGCAGCTCTCTGAGATACTAAAAGTTTCCTCTCATTTTCAAAGCACGTATTCCCTCGGGATTAATTGATGTAAATTTTTCATTTTTCTACAGGATTACTTTATAATGAATGACAGAGTTATTTATGGTTTAGTAACACGTAGCAAAAGTTTCTTCATGACTGGATGGTGTGTTATCTACGAATGGATGATTCGGAAGTTGATCACATAGGTGATGCACAATCCAGCAATTATTATGCCTTTCATGAAGTGTCACACGATAATAGAATTAGTGTCCTTGCCCAAAAGCTAGGTGGCATCGTGCCTGTCATGGCGTACCCTTCATTGAAATGGAAAATTTTGCGCTCAAGTAGATACAGCCCGACAATGTCAGACAATCACAATAAAATAATATCATGTTCTAGAAAATTAATACAAAGTGAGTTTTTGGAAGAGTCTCGAACAAAAAAGTTCAACCAAATTGTGTGGAATGAATAGTGAACTCTTGCTCTACTTTGAGGCTTGGTATAATGTCAAATGGTACATTTCGATACAAGAGTGTAAAATCTTTTTTTCGTTTCCGAGGATCGGTCTCCAGCTCGAACCGTAGGCGAAGTTCGGTATCATCACGAGCTCTAATCACGAGGATGCGAAAAATATTGTCTACGTGTCAATAAGTGAGAAGTCACTGAACTTCAGTGTATTTCGGATGAACTTTGACTGATGACTATAGTGTATGTACAATGGATTCATAGTCGATATACACTGAGATCATCAGTGGAAGGGCTGAAAATTCAGTGACCTTGGGTGTCGCACAGGACCTCGTCACTGAAGTTCCAGTGAGGATCACTGATCGTTCAGTAAGACATTTCACTGAAATTTGAGTGTGTCTTAGGTCCTGGCAAATCATATTTACTGAAGTTTCAAAGTTCCTCACTGGCTAATCGGTAAGCACCTTGTCAGACATTTTAGTGATGTTCACTGAAAGTTCAGTGAATACAATTTGCCAAGACCTTTGACGCACTTAAAATCCAGTGAATTGGCACACTAAATCATGAGCGATACTCACTGAAACTTGAGTGATGAGGTCCTGTCCGATACCCAGGGACACTCTGAGATCTCATCCCTTCCACTAATTAGTTCAGTCTATATCCACTGAAGCTATCTGTCAATCACGGGTCTCTAGAACTAGGTCTAAATCCATGGTGCAGACCACCCACGGGATTGTTGTGGGATATCATTTTAGGCCCCTGTGGGATCATTTTCCAGCTAATATGAAAATCGCCACTTGGGCCGTTTTCTAATAAAGTCCAAAAAACGTGTTTTTCGCGACCTTTCGACCTCTTACGCTCTATAACTCGAACGGGATGCGTTTTTTTGAAAAATTTGTGGAGACCTTTTTTATAGATCTGAAAAAATCAACAAAGAATATGTCCTTGTCCAATCTCAAAAGACTGACCCGTTGAAGAAATTAGGGCTTTTTTCATGAAAAATTATATTCTTCCCGCTCTCTCGCTTCACAGCTCGAACGGGACGCATTTTTTCGAAAAATGTGTAGAGGCCTTTTTTGTAGATCTTGAAAAATTAAGCAAAAATATGTCCTTGTCTTATCCCGTAAGACTCATTTGTTGCGCATATGAGAGGTTTTTTTACCAGAGATCGTATTTCCCTCGTAATTTTCCTCTGTTTTATAGACAAAACTATAGAATAATGTGTTCCATCGGAAGTTCATAGCTCATAGAGAATTATCCTATAGAAATATCGATGGAACACATTATTTTATGATTATGTCTATAAAACAGAGGAAAATTACGAGGGAAATACGATCTCTGGTAAAAAAACCTCTCATATGCGCAACAAATGAGTCTTACGGGATAAGACAAGGACATATTTTTGCTTAATTTTTCAAGATCTACAAAAAAGGCCTCTACACATTTTTCGAAAAAATGCGTCCCGTTCGAGCTGTGAAGCGAGAGAGCGGGAAGAATATAATTTTTCATGAAAAAAGCCCTAATTTCTTCAACAGGTCAGTCTTTTGAGATTGGACAAGGGCATATTCTTTGTTGACTTTTTCAGATCTACGAAAAAGGTCTCTACAAATTTTTCGAAAAAACGCATCCCGTTCGAGTTATAGAGCGTAAGAGGTCGAAAGGTCGCGAAAAAACACGTTTTTTGGACTTTATTAAAAAACGGCCCAAGTGGCGATTTTCATATTAGCTGGAAAATAATCCCACAGGGGCCTAAAATGATATCCCACAACAATCCCGTGGGTGTTCTGCACCATGGATTTAGACCTAGTTCTAGAGACCCGTGCAATGTTGATTCAAATACCCTGAAGTTCAGTGACGCCCCATTTTAGAGCAACTTTAGTTGAATATAGTGCAATTTGAGAAAGAATTTTCAAATATTTCCCATCTCGAACAAATTGTTCCAAAGTCGATCGGCTTCAGAATGACTGAAGTGGTCGAGCCCCTAATGATGTCATACCGACAAACATTTTGGTATGCCCCGTGTGGTATTAGCAAAGGAGAGTCCAAACTTTTATCCATCTGATGGACCAACTGTTCAGAGGCATATCATAATTCATATGGTGATTGACCTGAATGCTAGACTGATACTTAGAAAGGGTGCAATCGTTCTCAGATCTCAGGAGAATAGACTGTTCCACTGTTAATAACTAGATGAAATAATCAATTTTCTCGAGATCTAAAAACGGTCTGACCCTTTTTATGTATTAGTCTAGCATCCAGGTTAATCGCCATATGAATTATTTAATATGCCTCTGAACAGTTAGTCCATCAGATGAATGATAGTTTGGACCCTCCTTTGCTAATAGCATGGGGCACTTACCGAAACGTTTGTCGGTATGACGTCATTTTGAGCTCAACCACTTGAAATCCCTCTGAAGGCCACTCGACTTTGGAACAATTTGCTCAAGATGGGAAAATTTTCCAAAATTTTTTTTCTCAAATTACACCATGTTCAACTGAAATTGCTCTGAAATTCACAACCTTCACTTGAGGGGGTTAGGGAAAATGCTAGATATTGTGACAAGATTAAGCTTTTAATCACAAGTCAGATTAGCAATTAGATTGATCATTCATTTGAACTTGGACTGAATCGATCGGGTCTTACATTACAATCTTAGATGTCGTTCGGCAAACTTTGAGAACTATTGGCTCCCAGTAAGTCTCGAGTTGGTCAATGGTTCAACATTTATTTCCGTGAATGACATCGAATCAACCGAATCCAGAAGAAATATTTAGAAAGAGGCAGGCTTTTCCAAATGAATTAACTTATTCCGTTTATCATTTCGTTAACTCCATGCGTGCGCTGCTGCAGAATATTCAGTATGATACACCGGAAACCAGCCATCGTAAAGTAAAATTGTCCCAAGTCTGGAGATCTACTTTCAGTAAATGTCTCTTGATTTCATTCGAACCGAACGAAAAAATAAAATCGAATACAAGCCGTAGCATAATCCACTTCTCATCATTATTCAGAACTAATTACCATGTATTATCGTGTACATCCCGAAAAGAATGCCATGAGTATGGCATTTACGATGTGTAAACAAACCCTGAAAGGAGTAAGCTCTCATAAGAAGCTTTAGTATACGGCGAGAGGATTGGCCCTTGGTTTCACACGACTCTACCCGCCAATTTTTTTTTCCTTCTTTTCCATTTCAATCTGCTCACTGACTCGTCAAATATCTACTATCCCAAGAAAATTTCCAACAGTAGATCATGCCTCAATACACCCGTTGACAAAGATGTCTTCACAATGTCATGATTTGAAGTTTTTTCGAATATTTTTACAGCCTTGAAAGAATTTGAATTCTCAACATCAATCTGAGGTCAGGAAGGTGAGAAAACTTGCGTTCAACTAATGGTCACTTCAGTACACAAACACGATTCCATTACAGTGAATCACTACTCAAGTACGTAGACGTACAAAAAACCTATCCAGACGAAGATTTCAAGAGGGACTCTAGTGTCCCGTAAACTGTCTGTAAAATACCGCTAAACAATCCCAAGAAGTCAAAGTCACAAGTTACAACACTGGTAAATGCCTCTTTTTTGCTTAACACACACCACAGAACTTGAGAGTCCCTACGAACCACCTCTATATTGGAATTGAGAGAAAGCAAAAGGAAATAGCATCAGAAAGATACAGTAGAAGCCATGTAGTTTAAGTTTTCAGCCAAAAATGTCAGATCCTCGCAACTCAAGATGATGTTCGAGGAAAGCTCGAGGACAAGCGGAAATCGACGGTATACCTACGAAATAAGTCAGGTTGGTAGTATAATAGTCAGCGGGGGCGATTTTTCATAGTCGCACGCGACAAGCTTTATTGTTCCCTTTAGACACCTTGTAAGATTGACTCCCCTGCGGTTTATCGCTCATGCGGAGGCCACTGTCCAATACGTTAATATTATATAGAAAGTGTCTATGGTTCAACTTTTGGCCGTTGTTCCCGGTATACGATTGTGTCAAAAAAGGCTCCTGCCTCCCGCGGCTTTTTTTTTGCCTGATGGTTTCTATAGGAACTCAATGATCTATGCGGCGCGGTAGTTTTACTGTATTCGTAGAAGCTTATGCGCAAAAGATCTTTATCCCATTACGTGTACGATAATCATCGCGAGCCCCTGAGGCTTTTTTTATTACAAGCGACGAGTTGGAAAGTGCTGCTGCTGTTGCCTTTGACTTTTTGACGATTTTGGGTTTCGATTGTGTTACAATGCCGACTGAGGATAGTTTTGAATTTTTGGGTTTCTAGATTTGGTTATTCGATCAAAGGTGGAACGATTTGTAAAAGTTTGTAGAAGGGGAAGAATATGTGGCTGATGAATTTTGCGATTGACGCTACGCTGCAAATGAAAATTCGTAGAATCGGATGGCATTCGCACTGAAAATCAGATTTACTAGTAGTAATAACGCTCGGAAAGACCAACGAATTTAGTAAACTGACTACGCATTGTATATTCAGATCTGTAACGTCTGTGTCTGACTTCAAGGTATTTGTTTCCAACTTGTCCCTAATAAAGTTGTCAATGAATCAATTACTAGTCGTGATCGTCTCATCATTGAATAATTACATCGAGGAACAAAATTTTGAGGTTGCATGTCATTTTTGACCGGACTAAAATGTACTTGAGTATCCTTTCACATAGAAACCGAATCCACAGTCCGATTTTGCCTGCACAACAGGATTTTTCCTAGAAGAAAAAAAATTAGATTATTGAGAGATTTTCTTGACCAGGATGAAAATTCTGACATAGTAGCTCAAAACAAAGCACGCGTCACGTGTAGATGGTCTTTTTGCGCCGGAAAAGCATGATTTGAATAACCCGCACGAGCAAAAATTCTCTCCTTTGTAATTCTTGAGCAGTGAGAATTTTGGCAAAAAACGGGTGTTATCGCGTGTTTTTTTTCACCCATAGAACAAAAACTACCCCAAATTTCGCGGAAACTCTTCCTGATCAAAAATTACAAGGAAGAAAATCCTCGCTTACGCACGGGGTACCTAAATACATTTACTTCTGACCGTCTAAACACGATCCCGTGCTTTGCTTTGAGCTACTCTGTCAGGAATTTCATCCAGGCCAAGAAAATGGCTTGAAAATTGAGTTTTTTTGTCTAACAAAAATCCCGATGCACAGGCTCACAACGGACTGCGGGTTCATTTTCTACATTAGAAAAGACATAAGTAAATCTTAGTCTGGTCAATGAGTAATTACGATCTCAAATTCAATTCCTCAGTGTTACAAAACTGTGATCAAATTTGTAGGGTATCGGAAAAACTTTAGTTCCGGCATTTTTCAATTCCAAGAAAATAACATAGGCCAGTATAATTTAGAAAAATTTTATCAACTATAAATCATTAGCCTCCTATGTAAATATTAACAATGATTAATATCAATTTTGGGCTGAATTTCAGTAAATGGTGATGTAGAAGTCCAAAATCAGTCGTGTCTTTCTGAAAATCAGATTCATCGAGTCATTTTGATGTCTTGAAATCAGATCTCAGGCGAATTTAAGTAAAAAAAGTCAGTCAGTCTACTGATCTAACTTTGAGAATTTCTTCAGTGGATTGCAGAGTGATGATATTTCAAGGTCGACTGGAAGTACTTACGAGAGGTAGTGAGTGTACGGCAGCTAATCCATTATTGGGGGGTCCGGTCGGCTTGAAGGCAGCGTTCGACTTTTTGACGTAATTACAGCAGGCCGATTTGTTCCATCCGGTGTGACGAGGACCGAATCCTCTGTAAGCGGATTGGGACGACGCCAAAGCTCGCGTCAGACTGCCTGGTGGTGTCCATACATAATATATCTATAGATATATATATCTGTGTATAATTCGGTTCCCGAGCAAGCTTCAAAATTATCTCATCACACGCGGTTTATATCGTGTATAGCTTCAATTTGATATGTCTAGACTGTCATGTTCACGTCTCCGATTCGGACTATGCTCGGTCGGATGTAATCATACATGAGAGAATTAATATTTTTTGTTGAGGTGGCATATTCTGTCGGATCTGCAGACGGTGGACAGATAGAACTAATAGAGGATCTCGCATAGCTCATGGAATTGGGATTTGGCTTTATTGTTGTTTGGGGATGACAAACATAGAGGGGAAGCGCTCGGGGAAAAGCTTTTTGATCACAAAAAATACAAGTCATTGCTTGGTGTATTTTTAAATACTCAACGCGATCGAAAACTCAGAACAAATAGAGTCTTTTCTCGGCTGGCTTAGAGACATTACCTGAAAATGGCATGGCAAAATTGAATACATTCAATATTTCACGTTCTTAAGATATAGTTTGGCAGCTAACTATTCTCTTCGCCGAATTTCAATTCAATAGATGAACATTTATGAGAACTTTTGGAACAACTGTGAAGTTAAAAAGACCCCAATACGACTCAAAGTCTCTGGATAGACCTTTTTCCACCCTAGTCGAAATTAGCGACTGGAAGAAGAAAAATTATAAAAGGAATAGTTAGTCCAATGTTATGTCTCATTCGTGGTAATTTTGAACCACAATCTGAAATAGCGTACAATTTCTGCAGATTTGAAAATAATTCTAACAAATTGTCTTCCATGCTTGACAATGCCGGATTCAATCACCCCACATGAAACATGCTTTAATAGAGAATAGAGTGTAGAAATTTTTCCCCTAAAGAAAATGCAATCCAACCTTACACAAATTTATTCTTCAGCTCGATATCGAAAATGTAGAAGACATATTTATATCGCAATCGTCCGAGATCGTCGTTCATCGATGGCCAGATTTGAGTTTGCGAACATATTTTTCGGTACTTTACCCTATCTCAAAAATCTCGTTATCTATCGGTGTTACCAGAACCGATCCCTGGGGTCAAAGTATCAAGACCGCTGACCCAGACTCTTCAAAGCTAGGGTCCCTAGAAATGGATCTCGACACGATCCGCCATATTCAGACAAATCCGATAGATATAGGTATACAAAAAAAATGGTTTGTCTGAATATGGCGGCGATTCACCTGGAGGTTGGAGAAGCGTGTCGAGATCCCTTTCTAGTGAATCTATTCAAAGATGCTCAACTACCAACATCCGCTCCCGAAAAGAGCCCCACCCTCGAGACTATTTCTCTCAATTCTCTCACCTTGGTGCAAATAGCCTGACAAAGCATATCTCCTGTGGCAACTATGATACTTTGTCGGAATCTTAATTTTTCTACAACAATCTCGTTGATCCGATCTCGAGCCATTTTGAATTTATCAGTCGGATCCGCTCTCTCGGAGAAAGAGATCGCAAAACGGAGGCATTCGCATTATAAAATTTTGCGTGCCAACCCCCGCGGCCATATTCCCGGTGTCAAAGCCGAAAGAATCCATGCCAAATCGGCTTTTTGGCGTGCGATCGCACCGCCTTTTTTTAAATTTCATTTCGGCTCCTATCCGTTCCGGGGCACATTAGTATTTCGGTAAGCGGTGTTAATCGAGAGACAGGTTTTATAACATCAGGGCGTTTCTTTCGATCGTTATGGGCCCAATCCGCGTAGAAGAAAAATTTCTTCCCATATAAAAAGGTATAATATGAAGACGTATACGTTGAGACTAATAGACGTACAATATTATATGATGCAGGATGTGCGTGAATAAGATGTCAACGGATTTACGGATGGGTTTTTTATGAAAATATTTCACTCGCAGATTGTGAATTATATTAGTATGAAGTATGAATATAAGAGTCTCGTAGATTTTTAAAAATATTTCTCGCCAATTCAGAATCGAGAGGAGAAGATGCTGATTCAGACGTATTAAATAATTACCTGATTATAAAATTGATCAATGGCTATATGAAGTACGTTTTCGGAGAATCGGACACCTCTCAACTATGAATCTTTCCGCTATTCTGCATAAATGATTATTTTAGTTGATCGAATGGCTGACTAATCTTATTCTTGTCTATTCCTTGTGAATATACAAATAATATTCCGCAAATATCCTCTTCTTTATTATGATTTTTAAATCGATTTTTTGAGTAGGTCAAGCAAGTGTCACACAATAGAAATACTTTTGAATCAAATGTATATAGCCATCATCTATATTTATGTTGCTATCGATATTAATGATCCAGTCGTTCAAGAAATATTTTGATATAAATTTTGATGGGTAGCGTGACTGTGAACAGAATGTTATGAGAAGGTCAAATTTCACAAATATGTACGAGTTACATGCACAGTCCGCGATTGTGCACTCCTGAATTCGCACAGCAACTCTTGGTGTACAAAGACCGGTCGATTTAGGCTCTGTACAACGCGAGGTAGGCTGATCTCGATGCATCGAGCTATGCAGAACAAATTCTTGTGCAAAGTCAGATTCACCGGACTCTATACTACGGCTGGAACTTTTATCCAGATTTTCAAGAGATTTGAACTATTCGGATATCCGGATACCCAAGTCCGGCAAAAAAATCCGGCCGGATTCGACTAACCGGACAGTACCTGGCTATCCGGATAATTCGAACCACCGGAATTAGAGACAAATTGAGATACACACCGGTAAAATATTGGTGATATTATGAAACAGATTTGAGAATCTAGATGCTATTCGAGGATCCGGATCCAAACCGGAGTATCTGGATCCGCGGATCCGGATAATCGGATACTATCCGAATAGTTGGATCCATCCTGATCTTCTAATCTGGGCGGATATCCGGATCCATGGATATTCTCAGCCCTACTCAACATCTTGTTGTGTAAAGCTCAAATTTTGTATAGAGAACCGGTCTGTGCTCTGCAAAGTGTATCCAAGAGCGACATCTTAAATCGAATTCATTGTCGATGTTTCTTAAATTTTGGGCGCATTGTACTTGATTCATGTCAACGTTGAGCTCAAGTTTGAAGTGAATGTGAAGAATCCTGAATCAGTTCATTGCAAATATGTACATTACAAGAAAAACTACCGCAAGGAGGGGGCGGGTGTGGCCTCACACCTCGGGATGTGACAAACTTCCGGCTCCAGTTTCCGAGTCGGAGGAGCCTGGCTCCGAGACTGATTTTCGGCGTGTATAAGCTCCTCCGACTATGGACCGCGGGGAGAGCAGGGTCACCTTGATGGTCCGACTCTGGGGTCTGACAGTTCCAGAGCGTGGAATCTGTGTAGCTCCATAGGGCAATCACGAGCACTGGATAAGTCTTTTCCGACTTCCCTGGTCCTCGAATGGCTCCTTAGGCTCCTGCGAAGCCTAAATGGGCCCAATTAAATCCCCCACCTAGGGATGGGTTCAGCCATGTATTGGTGGCTGATCCCAAAATTCGTAGAGAATCTGTGTGATTCTCGAGTAGTTCCCTACGCGAGAACGGACTTTTACCATACCAACGCCCTGACAGGGCGTATCCTTGCTCTATGCCTATACGGTCAGCCTTGATAGAGCCAATAGGTAAACGCCTGGGATATAAATCTCAATTTTCGCAATAGAGATTATTACAAGAAAAACGTCATGAAGATGATAAAATTAAAAAAAGATCTTACTTACGGATTTGGAAGTCTAATAATCTTTACGAAAATCATCAATAATCCATGTACATGACATGAGAACGTCTAGAAAATGAGAAATTCAGAGTATGACATATTCATGCTCAGTATGTCATGCTTCAATCCGTTTCCTTTAACACAATAGGGAACACGCATGCAACGAAATCACTCTGCCAAAAATGAGTTGATAACGTGAAGAACGAAGTTGCGATACAGTTTTTCTCCGTGGACAATATGTATTTTCAAATAATTATTCAAATTTGGACACCCGTTCAAAGCGATGTCGCGTGGTCACTGTCTGCCCCCAAGCAATTGTCTGCAATCGAGCCGGCTTTGTTCGTCGTGGTAAGGTCGAAGTCGCATGTTTGGGATTGACAGCATCGTCATCTACTCGCGAAATGAGTCTGCACAATCTCAAACCTGATCTTTACTGAAGTTCTGTGGATCGGTGTTTGATCTCATCCCAATTAAATATAACAAAAATAAAAGAGTGATACTTCAGAACTGATAAATATGAGTCCCGGGACTTTCTTCTGATGAGTAGCTACTGCACCAGATACTGTGGCGGTTGAGTAAATAGTCCCAACCATCATCCCTCTCTCCTGTCCGAACCGATCAACTTTCTTGCATAATGTAGCAGAGCATTTGAGGAAAAAGCACTAGGTTATACATATAAGAGAGAACGTGACTTGAGAATCACGCGTGAGCCGCGAATCGTCATCAACCATTAGCTTCACCCAGGAAGACTAAAGAAGGTCTCTTTAGTCTCCCTGGCTTTACCGCACCTCATTACAAAGCTTACCAGCTGACGTGTGTCAGCTGGTAAGCTTTATCGCAATAACAGTGCGTAAGATATGTCTTTACACACTGTTACGTGTCTTTACGCACTGCCTTATTTCAAAACTCGAGTAATCTAAGCCCTCTTTTGAATTTTCCGCGCTATCCTATTAGAAACAAACTCTACCTTACCGACTTGCGAGCTGAGCGCGCATCGGCGGCGTCTGCGGCCATTGCAAATGACGCTATACTCACGTACTCGCGTCTCACGTGTGTAGCTCATCGTGCTCCGAATTGCAAAGCTGCTCCACGTGCTAATAATCTGCAGCTATCCAGTCGGCGAGATCTACGTGACCAAGTGTGAATTTCGGAGCAAATACTCGCTTGTCGAGTTTAATCATCAACTTTAAGTTAATATTGTGTACTGATACCGTGATTCTTCCTTCCTGTTTCTAAATTCTGCTACAGGTATGTACAATTTGACTAAGGCTCAACGATTCCACCTACAGCTTTTTTTTACATGTCAATACTTATTTTGTCGCAGTGAATTCGTGATTCTCATTGCGTCCAAAATGTCTCGTGCGATGGTAGAAGACGTGGAGATAATTCCGCAAGAGCTTATTGAGGAAGCAGAAGGTGCTATTCGAGAAACTTTACCAGGAAAATCTCGCAGGATTTATGAGAAAACTTTGAGCCATTTATTGACTTGGATGCGGGTAAAAAGGACAAACTCATTCTCAGAGACAGTGTTGTTAGCCTACTTCAGGAGCTTGGCAACGACCTTTGATCCTTCTACACTGTGGTCAAAGTACTCCATGATCAAGAAGATGTTACTGACAGACAAGCGTGTTGATATCTCCGACTATCATCAGTTAACCAATTTTATCAGGCGTAGAAATTTTGGACATCAAAAGAAGAAATCTCATGTTTTTAGTGCTCCAAATATCCAGAATTTCTTATTCAATGCACCAGATTCACAATATTTGGATAAGAAGGTTAGTGAAGTCTTGTTTCTTTTCTTAACCGATGCAATTCTTTTAGAAATGATTTATATTGACGGTTATCTTTCTTACAGGTGTGCACTATTTTTGGCATCTGTGGAACATGTAGGAGGGAAAAACTCCACAATGTTACCACAAGTGATGTAGTCAATAGAGGGATTCACCTCATCATAACGATACCCAACACGAAAACTCATATACCTAGAGTATTCACAATTAGTGATGAGTTTTGTGGAATCGTCAAGAAGTACATGAAATTGAGACCCAGCCATGCAAACACAGATCGTTTTTTCCTCAACTATAGTATCGGCAAATGCTACAACCAACCAATTGGTCTCAACCAATTTGGGAAGATGCCTCAATCTATAGCAAAATGGTTGCATTTGGAAGATCCCCAACGCTGCACAGGCCATTTTTTTCAGAAGAACTTCTGCAACTTTACTTGCTGACGAAGGAGTCTCCATGACTACCCTCAAGCGTCATGGAGGCTGGAAGTCAGCACAAGTTGCAGAAGGATATATAGCTGATTCCATTGAAAATATGAAGAAGATTTCTAATACTGTCACAAGCAAGATAGGAAATTCTGCTACCAACAGGATCAATGAAGATGATAACCCAGAACAACCCCTCGATGCAACCAATAAAACTTCGAATACCAAAAGTATCAACATGAACTTCCAAGGTAACAATCACGATGCTCCTGGCAACTCTGTTAGTATTCAGTGCCCAATCATGTAAATTTATCCAGAATATTCAGATAGAAATCATTTGTTTGAAAATTCCTTGTCGAGCTTAGTTTGTGTAGATTACAATCTTCATGGATAATAGCCAAGAAAATTCGTGATTGATTTTTGAGATCACAATTATTTTTCAGTTGACCCACACGTTGCTCTGAGTTCTTTTGAATTCTATAAAAAAACGTGAGAACACGTTCTGTGATCATTCTAGAATTATGAACTGTTAATTCTGTAGAAAAATATAATTGTAAAATTCTATATTTTATGTTGATTAGTACTTATTTGGCGACACTAAATCCACGACATAAGTGACGAGTTGGGCCACTTAGTATGATATAAATCTATGATTTCTGTAAAATTTGCTCATGAATTTCCGTTCTCTGTCGATCGATGCTTTAATTTACTTTTAGTTGATCATCTAATGAATTATGAGAATCTATGTTCTTGAATCTAATGAAAATTTGATTTTTTCATGAGATTACCTGTGGATATAATTATTGCATGAACCTATTGAATCAATCTTTATTCATTTTGCTCACAATACCGGCATGATGGTTATAATTTTCTCCAACATCAGAAATTCCTTTGATACCATCCAATTGTATTTCGTAGTACTTTTTCCTTCTTTGATACTTCTAAAGATAGAAGATGATCAATCTCAGTAATATGGTGACATATGACATTTGAAGCAGAGGATTTTTTGATACATTCTCAGATTTTTTTTTCAGTCGGGGGGCTCCGTCCCCTGAACCCCCCCGCGGGGGCTTCACCCCCTGCACCCCCACCAGGGGCTGCCACCCCTCGACCCCGCTCTGCGCCCTCCTCCCCCGACTGCCCCGATCACGATCTGGTTACTGACCTGTCGGGTGGCCGGTGGAATACTAACTTTCCGCACAAAATTTCAAAAAATATCGTACGCAACTCTGTCGAAAGGTTTCCGCACTCGGAAAATCTTTGCACACGAGTGTGAGTCTTTACGCACTGTTGAGATACTTTACGCACTCGCCGCTCGGCTCGTGCGTAAAGAATCTCACCAGTGCTTAAAGACTCACAGTCGTGTGTAAAGATTTTCACTCGCGGGTAAATCCGACTTTTCGACATCGTTGCGTAATATACTATTTCAGATTTCTGGTATATCGAACTAGAATGGAAATGAAGAAACCATACAGATCCTGATATTACTGACCTTATTCGGTACTCACAAACATGTATCTAGCAGGCTATAGTATCCTGTTTTGACCACTCAATGCCCATGTACTCTTCTACAGACCAAAAACCCTACGGATCATTCAAATCCCTTATTATAGCATATTGCAAGGGGGGCGATAAGCTTATGTGAAAGAATGAGATATTGATACAAATATTTCTTAGTCTTTAGTCGTCAATGTTTGGATATGGGCAAATCTCAGGAACCTTAAACTTCTGGATGAAAAAGAATGCATTTTGAAATCTTGAGGCACATTGCCCAAATTTTGGCAGCATATTTTGGGAGATATTAGGAATAGGAAAATGTGCGCATTTTCCATTTTTTTGACACGCTAACCATATTACCGACCAGAAACGAATCTAAGACTAAGAAAAACATTTCGACGTATCAGATGGCACTTGAATTTGATGACGACCTCCCGAAATATTATATCAACCAATATATGCATATATTAATCCATAAAGTAATAGATAATAAATCTAATTATAGCTCTGTAGCGATCTTTGCTCTGGAGCAGCTCAAGTTAGAGCTCCCAGTAGGTCAGAGTCTTCGTGAAAAATGTAATTCCCTCAATCATAACGGTTGCTTCCTCGTTTGCTCTAAAGATGCATAAGTAAAATTTGAGGGAGAGTAGGGGATGGGGAGGGGGCTCCACGAGAAAAAAAATGAACAGCACATCACTGTTGAATTTGGGATTCAATAAGAAAATCGCAAAAGATGGACATTCAAAAGTAAACAAACTTCCAAATTTAAATACTCAACATTGTAGCGTACATCTCAATCAAATATCTCATCATTCTAGTCATACGCTCAATATAAGAAGAAATGTGTGCATGTCAAACGTCGTAATCACAGTCTAGTAGATTGGGAGAAGTATCGAGACAACGCGAATATCACTTGATAAGTTTATACTTCAATGTTCTACTTGGTTATCTTGATCTCAGTTTTACATTCTTATTATTCCCATCACACATGAGCTCCCATTATGATAAGTATTTTGAATACTTGGTCTCGTTTTGCAATGCGCTATTAAACTCACGCTTAGTGCTGAATGCCGTGATATTGTTGCCAACCCAATTACTAAACGAGCCCCGACGCGATACTTTGAGTTCATTGACACCAGAAGGAGAGGAAACCACAACACTCAAAACTGAAATGTCGACCCTCTTATCGACGATGATTTTTTAGAGAAACCCTCGATCGAAAAACTAACGATTACACGAAAAAGAGACGTCAAAATACATTGATAGAGACTCTTATAATATTTTTTTCAAGCACTCTAAGCGTTTGTACAACGAGGCCGACATTATACTCCCGTTCTGATAGAACTACTAAAATGTGCGTTGCTGAGAGCAACTTTATAAGTCACTGTCAATTGGAACACACTGGGTGCGCACTTTTAGCGTTTCGTGAGCACACTTTGCAGACTTGAAAGTCACGAAAACGCATAGTTTCGGATGATTTCATCGAAGTCTGTGACTGTGCCACTAGAATTGGTGGTTTTGGAGGTAGAAAAACACTACGAAATTTTTCCTGAATCTCGTCACCAGTCGCGCTCACTTGCCGGTACACGCAATTGGAATGGCCGAATTTCTTCATTTCTAGTCAGAGAACATGGTGATCATTGTTGAAATCCGACCCCTACTTCGCTAAGAGAATTATTTGAACCATACGACGAGATTTGAAAAACTGTCAAAAAACCATTACACAAGTTTGGTCCCTCACCACGAAGAATCTAAAGCCGGCACAAGCAAATTGTGGACAGAAAAGCCATGCTTAACACCTCAACTATGACAAATTCAATTTCCAGAGCGATCCTTCAATCGCTAAAAGAACTGTAGCCGTTTTTGCGAGAGAGAATAGCCGCATTACATCGCAATTTCCATGAGTTTTCGTTTTATTTGCGATGAAATCGTGATGCAGTCTTGGGAAAGGCCTACATTAGTGTTCCTAATTTATAGTATTGACTCAAAATCATACCTCGAATCATCTAGAAGGGATATCTCCGAGTCCAAGAGTGGAAACTTAAGAAAATACAGTGGTTACACGATAGTTCAAAGTTTCTGGGATTTGCCCATATCATGATGTATACTGCACTCGTCAACTATGAATTCTTCAGTTGTGAAAAAATCTCTTGAAATGGGATTATCCCATATTGATCCAAGATGGAACGATCTCTAAGAATTGAACCGTGAAATCGCAGGAATTTCAGCTCAAATCAGATTCAAAAACGCCGTTCTGGGGAACGCCCCGCCAATAACTCTACGTAAAGTGATTTTCTTGTTTAGAAACATAAGATTCACATTAGCGGGAAGTTCCAGATCATATAAAATATGATACAGATGCTCGTCCAAATGTATTGTTTAAACAGTGGTTTTGGATTTGGTCACTCATGTTAACAATAATGGGTATAGTTAACGATCGATTTAATGAGTCAAGCCACTTTGTGTTGCAAAGTTGCCACTTTTAGAAGAACAACCCTTGACTCATTAAATCGATCGTTAACTATACCCAGTATTGTTTAAACATTTCTGCAGAGAGTTCGTCCAATCTGTGAGTTCGCGGAAATGGTATATTTCTGCACTGAGCGCGTTAGCTCATTTCAGAGGCAAGGTTGGTTTGTCTGTCGAGCGAAGCGAGAGATGCGGATGAATAACAGAGCCACACAAAAAAGAAATTTGGATCTGGTAGTCTGACTATCTTATTGATAGGTTTCTGGGGTCGCTGAAACCGAATACGAGATCGGTTTTGTCCCAGCACGTCAGAATTTCGACATAACCTCAAAAAACTACGATACTATGGGAATCCTCGTGGGATTTGGGGGGGGGGGGTCTGGGAATCCCACTAAGCTACTTATCAGTTTCCGGGGACGCTGAATCCAAATCCGGGGTTGGTTATGCTCTAGTGTGTCACAATTTTGACATAACCTCAAAAAACTATGATTTCTTTGGCGAATTTTCGAAAAAATTCGAACTGGGATTCTCACTAAGGTATTCATAGTTTTCTGGGATCACTGGATTCAAATTCGGGATTGGTTTTGCTCTAGTGTGTCACAATTTGAACATAATCTCAAAAATCTAAGATTTTTCGGGAATTTCAAGAAGATATGGATCTCGTACTAGTACTGGGAAACCTACAGGTTTTCGGGTCGCTGAATGGGAATCTAGGTATGGTTTCGTTATAGTTTTCAGAACATTGACTCAACCTCGGGATTATATGATTTCATGAGCATCTCCAGAAATTTGAATCTGTTAGACAAACTATGCTATCTACAGGTTTTTTGGCTAGCTGAATCCGGATTTAGTTTTTTTTTTCCGTCCCAGAACTTGAAGGTCTTGACGCAAACTCAAAACCAACACATAAATGGATGGAGAGGAATTCTGTCGAGGAATTCCTGAGGTTACGAAGGGGCAGTCTCAAGCTGTAGTCAAACTAATTCCGGATTCACATTCAGTGTCACAAAGAACAATAAACTAGCGTCATTCGCTACCTCACTTCGAATTTTGTCTCCCATTCGTTCTTTGAGATTAAGTCAAAATTGTGACACTTTGTGGTAAAACCAATCCCGATTTTGGATTCAGAAAACCCTACGCCTTTGAATAACTTAGTGAGATCCCAAGACTCAAATTTCTCGAAAATTCGCCAAAAAATCATAGTTTGTCGAGGTTATGTCGAAACTGTGGCACACTAAAGCAAAACTAGCTCCGGGTCTGGATTTAGCGAACCCAAGAACCTATCAGTTGCTTAGTAATGCACGAACTAAATCGGTCTTCTATCTATGGCGTGAAGATCAGTTTGGAAAGTATCAGGATTGAAATCACGGAAAGCAATATGGGTAAGTGTGCAATGTTAATAAACGTTGATGGCATTCTCTGAAGGGCTTTTACGAGTGACTCGGTGAGTCGCGGTGTGTTTAATCAATGAAATTGATGCAGGCAGTGGCCTCACGCAGATACACTCAATAATGCACACAGCAGACGACGCGCGACGCCTGATCTCGCTGAAAGCGGGCTCACAACCATTCTTGCAAGTATCGTGTTGTTGTTTTGAAAAAGTCTGTACAACATACTTAGCCTCATCAAAATTTCATCGTTAATCGCTGAGCTGTAAGCATTTCGCTTATCAGCTCCATAAAAATCGTAGATTCGCCCAGGAGTACTCAAGAGCTCTAAGATTTTGTACAGCTAGGTATTTTGAGTATCGTTACCTTCATGTATGCCAAGTGCCGCAAATTTCTGACCGTTGAATTGATTTGCTTGTGAATGTCCTCAACAATGTTGTCGTTTCAATTTCAATGTTGACCTGTCGAGGGTCGAGAGCGAAAATCGTTGTTGGCTCTCCGCTTGAGACATTTTATGACATTATACACAAGATGGTTTTTGATTATATCCCTTTGATATGTTGTGAGCTTTTCCGACGTTATTATGTGTTCCAATACGATTAAACCAGTAGAAACGTTGCCGAATTTCATGAACCGATGAATTAGTATCTCTAAAATCGGCCGTTCTTGCATCTCTCGTGTAAAATTTCAGGTTAGTTTTTCACGAATACACCAAAACTTATCAGCTTTACATCCGATGACTACACAATAAACATAAACTCATACTAATACCATGTGAAAAGTTCTTCGTCCTTTCGTCAATCAACTCATCACTAGCAAGCACTTGAAGCAAGTGACGCAAATGGCTAGATTCTCGTTGCTCAAAGCAGTCGAGGTTAATTAGTGAAGCACCCTTTAAGTTGAGAAAATACGCGTGTAGGTTTATTGAGTAAAGTGTTTGCCGTCGTGTAGTACACGATGAGAATCTTGTACTTGGCTGCAGTAAAATGCTTTTTCCACAAGGCTCGGTTGTATATGTACCCTCTTATACTATACAGTAGGCCGTTGCACGCGATAAATTGATGAGCGCGGCTACTCGTTCCGTAGACAAAGGACGAACGAGAATCAATAGACGTTCATCTTTGTAACCAAGCACTTTTATTCGTTCTTGCTCGTTGTCCGCTTGTACTTATCCGTATTCAGCAGCATTTCTTCTCACCTCCAGGTGTTCCAAGAGATGTTCAACTTGGCTCAAAGGGCAGTCGAGTCGTTCATTGAATTGTCATGAAATCTAGACCTTTTTACTTACAGGAGACACTTTTTAGAAGCTTTGTTACGTTTTTTGTCATTTTCGAGTTTTGTCGTTCATCATTTCAATGCTTCTGTTTCAACTCTTCCACTTCTCATTTTAAAATGCCAATCGTGGGGATTATCTGTGTGAACCATCTTGATCGGTAACTTCAACGGCTGGTCCAGATTCTTGTAAGGGTGGCTTTGGCACATGAATTTCATCTCAATCAGCTTCTTGATATCTTTGATTGGAGTATAGACTTAGTGTAAAACATGAACATTTTAAGAATATCTCACCAACTATTTGGAAAACAAATGAGCCTATGAGAAATCCCTTGAGAGTCTTCATGGGGATCGTGAATTTCCATTCACGATCCCCATGAAGACTCTTAATATCACCATATGTGAAGACGATTAATATCACCATATGGTATTCTGTGGAAATATACGTATCACATAACCCCTAAGTCTCAAAAATCCTTGGTAGAATTCTACGTATATTCGGACATGAACGATCACGCGGAGAAGATTTCCAACGATGTTTTCTGAGTTGTAGATAGACAGGCAACGAGGTTTTTCTCTAAACCTATGAGCGAGCCTATGGAGCCTTCCTATGGTAATCAACTTTGAAATGTTGAAGGATCAAGTTAGTTTTCTAAATATTGATGAGTCTTTATTTCCTTATAGGACTAGGACTTCTGGAAATCCGGATCCCTCAAATGTTTCAAAAGTAAAACTGATTCGAAATACTAATGGTCTGGAACGAATTTTCGTGAATTCCGATCCTAAGATCCGCGGACCCTATTACCCGGTCGGATCCGAATCCGGGTAATTCGTTTCAAATCACAAGTATCCTCAATTTACCTTACTCTCCAAGGATCTGGAGAGAAACCGAATCTGCAAAACTCCTAGCCTAGTTCCAATTCTTGCTTACCAAAGAACTCTTTTATTATCATCCAGAGATATTGTTCATCTAATAACGAAGAAATATTTTTGTTCCAGGAAGGCTCTCACTATTGGGAGTAAACCTCTGTGTTATTTTTGATGGCAAAAAATCCATTATGGCCGAATCTCAAAACATTTCCATAAGAAATACACGGGGCCAAAATGGCGGCGTTTCAAGGCAGGTTTACTACGGATTATACCAAAATATTATTCATTTGATGATACACGGAAGCAGTAAAATTTTTTTGGTTCCAGACGAGTGAACTTGTTACATTTTTGATTCGCCAACATGCTTTTGGGAAGTTTTCTCAGGCTATGACCATTGTGAAATTTCATGGAGAGTTTCTCGCCAAAATTTCTTGTAAATACTCACATGAACCATGCAGTTGGCCGGTATGAAATAAAAGCCATCAGATATTGAGTAACTTCATGACAAGGTACTCATTCCTAATTTAAAGGTCATTTCACCCATTATAATTTTGAACAACAAGAGCACAACTATGATCAAATCAAATTTCTAAGTGATATATTCCCTCTCTTCATTTCTATAACGAAGTGCATGGCATCATCTTAATTTGGTCCAAAACGATATCCACGTCCCTTTATTATTGTTTTCTACATAAAAGTTGTCCTCATCAGATCATGTCGCTCCATACACGTACTCCCTCTACTCACATATAAAACCTATTTACATCGTGCTTACATATCTTACAACCTCTATTTTCCTCCCGTCACAAAACACAGACCATGTCAAACTCAATCACGGCCATTTACCACGTACACCAGTATTAACTATTTGCAAGATCCACCACTTTACTATTCGCCCGAAGACATTTACCGGCAATGAAGCACGAGTAGCTAACGCCTGATCGCGACGCTAATTACAGTTACACCCACGAGAAAATACTCTAGCGCGGGAAAAATATCTTCTGATACCCAATAGAAACCATCACCCGCATCTAACTTCAGCCCCTATTATACCAGCATCCGACACCAAGCTCCTGCGGGGGACAAGATTCCACCAAGCATTCATGCAGGCAGGTATATATGGTACCACCATGCATCCACAGATCAGGTATATATCTATTTTGAAGGGATTCCTACACCGTGCTAGTTGAGTTGTCGCGAGCTGACACGCGCTCTCCCTTCCATATAATATCCCCATATAGCAAATCTTTACTTCTCGCCCCTCTTACGCTCTTCATTTGTTCCACTCCTCCATATACTCTGTATCGTTTGGTCTTTTCCCCTCCATTCCAACTTTAAAACGCCCACCTATAGGGAGCAAGTAAGAATACAGAAAGAGAGACTAAGAAATTGTAAGCGTGGGGCAGCCCCTCGAGCGCAGTACGGCCATGCCCGTCGTAGCACTCGCACCACCGTGAAAATTATTATTACGTATTATTTAATCTGTTTTTTTTTTTTTCAAGTGATCCTGGAATTCGTTCCCGTACATTTATTAAATAAAATTATCCCAGTGACCTTGGGAAAATTTAAATTTCTGGAGTTTAAAAAATAAAAATGAGTAAAAGTGACAAGGACGATGAGTGCGCGATGTGAGACTGACAATTTTTTTGACAGTCGTTGGCAGCGATGATAATGATTTTGTTAAATGTTCAGTGTTGAAACATAACCTGGTGCTGGTTTTTTTTATACAAGTTTTAAGATAAAGAGGTTAGGTTTACAGCGAGTGTTATTGATAATAAAAAGGTTAGGATGCCGGAGAAGGAGGTGGCGTATCACCAGGAGGCATTTTCACTTCTGCCGCCTCCGCCACCTCACCCTCATCATCATATGCATTCGGCTTTTCATGCTGCTGCGGCATTATATCCACCCTCACCGTTTCATCCTGCTGCTCATCATGCAGCTGCAGCAGCCGCAGCATGGGAACATCATGCTGCTGCACTACAAGCATTTCATGCACCACCACCACCACCGCATCATCCGTAAGTTGAATTTTCAAAATTTTTTTTAGAAAATTATTGTTATAAATGGTACCCCTGGATGGGATGTATGAGGAGCCTACCTGTTACTTTTTGAGGTTAGGATATTTTTTGATAGGTAGACTTATACTTTTGTAGGTTAGCTGGTTCCAGAAAGAGATTTTGAGCAAAGTACATTTTTAGAAGGTCTTCTCAAATTGTGAAGGACTCTTTGAAGGGCGTTTTAGGCGCCCGTGCCCTTACCTAAGAGTTTCTTGCTTTGATATATTAAGGACCTGCTGCCGCTGGTTACCTGAGCCTCGCGCACTCGTGCAACTATATATTATTATGTTCGAGCAGATTGCAATAGCGGGTGTATTGTAGGTATTTGAAAAGATGAGGTAGAAGGAGAAACTGCGGTTGCGCAGCGAATTGTTTCGTTAATTGGTTATGGACCCGTCTGATGGTCTTCACCGGCGGATCAGAAAACGCGCCAAGCGCCTCTCAAGGGACTATACTTACCCATACAACAGGTGAATGAGATTTCACTTGTGAACAAACGTTTCCCGCTGATCACCTTGGTGGTTCTCTTTTCTGTCTGGGATCTTTGGTTTTGTTATGAATGGGAAAATTTTTGCGAGACTTCCGGCGTCAGATGTTCATGATTTACAAGTGAATGCTCTTGGATTTGTGCCTAAAATTTTCACGCGCGGGTGCATTTGTTATTACTTGAAACAGATAGCGAAATTTGTAGAATACGGGGTGTAAATGTTATGTTAACTACTTGATACTCTGCGGCTAGTTCAATTCAGGTATTCTTTTCATAACTTTATTGAAACTCCAGCAAGGTTCAATCAGTCCAACAATCAGGGTGTATTGAGCCAAAAACAATTCCTACCAGTTCAAAATGTCAAAATTTCGGAAGGGGTGAAATCTAATTCATGCAAATTGTAGAGGCTAAAATTCAATTTTAGAAAGATTTGCGGCTATGACCTGCACGCTTGACATATTTTTTGAACATTTTCTATGAGAAATATTGGAACAATTTTTTGTTCAGTGGCTTGAAATCAGTCAAGTTTGATTGAATTTACTGAAAGATTTTTCAAAAATGTGGAAGTATCATATTTATCTCACTAGAGGCAAAATTCAGCATTATTCTTAGCGTGTTCTCACAAATTTGAACGAAGTATAGACTCCAAGTTTGAAACTTTCTTGTCATGAAATGTGAAAAATTACAAACTCGACTATCTAAAGTGAGTCTGATCAGATTCGTTGGATATCAGAAGTCAGGTTAAATGGAAAATCGTTTGTCTTGGACAGTTTACAATATTTTTACGACAGTTTGACCCCAATCTAGTAAATAAGATGTCCTGATTTTTCAAGCATGACACAAATTAACATGGAATAAATCTCCAAATTCGGACAGACATATGGCAAACTATATAATAATACTGTCATGACGGCGGGCAACCATTGTAGCCATAAACGGTGTTTTAGGACATCGTGGTCAACACTATGGAACGACTTTTCTTATCTGTCACTTTGATGGACGGTGCATTTTTTTCATTTTTATAAAGCTCTCAACTCCATATGTATATGTAATACATTAATGCTACTTCTGAACCATAAAAGGAACAAGCCATCAAAGCATCAACGGGGCAGTTCCTTATAGGTGGATTATAGATGTTGGCAGCGATATACTAATCGGATGACATAAAGTGATTTGTTCACCACGGTGTCGTGTTGCACCTGCATCACTGGAAAAGCATCATCTTTATGTATAATAGGCCAAGCGCCTCACACTCTTTTCCTCACTCAATTGTATACAACACGCGCCCGACTTTTTTTGCAAGGCACATAACCTCTTATCCTTATAAAATCGCGTTATACTGCAGAAAGTGCGTAATTTGAATTCAGCAAGCTCGATTCGTCGACTGGAATTAATTTTCTACCTTTCACATTCTCAGTCAAAGGCTTCTTATCCTTTAGAAGGTCATTCCATGGTACGTTCGAAGTATGTGTAGTAAGATACTAAGGTATGCCAAAAAGTTGATCGATTCGAAATTGGAGCATCCGTGACCGATCTTGCTGCATTTTTGATCGATCGTTTTCGGAATGAATAATTCAGCTTCGATTGATTCTTGGAAGATACATCAGAAAAGTTATCTTGGTGCATGTATCTACTTCACTGTAAGTTCTGTCGAGGAACGTGTTGAAAGTGTGTGTGAAAAAAAAAGGAATCAGACAACTTACGGAAGACCGAGACACAAATGGAAGAGATAGATCTCTGGGTTGCAGACACAGGAAGTCACGGGAATAGGAAAAAAGCAACGCTAGACTTGTTATTCGGCCTTACACTCTGCTAAGATCTTGTTGAAAAAAAAGATAAGAGTAAAAAGTGAGGTTAGGGATGCTGTAGTTCTGGTACTAATGGTAGTTGAAAAACTTGTAAATACATGGATATTTCTGTTGAATGTTGAGGTTATTACACATTCTCAGACGTTTTTGACTTGGATATACAGCACATCTGTATCGAATTACGCGATTCTAAAAGTCGAAAGAAGTTCCGAAGGTTTCGCGCAGACACGCAGCCCTCATCGCCATCATCTTAATTGAGTCCCTTCGCACGTTCTCGCTCATACGACAACCCGACCGACGCACTGACGCCATCGTCAGTCGCAATACAGAAGATATATATAATGATGATGAGAAACAACAGCATTGCACACCAACAAGTGAAGGTGTATGATGAGAATTGTGAATAGCTTTTGATGGATCGGTAATAACTGGTCGCAATTTTCATGGAAGTGATTGATGAGGCTTGGAGTGGGTAAATTTTGAGGTTAGGTTCGTGTTTGACGGATGATGATAATTAGCGATTGCGAACGTGATTTTTGGTATTGAATGAAGCACTTCTGATGAACCATGAAGGTATTCTTTGATTTGTAAGCTGATGTATGTAGGAGATGCTTTATGTAGAGGTTCGCGTAAGAGCAAGAGTGAGGTTATTTTTGACCCGCGCGGTGAGAGATGAAGCTGCTGTCCGCAGTTTTCACCGCCTCCGCCCAACACTGACTCTTGAAATTGTACTTCCGGTCTCATCTTAAAAGACATTCTTACAAATAAGTTGCACAGCCAAAAACTAACTTTTCACCCTTCGTAATAATTTCATAACGATTGGTGTCGTCATCGTGACAAGTTCATAAATACGACACGCGTATCCGTTGTTAGAATGCGACATTCGAATTATCTCTATGTATCACACACTACACACGTTTATGATTTTGTTGGGTCTTATTTATAAAGCAGTCTTATATGATGTGAAGAATCAATTGCATGGGGTATCCGAGAGCCACGGTGTTACGCTTTTTACGACTTACTTCCTCAATTATCCATTCGAGACGTGATACTTTTAAATTATAATATTCATATGTAGCGAAGAGTATGGTATCTTGAGTTGAGCGCGTGTTAAATTGTATTCTTATTCGCTGGTTTGGTATAAAATTGTGGTATTATTAGCGTTTTGCATTAAATAATCATCATGATTACTCAATCAATCTTTTAGCGCAATTTTAATTTCATTAACGAGGAGGGAAAATTGGATTTTTATAAAAATATAAAGAAAGTAGTTCTTTGCACGAAAGTATCTAATTAGGTGATTATGAGGTAGTTTTAATCTTCTCGCCAACTACTGAGATTTCATTAGAACACGGATTTTCAAAAGTCTATTGTTACATTTTGATTGTAGGTTTTTGACGAAGAATTGAGCCTGAGTGTGATTTGAGTACATATTGAGATTTTCTGCTCGCAGTTCATCAATTCTTACGAAAATCTCGAAAATGGAAGAAACAGAGAGGTTAAATAGCCAAATATCAAAAATCCGTTCCATTTCGACTAGAGGCTTCCTGTCGAAAATTTTAGCCACTGGCTCGAATGTGATTTGAAAATTAAGTCTTCTTTTGCGCGCATCTTAAGGGCATGCAGTAGCCGTGCAGCCCGGCCGTAAAGTTCCATTCATCACTTATGTGAAAATTTTAATGGTACAAAGTTTGAGATGAGTTGTCTAGTTATTGTTATCATCCGATTTATTCTCGACAACTCAGTGTTCAGCCCAAATCATTAGATTATTGCAGAAAAGTGGGGACCATTGAGCGCCTGGGACATCCTAACCTATAATATACACACATTTTTGTTCCCAGAATACTCAAATTCTTTTGCGATTTGGGCTAAATGACGAGTTGAGCCATTCAAGTTGGATGATAACAAGTGTGGCACAACTTGTCGTTTAGCCCAAATCGCAAAAGAATTTGAGTATTCTGGGAACAAAATTTAGCTTGCACGGCTACCGCATGGCCTTAACCAAGTAGTACATCCCAACTCAATCTCATCCTTAAAATTAGCTAATCACTCCCACTCGACCCACAATCTCACGATTTCAAAAACATCCCAATAACGAGTGCCTGTTCACCCGCAATGCGTAAAAATTCAATCAACTACCTAATACATACGACTACGAGTCTCCATGCACTGCACATGTCTGTATAACGCAATCATTATCTCATACTCGGACGTCTGGGCTATGCAATACAACCGGACATGCATGCCTCGAATAGCTGGCAAAATACTCAATTATAGCTTTTGCGAAGACTCAACACAGATACAAAATAATGCAAACAGATACTGTTGTTGTCCTGCCGTCTTTACTTTTATGGTGCAATGTGAGCCGGATAAATTGACAGACTTCAAACGTTCATTGATAAGTTTTTGAATTTAATATTGTTCGCGTACGCTATTTGATATTTATCTCAAGTTGAGTGATAAGATCGTGGATGAGCTTGGTCATTTTTTCCGGCTAAAGATTTGAAAAAGGAATTTTCGCCAGAGGTCGTAGATGAGAATCTACATGATATATTTAGAAGAGAGTTTGTCATATAGAATTAAATATCCTAATGTTATTCGTGAGATATTTGTCTTGAAAGAGATGTATCTATTGGTAATGATATTGCAAATTTTCGGTGCTTTTTTATGCGAAAAGGCGTCGATCTTTATTGTACCTCATACGAAATATTGAATGCATATAGAATAATTTCTGTTCCCACATGGCTATTCAGACTAGCTTCTCTAATACAGGGAATATTTTCTGCCGCGAAAAACGAATTCTCATGTGGTGAAATCTGCACACGGTCGAAATTGGAGAGAACGCAGGAGAAAATTTGATGCCTCTTTTAGGAAGTGAAGAGATCTGAAGGACGGAAGTACATGAAACTCAAGTGTATGGGAAGCTTCTCCGCGAAGGTTCTTTGGGCAAGAAAAAAAAAACATCCTGAAAAGTATTTCCGTCTCTGCGTGCACGATCTAAAAACCGTTGAGTTGTGTGTAAATGGATATGTCTTTTGAGTAGAGATTTTTGAATTTTTATTCTCACTCATCAACAAGGATTTTTGCAGAAAAAATTGATGAACTTTGTCAAATCATGAGTTTGGTCAACTTTTGCGAGTTTGACTTGCTTTTTGAGTGTTTGACAGCCACGCGGTGGTTCGTAAAAATCGATAAGACAATAATTTTTCGAACTTTTATAAACTTTATTAGAATTTTGACAGATCAGTCTCAAAAATTGGCTCTAAGGTCAACTTTATTACTCGACCTGTGTGAAAATAGTTCTCATGCAATGTATCATTGCAAATTTGCAAATTTGATACACAATCAGCCTACATTCCTAATCGTGCAAAAATCTGACAAAAAAATCTTGTACCTCATCAAAGATTCTCATCCCGTAAAAATAATTCTATCAGCTACCTCGTAAAATTTCCAGGAGAGTCTCATTTCCTCGAAATTTTTCAATTCCATACAGTGTGAAAGTCCTCGCAACTTCCCAAATCTACCAGCCACCCATACTAATTAATCTTCTTCTAAATTCCAAGTACATAGACATCCATCTCACTGCCAGAGAGTCATTTTCATACCCAATTCGGCAATCACGGTATCATGATCGACCAAATTTATAGTCACCATTAAGAACACCGAGTACAGTATATTCTATCAAACCCTCCTACTTCGAATCATCTTCCAAAGCCACCGAAACCAAAATTTACAGCTCAACTCTCGGTACTATACCCATAACCTATACAAATATATCTACACTTAGTTAGATGTATTTGAGATGAGCGGATGTAGTAATGTCATGGGATATCAAGGATAAAACCGTATAGATACTCGACGACACGTAAATTGAGACGAAGGCTGCATGCATGCATGGGTGACATGCGTGTGCGCGGGTGTAAGACTCATATAAACCACATCACATGTTTCTCTCATCTTCTACTTTTTCTTTAGAGGTGTGTGTCTATATATCGTTGAAAAAACGGATGACCGAGTGTCAGAGGTTTTGATGGGACGTTATAACTCCCAACAGGCATGTATTAGCTCCTGGATAAACATACATCAGAAGATGTTCTGTCTCAATATGTGCACCACGTGTTTGGATCTCTTGGACTCGTCACTATGTAGAAGGACTTCGATTAAATTTTTGATGAGACATTCAATGTGGTGTGCGGTGCTCCCGTTCGATAACCAAATCGGCAAAAAATTCGTATGCAAGAGAGTGAATTGGTATATATCTTCATATGCATGGTTCTCGGTTAAAAAAGCAACACTTTGGTTGTTATTTCTACGGAGTACGTGGAGCGACTTGTTGTACCGTTCGCAAAACTCTTGAGATCTGCAAGTTTTCTTCTGAATGGAGAAGGATAAATCGTTGGTAAGCGCGGTGGAATTTTTTTTTTATTTTTTTGAAAGCTGGTGGCAAAAAAAAACAGTGCGAGTGTTTTGAGAGAATACTTTTGCGAGATGAGAAATTGGTATTGAGAATGATGACTGAGTTGGTTTCGAATATACTGAGTGAGATGCATGTATGGGTTATACATGAATACGTGAGCAAAAGATTTTTTGTAAGAGGAAGCATCAGTTGGTACTCGGGAACGGAATGTTGGGCTGGTTTATTCATGGAATAAGAGTCGAAGTGTCCGATCACCATTTTTCATAATTTGAAAGAATTTCATACATTCTGAAAGATTTCTTACCAGATCATTTGATGCTACAATTTTGCAGAGGTGCATTATTGGCCAGTCTGTTGAGTTTTTCAAGATTCAAATGTTTCTCGAATCCGGAACGTCTGAGATCTAGCAAGTATGAGAATGTCAGTGCGACCTGATACAATGAGCCAATATTTTTTGGAAATCATTCAAACATTTTTGTGGAGACTCCCCATTATTGAGAAGTTCCAAAAAAACCAGATTTAATCGTGAATTTATTAAGAATTCTCTCTTAAATTTTACGTGAAACTTTTGATAATCAGCAAACGCTTTATTGCTGTCGAAACATCTAGCAATTTCTCAAAAATTATCTATAATATATCGACATTTTTCCAAAAATTTCACTTGATGGGATCGTTTTCATATGATTTTTCTCGAAAAATCTGCCTTTATAAAATTTGATGAAAATAATGCGTAAATTGAGTAAAAGGCTACAAATGCTGTTTGGTTGGATTCCAAATTCCTTTCAAATATTTGTCCAAGTTCAGACATTTGATGTCAATTGACTCTGAAATCCCAGCAGAAAAATCATCAGAAGTTATCATTAAGGCAATTTGCGAAGTGGATTCTGCATCCTGTGCAGAAATTTTCATTAGTGGAACAAAAATTTGATGAGATCGAAATAGTACATTTAGTCCGAAGGTGTAAAATTAAGCTTTACTCCCGTGTATCAAACAATGCAAACAGTGTTATCAAAAAATTAATCAGATATTAAATCACAGCGAGGAGGATAATTTATATGCCCATGCTAACTGATATTTCCGTGTGGTCAGTATAAGTCTAAGGTCATCTGTATCAAAAAAATCTTCAATATACTATCATCCCTTGATCTTCACATCTAACCGCACCCTCAAAAACACCATACGTTAAGTGTCTGTTGCATCACGACCCCCCGTACATCATTCTAACCTCCAAACGTATGTCCGTTCACGTGTGGCTCGTGTTATATACTTTTATACGACACTCGGATGTGCGGAAGTCAGCCCTCGTCATACCCATCTCTAACGCACATCCTCCAATATATTTTAGATACACTTAAACTTTCAATATCCGATCTTCCTCTTTTTACTACCACACCGTTCAAAGCAGCACCAACCATTAAATTCTCAAACCCGGAAATACTCGGAAAATCGACACCATATCCTTCTCATTATCCACTATTTTCTTCAGTTATTATTACTTCTAGATGATATCGGTACAATATAGCATATAGCTTCCTAACACTAATATTATCCCTGTCCAAACAATAAATACCTAACTCACGGATTATATAGTTCTGGCACATTTTCGCGATATGTAATATCGTAAAAGTAACATTTTACAACCGACGATGAAAGCGCCCCCTTTTCGCTAATTTTACATTTTATCGCGTTCGCGCGGCAACTGCCAAAGAATTCCTTACGATATATAACCTGTCTATATGTATATTTTCGTACCTTACTATTGATATAACAGCCATGGTATTTTTGACTCGCGAATCTGTTTTTTTTTTCGTCTTCAAAGACCGACTGGTGCATGGTGCCATATAAACTTGTATTCTTGAACAAGTCGTAGTAGATGTTATGTTGATCGAGGGCATACATTGCCACGTGGCAGTTCGCACCTGCGCTACTCACTCTCGCACTTTACTTTTTTTTCTACACACACACACACACATATTAGCGAAACAGCGTCCCTCAAAAAATCTAGACGATGGGCCCATTATAGGCCAAATGTTTCTCTCAAGCAAACAAACGTGTAAACGCGACTTCTTATATAGATTTTGAAAGGCTCATGGCTAAGATAGTATATTTTGGAGATGAAGAGAGATCTCAAACTTGAAAGGATTGAGACATTCGCAAGCTATGTAGAAGAAAAGGAGAGATGTGTATACGAATTCAAGAAGATGTACGTGTGTGTGAGTGTGTGTTGGATATATAGAAAGGTGTCGAGGAGAATCCTGTTTGGAGAGAAACTACCGTTCGGCAAAGGCTCAATTATTATGTATATATGACAAGAGGATGACTGCTTGCCCGACGACCATCAAGAAATGCTCATGAGCATGTCGTATAGTGTTGTTCTCCGGTTGCTCCCACATCACATCGATGAGTGGTTTCGAAAGGAATTTTTTTGGTGAAGATGCCGACAGGTATTACCATTTCTTGGATCGTGCACTTACGAAGAATGTTTTTTGGGTAATCAAGTCATCAAGTGTACTAAAATCACTCTGAAAGCACTCTGAAATGCATGTCAGCAATGAATTTTTCCTGAATTGAATTAAATTTTTTCCAGATTTACAATGGTTTCAATAGAAAATTCTTATTTGAGAATTATTGATGATGATTGAAAAGAAATATCAGCGGAAAAATTCCAGGATCTAACTAGGACAGGTCATCATATCCGGGTCACGGATTTGGCTGAAACTCTGGAAATAGTCTTCTTTTAGTGACAATAGATGAAACCCAAAATTATAGACCCTAACGCTCAAGCGTTTCCGAGCTACAGCCACGGACATTAGTATTGTCCATATGGGACCCTGTTAAAAATTCTACATATAGGTATACCTGCAATGCTAATTTCCTTGGCTGTAGCTCGAGAACGCTTGAGCGTTAGGGTCTATAATTCTGGGTTTCATCTATTGTCACTAAAAGAAGACTATTTTCAGAGTTTCAGCCAAATCCGTGATCCGCATGTGATGACCTCTCCTGGTAAGCCTGACAACGGATCTAAACTCGTCACTTCTGTGTCTTACTCAAGAACTTGATTCAAACAAATTTCAAATTTTTGTAGCAAGTAGTGCGAAGAATGGCAGATTAGTCCAGGAATAGCTCAAAGATAATGTTTTTGAAAAATGTATTTTCCAACCAAAGAGATGGGTATTCCACTCATGAGTTACCAATTTTCGTTCCTATGATTCAAGATATTGGCGCCATCTTGTTTTCTACACTCTCTGTCCAAGAAATCACTGCCAAAAGATATCAAACAAAGAAGAAAATAAACCCCAACATCAAATTTAACGTGTCAGGAAACGTTGTTAGCCTTTGACCAATCTATTTCAATATTTCATCATGCCTAACTGCCAATTCTGTATGGTAAAAGTTCCATTCAAATCCTCCAACAATGCCCAGGTCATCCAAAATCTGATATCCGTCTCTAAGGACTGGAAACCGCGACATTACACGGTTATGTAATATTTCTGTCTCGTCAAACAAGAACCATATTAACTCACCAAAATATTTGAAATCCCAAACACAGACTATAGACACAAATCCAGACTGACAAATTTTCATAATTTAAGAGAAAAAAAAGCTTGCCTACTTATTTGGAGACCGCAAACTCAACGAGGCGTTAATCCATGCAAATTGATCTCTATTGACTCAAAGGAAATAAAGTCGGCGCTAACGAGAGTCTGCAGCTCATTGCCGTTGTTCATGTTACACTAATACTAACATGCTACCACAGCCATACATCAGTTCAAATGTAGGTACCTTCAAATGTTTGTCTCAACCAAACAAGTCTCGAAACAAGCTAACCTCCTCTTCAGGAAACGAGCAATCCTCTACTGTTTACCATGAAAATCAGCAAAAAAGACTGTATGATGGGCTCATATCCTCAACCGAGTCACTGATTTCAACCGATATACCTGTCCAGTCTCATGTATACCTATACCTACACCTATACACTGTAAACTCTGTTTGACCGAGCTGATATTTGCGCATCGATTACGAGCACGCGACAACGACTGCATTACCTACCGACTTACAAGTTAGGTGTGAGAAACTTATATCTTCGGATGATCGCTAGAGATATCATACAAAAAAATTTACATCCCAATTCTCAAAATATTTGCAACGTTTCGGATATCGTGTACAAATTTTGGATGAGTTTGGTCAGAATTAACAGTCTGCGCACATGTACGAACACATGTATCGATGGTGTGCCATGTGAGGAGGAGAGGCAGCAGCTGGTCTGACTTGGATACGGCAAGGCAATTTTGCAGATCGTACGAGCCCTCGAGCAAGTGATGCCCGAATACGATTTTGCTCTCTTATACCGATGTGATGTAGCTTCAATTTATACAAGGTCTGTGGATGAGTGTGCTGGAATTAAATTCAAACGGAGCACTACATGCGTTCACCACTATTTTATTGGAGATTTGAGCTCGATCATTCGCTTCTCTTGGAACATTTTATGGAGCTGTATTTTCTCGTGTTGGGAATCTGTATGTTTGGTTGAAATTTTGTCTTTTTGGTCAACGTACAGCTTCGAGAAATAGTTAGGATCATAATTAGTGTCGATTTATGATGGCCGATATTAGATCCGATAACCCAGGAAATTTGTAGTGAAGGTTACAAGTTTTTCTAATCCATACAATCTTCATGTAGACAGAGGCAGCTGTCTCTTTCTGTATTTGTTGACCCATGCATAGCTCAGCCGAAAAATTAGATGTTTGGCAAACAGTAGCAAAATGATACATCGTTAGGAGTAAACGATTATGGAAAACGAAATGATAACTTGGAAGAAGAACATGATCTGGAAAGAAACAATGGGCCCGTTAGAAGTAAAAGAATGATGCAGGAAGATCATGCAAGAAAAGAAAACAGTCCATAAAGAAATGTAAGACTAAAGTGATAATGGTTGGCCCGAAGAAGATGATAGCAACAGAAATTTAAAAAAAAAACAATAACAAAGGAAAAGCATAACATTGGAAGATGAAATAACCGTAGAAACCCTAAAAAATGAAGAATGATATCAACACAATGCCAAGTAACAAAGAACGAAGCAAAGGAAGAAAATGATTACACAAAGAATATAGAAAAACAAGATAATATTTGAAAAAACACGAACACAAAATCCTAACCCTTAAAAACTTGATAAGAGTGGTAACATTAGTGTGGACTTAAACAATTGGTTTAATACCGCCATCAAGAACATTGATCCCTGTGAAAAAAATTCCACGTCAACAAAGGTCAGTCCCAACTCCCATAACATCGCAAGGGCCTCAAGACGCCATGGCAAAGTTAAATGGGGCCTCCTCCAGCCTCCTCCTGCTCTCACATTATAAACAGAGATTCTTGGGGCGGCGCGCACGATCTACGGCGCATCAGCAGGGCAGAGGGCGCAATTACGCGCGCATGCGTACTACACACTATATAGAACCCATGGCGCAGCAGTCGTGGCTGGCCACCGCCGAACATCTGGCCGTAATTGCTAAATTATCCTGAGGGCAAAAGAGTAGGTTTCTATCTCTCTCTCTCTCTCTCTTTCTCTCAAGATTCGCATATCGAGATTTCATCCACGAGGGGGTGGAGACCAGGTCCGAATAGGAGGATGAGCCCTATAAGCCTTCAGGAGTATATATGTATATATAGCGAAACATTGCAGGAGGAAGAAGAGAGACTGGCCCCCGTGGCTTATTCCCTCGATCTCCCTCCCTCTTTCAAATAATTGCCGTTTATCCTTTGCCAGAGAGAAGAAGAAGAAGAAGTGAGTCCAGCCCCACGATATGCTCTTTCATTTTCTTCAGCGATGTGGCCTCCGGTGTGTGCTGCAACAGAATTGCGTATCTCACGATATATATACCCAAGCCATGATATTTACAAAGGCCATGTTATACAAAATGTAAGATGTCGAAGAACCCGCGTGGTGTATTTTTTGATGATGGTTGTTGTATATGTATTTGAGATTGAGAAAGAGAAAAGAAAGAAACAATACGGCTGGAATTAATTTATAACGTGGTTGGATGTCAGTTAACAAATCGACTGATACGCATCTCTGAGTGTAAGAAAAATGTATGCAGGGGTGGTATATACGTATAAATGGGTAATTGAAAGAACGAATCGATTGTGTTATGCGCATGCGCAATTATGTATGTCGAATTTTTTTACGCCATCTTGATTGTTGATCATGTGATGATGTTCTGAATTCGATATCTGCAGTAAATAAATATGGAGTTTTGATCATTGCTCTGCTTCATCAAGCTTAAATCATTCTGCAGAGGTCAAATGAATTTCAAACGATGAAAGTGGACATCATTGACAGACCTCTTCGCAGCGCCTCTTAATTAGGCGCTCGCATGCCTTTACACACACTTATACGCGCATTAATTTTATTCTCGTGTGTGTGTGTGTGCAGAGTCGCGACGAGTTGACGCGATCGATCCTCATGAGTCTCGATCAAAGCTCAAATTGACAGGAGTATATCTTCTGATGTTGAGTTGAAAGACGTGCAGCAAGATAACGCGTGCATCGCAATTCTTGAGCAAAATCAGTCACGGCGGGTGGCGCCGCGCCGGACGCCATATACACACAAAAAAGTAACAACTCGTCCAATGCAAGGCTCTTTGCATGTGTCGTCGTTTATATATATACTTTCATTTTTCGCGATTCGTGCATTCATCGCTGTCAACTTCCTTTGACTGCTCTCGATTTTTTATTTCTCAAACCAATATATATTTGTCGTCATCAAGTGAGATTGAGAGTTTGAAACCTGCTGTGAATTTGCCGAGATGCGAATATTTATGACATTATTGCATGATGTGCAATTTTTTGCATGCATGTATTTGAATTTGAAGCTGTGAATAAATGACCGATCTGATGTCGTACTAATTTATGGGTGATTACATTCAGGATTGAGTTCGGTTCATCTGTCACTGGTGTCATTATTGTAAAACAAGGATGGAAGAAATTACCAAAAGCGGCAGTTAAATACGAAATTTTACAAATTCTTCAGGGATTCATTTAAAAAGCACGTGATATTCTATGCAAACTTTGAAACGTACAAACTCACACATACTCAAGAGCAATTCCGCCAGCACGTGTCCCACGGCTACTCAGTCTAAAATTGGACGAAAATAAGACCGGACGGTATATTAGCAGGGGGCTACGCTTGAGATTCGTCACCATCAATTACATTCACAGAACGGCTAATGTACAACCACTACCACGACTTATCATCATCCGTATATGTACGATCTCATCTCATCAAAATCTGCCTCATCATTTCACCCCACTACAACATCAATTCATCTCTAAAGCGGATTTTCTCCCGCACCACCATTAAAAGAGAACAAAAAATTTTAGCGCTCTCTCAAAGCACTTGAAATTCCGATAACATCAAACTGTGCCAATATAACCTCCATACACTTGAAAAACTTGAATAATGAGTTGTCATCTATATGACTTCTATCTAACCGCCATATAATGATTAAATACAAAGTCCTGGTTGTCTGACATATGGACTTGCGAAAAGCCGTGAGGCTCAAGGTGCTAATAAGCATCTTTCAGATCTTCTACATCTATCTAGGATGGATAGGATTAGTCTGATTTTTTTTTCTCAGCACACTGAGGCTGTGAAAATTCTGTACTATCAGAGTGAGGTAGAGAGAACCCGTTCTACCCGCAAGCAATAACATATACAGAACATCACAAGAATTACTCTGATACTAAGCGCGAATCGGACGCCTTTGCATTAGCATTAGCATCAAGAGAAGACGTGACTTTGCCCTCCAGAGGCATTAATCAAGATTAAACTCACTCTCTTGCTTGAAAAGGCCCAGCATCAGTGAAGAAGACCAAATACTTAGTTACTACTCTATATACGTGTTCCATGTTCATCCGTCTCTGCTGAATTCTCTTGGAAACTTTTTTCGTCCTTATTTCGAAGTCTTGTAAGAGCTTCTTTGGTCCTTTAAGAATGACACCAACAGCATTAGTAGTTTTTGATGGTTTTTTTTGTTGGAATCTTATTGGACTCTGATGGAATGGTGTATTAGTGGTGGAACAGCCGACGAAAAGGGGTAACACAGGCGTGAATAAATCTTAGCGAGTCTTGATGTTGACTTCCTGCAAATTTGCTCTAGAGGCAAGGCAGATGAATCTCAGGGAAATTCCATTAGGTTTGTGATGGTTAAGCGCTATACTTAATAGGTGAGGATGTTATTTCTGTACTCAAGTGGGAGATTGAAATTGTGCAGAGCGTGATGAGGAATTGCAAGGAAACTATTATGTAGACTGAAAGCGCGATTTTTGGTTTATAAGAGGCTTTCTTGAAATAACTTCATCAAAAGGCTTTGTCGAAAATGGTAGACATTTTTATGAAAATTAATGGGTTTTTGATTGTTAATTTTGATGTGATTCAGCATTTTGTTGGAATAGCTGTAATGAAAAGTCTCTGGGACGTTTATGACCGCCATAGACATCAATGACGTCTATGTCGGTAATGGTGAGAATGGGGTTCGCTATGGACATTTGTGCGGTAGAAATCAAAACTTGAATTCACTGTCTCTAATTGTATCTTTCATCAGCCTTCGCTCGTACAAAAATTGAATACTCACGACAGAAACTTCGATTTTCATAGTTTCGTTCCATTACGTTCTTCTCTCGAACTGTATAGGGTTCATGTCAGAACCCTCACAAAGTTCTACTTTACCGAAATTTGACATAAATTTATTCTGAACAAGAGTAAATACAACAAATTCACAAAATCACTGTAACATTGGAAAGATATTTTCACCAGGGTAACTCACGATAATATCATTGTGAATGGAAGAGATAGATCAATCTGCAACATATCACTTTCTCCATAAGATTTCGAAAAAGAGCTGTCTCGAATTTTGGTGCCGTGATATGACAAAATTGGCCTCTTTTCGATATTATTAGATTAGTAATAACTGTCGGTAAGGTAGAACTTTGACCTACAACTTGGCAAATTCACCCATGCCAAATCATTCTCTCAAATTTCAAATCAATCGAATCAAATCTTAGATCAACGACTCTTAAATTTCAAGCTTCCAGCAGGCCTGGCTTACACAATAGTTTACAAAATCAGGCCACATTCCTCTATCCAAAATTTGCAACACAACATTCTATACTTTCCAAGGCTCATTGATGCACGATTTTCAACTTTGCCCGTAAGACGTAAATGCAAAGGGACGTTTAAGATCGTCATATTATAGAGCTTATGATAGCCGACACACGCTGCCAATCGGCTATTGAACTCTCTCTTCCTATATTGAATCGCACGATTCTAGACTCGCAAGTCACTATAAATTAATCGAGACTAAATGAACGCCTGACGTCACATATTAAACTTGGCGCATTCATACAAACGTCTCCGTCTTCATCTCGTAATCCTCAAAAGCTTTGCAAAAGTATATAAAACGCATCTGTTGCAGATCTTTCTCTCGAGTATATTGCTCATCTTGAAGTATCTCAACTGATGCTGTACACTATAATACTAACGACCAAAGTGGACGAGAAAGAGTGTATTATAAGTAATCATCGATGGATGGGGAATATACTCGGAGAGAAAGCTATTACCCGATGATGCATGTGATTTTATGGGTAAAATTGCTCGAATATCCATCCAATAATCTTATCAATTTGAGATTCCAGTGTGTGTGTGTGTGCACTTCTTGTAAGAGTTTCTTATCCTCGGCTTCGTAGCTCGTTTGATGTTGATTTTTGTATTGGAAATGTGGGCATAGATGAAAGATCTTCCGACGCGGCTGCTAATGGTGAGTTTGATTTCTTGGAGTAATTGAGAAGAACTTTTACGGTCTGAGCTTTTGACGAGTTTGAGTTTTGATAAATTAATGGATTATTGATTTGTTGAATGATTGATATGGATGAGATCCATCTTTGTTTATCGGCAAAGTTTTTTAACTAATTGATTATAAATCATCGGATCGTTGTGTGGTTTACCAAAGGAGTTGGACTCGGGGTGAATACAAAGTGTATATCCATCACCTTCACGGGGATATCGAAATTCCATCTATATCGCACACTTATCGACATTATAGAATTTTCAAATTCTTGATGAATGAACCCTGGTAGTTATCCATAATAAATGTATCAAATAAATCAAGTAAATGGCCATTGAATGGTCATTTACTTGCTAAAGTTTTAAAGTTAAAGTTTCAGGCCAAATGGCGAAAAATCAACCCTTCTGTCATCATCGACGTATTACACTGAAGTGTATTCCATCGAGATATCGTGAAGCCAGATAGTAATGCCGATTCTAAGGATCGTTTATCATCATCGTTGATCTAATTCATGATAGTATTTGAAGAATTGACAATTTTTTTAAAACAAAAACATTTGACTTGGACTCAGATCATCCACTCATAAATCTGGCCTATGTCCCATTTCACCCATCCACATCAACTTCCAAATTCTTGATTAATTCAGCAATGGACATTCCGGAAAGTATTTAATAATCTATCTAAATTTGACAAAAGGGCAGCTAAAATATCGATCAAGACCAAATGTCATGATTAGCACTCTAAAAAAACACACCAGCACTCGATTCTCCAATCGACTTGTCCTAATTGTGGGTGTTGATTCATAGCCAATCCGTATATAAGCATTAGCTTTTCCCGACTCTTTCCCGTATCTTACCCCATTTTCTTCTATTTACCGCATATATTGTAGAGAGGCCGCTCGCGTTCACCATTCTCCATGAGAGCATCGGTGGCCTGTAATTAAACATGCTTGCGCTCAATCAAGTGTGTGATCGAGACGCTAATCGCTTCATATAGCTCGAGCATCCAGTCGGAAAAATGAATAGATAGATAGATAGATAGCTAGATAGATAGGTAAGAGGTAAAAAGATGTATTAGTTCGCCAATGTTATACCCACATACAACCCGGTATCATCTTGTCGATCCAATGCCGTTTTACCGCTCCAAGCATTGGATTACGCGCGAGCTTTTCCGCACCCCGGACAGATTAACGTTCATTAGTCGCTCTGAAGACACTCTAATGATATGGCTAGAGTTAACGTGTGGATGCTGATATCGGTATTTGCTTAGTTGTACATATCGGAGATTTCTATCGATCTGGGCTTTTTTTAAAGTGTGATGAGGATCAAAAATTGACTTATGGATGCTGTGTTCATTTTTTGGTCATCATTTTTATCTTAATCTCGATGCATTTTCAGTAACAAATGATTCCATTCAATCTTCGGACCAAGTTCACTAATGAAGCCATCGAAAATTAGTACATTATTGTACGGGTAACAAAATTTGGATGTCTTACAGAGATTTTGTCCTGACCAGGGCTTTTGAAATGGTCATCGCATTCGAAGTGATCACTGCAAAAGGACAGGGATGGAACAGAAAATTCTCAAGATACTCTTCTAGTGATCTTGTCAAAGTGAAAACATCTAGAAAAACTTCCTCCAAGCCCATCTTCCCACTCGATTCAGGATAACATCTTGTTCTAATCAAATTAGAACTATTCATGATATAGCCTTGAACCATTCAATCATTTTCTACATGTCCAGGAACTGGATGAACCTTATACCCAAGGATGGCAGTTTACACATGTGTCGATCAGACACCTTATGCATATATTTTATTGTCAAAACGAATTGCAAGAAAAGTTATCTCAGACGAGATAGAACAACATGGAGATAATAATTCTCTTGGAAACAGTACACTTGATTTTATCTCACAATTTCCAATCATCACTGAAATTAGTCGCAATTCAATGACTCTTATACTTTCCACAAGCGCCCACTCGCTGATCTGTGATATTGTTGGATCAAAATAACTCTCTATACTTGATGCGCATCTGCTTGCAGAAGTGTAAGCTCACAGAGCAACACTTTTTTACGAGCCATCCGAGCTACTGTTGGTTTTGCGAGCCGCCACCGCATCACGACGGATATACTCCAGCATCGTACTTCAAGAGGCTTCTTCGACTGTATTTAGTAACACTATGTGCGCTCACTCGACCGTGAAATTGCTTGAGCGAATCCTGATGGAGAATATATCTCTACAGAGGCTATCATAAGCTTATTATTACATGCTGCGGTGGAAATATGGCTGGCTATACTGTGTTCGAGTGATGGTTCTTCATAGATGGTCAAAAAGACACTTTTCGCATTTTGACCGAAAACTGAGATCGAATTATATGAGTCTGGTCAATTTAGCAGAGTTAAGGTCTTTGTTGACAGTTACGCTTTGTTATATTTACTTGGATAACTGTGGTAATTCTAAAGATAATACATGCAAACCAGAGTTCCGACCAGGCACTAGTGAGTGGTTTCCCTCGATTGAAGTTGTTTGGAGGTTGGCTCAGTTTTCTATCATTTCCTTTGGTAACCCTGAATACCTTTATGGTGATCGCACAAGCTTTTTCCAGTAACCCATCGCTCCTCGATAGTTCAAATCAAAATCAGAAACGTCTATATTGTTCAACATGGAATATCTTACTGCAAGAGATATGAGACTCCATCATCAGTATTCTTCAAAGAATTCCCGACAAGTAGCAAATGTCTTTGGTCACAAATCATCTTCCGTAAGCGAAATACATTGAGGAAAAACATAACCAGCATTGCAGAAGCTACTTGCCGCAAATAATTCTCGCACTGAGAAGAGGCATCAAACCGTGCGAAAAAATTCACCACGGTAATGCGCTCTCACCTCAGCGTCGCTCAGCATGAGAATCGTTAATGACTCCATCACGAAAAGAGCAATGTGCAGCTCCTTCCGTAATGCTGCACATTTGCACTCCGCACGAGTTCCGTGGAATGACTGAACGCTGACAGTCAATCTCTTTCCCGAGCTCGCGCTTCGTCAACTCAAACGTGATAATATTCGTTAAGGCCAACGACACGAGGATTCGTAAATGAACCAAAAGGTACCGCATTGAAGCGTCCCTAACCTGTCTTTGGCATGCGCAGTTTGCAATAAAATCTTGCGCACTCGAAGGAAACTATAAAAGTTGCAAATCCTTTCGATGCAAGTATGATGTTTGAGTCTCTTCTATGTACAATAAGCATAGTTGGATGATAATTACCCTTGCGCATGCGCGTATAAAATTTAGCGAGCGCGAATCGACATCGTTGGTCGTAGCTTGAGGCGCCAAAGCTCATCTAGCCACCAACACCTCGGAGATCAAGTGTGGAGATACGGTTCGGTCTATACTATTCGTTCGCTGTATTTGACGTACATAACCTAAAAATCGAGCTAGCGATCTGCAAAATGAGCATAATGAGTGGAAAGAATTGTGAGCGTATGATACATATAGTCGGGTATATATTACTTGCGGATGTGCGTTATGGGGTCCGGAACAGGTTTCGCTGATAGGGCATCTCGGAATGCGCGCGCAAGTGGCCTCTTGAATTTTACGAGCTGCGCCCGAGGAAAATTCAGAAGCTACGCTATAGGCTTTTCCTTCTGTAGTGTTTGTAGAATGGTGTATAGTTAACCGCCTTAGCTTGAGTATTTGCGTTTTACGATTGAGCTGCTTGGTGAAACGACTTTTTTGCCGCGTCTATCAACCTGTTTACAGCGTGTTTAAGCGCCGACTCCGCTGTTGGATCGTCTTTATCTTCATCCTTGCCAGGATTGCCTTGTAGTTACTGCATATATAAAGATCTGAACTTGGGCTGCTACGGCTAAGCAAAGATGATGATTGAGCAAAGTTAGTGCTGAAGCATATTTTATAATTTACGTGCTTGAGTTGGGATTCATTTCCGAAGCACGAACCTCGTTAGAGTATAAACGTAAGTTGATCAGATTGTCGATCATGAATGTTGCGTTGATTGAGCTCACTTTATGGACTGCTCGACTTATCTTGAACTAACTTAGGCATCAATTAGTGATTAAGGACCCAACAGGGTTTAGGTTTGCCTGCCAGTTTAATTGACAAGGATAATCAGAGTCCCCCCACCCCTCCAGGTTGGATGCTGTTGTGGTGCGATTGTAATTAATTGACTCTCATTGGAGGCTGCGAATTACTTGCCAGAACTTTTGGGAATTTGGTGCACTTCTCGATTAATCTCAGCCGGTTTTACTATGAAATCTTTCTGATTCATCGCAGATTACGTATAAGGTTAACTGGATTCTTGATCACGTGACTGCTTCAGGAACTGGGAACAGACTTGGTTCGTTGATTTGTACAGATTTTCAGTGATTGATACCATTAATTGTCAATGATGTTTCAGAAGCCTATTACAAGATCAACCTATTCAAAGCTTGTTTTCGAACCCTGGGTAGTCTTTGACACTGTTCGCTCAGGTAGATATTGGGCTTCAATCCGATGAACAAAAATTTTAAAATCTCAATTTCTCGCGTGTGATCCGTGATTGTCATATTGCCGGTAGCTCTCACCGGACATTACATCAATAGACGCATCAATCCTTGAAAGTTTTCGGGAGGTTCCGCAAGCTTTGATCCATGGTCTTATTTTTCCCGGTTATACGAAATCAGATTCCAAACTTTCCTATCAATGCTACTGTCAAGCTAATATTCCAAATATGGTCCAAGGTTTTCGATCACCCACTACATGTTTTGCTAGGGTATTGTGCCGAGTTAATCTTTATATTTTGTCCATGAATGTCCCAGAAGTCTGAAACTTTTCGATCCGATTCTGACAAGTTTACTAGTATGTTAAGCGGAATATTATCTACTAGATGTTAGTCTCATTCACTGGGGTCCTATTGAATGATTGCATCAAAATTATGGCAATGTCAGACGACTTTTACAATGTAGGTTCTTGCAAATGTCCGTTGGACCCAGAAAGATTTTCTGCTTCGTGAATATTTCCACAGGTCAACATTGTTCATTTTCCCGAATGATTTCATCAGCAGTTGATGAATATGCAGCGTCTCATGCTAGTATTGTGGTATCAGAAGAAATTCCTTGGGCTCAAGATAAAAGTTTGAGTGGAAAAATCATGTAATCCTCAACCATAATCCTTGATGATCTCCGTAAAAGTCTATACGCCAGGTACCTCTGAGGGCCAAGTAAGGAACTCTTTGGTCAGCCCAGGCGTGGTAAGTTTACCTCGGCCGGTAAAAGAATTGGTCTGTATCAGGATGGGAGGAAGAGCAAACAAAGCGAGAGAGAGAGAGAGAGAGAGAGAGAGAGAGAGAGAGAGAGAGAGGGAGGAAGAGAGAGATAAAGAGAGAGGAGCAGACAACACTCGAGGCTCTTAATCAAGCAGCGAGGATCCCGTGAGGGAAGATAGAGATGCAGCGCAAGAGAAGAAAGAGAAAGATCATATGGAAGAAGAGGAAGATGTGGATGGGAGGAAACAAGAGGAGGAGGACAGGGAGGATAGGAGGAGACTGCATTGAATCGCACGCGTGCGGTGCCGAAGTATTATACTATACAGCTGGTATAGGATATCGGAAAGCATAGTATAAAACGTGAACCGTAAAAGTGCGCGCTTGCTAAGTTTATGGCGCCTCGCGGCTAGCAAAATGCAACGCCAAACGCATCATCCTCGCGCTTCTTCTAACTATGCTTTTATACACTGTATACATACAATGCTATGCACGATAGTGCACGCCCAAGTTGCGGATCGTATAATATAGATGTGTTCCTGCACCATCACTATCGTATTTAGTATGACTGCGTTGCTTTCCTCAGCTCAGATACCCTTTAGGCCGCGTTCACACAATTGTGTATGTGCACAAGTAAGATGCACACGCCTATAATTAAAGACTGGTAATTTTTTGCTTCTAAGGTATGCGGTTCGAGGACTGAAGGTGCAAAAAATTGACTGGATTCCACCTTGCATCGTCGTCGTAGGAATGGTCGAAGGAAGAGGTTATGTATTGGTTTGTACCGATTGGACTGAACGGAACTTGATCGAGATCGATGTCTTTGTAATGCTGTGATAACTAGTGATTCGTTTTTTCTATTGAGGATATTCTTGGAATAATTTTTCAAGTTCGCTGAACATCGAATACGATGCCAAAAATAAATACATATCGAGAGAGGGCGTTGTTCGGTACTATAGAGAATGACTGATGAATGGACAGTCTACAACTTACTTCACATAAGTTTGGAGATGTGTGAACAAAATTTGATGACTTCCTCAAGATTATCTTGAAAGGAACTATTTCAACCGAAGATCGTCATGAAATCACGTCAAAGTTAAAGATCCTACTAAAATAGCAGACCTCAACACCCGCGGAAACAGCTGTCTCTAACTAGTCTAAAGATCGTAAAGTTCTACAATAAACACGAGCATAAAATAGTCATGCGCAGCTACACATGGTGATCTATAACGACTTCTTCAAAAGATTCCCGTACCATTCGTTCACCCCAGATCCCAAAAACCTTCACCAACGAACCAATCTCTAAGACTTTCAAACCTAACCTAAAATAAAACAGAGAACCTAAACCACACCCAGTTGTGTAACGGGCCTAATGTTTTGATGACCACTACGTCGATGAAAGGCATTTCAGGTGAGGGGGGTCATCTCAACTCTCTGTCTCACTTAGTGTGGAGGCCCCGGAGGGATACATTCCGAATCCAAAAACCGTCCAGACTGCAGCGCTCGCAAGTTACTACGGCCGTCTGAGGTATTTTTTAACCGGTCCTCCGCCATATCCCTCCAACCTTTCTTTCTCTCTGTCTCTCTCTCTATCTTTCTGTCTCTTATTCTCTTGGCGTTCTCCGAAAAATTCGACGGCGCTGCCGTTTCGCCAAGTCGTGAAAGAGATCGAGAGGGAGATGAGTCTCTTCGATAAAGATAGAAATTGAGAGAGAGAGAGAGAGAAGAAAGTTTGCGAAGTGGGGAGAGGTGGTCCCGTGGCCGATGCAAGATAACGAATGAAGGATGAAGGTATATCCAAGTTCTATATACTACTCGATGTCCGATTGTGTATTCGAGTCGGATAGAGGGGGATAAACTAACGCGGGGGAAATCGATTCTTGGATTCGCGAAGAGATTGCTATCCGAGCTCTCAGATGCGCACAATGCGTTATTAATTCTGCGCACGGGTATCGGAGCCCTTATATATACTGTATACGTCCTTCTTACCGCCTGCATGGGTATCTTCTCGATCCCTCCCGCTGTATTAATCACTTTATTAAATCCCTCTTTTCCTTCGTATATTGCCTTTCTCTCTTACTTCCAACATCCCATCGGATATCATATGTGTGCAAGTATCGGGTGTATATATTCGATACTGTGTGAATTTTTATGGTGTGCATTTTGGAGGTTATATAGGGAGTAAAGCTCAATAAAGAAACTTCTCATTCAGTGAGTGCAGTCTATCATTGATAACGGCTCCAATGGTGCATATATACTCGATGTCGAGGATCTTTCTATGGAAGAAGCGAGATAAGCTCTCGGTGCAATTAGTCATGTAAGCGTGCGCGCATTGCCATGTGTCTGTCTATTTTTGCCAAGACAGGCGCGCGCGCACGCACGAGTGAGAGAGAGTAAGAGAGAGAGAGAGCAACCCGACACTATCAGCCAGACATCCACCTGAGACTCGTCCAGTGTCGCTGCACTCCATCTCTTTGCATTATATATACAACGACACAGACGCATTCCTCTGGCTCGTTTATTTTGATACTCGTTTCCGCACTCGCATGACTCGACTCGGTCTGTTTATCTTTGAGAGATGAACCGAAACACCCTGCATTGTTTGCATTTTCTTTACATTGGGTCATTGTATAGCGGTTCGGATTATGTATATATATTCGATATCACGATCAATAGCGCAATGCTTTCATGATTTTCTTCTCTTATGATAAATTGGAAGAATCACAGAGTTTGAAATTTATTTGAGTTGTGTGAGGAAAGAATAAGTGAGTTATCAGCGTTTCGGTTTGAAAATAGTATTTTGAAGATATTACATAGAAATCGTACATGGCTGTCGAGTTGCCGTCATACAGGAGTTTTTCTTCGAAAACGGCCACCGATAAAACTACATCCAGCATTGAGCACATATGGGATTGTATTTATAATTTATAGATTCTAACTCTTCCCGGACATTAACTGTCTATCGCATGCAAAAGTGCGTAGAACAGGCTCAAACATTGGGGTTTCGTGCCACACTAACAAGGGGAGTCCGGAGTCTCCGGGTCCTGAAATCTCACCAAAATTTTTTTATCAGTTCCGTACCACCTAGAATATGAAGAATCTAAAGCAACTCTGTCAAATGGGCCTTCTGTTCAGAGCTACAGCCTATGACATTAGCATTGCCCATATAGGCCCATGTTAAAAAGTGACATATATAGATATACTAGCAATGTTGACGTTTCTGGCTGTAGCTCAGAACAGAAGGCCCATTTGACAGAGTTGCTTTAGATTCTTCATATTCTAGGTGGTACGAAACTGTGAAAAAATTTTGGTGAGATTTCAGGACCCGGAGACTCCGGACTCCCCTTGTAAGTGTGCTCATCCGTGAAAAATGCATAATACCTAACCCTACCATGCAATACTAAATTCAACCTCAGCGTGTGCGAAGGCAGCCCGACAATCATGTCCAATTCCCTTATAGGTGGTGATATTATTACATATGTAGTGGCCACACTCTATCTCCTGCTCTATCTTCTCTCATAATCTATAAGACTTCCGCTAATGCGTTCATTGAATTTTGGACCAGCAAATCATAATTCTGCGTGATCACTGTAAAATTAAATACGCTGCTAAATGAGATTAGCAGAATGCTTTCTCTTAGCGAAATAGTTTAAGAGGTTCACTGAAACTAATGAGAAATTTGCAAAACTGATCAAATTCCAAAATGATGATTGGGATTCCTAGAGAATAGTTTTATTTTTTAATCTAATTTAATTGCATTTCATATCACACTCACAATCCAATGATTGGATCCAACCAATCAATGTAGAACGAGGGAAAAGTATCGCTCTAGTCCATTAAAAAATGGATAGTTTAGTTGTAGAGGAAGATATGAGGATAAAATGAATTTTAGCTGCAATTTTCTTCTAATATTTTGGGTTATTATTATTAGATTCACTTTTAGGGGAATTAAGATGACCTAAACTGGGGTTTTTCATGGAAGATATGTAGTCTGGTTGAGGGAAAATTTTGATATAGTTGGTGAAAAGATCATAAAAATGGAGTTTTTTAAAAAAAATTTGGATTTTTCGGGAATAAATTGGATTTTGAATGTATTTAAAAGGATTTTGAAAAATTCGGTATCAACTAATCGATTTAGAACGATGAAAAAGTATAAACTTTGTTGAGTAAAATTTGTATATATTAGTTTAGGGGGTGGGTAATAGCGGAAAATGAATTTTAGATGCGATTTCCTTCTAATATTTTGAGTTATTATAAGGAGATTGCCTTTGAGGGGAATTCAGATGACCTAAACTACGGTTTTCCATGGAATATATGTAGTATGGTTGACGGCAAATTTTAATATAGTTGGTGTAAGGATTATAAAAATGGAGTATTTTGAAAAAATTTGGATTTTTCGGGAATAAATGGGATTTTGAATGTATTAAAACGGATTTTGAGAAAAATCGGTATCAACCAATCGATTTAGAACGATAAAAAAGTATCAACTTAGTTGAGTAAAATTTGAATAAAGTAGTTTAGAGGAGAGATATGAGGAAAGTATGAATATTGAAAAAAATATTTTTGTATATTTTGAGTTATTTTTTTTAGGAAAATAGTTATGGGGATTTGGGCTACCTAGAGTGAGGTTTGTTTAGCAAAACGAGTAATTTGGTTAAAACAGAATTTCGATAGAATAGGTCTAAACATGCTCAAATTGCTGTTTTTGTTGGAAATTTTGGTTTTTTTATAAAAATTCACGTTGATGGAGTTTGAATGGAATTTCGGTATTAACCAAAAGATAGATTGAGCCAAAAAAACCATAGCCTAGGTAATCAAAATTGAGGTAAGATGAAGTTAGAAAGAAATATTTTAGTATTAAAGTAAACAATTTCAGCGATTTTACCTCAAAAAACGTTTAAATTAAATTCGATTTGGAGAGAAAACCAGGCAAATCACTGGTCTCATCTCTGAGACATTCTCTACAACTTGTAGAGATGCAAAAATCGATAGAGTGGAGTGTAGAAGAGAAAGCGTGGCGCAAAAAAACAACACATACACAAACACACACACAGACACAGACAAAGGGCCGGAGAGATGAGTCACTGGGGGGTTTTTGAGGATTATAAGGGGAAAAGTGTTACTTACAATCGTTAGATTTTGGCGAGAGGAATAAGATGGTTAAAGCACTTTTTTGATAAGATGAATTATGTTGAAGAAAATATTGGGTTGAATGGGAGTATTTTGAAAAAATTTGGATTTTTCGGGGATAAATGGGATTTTGAATGTATTGAAACGGATTTTGAGAAAATTCGGTATCAACCAATCGATTGATTACGATGAAAAAGTATCAACTTAGTTGAGTGAAATTTGAATAAAGTAGTTTAGAAGAGAGATATGAGGAAAGTATGAATATTGAAAAAAATATTTTTGTATATTTTGAGTTATTTTTTTTCGGAAAATAGTTATGGGGATTCGGGCTACCTAAAGTGAGGTCTTTTTAGCAAAACGAGTAATTTGGTTAAAACAGAATTTCGATAGAATAGGTCTAAACATGCTCAAATTGCTGTTTTTGTTGGAAATTTTGGTTTTTTTATAAAAATTCACGTTGATGGAGTTTGAATGGAATTTCGGTATTAACCAAAAGATAGATTGAGCCAAAAAAACCGTAGTCTAGGTAATCAAAATTGGGGTAAGGTAAGGTTAGAAAGAGATATTTTAGTATAAAAGTACACAATTTCAGCGATTTTGCCTAAAAAGTCGTTTAAATTAAATTCGTTTTGGAGAGGAGACCAGGCAAATCACTGGTCTCATCTCTGAGACATTCTCTAGATCTTGTAGAAAAGCAAAAATCGATAGAGTGGAGTGTAGAAGAGAAAGCGTGGCGCAAAAAAAAACAACACACATACACACACACACACAGACACAGACAAAGGGCCGAAGAGATGAGTCACTGGGGGGTTTTTGAGGATTCTAAGGGGAAAAGTGTTACTTACAATCGTTAGATTTTGGCGAGAGGAATAAGATGGTTAAAGCACTTTTTTGATAAGATGAACTATGTTGAAGAAAATATTGGGTTGAATGGAAAATTTGATCAAAAATTCGCTGTGTCGAAAACAAAGCTTCCTCCTTAGAGAAAGCAAAATGGAGTATTTTGAAAAAATTTGGATTTTTCGGAAATAAATCGGATTTTGAATGTATTAAAACGGATTTTGAGAAAATTCGGTATGAACCAATCGATTTAGAACGATGAAGAAGTATCAACTTAGTTGAGTAAAATTTGAATAAAGTAGTTTAGACGAGAGATATGAGGAAAGTATGAATATTGAAAAAAATATTTTTGTATATTTTGAGTTATTTTTTTGAGGAAAATAGTTATCGGGATTTGGGCTACCTAAAGTGAGGTTTTTTTAGCAAAACGTGTAATTTGGTTAAAACAGAATTTCGATAGAATAGGTCTAAACATGCTCAAATTGCTGTTTTTGTTGGAAATTTTGGTTTTTTTATAAAAATTTACGTTGATGGAGTTTGAATGGAATTTTGGTATTAACCAAAAGATAGATTAAGCCAAAAAAACCATAGCCTAGGTAATCAAAATTGGGGTAAGATAAAGTTAGAAAGAGATATTTCAGTATGAAAGTACACAATTTCAGCGATTTTGCTTCAAAAAACGTTTAAATTAAATTCGATTTGGAGAGGAGACCAGGCAAATCACTGGTCTCATCTCTGAGTGATTCTCTACAACTTGTAGAAAAGCAAAAATCGATAAAGTGGAGTGTAGAAGAGAAAGCGTGGCGCAAAAAAAAACAACACACATACACACACACAGACACAGACACAGACAAAGGGCCGGAGAGATGAGTCACTGGGGGTTTTTTGAGGATTATAAGGGGAAAAGTGTTATCTACAATCGTTAGATTTTGGCGAGAGGAATAAGATGGTTAAAGCACTTTTTTGATAAGATGAATTATGTTGAAGAAAATATTGAGTTGAATGGGAGTATTTTGAAAAAATTTGGATTTTTCGGGGATAAATGGGATTTTGAATGTATTAAAACGGATTTTGAGAAAATTCGGTATCAACCAATCAATTTATTACGATGAAAAAGTATCAACTTAGTTGAGTAAAATTTGAATAAAGTAGTTTAGAAGAGAGATATGAGGAAAGTATGAATATTGAAAAAAATATTTTTGTATATTTTGAGTTATTTTTTTGAGGAAAATAGTTATCGGGATTTGGGCTACCTAAAGTGAGGTTTTTTTAGCAAAACGTGTAATTTGGTTAAAACAGAATTTCGATAGAATAGGTCTAAACATGCTCAAATTGCTGTTTTTGTTGGAAATTTTGGTTTTTTTATAAAAATTTACGTTGATGGAGTTTGAATGGAATTTTGGTATTAACCAAAAGATAGATTAAGCCAAAAAAACCATAGCCTAGGTAATCAGAATTGGGGTAAGATAAAGTTAGAAAGAGATATTTCAGTATGAAAGTACACAATTTCAGCGATTTTGCCTCAAAAAACGTTTAAATTAAATTCGATTTGGAGAGGAGACCAGGCAAATCACTGGTCTCATCTCTGAGTGATTCTCTACAACTTGTAGAAAAGCAAAAATCGATAAAGTGGAGTGTAGAAGAGAAAGCGTGGCGCAAAAAAAACAACACACATACACACACACACACACAGACACAGACACAGACAAAGGGCCGGAGAGATGAGTCACTGGGGGTTTTTTGAGGATTATAAGGGGAAAAGTGTTACTTACAATCGTTAGATTTTGGCGAGAGGAATAAGATGGTTAAAGCACTTTTTTGATGAGATGAATTATGTTGAAGAAAATATTGGTTTGAATGGGAGTATTTTGAAAAAATTTGGATTTTTCGGGGATAAATGGGATTTTGAATGTATTAAAACGGATTTTGAGAAAATTCGGTATCAACCAATCAATTTATTACGATGAAAAAGTATCAACTTAGTTGAGTAAAATTTGAATAAAGTAGTTTAGAAGAGAGATATGAGGAAAGTATGAATATTGAAAAAAATATTTTTGTATATTTTGAGTTATTTTTTTGAGGAAAATAGTTATCGGGATTTGGGCTACCTAAAGTGAGGTTTTTTTAGCAAAACGTGTAATTTGGTTAGAACAGAATTTCGATAGAATAGGTCTAAACATGCTCAAATTGCTGTTTTTGTTGGAAATTTTGGTTTTTTTATAAAAATTTACGTTGATGGAGTTTGAATGGAATTTTGGTATTAACCAAAAGATAGATTAAGCCAAAAAAACCATAGCCTAGGTAATCAAAATTGGGGTAAGATAAAGTTAGAAAGAGATATTTCAGTATGAAAGTACACAATTTCAGCGATTTTGCTTCAAAAAACGTTTAAATTAAATTCGATTTGGAGAGGAGACCAGGCAAATCACTGGTCTCATCTCTGAGTGATTCTCTACAACTTGTAGAAAAGCAAAAATCGATAAAGTGGAGTGTAGAAGAGAAAGCGTGGCGCAAAAAAAAACAACACACATACACAGACACAGACACAGACACAGACAAAGGACCGGAGAGATGAGTCACTGGGGGTTTTTTGAGGATTATAAGGGGAAAAGTGTTATTTACAATCGTTAGATTTTGGCGAGAGGAATAAGATGGTTAAAGCACTTTTTTGATAAGATGAATTATGTTGAAGAAAATATTGGGTTGAATGGGAGTATTTTGAAAAAATTTGGATTTTTCGGGGATAAATGGGATTTTGAATGTATTAAAACGGATTTTGAGAAAATTCGGTATCAACCAATCAATTTATTACGATGAAAAAGTATCAACTTAGTTGAGTAAAATTTGAATAAAGTAGTTTAGAAGAGAGATATGAGGAAAGTATGAATATTGAAAAAAATATTTTTGTATATTTTGAGTTATTTTTTTGAGGAAAATAGTTATCGGGATTTGGGCTACCTAAAGTGAGGTTTTTTTAGCAAAACGTGTAATTTGGTTAAAACAGAATTTCGATAGAATAGGTCTAAACATGCTCAAATTGCTGTTTTTGTTGGAAATTTTGGTTTTTTTATAAAAGTTTACGTTGATGGAGTTTGAATGGAATTTTGGTATTAACCAAAAGATAGATTAAGCCAGAAAAACCATAGCCTAGGTAATCAAAATTGGGGTAAGATAAAGTTAGAAAGAGATATTTCAGTATGAAAGTACACAATTTCAGCGATTTTGCCTCAAGAAACGTTTAAATTAAATTCGATTTGGAGAGGAGACCAGGCAAATCACTGGTCTCATCTCTGAGTGATTCTCTACAACTTGTAGAAAAGCAAAAATCGATAAAGTGGAGTGTAGAAGAGAAAGCGTGGCGCAAAAAAAAAAACAACACACATACACACACACACAGACACAGACACAGACAAAGGGCCGGAGAGATGAGTCACTGGGGGTTTTTTGAGGATTATAAGGGGAAAAGTGTTACTTACAATCGTTAGATTTTGGCGAGAGGAATAAGATGGTTAAAGCACTTTTTTGATGAGATGAATTATGTTGAAGAAAATATTGGGTTGAATGGGAGTATTTTGAAAAAATTTGGATTTTTCGGGGATAAATGGGATTTTGAATGTATTAAAACGGATTTTGAGAAAATTCGGTATCAACCAATCAATTTATTACGATGAAAAAGTATCAACTTAGTTGAGTAAAATTTGAATAAAGTAGTTTAGAAGAGAGATATGAGGAAAGTATGAATATTGAAAAAAATATTTTTGTATATTTTGAGTTATTTTTTTGAGGAAAATAGTTATCGGGATTTGGGCTACCTGAAGTGAGGTTTTTTTAGCAAAACGTGTAATTTGGTTAGAACAGAATTTCGATAGAATAGGTCTAAACATGCTCAAATTGCTGTTTTTGTTGGAAATTTTGGTTTTTTTATAAAAATTTACGTTGATGGAGTTTGAATGGAATTTTGGTATTAACCAAAAGATAGATTAAGCCAAAAAAACCATAGCCTAGGTAATCAAAATTGGGGTAAGATAAAGTTAGAAAGAGATATTTCAGTATAAAAGTACACAATTTCAGCGATTTTGCCTCAAAAAACGTTTAAATTAAATTCGATTTGGAGAGGAGACCAGGCAAATCACTGGTCTCATCTCTGAGTGATTCTCTACAACTTGTAGAAAAGCAAAAATCGATAAAGTGGAGTGTAGAAGAGAAAGCGTGGCGCAAAAAAAAACAACACACATACACACACACACACAGACACAGACACAGACAAAGGGCCGGAGAGATGAGTCACTGGGGGTTTTTTGAGGATTATAAGGGGAAAAGTGTTATTTACAATCGTTAGATTTTGGCGAGAGGAATAAGATGGTTAAAGCACTTTTTTGATAAGATGAATTATGTTGAAGAAAATATTGGGTTGAATGGGAGTATTTTGAAAAAATTTGGATTTTTCGGGGATAAATGGGATTTTGAATGTATTAAAACGGATTTTGAGAAAATTCGGTATCAACCAATCAATTTATTACGATGAAAAAGTATCAACTTAGTTGAGTAAAATTTGAATAAAGTAGTTTAGAAGAGAGATATGAGGAAAGTATGAATATTGAAAAAAATATTTTTGTATATTTTGAGTTATTTTTTCTAGGAAAATAGTTATGGGGATTTGGGCTACCTAAAGTGAGGTTTTTTTAGCAAAACGAGTAATTTGGTTAAAACAGAATTTCGATAGAATAGGTCTAAACATGCTCAAATTGCTGTTTTTGTTGGAAATTTTGGTTTTTTTATAAAAATTCACGTTGATGGAGTTTGAATGGAATTTCGGTATTAACCAAAAGATAGATTGAGCCAAAAAAACCGTAGTCTAGGTAATCAAAATTGGGGTAAGGTAAAGTTAGAAAGAGATATTTTAGTATAAAAGTACACAATTTCAGCGATTTTGCCTGAAAAATCGTTTAAATTAAATTCGTTTTGGAGAGGAGACCAGGCAAATCACTGGTCTCATCTCTGAGACATTCTCTAGACCTTCTAGAAAAGCAAAAATCGATAGAGTGGAGTGTAGAAGAGAAAGCGTGGCGCAAAAAAAACAACACACATACACACACACACACAGACACAGACAAAGGGCCGGAGAGATGAGTCACTGGGGGGTTTTTGAGGATTCTAAGGGGAAAAGTGTTACTTACAATCGTTAGATTTTGGCGAGAGGAATAAGATGGTTAAAGCACTTTTTTGATAAGATGAATTATGTTGAAGAAAATATTGGGTTGAATGGAAAAATTGATCAAAAATTCGCTGTGTCGAAAACAAAGCTTTCTCTTTAGAGAAAGCAAAAAATTTCCAAGTCGGGACAACATCCTAACTTCTCGATAATAGCTGTCTTAGATCCGATAGCGAAGATGCTTTTACAAAACTTCGTCCAATAGTTTGACCTTGTCATAACGTCTGTTGTAGTCTAATACACCATCGCGCTGTGTAACTACTACACCGAAGAACATTCTGAACTGTCCAAGCTTCGAAATCTATTGTCTCACTCACACCCAAATAAGGTTATGGTAGCCTAATTTGTGAATGCAAGTGAGTCATTACATTTCAAAGTTCGAACAGTTCACACTGCTCCTGAATGTATATGAAGTAAAATAAAAATAAACTACTGTAAGAAACTCAAATCTCTAAATCTCCCAACAATTCAATTCCTAAAAACATCAATTCACAAAACACATGATAAGCAAACATGAAATTGTCCATCTTTCAACCTAATGAAATCGTTGCAATTTTGAACCGCAAATTCCACAACAGATTCCCACTGCGACAGGGTAATCAGCGCTGTACACTAGCACCTTGTACACTCGACTTTTTCACCTCGTCTCGTATAATACACCTGATTCCTACTCAACAACACACCACAAGGTGTGTGCACTAATAGCCTGTTGGTAGATGAGCCCAACAATTCTCCTCCATACATTCACATCAGGTGTATACTCACAACACAACCAACCAACCTTAAAGGGAAACAACAAGTTTGCGCACTAATATACCTCGCGCGTGGGACTCCCCTAATTTGTTTAAATTGCCACTGATCAGTAAAATCGCACTCTGCGACAGTGTGTTTTCTCAACGCCGCAGAATAATTGGACAAGATGGCTCATTCACGCCGCACAACACTCATCTCATACTCACACAGACCTATACAAATCAAACCCAGTATCTTGACATCATCAAAGGCATCAAAGCCGCTCAGTCTCATTTCCAACTCAGACAATACTTATGCGCATGCGCGTACCAAAATTTTGTAAAATATCTTGAATATACGGTTGATTTCACTTCTGCGGTTCTATGAAAACGATCTCATCAGATGAAATAGCAACGATCGAAAAGATGTCTCTTTATATCCACACACTGAATGAGCACGTTATTTGGGGAAACAAAGAGCATTCCAAGAGACGCTTCTTTCAGATAAGCATCGGTGTCTCCTACTCTCAGTTGCCATACTATACATAAAGTCACCTCATTTAGTATATGGTCAGCACCAGTATATGGTCAAAACCAAAGATGAGAATAGATTGAAAAAAAAAGAAGAAAAATCAGCAGGGGTTGTCAGACGCATTCATATAACGTAGGCAACAGGTGGCAATCGGCGGGGGTAGCAAGTGAAAGTTTGACTACCTGTTGCACTCTATTATAGCCAACCCCTCAGCCAATGAATCTCAACTATATGGGCGGCGTTTGAAGCTATATATATGTATGTGTGTATATATAAATGGTAGTCTCACCCTTATCTAGCTCGTCACGCGTGCGCGTGTTGATTCAGCTGCTAGATACTATAACGACCAGTGGCGTTATAAACTGACTTCGCAGCTGGTGCATCACCATCATCAGTATTAGTAGTAGAACGAATCGCTGCATGCGCGGGTCATTAGTCGATTCTATACTGTACACATACACAATATATACACTCTGAGATGCTGGTCTGTGTATCCCCTTAGCTCCACTACATACGTATACACAAAAAAACAGCAATTTTCGCGTGCGACTGGAGTATCTAGATGAAGAGAACTCTCGGGTTTGAGATAAAAGAAAAAGAGAATTGGGTGCACGACGAGACGGTTGAGAACCACTGGACACCATTGACCGGCCATAATTATGACATCTAATTAGCTTTTTAGCCGACTCGCCAAGATGCAGTTTTTTTTTCTTCTTCTTCTGGACATAGCTTGTCTACCTGCTGACCGACAAGTATTATAACCTCTTTGTCTGATGAGACAAGAGATCTTTCTTGGTTTAAAAAAAAACCGGAATTTTCTCGTTGTTCATGGAATCGATAGAGCTGTGTATTATATAGCAATGGTATAACATAGTGTCTTTACCCATCAGATCAATAGATGTAGGATTATGTTGGTTAAAATGTATGTAGGCTTTGGTATTAGTTAGAATTGGATTGTAGTGTAACTAAGAGAATTCTGGACCAGTATTATGGAGGTAGGACATGATGAGTGACCAACGGTCGCAAACAGTCTCGTTAACGAGCTACGAGTTTCAGTCACGTGCAAATAACTCTGAAGCGCGCCGAGAGAGTTGCAAGCAGACGAAGAGTGATTGAGCCGTCGTTGTTCAGACCGTGTATATAGAGGGAGAAAGAAGGAGAAGAACCTTGCCGATTCCACTGATCACAAAAACATGGGTACCCACCACGGGTGTATACCGGAGACACGCATGTATACTTGCTGGGTAAATCCAGTATAGCCATACCAATCGATTGGGTTGAGATTCGATTTTCTGCACCAAGTATCTCTTGCTCGAGCGCTTGCTTGCTAACTTGCTTGCACTTCAATGCTCGATCGGACTCTGCGATAAAATCGTCATTGTCTCCATCCTGGTTGCAATTTATTTTGGAGAACGTGGAATTGAGTTGGGTTAAGTTTGTAATCGAGTGTAGGTCAACGATGGATCAGTCTTGTTTTCATATCCTTTTGATAAATTTTGACGAATTAGACAGGTTAGAGTTGATTCGATCAATTTGGTTTCACGGATTTTTATCTATCAGTGGCCATTCAAATGTTTCATAGTAACTTATTCGATCCCGAGTTAAGACATTTTTTCCTGCGGTTGCCCCTTTTTCTGAAACTGATTTCATGTTCCCAGGATTATTAAAAGTTCAGGGTTCATATGAATGTTGGAACATCTAATTGTTCATCGCGGCTTTTGACTTGAAACTCGTATATTTGGTACATGAACTTACCACTGGTACCTTAATATTACAACTTTTCGCTAAACTACTTGTTAATATACAAATGCCGAAGAAAAAACAGAATGACTCATTAGGAGCGATTTCTGTTCAAAGCTGCTTCAACCTTTCGATCACTTCTGATAGTATCAGTCTCATATTCTTCGAATCTCAATCAATCAAACCAATTTAAGCAGTATGAACGAGTGCAGAACCCAAAACCCAGATGAAAAGTTATGAAGGCAAATCAAATGGTGGAGGCCCCAGCGGAGGGATAAAAGCCGAAATGACTCGGAATGCGGAGCAAACCTTTGAGAGCTCGTCAAGCACAATCAGCCTTGATTCGAGAGGAAATTTTAGTTTGTCTGACATCACGGTGGCATGCATCATCAGTTCCAAGGGCTACTCAGCGATTAGCAACGCTGATGCATCAGAGCCAAGAGTAGTTCAAGTCACCATACGACATCTGGGGATACTGTAGTATGTATTGGCGCGAAAGGAGTATTCTATATAATACTCCAAGGAGTGAAGTGAATGCTTCCCACGATTGCAGAAGACTCAACGCCCGATTCCTCCGTGTATATATATATATATATATATATATATAGGGCTCGACTGAACCGTAAAAAAGCTGCTGAGGATGCTGTTGGGTGCAGAGTGGCCACTCTTTTTTCGTTACTTCTCATTCCTTTTGGACTCCGGACTTTTATCGCATCATCTAACGAATTGCTCTAACTTGGATGAAGAGGAACATCAGAATGGAGAAGACGAGGCGCGTGTAAAAAGCCCAATCCCGACAAACACCCGCGTGTATATATATATTCTGACTCAATAAACAGTACAACGTTTTTTTCACCCAATTGTGATCATGCATTGCGTCTCCGGTCCGGAGTTCTGATGATGATGATGACGAGGACGAGGTTACATGCATGCATGCAAGTATGGAACAGCCACAAGGGATTACAAGTCCAAGCTGGTGCTCGACATTTTTATGCTCTGGATGTTATTCGAATGACCGTGTGTCGTATGTTTGTCGTTAAGGTTCGTCGCTTGAGTACTTATGGTGAGTTAGGACTGATGTTTGAGGTTCCAACATCTTGTGGACATATAAAAGGCGAGTCTTGAGATGTGTGATTTTTGGGATTCCGGTGCCTTTGAACGAAAAGTGCTTCTATGTCTTTTCGTGCGTATATGTTTGCTTTTACGGTTTTTGAAGATTGACCACTCGGAAGTCGTAAGAAGATATTTACTTGGGTGTGATTACATCTGATGACTTCTCGGTGCACAATTTTCGTAATAACCTTTCTCAATTGCACTACTTGTGGATTCCATTGTAATTTCTGTCTTAATTTGATTGCTATAGATCTGGGACATCAATGGGATTCTTTTAATTTTGCATTGGAAATTACTGACTAAAAATACCTCATTCTATAATTACGCCGGTACCAACAGTGGGTAGGATTTTTGTAGCGTACTTGATTTAGAGATTTTACATTTTGAGTTTGAGATTTTGAAGTAACGCGACGTTTATGTAGACATTCTAACCAAATCCCTTCTTGCATCAGCAAGATTGACGCATGACTGACGCTGACGATGAAAATTTTTGTATAGAAAACTGTCTCTGGCACACATGAATTGAGGTTCAGAAACTTACAGCAAGTGGTGAAAAAGAAAGTCGACAAATTTTCAAATGCTAACCGCAAGGGTGACTTGGATTTGCATTCAATCGTCAAAAAAAGAAGTTTCGGGTGAGTTGTCAAATACCAATGAGTTACGAGGCACTCTACAGTCAGCATTTAGGTCTGCTAACTCAGCACCTCTATAATCTGTAACGTACATGGATGTCTGTGTCGCTAGATTGGTTCGTTCTTTCTTAGGTCTCTTTCTCGGTTTCAACACAACCCTAAGCTCCTATCCCGAATAATCACACGGAGGTGCGGCCAAATATCGTATATACCTGTGCGATTTGTGACTTGAATCTGAATATACGACTGCGATGGGTATAAACTTTCAACGATGTTTATCTCTTGAAGCTCAGAAGCAAAACGCATGCGATTGAAATACACAAGATAATTCACGTTAATAGTTTAACCATGAGGATGACTTTTTAGCATGATGCCCATGTCATCTGAGTGTGTCATCTTGACGATTAGAGTTGCTGGGAAGGCGAGTGGGAAGGGCATGATTCGTTTGGAGTGATAACAGTTTAGATCTGAAAGGGTTGGTCGTCGCAAAAATCTCAAACTGAATTTCAAATTTAATGATTTTCATGTTGGAATGTGATGAATCACTCATGGAAATTACAGTCATTATATTTGGAGGGTGGGGGGGGGGGGGGAATTGATTCAATTAAATATTAAATAATGAGAGAGGTCATGTGTATACGTTTTTGGATGATGCCTCTTATCAACCGCAAAATGAAGTCATGAATAATTATGAGCATCACGTTGAGCTACTGGATGCTGCCATAGGTTAGGATAGGTTGTGTTATTCCAGTTTTGGACAGATTGGATTTGGTCAAGTTGCCTTCATGCGTAGTTCGAACTGGTGTGACATTTGGCTGGAGGGTTTAGCGAGGTCACATTCGTGTCATATTGAGTTACTTTACATTGATTAGTACTACGTCCAGCTAAGACGCTTTCCTTGATCCCTTTTATTAAAATTATCTTCCGTGTCTAGAGATTACATAATCTTGCTTAGACCAGTGCACACGAGTGAATGTTTCTGAGGTTAGGTTGAATCTCATTAAATAGATTTTGGCCACCTTGCTGTTAATTTTCGAAATCGAAAATCGATTTTTTCGGAAAATTTCAATTCACAGCAATTTCTACAATAAAATGTCTTGTTTATCGGCTGACTCCTATGAGATAACCAAAAATCGATGTCAAAGTTTGATGTCTGTTGAAGATTTGGGCCGATAGCTTCATTTTACTGGAAGAAACTCGATTTTTTGAAAGCTGGGTCCCATGGACTCATTGTGACCTCTGCGTAAATTTTCGGATGTGTGACCGGTCCGGGATAATAAGAATCTCGCTTAGACTCGTTCATTTATGAACAGTTGAAGAAAATTCTTAACTTAGTTTTCCACCACTGGTCATAGAACCTAAATCTCACTCGATGAGCAAGTTTACTATGCGTAAAATTTTCTTCATTCAAAACGCGTGGGCACTGCGATCGATTAAAGAAATTTCAAGTTCTCAATGTAATCTCGGAAAAATCTCAATCGGCCAGAGTGAAATTTGTGTTATCCAAAAATTCAGATAAGAACACATATTAACACCTCAGAACGCTCATCATTCCACCAAACACAAACCCGTCATATAATCATTCCACCTGATTCCTCAGAAACAGCTCGCGTCACACATCACAAAAGATCCTCATTCAGGGTGCAATCGGCAAGCCAATGCAAAGCGTGTCCCTCATCAAGAATCTCGTTCCCATTGAGTTACTCAGAGAGAAGAGGCCCTGATGACTATGGTATGCTTTCTCTGTCCCGATCTTTTTGTTAAAAAATATATATAGCCGTGGCGACGCGCACAAATGAGGTTGTCGCGTCACGCACACGACCGACACACAGAGATTGAGTGAGTAAGAAAGAGAAAGAGAAACCTTGAAAAAGAAAAGAAAGAGAGGAGGGCAAGGCCCATTGCAGCATGCCAGCTCCATCTTTCCTCTATATACACAACATCGATTCCAGAGCACCGGACGAGTTTTTTTCATCTGACCCTCCATATGAGCCATGCGTCCTCATCATCTGGTCAACTCTCTCAATATGTTCTGTCTATATCTATTTTTTTTTCTTTCTTTCAACACTTATGCGACTGTTTATTTATGATCTTCCATGTGGATGATGTTTATTGCCATACTCTTGTCAGACTTTTATTAAAATTTTGATGATGATTCATAAAATTCTACGAGCTCATTCGCGCGGATAGTGACATATCTCGATAAGATCTAAATACATACTTGAGTTTTTAGTAGATCGTCAGAAAACTGGCGCATGAAATTTAAACGAGATCTGTGAAGATGCCGGTACAAACTTGCTTGCTTTTGATAACTTCCGTAATTATACTTTTAGACTTTAAGACCGCCATTTTGAGGTATTGTTGATGATGAGATTGCCGATTGAGGTTAGGTTGCTATCAAGGTTGGCTACAAAAGCTGAGATGGGCTTTAACCATAGGGTTATCGAAATACGACCGAACAAGAGGTAACCTTCGGCAATGTTGGGTGAAATCAAGAGATGAGATTGTCAGATAAACAACTTTGATGGAATCTAAGCAACTAAATCTTCAGGATCTTGACTAACTTACAAGATACCGAGCAAGGTACGCTCAGAAGCGTTAACCTTAGTACCTCTGAATAGTCCTCATCGTCAATCTAGTTTTCTACAGTTAACCGACTCATCACAGTAATTTAGTTGTCTCACGAAGTACTTGTTTGTACTTAGAAAATGAATTGTGGTTAAATGTTCAAAGGAGTTAGAAAATGATAACTAATCAAGAGCTTTTTCATGAAAGAACTATGCCGAATCCCAAAGTCCATTTCAAATAATGTCACAGCTCAGCGTGAGTCTTTCTAATCATTGATTACAAACTAACCTGTAAATTCTAAGTGAAACCCATCATGACCAGAGTAGTCCACATGAATGATATCTGACTCTTTGACTTCAGTATCAAGTGAGTTCCTCACAAAATTTGACAAAGAAAAATGATACCGGGGTAAACAAGTCAATGTCTTGAAGAAGAGTTGGTAGAAACCATGACAAAGACATTGTTTTCAATTTGTTCATCTTCATTCCTCCAAAGTCCAGCAAATGTCAATCAGTTCAACTCGTCTTCCACCTATAAGACCAGACCAATCCTTTGAGACAAAACCTCACCTCATTCCAAACCAAGGAATACGCGCGCATATAGTTAGGCCATTGTTCTCAGAAGGACGTGTGTTATAAGCAATGAGATTGGGTTTCGCAAGTTCTCCATAAGACGAACAGTTGGAGAATCTAACAACTAATGGTGCTATATACCATCAGGGTGCGATGACGATGTCACTGCTCGTTTATACCGACGATCTCGTCTCTCAAGAGAAGCCAAGAAGGAATATAAGCGCCAATGGTACAATGACCCGAAAGAGAGAATCAGTCCTTGCGAGCGCTTTCAATCTGGTGCATGCATGGACGGACATGGAATATGTTTCTTGCACTGGACGATTCGCGAGATGCCTTCTTCACTTTTTTGAACTGACTACATCAGGTCCTTCAGAAGGATCCCTTCGTACATATAACCAGCTGAGCTTGAAGTCTCTATGGAATATCTCGTTTGGGAAGTTTGGATTGGAGAGTGCATGGGATACTGATTGCTTGACTTTGGGGATTAGTTTTTGGTGATGTTTTTGATAGTCACGTTATCTGTCTTTTAGCGACGTCTATAGTACTATAAAGAACCCCGATTGATATTTAATCTACTTCTGGAGATATATTTGATGTAAATTTTTCCTGCATGTGGTATTAAGTACATCCATTAACCTTGACTTTCTTTCTGTTTCAGGTGAGTATTGGTTTTACCCGTTATGAATATCTTCCAAGGAGTGATGAAGTTTGGGCTGTTACGTGAGTTCAAAATTTTATACCGTCCCGAAAAGTTATTGGGGTTGTGAATTGCGAAGCGCATTCAGAAGGCACAGAGGTGATCAACAGTTCCATGACTTTCGGGAAAACTTCCGGCTTGAATTTTTGAACATGGTCTGATAAGTCAACCGAGCAACAATTACAGTACCCAGTTATTTTCTCCTGGGTAATTCTATTAAAGTAATTCATTACGTTAGATTGTCTAAGTTCTTGAGAAATTTTATTTCATTTTGCATACGACTCAGAATTCTAAATCCTCCTAGAAATCATGATGAGTAGTTGTAGAACAAGACTACTCTTGAATGACTATTTTTCAATTTCCAAACCCACTTTTTTTACCTTCGTCCATTAATAACCAGGTCAGAATCGTTGTTCTATCAAAATTGAATGCGATAAGATGGTCAACTTCCATAAAAAAACATTTTTGTCTGAGATGTCTCAGATGGAATTATCTTTGCTTCAATGTCATTGACACATTCGTGAAATATCCTAAAATCTATGACATTGAATATTCCTGACGCATTTGAATGAGCCAGTCAGTATTCTGACTACGATTCAGGTCATTTCACAATAAAAATGAGTAAGCCATCAAGAGTTATTAGTTCACCCACTCTGTCCAAGCAAGATTTATCAAATTGTCAAGAATGCACTGCTATCGATCTACATATATCCATTCTATATAACGCTTGAACGATTATTGACTCAGTATCGATAATATGCACTGCAGGTTTAAAGCACAACAAATTCCAAGAATCTCATTCCCCTCACGATCAAAGTTAACGCTGTATTATAACGTGGAATGGAATGGGACAGCATCCATAGTGCACATTTGGCTAAAAATTTTTCCAGAAAACTGTTAAATCGTGCATCTTGGTATATACATACATGCACGAACGCCAATAACGTATTATAGATAGCAAAATGTTCAGAACATCAGAAAGCGTCAACTCTTATCTGCCAGTTTCGATATACATAAAAGATCAAGCGAAGCCTGTTTTACTGATTCGCTCAAAATAAGCCGCGCAATTTATAATTAAGAGCGACAATGAGGACTTGTCTTGTGGAAATCCAAGATAAGACTTGGCGAACACTTATCTTTCTATACGAAGATTTGCAATCGGAATGAATTATATGCACACATGAAAGCATGGATCAATGGATCTTTCATCGGTATACTCATACATTGCGATTTTGCTGCATCAGTCCCTTTGCAGCGTAATAAATTGACTGGAGCGCGGGATTTTGATCCGATGACCGCAGAGAAATTTCCGCACCTTGCAACTTTGCGCAATCTTGATGGGTTGACCAATCGCTTGCGGTTATATATTCGAATTGTTGGCAGGTCGTACTTGTACTTGACGATAAGAAGTTCTTGTAGTGTAGGATATGTTTATATTCTGTAAATAATCGTATAGTTTGCACTTTTATAATAATTATTAGCTATACAGTGATGGGTTTTTACCGTTACATCCTCAGGCTTGGCGTGTTCTTGACATACTCTTTATAGGCCTGATTGTATTATCTAGATATTTTTCATGGGAATTGAAGTTTATCGACTAATCACAATTGATCGTAGCATTTTATAAATCATTGAATGTACAGACAAGAAGAATCGATTGGTTTCTCATTCTGACGACCAGACATTGGATATCACAGATCATATTCGCATGTTGTTAAATTTCACTAAAAACTATAAGTCACCCATCATTTTTCTTCTAAACGCAATTTTTAAGGTCAAAGTTACCCAATTTGAGCATTACAAAACATCCCGGCACTAACAACTCATTTATTGTAGAAAATTTGTTCTTTTCCCTCTGCAAAGTGACAAATATATCATTTGTCAAAGTTACATGAAATTCAATTGTTCACCCTGCAAATTAGACCACCAATTATGGCGTGTCACACATCAATCGGTCAGAATCCTCTTTACATCTAGACCTCAGAACAGATGACCAATTAACTCGAATAAGAATGGAAGATGATTTTTCCCTTAGTATAACGATCGCTTCAACATCAACCAAGACTCCAATCAATACCCGTATCCCTTAAACATCCTATAGTTGTAGATATGCTCGGAAATTTTGATCACGCGCGCGAAATTCGAGAAAGGAAACTGTTATGAGTCTCAACCTCCTCATCATCCCCCAGGAATAAGCACCGTGAGTGAACTTTCCGCTACACACAGCATCCCCGATATAAATGTGTACAATATGACGGAGCTCAGAAGTCATTACCGTCACGCACCCTGCCGCCGCGAGAGCGAGCTAATAAGCCTGTCACGGCTGCTTCCATCATACGCCGCGCGCCGCTAGCGGCAATCATATTATATATGAACATGTAAGCGCGAGAAACATTTCCCGACAAAGCTGATGATTGCCATGTTGCCTCGAGACAAATATCCATATTTCCTCTCGCGTTGAAAATCTGCAGGCCTTATACCAAAACCCTAACAAAAATAAGTACAAAAGCGTTAAATTTTTCACGACCCTTAGTCAATCAATCGATCCCGTGATGACGATGTAATCAATACATACATGCATATGTCCAGGGTAATGTGCGTGCCACAAAAATAAAAAGCAAGAGAGGAGTAAATTTCGGTGAGGACCACATTCTCTTTTATATATTCCTTGACGGAGAGTAACTCAATTTACATTCTGCGTGGATGATTTTATTATACGATGCGGGGTTCGATAAATTTGCGATTTATGCCCAAGGCTCGTCGCTCAAACGGAGCAATTTGATTTTCGATAGCTTTTGAGGGCTATTTCTGTATGTGTGTGCATGTGCATGGGTTATCGATGGGAGTGCGGAGATGTACAAAGCGTAAGGGAAGTATAATCGATGATCATTGACGGTCACCGTGTAGCACATATCTTGTGCGATATGCTAAGCACTCGTGAGGAGGCCCGCGCCTTGGTAACGACCTCGTCACGCCGTGACAATATGATGCACCAGGCGCTTGAACGATCTAACCTTCCTGACTGAATGTAGTCGATGATTGTTTCATTGGACTCCATACTAGCGCAGACAACTTATTCTTTTTTCGAGATGAGGTGATCTGCATCAAATTTCAAGAGAAAATTAGGGTTCTGAAACTAAATTTTTTATGCAAATCACTAACATCATTAAGGATTTTGAATGCGTAGACTGGATAACCTGTGTCGGTACTTGCCATGAGTTCGGAAGCGAATACTCACTTCTCACACAAGAATTCACTCATTCAACATACTCTTGTTGGCTCTACTTTTCAGACACACACATACACAAACGAACACATACACCATGAAACTAACCATTCATAGAGAACAATATAAACATTCCAAAGCACTCATCCCTCATGAACAAAATACATATTCTTTCGCACCCACACAGCCACCCACGCACAGACCCACGCGCACACGCACACACACAAACACATACACCATGAAACTAACCTTTCATAGAGAACAATATAAACATTCCAAAGCACTCATCCCTTATGAACAAAATACATATTCTTTCGCACCAACACATCCACTTACGCACACACTCACGCGCACACCCACGCATACAACCACGCACACCATGAGACTAACCGTTCATAGAAAACAATATAAACATTACAAATAACTCATCCCTCATAAACACAGTACATAATCTTTTGCACCCACACAGCCTCGCACACACCCACACACACCCACACCCTCACACACATGCACTCTCGCTCTTTTTAAACAAACTACCCACACCCTTCACAACTCTACGTGAACGCAACTTTGAAAACCTCACTCATTCTTGTTGAGCTTGAAGTGCCTACTATTGCTGCTCTATCAAATCGATGAAAGTCCAACAGGATACCACATAGCTACAATTAATGACTGAACAGACATGTGCACAATATCTTCATAATCATCCTTTTGATGGATCCAAAATAGTTCTCGTTTCCCGCCTTGGGTTGTGTGTAGTCACAAATCGTATCTGGAGTTCTGGAGTTCATCTAAATTGGGGATTCTTCAGGCAGATCAGTTAAAAAAGGAGAAATAAGACGAAAAGAAAACAAAAGAGGTATCGAGGGTAGGACGAAGGGAGTGGCGAAATGCATATTAGCTGGTGGCGACAAAAATGTGGGAGCCCTCGAGAGTGTGCCGTGCGCAAAAGCGTGGGAGGTGGCTTATCTGGAAGTTCAAATGGTGCATGGCAATGGGCAGCGTGCGGCAGAAACCGGTAGTAAAGATATTCGAAAGGAGCCATGCATGGCATGGAACGTCTGGCCGATCCTTACGGATAAGAGCGCAAGAGGTGTAAGTTACTAGCCCTCGCTCGTCCCTCGTTTTCGCTCTCAAAATACACATATACATACACACGTGTGCGATTTTAATACGACCACGCAACAGTTGCAGCTTTCGTGGTGCATGCGCGTATCGAACCCGAGCACACACATATAGGTTTACTGTGCTTGCTCAGCACAGCATCTCTTTCGCAGAACTCGTTTCTTCTCTCCAATTTCGGCCCGTTCGCATATATACATATATATCGCATGAGTGCAAGCATGTGTGTACAAAGATCGCGCAGAATTAACGACAAAAGATCGTATCTAAGAACGCGGCAAGCGCGAGAGACAACCTGCGCACGCGGCTAAATTTTGCCTTCTTATCGCTTCACGCTTGAATGTTGTTGTTGGCATTGCGACCTGAATTATGCACCCGTAATAATCGTCGAGGAATTACCGATCGGATCGCACCGGTAGTGAGAGAATTGGATTCCTGTTGGTGTACACGGGAAGCTTTATCGCCAAAGTAACTATAAGTTTTTGCGTGTTTCAAGTTCTTATCTTTTCGTCTCATCGAAAATAAATTTTTCTCGCGTCGACCTAAGGGTTCTAGGACTGCGTTGAATTTGAAAGAGATTCCAAATTTTAGCCAGTATCATCTACCATACAGCTGTACCGAAAAACAAGGAGAAATTGTTTCAGAACAGAAAATCCGAGAGAGATTCACTAAACCTGCATATTTTCACGATTTTGCATTGGAATATTTCAAATTTGGCAAGTATGATCTCACACAAGTTTGCAGAAGAAAAACTGATGATCAAATCAGAATATAATGGGATACGTTCTGAATGATGGATTGATTGAATTGGCGGCAACACTGGTGCATGCAAGAGTAGACGCGAAGATGTTTGTGCGAGGGAGTGCTTATTTGTAAGCCCAAGAAGGAAGAAGAGAGCAGAGAGAAAGTAGAAGAAGGGAAGGGCGTGCATAAATGTTTATAGCTCAATCATCTACATAACACTCGGGGAGACACAAAAATAAGACGTAATCAGCGAATCACTTGGATGAACAGTATACGATCTACAAAAATTATGTTTATGGCCTAATATAAGCTTTGCTGATTGGATTGTTGTCGTGATTACAATTTTTTTTCACTCAATTATTAGATTGGATCTTTCATCTTTTGGTTTGATGAATGATTATTGTACGCATGTACAGATAAATTGGTACTGGACGTCACAATGTACTCTTTTTGGAGGCCCCGGAGGGATACCAAGTTATGGAGTTAGAATCACTGTGAGACTATGGTCCTGCTCTCACTTGTCTGTAATTAAGCTTTAGACATAGATTCTTGGAGAATTTATGTCATTGTTGATGTGAAATCGTAGTGAAAACAGGAAATTTGAACATTTGATGCTCTCATTGATCGGTTCATTTCGACAAGACCAAAGAGTATTTGTGTCAGTGCAATATTCCGGAATGACGAACTTTATCCAGTCCTTGGAATCTGCTAGTATAGTTGATGGAGTGAAAACAAGAAACCATGGTCCGAAAAAATTTTTGAATGAAATGAATGATTACTGTATACTTGTACAGATGAATTTGCGCTGGACATCATAATGTACTCCTTTTTGGAGGCCCCCGAGGGATATGAAGTTGAGGAGTCAGAATTACCGTGAGAGTGTGGCCCTGTTCTGGATCGTCTAGGATCACGTCTTGAATGGAGATTTCCAGATAATTCATGACAGGTTATTGTTCATTTGAGATCGTAATTATTTTCAGAAAATCAAATCCAAAAAGTCGATGCCCACATAGATCGGATTAGTTTGACTACATCAAAGAGCATTTTCAGAGTAACATTGCGACTCTCCGGAATACCGAACCTTTTTAGCCTTAAGAGTCTGCCAGTATAGCCGATAATTGAATACAACCCACCTTCGAACTCATATTTAGAAAAAACTGATGTTTGGAGCAATCTAAATTGATGAAAATGTAGATCAGAATTTATAAATAAACTCGTATAAATTCAGTTGAACACATAGCAATCATTTTGCAAGTATTAGATGCGATTGAAGAGCAGCTAGGTCGACGGCCAGATCGCTGCACCTGGCAAATAACGACTTAATTCGCGTATGGAGGGCCCCAGGCGGGATGCGCTGTAGATTCCGAGAATCCAAACCAGCGGAAGAGAAAGAGGGCCAAAGAAGAGATGGAGAAAGACAGAGTAAAGAAGCATGAACGTTCTCTTCTGAAACTGAGAAGAGTACCTGGCCGAATAGGGCCCTGAGCATGCTTGGTCTGTCCTTGGCCAAACGGCTATATGGGCCGTTTATGCTCCGACAGACTTGTATGTTCACTCTGTCTCTTTCTCTCTTTCAGCCTTTCGTGGATACCGATGCGACGACCTTGAATTGAGAGAGGAGAGGCACCAATGCCTATATACAACCCGTCGGTGTTGCCTGCACTCACCCAATGAAATAATTATCGATGAGAGGAGCGGACACGCTTCCTATTATATATGACTCTATTACTCGTCTTGTGTCTGATGTCTGTTTTTCTATCCGAAAATGTATTTGATTTTGATTTTGCTGAAACGGTTTGTTTTTTTTCTTTTCAATTAGTTTAAACAAATTTAGCTGATCATGATTGTGCATGGTGCCGACAGATTTTGAAAGAACCCGTCTCGTTTGTTGTGACTGACATGTCAATCAAAGAAGTGCATCGAGTTAACTATTCAAGAGTTAATGATAGGACAGGCAAACCCTTTTAAAGAACGATTACACATGTAGGCTTACAAAGTTTAACATTATTGTTGGTATGTCAATGTAACATTATCAAACTAAACGAATCGCATGTTTAGACGTACTCCATAAAAAGTAAATTATTCTTGATTGTTCTAGGTATGATTTTTCATTTGTGTTACTATGCACTTCTCGCGCGTAGTATTTTCAAGTAAAACAGCTACTGCACATTTATTTGTATCGCAGATATTTAGATACGATAACAATTTTTTGAAATGCCGCACTAAACTCAAACTTGAGACAATTTCCACAATCGAGAGTTACCCTGACAGCATCTGTATTTAATCGTTGAGGCGTAAGGACCCAAAACCCAAGTGTCCAAGGCAATGCTTGTATTATTACCGATCATTTGTATGTAAATAGCATGCCACTGATGTATATTTAAAGTGATGAAATGTGTGAGATTCGAAGAGATTGAGGGATATTCTCTTTTCATCGTTTCAAGATCCTCATTTTAAACATTATGTAGAGTGGGAATTGCTACGAGAAGCCTTCGCTTTACGATCGTATACGAACCGGTAATTAACGATTAACTCATTTCGTTCTCTTGCGCGTGAATGTTACATTCTCTTCTCGCTCACTTCTATTACCTCGCCAGACCCTTAATTTAGTCCGACATACAGGCATTAAGCTTGTACACGGTAACCACGAAAATTAATCAATCCAACGGTGCAAGGAGGAAGCGCTACCAATAAAAGAGTATACATACACTGTTTGCAAACTCTACAAAATGCAATTGCTTTATCTTACCTCCAATTTTAACACTGTACGTCAGACTTTTCTCTTGAACTTGACGTTTGAAAACATTTTTGACATTCCATAAAAATTTGAATTTTGGAGCAGTACAATAATTTATTCTAGTTCTTTAAAATTTTCCTTCCCGGTTCTCAATTCTTGAATGTAAAGTACATACATGATTAACCCGTGTTTTAAAACAAGCCCTTTACGAGTATGGTAAACTGAGTTCCTATTTTTTGTGCAATGAAAACCGGTATGGATCTCAAGTTGAGAGAGGATAGCACTCAAATTGTAACTTTTATGACCTCTTTGAAACTTGGACGCCGACGTACACTCAACCTTAAGAGGATCGAGTTATTTTAAACAAGCTCAATAAAGCTCGCAAATTTACTGACCAAAAAACATGTTATTTGTTTGAGTCTTTACTGCTGCACTCGAGCAATAGCAATTTGATCAGCGTTCTCCATTGATTCCATTATAATTCTTCGGCCTGAGTCTAATCCTGGGAATCTCAAACCAACAAAATCTACGATTAAGGGAATTGACTGGAAATATCTTCCTCTAAAACTATGTATATTTACTTATTTTCAGTGTACATCCAGCAATTTTTGGTTTAGACGGATTGCTTCTTCTACTGGACACTATCTTTCTTGGAACTCAAAGAACTTACTAATACTAAACTAAACATGGGAAAACTAAAAACTGTATGATCTGCTACAGAACCACAGATAAGCACGTAGAACAACTGGGAACTACCAAATATGGCGCAGAGCACAAAAACACTTGTCAAAATGCAATACTCGAAAAAATATGATTTCGAAAGCATTTAGATGCTCCGAAATCATGTTGATCATTCGCCGCCGCATGAAAACTGGTTCTCGGTTTTGAAGATATCAGACTTGACGCAAAAATTTTAACGCCGACACCACACTTTCTACTCACATCGCCAATCACTTTGCGAATTAATTTTAGCACACGCTGGGAATCAGAACTAATCTTTGAAGTTAACATTTCACGTGTCCACCACGAATACCTAGCCAAAGTCTTGAGTCTGCGCCCATCCATATAAAAAGTTAACATCGAGGTAGATTAGACATGAGTTGCCATTGCCGCACAGCTACTCAGAACATCGCATCTTGTGAATCGGTGATAAATCAATACTCAATACATGAAGGTACACACTCATACACAGGCTTTACATACATACAAACCAAGAATTCTCTTGTGGTATCACTCGAAATCCTTTAAAATATATCTCAGTCAAGTAAACGTGGAAGATGTAGTGTTGGGGGTGGGTAAATCAGCTGGAGGGATCTCGTGGTATGCGCTAGCGCTCTTAAGATTTCCAAGGGAAAGGATCCTTTAGAACCCTTCCAAGGTGGTCTACAATTGCAGTAATAACTCAATTACCTCACCACACTGTGGCTGGCGCGTGCGCACTATCTCGCCCTTTTCATTCGCCAATCTCTCTTACGCTAGGCTTTCTGTTTGGATGCTAATTCCCCCACTCTTTGGTGTTTGTATCTTGATTTCTGCAGCTGATGCTGCTGTTCACTGATGCTGTTTCTGCTGCGCTTCCCACGTGCTTTATGCGGTTCTTCAAGCTGATTAAATTGGTGGTGGAAGTTGTTGTGGTGGAATCCATGTCGTTGGCACACACCCGCGCGCATACATTGGCGCGCACACACATACACAAATGCATAGTGTTGATCCTTTTGGTCCGGTCGTGCATCACGATCGAGCAACACAAAGACATTCCATGTGTAAATTTCTGCCATGTTTGTGCTTGGGGGAGCTTAAGTGTTGAATAGCTAATCGCTAGTTTTGAGAGTAATGCAAGTGTCTCAGGATCCATTCATTGTTAATTGGCCTTTAGAAGTGAGTGAATATGTGCCTTCCTAAAATATATGACATGTATATACTGTTTGTAGAGTTGGTTTTTTCACTCAATTGTAAAAGGTGATGCCATGTGTGTGACTTTCATAACAAGTCCGACCTTCAAACAATATTCGAGGCAAGTAACTGCAGGTGTTACAGTTACTGTTGTTTGTTAATGTAGTTAATCATTGTTAATCATCAAGCAATTAGTTAGAGTTTCCCATCCAAAGAATCTGGTAGCAGAGCGTGGTTGCAGAATATCTTGACATTGTATGAATTTTACAGGAAGAGCTACGTAGGAGAAGTTCAAGACAATTTTTGTCAATTTAAACCTACTGTCACTGTTGTTCAATGATTTGAAAGTTACTGATTTATACTCTATATTTTTGCTGGATCCAAAGATGTTGATACCAATACGTTGAAAACCAGATGACACTGGGTTGAACTTCATTTACGTGAAAGTTTAAGAAACAAAAGCTCACAAGATGAACGATGTTCCGGGGTTTTTTTTAATTGTCATGGAGTTTGAGTGAGAAGTTTCCAAACCTCATTGACCCAGAGTAAAACTATCAATTTTATCCCATTATAAAACCTGACATGTTCCTCTAGATTGTTCAAAGAGGCAAATGACCTAAAATCATTTCAGTAATGCAACTAGTTTGATCGGAGCAACAACTTCATGCTGAATCTAATTCGATGTTGGGGTACATTGCCCTGCAGGAACAGTATTATTCACCACGATGGCACGATCGTAGCAAGTATTCCCCGAAACCCTGATCCCTCGAATTTTCTTATTTGCACTTAGGGCTCGACCCTTGCAGAGGCATTTCTTTCGATTTCAGTCACGTATATTCCATGGAATCTCAATGTATCGACATCTCAGTACACATACCCTTATAGCATCAACTCACGGAAATGTCTCAATACTTCAATCTATAAATAAAGTCTTCTCTCACGATATATTTCCAATCTATGTTTAGTGTACCTATACGTACCAACGCATCAACCAGGATACCTTTCATTGTCCTTTCTGTGTATATATATATACACACGCACACTTATATCAACAGGTATCCATGATCTCGTAGCTATATATATATATCCAAAAGGGAGAAAGAAAGAGAGCGAATATCGCACAGCCGGCTGAACAACATCATTCATCTCGTAGCAAACAGCTATTGGCTCGCATGCTACAATATACACGCAACATGTACCTATATAGAGTTGCCATCAACTGCTGCCGGTTGCCGGCCGGTCTTTTGCGATGCCTTCGAGCAGTCGTGATCTGCTTCGATCGGATTGTGAGCACAAGAAACAGTCGCTCGGAATGCAACGAAAAAAAGGTATTGGGATCATATACACTTGCATGCATTGGGCCTAAGGCCCCAAAACGTGCCAAGAGTCAGGGTCCCTTTCGTATAATGCCAACGTATAACCCCGCCACCACTGCCAACTACCCGCGAGTGAGACATTGAAGGAAAAGGAAGAAGAGCCACAGACTGTATATCCACCTGTGTATTCTTCTGCGCATGTCTGAGTGCGCATCCTTGTTTACATCTGTGTGTACAACTATATATGCGCGCGCACGTGCATGCACGTAAGAGTGTCCATGTATATATACATATAATAGTTGTACAGGATATATGTGTGATGCATATATATCCAACACAGATACATCAGGCTCATCCTGCAACAACGCCACGTATTATAAGTTTGTATACGCGAAAAGCATGGAGTGCCGGGTGTGTTATATACTTTGCAGGAGTGGGAGTCCTTGCTTTGAACGCGCCTGATGCTACAGGCTCACGACGACGACAACTCTCTGTTGCTCAGTGTCAGCCAGACTCGCCCGGCTGGCTGGGTGGTCTCTCGCGCTGTACGTTTTGTGGAAAATTTTAAACCCTGTAGAAGACGCCGGTTCGACTCCTAGTGCGATACCATAGAAGTAGTGTGTTTGGGTTGTGAACGCGTGTGATCTGGGTTATGATTTTAAGTGAGTGGTGAGTGAGCAGAATGATGTGATTAGTACACATGTGATATCTAAAGCTAATAACAACGAGTACCCGAAGGTGCTCACCACGTGCAGCCGGTAGAAACATAGATCCTGTGCTAATCCTTGCTCGTGATTGACGCAAAAGTGGTAAGATATTCTTCTGGAGATTGTCGTTGAATGACCTCACCTATTAACATCGATGAGTAGTGTGGAATTAGGTGATTGAGTGTCTTTTCTTGAGTTTCATGTCATTCAGGGGATGGAAACTAGTTGTTCTATTGTGGGAATTATTCATTCTATGGAGAATAGTTGTAATACTACATAGATCTAAAATGAGCCGTTTCCTAGTGATGAAATCCAATCGATTGATGCGTCTCAATCAGGATACCGTCCATAATTCATAGGTGGAAAATTGGAGGTTAGGGGACGATAGGTTGATTATAATAGTTGAAGGGATGATGAAGTCATAGAAGTTTAAGGAACATCAGTGACCAATTGGAGGTTCACCGATGGTCTTTACTTTTAGCATTGTAGAAAATTTGAGAACTCTGAGTTCTTCGATAACCAAGTAAAAACGAAAAAATGTCGAAACAAAACGACGAAAAGATGAGTAATTATTGCGGACATGTATCGACGCTATAGAATCGCGAGTGAGAGATCGGTTGTGATGAGGTTGAAATTTGATATGGATTCACTGGTGCGAGGCCCGCACCGCCACTCGTTTCATGAAGCGAATGTGTGGAAAGACTAATGAAGCGATGAAGCGATCGGCAATTCACGGCGTTGCTGTTTCAGCTCTCAAACCGATTTAGCTGCGGGCCAGACAGCACACCAGTTGAGATTGTTACGCATATATATATAGCAAATGCCTATAGGCAAACCTGGTTTGGAACGATCCATGTGTAGATATTATATGGGAGACCGGACTATACAAGATATAGGAATGTGGATTAGCCAGTTGTCTTGTAAACTTGTCATCGGGAAATCATTTCCACGTGGATTGAGACTTGAAAACAGTTACGCATTGAAAAGCTTATTAATATACCCCTCACCGATCTTTTGCTCCAATGCATTTCCGTCTTGGACTAACCTATAGACGACCGATCGATACGAGCTAATCCGATGAACGTCGACGCATGAGATTGCAACCCTCAGAAGACGGTTAATTCGAATTCTCATATAAAGCCTTTGCGCGGCATCACTATTTTCAAATCTTTGACGACAGTTTTATAGCGGGAATAACTTTTGCGAGCGATGTAAGCAGCTTAGCGGCATAATAAGCGCGCCCAAAAACGAGTTTCAAATCTTTCGAAGATTGCGGCTGTGAAACGCGAACGCGAGAGACCAATGAAAGAAACAGCTCGCGGTCGGAGTTCATTTGGCACTCGATTTGGCATAAGTTTTATATTCGAAGAAGAGTCGATGGAGACCGATTCTTAATGCCGATCTTCAAATCACCGTCATTCGCAAAATAGAAAAAAGCGTTAATCTTTGCGCCATGTTTTTTTTTTTCACCAGGTATTTGTATGTAGTTGCACCATAACATAACCTATATGGCAGTATAGAATAGAGCATGGTTTGCAAAAGATCTGAGATCTCTCTTTTTTCACAACGGGAGAAGGGCTGCGTACTGGTCAGAGAACCGTGTCGGACATCCACTGCATGGAGTCTCTCACAAAATTCCCAATTCCAATTCTGGTTAATGTCGGTTGTGAAAGCGAGAGGTTCTCCCTGCGTTTCCTCAAGGAAGAAGGTAACAGAAAAAAAAAGAAACTCGCATAGGCTATGCGGGACTATCCGCGTCACCGACCTTTAAATTCGTGGCCGAGACTGTTCCCTCACATAGTTGTTATACAAAGTCCCTTCTATCCAATCCTCCTTCTTCTCCTCATCCTCCTCCTCTCTGGTTCTTCCCGAAAAATATCTCTATTATTCTTAAGAAGATGGTCTCGTCCTGTGATCGGGGTTTGCTGAACCTGCAGCATCGTGAATAGTGTGTGTGTGTGTGTGTGTGTGTGTGTGTGTGTGTGTGTGTAGGTGGTTTGAGATGCGTCTCATGAGTTTCTTTCTTTGAGACGAAGGGAAAAACCAATATAGATATTGTGGCACACCGACGATTTTCAAGGAAAACTCGCGCGGCGTTCTTTGTGCGATGCCTCGTCTATGTGGCGCTATGGAACCAATGCCTCCTACCCCAGTTAGATGTATAATACTGCAAACTGCGCGTTTTCGTATCCTTTGAAAAATGACCTAACAAAGCATTCGGGTAGTTGTTCTCTTGGGTTAATCCAAGTCGAACTGAACAAGTTGGTACCAATCTTGTAGGTTAGGTTACACAGGCGATATAGTTGGGTTAGTATGAGTCACGCGATGATCGGAAGTGACGCATCAGACTTACAAAGGAAACACCAACCTTGTGGGTCCTGGATCTTGACGAAAATTTGGGAATCTTCTTGTTTTGGTGAGAAATAAAGGTATCTCCAAGGGTTGAGTCCAATGGGCTTCTTATCCCGAGATACAGCTATGGAAATTAGCATTGTTTATATAGGCCCATGTTGAAATGACACATATATAGATATACTGACAATGCTAACCTGCATGTCTGTATCTCAGGATAGGAGGCGCATTGGACGAAAACCTCTTGGGTATCTTCATTTCTCACCAAAACAAGAAGTTTCTCAAAGTTTCGCCAAGATCCAGGACCCGCAGGTTGGTGTTTTCCTCGTTAGTCACTCGTTCGAAATATTTCTTTTCTTCAAAATTATCTTTTGCCATTATGATTGAGTGAATAGGACAGTTTTAAAGTATCAAGATAGATGAAGTATAAGTGGAAGGTAATTTGCTTTGGCAAGGAAACGATAGGATAAAAAAAAAATTATTCTACAACGTCGCGTTGTATCTTGTCATTTATTAAATGCATCAAAGGGTATACATTAGATGCGATATCTTAGCTTTCTATATTTATAACAGTTCGATTGCCGCATTACTCGTTCCGCTTGATGATTTCTAGTTCATTTGCCTTGTACATCCCTTTCATGTAAAAGTTGTGATGCGACAAACGTCAAGACGTCGATGTTGAAAATGAACGCATCAATGAACAGATAATATATACTATGGCATTAGCAGAGCTCCATCAGAGAGTGCAATGAATCGCTTCACGGATTCCAAGCAAAGAGGATCTTCGGATACAAATTAGCTTCAAAGAAGAAGAGAAGAGAAGAGAAGAGAAGCTCTGTGTTCTTTCAATGCTGCAATCGCGAGACAAATTGATTTCCCGAACTTCTTATCCACACCAGAAAGCCGATCCTTTTTTTTTTTTTAATTTTATCACTCAGTATATAGTAAGCCGATGCGACGCTGCTACCGCAGTTAATTTAATCCTGAGTATCATTACCGCGTTCAGAAGAAAACTGTCGAGCCGAGCGATCACTTTTATATTTATGAAAAATTTTATGAGGACTTCGGATGTAAGTGAGTACGCGGGAAAAACATGCGGTACATCGTGATCTTTTCAATCGTACCTTTTTCAAGATTCTTCATATCGCAATTGGATTCGTAATGTTTTCCAGTAAATACACATATCTCGCCTTCAAATATCGACTGTAAGAAATTTAATGGATTTTCTGAAATTCCTATGGAGTTATCGTAGTTCAGGAATACGATGTTATTCTGAATTATATTCATAGAACTCTAACCTAAAAATCGCAACTTTGAACATGATTTTTAGATTCTCGTGCTATAAAATGTCGTATGAGACTACGTGCAGCCACTCGCTTCGCTCGTACCGTAAACCGTCCTTCATACAAAACTACTCATCTACGTGCAGTGTCATAATATACTATTGGTTATTAGAATTTCCCATCGTCGAATTTAGTTGAGATGTAATTTTCTCTGGAATCGGTTCGATGCGATCCTTTTTTTAATGAATCAAAACACATTAATGATGCTTTTCCTTTTAGGTTAAACTTCAGCTAAGAATTCCGTCACCTTTTTGTGCTATATTTTGAATTTCACTTCGGTATTCGATTCTAAACTTCATGTCTTCATTGAAACTACCGCGGCCTCGTAGATAAGGTCCTTGCCTTTGACGCAGAAGGCGGGGGTTCGAATCTCAGTCGGCACCAATGTGAATTTCCGTAAGTGCTTTTCGGTGGTTTCGGTGGTTCGGAACTCACCTAAAACTGTAGGCTCTGCAGAATAACCTCGAAAAAAAAGTTAAAAATGAATTAATAAAAAAAATGTCTTCATTTTTGGATCTGACGATTGACCTTCTTCATATCTCTTATCAAATCGTCATCTCGGTACTCATTAATCAAAAAGTCACAATATGTATCCTGTCAATTACACAAAATTCTGTCTGTCCAATTTCAAATGTATTGGAAAACATCGTCCCAATCAAGTTACCGAGCTTTTACCTTTCTGTCGATAACTCGGATAAAAAAAATGATTTGTTCGTTTACGTGTAGTAGTAAATCGGGGTCTCTCTCATCCTCAATTCTCTCTTTCTTTCTCTTCTGATCGTGTTCAAGAGTCGATCGGTCGGCGCCGCCGCTCCTCCACACAGCAGCCACCAGAAAGGTAACATAATTGACGATCGTTTCTCGTCTTCTCATCCGATTCTCTCTCTCTGTCTCACCAAGTATTTGGAAATGAGGCGTAGTATACACGTTCGGAAAATAGTCGTTCCAAAAGTATGAACCAAGGAAGAGATTGAGGAAATAGTGAAAAAAAAAAGATAAATAATAAAATGGAGTGAACGGGAAAATACTATGATATGACAGGGAAGGAATGCAGGTGACATATCGGTCGATTTACATCCAATGCGTATGTTTAATACTATGAGGTTAAAATCTCTGATCCCTCCTGGTATCTTTATATGTATGTATGCATGTATATATGTGAAGCTTGAGTATCACGCAAAGTAAAGGCGCGGACGTTTATATATATACAGTGGATGGACACGCGGAGTCCTCGCGATGAGAGGAAACCAGTTCCCTCCTTTCATTGCGTTCGTTGTCCGATAATGATGCTAAGCGCGCCCGGGCAGGTATATATACCAACATTTACTCCGTGGAATATGGGACCCTTTTCAGAGAGTCATCTCGTGGTACGGTCTCTCTTTCTTCTTCACATTATGCGTGAACGCATGTGTATACACACGTCCCACTCTTCGATGCATGCAACGCGGATGAAGAAATTACCTATACCTTCAATATATATACCTGTCTACCGTCGAACGTTCATATTGGTTCGATCTTATATACAAGATTTCAAGGTCTGATATTTAGACGATGATTGAGGGATGGATCAGCTTGAGCAGTTTATTTGATTAGGAGAAAGCTTTTAGGTTATGACTATAGGTATGTTTCGTTTAGTCACGTGACTTTTGGTCCATACGATACTGAAAGAGTTGTCAATGATAAAAGTTTTTAAATGTTGTCAAGCTTTACCCTATAGCGAGTTATGTACCAGAATCGGAATAGTATACCTACAATCTGACACCATCTTCGTGGTGTACCAGAATCACCATAGTATCACTACATCGAGACAACTTTTTTTTTCTTGGTGTTCTTGGACCAACTTGACATTCTGACTTTGAGGAGATTATTTTTGAACAATTTTATGCCAGTACAAGTCTATAATCACAAATTAATGACAGTCGTGTCTCTCATTTTAGAAAAAGTATAGTCACCCCTTATTCTAATTATATGGGTTAAAAGCTGTTTGGATGGACTCACAGATCTTCCCATGGAATGCAATGTTCTAGAACTGGACCAACATCTCGACTCCGAGTAGATGTTCTAAGATTCGTATGATCCAAGTCCAAATTTATCGCGAGGGTTACTAATTTTTTTCATTTAAAGAGAAGTTGAAGTACGATGCCAGCATCTTTTCTTAGTTTGGATTTTTTCAAAATCTATAAGGTGTTTTGGAAGCTTTGAAGTTAACTTTCGCAATACTCAGGTCGTTGTTCACTCAGTCTGGCACAAAATGATAATAATAATTGAACTTGACTGATTCATCACATATTACGTTTGATGGACATTGAATGACCGGGAAGATTGAGTAACTCAATAGTATGAGTACGACCCTATGCACTCAATGCTGAATCTAAATTTTGATGGTGGCCATCTTAGAGGGAAATCGCCTGTACGGTGGCAACCCGGTAACACATTTCCCCAATATATTTCGACTTCGAGTATATCAAAAGAAATTTTTGTTTAATTTTACTGATTGAACGAAACTCTATAACTTCGTGAGAGATTATCTTATCTCTGTGGAGGTTTTGCAGTGGTTCGTTACAAATAATTCCGGTATTTCAAAATTTATTATCCTGAATCGGTGAAAAGACAATTTCAATATTTTTTCAAGCCATTGCCTCAACGGTATTCCATGACGTTAAAACAAAGTCTCAAGAATTATTTCCATCTGCTGAGTACAACCAACGACAAAGATCGTCATGACAGCATAAACTCCTCCTTGAATCTCAGTATAGAACAAATCAAGCATTAAAGTCGAATGGATCACACAACCAACCATGAATATTCCATCTCAAAATTTTAACGTTCATACGCGTACATAAGCCCGCCCGTTGCGTAGATGTATAGCTCATATACCCGTCAAGTCGAGCTTTCAAAAAAGAATTCTTGCACATGAAAGCGACTAGATCCGCCTTTCAACTTCAAGCGTCATTTTTCTAACCTAACCAGACGAGTTACATATATCCACAGACATGCATGTATTTTTCTTAAACATCAATTTTGTGAGCCTTCAAATCATAAAAATCAATAATCAAAAAAACCGGTAACGCGTCGAAACAATAACACATGTCTCGACAACGAAAATCGTCAAAAATCACTCTACAGTCCCCGCTCGTCACTACTAACCGTTTCTTTCTCTGGATGTCAAGACAAGTCAATAGAACGTTAGAAGTTATATACATCATACATATGAGCTCATATATATAAGATCGAAAACTAAAGGTTGCAGTGGGCGGACGGTGAAAATTGGGAGCACGCGTCAATCACTCACTCGCTCGTTCAAACTAACTTTTGCGACATCGGTAAAAAGCCCATTGACTTTTTTCATCTTTCTTTCTCCATAACATACGTTCAGACCATCCCAACTCACAGCCCTTAAAATATAATACACAAGTATATCTATATGTAGGTAACTGACTTCGATTGTATGCAAATACTCGATTACGGCATTTTTTTTTCTCGTGACGATCGGGGCGTAGCAGAGTATATGTAACGACGACGACAACGACAACAACTAAGAAAACAATGAAAAAAAGGGAATGCGAGTACGCTAATCCGCACTCGTGCCGATTGTTTGTGCCAAAAAAAAGGGTTTCGATTTAACTGATGTAAAGCCACGAGTGAACCGTCTTCATTGTAACTATTAAAACGGAAGAGAGAAAGTGTTCAGCGAGGCGTAAGCGAATCCGATTTGACGTTTGCGACTGCGTCAACGAGACACGTGCGAGACCACAATCATTTCATAGGTTACCTGAGTAGAGTAGCACATCAAAGGTGTAACATATCGTAATAATTCACGTTTTCATACACGAATGAGCAAGGACAGTAGAAGCCACTGGTTGATAAAACGATTGTTGTTTGTTTGCTAACTTGAAATTTTACGATTAATCGAGGTGACACGCTGCAATATAAGCATTCTTACTCAGCATGACTCTGAACTCTTTCAGCGGGAATTTCAATTGTTGCATGCGCTTGCTATCGATTACGAGGCTGCTGTTTCGAGTTCAACAGTACGGCGCTGTTTTGTTATAATGTGTTGTTGATAATTTGTTGTTCAAGAGTTAGCCGATTGATAGCGGGGTTTAACGTTAAGATTTGGAAAATAATTGTCATATCAGAGTAAATAATGTAGTGATCGAGAATTGAGAGCTGTAAAGTCATGATTGTTTCTCCACCGTCCATAATTTTTGTTATCCATTTTAGATCCTTATACCTTTTACACCTGTATCTCCAAAATTTTTTTGGGGACAAAGTGAGAGTATTTAAGGTCTGGATTTTGGCACTAATAGAGGTAACTTTGGCGTAGATGCGAGATCTAAGATGCATAAGTATGCATCTCAAATAATCCGAGCTCTTTTTAAAACCTGAGAATCAAACTTTTATAATTACCATATTTTTATTGTTTTCTCTTTCTTCCCGATCATATCCAAGTCTCTCGTTCATTTTTGAATTCATTCTTAATTTTTCTTTGCGATCTTTGAAATGTTGATCAAAGCAATCCTATCATTCCCATGATGAGACTTCTAGTTTTTCACTTTCTAATTAGTCTTCGTTTCATTCTTCTATTATTTTTTCTCCCGCAGTGCAATGCCTCTACTTTTTACACACACAATTCCCTGATCCTGTACGTTGCCATGTGATGAAACCATCGAATGCTGTGCTTTCCTTCAGTTTAAAAGGTTCAAACTCCCACGAGTGATCAAACATTTCATATTTAAAATCATGCCAACCGGTTTGATGGAATTGTCTACACATATGGATCAGTTATCTGGTTTGTACTACAACATCTAGAGGGAGCTCAGTCGATTTTCCCTTCAAGTGATAATTTCATCGTCATCTCTCAAAGCAGGACACGAGTGGCGTCTTCTGTAGGATGTATATTCACAAGTCATACTACTACGATGTCGAGTATAAACTCATCTTTGTAAGCGATCTCTATTCTTTGACACTTCTTTCTTTTGTTAGATTAAGAGGTATCATCTCCCATGAAGGAAATCCTCAGAAAAATTATCTGCACGTATGGAATTATTTCATCGTCACGAGTTTTGCAATAAAGATAGTCATCCCCTCGCCTTGCATGAATATGTTTTATAGGGTTCAAGTATGGTTCTGAACGGCATTCTTCGAATTCAACAGCTGAATGATTATCTTGCCAATCATTAAAGTTCTCGATGTCCATGACTTTCAATGATGAGTCCTTCAACAATTTTCCAACACACAGAAAACGAAATCTGCATTATCGTACACCCTTTCTGTATTTTTCGTTTCACGTCGGCATGGAATGAATCGGTCCCCATAAAAGTATGTCGAGGTTCAGAGAAATAATCTTCGGTGATCTCGACTCCAGACAGTTTTTCACTATTTACCATGTAGACGATAGAACTCAGTGAAGCCCAGTTTTTGTTCTGTCCACCGCAATTATCTAGCCACAAAATGATCCTTCTCTATAAAGTTTTTGATGACGGAGTCATCTTTCGGCTGGGTACGTGAATCCACGCTTGAAAATTCTGTAGACACGAAGCTATTGCAAGATCTCAGCGTTACCTCGACTCTGCGCAAGCGCCACGCACGTATAGGGGTATAGGTATTAAGTGTGTGAGCGTACATACATGCTAGCGATACACACGCATTGGGCAGTATAATGCATTAGTTGTTTTCGTGTAGTGGCTTACACCCGAGCCGAGGTAAGCAATATGAATATTATATTTGTAACTCGACCATACTGAAGACGTTTCCAATTAATCGACTCCACCTTCTGCCGCAATTTTCTAAATTATTACATACATTCAAATACGAAGTGATTGGAAAGAGTGAAGCAAACCTCGGTAGAATGTGAAGAATCGTAGTTTTTCCAAGATTTGTCATGAGCTTACTCTACTTTCAACATGTGAGGAAGTTTTAGAACATCAGGTCAATTCTAATTTTCTCAAAAGAAGAGTATCTTCAGGAGTTTTGAAGGAAATTCCTAGGGATTTTGCGTGACGAGAATGCAATTCGTCATGGAAGGAGAAACACGAGTTACACGTCAAATGATGCATAACGCAGAAAAGTCTCGATGCATTTTCTCTGCTTGCTGAGAAAAGTTCACAAAATCGGGGATAAAACGTTGAGAATGATCTTGTGAATGACTCTTTGCTCTCTAACTATTCGGCCAGACTCTACGATTAAAACTCGAGCACAGCGATATCATTATTATAAAGATCACCATTTCGATGTGGAATAGTTTGTTGATTAAGCATTCTGAATACTCGAGATTACCAAATTTTAGTGATGCATTTCGACCCTCATGCAGCATCATCGTTGACAAACCTCTCTACTCCCTGATGGATTACCAAACTATAACGTTGTTCTACTTAAAAGACTCCGTCATCTATCGCGCGTTCGCCGGGACGCACAAATTTTTTCAATGAAAACTTCATAGGCGGAACATAGGTTGTTGATATTTCATGCATTGTTCGTCTTTTAATTTCTTCCACAAACAGCGCAAATCGACGTTACCAGTTTCGCTCACCCGTAGTATCAGATGAGTTGGTGGTCTTTAGGCTCATTCCCAAGCGAGAAAAATTTGAATAATCATCCACTCCGAGTGTAAAGCTTCGCGTGACATGCGTGATTCGCGAACGCCAATGGTCCTAGAAGGATCTTTATTTTCTCCAACATACTACACTTCATCACTGAAAATTCTCTTACTTCAAATCCTTCTGGGATTACGGGGAGATCTCTAGCACACCAATTTTCACTTTTATCCATCGTGGTAAATTATTCGACGAAACGTCCTTTGACGCGCTCTCTCAGCAAGTGAACAGTTCGCGAGAGATTTGTCCAAGATATTTCCAATCCAAAATTTACATCAACTAGCACCACTTTTTCATTGTGTTACAGCCACTTTTGATCTACAAATCATATGTCGAGTGACCATAATGAATATTAAAGGCAGGAATTGTGCCAGATCTTGACGCAAAACAATAAAGGTATCTAACCTATAAGATTGGGTCTTTCTTATCTCGAAGAAGGAACCTATCGAAGTCCTGCAAATTATTGAAGCTCTCAAGAGCGATCAAACATTTTATATCATACAGTACTGTGCAGTTGAGGATGGATTAAGACAGTCCATCTCTGCTTATGATTCAACACGACTAACTATGTTCTCAACCGCTTTCCCATCATGAATTCAAAATTGACACTTTCATCGGCTAGATTAACTTGTGTAATCGATGGAGCAACCGTTAACCTCACTATGTCTGTATTTTATGAAGAGATTTTGACCGATTCCCATGCTCAAAGAACGCCGAGATATGAATTCCTGGAAACCAAGGTCTAAAAGAAGACTCAGAGATTCTGTAATATATATCGCATAGATATATTCTTCAAATATCTTTAGTCTATAATTTTGGACTCTCGTTCATCTCGAGAATCAACCGCTCAATTATATATCATTCTCAGCCAAAAGATTTCGACTATACCAGATCTCATCTGCTTCCAAAAAATACAGTGATATACCTTTACCTAGTTCAGAAAGACGACGAGTAAAAAGATTTTGGCACGGTAGGGTACAGGTAGAATACAAAAAATTAAGTGAGTCTCCACTGTATATTAATTAGGCATGAATGATATACCGGTTATAGGTGAAACGATGCTTGATGTCGAATTTATTGAAACGTCGGCCAATAGTGTGGTGAACAAGGGGCGATAAAAATCTTAGCAGCCCGCTCACTTCGGCAAGCGCCGGCTATAATACAAGCAGATTCATAATCGTGTCGATATTTTAACGAGCCTGCTGCCGTATATATAATAAGACCAAGGTCATGTACTTGGATCTTTGGTTAGTATTGTACGTTGTATAGGAAAGTACTTATACAACCTGATGCTTGTTACAAGCTTGAAAATTGAAATTCACCGAGGCTTCGTGAGAGACTCTTCCAACAAGAAGGCGGCATAATGTTAACGCCTACACACAAAATGACGAGCGCGCGCATCAGGTGCAACGGCCGTGTGACATCTCAATCCTTAATGCGAGAGTTGACAATGTAATTTTCAAGATATCTCCAATCCTCGACGACGTTCCACTCTTTTGAACTCATTGATGAGTGAAAGATCATGTTGAATATCAATTTTTACACCTCCGGCGGTGATAATAATACCGATGCGGGGAATATGTGCATAGAATTTCGATTTCACCATGACCTAGGGATGGTTATACACGAAAGTTAGTTCAAGCAGTTCTTGCGAGTTACATTTAGTACGACTAAGTTCCGAGTTTTAAACGATTATAAAATGTAATCGCTCTTGCATCTTCCTTACAGGGCCAAGAAGTTTCTCCCGGCCTGGAGAATTCCTCAAATAAACTGAATCATATAGAAAAAGAAACTTATCGGTCCTGCCCAAGTATTTTAAAAACTAAGTTCGAATATGATAAATCTGGAAATCAGTGTCGTATAGATGAAAATTTTGAGTCAACAACCATTTAAGAAACCATTGTCTCATTCATTCTGATAAAACGTATTCTTTCTCGTCTTTTCCCAATATCACATCATACAATCGATTGCTGATAGGTCAATCATTCAGGTTTCAAATCCCAACAATTCAATCTGCGCACAAAACCAGTTCTCCAAAATCTCTTCTTCAGTATTCTCTCCATCGTTCACATCCCATATACTTAATTCCATGGCTCAATCGATATAATATACTCTATCGTCGATTACGCAATAATCAACAACCCGATAGAACATAACCTCAACACGAGTAACCATTAAACTACTATAGCATTACTTCATTCCCGATCAAAGATGATCACCAACCATTATCCCCATTTCAAAATGTATTGATCAGAACCGATCATCTCATGTATACCTGAGTATATTATAATACAGAACTGGCACATCCCTCGCCAATATCCCACAATATCGACACTTTTTCTTTTTTGTACTGTTCAACCGCAACCTGCATCATACTAAAGTGCATTGGGCTACCATAATAATTTAACCAATACCCTTCCTGTTTCTTGGTTTTGACATAACAGTTTATATTCACCAACCAAAACTCATTCCCACGTTGGATCATTTATTATTACGAAAAATACTTTGACTTCGAAAATTATTTTTGAGAAGAAGAGCACGCGAAGTTGAAATCCAACGGGAAGAGTACCATCAGCCAGGTTACATAAATATATCTACAGAATGAAATGAACACAGTCATGAGGACGATTCTTATATATTTCACTTCCACCTCTTCTGGCTTTCTCTCTTCTCCTGTAGACCATTTCTTTCTCGCTTTCTCTGCTCATTTCAACAAGCTCACAATACATATATTGAGAGTCAGTTCAGGGCTCATCTCTTTGTTATTCCATGTACAATTTTTCTCTGGATGTCTCCTACGTTGCAGTACTCTTCTCCCTTTGGGATGCGCAAAAAAAAAGAACGTTAAGATTCGGGCGTGCCGGAATATCAGCACGTTCAATTGTTGTTTTTGCACGTGTGTGCACCAGCCCGTGAGAAGAAGAGATGCTCAACGACGAGAAGTCAGACATTGTCTCTTGAGGACTCCATTAATGGCTTCAAAGTTTAAGATGTTGTGGGTGTGTGTGTTCTGCTATTTCCAAGTTTACGAATGTATACCGCACCTATCGTATGTATTATCATTTACTTAAGTGGTTGTTATAGATATAGATACATGGGTACTACCGCGTGTATAACGGGATTTTTCTACCTCTTGTTTGGAGTTGATCGTCCGCGGGTGAGACTTGGGATACAAATCGCGATTCTGTGCGTTGGTGTGGACAAGCGATGTAAGACACGAGAGATCGTGTGTATATTATTCTCTGGTGCCCACGCGTAAATTGTCCGAGCCAACTGTGGCCGGTATTATTTCTTCGTCTCTGAAGTCTGCTCGTTTGATGTGCGATACGAAGCAAGATTACTTTGCAACCACAAATCGAGAATAATAATTCCAATCTAGTTTTCAAATTGGTCAAGTTTTATAATTTAGAAATGAAGCTATTACTTTGTTTCCGAAGATCGATTCTTTGTAATCAATGATTCGAGGATATGACATAACCTCATATTATTTGATGTCTTAAAACAACTTGACATGACTTGAGATTGTAATATGATTTGAGGCTGTAATATAACCTCAAATCATTTGATGTCATAAGAATGCCATATCATGATATAACTTGACATTGAGGTTATAATATAACCTTAAATAATTCAGTACAGAGTCGGTATTTTGGAACAAGATCAATAATTCTATGATGTTGCTCTTAATACTTGGTTAATCTTGGAAATGGATTGGAATTACTTGTGTCTTTTGCTCAATTCATCTCAATGAAGCCTGATTTGGTGAACATCTCATTACCGCACAGTACATTCTTCCTGTTCCGTGGTCCTGTAAACACAAGGAATTATTCATATAGCCAAACATAGGATATCCTCTCAGTAATACCAACTTAACCATCTATCATTCCTCTCAAAAATGAGCCACTGCGTCACGTAATCGGTAACACCTTATAAGATACCGGTGGGTAATCCCCATTCTACAAACTCGCACCTGATCCTCACCTCATTCGCGGCAAACATTAACACGTAAACAGCTACCGTCCAAACTGCATGCAGTCTTTCTGCATCATCAGCAGGTGCCAGCGAGCTGCCAACCACCGTATACGAGTGAAACTTCAAGACTCAAAAATTTTACGGTGGCTAATTGCAACACACGAAAGCGTGAGGCCCATAACACACATACTGGTCTCTCCAATCATCAACACATACAAACTCTGAAATCGTATAGATGTGTTGGTATTATACCATCAGAATGATCACCCAGAGGTCTGTACACACACACACACATATATATATATGTAATGCAGGGCCCAGTTCAGTATTATCAGCAAAAAAAGCCCAATCGAGAACGCGCCTCAAGTCGTCGCAAGATGTTGCTATACGAAAAAGTGGCTGAGCAAGTATCGCGAGGATGAACTCGCCATTGCAAAAGTAGCCTGATGCTCCTGGCGTAATTTGTCTCAAGCTATGCGGCCTTAATACACTTGTGAGTTTCTGTCTCATGTACTGAGTATCATCAGAAGTTTGTATATATAGAAACCTGCACATCTGCTACAATACTCAAAACCTCGTTCTCTTGCTCCGAATCGTGCAAACATTCTGGTCACTCTGTCAACGCAATAAAGACTTCTCTCGGACGTGTACACCTTACCTACTTATGAGTCTGGAGCATCGTCGTCATTCTTTTTTATTCCAATTTCTCAATCAAGAAGTTAGTTATTCGTATTTTGTGTCGACATAGTTACAGCAAAGGGGAAAGCGGAGTAAATCCTTTGTTTGTTGTACAGACGAAAACGATTGGAACCCTGCAGCAGTGTACTGGACTCCATTTTTGTTTTTTTTGTTGGCAGTCTGGTACTGCGCATGCGCTGTTGAGTGCAAACCCGAATAATCGAGCATTTCACCCGGGCTAATTAATGAGCCTAAGGGTTTGCCCGATCGTTCATTGCGTCGGTTCAATTTATATACGAGGAGAGAACATCGATGCTGTGGTTATAAGTTACAGGATATATTTATAAGAGGCTACTGCACTCGTGATGCTTGTAGAGACACGCGTTGTAAATCTTGTGAGTGAGATTGCGAACCGGTAGCTCTTATGGACCGGATTGTCGGTACCGAACCCCTACTGAGCTTTCGACGACGACGTTGGCTGACCGAATAATTCGGTGGCTGGTAGTGGTTGCATTTCATTTCAATTCGTTAGAGAGTTGATTTTAAAGTTGCTATAGTTTCAGAGTCAGTTTTATTGCTGTTTACTTCGAAAACCAAGTACATATCAAGCTCACTACAGTTTACAGATTTGGAAGACAATTTTTTCTATGACCACGAGTTAGACTACCCACTTCTTCATATTTCTGCCAACCATAGCTATTTTGGAGACTGCGTATTAGTCTAGTCTTCAGGTAGACTGGATGCGGCTGGTCTGCTAAATTTCTCCAATTTGTTCTCACCGCACTCTTGCTTGCCTGTAAATCCTACCAGCAGCATACTATAGTAGACCACATAGCCATATGACTCCGTACAGTATCCGTAGAAAGACGGTCTGATTGTCCCAAAGACGTTGGCGTGCAGGTGCCTTTGCCATCATGCCTTGCAGAGCGGGTTTATCCTGGCCGTCCTATATACCGTATGATGACGCAGTCTAAGAATTCTGACCTAAACCTCTTTCGGATACGATCCCAGACTAATCCAACCAACATGACATTTAGATAAATGATCATTGACATGGAGGACATTCATTTGTATTCTCATTTTCCAATTCATATTCTTTCTCGATACATCTTTTTATCATGATTACCGGACTCATAATTATGACCCTGAATTCCTCAACCGCAAGAACTCCTCAGTCACATGTCCATGGCCAAAATTTTTCTTTTATACGTTTACATGACTGTTCGATCAGTCGTACTTTTATCACTCGCTCATTTTTTAAGCCGGTGCTAACTCATAACTTCACACAATTTTTCATTCAGATTTCGAGGTTATGTGTAAACATCAGTCCGAATGACAGCAGTTCCAAATCTGCTAGATCAGAAAGAATTCTCAGGTCCAAAATCGACCATTTCCTCTACCTTACGAACTTGCCAATCGTGAATATTATCGACGCTCACCACTTTAGGTCTGGTTTTGCGTTATTGGATCGAAAGTCTCCTAACCGAATACCATCACATGACAATTGATCAATTCTATCATAACTTTGGTAACCATCGCAATCCAATCTGTCTAACCTGACGCGTGTGAAATAACCACAAACTGAAAGAAATAGTACCAATCTCGTCAAATTGAAAGAAGATTACATATAGAGGTAGATTGCTCTTCATAGTCGCTAAAATCGCGTCGAAAAATCTTTACCGACTATAAAGCTCGCCTATAAAACCCACGTATATCTTGACGATATCGTCGTTTCGTTCTCGCGTGTGTACATTCTAAAGAACTATATAAAAGCTTGAATCGGTCGAAGATCCGGTCTGCGAATCACGATCTTCTTTTATATGTACGCCCGAGAGCGAAAACAAGAGCAAAGGGGTTACGTCTGTCTCTGATACTCGGTACATTCAAGTGTTGCACATGCACTGTATGTAAGTCTCCGAAACAGACCCTTGCGGGAGTCGAAGAAGAAGAAGAAGAAGAAGAAGTGGTATATAGTGGTGGTTGGGGCAAAGTCAGGGCGAATTATTTATGATACCTGATAGAGACAAGCTCTCGCTCGTGTGTAGTTTCGAGCCCACGCGTTGCATTCCTTCCGATTGCAGTTCACGTGCAATTCTCAATTCTTTTATGTACTTTGGCTTCTCGTGTGATCTTTGAGACCTATATCTTTGAAACTTTTGGTCAAATTATATGCAATTTGGACTAAATCCAATTGCCTGAATACGATTTACAAAGTCTGGATTCTGAATCATATTTGAGGTTAGAGTGTGATCTGGGACGAGAAAGAGAGAGATATGTGTTTATGCGGAAAAGAAATATGAAGGGGTGGGGGAATCGTGGTTCATTGGCCTTTATATCGATTTGCTGATCGTGAGTGAGATGTCTTGTGCGTTAGGAATAATTACGCCCACGATAATGTGCTGGTGAGTATCAATTATCACTGCCTTTGGGAACGATGAAAAGGTGCGTAGGATTGGTTTGAATTAAGATTGTGTGGTTTTTGGAATTTGATTTGTGGTCGAGGCTCAATTAAATAGATTTTCTTGTATTGTCTGCCATCACTTTTCTCACAGTACCTTGGGGTAAAATGAAGAAAAAAATGATTTGAAGATTCATCTATAAGTGGCTGTCTTCGACTTGACACATGCACACCTCCAATGAAACCTGAGAGAGAGACTTTTAAATAACTTACAATGGTATCTGAGATTCATACCATCCATTTCTAGGACCTCCAGCTTATGCAGATGCGTTCAAAATATCCTGCCCGAAATCCGGCCACTGTAGTAGAATACCTTAACATTCCGGTCAACTTCATAGCCATACATCACGCTGTGATTCAAATTATATCAACTGACGCAAAATTATTTTAAAACAAATTTATGTCTGGAAAATTGAAAAGTCAATCTCAGGCTTATAACATCAATTGGAGGCCTCCAGCACATCCAAAAAATCCAGACCCATCCAAAATATCCTGTTCGATGGCCGGTCATCATTGTAGAATACCCTAAAATTTCGGCTAACTTCACACCCGTATATTTCGATGTGATTTAATTTCAACCATTCTCGACCGGGTGATTTCTAAATCTGTCACGGTCTTCTGCGAATTTGGAAAAAAACTCTATTTCCATAATGCAAATGAGTTAGATGTAACTTTTCCAAGATAAATCGTGCTTAGTGGAGCTTCATTGGTTCAAATGGATGCACCGAATAAAATGAAAAAATTGTAAAGTAATTTTATCAATAATACGCTACTAAGAACCTGCAAAATTTATCGACATTATACAAAAACTCTCAACCACAATATTGAGATTCATCATCGAAGCAAGCGTAAAACAAGTATATAAGTATATAAAACAAACCGGAAAGGAAACCTTCGTAAACGCGTGCAACTCTGTACATAATAATCGTTTCCGCACAAAGGAATTTGCCGTTCCAGGAATTAATAAACGCGGACACTAGTTTTTTTTTCTTTCTCTCCCCTCCAACAAACTAATTTACTCCACATTTTTTTGCATCGGAACTCTTTACTTCTGCTATCATTACATTATAATACTGCTACCACTACTATACTAATATTCGATTGTAATGAGTGCTGATGATGATGCCCTGCTACCGTCACTCTATTCGGTTTTGAGATAGCACGCGCTCTTAAACCGCAGAGATTGTATATCTTCGTAAAAAATGAAGACATAAAAAGGTACGCGAGAGGGAGCAATTGGCGATAATGACACATTCTCGGGACTCTGATGCGCAGCGCGTGAAAATTGAACGTATTGGGGTATGTACATGAAAGTATGTATTCCCTTAGGGTGCGTCCCCAAATGATGCATATGCATTAGGGTGTCCGTTATTTCCCAAGTTTCTCCGATCCTCCGTGCCACCCACCACATGCTGATCATTTGTCGAGATATTGCGATAAAAAAATTTTCGTGGATCTAGGTGATGTTTAAGTGCTGTCCCACCTGAAGCATTTTTGTCTGAATTAAGGCCTCAAAACAAATTTTGATTCAGTATTCAGCATTTCTTGGGCATGGACGTGTTTCTTCATCCTTGATTACTTTTTCAATCGTTAGCCAGTACGATTTCCTTTAAAATGACCACTTGCTGAAGTCAATTTGATGGAGAAGAACTACAGTTATGGCTGTTTTCGAAACTTAAAAACTTCAAGGTACCAAATTCGTGAAACAGGGTTTTCCTCGAAGAATCCAAAAAATGCGAATTTTGAGTCGGTCTATTTTAAAGATGTGAATACGTGTTTTTGGTGTATTTTTGAACGTAGAAACAGAATCCGTGCTCAGTTTTACCTTTAATCGTCAGGATTTTTTACTAGGCTCAAAAAACCGAAAAAACAAAAAACGGTCGTTCTCAGTCACTTTTATGTTCTTCAGTTGGGTGATATGCGAATGAGTCGGCTATCTTTTGTTCTACTGTATCAAATTGAATGTTTCAGGCAGTCATTTTGAAGGAAATTGCGACCGCTATCGATTGAAAACACTTTTGAGGACGTAGAAGGGAATGCATGCGCGGTAAATGCGAATCATTGACTCAAATTTTTATTTTAAAGGGTACATTTCAAATAAGAAACGCTCTAGGTGGGACAGCACTCAAACTCGACCATAGGTCCCTGAAAATTTTTTTCTCGCAATATCTCACCAAATTATTAGGTTGTGGGGGGTGGCATGGGTGACCGTAGGAACTTGGGAAATAACGGACACCCTAATATGTATGCATACGCAGGGCACACTGCACACGTGCACATGTGCAGCTCATCAAATTTTAGCCAAAACCAAATGGAACTCGTCTAGATCTGCTTTGGATCAGCCGGTAATGCAGCAAAGATAAAACCCGTATCATATCAGAAGTTCTCTGATGCGAGCCCTTCAACTCTTGCTCAATTTCGATAAGCTGCACATGTGCAGTGCGTATGCGCAGTGTGCACTGCATATGCATGCATATGCATCATTTGGGGACGCAGCCTTAGAAAATGAGTGAGCTCAAAATATATACGCATGCGTTTTTGATGACGTTATTATATTATATACCTACGCGGTAGCTTCGATGGACTGGAAAAAAAAAACTTAAGATGCAAAAATGCAATTTTTGTAAAGATCGGAAACCAAGGATGAGGTCAAGATATTTTGTATAGGATCAGAGTGGTGCACCTGTTGAGGATTAGGGTCTTCAAATTTCACTGTAAAATATGCGTGTGTGTGTGTGTGTAAAATGCATGTGTAGTCGTGTTGAAGCCAAAGACTCAAAACGGGGCCTAAGACTCTTTTCTATATTACCTTTCGTTTCTTTGGTGCGCCGAGAAAAGACGACGTTCATCGGACAAAAGAGCCAAGGACGGCAGCCTCAAGGCGTGCAAGGTGGCACGCTAGCCGTGTAATTTGCCGTAACGAGCCGAAATATCTTTCTTACTCGTTTTCTCATCTGAGGCCCTTATCCCATTTAGTCCCGAGTCGGCGGCAATTGTCCAAAGAAATTTCTCAAAAATTTTTGGGACCCATTTTTTTGAAAGTTCCAATTTGGACTGACGGTGTTTCCCCCTTTCCAAACTCTAAATTGAGCCTTTACTCCAAATTCACCTTCAAATAACACACGCACACACACGTGAACAGATACAGAATATTTTTGAGCGTTAATGAAAATCAGAATAAAAATGAAGATATTTTAGTAAAAGGAACCTCTAGATTACAAAACAAGTTTGCTTTGAAAATGAATACACAAAACAATCGACCAGAAGCCGTGAAACCACTTCAAAGTTTACCCATAGCAAATATACCAAGTTTGCCTTCGTAATTTGAGTATATTTACTCTCTTTTCCTCACAAGTCTCCAGAAGGCGTGAAGCTCATATATACACACATAAGGCAAGATCTTAGATACCAGGATATCGTTTACTTTTCAATTTTTCTCGCCTCCGGGTGTACCCACTAATTACACATCATCTGGAAAGCAGAAAATTCTTTCTTATTCTTTGATTCTACTCTATACCATAATGGAAAAAAGCACTCGGAAGTAAAGGCTCGATTGAAATACAGTACAGGGCAAGGTAAGGTAAAAGTTTCTGATGATATCTCCGTCGAGCGCGTCTCGGGGGATGTAATAACTTAATCGGTTCTGTTCTCAAGCAGAAACTTTTTACCAGACACACATACATACGTGTATTTTACACTCTTCGAATCGGCATTATCACACGTGGGCGTCTCTATCATGCTCTCCTATGAGACCCAGATCACACACTACTACTTACTTGGTAATCGTGAATTTGTGTGACTGTTGATGTGTATGTGTGTGTGTGTGAAAATATAGGTCTATACAAGGAGGATAATACACTCGTGGGAGGGTCAACTGGATATAAGCACACGAGCATTGGTTGAAAAGAAAACGGTTTGGTATTATAGTAGACGGTGTTTGCTCGATTTTATCGGGGTGGTGTGGTGCAGCATGTGCGCTGCACGCGAGAGACGACACGGTCAGAGTCGAGCTTTCGCCCCGATAGCCATCGCAGACTATACCATAATATATATTCTCAAACGTTTTGAGACTTTATTTTGTGTGCCGTGGTAGATAGGATGTTTGCTGGTGATTTTTTTTTTTTTTGGACGATTGGGAGCAAAGAGTCATTGAGTGGTTAGAATTTGGAGCTGATTTGGTGCTTTTTTTTGTTGGTCGAAGGGGTTACTGATCAGATTTTTCCTACCCAACTAATAGGAAAAAGGTAGGCCTAGGAAAAATTTTGAATTCTTGTCAAAATGATGAGAATGAATTCTGCGACATAACCCATAAGCCATAACCCAACCGCCAAAAAGCTTCTTTCCAAAATTAGCAATCAGTTCAAGGTCGTCCAGAAAACATTTTCTTCAAAGTAATTTGAAATTATTATCCAAAGTTATAAAATCAGACGAAATATTGACAACACAATTTAGTATTTGATCACTATCATTCTCTGATAAAATCTAAAATGAACATTCTTCAACCACACAGTATCACGTAACGATTTAATCATATACTATCATTATCCTTTTGTCCTACCGTCAAATTGGGTAATTTTGGTACGTTTTCGGTGCTTTTCATTTTGTTTGGCTCCGCATTCCAAAATACATTGACAAAATCCAAATTAATCAGTATAAATCGAAAGCTTACAGTCTCAGCTTTCGATTGATGGGCTACAAAGTTCAATTTGATGCGTCTGAACTGGAGCTATTAGCAGTTTTGTAAGTGTACCAAAGTTAGACCCCGATGGGGCAACTTTGGTACACTTACAGAATATCTCAATTTTGCCCACCACCATGCGAGAGAATTAATTTTAATCGTTCAGACGTCTCATTCTAAGCCTTTTGAAACATTTTAAAACCTCATAGACCATCACTCGACTCAAGATCAGTTGAAGAGAAGCTGTCATAGGAAGAGGTTCTGAAGTTACCCTATCCTCGTGCTTCTTACCTAGAGTGGGGTAACTTTGGTACGTTTTTTTATGGTATTTTCCCCTGTTTTTCATTCATTAAAATTCCAAATGCTTCAAATACCCCAATGTAACGATGGTTTCTTCAATATGGTGATATATGTGATAGAAATGTAGCACTATACACCCGTAGTTCGTTCCCGAACACTTTTTGCCAGGTAGACTAACTGGACCACCCGAGTATCAGTGCTAAATCTCTCTTTTTAGAAAAAGCTTCGATAAACGACTACAATTATTCACACGGGATCTACGGTGGCTCAACACATCGTTTATGTGTGTGCCAAGAAGGGAGGATAGGTTTCAGAGCGATAGAATCATTCACCTTGCCGAATGCAGCTCTGAAAGTCATTTTTCAGGGGTGTACCAAAGTTGCACCCACTGTACCACAGTTACCCAATTTGACGGTATAAGATAAAATCAGTTGCTGAATTCCACGTTAATTCCGTATTGTCTTTTTTGTCATCGATTCATTCGACCAAAACGTCTCCGAGGCCAACTCCGCGGAAATCATGAAATTTCTAACCTTCAAAAAATTGACGCATTGAATTGATCTAAGAACAATCAATTCCATCCGATTAACAAATACCATCCACTTCCTGAAAAAAAAAAAAAAAAAAAAATGAGCCGCATCCAGCAATTTATTCAATTATAAATTCATGAAAAATTAACATGTCTTGAGATACATACGATCTCCAACTCAAGCACATGTTTAATCTACCCAAGTACACTGGTAAAACACTCTGAAGTCAATCCACAAATATATCTATATCCTGGAACCTAGCACAGGTGGGCGCACACACACACTCAGATATACATGTACACACGACACAAGAGGGTCCGCTTTGCACAAAGATTGAGATGGCCAAGCGAAAAAAGGCGCAGCCCAAGCAAAGAAACTTTCTTGCATCCCTCACAACGTTCTTTTTTTTTCACTAACGTTCATAAATCTGCAGTCGACTCTCCACCTCACTCTACCTTATGTTATTCGTCTCTATCGTCTCGAATTTTGAATGCCCGTTTGCAATGTTTCATCTCATCCCCTTAAATTTCACTCATTCAATATCAATTTCGATGATTCCAACACTTTCATCATCAGATTCGAACTCTTATCCAGCCAACAAAAATTTGAAGATACTTTGAGGTATTAAATACTACCAGAAAAAAAAATAGTATTTCAGAATATAGTATCTTGAGTGTATGTACTTGATGTCCAAGAATGAATTGCGTGGGCGTAAAGCATAAAATTGCGGACTCGTTCTCGTCCGATTTACAGACTTTTGAAAAAGAAAGAAAGAGAGAAAATTTGAGTGTACATGTACTCATCTGTATAGTCGGTGTCTCCCTGTCATCTCAAGATTATTTCATTCATGATTCCGGTATGAATACTATATAAATACTACCGGACGGTTCGTTGCGCGAATTAATTTCCCGTCCTCTTTGGTATTATTCTGGAGCTTGTGAGGCTCTTCAATCTTCTTGTTTATACTCATATAAATTACTACCGAGACTGAGATTCTAATTTCTCTAGTGGGAACATGGCCATTGAACTTTCTTTAACAAGGTTGTTAACGATTGTGTTATTATTCACTATGGTCTTCCTCTGCAAAATAGAAACTATTCTTGTAATTCAAAAAAGTTACCGGGCTTTTATTATCATTGGAAAGTGATGCCAAATTTGTTAATTTTGTCAGACATTTGACTAATCAGTTTACATTTCATGCACCGTCATAAACATTGCCACGTCTTTGTCTGTCTTGATGAAAAGATTTTCTAACACTCTTTTTACAGTCACACGTGTTGAACGGTTGAGCTTTTTAAATTAGAAGGTCTGTCAATCGCAAGCTTTATTTATCCTTTCAGTCGAATGTCTTCTGCTAGTGCTTTAGAGCTTTTTTTTGTCGATTCATTCATCCATCACTTTTAAGTCATCAAAATTTTCATATTATTTATGCGACTTTCAGTTTCCATGAGCTTGTGCCAAAATATTCAATCATTATTTCTACTTTTTAGAGTGTTTTTATAGAGACAAAATCGAATGACTTGTCCAAGACCCAGAATCAAAAATCATGATTTCACCTATTTCTTATGCTCTCAATACAAACACGACCATCAGATAATATTCAAACTCGAACAAGCTGCAATCTGGCTATTGAGTTATAATTGCGTGAGGCCCAATCGCAAGCTTATGCGCAACCAATTTATAGAGCGTCGAAGTTTCACGCCAAAAACTCGAGCACACATTCACATATAGATTGAGTAAACGCGCGCTCGCGTTGGATTAACACGTTCCGCTGATTTAATGTGCAGAGTACAGTCTGCTTTACATGTTGTGAGGAGCCCAAATCAGCATAAATCTCGGACTGCTCGTTCTCCGCACTCTTGTGGCAAAGGTATATATATATATAATATAGAAGACATTCACAGGGAGGCCATCAGCAGAGTGAAGCAGAGTGAAGAGGGAAGGAACTGAGAGAGGAGAAATCGGCTTGGCGATCCTCCGAGGCTCGTCTTGAACTCATAAATATTCATATTATGTGGCTGCTTGCTCACTTGCTCGCGCGACTCTCGTTCGATAATTATTCGCCGAATCGACGGGACGACCTTTTCTTTCCACCTTACGCTCGCGCTATTATCCTGCAACACTCCTTCTACATCGAGATTTCAGAGCTTTTGGTATTTGAATCAAGCCATTTTACTAATGGTATTCGATAGACACTAATTATTTCATATCCGGCCAAATACCAGCCTAGACAGTGTAACCACGATGTATGAAACTTGAGAAGAAATGAGTAATAGTACATTATTGCCCTCGGGCGCTGGGACAGTTTATTTCCCGAGCGAAGCGAGGGAACTAAGTCCTCCGCGCCCGAAATGAGCCTCCAAGTACGGGGTAATAATGATTTTTCATCATGAGAACCCTAACTCCCCCATTGATAGCGTCATTATTAGGTTAGAATGATGAAAAACCATTTTAACCTCAAATTATCGAACATTAAATGTACCATCTTAGAATGTTTGTCACTCGTTACTGGGAATCCGGAACTCTAATTAGATTATCCTCAAACAATTGAATTTTCAGTTTCGATTGATCGTATTTTACAACTCGATATCCTGTAGTTTTGATCGAGTTCGATTAATCGAAGCTCGATAATCGGTTCAAAATTCGATTTCTTGAAGTGCAAAGCTTAATTTAGCAGGAGTAATAGTCAAATATTTTATATCGAAGACTTGATATCGAATCGTAGACTTCGACTTATCGAAGCATCGATATTGATCGGTCAAAGCTGAGAAATTGATTAATGATATCTTGAACTCCAGCACTTGAAACAGAACATTAAATTCCTCTCAATCTACACGTCAGAATGTGGAAATCGATAAGTCGAAGTTTTATGTTCCATTGGTGAAACCCTGAAATTCGCCTTTTCGGAGCACAACATTCAATTCCTCTAAATCTCCAGATCGAAACTCAATCTTGACATATCGAAGTTTTGAGATCGATAGATCGAAGTTCGATATTCGATTTGTCAAAACTCGATTTGTCAAATATCGCAGTTTGTCTGAAGCTCAAGACTCTTTCCGAAAATCGTTAACCATTATATGGGAACTTACAATTCGATTGATCGAGGCATGAAAATCGATTTACCTATCGAATTCCGAAAATTCAAGTAATCAAAATTCAAAATTTGACCTTTTGAGGTACGCTTTCTCTAGAATTTTGTGGCTACTTAGAAAGATGATTGGGCGAGGAAAAACTCAGACTCATCACTAATCATCTGGAGGTTCTAGCACCACAAAATTTCACACGGACATGGAAGCCTCGATGGAAGCATGCAAATCTCCATTAAGCGATTTAGCCGAGTCGATTCAAACCTGAATAAGTGAACAGAGCATGTGAGAAGAAAAGAGGGGGAGATAATGTGTGGGGGTGACGGCAACACGAGTTAAGTGTCGTCTCAGGATGAGAGAGGGTACGATCTTGGAGACAGCTCATGGGAGCATCGCATGTATACAGCTCAGGTCCAGTGTATGGTATATAGGGCGTTAAAGACAGCGACGACAAAAGGCAAAGCTCGCGAAAGAGAATGAGCGCGAAAAAAGGGGACCAAAAGGGTCTCCTCTTCGACTTCTCTGCGAGTAAATTAGCATCACTCCCTATTGCGCGCTTTAAAAATAGTAGCTCGTCGCTCTTATGCAGTCAAGATCCTGAGTGTATGTATATAGTGCACTTTGCACACGACAACAAGATCGACATGAAGTGCATGCATATATATATATATATGGAGGAGTCAGTCGAAACGAGTTGAAAAGGGACAAGACGATCAAAGCCTTTCTATATACGACCCTCTCTCACTCGTTTATCTATATATAAAGTTATAAGATCGCGACATTATGCTGTCTTATTGCATATATAACGAGTCTACAAAGGATTAAAAGTTCCCTTCTCTAGAGTTATAATCTGTTCTTCTTCTTTCCTTCCTGTTTCTGTGAGGAATAAAGCAAGGTTTACCGTCACCGCGACGCTTCGCGTATAACACATGTGTTTTCTGTTACGCTCGCTTTCCTGTGGCTTTTCTTTGGTAAGGATTTATACATGTTCTATATAGTATCGAATAGCAGCTCGAAAAACTTAATTTAATTGAGCTTGATGCTCGTTTTTGCGTAAGAGGTTAACCAAACAGGAGAGAAACAGATGGTGCCATTCCTATTAAATGGAACACCGAAGAGAGAGACTATTATCAAAATGATGCATAAAGTAAGGGTCACTTAATCAGCTTGAAAATGGCTAATTTGGGAGGTAGTTGATCGGTTGAGACATAGTTGGTTCCATAATTGTCTCAAGATTTGGATGCTTCCGTGGAAAATTAGCTTGAAACTAATTCATCCTTACTGAAGAGATGTAAGCGTAAAATACACGTAAGTTGATTGGAAATGGTTCATACTGTCCTGGTGTCATTGATGAGCGAATTTTCCGATATGAAAAATTACTCAACCTTTTTTTGAGGTTATTTGACAAAACATCCAGTTTTAGTTGGATTCTGAACCCCTGAAGCCATCGAATAATACGTAATTATGAATATTCACATTGATGCTGGGCTAGATTCGAACCCACTTCTTTCGCGTTAAATCTGGGTCTATGAACACAAGGTTACGGTGGCTTTACAATTTGATACAAAGCTAATAATTAAATTTTTGGTAATCGAAGAATTTAGGCTCCTCCAATCAGAGTTACTTGATTGATTGTCTTCAGTATTCTGTATGAGAATCATCATCATATTTGCTATCAATTTTTTCTAGAAAAAGCTTATCTTTCCAGATGACATCTGTAATTGGTCAGGTTTTCAATGCATAACCAAAAGTAACGTTTTCAAATTTTTTTTTAAAACTATCATCAAAACCAGAAAATGACCTTTTAAGATTGTTCAGGTCACCTCTCCTAGCTTCCGACTGAATAAAATACATCATCAAATATATTTCGTGGTACAACCAAACTTATTTCCGATCCTCAACAGATCGAACACGTGAAAGAAGTCGTTGGAGGGTAAATGATAATTTTCTGAGTTGGGACCCCATCAGATGAGCACTATTACATACCACCTCGACGACATCTATCTATACAGACCAAAAACGTCTATAAATGTGAAAAGTCAAAAAGAGATATATCCATTTCTATTCCTCACCCTATGCTATACATCCATTCGCGGTTGGGGATTCACAATAGCATTTATCTATATAACACCATACACACATCTCGTAACATCTGCTCAGACTCATCTTCATCCCTATACTGTAATAATACTCTACAAGGTTAGTACATGTATATACCATAACCAAAAAGGTGTCAAACTTTTGGATCGATCTCGTATACACATATCACTATATTATATGGTAGATACAAATAGTCATCCCGATCGGAATCTTGTTATTACCCTTGACAAGTCGAATCTCTGCGACTGACTCTTTCTATTCATCGTGGTTTTATATCCCCCTATGTCTCATTCAATGTGAAAACATCGAAAGTTGTATAGTGTCACATAGAATTTGAGATTGAGGGGAGAAGAAGCTTATTACCTTTACCGAGTCAAATTTGTTGGGGTATACACACGTCTTTGAGGTTAGAATATCCAAAATGCATGGATATAGTCACTACCAATACTCGTCTATGAGAAATTCAAGAGATGAGAGTGTCGAAGCAAAAGCATAGGATTATTCATCAGATCAAAGAAGTCAAAACCTTACACGCGTCAATAGACCAGGCGCTGCTCAATCGTGCAGAACATAGCGTCGAAGCTGCAGAGAGAAGTTAGTAGTAATATACTTAGAACTGATGCCGGAGAGTGCATATAGATGAACCTTTGAAAGCATAAGCGGTCTTCTTCTATCTCTTCTACGACGACGACGTATACAAAGCATTTCGACTTTGTCTCTCTTTTCGTTTCCCTAACATGCATGCATGCTTCCATGCATCAGTCTGGCATCATACGCTTTGTTGGTCGTTTTTACCTGCTGTCGGCATATAGAGATGTGCTTCAACTAGTCTGCACTTTATAAGTCATCTATATCATAATATATACTAGTTCAACTTTGCAACGAAGACATCTTTTACGACTTGCAAACGCTATACCATAAGTAGTTCTCGAATGCTCACTTTTGAAAGTCAAAAATTTTGTGTTGTAGAGGTATGTGGTAGTATAGAAATATACATAGAAGTAGGAAGGCATGTGTCTGCCATATGGACTTATATTAAGGTTAGGCATAGTAATACTTGCCTTGTCTTGGTGGAATCGCTTCGATAAATATTATTTAGCTGTTCACTCTTTGATAGTAGGCGCGAGCTACAGCTCTGTATCATCATCATCATCATCATCATCATCATTAACATCAATGGCAACTTAGGTGAACAACACTCTGACTATACAATGTTGCATAATTGCATGTTGCTGTACGTCCGTGGTATGCCACTGTATACTTATGAAAACATGATTTTGCAGAGCGCTTCGAACAAATCACAAACACAATTTTCATCACTCTCATCAATTTGTCGGAGTTGTTGGCTATTTCAGCAGTGACATCCATTGATTCACTGGTACTGGAGAGCTATTAGTAATCGAGATATAGTCATAGTTTCTACTGATCATCATTGATGCTCGATCACATGCGCAAACGGCTTTCGCATTTCCGTTGGCTACTTGAAATAACTCATCCACTGGCAATATTCGCTGACTGATTAGGGGTACTTCCTAGTGAAGTAGAAATAGCTGATAGTTGACTGGTTACTTAAATTGCAAAAGTGATACTCGCTGTGATAGATAAGCGATGCTAGCTGGTTTAGTATTGGTATGCTCTGATTTACTAGTGTAACATTTACTCATTCATTTCTGGTCCACGATAATCTAGCAGTGTCTGTTGATCCATGGGTGATATCAACTAATTCACTAGTGATACTCACTGATAACTAAAGCTCACTATCAATTAATCAATTCACTAGCGGTTCTTTGTGAATGTTCAATTACATCTCCTAATTTAATTTTAGTACATGCTATTCCATCATGAAATAGTGCCTGTTGATTCACTACTAACTCTAATTTAGTGACTATCCAGACCCGGAATCACCGTTATTGGCGCCAGCCAGTTCATTAGCAGCACTCTGAAGGTCACCAATAACATTCACTAATTGACTACTGGTAGTCATTGATCCTTTAGTATCACCTGTTGATTTATAAGTGATACCAAGCGATTCACTAGTGTGATTCTCACTGGCACATTAGTAGAGCTAATGATTGGTCAATGCTTTTTTCTGAGGGTTAATAATAGTCCATGGTCTACCATAACATTCACAGATTCACCTCTACCATATACTGGTCATTTAGTACTGTCTGTTGATTCATATCTAATAGTAATACTAACTAGCTCACTAGTGATAACTTACTAGATCCATCAGTGGTCCCAGACGATTCATCTTCTGTACTCTTTGGATCACCAATGAAATTTCTTGAATCACCACTGATACGCGACATTGGTTGATACTTGTATCTGATTCATTCTTTATACTAATTGACTCATGAGTAATACTCAATGATTCACGAGTAATACTAACTGATTCAATATGGGCGCTATCCACATCACTAATATTGCTATCTGATTCATCAGTGGTTTTCGTTGGTTCACTATTAGTACTTCCTGATTCTACTACTAACTACTAATACGAGATCTGCTAAATGATCAGTGGTCCTAGCTAGTTTACCAGTGATTCATTAGTAGAGCCTTGGTACTGTCTTTGAATTAGTTATCTTTACTAATTGACTAAATAGCGATACTCGTTTGAGTCATTAGTGTGATTTTACTAATCCACCCCAAGCACCACTTCCTGATTCATATTCAATGCACCCTGATTCAACAGAAGTATCCGCTAATTCATCAGTGATACTCAATAATTCGTTACAGTGTCTTAGTCAGTACGATCTGTACCAAATTCGTCATTGCATTAACGATTCCGATTGATCACGGCTAAAACAGTCATTAAACGTACAAAAAAGTGTACTTAACACGCGTAACAAAGGTAGCACAACCAATGAAATGCAATAAGCATTAAAACTCTCGGTATCCACTTGCGGTCTTAAACTCGCGTATCTTCTATAATAGAGTTTGTACTTCCCCTTTGCAGTCTGTAGCAATTGTTCTCTCGCTCTATCGTATACAAACTTTCACGAGGGGAGTCTTCAATAAAGACCCGTGAAAGAGAGAAACAGTATAGGCGCCTCCTAGCCAATATATACGTTTATGCAACGAATTATATGTATAAGAGATGACGATGGCGCATCTTTTGAGCATCGCATCGTCGTCGTCGTCGTTGGATGTTGAGTTGACGGATAAAGATAGATGTATCGTAGCTTCCGGCGCATCATCAGAGCAGCTTCTTGCATGGCGTTAACGAGTCGTGCGCGTGCAACACGTGCGCATCTATATAATGTTGGCACCGGAAGATAAGATACCTCACTGAGCCATAGACGTCGACGCGAGTCGTCAGCGCATCATTCCGACTTACATCTTGTGATGTTGGGGAGGGATTTTGAGGCTCATCTACTACTTACGGTATGAGATGACGAATGAGCTTTCAGGATGGATGACTTGGTTGATGTGCAAGCTTTATTTTTTCTTTATGTCTTTTACTCTTGGTGTGTTGTAGCGATGAAAAAATGTTGTGAGCGCCGGCTTTATAATTTAAGGCTTCTTCTATGGAGCGTGAATCTCGTATGGCCAAGTTGAGCAATTAGTCTTGTTGCAGCTGCGAGTATGGGTTTTGACAACTTGCGGCTGGCTGCTTTGAGTGTTCTCAATGAGTCTTGGAATGTGTTCAAGGTTGGAATTTACCGCATCGTTATCATTCATTCTTGTAAAGAGTTTTATGCAGAATTGATCATTGTTAAGTGGATGGTTAGGTTCAAGTGTGTACAGAGCTTTCGAAGAAATTTTTAATTGTTTTGGTCTAAACTTATTGATATTTTTCAGTGCGGGATCTTATAATATTCGATAGCCTTGAAGTGATACCAGTGAGCACTCAACTGTCATTTTTTAATTGGAACGGTTGGGGAAGCCGGCTTTTACGACCGTTAAAGAATGCTTCAATTCGGTATCAACTAAGGCATCATTATGAATTTGATGACTTTAACCGAATTTCCAAAATCAATAGGGAACGCCTATCAGTATCGGTATTCAAATCCATTCCTCTATTTTAGGTTCAAAACCCTTAAATTTCACCAGGCAACTGGCCAGTTTATACCTAATTCTATGCGTCACTTTAAGGCGATGCGGTCGCCGTGCAACCCGGGAATTATATTTCATTTAGATATACCTCAAAATTTTGATGATATGAACTTTGAGACCAGTTGTCCATTACGTATTATCATCTGAATTGTGGTGGATAATTCGTCATTTTTCATTAATCCCAAGACTATCGGTGATGAACGAGAATAACTTGCACGCGGGTACTTCTTAACCTACAAATTGGCACATTTTTGTTCACAGAAATCTCGAAATCTTTTCCAATTTGGCCTAAACGAAGAGTTATCCAGGCCAAGTTAGATGATTACAAAGCCTGGATAACTCGCCGTTTAGCCCGAATTGGAAAAGATTTTGAGATTTCTGTGAACAAAAATCAGCGTGCACGGTGACCGCATCGCCTTAAATACTGCAAGGTTTAATAACCTGTAACAAACGCTGGCACCGTTCATCTTCCAATTCCAGAGACATTAGAAACGGACTATGCTTTTCTATATCTACATCAACAGTAGCAAAGTTCCCTCTCAAAGTACGACTTTACAAATCTCGAAATAGAGCTTGCAAACGTTCGGCGACATCGCACAAACGCTATACCGCGCCGCCACGCCACCGGTTATGTTTTCGTAACAATTACCGTCTCCCCGGCGGCTCATCGCTCAAGCGTCTCGTTATATTTCCCCTTAACGGCATCATGGCGCCTCCAATACGCAAATTATATCTTCCTCCCATTTTCGACTTTATCATCTACTCTATATCTCAAAGCCCATCATCGCAAAGAATTATTAATTTTTTTGTATTCAAGTAAATGGTGGTAAAATAATAATAACACGATTTTTTATTTTTGTAATTTCAGATTGTCAAGTGGAACAAGTGTTGGCAGCCCATCGGCAGGGGCTGCAAGCGTTAGCAACGGCGTCGATTCAGGTGGAACTGGTGAGGCGGGTGGCGGTGGTGGTGGCGGCGCGCCGAACAGTGACGGTGGCCACGCTGCAAGCGATTTTCTGCGCAGGAGCCACCCCCTGCCGGAACACGCTCCATTTCATCCTGCCTATAGTAGGCTTAACTACATGGACCACCTTTATCAACAATTGCAGGCCTCCACGCACAGTCCCAGCGCCTCCTTACACGGTTCGTTTTTTTTATTCATTTATTATTACACATCTTCCTCTTGGAATTTTTATGTTGCGAACGATTGCTAGCTTTCATTCATGAGATTTGTTCATCAGATGAAGTCAAATTCATTTGATTGCAAGCTTTGGTGCAATTACGAGCTTGAAATGGATTCCTCAACATAATGATTCATTTTAGTTATGAGAGATGAAAATTTTTACTGACTGGAAAGTGTTTCGTATGAAACTGTTTTTCATACGATCAGTCTTGGTTTTGAGATTTTATGTTCTATTGTTATCTAAGACAATCAGAATGCGTATTAGGCCATGAAGACTTTGGAATACTCTAAATTTCGAGTTTGTCAGAAACTTCTGTCAGGATTTAGATGCCAATTTTGAATGAAAATTTACCTTGCTTGATCTTGAAACTTTTGATCATATTTCTTATCAAGTTCATAAAAAGTCCGCCGTTGTCTGGAAAAAATTTCGGTAAGCAACCAAAACGTACGCGCTGTGTCGTCCCGTAGTCTTTCCTTTAATTTTTCAGCATAGGGCAACCAATGCGCTCCTTCTGGTCCTGGCTGAAAATAGAAAGTTGGCGTTTATTCGCCTTAATGCTAAATATTCTTGTCGAACATCAGAAAATTGGATTATCAAACCCCTTTCAACATTAGCCCCCAGATGATCATGGTCTTCAGAAATATCATGCAATTTTGATGAACCAATTCATAAGTAAAGGTCGTTACCTCGCAAGCTTTCAATGTGAAGCATTGTATACAGAGATGAAAAATAATCCTCTTTCAAGATATCTTGTATCTCTCGTGAATCGTATCATTGTTTCGTATAAAAAAATCTGTCTGCAAATAATCTATGGACAAGTATATAGAATCATCACATACGGGCGGATACATTCTCAACTCTTTCAACTTCGCAGTGTTGCGTCATTCAAGATTGCCCGCATTTCCTGCGACAATTCGATTCAGATAGACGTTCAATGGTGATATAGAATAGTCTGCGAGTTTCAGATGCCACCGAACGATATTGCTAAGATATTAGTGTATAGAATATCGAGTTCGATGAATGGCAAACGCATCGGATTGCAATATACAGCTTTGTAATTTTATAACGTTGAATTGATGGGCTGCAATGACGGAGTAATGAATGCATCGGGTCTTCGTAACTGGATATGTCGCACTTGAAATATTTGGCAGTGCACTTGAATTGAATTTTTCTTCATTCATTGTTCCTAAGAGCTGATTGACTCGTTTACTTTGCAATCTGATTTTTTGTCTCAATAATCCATCTCATACGGAAATTATTAAGAACAAGTGTAAATATGGGCTATGGCAAAGTCAAATCCTGAAAGCCAGGCCGTAATCCGTTCCAAAGATAAGTGTCGAATTTCACCCGGCCAAATGGCTTGGAATTCCACATTCATCTAAAGAATGTATTTCTAAAGGGTGCTATGAAACCAATTGTGTCAATTGAATATGTCCCACGACCGTAGCGCTCGTAACGGATTCCCTACTGAACTAGAATCATGCCCAATGCATAAGTATACAGGGTGTCTACCACACCGGGAAAACCGGGAGAACCGGGAATTGTCAGGGAAAATTTTTGTGTCAGGGAGAATTGGGAAATGTCAGGGAAGTGCGTTTCAAAATCTGGAAATTTCGTTCAATTGAAGGCGAACTTGCACGGCGCAAGGTGTGGATCACAACTGCTAGTCAATTCTAATTAAAACAAACTGGCAACATCAAAACGCAAATGGGAACATGAAATGATTCGACAGATTAAGATGAAGGTATCATGACATTTATGGTTGTGTCGCATCGGAGCTGAACTCGATTGGGGATAAACAATGAACTCTGTAGAGTCTGCAACTTCAACATTTAGAAATTTTGATACAATCCAGAGCATAATTTCCGATGAGTTTCTCAGAGCAAAATTGACTGTTCTCAAACGTTTTCAAGTGCCACCCAGCCTTTCCTTACAGAGTTTCAATCAAGAGACCCAAAAGTTCCTTTCCTGTTTGAGAGTTCATCATCGCTATATGGGTTATTATGAGATAACTTATGCGTTTGATATCCTGACCTCGCATTCATATGAAACGACCAAATATGATGAATCTAACAATGATATCTGGCGAATCGAACACTGTGCAACATTCGGGTCCATAATTTTTCTTACAGTCAACTCTCACCGTGAGAAAGTACTGTGTATTCGGAAAAAAAAACTATCCGTTTCGGTTTACGCTGTTGAGTTCAGTCTTCATGCCAAATGTCTTTACCGTGGCATGTCCTTACCATGGCAAAAATATATCGAAAATTGCTCATATCTTTCACGACGATTGGCTAACGTCTCTGCCCGTCTAGGAATTGCTTTTGGATGTCAGATTGATTGGGAAAACACCTCGGAAAACACCTATGAGCAGTCAAACTGCAGCTATATTTCAACTAGTCAATTTTTGGTCCAAATCCCGACCTCCGCCATTTTTGCCCTCGAAATACCTAAATTATTTCATAATTACCCATATGTAGACATCCTCGAGCGAATTGTGAAAACTGATAATTTGGAAAAACATGGGAGAAATGTACTGATTATCAATCTTGAGGACGATTCCAATTTATTTGCAGTAGCATGATAGTATAACATGTGTGAAATAGTTCTTACATATATGCTCCACAAAACTAGATTGTTCGAGAGTAAAAGATGCAAAAGTACACCGCATTTCTTCATTCTACGTTTTTCCGAAATCCGAGAGTAAAAGATGCAAAAGTACACCGCATTTCTTCATTCTACGTTTTTCCGAAATCAGGGGAAAATCATCAAAATGGTCAGGGAAAACCGGGAATTATCAGGGATTTTTCATAGGGGCTCGAGGTAGACACCCTGGTATACCTTTATCGATGTTCATGCTACAGCTGTTAGGCATGAATCTAGTTCACGCGTCAACCGCCTCATAAAATTCTATACGGAGAAATTGGCGCTGAAGTCGAGGGACATGTCGAATTTCCCAGAGAAAAAATTATTCAGACAAGGTTTACTCGACACCTCGTATGTTGCCGCTCATGAGCAGACGACGTTTGTGTACTTCTCTTCGAGATCCTTTCTTGTAGGAAATTGACACATTTGGCTTCGTAGCCCCCTTTAGACATGCATTCTGTTTAGGTCCATGTTAAAATCCCAAGTCATTTGGTAGAGTAAAAATGGACATATCCTTCGAATGGACTTAGAGCTTTTGGCGGACTTCAGCGTCACCTTTGTATTCTTCAATGTTTTGCATGTCTTTGATTTGCAGTACAGAAAATACTTCATTACGTCTTGAAACATTTTTTCAAAAGATTAGAAGATTTTTTTTGATTTTCTCAGATTTCTCGCTTCCATCAATAAAAATATTACGAAATGTTGTCAGCGATCCATGAATAGATGTTACCAGTGAGCAAAATAAGAAATTGAGCCCTTTCCTTATCAATATACTAGGATATGATTGATACAACATGTATGAAGAATTTGAGAATATCGTAATAGTGATTGCACTTTTTATTACAGGACTGGGTTTGGGGGCGGACTATCTTCTACACGCGGCCGGGCCTGGAAGTACGATAGCATCTTCCGAATTTCTCTTCTCGCATGATGGTAAGTTTTGTCATTCGGTTGGATTTTGCATGCAGCGTTGAAAATCATCACTGTCCCTAAATTCTGAAAGAATTGAGAGTCACGAAGTGGTGATGGTTTCATATTTTTATTGCATAAAATTACCACCAAGTTCGTGACTATTCGAATAATTTTTGAGATATGTTAGATCTGGAGGTGTGAAATACGGATTTCATGGCGGAAACAATAAGCATCATTCCCAGTGCTCAGACTAGTGTGAAAACTACAGAATAAATTCTAAAAATCCGACATCCTCTCAGCGTTTCCACCAAAATACGAACGTATTCATGATAAATCTTTGATTAAAATTCCTAAAATCCGGACCTGTAAAATTTCCAAGCTAAGGTAACTCACATTGTCTCGTAGTTTTTTTTTCTTGAGCTTCGAAAGAGGTACATCATTCAATCTTGTAATCTGTCCCACTCACTGAGAAAAAAAATTTCTTTCTTGAAACCCTTGATAAACTTCCACCCCACAAAAATTTCATTTCGAATTTCAACCTACAATTAAATCATCTTTCTCAGAGCTCATACCAGAAATTCTGGACAAGAAAAGCTCCAGTCGGATTGCCTCAAGTCCCAATGCAAATGAGACGTCAAGAAAAATTGTCTGCTTCAATGCTCTGTCCCTTGATACTCTCTTCAGTTCACTCGTGACGAGAATTACAAGTCCACACCATACCCTCATACTATATATATTTATATATCGTCCAGTGTATAGGCATTCGATAATTAAGGGTACAAGTTGGTTCAGCAAAAAGCTTGGGACGAATTGAGACGACTACCCGAGAGTTACCAGACCAAAGTCAGCTTCTTGCATCGTGATAAAATCCAATGGATAGCCTCATCCACATACACACATACACACACACTTATATTTATCCCCAAGTGCATGTGTGATACATATATAATGTATAGAGACAGTAGCCCAGAGGGTGAGAAGTACATGAACGAATCGTGGATATAATTCAGCTCGTTAGCTACCTACCTAGCCTAACTTATACGAATCTTTCAATTTGATTGTGTGTGTGTATGTGTATGTTGTCTTGTGCATAATTGAGCCTATATATACGCGCGGGCGACACGACCTCATTAACACCTTAGCGCCGAGGAAGCTGATGCCTTCTTATATCTGCTTTTGCCCATCGCCCTTCAGATTATACATATACATATATGTATATATGTATCCCATAAGTGGATAGTAGCCTATAGGCATTGGAAAATTGGTTAGAATGATATTGAGAGTGTCTATAGTAAGAGTGGGAGAATATGATATGAGATTTGAATGTGTAGGTATAGAATGGTTTACCGTGATCGTGAGGTGAATTTTTTTTTTTTTCGTCACCTTTGAATCGATTATCGAGAATTGCAACTTTGGTTTATCTTGGTTAGCATACTAGATTTTGTTCTCACGGTTTGTCTAATTCGATGAATGAGTTATTTTAACTGATCGTTATCATGACAGAAAAATTTAATTGGTTTTCATTTTTTTTATACCTTTTCTGTGTTACCTACGCCATACATTTTGAATACATTATTTTTTAAAAATGACTATCCTTCAAATTTTCACTTCTTATAACCATAATCTTATCTCTAAAGTACTGCCATAACCTATGCCGGATAATATAGTAAGATTCATAAAGCTCCTGAAAATAACAATTTCCTCGTTCGAATTGAGATTTTAAAATTCCCGCCCTCGACATTGATTCCGGATATTTCTGCTCAACCGATTCCCCATTTCAACGCAAGTCAATCGGCTCCTCATGTATAGAGTGATCATTTCCAAGCTTCACTGATTATACATCTTCGAGTTGAGTCTTGAAACGGGAGAAAATTACTGCTTACGAGAAGGTAGATCGAACGCGAGAGAGAAAAAGGTATGTACCATGTGTACTGAATCGAAGAACACAGTAAATTTTTTGCAAATTCTTGTTTTCGATGAGAGTCAGTCTGCATATCTCATAATCATTCATTTCCACATTTTAATTCTAAATCTTGAGAAAAATTAAATCCAAATAGATTCTGTGAAAAATTCTGGAACATGCCTTTCTGTCTAATTTATCAACAAATACTAAGCCGTCGATTCAAAATTATAAGCCGACTAATCCTCGTTTTCATATAGACTGAGCAATAGATCTTCAATCAAGTAAGATTGATATTCTATTCCGAAGTTGTTCCGAAATTTTGTTCCAACAAAGACGCACAATTCCACCTTGAATTTTCAGGAACCAATTGTGAAATTTGCTGTCCTCTGGAACCAAATAGTATCAATCCCCTGAAAAATTCGAAAGTGTACATTTTACTTAATTGCTGCCTTTTAAAAATAACCATGCGAGTTGTTAATGGATTCAGGATATGAGCCAAGCAGATCTAACATTACCGGCTCGATCATAGCAAAATTGAATCTGTCAGTGCAAGCGTATGGGTCAGTTTATGTTGGCATGAGTGAGGAATCAAAATTTGTTGCAAGATTTATGTCAAGTTACACGAATCAGCATAGAAAATTACACAAAGTCTAGACCGTGGAATTTTCTAACCTCACTTGAATTTGTTGAGTCACGAGTCAACAACTGGCAATAGATTTTAGACATGTTCAATGTTCCATTCACGCGATGTGGTGATTGTCAAAGTATAACCTCAATGGCCGTTTGTGGATAGATAGATAATTGGAACAACAGATCGATCGGATAGTGAGGTTAATCAGGCATCAAAAAGCCATCTCAAAAAACCACTACAGACTCAATAATTTCACACAAATATTTGATCATACCCCATCGGATCTGAATGTACCTCTTCGTTTCTCCGATTCACCATACTCGGCATTCGAAAAGTAAGAATAATCCTGCAGCCGCAAAAGTTGACCGTCACTCAAATCTATTCAAATATTTCTCGCGAAATCCCACAAGTAACAAAACGTAGCTCCCCTAAAAGCTACTTTACATACACACATACACACACACACATACATACAACTATACAAGAATCATGCAAATGCAATTGACCAAACTCCCCATGAATATATAAATAATACACTCGTTGATGTACCTTTTCCGCAATATGCACATAACCTTCAAGAAAACGTATACATAACCGTTGCGGTATATACGCTCAATTACGGCAAACCTAAGTATATACTATAACCTCTTCATTCCTCTTGATGCGCATCATTTGAGTCTTAAAAGCTTTTGAAAAAGAAAAATCTGCAGCATATCCTCGGTACATACCAACAGAATAAGAAGAAAAAGAAAAAAGATGAAGAAGCTATATCCACCAAAATGGCACGCTTTACTCTTAGCAGTGTAATATTGAGACATAAAACTCGTAATATCCTCAGCGAATGGCACCCATCAATTTATTTCACCGATTACAGTTTTGAGCTCGCAGACTCATCAGGTGTAATATATATATAGGTTAGGATATGAGGTACGATGTAACGATATATATAAACAATGTATAAGAAGAGTACCAGTCGTGGAGAAAGAGTATACAGTGTCGATAATAACCGCAGTTTCACGCTCGATCGATTGTGGAAAGGGTATATGTGCACTGCAAGTGCATCATCAACATTATGGGAATCGTCTTCGGGGGGCATCATGTATATTATATGTATGTATGAAAACAGTTCATCTGAAAGTAATGCACTCACGGCGGTGGGCTAACGTAACCTAACACTTGCCAATGAAAGTGGAGATTTTTGGCGCACTGGGTGTCGTACGGACAAACCTACTACAATGTATAGTACAGATTTATAGGTTAGATTTGAGAATTTTTTCTCATACTGTAAACGTTAGAAACAATGCGACGATCGTATGTAGATATTGTTATGTATAGAGGGCACCCTGCTGTATCAATTTTGGAGGTTATTAACGAATCTGGACTTTGAATGAAAATAAATTGACCCTTGTACCTTAACCTGTACAGCAAGGGCGTCTTTATTATGTATAGAATAAGAAAGAATGAGTGAGGTGGACGCGGACAGAACTATATACGCGAGGTGTTCATTGTTTTGAAAACAAATGTAAAGCTATGTGCGGTCTCCACCCGCGGCTTGCTGAAAGGATTTATATCGCGCAGCGTGATTTTGTGTTTGCCTTTAGTCTTTTACAGAAGATGTGTATATAGACCGCCGCGGGTGTTTTTCAAACATCTCGTTGCTTTCGATATACATAATGCTGTAAAATGCCGCTTGCATCAAAGTGGTAATTAAAATTTTTCGAGGGCCAATTCAACCCCTTTCAGAATAGTTCAGGTTCAAGATTTTAAACTCTTCAACTACTGTGTACTACGTGAGGTTTTGGTAAATTTTGTGGAGCTTGTCGTGGCTTGTAATAGTACGATCAATACCTGGCATGATTCAATAAATTGATTTTTATCAACTAGGGAGAAAAAGTAGGAGACGGAATTTGCTTTCTGCTCTTTTTCTTGAAAAACTGGATTTCAAGTGGAGTAAATATAGCATACAAATCGCCAAACCTATGAATAACTTTGTAGAAATTGAGCACAGATATGCTCAAGATTGTTGAAGAATTTTGAGGTTAGGTTGTCATAAAATCGAAAAAAAGTTTCCGACATCCCAATTTGAGTAGGTGATGTCATTCTTTAGGTCTGCCAATTTTCATCTTTCAAAAGTGATCTAACATCCAAAATTGTACGACTCAAACCTAACCTCAACATCATAACATTCTCTGGAAGATATATAGATTTCACTCCCTTCACATACTGTTGTCATTGGATTTACGTTTGCAACACTCAAATTCCAATTCCACAGTGGATAATCATGCCAATTAGTTGATTCTTTCATCCGTTTTTCAAAACTTCCCGAAATTTTGTGCACCACCCAACAGCTCAATCCAAAGAATCACAAATTTCGAGTATAATGTAACTTGAAACCTCTCTCCTCACATCACTATCGTCTCACCAAATTCTTCTCTCTGCACATACCCGCATCATACAGCAAACTCGGCGCGACTGATGTGCAACTCGAGATGTTAGTTAGACATTCAATGGCGAGGACACTTTTGTTGCTCCTTATTGTCGTCCATGGCGTAGACTATGAAACGGCGAGTATACGCAGTCGACCGACCATACAGTCTGCGGTTTCTGGGCAAATCGCCGAGACCACAGATTCAACATCTCATTTTTCCTTCTTTATCCCTATTATACCTTACCTTTCCGTGTACCATACCATAACCCTTAAATCTCCATATCATTCTTGCATCTTGTCATTTTCCAAAACCGCATCAATCGAAATCATGCCGCTACACACACATACCAAAAACTCATCATCGATGTACTTCATATATATCAGCAACATTAGCGGCGATAACGTCTCAATTACTGATGCAAGAAGAGTCCTCTGCGCAAAACGCGTATCCGATTATCTGCGACGCTCTCGAGTATATATAAGCGTAATTGCGCTAATGGCACCACCCGTGTATGTATGTACCTCGAGATGAGCCAGACTTCTCGACTAATTTATGGACGGAAATAAGTACATGTGCATCAGTTGGGCTTTGCCTCTTTTGCTTCTGGTAAAGATATTCTACCTTATCTCTTAGTTGTGGTCTATAGACTCTTGGTGCATTCTCTACTGGTGTATGGACTTATGAGCAAGCAATTAGAGGTTAGGTTTGAGATTTTCTTCTTCTTTGTCGTCATCTTTGGTTGCGATAATTTCAGTCGTACTCATTTGGTTTTTCTGAGCTTTTAATTGAGATGATTAGTATCTCAGTCGATAATGAAGTGAAAAAATTCACTTTAAATTGATACTTTGATTCATTACCTTGATCTTAGAGTGATAGTATATAGAGTATCGGTGAAAAAGACAAGGTTAACGCATGGCTAAATGTGTATTTTAATATGTTCCAGGTTCAAGGTTGGGCAGTCCTAGGGCATCAGCCATAAGGGCCAGTCGAAAAAGGGCATTGAGTAGTTCGCCGTACTCTGATCGATTCGATATCGATAGCATGATTCGATTTAGTCCCAACAGTCTGGCCTCGATTGTCAACGGTTCCAGGAGTAGCAGTGCTAGTGGCAGTTACGGTCATCTCTCAGCAGGTTTGTATATTTATTTCAAATATCTTGAAATCTTCTTGTCAACGTGTAATTTATTACGATTTCCATCATGCAATGTTCGAAGATTGACACTCTCGCACGGATGATTACATTACCGTCTGCTACTGTACAGATACGTCAATCTTGATACTTGTATTAGGTTATGATGACTGGAACTGTAAGTAGCCTATCGGATGTTTATTTTTGAATGGGAATCTACTTTCTTGGTGATAATACACATTTGGATGTCTCGTACTCAAATAGATCACTCTGTCAGTTCTCACTCGTGTAGCGCAATATTTGAATCTGCTATACCGTGATAGCGTCGAATTAAACTGTTCGTGGGAAAACTAATTTCTCTTGCGTGCAAATATTTGCTGGACTTTTTTTTCTAATACGAGTGTTTGAAAAATTGTGTGGTTAGAAAATTTTCCATGTCACGTATTGAGTGTCATAAATGTGTCACAAGACTTCGGCATATAAACACGTCTATAATCCGTGGATGGATAAACAGGTGATTCCGAGTCCAAGTGATTAGGCGTTCTGAAATTGAATTAGCTAATAAAAATATTTTCTTAACCATGCCATTGCATTGGAATTCTCAACACGTTAAAATGATATCGATTTTCTATTGAAGTCGTTTTCCACATGTGTTGTCACTCCAGTGCATGCTTCATTGTCCCATGGCATTGTAATTGATTTTCGCCTGTCGGAAGGGGCGATGATTATATGACTTGAATCCTTATGAATTCTAAAACTTGCGGATATCAATCAGTTTAAATACGACCAAAATTTGGAAGATATTCTGAATTCTAATCTGGTCGATTTCAAACGTTACAGTGCTTAATCGTAAACTTACCGACATGAAGGTTCTCTACCTTGCCGGCATCCGTCTTGGAATCATCAAAAATAAAACAAAACGATTCTTCGGAAAATCAGGTCTGCCTTCACTTTCATTTTGCCAAGTACCTCCATTTTGCCAAGTTTTAAAAAAATCAATGCAGAACTTTCAGAATGATTTTATAAATGATCATTAGCAAGGTGAGTAACTCTAAACGTCGGTAAAAAAAAGAATTTTCGTATGCATTTAATACCTTCAACGCAATTACCAAGAAACTCACATCACCCAATACGTCGAAAATCAATTACTCGACAACTACAAGGTCTTTGAATTGCCCAAGCTCTCCTGTCACACGTTCGTACATCCCAATAGTCAAAGCAAATTCGTATGCAAACCCTAGTGCGAATGAATGCCGGAAGCAGTAGCGTCAACGCCAACGCGCATCGACTGTAAAGCTCAAAGCAAGCTGCACACATGGTTGCCAAGAATTATCTTTCCTTGTATCTGACGCGACGATCGAGCTTGAAAAATCGCGCCATCGCGTATAGACAATCTCTCGCACAGCTGCATGGCACTATTATACACAAACCAGGATGGTCGCGCCGATCGAGAGCACGATTTCAGATAGCCGTGATGGTGTATGTACTTTGCCTATGCTCTTACGATGATCAGGCTATTCCAAGAGAAATACAAGGGCAGATCGTGCGGAGGTTGAATAATGTGAACGTTGTCTCTTGATCGGTATCTTTTAAGTATTGAGTTTTTCACCTTAGGTTTTGGGAGTAGGTTGATCGCATTAGATCGGTGCTGTTCGTTATTGCGAAATTCTGTATCAATTACAAAGTTTCTCACTCAAGGTTCGTCAAAATCACATAATTCCCAAATTTCCAAATTCACGCCAAAGAGAAAGTTTCATTGAAATCAACATTTTTGGTTGATCATTAGCCTAATCAAGTACACCTTTGTCAAAGATTTCAATAGGTGGAGGCCTAGAAATGAAATGATTGAGTCCAAGGTCAACGGTATTGATCCTTAGACATTTCCAATACTAAGATAACTCACTGAAAAGTCACTAACTTATAAAAATGAGATTACCCCAAAAACTAACCTCAAAATCTTTTATTTCAGCGATGAGTCCAGCTCTAAGCACGTACCCTGGCATGACGCCACATTTGCAACAGCTTCAAGCTCACCTTTTGCGTAGTGCTGCCGCAGCCGCCCTACTACCCCCAGGTCCATCGCCAACCTCGGGAGTGCCTCAGCATCCGCACAGTCACGTGCACCAACCGCCCCCACCTCCACCACCGCAGACACACTTGCACGGCCTACCACCCGGACACACACAGCTATATCCTGTGTCACCTCATGCTCCACACATTAATCACGCAAGCTTGCCAACTACAAAAAGCGAAGTGAGTATCTTTCATATTGGTACCTCTGTGGGCTGAAGTTGTATGATTGTGAGGTTAGGTTGGAAGCATTCGATCCAAGCAGGTTTCAGGCTTGAGATCTTTCGATGGTTTTAGTATAAACACGTCTTGCAGATATCTTACATGATTTTTTTGAACGGTTGAAGGAATGACGATGTTTTCATCGAAAAACAATCGAAGAAAACATTTACAGCCCCAACTCGGTATTTGTACAAAAATCTCAATACCTTTTAAGAATAGATTTTATCGTGTCTCTGATGACGTACCAAACAATGTTGTAGCGCCCCATTGAGCACTCAATAATCGAGTTGAGACAACAAAATGAATGTGACTGTTATAGTCCTTGACGTTCAAAAATGAAGTCACTTGAGGAACTTTTACTCTTATTATACGCAACAAGGGATCTCAGATGATGATGTTGGAACCCTCAATGATTTTCTTAGCTATCTGAAAAATTAAAGCATATAGTTTTATTTGCTATCGTTAGTTTGTGGAAAATATTATAATTTTGAAAAGAACAATATTCAATCGTATATATAATTCTTTTGATTTGAGGTTTACCGTAAAAACTTATCACAAGCCTCTTAAATTGACATTTTTCAACCATAACCGACACATGTAAGTTTATTTCATTGATTGATTTCAATGTTTCCATGATAACTCAAAATTTTGTTCCCACGATGACTCTTCTACATTTCTCAAAACAGTTAAAACAAATAATAGTTTAGCAAAAACGTAAAACAGCTAAGAAATCATCTCATTGTCCATCTAACATTATCTTCATATCTCAAAGAATAACTTAACTCAACGTTTTCGTAGAAAAAAAAAAGAATCACTTTCTCTTTAAACCTAATAAATTGTCCGGTACCAGTTAATCCACCGCATGTTTTCCCCCAAACCACCACGTGAAAGGGGTTGCAAGCATCAACCACACAAAGAGTATAAATCGGTAAGATCGGACCCAAGAGAAACCCCGGACAAGTAATGGCCTCGAACAAATCGGCGCCAAAGCGGCTCTCTCGTGAGATGCACTGCACCATATATACTCCCGCATCATCGCCAGACAAGGCCCCAAGTGCATGCAGAGAGATCGTATTACCCCCCGCACCTCTCGTCGTCGATGCTCCGGTTACAGCAATACGATTTTCGTTTGCTTTTTTCTTCCCTCCAAACATTTTGTCCTTTTTTTTTTTAATCTCAACCAACTCTTCCTTCCTCGACTCTCTCACATGATCTCCCACACTCTTGATCTTCCAAAACCCCTCAATCTCTTGGTGTACCAAAGCCGACCATTTATGTACAGTTCTGATTTATGTTACCAAGCTTGTCCTCCATTATTTGGATGATATTATTTGGCCACCATCGCTAGCCAAAATTATCAATTATTATAGAGACATTCTTGGCTGCGTATTTTTCAATTTTACGTACCTAAAAATCGAACAATGTTGGCAGACCTAAACATACACTGCTCAGGATATCGATATGACGAATCGGCAAAATCGGATGTACAGAGAAAAGAATTGGAAGGGGAAAAGACGTTCTGATAGGTTGAAATGAGGACTTGAGAAGGGATATGGCTTGGTGTTGTACTCCGGGGTACACAAGATTGAAGTGGGAGGCAAGAAGGAAGGAAAGCACTGGTGCAATACATCTTTGTATGACAAGACTGGGTTTCCCCTTCTCACTTTGATGCTGGGACCTTCTCTTGTGTACGGTGTACCTCCCTTTTTCAAGATCGTATGAGTCTTCTTGGGATGTACACGCATCCATTGCGATAGATATATATATATGAATATTGCCCGCAAGCGAATCGAGTATATAATACGGATACGAGTAAGAGTGGGACATAAATCATCTCGACAACCTCAATAAGATTGCGAAAGACATTGGCGAATAAGGGACTCCATTTTGAACGGCCATATTCAATAACCTTATTTTGTGGTTGAGATTTCTCTCTGAGGAATTTCAATTGAAAAAGACAGATTTGGTCAAGGGTAAAAAGTTTCGCGTATTCAAATCCAAGTCTTGGATGAATTAAATTGAATCTGATTGATTCGTTCTTAAGGACTCAACACTCATAGATCGTTTTGTAGAATATCTTGTTTGAAAAAATTCTGTGCAAAGAATGATAGTACGAAGGAATTTCTTGATACATCAGTGAAACAAATAAACAAGATTCAAAATAACATAGAAATATGTCCTACCCTCGACTTCAATCAATCCACGCCTCAAGAGTAGTGATCTACATGCAATGTTACCTCCTAGTCTCATATAGCTGTCCAATGATCTGAAATGTGCTTATTGCGATCTCAACTTAAAATTTTGGATTAGCTAATTTTTCATCAATGAACTCTTTCTTATTGCAGCAAACGGTAGAATCATGCAGAAAGGCATCAGATGTGTCGAGCAGATCGATAACGGCCGAAGCGGATACGTCTTCGAGACGAGGTTCAACCAAAGTAAAACGAGAACCAGCAACGAGTACGATACCACCGAGTCATCCACAAGGTCTTAGTCCAAGCGATGATATGCGCGACGAACCGGGCGATTTTATCGAAACTAACTGTCACTGGAAAGAGTGTGGTATTGAATTTCCAACTCAGGTACAATGATTTCCCCCATCTCAGGAATGGAAAGATTTGTATAAAATTGTATGAATTTAGACTAATGAATTGATTGGTTTGTTACTTGCAGGACGACTTGGTAAAGCACATAAACAACGATCACATTCACGCAAACAAGAAGAGTTTTGTATGTGGTTGGGAACAGTGCTCTCGAGAGGAAAAGCCATTCAAGGCACAATATATGCTGGTTGTACATATGCGAAGGCACACTGGAGAGAAGCCTCACAAGTGCACGGTAAGCTGACGTTTTACCACCGGTCTGTCTCAGAAGCAAGTGTCACTTTTGCGCCACGCGTATTCAAATTTTCTGAGATCATTTATTCATGACTAATAAAAATTACCATGTTCCAATGCTTCCTTTCTGGGAAAGATTAATAACGTTGGCATCCTGGCCACTGGTAAGATAATGACTCAGAAGGATTCTCAATTTATCGATGTTGTATCGTCCTCCGTTGTTCAATGACTGATGTTTCAATTTCGGCAAATTTTTTCTAGCTTCAATTGAATTGCGGACACATTCTGCCAAAGTATACGAAAAGCTTTGGGATACCTTAGCACCTACTATGGATGTAGACCCAAAATAGTACCAGAATTGTGGAGAAGGCATCTCGTTAGTCAAATGCCAGTTCAAAATATAGAAAGTGGGATTCTCTTCGTCCAATGGATATTTAATGTCAACGAATATCATCTGACTTTACTCGATTTTCAGACTCATTATGACGAAGTATTTGATAAGCTTTGGGTTATCTATACATTGTCGGTTCTCCAAACAGTAGTATGAGAGAATGGAGTGGGTGTAAAGATATCTCAAAGCGTTTCAAATACTTTGGCATAATGTGTTGAGAAGATATTTGTTAAAATTGAATAGCCATCAGAAGAAGAGAATTCTACTCTCTATACTTTGAACTGGCATTTGACCATCGATATGCTTTTTCCACAATTGTGTTGTTGTTCTGGATCTACATTGATAGGCAGGAGCACGTTTGCTGTCTGTCACAATCGAAATGCCTACATTAGCAAATATATTACCTTCACAAAAATGTATCATCACTTTCATGAGTCCTGTATTAGACATGTCTCCTCGTCGTCTAATTGACGAGCCCAGCAGAGAGATCGAAGCGAAATAGTCTTTCATCTCATTATTTTTACAATTTTTCGAATTTAATTTTATTGAGAAGTTTCCTGACCTCTTGATTTATCAACATGTGTAAATGGAATAACTGGCGATGTCCGAAGAAACGGATTTATCGTCGACTCTCCCAACCAGTAGGATGAGAAATGGAGTAGAAACCAAGATATTCGAAAAATTTTCATATACTTTGGCATAATGTATCCAAAAAATCGATTGAAGTTAGAAGATATATGTTGAAATTGAATAGCTATCGGATAAGGAGAATTCTACTCCCTACACTTTGAGTTATGTTGCAATTCATTTATATTCTGATCTTAGTTTGTTATGCTTGTCAGGTTATATGACTCAGAAAAAATTTATCCTGACGATTGAATTTCTTCTTACAGTTTGAAGGCTGCTTCAAAGCTTATTCGAGACTGGAAAATCTAAAAACTCATCTGAGATCTCACACGGGTGAGAAACCATACACTTGCGAGTATCCAGGCTGCAGTAAAGCATTTAGCAATGCTAGTGATCGAGCAAAGCACCAAAATAGGACTCATTCCAATGAGGTAAGAAGATTCTCAACATCACCAATCTAACATTCAGAATCTCATCAAGACTATCAGTTACATTCCTCCAATCAGTCGTACCCAGTGTGTGAAGTCTTACTCTTGAATTCTACTTTCAGAAACCATACGTTTGCAAAGCGCCAGGTTGCACGAAGCGTTACACAGATCCATCATCGTTACGAAAACACGTAAAGACTGTTCACGGTGCCGAGTTTTACGCTAACAAGAAACATAAGGGTGGCAGTGGCGGTAATGGAGCCGATGGCAGTGATGAAGCTGGTGCTGGAGGTCATAGCAGTCCGAGCCGCAGCGAAGATCTGCATCCAAAGACGCCAAGTCTCTCAAGCCCGAGTGTCAAATCAGAAAGCGAAGCCAACAGCCCACCAAGTATGATGAATCAACAGGGCAGTCCCTTACACGCGGCTGGCTGCAACGACGATGCGGCAGTTATTAGTAATATGGTCGGCGAAGGTGTTCTGCCAGACGAGCCTTGGAATGAGGAAATTGACTATCCAGAGCTGGATCTGCCGGTCGCACTGCGTGCCATGGTTTGTACAGATTCGGTTGATTTATCTACTCTTCTACTTTCTTCCCTATCTTTGTCCACAGTTCGATGAACCTTACTTGGTGAAATCCCAAGTTGAAGAGTAAATCCATGACAAAGTTTCATTATCTTCTTACGGAATCTTCTAAGAGACACTGGGACTTCTAGATTCTCATGATTTTTGTGTTTCTCCCAATAGGTTGACGGACTGGACTCGCATCAACCCATGCCTGTTGCATCTAGAAACCGCATGAAGAACAGATTGGGTGCCAAACCATCGATACCAATGGGTGGCGGCCACATGCGAGTTGGTCGCGGTACCGGAGGACACCAAGGCAACATTGGGGACCTCAACAGAAGAATTACTGATCTCAAAATGGAAGGTGGCGTTACTCAAAATCGTCAGACCAGTCTCGCAGATCTCCAACTAAGGCTTCAACCCCTTGGCGAGCCTAGAAGAGATAGCAACAGTACCGTCAGTACTGCTTACGGTAGTATGAAGTCTGCTGACTTTGGAAGTAGCAGGAGAAGTAGCCAGGCAAGTGGTGTCAGTGCCATAAGGCCCGGTCACATTGGACCGGGTAGTTTATACGACCCCATTAGTCCTGGAACCTCTAGAAGAAGCAGTCAGCTGAGTACTGCTTCAGCAAGAATGAATGTATCCGGGCAGTTACAAGGACCATACTCCAATCTGGTGGTTCAAACGCAAAACATGTCGCTACAGGTGAGTCCCCCACTCCATAGGAACTTTAAATACCTTAAAAATCAAGAGTACACGTTAAAACCGATATGTTTTTTCTAGAGCGCCAACGCAATTCCTCACGACTGGGTTCTGCCAAGTCACCACCCAGAAGGTGGAGCTGGTGACAGGAGGATGTCAGAACCAGCTCAAGGTTACCAGAGTCAGAGGATATCTCCACCAATGCCTCCAAGACCACGTTCTGCTCACCTACCGGAGTTCCATCCTAACCAAGAAGTCATGTTGGATGAAGTAGGCGAGGGTGAAATGGTTGAGAATAAACTGATGGTCATCCCAGATGAGATGATGCAGTACCTGAACCAAGTACAAGCCAGTAACAATCCTCAAGTGAACTTCAGAGGAAGTCCATTGCCAAACTGCCGATCTCCAATTTGTACTAATCCTCAGCATTGTGCTCAAAGGAGTCAACCTCAATGCAACTATAATGGACAGCACCAGCAACAACAATCGCAACAATATTACAACTCAGCTAATCCAGAACCTAGCCCTCAATCACAACCTTGTCCTGACTATTCCTCAGTTGGATCTCCATACTCACAGTGTCCCAACTCACATATGAGTCAAACATCAGGTTATTGCCAACCACCATCTTACGGGCCTCCATCTTGTCAATCACAAGTGGCTAGTCCTGGCCAAGTTATGTCGCCCAATGCCTCGCATTACGCACCAAGCCATGTAAGTGATCAACCGATGTCATCACCGGCAGCCGGAGCTCTAGCTCCAGCTCAGGTTATGCAGAATCCACATCAGAATACAGCTCAGATGAGTAGGAATTGCACTCAAAACAATGATTCTAACGGCTACTATAACAATTATGGTTGCCAAAATCAGATGACCAACAACTGTGCTGCTCAACAGCTAGCTGGGCGTCCAGTTGGCCAGCCATGTTCACCCATGCATCCCAATGTTGTTCAAACTTGTAATGGTGCACATATGCCCAGACCAGCTAACGTATCTTGTCAACCGATGTCTCCTCACTGTCAACAACCAGTAGCAGTTCCTACTCAACCTCATAGACCAATGTCTGCTGGAGTAATGCATAATCAATGTGGAATGCCTATGAACAACGATCAATGCTCTATGCCTATGCATGGTAATGTTGGTCATCCACCAAACGCACCAAAACCTAATACGATGCCTCCAGTCATGAGCCCAGCCATGTCTGACCAGTGCCCAAGATCAGTTGGATCCATGTGTTCACAGCCCAGTCCTGCTGCCCAAAAACCTCCACCATCTGTAAATTCTGTAGATATGCAAGTTCAGAGTCCATGTTCTCAAATATCAGGCGGTAACTGTGTCCATCCAAATCCTATGGCTAATCATCGACCGACTCAGACTCAAACTATGATACCCAAAGAACCAGCGAGAACTTGCGCGCAAAACTGTCACTCACAGTTCTGTTGCCAGATGCAGCAGCAACAACAACAGCATCAGCCACAAGTTCAGCAACCATTACAAGATCAGCAACAGCGTTTCAATGGTTGCAGTAATGAATGCCAGTGGGCCTACAATGGCGATCAGTGCTGTGTTAATGGAGCATCACATCAAGGACATGCTAACGTTCCTCATATAAATGGTCCAGAAATTCAATGTCGCGATATCAGTCAATCACAAACTGGTTCTCCTGCAAAACCTCCACAAGGAATGCGTCAGGATTCGTACAGAAGGACACTTGAATATGTACAACAGTGTAGAAATTGGTCAAACAGTGGAGAAGCTCAAGTTCCTGAAACGAGCGTTTCTAGTTCTACTCATCCATTGCCACTACCACAACCATTGCCAGCTAGTGCAAATATGATCGTTAATGATATGACATCCTCTCTTAGTTCCTTATTAGAAGAGAACAGGTATCTGCAGATGATCCAATGATTATATGCTTCGATTTTTCTATTGTACAAATGTTTGGAAGAGTATGAGCAGTCTTATGAGTAAAAAGAATCCGGTTTAGATCTTGCGAGAAAATTTTAGGAATACTGGGTCACTACTGGCCTTGATTTTGTAAATACTATGAAGTAAGATGTGTGTTGTAAAATTTCCGGATTCTATTTTAATGAATACTCGTACGGAGGTTGTCGGTGGTTTATCCTCCGACATTTTGTTACTCTCAAAATCGACCAGTGATAGCTAATTCTCACTCTTAGCATAGAATGAAGTAATGAATGACTACAGTATCTTGGAGCAAAATCATGAAAATTGTAGATTATGATACCCAGTCTTGTTTTTTCAAAACAGCTATCAGATCGTGATTTCACCAAGGATGCCTTCATCTTTAGATTCACGTCATTGAATTGAAAAATATTTCGTCAAAGTAAGGAAATATTTTTATACACCTGCAGTATCAATAAATTAAACTTGCTCATAGGATGCTACCACGAGACTTTGCATTTTGCATTTTGGACGCCTTTCAACAATGCGACGACACAAACTGTGATATGACTGAAAAATCGAAGGTTACGTGACTAACACTCCAGAAAGACATGCGAGTGTCACAGGAATATCATATTCTGTTATAAGGCCAATATTAGTTATAGAAGAAAATGTAGATAGATTTCTCTTATAAAATGAGTAATTTCCGCAGTCCCACAATCTTTCACTCGCATACTTATTCAATTCCTGAGAATGAAGATTCGATACTCGAGTTTTCTGGAATGACGTGAAATTGCCTTGAGACTTAGATCGTGTATTTATCTGTTTTTGTTATGAAAATGTATGTTTTGTACGGATTTTATCGTATAATGTATAAATGAATTCGAGGCTTACAAGAGCCATCCGTATGTTTGTGAATACACTGAATACGACTGATTATATTATAACTATCATTATTATATACTATATTATTATACTTGTGAAATATTACAAAATAATAATTAAGTGTGCCTTGCAAGCAGTTCAAAATTTCATTTCCAAGAGATTAATTCATATTTACTTTGTCAATAAACTTTTGGAATTATCATGATTCCCTTCTTTCTCATTCTACCCCAGCTGTCATTTAAATTTCGAAAGACTAACCTCATCAAAGTTAGAGTTTTTCTCAAAACTGATCCTCAGCCTTAAGAACACCAGACCATCTCTCGCAAATTGAAAATTGACGGATGCCGTTGTGGTCTGAGCCATCCATATTTGAAAAATTTCCAGAATTAGAAGAGTTGAATCACGATCAGTGGTACCACGACAAAACCTCGAACTCATTCAAAAAATCTTTTCACTTTTCAACTCAAAATCGCGACAAACTTTGAAACCATGAGATAAATTTTTGCGATCAATATTCCTCCGGAATATATTCCTCCGGACTCGGAGTTGAAGTGATCTTCACGTAATTTTCACACTCAGCTATGAAAAAAAAAAAAAAAAAATTTTTTCCTAGACATCTTCTGTCTATCTATCGGCGAGATAAAAAGCGTTCTCATAACACCAGCAATAATGAATAAATTCTGCATGCTATTAGATTTTGTTTCATGCATAAGGTTCCTTGGCCATTTTTGATACATCCAAAGCCTTTTTAACCAACTTTTGTTCTAAGTGGTAATGAGTATCTGATGAAGGGAATAAAATCCTACAGGAATCAAAACCGGCTGTTGAAGAAGAGCGTCCTATACTGTATACTAATAGTGGCAACAGAAAGCAGTAATCAATTTTATATACAAAAACAATGTCAGAACACTATTTCCTATGATTCAGCGTGGATCATCAAAAATTTGACCTATCTCTCTAAAATTCTGAGGGCGTATTTAGGGTTACTGTTAGATGGAAAATTTCCATTTGGGACATCATACCTAGTGAGAATATTCAACATGGGAAATTTTTTCTGCGGATTCTTGATTCTTCGCCGATAAATGATACATGGTTCTGGATAATTGGCAAACTGAATTATAATAGTTTCAATCTCTTGCCTTCCTAGGCGGTCCAAATTTTCGTTCGTAAAAATTTTGGCATTTCGAATTCTTACTACACCAAAATTTTTGATTCTCGAACTATTTACTTTCCGTTATCATGCATCCCGAATTTCCAGCTCTTCGAATTCTTGGGTGACAAATTATTGGTCTTCTAGAAAATGAAACTGACTCAAACGATTTTTGTTTTGCGATTGCGTCCCGGTCACATGTACTTATGATTTGTTACAAACAACGCCGTAATCATTCCACCCATCAAAATACACGTGAAATTTTGTGGGCATGACGACTATTATCAGTCAATCTGAAATTACAAATCAACGACGAGTGAGTGAATAAACTGGTGTCTCTATAACTAAAAATGTCAAAAATCTACTTGACTATATTTCGGTCACCAAAACATGATAGAATGGAGGTAATCTCCGGAACAACGATGTCATATTAGTTCTTGTCACTGGAATACATAATGATGCTTTCATTACCAATTGCAGCGAAAATATGACCTCGACTCACTAACCCATTTTGATTTTCTATGGAATGGAACCCGACTGTATTCCATTAAATATTACAAGGAATATATTTTTTAAAATGTTCTTCATCCCAATTAAAAAGTATTTGACCTTTATTTGACAAAAATGAGAACATTCACTGTTTCCTTGCAGATTAAAAACTTTATTTTCATCTTCAATACAAACACACCCATAAGACTAGATGTTGTCATGCTTCGACAGTCTTCATTCATACTATCGACTAGATATCTGTCTCTTACACAAAGTTTTGGAGCTGAGATATTTGGCATAAATGTTTACAATTATGCAAAAAGATAAAATTCAAGGCGCCTTGCTCGTGTATAAATATGAGCGTGTACTTTCGAGCAAAAATATTGAGGGCAAACTTTTATTCTTAACTTCGTATAAATACTCTACTAAAAAAAAATTATGTTGCTGTACATTCAAGAACACAACTTCACTCAAAATTCCATCGGCTCGGGTGCCTCTTTAGGTCAAAAATTTCATTGTGATACAAAAAGTGTTCATTACATCACGAGTTGTGTTCCTGATCACTGTTATGCACATCATCAACTCTTTCAGAGGAACTTTCACCGTCGCGATCTACAGATCTCTCATTCGAAGCCGTGTTCAACCGGAAGGAAGGTAAAATATCCGGCATTGGAGGAGCTGTAGGTGTCGATCCGTAAGTTTCATGCAGCTCCTGAAGTCTTGAATTTAATGCAGAACCTCTTTTATTCGTTGCATTGACTCTTCTAACCAGCCATTCTGCTTGCTCCTCTAGACTTTTCAGTCTTGCTGCTCGAGCATCGAGCATTGCGTTACTTGCTGGAAACGATGAAGATGATGTCGAACTTTGAGGAGCATCCACTTCCGAACTAGATGCAGATGAAGATATCATGTCTATTTGCTCGTTGGATGTAAGGTCTTTTACAGTCTCGAGACTCGATTCTGAACCTATGGACATGTTGTCTGATTCTGTGGATGGCTCTGAAGTTTTTGATAGGGTGATGTGTTCTACAATTGTTGAATCAGTCTCTGGCATTGAAATATGTTCTGGCAAAGATGCATCAGTAGAATGAGAATTGATGATTTCTGGAAGATTTGATTCATTATTCGAGTATTGGTTCGAAATGATCGACGTGCTGGTTGATGGACCTATTTCTAGAGGATTGCTAAACTGGACATTTTTTGTTGATTCTGATAATTGCAATTGGAAAGGACCTATCGTGAATACTGAAGGTTGTGATTTAATCTGACAAACCATCCCAACATCAGATTCATCTTGACATGTTTCTGATGGTAAGGCACTGGTTGGCTCTTGAACAGTACTAGAACATTCAACTTTTGATTCTGGCAGGTTGGCAAGTTTTGCATCTTGGGAGTTAGTATCTTCTCTTAAATTCTCAGCGACTGAATTTGACGGGGTAGGATCATTAGCACTACCCGAAAGTAGGAGATTCTGTATGACATTCGTCAGCGCCTTGTCCAAAGGGTCAATGATTTCTTGGCTGGAAGATTTAACGACCTAAAATGCAAGTAGATCCCAATTTGAGTGAAAATTTTTTCAACAAATTCTGGAACCCATTAGTCAAACATGAAAGTACATACTGTGGTTCTAGGTGTCACCGAATCCGAATTCTCCTCTGGCATTTCTATGTTCTCAAATTCCGCTTCCGTCTCAGGTGTCGGCGTCCGTTGACTCGAAATTGAAGACTGCGTCCTTGGTTCTGAGATTTCGTTATCAGTTGGAAGTTCTGACTCAGTATCGGGTGTCTTTGGTCTCGATCCATCCTTGAAATTGTGATCATTCATATTTAGGGTTCACCTTTGATATCCGTGAAACAAGTTGATATTGAAATTTACTCACTTTTCTCGAGCGTCTTCGTGAATTCATGGGTCGAACCCTCTTCCCCACTTCATTATCATCGTCGTCTTCATCTGATTCTTCTTCTCTTTCGTCACTGAATCCACTTTCTCCACTGGAAAAATATCGTAAATCATAGATTTTGACTCTGTCTTCAGATTTAATTTGGAATGTACTCGGAAACTCATGACTAACCTGTTATTGAATGAATCAGAGTGAGAAGCCAAAGCTTTCCTTGCAGCAAACTCCCTTCGCAAATTTCGCCATTCCATTTCCGAATTCGTGTTTTTTTGCCTCGCCGATTCCCATTTTTCTCTGCAGTACTCCAACTCCTGTTTCAACTCTTGTAGCATCTTTCGTTTCTGTTGTAACTCGTATCTCAAAATTTTTTCATGCGTGTGAAGTTGTTGATGTTGAGCCTGCATTCGTCCAACGACGTTCCATGTTTTACTCAACTCATCAGAGACCGTAGATAATCGTTTCTCCTAAAGTCAAATGAAGCAATAGAAAAGTTACCAATGTTTCATTCAGAATTCAACGGAAGAAAAGAAAAACGATTTTGGGACCAGAAAAAAATCCACAAATACCTGAGTAGACAGTTTAGTCTCAAGGTGATTGTTGAGCTGTTTCATGCGATTCATTTCTTTTTCCAAGTGTTTCTTTTCAAGAATGAGTTCCTTGAGACGAATGTACGTTTTGCTGACTGATATCACAAGTCTTGGACCTGTAGGCGTATCAACGGACTTGTAACAACTATCCGGAGCGGATTCTGAACTGGCTGCATCTGGTGGATTACTTTCCGCTGAGCCTGCTGCTTGACAGCTCAATAACTCCAAGAGTATTCGCCACACCTGATATTATTCAGATTATCATTAAAACTATAATCATCAAACTGTTTTTCCAGTTCTAGTAGTCTAGACAAACAAACCTTCGGTAAGTTATGAGCAATACTTTCTTCTTGTAAGTCATCCTCTTGGCTTTTTTCCTGACTCTCGCGGACTCGACCGTCGACTTGTTCGATTATATCGAGCAATAATTTTGGCAGAGCTGCCGCTTCGGTTGAATTTTCTTTCGCCACGCCACTTATCAGATCATGATTTTCCTGAAAAATTATTCGTTCATTCAATCGATTAATTATTGATTGGTCATGATTACAGTTCAACTCTAGAATTATTATGGAGTGAGATCAAAAAGGAAGAAGCTGGAGAACTTGATTGTTGGGATAAACTGATCAAAATCTAAGATGAATTAACAAAAACAGGAAAGTCGGAGAGTTATGAAGTTCGAACCTGCAGGAGGCGAGTAAGCCGATCAAGATCCATTTCAGCGGATGAAGCACTGAGAAGCATTTGAGTAAACAGGCTGTTGATGACCGACATCTGATTTTGTAGATCTCGACAGTCGGCTTTGGCTAAGCCAAGCTGCGATTCGAGATTTAAGATTTCCGCGTCTTGTGCGTCCATCTGTGAAAACAGTAATCATATAATGATATTCCGAAATACTCTGGATACAAATTTTTCTGATGGTTCTTCCAATTTTAATTCAAACATGAAGATTGATTTGATAGTTATCTATTTTTCCAAAGAACTTCCTAATCACTGACAGAATGGAATAAAATAATTCCAGTCTAACAACTCTCCATTATTATGAGCCGTTCATTTCGAGGTAAATTTCGTTACCAAGCTGTCAGAATCGGATAGCAAACTGCTTGACATATTTTTCATGAATAAAAGTGCTTCTTTGGAGCGAATTTATTCATTGTTCCTATGAATGACATTGCTCCTTCGGAAGATTTCGGCAGTCCAGAAGTTAACTTTGACAATCTTAAGCTATGTAAAACTCTCATCTCAGCATTTTATGATTGAAGAGGATGTCTCTTTCTGACTTATCATGATTTTTCCTGGATAAGAGTACTTATTCACTCTATTTAAAAGAAAGCAAAAAATCTCTTACGCAGCTGGATAATCTTACGGTCCTCGAAATGATGAATCTCCACGAAATATTCGATAACAAAATCAAAAAATTACCTTGTCCTCAGTCTTGCGTAGATCCTCTTCGAGTATCTGACAGTCTCTTCTGGAATTATCAAGCTTGATCTTGAGGTCGTGCAATTCTTTGGCCGAATGCTCTTTCAACTCACTCAAAATTCTGGATCGCTCGTCACTAAGTCCACGCGATCGTGCGATATCTTCCAATTGTCGATCAGCTTCAAGTCTGATCTCATCACAGTAGTCGTCTAGAAAACTGCGCTCGCCCAAACGGACTACAATCTGAGCGAGTCGGTCTTTCAAAACCCCGACCTGCTGTTTCCGTGAGAGTAAAGCTGAACGAGTTTCTTCAGCTAGACGACGTAATGAACAAATTCGTACTCTATTCTCCTCAGGTTCGTTTTCGAGCTGAAACCGGAGGTCGTCGGTGCGTTCAAGTTGCAGCCACAAGTCACTTGTCACCTCATCTGAAATCTGAATGGAAGGGATCAGATGAGGCCTTGAGAATCGTTATCACAATTATGCGCAAAAGAGGAAAAAAAGTTCATGGAATAAGTTGAGTGTTCCCAACTTGCCCCGATTGAGCCATTTTCTCAACAACTCTGGTTTACTTTACTACTCTGGCCAATCTCAGTATTTTTCAACGTATTTTAATTCATTTCGTAGTGTTTGAAACAAGCTTCAAAATGAGCTAAGATACGCTGAAAAATATTGAGATGAACCAGAGAAGTAGAGTAAACCAGATTTGTTGGGAAAATAGCCCAATGAGGGCAAGTTGGGTACACTTACTTCAAGTATCTGAGATGAATGAAAAACGAGGCACTTCAATAAATTTGTACGCTCGTCTCAACATTTTCTCATCTTCAAAAAAAATTTCCTGCACAGAACATGGAAATAGCCCATTTTTTATCAAGTTTGTTAAATTCTAAAGAACCAAGCTACCAGAAATTTTGGCCTGATCCAAAAACAGCGTTTAAATGGGCATTTTTGAGACTGGAAACCTCGAACAAAACATGCGAGTCAAGTCTTACATCATGTAGTTTTGTTATCGCTGATGAAAATGCATTGCCTAATGTCAAATACACGGAATGAGATGTTCTAATGAAATCCTCACCTTTAACAATTCAAACAGCCTCAAAGCTTCCATACGTTCGGAAAGCTTCTCGTTATCAGTCTTTTTCGGCGAGTCTGCCTCGCTATCAGTCTTTGATTGAGCAGCAGCAGCGTCAGATTTGGCCTGGGCCGCTTTAAGATCCTCGAGTAGCTTTGTGGTTTCTGAATGGGCGATTTTCTCGGCTTTGAGCTCACTCCTCAAGCGATCCATTTCAACCGAGATCGCAGCTATTGCACGTTGCCTTGCTTCCCGTTTCAGCAGCAATTCTCTCTTGAATTCTTCGTTTGCCAGGGAAGTCGAAGTGCTTGAACCTGCTTGCGATTCGCTTAATGCATCTTTCTCTTCTGCATTTTCAAGATTTGTGCCTAGAATATATGAATGGATTCCAATGAGAATGAGGCTCTAGAGTTCACAATTTCAAAAATAGACTATCAAGTTTTGAGTCAGCTGTGAAAAATTAGTTATAAATCAGCTTGGAAAAAATGAGCCATCACAAGAAATGCCCGAACAATTCTTTCAGCTCTTCGCGATTTTGTGAAATATTTCTTCATTCCTAAGGTTTCCTAGTGCAAGAGGGAATTCGTTATTCGGCAAAATCGAAAATGTATTTGAAGGGCTAACAAAATATTGAATCAGAGGGCTCAAAATAGCGAAGTTTGTTCAAACCTATCGATACGACGAAATACAGTACCCACCAAAAATAATGGAACACCGATACTCGCACTAAAACATCGACTGCTCAAAAACTATTGGTTGTACGGCAATTTAAAAAAAAAGCATCGTAAAGATCGGAAAAAATGCTAACTATTCATGCCACTCGGAAATTTTTTTCATGGATTTTTCATGTCCAGTATTCACTGTCAAAAAGTGAAATTTTTCAAGTCACGTCAATCATCTATTTTCACGGGCGTAGACGGATTGGAAAAAACTTAACGGGGTCTTGTAGAGCTTCTCAAGACCTTCAATTTTCTTTTTTCAAAAGTTCTCTACGATGATTTTAAGCCGAACAATCGCTCTCTGACGACAACGATGAAATATACGTGCTAGCTGTATGATTCCAAGGGCGTTCCGCCTTATCTTGATTCGACCTCGGTTGTGAACATGAAATATGACTTCAAAAAACATTTCAAAGGACACAATATCGACGGAAAATTGTCTGAACTATCAGAAAATGTGGTTGAAATCGTCCTCAAATGCGCTGCTGAAGAGCTACGTTTGATTCAAACACTGTTTTGAGTGAAACGTCATAATTATATGAAGAAAAACGATCGTAGCTCTTCAGGAGCGCATTTGAGGGCAATTTCAACCACATTTTCTGAGAGTTCAGACAATTTTCCGTCGATATTGTGTCCTTTGAAATGTTTTTTGAAGTCAAATTTCATGTTCACAACCGAGGTCGAATCAAGATAAGGCGGAACGCCCTTGGAACCATATATACAGGTAGCACGCATATTTCATTGTTGTCGTCCGAGAGCGACTGTTTGGCTTAAAGTCATCGTAAAAACATTTGAAAAAGGGAAATTGAAGGTCTTGAGAAGCCCTACAAGACCCCGTTGAGTTTCTTCCAATCCGTCTATGCCCGTAAAAATTACAGGTGATTGGCGTGACTTGAAAAATTTCACTTTTTGACAGTGAATACTGGACATGAAAAATCCATGAAGAAAATTCTGAGTGGCAAGAATAGTTAGCATTTTTTTCGATCTCTAAGATGCTTCTTCCAGAATTGCCGTACAACCCATAGTTATTGAGCAGTCGATGTTTTAGTGCGAGTATCTGTGTTCCATTATTTTTGATGGATACTGTAGAAGAACCCATAATCTATTTCATTCAGAATGCAAACTCCAAATACTTTGAGATTTTGATTGGTGGATACTGAGACCTGAGTTCCTTGAGATTTTATCGACGATACGTGGAAAAAAGTCATCAGCAAATTTTGTTGAGTTACTCAATGTGCAAACATATTACACTAGACGCCTTAACGGATAGAAGATTTTTCCGGAAAGATATATTTTCAGAATAATCAACTACTTACTGTTCGACTGGTCATGAGCCTGTATGGAAAACTCAAGGGACCGAATCTGTTGAGTCGCTTCATCAAGGGCTAAAAGATGCTTCCTCTTCTCCTCGTCCTGCTCAGCGAGTTTTGTTTCCAGAACAGACGAACATTTTTCAGCCTCGGTCGACGCACCCTGGAATGTTTCCAACTCGGCAAGAAGTCTCGCTTTCTCGAGTTGTAATTTGCTCAACTTTTCTGTCAACAGATCCATTCGTCGATCTTTTCTTTCACATTCTCTTTTCGAATCCTGTTCCATTAAGACCAAATATTTATCGATTTTAACAATCCAGAATTATAAGAAAGATCTAATTAAAGATCTCGAGAACTGGAGAAACTGACGTGTACTTACTTCGAAACTTTGGGTCAATTGTTTGATAACCAGTCTTTGCTCTTCCAAATCTATCAGAAGCCGATCATTTTTCGCCCGTGACTCCGTTGTCACTTCTTCAATTTGCTTTCGAAGACTGTCTTCGATACTTTGTGCTTTGGAATGGCTGTTGATGAAATTTGATTCATCCGTCTCATCGAAAGCTGGAACTCTTCTCAATGGCCTCAATTGTCTCCTTGATTGTGTTTTTGTAACGAGGTTCTTTTTTTTCTTGACCAGATGAGTTTTCCCTGGTGAGTGAAAACATTCATGAACGGTGCACAAGTCCTTTGTATCTGATTTTCTTATATCATCACGCTGTGGCGGAATCCCGTCGGTGGGTCCTGAGATTAATCTTTTTTTATTTACTGACTTATAATGACTCGAACACTATTTGCAATAAGAATTTTTGATGGTGATTCTCTTCACCGAGGATATGACCAATGAGGGAGTAGGGGAGGCAGATAAAGTTTGCTCCTATGGAGATATATTCGCCAAAATACGGAAGTCCAGTTCGCGAAGAAGACAAAATTGAGAAAAATTAGCCTGTTAGTTAACGTGTTGAAGAAGATGGATCCAAAAAATTTTGGTGATTATATTTGTTGAAAAGTTGGAGAGTTAAAAAGTAATATTGAGTACAAAACAAGTCAAAAACATACGAGAGCAACAATTTAGAAAAAAGAAGAAAAAGTCGAGACCCTGTGAAGATCTCCAAAAAAAGAATCTACCAGGCGAGAATTTTCAAAATTCAAAATTCGCACATCTATGAATTTTTGGATGCATTTTTCCCAACCTTGATCTGATATAAGTGTCAAAGGAACTGGAATCCAGATAGTTCTCTAATGAAATAGTAACTTTCAGACATATACCATGATTTCCGGTTTTCGACGTTGTTTTCTAACCCGGAACGAATTTTTTAGAAACGACAATCTATGATACAAAAATTCAGATGATTCCCTAATCAAATCAGTGTTTACAAAGGAAAACTATATAAATTCTGATCTCCTAAGTAGTTTCCCCCAAGACGAAATGCTTAAACGATAAATTTAATGGAGACCTATTGGATTTTTTCATAAGTGAATATTTCTGAATAGATCCATTTCCCAATTGACCGAAAACCTCACGAGAAATTTGATTTTCTGATAAGTAAATAGCCTGAAGTTTTTGATCTTGGAGGTATATTGATGATGGCGTATAGGGGATTATCAGGTGAGCAAATACTTTATATTCGGTTCAAATACAAATCGGTTCCAAAACGGTCCAAAAAGAAATGGAACTGTGCAATCTGACGCAATAAAAATAATAAATGAACCAAACTAATGTCAAAATTCCTTTGACCTATTCCATAAGATATTCTTACTTGGACGTTGCGAATCTGCACTTCTCCCTTTGCTACTAATGCAAGCAGTCTTGTATCTAATCCCAGTCGATTCATTCTTTTTCGAATAAGAATTCTGAAACTGGTGAATCAGCAGCCTTTGCAGATGTCCCAGGATAACATTGTGCGCCGTAGCCAACTGTTCATTGGCCGCAGCCAAATGTGATATCGTCCTCGCTAATTCCATATTATCACCAAATATACTCATAGATTCCTTTGATGTTCTACCAGGACAATTTTCTTCAAAATGTTCACCTGACTCCTCCAACATCTGCTCAGCACAAATCACAAAACAAATTCGTCACTTGGTACAACTCATATATACTTATATATATTCTTTAACACCATCCAAAATCACTAATTAGATCACTGCTCAATTTATACATATTTATATATATTATAGCCGATTTCTATCTCGTCTATTGGGCCAAGCATCATCAGGGTTACTACTATACGATGAGACGCGGTACAATTTGAAATAGAAGCTAGTGCAAGCCGTTCACCTCTGATATCGTTTTAAATCGTTGTTAGCTCGATTCGAATTCACCTACTGTCGGCTCGATGTACAAAAGAGGACTGAGGGGATGTATCTTTAAACGCGAGTCTCTATACTGTTGGCTAAAATTTACTTCTTTGTGAACGGTCGTGGTGGTGGTGGTGGTGGTGGTGGTGGCGTTGTGGCGCCAGCACGTGATCGTCATCGAGGTGGATCTCGAGACTTTATAGATCTAGATACACGTTCGTTCACGTATGAGGTAGATCAAACAATATTAAAACAACGAATTCGGAAAATTTTGGCTCTCTGAGGTGAATTACGCGTGAGATGGATTCTATTTTAATCGTGACAAGTCAACCTCGGAGGAGTAAAAATTTTGACCGGGTCGGAGATTTGGGGGTAATTTTTGCATTGATTTCAGTGTGACCTGCCTGCTCAGTTTGGACCTTACTTTCCAGCCTCGAAAAAATCTCGCTATCCGAAAAAGTCAATAGCTGTTGCAAAATGATGAACAATGGCAGATTGGAAAATTTTAAAATTTGGAATTCTAACATTTTTTTCCGATATAAAAGCGTATAAAAAGTTTATTGTTGTGGGAATGTGTTGCTGGCATTGCCAAAGATTTATAGGATTTTTTTTCAAATTTCTATGACGTAGTCGACTCAAATTATCACAAATATCGGTTTATGACATGTCTCAATATCCCAAGGCATAAGTAAACGTGTTAAGTCAACGAGTTTATCCAAGGTTGGAGATTTTCAGATACCGACTTGTATAGATTAGTAACATTTTTTTCGGTCACCTCATCCAAGATGAATTTAAGCATGGTCAATCCACTGTAGATGGGATAAACAGTCCAACTATTCAAGTCATGAATTGTAGTGATTCTAAGGGTGGTTCAGGAAGGATTATCATTCTACCACCATCTTCCCTAACGTATAAGAACAGAAGAGCATTGAAATGTTCACAAGTTCAAATCCCGTCACTCAAATTTTACAACTTTCTGCACCCATGGAATGGTACATCACAGTCCATGCAAGTGCGTATACTGGATGTTATGATCATCTTTCATCAATACCTTTTCTCAAAAATGGCTATCTGCTTGAGAGTTGTACCGTTTGAAATCGTAACAAGTCAATCCTCGGATATTTTTGCTTTTTTGACTTTTTTGACATCATTGCATTTTTTTGAAATAAGTCCAAATATCGTAGAAAAAATTCTGCAAATTACTCCATCTTGCATAGATTGTGACGTCGAATGGATAAGTATGTGAGATGACAATCCCAGGATGTCACTCAAGTAGTTTGATAATGTAATTGAATATTCCAGCAGAAGTAGATAATTGCGAAATTGTGTTTCTCGTGCATACTCCCAGAAGAATGAACTAGAGTAAATTGATGAGGGATAGTCTGCAAACGTCAGGGCAATGATTCAGTAATTCGAGTTTCAGAGAATTTCGAGTGAGAAATTGGAGAGTAGCCAGTGAGACGGAACCACACGACATCAAAAAAGTAACAAATGGGAGATCATTAACACTTGAATTGTGGTCTAAAAAGGAACGGTATGAAAACTTCAGAGGCAGGGAATTAGTCGAAACAATCAAGTCCAGTTCAAAATGGCTTGGTTTAAACTCAAGAATATCTAGGACATACGCAGTGTCTGGAAGAAAATTGATCGTCAAGAACTGATGAATCTGATCATTCATACAGCTAATGAGTAACGCAAAGTTGTAATAATTATCAACCATGAAAAGTTGGGATGGAATCGAAAGTGGTTCAAACGTTTCATTCGGGGTTGGATTTTCACGATTTTTCTCATTTTTGTATTTTATATTGCAACGCTAAGAGAAAAAGGGCACTACGTGACATAATCAACTGGAATCAACTCTATCTCTGTCTACAGAAAATTTAGATTTCAGAAATAGATTATTCCGTAGATTCACAGCAAATCAAAACTGAAGTAACCATACTTCTGAAAACGATAGTTGATTCACAAGTGGAAGACGATGTCAGTCGATGACGACATAATTAGTATTTTTTATGATTGTGCACTCATTTTCGGAATCAATTTTAGTTTAGCCTAAAAAAATACCTGTGTTCGCTGTAAGACATTAGTAGATCCCTGTTTGGCACGTGCCACGAAATTGCGACTGCGTGGGCGTTGATTCAATACTGCCCGTTCAATGCTCCATGGACTCTGATCTCTTCGAATCGGTAAAGCACTGTTCCCAGCGCCCATGCTCTCCTTTGATCCCACGTTATACACAGACTTTGTGGAGGTATTTTTGATTTTTTACAAGATGCATTCGGAGGAATCGATCTGGAAACAGAAATGTGACGATTGTCTTATGAATCTCTGGTTGTGCACAAAGATAATCCAACTTCAACAATGAATTAGATCAAAAATGGAAAATACTTGGAATATCCAACAATTGTGTTAGAAAGAAATTTATGATTACATTATAATTTTAAGGTTACTCGAACTCAATCGAGAGAGGAGACAATCTTTTACAGGTTACAAGAGCGATTCATCATAAATCATACCGACTGATTGCCTCAGAAGTTGTTTGTTGAGCAAAGGCAACTCAGAACTTGATGACCGTGAAACAATTTGAAGGAGTACAACCACGAATTCTTGATAGACCAAATCGGGCAGTTCGTAACTCGCTAAATACCATTCCAAACTATTTGGGTCGAATATTCTTTTCGAATTCGCACGATACAAAAATTTTGTTATCATTCTTCCTAGAACTTATTTATAATACTAGTTTCTGAGCCTCGAGTTTCTCTATTCTTGATGCACTTGGTGAGCTTGCCCATATTTTCATAAATGTAACATATCCTTGAGTTTTCCACTAAGGTCTGCTCGAAATTAACAGCTCATAAGGATAAGTATCACTAACCAGCTGTATCCGCCTTGGATCGGTACTGCTGTGGAAGGACTGTTGTGGTACCATTTGAGACCTACGGACGTGTAACAAAACAATCGTGTTGGTCTTGAAATGGTACCGGTGCGGTACCACTGTCGCAGTACAACGCGAGTCGCGGAAGAATGTCACGGATCTGCTGTATCATTCCAGAACCGTACTGCTGCATTAGAGCTGTTCCGGTACCGTTAGAGTCCCGGTCGAATGTCGCAATCTAAGAGTTTCAGTTTTAAACTGGCACTGCTGCGCTAATATTCTTGCAGTACTTCTAAAGTTATAAAAAAGTGTCGCAGTCCTACTTTATCAGTCTTGGACCGGTACTGCTGTGCTAGAATTATTGTGGTACTTCTTGAGCCCAAGACAGGTGTCGCTGATCAGCCGTCTCAGAATTGAACTCGCAATGCTGCGCTAGTACTGTTACGGTATCTTTCGAGTTCCTGGGAGATTTTGTGGACCTACAGTATCGGTCTCAGACTGGTGCCGGTACACTATCACTGTTACGATATCGTTCGAGTCCTGGAGAATTAAAGCTAACCAGCCGATTCAATTTCAAACTGGTACGGCTGCACTAGAACGGCCATGGGACCTTTTGGATCCCAGGAAAGTGTCACAGAACCTCAGTATCAGTCTTGAGCCAGTACCACTGCACTAGCACTGTCGCGGTACCGTTCGAGTCCCGGTGAAGTATAGCTAGCCAACTTCGCCAGTCTCACTGATACAACTGCGCTGGTACGGTCCGGGGCTTCCGATTCCCGAGACAATGTCACAGACCTGTCGTATCAGTCTCGACCCAGTATCTCTGCATTAGCACTGTTGAGGTTCCATTTGAGTCCTAGAGAAGTATCATAAACCTGCTGTGTCAATCTTGAAGCAGCACAGCTACGCTAGCATTGTTGTGGTCCACTTTGAGTCCTGGAGGGATGTCACGAAACTGTTGTATCAGTCTTGAAGTGGTACCAGTACGCTAGTTCTGTTGAGGTACCGTTCTAGTCTTGAAGAAGTGTCGCTGTCTAACCGTGTCAGAGCTGGATTCGTGCTCCTGACATAGTACTGTCGCGGTACACCATTCATGTCTTAGAGGAAAGTCGCAGACCTGACGTACCAGTCTCGATCTGGTATACCGGTCTAAAACTGATGCCACTGTTCTAGTACCGTTGTAGTACCGTTCAAATCCCGGAGGAGTATCGCTAACCAGCCGTGTCAGTCTTGAAGGGGTACAGCTGCACTAGGACGGTCGTGGGGCTTTTTGGTTCCCGGGAAAGTGTCGCGGACCTGCCGTATCAGACTTGAACGAGTTCTACTGCACTAGCACTGTTGAGGTTTCATTCGAGCCCTAGAAGAGTGTTACGAACCTGCTGTGTCAGCCTTGAGGCAGTACACTTGCGCCAGTATTGTTGCGGTTCACTCTGAGTCCCGAAAGAGTATTGGGAGTAAACCTCTGTGTTAATTTAAATGGGACTGCAGCGCCAATATGGCGGCGCTATGGATGTCTTCCATAAGAATAACACGGACGAAAGATAAGAGCGCTTATCGCATGTTTAGTCCCAATCGCGGACCTGACGTGTCAGTCTCGAACTGGTACTGCTGCGCTACTATCGTGCCGGTACCTTTGGAGTTCCAGGAAAATATCGCGGAACTACCGTATCGGTCTCAAACATTACTGCACTAGTTGCGCTACGGTACCATTTGTATTTTACACACGTATCGCAGACCTGACGCATCAGTCTTGAATCGGTACTGCTACGTTATCACTGATGCGGTACGTTTCGAGACCTGAACAGGTGTCGCGGATCTGTCTAACGCCATCTGGAAGTGGTACTCCTCCTGTGTTCGTGATTCTCAATCGGGTATTAGAATAGAATTTACTTACATTAGAAGAAAAATGAACAGTATTCCAACCGAAAATCCAAAATACCGTGAGTTGAAGTAACTTTGGGACAAAAATCGCCTTTTCTCCTCAAAAGTCGTGTAACTCGAACAATTCACATCAGAATGACATTGTATTTGTAGTCAATTGAAAGCTTGCAGTCTCATCTTTCGAATACAGGGTTGCTAGAGTCAATTTGATCATTCATGAATAGAGCCATAAGCGCTCGAAGTCATGTCTCAAAGTTAAACTGGTTCGGGCTAGCTTTGGGACAAAAATCGCATTGTTCTCCTTGAAACTCGTGTAACTTGTATATCTCACACCAGTCGCATCAGAATCGCATTGTGTCTGCAATCAATTGAAACCTCACAGTTCTAGATCTCGATTGACAGGTATTAAAGTATACTCGGACGTGCTTGGTTGAGTTATGGGCTCTCAAAGTCGTGCCCCAAAGTTACCGCGGTTTGCTGAAATAACACACATTTTTCCAGTTTTACGCTACAAAATTGAAACTGGGCAAAAATATACCAATGTAACGATGGATTTGTTATGGAGATATGCGTACAGACAAGTGAAATCTAAAATCTAGCTCAGTTACCTTGTGTCGTCTTGCAAAGGTCGGCACCACACTTATTTTTCCGAGAAACTGTTTGTTAGATCAGAACATACGTTTGAAAAAATTTGTTCATGGACGAATACAAAGCTGATGATGGAGGCCTTTACGCCGGTGCAAAACATTGTTCATGCATGTCCCAAGTAGGAGAAATCGGTTTTCAAGCCTTAAGGTTATATGCCTTGCCGATTGCGCGTAATAACGACTCTTCATGGGTTATCCCAAATTTACTTGCTCCCCCCCCCCCTGTCCGCAAGTTACCCCAGTTGACCCTACTTCAACACCGTGCAGGGCTCGGTGCAGGGGAATATACTATTTCTGAAACACTCTGTATATTTTTCTACCTCAACTAGCGTTGAATCTCAATGTCACTACTAACCGAAGGATACTCTTCAACTTTTGCAAAATTCCTCTCTAACCCATGTTATCTATGATGAATGTCTAATATTTCCTCCTTCGTGGTAATTTTCTTTCTCTGATCAATGTCTCCCTAGTCTTATAATTGATGACGACAAGTGAATTCTACACTCAAGTCCTCACTTATAATAATCAAGTACAATCCAACATGGCTGTAAAGACAAGATATTCTATGAATTAATTCTTTCAAATATTATTTTTATCGAAGTCAAAAGTTGATTTCTCTTCTCAATCACCCTTTCATCATCAGAAAATTTTCAACCTCCCTTCGAGATTATTTTGAGCCGGATCCTCTGGTAGAAATGTGACCAATTGTTTTGGTCACCCATACAATATACAAATATAGTGACAATGCAATTAGGTTAGACTTGGCCAGTTTTTGGCCGAAAAATACTCACAATTTCTACCAGGTTTATTATATTTTGTTTTAAGTGATTTCTAAACTGTCGAGGCTGGTAAAAACATTCTCGTCTTGTATCGGATAAGGATTGTTTCTCGGCCTAGAAGATTCCCGTAGACGGACATACCATGCTCAATTCGTATTCTATCAATTATGTTCCCCTCAAAATATCGAGTCTAATATCGGAAAAGTTCTCGCATATGTAACGGTATTTATGTTGATATTATGTGCCGGTTTTAAGCTCGCTGTGTCTATACTGTAAAAAACAATTTAACTTCCAAATCATCAGTTGAACTTGCAACAAGCCGGTCGGAGTTTTGAGACAAAATTTTCCACGATGTTCATGGTAAGCAAAAAATTCACAAAATGTTTCACTTGTGAATTTCATTGTTAGCTATTCAGAATATCCTAGCGCGACAAGAAATTTGATCGTGACATAGTTGAGTTGTTGATAGATGTGGATTTATGTAGATCACATGTTCTCATGATTATAAAAACTCAGTATTTTTCTCAGAATCAGATAATTCATATTCCATCATTTCCAACAGGATCCGTCCGGCCATGATAAAAATTATGACAACTGTCTTGATCTTACTTTTGTAACAGTGATATGATTCAACGGCAAAAATGTTGAGAGACCGGCTAGGAGTAATATATATTTCAGTGGAAACCAGTCATGAGCAAGTATTCTCACCGAACAGTCATCCACGATCTTACTACAAAACGATCGTCTGAGCTTGAAATCTATTTTTAAAATTTTACTGACGTGTTTCGATCTCAACGCCTATATTGCTCAATATATCGTGAATTACTGCATTATTTCATCCAAAAATCGATTATCTTAAAAACAACACAATATCCAAGTCACCATCTTGTACTGACTGTAGAAACTTGTTCCATATCATATTACTTCCTAGAACCATAACCTAAAACACCCTAACGATTCCAAGTACAGAAGTACACTAAAATCAAATAACCAAAATCCCTTTCTAGGAAAAAAAAATCAAAAAATCGCTCAAAACACCGGCAAACACGCGGCAACCTCTCACAACATATGATAATCTCACGCAAGTTTCGTACAAAGCTCATCCAACTCTCTCTGCTTTTATCCAAAAATAGCTGCAAGCTCTCTTTCTATACGCTTCGTTCCAAGAAACAAAGGAGAGACTTACCTCGCACCTACATTCACATATATGTATCCCAAATGAATATACAGTGTTCTTTGTCCATCGTCGTCGACGACATCGTCTACGTCGGACACTCTGAGAAAACCTAACTTCACCGTGTCTTCTTCGTCGTGTTCGGGAGCAAAGCCAGGGCACAAACTAAAAGAGAAAAGCTCTCTTGCTCATTCTCTGTGTGTCTTTCTGAAACCGAACGTATAGTTTTAGTCGTCCAAAGCGCGACTGATGATGATCAGCCCTTGGCTGAGGGCCAAAAAAGCTTACCAGCCACGTTTAGTGTGCCTGACTAAAAATATACACTCTCGAGACTCTATATACACATCATGATCCATAGTATTTCGCCCCCCCCCTTCTCTTCTTTTTTTATTTGAGAGACTGATTCCGACCTCGCGATGAAGCTTGTGCACTTGGACCTTATTCGGAGATTTTTGAATTCAAGGCGGGAAATTCTCGTGCGTGCGATTCGTATTTTGGCGGCTTGTAAATTGGGCTTAGATAATAATTGCGGATGCTGGGTTAGGGGATTTTAGTTTACGCGAACTGTAGAATATTCATGATGAGACAGAAAATGAGTTCGTTGGACTGTGTGGATATAGTTGTCCGGTTTAGGTGGGTGACCTCGTCGTGATTACTTGTAGTCATCGTGTTTTCGTCTAATATTGTAGTCTCGAGATTTGTTCAGAAGGAGTTTCCGGAAAGGATTGGATGCACTTTTTGAACATTTTTTTTATTTGCTTTCTGGCAAAATTCAAGATTAGTCTCAAAGGATCATTTATATTTCTTTCTATGCCAAATAACTATATTTTGGTCAAGGATTTGGCTTTTGAAAATTATTCTTACTACTCGAGGGACGTATTTGAGCAGTTCTCGAAGGAGCTTGACAAAAGCGTATAAGAGTCTGGGGAAAGAGCTCAACATTTTTTTCTATTAATTACTATTGAAACAGCGAAAATAATTTTCAGACTTTTCCTATACGACCGTAGAAGTTTTTAAGACCTTTATAAGCTCATTATCCAAAATTAATCATGCTGACGAAATCCAACCTTTCTTCACGTGACTGGGCATACTGTTTTGTTGATGCAAGTACTTTTCAGAGAAAAATTGTTCAAAACCAAAAATTGAGCCTAGTGACTTCTAGGAGCTGTTTCCTGGGAGCAATTTTAGCGAGTTTTGAGTCATCTTCTTGACGGCCTAGCTCGCAATAAAGAGGTTGTTAGCGACTATCTTTGGTAATCTTGAAAATATCTACAATTTGACTACTGTTAAATTGATAATCGTACTTTTTCTAGGAGCTGTAGTCGGTAAGAACTAGACAATTTTTGAAGAATTTGAAAACTCAGAATCTAATTTTTCAGAACTGTCACAATTTTTCCACACCAAACTTATGCGAAAATGTTTTTAAAGACATATAACTTTAGTACAAACAATTAAACGGATGGTAATTCAAATTTTGTAACCAAGCATTACCAATCACCGAGTTTTGTCATTTTTTCAACGACACCATCATCCGCAGTCGCAAACGCTTTCATTAGAGCTAATGTGCACCAGATTACTCTCTACAGCACCCTCGAATAGGTGTAAGAACTTCCGGAGTCGAGCCTCGAGTCAGAAGCGTTCTATGAATTGTGTCCAGCGAGTCATCAATGGGTACAAAGTAATTCTACTATTTAAGCGCACCCGAACATGAGCGTGATTTTATTCGTTCTACTTCAAAAATGTGATAGTTGGCTCATGAATGCAATAACAGTTCTCTGACTCATATTAACCGCCTCGACATAATTCTGGGGTTGATCCGGCGTAGGACAGTCATCCATCTGTCCCTGGGTTCGGGCCACGCGTTGATGCATTAGACGGCGTTTTTTTTATCTGAATCACGGAAAAAATTGGAAAAATTCCCGGACTCACATGAATTTCAAGATCCATTTAGAACCTTCAGGATTTTTCTTGAACATCCTAAAAGACCCTAGGAGATCGGGAATATAATGGAATCATTGCCGGTCTGTATAGTCTGTCGGCCATCTTGGGTATTGAACACTCATTCCCAGACCAAAAGTCTACATTGATCTTCAGTACAAGCTAGTTGATGCCTGCACTTCAAAAGCCTGTGCAGTTCAACGCCCACCGGGATCAAACCGACAGAAAGAGATTGAAAATACACCAATAAGATGATGAATCTGGGGAGTGTAAGTTGAGATAAAGTAATCAGTCATGAATCTCAAGAGTCTCGGGAAAACCATCTCCGGCTTCAAAAGTGATGCTCATCGATTGATAAACTTTAGTATTCAGACTCCAGCATCAAAGGAAACATGTCAATTCCATTCGCGTGCATAAGCTTACTGCTGTTTTTTGCTGATGTATCTCAATCTTTGCTTCTTCCAAAAAATGGTGAGTTGAAGAATCTTTCTCATTCAAAGATAAATGTAATGAAATATGAGTGATTTAATAGACAGTCTCTTGAACAAACGGACCAACACTAATCAGTTACTTATTGCACATATTCACTACACTCAAGGAACTCACACGTTCGCTGCGGTGGGACCGACAACGGGTGGGGCCCACGCATCCTTCCCTGTGTGCGATGGGACCCACTTTTTATTGAACTTTAGCTCACGTCTAACCGCGGAGATGAATCTAATGGCTTATGCCATAATTGTTTCTCGTTGTTTATGTTGTAATGAGCGTGTGTGCACAGCAGTTTCGGTATCGGACTCGATTTCGCTGAGGTTTTTCCGTTTTTCATTTTTTACGCAACTTATTCATTAATTACACAGATCAAGCGGTTAGCTTCGGACTACTCAATTGAATTGCAGCTCATTTGAAAGCTCATCCTAAGACCTAACAATCAGAGTCCAAACACGTTGAAAAATGTCCAATCTCACTTAAATAATCTCAAATTTATAAGAGGAAAAATGTTTCGGCGAAATTAAAAAAACGTAGGTCTAGATCACAGCCTCTGTTCTGTCGTATGTGTACTGTCACGTATTGTAAAACTCTTGACATTGAAGATATAGAAAAAGATGATCGGATTGAATCCATCACTTCTCGTGCTTGAAAATATTTGAAGTACGTCAATGAACCGCAGCCCAAGATCAGACTCAGCATGCTAAAGTACACTAGAACCATGATCAAACATTTTTTCCTGGGTGGAACAAATATTGAAGTACAGATTCTCTTGGAAGCTCATAACGTTGGATTTGATGATTTTATTGATACTTCTGATCATCCTCATGAATATTCTTCACATCAGAGAAGAATTTTTGGGCCCCGCCAGTGGGGACTACTAAAATTCATCGAAATACTAAGAATAGATGCCAAACTGATGATTTTTCAAAGGGTTTGATTTTCAGAAGTGCCAAAACGCGCATTTGTACACTCTCGCAATCCAGATTGGAACCGCGATTTTGCCTTCGCAGTGAACGTGTTAAAGCAGGAGGAAAGTGGCGAGTGAATTGTGAAACATCTACTAGTTATAACTGGTCAAAAAATATTGATGAACTTTCTTGTGTTGAATTTTGCAATACGATGCCAATCAAGTTATTGTGATTGGAGAATATTCTGTCGGAGAGTTCCACATTGATATCATATTGATTGGGAATCCCCGTTGATTTCTTTGTGGAATGTTGGTGACTGGTGAGACATCCTTTCGGGCAATTCCAAACACTCTCGTCGATACAGTTGGGAAATTCTGTAACACAGTCTGATTAATTGACGTGTAAAGTGAACGTTATGAGACATTCTTGTTAATGTAGACATTTCATGTTTCCACAATAAGATTCTGTTAAGGGCATGTGAAAGCCAACTTTTACCGACATCACGAATCACCCAATTATCGATTTTTTACACGAGTTACATGTAATAACTCAAAAAAGTAATGCCAGACAAGTGGAGATAAGGGTCAGACCTATCGTTTAAGAAAAGAAATGAGTGGATTGAGTGAGAATTGCAATTACAGGATTTATACTGCCGAAGAGCTCGATACTACGCGCGCTCGCGGCGCTCGCTCGCTCGCTACTGCGGGCGCCCCGAGCAAACCACAGTTCTGTAGATTTCCCTAACAATATATTATTTTTTGATGATTTTTTAAATGTTTTGAAGTCAATCTGGAAAAAAGTAGTACCAGACAAGTGGAGATTAGGGTCAGATCTATCGTTTAAAAAAAGGTTTGAGTCAATTGAAGTGAGAAATGTCGCGATGGCGTTTATACTCGTGAAGAATCTTGTCGAAAATCCGTCAACACTTTTCGGCAGTATAAATCCTGTAATTGCAATTCTCACTCAATCCACTCATTTCTTTTCTTAAACGATAGGTCTGACCCTTATCTCCACTTGTCTGGCATTACTTTTTTGAGTTATTACATGTAACTCGTGTAAAAAATCGATAATTGGGTGATTCGTGATGTCGGTAAAAGTTGGCTTTCACATGCCCTTAAGCATTTTTCTCAATAGCCAAAACTACCTAAAAAGATATTCCAGCTCTTTCGAATATGACGGGAGTATAAAATATAGAGTATGATGTATGGTGAAAACCCAGCGAAATCTATAAAATTTAAACAAGAATGTCTTATGACACGAAATGGACGCATCATTTGGAAAATTGCTACAGGCATTTTCGGGAGATCTTGAGGAGCCTTAAAAGAAAGTTTCTAAATGTATTCTCCGTTAAAATGGTCAATTCCTGAGTCATAGAGGAATAATGGCATTTCAGAGTCAGATCGATACTTTTTACTCATGCTGATTATATTTGTCAAATCCGTTTTACTCGCCATCGTGGGGCATGAACCGATACAGTTTAACTCGGAATAGATTCTTACTACGTGAGAGCTCCCGTCCCAAAACATACCTCATAGGTGTATTTTAGAATCAGTACCCTGGTATAAATAGTGATCATTTTTTTTGTCAACCATTGGCCAAGTTGCAAAGTTTCTTGGCTATAGATGGCAAGAAATTTTTGTCACATTTCTACCACGACATTGTGATACTCTTTGCACCTTGATGGTAAGTAGCATTTTTCATATCTTTGACTCTCCTTATCTTCCATCTTTCCTCTGAAACTGCACTTTCGTGAAGATGCCATTCTGGGACTCTGGGAGGGAGATTGGTCGGTGGATACCCGATCGGGTTAATATACGACACTGTATCTTCACTTTTGTGGATGTGTATGAAAATTTTCCCTTTCTCATCAGAATTACTACAATAAAACTTTCGAGGTGTGAGTTCTCTCAGATATCTCGGCTCGTATTTTGCGAAGAAAATTTGGATTGTAACCGGACCACCCCAACTGCTTCGTTTGAACAAGTAGAGAAAATCTATACGGTGATCATTAGTATGGCAACATCATTACTGACTTATCGATGATTCATTTGTACAAATACCTTGAAACTGAGGCAATTGGTCACTCACATAAACTGACGTATTAGTAAAAACAATGAAAACAACAAGTTTCTGAATATCGAAAACCCACGCATGAATCGGCCATCTTCTTGCGGACTGATGTCATATTTCAAATTTTCAATTTCAGACACCGAGATTCTCAATCAGAACAGCCCCACCGGATTGAAAAATGTTGGAGTCGTCAAACATATCAATGGAAATGACGTAAATGGTAGACCTACGAATCGCCCATTGATTCCGAAAGTTGAGTTGAAAAAACTTCAGAAGCCGTCAGTTTGTTTGACTAATAATGGACAATATCCCAACCCTGCAGACTGCGCAAAATATTTTAAATGTTGGAATGGAAACGGAGTAGAGCAATTTTGTCCAGATGAATTACTGTTCAACGACAGGAGCCTACTCTGCGACCTCCCAAAAAATGTACAATGTGGCAACAGACCCTCAATCACACGGAAAGGTAACATACATAGGTATAAATTATAAAAATACGATATGAAACGGAGGGCCAAGGTATATGAGGAAATCCCAGAAACTTTGGACTTTTGGCCTCTAAAAGTGAAATTATAGAAAAAAGCTGTGTACATGACTGAAATTTTTTATTCACCTTCTTTGAAGGCTCCGAAAACATAATCTTCCATGTGAGTCATCTGAAAAAAATCGCTAAACGACTCACATCAGAACAAAGTCTTAAGGTGGTTGTACACTAAAGCTGAAAATACAGTGAAATCCCTAGTCGCACGGACACCTCTGGTCCCATCAAAACTGTCAGCTATCCGGAGGTGTCCGCTGTACAGAGGTTCATTTCTGTGATTATACTTCTGCTGGTCGCAAAAAATTGTCCGTCATTGAGAGATGTCCGCTAATAGGAGGTATCCGTTAAGGGGGATTCCACTGTATACCAGAATATCGTCAAAGTTGAGGAGAATTTAGTTCAAGTATTAATGAACACCTCTGCAAAATTTCAGAACGTTTGACCGTTTTGTTTCGGGGTGATAGCCATCAGAAATCCGTCACTTCAAGCAGTTTATGTGGGGAAATTGTGATTAGTGTTCCAGAATCTCAGCTCAGTTTATGTGGAGAAAATGTAAATCAAATAATCTTTGATCAAACTTGAATTTGCTTCATTTTAGTTGGATGATTTTGATTTTGATTACCTAAATGAGATTCAGCGCAACAAATAATCTTTGATCAAACTTGAATTTGCTTCATTTTAGTTGAATGATTTTCATGTCACTTGAAATGCTTTTTATTTCCAGTCAAGTGCATTCTTGTCATTCTAAATTGCAGAGATTTCAAACTTTGTTGATGTACCAAAGTTCGCCATGAAAAATACTCAGTATCTCGTTTGGACTTGGGTATTTCAATTGATATGTGCGAGATAGTATGAACGATGCGTTCAATTATTTTAATGCTATTCAATAAGTGAATAAAAAAGTTTTATTTTGTGATATTGTGAGTGCGAAATTGTGAATAAAGTACACTACGATTCTACATCGTTTCATATTTGTACATTTCCCACCTGCACATTAATACCCAAGTTAGGTTAGTCATTGGAACTATTTGATCAAGGTTGGATCAAATAGCGATCAAATTGGATCAAACTCTTCCAACATTTGATCCAATTGGATCAACATTGGACGACGATTTTTAACAGGGCAATCGATCCCAAATTTGGTGTCCACTTTCAGGACATCTGAACGAAGAAAATTTGACTGGTTATGCCTCATGAGACGTCGTACAGCCCAAATGATCAGTGACAGCAAAAGTCAAAAGTTTCTGGGATTTCCTCATATAATTTCTCCCTCTCTTATAACACTAAGCAGAATCAGTAGAAAATTTCCATGTCGATGAGTTCGGAAATGCTTTTTGACAAGCAAGATGAAGTTTTGTTGCGATATTCTGTTGAATCATGACAGTCCAACGAAGCTTGCAAAGAGACAGTTCTGATTCATTGTTAAAACGTGAGCAATCACTATGATTCAGAAGAATCCAAGGAAATAATAAAATATGATCTTGAATGTTGCAGATTCAAACACGATTTTGGGCAAAAACAAGGCAGTATCAGATAAAAGTTACGATTACGGGAGAATTGACGAGGATTGGGCGAAAAAATATCCTTCATGCGGGGGCACGAGGCAGTCACCGGTCAACATTGATTTGCAGAATCTTAACGCATTCAAGTCTGGACTACCACCTATACGCCACAACGGATACGATAGCATGCCTAAACGCATGAGCATCATTAACAACGGCTACACTGGTCCGTATAACAATCCTCTGTCTTCCAATATTTGAATATAAAACGATATCCATGCGCTGGCTCGCTTAGAAATACGAGTGAATTTTCTCGTCTTAGTATCCATCAGCCATTCGTCAATAGTTGGGTGACTTTGATAAACATTTCTGAAGCGGAAAATCGGGTTTGACAAGAAAACATTTTCTATACTATGTTTCATCGCAAAGTGAATTCAAATCTCATATCGCTCCTCGACGTAGGCATTTTATTCATAACATAAAGAAATGAATTGATATTTAGCGAAACAATCAATTTTGATGCACTATGTGAATTTTATTTTGTGACTTTCACTTACACATATGGAAAAATTTAATCCAATACACCGGTGTGGAACCTACTTCTTCATTACTGTAAACTAGAAGTGCCGTGTTCAAATGCAGTTTTAGGGATTTCGTGATAAAAAAACATCCGCTCTTCGCGCGACTGCAAGCTCATTTTGAGCCCTGGAGGACACGTAAGTTTCGTTTTGCTAGACGGACAAACGGTTCTAGTGCCCGAAATGGGCTAACGCGCTTAGTATGGAAATATGCTATTTCAAACCATGTATCGAAATTTACTATTTTGGACTCGTTCGATCATTATGAGAGTATTATGCAAACGTTCCATCATGAATATGATCATTTTTTCAGTACAATTAACGGGTGAGTGGCAAGAACGTGATAAGCCCACAATTTCTGGAGGTCCTCTCAATGGCAGCTACGAGTTCGCACAATTACATTTTCACTGGAGCATGAATAACTCCATGGGTAGTGAGCACTCTTTCAACAATAAAATGTGAGCGGGATCTCAATCTTACTGAAGTTTTTATATCATTAATTTACTGATTCTTATGATTTGCAATCAATACCAAAAAAATTTTGTTCTAAATGTAATCAATTCAAGTTATTCCAAGAGTAACTAGCAAGATTCGAGATAAGACTCTTCATGAATTATTTATTACAGTTTCCCTTTAGAAATGCATATGGTCCACTGGAAGAAATCATATGGAAACATGTCAGCTGCCACGAAATATGTTGATGGAATTGTAGTTATCGGGTATCTCATGCCAGTAAGTACTTTTCTTCCACAAAATAATGTAACAAAATAACGAGGATCCGAAAGATGTTGATCCATCAATAACATTTTCTATTCAAGATCCGTAAAAATTCCAATCATGGTATGGAAAATATGCAAACGGGTTTTCCAAAAATCCTAGCACCCGGCCAAAGTACCGAGATTAGCCCATTTTCTTTGGCACTTTTTGATCAAAATCTGGCTCAACAAGGAAACATACAATATATTATTTATACAGGCTCACTGACAACTCCGCCTTGTAGCGAATCTGCTATATGGTTATTATCAGCGAAAACAAAGAGCATAACTGCCGATGAGGTATTCTCACGAAACACTCTCTTTTTTTCACTTTAGTCAAACAGTATGAATGGGTATTGGTTTTAAGACTAAAAATGTGATACTTGAGGAAAATTCTGAAGTTATGATCAATCATAATATTTTTTGTTCTGATGCAGATGGAGCTATTTCGGAGAGTGCAACTCTCCAATCAAAAAAGTCGCAACCACAGGCCAACGCAGCCCCTGAATGGTCGACCGATATTCTATACATCTTGAAATATGTGACCGACATTGAAAAACATCAATCCTGGCTGTAGGGGAAGTCATTTGTGAAATAAATTGAATGGTATTGAATTCTTGATCGAATTGACAATGAACCTCTCATATCGATGTAATGACTCGGAGTCCCACTCAGCAGAGTTTTTAAATGTGGTTAATTTTTCAGATAGCCACAAAGATTTGACTTCCGGAATATTCGACTTTCCGAAAAACCATCTTTTTTGAATTTTTGACACAACGTGGTAATCCAATTCAAAGAAAATTCACGTTTTGATTTGATTCTTTTGAGGAACCAAATTTTGTGTGTGAAATAACCATTTTCTTGTGTACTTTGCTCCTCATGACCGTATCTTAAACTAGGATACTCACATCCAATTCTACTCCATACCGATCAGAATTCGAGATTCCAAGCATTTCTTACCGGTTGAGATAGGTTTTGTCGTAATCTTCCCGAGGTTTACGGAGAACAATGATGGAAAAAAATCAAAAGTGTGGCAAAATCACCTTGGTTGGTGGTGTTGGTATACCTCCCCCCCCTCCATTTACTTTTCAAAAGTATAACTAAGCGAGTATGAAATTCTACGATCGTTTTATGACATACAGTAGAACTCGGTTATAACGAGCTCTAAGGGACCGGCAAAATTTGCTCGTTATAACCGATGCTAGTTATAACCGAGGTTGACTCAAAATGGTTGGATCTACGTGTATATAGTGTAAGTAAGTGATAAATTGATCATCCTACATTAGAAAATGTCATTCAATCGAGTTTCACTCCTAAAATGGACTTTCAATGTTACACACAGAAAATATATGAGAAAAGTATACTTGGATGTGTACATGGATATAAATTGGCAGTCAGAACGATGAATTAAAAAATGGCCAGCCGATTCAAATAATGCATATTGAACACTTCATCCCACTTCTATCATAATCACGATCTACAAGATGGTATCTTCCCCAAAATCAGTGATCAATGTTTGTTTCTTGGCTCGGAGATTGTGTTTATAAACAATGTTTTTCAACTTTCAATTGTAGTGAGAAAGTTCATCAAAACTATTTTCATTAATTAGATAGAAGTTGTTCGAATCTTCAAGATTGTTGATTTCGTTGACCTGCTCACATCGTAGATCTCACAAAACTCAGCATTATTTTTCGCTTTCAGCGCAAAAGCTTTCCTTTCATCGGTTTTCATGTCGATTACACAAATTTTACTGATTTCAATATGATGATACCTGTTTACAGATAGTACCAAGCTCTCAAATTCACCATCACGTAGCGTTGAAATCGTATCTGCTGGCTATAGCAGAGATCCAAATACAAGTTTGGGCAAAATTTTTGCTCGGTACAACCGAGGTCTTGTTATAACCGAGCTCGCTATAATCGAGGCTGATTCCGTTCACTTAGTACAGGAACCAATCAAATTTCGAAAATTTGCTCGTTATAACCGAATTCTCGTTATAACCGAGCTCGTTATAACCGAGTTCTACGGTAGTTCAAACTCTTGAATGGAATGAAATCCAATAAAACCATGTAGAGTACTGTCTGATATCAATTTAGAATCAACACTATTGATGGGAAGTAGAACTATCAAATCTCTAATCAGATTATTTTTGCAACACGTTCCAATAGAGTTTATCTAAGGATTTTACAATTATCGTTAATTGAATCATCCAAACTTTAGGTGAGAAAGATAGGAAGGATGAATACTGAAGTTAAAGGGATTACAGTTCAATCAAATTTGATGTCAACGATAAGCCACCTTCTGATAAAGTTACTTCTTGCCATCCAAAAATAACAATGAAGATAGTCATTCAAGTTTTGTATTTGCTTCGGCAGATGAATTGGTTGATCATTGTAGATTCACAGAACTTCAATGAGTGCATTAATTGTTATTTTTAGATGACAAAAAGTAACTTTATTCTCGGAAGGTGGCTTATCGTTGACATCAAATTTGACTGAACTGTAATTCCTTCTACTTAAGGGCATGTGAAAGCCGACTTTTACCGACCGAGCGGACCGTACTAAGGGTAAGGGAGGTTGGGTTAGATGTTACATATATGAATATATTATAAGGGAGGGGGAGGGGTGGTGTGAATCCTCCCCCCTTCCTCTGCGTCATAATAACTGCGTCATGCTTACTGATGCATACGTAGATTCATGAATAGCTATCTGCAAGGTACAATGATGATGAGTTATTGATGTAAAAAATGAAGGTTCCTAATCACATTTTTTATATACTGTCAAGTATATTTTTTATGTGACATCTAGTGCTAATTCTGCTGAGGCTCACATTTTTTGTATATACTTGCATTCAAGTATATTTTTTATGTGGCTTTTTTGTTGAACCATCACTTTTACTCTTGAAAACACATTTTTGTACTATGTGTGTGTACACATTTTTGTACTATGTGTATTCATTTTTAGTGAAGTGATTTCTGCAGGAATATCTTCCTCGGTAACTTTTTCTAAGCAATTACTCGAATGCACATCTCTACACACTCTTGAGCTGTTTTGTCAGTTCCAAGAAGAGAAAACCTGTTCAAATGGGTAGTGATTCTGACACATCGCTGCCTCTCATTGGCCAAAGTCATGTATTCATGTTATCGCTGTACCTAAAAGGATTCATTGTGATAGTATCACTATTCATGTTATGGCACCCATTCAGATTGTAGACACAAATTTGACTCTATTTGGGACTCAAAACAATTCCAGAATTTCATGCGAAACAACTCCACAAAGTTAACCTGTTCCAAAAATGTTAGTATCCAAAGTTCATGATTTATATCAAACAGCTAGAAATTGGTAAATACAGATAGAAGCTATGTAGACATTATTGGAGTACATACATTCATGACATACCTTGAAATGAAGATGAAATCTCACCTCTCGAATACAAAGATCTCAACAGACATAATTGGGAGCTCGTGGCATACTCAAGATCAGCTTTTGCTCTCGAAGTCACTCAAGCGAGCTATTCTGAACAAATATCTTAGGGTATTCATGTTGATACCTTGAAAAGAATGATGAGATTGATCAGAGTTAATATGAAGGCACACAACTAAGAATGAGATTCTGAATTCCACCAATGAATTCATGGTATGATGGAATTTATGAGTTTCCAATTCCAAGTCAAAAAAGCTCCACAACTAGGCCAAATTTCAACAGATTGGAACAAATGAATATGAAATCATTCCTCTAAAATACAGGGACCTCAGGAGACACAAATTGGAGCTCACTGCAATGTCCACTAATTCACTTTTGCTCTAAAATTCACCCGGGCGCTCCATTTGGACCAGGTGATTCCAAGATATTCTAGTTGGAACCTGGAGTAGGATGGTGAAATCAATTGAACATGATTCAGAGGTCAACTCATGGCAAAAAATATCTCAATTTCATCACTACATTCTTTGTATAATGGAATTTACCATGTAACTTTTCAATTTCAAGTCACAAAAACTCCCCAACTAAGCCAATTCTCAATAGATTAAAAAAAGTGGATATGAAATCATCCCTCTAAAATACAGGGATCTCAGCAGATCAAAGTTGGAGCTCATAGCAATGGCCACTCATTTACTTTTGCTCTAAGAGTCACCCGGGTGCGCCATTTGATCAAGGTAATTTCAAGATATTCTAGTTGAAACCTTTAGTAACATGGTGAGATCAATCAAATATGTTCCAGCGGTCAACTCATGATGATAAGATTCTCAATTTAATCACTTTCATTCTTTGTAGAGTGAAATCCACCTTGTGACTTTTCAACTCTGAGTCACAAAATTTCCACGACTAAGCTCTAATTCTCAATAGATCTAAATGAATCAATGTGGATCCACCCCTCTATAGTATAGGGATTTCAGTAAACACAAATTGAAGCTTAGTGCAATTTCCAAATATTTACTTCTGCTTTAAGACTTACCCGTGCTTGCTATTTTCACCAAGTATTTTGACATATTGTAGTTGAAACATCAAAACAGAATCATTAGTCCGCTCTGAAATCATCTGAAGGCCTCCACATTACAGGAACATTCTGAGCTGCATCAATACATTCTTAGCACGAATAGCTAGAGTTTGGTGAGTACGAAAGGTTGTAAACCTTTCTGATGAGCTATCTCATGTATAGCATTTTTTGCAAGTTTGGTGGATGCATGCCTTTCCTCTCAATTTATCAATCATCTGGTTCCTTCTCTGATCTGTTTTCAAGTACATAACTTCATCAATATCTTGGATAATGGTAACTCCACATTGTGTATATAAATATTTGATGTCCACGAAAGACATTTCCATACCCCGAAAGGCTCAGATTTGGATGTCAATATCAATCTCGCTGATTACTGTTCTTGTTAATTATTGACTCACTTCAAGGCTCAGAATTATCATCACTGTCACCCTTATATATTCACTGTTTTTCAAACCGAGGAGCGAATAATAGCCTCAAGAAACGTCACTCAGATTGTCAATACTTGAATTTGTTCTTCTCATATAAACATAGTTATTACTATTTTTCGTATAGTTTTGCCAACGAACGAATTATCCGTTCCTGCTTTTTATTATGTGCACGTCGAATAAGTCAGAATAAGTACTGCGCGACAACTCACGACAGCCCATCATCGTTCATTCAAACAATAACAACAGCTGGTGTGGGCTGTATAGAGGACCTAACCCAACCTTACCTCGAGACTCAGCCAAAATCACAGCTCATGCGGGCCTTCGGAACTGTCATACTTCTGATCATTTTCTGAACTATTCGAGGACGATCTCGGAAAAAGTACTTCCAAGTATGGAAGCTTTCGGATGCGATCTATCATTTAAAAAAAGAATCGATTTAATTGATTGGATATTGCCTTCAAACTTTGGTTTTGAAGTCAGGCGTGTGAGTATTTTTTCATGCAATGGTCAACTTCGAAACCAAAGTTTGAAGGCAGTATTCAACCGATCAACTCGATTCTTTTTTTGAATGATAGATCTGATTCTAAAGCTTCCAAGTATGGAAGCTTTAGAATCAGATCTATCATTCAAAAAAAGAATCGAGTTGATCGGTTGAATATTGCCTTCAAACTTTGGTTTCGAAGTTGACCATTGCCTGAAAAAATACTCACACGCCTGACTTCGAAACCAAAGTTTGAAGGCAACTTCCAATCAATTAAATCGATTTTTTTTTTAAATGATAGATCGCATCCGAAAGCTTCCATACTTGGGAGTACTTTTTCCGAGATCGTCCTCAAATAGTTCAGAAAATGATCAGAAGTATGACTTTTCCGAAGGCCCATGAGCTGTGATTTTGGCTGAGTCGAGGCAAGGTTGGGTTAGGTCCTCTACCGCCCACACCAGCTGTTGTTATTGTTTTGAATGAACGGTGATGGACTGTCGTGAGTTGTCGCGCGGTACTCATATATTTGACTTGCACATAATAATAATCAGGAACAGAAAATTCATTCGTTGGAAAATTTTATGAAAAATAGTAATAACTTTGTTCATATCTGAGGAGATTCAATCCAAGTATTGACAATCTGAGTGACAATCCTGTTTCTTGAGGCAATTACTTGCTCCTTGATTTGAAAAGCAGTGAATATATAAGAGTGACAGTGATAATCATTCTGAGCCTTGGAGTGACTCAATAATTAACAATAATAGTAAGCAACGAGGCAAAGCTTTATTGATATTGACATCCAAATCTAAGCCTTTCGAGGTATGAAATTGTCTTTCGTGGACATCAGAAATCTTTATACAGAATGTGGAGTTAGCATTACCCAAGATATAGATGAAGTTATGTACTTGAAAACAGATCAGAGGAGGAATCAGTTGATCGATAAACTGAGAGGAAAAGCATGCATCCACCAAACTTACAAAAAATGCTATACATGAGATAGCTCATCAGAAAGGTTTACAACCTTTCGGTCTCACCAAACTCTATCTATTTGTGCTAAGAATATGTGTTGATGCAGCTCAGAATGTTCCTGTGATGTCGAGGCCTTCAGATGATTTCAGAGCAAACTAATGATTCTGTTTTGATGTCTCAACTACAATATGTCTAAATACTCGGTGAAAATAGCAAGCACGGGTAAGTCTTAGAGCAGAAGTAAATATTTGGAAATTGCAATAAGCTTCAATTTGTATCTACTAAAATCTCTATACTATAGAGGGGTGAATCCACATTCATTCATTTAGATCTATTGAGAATTAGAGCTTAATCGTGGAAATTTTGTGACTTGAGTTGAAAAGTCACAAGGTGGATTTCACTCTACAAAGAATGAAAGTGATGAAATTGAGTATTTTATTGTCATGAGTTGACCTCTGGAACATATTTGATTGATCTCACCATGCTACTGAAGGTTTCAACTAGAATATCTTGAAATTACCTAGATCAAATGGCGCACCCGGGTGACTCTTAGAGCAAAAGTAATGAGTGGCCATTGCTATAAGCTCCAATTTTTGTCTGCTGAGATCCCTGTATTTTAGAGGGGTGATTTCATATTCACTTTTCTTAATCTATTGAGAATTGGCTTAGTTGTGAAGTTTTTGTGACTTGAAATTGAAAAGTTACTTGGTAAATTCCATTATACAAAGAATGTAGTGATGAAATTGAGATTCTTTTTGCCATGAGTTGACCTCTGAATCATGTTTAATTGATTTGACCATCCTACTCCAGGTTCCAACTAGAATATCTTGGAATCACCTGGTGAAAATGGAGCGCCCAAGTGAATTTGAGAGCAAAAGTGAATTAGTGGACATCGCAGTGAGCTCCAATTTGTGTCTGCTGAGATTCCTAGATTCTACAGGGGTGGAATCATATTCATTTGTTTCAATCTGTTCAAAATTGGCACAGTTGTGGAGCTTTTGTGACTTAGAATTGGGAACTTAGATGGTAAATTCCATGATACGATGAATTTATTGGTGGAATTCAGAATCTCATTGGTATTTGTGTGCCCTCTGATCAATCTCATCATTCTTTTCAAGGTTTCAACAAGAATACCTTGAAATATTTGTTCAGAATAGCTCGCTTGAGTGACTTTGAGAGCGAAAGCTGATCTTGGGTATGCCACGAGCTCCTAATTATGTTTATTGAGATATTTGTATTCCAGCGGTGTGATTTCATCTTCATTCCAAGGAATGTCATGAATGTATGTACTCCAATAATATCTTCATAGCTTCTATCTGTATTTACTGATTTCTAATTGTTTATTAGTAAATAATTAACTTTGTATCCCAAAGTTTTTGGAACAAGTTGTCTTCGTCGAGTTGCTCCACATGAAATTCTGGAATTATTTTGAGTCTCAAATAGAGTCAAATTTGAGTGTACAATCTCAATGTATTCTAAAACATGAGGAGTAATACTAACATCATGAATTCTTTTAGGTACGTACAGCGGTAACATGAATACACGACTTTGGCCAACGAGAGGCACCTAGGTGTCAGAATCAAAACAGATTTGAACAGGTTTTCTCTTTTTGAACTGACAAAATAGCTCAAGGATGAGTAGAGATGTGCATACGAGTGATTGCTTGGAGAAAAAGTTACCGAGGAAAATATTCCTGCAAGAATCACTTCACTCAAAATGAATACACATAGTACAAAAATGTGTACACACACATAGTACAAAAATGTGTTTTCAAGAGTGAAAGTGATATTTCAACAAAAATGCCACATAAAAATATACTTGAATGCAAGTATATACAAAATGTGAGCCCCAGCAAAAGTATCACTAGGAGTCACATAAAAAGTATACTTGAATGCAAGTATATACAAAATGTGAGCCCCAGCAGAATTATCACTAGATGTCACATAAAAAATATACTTGAATGCAAGTATATACAAAATGTGAGCCCCAGCAGAATTATCACTAGATGTCACATAAAAAATATACTTGAATGCAAGTATATACAAAATGTGAGCCCCAGCAGAATTATCACTAGATGTCACATAGAAAATATACTTGAAAGTATATACAAAATGTGAATGAATGAAATCTTTATTTTTCGCATCAGTAATCTCCATCATCAGTATACCTTGCAGATAGCTATTCAGTCATGAGTCCATGTATGCACCAAGAAGCATGGATCCGAGCATAGAGATACAGCTATTATATATATCAGGTCGTATTGCGACTGATATGTTGGTTGAATGTCGAATGTCCCCTCCGCCCCTTCCTCATGATACAAATAGGATATCTAACCCAACCTCCCTTACTCTTGGCACGGTCCGCTCGGTCGGTAAAAGTCGGCTTTCACATGCCCTTAAGCATTAACCCTCCCTATCTTCTCTACCCAAAGATTGGATAATTCGATTAACGATAGGTCGTTGAAAGATCCTCAAATAAGTTCTATTGGAATGTATTACAGAAATGATCTGATTAAAAATGTGATAATTTTACTTTCCATCAATAGTATTGATTCTGAATAGATATGAGACAGTGATCGACATAATTTGGTTGTATGGAAACTACAATAAATTTACTACTAGGCTATTGGTAGAAGATTTCAGAAAACATAATTCTACTGTAAGAAATACTATGTAATTTCTCAGGTATCCAGATGGAACATGATTGAATATTCAGAGAAAAAGAAAACTTGTGAGACATTTGAGCAATACGCTGGTTTCTAACTAGTCTCCAACTTAGAGTAACCAAACGTCCCTCTTTTTCAAATGCGATTTTTTTGAGCCTCTGATGCTAAGTTCAGCAAGAGTTCTGAAGAGAGTTTTTGAACAAAATTCTGTATCACCCCCAAGTGATATCTTCGGATATTACCTTATTTAATCTATCACCTACTTTAGGTTATAACCTGAAATCATCTGGGATTTTCTGTAAAAAATTTATCTGCGAGTGAGTAAAAGTTCTTCTAATTCGTACAAGTTCCAGAATCTTTCCATTCCTTTGTCTGCAAAAAACTATACTGAATATCATTAATGTTTTTGAGGGATTTCAGAAATATGAAACTACAGTAAAAGATCCGGTGCAATGACCCAAGAATCCAGACGGAATGTACATAGTAATCTTCCTGAAATATTTTGGAGATAGTGTCAGAAATTTTTTATGAGATATTTCAGAAATATTTCATGGATGATTCCAGGAATAATCCCGACCGCGGACATAACTATATTCCCGAAAGTTTTCAATGAAATCTTCCAGAAATCTTCCATTGAAAGATTCCTGAAAGATTCCTGGCAATGTTGCAGAAACGTTCCAGTGAAATATCTCAATGTAATATTTCTGGAAGATTTCTGCAAGATTCCCTGGAATCTTACCACGAAAGCTTCCAGAAAGATCCACAGCCACGGACATAACGATATTCCAGAGTAATATTTTCGGAATATTCCAATCTTTCAATGTAATATTCCTGGAATATTCCTGAAAGATTCCCATGCTGTGTGGGAAGGCTCTTGCTTGCGCGCGGATAAACATACATCCCATGAGAAAGAGAGAGAGGTCCGACGCTGAGCACAAACTCATTCTGCGTTTACCCAATGTTGAATCTCTCTCTCTCTCTCTCTCTCTCATTCAAAAACTCGTTCAGAAAGTATTACAGGACATATTTCATGATTTACGGGTGTGCATTCGAGCGACGCAAAAATATAGTTTAGTAGTTGTATGCAACTATATCATTGAAAATTATTTTAATCTTCTTCGTCCTTCACTTTTACATAATGAAGCTGCATATTCTTTGCTGTGTTTTGTGAAAAATTCCTAGTCGCTAAGAGAAGCAATTCACATAAACAGTCACAATATAAAATTCGTATTCATGAATATGTCATTATATAATGGTATCAAGATTATTAAATACATTAGCGTGGTTCTAGGGATTGAGGATTGCAGTTTCAGTTATGTAGGCAAGGTCTACGTTGTCATCACCCTGGTCGATGTGGTACCGCATCTGAATTTTGGCGAGATTCTTGCTAGCTGTAATCGAGGTCTCGTTATAATTGAGCTCGATATAACCGAGTCTAATTCCTTTTACTCAGCACAGAAACCATAAAAATTTCAATTCATCCGTCATACTGGAGTGACAACACGATCAAAACGATCGAAACGGTCCTATCGATGGTTTCATTCGAGAGCGATGGTGAGAGCTTTTATTCCTCCGAGGAATACTAAGTGCTGGTGTTATTGAGGGAAAGAGTTCGTCATTTTTGGTCGACAAGAAGAAAAGTGCAGGAAACGAAGTTTTCTGCACTCTCCTTCTCGTCGACACCCTCTTATCGAATTATACCATTATGTATTAAAATACGTAATTTTTCAAACTGTGTTTTTAAAAGCCGATGAATCAAATTTGACTGAGAGGCGACGGCTGCTGGGCTCTCAAATTGTTAATTCTGTACAACTTGTAGTAAGCCAAAAGTTGATAAGGTGAACTGTAGAAGAGAAAGCGCTTCCGATACATTACGACACACGCAGACACGGTCAAAGGGCAGGGAAAATGAGTCTAACAGATTTGAGAGATCATACGGAAGAAATGTGTTACCTACATAGTCCATAGATTTCGTGGAAAGAACCAAAATGGCCTATGCAATTTTTAGATAAACGTAATAATCTTTAAGACAACATTGGATTCAATGAAAAATATGATCAAAAATTTGCTGGGGTGAGAACCAGGCCTGGTGAGAATTCTCTTTAGAGAAAGCAGAGTAAGTGTATAATAATTTTGCATTCAGAATCAAATACTTTGGGATGTAACCATTCCGTTGTTTTGAATGTTTTGTCTGACTGATCTTAACTAGAATCGGCCACGTGAGTGTCGGTGACGTGATACTCGCGGTCTATTACTTGAGTTGGTTGTCGTGATCTGCTACTCAGGGTAATACTGATATTACAATGCTTGAGGTGGTCGTTGTGACCCAGCACTCGAGTCCTGGACAACGAGTGTCACTCCGTACTGAATCATGGCGGTCATTTCGAGCTCCGGACCTCAAGTACTTCATATCGACAGTCGCCCTTGACACTGCATTATATGGTGACCAGCGTATAGTTTCAAATACTTTGAACAAATTAAAAGATCGAATTCTTTCAAGAAGCATATTTGAACATAAAGTCATCTTCCAATTCCGAAGCCAAGATCAAAAATCGAATATCTAGCTCAAAGAGAAATTTTCTCCGGCTCTTGAAATTTTGGGTTGTCTTACAGAAACGTATATAATTTTCATATCCAGCGTCCGTAATTAGAATTATGATGGTGTGATCTCTGGAACTAAATACTTTTCTGAGAACCTGTGTAAAGGGAGTGGTACGATTTGGAAAATCACAACCAGATATCAACAATACTATCAAAAACGGCCTATTTTCTGTGAGCTGTTAAGAATTCGGAAATTCGGCACGAGTTTCTCACATTACACAGCCTCAGAGAAGAGTATCATAAAACAGAGATCTGGCTAAGCTCTTGGTAGATTTTCGAGATCCCGGATTCCAAGTTTGTTGTTAATTTGTAACCATCGCTTCAAAGTTTTTGAAAAATTGTATATTATTCGAATTTCACGTCACGCCTCGATCCGACATCCATTTTATATCAATGCTCCTGAGACGGTAGATAATAATTATCATGAGCGTGGAACAATTATAATTGACATTGGTTATATCGGTGACTCTCGCGCTCTATTGAGAGTATAGCAAGATTTGAATTTGTGACACATCCTCGTTTCTATCTTATAATGACATATTCATGAATACGAATTTTATATTCTGACTGTTTATGTGAATTGCTTCCTTTAGCGACTAGGAATTTTTCACAAAACACAGCAAAGAATATGCAGCTTTATTATGTAAAAGTGAAGGACGAAGAAGATTAAAATAATTTTCAATGATATAGGTGCATACAACTACTGAACTATATTTTTGCGTCGCTCGAATGCACACCCGTAAATCATGAAATATGTCCTGTAATACTTTCTGAACGAGTTTTTGAATGAGAGAGAGATAGATAGATAGATATCCTTTATTCGTCATACGACAAAATACACCTACATATTTTCATATGCGTCACATATATATATATATATATAAAATTAATAAATATTCCGATAAATTCATATCAAGGAATAATTTTATATCTCTATTAATCTAATAAAAAGAGAGAGAGAGAGAGAGAGAGAGAGAGAGAGAGAGAGAGAGAGAGAGAGAGAGAGAGAGAGAAATGGACATCGATCGGTTCCCCACACCTGAGAACGCCAGTCGACAAAGAAGTGGAGACAAGGCCCCCGATCTAATGGAAGGATGGAGGGACTTGAAAATGTGCCGAGAACAGATGGAGGAGAAGACTCATCTTCTCCTCGACCACCTGAACTTGGTCATAGGGATAGCCGAGTCTGCCTCCAACATCCCAGAAGGAACTCAGGGCGACATGGAAGAGCTCAAGAAGATTGGCCACGCTCTCGAAGGCCTACTTGCGGCAGACAAAGGGAAGAGAGCGGCTTCCGAGACGACACTTCTCGAAGCGGAGAAGACCCTAAAAATGAAGAGGGGTGCGCAGCCCTCTGGGCCAGCCGCGTCGGGAAGCGGCACACAGGGAAGGGGGGCGAATAAACCGGAATCGCGACAAGGGAAACAGCACGATACGAAGAGGACGCGACGCGGACATCCATCGGGAGCCCTCGAAACACCGCGCTCGACATCGACTCCTAATAGGCCCAAGCAGGACGGGCCTTGGCAGGAAGTGGTCTCTAAGAGAAATACAAAGAGGGCAAAGGAAAGCGGTCGATCAAGTGACACCGCTGGAAAGAAGGCAAAGATGAAGCCAAGAAGAGCGAAATCCGACGCCGTTCTCGTCACGGCAAACCAAGGTGGGTTAAGCTACGCAGATATGCTGCGCAAGATAAAGACGGATGACCTTAATGAAGAAGTGGGCTCTAAAGTCACGGGCATCCGCAAGACACAGGAAGGACAAATCATCATTGAACTGAGGGAGGGCACCGACGCTGCAGCCATCAAAGCGGCTCTGACACCAGTCGTCGGGCAAGAAGGGGCCGTCCACTGCCTCGCAAATAGCATGACCCCCGAGGTTCTCGAAGTCGACTACGATGTCGACAAAACTAAAGTGCAGAAGGACCTCGCGAAGGCCCTACCAGAAAACGAGGATGGAGCCATAATAGTCAAGAGCCTGCGAAACGGCTCCCGAGGCACCCAAACAGCGGTTGTGTCCATCCCAGCGAGGCTCGCTCACCGCCTCCTGGACTGGAAAGAACCCAAGGTGGGATGGAGCAGAGTGAGAATCCGCGAGGAGGGAGGCATCCCACGCTGCTATAACTGCCGAGAGTATGGCCACAAGGCCTCAGGCTGCAAAAAAGAGAAGGCAGAGGAACGTCAACCGAAACTCTGCTTCCAGTGCGGTGAACCAGGACACCTCGCCGCTACCTGTAAAGAGAAACCAAAATGCCTCAGCTGCGTGGCTATCGGAACCAGATCTGACCACAGGTCAGGCTCCAGCAACTGCACAGCCTACCAAAACGCGAGGGCGACATATAGACGCAGGGGGGGGGAAGAAATGGCTAACTTCATCCAAGCCAACCTCAGGAGAAGCGGGGACGCTTGTGACCTCCTACACACTGCCGCCAAAGAAGGGGTATCGATGTTCTGATCATCTCCGAACCGCCTCGGAAGCGCGAACTTTCCCGTTCCACATTCGATCACTGGGGAACCGCTGTAATTCGGATCACGAATCCCGCGATCCGCGAGACTGAACCAGCTGTTAGTGGCCGTGGTTATGCTCGAAAGACCATAGGGGGCACAGCTGTATACAGCTGCTACTACTCGCCGTCGCTCAAGACGCACGAATTTGAAGACGAGCTCCACGACCTAGAAGAGGATGTGAGGCAATGGGGGAGCCCAGCTATAATCGCGGGAGATTTGAACTCCAAGGAACCGACTTGGAGCGGGGGGCCGCGCGATAGACGGGGGGTAATACTCGCTGATGCCATGGAGGCATTGGGATTAGTGCTCGCGAACGAGACGGGGGTTATCACCTATTACCGGCACGACACTCGGTCCCGGGAGGGAGGTTCATCATCGGTCCTCGACCTGACGTTCATGAGCCCGTCGCTCGTGGGACGTATGACATCGTGGGAAGTTCTGGACACGGAAACACTGAGTGACCATCGACATATTCGGTTTCGACTTAGGACTGACGGACAGAGACAGACGACACGCAGACATCGACCAACGGGGTGGCAGGTACGGAAGCTGGACGAAGGAAAATTCCGGGAATCGATAGGAACAGTCAAAGATCTCCCGATGACCTCCGCCTCGGACGAGGCTGTGGCGATGATAACATCTGCCATCACGAGAGCTTGCGACGCGTCGATGCCTCGCAGGACAACACCATGTTTCTGGAGGAAACCAGAGTACTGGATCACCGATGAGATCAAGGCTCTACGAAGAACGAGCAACAAGAAAAGGAGGACCGCATGGCGATCAAGGAAGCTGCAACAACCATCGCTGGCGGAAGATGACAGAGCGTACAAAGAAGCAAAGAAGAGTCTCGTTCTAGCCATCCGGAGGAGCAAAGAGAAGTGCTGGGGTGAACTGTGCGACATGGTTAACGAAGACCCTGGGGCACGCCATATCGCGTGGTCATGTCAAAGGTCCGACCCCGGAAGGGCAACCCAGCACCGACCGATGCAGCAACATTGCGCACCATCGTGGAAGACCTCTTCTCAGCAGGAGAACCCAGAGTTACATTCCCTACGGAGAGCGAAGACCCCATCCCGCTCTTCACTATGCAAGAGCTACTCATAGCGGCGAAGAGAATGCCGAACGGCAAGGCCCCTGGCCTGGATGGCATCCCAAACGAGGCTCTGAAACTGGTCTTCAAATACAAGCCAGATCTACTCCTCGACCTCTTCAACATCTGTCTGAGCGCGGGAACTTTCCCGGACAAGTGGAAACGCCAGAAGCTGGTCCTGATACCTAAGGGTCAAGGAGGTCAACGCCCTCTCAGCATGCTCGACAATATCGGGAAAATGTACGAGAGGATGGTGCTCAACAGGGTGGAAAAAGCCTACGAAGAAGGCGGTGGGCTATCACCAATGCAGTTCGGGTTCCGGAAGGGACGGAGCACTGTGCACGCGATCGAGGCGGTCCAAGAACGGGTTCAAGCGTCGGTAGGGAACCCATAACAAGGAAGAGGAGGATTCTGTGCCATCATTGCGTTGGACATAAAGAACGCATTCAACTGCGCGAGCTGGGAGCGAGTCTATCAATCCCAAGCAGGTAAAGTGCCCCCCTATCTACTAGCCGTCACGAGTGACTACCTGCGGAACAGGACCCTCGTGTACGACACCGACGAGGGACAAGAGATTCGGGTACTGTCCGCCGGAATCGGACAGGGATCAGTCTCCGGGCCGTTCAACTGGAACACCCAGTATGACAGCTTACTGTCTATCGAACTGCCAGAAGGAGTGATAATAGTGGCTTTCACGGACGACGCGGGACTCATAGTATGGGCTGACAACGAGGAACTCTTGGGTAGACGCGCGAACGAAGCGCTGGCCCGAGTCTACGAGTGGATGATTAGCAGGCTTCTGGAGCTCGCTGTCAAGAAGTGCGAAGCAATCGTGGTCACAAGGCGTAGGAAGTTTGACTTACCCCGGTTTTATATCAACGGGCAAGAGATTCCACGGAAGACAGAGCTGAAATACCTCGGTGTATGGCTCGACGACAAGTGGTCGTTCAAAAAGCACATCCAGGAAGCCGCCCAGAAGGCGAGCAGGGTCGGTGCGGCGCTCCAGTGGCTTATGCCGAATATCGGAGGACCCAAGGAAAAGAGGCGCGCACTTCTCAACACCGTCACTACCTCCATCATGCTGTACGGTGCACCCGTGTGAGGGAAGAGAGTAGAGAAGACCATCATCGAGAAGAGAATGGGGCCTGTCCACCGAAGAGCGGCCCTGAGGAGTATCCGTGCCTACCGCACTATGTCAGGAGATGCGGCTTACGTATTGGCGAGTACTCCGCCCATCCACTTGCTCGTCGCGGAGCGAGTGAGGATCTGGGACCGCCAGAAAGCGATCGGACCCGAACGAGTACTCACTCCGACGATGAAGGAGATCATCCGCGACAACGAGAAGGAAACCACCCTTGAGCATTGGCAAACTGAGTAGGATTCGCCATTTGCAAACGGCAGATGGACGCACCGGCTGATCCGTGACGTAGCCAAGTGGGCGGAACGCACCCACGGAGAGATGGACTACTGGACGACGCAGGCACTGAGCGATCATGGTTGCTTCGGTTCCTATCTAATCAGGTTCAAGAAGAGGACGACCCCAGCATGTCAGTCATGCGGGGACGAATGGGATGACGCCGAACATGCCCTGTTCAAGTGCAGCGACACCCGGAGAGAGCGCGCCGAGCTGGATGAATGGCTGGGTGCTCAACTAACACCTGAGAATCTCGTCCCGTACTTGCTCCGCAACCAGGAGACATGGGATAGACTCACCGGATACATCAAGCTGGTGATGACCCGCAAAGAGGAGAAAGAGAGGGAAGTAAGGCGCCTCGAAGCAGGCGAATTACAGTGACTCTGCCGATTGAAACAGAAGAGGCCCAAATGATTCCAGGAGGAATCTGATGCACTGAAGAGGGAAGAAAGAAGAAAGAAGAAAGAGAGGGAACAATGAAGAATGAAGATAGAAGATGCCGACAAGTGGCCGAAGAGAGAAGATGGAGAAGAGGAACGCTCGCAATCGAGCGCGAGACATGCCGCTCATCCTGAAGTAATGCTCAGGCGGTTCCGGGATGAGATGGTAGATGCAGGTGGATCTCCTTCTTGATTGCCCGATGCCCTAGGCATCGGACATCGAGGGGAGATGGATATTACACGGCCGGGCCCACCTCTCGGTGGGCCCCACCCAAACCCGTGTCCCGCCTGGTATGGCCTGCGTGGGCTATGCGTAGTCCGCGTAAGCTGAACCAGTCCGGTGTCTGGGGACGGATCCGAGGGATCCTGAGGCAGATTTTGCCCTCTAACCACCTTGAAAGAAAAAAGAAAAAAAAAGAGAAAAAGAGAAAGAGAGAGAGAGAGAATGAATAGCTATTGTGTGAGCACGGAATCTCATTTTGATTAAAGAATTGATTATCAGATGTTGTTAACTCATAATCAAGACTTGGACTGCTCATAACAAAAACTCGTACAGTTGTCCATTTTATAGAATTATCTCAGCCAGGTACTAGATGATTATTCAGAAGGTTTAGAACATGAAATTATATCCACACGAATTTTTCTCATATTCCAGAGTCTGTCCTGGTAGTCATGACAGCCTTTGAATGCCTGTCAATTGATCAATCGTTTTGACAGATGAGCTCAACAGTGTTTTTCAAACAAACGATCGATATCGCTAAGAAAATCTAGGTTCAGATGCCCCAAATTCCCCCGACGAGCTTCCTCGAGATAATAACTCAAAATATAATAAGACTTTTTTTTTAATATTCATTATTCTCCCGTGTCTTTCTCTAGAACTCATTTATTCCACCTTCATTTACCTAAATATAGTATATTATGATACAAGGGTTCAAACGATGGTTTTCGCACTTCAAGTGACTTTTTTAGGCCCGAACCGCAGGTGAGGGTCTAAATAGTCACGAGAAAGCGAAAGCCATTGCGCCCGAGTATCATACTATGTTTTTTGATCTTCTGTGAGCAAATGAAAAGCGAAAAACAGTGTGCAAATGACTCTTTTGCGCACAGACGATCAAAATAGTACATCTCGATACAAGGGCGTAAAACGTTTTATTCGCGAGCGAGTGATGGATTTCCGCCCCGAGCCGCAGGCGAGGGTCGGAATCATCACGAGGATGCGAATGATAGGTTTTACGCCCGTGTATCGAACTATACTTTTCGATAAACTGTGAGTAAAAGAAGACAAACTGTGCGCAAAGTGCACTTTTACGCACAGTGTATCGAAAAATATTTTTTGAGCATTCTCCATCGATTGGTTCATACCGGATTTGAGCTGTATTCGTAAACCACGATTGAAATGAAGTTTCTTTCCACAAAAATCAACATTTTTATCAAAACTTTCATTTCAATCATACAATCCAAATTCAACTCGAATTCGGTATTAACCAACCGATGAAGGATGCTTGGAAGATATATATGTAGATCATTGAAAGTTTGGTGGATTGCTTGTATAGGAAGATAGGGAGGAAAATCAATGATAAAAATATATACTTCACTACATGTATCAATACTCTGCTTCATTTGCCATCGAAACAACATCCTGCAAAATTTAGGATCCCAAATCAACTCCCCGACGTATTCTTGGCAGCTCATTTCGCTTCGAGGAAGCATTCTGCTGATCTCTTTCAGCAGCGTCTTTTTGGGCTGATTTTAGTAAAGATCTGGCAGCCGAAATTCTTGAAGAATGAATGTGCCCCTCTATAAAATGTAGGATTCTAGGAAGGAAATTACGAGACGCGTAGTATTTCGCTTATTCGAAAGCCTTTTCTCTTTGAAAATTTTCAAATTTTGAATTTTGGAGGCTCAGAGCGACGTTTTTGGGAATTCCCTCTTTGACATTGAAAAAAAGTCAAAACAGATCGGCCAACTCTTTAGACACTCCAATAGTTCACAAGCCTCATAATCAAATGCATTATATTGACGAGAAAAAATGTGTATGGGATAGAAATGAGTGGAAAATTTTTGCCAAAAATCGATAATACACGAAAAATGAACAAAACTCAATTTCTCCGAAGCATCCTCTCAATCTCGGCTGAAATTTTTTTTTGGAATAACTCCATCACATAATAAATACGCTATAAATAGATCTTATCTGCAATTTATGGTTGAGGACTGCCCTATAATTCATGTTGAAATGAAAAAAGAGCATAATATCATTCATGTGTAAATCTCATACTAACTGGGAAGGCCGCATAATTTGTGAATTCGAAATGCTCCTTGTCATATTGACCAATGGCATCGTACTTCCATCAATAGAGCTCCAGTTTCCCACGAAAATTCTGTGAAAATAACTTCCGGAACTGGAATCATCACTGCATTACTCGAGGTATCCATCTAAACAATTTGAAATTCAATTCAAGCTTTTTGTACAGCCATCTCAATTGACTTTCACACTCGGTTTTTACGTGAATAATATTCTTTCCTCTTTTTCAGCTCAAGATCAATCATAGAGTAGCCCTCAATCATAAAGTGCAGATCAGACCAAGTTTAGCGTATTCATTATATAATGAGGTCTACCCAAAGAATTTTTATGCCCTCAAAAAGATGATGGTTTCAAGTAATCGAGTTTTGAACGGTTTTCGTATAATATCACTCCCTAGCAAATTCTAAAACCATTTTAGCCCCATATCAAATTTTTTGGCAATATCATGCATTCGATCACAAGGTTTGAGAAATATGGGAGTATCTGGAAAGCTGCCCTATTTATTGACCATCGCTCAATTATAAAAGCTCAATTCCCGCAAAAATCGCTATGACCCTCCAAAACTCAAAAGCTGAATATGTTTTTGAAGGGGAGCGCGGCTTCTGACCAAACAAGAAAATAAGAGTCCCGTCGTTTCTTCCCCAGTATCATATATATAAGAGCGGGGCAGATTCGTTGTTCAAGAATTTTTGGCTGCCCGATATTAACTGGAATCAATTTATATGAGTTAAATTTGCAGCCCACTTTGGCGATCTACTGTTCAAAATGGAAATCGGCATCCAACTATTTTTTGATATTTCAACGATCCCCGCACGAAGGTCGCCGATCCACAATGAATATTAGTCATCTGTACAATGAGAACTCATAAAGTGATGAGATCTATTAGCGAAATCGCGCTACATCAATATAACTAACGCACCATCTGCTCCGTAGCTTTCTAACGTTTGGTTTGTTCACATTCTCGTAGCAGACGAACTACGTGAAATTAGCCGCTCGGAGTGAAAGCATTAGAAGCGCCCTGAATATGGTTTCTTAGAGGAAAAATCCATCGTTAGACGCCAACGCTGATGCAAGGTTGGTCATGACCAAAACCATAACCACAACCAACGACTATGAATTCGGAACTATGTGGAGATGATGAGATTAACGAAACATTATACTACACTGAAATCTGTCAGAAAGCATTCAAGAATCTTCCGGAATAAAATTGCTGTAATATTTACAATGAAATTTTGGAGGAAAACTTCGGAATACTACTTTTGGAAGATCCACTGGAATCCTTCAGCAAACCTCCACGAAGTTGGCCCGAATATTTTGGGAGAAAATTGAAGACAGATTGCTAGTGAATCATCGCAAAAATATATAATGAGATGTTCATGGAGTATTGCACTGGGATCTTTAAAAGAGCTTTCAGGTACCGATCAACAGTGTTCCAGAAAGCTTTCAGGAAAATCATCGAAAATCTTCCGACGCAAGATTGCTAGGATATTGTCGTGCATAATTGCAGAAATATTCCAAAGTCATTTTTTTGCAATATTACACTGGAATCTTTCAGTAATCTTTCAGGAATCTTCCGAAAATCTTCCGTATCAGGATTACTGGAATGTTGTTTGTAGAATATTGCAGGGATATTTTGAAGTGATATCGCAATAATATTGCAGTGGAATCTTCCATAAAGCTCCCAAAAACCTTTCTAAAATTTTCTCCTTCACAACTGCTGAGGAATTGTCAATGGAATATTGATGAAATGTATGAAGGCCATACTTTTGGGATACTGGAAAATGTTTTCCAAGGACCATTGGAAAACTTCTTGAGAATTTCTCCGAATCAATATTGCTGACAGATTGTCAGTGGAATATGTTGCAAGAATGTTTGAAGATGATGTTTTGGAAATATTGCACGGAAATTTATCAACGAAGCTATCAGAATACCTCTCAAAAACCTTTCGGGAAGCTTCCCAAGCCCTCCCAGAGACCTTCCAGTGCATGTTTGCTGGGAAAATGTCGTGCATCATTACAGAAATATTTCCCAGTCAAACTCTTGAAATGTTGCACTGAAATCCTCCAGAAACCTTTCAGAAATCTTTCAGCGTGAGGTTTCTGAAAGATTTCCGTGCAACATTTCAAGAATTTGGCTTGAAAATATTTCTGCAATATTGCACGACACTTTCCTAACAACCTTGCACTGGAAGCTTCCCGAAAGATTTTTGAGAGGTTTCTGAGAGCTTCCTTGATAACATTTCCGTGTAATATTTCCGAAACATCATCTTCAAACATTCTTGCAACATATTCCACTGACAGTCTATCAGCAATATTGATTCGGAGAAATTCTCGAAAGGTTTTCCAATGGTCCTTGGAAAATTTTATCGATATCCCAAAAGTATGGCTTTCATACATTTCATCAACATTCCATTGACAATTCCTTGGCGATTGTGGTGGAGAAAATTCTAGGGAGGTTTCTGACAGTTTTGTAAAAGATTCCAGTGCGATATTATAGCGATATCACTTCAAAATATCCCTGCAATACTCTACAAACAACATTCCAGTAATCCTGATTCGGAAGTTCTTCGAAGGATTCCTGAAAGATTACTGAAAGATTCCAGAATATTGATTCAGAAATATTGCAAAAAAATGACTTTGGAATATTCCTGCAATATTGCACGATAATATCCTAGCAAACTTGCATCGGAAGATTTTCGATGAATTGCCTGAAAGCTTTCTGGAACACTGTTGATCGGTACCTGAAAGCTCTTTCAAAGATCCCAGGGCAATATCCATGAACATCGCACTATATATGCCTGCGATGATCCACTGGCAACCTGTCTTCAATTTTCTCCCAAAATATTCGGGCCAAGTTCGTGGAGGTTTGCTGAAGGATTCCAGTGGATCTTCCAAAAGTAGTATTCCGAAGTTTTTCTCCAAAATTTCATTGTAACTATTTAAGCAATCTTATTCCGGAAGATTTTTAATGCTTTCTGACAGATTTGAGTGGAATTTGATGTTTCGTGAATGTCATCATCTCCATAGGCCCGAATTCATGGTCGTTGGTTGTGGTTATGGTTTTGGTCATGACCAATACCTCGCATGGTACGCGATTCAAAAGTTAGGTCGGAAAAATAGTTTTGAGTCAACATATTTGGGCTAGTGTACTGAATGTGACTACAACGACTAGTCTATTGAAATATCAGTGGTGGAAACTGTCCTATATGCACTAAATTATGATTCGTGCTCTTGCGAGGTCGACAAGGTTATGAATCAAGACCATAGTTGTAGCGAATGCGTGGTTAACTCATTCTATGCGTAGGAGACAGTTCTTACCACTAGAATTTTTTCCAGACTAGCGGCTGTGGTCACATTTAGTAAGGTAAAGTCGCCAGTAGTGGAACAAAAATTGAGCGCTAGTTAGTAATTTACACATTTTGAATGATATTTGAGTTTCTCGCGAATAGGAAGTAACGCATCTCATAGATAAACTCTAGCTGCATATTTTGAAAAAAGGTACAAGTTGATTGCTTGTATACAATAAGAGTAATTGAATGTTTGCGAAAGGATCCGTTGTCTCCTGTAGTGGAACAACCAATCCTGAGCTCGGTACCCTCAATGGAACGTGAAAAGTCTCCTATAGTGGAACAGCGCTTTGGAGTCATTCTGAAAATATTTGGTAGACAATAAATGGTTTGTTTGTCCTGATCTGTATGAAATAAATGACGCGCGACCGGAAAAAAATCGATTCCCGGAAGGTTTTTCAGTACAGCGAGAATATAAAATCTGTTCCAGTTGAGGGCACACTCTTATTCCACTATAGGCTCCTCTTTTGAGGAAGGCTCCTACAGTGGAACAGCCTCTAAAGGGTGGTTATGAGCTTAAACTTTTCATGATATTTTCTTTTGATTTATGAACCTTTTAAGGGTGTTGCAGGGCGTCGATTTGAAATTTATAATATCAAAGAACACTGTGTAATTTTTACTCAGATGATGGTTCGACTTTTTGAGGTTAGAAACCCATGTGAATTGGGTGTTCCACTATAGGCGCCCAACTAGCCGTATTCCACTACTGGCGCCTTCACCTCACACGAGGCCGAAAATTTTCACTCGAAACTGATCTTCTGACCGAATTCTTGAATCACTTGGTCATGACCCAAACCAACGACTATGAATTCGAGCCATATTCCTGATGTACTGTGAGCATCTTTCGGGAGATTCTAGAAAGGTTCCAGTGCAATATTCAATAGATATTTCTGAAAGATTTCAGTGCAATGATCAATAGATATCTTTCTGCAATATTTCTGCAATATCTGGTTGAGTCCGGATCACACATCCCTCCACGGTATGCTCAGGTTATCAAGTGATCTGCATTTTCAGGCTCTTGAACAATAACCCAAATTACTAATAACCGGATGGAGGTTAAGTCTAGAAGTCCGCAGAGGTCGATCCTTTTCAAGCTCAGAAGAGTATTTCTGAGACGAAAATCGCTAAAATCAGATTTTTAGCTACTGAATTATTCCAACTATATACTGTGGCCCCGCGAGGGTTAGTTCATCATTCACAACCAGACATCTTGAGTATTCCAGAATTCTTCTAATGAGCGAATTTGGTGTTATTGGGATCTTTTACTAATTTGATCATCTGAGGATAATTCTCGATCTCGTCCTGGAGAGTACCTGGAGAATCGCTACTGGAGAGCCACTCGAAGCTGGTCAGGTCAAGTTAGCAAGTCAGCTTAAGTTCCTGTTCTGTGCAAGTCAGTGCCAGTCAGTGCTGGATATCGTGCTGGACAAATCTCTGCACGCCAAGTCGTCTGATTATCATCCCTTTGTGTTCTTCGTTGCGAGTCGTGTATAAAGGAAATTTATATTTATTTCCCAACGTTTCCTTGGTACTCATCTCTTAATGATGCATCAAATATTGTCAACCTGATGGGAAACGTTACGAACGTGCGGCATTACAGTTTTCAAGTGACCGACATGAGCAACCGTTTCCCATGCCCTCGTTATCGGAAATTTTTGACACATAAAGCTGTTCTGTATTCGTTGCTGATACCTTGTACATCAGATGAGTATTTCTGCCCAATAATCTTGTTGAGTGCTAGTGAGCAAAGAGCTAGACACTTTGTGTTCAATCAAAGATATATTTGCAGGAGAATGGGTGTGAGCAAATGGCCGAAATGCTATCCAAAGCAGGATCACTGACGACACCATCCACACAGCATGGGAATCTTTCAGGGATATTCCAGGAATATTACACTAAAATATTGGCATATTCCAAAAATATTACCGTGGTATATTCCTGAAATATAGTTGTGTCCATGGCTGGGAATCTTTCTGGAAGCTTTCGTGGTAAGATTCCAGGGAATCTTGCAGAAATCTTCCAGAAATATTACATTGAGATGTGTTACGATTTGGAAATGTGATACATAGAATTTGTTTCAGTTTTTGGATCTTGAAAAATTTTGGGCAACAGATGTAGTGTCATAATTCTATGTTTCACTTATCAGTTACTCATTAGTTATTCACTTTGATAGTTAGCATGCTCTCTTGAGGAAGAGTGGATGAATCAACTTATGTGGGGAATTTCCACAATCTGGAAGTTCCTCGTGATCCGAAAACTTACTCTTGGAAGCACCATCACAAGTGTGGTTAGAAGTCTTCGCATCAACTCAAGTCAATTTCATGAACTAATTCTAAGCTCCCCCCCCCTAATTTTTTCCAAAAGTCTAAGTTGGCGGGTATGGCCATCCTTTTCCCCTATCACTTCATCTGGGATCAAAAATTGAATTTCAACTCTTGAGGGTCATGAGATCAGGGGGAACATGTCGAGTAAGTACTCAGCAAAATCTAAACGTGAAACAAATTGATAGAGAATGAAGAATACTAATTTCAACTCTTGAGATCCATGAGATCAAAGAAAATATGTCAATTAATTGTTTTGCAGAATCTTAACGTGAAACGCATGGATAAGGATTGATAGAATTACAATTTCATTTTTATCCTAGCGGGACTAAAGTACGCACTTTGGCCCTTCATTTTTGGGCGTAATGTGATTCATTTCCACCCGGGTATCAAATTTTACTCCCTGAACGGACTTGTTGAAAAAAATCGGAAGTAAATTTTGCCCCGAGCGAGATTCGAACCCACGCCCAAGAGATTGATGTGATCCTAAGGCTATCGGTCTGTCGACCCCTCCACGGAGGATCACACAAAAGGCGGCATTAATCGTCTACATAACTCACGCATAGGCATACAACCTCTCAATAGGTCGTATTTTGTTGTTTTTGGATAAATAATGATTCGAGCGTTATACAAACGTATTCTGGAGAGATCATATTATTGAAAGGATCTCAAAAAAGTATCAATGAATATTAATTTTCAAAAACATTCTTCAAATAATATTCGAATATTGAGCTGTGTAACGTTGAATGGGAGAATATCAAGAGATCGATTCTGGTTGGAAATTCAGAAGAGTTGATATGATATTACAAAAAGAGGATTTTTTAGACCATTTCGAAATCTTTTTTCAGTGGTTCGGGGGGGGGGGCGGAGCGGGGGCTCCGCCCCCTGCACCCCCGCCGGGGCTCCGCCCCGGACCCCGTCCCCGCCACCCGCAACAGTTGGCTTCGGTATTTCCAAGACAGCAATGTTAACAATGACACGGTCGTTGTGGCCCACTGCGCCAAAGAATGCATGCCCGGATGCGCGCGTGGTTTGGGGGGGGGGGGCGTACTTTAGTCCCGTAGGATAAAAAATAGCATACGCAACTCGGGAGTAATGTGGGCCTCAAAATCCCGGGTGTTTATCGCTCTCGGCTTCGCCTCGAGCAATAATCCACACCCGGGAGTAAAAGGCCCACTTTACTCCCTAGTTGCGTAATATACTATTTTTCGGTAATTTTGACCCAGCATGAGTTACTCACCATCTCTACTGATTCTTGAACTAAAGAGATCAGTGTTGGATTGAATCTTCTGGATCCGGTTTCTTCCCACGGGTCTAAATAGATGATCATTCTCAATATATCTGGTAAGCAGATAAAAGAGATGGGGATTAACTCAAGTTGGGTCAAGATTACCCAAAAAAATCAAATTGTAATTCTGTCAATCCTCATCCATGCGTTTCACGTTAAGATTCTGCAAAACAATTACTCGACATACTTTTCTTGATCTCACGGCTCTCAAGAGTTGAAATTAGTATTTCTCATTCTCTATTCATTCGTTTCACGTTGGGATTTTGTTGAATACTTAATCGACACGTTCCGCCTTATCTCATGACCCTCAAGAGTTGAAATTCAATTTTCGATCCCAGATGAAGTGATAGGGGGAAAGGATGAGCATACTCGCCAAGTTAGACTTTTGGAATATGTGAAGGGGGGGCGGGAGATACATATATTAGGTGCATGACAATGCTCATCAAGAATGGCGAGTGCGAGACATTCTTATTTGTTTGTTTACAGTATTTGTAATGTAACATGAATGTATTGGATAACCAATTGATGAGATTCTGTTACCAGTAAAGATATCAATCAAACACCCCATGATAGCTTGGAGTATTTCAGCCATCAGACTAAGTAAAGCGTTAAGTATCCATACAATACTTTGGATGGAAACGAAGTAGAGTTTTGGAAATCATGACTTTCGGATTTTAACTTAATATGGCCATGAACAGACAACTTTTCTAAGAGGATATTCGCAAGAATCGAATGGAAAAATTCCTCATGAAATAGAATTATATTAGAGACTTTGCCTTAAACTCGCATTGGTTTCTCGTCTCACTTTTGAACCCTTCATACAGTTATGAATCCTCCATCTATCCCACGTGGAATCCTGGTTTGTTTTGATAAAGCTGATCTCATCAAATTCTTCATTGAGGATGAAATGAACGAATCCAAAGCAAGATTAGTTTTCAGAGAACATGATTCTATCACCATGCCCTAATAATTTCATTCAATATAGAGAAGTTTTGTTTGAACCAAGGTTGTCAGTCCCACCAATTTGAACAATGAATTGGATCCGAACTAATAGAAGCGCACTGCGAATACACTTTACATTGTTCATTCTACTCAGATGACGACTGTGAGAAATCCCATGGACTTCTTCAGGAACCCAGATGGAACATGATTGAATATTTAGAGAAGAAGAAAACTTAGGAGACGTTCGAACAATACGCTGATTTCTAACTGGTCTCCAATTTAGAGTAACCAAACGTCCCTCTTCTTCAAATGCGATTTTTTTGAGCCTCTGATGCTAAGTTCAGCAAGAGTTCTGAAGAGAGTTTTTGAACAAGATTCTGTATCACCCCCAAGTGATATCTTCGGATATTACCTTATTTAATCTATCACCTAATTTAGGTTATAACCTGGAAACATCTGGAATTTTCTGTAAAAAATTGATCTGCAAGTGAACAAAAGTTCTTCCAATTCGTACAAATTTTAGAATCTTTCCATCCCTCTGTCTGCAAAAAACTATACTGAATATCATTGAACGTTTTTGAAGGATTTCAGAAATATGAAACTACAGTAAAAGATCCGGTGCAATGACCCAAGAATCCAGACGGAATGTACATAGTAATCTTCCTGAAATATTTTGGAGATAGTGTCAGAAATTTTTTATGAGATATTTCAGAAATATTTCATGGATGATTCCAGGAATATTCCCGACCGTGGACATAACTATATTCCCGAAAGTTTTCAATGAAATCTTCCAGAAATCTTCCATTGAAAGATTCCTGAAAGATTCCTGGCAATGTTGCAGAAACGTTCCAGTGAAATATCTCAATGTAATATTTCTGGAAGATTTTTGCAAGATTCCCTGGAATCTTCCCATGAAATCTCCCAGGAAGATCCACAGCCACGGACATAACGATATTCCAGAGTAATATTTTCGGAATATTCCAATCTTTCAATGTAATATTCCTGGAATATTCCTGAAAGATTCCCATGCTGTGTGGGAAGGCTCTTGCTTGCGCGCGGATAAACATACATCCCATGAGAAAGAGAGAGAGGTCCGACGCTGAGCACAAACTCATTTTGCGTTTACCCAATGTTGAATCGTGCAGAGCCTCGGAACTAACACAAATGCACGTGAACCGTAATCATTGACATACTTACACGAAGATTTCGGTGACAAGATTTCGGCCGGCCGCGGCCGAGTTCAATAAAAGCGAATAAAAAGACCCAAATTTTGTTGTTGAAGATGATTGAAAAGGATAAATTAATATGTGCCCCGCATACCTGGGAAGTTCTTATCGAGTTCCGTCGGTAGTGAAATGTTCATGTTTTGTACCATAGAATTAAATGGAAAGTCAAGGAAACTATCCGAGACATGACCCTTTTTCGTAGGTCAGTTTCGGGTGGAATTACTGATATGTGAAGCACACATGACTCACTAACGAGTGACGAGTTCCCGCATGCCCATGCACATGTGGATGTACGACTTAGCCCGAGAGTGAAATAGCTCCAATTTGACGGATATCTAGGGTCGAGAAAAACCACTCGGTGAAGTGGAATGAAGGCGTATGAAAAAGCGAATACTTCTCCCCTTTCCTCGAATTAATAATATAATCTGCCAGCAGCGTCCGGCGGTACCAGATTTTTGCGATCTATATGTATATACGTATATACACGGACCTTATTGAAACCTTATTTACACCTTACTTCGATAGATTCGTGCCCTCTCAATGTATTCACGCATACATACAAATATACAGACCTCATTTAAACCTTATGTAGACCTTACTTCACAAGATTCTTGCCCTCTCAAAGTATTCACGCATACATAAAAATATACAGACCTTATTTAAACCCTATTTAGACCTTACTCCACTAGATTTTTGCCCTCTCAATGTATTTACGCATATATAAAAACCTTAATTGAACCTTATTCAGACCTTATTAGTCTAATTCCCAATCTGGAAACATTTTCTTGCGGTTTTCGACGTCCAATTTTTATTATGTTAATTCTACAGTCTTGACTATTTCATTCTTGATTCATATTTTATTTCCAAGATTTTTTATCTATTATCTATCATTATTTATAATATGGTGATTGTGTAAAGTTGGTTTTTACTAGTTCGTCGCATCCGTTACAATGAATAATGATTTATGGGACTTGTCAGTCTGTCTATCTGTACGTCATCCTCGATCGCCTCATTTTCGATGAATGAATGACTCTCAATCTTTAGAGTCGTCACCATGCGTACCGGAGTGATGCAAAGGCGCAGATTGAAAGTCAAGCCCCATAATTTCGGCTCACGAGGATCTAACGGTTGTCTGAATCTACAAGATTAATTCTCCCAATATATATTCACAACGAAGATTAATTGGTCGCAGATAAAAGGAACGTATAAGGGAGAATGTTTTTTATACGTTCGTTGCATCTCTCGGATCAATTGACCTTTGAAATGAATGCATATTCTTCAAATTGACCCTTAGTAATGGACGATTAATGACGTATTGATGAATGAACGAGAAAGATGATTAATGATTGATAATGATGATATGTTTGATGAATGTTTGATGAATGATTGATGAATTAGTAATGATGTTGATAAGTTGTGAGCTGATGAGATGATGAAGATGATGAATGAACGATGAAGATAAGAAATATATGGAATAAGAGAGAATGAATGCCTCACCCTTCTACTTAGAGAAGTCTTATGTGCATGCAGGATTGTTCTCTAAGTAGGCGATCATTGGCATTGTATGATTATTAACCCTGGGTTGGCACACGTGGGTCTATTCGACCCAAAGCCTTTTTTATGAGATCACCACGCTCGTAATTCGAAGTTTTCTGGGCTCAGGGTGACATTTGTTGGTAGTCAAGATGTGCCACTTACCGACCGTGCATATAGCAACAGGTCTGGCGTGCGCGTCTTCCCACCACAGCCAAGCGAAATTGCCGCTGGGTCTAAAGTATCCAGGTGTGCCAGCTATGCTCGCTATTTTTGATTGCATTTTATAGTTGCAATCATAAATTATTGCAAGAAATGGCCTTTCCACTGAAAATATTCTAGAGGACGCAATGTTCAATAGATTGAGCTGAAAATTCAACTGAGTTATCTCAAGATCAAGTAGATATGGAAAAAAATAGTCCAATGGGCGATCTTTCAATGGAGGTCCTCAATCCGGCATATTGGGTGAGAATAAAAATTCTGAATTCATCGGTCGAAATATGTCAGAATAAATATCTTCTTTTCAAGATCCACTTTTGCGCTATTTTTTTCTTGAATTGACCTCATCTCGAAATGACTCAGTTGAATTTTCAGCTCATTTGGATGAAAATTGCGCCATCTACAATTTTTTGGTGAAAAAGGTGATTTTTTGCATTTTTCTGGACATTCGTATTTTTTGGAATTTTTCATTTGACCTTGGAGGATATCTGGATATATTGGGTCATCATAAACATATCAGAGGAGCTACAAAAAAATTTTCAAATCAAAAGATTTATTATACTAGCTACAGCATCAATTTTTTGTTGTGGGTTGAATCGATCCAGGTTGGCCAGCTATGTTATTTGGCGGAGGTGTGCCAGCTAATGATTAATGAATTGTTAAATGAAAATGAAAATGATGGCGAGTAAATGTGGGTATATGAGGTAATGAATGAATGGCGATGATGAAAATGAAGTGAATGGATGAAGGAAGAGATGTGAGCTGATGAAAGGATGACGATGAATGAGTTGGAATGTATGATTAGTGAATATGTGTTGAAGATGATAACGAGCAAGATTGATATGAATGGAGTGAATGGATGTTGGTAAGTTGTGAGCTGATGAGGTGATGAAGATAATGAAGGATATATGAAATAAGAGAGAAAGAATGCCTCATTCTTCTACTAAGAGAATTCTTATGTGCGTGCAGGATTGTTCTCTGCGTAGGCGATCATTGGCATTGTATGATTATTAATGAATTGTTTGATGAAAATGAAAATGATGGTGAGTAAATGTGGGTATAGGAGATGATGAATGAATGGTGATGATGAAAATGGGGTGAATGAATGAACGAAGTGATGTGAGCTGATGAAATGATGACGATGAATGAGTTGGAATGTATGATTAGTGAATATGTGTTGAAAATGATAACGAGCAAGATTGATATAAATGGAGTGAATGGATGTTGCTAAGTTGTGAGCTGATGAGGCGATGAAGATAATGAATGGATGATGATAATGAGAAGTATATGAAATAAGAGAGGAAGAATGCCTCACTCTCCTACTTAGAGAAGTCTTATATGCATGGAGGATTGTTCTCTAAGTAGTCGATCATTGGCATTGTATGATTCTTAATGGATTTTTTAATGAAATTGAAAATGATGGTGAGTAAAAATGGGTATAGGAAATGATGAATGAATGATGATGATGAAAATGGAGTGAATGAATGAAGGTAGTCATGTGAGTTGATGAAATAATGACGATGAATGAATTGATGATGATGACGATGAATGTGTTGAAGATGATAACAAGTGAACATGATGGAAATAGAGTGAGTGAGTGTTGGAAGTGATGTGAGCTGATAGAATGACGATAATGAATAAGTTTGAGTTTATCATAAGCGAATTCGTGTATTGAAGATGACGACGAGCGAAAATGATGGAATTGAAGTAACTGAATGTTGGTAGGATGTGAGCTGATGACATGACAAAGATGATGAATCAACGCATCAGTTTCAAGCTAGATAAAGTGTAATTGGTTTTAGATCAGGATAATTGATACGTTTCAAATCAGGTAAAGCATAAGGCCACTTGAGTTGATAAAAGTGTCTGTTTGATTGTATTCAAGTTCTCGAATCAATCAGTAGTCAAGCAAGGTGAGTAAAATAATTTAGTGCATTTGAGTATGGAGTAGGTACATTGATCTTCGATATACTTGATGAGCTGTTGTAGAATTTGATTACAAGTTTTGATAATTGTAATTTCACCTCAATCATAATGGGAATGGTATTCGAATATATTCATTGAAAAGTATTTCAGTCATGCAGTCACATAACTCCAAGACTTCAATTGAAGCAGTGCTTCAAAGTGATTGCATTTCATCTCAAAAAGAAATTCGTGCGGAGAAGAATGTATATTCATTTGCGGAATTGAAAGATTTCATGATTGGTAATGAATGATTGTTCGTACTATGTATTGGGATGTATTATTATTCATATGAAGATGTATTTTTAGATCAAATGCAGCAATGGTGTTGTTGTCAAGGACACTGTTTATATCCCAAACTTAAACAATTCATGGAATGCTCAGGTTCGAATAGTCAATTCATATTCAGGTACGAGGAGTATTTTATGCAATAGAAAAATTACATGTGTTGATTGACACTCTTCCATTTTCATCGTGACATGGCACAGGTCAGAGTGAACAAGTGTCTTGATAATTACATTGAAGCGAAGAGTGATGTTGAATCAACAATCAATGAAGATTGTAAATAGTCAGTAAAATATGAAAAATGAGCAGAAGAAGAAGCTAGATTCAGGCCAGAGTGAACAAATGTCTTCAAAAAGGGTATCAGAGAAGAATGTAGTCTGATGGTGACGTTAGAAGGTGTAAAATTCCTAATGCATATAGAGTATTATGATGAACGATCATAATTAATAAAACAAGTCGTGTGAAACAAAGAACTAGAGTTATTTCGATTGGGGAGTTAGAACATCCGATATTTTTCAGATTTGAGTGAATCCTATAAGTTAAAAATCAGGATGTCTTAAGGAAAAAATTTCACAGAATCGCATCAGCAGAGTGTATTATCGTAAATTCTGATCAATAATTGCAATCGAGGTGGCAAGTCCCGCAGCAGAAAAGCTTCTATTTCGAGACAGAATACAGCCTCGATCGGGACAATTAAATCTTTGGCCGATATATGCGTGTCCCCAAGGATTCGTGAATCTGATGATATGGTGCCCACCTCCAACGCATACATTCGATAATTATTCGTATGCGCTCATATGCGGTATAAATCAGTTTCAAATCAGTGTTATTAATAAGGATTGAAGATACCCTAATCAGGGTATCTATATTTATATTATGACATCTTAGCAGACCAAATCGTTAAGCTACGTTGTTGCTCAATAATGGTTTGGACAATCTTGCATTCTATCCAAGACAAGGGGTTGAAGAATAGAATGTCAAACTCTAGAAACTAGAGAATAATTGATATTGGCGGAAGGATAATAACATGTCATTATTCATCAGTGTATCATGTAAGGTTTGCAAGCAAAAGACATCTGTACATAGATGAATTTGGACTATCCAAAGGATGGAACTTTGGAATATAGTTGGTACAGAAATACTATTTTTGGAGGTTGTGTCAAGAACTTTTCAATTTTGAGGATTATAATACTAAACATTGTTGGAGATGGGTCTACATATTGTTACCCATGTTACCCATGTTATCCTTGGCGTGGAAAATTTCATCCCACTGAACAATGGAAGTGATGGATGCATTTCAAAGTATTGTCATTGAAGATGTATGAATCTGAGGAGTAATAATGAAACTCTCATCATATATAAGTTGATTAGTTGGTCTCATCGATCTTGAAGGACGATCCGTCCTTATCTATGAACCATGAAGGACGAAGAATCCACCAAATCACTCATGAAACTCACATCAGTTTTTTTATACATGTTTATATCTTATATATGTAATCAGTTTCTAATAAGGGAGTCGCAACATGAGTAATTACATGAAATACATGATGGAAAACCAAGGAGTAAAAATATTGTGTGCACCTGATACTCAATAGAATTGATCATAAAATACTTCAGGATATACAATATTCATTGTGTAGAAAGAGATATTTTGATTCTCATTACATTTTCCTTCATTATCTGATTGAATGTGAAGTGCATTATTTTCTAATAATAGTTTTGAATATTTACATGAACGTACTCTTGAAATTCACGTATATGTAGAGTATTTGACCGAAACAGAACTATATTCATTTGATAGTAATTATTAGAAAAAATATTGACACCTCGAATATCGCGTGTCATTATTAACGAGTTTCTATTCACTGTGGTAGAGTGTGCTTTTTATTTGCTCAGATATCTGGTTAGTTGCTTGAGGCGATGTTACACTCTGAGTAGGATCACATTTCGAACCGCGGAGTATTTGAACCTATTCACAAACAGAGAACACTGTGGCAGAGTGTATTTGTGAGCGATATTCACGTAGATGCCTGGAAAGGGCCAAATCAGGCGCAATTAAGTTTTGAATATTGTCAATGGCTGCCTCATTATAAGTGGTTGAAATGAATCCGTGTCAACTAGAAAACCTATCTTAGTTATCATGAAAGCTGCATACCTAAACAGAATAAAGTACGCCATGGAAATTTCATCTTGGTCCGATGTTGCATTTCTTCGATATCACGACATGATACGAGATGAATATTTCCTGAATATCGTGACGAATAAACAAAAAGTATCGATTCAGAAATTATCTAATGTCCTTCTGGTTGGTTTCAGCTTCATTGCTGGTGGCATGATTCTGAATATAAATATATATATATATATATATATATATATATATTAGGGTGGTCCTTATTTCCCAAGTTTCACAGATCCTTCCTCCCCCCCCCCCCCTCTGGATACCTTCTTTGAGCCGAAAAAACATGGGGAAAATTTTCCCCGAGCCCCTAGAGAGTGATTTAATAGTGCCTCAAAGAGCATCTTGCTTTGAAATTCAAGTAAAAAATAACGTTTTTTGTGATTTTTCTGTCCCTATGTTCGAGCTCTTGAAACTTAGTGTTTCTTCGCGAATGTAGAAGTGGGGATACATGATCCCACGTAAAATTTGATGCTGAATCGAATTTCATCGTGACATTTGAACTAGGATGCCACCCAATACTCGTAAATTGCGTTTTCCGACGCGGAAAACATTTTTAGCGCGACTTTTTCATCTCATTCGAGTGTCTCAGGCGTCACTTACTCCCTCAAGATTAATCTAAACCACCTATTTTCATGTAAGAAAAGACGCTGAATTGGAATCCATCGTTATTTCCTAGGTATAATGTCGCCCAACGTGAGGAAAATGCGTTTTTCCACCGAGAAAGCACCTTAAGCGAGTCTTTCACGCCCGTATCGAGTGTCTCAGGCGTCACTCACTCTCTCGAGATCAATACGAACGACCTAATTTCATGTAAAAAACACGCTGAATTAGTATTCATCCTTATTTCCTAGGTATAATGTCGCCTAACGTGAGAAAAATGCGCTTTTCCACCGAGAAAGTGCCTTAACGAGTCTTTCAAGCCCGAATCGAGTGTCTCAGGCGTCACTCACTCTCTCAAGATTAATCTAAACCACCTAATTTCATGTAAAAAAAACCCGCTGGATTAGAATCCATTGTTATTTACCAGGTATAATGTCACCTTACGTGAGAAAAACATATTCCCACGTAAAATTTGATGCTGAATCGAATTTCATCGTGACATTTGAACTAGGATGCCACCCAATACTCGTAAATTGCGTTCTTCGACGCGGAAAACATTTTTAGCGCGACGTTTTCATCTCATTCGAGTGTCTCAGGCGTCACTTACTCCCTCAAGATTAATCTAAACCACCTATTTTCATGTAAAAAAAGACGCTGAATTGGAATCCATCGTTATTTCCTAGGTATAATGTCACCTAACGTGAGAAAAATGTGTTTTTCCACCAAGGAAGCTACCTAAGCTCATCTTTCACGCGGGAATCGAGTGTCTCAGGCGTCACTCACTTTCTCGAGATTGATCTTATTGACCTGATTTCATGTAAAAAACCACGCTGAATCAAAATTCATCGTTATTTTTCGGGTATAACGACGCTGAACGTGAGAAAAATCCGTTTTTCCACTGAGAAAGCACCCTAAGCGCGTCCATCACGCGGGAATCGAGTGTCTCAGGCTTCCCTCACTTCCTCGAGATTGATCTTAATGACCTGATCCCATGTAAAAAAACACGTTGGATCGAAATTCATCATCATTTCTCAGTAACAACGATGCCTAACGTGGAACAAATGCGTTTTTCCACCCAGAAAGCATCTTAAGCGCATCTTTCACCCTCGAATTGAGTGTCTCAGGCGTCACTCACTCATTCGAGACTAATGTGAATTGACCAAAATGTCTCTTCCGTTCGATTCGAGGGTCTCAGCAGTCACTGACTCACGTAGGAATGGTCAGAACGTTCCAAATCCATGCCAAATCAGAGTTCACCATCATTTCTGCCGTAAAATTGGTCCCTGTAAAGAGACCTAAGCGAGAGTTCCTGCCAAAATCGAAAAACTGTCTCACTTGGCCTCATATGGGATTTTCGGGATCCGTGACAAACTCTCTTCACAACCATTCCTAAAGGTGCTCACTATCGTATGAAGATCTAGGCTGAATCGAATTCGTCAATGGCGTCTTGTTGAAATCACCTCCAATCAGCGCGAGATAAAAGTATCTCGTTCGAAAACGTCTATGCACTCCGGCCGCCTAATCCAGAAAGAGATTAATCGGGCTTACTCTAACCCAACCCTTACGGGTAAGGTCCCTATCTCACGCGAAGATTGTAGCGCCCCTTGCTCGTGCGTTGCGGCCGGTCATCGAACCAAACCTTACACGCTTCGCAATCCTAGCATTTTATGTGAAAATGGGATCCTATGGCCGCTCCAGTAGTCCAGGCCCTGCTCCCAGTCTTTTGTCAGCGTCGATTCACGTCGGTCGTTTTGGCAGTTAAGGCGAGGCCGTAGTCCGCGGCCATCTTGAAAAAGCTAGGGAGATTGACCCGAATCCGTTCTGTGAATATCTCGAGTTTTACTTAACCAAATCCCTTCATATTTTGTATGTGTCAACAAAATGCATGTAAGAATTGCGCTATGGAGCGAAATCCCACAAAAGTAGAGAAAGAAACTTCCATGATAAGCGCTGGACAGATGTCGTCTGCTCCTGTGACAAAGCATGCTGTTATACTTCATTCTATAATTTTGTGACCAGCTCGTTTTTTCTCACTTTCACTCCATAGCGCAATTCTCTCAAGTTCGTAGATGATAGTAAGACCCTTATTCGTTGATAATTCTCTATAAAACTTGAGATAAATCCAGAACGGCGATGAGTTATACATGATGACAGCCATAATTTTTCGTTTCTTCAAAGTGGTCAGACTGATCAGCGGGCGCGAGGCCGCGAGGCGGGACAGCAGCAAAACCGTCTGCTTCGATGATGCACGTTCCCGTGTGTTGTCATCGCGGATGAGATCGCGGTTGTGAGACTTGTAAGCCGCGACTTCCCGGTGGAAAGCGACGGCCCAGGTGATGACATTATGTCATCATCGACCGGACCCGGGTCCTTTGTCGCGCGAGATTTCTGCGATCAGGCATTGGTGAATCTGATAGCCGTCCGCTGCGACATGCATCTTCTTGCATCTATTGGCAGAGAGCTCAGTGCAACATCAAATTTGCAAATTTGCATGCACGAGCCCTTGAACAAATACAGGATGTAAGTGTTTTGTTTGGACCTCTAATCCAGTTCTGATTATTTTGATGATTCTAATCAAGTATTCAGTTTCAATACCCTAGAATACTTGGTGAAAATAACGTATCCGGGTCACTTTGACAGATAAAGTTAGTTTTGGAATATTGAATTGGAGTTCGAATCATGTCTGCTAAGATCCCTGCATTTCGGAGGGATAATTTTATGTTTAGTTATCTGAATCCGTTGGAATTGGCTCGAGTTCCAAAGGTTTTGTGAAAAAAATAGAAAGTTAGTTTGTGTATTTCATTGTACTCAAGATGGATTGAACAAATACAGAATGTAAGTGTTTTGTTTGGGCCTCTAATCCAGTTCTGATCATTCTAATGATTCTAATTAAGGTTCCAGTTTCAATATCCTAGAACACTTGGTAAAAATAACGTCTCCAGTTCATTGTAAGATATAACGTCAGTCTTGGAATATTGAATTGGAGTTCAAATCATGTCTGCTAGGATCCCTGCATTTTAGAAGGATAAATTCAAGTTCAGTCATCTGAATCCATTGGAATTGGCTGGAGTTCCAAAGGTTTTGTGGAAAAAAAATAGAAAGTTAGTTTGTGGATTTCATTGTATTCAAGATGGATTGAACTAAGACAGAATGTAAGTATTCTGTTTGGGCCTGAAAACCATTTCTGATCATTCAGGTTTTTCTATTCAAAGTTCTAGTTCCAATATCTTAGAATACTTGGTCAAAATGGCGTATCCGGGACATTTTCAGAGATAAAGTCAATCTTGGAATATTGAATTGGAGTTTAAATCATGTCTGCTGAGATCCCTGTATTTCAGAGGGATGATTTCATGTTCAGTTATCTGAATCCGTTGAAACTTGGTTGAGTTATAGAGATTTTGTGATCAACATTTAGAAAGTTATATTGCAAATTTTATTGTCCTCAAGATGTATTGATGAAATACAGAGTGAAATTGTTCTGTATGGGCCTCCAAACCATTTCTGATCATTCAGTTTCTTCTATTCAAAGTTCCACTTCCAATATCTTAGAATACTTGGTTAAAATGGCGTATCCGGGTCATTTTCAGAAATAAAGTCAATCTTGGATTATTGAATTGGAGTTTAAATCATGTCTGCTGAGATCCCTGTATTTCAGAGGGATGATTTCATGTTCAGTTATCTGAATCTGTTGAAATTTGGTTGAATTCTGAAGGTTTTGTGAAATAATTTTAGAAAGTTAGTCTGTGAATTTCATTGTACTCAAGATGAATTGAACAAATACAGAATGTAAGTATTTTGTTTGGCCCTGTAAACCAGTTCTGATCATTCTAATGATGCTAATCAAGGTTCCAATTTCAATACCCTACAATACTTGGTAAAAATAACGTATCCGGGTCACTTTGAGAGATAAAGTCAGTCTGGAATATTGAATTGGAGTTCATATCATGTTTGCTAAGATCCCTGTATTTTAGAGGGATAATTTCATGTTCAGTTATCTGAATCCGTTGGAAATTACCTGAGTTCTAAAGGTTTCGTGGACAAAATTTAGAAAGTTAGTTTATGAATTTTGTTGTACTCAAGATGTATTGAACAAATACTGAGTGTAACTGTTCTGTTTGGGCCTCTGAATCAGTTCTGGTTATTCTAATGATTCTAGTCAATGTTCCAGTTTCAATATCCTAGAATACTTGGTCAAAATGACGCATACGGGTCATTTTCAGAGATAAAGTCAGTCTTGAAATATTGAATTGGAGTTCAAAGCATCCCCGCTAAGATTCCTGTATTCCAGAGGGATGATCCCATGTCCAAATTTTGGGATCAGTTGAGAATTGATAAATTTGTATTTTCTAAAGTATTCCTAAAATTGAAATTTGGGGTCTCTGATAATACTAATTTTCCAAAAGTTCATGTATTCATTCAATTTTAATCATCAAGTCAACTGAATTACATCTGTGGTTTCCAAGTATAGAAACACATTATTTCCAAAGGCCCCTAATGTATGTGAGAGGGGCACAATGTCAAGACCTCTGATAATATCAGTATGCGAGAGGGGTACAATATATCTATATATATAAGGTCTATATATATCCACTTTTGTAAACAGTGTTGTTGTGTGTGTGTATGTGTGTGTTCACACATACATATACATCAACAATCATGTTTACAAAGGTTAGAGTGTGCAGGTGCACCTGGTGACACGCTTGCTGTCGCTGATCATCACTTTGGTGATCGCAGGGGTGCCACCATAAAGTTACTAGGGCTGATCCGATATAGCGGCAGACTACGGCCTCGCCTTAACGACGAGCAACGTCAAGCTGTCATGAAATTTTAGTGAGTTGCGAATGAGTAGGTCCCTGGGTAACCGATCGAGATTCTGGAATCACAATGCTTCCATAAATAACTCTCTGGTATACTTTCAAGTCTGAATCCATGTCGAATCTGACTATACAAAAGAGTCTTCTGCTGTGACCATGATTTCCAGAGCCAAAATATACCAGAATAGTATATTATGATACAAGGGCGCAAACGATGGTTTTCGCAGTTCGAGTGACTTTTTTTAGGCCCGAGCCGCAGGTGAGGGTCTAAATAGTCATGAGAAAGAGGAAATCATTGCGCCCGAGTATCATACTATGTTTTTTGATCTTCTGTGAGCGAATGGGAAGCGAAAAACAGTGTGCAAATTACTCATTTACGCACAGACGATCGAAAACCCAGTTACATTCTATACAGCTCAGTTTAACAAGGGATAGAAGACAGTATCCAGATGCAAGTAAGATGACCGTTCTGAAAAAGATGAGGATCGAAGAGAAAAAGATCTTCATAATTTTATGAATCGAGGACTCGTGTTATGTTGTTAACTTGAGTCACTCGATATCTCCACTCTTGCTTATAAATGCATCTCCCTAGTCAAAGCGTGATGAAAAGTATCGACTATCCCATCCGAATCATATATCGTAAATTTTTTTTCCAATAGATGCCTGAGATGTAAATCCTTTTGACTCATGAAATCCTTATTTGTGTCGAGGGTCAAAATGTTCTGGTGGAGGATAATGACTGAGTTCTTTAAGAATCACAATGGTTTGTAGGGACTTTGAGGTGTCTCTCAAATTGACTTGGTTGATTCCAGACTTTTTATGGATTTTACCGAGGAATTCGTAATCTTTCGTGGATTTCGGTGCATTCTGGAGGAAAAACGGATTTTTTCACGTTAAGCGTCGTTGTACCCGAAAAATAACGATGAGTTTTGATTCAGCGTGGTTTTTTACATGAAATCAGGTCGTTAAGATCAATCTCGAGAAAGTGAGTGACGCCGGAGACACTCGATTCCCGCGTGAAAGAAGAGCTTAGGTAGCTTCCTTGGTGGAAAAACACATTTTTCTCACGTTAGGTGACATTATACCTAGGAAATAACGATGGATTCCAATTCAGCGTCTTTTTTAACATGAAAATAGGTGGTTTAGATTAATCTTGAGGGAGTAAGTGACGCCTGAGACACTCGAATGAGATGAAAACGTCGCGCTAAAAATGTTTTCCGCGTCGAAAAACGCAATTTACGAGTATTGGGTGGCATCCTAGTTCAAATGTTACGATGAAATTCGATTCAGCATCAAATTTTACGTGGGAATATGTTTTTTTCACGTGAGGTGACATTATACCTGTTAAATAACAATGGATTCCAATCCAGCGGGTTTTTTTTACATGAAAATAGGTGGTTTAGATTAATCTTGAGGGAGTAAGTGACGCCTGAGACACTCGAATGAGATGAAAAAGTCGCGCTAAAAATGTTTTCCGCGTCGAAAAACGCAATTTACGAGTATTGGGTGGCATCCTAGTTCAAATGTCACGATGAAATTCGATTTAGCATCAAATTTTACGTGGGAATATGTATCCCCACTTCTACATTCGCGAAGAAACACTAAGTTTCAAGAGCTCGAACATAGGGACAGAAAAATCACAAAAACGTTTTTTTCTCCTTGAATTTCAAAGCAAGATGCTCTTTGAGGCACTATTAAATCACTCTCTAGGGGCTCGGGTAAAATTTTCCCCATGTTTTTTCGGCTCAAAGAAGGTATCCAGAGGGGGGGGAGAAAGGATGTGTGAAACTTGGGAAATAGGGACCACCCTAATATATATATATATATATATATTCTAATACCTCGTTATATCAAAGGCACGATATCTTGAGAATGAGAGATTCCAATGGTTCTTATAAAAAAATTTCTGAGCAGTTTCGTTTTATCAAGCAAAATTTACAAGAGCATGTATGGTTCCGAGAAAGATTACCGACGGAAGTTGATTAATGCATATGAATTTATTACTAATTCAACATAGTATATCTCATAGTATAATTCAACATAGTATAATTCAACATAGTATAATTCAACATAGTATATTTCAACTTGGATATCAATTTTCTAGATTATCAATGGAAGTTGTTATTACGTCATTAACGAATGTTTCACCCGTGTGTAGTCCGGAGTATCTTGTAACATTTGAATTTAATTTCACATCAGAAAACAAAAAGTATTGCGGAAAATGTTTGAGTCCCATCAGATACTCAGATCACATGAAGTTGAAGGTGAATATTTAATGAATTTGTTATAATCTTTCCAGAATTCAAGTTATTGATATTTGAAAAATTCTACAGATAGGAGCAGAATTTGAGTTTAAATTTGTCTTCACGGCTCCAAGTGAAAATCTCATTCATGGTTTTGAATCACTTTGTATCTGGATTGATGTGTTTACGTGGATTAAAGAAATTGTCACTCTAGATTGAAGATTTGAGAGTGGTAAAGATGAATGTAATTGTCAACACTTAGATTGAATTTCATTCAATCATTTACTTCATAGTCTAAGTGGAGTGTTTATTGTATGCAATTATTTCACGTTTATTCATATTGAAGTATAAGTGAATCGTGAAAATGTGAGTTATTGTGTTCAGTCTAAGTGTTCCTGAAAATGAAACAGGTCTAGACAAGTAGTGATAAGATCATAATTTAATTGGATATATAACTATAAGGAAATAGTTCCTTATATGTTACTTGCTGATTTTGTTGTTGAATGATGAATGTTACATGTTTATGAATTATAATATTATGAGTGCTCCATATTAACTGAAGAACGATGATGGCTTCTCTAGCAGTCGAATAGGGATATTGACGATAAAAAATTTAAAAACAAAAATGAAGGAAACTAATAGCACCGCTCCCTGCAGATTATTTTTATACCTACTGTGAAAAAAGTTTCATAGAGATTTTTTTCTTCTCATATATCTGGTTAGTTGTTTGAGGCGATGTTACACTCTAAATAAGATCATATTTCAAACCGCGGTGATATTCAAACCGATTCACAAACATTACGTATGTGCAGAATTTGTTGGAATGGAGAGACAAACTTAATGGTTTCAGAAATGGGATGAAAATATTAATTCAAACTTATTTCAAAATGAGAAAAATATTCAGAAGAATATAACTATTTGTATTCAATAGTAACATTGGAGAAAACATTGACAACTCACATGTTCAATGAGTTTATATGATTCGTGGCCGAGCGAGCCCGCGAGCAAGATAATTTTGCTAGTATAGTATACTTAGCATCTTTGACGGTGAAGGAATGTCAGATAACTCCAACGGCTCACTCATTCTTTTCTTCCGCAATAGTTACAAGAGCAGTAAAATAGCTCATACACACTTTCATCAGCTGAAATTGTATTATATTATAAGAATTAACGACACAGTTTTGGAATGATCTAAGTCCTCCTTCTGTTGTTCATCACATACTTCAGAATAAGTTTCCAAGCAAAGTATTGATATCTTTCCAGAGGTTAGGTAGCAAGGGCGTTGGAGTTGGACTAATATTGGAAGCAATTTCTTGCGCTCTTGAGCTCTCAGAGAATACCAGTTGGTGGAGTTTCTGAAATCCGAGCAGATAATGTGCTGAAAACTACTTCGCCATTATCGTGAAATTGATTCCGATGTCAAAAAATTGGATTTATACTTACACAACAGCTTGTAATTCTTCGGTCAGGTTGATAATCCGTTGGCCAAACCAGTTTTGTAGGAGTAAGAAACCGTTACATCCTAATGCAGTGAAGATGAAGACAATTCCTAAGAATAATGGCATCTTAGTATGAAGCACCTGTTATTTCGAGAAAAAATCACAGTCTTTCTAAATTCGAATATATTCGGGCGTAATACTTGTACAATAATTACTCACAGCATAGAACATGGTAGTTATCATAACAATACAAGTTATTTGGATGATTATGAAGAAGATATAGCATATTTCCTCCAGTAAATTAAGTAATCTGTAAGAAAATCTATTTTGAAGATCGGGGTTTTATGGACACATTGAATCCTCGGGCGCACAAGCATTGTTCTGAAGTGTCTGAGACTCTCTATTCATACCGAAAAATTTTTACATTTAAATCATTGTGAAGATCTCAAGCGAGTGCTGAGAACTCAAATACCAGGTAATCAAGACAAAATATCGGGAAGAATTGAAAAATACGCCATTCTAAATCTCTTGGGGTGAGAAAGCCTTCAACTAGAGGTTCTTTTTCCGCCAACTTTACAGTTATTTCCGTTGAAGGTTGTTCAGGAGTCATATAATAGAGCGAGGAGTGCTCGTTGAGTTTAAAGTTTGGAAATGGTCACATGACCTCACTCACACCACTGTGCGCCCATATCTGCGTGTCTCCTCTCACCGGCGGCAGCTCGCGCTGCTCCGGAAATCAGTTATGCCAATGCACTGGCCCACGGCGGACCTCTCTGTAGTGCCCCGTGTTATAGACAATACCTCTATCGAACAATCCAAGTTACCCGAGCACGCGGACCGTGACTCTCAGTGCAAAGTCCACAATATATTATTGATAACGCAAGTGAATTTGTGTAATTAGGTGTAGGTGATCTTGAATAAAGTGTATTTTGTGTCAGCATTACCCGACGCATTCTGCACTGACTGCACCTGAGCACCTTGCTCCAGCCTTCTCTTCCTTGTTTGCAGCACCCCCCCCCCCCCAAAAAAGTAAGCCCTCCGCTCCCGAACAAAGGTAGATCCGTCTCTAACTGGAGGAACATTAACCGTGAACTGGAGGAAAGTTTGGTTTTGCCTGTAAGGTAGAAAGGTAGCCTCAACACGATTTTAGACCAACGCGAGTTTTATCATTGACACAACTCGCAGAAGATTCCTCAACTGTCCGAGATACTCAATGATGATCCTCTTTGACAAAATTCATTATTCAATCAGTATCAGAGTGATTAAGGGCATCCGGTAGCCATGCAGCACTGCCGTGAAGTTCCATTCACCACTTATGTGAAAATTTTGATGGTACAAAGTTTGAGATGAGTTGTTTAGTTATTGTTATTATCCGACTCATACTCGCCAACTCGACGTTTAGCCCAAATCATTAGATTATTGCAGGAAAGTGGCAGCTAGTGGGTGTCTGGGACATCCTAACCTATAATATACACACATTTCTGTTCCAAGTATTCTCGAATTCTTTTGCCATCTGAGTTAAACGACGAGTTGAGCCACTCAAGGTAACTGATAACACGTGTGGCTCATTCTTTGTCCTATCGCTTCGCTGGGGTCTCTATCTCGCCGCGAAAGAATGAAAGAGAGGCATCAGAGGTTGTCACTACAGCTGAGGATGAAGGTTTTCCTTTTAAAACCAACTATTGTGGTCGACGTCATTTTGGCTGTCAAACACTTCTCTTCGCAAGCTCGTGGTGTGGATGGCATTCCCCAGATTGTGATCGCCAAGGCTCTTCCGGCCATAAGTGATATTATTGTCAAAATTTTTGATTACTCCTTCACTCAGGGTATTTTTCCAGAAGCTTGGAAGAAGGCGCAGCTAATCGCGCTGAAGAAGACAGCAGCCCCATCAGCAATCTCGGACTTCCGTCCAATTGCTCTGCTGTGCTTCCTTTCCAAGGTTTTGGAGAAAATAGCTCATGACCAACTCGTGGAATACCTCAAACAGAAGAAATTCATAGACTCCCTTCAGACTGGTTTCCGGAAAGATAACAGTACACAGACGGCCTTACTGAAACTGACTGATGATATTCGTATGTCACGTGATAAGAAGAAAATTACATTGCTACTGCTTTTTGATTTTAGTAAGGCATTTGATACGATCTCACCATCAAAACTGTAACAAAAGCTACGGTTACTAGGGTTCTCTAGGGCAGCTCTCATGTGGGTTAAATCATATTTGGAAGGACACTCCCAACTAGTTACCTCAAAGAATAGTGGAGATTCTGATCGACTTACCACCAATCTGGGAGTCCCACAGGGGTCCGTACTTGGTCCACTCTTGTTTAGCCTCTATGTGAATGACCTACCATATTTGCTACGCGGACATCCCGTCAAGTACATATTTTATGCAGATGATCTGCAGATTTATATTCACATCGAAAAGGATCAGGTGCTGGAGGGGGTGGCTCGACTAGAAGAAGCGGCGCAACTTGTTGCTGGATGGGCGCAGGCCTCTGGCCTGCATCTCAATGCTAGTAAAACCAAGGCCATCTACTTTGGATCGAGAGACAACGTCAAAGATCTAACGGATATAGGCGTCGCTGGCATAGGGATGCAGCGCGGAGTGATCATCCCATTCAACGAAACGGTTGTGAGTCTCGGTGTGACACTAGACAGTAAACTCGTTTGGACACCGCAGATCGATCAAGTTACCAAAAAAGTTAATAGAGCCCTTTATGGTCTGCGGTTTATCAGGGCGTGCACCACCGAGACACTCCGCCGAAGGCTGGTCGAGACTCTCGCTCTGCCTTACCTAGATTACTGTACTGTGGTGTGTCTTGACGCCCCGGACAGAGAACGGTCGCGACTGCAAAGACTACAAAATTCATGTGTAAGATATATTTTTGGAATGAAGAAGAGGGAGCACATCACCCCGTTCAGGGAAAATCTGGACTGGTCACGTTCGGACTCGCGTAGGTCATACATTGCAGCTATCCTCATGTATAGAATTTTAAAGATGAAAGAGCCCGATTACTTAGCCGCAGTGTTCATTGAAAATCAGCGCAGACCCACGAGTCGGGATGATGCTAGAGAACTGAAGATCCCCAGAGTCCTACTCAAGTCAACCGAAAACTCATTTCAAATCCAGTGCGCCAGACTCTGGAACTCTCTCCCGCTTCTTATACGCCATCTTCCGTCACTATCATCATACAAGTTCTCACTAAAACTCCATCTGCTCAAGCTTGATTCCCAAGATCTCCCAATCATCCCACAAACGTCACAATGAGCCCCTTTTTATGAAATTCTAAGAATTTTCTGATTTATATTCTATGTTTCCTTGAATCATTGTGATTACTGTGTTTTATACTGTGTAATACTGTGTATTACTGAAAATGTGTACATGGCATATCATATCTGTGATAAAATGTAAGACTGAATATGGCCTTGACCAAATTCTTACCGAATGACACAAAGAAATATTTGTAATGTATATACAAATGGGGAGACAATGACTGTCCCCTCCAGCTTTATTCATTTGTAATTATATTTGTACTTCTGTTATTTTTCCTCTGAGCAAATAAAGGCTATCTATCTATCTATCAGAACGCAGCATGGACATTTGGAATAGCATCGAGCCGGAAATATTCTCGATCGCGCTGATATGCGTATGACGGTCACGTTGTCAAGACAGCTTCGACTAGTAGTAGTTACTACTCACTGAACTAATCTCCACTAGGTGGCATCTGTTTGTCGGGCGCTTCCCTAGAGAATTGGGGTTTATATGGCTTATAATAGCGGTTCCCTGCCGTGGGAAACATAATATTTTTTTTTAACGTACGATTGTTATAATCTCAAAATTCGAATCCCACCCACAAGCTACTAATCAAATGGAAATCCTCATCACATATTTCGAAACTGCGGATTTTTTCAAAGGCTTCTTCGTACTGAATAACGAGCCTCAAAAAGATGTCATGAAGGTGTCATCCTGGGCAGTAATGGGTTAAGATCGACGAGACTTGAGATAACTTCTATATTTCCCATCAAGGTCGAAAAAACTACCTCTTTTCTTATAAATCAAAATCTCCCTCCAGATCAAATTTCATATAAATCTAATCAGGGGATCACCGCCATTCAAATCTCAGCAGGAAACATCGTCCATGAAATGCGGTGTACTTTCCGTACTATTGCCGGAAAGCTCCGGGCACAAGGACACAGAAAATTTACGCAGCCGTTTGCCACCGCTCACGTGGCGCACGGTATATACGAATCTGTACACGCCACGTACTCTAAGTATACGGAGCCAGGTACGGAGTGTATGTTCCACGTAAACTAATCTACTCGGGATGAAATAATCTTTTGAGGTAGTTTTGCGGCTATCTTAGCTTTGATGATGATAATTTCCTCTTCATTTCAACACTGGGACAGATTAGTAGTAAGGTTCGTCGCAGTTATTTTGGCATACCTGATCGATCGATTATGCATACTAACAGCATCGATCAAATTGTGGTGGAAGCTATCAAGGAATCCTCGGTCGTTACGTTGACAACTCATCCTGGGAATCAAATCCTCCAGTCTGTACCTTAAAATTCCAAATTGAGTTCATGGTTTTCCACTCGATTGACCTCAGTCAGATTGCCGAAAAAGATCGTCGAAATGATCTTGGTGAAAAAAACTAGATTCGGGAAATTCTCTTCTTACTTGAAAATCCCCGACTTACCTCGTTATAGAAAAAAAGCTGCATACATGTTCTGTTGCCATTATGACGAAAGATGCGCCACCAACAAGTTCGGTACTGAATGTCCAGATGTAAAAGCTAAAGTGCAAGGTTGATGAGAAGAAGTGGTCCTCTTGCTCAAAAAAGAAGTATGAAAAACGTAAGAGAAATAGTCTGTTTTGTGTGAGATTTTGATGAATGACGCGATTCACGCACAAGATTCCTATCGGTCCCAACGCTACTAATAGCGCGATAATTAGGAAATACCCTGAAAAAAGTGGTATATATGCCTGTGAGATACAATAAGCGTTATCCATATCCAAACTGATACTTTTCTCTAAATGTTTCATCGATGAAGTGGATCTCATCCTATCGATTGATTAACGGACTTGTTTCTTCCGTTTCGATCGCGAGCGTATAGTCTGAACAAATGCTGAATCATGGCCTTCGAGGCTCCCATTCTCTAGAACGGCTGCAGAACAAATGGAATTGTACCTTTCAAATTCATTTTAACCCGTAAACTATTTTTCGCTGTTAAAAAACACTCCTCTCTTCAATTTATTGGAAGAAATTCATGAGCTGTGTCAGAAAAATTCTGGGAATTTTTCACCAGGAAAAAATCTGATAAATTCATCAATATGACAGTAGATGTCGAACATGTTGTGGAAACTGTACAAGTTAAAGGTGTCCGAATTAAGAGGTTTCACTGTATTTACCATTTTTGAATATGAATCGATTCCTAGAATTTTCCAGTGCAGATTATAGATAGAAGAGAATAATTATTGCTGCGACGACATGCAGTGAGTCGCAGTTGTAAAGTCACATAAATTGTGAGATCTGTTCGTTATCTCAATTCTCCTTGTACATTATTGCTTTCTCAATTACCTGTCAAAATCATACATAAGAAGTGTCCAAATTTCGTGGCTTTGTCAAATATCTTCCGCTCATCTTCGTTTCTAATACTTCGGTATGCTTCAGAAACTTGCAAGAGCATCGGGTTGATCTGTATTGCAAGAGTGGGGAAAAAAGGTGTAAGAGATGTCTCGCAAAAATATCATTGATATTATGTATGGAATTCAGATGCCATATAATATATTCAACTTCCAACCTGGTAGAATCCCGCTTCAATATCAATTTACTTCAATAAAACATAAAGTCCATGAGTGTGTTACATTGAGATGGATTTCTATCAGGGATGATGTTCATGAAAACGAGTGTTACCGGTGTTTCAATCAGTATCATGAGTATTAGGAACTCACTTGACTGATACATGGACGGCTTCGGATCAGAACGGTATAAACTCGTTCCGGTAAATATTGAGTTCTTCACGGGAAACGATGGAGAATACACGTGGAAACATGTATGTACAACTCCGGAAATAAGAATGCATCGACCTTCAAAATTTGTTCAAACCTCTGATGATGGAAAAACGTCTGCTGAAATGTGTGAACTCGGAGATACCAAAGGCACCGAATATTTCAAGTATTATTATCGAGACAATAAGAAGCCATGGTTTCATGGTAAACATCTTGAGCGCGAACTAATTGTTATGATCAACAGATGTAGAACAATTCACTACAGTCTCAATGCTTCCCTCGCACGTATGTCTATCGTTGATGATCCGAAATGTCCATGTACACAAAATGACCAAGACATTGATCATGTTGTATGGCAATGTTCTTTATATGATGCCCAGCGAGTCAAATTGATCTTAGATCTTGAGAAAAACCATGTTACTTTACCAGCATGTATGTACTCAATATTATCAGAACCTAACATTGAAGCATGTGCTTGTGTATATAATTTTCTCAAAATGTGTAAAATATCTGTTTAGAAAAACCGGTAATAGAAGAACTAGGATAAGAATCTTTACGATGATATTATTATTATTGTTATTATTATTATTATTTTATTTCTTGATTGAATGATTATAAATATATATATATTTTTTTTATATAGCGAATAAATCTTTTGTATGATTTGAAGCCTTAAATAATAATGATAAAAAAAAAAAAAAAAAAAAAAAAATTAGTGCGTCCAGATAGAACGCGCAAAAGATGACGGAGTCGTCCATGAATATTCTCTCACATTGAATTTTCACAGTACCATAAGTGCACCCAACTTGTCTCAATATGCCAATCTTAGAAATGGGTATTCCTTCACCTTCCCGATAATTTTTTCACGTGTGTTGAACTAAAGTTTGAGAAAATAGGTGATGGGTTATACCGACCTAGAATCGTTTCCGCTTTCCTCAAAACACTCGAGGTGGTTTTCCCATTTTTCGCGATTGTACAGCTAAGAAATCAACGAAGAAATTGAGTTTAGTAAAACCGGTGCATCCAAATATGGTTGCACGGCGATAAAAACATATAAAAACGATTTCATGTATTTTATCGCCAATTTACATCGTTTTGAATGATGGGGGCAAGTTGCTTGGCAAGTTGGGTACACACTTTTGTGAACTTCTAGAAAACACTTTCTGGGAAATTTTAATCCTCCAGTTTATCCAGTTTATCAAAATTAGACCTACTCCAGCTCATTTCGAAGGTCTTGAGACAAGCTTCCACACGAGTTGAAGTACGTTCAAAAATATTGAGATGGGCCAAAGTTATTGAGAAATTGGCTTGATGAGGGTACCCTACATTAGTTGAAATCACAAAACATGTATTCAATAACAGTGTGGTGCCTCGAAGTCTCATTCATATATAATCAGGAGATGGTCCATTACTTCCATTGTTCCGATCTTAGAAATTGGTTATTGTAAACTCAAAATTTTACTCAACATCTGGGAGACCTATAATGCGACGCTCTGAAATTAAAGACTCGTTTCATCATACGATTATTATAAAACATGTGATATGAGAGAAAAGTTTCCGATTCTATATATACTATAGATATCAGGCTAGAATAGTCTAGACTTGAGTTCGGTGGTGTATCAGAGTTTCGAGAATGGCGCTTTGTTGTCGCCTGATGTGAATTTTCCTTCAAATCTCAGACAAAGGTTTCTCTTGAAAATTCTCGCAATTGCTAAAAAGAATTCTCAAAAAAGTTCACATTGAAATTACTAATATGGATATGATTTCAATCTCAACCGAGTTCTCAAATATGTAATGCACACGCATTGCGAATTTCATCAAAATTTCCATGAACGAGTTGCCATAATTTTATGAAAGAATTTTGGGCGTTCGAACATTCCCACGTTTGAGAGATGTAGAATTAATGAAGCAAGTTCCATCTTCAAGCAATAGTATATTATGCGTCGAGTGGCCGACGTCCAACAAGGTTGAGGTTATCGTGAAGAACAATAAAGTTTTGGGCACGAGACGCATATGCCGCTTTACACGGCGAGGACGCGCCGTGTAAATGCATGCTAGAGCACGCATGACACACACACACACACACACACACAGCAAAGAGCGCGAGCATGAGGTCATAGGCCAAAAGTCGTTATATATAGCACATATATACATATATTACTAATATAAAGTATAGCGAATAGCGCGGCACGCGGCGCCTGCGCATAACATAGCAAACGATCCCGTCAACTGAGACCGTGTCCACATGGATTCCGAATCACGGATTCACTCGCACCGCGCCGAAAGATGACTCCGTCATCAAAAAGAGTCTAAAACATCACCAGGGGCCTTATTCTAATACATTTTTCCCCCGACGGGGTGGGAGAAAACCCAGCACTTCCAATTTCTACCTAGTTTACATTTAGTAACCAAACTAGTTTGTAGAATTCGTTGCCACGAAAATATGATCAGGATATACTAAATGGCGTATCCTTCCAAACCCTCAAACATTCTTTAGCACCTAACAATTCTAAGATTGGCCGAAAAGTCATCTTAACATGAAATTGAATCATTTTGAGACCACAACATTTCCGCTCACTAACCTGTCACTTTGATTGTTATCGAAAAGTGATCCAATTTCTTGTTGAGATAACTTTTGACCCAATTCTAGGATTGTGTGATGTTGAAAAATGTTTGGGAGTTTGGAAGGATACGCTATAAAATATATTGGGATGATATTTTCGCAGCAATGAACTTTAAAAAATACTTTGTTTACTAAATGTAGAGTAGGAAAAATTGGAAACTGCTGGATTTTCTCTCACCTCGTCACGGGAAAAATATATCAGAATAGGGCCCCAGTGCTATGATCCTTTTTGGTCGGGAAAAAGTTTGGACTCTCTTTCTGGATCGGAACGATATGAGTCCATGTTCCCGCTCAATAGTATCGCTACTGGGTCGTCCACGTTTAGCTGTCGTGCTTTCGTACGTAGTTAGAAGTGGTGCTTACCTCCAGGAACTACAAGTTAGATTTGCTATGTCGTCCAAAAAATTGCATTGAGTCGTTTGGATGTTGGTGAACCGGAGTCCGATCACTTCTTTTTCACCCGTTTGGACACAGGGGAGCCGTATGAACATGAATAGCGTCGGGGCAGTAACCCAGCGGGCAAGGTTATTATTGGGGACTTCCGCGGGAGTTTTATAGGAAATACCTCTTAGCTTTTGGGGAGTTTCCCGGAAATCGTCAAATTTCCAGCTTGATGAGTTCCCGCATAAGCTTCCCGAAAAGAATTCAAACACTCCTGGAGAATCCTCTGAATTTTTCCGGGGTATCTATTGAAGCTCCCCAATAGCTTCTGCTAAAAATCCCATTGATGGCTCCCGCGTAGCTTTTCCAGATACGATTCGTGTACATTTTTTGATAAGTCTTTTTTTGCTGTTCCAAACAGCATCTATGATGAGCGATACAATCATCAGGAAGAGGTTCGAAAATTATGAACAATTCATCATTTATTTATACAAACCCTGCAGTAGGGTTGGAGTATACCTGAGTTATGGATCATACATTTGGTGCTAATTTTTTCATGTAATCAGAAATATTACATATCGATCGGTAGCTTTTATGCGATCACAAAAGCGAATGACGAATCCTAATTTTACATCAAACTCTATGAATTATATTTGAGTTAAATAAAAATTAACCAGGTTTGAATGAGCGCTCGTTTGAATACTTAGCTGCCTTAAAATGGTACACACGGGCATAAAAATGTTTGAACTCGACTTTGAGACGTAGATTTGTGAAAATCTCGAGGTTTTGTCACGCAGAACTTTGCTAGATAATCTTAATTTTTGAGAATCGCAGATTCAAATGCAGAAGGTTCGTTTGTTAGAAACTACCTATCAATTTCGCATCACAATTCATCTTCAAATCAGCTTGGATGAATTTTCTCGTAGTAATTATGCTGCTCTTGAAATCATCGAAATTTTTCAACACGAGAGAGAAACGCAACATCATGCAGCACCCACTCTCGGCCGCTCTCTTATCGCTTACTTAACTTATGCTGCCGCCGCAACGTCTTCGTTGACAAAACTCGATCATGCCTCGCCACAAGCCTGCGCCAGAAAAATTAACCCACAAAGAATCAGAGAGCTTGAGGGAATAATAAATCCTTTGCCAGGCTCAATCAATTTCTATGAATGGTTTTAGGATATGCAATCTCTCAATCCTTCAACGAATGTTGGAGGTTATGCTAAGTTAACAATAAGTGGATCAGCCTGTAATGATCATAACTTGAATGAATTACTTATCTGAGATTGTGGACTTGCGAAATCCGAACCAAGTTCTTGCAAATGACGACGTATCAATTTTTCTAAAAGTTTCTTCTCTGATCCTAACCAGCAAAAATTTTCGAGTCGCAATCTTGCTTGAAACGCTGAGCGCTCAAACTGGTCTTTGAAGAATTTAAACATCAAGCAGACTAAATTCTTTTGAATAAACAGCTGTTATTCCCCCTTGGCTCATAAAAGCATGGAGTCAGAAGCCAAGGACGGCGGACGCTAGACGCATGTGAAGAAAATACAGTCAGTCACAAAATTATATAGCAACGGTTATGATGAGAAATGCATGTGCTTTTCTCAGATATGATATTGGAATCAAATTCAGGCATACTGTGATAAAACACTTTGTGCAAATCCTTCACATCAATTGCCACCACATAAAGTACCCTATCAAGTTCTCGTTTAGAAATTGTGTATCTCCTCGTCAAAGTTCTTCAGACGCTGAGATTTATTTCCGCCGAGATTTCCGCTATATTTACATATCTCACCAACTTGCGAAGAAAAATTTCGATCTATTCGAAACCAGGATAGCTTTCGGGGAGCTAGTCGAGAACCAGTGCCACAGCGGAGCTTTCGTAAAGCTATCGGGGAGCTAGCAGAAAATTCCCGGGTTGTATCTCAATAACTTCATAGGAATAACTCAGAGGCACCCGGGGTGTTCATGGTTTCCCTTGTGGGATCAAACTGAGCTGGAAATTTGACGGTTTCCTGGGATTTCCCCGGGGACTCTTAAAAGAGCTTTGCAAACGTTTTTTTAGGTACTTCTCAATAATTCTCAGAAAGATGTGTTGCCATCTGGGTAATACATGGGCCTGGCATCTTTCTCTAGAAGCCCTAGAGTCTCATTTTCTTATCCCTAATCATCACTGAGAGAGCCAAATGGTTCGAAAAGCGCACTCATGAGGGCAATAGACACTAAGCCTGCGAAGAAATTTGATTTTGCTTCATGTTATCAAGCATCTTTTCTAACCAAAAAACCAACTGGATCTATGACACGCCAAATTAAACTAAGCTGTACACTCCCTTCATAGGAATGATGCCAATACCGAAAAGTATCTAGCTTCATTACAGTAATTCAGTTAAAATTTCACTGGGAATGGTTGTGATCCATCAACTCAAACTCGTCTTCGGGCTGTCGATTTGGTCCCTCCGTCACTGGGTACGAGTGAACCTAGTTTGGGTGAATTTCGTATGTAAAGCTTTCCTAAATCAACCCAGCTGCAACTAATCTGAATCTGATTCTACAGTTCATCAACAAATACCTTTGGTTATTTGGTGAGGATCAGTTCGAATTCATCGTGTCGAGTCCCCAATCGAATGAAAGTCTACATACTGCGACTTTTCTTATACAATCTCAAACTGCCCTTGACTCTTTGAACTGAAGTTGCATGCTCTGTGGTTCTACCGCAAAAAAGACTACATTATGGACCAGGCTGGTTGAGTAAACTCTTCTTGACTGAATCGCCGTTTCCAAATAGACCCTTGTTAACCACAATGTTAAAAATATATTCTTAGCCATGATATCCTGAATGAGATCCCTCTGCCAAGAACTGTTTTGGCTGTCAGTCAGATCTGATAAGGAGTCATCTCAAATTAGAAGAATTTTTGTTTATTGCGAGAAAAAGGCCGGTTTAGTCATTAAAAATTCAAAAAGATAAGGTAGGTCCGTAGAACACGTGATTGATGACGAAGTCATGAAGATTTGCTTTATACGAACACGATTCAATTGAACCATCCGTAATTCGTCTGTTACGTAATACCTTTCAGTTCGTTTTGGAGTAAGATGATTGTGTTGTACAGTTTCGAGGTGAAGTCGATGAGGGATATTTTCTCGTTATTACACGTGCACTACGACTGTCACCTCTTATCTTAAGGGCTATCCGCAGCTTCAAGGAAGCGATCGAGGCGCCATCTTGCGGTCGAATTAGTTTATTGTAAATATGAAACCAATCAAACACAGAGAACTGATTGAGAAATTTAACCACATGCGGATGATTTTTCTGCAAATTTAAAAAAAATTTCCAGTAGAATCGATGCAAAATTGAGCTCATGACGAAGTTGTAGCAAAGTATCTCACTATTTTAAACAATTTTGCAAATTTGGCCGCAAGATGGCACCACGATCGCTGTTTTGAGGCTGAGGAGCGCCTTCAACATATATTTTGAAGGAAAATACTCCTATGCCTCAATTGATAACATGTATTTCAATGAAATACACGTCTACAATCAAATCAGAAGGAGTAAATTTCGATATTCGAGGGTCGCAAATGTGCTAAACCCAAATTTCGCTTCCGAAAGTTCTACGAGATGCATATTTCAACTTCTTGAAATATGTAAAGCATGAATTCATTCGCACACGTGGACATAATTTCCCCGCTCATCGATGTCATGAGAGTAACATGGAAGCCATGGTATCAGGGAACGAGACCACACATCTTAAAAAGGGCAGGGAATTTGACACTAAAATTGATCTTACGAAAAAATTGTTCGAACTACAGTCTTGGGGTTTCGGGTTCCAACTTACTAAGGCTGCCACGATAAACGACGAATATATCGATATCGTATCGCGATAACGATATTACGATAACGATAACGAAATCGATATGAGCAAGGACAGTTATCAATCGATAGCGATATGACCCAGACTTCGGTGACAATTGAAGAGCGTGTGTGTGTGTCAAATGACATATGGAATTGTAGGAATGATGAGAATAGCACAAAAATTCAGCTTCGATTGCGAAAGAATTGGCGAAAAATTGAGCATTATTCGTATATATGCTAATCCAATAAAGATTCAGACGTACAACACTCGTGTCCACCATTACATCCACATGATGAATGATTAAATGAGAATTCTTGCCTGACAAAATCCCATCTTTACAACTGGTCAATTTCGGTTTCAAAAAAACGCACAGGCACACTCCATCTTCTTCTCCACCCTCATTTCGATGATGGAAATATTCCTCGTAAACTGTTTTAATTGTCTTAACGTAACTTCTCCCTTCTTCACGAACCTATTATGTTTCATCGTGCCGCTGAATACTAAATTCACTTTTCGCTCTTTTTTTTCTTGATCGATTTCCACGACTCGGATTTCGGTCTAATTTCGGCATCGCCTAAGTAAAAGAGACTACGCAATTGTAACAGATGAAAACTTCATACATAAGCCAACGGGCGAACAATAATTGATCATAACTATTAACTCGCGTAACAATACTCTTTTACTAACTCATACTATTACATTGCTTACACTGTTGTCACAACCGTGTCTGTAAAATTGGCTCAAAGTCCAGTTGACATGATCGAGAATCGCGTTTACTTCACCAGAAATTTCGGAGAACCGAGTATAGATTTGATAGGCTACAAGTCTTATGCTTCTCTCTCCAAAAAATGAACTGCGGTAACGATAATATCGGCGGTAGTCGACATTATCGTCGATACGATAACGATAGCTCATCCTACGATAACTCACGATAACGATAACGAAATCGATATGACCCTGATTATCGGGCATGTCCGAATGAAGGAACAGCAAATATTTGGTGTTCCTAACTAGGGACACGATTTCTTGGGTATGCCCCTATAAGAAAAAGACGATCCTAGAGTTCGAGTTGACTCACAGTTCTACTCTCCAAAATGTAATGAACTCCTCCCCCGATGGTTTTCAAGTAGTTGATGATCCAAACTTTCTCGCAAGTTTATATTTATAATGGAATCTTTACGCACAGTCTGAATTCAGTTGATACAGGCACAAACGTTCTCTACACTTCGATTTCTTAACCCGTTCTTTGCGAAGTCGAAGATTCCGATTCCTTGCTTGTTTGCGGTGAGATCCACCGTTGGATCTGGTGGAATATCAATTTCCACGAGACAAACATTTTCAGCACACAAAGGAAGACATCGCGGGGCCCACCGTCGGTTTCCGCCGTAGCAAATGTGTAAACTATGTTCCTCTCTACCAGAAGCTCTGTTTCCAAGGTCGGATCTCTAGGGGAGGGTCTGAATTCGTGATGCAGACCATTCACGGAATTATTGTGGCGGAATTATTATGGGATATGTTTCTGGGGACTTATGGGATCACATTCCAGCTAAAATTGGAAGTGCCTTTTGAGTCGTTTTCCGAAACAGTCCAAAAATGTGTGTTGTTGCCACTCTCCGACCTTTGTTGCTCTACTGCTCAAGCAGGACTCGTTTTTTTTTCTCTTAAATATGTGAAGACCCTTTTCGTGGATCTTGAATGATTGCAAAAAACGTGTTCTTGTTCCCCGTAAAATCCACCTGTTGGAGGGGTTTTGGGATTTTCCCTCGAAAATCATATTTTTCCTCGCTCTCTCATTCTACATCTAGAACATGGTGTAAGAAGACCTTTGATACAGATCTTGAGAAATTGTAGGAGAATGTATGAGTAATTCCGCGCGAAAGCGGACCACGAATTGCAGACATATCTCAGATTCTTTTTTCACTATTCTTAATCGATTCTATAGTCCAAAAAATGAACTTTTCACTCTCTGTGGGGTCCAAAAAAAATTTTTTGTTTCCGTGGGGAATATCTTTGTGATTGTGTTTTTAGAGAAAAATACCAATCTTTTTCCAGTAAAATGGGTGTAGTTCCGACTTGAGGGAAGATACGACCACGCAAATAGTGGCACTCGAAAGGTCTTTCAAAAATCTATCAAAATATGTTTCGAAAAAAATTTTTTGAGGCTACGGACAAAAATGAGCAAAAAGGCGAAAAACAGAAAGAATTCGATTCCTCAAAAACCCAATTTTTTAAAAATCTGAGAATCCATGTTTTGATGTAAAATTGAGTGTTCTTCCAGAAAAAAGTGGTCTCGATCTGTGTTTTTGGGTTCTACGCTGTTTTTTCTCGTTTTATTAATATTCTCAGCCTTTACGGTTGAAAAATGGATTTTTCTGCGCATGCGCAGGAATTCAGACTGCTGAAACCATTTTTATTGAAAAGCCGAAAATATTTCCTTCAAAATGGTTACTTGGCGAAGTCGATTCGATGTACTGGGCCCAAAGTTACATCGCATTAATGATGAAGCATCCTCAAGAGGGGTAAATGGAGATCTTGCACAAAGTTCCCATTAGTATCGTGACTCGAGTAGAAGTGTCATCATTGTTTAGACCTTCTAACTTTGGGCTCAGTACATCGATTTGACCTCGCCAGGTAGTCATTTCCAAGGAAATTTCTTCGGCTTTTCAATAAAAACGGTTTCAGCAGTCTAAATTCCTGCGCATGCGCAAAAAATCCATTTTTCAACCGAAAAGGCTGAGAATATTGATAAAACGTAGAAAAAATAGCGTAGAACCCAAAAACACAGATCGGGACCACTTTTTTCTGGAAGAACACGCAATTTTACATCAATATATGGATTTTCAGATTTTTAAAAAATTGGGTTTTTGAGGAATCGAATTTTTTCTGTTTTTCACTTTTTTGCTCATAGGGGGCGTCCGTAGCCTCAAAAAAAAATTTTCGAAACATATTTTGATAGATTTTTGAAAGACCTTCCGAAAGCCACTATTTGTGTGGTCGTATCTTACCTCAAGTCGGAACTACACCCATTTTACTGAGAAAAGATTGCTATTTTTCTCTAAAAACAATATCACTAAGATATTCCCCACGGAAACAAAAATTTTTTTTGGACCCCATAGAGAGTGAAAAGTTCATTTTTTGGACTATAGAATCGATCAAGAATAGTGAAAAAAGAATCTGAGATATGAGAGTTTCCATGGAACTTTCAACTATTGACCCTCTGAAATAAAAAAAAAATTTTCTCATCGCACACGTTTGAAATGGGTTTCATGTGATACTTAGACCTCGAAAACATGTGAAAAAAGTGGTGCCACTCTCTTCCAAGCCGAGGTATCTGGTTCAGAACGACATGTACGGAATTACACACTTGAAACATTCGTGAATCAACTTCAATCGAATAGATTCGATTCAAAACATTGTCTAGACGATCGATACGGATTATATTTTGCCTGACTTGACTTTAAGATGAATTTCATCCTCGATTTCTCCGAAATTCGAGGTAAATTTCCAAAATCGAGTCAAGAGCTATGAGTCTCATTTCAATTTCTAGAATACACTGTGGACTTATTTTGTTCATATTTTAGCCGTATACTGTGTAAAAATCAAGAAAATCGCGATAACATCACATTTGAAGGCTTATTCAGCTTACCATCCGGATTCAAATATTTCTCCTCAGCTTCTCACAGAAATACCGATCGACAATTGCAACTCAGAACAGTGCGGTTATATCTCTTCTGTAATGAAGAAAAAAGAGCACAACATTCCAATCCTGTGCTTTACGTTTCCTGAGTATGCCATCAAAAAATGACCGTTTCGAGAGCCAGTGGCGCGATAACTTTATGAGCTTTGAAGCTTTATAAAATTTTTCCGGATCAACGCACACTCACAAACCAAACGGGATTCGATTTGTCTTCTTTTTAACTTTGGAAACTCATTGCTTAATTCCCCATTTTGCACAAGGTATTCCATTAATTTCGTAAACAATAGCAAGAGAAAGTTTTCCCACAATACTCGGTTACATCGATGAATGAGAGTGAATATCATAGCCAAATCAGCGCACACCTCTGAATCAAAGCTTTTCTCAAAATATGAGATTAGTAAATGGATATATCATTCCACCGAAGTAGTTGAGGCATAGGTATTTTAGTTACAGCCTTATCAATTCAAAAAATCGCGTTGGTACGTTTGTAAACTACCCAAAAATCATCTTTTGCGGTCTGCTATTGACAAATCAGGATGCGTTCCAACAAGAAAGAATGTAGCTCATATTGAACGATGCCAAATACCATAAAATGCCACTCCTGCGCACTACGAATAGTTCAAAATACTCCTGGAACTGCAGTAACACAAAAGTTAAAAGTTCCGTGGAAACTCTCATATGTCTGCAATTCGTGGTCTGCTTTCGCGCGGAATTACTCGTATTCTAGCTTCGTCCCGAAAACTCGCTGGTTGGAGAGATTAGAAGTTATTTCTTCAAAAGTCATATTATTTCCGTAACTTCTCCCTGTTTCATAGTCGTTGATTGCAAATCATTCTTCCCATCCACTTACATCTTTTTCATTTTTCTTCAAAACTCTTGCGATTCGGGCTAAAAAACAAGTTGTTGAGTACAAATTCAACAATAACCATGACTCGACGACTCATTTGGAGAAGAATTTCGAAAATTTTCACCTAATATGTGAGAAAAACTCCATTGGAGGATGTATGCCAGCTGCAAGCCCTCCAATTCGACAATTGTTAGTAGCTCAAAGCTCTATGAGGCTTCGAATGGTAGGAAAAATGCTCGTCATGATAGCAACATCGATCAAAGCTGATAACATACAGGATATACTCGTATTTTTACAAGAATTTTAGTCGTGATTCTGAAATTCGAGTAGAGATATGCGTGTGTGGCGGAGTTACACCAACCCATGTTTTGTATCTTGTTACTGTTATACAGTTATACTCGTCGCTGCGCTCCTCGTGCGTAAAGCACGTTTTTCGCCATCGTTGCGTATAATACTAGTTCAGCCTTACCATGCCTTGATCAAGCAAAATCTGGAAAATCAGCCTAACCTGATTATCTTAAAGACCAATTTTATTTAATTTCTCAAAAACATGATTTCTCATGCAGAATTGCACGATCTTTGCGATGAAACTAAACCGAAGTTGTTTTTTTAAGTTTTCATGCGTTTTTCGGTCAATTTTCCAGTTTTTCATTCTCCGACCAATCAGAAAACATAGATTTTTGCGCATGCGCGTGGTTTACCGGATTTCAAGGTAGTTCCAATCGAAAGCTGAGGAAATTCCCTTCAAAATGACCTGATGCAGAACTCCATTTGATCGACTGGAATCGGAGTCACACGATCCTTTAGACATCAAGACTATAAACTTCACTAATAGCATGGATGCAAGAGAAGGTCTCAAGGCTCGGGTTCGCGATAGATAGGTCATCTCGCTCTGGCCATCTTTCTTTTTCAATCAAGGTGCCGTAGTTACTGACTGGTACATGGAATCGACTTTTCAAGGAGTCATTTTGAAGGAAATTTCCTCAGCTTCCGATTGGAACTACTTTGAAATTCGATAAACCACGCGCATGCGCGGAATTCTCTGTTTTCTGGTTGGTCGGAGAATAAAAAATCGGGAAATTGACCAGAGAACGCATAAAACCGTGAAAAAACAATTTCGGACTAGTTTCATTGCAAAGATCGTGCAATTTTGCATAAGAAGTCATATTTCTGAAAAATTAAAAAAAATTGCTTCTTGAGATGATCAGGTCAGCCCGATTTCCGGGGTTTTGCCTGGCCAGGGCCTGAAAAGGCTGTACCTAAATTTTCGAGGTCACTTTTGATAGGTTTTTCAAGATCTTTTGAATGGCGCAAACGGTGTTGCATTATCTTGAGCCAAACTTGAGATATAATCAATTTAGTAAAAAAAAAATCATGATTGTGATGCTATGGTAGAATCGAAAAGCGAAGCAGAAATAACTCCGCAGGTGACTCCGAAATTTTTTTGGGATCTCCCAGTGGGTAGAAACCTTAGATTTTGGACTACAGAATCGAATCAAAACCACGAAAAACCGATCCGAGACATCACTATTTTTCATGGGTCGTTTTCAAATGGAACCCATCATTCACTACGTGGTGAAAAAAAGAATACTTATTTCAGATAATAACTCGAATTTTCTATATCACAAAAATTTTGCGGTGAATCTCTCCAAAATATACATGAAAATGTAAACGAAGGACTTGGACCGTTCTGATCTGGATCCTCGCACATGTAGAGTTAGATGAGGATGTTATGCAAGGGATTGTGCAGTTCATGTGAAAAGTTCCTGGAAAAATGAGGTCTAACTTGCAGTTCCTACAAGAATGCTCACCTTTGAAAATTTCACGAAAGCAATCGGATAGGCAACTGTGACAGCAATATTGAATATTATTGACGTTCCATTGATAACAGCAACTTCCACGTGTTCAAAATTTTGAACGAAGCATAATGTCTGTGAATAATAATTGATCCCTCCATTAGTATAAACTCATCGAGTACTCTAACCCATTCGAGTATTTTCTCAAAAATTTGAAGAAGTACTTCGCATTTGGTTTCAGCCAGGAAAAATCAATCAAAGATTATACGAATACCAATCAGTTGACGGCCATAGTGAAATTAATCTTATTGTTCAGATTTGAACGATTCATGCGATAAGAATTTGTTGAACACACTGTTCTTATTTGAACCAAATGTCCAATCACGAAATTATGGCTTATTTAGATATGCCTTGCTGTTGAATGAATAATTTTGTTTGTTCTGAAAGTTTGTGATACGCACAACAGTGTACACCTCGTTTCGGTGTTTTATGCTGTGAAATATAATCGGTCTATTATATCGTGTTGCTTTTACAATTTTCTGGTCTTCAAATTGTATTCATCGGTCATTATCGCAAGTAGAAGTTATTGAATGACTGGAAAATTACAACATGTGAACTTGGAACCGATAAAATCTTGAAGTGTGATGCAACTACAACTGATGTCAGCAGGAAAATGAACTCACAATTGGTAACAATCCCGATAAACTTATCGTGAAGAAAATTATGGATTTCAAATACTTTATTGCCTGCGAACCACTTGGCCATAATCCCAATAATCCTAAAAGAAGCTCGTTATGCCAATAACAGCGTGAAATGTAAGTGTCCATCCTGGTTCCTTTTGATTCTGAAATAATTCACCTGAAGTACGTGAAAGATGAAGTAGCACGTAGGTTCTACAATGTGCAGTTGCTTACTGCCGAATTCTATACTTCGATTCACCGAATGATTGATTACTCACGGTCAGGCAGAACCCTCACATCATTAGCGTGTATGCTCTCTTTCTATTTGAGTCCTTCTTTTTCAATTATATTCAGAGCTTTCGTATGCTGTGGTACTCGAAGAAGCTTCGATTGATTCCTGTTTAGGAAATCTTGATGAATTTCCATGCTTGTCTTAGATACGGACTTGGATACAGAAAAGAAATGTGAAAAGTTGTTCCTCGTTACAGACGCTTTCTCAGGTACAGTCATGATTTTTGCGTCTCACTTAGCAGATCTCTCTCGTTGCGAAATATGTGATTCTAGGGACAAAAAGAGAAGACACGTACTTGCTTGTGTTATCCGTAACCTGTCCATAACGGAGATATGCGATTTTCCAGTGTAGAAGCCACATTTGAATTTTGACCTATTTGAGTCGGCGAAAATTCAATAAATCAGCATCGTCTTCGAAATCGCTCTGGAACCTTCGACGTTTCCATCAAATTGGATGGAATGAACGGAAAGAGACAGTTATTGGACCAATCAAGGCCCACAATTTCCTAGAAATCAACATTGTCGAATTCTGCCGGAAGCAGGAAAAACTCGATTCCCCACCCTGGTAGAAATTTACTTCGATGTAACACATTAATAGACATAAAATGGCTATTTTTGGCCAATTTTGGCTGAAAATGGCCATTTTATGGCTAATAATGTGTTACATTAGGATGAATTTCTACCAGGGCAAAAACAACATCTTCGATCCTGTTGAAAAAGTCCTTGGGAGGACTTACTCTGGTAAAAATAGTCATTTCTAAAGCGAGGGTTAGAGTTTGATCCCCGGCTTAGGCGCTGTAGTCGGTGCGGCCAATAAATGAACTAATGTCTCTGCATCATACCAGCGCAGCAGAACGCCAAAGACTCAAACTCATAATCTGGCCACGAGGACTACAGCGCCTAAACCGCGGATCAAACTCCAACCCTCGCTTTACAAACGACTATGAATACCAGAGTTAAACACACAACAGACAAGAAGAGATCCTTTCAATCTACTCTCTGTGGCTGCCGGTTAAGATAGTTCAAGCGCCAAGGAGTGTGTGTGTGTGTGAGGGGGGGGGGTCTGAGTGTATTACCGAAGGTTCAAAAACGTTTTCTGACATACTCTGAGGTGTTGAATCGATTACATGGGGGGTCACTAGTCCGGAAATTCCGCGCTCTTCTCTTCCATCATCAACAACTTTCAGTGCAAAATTATGGTTTTTGGGAAATAAGTTGGAAAATCTGCATTGAGACGAGAAATTTTAGAGGAGCAAAGTTACAGAACGTGAAATTTCCCAGTAGAAGAGTTTCCACAAGTGGGGCTTGCACAAAAGACGTCCGCGTCTGAGAGGAGGGGAGGGGTATTACAAAATGTGACACTTCCGGACCAGGGGGAGGGAGTGGGGCTGACTTGCTGTGACTTCCGTAGAGAGTTATGCCAACTTTGGAATTCTTGTCAGTTCTTGATCAAGTTCCAATATCATCGCCGGTTGAATAACAATGGGCAAAAAATGCTGAAATTGTCATTTGAATCATATTATTGGTAGTTCCACCACTTTACGATCATCTCATTACCCAGAAATACTCGGATGAAATTTTGATTTAAGAAAGTGGTGGGTCATGATGTGTGTGACATCTTTCTAGGGGGGGGGGGGTGGGCACTCTGGTCAAATGTGACAAGGTGTGACAAGGGAGGAGGGAAGGGTAATCGTTGAAAATCGTGCGGATGTCTTTTGCGCAGGCCCCCAAATTTCGCGGAAAATCCAAACCTGGGGCGGGAAATGCGCGAGTCCGTTCAGCCGCAGAATCAACTTCGCCCTTATTCTCTTGATTAATAATCCAAGACCCACCAAGACCTGCTTTGCTTCATTTTTGTCAGGCAAGAATTCTCATAATACACATACATACATCTTGATTCATACTTCAAGGGTTTTGAGTTTGATAGAAACAAGCAGTGAGCAATTTGACAAAATTGGATTCTCCTCAAGATGCACATGCTCGGTTTGTCATAGATCAACAACTGTCCGTGTGGCACCGAGCTCATTAGTGCTGCGTCAGCAGCCTCATGTAAGCCATTGTTGAACACGCGGAACGGTTTTCGATAACTTCACGCTCCAGGCTTTGGTTTTCCGGAAAACTTGTTCCAACCTTTTTCATGGGGAATCCTGAGCAACTGTGGCCATCCAAATTTCTTCATCAAAATGCATATTTTCCGAGTTGCTTGTCAAAATCATGATTTTGCACTACCGTCAACTGGGGTAACTTTGGGACAAAAATCGCCTTTTGTCCCTTCAAGCTCGAGAAACTTGTACGTCTGATACCAGAGGGGCATTGTATGTGTCGTCAATCGAAAGCTTAGAGCTCCAGCTTCCGATTGCAGTATTTATGAAGTACATTTGGACGTCTCTAATTGAAGATATGAGTGCGCAAAGTCGTGTCCCACAGTTAAACCGGTTTGGGGTAACTTTGGGACAGCATACGTCGTATAGGGGATTCCACGGCTACCGTCAACTCTGGGTAACTTTGGGACAAAAATCGCATTGTTTTCCTTAAAACTTACGTAACTTGTATATCTCGCAAGTAGGGAGGACAGGTACCGAAGCCTCAGGATTATCTGCCTTGCTGGTTGCGCGTGATAATGACTCTTCATGGGTTGTCCCAAAGTTACCCTCCGTGCCCCAAAGTTACCCTAGTTGACGGTAAATATTGTGAATATTTAAGAAATGCCATGTTTTTCAGACTGTTGACACCTTGCAATCAATTCAGCGCCTCAAAATACATTAGAGAACGCTATTGCATCTTCTGGAACACGAGTTGCCTACTCAGACCCCCTAGTGCCCGAACTATCTCTGCCAGTCACATATAAAGAGTGAATCAAACGCATTTCCTCTCGTTTGTTGTATGATCATGTCCTCCCAAAAAAAAATTTCAGCAAAATTGAGGAAGATAGATTGAGAAATCGAATTTTTCCTGCCTTTGGTGGAATATTCATTTCCAGGTGATTCTCGGCCTAAATTAGTACAATAATTGCTCTCCCCTGTTCATTTCCTCCAATCTGATCACATGGTCGGAAGTTTCCGAGGGTATTTGAAGAACTCTATGATTGATTCAATTCTTACCGACGGGAGAGGGTCAAAATCGATATGCCACTTATAAACTGGGAAATTGCAAATATCCGATATGGAGAGGCGTCGGATAAAACAGAAAAATACGTGTCTCCTCATTTTGTTCCATTATCACATATTTTGTAGCGGGTAAAATCTGTTCGCAACAACCTTTCCTGGTTGCTCGATCTCGACTGGATGAGGTCATAAAAAATGCACCCAGCTGTGTACTCAAAACTTCAACCACGTTGGTTGAAAATTCAACCAACTTTTTACGGTGTAATTGATCAACAGATCCGCTGATTTTACATAGATCGATATTGAAATACTCCGATTCGAATAACGTGCCCTCTAGTCACCTTTGATGCAAATCGCAAGAATTGTGAAGTTCCTATTGTTCACCCTTCTTTAACTAGTCTCTGCCAAGTTTCAATGGTCGTCTCTATATATTCATTTGGAAAAGACAAATCAGGGGTGATGAAACCAGGCTTTCTTGGTACAAATAGACATTTCATAAACATTGAAAGCTACGTAACAGCACTGTGAGAAGTTCATATCAATTTTGATCAATTACTCTGATAATCGATGAGTTTCCCAAACATTTCCTAAGGTCATCCCCTACAAACCATATGTATTTCTGCTTCATTTATTAAATACTTTTGAATTAACCCAAGACACCGAAATTAAATCTGTTCTAATCGGAGTATTTAAGTTACAAAAACACCCATGTGCAAGTTATACGCTCATGTATATAAGGGTGTGTCCACAAATAAAGCGTACGCTTTGCTCACGGCTCACAGCGCATACCCACGGTTCACGTGCGCCATGCGCTACTCATCGAATTTTAGCCTGCGAGTGATATGGATATTCCTTGTTACCGGCTGGATCCAATACAGAACTTGAGGTTAGCGATCACGAATGGATGACGATCTTGCGGGAAATCCATGTCACTCGCCGGCTATAATCCGATGAGCAGCGCATGGCGCACGTGAGCCGTGGGTATGCGCTGTGAGCCGAGCAGTGCGTACGCTTCATTTGTGGACACACCCTAATACTCCGCATATTTACGCAGCCACAGCGAAAGATTATAATAGATTATTGATATGTTGGAGTATGCGTTGGGGCAATACAGCGCACTTCCATAAAGTTTTGAGGTAACAGATTAACTATTTACTCCATTCAGTAATTGAATGATAAGAAATTTCACATACCGGATTAATATATTACCAAGACTTCTGGTCCTCAATCAAACTTCATTTTTAATTTATCGACACGTTCATAGAGGAACTAAGAGATATATTCACTGATTGGGAACGCCAGATAGTCGATAATTTTACATCAGAATCCTATCGGAACACTAATTCCTCAAATAGAGCATTAGTAGCTATTTTGATTAGTCTTGGTATACTTTGGTGTGTAGCTCAGATCTTTTTATGATGTGTACTTCTCGAATCTGCCATGTCGGGAATAGTACTGAATAATATTAGAATAATCAAAATATCAGGTAGTGTTGATACAATTGGTTTCCCCGACTACCAGTCCAAGGTTAACATAATTTCTTTTGTCCCCAACCGAGTAAAGAGAAATAATTTATGTCCATGTATAATTTCATATAGTTGTATACATGGTTATTCATGGTTGCAGGCAAAAATTCTATGTAAATATGACCACATGTTAGCGCTGGTTGGGGCGATCAATCGTGGCTGAAAAACTTTATGTGGTCGAGTCCAAGAACTAGCGACATCCGAGAACAGTCGCATTACTCATTATTAGTGTAGTTTACCACTCTTAGAGCCAACTGATACGAAAACAGTGATATTGTACGGCATGCTACTCAAAGTTTTTGATTGACCCATAAAAACTGAGACCCTCTTAGAACGAATAAAAACTTTTCGTTTTGAGTCAATTTACTTCTGTTGAGACTCCAATCGAGCAGGACCCACTAGCCTCGTAGTAGGGTACTCCCAAAGTCAAAATAATTGTCAAATACCTGGTAAAATTTGAGGATTAGTACGTGTTCTCCAACTAAGTACACACCAGTGACCAAATCAATACCACAAGCAACGAATACTAAACTGCAAAGTTCCGATAACCTCCTACGCCATTACCTTCCCTTCTTGCTCACTCTCTCAGGAACATCCGTTGGTTTTGATAATAACATAAATGTTGGACAAACCATTTCACAAACCTATATCCACTCATAAAATTGTCTTCGTTACCTCTTTTCTACGCTTTTCTTATGGAATACTCACCTCCTCCCACTTCACTTTTGCCAAAAGTGTAACTTGGCGAAAATGACTATTCTTTTCCCCCCTCAGCTCATCTTGGATCAGAACATGAATTTTAATTAACTTTTGAGAGTCACGAAATCAGAGAAAATATGTCGAGTGAATGTTCAGCAAAACCTGAACGTAAAGTAAATGTAAAGGAATTGAAAATTTATCAATTTTAACTCGCGAGAGTCATGGAATCGGAAAAGACATTGCTTGCTGATAAGAGCCCGATGAGCGTCAGTGATTAGGAAAACAATACTGGTGGTACAAGATCGATATTTCCTAAAGCCATTTTGAGTGCCTGGAATGATCTTATTACCCTCAGGAAAACGTGTTGACTTCATCTGCACCATTTTGTCAAGAAGTTGTAAGAGGCAAGAAGCCAGAGTGATTGGCCTCAACTTATTTGCCTTATTTTTGGGAAAATTGCTTCCACTCAGATGGAAATGTGTGCTTAAAAAAGGCCCGATTCAGTACCTGCAAAATAATGCTTTTGAAGTTAGGGGGGAAGTGGCGGATCATTTGGTTTGTAATCTGATCCAGCCCTGGTGTAGACTTGCAATTTAAAGGCTTGATTGCGATGTCCAATTCTCTTAGTGTAAATTCTTGGTCCAGTGCGAGGTCGGCTTGATTTTGAATTTCAGGGTGATACTCAGGCGGGTCATACCCAATAAGTGGCGAACAAAATTCTGTTATGAAATGCCTCATGTTCTGAATAACTCGTGTATCAGTCTGTGGAGAGTTAATGGATTCATTATCGAATTTTTTGATGGTTTGCCATACCTCAGACATCTTTGCCTCTCTCGATAGCTTAGTTTCCGTGAATTTTCTAAAACTAGCTCGTTTGATGTCTTCGTTTGTGAGCGTAATTCCATTTATCCTCAAATTCAGTGAGGTTTGTTAGTGTAGGGAAATTCTAGAAAACGATTGGCCATTTGTCTCCTCTTTTGAACTATCTCTGTCGCTTCGTCGGTCCACCACGGGGTATCTGGGGTGATTTTTCGTAATTTTTTTCTAAATCTATCGATGACAGGAATTGGAGGTTCAGAAGCTTGGTCTTGGTCGGTAGTGGGTACTACCTTGGTGTCCAGATCTTGGGAAACTTTCCTCATAATAAAAGAGTACTTCTAATCAATACTTTTGTCAGCGAATTTAGTTGGAGAGTTTTCATCGTTGGACAGAAACTTGTCAGTTAGCATTTAAAACCGCATTTCAAATAAAGGCCATTTCACTTAAGCAGCTTATGTGTGGACGAGATAGGACATTTTTAGTGCGCTATGTGTAGTACGATTTCAATTGGATAATGGTCGCTACCCATAAGATATGGGATGACTTCCCATGTAGTCGATAATTACATTATATTAAGTCGCGTGACGACTGTTTGGTGTCCGAAATCATTAGATTTTTCCCCCAGATGGTAGCCCAACCCTTTAGAAATGTCCCTAGAACGGTTTTAACCTAATCTGACCTGACCCGTCATTCTAGAATATTCCCCTAGACCCGTTCAACCTAACCTGACTTGATTTTTCTCTAGAGAGAAATATCCCTAGATTTCACTAACCTGACCTGACCTGACCCAAAAGTTGCGCGCTACCGTTCTAACCCAATCTGACTTGATTTTCTTCTGGAGAGAAATATCCCTAGATTTTACTAACCTAACCTGACCTGACCTGACCCAAAAGTTGCGCGTAGCGTGGCCATTATTAACTCTTTTCCTCTAGATTTTTTTTACAATTTTACCTAGGGTCCAGTTTACCTGTTTTATTTCATCCGTTCTATTTTACCTATTTTATGGATTTCTTCACCTCTTTTGATGTTGATAACGACTTTATTATTTAATAACTTGACTATCGTGGTTTTTGCATTAATTCTTAGATTTCTTACCACTTGGATTTTATTAGTTTCATTCGACCTGCTTTGCTCATCTGTCTGTTCAGATTTTTTACCCCTTCCAGATGTTTCATTTTGTAAAACTGTCAAAAGTCTGTTCGTTGCACCCTTGCCGTGTTATCATGTTTTCGCACCATATTCCCTTTTTGAAGCTCCCGCTCACCTTACTTGCAGCATGTTTGAATCGGCGTGCTATGTTTACACACTGCGATATGCTTAAGCTCGTGGTCATGTACTCTCTTCACGATAATTTTCCTCGTAAAGTCCGCGTATTTCGTTTTTGAGGCCAAGAGATAATTGATCACGAGAATTCAAAGTATATCTCTGATTTTTTTTCTTATAAGAATCAACCGCGAGCTAATTTCTTCGCTTTTTGAGCGGGTTTTTTTCAAAATTGGCCAATATTCAAAAAAATTGAATCCTGGTCAAGAAAAAACTTCTTTACTACCAAAAAGGTATTACGTTGAGTACTTGCGCAAGAATGATCTATTGAGATTCGTAAGCAGATCCAAATTTGTTGTCCCTTTTGACTTCACCTCCTCTATCTATTTCTCATTACTCGTCAGTCATGACATTTAGTTGATCACTCTCCACTTACTTGCCGTCAAGTATCCTACATTGGGACGAAAAATAAGTCACTAGACAGGATATTCTGGATCGAAAATTGCTTTTCATCCGCCACTCTAGTAACATCAACTATAGGACGCCTCATTAGATACATTGATTTGCGAAAATTGCCTGTCTATAAGCATACAAAGCTCCAGAATCACGGGGTCTTGGGGTTTCAAACTCCTTTAAACTCGCTTGACAGGAAAAACAGAATTTGCATCCACCGCACAGCCTACTCCAACTACTCTAATGATTTTTTACATCCTGAGTATGCGAAATTGAACTCTTTCGTTGATTACAATATGTCTACTTGTCTTGATTAGATCAGACACTGTGTCACAATTGGCCAAAACAAAGTTTGACTAGATTTACTGATTTTTCATGCCATGCAATGAAGTCAGAACAGATCATTCACCCGTCAGATCATATTATAGTGGTCCCTCCACATATGTACACTAACCGGACAAAATATCAAAAAGCAAATGAACAAATCTAAAAAAGCTCCTCTATCCCTGAAATTTTGTTTGGAATCTTGGGATTGGGTTTCAATGCTGATGGGTTAAGGGTACAACCACGATCATCAAGACACCACCAACTGTCTGATTTGGATTGAAACAGCAGCTCAGGGACAGAAAGCTTTTTCAGATTTGTTCAGATATTTTGTCTGGCCAGTGTACATCTGTGACTTTCTGAAAAATGGTTTCCATGGATTTTCATGCAGCCTTGACGAGGCCATGATATACGCTAACAAAACTTCCATCGATTGACTCTATTGGATGATAATATTAGATCAGCAGTAAGTTGATTAATAGAGAATGTAGATACCGATGAGTAACAATGAGTCTGATAGCAAAACGCAACTACTTTTGAGTTAGAGCCCCGCAGCCTTCGATTCGAAATCCAAAATCTTAATATCAAGTCTCCCGGTAAACCGTCGCGTCGTCACTTATCGGTAGATGTCAGCACTCACCAGTGTCAATTTTTGTGCTGACTTATCATCTGAGCACATTGAAAATCGATATCATTATTCCTCGGGATGATAAGAGTAGATTTCTGAATTCTCAAAGTCAGATGGTAGATGCATCGAGAGTGTTATAATCTTAGTGGGAGTGCGAGTTCTTCTGGGTTGGAAAATGACTGTACGAGACGACAGAATGAGGTGGCTGATGTAGTTTAATACTCAACAAGTATGGTCTTTGACATAAGATGCGTCTTGGTCAAGAGCTACGGAAGAAGTGCCCTCGGCTACATTTTCGGGTCTTATATATAGGCCCAGTGCTTATGGTAATATGTGCTTGGTTCTGCTTCCGCGCGCGCTTCTTAAATTCATAACATTGAGTTTCCTATTGAGAACTAATTATCCGCGTGCACACGCGATTTCCCGATGGATTATAAATCTAAAGCAATTATTGCTCAGCCAAGTCGAAGATCATCGTTTTAACTATAGATTGCTCGTCATCCGAATTGAGAAATTGTGCGAAATCACCGAGATATCGCATGTGCACGGGAACCCATTAATTCAGCCTATTCCGCCCGTGTTAAAGTGCTCGACGATTCGTCGTCGTGCACTTTCTTGGAAGCGCTCGTCCCTGAGCGAGTATTTCCCATGTATATATGTCACAAGAGATGCATCTTCCAAATGTGAAGTAGAATTCCGTAGAACAGTTTCAAGAGCTATAAATAAATATTATGAAAAAATCCCGTAGGAAATCGACTAGAACCTTCAATGCCTCCAGAGCCCCACATTGTTCGAGTTTTCATTTCCCAGGGCTTTGAACACATAACAAATTTTTCTTGCAAATGATATTGCCCTTCGTATGGGTGAGTCAGTGTTCTCCCTGGATTATTCATTCTTCTTGAATAATACAAGACCATCACATTCTTGGCATGTATTTAACCCATTCACTAACAATGTCCAATATAATGGGCAAAATTTTTTCTAGCTATTTTCAATAATTGGCGATTATTCCTTTCAGACTCATCAGACAAATCTGAAAAGATTCTCGCAGGTACCTGGTTATGCAAAAAATTGCTCGAATCATTGGCCGAGGCCAAATACTTTGTTGCGTGGGAGAAGAAAAAATAAGAATCTAAACATTTTAAAGATTCGGATTTTGCCGTTTTTTGTTGTATTTCCACCAGAATAACATGATCTGGACGTCAGAAGTACATTTCCAAGTCTCTAGAGCTCCCGGTAGTGAATGAGTTAATTCTTAAAATGCCATCGAAGAACACGCGGTCGTTCCAAACTCAGCGCAGAAACTGCGTGAGTCGTACGAAGGGTCATTTTTCATCCGGGCTCGAATCAGAAAATTGGCGTCTAGTCCCACTGGTACCAAAAAATAGTATATATGCACCTCGCTCGTCGAGCCGTGTTGCGACACGGGGAATATTTTCCCCTCGTTATCACTATTCCTGTGCCCCAAAACAGCTTAACCTCGCATCGGTGGATAATGTACTATTCGCGCTTTGTTGATGAGGTTCCCCGCTTCCGGACGATTATTTCGACTTTCGCCTGCGGCTCGGGCCGAAAACCAATCGCTCAAAAGCGAGCTACAACCTCATAAACTTGCTGCAAAACACACACTGGTATCCATGACCAAAAAGTTACCATTTCTTACAATGGATCCTGTAGGATTTCATCGCGGGAATCTCCACCTCATCAAGGACTACCTCACAAAAATCTAGCGTTGTTCACAGAATAATTCCCACTCGGGAACAGCATCATCCAGGATTGTTTTGACCGAGTTATCAAAATCAGCGTATTGCAGTTCCAGACGAAGTAATTGTATGATTTCTCTAAACTCATTCTAACAAAAAAGGGATCAAAAATTACAACGAGACCTTTTACAAACAAAATACGCTACAAAATTGCGTCACATTTTGTGCCAGTCTGAAGGAGTGATATGGATTTCTTGATGGTTTCGAGTATGCTTGGCACCATTCCACGTAAATTTTTGTACAATATTTTGTGTGACTGTAGCTTGAGGATTTAGTTGAGATAGCTCCGTATTTTTGAATTAAAGAAAATGTTATTTATATGTGTGCAAGGTGATCTCAATCAGATTGAAATAGCCTGAATGAAAAATGAAAATTATTACCGCGAGAACAATAACAAAAAATACCTTCTCCTAAAGATCTCGATTCTACGAACTTTCATTGTGCGTGGGCATGCAGAAGTATTGGTCACATTCCGACTAATACCTGGTTACATATTTGCAGAAGTTACAGATAAAATCGAACCATTTCTAAAAGATGAAAATTGCTATCAAAATGGGTTTTCTTTAGCTCGATTGATCAAAAAACGATAAAAATTTTTACGGAATAGAGATTGGTAACAGATATTATTCTATACCACGATTTGATCAAATTACAATGAGAATATCAGAAATTGTCATTTAGAAAGTTGTTGGAATACTTTTTTAAACAAGAATCACTTTCAGGTGCAGTTGAGCAATTTTACAAGATAAATCTAGACACAGCCTAATTTTCTTTGAGCCGATTAACCGGACAGCGAATAGAAAAACAGCCTAAACAATAATCCAACATTTCCTTCTAGATCAGTCAATCAAAAGATTACATTGGATCTACCCCAAAGGGATAGTTGTCATATGCTTTTCATTATGAATCTTGAAATCAATAAACAGAAATAGATAAGTAAATTGCAAACAAAAATAAGAATATAAAATTATTTTCCAAAGCAGATACCTTGGTATTGTAAAAGAAGATTCAAGAAGTTCTGTGGCGTGTAATTTTTTCTCCGAGTCAAGATTGAAATTTTAAAATGGGCCAAGGATGTAACCCCGAACAAAATAGCTTTTGTTTACGGTACGTTGGAGATTATTGAAGTGGGGTAAAGTTATAAAGTAAACAGCTAGAGGTGTAGCATGTTAGGGACACTCATTCCATCCAATCCATTGGGTACCTACAAAGAAAAAAATATATATATTCATTAAGAGTATTCAGATTGTTTTCAATTCGTAACACATGATTGATTGATCTATTCCAAACTCTCCAACTATGCCAAAAACCTATTCATGTACGTATTTGTTAATTCTCCAGAATCGGAACCCCAAAAGTGAAATTTGGTGAATCCCTTCACACAGTACCATGTAAAAGCCACAGAATCCACAAATTCGCCGAACATTAATCATTTAGAGAATCTCTAAATACCAACGTATATGTCGATATCGAATTCATGATTATCAATAGCTCACAATCGCATTCATCTACTCCCACAAAAATTCCACCCATCAATACCTACGAATCAATCACACAACACGCACTAAGAGAATCTACATCGATAAGCCCTTTTGTGTAAGTAGTAACAGTCAGGCTATGATCAGACTGCAGCATCCCTTCTATAATCATTTTACCCGCGAAATTCAAATTATTCTCTAACCTCAATCGTTTACACGTGTACAATCCTACACTACGTCTACCCATACTATTTTACTGTATCACACACATAAAATACTTACACACATATGAAAACATACATAGTCATAGATAGACACCTGGCGCGTGAATCAATGCATCACGCGGGCGTGGAAATTCCCTCCTCCCACCTCCCCTTCCACTTATAACACACATATATACAACAATCTACAATACTTGTATGAGTGAGTAAGGTACTAGGCGCCCTCTAGTGTTAAATTTCATAAATACTCTTACCGCGGGACTATTTGGCATCAAGCGCTGCTAGTAAGCTGAGGTGAGTCTCATGAGAAAATTCAGTCGTTTGCGTCGCGTTGCCCAAGACTGACGTGCGGGCTATTATTATTATTATTATTATAATAATACCGTCTATCTCATTCTCAGTCTTTCCCTGTTTTGTCTCCATTATTAATTATTATCTTTCATTCTGTTAAAAAATCGGTACATCCGCTATTTGTCCGGGACGCGATAATTAAAAAAAAAATTACGAGTGACAGTTGTTGTTATCAAATAATAGTGACATTCAGTGTTTGTTTCAACCATCACCATATATAGTATAATAAAATACATAAAATTCTAAAACAATCGAATGGAGCAGATAATAAAATCCAGCTGACGTTAACAAAAAAATTAGTTTATCCAGTTTATCTTGATTTTTTGGAAAGTGATTGCTGCTGTCATCGAAACAGCTACAACCGTATCTTTGGAAGAAATTTTTAAAATCGAACCAGGTGAGAATTGAATTTTACAAAATAAAAAAAAGTGGTACATCCTAGGGAGTAGAAATTATATATTATATTATATTATTATTATTATTATTATACCTGCGATGATAGCTGATAGTAGAAAAGTTTTTGCAGTTGTCTAAAACTCACCCAACTCGTGTGCATGCAGAAGCAATCGATGCCTCGCAGCGCTTGGTGGCCCCTCTCTCTCTTTCACTCTAAACTCGAGTATTACACTTTCTCTCGTCGTCGTCGTCGTCGTCGTCATCGTCGTTATACTCCGCGCAGCCAAATTATTATACACCCAATCTCCGGATTCACTCTTAAATTATTTGCCATTCACTTAATCTGGCCTCGAAAGACCAGTACAAAATACTGCATCTGAAAGAGATCGATTGGGCCAGGTATCTTTTACTTTTTTTTTTATTATTCCAGATCAGCTGAGCGCCACGCTGCGAAAATATTGGCACACTATATAAACAGCGTGTAACACATTGAGATTTGTTACAATACAAGTGTGAGGAAATTTTGAATTTCCCGCCAATTTTTCAAAACGAGCTTTCGAAATTTTTAAATTGGGTTTTGGTAGGGTAGGATGTTGATGAAAGTGTACAATTCATTTTTTTTTGAGGCTGTTCTCGTAGCCGATGTGCATGCATGCATGAATGCAGCTCAGCAGGCCGTCATCGAGCGCGAGTTTCTGCATCCGCGCATGTGTGCATCCGTTATAAATATATAGTTATAATAGACATCTAAAGAGAGACTCGGAGCCTCGTGTATACTATCCGCAGCTGATTAATTCTCTTCTGTACACTTACTACAACATCATTTTACCTATTTTTATATCGATCTTATGAACAAACAACAAATTGCAAGCTCGAACATCAACTTACAACTTTATCATTATCATCTCTATACCCTTATCATCCTATCCGATTATCCTAAATCGATATTATTCAAATTATCCACCTGAAATATCATAAAAAAAAAGTAACCAATTATCCATACAAAAGTGAGCATCGAAAAAAAAAATTCGGATTTAGAAAGTATCATGCGCCAAAAGCTCCGCAAGCATGTGACGTACACGATATATATTCGATGATTCTTGAGAACATGCTTCCAGTTCCAGCTGAGCAAGAGCCCGGGACTCATATCTATATAAATACAAAATATCAGATAGAAAAGCTGCGCACGCAGAAGCTGCATCTTCAACCGAAAAGCTCGTATCTCCCGCGCAATTTTACCCCTACTCTTCATCCACAGCTTGAAAGCTTACCTCATCCTATATATATACCTTCTAGAATATATATATATAGCAAAAGGCCGAAGCTGGTAAAGCTCTGATGCGGGCTTCTTTGGATGCTGCTGCTACTGCTGCTGCATCAGACGCGCGGATCGAAGGATCAGCCACTCGATCGCCCGCCGCAGCCAAGTCTCGAAAGCTCTAAAGAGTAAAAAGAGGGGGATGAGAGGGGAAAAGGGGGGTAGTGAGCTTGCACGATTAATGAGAGACACGCGCCTCTTCTGCATCAGACTCCTTATAGCCTGTAAACGAGCGAGGCCGTTTGGTTGCCTGTTCGATTTTTGACTTTTTTTTTTTTAGAAGAGGTTATGTAGGTATGTACCTATTCTGTATGCGAAGTGTGGTTTTGAGGGGAAGGATTAATGGTTTTGAAGGGCTGTAAATTTGAAATTTGATTGTGAGATGGTTGGGAAAGAGATTTTGGTTGGATAAATTTTGAGATCCGGGTGGAGAAATTTTCATAGATGGTTTGCATTTCAATTCGAGGGTGGATATTACGATATTTGTTGGCAGTTTGTGGTTTGGAATTGGATTCAATTGAAGACAGAAGATTTTTCATGTCAGAAATATATTGGTGGATTATTCGCTAGAAATTTGGATGGTCTCATCTTAGTGTCATGATTCGGGAAGGTTCACTTCGAGATAGGATGTTTTTTCATCATTCAATGCCAGAAATATGGTTGTCATCGAATGTTAAAAATTTAATTTGAAAGTTTCTTATTGAATTTGACACCTGCTACTCAAGAAACAGTTGAAACAGACCAAAAGATGAATATATTTAGTCTTGAAAACGATGTGAAAGAAACAGATGATGCCTGTCTAGATAGAGAGACTTATTTTAGTGATCACTTCTTCGAATCCAATTTTACGTTTCTCTTCGATGCATTATGATCTCATCTAGTGTCAATGATTCAAGTGGAACTTTATCTTTTTATTGACAAAAGTCTGTTTCATTATTGACTCATTCACTATTTTCTACATTATGATTGGCATCGACGACTTCCAATCATTTTGCGTTGATATTCTTCAAAAGATCCATGATAACACACTGTTTCACAAACATCACAAATGCCCCTAGATTTTAATCTGAATTTCAGAAAAACAGATGGTATGTGTCTGATGGGTTCGAGTTGAAAATTGCACAATTGAATCTTGTTTTTGTAACTTTATTGCATTAGTTCCCAATTTGGTGATATGCTATGTGTAGCAATAAATCACGATTGTTGACTCATTCATGATCTGAAGAATAATTTGAAAAATTCTTTGGAAATCAATCACGTGTGTCTCAATAATTGATCCTATCAATAATCCAAAACACGTGCCGACTCGTCATCTTGAACTGCAAGAAGAATCTCTTTCTCCAGTCATTTTAAATATTTATTCTCAAAGATTCAGCAAAGTCCATCAACCGAAGACTCATCCCTATCAGCAAAAGATACGTTTGATGATCAGAGAACCGACTTTATAAGCATGAATAAATATTGACCACATTTCGAGATGAAAACAGCACGCGAATCGCACGTGCACAAGATTAAAAAATGTGAATATTTAACAAGCGTATCGGTTATTCATACACAAAGCATTCACATAAAACAATGATCAGCAATCTTTTTGAGAATTTTTTTAGTTTTTCGTTTCATGCATATCCTGCAATGTTAAACCATTCATGTTCCTTATACCAAGTATAGTACAATTGACGTTGCTCGCGTCATAGTTACATCACAATCATGCAAATTTTCAGCAAATGACTCATCACAATTCCACAAAACAAAACTCCTACAAAAATCTCCCATTCAACATTTCATACCTCAAAAGCATCCCTCTGAACTTGATAATCAATTTTTACGTGCAAATCGACGTAAATGACAAGAGATCATTCGGTACAAAAGAGTCAGCCAACATTTTCAAGACAAAAGGGAAAGAATTTTTCTTTCCTTTTTTGTCTTCTGGCTCCTGCGTATAGAGAAAGAGGTAGATGATAAATGTAGATAGTAACATATAGAAGTCGAAAGAACGAGAGGTACGAAAAATCTGCGGGCAGATATAAGAAGAGATGGTCCGGTTTCTCCGACAAGTTCTGAAGGAGTATAAGGCTGAAAAAGGCTGAAAGTCGTTGGCGGCAGCTAAGAGCTAGCGATGATCCAAAAGGCGGAAAAGACTGTGAGAACCGAGCGAGCGCCTCTTTTGATCCAGTTCATTTCTTGAGAAAACTGACCTTATATAGTAGGATTTCTTTGCTATCGGATAGTCTGGGATTAGATCGGATCCTTTCGTCATTCGACTCGAATTCACTCGTACATCACTGTTCTTTTGTCGATTTGAGCTGGGAAATCAGTTGGCAGGACTTTGGGTCAATTTTTATGTCTTTAGAATTATTTTTCTTTTTCGAGTATTATTATCATTTGTAACTTATTCCGTTTAGTGTATCAAAGAAATCGGGTGTTATGAAATTTATTCTACCTCTTTAAATAAATTTTTGACAAGATGTAATATCCTGAGTCCAAAAAATGTAAAGAAAGATTCAGGAAATTTACAAGATACTTCACAAATAAGTTATGGGGAAGTAATATTTGGCGCTCAAATAGTATTTTGGGAATAATTTTTTCCCCAAATTTTTGAACACAATTTGACAAATTTACTGAGAAGTCAGTTTTTTGAAATTTTTGGTTGGTCATAATCTCGACCTTAATTCTCTGATTGATGCAACATTATGGAGATATAATATTCCTTGTACAATTATTCATAACCTTGGCAAACTCAACAACCGAGAGGAATCGCCATTGAGAATATTCTTTGAGCAAATATAAGAACGAGGAATTGAATTGTGAAAAATTGTAGTCCTCACCGGTAGTGAAGCTCGTCGCAGTGAAATCGTTGAACCAGTAGATACTTTTCTCTAGTGGGCAAAAATAACTGAGAGGATATACGTCAAATTAGTTGTTTGATAGCCCATTCTGGCCCCTCTCCTATTTTCTGGAGAAAAATCTTGAATTATTTTGAAAATTTTCATCCTCGCAGATCCAACAGTTACAAAATTTGTCAACATTACCAAAAAATTAGTCTGAATATATGTTGTCTTTATGATCAATGGCCACTTATTTCGGTCTTGCGTTGTAATTCACTCACAAATAGGCAAGTGCCAATCTCCACTACGTATTAATTTGTAAAATTTAATCAATCTTTCGAGATTATGGAATTGGTTATTCATGAGCGTAGAGCGTTAATTTGAATATTCAATCTCTGGTCAGCAGAAGTCATCAACATTTTTGAACTGAACTAAAAATAGAAAACAATGATTAAATTAAAAATCAGTAAACAGGTCTTTCTCGTTTTGAGCATGAAAAAAATTCTCTCTCTATACAATTTCGGTGAGTTCGAGTACCTATATAGTCTTAACTGCTGCTCTACACGAATCAGGATTTAGAACATGAAGATTTTAGTGTCAAAAAAAAATACTTCCGCAGTGATGAGTCTATAATGGCTGTACGTGGACAACACGTTCGTCAAGAAACATGACTTTGAGGATCTCTTTTTACCAGTATGATGCAATATATTCGTTGACACTATTACGTGGGCCTCGGTTACACGAAATATCATAGATCTTTTGTTCGGTCTATGATTCACCTTCACTTAAAGAAGCAAATCTGATTATTTTTCAACGTAGAATATCTTCAAGACCGATTGTCTTTTACATTATTTTCTCATCAAATTCATATTTTATAATGAATATCAGGAGCTTATTGGCTTGACATATGACGTATTTATTTATCAGTAACTGATAACAATGCGATTTATTTTTGAAGTAAAAGTCAGTTGTTAGGTTTCTGTGACAGATGCTGACAAATACTTTCATTTACATTATGATGAACACTCTTTTGGATTTATGAAAACCGTTTGTGTGAACTTTGAAAGCTACGTATTGTATCCATACAACTGAAAAAATCCTAGTATAAAAGTAAAAAAAAAATAGAAATTAGTATCAGACCGATTCGATTATATGTATTTTTTCCATTAATTTTTTTCATCATAACTATGGCACCCAGTCGAATGCAAAAAAGAGGTGGTTAGTGAAAGCCAATTACAGGTAGAATTGCAATTCCAATAAGAATTACGAGCTTGAAATGAATCGAATAACGAGCAACAAAATCCATCATCAATTGTCGAATTTCAGACTTGTATTTATGTACATTATTGCGAGTCTACAGTATTTTTGTTATCTTGAGCCCTCAGAACCTCACACGATACGCATTCAAATCTAAAAAAAAATCCAGTGTAAATCTCCCAAATTTATGCAATTTTCCTTATATTCACACCTGCAAATAAGACTAAATTCACAAAGAATAACAACTCGACCAGCAAATTTCTACGTCAAATCTTCTTTTCATTTCACATTATTGTGCTCAAGTAATGCCTTTTTCATTTTTTTTGTAGCAAAGGTAGAATGATTAAAGATAGCCTAATCTTATCAAGATTCGAAGAGATTTATCTTTATGCCATATATAGAGGGAGACCTCGGCGCGCATAGGTACAATAAACTGCTCGTCTTTTATTGACGGGACAACGCACGATTGACGCAACACATCATTTACAACATTGCGAGAATGAGTGAGAGATCGGTGAGCAATGTACGTTAAAAACCCGCTCAATTACTCTAATGCAGATTTCATAATAATTCAAGTTGTTGAAACTGCTATTTAGAATCACCAAGTGTGAAAAATTACAGGAGAATAAGATGAAAAAAAAAAAAAAAATAGTGAGGAACAAAAAAAATACTTTTTAAATTCTCTGCGCTGAAGCGAAAATGAGAGATACTCAAATATCGTCAAATAGATATAATAGAAGAGCTTCCTGCTATTTAGAGGCTGTCGTTATTGCAGCTAGCGAAATTCCACCTTGTTGAGCAAATAGAATTTGCTCGTATAATATATTCTTTCACTTGCAGGAATACCTCAAGGTCGATAGCTTTACTTATAATATAGTTTCTCACATTTCATAACAACACACTGAGAATTTTCTAGTGTGAAATACCTGTGTATTCATTTTAATTAATTTTTTTTATACTTCACTAAGGAAGGAAAATATTGAGCTCTGATGATACTGGCACTAGAATTCAAAAATTTTGTGATTTCGAGAAAATAGTATGTCTCAAAATTTAGAAATAGGTACCGTTTCTAGATATGTTGTAAGAACTGAAAATCAGTTGAAAGTTTTTGTTTTCAATTTTTCTTTCGTAACATCCAACTATGTGATTTTTGTTGGTGGTCAATGTGGCATCAGTTGAATCATTATGAAACCATCGCCTGAGTATTCTAAAAGTCATGAAAATGCTTAGTTTCGGCCCGTTAACGACCAGAAATGATAAAATTAAGAAATTCAAGGTATTTATTGTCAATGGTATCCTTTAACAAAATAAAAGAGTAAAAAATGGTAACCATTCAACTTTTGACGTAAACGTTGACACCGAATGATTAAAATTTGAATGAGATTTCAGTAAATGCACATCTGAAACTTCGAAATCACATCCATCTCACTAAATATGAAGAATTTTCATTATTTTGATGGATGGGAAGCGCGAAATCAATTTCGAGTGGAAAAGTCACTTGGTCGGACGATTTGACTTTGAAAAATTTCTTTTCAATAGTGTTAATGAAACAGGATACATTTCAATACTCAAAATTCCTCCAAAATAGTTGAAGAACCATCATAATTCAAAAGAGGAACACTCCGTGACAAGAGAAATATTTTCATGACAATCAAATTTGTCGAAAACCAACAAATCTACATCAAACAAATTTATGCTAATTACATTACATGACTAAAGAAAGAACTACGCATTTCCATTGAAAAGATTCAAACACAAAAGCCAAACATAGAACTACAGCCCAGACACAATGAAAATGAGCTAATTGCAAAGGCAAACAGAGCAAACTCATTACCAGCTTAATTTAACCTTCTCTAACGAAATCATTACACACGTAAAGTCACAAGATCCATCGACGAAGAAAATCAAGAATTTTTTAAGCGCACATCAGTGTAAAGTTTGCCTGTATTGGCTAATGAAGCAAGTACCGTGAATAATCTCAAAAGGCTTGCGCAAGCTTATCAGCCGGGTAAATTGCTTACAAAACGAGATAGAGAGTAAAACTCGTAAGATGCAGGCATTATAGGTTATAACGAGCTTTGCAAGGCTTGCAAAAAGAATTTCTCATTTCAGAACTGAAATACCTTCTTAAAAATTTATATTTCTTCCACCTATTATTTCTAAACTTTTATCAATAATACCAATGCCTCATCATCATCATAATGATTACGAAAATTTTGATCTACACGGAATTATACCTGTATATTGTAGATTAATATTATCTAGACAATACAGATGAGATAATGAAATCTAAACAAGCGCATAACGACTCATCGTTCGGTATACGCTCATTTTCATTTTCATCCTCAAACCGTCTTTGTCGTCGTCATCGTCGTCGTCGTCGTCCAGTCCAATATATACATCGTATAGCTCATCATCGTTGCTCAGTTGCGCATCTCAGACTCATTTTACACATTCTGATTACGTAAATGTTAACTGGTCACTGGACACTATTTTCCAGAGTAATCAAGCCCATTTTCGTCCGTATCTATATACTCTCCTATCAAAAAGTGTCCCATACATGGTTACAGGACAGTGTCTTATATGTATCTAATAGTAGGCTATATGGCTATATCTAGTGTACACGGTACAACAGCTTCAATTAGCAGCAGGGAGTTAGATTAACTCCTAAATCCTCCCGATTGGCCTGTCTCAAACCCCTACTGAGCCATATTCCTATATACAATCTTCTATGTATGAACCTACGTAGAGATGTGAAGGTATAAAGGCTTGAAAGTGTGAGTTATGAAGATGATGAAGAATCCGTACAGAAGAGGCGAGGAAACATTTCCGTTTCAATTTTCCCACCTCGTTTCGTGCATTATTCGAATTTTACTGGCTATCTATTCTACACATACATGGGTGATTCCGACAAAAGTGGGATTTTTTGGGACCAAAATCGTAGCAGGGAGCGATTTTGGGTCAAAAAATTATTTCAGACCTAGACGAGTTCTGGTGTCTCATTGTATTAGTTGGTTTCCACTTGTTTTGGCACGAAAAAGAAGTACCTACAGCTACGTGTTTGGACAAGTCTAAATTGACATTTTGACTCAAAAATTATTCCCACGGCTCGCCTACTACTCGTACACTCTTTCAGATATTAATTTGGTGTAATTTTGACCAAATACTCCAAAAAATGCGTTCTTCAAAGTGTTATGGCGCCCCCAGGGAGGAGCACAACAAGGGGACGGAATTGATCAAAAAATTTGTACATGACTTTGAAAATACGTTTATGTGGCGCGCCTGACTGCAGATTGGAGTTTTTGGCTATAGTGTCGCGAATGGATTTGGTATATTTGGGTACCTAGAAATCAACCTTACTGTTTAGAAAGGCTCAATAGACCATCTGGGACTTTGCCGACCTAATCGGTGCTGTGCAAGCAATTTCAATGCGAATCCGTCTTCGAAATGTTGGATAGCCGTCTGCGTGTTGAGGGTTAAATTTTGACTCGCAAAGTGGTGGATTATTTAAAGTATTACAAATTGAAATGCATAGCTATATATAGGGGTTTTCATCTCTGTCTATGCATTGTGATGGATTCAAAATTCGAACTTGGGTTACCTTCATTGAACGGAATTGACATTTCGACCCTATATGAAGCATTACAAAATACGGGGACGTTAGAATCGTCTCCGAAACTATCAACATAGTTTCACACCAATGGAATACACCCCAGAAAATGGCTATAATGCACATTCCAACCCTTAGAAACTTGGTGGAACTTGGAACACGGAAAAATCACACTTTCAAAGGAATTACTCACATATATAGATACCTGTTCAAGCTAGTACTATTCTGTTTGAAATGTAGAGTTGGTATACCTGTGTTTTACAAGTAGTGACGTCAAGAGCTGCACAGCCGCGAGCCATTGCTTAAACATATATACCTATATTTATATATATATTATCCCGAGTATTATCCCCTACTATATAAAGTTATATGTATATATATGTCTTCTCTTTGAGAAGCTCTTTGACTCTTGATTTCGCGAATAGAACGCAGGATGTTATAGAATAGAGAATCGAAGATGATGGATTCATAGAAGGAAACGACCGCGAGACCATATATTGGTGACTTTTTCTTTTGTTTGAGACTACTCGAGTGAGAGAGTCCTTGGAGTCTATCTCATCGTAGTTTTTGGATGGAGGAACAAGTTTGGAACGAGTTAGGGAGAATGAGTTTTCTGTGTTTTAGTATTTTTTTCTCTGTGGTGTTGAGCACTTTTGGCATGATTGGCTACAAATTTTGATGTTTGTGGTATCACTAAAATTCGCTAATGTATGTTTGCAAGAAATATTTGAAAGAATTCCGAAAATGGAGCTGTCTTCAGAATTTCATGAATTTTTTTATATCCAACGATAGCTATAGGTATATTGAATTAGAAATGAAAAATCACGAATTTCAGTGTTTAATTAGAGACGATGGTCAGAAAGAGCGGAATTAAGATTCAAAAATGGTACCCAAAACAAAACACGGAGTCATTTTCAGCAAGCCAAGATGAGAAAAATGCCGTTATAATAAAAATCAAAGCTGCTAGTATTCCAAAATTTGGAGAAAATCATTGTTTCCTATGGAATATAACGTGTAAAGCTCTTCTTCGACAATGCACATATGATTATTTTCGACATGACTTGCATCAATTTCCAAATTTTACAACTCAGATTAACTCTGTCGAAAAACTTGTTTCAAAATCTTCGAAATGGATGAGATATATTTGATTTTATCAACTGAAGAGCAAGTTATTGCGAGCTTATAAAAGAAGAATGATCTTTAAATGATAGTATGTCCATTGTCCGACATGTTATTTTCCATAAGATACACCATTTTCCCTTGCATTTTTTAATACTAGCAACTCTGATTTTGATTCAAACGGCATTGGTTTCGTCTTGGCATGATGAAAATGACCCCGTGGTTCGTTTTGGGTTACATTTTTGGTCCATAACCCTACTTCAAGTGGAAACTGTGATTAGATTAACACTAAAATTTGAATTTCCATAGCATGAAAGGTATTTTTCTCATCCATCTGAGAATGTACAAAGAGATTTACAGATATATTGAATTGAGCGATTCCACAATCCATTGTCATTTTACAATCAGTTTTCTCCAATGTTCTCAAATAATCAAATATATACGACTGTCAACATTGAAGAATCTCTGGAATTCGAATGGATTTGTCATGATCCTAGGTAACAAAGAGACATGATTATTCTGAAAATAAAATTTTCACATCCATCAGAAGAGTTAACTTTACATGTGAAACCATCTCATCCAAAGTTGTATAATGTAGTCATAAAATTTTGAAATTTACTAAACCGGTTACGATATTTGCTATTGATTTCTGATCGAATTCATGTTGTCATTTATCGTACTTCACCAATTCCCAGAAAAAAGTTTTGGAAAGAAATATCATCTAAATGTTGTCATAAATGAATGTTCAACAAATGTTCTAAAATTCATTGATTCTGCTGATACTAAAAACAATGGATTGAGGCACTTGTTTGATAGTATATTCATCACCTCACGTGGAAATACGTATTTATTTACATCAAAAGACAGGTGGGCTGATATACTTATCCAGAAAGTAAACACTCAATAATGATGCATTCATGCTTCGTCATCCCATACGCCACAATTAAATGATTCATCGTGTAAATTAGTCTGATGCTCCTAAGATTCGTCACATTTACCTAAAAATACTATCAATGTTTGCCCAATATTTTTTAATGAAGAACAATAGCAATGAGGTCATAGAATATTTCAATAGTTTGTTTTTCTCATTATCCAGTGAATTCTTTGCATTCCTTAAAAATTTCTCAACGAGCATTACTCACGCGATGAAGTCAATTGAAAGAAGATTCACTGCGAAAATAGTCCTAAATATTTTTTGGTATCGGCCTTGGATGACGAAAATTCTTCTGAAGCTTCTAATTTTAAATTCAACATCCAAGGTATCTAGTTACAGTATAAATTGTTTCTACTTTGACGATTTGAGCTTTCGTGTTCCTTGGATTTAGATTATCCTTGAATATTTAAAAAAAATTCATGTATTTTGCAGCAACTACATCTATACATGCGATAGTTTGTCACGCAATTTCTTCGAGATGAATTATGATCAACTATATCAAATTCATTCGTATGATCCATGCAAATAAAATATCATAAAATTCGTGTGCGTTTGAGAAACGCGTAAGGAACGGAGTTCCAAAATTTGCCTCGATAAGATGTGTGGAAATGTCAATAAAATCTAAAATTTTGATCGACTTCAAACTGAGTTTCAAGCTTTTGAATGCTCATAATGTTACGATACCGATAAAGATGCACACCAATAAGCCCCTGAGTGATTGAGATAGTTTGCATCATTTTTTCAATTATTATGCACTATTACGTAAATAAAATGACGAGTCCTTGGCCTTGAGTGAACTCTTTAGAAGGTTATGGTGGGGTACATAAAAAGCTTCTAAATTTGAATCTGCATCCTCACTACTCACGGTCGTTCACTACCTAATTCAGGTTTACAAAATGTATCAGAGCTGATTGAATATCAAGAAGAGAAATTTATTGGGATTCACTGAATCTTTGGATTTAAGATGTCACTATGAAACTTTGTACCTTTTAGATATGGAAGCAATGTCTTATTCATCCGGACTTTAAATTCTGCCCAGAGGAACACATAGATATCACTTTCATCATTGTATATCTAGCAATACTATCAACAACAATCGAATAGAGCTGCATGCATTCAGACCGTAGACCATAGCAGACGAATTCGCGGTTGCTTAGCGCAAGCAGTATACCTATATCGCAAAAGTGTCGCTTTTTCGTTGCATCGTATGGCGGGTTGCATCGAATCTCGTTCCACGGGGCCGTGTTGGTCAGCTGATCGCGCGCGATTTTACTCCTCAGACGAGCGTAAAGGAACTCCGTTCCAATAAAATATGTACGTATCTTGTTCTTTCAGGATACAGAGCGAAACCTGAATTTCTCATGAACCGTTAAAATTCATAACTAAATGAGCTATTCCATCAGCATTGTCAAGAAGGTTCAATTGAATTATGAAAAGATACTTTTTTCTCAAGAAATATCATCCTTTTCATTGCCATTCGAAATTACAAGAGATACACCTATTACAGTATACTGTATATCTTTTATCTGAAAAGAATCGAGTCGAGGTTCCATTTCCAATCCAATTGGAAGGTAGCCGAACGAAAGCTCCACCGGAAGAAGATTATCGATATCACCGGAGGGCACATTGATTGATTCACGCTTTCTTTTCTTTTTTACCTTCGAAATACTAGTCTTTCGTTGTATCATTTTATTTTGTGAATTATTTTCTGCACTCTGCAGAATTTCAATCATATCATTTCTGGATGGGTTAGCTCTGAGTAATCAAAGTTGCCGCTTTCGAGATTTTTAATTGAAGATATGTCGTCGATGTAGAGCATGGAATTACTCGAATCCTTCCGAATCCGTGTACGCGTTTTTTGCATACAACTTTTGAAAAAATGTCAGAGGCGCTGTTTCCGAGAAGATACCCATTGTCGCTAGGAAAATTAAATTTTGGAAAAATTGCATTCAACTAATACGACTGATTGTAAATTCGATTTTGGTTGAGTTATTGCACTAGTATAGAAAATATGCGAGAAATAAAATATTCGTCAACCAAAGCTTCCAGTTACTCTTGATATCCAAAATAATTTGATAATTCGATATTCGACAATGTTTGAATAGCTCCTCAAGAAGTTTTGCAGCATTATAGATATAGTACATCAGCATTGTCACAGTCTTTTGATCTTGGTTTGCTCTTGCATAGAATTAGATTTCTCGCAAAGTTTCAAGATTACTTTACGGGAATTATTTTTGCTCCTCGGTAGATTCTTTGCGAATACCAAAGAAGCGTTATTAATTTACTTTTAGACTTAGACTTTCTAGGTGATTATGAAAACTCTTTGAAACTTACAACGGGATAGAATTCTGTCCTGCTTTCATTCCTTTTCTTTCACCTCAGCAACGGTATAACTTTTTCCGAGAAAAAAATAATAATCTGACTTCTATAATACTGAAGAACTTAATTGATGATTCATCATAAAGGATGAAATAGCGATGTTGTTATGCGACGTCCTCATAGATGCAAATGTATTTCATGAAAATAATGAATAGACGAAAGAATGGGTCATTTTAGAAAACTGAATAGTTTGAGTATGAGATGTAGTTTTTATCTACAAGTTCTCGTCTAGTGTTTGAAGGGAAAATCGAGTTTCTCTCATACTATCATTCAAGGTAGGACATTTCTTTCTTCGAACAAAATTTTCATTGCTGAAAAAATACATTCGATTGGTAATTATGTAATTAGTTTGGGTAATGACACTCATAGCATTTACAAAGGTGATGAAAAAGATATTTCATAGCACAGATTGTCCTTATCTTATCCGGTAAGACACCGGCGTTTAAATTGAAAGATAGAAAGCATGTTAAGAAGTGGTATTTAAGACGTATAATCACTGACTGAACACTAACATATCTTTTCGTAGTATGTTTTTGAGCCTACGACGAAAAAAAACGTGATTATTAGATGTATTTTCAAGAAAATATCTTCATTTTTATTTTTCGATATCGCTTCCAATTGTCTTGAGGCAAATTTAATTGTGTAGTACTTCCTTTTATCAATTAGTGCGCGGTTAAAATTCGGCACGCGCATGATTTTGAAACATTATATCTCGAAAACCGTCGACTACATCGTGGACGAAGCAAACAAATTAAAACTTGTGATTATTGCGCGAGCTTCTATAAAATTTGTGTTGGAGGTATTTTTTTTTTTTTTTTTTTTTTTTTTGAAAGATCTGAGCATTTGTGAAAACCCTGGGAAAAATTGAGTGACAAAAATTTCGAATAGTTGATATAATAACAAAAAACTGATTCACAGGTCAAGCAGGAGTTTTAACTGAAAATTGCTTCACATTTGCGAGCTCTTTGCAATCAATTTTTTATCAGTCTGATGCAAAAGGTATAAACATCCAAATTCATGAATCATCAACATTAGTAAAAAAAAAAAAAAAGAAGTGAAAATGACTTCGTCGGAGAGTCGTATAGAAATTTTGGCTACACCTGTTGTATGAAAGTAAGATTACATTCTTTGGGTAACTTTAACGGCTTTGAAAATGGAATTCTCTGTTGAGCAATTGAACGTTGAAAGATAAGATTCAATCAACAGTGTAAAATGGAAGATTAATTGAGTTGTAATCTCAGTATTTTTTTGCTGTACAATGAACGCTATTTGCAATTGACACACTCAGAGATACGAATACCTATCTCTTTTTTAGTTTAATTGAAACCGTAAATTGAAATCGATGCACATGCAAAACTCGTATATTTTAAAATGATTGCATTTGTCGATTGTATCCGAGCTTTTGCATTAGTTACAACTCACTGCATTGAGATCTCTCTTTCGTAATTCCTTTTTTGATTGGATTCTCAGTTTCACACAGAATATCCTTCCCGAGTGGTAAGCTTCATTTTTTACATTACAGTGATCATTCGAATTTCGTTTAATGTAAAATAGACTCGCGAACTGTTTCTTACAGCAATTTAGTTGATGAGCATTTATAGCAGTTTTGAAAGCAATAAGACAATTAAAATTCGAGGTATAGTATCCGTTTTATCGTCAGGATTCAAAACGACTCTTGTCAGACTTTATTTTATTCTGACAAATTTTCGCTTTTGTGACTCAATGAGTTAGCTCTAAATCGAATATTTCAACTTCATCATCATTTATTGAATTTCAAAACCTCAAACTTATACAAGTTAAGAAGTTTTGGTTCTCAACGAGAAAAATTTTCACGTCTACGAATAAATAGTCTTCGAATAGTTCTGCGACCGTCCCAACCAAATGAATTGGAAATTACTCTTCTCAAACTTTTCACGTTGGTGATCTTCACCGAAAACTAAACTCGGATACGGCAAAAGTCTGCCTGTGAAATACTATAAGAAATCCAATGATCCTGACGCTATTCTTGATATTCGACCACTTTTATTCTTTAAATTTCCACCAATAATTTGAAATTCTGAAATAACACGCACTAGTATACAAAAATTTTCGTGCCACAGAAAAATCTAAAATAAATTTGCATGCGGCTGCGCGTTCTATTTTTTGAATGAATTTTGATGTTTTATTCCGTACGAAAAGAGAATACTATATTTATTCAGTTTACACACCAAAATATATCGAATCCGATAGAAAAATTCAAATAAATCGAATAAACGGACCGTGAATTCAGCAAATCCTTTGCGTATACTCTAGGCATGAACAATTTGCCCGTGGGTATAGGTATAAATCGTTCGAGACAATATACTCAACTCGACCCACTCGTCCGTATCTCAATATCACACTTTTACAGAAACTCGAAGGAGAAGAGTTTTCCGCACAACAGTCAATTCTCAAGAGGCACAAAGCTATACCTGTCTCATAGTAAATATCCGTAGAAATACGATCTTGCATAGCAGTGACTTTCTTGAAGGGTCTCATAAACGCTAAATTGAATTTGACATTTCAATTCCTGGATATATCATAAATCTATTCTTCGAAAATCGGAGTTCAATAAGAAATTGTTATAAATTTTTCTAGGAAATGACCTCTTTTGACGCGGTGTGAATTTTTTTTTTCAATTTTCCGATGTTTCGGTGCTTACAAAATTGTAAAAAATAATATTCGCAACTCATTCATGAGATTCCCCGCTTCCGTGCGATTATTTCGACCTTCGCCTGCAGCTCAGGCCAAAAACCAATCGCTCAGAAGCGAACTACAACCTCATAAGCTCGGTGCGAAATCTACTATTTTTGTCAAAATAGTGTATAGTCGTTGTGAATTGGAACAAAGATACACAAATTAGAAATTTGAAAAAGTTGCTTGTTTTTTCAACTACATCAAAAGAAATGATGATGTTTATTGAAATAATTCCTAAGAAGCCCTTAAACTCTAAGATATTCTTCCAAACTATTCCAGAATCTCTCATACCTTGTCTAAGGGTTATCATAATTCACCTGTAAGAATGAATTCTACATATATGTAGGATTACATCGCATAAATATAACATCATCCACGACAACTGTGAAATTTGAAGTGATTCAAGTATCAACAAACGAGTTGTACCGCAGAAAAAAAAACCACGCTCAAGTAGCTTCATAATGACCATCAAAAAGCCTCACACCAATGAAACGACGTGGAAAAGAAAATAAATCAAAAGGAAAAAAAGATAAAGGGAAAAGGGTGCAGTTGGCGCTTTTGGTTTGCCTCAAGCTTTGTCGAGTGGAGCATCGCGAAAGTTGAACTCGCGAGCCAACCCTTCAAAGATGAGTAGAAAACTAGGAAAAAAAAAGATAGTGGGGGAGTCAAAAAAAAAGAGAAGAGACAAAAAAGATACCGAATGAATGGCGACGTGCCCCTAAAAAGCCAAAAAAATGTAGAAATGCCACACATGATTTTGTGTATAGTAGTACAAGTATATGTATAAAATGCACATATGTATGTACGGCTAATGGACTCATCGTCCGGTTGAGGCTATACCCGGACCAAACTACCCTAGCTTGCGCCCTCCCCAATACTAGGTCGAGTAAACATTGAAAGCGAGAGAGAGAGAGAAAGATGCGGAGATGCTGAATTCTGTTCTTGGATAGAGATATAGGGTTAGCAATGATGAGTTAGCCAAGTCAATTCAAGTGTATGTGTGTAGATGGACAGTCGTCGACTGCTAACTCAGAAATTATTGGTTTCATGATTTTGAATGTACTGAGCATCGTGTAATAAATCCCTTTTGTGTCAAATTTTACTTGAATTCTTAGAAGATTAAAGACTGACTAGAGAAGCGAAAAGGAGTGTTTTGACGATTTTTGACGTTGGATGAAACAATGACACATATTACAATATTTTTGAAAGCTAAAATTTATCAGTTGCTTCCAAAGAGGTCGAATAGGAAAGACTGATTTACCCCAGTGGTGCATTTTGGAATATTTTACCGATATCTGAACTAGAAAGAGTCAATTGCGATTACAAAAATGTTATTCGCGAACAGCTACTCACGTCGATCTTTGAAGGTCTTGACTTGCGTTGTTTTTTCTCTACCTTTCCGTTTTCTTGACTATTTTTTTCTATCATTACTTAGTTTTGTTTCTGTTTTCCTTTCTTCTCGTTTCATTCACTGTACGAGTTCTATCGATTCAAATTCTCGAAGAATCGAGTACTTCCTAGGCGTTGCGAATTTTCTATATGTAAAGTGGATATACCTTTAATAAATTTGGTGTGGTATAGAGCATCACTACAAAAGCCCTTTGAGCGAATTTTTTTTCAAACACCAAAGCAATTTTAATACCCTCGAGTGGCTTTTGCATTCAAATTTGGTCAAGGTCGCTTCTCGAAAAAAGATTTTGTTCAGAGTTCAAGTAGTCAATAACTTCAGAATTTTGAACTTTTACTTTAGAAGTAGCAAAAAATTGTATGAATGAATTACTGTCCTGAATTATATGATAAGAGTATCGAGAAAACTAACATCTTCTCACATACCAAAATGTCGTTTTCTACTGGACAACTTCAGTAAGAGAAGCATGTTGTGTTTAAATTCACTAGTAGTCAGAAGATGATCTAGGTAAAATTTAGCCGTAGGATTTACTAAATACTTTTTATAATTGATTCATGTATATTGGCTTCTCTTTACGAGTCAATTTGACTTTTATGAAAAATTTTAACGAGTATTCTCTCATTACTTGAATGAAAATGGCCAACTGATTTTTTTTTTCAAAAGTCAGAATGAGAATAAAAACAAGAATCTCGAACGATTAGAATGGAGAATAGCTGTCAGATATTGAGGTCAAAGGCTGAATCTTACACAAAGTAATGAGTGACGAGACGAAACACAATCATTCTCGTGAAAATGCGAATAGACTTTTTGAGTTCTGACAAATCAAGCACGACCGAGAAAGTTAGTATGAACTTCTGAAGCTCCTACGGAAATTTGAATGCAACAATGCCCTACTTCACGCGATATTTACCTGGCAAACTGTATACTCTGCACGTATGTATAAGTGAGTACAGTACATCATATCCTGGATCAAAAGGTAACACTACAGAAATTCGAGTAATGTGAAACCATCACATCAGGAATTAATTAAATTTTCCTCTACTTTTGAAAACAATAGATGGAGGTCACTTGAGAAATTAATTTTTTGCGACTCAAGTTGCCCAAGAGTAATGATTAGAATAAGTCATTGATATCTGTTCCATTCCACTTCATTCAGCAATATTTTCCAATTTCTTCACGTGGATAAGAATCTTTGGAGCGATAAAAATAATCTATGCAATAGTTTTTACTATCACTCATTCGAATGATTAATAATTTGTATCGGACAAAGTTCGTGATTGATGATGTACTATAATACGAAAAAATCATGACCATTTATAGCCATAGCTATTCTTTTGATAACAGTATCGTTGATTCAAAATCACATAATGTCTCATAAGTATTAATTGGCTGATCTACCTATTCGAATGAATAGTATATCATGATACAACGGGCAAACGATAGTTTTCGCACTTAGAGTGACTTTTTTAGGCCCGAGCCGCAGGCGAGGGTCTAAATAGTCACGAGAAAGCGAAAACCATTGCGCCCGAGTGTCATACTATGTTTTTTGATCTTCTGCGAGCAAATGAGAAGCGAAAAACAGTGTGCGAATAACTCATTTGCGCACAGACGATCAGAAAAATCTATCGAAACTATTTCATCGAGAGTTGCGTGTAAAAAATTTGCGCCTTACTTCATCCATGTTCTACGTCTGGTCAAATAAATCTTGTTACGCCAATTACTTTACACGACTATTGGATCATCTATCACAATGTATAATACAGACGATACCATACAACTTTTCTGACGCCAGACTCTACTTCTTATATCGTTTATTAAGTGGTCAACTAGGAGGATGATACGAATTGACAGGCGTCTTAAAGGTCTCTAAGAAGCTCTTGACACTGGTCGTATCACTCGTATATGCTGGACTTCTCAGTCTTGATTCGAGTGATTCATCAAGTAACATTTCATGTCGTACATATCTCTTCTGCCTCACGCAAGATCGAGCATCTTCTGATTTCTTATAGTGATAATTATGGTTATTGATTTTCTTTTCGTTCGCTTTTATCACCAGCAGAAAGCTTATTGATAAATAGGCAGTATTTCTCCAGAGCCGTCACAAATGGGGTCATTATAGATATTTAGGCACGATTAGAAATGTTCAGTACTTAAGAAAAATTTCCAATAGTTGGTTATTATTTTTTCTAAATACCTGGAAAAGCTCTCGAAAGCCTCTATTGATACAATACAAGAAACTATGACAATCCTGATTTAGCCTTCGGTTCTACTTTCATCAGGGAACCATATTTTGAGTGTAAGAAATGCGTTTCTCAATGTCCCAAAGTCGCGATAGTAAATGAGTTTGAAAAACTCACTCGTTTTGGTCTAAAGAAATTCCTCTTATTCGTCTTTACGGGATCACAATGAAGGAACAAAGGAGATAAGATTACTTCACTTCGCACCAATGTAATGAATTAATAAAATCGCTTGATGAATAAATAACGTGTGTTCTTTATTCTCCAATGTTCGCCGTAACTGTGTGCAATCGATTTTCTCCAGTGCAATTTCTGCCTCCACGCTAGTACGCGCAAGCCACAGAGCGTAAATTCAGAAGCCCAAATGCCTACTATCGCAAACAGCCATCCCTCACTTGATTTATTCATCCTTGGCGTTGACAATCACTGACGATAATTTCAGACAGTGCAAATTGTCGAAAACTCACCGGCGCGTCATATAACAGTAATACATCAATTGTATCAAATCGGACAGTCGCGTGCTCACGGCAGAATGAATTAAAAAAGAAAGAAATATAACAATAGGGTTCCGAGGATTTAAAAAAAAAAGCAGCAGAGTGAAATTTTATCAAAGCTGTAGGGCGTACTTGCACGTCATATGCTCTACCCGCTCGTGATAAGAGCCAATATAGTACGGAAGCTTTGCATGCTTTCAAGTTTGTACGCGCGAAAGCTCGAAATTTTTATTTATTGGATGCAATATTGTAAGGTTACCCCAAAGCTACGAAGTGAAAGCGGAAGAAATAGACAGTTTCCGCAGTTCGAAACTTGGGGGCGGAAAGAAAAACATATCTATTAATAGTAAATCGACTCTCGCAGGGCCTCTATTACGTTTGACATTGGTAGGCTGCTTGTATATTGGTGCGATATCGGCCCACTGTGCTCATCGTGTCATCATCAATGCACAATACTATCGATTTTGAACTACTGTACAAGCGAAGCAACTACTTCTATTCCCCTTTTTTCCTTCTTTCTTCTTTTTACGCTATATATTGAGTGTAATACAACCCGCAGCAATGCGAGCTTCTTATCCTATTGGAACTTTTTCCGTACGCTGGGTTCTCTACACCTACTAATCGTATTCTTTTATTCAATCTACTTAATGTTTGCTTCTTTGGTTCGAGAGGGTAACTTGGAGTGAAATTTGATGTTCATGCTCCGAGAAAACTCGATACCCGTTGAGATTCCACGTGCTGCGTTGGCTCCGCAGGGATGGCTTCCCGGTAACTTCGTTGTAGATGCTCGAAAGGCATTTTCTTCGCTGACTCAATTTAGATTCCTTGACAGAGATTGTCGGGAGTGATATTTGAGAAGCCGTACGGCATGTAAAATTTGGGTCGAAAAAATTTCATCGCGGAAATTCAGAGATAGCTTGTTAACGGATTGATCAACGTGTAATGGAAATTTCTATCTAAAATATTCTATCGTTGGGGACTTGTAAGTGATCGTGATTTGAAACTGATTTAATTTCCAAAACATTTGATGAATGAAATGTACCTTGGTTTCAAGCTGTGCGCTTCATTCGATCATTTTTTACTAGAAGTAATTCTACTGCTTGAGAGTTGAATCCCTCGTCCGAAGAATACCTGATGATAGCACTTTGAAATATTTTGGAATTACTTGAAAGAGTTGGTCTTTTCGAAAGGAATAAGTTATCTCTCATTGACACCTATGAGAAGCCTGTCAGATCCAAAACTCGAGTGCAAGTAGTTTTTGATGAAGTGTCCAGAAACCAAAGATGTCATATAGATGGAGAGAAGTTGAGCGTTGATGATGGAAAAGATATGTATACTATTGATCGAATATCTCTTGAAAATTGTGGTGGGTTTTAGCAAGAAATTCATCTCGCTAATTCGTACTCAAAAACTTAGCAGCATCGCGAAACCAGTCTCATTTCATCTTATGTGGGTCAAAGTACTGTGATGATCAATCAAAGGAATGAACAGACTGTCATGTCTCAGGTTAGCCCAACGAAACTTCTTTATCCAGTCCGTGTTGTAAGATTCCGCATGGAGTTGGACAGTCCTGAAAGAATTTGAAAAGTGCTCATCAATGTCAGTTGTTCATGAGAATCCACAATCTAATAAAATTAATGGAGATCCTTAAGATTAGCACAGTGAATAGTCCAAAAGAGTACAGAGAGCAGATACAAAACTGGCATGATAAAATTGTTTGATTTAACGACGTCCCAGTTCATGAAACTCACGTAAACTAGACCACTTTCATCTTCTTACTTAAAATACAGTTATTCTCGCCAAATTCGGCGGTCATGTTGTTACTTCATTCTTACGTTCACAAAATGCAGTTCGATAGAATTCACTCGTCCCAGCTACGGGGCGTGAATAACACAGCACCGCAATTATTCCTCGGAGCGTGATAATAACCATCGACATCATCCTGACTATAATGGGTGTGGTACATGGCATGGCATTGACTACACCAGCAGCTGTTGGTGCTGCTACTGCATCAGACAGAAGCGGGGCAGTGTTTCACGCGGTGCGACCGCAACTATCGCGAGACACACTCGCGGCGGCCAATAATCGGTTGATTCTCAAGCCCCGAAATAGTACGATGTTAAAGCCATAATTGAAACGGCGCATCACGGTGCGAAAGCGATAAGTGTCAAGATTCAAGTCTCGTCAATCGCAACCTGCTCTTGCAGACGGAAGGAAATTCAGCTACGAGGATCTATATTCGAGTGCAAGTTTGCCACGACTCCACGATATCCGAATCGCTTGATCTGATAAAATTCAATGATGATAGACGGGTTTGAAGCCGGTGCGAGCACATTTCCTAGGATATTGTACCACCTTTCAATCAATCGATTTATGTGCCTAGCATTAGGATTACCACACATGGCGATATAACCTGTTTTTGAACCCACGTGGGTGACTCAGCAATCGACTGTCTTCCTCTTTTTGTGACGTAAGCGATTTTTTGATGAGCGCAGGTGACGTGAAGTACCCGCGTCATGTTAGACTATATGATTTCTATTTCGATTGCTAGGGTAGTGAAAAGTTTAGGATAAAAATAGTATATTCTCATCCTTGGCCTTGTCAGACATGATCATTACTGACGAAGATTCGGATTTATTTAGACACTTGTTCAAATAAAGAAGTAATCGACATGGAGTATGTAATTGTCATTTTCCTTAAATCTGTTTTTGCTAGAAATATGACGCCAACATCTTTGATTGTAAAATTCACTTCATTGTGAACACGACAAGACCTCTTGAATCGCTTCTTTTTAATAAATATTGAGCATATTCCAATCATTCTGATTGATCTGATACCGTAGGGGTGGAAAGGTGTTCCAAAATAAGATGGAAAACTTTTGCAACGATGACTTTCCACCTAACCAAGGGAGATCCCACAGCACATCAGTTTTTATTCCCAGATAAAAGACAGATTTCTCCAACAAAGAAACAACTAACAAATCGACCGACAGAAACTACATCCTTATGTTCGTGACTCAATCACCCAATAATTACTGGATAATTCAAGGTCTATTGAATCAATAATCGATCATCATCCCCAATCCAAACTTCATGATTATCTATACCTCTATATCCGATGTAAACACAATTTTCACGCTGTCATTAAAACGTACAGTAAATTCACCTTCACCTTCGTCTAAGCAAGCTCAGTACACGTGGGTGCAGTGTATCTTCTGTCCCACGAGTATACCACTGGCTCGCAAAATGAAAAAAAAAAAAAAAAAACCCGATCGACGATCATCGTAAGGATAAAAAATGCAAGGATGTAGACTGTGAAACGACTCCGCATGCAAGGACCATTAAGACTCTGTAGCACTTGCCCACACATAGGCGTGCCAATGCAGCCACAATTTCTACACATCGAGACAACTCCTGGCAACCGATACCTTCCCTTGCTATAGAGCTTGATATATAAGATTATGTCTGTGTTAGCATTTTTCGAATGTAGATAGTATACCTGTCTGTGTAATGTTGTGGGAAAGAACTCGGTAAAAAGAAGGGTGACATCGACTTTTACAACAGCAAAGGGCCGTCAATCGTATATCGAGTCAAGGTCTACCGAGCGATGCACGTGGTTGACGGAGTGTGCCTGGCCAGGACGGAAAATTGGAAGTGAGCCCGCAAGCTCGATTTATTGCCCCTACATCGTTACATCTCGTGCATGTGGATTAATGTGAGAGGTGAAATTCAAGGAATCTTTGGGATTCCAGCGTGCGCCTAATTTTGACAGAATCCAATTTTGGGAATGAATTAATCATTTTATGGTCCTCACAGAGAACTTTATTGTGCTTCGTCCACTTCAATCTTCACCTCAAGATCTTCTTGTAGAACGTTGTAATTTCTTGATTTCGGGATGTACGTATTGCGGTAAGAAATTTCAAAAAGCACCAGAAATTTTGTGATAGAATTCAAGATAGTGATCATCCCATACTTTCAGTAAAACTAGGGAGATGATCACTAAAGTACCATCTTCAATGCTCTTTCTCCAGGATAGAAAATTAATTTTGTAATGAACATGATGAAAAGCCGTTTGAGGGTAATATATTTCATATAACAAAACTTGGATTCAGAAAAATTTAATGAAAATTCAGAACTTTGAAAAATATACCGCAATACAATGAGCACTGGTTGTTACTAAAAAAAGCTCGAAAAAAATTATTTTCTAGGTGATTTGTCAACAAATTCCAGTCTTCAATCAACAAACTTGCAATCAACATAGTATATCAGGGTGAGTTTCCTTTTAGGAAAACAATTCTGCCGTGAACGGAATCAAAAATTAAATTCGAAATGAAGTAATGCATGAGCAGTTGCCCTTCGAAGCTTACTTCATTAATGGTCGTTCCATTTCTCGAAAACCGTTACAAAAAATTTCTGAGCGCAAAGTTCACTATTTTTGTCATTTTGTAAATATGTAGATTTAAACCCCTATCTTCTCCTGGTCTCCTGGAAAAAACCTTCGATTATGCGAAATCCAGTGTCTATACACCCGTATGTAGAGTCGCTAAACATAATTTAGTGAGATCATCACAAAAAACATGTCAATCTACCCTAAATCACGAAAAAAATCAGCCTTACAGCAGTTTCATAAATTTGCAACGCTTGTCTAATGAAGGTTAGCGTATCCCATTACAAAGTCGAAAGGGCATGCTAACGTTCACAGTTACCCTTTGCTCATGACCGATTCAAATTTTTTTTTTCTTCCTCGACACTAATATCGCATGATGCTAATTGAGGCAACGTCACGCAGCCAACCCTTCACTATATAAACATACACCCTGAACCAACTGATTTTAGTCAAAGATAGCGAATCATGAAACCACTACGCGGTGAAAGTATTTTGAACTTGCATAATTTCAAAGCACATTGCGTGCTACCATAACTCATTATGTGTTTGCCGATGCACATATCCGATAATAAAGTCACGCGGAACTGATAGCTTTTGCAACATCTAATCTTTACAATAATAATATACATGTACTACACGTGTAGATATATTTATTAAAGATCAAATTTAGAGATTGTGTCATTTTAATAATAGAAGGGGTTGTAATAATGTCTGTAGGGTGGAGGAAATTACTAATGACCGGAAATGAAAACTTTCGCCTGATGTGAGACTCGAGACTCAAGAGACGAGGCATAGTATTTTATATAGACGAGACAAGGATAATCGTTATGAAGTTTACCGTAATTTGTCATTGTTATTGAACTTGCTTGCCTTGCGTTGCCTTGTCTTGACGGTAACTTTTTTTTCACGCTGAGTTTAATGGGTGCAGTGGCAGCGGCTCGTTAGAAACTGTTAGCTTGGAGAAGGTAGAAAACAATATTGGTGTGACATCGAGGGAAGAAAGGGAGAGGGAGAGTATACCGTAATTGATTGGTGCAGAGATTGATTGCAGTAGTTGGGCGAGAATACCTAGACATTTTTCAAACTCCGATGCGGAATCTCTGAGAGTTTGGAGCTTTTGGACTTTTGGAGAGTTGCTCCTCTGTGTGTGTGTGTGTGTGTGTGTGTGTGTGTGTGTTTATGCTTGGTATTGGAGCGCTTGACGGATTAATGAAAACTTGATTGCTTGATCGAGTATCTGCCTCTATTTTGTGTAGTTATATCTGAGATTGTTGGTCTAAAACGAGGTTAATTCTGATGCTATAAGCTAGTTTTAATTGATGTTGTTGGTCAAAGATGTCTCTTTTGATTATTTCTATGAATTTTATGCGAAAAATTTGGAACTCTTCTAAGGGGTTGTACGACGATATAACTCAGATGCAACCCAAAAAATTCAATGCAAAATCACATTTCATGTTAATAATAAGCAAGTCAAACAAATTTCTTTGGTTCAGCCAACTTTTTGTGTTTTACAATTATTACTTATGAGCCCGAAATACTCTCTCTTGAAAGAAAAAAAAAAATACTCTTTCACACTGAGAAATATTCTTCATGAATTATTATTTTCAATGTATGTTATCCGCTTAAAAAAATGCTCATTTTTCTTCAGATTTAGTTCGGTCACTGGTTCACATTTTCCTTGTTTTTACTAAATTTGATTCTCAATTTGACGATTTGGCATATCATCAATTTTGTCTGACCGCAAATAATTATATCAATATCATTACATGAGCATCTTGGAACGTACTGTAGATGAGTTTTTCATTAGAGGAATGTTAATAGGGTGTAATCGAACCCTCCATCATTCATTAGTATTAGTACTAATGCTCAATAAAGTAAGTTGAGTGTACCCAACTTGCTCCCATTAAGCCATTTTCTTGAAACTCTAGTCCATCTCAATATTTTCCAACGTACCTTAACTCATTTTAAAGCTTGTCTTGGGACCTTCAAAATGAGTTGAAGTACATTTAATTTGGACGAACTGGAGCCAAACTATGTTGATTCTACCAAAAGGTGATATTTGAGAGTTTACAAAAGGGTGTACCCAACTTGCCCCCATCATTTAAAACAATGTGAATCGGCGATAAAGTTCATAAAATTGCTTTGATTCGTTTTTATCACCGTGCAGCAACATTTGTAAATTTTATTTAGTCCAAGACATTGTTTCCAACCTATTTTGATGCGGTAAACACGATCTGAGTAGTAAAAAAAGCCATGCTGCACGCCTTTCCGAGATACCCATATGAGGGCATGTTGAGTACACTCCGATGTCGGCCTTCTTGGTTTTCATATCATCTCCGTGTTTTGTACATAAAATCGCTCCAAATCAGACTTTTGCATCTCCAAAAAGCGGATTTTGAAGGCCTTGAGACAATGAATCGAATGCGCTAAAATACGTCAAGATTGGTCGAATAAAAATTAATTTGCACCGGTTTAGTGGACGCGATTTCCTCGGTGAACTCTTAGCCGTGCAAACACGAAAAATGAAAAAATCACTTTATTTCTTCTAGGACCCGCAGAAGTCATTCGGGATCGGTCCAAATCATTAATTTCCTCATATTTTGACATAACAAACGTAAAAAAATATGCGGGAAGATTAACGAGTGCCCATTTTTGAGATCGGCACAAAGGGGCAAATTGGGTACACAGGCAAGTTGGGTACATTCACCTTAATTCATGATACCACTTGCACGATATTTGCATGATAATTGTTTACAAATCTTATCGATCTACGAAATTTCTGTCAAACAAGTCACAATAGGAATGTTTTTCTGTCACCCCGAGTCACATCACAAATGGAAATCATCCACTAAAAAGCATAATTGAATCCAGAATACCATTATTTCCACTGATGAGATAGCGAGCACATAAAAGAAAATCATAATGGAAGAATAGTCGACCGGGACCAAATTGAAGATACGCGCAAATGGCATCCAATTGTATTTTTTTTTGTGTCGTCCCATTTCTCGTCACTTTTGAAATTCAAAAGAGCAGACACTCCTTGAGGAAAATACCAATTCTCCATTCCGTCATTTGCATCCATAATTATAATTACGAAAAGACAATGCAAACTCTATGCATTCCCTCTTTGAAAGTCTTCCTTTGCACCCTATATATATATATACTCTGTGGCCCATATACGTCACCCGCATCCGCACGTAATTAGTATTGCGTGCTCAACTTTCGCCATTTCGCACTTACGCAATATAGAGATACGTTTATAAAAGCTTGGCATAACCGATGTTGTGAGCCGCAAATGTTCTACTAATGGTCACAGGTATTTCGCTTGCGAGTTTATTTTTGCAGCTAAAAATTCATCGATTGATTTTAAAATTATTATCAAAATAATTTTTGATCATATTGCAAAATGATACAAGATGATTTCAAAAGATAACAGATATGCATTTCAGCGTTTATTCCAACTATAGCAATTTTAAACATTTATTCTTGAAATAGAATCGCGTTTCATGCATAAATTATTTCGCTATAACTGACAAAACGCGAACACAAGTCCATTTCAAGGATGGAGTGTTTGAAATATTCATACTGCAAAAGTACGTATGATTCATTCAGGCTTCAATAAATGTATTTTTACATTATATTCTTTAATTTGAAATATTTATTCGATAAATGTCACGTTGGATTTCTTACTCCGGTTTTCACATATCCCATTTACGTCTAGAAATGATTTGAAAGATGAACTGATGCTTGGTGCAAATATGATTATTCTATAATTAATAATTGCATATTTTCCGTCTTATTTTCACAAACTTTGTATGGAAATTTTACCAAGAAAATTGGAGTATTCCCATCACTCGAGGGATCATCGAATATTTTCATCATATTTTTTTCACTCTGTAAGTTACCTACGTAAACATGTCAAGGCAGTGCCCCCATCGAACGTGATTCTGAATATTTTTCCTCGATGCGAGAGATAGATAACGGAATCCTTCAAAAGCAAAACTGGTTTCGTTGGTGCTCAAGGAAACTTTTTCAATCAATGCTTTAGTACAGTCGACATTTCTACGTTACAGACTCGTCATAAGATTTCAAACATCCTGTTGTCTTGGAGATACATTTTCCTTCAGAATAATTTGAATTTTACAATCGGAATCATCCATGACGAGATTTACTTCCGTTGCTCAGGATAAAAATAGTATTTTTGTTTTTCTATTGTTTTTACATTTTCATTATTCCTTACACCAATGACTTGGACTTTGTCATTATTGTGGATGAATTATTTTCATTATAACCGATTTTATTTGACCATTGAAGACTGGTGTAGCCCCATACCCACAATGAATAAGATCTGAGGTAAGAAAGTAGAAGATTGCTAACAATCAATAGCGTTCGAACAATAACGAGGTTCCTCAACTCGCAGGTTCAAAACGTCCAATTATGTGGGCACGGTTGAAAACTAATATTGTTGATAACTCTGGTTGGATAATTAACAGAATTCCGAAAAAAATTCCAAAATATTTCTGGCTACGGCAAGAAGATATTCCCGAACAACGAGGTCCATAGGCTCCTATTTCAGGAAAAAATAGAAAAAGAATAAAATTATTCAATTCTGTAATTTTGCCATTTTTTATCAAAATTTGCTACCAATCATTAACTCATTGATTTTTAGAAAATTTTCCCAAGGCTGAGAAGTGGGGTTCGAAGTGAGCAGGATAAATTATTGAGCAATGAAAAAAAAACTTTTGTCACAAATCAAATTTCTTCCTCCAAAACTTGGAAACAGAAAGTCATACTTTAAAAACTCTAAACCGTACCATCACGCGCGAACACTTTCTCACATCTTACCGTCTCAAAGTCTAAAATTCTACTCGAGACATTTCAAAGCATGAATATTTGAATCGTTTCGCAGTTAAAACCGTGACAAAACTCCAAGTTCAGTACTTTCCGAAACGGTAGTAGTCATTCTGTCTCCTTTATAGATCAACCCAGATAGCAAAAGAAGAGTTCATTCAGGTCATATCAAAAGAGTTTCAAAAGCTGCTATCAAATCGGTCCTTCAAACTATACACCTATATATAGCTATATACATATGTATCCACATAGACCATCATTTGAAATTGTCGCCAGAAAGCCTTCAGGCAAATCTGATGCACATCACGCAAGATCATAATCGTCGAATTCAAAGCGCGAATTTACGATGACGAGAACAATCGACACCCTCGTCGCTCTATATATATAGCATGAGCCCTTAAGGCAAATCCCACAAACGACCGAATAATCATTATCTCCCACGAAATCGTATTCGATGCCAGAAATCTTTTGGGCTTTGAGAAGATGGATAGACTTGGTTTTACCTAGTTTACTCAGTTAAAGTAACAAGGCCTTTTTGGATTACGAAGATCTTCTAACGGTTTGGTTGTTGCAGACCAATGAATTTTCAAGAGGTTTTTTTACGATTAACGACGACCCTATACAACTCTGTTCGTTTGCTCTGTTTTACGATCGTGTTCTCGATAACGTGACTGGAATTACGAGTTTGTGTATTTGAAATTACAGATCGATTTGATGGATTTGGAAGGTTTGGTTAAAATGAGATCAGCAAGATGTATATGTATGTGTGTAACTGGGTGGGGAAAGAAAAGGAAGGAAGGAAGGAAGGAAGGTTGGTTGAATTTAGTGCATTGAAATGGTGCACATTTCGCTTTGAGATGATTCTCAGGAAAGAGCTTTTCGTGAAGAAGTGTAATGTGGATTTACTATATAGTGTGTGTTGGTGGGTGTTTTAGTGGCAAGGAGGTGGTAGAGAAATTTCTGTGAATTGCGGTAGTTGCGGATTCCCTCGAGCGGAATGAGATTAGACCGCTGTGAAGGAGAATTTTTGATTTTGATTTAGTACAATTGGCCTTTTGTGCTTTTACTATATGGGAGAGCCCTGTAAATTGTCTAAACTGGGATATTGAGCTCATTTGAACTGGAGATCTAAATCACTTGGAAATCAAAATTTCTCGATGAAATTGAGATCTATATTTTTTTATAGTTCCTTTCATTATTTTTAGATTATTTATCGGTCATTTTTAGTATTTTTCAATTTTTGGTTCCTACGACGGTCAATATAATTATAATTCATTTCATAAGTGATTTTGGTAGATTTTTTCGTCCTTGATGGTTAATATACGAGTTGAATATTTGGTCTCGTCGATCTTGAAGGACGGTGGGGAACTAAATAAATTCCCAAAATTTCATGATGGAAATAATTTTATTGCAACGTTTTGTCCACTAGGTTTTGTGGACCTCATCAGGCTTCAGGTTTGTTATTCTTTAGATCGTCATGGTATTTTTTGAACGATCTTATAATAGAGCACAGACATAACGCCTAGCTCCTGTCAATACAAGGACTCTATTTACTTGTATTGACAGGAGCTAGACGTTATGTCTGTGCTCTATTACAAGATCGTTCAAAAAATATCATGACGATCTAAAGAATAACAAACCTGAAGCCTGGTGAGGTCCACAAAACCTAGTGGACGAAACGTTGCAATAAAATTTCCATCATGAAATTTTGGGAATTTATTTAGTTCCCCACCGTCCTCCAAGATCGACGAGACCAAATATTCAACTCGTACATAATTCATTTCGTCTTTTATGATTTGATGAAGAATGAATGATAATTTTTGGAGGCGTGGTGCGCTAGAACGAATAGTAAATAGTGGATAAGACAGCAATTTTTTGATATTGTAGTTCGATAATAAGCTCCTGACAAAATTTGATGGCGCTTGATAGGGAACGCGAGTGACTTGCCTATGTGAGCCTCTACTTGGTCATTCTCAGTCTATTAAGAAATTTGTTCTTTTGGAAAGGGGTTTGATCGAGAATCATCTTACATTATAGTAGTATTTAAAACTTATTCAAGTAATTCCGTAAATCGACAGCACGAGGTTACGTTCTACCAGGGAGGTATCATGTGTATAAACTCTCTAGAGATCATCACATGGTAATGAGCTCACAGGTGGCACCAATAACCCAAGTCTACTCTATTGCTCGATCATTTCGGTTATTCGGAGTGTGATGAGGATATTTGATTTCATGTCCCTTTCTATATTTGGACTCCTCCGTACTGGATGAACTTTTGTGTGCTGAAAATTCCCCATCTCGTTCGAACTCCCAGTGAAATTGGCGAATACTTTCTGAGTGGAATCCACGTCTTACTTGCATGAAGGCGGGTCGATTTGAATCGATCTCTTTTAGTACCATAAATTTGGTGCAATTGAAAAACTCAAAGCTTGCTACCATGGTGTCATCACAGCTGACTCCATCAGTTTTTTTATTAATTGATGTATCCAGTTTTTCCAATTGATATATCTAATTGTTTGGACGTTCCTTCCTGCAAATACAGAATACTTCATTCCCTCAACAATTCTTCGATCTACAGGGAAATATCCTAAATTTGATGATGACATTACCTCTGAATGAGGATAGTCCTGAATTCATACTTCCCACCATGTCAACGATTGTTGCTCTTTGAGGCTACACTTAAAATAATCAAAAGTATTGTTGCTGTGCCACGAAATCTATGTCCCCTACAGATTCTACAAAAGAAATCGTAATCATCGCAAAAATTCACCGCGGACTACTTAAAAATCCACGTTTGTATTTTTCTCTTCGTGGATTCTTTGGAACCATGGGACGTGCCAAATGAGTCTGTATAAAATTTTCTGATGGCCACATCTCCTCCATGAAAATACTTCATCTTGGGCATTGCCCTGTAATTGATAATTCTTTTTAGTCGTTATATAAAGTAGGCAACGTAGATCACTTCTCACCTTGTACAATTTCTAGTCATAACCATATTGGGTCATTGTCATATACAATCATTCACTATTTCATCATTCTGGACATGTGTCATGACCGCAAGAGAGGCCTTGTATTCTGGTCCGCGTGCCCCGAAACATGACGGACACCCCTCCCCTTCCGCCCATTCCTAGTCAAGGAAAGAGGAATTTATATTTTATATTCCGGGTAACCAGCTTGCTCCCATATGGGCGTGGGGCAGGGGATACTTCCTGCAAGTGTATCCACCTAGGAGGAGGCCATCTCGGGGCCACAAATGTCCGAAAGATGACTCAAACCCTGAACTGACTACCGACTTTTGGGGCGGCTGCCATCAGCACACAGCCGTATTCGCCTCTCATTGGGGTCTGGGAACTTACCTTTGCTTATCGGAGCCGAGGAAGTCCTTTGAGTCGCTGGATAAATCGGTCCAGGCTCGCATTGTGATCATCCGAAGACAATCCCAATACGAGTCCTTAAACTCAACCAGTCCCTGGCATTATGAGTGCCGTGGGCACCGTACAGAGAGTTGCGGTTCTACGCTCCGGTGGGCTCTAACTGGATCCGAGAGTTCGTAAGACTCCAGGGCCAAAACACCGCATTGTCTGAGCCCTCTTGCGGATCTTCGGGAAGGACCAAGGCTATGTCAAACACCAGTCCTGGGGCCAGGCTCCTCTTTATCGGATTCGCGCCGAAGCCCAGGTGCGGTGTGCTGCTACCTGGAACCTGTTGGAGGGTTGGGCCACATCCCAGGATTCAGAGTCCTTCTTGTGGACCCCCTGCCAAGGGACAGCGCACCCGAGTTTCGGCCTAAATCCGTTACGGAGAAACTGCTCCTATTACTAGTGCTTCGGCGTCTTGGACCTCCCGGAATCGCAAGGAGGATGGGTCACTTGAGACCTGGCCTGAGGTCGTCATACCCTTCGTGAAACTCCGGCTCCAGTCAATTTCGATCGGAATGTAAAGTCCGCACAGTTCTATCCGGTTGGCCACGTTAACTCCAATACTACCGGACTGGATGAATCTAGGTACTCGCGATAGATTTACCTTGAATGAATACCGACGAAGACTGTACGACTCATACAGGGAATCTGGAACTCCCAAAACGCCAGCGAAGCTCAGAAGCATCTTGAAAAACCCTCTCAAGGGACTGATACAGCTGTGTGCTGGCAGCTAGTCGAAGCTAGGGAGTCTTCTAGGAGTGTCGGTCTTTGTTGGATCTTTCAAGGCTCGGGAACGGCTGTCCCCTGAAGCGAAGCGCTGGCAGAGCCTATCCCTGACCCACGCCCGTGGGGTCTAGCCGAGATAAAGCCATAAAGGCGTGCACAAACTTTTGATAATTGCAATATTCTCTAGACATGTGTCATGGTATATACCCGTACAATCCGACGAAGGGAATGATTGATAGCTCATAATGGTGTGCGAGTACCTGGTGGTGGGAGGAAATCGCTAAGCCTCAAGCCAATATGCAGGTGTAAAAACATGAAGAGAATCACCAGCAGTAGCTGGTGATTCTCTCCATGTTCTTCAGTAATGCTGAGTTCAGAATCAAAACAAGACTCTTCTTGGAAATTCAAAATGTGGCATTTACAGCCTCAAGCGAGGGGCGCCACTAAATCGTCCGGCCAAATTCACGGGAAGCCTTCGATTGCGAAGTAAATTAACTTCAGATATCCATACATATTAGCTTCACCAAAGTAGGGATACTATTCTTCACTCAGAGAAGTAATTCTTTACTGTAACTTGTTGGTGGCTTTACCAAACAGAATAGATATGCATTTTACTCAATCGCGCGAGGCAGTTGAGGTAACTCAGCTGGCTTTACTGTAAAGCCATAGGTCTCTACTCGCGCAGTACGCTGCAGGCAGAAAGTAAACAAGAACTTTGGAAGTTACGCGGAGAATAAACATACACTGAGCAACAACAGTAGCTCTTTGGGATGATTTTAAACATCCTTCCAAATCAATAACATGTGTGAAAAAATTCCCCAGAATTGTAGATAATGAGAAATCAGAACCTAGAGGTCTTTCATATCAAGATATATAGATCACATCGACCAAAACATTCCATAGCTCAGGGAGTTAACACAACGCCATGGTTCCCGGGATAGCCACGGGATAGCCGGAAAGACCACACGGCGTTGTAGTTAAGCTCGCGGAGTTGAGTCAAAGAATTACTTGTCTGAGTGCACATATAGTCAAGACTGCCAATAGACAAGATTGAAGAATTATCCGTGGCGCAAGTAAATAGCGCAGCAACGAATCTCCTAATTTTGAAACTCAAAAGAATGTGCAACCCGAAACAGGTATAAATACCCATGAATTTTTCATGTCAACGACCCCGCAAGGGAGATCTTCGGATCTTGGGAGAGCGACGACTCCCTGGCCTCACTCAAACGCAAGGAGGATCCTTAGTTGATCCTGGGAGACAGACGCTCTCACTGGCCCCAGTCCTCCGGCAAAGGAGATCTTAGTATCTCGGGAGCACACGACAACTCCCCCGCCCCCAGTCTTCAGCCCCAGCACTCATGTGCGTGCTTTTACCATCTCGTTCGCCTCAGTGCGTATGAACCCTGAGTGGCAACTTGGACCACTTCAGGGCTCCCGCTTCTTCGCAAGCCCTCCTGCATCTTTCATCTTCATTCTATTTTCTATTTCTTCTTTCCTTCTTCTGGGACTATAACCTTCGGGTTGGCGCCCTCCGGGGAGGAGTTTTAGTCAGTGGGTGCCCGAGTTTTCTCGGGTGAATCCGACACTACCCACACTCTTGTGGGTGTCTATGAAGATTTCCTCTTCCCGGCCAACCAAAAAAAAACAGCGACACAAAGACGGTCAGTTTCTCAAATCTCACACCTAACATCTTCAGATCGAAAATGGCCATTCGACCACGATGGAGGAAGCGTCGTTGTATTTGTACCAAAAATGCCTTTCTGGCCTTTTTGTCGTCATTATTTGAAAATTGACAATTTTTGGCTGCTTTTTGGCCAGAATAAGGTGCCGTTTTCAACATGGATCAAGAGTGTGACTCAAGTTAGAACGAGCACTTTCTTGGCAAACCTTCGTCAAATCAAACACCACGCCAACAAATACCATCCCACTCTATAACCAAAAACCAAACCAGCCACACTTTTTGTACACAACCAAATCAAATACATAAGATACACTTTCAAGCATCACGGGGTCGACGACGTCTGCATCACCATCGAACAACTTCAATATATAACACATAATACACTACTTACTTGGTTCGACGTTCGCCCGATTATAGATCAGAAAATTCAACCCACGCGAGCGATCACGCGATTCTCAAACGTATCACAAACGTATATATAGCGGTAAATCGGCTATGCAAACCGGCATATCGGCGCCACTACTTCACATCTCCGTATACGTATACTAACTAAAAAACACGTGGGTTGCAGGCAAACTATATACGGGTTTCATTATCTATATATATATATATATATATAGCGATACCGGTATGTGTAGCACATCAGTAGTTCAAGAAGCCCTTTACAACGTTGCAAAGTTACCAGCGAGGCTTCCCTCCTTTTTTTCTTTCAAACTCGTCTGACAATTCGATATCAGGCCGCGAGAAAAAGTAGGTGTATCGTATCACGCGCACCATCGATTTTTCACACAGCCTACATTTTAACTCGTACATCTTGGAAACCTTAATCGATTGATAGGGTTCCTCGATTTCTGGATTTTTTCTTATCTTTTCTGGAACCACAAGATGCAATCTTTCATATATTATGATTCATGACAAAATTGACACAGTTTATCAACATTTCCCCGTGGGAAAATGTTATATGGATAATTCTTTCATACTCGTTCTGATATGAAGTCTGGCAACGATTTCAATTTTCGGTTGACCCACTATAATCATTTGGTCCAGCCAACGTTTTCTGAAGATTCAGAGTAGCATTGCCCGAATTCGCGTAAATTCACATTTGATTGCCTTTTATTTTATTTTCTATGAAGTCTGGCGTTATGTACCAGCATAATTTTCAAAGTAGTAGAGCATAGACTAGATCAATGTACCAAAATTTTTCTGATTACTCTAGAAAGAGGCATCTTTAATTCAAAAACTGTGGAAAATTACCACAATGCACTAATAAAAAATTGTTTCTGGGAAATTGGATTGTATTCATTGTAGAACGGTCATGTTGATGCGTGAAAATGAAATTGATCTTGTTGCCAGATAGTATGCTAGAGAGCGTGTGAAAAATTCATCATTTTGTTTCAAAAACAAACGATTCAATCTCAAACCATTGCGGATCTATATATATATATATATATATATATATATATATACACTTCTTTAACTAGAGATTCCGGGACGCGATGACGTCATTTCAGCGATATTTTGCCAAATTCCGGGACGCGTTCTAAATTCTAGGACGTCCCGGAAGGCCTCCTTCTAGATTCATATATTCTGGGACGCGGCGAATAATATATTTTGCTATTTTCTGGGACGCGTGAAAATTTCGTGATATTTTGAAAAAAACCACTTTCTAAGCAAAGTTCTGTTATCTCCTCGGCGGTTATCTCCCACGAGGGATGGTTAGTGTTTTGAACGCAAAACGAAGTCTAAGCACACGTCTGTTATCTCCTCGGCGGTTATCTCCCACGAGGGATGGTTAGTGTTTTGAACGCAAAACGAAGTCTAAGCACACGTCTGTTATCTCCTCGGCGGTTATCTCCCACGAGGGATGGTTTAGTGTTTGAATAAAAAAATACTTTCAACCCAAAATTTCCATTTTTACACGTTTTTGGAAAAATCCCAGTATTTGGGAAAATATACTCTTTTTCGTTCCAGATTTTATGAATCCATATCGGCGTCCCAGTATTTATAGCTATATGGATGTATATATATATATATATATATATATATATATATATATATATATATATATATTCAAAGATAGCAAACCTGAAAAAAATGAGTCAATATCGATTGCCATAAGTTACAAAATGAGACTTGCCTATTGCTTGATTGTCTAAAATGAGCAAATGGCGTGATTTGAGTATTTCTGAGGAATCGAAATTATTATCCAAGTACGAAACTCTAAGTACTCGGAGGAAACGAAAGATATGTTTGACACGTTTAACGTCCTTTGATAAATCCTGATGAATTCCTGAAGACTTTCATCTTTACTACAATTATGATGATTTTTTCATAAGCAAGAAAAATTAGATGAGATACATCCCTGTCTCTTAAAGAGAGATGATTTTCGATAGGTTACAATTTTCTAGATCATTCTTTGAATTTGTCACTATACATATTTCTGACGATTATCATTTTTTGTATAAAATTAGGATTGCTAATATGCATAACTGTATCAAAAATGACAAAATCTGAGGAAAATAAGCTTTCGGGCTAATACCATCACCCGCTTGTGAGTGCTCTCTACCCAAACAAAGGGCGGATCCACGGGGGCGGTGGGGGCGATATCACCCCTCCCCCTCCACCGAGCAAGAAATTTTGCATAGGCGATATAAAGAACGTCCGCGCCAAAATTTTCGAATAAAACGGCCCCCCAGACCCCCCCCCCCAGAAACCTTTTCTGGATCCGCCCTTGTCTCTACCTTTCGAAAAGCGATGGTGCCGCCTCTAGCATCCGAATCAGTATATTGCCAACAACAATTTTGGAAAACGAAGAGGAAATGAACCAATAATATCGCGCACCGCGGATTATTTTTCTACAAGATTAAAAAAACAGTTTCATCGAGATCGGTGCAAAATTGAGCTCAAAAATTTGGGGATAGATTTTTTTGTGTTTCTGAATTCTGTCCGCAAATTTTTGAGCTCAATTTTGCACCGATTTCGATGAATTTTTTTTTTTCAATTTGTAGAAAAATAATCCACAGTGCGTGGTACTATTGGTTTTTTTCTCTTCGTTTTTGAGAACTGTTACCCATTTGATGGCTGTAGAGGTGTCGCTATCGCTTTCCGAAAGGTTGAGAGCACTATTAATGTTATCAAAAGTCCTGGTACCGAAGCGATCACATTAAGCGGGACCTATACTGTATCTGATTCGTATTTGAACTCACTCTCATCTCAAGAACCTAGTTCTGTGTCAACATCTAAGCAATTTATTAATATTTTGTATTTTTTATTATAATTATAAACTTTATGATTATCCGAGGATTCTATCACATCTTTTGTCAGTGCCATAATACATTCTTACAGCAGTCGTACTTATTCTTGCTGGCAGTAAATCTTCTTCATTATTCGTCCTAGAATAAGATCTGACCATGTGAGAAAATTTTCGCGAAGAAATATATAATTAGATTCAACCTGCACTTCTTACACCAAGAAAAAGTGTTGAAATTTTTATGTGAGTGAGTGTGAGTCTATAAAGTAATAAAGAGGTCGAAGATACTTTAAGATTGATTGGTGTGACAGGGAATCGAGAAACTTTGAATGTTTCTATATACTTTCCACCAAGCTTATACGGATAGGTAGTATAAGTGATGCGCAAATTGCTCTCAAGAGTTTAGCGAGTATAGGCGATTAGCGTTATATACGTCTCCTCATCTCGCACGCCCATGCTACGTCGTACAGCCACTCCTTTAACCCGATTAACCATCAGCTTTAGTAGTTATACAGCCTATTGTATACGTTTGTATGTATACACATACATACGCCTATATAGTTCAAGATTTGCAGTCTATTGTCTCATGTATACTTGCATGTATTTGTGTGGTTGTAGGATGTGTTCAGACGTTGTCGAGCACGTGTTATCCTGAAATTTTAGACGTTTGGACAGTTCAAAACAGGATGTAGAGTCATCTAGTACCATAACTGTCACAGGAAACTGATATGGGCTTCTAAATATTTTTAAAAAATTCTAAATTTAACTAAAATCTGAAGATTCTTAGAGTTTGAATAGGTGCCGTACAAATATGGACGAAAGTGAAGGAAATGGGGGAAAGTTGAAGGTCATCGCAATGAACAAATTTCTGTGAGGTTAGATTCTAGATTGTTCCACGATTATTTCCCAGCAAGAATTAAGACTATATTCGTCGGTGGAGTTTAGAATAAAATCGGGGATTTTGATTTTTTCATTATAAAGGTTATGTAAAAGATCATCTCCTTCGTGGTTTTTCGTCTATTGTGATTTTACCTCAATAACTCGCAACGGATGAGGGTTATCGAGAAGTTGGTGGAATAATATCTCGTAGAATTTTGAAAATCTGAAAGTAAATAAATTGTCATTATTTAAAAAACGAGGAACAATCGATGTGAGCTTCTCAAATGAAAGAAAAGTATCGCCGAAACTTGTAAGATCCTAGCTTGCACTTTTTACAATCGCCCAAAGTGAATTCAGTTCTTCGATAAATGTGACCTTATCATCCTGCAGATCTTCAAAGAATCTACAAAAACTCTTTCCACACATTTTTTGATAAAACTTATCTCTTCCGACTAATCCGAGTTATTATGGTAAAATCTCAAAAGAGGTGGAAAATCGTGGAAGGGACAATTTATCGCACCCTCTATGATTACAAAATCGAAAAATTGACTTTATTCCAAAACCCACTGATGGATGATTTCGATTTTTGTAGAGAAATGACCATGGAGTTATCTAGAATCTCACACCACAGAAATTTCTTCTTTCGTCGACCTTCGAGTTTCCCGCTTTTCCGACCCATGCTTTGCCGCTTTGCCGCCATAAGTAACGTGATGTGATACTTTTTCCATGATGATTTTAAAGCAGATTTACGCTTTTTCCTTTTCGCGAATATCCGTTATTTCGATGAATCTGGCCTCTACGTGTTTTTGAGGTAAGAATTCCTAATCGAAAATCATAAGACGATTTACAAATCACGTGACTTACACGCAGCCACCGATATACTGGAAACTATCCATCCAGACTGTCAATTACTTTTTTTTTGTACATGTCTATTTTTTCACTCACCTACGAAATCTTTTTGTGAATCATCGTGCTAGTTCCTCACTATTTCTACGTATTTCCGAACTTACTTTCACATAAATGACAAAATTCCACAATCGATAGGCATTCTTTTATTGAAAATGGATTTTATCATCGGACATGATTCGACATGTAATTCTAGAATCTTGATATACAATCGTCTGATTTATAATGAACACGTGTCGGAAGCTTGGAAATTTTCGTGACACTAAATAAATGATGTACCTATCCAAAATAAACTGCTCAGTCATTGTCTCTGTGTCACAATTAACAAGCCGATTATTTCAAGCTCTGCTGAGCGTGAAAGTTCAACAAATTTGCTCATTCTCGACATAACTTCAATTTTAAGCATTGATAATACGATCACGTGTAAACTCGAGATAGTTTGGGATTATTACACGAATTTGTGTGTGTGTGTGTGTGTGTGTGTGTGTGTGTTGGCCCTGAGAGCATTTCTGAATATAATGTGCCATCGATGAAAGCTGTCATTCTCACATCTCATTACGGTGAGTGCACCGAGCACGCTTCACTTACTTTACTATAAACTCTCGCTCTTGCTCTCTAGAGTTTTCGCATACCATTGACAAAATGTCGAGTCAACGATGTTGTACATGTCGACTCCAAACTCTGTATCCCTTGATCGAGCTGAAATTCGACAAATTTTATTATTAGAATATAAATTATGTTCATTGTTGTCATGCGGTACAATGATGAAGATATCGTGGTAAAAGTTTGTTAATTGAGTTGAAGAAAAAGATTCCGTTGATCAAATTAAAGGATTTGTTTGTAAGTTTGTTACTCATTGATGTCATTAACGTGACGGTCGGATATTGATCTATGATAATTTATTGAGCCTTCAAGAATAAATATTTTATACATATCCCCACGAAATTTCTAAGAACAAGCCTTTATATTGGGTAACTATGATGTTCAATGATGATACTCGATCCATAGACAGATTCCCAAGATGTGAAAGATGTATCAAATGTGGATTGAATTTTGCGAATTTTTCAATTACCCACCCGAATTCCAGAAATATCCTATAATGGACAGTGATGAAGCAAACATGATGTGCTACTAGAGAAAAATAACCGCGAATTCTCATTTCTCTTATCGTCATGCAAATCGTAATTTTTAATGGAAAACACATTCAAGTAGTCGATATCACTCGATTACAATATATGATTTTCCCTCTGTTCATATTTTGATGTACTCAAATATCTCCAACATAACCTCTTATTTTGTACTCCCAACTTATTTTTGCCCTTTGATTTTTTATTTTTAGATGATCCTGGATTTTGAGTTTTGATTCCACTTCGCAAAATATAGATCCCACTCGCACAGACACAATCATTCAACACACTCATGTACGGTAAGTTTTTCACATTCATTTTGTCATCCTAACACAAAACAAAATATGCAATGCTACAACTAAACAATACACGAAGCTAAAATATATTTATATTACGTTGTTAGACGTCAAGTGCAACCACTCAACCTCGTTTCAAAATTTTGGAGTCTATATGCGGCAACTTGTGCGTAATTTGTGCACGTCTGTAACAGGCAAACCAAGTGTAACTGCAGTTCAGACTCTCACTATGATAATATATGATTTGTTGAAAGGCTTCTGACGTTTTGTTAAGGACAAGAAAGATTTCACAAATTTTGGCAAACTCAACTATATCATCGTTATTATTTTTCTATATTTCATCTTGTTTTTTCAAAAGTGTACACGAGTACCGTTGAAGTTCAAGAAGACTAATTATTTTATAACCGGAGGCAAAAATTTTTTTTCCTCAAGACAAGAGTCTTGACTTATGAATATTACTGTACCAAATTATAAGCACTGAAATTGAATTCTGTATTTTTTCATGCGTAAACATCGAAAATTAGATTTCAGAAACATAATATAGATTACTGATAACGCGTAAATGTTCAAATAGGGAGGAAAGCACCATCGAAATTCGCGGTTGGAAAAATTCAAAAATTTTGATAGTGTAAGGAATGATTTATTCTACGATTGGAAAAGTTCAGGCATTTTCCGATTGCATGATCTTTGTTGCTCTGTAAAGTATCAGTTTTTCAAATGTAGTGTATTTCTCCGCATTGGGTGGAAGTACATACTTCGAATTTCAGATCTAATGACTTCTTTTACCCTTTTTTTATCTTTCCCCCTTAACAATGAATGAATTTCGTTTAAATCAGAAGTCTTTGAAGAGGAGCATTTTTCTCAAATCACAATTGAGCATCACCAACTTAGTACTTAATTAGTAGTACTACTACAGTACCAGTCCAAGAATCATGCGGCAGTTCCACGACGGTTCATAAGGATTTGAGCCGTACCGCAGCAGTACTAGCGTGGAATTACCAGTTCAAGACTGATACGAAACCTTCCCGATACTTTTTCGAAACTTGGATGGCGTACAGTACCACTAACGGAGCACCCATGTAAAACATACGATTCCATGAACATATATGATCATGGAATCCGAGGATTCCATGGTCATATATGATCATACGAAAAACGTTTCAAACATTTTTTTTATTCCAGAAAGTTGTAATATATCGATTCAAACCTCTTCTCACATCAATACGTCACGATACTCATCATATACTACTGGAAAAAATCTCCCCAGGAGTCGGTCTCGAGTTTCAAAAAAGTGACATTTTTTCCGAAACCTTTCTCTTCAGTGCTTCAAATGTTCAAAACCTGAGATTGACTCCGAGAAAGGTTTTTCTGAGTGATGTTTGATCAATACTGTGAGATATTGATGTTACACCACTTGTAAATGAGTACATCACATCGTTCCGGGATAAAAATGACAAATTTTCGAACCGATTTTATACCTGATCATATATGAACATGGAATCCACGGATTCCATGATCATGTATGTTCATGGAATCTTATTTTCTACATGGGCAGTACCAATACGAGACTGATACGGAACCTTTGCGACACTTTTTGTTATCTGGGTGGTAGCACAATAGTACTAGCGCAGTAGTACCAGCTCGAAACTGATACGGAGCCTTTGCGGTACTTCTTCGGGATTTGAGTGGTACCTCAACAGTACCAGAACTGCAATCTCAATTCAAGAGCTGGAATGGCTGGTTCGTAAGACTAATACGACTGTACTAGTACTTTTTTGATACCATTTGAGCCACGGAAAGACGTCGCGGATCTATCGTATAAGTCTCGAACTGGTAAAAACGCGCTAGTACTATTGTGGTACCATCCAAGTTCTGAAAAAGTGTCGTGAAACTTCCGTATCAGTCTTGAAGTGGTAGTAACGCGCTAGTACTGTCGCGCGGTGTACCGCTCAAATCCTGTAGAACTGTTTCCGGAACTGCCACATGATGAGTCTTGGACTGGTCCTGTATTAGTTCTAAGTTGATGATTCTCTATCGGGTTCTTAGGAAAATGCTCTTCTTCAAAGAATTATGATCTCAGCAAAAGTCATTCATCATTGAGGAGAGGAAAGAAAAAGAAAGAAAGAAAGAAAGAAAGAAAGAAAGAAAGAAATCATCCGATATGAAATTCGAAGTACTTCCATCCCATGCGGGGAAATACACTGCTTTTGAAACAACCTGTATGGTTCTCAAACTTTATCTGTCTCCTCGGCCAAAAAGTATGCATATCTGGGGAATCCTGTGGTATTAAAATCCCTATCAACCATTGTAATGGAAGTGTGACAACGGATTCACATAGACAACTTTTGCGGATGAAAAACAATTAGTTTCCTTAAATTTTGAGCTTGTGCATACCAATTATCTTATTGTACGCGACAGCAGCTCAATCTGCAGACACCTACAAATTATATCCAAATAATGAACCATGATGGATGATCATGACGCATGTTTCTCAAAGTGACGAAACACTTTAAACTATCACATCCATGCATTCATCATCCATGTCAGGTTCGCGGATATCTACTCGATTGGCTTTTTCAGATGAATAATTCCATCATTCACACTCTTTCAATCATATTTCTCGTCAAAATTAGTTGAATTGACTTGTGCAAAAATAGGTTTGGAAAATAACTATTTCGATACGTAATTCGATGAGTTTTGAAGTTTTACACAAAAATGTATCCGTAAAAAAGTTATCCCGTTCTTCCACTGAACATCACAAGCATAAAGACCAATAATTCTCCTCATCCAAGAGTTATTACTGAATGAAAAAAGAATTCAATGCAAAAGATTCAATCACAACACATATGGGCATCTTACTTTCAACCAAAAAAATCTCCAATCGAAAAACAAATCCATTATAAAAATTGAGCAAATATTCAAAAAATACTTACTATTTTTTGACATAACAGGAATAAATGTAAGAATTTGAATTTCAGCTAAATGAGGCTGATGGAACCACTTGGAATTGACCCAGAGGTGGTGGAGTTATCGGCGCTTAAAAGATGGTCAGATTATCCAAAACAGCATCGACTGAACGACTATTCAGACGTGCTCAGCGATTCGGCGCAGTACACAGTCAGCCCTTTTCCTTGCCAACTGTCACTCAATAATAGAATTGCAATATGGTAAGCACGAGATATCCCCACTATAATACATACATATACTACATGCCAATATTTGAAATATAATTTTAGACAGTCTAACTCTGCTCTCTCTGTTTCTGGTCAATAGCAGAAGTTGTAACTTTGATGAAATAATGGAAATAATGAAGCATTGTGAGAGCTTTGTTAAAATATTCGAGTTGGTGTGTGGTGTGTATACGTAACATCGTAAATTAGTCAAAATCAATCGCAAACCGAGATTAAATGAGATAACTGTGCGAACCAGTTTCCATCGACGCGATTGATGATACAAACCGACTCGAAATTGTGCTATGCAATGTGGAATTATAATTGCGAGTTTTTTCAATCTGATTTTAATTGGACAAAGAATTTCATCAATGCGGTCATTTTTATCGGTGACCTATACACGTGCTCAGGAAATATTTCGATGATCAAAGATGTCAACGTACTCCTGTGCAAATGATCCTCACGCGATCTCTTTTCAAAAGTTTACAATGAGTACTACTTGATCAAACAGTTGCAGGCTTATTGAATATTTGCTTACATTATCATCCGTCATGATTCATTCAATCATCATCCTAATCGAATCAATTCGTTATGAACAATTTGTAAATTTCTGATTAAATGCAAATGAATCCATCATTATCCGGATGAGAAATCGATTAAATGAATTGCTCAATTAGCCACGCTCATAATGTAAGTCGTAATTTTCATCATTTTGATACCTATATAAATTACATGAATCAATTGGATCTAAAACTATTTCTCTTCATACCGCTCCAGCTTGTAAATGTTCACGATCGGTCAGAGACCCCTGGAAAGCTCTTGTAGCTCAAAAATGATACATATATGAGTAGTTCCACGCGAAAGCGACCCACGAAAAAGGGTCATGTCTCAGATCCTTTTGTTAATATTCTTATTCGATTCTATGGTACAAAATATGAACTTTTCACTACCTCAGGGGTCCCAAAAAAATTTTTCGGTCCTATGGCGAGAATTTTCGAAAATGAAGTAAAATACATTTTCTTAAAATTCTAGCAGCTTTTTTGCACTAAAATGCGAATAAGTCGAGTTTGCTCCCAGATAAAGATATGCGGCTTGCGGCATTCGAAAGGTCTTTCAAAAACCTATCAAAATCGCTATCGAAAAGTTGATTTTGGGGTTATGGGCAGCCTGTACGAGCAAAAGTGTAAAAATCACTAAACAGTGAGTTTCTCAGTTGCCTATTTTTTTCAATTTTTGGAAATCACATATTTGATGTAAAATTTTGTGTTCTTCCAGAAAAAAGTGGTCCCGATTCCCTTTTCCGACGTCTAAGGCCTGTTTCTTCAAATTTTCGCAAACCTATTTTTTAGGCAGTTTGGAATCGTCTGTTTACTGCGCATGCGCAGGAATTTGGACTGTTAGAACCAATTCCATTGAGAAGCCAAGAAAATTTCCTTCGAAATGACCACTTGGCAAAGTCAATTTCATCAATTTGGCTCGGAGCTACAACGTTTGAAAGACCACCGAATCTCGATAACCAACAAGAGGTGGACGGAGACACCGCGACAATAGTAGGAAAATCCGGGCACGATCTCTGGCCCGATGTATCGTTTGCCTATTGACGCACTCAAGCTGAAGCTTCATCTTTTGTAGGCTGTAACTCCGAGCCAAATTGATGAAATTGACTTTGCCAAGTGGTCATTTTGAAGGAAATTTTCTTGGCTTCTCAATGGAATTGGTTCTAACAGTCCAAATTCCTGCGCATGCGCAGTAAACAGACGATTCCAAACTGCCTAAAAAATAGGTTTGCGAAAATTTGAAGAAACAGGCCTTAGACGTCGGAAAAGGGAATCGGGACCACTTTTTTCTGGAAGAACACAAAATTTTACATCAAATATGTGATTTCCAAAAATTGAAAAAAATAGGCAACTGAGAAACTCACTGTTTAGTGATTCTTACACTTTTGCTCGTACAGGCTACCCATAACCCCAAAAACAACTTTCCAATAACGATTTTGATAGGTTTTTGAAAGACCTTTCGAATGCCGCAAGCCGCATATCTTTATCTGGGAGCAAACTCGACTTATTCGCATTTTAGTGCAAAAAAGCTGCTAGAATTTTAAGAAAATGTATTTTACTTCATTTTCGAAAATTCTCGCCATGGGACCAAAAAATTTTTTTGGGACCCCATAGGTAGTGAAAAGTTCATATTTTGTACCATAGAATCGAATAAGAATGTTTACAAAAGGATCTGAGACATGACCCTTTTTCGTGGGTCGCTTTCGCGTGGAACTACTCATATATAAATAGGGGGGTAATGATCAATTGTCGGAGATAATATTTTGTTGAGCTGGTGCCGGTAATAGTTACATTCATCCACTAACCCGTTTATTCAACCACTCATCAACCTGTCTACGCACTCGCCCGACCATAAACCTATACCCATCCACCAAAAGACGGCCATGTATCACATTTTAGCTAGCCCAGCTCAGCCAAGCCTAGACCAGACAATCTCAGATCATTCTAAATCTTTCCAACCCATTCTAGACCATTTCAGACGGTGCCAGACCGTCTCAGACCGTTTCAAACCATTCCATACCGTTTCAGACAATACCAGACCATTCCAAAATGTCCTAGATCGTACTGAACCATTCCCGACCATCCTAGACCATTCCAGACCATTCCAGACCGTATCAGAATGTCTTAGATCGTACCAGACCATGGTAGACCGTCCCAGACCTTACCAGAATGCACCTGATTGTATCTGTCCATTTCAGTTCGTTTCAGATCGTTTCAGACTATACCAAACTATTCCAGAACGGACCAGGACATCCATCCCAACCCGATGACCGACCAATTCACCCATCGACCCATGCATGATCCATATACGGCTTACCTGTCATATTCTAGCCCTTCCACATAGGCAACCCGATACGCAGGATCTGGATGGACAAATTTTGGACTAGCGTTTAATTATCATGAAATTATTTTCAGGACTGGCGATATAACGGTGCTACGAGTGGATGCAATAGTCAATTCTACAAGTGAAACAATGGACGACAATAGTCCGATGTGCCAAAAAATTTTCACTCGTGCTGGGCCTGGCCTTACAAAAGAAATTTACAACGAAATTAAAGGTATGAGTACAATTTTCATCGATCGACAACAATTTCATACATACATATAATTTTGGTTGAATTTGGTTATATTTACTTAATTGAAATTTGATTAATCACATTTAATTGAAATTTCAAATGAAGAGATCCAAACGTAAATAGTACACGCTCATGAGATGAATAAAGATTTTCTGGTCAGAATAGGTGGAAGTCATTTCTGACATATGTTAAGCTGCTGAATGCGAATCTGAGCTCGGGGCAACATATATTTATGGGTCAGAGGTGATTAAAACCGAGATTACGACCTTAGACAGCAAAACTGAAAGTAAGATCATTTCAAAATCCTTGATGACCTATGTGAAATGAAGTTACGCTCCAACTTACGTGGTGGGCTTTTGACGAATTCCGTTCAATCCATCCAGTTTCCAAAACATGGTGCAGTGAGTGACACGAAAGAATTATTTTCTCAAAGCTCAACTATCTAAAAATCAGTGTAAGTAAAGGGCGGAGAGTTTATGAATTGTTCTGGAAAATTCCGAAATAAAGTCAGTTTTTAGAGGTCAGACCTATGAGTAATTCCACAACTTTTGAAGAAATTTTGTCAAGGGTAGCAAAATTTACTTTCAAAATGATTTTACCATTACGAATAGATCTTGCATGTCCCATTGGAGCCATATTAGGGTGAATATTTCGAAAAATGTCCACTTTGACTCTCTTCGGTGACAGATTTTGGGCTTTTGATCTATTCATTGTTCGAAAATAATAGATTTCGTAATTCTGGGAGACTCGCACATTTGCAAAAGATCATCAAAATATGAATTTGCATGGAATTCCCGAGTCACTCTAAGAGAGTTCAAACGTTTCGGACGTGAATAAAAATTTTGCATGTGCTAAAAGTCTGCGACGTAGTTGATTGAGAGTTGACCACCAAATTTCTCGATAAAATCGTACTCTTGCAGAATTTTTGTACTTTCTAAGAACCTAGAAAGAAACTCTAGATTTATTTCCTGAATGGGGTATTTTCATCCCAGATCGAAAACGTAACAAGATTTTCATTCTGCACGTACTTTTTGAGAATTTTGAACAATGGAGAGAGATTGAATTGGAAAACAAGCGAAAGATCACATGTATCGCGCTCCTACGACCCTATATTGACTTTGAGTAATTTCAGGAATTTTTTAGTGATTGCTACTCTGTCTCTCATGACTCTCTCCTATTAGCGCTAAACATTCCCAAAAATACGTGTCAAATTCGACGAAAAATTCGCCTTCCAATTTAAAACTATTCAGTCACCATTGAGGCTTCGGATGAAAAAATACCACTACCTGAAGGATTTTAATGCTTCCAGGATTGTTTACAGCTGGCTAGGGGGTACAGAGCTCAACGAAAATAAAATACTTTTCTAACGTAAAATTGATGGGAAAATTACCCCGTTCCCCGTTTTGTTGTGAACATTCTCAATTTTTCTCGTGAAATGCAAAAACTCACTCCTGAATAATGAACCAAGAGGTATACTATAGACATGGATATAATTTGAAAATGGTCAGGTGCTATTCTGAGTTCAGATTCTTGTTCAGCAGCTCAAAAAAAGCCAGGAGTAATTTCCATTTTTTTGTTCAGAAAATTATTTTCATTTTATAGGCGTGTGTGATTCAATCTCAAGTACCCTGGTGAAATTGTCAAATTTCAATATAATTCTCGTCTAAAAATGACTCAGTCGAGATGTAAAAAAGCAACGAATTCATTTTCCATAGCTTTGACTCAAAAGTATTATGATCATGAAATCTTCTACTCGTTACATCATAGAATTGTTTCAAAATGTCCAAAATCTCAGATGTTCACAAGGATTAAAACTGTAATTGCTCAACGATCGAGTTTCAACATCTCGTCTCGCAAATCATGTAGATTAATTGCAACATGGATTGACACATTTTATATGATTAAGGCGATGCGGTCACCGTGCAACCCGGAAATTATATCTTATTTGGATGTAAATCAAAAAATTTTCTCGGAACGAAGTTGGAGACGATTTTTCCATTACGTATTATCATCTGAATTGTGGTGGACAACTCATTATTTGTCACGAATCACAAGGCTATCACTAATAAACGAGAATAACTTGCCCGCGGGTACTTTCTAACCTACAAATTGGTACATTTTCGTTCACAAAACTCTCAAAATTTAGTCCGATTTGGGCCAAACGAAGAGTTATCCAGGCCAAGTTAGATGATAATAAAGCCTGGATAACTCGTCGTTTAGCCCATAATGGAAAAGATTTTGAGAGTTCTGTGAACAAAGTTCAGCGTGCACGGTGACCGCATCGCCTTAAATTCTCATAGATTATTCGAATACGATAAAGCTATGCGAGAAACCCTATGTTGATAAATAACAAGATCCAATTAATTCGGTTATTCGGAGCGCTCAGTTGTTCTCGAGTCAACGATCGCACTAACTAGACTGATAGTCGCCTTAAACAGTGTCGTGCTGATGATATATATCTGTACACGTTGAGTATCATTACGCTCTAATACTTCAAAGGGAATACGATAAGATGCAAATGCCAGTTCCGGCTCTGATGTTCCTTAGACACTATTTACGAATAATTTTATAACAGGTAATTGGGCTTTCGAGTACCCGCAAAATATGAAAATCGATCGAAACTTGTGGCTATGATTTTTTGATAGAGTTCAATTTAGACGATTTTAGTTGAATAATTTTGAAAAATATTTCATCGCGAAATGAAAACGTTAGATGTACCAAAATAGGGCTGAAGTGGATTTTTCTCACACTGAGTACAAGAATTGTAGATCTTCAGAATAATTCGAGTATTTTTTATTCTTTACTTAGAACTTTCTAGATCAAAGACAACTTTAATTATTCGCGAGGTCTACTCTCGCCTTCTATAGAACTTATCCATACATTAGTGAATCGTAAATGATTAAATACAAGAAGGTACTACATTTCACGAATGAATTATACGCACAAAGTATACGTTGCGCTGTTCTTTGTCTACGATTAAATTTGCTACCTACAAGTGCCATGTATTTTCACAGCAAAAGACGATAATTTACTATGGAATAGCTATAAGTAAGGAGTCTTTTCAGGCAGTTTATCATCAGTAAAGAATAAAATACTGCGATTCTGTCACTCTGGTGGACTAATCTTAGTGTCCTCTAAGAATATTCGTTATATTTTAAAATTACTCGTTATTATAAAATGATCACCTACGGCAGCATAATATTTACCGATATCGGAGCGTAGTCCGATCGATACCCGTCAAAATTATTTAAAAATAACGTGCTACAGAAAAATTGTGACTTCAAATAAGAGAATCTTAAAATTTTATTCCCAAAATATGGTTGAATTTTAATTTGAAATCAATGCAACTCTGCTGGAATTCAAACAACTCGAGACTTGAATTGCAGTATTTCGAATGATTAAAAACAAAATATTCTGGTACAATCTACCTGATTGTCAATCTTGTAAAATATTCTGTGCAATCTTATAAATGTTTTCCTTCCTACTTTGGTATATCTTTGGAAAAATGTTCTCAAAGCCCATCAAGTGCAAGACAAGCATTCATTCAAGCCAAAATCAAGTTTTATGTAATCGAGACCTGAATTTTGTGACCGGGGTTTCAATGTATCCATTTTGACGCAAATTGCGAGGATCTAGATTATACTGTCGATTTTTTTTCAATCATATCTGATACCAATGTCCCAATGGAAAATCTTTGAGTTTCTAGTTTTACAATCTTTCAAATTCAAAGAAAATATTACAAACTCTCACAAGAGATAATTAAATCTGGTTTACCAATGTTGACCAAATTCTTGTAGTATCTAGAATATGATAAATTCAAGGCGACCCAGTCAAAAAAGCTTCGAGATTCAAAATAAAGTCTTCACCAATTCACTTGATCTCTTTGGAGAATAATCGATTCTAGATGAAATTTTACTGATTAAAAGAAGAATACTCATAAATTTCCAGGCAACGCCTTCCACCATAATGTCACAATTACTGTAACACAAAATGCAAAACCGAGACTGCAGGCGAAATTACGAATTCAGCTCCCGATTTCCAAAATTCAATTACTGCGACATCACTCACACAACAATCTAAAAGCACTTGATTCTTCACCATTTTTGTCAAAAGAAAAAAATTTACATTTCTCGTCCCTAAACTCCAAAAGCCGAGTATCTCGAATTTGATTCATTATTCATATCTCGCAACCTCCTATATTTTTCTCAGCTCTCAATCGTTAAACAATTAAAAATTTATCGACTATAGACTCTATTCCATGAAATAATTGATGAACCGAGCTCAAGAGAAATACTCGGTTTCACCTTATTCCTTGCGCATGACAAAGAATAATTTATTAGATACGCGGTCGTATGAAAAATTAACTATACACGAAACAATCATATTTCTTACACAGGTTGCAGTACTGGAGAAGTTAAGGTGACTCAAGGACACAGTCTACCTGCCCGTTATGTAATACACACAGTGGGACCCGTTTATAATACAAAATATCAAACAGCTGCAGAAAATACTCTTCACTGTTGTTACAGGTATGAAAAAAATCTTGTATTCAAATTTTAAAGACGTTTGGATTGATGCGTATACTATTTATTGGAGATACTATTTTTTTTGTATTTTTCAGGAATGTATTACAAAAAGCGCGAGAACTTGGGCTACGAAGCATTGCCTTACCAATCATCAATTCAGTCAGGCGTAATTATCCACCAGAGGCGGGAGCACACATAGCATTGAGTATGTTTATTTTTATAAAAAATTATTTTTGACCTCTGAAGACCCTGAATTCTCATAGATACATCATGAACAATTCTCATTCATGATATCATAGAGGAAATCACAAAATTCTTCAAAAAAAATCTACACTATTGATAGCACGAGAGTCTGAGATATGAACTATTCATAAAAATCATTCGATCAATTTACGTTTGAAATTGTAGGCGAACAAGTAAAGTAAACACCAAAAACGCCATAGGGTCAAAATGAGAGTAATTTTGAATGTGAGGCTTCAAATAGTGTGATTCGAAAATTCAATCAATGTGAATTTGCTTATATTGTGAAGAAAAAGACGTGAATATTGGTCATTTTAATGCGATACAATGTGAAATTAGGTGCGCTTGTCAGTATGTAATTGAGCATGAATGAACATTGCGTTCGGATGAATATAATATCTGACTAGTGAAATAACGTATGAATATAAAATTCAAATACTACATTCTGTGGTTGATGCACAATCGCACATGGATTCATAGGGTGCGTCCACAGATATGCATATTCAAGCATATGAAGTGCGCATATGCACTGCACACGTGTACATGTGCAGGTCATCAAATTATAGCCAAAATCAGACGGAACTCGTTGAGTTCTGTTTTGGATCGGCCGGTACCAGAGCAAAGACACAAACCGATTCAAATCAGGAATTCTCTAATATGAGCCCTTCAATCTTTGCTAAAATTCGATGAGCTGCAAATATGCATGTGTGCAGTGCATACGCATCATTTGTGGATACACCCTTAAGATAGATAGTTGGCTACTTTTTACTGCAGAAACTTACTGATATCTGATCTGAAATGAGATTCGACTTGAGTCTGATGCAGGAAATTGTCATTCATTTTGAGTATATTGATCTGATCACGAACAATAATATTTTATGCTTGTGACTTAGCTCATAATTTATTACGTGTTCAACTGACACGGACAGCCCCCTTGCAAGGGAATTCAAATTAATTGATACTATATCAGAATCAATGTGTAATCTGGATTAGATCGGGTAACTATACGTCAACCCGACAGACGTTCAGATCTCACTGAAGATTGCTCATCCATGACGTGAAATAAAATTGAAAATATTTTACTTACCAAGAAAATAGCTCAAAATTAAACCCAAAGCATAGAATTCCAATCATTTTAACGTAATACACAAAAGAGATATTCTATACAAATTTTGGATGGGAAAAGTTACCGTATGATTCCGATCATTCCATATCTCACCAAAAAAAGTGATGACGAAAAAAACAACTACCTAGAAGTACGGTGGCTGAAAATTCTATGATCCAAACCCAAAATATTGTTAAGATAATTGGTATACAGATGATTACAAATACTTTTCATTCTTACACGACTTTCACGAATGGTCCGTTGTATAGTAGTATGAGATTAGCCAAAATCTAGTACTTGATTCATGAGATTGGGATCGTTCTGTGAATTTCATCAAATCCATTCAGAACTAATTGATGCACACTATTATCTAAGAAACATAGAAGTAATAACAGGTTCCGCGAAATAACTGCTGTGATGAGTGAAATTAATTTTCTGAACCAGAAATTGGATGTCTGATAATTTCAACTTGAACTATCAGATTTGCCTCACAAAATTAGTAGAAAAATAATCATTTCAGGGTTTGGTTATCGCGATAAACGTCCGTAATTCCTTGGTGAGATTGCAAGTAAATTTTCTAAAAGAAGTAATTTATAGTAATTGTTAGTTGGATGATGAACTCAGCCTAGAAGTCAGTCTACGATATATCATAATCGTAGTATATTTTAAGAGAGAAAACCAAGTGCTTGAATGACTGCCGAATTACGAGAGTATCACCGGGAAGAGTGGTGTTTTTGGTTTCAACAATTTTATCTTTAAAAAGTTGATTTGATATACCAAGCAGCTATCTTCAGGAAAGACCATTTCTACGGAATATAAAAGAATACAGAGATGAATATCACGCATGCTTCATGCATGAATTGCAAAAATTGAAAGATTTCAAATCAGCAGTGTTCCAAATTTGACTCGTAAAATTCAACGACACGACTGACCTCAAGTATACATGCTGCATATGAACTGCCAAATAATTTGATCTCGTTCCAAAAAATGATTGAGTATCATATGACATTATTACAAGACTCAATATAGATATAATAGATATTTTTTGAATCATACTGAATTCATCCAGTTTTCCATCCAGGACTATACAATACATATACTCAAGCACGTATCGATTAAGTAGATAAGGTCGTGCATTGGTCAGACAAGTGCACACTGAGCGCTGTGACCTTGAGACAAAATTTTCAATATCTTCAGACCATTCAACTAATATAAATATGAACCAATATCATCCGAATGAATAAATCACAAAGAAAAAAATCTCGCAAATAGGTTCGAAAATTAATTTTTCTTTGATTTTTCAGGAACGGTGCGTCGATTTCTAGAGCAGTACAGCGAATCATTCAACTGTGTGATATTTGTTTTGGGTCCTGGTGATTTGGGAATCTACGAGGTGCTTTTACCATTATATTTTCCAAGAACCGAAGCTGAAGAAGAAAACGCTTGTTGGCAATTACCAAGTGATATCGGAGGCATGGATGGCGAGCCTTTATTTCCAGACAGACAAATTCGGATAATCGATAATCCACAACACGCGTTGCATGGTAATAATTTATTTGACTCTGTGGTTATCATAATCACATATGTAATCGTTTACCTAGCCTATGTAAATGAAAAAACTATTTTTTCTTTGGGTTATGTTGACATTTGTTGCTATTGGAGTCACGGAAGGGTGAATTATTCAGACGAGACATTTTTTGGGGCGAGAAATAGATAGGAAGTTGTATTTTTAGAAATAATTGAGCGTGTCTGGAAATGATGAGATTGGTGAAATACAGGTGAGAGGGTAGTTTGATTGATTGGAACTTTTTATAGTCACAGAAAGGTATGACACTTATTCAGTCGAGTCAATGTGCTTATTTTCAGTGTATTCATTGACAATAACTTATAGTTTCCTATTATGGATTTGCGAAAAGGAGGAAATATTCAAAAATTGTCTTCCAATACACGTAGCACTCATGGTGAAGCTATCGTCTCGCAAACTAATGGAAATTTTGGTAAAGAGTGTGAAAACTTACAATGAGAGAATAACGTGTGTGTTTAAGGGGATGTCCAATTTCTATCCTCATTAGCTACTTACTGACATTATCAAATTTCGGAAATTCTCAATAAATTTTCAAAATATCACAAATATCAAAGTCATTGACGATTCTAGACGTTACAGGAAGTCGGCGATGACTTTCTTACCCGCGATATCTTAAAAATTATCGAACAATCTCAAAAGTCGACAATGCCGGTGACCGACATCGCCTTAAGGGGAGTTCTAATACCAATTTTGCACATTTAAGGACATTGAGAATTTCTCAATGAATTTATGAGATATCGCAAATCTGGAAGGTAACGCTGATTTTTTGAACCTTTGAAAATCGGCGTTACTTTGGATTTTCATGATATTGCAAAAACTCACTGAGTAATTTGAGAACTCGACAATGTCGGTATCCGACATCCTTTTGAAGATTCGAAGACATACTGAAATACAGAAAAGTGACCCAATTTTTATCTCGTTATAACAGCCGTACTCAATTTGTACAATAATATTTTGCAACCAATTTTAGTTGGCAGGATACTCTCTACATTTTCAATATTATAGATGAAAAACAGGAAGAAGAGAGGAACTAAGATTTTAGGAATGAGGAATAAGAATGATTAATGAAATGATTCAATGTCATTAATATTCCTCTAAAGTGCTTAAAACAAATTTTTTGGAATTTTTCCTAATGAAAAGCTATGGTGGTCATTTTTAATGATAGAAAACTAAAAAGAGTTTATGTCAAATGAATCGTTGAATGAATTCATGTTCAAATTAGTCGATAAAAAAATTCTGGACCTGGGAAGCTTCTCAATCGAAATTTTCAGGAAATTTTTTCATTTTGTAAAGTCGCTCATTCAATAAGATCTCTGATTGGATAAATAGTTGAGAAAATTACTCACAATTTGAAGATTTTTATCGTTAGACTGTAAAAAGTGGATTATGAAGCGCTCATCATGCGCAAAAGCATTGAAAACACCTAAAGGTGTCAACCGCTTGCATATCGTAAAAGGGTAGCCATGATTATTGTATTATGTATTGACTCTTAATGTACTTGGCGTGACTATCTAACGTACCTGCTAAGTGCTCACGTTAAAAATGTTTCACGGACACAAGAGTTCATCTGTCGATATTATAAAAATTATGTGAGCGATTAGTTCGATAAGCATCGTATCACCGATACAGCAATATATTTTCTCATAATTCTTCAAAACTAGACTTTATCTAAAATCAGAAAGATGTCATTCAGATTACATTCTCTTTCCCTATGACGATTTTGACCTTCACCTCTAATACGGAACATGAAAATTAACTCAGAAGCGAGAATTCATTCTGAAGATAGACCGGGTGAAGATCTATTCATAGAAATATTACCAGCTATTTTCGATATTGTATCGAATAACATCAATTCTGAATTTTTGATACGAATTATTTACCATCAACCGGGGTAACTTTGAACACTTTTTGAAAATTTTGCTCGTAATTCCCCTGTACTTGTACGTTTTACATAATAATGGCATTATATCTAGATTCAATTGAAAGCTTATGGTCTTAACTTTCGATCGCGTCGCAGTAGAGTCTAATCGGATAATGTTGACGAAACTTATGAGCATTTGAAAAGAGTTCAAAGTTAGACGCCTTAGTTGGGGTAACTTTGAACACTAGATTAATTAAATGTAAGATCCTCGGTAACGGATATGGTAATGCTCTGTGTCTGTCTCTATGTGATACGCGTTTGCATTCAGAAAAGTATTATATATAACCCAAAATGAGTATAGACTCATTTTGTGTTTTCTGAAGTCGGAACAGAGGCTCAAACAATGAATAATTTCAAGAAATCATCTGAATTGTAATTACAATCTGCATTTGAATTGAAAAATTCGCTCATACAAAGTTCTAACCTAATCCAGAAATGTTCGGTCCTCCATGATGCATAATAATTGACAGACTCAAATAGGGCATTTTAGAAATCTAATATTCCCGACCACAAATTCCTAAGATCGAGAATTATTGGAATACAAGAATTAATTAATATGATCTAGAGTTAGCCCGATTCTCGAGCGACTACGGTTTTTTGAAGTGTTCAAAGTTATCCCATTTATCGAAAAAGCATGTATTTTCCCATTCAAGTGTTCAAAATTACCCCGGTCTGGACAAAAAATACGCATTTTTCAGTTTTTACCCTACAAAAATTAAGTCAAGGTGAAAATATTCTATTGTAACGATGATTCTTGAAGATATTGGTGGGAGTCGATGAAATCTAGCGCGGACTTGGATTCGCCCTGGAAGTACTCAAACGAAACCAATTGTTTGGAGCATTTTTTTTTCGGTCCCAAATCATGCTATCCGAAAAGTTTGTTGAAAACTCTCTTACAGCTGATAGAGACCCCCACATCGGTGCAAAATGTTATACACGAATACCACCATCAAGCAAATTACTTCTCGTACCCTTGCGCATCCCTACTTTGCTGATTTCGAAAATTCAAAACTTGTACCTCGAGTTTTCAAAGTTACCCGGTCTGTTCAAAGTAACCCCGGTTGACGGTATTTACATTTTGACTCCCTATCAAAATGTTGAGTGTCTTCTTCTCATTTACTTTGGAGGCATTTCTAAATAGCTTTTGTGCACTTCGTTCTTATTTCAATCTTGAATTTGACTTCACTATGATTTAAAAAAAAAAAATTATTTTTCACAGGTGACGAGACTGTGGACCTAACATCGCACTTGGAGACGTCAGTAAATCTAGGAGAGCACGCATTTACGCAAATGCAAGGTGATCTAGATCGTCAGCGACTCCTCGGCGAGCGACCCACTGCCGATCCTCTTGCTGATATCATGCTAAAACAGATGCAACACAAAGAGCGGTAAGCCGGCATCCCTCAAAGAATTTTTAAACTATTACTCTAACTGAAATTGACCCAATCTCATAATGAGTTTCCAACTTTAAAAATAATGTTCTCAAGACCGTACATATGTACAGGGCCGTGCAAAAATTAGTGGCCGCTGGGATAAAATTTCCTTTACCTTGGAATGTTGATAAGTCGGATCCAGATGAATTTGGGAGAATAAAAAAAACATTTAGAGTTAGTGATAAAGAGGCAACTCCAGGTGCATTTCAATTTTTTTCCAACCCATCGTATTGACACGCGTAGCTGACGAAATTCCAAGAATTGTTCAAAAGAATTCTTTTTATTCGATCAAGTGTCATTTGGTCAAGTGTGATTGGAGATAGAGCAATTTTGCAATGATCTCTTGTGTATTCTTCACGTCGTACAAGCTAAGAAGTGAGAGCTTTGAATGTAGACAGATTGGAAATTCTTGGAATTTTATCCGCTGCTTGTGTCACTGGTAAGGGTCAGAAAAAGAATCAACCATTATACAGTATTTTCTCTCTACTTTAAAATGTTTTTTTTTTTTCATTCACCCAAATTTATCTGGATTCGACTCATCGATGTTTGAAGAGAAAGTAAATTTCATCCTTGCGTTCACATATCTTTGCATGGTACTGTAATCATCAAGCGCGTCCTTCATTTATTTGGCAGATCATTTGGATTTTTGATCTGGACGACCAGATTTGAGTACGCGAAGATTTCTCTCAATCAGTATATGTTTGTTCCAAACTCAACCCATCCGTTTTGGTATTCATTCCTAGAAGATAATATGATTTTGCTTTGATCTCACATATGTTGTGAATTATTTCAATTCCACGCAAGCGAAAAATTTATCGGTTCGAGTATGCGAAAATTCGTGAGTGAGCTTTTCACTCATTTCAAAGCTGAAAAACCATTGAAGATCGCCCGGGTTAGGTTGCGTATAGGTGCAGTTTGATTTCCAACTATCATTCCATTATGACCACAAGTTAAAATCTAGAATACTCCAGTTCTGTCCGGTAGTCTTGAAAGGCCAAAAAATTAACCAATCTTTGGTGAGAATGAACCAGCATTCATATCGTAAATATAGAACATTCGCTCAAAGAACATCGTCTTGTCAAACTTTCATCAGAGTTCAAGTGAAGGCTTCCAACCAAAATTCCAGCACATAACAGCTAATCGAAGAATCCACGAGGGTCTCCTGTCAATCCAAACCTACCGAACGCCAATGAATTATCGATTACAAAGTCCGTGTGGCGGGGAAATTTTTCAAACTAACTCGAGTATAGACAAGAATAGAAACGTCGGGACTAAAATAGACCACCTCGTGGTTATGTATATGTACAAACGAATGAAAGTAGAGCAAAACGCGGGAAAATTGTCTATCTAACACTGACTGCTGACCTAGACTCTACATATGTGTATATGTGTAATCCAGACCTCAATGAAAAATGAAAACTAGGAGGGAAGCGCCAGAATTACGTCATCGAGAGTTCTTGATGACGAGCCTATTTATCGTGTCACGCGAATCGCCGACGTAGTACTACCATGATAAGCCAAAATGTATAGAGGCTCGATGATAGATATATTATCTACATAAGTATATGTTGAGGAAAATATGAGATTCTTACGACGGGGTTGGTTGGGAGTTAACGATATCCATGATCTTGACACGATTCTGATGTGATTGAATATGAGAGGGTGTTTATATTGGTTTAGGGTGACGTTGACTGCAATCGATTCTTAGAGGATAACTAGCTTTGACGTAAATTTGTATCAGATCTTTTGCTTGTATTGCGATTCTAGAGTTCTTATCAAATGATTGGTATAATATACTTGTCGATGGGAATTTTGCGTGACAGGGTGAGTTTGTAAATCTGAGAACGCCACGAATTATTGCGTGACGGAACAATTTGAATGGGATATTTTTGAAATCTGAGTCGGTGAAAATATTTTTTTGGATTTATCGAGGGATTTATTTTCGACCCAATGCAATAACTGGTGATTGAGGAATTTTCCCTGACTACCGCACTGGTATTTTATATTTAGGAGTCTATTTTGACAGACTCACCGGAATGTGGTTCAATCCATGCACTTTTCGCATTTTTATGACGGCTGCTGATTTTGATCGCGTATGAAAATCAAAATTTTGTAGAAGTCATACAGATTTAAATAGATTCGGGATGAATCATCAGGAATTTCTGACGTCACTGATTAATTTTCACAGAGATGCCAGACAAGTTGGGTCTACTTGGAATTTTTCGAAGATTTGATGAGTCCTATTTGGATAGATTCGATGGTTTTCGAAGATGATCTGCCGTAGCTCAATCATAAGAACAATTGCTGAAAAAACACCCCATCGCTATCAGGAGCTCTAAGATGGTGATCTTATGCATTCTCCGCTTGAGCACAAATCTTGTACGAGTGGTTCCGCACGAAAACGGACCACAAATTGCAGAGATGTCTCAGATTAGTTTTCCACCATTTTTAATCGATTTTAGGTTCTAAAAGATAGACTTTCAACTCCGTATGGGGTCCCAAAAATTTTTTTCGTTTCCCTGGGGAATATTTTTTTGACAGTGTTCTTATGAGGGAAACTTCAATCTTTTTTCAGTGAAATAGGCGTAGTACCGATTCGACGCAAGATACGAGCACGCAGTTGGCAGCATTTGGAATGTCTTCAATGAATCGATCGACATACGTACAAAATTTCTCCAAGTCCATAGACGTCCCCTAGAAGCAAAAAAGTGGAAAACAGGGAAAATTTCATCTTGCAAAAACCTATTCATTTTTTAGATATCAAGAGTCCACGTCCCGATGTGGAATGTTGTGTTCTCTCAGAAAAAAATAGTCCCAAACTTTGTTTTTGCAGGGTCCTGCACCGTTAAGATCACGTTTTATTGATATTTTCAGCCTCTTCAGTTGAAAAATGAGTTTTTACTGCGCATGCGCAGAGATTGAGGCTCTTGAAACCATCCTTATTGAAAAGCCAAGAAAATCTCCTTCAAAATGACCAAAGTCAACTTGATCATCTAGATCCAAAGTTACAAGATTTAAATAAAAATGGTGCCTCTACGTGAGACGCGACGCTAATGGGAATTTTTTGCAAGATTCGCATTTGCTCTCCCGGAACATGATTCATCATTCGCAACGTCAGCCCTAGTGCATCAAATTGACTTTGCTAAGTGACCATTTTCACAGAAATTTTCTTGGCTTTCGAATGGGACTAGTTTCAGCAGCCTAAATCCCTGCGCGTGCGCAGGAAACACTCTATTCCCAACCCAAGAGGCTGAAAATATCAATAAATGTGAAATTACTGATGTGGGACCCAGAAACGAAGTTTGGGACAATTTTTTCTGAAAGAACGCAACTCTTTGCATCAAAATGTGGACTTTTCAGATTTTTAAAGCATATAGCTTTTTGCGAAATTGAATTTTTCCTGTTTTTGACTCTTTTGCTCTAGGGCGCGTCCATGGACTCAAAAAAATTCTGTCAAGATGATCTCGATAAATTTCCTAAAGACCTTTTGAATGCCGCCAACTGCATGTTCATATCTTACGTCAAGTCGGAACTACATTTATTCCACTGGAAAATGGTTGACGTATCCTCCACAAAACACTATCAAAAAAATATTCCCCAAGGAAATTTAAAAACTTTCTTGGGACCCATAAGGAGTAAAAAATTCATTTTTTGGACCACAGAATCAATCAAAAATGGTGGAAAAATAATCTGAGACCTGTTTGCAATTCATGGTTCGCTTTCGCGCGGAATTACTCATATACAATGAGAGACATGGCACTTGCAGAATCAATATTCAAGCATGGCAAAGTTCATTGGGCTTGAAATTTTCTGCCGAACCTAGCTAATATAGATCTGGTCATGCTTATACAAATGTACATACCAGTTTCACCGGAAATTAGAAATTATTTTGAGAAGAGGAAACAATTCATAAAATTTTCCAATTGAAATTTCATTGACTAATCGAAAGGTTCTTAATGCTTTTCCACGATCAGGTTTTCAATACGAAATAAAATCTGGATTCCGTATCATTTCGTGCCCAGGCTTAGACTTTTGTGAATAATCTTGAAATTGAATTTCGTCCATCTGAAAAGCTTACAAGGGGAGTCCGGAGTCTCCGGGTTCTGAAATCTCACCAAATTTTTTTCACAGTTTCGTACCACCTAGAATATGAAGAACCCAAAGCAATTCTGTCAAATGGGCCTCCCGTTCAGAGCTACAGCCTATAATATTAGCATTGCCCATATAGGCCCATGTTAAAAAGTGATATATATAGATATACTGGCAACGCTAACATATTTCCTTGTAGCTCTGGACAGGAGATCCAATTGACAGAGTTGCTTTAGATTCTTTATATCCTAGGTGGTACGAAACTGTGAAAAAAATTTTGGTGAGATTTCAGGACCCGGAGACTCCGGACTCTCCTTGTTAGTATCAAACGATCGGATGCATTCTCAAAGATATTACGAAAATAGCAACATGCGAACTTGAGATTACAGTTCCGTTTTATGATGAGCTCAGTCTGGAATAAATTTGATTTCTAGTCTTCTAAAAGTTTTCCAATTTCAAGTCATTTGCCAAGAGAGAAGGAAGTAATAAGAATTTCTTGTTAAACTTATCTATAAGAATACTGTCTCCTCAAAAAAAAAAACTAAAATCATTATTAAAATTATCATCATGCTCTTGATTGTCATAAATCATTGTACAGCTGAACTATCATTTTGCTGGCAGCATATGTAGAATTTCTTGAAATCCACCGAGGTTATTTGAATAATTTTGAATTCCTTGACAATTTATGATCGAGATTCATTCATAAAATACGGGACACTGCAAACTAGAGAATTCAAATTAATGCTCGAGATGTTGCAAAATGAAATTCGGGACACAAATCGTGAAAGAAATAGTTGAGTGCATGAAATCTTTGCGATGAAAATACCCTGACCTTCAGTCCAATACTTGCTTTGCAATAATTGGAGGCCTCGAATCTGGAATCTCGAAGATAGTGGGATGGAATCTTTTATTGAGAATTGATGAAAACATGTGAGAGGCTAGACATGAATCCTTAACCCGCTTACTTCAGATCTCACTTCCCGTTTTCGGGAGAATTTTCGAGCACGAAAAATATCAATCGCTAATTGAATAATGACAAATGGTCAAAATTACGAAATTGAGAAATTTGAATTCTTCCCATATTTACCCAAAATACACGTGTTTGTTAGCGAAATGTGTTTCCAGGGTCGGTCCAGATTTTTCAGAATTTTCTCAGATTTTGATCGTGCACCAATTAAAGTTATCGCGAACATCGGTTTTTATCCATATTCACTGTAGTGAACAAGATAAGTGAGGGGATTTACATTCCTTCATGAACAAAGTCATCGTATTTCACAAGATTAAATGACCATAAGAAATGCAATCATTTTCACCATTCTGCTCTTTATCTCCGTAAAATATTATCGATCGTCACTACAGATCTGTTTTCCAAGCATGAAATTCAAAACAGTAATCTCAAAATACTGTCTGATATAGTAACGAAACCAAATATAAATTCACGGAAATGCATGAACAACCTATTTTCGATTCACATAAACTGAACGACCCATTCAATAATCAGCTCAAATACAAGATATATAGATGAAAATAAATCAGAGTCATAAGCAACTCAAGAGATATGATTCCATTCAAGATATAAATCGATCACAAATCAAGATAACTCGCAATATTAAAACTCGTAACCATCTCGCACACTCTCTCTCTCTCTATAAATAAGAATTTTCATCTCAGTCTGACGTCAATTTGCATTACTTCGTACGCACGCAAGGGACAAGGACATTGTTGACACTCTAAAAATAATAATAATACTCTCAAAAGCTATTCCGTATTTTCTCCGCGACACGCAACCATTCACAAATAGTTTGATATCATTTCTCCAGTGTCAAAATGCGTTACAAAAGAAAATTCAAGGGTAAATAACCTTCTGATCTACGCGAAGACGTTGAGGTAAAAAACCCATGTTCGATCTGGAAATTTTTTGACTTCGACTTTCTTCGACGATCTATACATCAACTCCCACACTTTTCTTATAAGTGATCCTATTTAGGGATATCCTGTAATGGAATAATTTTATGAGTCATGAGAAGGGATGAACGTCATCGGGCTCGCCCACGTGACGTAAACATTCGCTAATTCAACGAAATCGATGACATTGTATGCGTTCAAGGATGTATGAAGCTTGTTGCACAGAATTGGCTTTGTTTGCACGATAATCTGATTTCATTTGTGATCTATACTTGAGTCCAAGTACAGTGAAAAATATTGGAGATATAGGATTATTGCAAAAGATGATCCTTATGGTAATACTTGCACGATATCTAAGACGGTACTCATCAAGTAAAAAAGCTGCATGTATGCTTTTTGAAAGCACCAAATCAATAGTTCGTCTCCTATTCATACGATTTGTTGGAAAATTGGAAAGTCTCCAAAATCCGGGGTTGAATTAAAAATGGCAAATCAGGTTACACTTTTCGAACTTGACTAGTCCTTTTATGTTTCAAATGATATTATATTCGTGAATCGGCATTGGAGGACTAATTTTATTTCTCTATCAATCTCAAATTTGAGATCGATTAACTGAGAAATTAACCGATCTCAAACTCGAGATTGATAGAGAAATAAAATTAGTCCTCCAATGCCGATTCACGAATATAATATCATTTAAGAATGGCAAACCCTGCGCTCGCCGATCTTTTTGAGTACAAATTGGAAAAAGGATAAAGTTTTTACCTTGATTCAGACCAAATTTCTACTAAAAATTAATAGAATTTCGTATTATGTCAGAAGTTCAAGTACTTCACAGTGTAACTTTTCTGTAGAAATCAAGGGTTGCGTGATTTAATCACTCAATGAATGAATGATGATATGTTTCCAAACTCAAAATATTTCGGTGAGAATCTCTTCCGCGAAAACATAATTCACCTCGGATAAAAAATTATGACGGAAACTTCCAACATCCTCGACTGTTTAGGAATATTTCAGCAGAGACAAGAACATAAGTATCTCATATGATAGCAATACGAAGAAAGCTCGTTATGCTACTACAGAATACCAAATATCAATGAAAGATCAAATATTTGAAAATGGTTATATCTATGAGTGGCGTCATCATGATTACGCACGAGCATGAGTAAATGGTAGGCAAAATAACGACTACAAATCATTGCTACAGCATGATAGTATTTGATAATATTGCAACTCGATTGAAAATCTTAGTGATCTGGTCATTGTAAATTTTTTTTTTTTTTTTTATCGTCTCTGTACAAATGAATCATTTACGCTTTTCATTTGCTCACAGAAGATCAAAGAACATAGAATGATACTCGAGCGCAAAGGTTTTCGCTGCTTTCTCGTGACTATTTACACCCTCGCCTGCGGTTCGGGCCTAAAAAATTCACTCGAAGTGCTGAAACCATAGTTTGCGCCCTTGTATCCATAATATACTAACATATATATATATATATATATGGTGTTTTCTTACTGAATAGTCTTCTTTTACATTGACATCGACAACAAAAAAGAGGTCAAAGGTTGATCTATTGGAATATTTTGACAGCAACCCTCACATTATTCACCTACTTACAATACATGCAAAATGCAATGCCAGATCATTCCACTCACAAGGGGAGGAACAGGTGTCCGGATCACCAATCTTGTCCAAATTTTTTTCACGTTCTTGTACTACCTAGAAGATGAAGAATCCAGTGTATCTCCATCAAATTGATCTCCTGTCCAAAGATACAGGCACTGAGGTTATCATTGCTTGTAATAGGCCCATGTGAGATAGTTATGTGTATAGATATACTAGCAATGTTTTTGGCTGTAGCTCTGAACAAAAGGCCCATTTGACGGAGTTGCTCTGGATTCGTCATATACTGGGCGATACAAAACTGTAAAAAAAATGTGGACAAGATTGATGATCCGGACAACTCGTCACCGCCTTGTCAGTTTTTATACTGTATACAATGCGTTTTAAGTGCAGACCAAAAGATTCACTTGAAAAATCACGTAAAAATCTTACTAGGATGTTCCGGGCTAGATGAACGTTTTCGAGAAAATCCATGAGGAAAATATTCAAAGGTGTCGAGCAGATTCCATCAGAATTTCATCTGTTCAAGATTTGGTAAAAGTTGATCTGCACTTTTCGGTACCAGTCTTAACCCCCCCCCCCATCCCCTATATCTGGAACCAATAAAGTGAGAGGAAGGCTCAAAGATGGTATAAGTAGAAGTATTAAAATTTTTGATGATATTTTATCGATCTATACGAAAAAATATTCCTGGGGTGTTTCAAAAAAGAGATATTTTCCGTATTCTGACGCAATTTACCGTGGAAATAGGGAATTTCGGTCTAAAAAATGGGAGTGGTCTTCGATGATTTGACAAATCGGTTGATCAACTTTGATAAAAGACTCCTTATGGTTTCGAACAAGATATCATATGGGTTCAGGGACCAGAGTGGTCAATGTGATAGGTTCTTTGTGAATCTTCGGAAGAAAATATGAGAGACTCGAGTCATAGGGAATTAGGGGAATGTCTGTGAAGGTTGAAAGTATTTGATACGACCAAGTACTGTACCAAGTTTGTAATTAAGGTAACTGTGCCTAATTTGCTCTCACTTGAGCTCTCGAATGTACGCAGTATGCAAACTTTACCACGCATTCCTATCATATTTGTTACGTTAGAATATGAAGACATAAAAGTTTTGGGCCGATCCGAAATGAACCGCGCGTTTTTTGGAACGAAAAAAGTGGTTTTCGATACTTTTGACTTCTTTTTGAAGTTTCACGAGAAACTGCGCAAAAAACAATTGGCGAAACCAATCTTAAGGTACCTTAGCTCATTTTCTTTGTTTTTGTCTCAACTTCAAAATCTTTTTTGCAGAATCGCAAAATTCAATTTCCAACTTATACTATTCGCATATTACTAATATGAGTGCATTGTTCCTAATTTGCCCCCATAGTCTTTTTTTAAAATCGTCTTTCACTTCATCAAAATCCATCAATTCAACTGGAAAAGTCTCAAAGGGGTAAAAAAAGCTGCAAAATGAGCTAAAGTACATCTCATTTGGGGGTCTGGGAGCCGAAATATCCCGATTTCACGAAGAACAAGTGTGATCTCATGAGAATAGGCCTCTTTTCCACGTGGAGGCAAATTATGAACACATTATCAAAAATTGTCAAACTTTTTTTTGCAAAAATCAAGATAGTTCGGCTCCAATTCGTCAAAGTCAAACGTACCCTGGCTCGTTTTGAAGGTCTTAAAACAAGCTTTGAAATGAGCTAAAGTGCGTTGAAAAATATTGAGATGACTTAGAATGGCGAGCAAAATAAAAGTAGTGGGGGCAATTTAGGCACAGTAACCTTATTCCACGACTAGTTTTGATGTGCTTCCAACTGAATCACAAGTAAAAATTACACGGAATTCGCATGAAATTTCTGTTCATTATCCATAAGGCTTCTCCTTGAGTATCTCCGTGAAATTTTAATTTGACTCTCCATTTGAATTATTTCATTGCAAGCTCTACCTCTTTCAGTTTACCAATGAAACCGATTTTACGCTCAAGTCAAACTACTCAAATTCTCATTTCACGCTTGGCCCATCAGAAAAACATCAATTTACGCTTCCTCCAATCATCAATCTTTTACCCCCCCCCCCCGCCGCTGCCGCTGCCGCCACCTTGTCACAACCAAAAATTTGAATTTCTGTGCTTTCACCCAACTTTCGTTCCAATACAACCTTAGACTACCTTTTGCGACTATTTCTTCAGAGTCCCATTGACACATATATTGACAGAACAAAATAAGACTATCATATACATATGTAACACAAAGGTCAGAGGTACAGTATCCCTATCACACATTCACAAATATCGAGCCACTCAAACAGGCTCTCAAAGCGCAAGCTCAGCGCGCTCACCAATATTTTACTTGTGTCATAGATGGCGCTGTTGCAAGCTCAATTTGTGGGTGGGAGCCTCTATCTATATACAAATATATACTTGATGGCTTTGGCTTCACTGCGCACATCAGAGACAGAGAGCTGCTATAATCTCAGAGTTCACAGTGAAACATTTTCAGTCTCGCGCGCGTCATTGCTCGCTTAGCAAGCTCAGAACTTTACAACAAACTTCCATCTTTCTTAATTCTTTGTGTATATTTTATATAAATCCATCCGGAATCAGTTGTGTGTTTTCTTACTCTTGTAAGTCTTCTCTAGGAAGTTTAACACGTGGATTGTGACGAAAGTTGTGCAGGAAATTAATAGTGAGATACTTACTGGAAAAAGTGAAGGAGTGAATTATAGATTGTAGTTGTTGTTAGGTTGGCTGGAGGAAGGAGTATTATAGAGGAAAAAGCCCTTAGTATAGGGCTTTGCCGGTATGGTCATGATTGACATGGCCGACGATGTTGTCGTTGACAGCGATGAGGACCGGTTTGTATATATTCCATCATTTATTGACATACAAATTTGATTTTTTTTTTTTTTGGTGTTGTCTAGGGTAAGATTTCCTGGAATATGTAGAAGGCTTGAGGTATAAATAAGTGCCCTAAAATCAGTATAGTTGCGGTTCATGTTTGCGTGTACATATTATTGACTGGACTAGACTATCCTAGTGTTTGTAAAGTCAGGGGTCAATCGCTCGAGGCAGTGTCTATATACCTAACGTTCGGTGCACTTTGGACGCGCTCGTTGTGAGCTTTCGCGCGTTGAGCTTTCGGCTGTTCAAATTTTAAATTTTGCTAGCTTCCTGAGGCATTAATTTTCGATTAATTTTCATTACATTTTTTCGAGTGGACTCGGAATTTCGATGAATTATTCAGTATGTCTATGATTCGAACGGAGCTTTTTGTGAAAATTATGTATTGATGAAAAACTAACGCGGTTTTATCTATTTTGGCTATTTAGAATCAAAGTGTTTGGGGATGTCACGAATTGTTTATGCCATGAATCTCAAATTCTAGGCTGTTTGTGACACCAAAAATGAGATTATAAAGAATGAAGTTGTTCGTTGAATGATAACGGTGACATGAAAATTCACAATTCGGTGTAACAGACCTCGGCATATCACCTGGGAATAAATGAATATGTGGACGGAAAATTCATATTTTTATCGTAACTTTGGAATAAGATAAGGGACTAATGTGTTTAATACGAGTAGGAATAACTGAGATGGATCACACCTGTTAATATTTTGACTCGAATCGATTCATCCTTGCTTGGAATGTTATTCTACCAGAATTTGATAAGCTTCATAAGAATCAACTTAGTCTGAGCAATACTGAATATCAACCGTAACTCATGCAAATTCAATTAGTCGAACAATGCACAACTCGCAAATAATTAAAATATTGCAAGTGACTCGAGCACGGGAAAAATGTTAATATGGTCAATATACTCGTATGACGATAATTTGAGGAAAAAACAATTTTCTGCTTATCGTAGGAAATGTTTCAATTCTGAAAGCACATGCCGAATGAGTATGGCCTCATCACACGATCATTTAAACACTAATCGTTCATGATGAAAATGTTTAACAATGATTTTCTTGACTTTTCCAATCATTCAAATGATGAGGATCATAAATATATCATTGGCTATCCTAGCTTATCATGAAAAAATTCCAAAATACCAGCGTTTGATTATTCTCTGTTCTTTTTTTACCACATCTTCGTCACTCTCTTCGACCTCAAAATGTTCGATCACCTTTTTATCATAATGCACACATTTAACTAATGATTAATCTTCAATATTAAGGAACACATTGCGCAACGAAGACCCAAATTTCCTTATTGAAAGAGTCTATAGACTCAATTACACATCATCAAAGTACATACGTGCAACACACGAATATCGGTAATGAACATTCGGGATGAACACAAAAAAGCTCGTGCTCGTAAAAATCGATAGATCTATCACCCTGAAAGCCTATAATGAAAAATGGTGAAAATTACCAGCTAAAGAAAAATAACATGTGCACGGCCAATATTACCGTCATGATAGTATATTGTGCAACAAATGCAACAAAGTGTAGCACGTGATGAAACTTCGATCAACCCTCTCACTACTTTTTTTAGCCTAGACACACAAACTATTATATACTGTCGATAAAAAATTTCAGGACATACAAATTTTTTTTTTCTAATTTTGTAAATTGAAGGACTATAAGCTTTTCCTGACCAAACAGGACTTCTCCAGGCTCATTTTGAAGGTCGTTTTGGCGTTCTTGAAGACGGCAAATTTCATTTCATCAACACGGATCCGAATATTTTTAATAAAGTATTAATTTTGATGATTTTTGAGAGGATTTCCTGATTCTTGTTAGTCGAAGGTACAGAACTGTTCTGAAATACAATTTGTGAGATTTAAGAGTAAGTTTATACACCTTTGAAATTCGTTCTTGAACGTCTCCCTACGTGACACCCAGTCTGAGTTATGACATTTTCTCTGAGGACAGCTTTCCCGCGAAAAATAGCACTCTAATTTGAAGAAGACGGAGAAATACGATTTACGATGAATATAATCTTCATTTTCGGTATCTGTCTTCTAATATCTTAGTCGAGAAAATGAGAAACCCTTGAAACATGCTCCTGAAATTAATTTCTTCGTCATTCTTTAATGATGGCGCTATTACTGCGGAAAAATTAGGGAAAATATCATAGCTTGGACTGGGAATAACGTAATGGGACTTTCAAAAATATAATTTGAAGCTCCAGACTTGTACTTGTAGGCATCACAAGTCCTGTGATAGAACATCTATGTGCTTCTAACTTGGGAAAACCAGAAAATTCTCACAAAAATCGTTAAAATTGACACATGCTCAAGCGAGAATCGAGAAGATCCGGATTCATACGGATGAAAATGAAATTTTTCATCTTAAAGTACGTAAAAAGACCTTTAAAATGTGCCCTGATTAAGCCTTTCTCAGTCGCGTAGAGTCCAGTAGTTCAAATTACAAAATCGAAAAGAAATTTTTCGATCGACTGTGCGTAAAGCACTGCTTTACGCCCGGTAGTTTTCGTTTACTTTACGCCCAGTCGATCGAAAAACGTATTTCGATACTCGGGCGTGAAGTTTTTTTGCTTTACTCGTGCTAATTTCGACCCTCGCCAGGGCTCGGGCCGAAAACAATCACCCGAAAAGCAAAACCAAACTTCCCTCCCTCGAATCGAAAAATACTATTCTGTTTGTTCTGAAACTATTGACCGGCAATGTATACACGCAGAATGTATGTATATTATTTGTGTAAATGTGTGTCGTGAAAATTACGTGTATTATCTACTTGATGAATCTGTACTATCGCTTCTGACATTCGGGCAAGGTTTTTAAACGGTTATAAGATGCTCAAAGAATAATCACCAATGCATGGATACAGTTTAACACACGCCCATCCACAACGACCAACCCACCCACACACACCCCCTCACTCTCACACACACACGACACGTGAAAATGTATAAAAATCATTTGCAATGTATTGGTATTATAGAACGAACAATCTCGCGTGTGCAAAGCACGTGAGGGTTGAAGGTTCGGGCATCTGTGTTCAAGTTAAGTATGCGAAATTCTTATTTGCTACGAGCTCGACCTTGCCGATTGAGTTTCATTGACTTTGCACGAGCTTCAAGTGTAAGAGACACGGAAAAGAAGAGAAGAGCACGTATTACCCGTTTCAATTACTTAGCAAGTAGCGCCTTTATTGTCCCCAGGTTTTAGACTTGCGAGGGCCTCGAGTTAGTTCCAACAGTTTTGCAAGAATTTTAAATGCGCAGTTTTTGCAATTTTTTTTTCTACTCTGAGAGTTTGACAGGATAGATTGAGACTTGATTCATTTTTAATGAGTGTATGAGAGTTTCGCCGGTTGGTGAGAGCGAGGTTATCCGGATGAACCGATTACACGGGAATCAAAAGCACAAAATAATATCAGGGTTTGATTTTTTATATTTCCAGTATACATGTTGCCAGCGTCCTAAATCGTACATTCCGTAGATGTGTGTACAATAGGACTAAATCAGATGCACAACAATGTTAAATCGGATCAATGAGAAGACTTACATTAGATTAATCAGAATAAGAACGATTTAATCTAAAACTCATTGAACCTGAATTTATCGTGGATTCGCAGTATTTTAAGTGCCCCAAAATAATTTTAGTCGATTTTCACAGTGTTTTTTCATCTTTACTCTAGTGCTTTCTGAGTTTTAAGAATTAAGTAGTCCAACAGAGTACAAAAATAAATTCCACTTCACAAATCTCTGGCTACGTTAATTTTTGAAGCTCACCTCGTGCATCAAAATCTCCTTCGATCTGTGAATTTCATCATATTTTGATAGGACGAATGAAAAATCATTACATAAACTGTTTCGTTTCACATAACCGAGCTCTATTTTGGTTCCATCAAATTTCTTTTCTCAAAACTTGGCCCTGATGCAAAAAAAAACAATTGACAGCTTTCACACACACTCTTCAACACGGTCATTTTGAAAAAAAAAGCTTCATCACTACTCAAAGACCTTTTTTGAGCCCTACTTCAAGGTATTCAGTCGACTCATCGGTAAATTTTTTTTGTCTTCAAACCTCCAGTGTCTGTTGGAATTATCTTTAAATACTCAGCCACTTCCAACCCCCCAACAATGAGGCATTGAAGGATCCTACTGATGAATACTCTGTATAACCCCAACAACGACAGTCATGACTCATTACCACGAGATAAATCGCTCAAAATAGCGCTCACTCGGAGTCAGGTCACACTCACACACACATATACATATACAATTGCATGAAAAAAAAAAAGTATCAATGCATGCTTCGAGGACAATCAATTACACTTTGAAAGTGTGGACATGATGTGTACTTCAAACACAGGCATCAAAACATACAAAGACGCAGAGACAAGTGTAAAATACATCCACACTTCGAATAAAGGATTTAATTGACCCAGTTTACCAGAGTGCAGTGCAGAGTACAGATTATTTTGACACTTTGACTTTCTTTGAGAACATATCTCTAATACCATATTTTCCAATCCACAAGAGCTGAATAGGAGATCTTCGTCAAAGAGTATAACTCTGAAAAATTGAAATTGCGAACAACTTCTCAGATGCCTATAACTTGATCTAGTTACTTGAGAAGATTATATTCTACAATTAAAGACAGAATAGCGAGACCTTTGAATTATTAGACGTGTCTGCTCAAAGACGAAGAAATTTGATAATAAAAAAATTCTTTGTCTAAATTACGTACAGTATCACGTTACTCATCCAGGCAAACAATCAGAGTGGAAAGGACAACAATACATAGAGTCACAGAAAGCAGAGTCAGGTTACGCGGACAGACTGAAACTCTGAAAATTCCGAATTTTTGACAGATTTTGTTACACAATGGGACAATGTCAGCAGGTATTAAGAGATAGTATCAGAAGCTACTCATTGTCAGTGGTGAATTCATTGAGTGAATGAAACAAGTGAGTGCATGTACAAATTTCATCGCTCAAAGCAGGAAGAAAAATTAACAGAATCGAGAGTAATATGTATCTAAGCAATGAACAGTTTGTGGATGTTTTGGAATGCCCATATGGTCAACTGATTGGGCCTACGCAAATTTTCTGTCAACTCTATTGTTTTCTTTTGGGGGGGGGGGGGGGGGGGGAGGTCAATCAACTTTCAATCCGTCTGTCCGGGCCTCTAAAAATTATTTACAGCAAATAAACTATGTCATTCATCAAGCTCTACGAAGAACCATGAAGAGAATTTTTTTTCGTCTTCATCATGTGGTCTCACTTCTGGCTCACTAAAAAGGTTGGGGCCTTGATTTCCTAATATTTGCAATAATAAGACGAAGAAGGTTCTCCTCCGTGCGTCGAAGGAGACTCAAATCTGAAACTTGAAAGGTTTGACTTGTGATGGTGGAATGAATCATATTTTTACTGATCATTCAAGTTTGAGTAAGCTCATTTCACTTGTGTTCCCAGATCACGCGATTCACAATTGTTCAATAATATTTCTTTCTTTTTTTATTGACATTTTCTCACATACTTCCCAAGCAGATTCTCAGGCCTGTCAAATTTATTGTGTTTGAAACTTTCTTAGATCAGTCGTTGAGACTGAAGCGATTTACGATATTATCTGATAAAAATTTGAACATCGAAAAAAATTTACACGTTTTACTCTACAAAACACGACCAAGAATTTACTCATCGTCTCGATTATCGATTCGCTTTGGGATAGTGATATATTACTTCAATTCCCATTTGCAATCTCAATTAGAACCCGATTTTCTAGCTCAATTTCTGCCCACTATTCCTCTACATTTAATAAAATTTAAAGTTCTTCGCTAAAGTATTAGTGTAGCAAGAGTCCAGAATACATTTTATTTTTAGTGGTTGGATTGGTGCAAAGTTTTCTTCAATTGGTATACGCGTAGTAATGAGGTAAATGTACTCAGTACACAGTCAGTACACCAAGAATCTTGAGTTAGGTCCGTCCCCAAGATTTGACCTCGGGTTTATCAAGACTCAAAGCTCTTAAAAATGCGCGATTTTTTAACTGACAGTGAGTGGGCTTGTGAGGTGCAAGACATTTTATCCTATCATATTCCTATCAAAGCTATTCAACAACAAAATAGGGTCTCGTGAATGACACTGAAAAAGCCATCAGTGTTGAAATAAGATCAGTGTATCCAGAGTTTTTTTCACGGAACTTCGAAATTGTCTATAAAAAATGAAATGTTGGGCAAAGCAAAATGATTTTGAAGAGGATTCACCTGCTGTTTTATACAAGTAAGTAGACTAGATGAAGATAGGTTACCTAAAAATTATGGATACATAACCTATCAAACATTACACCGCAATCGTTGAGTTAGTATCATCTCGAAGGAATTTCAATGTCAATATTCACACAAAATAAGGATCACAGATTATTTTTACATCAAACCTCAAATTTAGTGACATCATTCTTGCATCGATTCAAATCAATCGGCAATTCAGGTTAATCAATTGCATATTTATGAGAATAATTACAAAAAAAATTATTCAGACAGATGGCAATAAAGTACGTAATGTTCTCAGCGGGAAAAACGATCGGAGCTTTAGGAGTGTAAAAACGTGAATCTCCTATTATCTTTTAATACACGTTGTGTATAGTGCACATCTTCTAAGTTTTTGAGTTTTTTCCACTTTTTTCGCATGCTGCAGTCTTTGTTGATGAGTGATCAGTAATTCTCAAGAAGAATTTTTATGGACCTAAGAAAAAATTGTCGGAAAACTGGTTTCTACCATCAACCTCGATCCAGTGCAGGAAGCATCAATTATCGAAGCACTCATAACGAGCATTTAATTGTGCTCAGGACAATGTGAGCTCTAGAAATGTCTATCGTGATGCAATGAGTCAGATTGGCGATTATCACAAATATCATAATTACAAATCAATAATGGTTATTAATTTGCAATTATACATACTCTTGCGAGGCCAATTGCATTCACCTCAGGGATAATGTACAAGTTCTTTGTTTTATGGTTAAAACTACTTTTAAATTAAACCTCACGATTTAACCCATTCTTAATATTTAAATCTTTCAATATTAATGAGACTGTAAATGGAGAATCAAGAAATCGTTTTCCCCCTCTGGAAGACCCTAACAACTAGCATCGCTGAAATCTGGCTCAAAAGAAGAATGATATACATCAACCATTCGGAATGTAAAATTAGTATATTACGGAGGAAAAATTTTTAGTGAGATTTGCAATATGGTCATTGAGTTTTAGAGACATTATATCAAGATGCATATACCGTCAAATTGGGTAATTTTGGTACAGTGGGTGCAACTCTGGTACACCCCTGAAAAATGACTTTCAAAGCTGCAGTCGGCAAGGTGAATGATTCTATCGTTCTGAAACCTTTTCTCCCCCTTCGTAGCACAAACAATGTGTTGAGCCACCGTAGATCCCGCGTGAATATTTGTAGTCGTTTATCGAAGCTTTTTCCAAAAAGGGTGATGTAGAAGCGATACGCGAGTGGTCCAGTTAGTGTGCCTGGCGAGAACTGTTCCGGAACGAACTGCGGGTGAATAACGATACATTTCGACCAGATTTAGCACCATATTGAAGAAACCATCGTTACATTAGAGTATTTACAGGATTCGGAATTTGAATGAATGAAAAATAGGCAAAAAACTGTGAAAAATGTACCAAAGTCACTCCACTCTAGGTAAGAAGCATTACGGTGGGGTAATTTTGGTTAAAATCTGTGTGACAGCTTCTATTCAATCCATTTTGAGTCGAGTGATGATCTATGAGGTTTTAAAATGTTTCTAACAGCTTAGAATAAGACTTCTGAACGATTAGAATCAGTTCACTTGCATGGTGGCGGGTAGAATTGAAACATTTTGTAAATGTACCAAAGTTGCCCGGTCGGGGTTTCATTTTGGTGCACCTCTTGAACTGCTAATAGCTCCAGCTTAGACACATCCAATCGAACTTTGTAGCCCGTCAGTCGAAAGCTGAGACTGTGAGCTTTCAATTGACCACTGATTAGGGTGGGTTTTGTCAATGTATGTTGAAATGCCTAGCCAAACAGAATGCAAAATACCGAAACCGTACCAAAATTACCCAATTTGACGGTATCCAAAATCGAAAATTTGTCATGGGCAACAGAAAAATCAGACATGATCTTGATATAATTCGTCACGGAAATGGATAGTTTGCTGAAAACACAAATGATAACAGGTTATTATGTGAAAACAGAAAATATGTTTCCAGCAAACAATTTTTTCCTTGTATGGAAACTTCAGCCATAGATTCTGAGATATCAATCGGTCTTTTTTCCACATCTGTAATTTGAACAGGAGTAGAGCGAAATTTTGAGAATCATCAACAACATACGTAAATAAACGAGGGTTCGAGTATTTTGCGATGATTCAGTCACACAAATACTCAAAATCATCATGTTCGGCTAGCTTCAGCTCAATGATCAACAATTTGTTCGAAATGCTCAATACAAAATAATCTCTAAAGCATCAAACCACCGCATACATCAAGAATGTACAAAATTCACCAGAATTCACGGAATCCATGTCCCAAATCCATAAATACTTACCAATATTTCCATCTCGGCGCAAGCTCAAATACATACATTTTTGCACCCACGATGATCTAATTTTACAAACTACGATTCCGAACGGAAATACCTTAGTCGGAAAATTCCAAGATCCAAACATCTCAATCGGAACTCCCACATCGTAATACATGTACCCAAAATAGAATTTCTACTCTAATTTTAGCACAAAGTAAAATCATAGTCATACCCTAGCATATACTACATTTAAATTTGCGAAATATCTTCAAACTAATGTGAGCAATTTGCGTATCATTGAGATGGGGTCATACGCTCTAGTAATTCGCATGACTCATTCGAATATCCAAATGAATCAAAACAAGGAGATTAATTTACGCGAATGAGACGCCACTACACCGTCGTCGTTCCAAGCTTTTTTGAGTGACATATTGTAATGATGACAGGTTTTAGATCCGCACACGTGACGCTATCTCCTCGTGAGGCTCGAGCCAGTATTTGCGCGCCTCATGCAATTTTTGTTTACACTCGTTATACTTACGCAAGCGTAAAAAACCGTGTACATCGCTCAAATTGTGTACAATGCATTCATTTTCTTTTTCGTCATATTGGTGATTGAGGAACGAATCTGTCTTTTTAAACGGATATGAACAGTCTTGATTTGATTTCGATGACGATTACCTTGAACTCCATTTTGTCCGATTTTGTATTTTTTTCGGATATCTTATCCATATTCTTTTCGTTATGAATTTGTTCTGGCGATGACATGAAATTATTTTACTTAGGGGCCGTCAATAAACTACGTAGACCGATTTTAATTATTTTTGACCCCTCCCTTCCCCCCCCCCCCCCGTAGCCAATCGTAGCTTTTTGGCCAATCTGGCCCCCCTCCCCCCGAAAAACTACGTAGCTTTTCTAAAAATAATAAAAGTTCTATTTCATCGAAAAGAACCAACGATCCTGGAAACTATTTTATTTTTCAAAATATCTTGAGTTGGAGTAGCACGACTGCTTTAAAATATCCTAAGTGATTATAATTTAGATCATTTACCTTCTCACTGATTACGGGCATGATTCGTCTTGTCAAACGTATTAGTGGGTTTATCTGCTTTATGGAAGGACAGAATTCGAAGTCAGAAGATTTTAGGGAATAAATTTGGAAAACATAGGTAATATGTACTTGATAAAGGATATACAAGTGAGCCAAGCTCAAGTATTAAAACGATACACCAGTTCGGAACCGCCAACGAAACTTACACACGAGCACTCAGCAAATGTGAACAATGACGTGAACGAATGAACATCTGACGTACATGCTTTACATGTACAACCATAGGCTGTGTGGCTTCATAGATTATTATTACATCCAATCAAAATTTATCTGACCGACAAGAATATTGAAACCATGTACCGAGAGCGATTTTCACGCACGCAATTTAAAAATATGAAGCTACGTAGTAAACCCGATGACCCCCCCCCTCCCCCCGTAGCTTAACGTAGTTTTTTTATATTAAATTTTTGACCCACCTCCCCCGTTGGCTACCTACGTAGTTTATAGACGGCCCCTTAGACAGATGTGTGACTTGTTTAGGACACACCTTGGTCTCAACGAAGTAATCAACTTCAAATGAGTCAACTTCCCCTATAAAGTAAGAAAATTAAAGATTCCACTGCAGTCATATCGAGTTGGAGCAATGTTAATGTATCATAATTTGAAGCAATGGCAAATTTTTTGAAAATCCGGCTAAAGGCCATCTGTCCTATATTGGACCCATGATAAATACGAAAATATCAACATTTTTGATCTATAGGATTGAAACCTTTGCAGAATCTTACTTATCATATGAACTTTCTTTTGATGTGTTTCAGGTATGAGCGGTTACTCAGACGTGCCAAAATGGAAGATCTATCAGAGGTTTCGGGAATTGGCTGCCTCTATCAAAGTGGCGTCGATCGACAAGGGCGGCCGGTGGTCGTATTTCTCGGCAAGTGGTTCCCAGCCAACGACCTCAATCTCGATAAGGTAAGATGATCAAACTTGCATCAACGAAATTTCTGAATTTCAAAATTAATCATCTTTTTTCTGATGGTCATTGTGTAATAGTTGAGTCGGTTTATTCTAAAATCCAAAATATCGATCTTACTAAAATTGAAGGGAAAACATTGAAGATTAGATTTTGTGAAGAAATATAGCTCAACCTCTTGCTTCCCATGACTTTTAAGGACATGTGAAAGTCAACTTTTGCCGACACTCCAAATCCTTACTTATTTAATTATTTCTACAAAATCTACGAGATATATCAAAAAAGTGCTTCCAAGAAGCCCTAAAGAAACGAGTGAATTGAGTGAATATAACCTCCACAATATACTTTTGAAGATTACAATTGAATTGAGAAATCTGCACTTTACCGACACTCCAAATCGCTACTTATTTAATTTTTCCCACATAATCTAAGAGATAAATAAAAAAAAGTGCTTCCAAGAAGCCCTGCTAAGTCTTCAGATCTATCGTTTAAAAAAAGAATCGAGTGGATTGAGTGAATATTGCCCCCACAATCAACTTTTGAAGATCACAATTGAACAAATTCGACTTTGACATCCCCTTAAGGACAGCTTGCAATTTTTGCAGTATCTTCCCGATAGCTTGTAATGGACTGATCGGAAGGATATTTAATGTACCTACGGGCCCAACGGGGTCTCAATGATATAGTCCAGCACTTGAAATTGTTCAATATTCTTCTAGGTACAAAGGGAAAAGTGAAGATAAAAAATCAAAAGTTAGGTAGAATGTTTAAAAAGTGAGAAGTCGAAAATTTTATTTTTGTCATTTTTTCGCGACAATAAAAGTATTTCCATACGCTAGCTCAACCGGAACCTAGTTGTGAACTGAGCGAATCAACATCCTTTTTATTGAGTACATTTTTAATTTTTATACGAAATTCAAAAATATAGACTATGGAAACTTGTGAAAGCTTTCACGAGAAAATAAAGGAATATTCCGTTCAAGATTTCTAATAGTGCATTCGCCTTGTGAAAAATGACTGACTTATGGGAGCATGTATATAGAACCTATTCAGTATTGGAATATCATGTGAAACCTAGAATCTAGAAATTCATGAAATAGCAGACCAAATGAATGAAAAGTCAATGATTGCATTTTGTTCACTCGACAAATACTTTTTGATACGAAACCTGTGAGTGAAATTTCAAAATAATAATTTCATAATCTCATGGTTAAGAAAGACAGTCGGGTGATGATTTAGATCATTAGACAAATCAGAATCGAGATGAGGCAAATTTTCCAACCACTTATTCACCCAGAAACATACAAACGAAGCCTAGAAAACATATTAGAGCTTCAATTAGTGGTTCTTCTTAATCAGACCTGAGATCTGACAATCAACCTCGCACAAAACAAAACGCTGAAAATTCACCAAGAAAAGAATGAGCTGGCCATTAAGCAACAGATCTTTGTCTGAATAAGAAAACACCAAGGCGAGATTATGAAAATCATCATGTACATACGCCAAATCACTTGGTATACTGCGAGGTCACGACAAATCTCAGAATTTGCATTTTTATAAAAAATTCCGTCACATAGTCAAATCACTTGGTATATCACCGTTCGCCGATATATATTCATGAATCAAGAACGCACAATATTACAATTGGAACAAAAAGTCGCAAAAAATTTCCCTTAAAAACCAGGTCGAGATCGTTGTATGCACCAAATACGCAGCCTATAGGCATAGCGAGTAATATTTCTGTGAAGCACAATTTTCAGCACTTTCGAGATCTTTTGAGTGGAGTACCACTATACACTGTAGCAAACCGATTTGTAAGAATGAATTCATTATGTACGAGCAATTAATGAGTCGGAGAATTTTTTAGAAGAATTGCAAATTATTTGCGGCTGAGCAAGAAACAGATTTTTTTGCAAAATTATCGTTACTGCGATATTATCTCAATTATGTTTTATTTCCGTTGAGGTCGCTCGGGTAAAATTTCTTTTAGAATAACAGTGAATTTATTGACAGCTTGTATCCAGGCGTGTACCATGTTTTAGTAACTCAAGTCGGTTGAAAAACTTGCATAATTTTCTCATTTCCGCAATTAAGATAAGCTTTTCATGTGAACGAATTTGGTTGGTTCAAGACTAGCTAGCTTGTAGTAACAATTGAAATGTCAATACTTCCATTTTTGTTTATTAAAATTTGAGTTTTTGTGTGAGAAAAAATGATCACCCCAAGCTCATTGACAGATATTCCATAAACATATAACGATAACTCGTTTTATTTATAGCCATGATTCAAAATTCACAGAATTTATAAGGATGGAATAGTTTCACCAATCTCGCAAATTATAATTATTCATTAAAAATATTATCTCTTCCTGTATTAAACAATCGAATAATTTATGAAACGCTCATATTACCCTCGATTTTTTAATATCAACGGAAACTTGATTTACTCACAATCGCTATTTTCCAAGCTCACTACCTACGTTCAACAAATATAGGAAAAATAATGAAAGCCCTCTCAGATATGATCACACGCTCAGCATGAGATCACCTTAGTTGAACTCACCCTCAAATAAATAACGTACATGAGAATTCTTACCCAAAGAGGCTATTCGAATTTTTCCTGCTTACATGGATGAGCCCTCCAATGCAGAAACAAAAGCTTTTTTACCTCTATTGATGATAATAAATGCCGCAATAAATTCCGTTACTACGATGAATTTGATCATAAGAATGAGTCATGCTCCGATTCTCTCTAACTCGGTCGAAGGGCTTAAGAAAGGGTCAGGACTCGAAGGAATACCGAGGGCATGAAAATGAAGGCTTAGTTGAGCTTGCAAGCTTGCAAGCTTGAAAGGGAAAGAGCGAGACAGAATCGATTTTCTCAGGCCTGGAAATAGACGGTAGTTGTGAGTCTTTCACAAGGCCATCTCTCCAACTGATGGATGTCTGTCTCGCGTCTATTTCTTGTAAATCCTATTCAAACGTGTAAACAGACACCTATTCCAACCCCTGATCTTGCACTTGAACAATAACAGCTGACACTGTGTAAAAAAGCTGCTTCCGTTTGAGTCGGATGTGATGCGAGAGAGAAATCCTTCAATATACACTACCGATCAAAAGTTTGAGCTCACCCAAAAATTTTTTTTTCAATTTTGTGAGTTGAACTACTCGGCTCTATTTGACCCTAGAGAACTCTTCCGGAGCTCATTCTGAAGGTTTTTTCACGTACTTTAAGATGGCATTATTCATTTTCATCGCACGGGTCGGGATCTCTCCAATTTGAGCTTGGAAAAGTGTAAATTTTGACGATTTTTGAGAGAATCTTTTGGCTTGTGCCAAATTGAGCCACATGAATGTTGTAATATGGGAGTTGTGGGATATTAAAGGTACCAGTCTAGAGCTTCAAAATCCGTTTTTGAACGTTCCTCTACGCCACTTCCAGTCCGAGCTATGACACTTTCTCTGAGGGATGATTTTTCGCGAAAACTAGCACCTGTATTCAAAAATGACGAGAAAATTCACTTTGTGGGGCATATTCCAAAGGTTTGCCATTTTCTTGATCAAGATATAGATAAAAGATGGCAGAAATGATGATTATACTTCATAAAAATGCATCTCTCTATCTCTCTCGAATTGGAGTGCTAGTTTTTCCGAAAAATCTTCCCCCAGAGAAAGTGTCACAGCTCGGACTAGAAGTGGCGTAGAGGGACGTTCAAGAACGGATTTTCAAGCTCTAGACTGGTAGTTTTGTATCCCACAACTCCCATATTGAAACATTCATGTGGCTTAAATTGGCAGGAGCCTAAAGATTCTCTCAAAAATCCTTGAATTTGATACTTTTCCAAGCTCAAATTGGAAAGATCCCGATCCGTACGGATAAAAATGAATAATGCCATCTTAAAGTACGCAAAAAACCTTGAAAATGAGCTCCTGAAGAGTCCTCTACGGACGGTCAAATAGAGCCGAGTAGTTCAACTCACAAAATTGAAAAAAAAATTTTGGGTGAGCTTAAACTTTTGACCGGTAGTGTACTTATCTGTATCTCTGTCTTGTATCTTTGTCTGTTTGTATTTCAATCTTACTTCAACTCTGAATGAATTGAAGTTGACATTGCATGAGGACAGATCCATTATTTCATGAGGTGTACCTTCAATTTCGATGAAAAAATCTTGATTGAATTTATTTGCGGAAAAGGAACTCCAGTCAGCTGTGGAGTCAAATCTCACAAAACCAACAACAATTTTGGAAAACAAGCAAAATATTCTTTAAAAGAGCATTTTGGCACCGAGCTACATCCAAATGCTCAAAGATTGTGTCGCAACAAGAAATTTGCGGAAAAACAGTTGTTCGGTGTTTTTGTAAGTGTAACTGGAATCATTGGTTCAATTCTCGCTAGTTAATTACTTTCAAAAGAAATCATGATTTTGTATCACCCGCACAAGGTATACCTGGATTTGAAAGTCATTAGAATTCCATGAATAAAGAAACAAAAATCCTATTTTGGGGTAATTGGATGGGAGGCCTGATCATTGTAAGCTCGGGAAATCTTTTAGATCGTCTCGAGGATTCTAAATTAACACCGAGTTATTTTCCTTTACCCACTGTACAGGAGCTTATCGTCACGTTAGAACTAAAAAAACTCTCGAAACTTATAATGAGGGTAGGATTAAAATATTTGATCTAGTCAGAAAATGAGCAAAAATAGTAGGTTAAGCCATTGGTATTTTTGGAGGATTCTATCTTATCATATAGTTTCTTATCAAACATTTTTTTTATTGTTTCAGGCCTTATTGTACCTGATCTTGTTAATGGATCCCATAGTCAAAAAAGACTACGTTATCATATATTTTCACACAATGACGGTCAATAATAACTACCCAAGTCTACATTGGTTGAAAGAGGTCTACAACGTCCTTCCTTACAAGTAAGTTCAAGATTATTGCTTCCTCATACCAGTATAACTTCTACAAAATAAGTAAATATCAAATAAATACGACACTTGGAATCAAAGTGTAGTTCAGATCTAACATTAAAATATTTCACAGGTACAAGAAAAACTTGAAGCAGTTCTACATTGTTCACCCAACATTCTGGACAAAGGTAAAAATACACAAGAAAAACGTACTAATAGAACTAGTTTATCGGATTCGGATGTTGTCAGATAAAATCAAACTTGTTAGAAGCATTACAAGAGTCAGAGTCACATTTGAATACCATTTTTTTTCTCACAATTGTTGTTCGACTTTAGACTTCCGGAAAATCATCTTAGAGATCATAATTGCGATTGCACGTTCCAGTTTCCATAGTTTTTGTGATGTGTTAAGTTTGAATATTACGCCACATTTATATGAGACATACTTCATCAGCCACGAGCCAATGTTAGGAAAAGAATGAATAGTTTCAATTCAAATACTGTACTTAGTTGTGTATTGTCATAGTAATTTGCGCCTAGTGTACAAAATTAGATGAAAATTTCTCTCGAAACGCTGTGGGGAAAAGTATCTTTTCCGCACTGATTTTCCACTTTCTCGCACAGTTTGTCGAAAAACACAGTTCGATACCCGGGTGTAATACCTATTTTTTCACCCTTTCATCAAAATATACTTTTTCCATCATTCAAGTCGATTAATAAATTCTTATCAAATAAAATGTAGAATAATTCAAACAGTTATAAAAATTTAATAAATAACTTATTGCATTATAGATGATGACTTGGTGGTTCACAACATTCATGGCTCCAGCAATTAAACAGAAAGTTCACAGCTTACCAGGTGTTGAATATCTATACGAAATTATGTCACCGAATCAGTTAGAGGTTCCAGCTTATGTCACGGAATACGACATGACCGTAAGTAATTTTTTATATGAATAATTGAAATGAATCAGGGAACTGAAAAGTGTACTATTAAAGCGGCATTGAAACTTTCACCGGTCGATTTGGCCAGGATATACAATTTAAATTGAGATTTGAATAGTTAATAAATAGTAGTCTTTTAATATTTTTCACAATAATCACACATTTAAGGTATAGAAGAGAAGTAGGTCTGAGAATTTATTGTGAATTACTTTAGTTGATCATCATGAAAGTAATTATAGTATCAATGCGTTTCAAAATGAGTTTTTGAGGCATGTTAACCCACACCGGAATTTCCTATCTGGATAAAATTTTGATGTCGGTATAGATTTTTCAATTGAAACGAACAGTGATACCATATATTCCCTGATTTCCAACTGAATGTAATATGTTCGGTAAGAACGTCGCAGTATCATATTACCTTCATACTCTTCTTACCTGAGGCTTGATCTGGATATTTCCAGTTGTCTTAGCCACGGGAAGATTCTCAGTTACATTGAACTTTCATTAAAACCTTCCGATCGCTCTTCGCCCTCGAAATCGTATAAGTTACACAATCTCGTAACTATGTTCAGACCATGGTGCTTGTATCTTACTGGCGCTATGCATTCACTATAGGGCTCTAGCTATCAATTCAGCTCAATCTATTGTATTGAAGCGGACGTAGGAAAAATTCAGAACCAAAAGCAGTATAGCCATTTTTCTCACTTTAAATGTTCATGAGTACAATTCCTAAGTGGGGTTTTCAATATTTTGTGATAAATTTCTCATCAGTGATCATGAAAATCTACATAATACTAATATCTTCCTGAGTTGGCATCAAAGGAACAGTGTCTTAGAAATGACACTCTTGTGGTATAAACTAGAGTGATTTCACTAATTTATATAGACGTACACTTACCGTACATAATATCTGCACAAATTTGAAAAAGCTTTTTCGTTCCACAACTGCTATTTGGAATTTTGATACTAGATTCCAATTCTAAAATGTTGAGAATGAGGTTGCGATCATCAAGGTACCAAGAACGATCTGATAGAGATTGAAACAGCGGCCCAGATACAAAAACTTTTTGAGATTCGTGCAGATATTTTGTCCGGTGAGTGGTGAGTGTACATCCCAGATTCGTTTTATTGTCATTCATTTCGAATATATCAATGAAAGTGTCGACATCTACACTGGACTTTATATGCATATGAGCATTTCCTTAAAAAAATCTTCCTTCTGTTAGAACAAATATTTCTATGTTATCGTCATAACTCGAAAGCGATGTTGAATGGCGTTACTTGATTTGGCATCTTCGGAAGATGAGAAAAAAATCAACGAAAACCAACAACTAAGCCCTATTCTGGGGTATCTAGAAGTTTTTAGCCATTAAACATTGGTATGCTAAAATATCTTCTTTTTAAAAATTCCCCCTCAGAAGCTTACTTCTTATCAAGGAACTGTCAACAGAAATATCCTTTGAAGTTTTCACTTTTCACGAGGAAGGTACTTTCAAAAATCTTCTGCTTGATGTAGTTGGTGGCTGCAACAAAGCTTGGGGGAGAATTTGCAGCATCCTCTTTACCTGCCTCCACATCCTTTACGTTGCAGCTTTCGGCCCTTCTCTTCTTTGTAAGAGATTCAAATTTTTGTTTACTCGGCATTCCTTTGTCAGTCCATTTTGCTCCGAAACATAGTTTCCTTGATGTTTATTGGATTGAGAGATCACCCCACGTGACCCAATAAGTCTCACTAACCCACTCATCTCTCTATTTCCGTATTCGGGCACTCGAAGAGCGCGTAGTCTGCATTTTTCCACGAGGCATCGCACATTTGGCACGCGACGCTTTCCATCGAACCTATATTATAGAGATACTTACCGGAACAACCATGGTCGCTGAAAGCCTGGGTGAACCAGAATAGTCCAGCTCTCCGTGAGTACGCCCGATTCACTACTTGAGCTGCAGGGGTATGAGCTGATAAGTCCATGCTCCGTGCCTCCGTCTACCTTCTGATGGGGGCATGGAAATTTTACCTGCCAGCACGCGGACAGGGTTTCCTCTCGTTCCTAGTCGCCATTAAATAGCTCCTCTACGTCTCATTTTAGCACTCACGGTCGTGAGCCTCTTCATAGCTCTTCATGGAGACCGACGGGAAGCATCTCCATAAGTACGCAAGCAGTGTCATGGGAGATAGTCCTGTAGCTTCTGGGACCTTTATGCCAAGCTCGGTGATTACTGTCACAAAAACGCGATTCGTGTCATTTCGTAATCCTTACGCATATCGTCCCGCCTAGTTCCATGTTCCTTAAGGTTGATGACAAACATCCCGCTACGACACGAATCTTACGACACGACGCGACGCGACACCGCCCGACACGGCACCCAATCCATTCTTGTGAACCCGACCATCGATGGATTTGATTTATTTTCACATTACCAGTCATGATTTATGAAAATGAGTCAAATCCATCGATGGTTGAGTTTGCAGGAATAGATTTAGTGCCGTGGTGGGCGGTGTCGCATCGCGTCGTGTCGTGAGATTCATGTCGTAGCGGGTTGTCTGTCATCACCCTTATGCATGACAAGTGATCCTAGTCACACCGCTGCAACAGTAATCGCTGAGCTCGGAATAAGGTTCCTGGTGAGCCGTATCGCTACTCGGCGATGTACTGGTCCCATCCACATGTCAATATTTGTCCCACGCGCAGTCTGGCTCCACAAGGTGATGACAGATAACCCGCCACGATGCGATTCTCATGCCATTTCACGACACGACACATAATTCATTTTGGTGAACCCAACTATCGATGGATTGGATTCATTTTCACAACCCATGACTGGTTCTATCAAATCCATCGATGGTTGGCTTCATCGGAATAAATTACGTGTCGTGTCGGGAGGTGTCGTGTCGTGAAATGGCATGAAAATCGCGTCGTGGCGGGTTGTCTGTCATCACCCATATGATGCACCACGAAGGAGCTCACGGTTTTAAAGCAATGCGGTCGCTGTGCACGCTGAACTTTGTTCACAAAAAGTCTCAAAATCTTCCCTAATTTGAGCTGAATGACTAGTTATCCAGGCTTTATTATCCATCTGACTTGACCTGGATAAGGCATCAATGATGGCTAAATGATAACTCATGATTTAGCCCGAATTGCAAAAAATGTTGAGAATTTTGTGAACAAAAATGTGCCTGTTTCATTTGTTAGGAAGTACCGGCGGAAAAGTTATCCTCGTTTATCTCTAAAAATCTTGCGATTGGTGAAAAATCATGACCGCAATTCAGATGATAATAATTGGTAGACAACTCGTCTCAAACATCATATCGCCAAAATTTTGAGTTACATGTAAATGAAATATGATTTCCGGGTTGCACGGCTTTATACCGTCGCAAGACATCAGATGCATCGAGCGAGTACTCATGTACCTTCCAGTACAAGAGTCCAATAATGCCTTGAAAACTGTGTAGTAGACATGCGATCAAAATTTTCTGATGTAGAACAAAATTTAAACAATCCCGCAACCGGAGCTCTTAGAAAATAGTAGTGCCTGGAAGATTTAGGTGGTGGTTTTCAATTGTAGACATTTAATCACCCGAATTCTGACCATAAAGTTTGAGAAAAGTTTGTAGTATCATAGGTGGTGAACAGATTATGGGCACGGGTTAGAATGGTATCTCGTAGCTGAAGAAATGTAAAAAAATCGTGGCTTTGACTGTTCCCCCACGAGATCAAAATTCTATAAAGTGGGTGGGGCTTTCGAGAGTTACAAACGTGAACCTACTAGAGAATAATAATGCCAAGCAGATTTGAATACTGCTTTTGAGTTGTGAACATTCTCTCAACCAAAATCTGAATACGAAGTCAAACAAGAAGAATTTTTTAGGCGCCAAGTACTGTTTTATGCCTTATCAATCGAATATGATGATGATGATGATTAGACACCTCGATATGGAAGAAACTAAAAAAATCAATTGATATATTTTTCAGATCAACGGTCTGAGGTACTACCAGCCAGATCAATATTCGCAAGCGTCCACGTAACTACCGGCCGCAATCCTCGTCTAGGGTGAACAAATTCAGCCCTTCGTCGTCTCCAAATCTGATTTCATCCCAGTCAGCTTTAACATCAATCAGAATTTGAATAAATCAGTTCAACGACGAATAATAAGACGAGGATGCAAATGTCGACCACAAACTTTAATAAACTATAATACTAGCACCAACTTATTTGGGCATCATCGGCTCACCGCTACATCAGACATAACGAGGAATCGGCTAACAAGTGCCAAAATTTCGACATCACCATCGCAAGAACAAACCGAATCCTATATCTAATGAATCAGAAGAAATTACGACAAGAAAATCTACGATGGTAAAAAAAACTACTGTTATTACCTACTTAGCCGAGGATGAAAGGAGTCGAAAAAAAAACTGCCATCTGTGGTCGCAAAAGACGCTTTTGATCCGACGAATCAGAGACAGACTGCCTTTTGATAGGACGTCAGAATCTTGAAAAAAATATATATATATATACTTATGTATGTACGAGTGGCCAATATCATACAAGACCTCATTAACTTCCGCGATCTTGCTCTACCTCTATAATATCTTCACTTCATCTTGTAACGCGGAATCAAGCCTATCGTCGCTCAATATCTATGTATATTGTCTCGTTTCGTCTGTCCCTTATAGCTGTGAGCCTCGGAATGAAACATTTTTTCAAACCTCCATTCGGAATGGAGGAATATCTCGAAGTTGACTTATTGTATAAATACTACTGTTATTATATAGAGATATAATTTTCGATGAAAAAGGTAGATAACGGTGTATTTGATGGATGAATGTAATTTTAAAAATCTTCAAGATTAGAAAAAAAAGAGAGGGATCTTTCTCGTAATGAGTTGCATTAACTGTTGTTCTGTTTGAAAAAGTGGCCTAGATGAAAAATCTATTTCTTCGATCGTATGACGTTTTATCTGATTGTTGGAAAGCGTGAGTTAGAAAGATATATCAATACATGTTTGATTTACGTAACTTATTATTACATTCACGGCTTAAAAATGACATGCTCTAACAAAACCGTCAGGCTGTTGAATCTTACTGTTAAAATCTAACAATGTGGATAATTCACAAATCAATCGTTACGATTGTTGGAAAAATAATATCTAACTCACTAGACGCGATACGTCTGGTACACGACAGTTCAACTGTCGTGGATTGAAAAACAAAAGACTTTGTGATCAAAAAGAGGATGTCGAATCGTACACATATACACACACATACACACACACACACACACACACATTTTCATTGTAAAATACAAAAAACATTCTCGAGTCCGTACTTTTTTTTTAAACGTATGAAAATATTCATTGATCGTCTAAAATTTCAGCGCTAGTCAAACATAACTGTTGGTCGTTCAACATCACAATTATTTCTTTCCAATGGGTCTCATGAATGATCAAAAGAATCATGTCTAAATATGTATTTCAGTAACTCATAAATGTTCACTCAATTCCTGGTTATAAAATTTCAAGACATCTTTGTATAAATACACATTATAGCACTCTCGATCAAAGAAATGGGTATACAAATGATGATCCTATTTAATACCATGTCCGTTATAACGTCATGGAACTTGCATTAGAAAAAAAAACGAATTTCACAGAAAAGAGCGAACAAAATTCGAATCCCATGACATTGTTCCTCTATAATATTCTAAATTAGAGGAGTAACCCGGTATTATTTTCATTTCGAGTTATTTAGAAGTCACTTGGTATCTCTTAAGGTGAATAATTCTTTTTATTTTATAAAAAAATATTCAATAAAATTAGGGAAAAAAAAAGTTTACTTTGATATGCCACGTCAGAAGAGGTGTTCGCATTTGTATAGCTCAGGTATACGAAAGAAATTACATTTATCCATGTATAAAGTGAGTTTCTCTTTTTTTTTTTATTCTTATAAACAAGGGATAAGTTCTTTATCAGCATTTTACTTAAGAAAGAAAATTATATCGGTAAGATAGGAATCTGTGATGCCGATATTTGCATTTCACCGTCTTAAATTTTCTGTTCATCTAATAGAAAAAAAGAAAGAGTAAATCAGCGTTGTACGTAACATTAGAATTCAGAAGAAAAAAACAATCAACGCACCGTAGAAAACTAAGATATTAGGAAGAATATATTATATTCAAGAATATGTGGAATATTAATATAATAGATACCGATACTGACAATGACTAAAATCATAATATAAAAGAAAACAGATATTAGAAGGCAGCCAGCCCTATTTTTTTCAAACAAGTGAAACTCTCTAAATTTGCCTAAGAGAAGCGAGTGAACATAAAATATGATCATGTGCGTGAAATTAATATGTAGGTGCCATGATCGACTTAAATATTTTTCAGTGAGTGAAATGCTAGTTATACGCGTTAGTTGTATAGGAATTAAGAATATTCAACCAAGAGGTATGTGGGTGCACCTAATTTTGAAAAAAATTTGAAAATTTGCCGTAGTTGCAGAAGCGTATAACGAATATCAATTACATTTTTACGTAGCAATAGAATTTGAAATAGTAACTAATTGTGGAGAAAAAAAAATTTGAAGCCTGAACTAAACATCTAAAATCCAATGAGAGGCGCGCAATCATATCAATAATGTTGGAATGAGTATGGAAAAAAAAGTGAAACAGAGTATGAAATCAAAGGTGAGGAGATCCTCGAATAAATCTTTCATTGAAATCACAATTTTTCACTTTTTGACTTGTTAAATGATGCACTGATGATATTTAAAACGCCAATTCATTGTTAATGTTATACTAAATAAGTAAAATCAATTGATTCTTAATGGTAAAAATCTTGAAACTTCGGATAGTATATTCGCATAAAATATGAAAAATATTGGAAATTGTACTCATGTTATCAGTTGAACTTTGAAAATTATTACAAGTTGAAAATTAATTTGTTAATTGTATATCGATCTACCATATTTCCAAGTGTACGTGTCACAAAATGGAAGATCAACAATTTGTGCTATACACTCCTGTTATCTGTAAAAAAAAAAAAATAAAGACAAATTTTGTGTGAGTAACCTAAAACGGCGTAATAAAGTTCACAAATATCTATATTTAAAAATCGAATGTAAGAAAGAAAACTTGAAAAATAACAAATCTATACTCAAATTCAACTTGGCATAGAGCAGTGAAAAGAAAAAAATGGCTTGATTATCTATATTTCACGTCAATGAAAAATGAAATATATATATACACGTGTTACAAAAAAAAAAGAATTATGATATAATGGAGTCTATTATCATCGTCGTTGCGTATACAGAGTATAGATGCGCAGAGATAAAATGAAAAGTGTCTGATAATAATGATACCAAGAGTGATGAAAGCCTGCGAAGAGTACGGGGAAAAAAATAATGAAGAGATAATTTTTCTCGTTCTGATCTGCTTGTATAATTTTATTTTCTTATTGTGAAAAAAAAACCTAATCGATTGTTGTTATTGTATTAAAATTATCTATACCGAAAAATTATAGATGGTGTGAACCGGAATAATATTTTACTATGTGAGACTTTGCTATTCCTATAGAGAATATCAAATTAGAATGTATTTTCAGTAAAAGCGAGTTAACTGTTCGCGAGCTTTGTGCTGAAGTCTCAATGAATGTTCTGTATTTTTTTTTTTTTTTTTTTTTTTTTTTTTCAATATCATGTATTCCTGAATCATCTAAAATCATTCATCAGAGAAACGTATTTGATCATGAATTTCAAAATTCCTTTGGAGAAGAGTGTCGTTAATTCATAATGCGAAAGACTTTCTTTTCGCACTATATCTCTGCATCAATGTGATTATTTTGAAAAATTCCTAGAAAAAAAAATTACCAAATGGAAACATCTACTTTCACTCAAAAATTAATGGAAAATACCTTTTTATTGCAGCTTAATTCTACAAGTACTAGCTAGGCTCATTCATGAAATCTATAATATAATTGTATGTACAAAATCATCTCAGGTGATTATATTAATTTTTTTTGTTGCGTCAACCGATGCGTTATAATTAGATATTAAGGAAAGAATTTTGTAAACTGTTTTCTGAGACTTCGGTGCGCCTAGACTTCGTAGGCTCAAACATATTCTTAGAAAAGACAACTTCCTAATCATTCTTCATTTATAAACCATATTTAAGAAGATTTCTGGTGGAAAGATATCGTTGAAGGCGAATCTTATGACTATGTAATTCCAAATTTAGCATCAAATTCGCTCTTGCATGTAAAATTCTCACCAACTGTTTGTATGAATTATCGAACAATTAAGTCAATTTGACATTTTTAAGTAGTTTAAGTTAACTCTGCAGCTATTCTTATTTAACCACTTTACTACTCGAACCTATGATATGTATTAATCTGTTTGTATTCTTTGAGTTAAGAAAATGAATGGGGGAAAAGAATATAATTCATTCCCTTATCATAAATAGCTTTATAACGACTTCAAAAATCGGTTTCCACTCCACAGTATATAGAAAACAAAAAAAAATTCACAATACTGACATAGAAATATTCCACTTGAAGAGTTTCTGTTGATGTGAAACTCGCACATTGAGTGAAGTGATTGGCGAAGTCGACTAAGAAGTTTACGTATTCCTTCATGGTAAGCAAAGCAATAAACGTAAGAGCTTCGCCACATTATATTATCATTATCCGTCGAGGTCACTCGAAATTGTTAAAAAAAGTTTTTAGCGATCGATCATATTATAAATAAATTGACCAAATCAGTCGTTTTAATTGTGTGTATGTTTTCATTCCCTCACATATTGGAACGAGTGGGAACAATTTACCAGTTTCCCAAACTCACAAAGGACCAGTCGAACATAACTATGGAGGGACCTAATGGAGATAGAATTCAATTTGTAGTACTTATTTTTCATCCAAAAACTTACCAGCGCCAGTCCAAAGAAGAGAGCGTCCAGAGATCGAAATTGTTGAGATTTTTGAGATTAAATCTGCTCACTGCAAGAATTTGTGGAAACCAAACAAAGAAAACCAAAGGCGAGAAATAAGAATCGAAAAAAATTTTGTCCAGAGTGTTCGTCGCGGTAGTGATTTCGAATGAATAAAGATTCGAATTTCAAGTCAATCATCATCATTTATGCAAACAATGAGATCTAACTAGCAGATTTCTGTATAAAAATTTTCAAAAATATGAAGAAAATTGTGAACCTATCTTTAGGCGTCCAGTCATCTTTGAAAGACCATCTATTCTTTTTGTGTGCAGCGCAGAAGATACGGTATCTTTCAACTAGGGAGGCTTTTTTGGATCTTTGAATATCAATATAACACGTGAAAAACGGTGTGAGACCAAACAACATAATTGAGGGCTACTTTTTTCTGGAAGATCATGATATTTCACATTAAATTATGAATTTTTGGAATTTTGATATTGAGAGAACTGAGTTTTTGAAGCTTGGAATTTTTACTGTTTTTTCCTGTTTCGCTCATATAGGAGGTACATAACCTGAACAAAAATTGCAACGGGTCTCTCGATAGATTCCTTGAAGATCTTTCGAAAGCCGCCGTCTGCATATGCGTGTTCGTATCTCGCATCAAATCAGAGCTATGCGCATTTGACTGAAGAATTTTATTTACTTTTTTTTTTTTTTTTTATTGGAGATAAACGGTCCAATGGACCTTTACAGAGTTCAAATAATTGGTTTTTACGGTGAGGTGGACAACATAGTTCATATTGAAACCACCTTATAACAAAATAATAATCATAATAGTATAATAGATAGACATGTGTATATATATAAATAAGGAGATGAACAAAAATAATGAAAACAACTTTTTTTCAAGCATAAACAAAAATCTCGTTTTTGCATAATTTTTTGAACATACCTATGGAGATTGAAAAAAAAATCAAGGTTATTACCAATATTGTTAGCTAAATCACACATTCTACGTAATGGGGATGCGTGATTAAAATTTCTCTGATCAACGAAAAATAAAATATTTCGAGGTCTCAGTCTTATATTAGGTACGCGTAAACCAACCCTGCCCAACAGTTCACTTGAGTCGACATAGTTTCCCAGAATTTTATATAGATATAATAGATCTTGATATTTCCACCATGATTCTAGAGAACATATCTTAAATTTATTAGCTATTTCTGAGTAATCATGTGCGTAAGGGTGCATAGGTGTGCCAATAAAATATGAAAGGTGACGTAAGAATTTATGTTGAATAGTTGCAAGCTCCTTTATCGCACCTTTTTTTCTTGGAACCCAGATGGATGAAGCATATGTTAACTGAGATCTAACAAGTGTATGGTATAATGTGCAGAGAGTTTCAGGATCTTCAAATTGTTTTGATTTTCTGCGAATTATTGCTAGCATTCTTGATGCTTTATTTCGAATAAATTTCAAATGAGATGCAAAAGTAAGGCCTGGGTCCATGATTACTCCTAAATCACGAATTTCGCTAAGTCTTTGAATTATCATATTGTTCAAAGTATATGTGAATTCATGTTGGATACTTTTCTTACAGTAAAAAGATATAACATTACATTTTTTTATATTAAAATTCACAGAATTATCATTGCACCATTTTTGTAATGCATATATATCCTCCTGAAGCAAAAATGAATCATGTTGGTTACAAATTTTTCTATAGATCTTGAGATCATCAGCAAACAGTAAGGCATGAGAATACTTTATCACATCACTTGATCACAATACTTGATAATATTTCTCTTAAACACCACCAAAATCTCCAAGGATGCCAAATAATCATCTCATATATTAAACATCAAGGACAAAAAATCTACAAAATTACTCATGAGATACCAAAAGAATGTTTTTGGACCCCCTAGGATGTGAAAAGTTCATGTTTTGGGCCATAAATATGATTACTTGTGGTAAAAGAACAATTCGAGATATGACCATAATTCGTGGTTCGCTTTCACGCGAGAAAACAATTATAAGACAGAATCGAAACGCGATATTTGTACTTATTGTTAGTGCCCGTCAAAATCAATCGACCATGCATGGTGTCACCAAATCGACGATCGCTCCGAAATGCTTCGTCGTATGAAGATTCTGTAAGAAGCATTACAAGGATCATGAAAAAAATTATCAATTTCTGGGCTCAAACAATGTTTTCAAAATTTTCCCGTGCTGATACGATGTGGAAAATCAAAAAAAAAATCTTTCCAGATCACCTGTAATCTTGATAAGAGTTGTGTGATATCTAAAATTCCAACGGGATATTGTAGACTGTTCAAAAACCGACTAATTTGCCGTTTGAAGTTTCTTTCCTACGACCTGTTTGGTCCAAGCCAAAGAGCTTCGAGAGAAAACTATTCAATACATAGCCCGAAGAGATATACTGGATGACGCCCCGACTTTACTTACTCAGGCTCTTATTGTACCATCAAAAACCATCCCAAGAATTATTGAAATTGAAACGCATGATTCCGAAGCAAAATTATCTGAATTTCTAAATATGCTATCAGATTTCTACTTCGATTCGATCAACAGGTGCTTTTATAACTTTTTACCTCACGCATTCCAGAATAGACTTTCCAGATCACATGTAGGATATCTAATGATTTTTTTGGGGTCGTTTTTGATGTCAGAACAGAGCCTGAGCAAATAGTGTTGAAGCGTGGTCTAGTCCCTCCATAAGGGGCCAGGTAATAAAATTTTTTTTCCCCGAAGCTCGTAGCTTGGATCAGAAAGTTCGCGGAGAAGAACTTCAAATGGCAAACTTGTAGGTTTTTTAACGATCTACAACATCCCGTTGGAAAATCTGAAATTAGACAACTCTCGTTAGTATTACAGGTGATCCAATGAGGGGATACATTTCTCAATTCCCCACATCATTTATCAGCACAAAAAAGTTTTTGAAAACATTTTCAACCCCGTATATCAAGAAGTCTTTTCGTGATCTTTGAATTGCATCTCACTGAATCTTTATACAACGAGACTTCGGAGTTATCGGCGATTTGGTGACACTAAAGATGATCCATTTATTTTTTGACGGGTACTGTACTTTCAGATTATTCAACGCTTCGGATAATTTTGTCGAAGCTTATACAAAAATATGTTCTGAACAAAATTAACGATTCTCGCTTTTCGTGAACATTTTTCGAATACGGTTCTTGGTACGTGAGCCTCCTGATGAATGATTTGTAGTCCTGAATAGACCTCTTTGTGGTTTGATCGGCTTAATAAAAAAAGGAGGGTGGGGAAGATTTGTAATCCAACAGATCAGAAAATCTTTTGAGAAGTTTGCTGAGGTCAATTTGGCCGAAAATTTCAGTATTGTAACGACTCTAGAGATTTTTTGCTTTCTCTAAAGAGAAAGCTTTGTTTTCGACACAGCAAATTTTTGATCAATTTTTCCATTCAACTCAATATTTTCTTCAACATAATTCATCTTATCACAAAAGTGCTTCAACCATCTTATTCCTCTCGCCAAAATCTAACGATTGTAAGTAACACTTTTCTCCTTATAATCCTCAAAAACCCCCCAGTGACTCATCTCTCCGACCCTTTGTCTGTGTCTGTGTGTGTGTGTGTATGTGTGTTGTTTTTTTTGCGCCACGCTTTCTCTTCTACACTCCACTTTATCGATTTTTGCTTTTCTACAAGTTGTATAGAATCACTCAGAGATGAGACCAGTGATTTGCCTGGCTTCCTCTCCAAATCGAATCTGATTTAAACGTTTTTTGAGGTAAAATCGCTGAAATTGTGTACTTTCATACTAAAATATCTCTTTCTAACTTCACCTTACCCCAATTTTGATTACCTAGGCTATGGTTTTTTTGGCTCAATCTATCTTTTGGTTAATACCGAAATTCCATTCAAACTCCATCAACGTAAATTTTTATAAAAAAACCAAAATTTCCAACAAAAACAGCAATTTGAGCATGTTTAGACCTATTCTATCGAAATTCTGTTTTAACCAGATTACACGTTTTGCTAAAAAAACCTCACTTTAGGTAGCCCAAATCCCGATAACTATTTTCCTCAAAAAAATAACTCAAAATATACAAAAATATTTTTTTCAATATTCATACTTTCCTCATATCTCTCCTCTAAATTACTTCATTCAAATTTTACTCAATTAAGTCGATACTTTTTCATCGTTCTAAATCGATTGGTTGATACCGAGTTTTCTCAAAATCCGTTTTAATACATTCAAAATCCGATTTATTCCCGAAAAATCCAAATTTTTTCAAAATACTCCATTTTTATAATCCTTACACCAACTATATTAAAATTTGCCCTCAACCATACTACATATATTCCATGGAAAACCCTAGTTTAGGTCATCTGAATTCCCCTAAAAGGCAATCTCCTTATAATAACTCAAAATATTAGAAGGAAATCGCATCTAAAATTCATTTTCCGCTATTACCCACCCCCTAAACTAATATATACAAATTTTACTCAACTAAGTTTATACTTTTTCATCGTTCTAAATCGATTGGTTGATACGGAATTTTTCAAAATCCTTTTAAATACATTCAAAATCCAATTTATTCCCGAAAAATCCAAATTTTTTTTAAAAAACTTCATTTTTATGATCTTCTCACCAACTGTATCAAAATTTTCCCTCAACCAGACTACATATCTTCCATGAAAAACCCCAGTTTAGGTCATCTTAATTCCCCTAAAAGTGAATCTCGTAATAATAACCCAAAATATTAGAAGAAAATTGCAGCTAAAATTCATTTTATCCTCATATCTCCCTCTACAACTAATCTATCCACCTTTTAATGGACTAGAGAGATACTTTTCCCTCATTCTACATCGATTTGTTGGATCCAATCATTGGATTGTGAGTGTGATATGAAATGCAATTAAATTAGATTAAAAAATATAACTATTTTGTAGGAATCCCAATCATCATTTTAGAATTGGTCAGTTTTGCAAATTTCTCATTAGTTTCAGTGAACCTCTTAAACTATTTCGCTAAGAGAAAGCATTCTGCTAATCTCATTTAGCAGCGTATTCCATATCATAATTTGTGCCTAGTACTATTTACAATGACGCGATGAATGAGAATGAAAAAATGGAACTGAAATCCTGACCAAGAAAAGATGGCCCAACTGTTTTGGTGAAAATAAATGACTATAGACACTCTTTTATTAAGGGGATGTCGGAGTCTCACGGCATTAACGAAAAAACACTTTACGCAATGGTTTCTACATCAATTAAGACGATGGTGGTCGCAAATGATTCGGATTTTCTTCAAGAATCGGCCTCTGGTACAACCTATGGAAATAAAAGTCTCCCTCGCTCTTGGAGTGAACCAGGAAATGCGCGATATTGCGAGTATGATTCTCAGAGATCGCGACCTTGCACCTTAGATCGATTCTTATGACAGATGGAGACGATCGTTCTTATCATTCACACCAGAGACCGATTTCTGAAGTAATTCCGAATCTTTTGCGACCACCCCCATCTCAATCGGTGTAAAAATGATTGCATGAAGTGTTTTCTCGTTCCGCGCGAGACTCCGACATCCCCTTAATTTAATCGATAGAAATTATCCGAAATTCCGAGCAAGTGATCTGAATGAAATTGGCACGAAATCATGCAAAGTTTTTGATAGAAACTATACACCATGAATACATATCAACCACTCACTCTTTGATTGCATGCAAAATGCAGTCAAATAGACTGAACAATCGAATGAAATTGATCATATAAAACGATATTCAAAGTTTTTATCGAAATTACATGGAAAAAATTATAATCATCACTCAGCAGACCTTGGTTAATCTATCACTCGAGTTCTCGGCTAAAATTTTGTTTTCTTTAGAACGCCGAGGATTGGAACAGATCAGACTCAGAGAAGTGAGGATACAATTTTTTTCTGATATACTTTTTTATTCAAATCGAGCTTATGCTATGCCTCATAAGAAAAAACTTTTACGGTGAATAAGACGGTAGACCTTCGAATATAAAATAGAGTATAACTGCCATGTGGTGACGGAATACTTGAGGTCATTTTCAAATCTGATGACATCACGATTCAACTGTACCTCGATGTAAAATTTGCATTTCAATATTTAGCAGGGATTTCTTCCCAACTATAAAATATCAAAAATATCAAGATTGCGAAACAGTCTTCCAACAAATTTGAATGATTCCAAGTGCTACTGGTCAGAAGAATTCCGTATTCCTAAGTACTGTTCATGTCTATTTGTCATAAAATCCATACATTCTGAGTGCTTTCACTGCGTGAATAAGATTAAACATTTCAAATGCCTCTTTTCCTTATTGTCACCACTGTATCGAATTAATCAATTATTAGATTGACGTTATTGAAGACCCAAATTGAAACTTTTATATTTTGAATTGAAATGAGGATAACATTCAAATAAATCTAACCATAATCACTATCACGTCTTTGCTTACACTTATTCATCACGAAATATTACACAATGATGAAAAATTCAGAACTAAAAAAGAATGTGTCATACTCGACGCAGATAAATGAGACAATCAACTCAGTCAACCGTCACGTACATATATTCGAACTGTGACAATTCCAGAGATAAACTAGATTCGTGGCACATTTATAACTCATACATATAGTGAATCACAGCAGTCCAAATGATGCATTAGAGCTAAAAATTTCCAAATTTCTTACACAAAGTCTACCACAATTTCTGTCAATGATAAAAAAAAAAGTACGCACACTACATCAAAAACAAATATATCACTAATTTTTTTGAATCTCGAATCCCCAAAACCTGAACGAATCAGCCTCACCTACACAAAATAAAAATTCACAAATCGGAGAGTACAAAAATCTTGAGAATCTCGATAACGCATTTTATCCAAGAGAAACATGCGATCACCTGACCATCATAACATATATATATCAGGTATAAAGTCTGTAAGATACAAACCACATATGCAGACGCTCAAAAGTGAATGCGCATATATACGCAACAAACGGTATATGAGATCGGCAATCGACCTCGAACCACTCTGAAAAAAAAAACCAGCTCCTGTGAAAAGATTATTACAGGTACCATACCATGTACCAGAGGAAATAATTTGCCTTCGTTTGGGAGGATATGTTGTACTCTTCTTGGTGAAAGTATACTTTTATTATTCTTACACAGTGAGCGCAAAAGCTTCTCTGCTTCTCTCGACTCGGTCATAACGCAATGAACCGGCAAACAGACAAGAGTGTTACAATGTGTATATAGAGAGAGAGCTTTAGTGACAGTGATTACATCTATGCTGTAAACATATTATTGTGTGAGAGCTTATACGAAATTAGAGAGAGAGGGACACTTTTCCTCTCAAGGAAATGCCTCCGATTGGTTCTGCCTATTATCATCAATCATTACCTCTTCTCCGTGGTGGTGTTGGTGGTGGTGGTTGAGAATTCCATGAGGCATATCATCATCATCATCATCACCGGCTTTGAGCTAAAACTCAGCTGACTTGACGGATTAGTTTTGGTAATCTCTTGAAAGGAGATACTACTAAAACAGCTTTTGTCTAAAGTGCTTGTTTTGATATCTTGATAAACTCGTTTTGTAGTGATTTGGTGCTGTGATCTTTTTGTTCGATTGTGTGACATCATTTTAAATTTTATGTGATTTGAAATTATTATTGTGTTTAGTGAGTTTGAAATTAATAAGTGTGTGTATGTGTGGCTACGGGGTCGATAAATCGGATCAAGATAAACATCAATGAAGGCTTGATAGTTTCAAGATACTGGTTACATCGAGTAAGTTCTGAAAATCCATTTCGTCAATATTCTTGAATTTTTAGAATATTTTTGGCTGTTGCTCGTGTCAAGTATTTCTTTTTTTTTTTTCTTTCATTCAACAATTTATGAGATAACAGGGGCCCCTCAAGATCCGCGAAATTCGTTGACGCAATGAAGCTCAAATCTGAAGTAGATTTCAAAGATTGTTCCCAAGATAGTAGCTTTTTGGTTTATCGGTGGACTTAGCAAGGAAGATAATTCATATCAATAAAATCAATTCTTGCTTATCAGTATACGAGGAGAGATTTTGACAAAATACAGATCTTTCGTGCAAGAAATTATGAAACATTAAAATGATGTCCGTCTCAGAATATTCACTTGTAAGTTAATTCTGTGATTATTTAGATTGAGCCAACTCTTGATGACATCGATACCGTAATTTTTCCATTGCACTTAGTAATTTGTCAGATCAAATATATTTTTTTCACAAAATAATCATCAAAAAATTGGATCGACTCTAATATCTTTAGTTGAGTCAAAATCGTATCGTAAAATTTTTCAATACCCGCCTAAACCATTTTTGCGCTATTAAGTATGTCAGAGTACAAGAGTGTAGAAATGAGTGGAAGAATTATTGCAGAAGTTGAATAAACTTTAAAAGTGAACAATCGCGGACCGATGTAGGTATTTTAAATCTTTTTTCGCGCGTTTTCTATTAGCAGTGTACGGGAAAGAACTTTTTACATAAGCAGATTGTTTAAACTTTCACTTGGGATTGTTTAGGATAATTATCCAACGATCGCATCTTTGAAAACTGTTCAAGAATGATAATCGAAAAAAAGCAAAAATTTGTATAAGAATTCTGCAATTTATTGATCCACTAGTAGTCCGCTCGGATTCTCACTCTAATCAAACATCACGTTCATCAAGTCACGATGACATTCTTATTAATTATCCAAACTGTAATAGTCCACAAAAAAATTCAAATATTTCATGACTAATTGTGTTCACTGCACTTCTAACTCTCGTGCTTCATCCAAACTGAAAAATTTTTCAAATAATATTTTGAAAAAATACCTAAGATGTGTAATATTAAATGATAGAATTTCGTGGTTAATCTTTGATTACAGCTGAGGTTCAAAACATGCCTTATTGAAAAAACTCGATATTGCTTACGTAATCGATCTCTGCGGCCGTGACTGATAGTTTCCATACTAGTTTCTTTTTTTTTTTTTTTCATTCCCACGCATTCGAGATGCGATTGGTATAGAGATAAAATCTCATTAATTCTCATCCAACATAGCAACCTCTTACAAGACACTAAATTAAATCTATCTTCGAATTGAAAATCATTATGTCAATAAACTTCGACCATGCAAGTGACCATAAGAAGCTAAATTATCCAAGATTAATAGTCATTCGAGTAATTCTGTAACAAAATTTTCCATGTAACAAATAATGAAAACAGTCCATGATAACATAGTTTTCAAGCCATCATTAGTGACGTACTTTCATTTTTTTCAGTCTGACCACCGGAATTTTGAGTGGTAATCAACTTACTGCAATGGTGACGCATTTCATAACTCATATAAGTGAGAATTCATACTCGTCCATCTCTTTACGTGAATTTACTTATTCAATTTGTATTTACATTGGTTATATCATACCGTAACCATTTTCTAGAATTTGAATTCCCACATTTTCTATAGCAAACCGAAAATGATATAGTCGTCGGTATATCATTATCTCAAATGAAAGGAAAAATCAATAACTATTTGAGATAAAAGCTGTCCATTACACTATTCATCACTTCTCGTGTGGAATATGTCGAAAGTAATGAGTAAAAGTTTCCACGGAAGATGATGACAGGTAAATTGTGTCATGAATGCCTGCCTTTCCGATAAATGTCTTCCATTTTTATGCTAGATACTTAATTTTGAGAAAACTAGTAGTTCAAATTCAAAATCGACATCATTCGGCATAAAACAAGTGAGTAGGCTACGATTGGATGTGCATGATTCACACTGCATCAGGGAGCCGAGTCCGCGGGAAAATTGAATCACAAAATCAGATTCAAGTATTTTTATACATCCAACTCTCGAAAAATATTCCATAATGATTCCACCGAACGAATGTATATCTTTACTCAGTAGCAACTCTATTTTTCTGTGACAAACGCTTCAAGCTGGTGAGTGTTGGGAGATTCCATGGGAATACCACCACTCGATAAGAAGATTCAGATATTGTCAAAGTTTTTCCCTTACATTTATCTTGCCGATATGAGTTTAAACTCAGTTCAAGAACTACTTTTTACTGAGGAGTAGTTTCGTGAACAAGAATTTTCAACAAGATGATCGTTGTTGTTTTATTATTCAAATGAGTTCTAATTTCTAATCAAAATAATAGCAAAGCCCCAAAAACTAGTCATGTCTCCACTGCTATCTAATATGAGCTGAACCTCAAAAAAAATGCACAAACATCCGACCAAGAATCATAATTGATTGTATGAAATTCAATTTCAGATCTCCATTCTGGTCATGGAATTTCCAAGAATGTGCGATTGGGCTCCCAGCTAGTTCTAACATCGACATCTCTTCATAGTACAACACTAAATCCATCACTCAACAGTCACATCTAAGTCAAGGCTAAGTGAAAAAAAAAAAAAAATGAAGCTGTTCGGTGTAGAATTTGCTCCATTATGGATACCATTGGAACGCAGATTACAGACACTTTCAGCTGCCATGTGGATATTAATTGGTGCATTCGGTCCAATGGTCTCATGGCTTATAGCAATTAGCGTTTTATTGTTCAGTGCAAATTGGCTTAGGCTACTCATGTTTGGTTATCTGGTCTTTGTCTATCTTGATAGAGATGTTCGGTTACGTGGTGGACGAGGGTGAGTATTTTTTTTGTTCTAAGTTCCAAAGGAATAAAGTCTTTTATACTTATACATCAGAATGGTTTTGAAAGTTTGATGCGTCAATGTCAAGTATTCTGGTGAGACCGCATTTTTCCAAACATTCTGATTTATGAGAATTTGGTGACACACAATCCGATTTCTGCTGGCTCTTGTTATATTTTCAATGTCGAGATTTGACATGATTCATTCTACATTCCAATAATCTAATTCAGTAGCTCTTGAGTGATTTTTCAAGTTTTCTCTGTCATTTTTCATTTTAAAGGTCACGGCTATTGAATAAAGAAGGAGATCTTGATGAGAACATTGACATTGTCGCCATTGATGCTAAAAATATAAAAACTTGTCCAACATAATTTGGTACATTTTTATTTATTTGAATTTTTATTTAATCCTAATCTCACCGATATTACTTCACATCAATTTGATACGGTGTTATCATGCCTCGAATTCTACACACAGATTATCAGATGGGTTCAATTCGAACGCCTCTGCCTGTAAAAAGAACGTTCAATATTTTGCTCAAAGCAAGGTTCCTTACACGACAAAATTCAGTAACAGGGCTGGAAGAGATATAAAAAAAATGTCTGGTCCTTTCTAGAAGAGCTTAACAATTTTATCCACAAATATATCGCAATTTTTACTGACACAGCAAAAAAATTACTCGTGCAATCAAATTATCTCCTCAATTCTACGTATCGAGAAATAATTGCCGGCTACTCAACGCAGACTGGTCTAAAAAAAAATTAATCATTTTCTTTCAGCAAGTGGTTCACGTTGCCGTGCAGAAATTCGTCATGGTGGCATTACTATTGCGGCTACTTTCCCATTAAACTCGTAAAAACAGTCGATCTCGATCCTTCAAGAAACTATCTATTTTGCGCATTTCCACATGGATTACTGGCAAGTGGTGTTACCGGTGCTTTCGCTACAAATGGTGCCGATTGTGCAAAAATATTTCCAGGACTGGACTTCAGAGTCTTGACTTTGGATCAACATTTTCTCACTCCTTTTTTGAGAGAGTACATTCTTTCTCATGGTGAGTTTTGTATCGTTGTACAAAAAGTAAAAGCGTGCAGATTAGGGTCAAAAGATGATATAAAAATCTGTCAAGGATGTTGAATTCCTATGTCAAGAGGACCCATCATCACAGTATGAGATATTTTTTTAAACACGAAGGCAAACTTCATCATTGAATTTTATTTTCTACATCGGGTTATTGATAGATTTGACAGTAACAAAATTCAATCTGAAATCGAAGCATTACGCTTGTAGAAATGCAGTAGGAACTCTCTAACTCGAATCTCAACAGACCCGGCGAAAAATTCGAGTCATGGAGTTTTTCGAGCTGAGGAGTTTTTCGGAATGACTCCCGATATATGGTGTCCTCGGTAAAGTGTACTCTAAAATTAATCTACCCCAGCCAACTTATCAAATCGTAATATATTGGATCAAACGGATTTTAAAAAATATTCCAAATATTTTCAATCGCAGTTATCACATAAAATCATTCATTCATGTTTGATGTTATGAAGATTGTAGTTTCATACGATCGAAAGCATTCTCTAACCTAGACAGAGCTAATAATATCTTTTTCTCGGTCCCTCCTTCAAATATCATGTTTGGAGTGCCGATCTTTAATACAATATCTTGTTCAGTAGAATTTGATGATTTGAGTTCTTTGATAATTTTGAATTTCTCCGCTATAGAGTACGAAGTTGTCGCTTCGATTGTGCCATTGTGGTCGTCGATGGATCACTGGCACGTTCACATAATAATGAATTCGAGACTTTTCAAACAGGGGATTTCGAAATAGGGAGTTTTTCGCTCGAATCATAGGCAAAAATCGATAAAATTTTCGAGTTAAAGAGTTTTTGCCGGCGACATTTTTTTTCGACTTTAGGGGATTTTTCGGGTTAGGTAGTTTCGAAATAGAGATTTTCTACTGTATGACCATTTTCTCTGAACACCTATAGCCATTAGAAATGCGACTTGGCCAGTTACTGACCAAAAAATGTTCACGATTTCTACCAGAGTTATTATAATACCCTAGTACGAATCGTGATTAAACGATCTCTAAGCGTAAATCGTTAATCCATCTTCTAGGTGCATGCAGCTGTGATGAGCAAAGTATAAACTATCTATTGTCAACAAAACCAACGGAAAAGGATGGACCTACAAAAGATCCAGTTCAAGGCCGAGCTGTTGTAATTATAGTTGGAGGAGCTGCAGAGGCATTCAAGTGTAAACCACGCACATACAAAATCCTTCTCAAAAGAAGAAAAGGCTTCATTAGACTGGCACTCAAAAATGGGTAAGATCGAAATAAGATGTAGTATTCCAGGTAGTAAATTCATTAACGAATTTTCTGCGATCATAAATATTTTTATGAATTTTTAATTTATATGCAGATCTCCTCTGGTACCTGTTTTCTCATTTGGAGAGACCGATCTTTATGATCAAGTCGATAATCCTGAAGGCTCTAAATTACGGGCTGTACAAGAATTCATAAAAAAACATACCGGAATAGCACCAGTAGTTCCTATCGGAAGAGGATTTTTTCAATACACATTTGGGTTAATCCCTCAAAGGAGTCCCATTCACGTAGTTGGTGAGTTCTTTAAAAAAAAAAATAATTCGGAAACAAGTTATTTTTACAAAGTGAGTCCGATGTAGGGCGAAAATCTAAGAAATTCTTTGATATTTTCAGTTGGATCGCCAATGGAAGTGCCTAGAATACCGAATCCAACAAAAGAACAGATCGAAAAGTATCACGCTAAATTTACGGAGAAACTAACAGAGCTATTTGAGGAGCACAAAAGTAAATACTTGGAGGATCATGAAAAAATTACACTTATGTTGGAAGATTGAGGGTTCGGGCCTAATACAATCCTATCATTTTTAAGGACAATCAAGAATTTACTTAATTTTTTTTTAATTATCAAATCTAGTCGCTACATTACTTCTGTCATGATTAGCAGTTGCAATTGATTCTGTAGATTGGATCACTTTTTAGATCGTAAAAGCTAAAAAGAATATGTGTGGCATATGTTCATAAAGTAGTTGGTCACCTTGTTACTTCTCATTGGTTGTGAGTATACGAATTTTTTAAATATGTGTCAGTGAATCGGGTGTTTGTTTTATACACATTAGTAATTTTAGCTCAATACATCGATGAGTGTACATAACTATTCAAAATTCTTGTACATAAACTATTAGATATTAATAAAATTTTAATTACGAAAATTTTGTTCCACTTGTCCAAGGATCATACATTGATGATCACTTTGCGAATGAACGGTCACATGCTATTTGAAAAAGCTTTGACTTTCAGTTGATGAAAAAAATCTCATATACATTTCTGTAAAAGTAAGTTACGATTACTTTGCTATGGTGTTCTGGCTCGAAAACCAATTTTTTTAACAAATTTTATTTGGCTCTGAGGTACTATAATATCATGAAAGATAGATAAGTTTTTGTGGGATTAGCTTTTCAGCATTCCAAATTTTCTGTCAAAAAAGTTCAGAAGGATGGGTAGGAATCTTACAATTTTAAAGTAGCCTGTAAGAATTATCTTGCTCGTATTGACGGCTACACTATAATTCTCACACTAGAAAATCAACAATCGAAGAGAGAATTTTTCGATTCAAAGAATCGATTGGTGTGGAAGAATGGGAAGAAATCTATGATAATTGTGGGATATTTTTGAATTTATTATGAGTAAGAGGGTTCATAGACACGAAGATTGATATGAACTCTCATCGGAACAAAAAATTGAAATCAAGATCTTGAATGACTTCATACCTTCAGTGGAATGAATCTGCCAAAAAAAGATATATCCGATTACGGGACACTTTTTCCTAAAATTATGCGAATTTCATTAACTGATACAGTAATTTCATTGATATACACTATTAAACGAATACAAGGTAAATAAAGGACTTATGAATAATGATAATCAGCAAGTCCATGTAATGAATGCTAAAACTTTGTTGCAAGGAAGTGAGTCAATATAGCGAATGATTTCCTAAAATCAAAAACAATTTTTACTGTGTAGCACTAAATCAATTTTTCTGAAATCATGAGAGTCATCATCATTCAGAGAAACTGGTACTAGTTTAGAGGAACACACAAAAACTTAGAGGTGGTTAATATTTTCGATGAATGGTTTCAGAATCTAGTGTATCTGACCACTCATTATTATACATTCAGTACCCTAGTGTAAATGAAGATATATTATCAAAAAATTTTATTGAATCAAGCATCTTTAGTAGTCATACGTCGATTCATTATTTTTAGAGACTTACGCCAGTAAGCAACAATTAAAATGAAGAAAATTTATTGCAAGTACGTTGTTTTGAATTTTAGAAATCGTGAAGCTAAATATCGTAATACAGATTAGGTATCATAGAAACAAAATTGTCTTATTATATAGTCAAAATATAATACAATATGGCTGCCAATAAATGGTAGAATTCATTTTACAGGAAATACAAAAAATCTTTTCAGTAATTAAAATAGCCAATAAAATTATATATGCATTATAATTATAACATAGTTTGGCAAGGTTCACTATGTGTTGGTGATCGTCAAGGCAGTTACTGCAGCCAATACTGCTGTTCCAGCACAAATAGCTACTCTTTTCAATAGCTGAAACCAATCAAAATTTTAGATATCGATCAGTGATCAATATTTTTAAAACTATTTATTAGTTACCTTATCTTGCCAAGCTTTATTCTTGATACAATCTTGGTAGCCCATTCTTGAAAATGTGACACTACTGTATAAAGGTATCCAAGTATCATTGAATAACCAATGAAGTGTGGTGTCTAAATATTTACGAAACATGAATGATTTCTTGGTCACTAGATCACGCATCTGTAAAATGAATTAGTTCATTACTCTACACGAAATACCGCGAAATACAGGTGACGTGGGTGATTAAAATTGGAGATTCGGAATAATTGTTTGACAAGGTTGAAGTGGTGGAGAAATAACCGTTGCAAATATCAAAAAAAATTTCAACAAAACTTACCTCAACGTAATTGTACATAGCCAAATCGCAAATAGCGTGGCAATCGTCACATCGTGAATTGGAAAATTCCGGTAGAATCTTTTCCAAATTTCCATTGTGAGTTTCGAATAGTTTATCTAATATCAATACGTCCTCAAAACCCTGCAATACGATTATACTTATTATCATACTTCTCGGGTCGAGTAGATCAGATAATAGAAAAATTATAATCAAGAAGAGCTATGCGACACATTTGCTGCTAACAGAATTTCCTTACAGATGAATCTTATATTTACTAGTGACCGTAAACCATCTTGATTAGTGCATATTGAAATTTCGAGTGCCAAATAATGGTCAATTTTTCTGGATGAGTGTAAAAATGAAACGAACTATGAAAATTTCACTCATGGATTAACTGTATGGTCTGAAATATAACAGTTCACAAAAATCTAGTCGTAGATTCACTGACAAGGGGAGTCCGGAGTCTCCGGGTCCTGAATTCTCACCAAAATTTTCTCACAGTTTCGTACCACCTAGAATATGAAGAATCTCAAGCAACTCTGTCAAAGCATGGGCCTTCTGTTCTGAGCTACAGCCAGAAACGTCAACATTGCTAGTATATCTATATATATCACTTTTCAACACGGGCCTATATGGGCAATGCTAATGTCGTAGGCTGTAGCTCTGAACGGGAGGCCCATTTGACAGAGTTGCTTTGGGTTCTTCATATTCTAGGTGGTACAAAACTGTAAAAAAATTTTGGTGAGATTTCAGGACCCGGAGACTCCGGACTCCCCTTGTGAGTAGAAATGATCGATGAAAATACAACAAATGTGCCCCATTAATGAGAAGAATCACATGTGCACGAAATATTGGCAACTTACGGCATTCATTCCTTGAGCGTAGAATGGGACCATAGCGTGTGCTGCGTCTCCAAGAATTAGTACCTTACTTCCCACGTGATATGGTTTGCACTTCAGGATATGGAAAACAATTAATAATCAGGATCAAAATGAATTGAATTTTGTGAAATGCATCAATAATTGATAACATTGTTCTAAGTCAAAAGAGTTTTTCATCATTCTAACCTAAAAAAGCCGCATTCAAATGCGGTTTTAGGGTTCTCATGATGAAAAATCATTATTGCCCTGTGCTCGCAGGCCCATTTCGGGCGCGGAGGACTTATTTCCCTCGCTTCGCTCGGGAAATAAACTGTCCTAGCGCCCGAACTGGGCGTACGCGCCCAGGGTAATAATGTACTATTCTGATCAGAAAAGGTGGAAATCCTTTCTAACTTATTTTGAGGTGCTGAACATGAATTCGAACTCAGAACAGCAACCTGTTAGCCTTTTTCAAGTTATTGCCATATTCATGGGTTACAAAAATGCCTGGGTAGGGATTTCTGCGTTTGAGGCAAATTGAGACCTTTTACAGCAAAGCTTGGAGCGAGGTTGTTTTTGCGATCAAATTTCTCACCCAAGACGTATTCGTTGTGAATTTTTCACCCTCTGGGAAGCTAGAATAAAACCCTAGATTCGCGTAAGCCCCCTAGAGAGAGACTTCCCTCATTGACGAAAATGGTGACGATTTGATTGAATTCTCCGTCGAATTTAATGGAGGAAACGAGGTTTTCACAACATTTCGGCTTCCCGGGAAAGCTGACAGGCTACGCGAGCGAAAAATCATCCATACGAGGCTCCGTATCATCATAGATGGATAGATAGATAGATAGAAATATATTTATTGGAGTCTTGGGGTACTGTTGACCCTGACTCTAGTTGATAAATTACAGTAGTGATTGACAAATAGTAACGATTTGTGAAGGCTTCAATGACATGATATGTGGTGACATTACAAATAGATGAGTAGAAGCTGAGTAGGTTCTATACTAGGAAATCAGCGTCCAGCGTTAAGGCCGAAACGTGAGAAAATCATTTAGATTGGAACATATGGTGAATTTGATGTATATATAACAGTGATGCCGTATAATTTTAGTTTTTTTCTTGATGGTTTCAGTTCTGCCTTTCATCTCTGTCACCTGGCATCGCTTGAAATTGTCAAGAGAAATACGTTTTCGGTGTGAAATTTAATGTAGAATTTGATCGCGTCCTTAGTTTTGAGCTACCTAGTCACTATTTTGGTCTATGATGAGAATACCCCGGTCAGGGAATTTTAGCCCATCTAGGATTTTTTTCTAGCTTCCTAATAGAGGATACAAAAATTTTCGAAAATGACTCTTCGACTTGGAATTTGAAGGCAAAAACGATCCCGCTGTTAGTATGGCTGTGAAAGGTCTCAATTTGTTTCTAAATACAAAAAACTCATACCTACGTATTTTTGTAATCCATAATTCTGACGTAGCCAGACTAGAGGGAGTAAATCCATTGCTGGTGAAATTTGGAAAATGTAGCTCCAATACTATTCTCTGAGTATCTTATGAGAATCCTTCCACACCGCATTACTCATAAAACTTATCAATCATTTAGTGTGAGACACGGACCGAAAAATGTTCAATGCATCCGTAGAAACCCGTTATGAGTGGGCGTAAGTTTCTTGTTTTCAGGAAAGATTTACACCCTCTGTTCTGGGATCTACAGAAACATGGCCTTAACTCAAAAATAGCCATAGAAGGTTGCTCTCCTGAGTACAGATCCGTGCCCAGCAGCTCAGAATACGTGAAAGATGACTTTTTCCTTATCTGATCAAGATACTTTTTTTGTGGGGCTATATATCTACTGAATTATATTGTTATTGGAATAATTCAGATAACGATTGATTTTCACCAACACCTCACAAACGGTTCAGATGGATGGGATAAATACTCGTCGCATATTCATTTCAAAATTCTTCTTCCTACTGTAGGATAGGTGACGGATTATGAAGTTAAGTCAATTTTATTGAGTTCACCAGTTTGATTTCCCTAGATCCATATTCAGAATTGGAGACTTTTGGAATAACGATTAAAGAGATGATATTGAAAAAGATAACTCCACTTTAACGAATTATTGACTTGAGCAGCTGCAAGATGGAAAACCAAAACATTTTAGAACGGCAGAGGTAAGATCTTGAGAACTGCTTGCATCAACTGTATGAGTCGATCGTTGAAAAAGATTAATTATCGGATGGAATGCTACCTCAGTACCTTGATTGATATAAGAGTTTTCGGCGAAGTTTCAAAGAAGTCTGCCACCAACTTTTCTTCGCCGATCATCTGCAAGGCATCCGGAAATTGATCTTTGAAAAATTGAACCAGACGCTCGCGCGTGTCGAGAGATTCAAGAATTTTGAACGGTGCGAATATGTTTCCAGTAAATGTGTAGTCCGGGTTGGGTAGAGCTATCATCATGAAATCACCACGTGGCCAGATGTGGAGATGATCACCGCTGAAGATATACTGAAAACATAACATAGAATTCTTATGATTGTGAAAAAATACAAATTGGTATATTCATAGTCGATTGCACATTTACCAGAAGACTGGACTAGTGAACACTAGTGGGATCGTATTATAAAATTGCCGTGATGAACAATGCCTAACCTGTAGTTTTCGTCACCCTATATAAGGCTATTGAATATGATACACACATCTGGATTGTAACTCTTCAATATTTTTGGATAGTCTAAGTGTGACACACAGGCTGAATTCACCGACCTCAAATATCAATGTAAATAAGTTCATTATTGAAACTAGAAGATTGTATAATCGAATCAAAGTTCTATCTTCTCACACATTTCTATCACTATCTGCTGGGTCCCGTCACACATTGGTGTTATTGGTAACGAAAGAGCTGATGTGCTTGCTAAACAAGCAACTTAATTCCCTAAATGGACTCGTCATTCTTCCTTTCGCAGATCTCCAAGTGTATCATAAAAAACCGGCACATGAAGAAACTTGTGCAGTTACAGAAGAACAAGGGTAGATAACCGGGAAATTATATTTTGGATTGAGTTACAACAAAAAAACGAAGCCGTGGTTCTCTCAAGAAAATTCTCCGCGAGAAACTATCTCCACCTACCATTGCAAAGTGAAAATCTAATCTCTCTTCCGAATGTGAAAGGATGTCAATACATTGTTCAATTCTTGAGATCTTGTGAAAAATCAGTCTCGTCAAAGTGTAACTAGGTGAGTCCGTGCTTGCGGACCGAACAAGGCGAAGATAACTTAGGGACAAGTCGTACGATTGCTCAGAGAGTTCGAATTATCACAATAAGGAACCCAGTTTTGGGATCGAAATGTCTCGTTGACCAGATGGCGATTTTCTTGTGTATTTTCCGGTTCAGAAAATGAGTTCACAATCCTTTGTAAATGGCATAACTCCTTGTTAGATGAATATTACCTGTTTCCTTTCAGGTTCTCTTGACTCAGACAAAAATTCCGACGTGGAAGCTCAAAGTGGGAGCCCTAGATTGTGTACATACGGCTATTTTTCGCCGGCAACATTTGGATACCACACGCACACGAAAGTTTTCCCTCGTTATTTCCAAACTGCAAAGTTCATCGCTCAGACGGTCACTAGTTTTCATGTGAATACAGAGACTCGATTAAGGCAGATGAAGGACTAGCGCGGGGACTTATCATCCATTTACACCCAACAAGATTTATCATGATCGTCACATTATGTCGACATCCGGTGCTAAGAAGTTGAGATTCTGGTAGCGAGCAAAACTTGTCGCCATTTGGTGGTGTGAGACCGAAACATGTACCTTGGGATTGGTGTAGCGCAGCGAAGATTAGCGAAAGGAGATGCCGAGTACGGAATAAGGCTATGGCTATAACGTATCTTTGCACATAATCTCGATCAAATAACTGTGAGTCAATGAATTTGCATAAATCCGGAGACATGTAGATGACGGCAGATGCACTCTTCGGTATGCCCCGAACATGTCTGCAAAATTTGGTGAAGATCGGTTCGGTAGTTTCTTCAAATGAAGGAGTGAAAAAGCAGGTTTGAGTCGCGATAAAGATAGGGGCTTCGCCCTAATAATATGTATTATGAATCATGTATAGCTGAATAGTCCGCATATGCTTTAAATGAAATAATAAAGTGAAAAACCTGTAGTTTTCATGGTATACACAGAAAGATCGGTTTATGTTTTGCATTTTGTGAATTGAGAGAGAGTTTTGTAGGCCTAAGATAAACACTTTAGAGAAGTGAAATTTCGATGAGATGTTGCTGAGTAAGTTCAACAGATTGATATCCATTAAAGATGCCTATGCCACAATCACTACTCTGCGGTTCCATCCCACAGTCGTATCTACAAGTTCGAGCCCTGTAAGATGGCGTTGAAGTTAGCTCTCTGTGGGCTACATAATACCTCACATGCGCAATAGATGGATGACAGATCCAGCTCCTTTCCCGCAATCGACGGCAAAAAGACCTCGATTAGTATATCAGAGCGGATCAGTGCTTCATCGCCAAGCGTCCAGGGCGCCACCTGCAACTCCAGCCCTGCTGATGAGTCCGGTTACGACGAACCAGGTTGCAGGTGGGGGACGAAACGCATAGAGTCATTCATTAGTAGGGGTAAGCCATCAGCTTATTCCTAAATGTCTAACAAGGAGAGGCCAGGGAGTGCGGGTCACGGATTCGTCTGAAACTCTGGGAATAGTCTCCTTTTAGCACCAAAAGATGATACCCAAAACCGCAATGTCTAACGCTCAAGCGTTTCCGAGCTACAGAACCCAACCCGTGCATTACAGTATATCTATATATACCATTTTCCCACATATATAGATATACTGTAATGCATGGGTTATGGCCTGTAGCTCAAAAACGCTTGAGCGTTAGACTCTGCGGTTTTGGGTATCATCTTTTGGTGCTAAGAGGAGACTATTCCCAGAGTTTCAGCCGAATCCGTGACCCGCACTCCCTGGCCTCTCCTTGTAAGGTAGGAAAAGTCACGTGATATGCAGGAGGCAAGTTCAAAAATTTAAACAAACTTGGCATAAAGTTTTTTAAACAACGGAGAGTGATGAAATCGTTAAAGTTTACGTGTTTGAGTTGATGAATGATTTAGAGGAATATAATAAATCGGGTTGTAGACCGAGTACCAGACCGTTCTGTGATGGCTTGTTTACTGTTTACTTTTACCCATGGAGACTAGAGAGACTTTTACCTTAGAGAGTACGTTTCTTTTCCCCGCCGCTAGATGTGCCACTTTCGCTCGAACGTGCGGATACACCTGGGGACTTCTATGAGACTAGGGAGGGTGGAGAAAACTTCTTCTCTACCCTCCCTATCTGAGACTATAGCGAAAAAACGGCCGCTAGGGCCGCTGAGGTGCAACACATGCAGTTCTGCCATCCGTGTTGTCAGCGAGGGTTCCCGCATACTCTCTCACGCAGATACAGACTAGCACACACCGACGTACACGGACAGCAAAATCCGTGGGTTTAGGAGCTTATCCTGCCATCAGCGCCGCCCTGGTGGACGTTTTTTCGCCATGGCCTCATATAGGAAGCTCCGCGCTCTTAGTAAAGCCCGAAAGATCAGCACAACGACCACGCAACTTAAGGGGCGGCTTACGACTAGCCGTGGTCAATGCCGTTTAATACGGCTAGTATTGCTGACCCAAAAGCAACTGTGCAGATCTGAAGCCATGAACCTTGTGCGTAGCAATTTCAAAACCCAAATCGAAGTAGCTATGGGGAAACCCTTTTGTGAACTCCCTATTGACATCATGAACCCGTACATTGACAGACGAGATTTATACTATCACAAGGACAATAATTTGATCTTAGCTGCAAAAAATATAGAAAATCCAGAGGAGATGTCCTTTGACGAAGACGAAAACGAAAGCGCCACGACAACAGAAGACGCGAGCAAAACACCGAAACCGCATTTCACGAAACCTTTAGGCAACGGATATTCGAAAACATACAATAATGACTCATCATCGGACGAGGACGGGAGAGGGATTAGCGAAGAGGCAACGACTCGTAAATCACAACATGAAAAACCTCACTACCCACCTCTGACACGAAGCGCGCGCGCTCACGCAGACCAAGTTCAAATCCAAGCAGAGCTGATCCGAAAACTCAGCAGCAATTATTCTTTCAACCACATGACCCGAACACAACAAAAAATTTGCCTCCGTAATGAACAAAAGAAAATTAGAAGAAATTCCGCTGACACACATTACACAAATGAAACCCGAAGGAAAAGGAGCAGACTCAATGATCGATATGAGAAAATTTCGACAGAATATGAAAACATCAACTCACTTATTGCTACTCAAACCAACGAATTCAGTGAAAAGCCCGTCAAGGACTAACAATCAAACTCAATCAACGCCGGCATCTTTAGCTCTATCTTTTTCACTACTTGTAAAATCAACCTTTCCTACTCTGTGTTCATATGACAAAGCAAACAACCGTTTGCTACTGGAACTTAAGGGGCATCAAAGAGAAATGGCCTGAAATCCAAAAATTTCTATTAGAGCTGGATATTCTATGTGTCTCGGAAACCCTTTCTGATGAAAACGACATTATAGAAAATACCCCATTCCACAACTATATACATGCGCCGAGAACAAATCAAATCAAAGAGAATGGCGGTGGTCTCATTGTATTTATAAACAAGAAAATTCAATATGAAAGAATATTTTTCAACAATTTCCCGAAAGGTGTAGAATACATTTGCCTATCAGTCCCACATGATAATGCCGAATACCACCTATTATTCATGTATAATCCACCCTACAATGTACTTAGCCAAAACCAATTTTCAAAAATTCTAAGCTTCAGTAAAGATAACGGAAAATTTTTGCTCATGGGCGACCTCAATGCTCAGAGCCCATTATGGGGCAGCGACTTCTCAAACAGCCTGGGAGACAGACTCTCGAGAGCAATTTTAGAATTAGATTCCGTAAACGTGTTGAATACCGGGGAAGCCACGCGTATTTTTACTAGAAACAGTTGCCCTGACCTAGCCATTGCATCCTCCGATATATCAGCTAAAATTAGATTTGAAGTCGGTCATGATCCCATGGGCAGCGACCACTTTCCCATAAAATGTATTCTCATGGATACCTGTTTCCACACGATAACGTCCAGAAACAAAGTCTCATTGTCTAGAATGAATTGGTCTGAATTCCAGAAACAGTCAAAAGAATTATTCGACTCATTCGATCCCCATAATTACTCAAACTCTGATGCTTTGGCAACGGATTTCGAAAATATTATTTACGAAGCCATAGTCAAGGCAGGAGGCAAGGTTGAACATCAACCTGAGGTCCCCCACAACAACCAATATTCCCAGCGAAAAACACCCCCTTCGTGTATATGGTGGGATGAAGAATGCACGGATGCGAGGGATGAACGCGCTGAAAAATTAGAGGACTTCAAAGCACTTCCTTGCTTAAACACCGCAGTTGAATACAGAAAAGCCAGAAAAAAGGCTGAAAAAATTTTCAGGAAAGTAAAAAGAAAGAAATTCAGGCAATTTTTAGCCTCACTGAACCCTCATGCACCCTTATCTGATAATTTCAACTTCATTAAAAGATACAAAAAAAGATTTTATCAACCCAAGGCATCTTCCATAGACTCAAATCTTATTCAAAACAATACAGCTTTATCTGCAGCTTTTGCCAAAATAAATAAAAGTAACAAGTACAATGACGATATTGACTGGAACTTCGACTACACTGATGATCCAGTCCTCAACTCCCCAATTTCTTTACCAGAAGTCAGAGCAGCTATTTTAAGGGCGAAAAAAAGTTCAGCGCCTGGCCTGGACGGAATCTCTAATGCTATCCTTAAAAGTTTACCCGAGTCGGGCATCCGGATCCTCACACACTTGATCAATTTAATTCTTGATACAGGGACATTCCCAAAAAACTGGAAAATCTTTAAAGTATGCTTCATTCCTAAGCCCATGAATAAAGGTTTTAGGCCCATAGCGTTAGCCCAAAATTTACTTAAAATTCTAGAGCGAGTAGTGAATGAGAGACTATTATGGTGGATTGAGTCGAAAAAGATCCTCCCAAGATTTTTTTACGGCTTTAGGCGCAATAAGAGTTGCAACGACTGCCTCGCGATCCTTCAAACGGACATCAATATCGCAAAAGCCAAAGATATGCAGATTGGTATCGTAGGTATAGATTTAGAAGGGGCATATGATAACGTAAATATGGAAGAACTATTGAAGATCATGATTAAGCTGAAAATACCTCCCAAAATAATCAAACTAGTAAAGAATCTAATTGAGAACCGCGAACTTCACGCATACTGCGAAGGATGCAAAATAGGCATCGGGAGAACTAACAAGGGACTTCCACAGGGCTGTATTTTGAGCCCCTTGCTTTTTAATATTTACATTCATCTCATAACAAACTACCTCTCTATGAATGTGAGATGTCTAGCTTTTGCGGACGACATATTAATATACTTTAGAGACACTGACATACTAAAGATCCTAGAAACACTTTCAACAAACCTAGGACTTCTTAAGAACTTCTTTGATCCTTTGGACCTAAAAATATCGGTTCCAAAAAGTAGCTTGATGATTTGCGGAGATAACACACTCCAAAACGGACAGGTTCATGTTAAGCTCGGCGATCTATTTATACCGAATACAAATAGTTTCAAGTACCTTGGAGTTATCTGGGACTCAAAAAACTCTTGGGACCTCCAAATATCGAAAATGATCCAAAGCGCGAATTTGGGCCTCAACATGCTCTCGTCGATAGGGAATTTCTCATGGGGGGTACACCCGTATACAATGCTATCGTTCTACAAATCTATTGTTAGACCGCGCCTAGACTGGGGTGGGTTTCTCATCGCAACGGCAAACGGCGCCCTTCTTAAGAAACTAGATATTGTCCAAAACGCTGCTCTAAGAAAATGCATTGGTTGCATGCGAACCACGCCAATTAATGTACTACACCACATCGCGGGGGTACCAACACTTGAATGGAGAAGGACTCAACTAGCTATGAAATTCTTATCCAAAGCTCACTCATTATACGATGACGCACTCATACCAAGGTTGAGGTATTTAGAAAACTTCATAGATACGAGACACGACAAGACTCTACTTAGCCCCAACTTTGGATTCCTTTACTCCACATTGATGAATTTCAACATCGGCGACAAACAAATAAGAATCCGCTCGTTACCCTCGTATATTATACCCTTTTTTGCACATTTTCTTAGCGAACACGTCGATAACTCGTTGGTCCGGAAATACCAAATTCACAAAAAACAACTTGGAAACATGGTCCAAAACTTTATACGAAGCGAATATTCCGACTCATACGTAGTATTTACCGACGGTTCCAAAGACGGCGAAAACTGTGGCGCAGGAATCTACACACTCCACGACGAAGGTCGAATGAAAATTAGAATGAATGCGCAAAATTCAATCTTTAGCTGTGAGGCCTTTGCCATTTTGAGGGCCCTACAAGCATTGCATAAATTAGAACCCAAGAGGGTTGCAATCTTCTCCGATTCTCTGAGCGTTCTGAGTAATTTAGCGAAAGACGGTTTAAGCTCCTCGATGCACCTATTCATAGCAAACATACGTGCTTGTATTCATGACATGGAGAAAAAAGGCTTCTCTGTAAAACTTTTTTGGATACCCAGTCACGAAAAGATCGAAGGAAACGAAAGGGCAGATGAAGTGGCCAAGGAAGCCTCCAAATTAAATCATATTCACTTGAATACCTTCTGGCATCTAGATTTCAATTCCACTATTCGCAAAACCATAAATCAAAACATGCTAGAATTTTGCAAAGATTATGGATACGGAACAAAATATATTGAGTTACAAACAGCCTTTTGCTCTAGGCCATGGTTCGCAAATTCAAAAAAGAACAGAAAAGACATTTGTTTGCTAAATCGCTTAAAAAGCAATCACAACTTATCTAAATTTCACCTCTGCAGAAAAAATATTTTAAGAGATGACATGTGTGATTGTCTCGAATCACCGCAAACTTTAGAACACCTCTTCTGGAGGTGCCCTAAGCTAGCTGAGCGGAGACAAACCTTCTTAAACTCAATAAGAGATCTTCAAATCTCAGTTGATACAGATATCTGCCTTTTAATGAATTCAGCCAGCATAGAAACCTGCTGGAAGTTCGTCAAATTTGCCATCGACGCTGACATGAAAGTATAATAAAATTTAGGGTAGTAGTGCAGTATATAGCTATAAGTATTTGACACAGTGCTTTCTTGCAAAACCACTATGTATCGGATTTGTTTTTTGTTTGTTTGTTTCTTGTAATCGTATTCACCCGCTGAATGTAAAAGGATGCCTATATAGGAAAGAGGAGAGAAAGGAAAAAAAAAAATATACATATATATATATACGACGATACACGCAGATGTATATATGCTTCACCTAGCTGTACACTTCTCGACACATGCCATGCATGCGCAGCAACATTATTCAACACGGCATTCATAACCTCTCCGCTCTGCAGAATAGATCTCATTGCTCACCATTAACCACTACATAGAGTTACAGGATAGATCTCGTCTCAACGTCTCATCAACGTCATAGTCATCAACATCATTCTAAGATTCAGCCGCCAAAATCAAGAAGGCTGAAACTGGTAGTGGGCACATCCCGGGCGCAAGCTGGGGTAGCCAACAGGAGAAAAAAAAAAAAAAATACGGCTAGTTTTGTGGCATATGCGCGCCACTGCGAGAGACCCACCACAGGTGCAAGTAGACAGAAGTAGCCAAGAGTGGCCTCGCTGAGATTCAGAAGAGTATCATTTGTGGGGCCATGTTCTACTTTAAACTACTTTACCGCCGCTGGAAGCTACTCCTGGCTACTGTAGAGCTTATATTGCGGACCCAACAAGCGACCAACGGTAGTCAGATAGTAGCTCGAAGTACCCACGAGTGGTCCGTATAGGAGAAGAGTAGTTGGAAGTAGCCGATATTAGCTGGCATTGGAACCCAGCGGAGGACAGCGCTACTCCCTCACCCAGTACGGACTACTCGTGGCTACTTCGAGCTACTATTTGACTACTATTAGTCGCTTGTTAGGTCCGCAACACAAGCTCTACAGTAGCCAGAAGTAGCTTCTAGTGGCGGCAAAGTGGTTTGGAGTAGAACATGGCCCCGCAAATACTTCTCTTTCGAATCGCAGCGAGGCCACTCTTGGCTACTTTTATCTACTTGCACCTGTGGTGGGTCTCTTGCCGTAGCGCGCATTTGCCGCAAAACTAGCCGTATAAGCCAGCATTAGCCTCGGCTACTCTCTAGTAAGCCGCCCCGTGACACAACTGTGGTACTGCGATCAAGTTGATCAATTTTCATGTGCCTTGTATGTTTGTACATTACAACCCAACCTTATTCAAAACAATCAACGCGTGCTTCACCTCGCGGAATCAGAAATGTCATTGTTCCCGATCATGTAAAGGAATTGGATAGATCCTGCTTGTAAGAAAAACAGATCCAAAAGTAAGGAGTGTGGGTCGGCTGACGTTCAAGATTCCTGATGATCCCGAGGCAGGTAATCGGTGGTCAAGAGTGATTCCCAGGATCAAATTTCCACGATCACGCTTTTGATACTCCACTGTACACCAACAGAAATTGAATGCCTATGTACTACACAGTGTGATGCACACTACGACAAAATCTTGAATTTTTGGAGATCGACATGTCTACTTCATACAAATGAAACTTCAACTCTTCTGCCTAATTATGCTCCTCTAATAAATGACGGTTTTTGAAAGCTGTGGTATGCTGATGTCATTTCTTTTTTCGGAAATAAGTTACTATCGAAATTCTTCATGTAAAGTCACCAACATATTTCCCAATGCTATTTCAACACGGCGTTGAGGAGCTCAATAGATACCCGGGCCGTGTAAGTCAAAGTTACCGACCATTAAATTATTTTGGGTCCAGAAGTTACTTAACTGATTTTGACGAGCAAGTTGGGACTCAAATCATCGATTCGATATCTCTCAGTCTCACATGGACAGCTGACACAACTCTTGCATGTATTCCTCCTCGTGGGACCCGAAATAAATTCCTCGGTGATGCGGTCACCATGCAAGCAGACAATCATTTCCATTTTTCTGCGATCCTCTTCCGATTTGGGCTAGACGACGTGTAAACGAATACTTGTTATCATCTAACTTGAATGCGTCTACTCGACATTTAGCCCAATTAGCCAGAGAATCCGAGGAGAATGGGAAGTAAAATCTACCTATATTATAGGTTAGGAGGGTCCCGCGGCCAAGTTGTCTACGATAGATTCCAATTAAAAACGACACATGAGAAATAGTGATGCTTCGGATCGGTTTCTCGTAGTTTTGATTCGATTGTGTAGTCCAAAATATAAAGTTTCGACCCACTGGGAGAATCCAAAAAATTCCGGAGTCGCCTGCGGAGCTATTTCTGTTTCGCGTTTCGATTCCACCAGAGCATCAAAATCATGATCTTTTTTACAAAATTGAATATATCTTGAGTTTGGCTCAAGATAATGCAACGCGGTTTACGCCATTCAAAAAACCTTTAAAAGAACCTATCGAAAGTGACCTTGAAAATGTTTGTTCAGCCTTTTCAGGTCCTGATCAGGCAAAATCCGGGAAAATCAGGCTAACCTGGTCATCTCAAAGAGCAATGTTTTTTAAATTTTCAAAAATATGATTTCTCATTCAAAATTGCACGATCTTTGCGATGGAACTAGTCTGGAGTTGTTTTTTCACGGTTTTATGCGTTTTTCGGTCAATTTTCGGATTTTTTATTCTCCGACTAATCAGAAAACAGAGATTTCTGCAAATGTGCGTGGTTTACCGATTTTCAGAGTAGTTCTAATCGAAAGCTGAAGAAATTTCCTTCGGAATGACTCCTTGCAAGAGTCAATTCCATGTTCCAGTCAGTAACCACGGCACCTTGATTGAAAAAGAAGGATGGCCAGAGCAAGATGACCTATCAATCGTGAACCAGAGCCTTGAAACCTTCTCTTGCATCCATGCTGTCAGTGGTGTAATAATCTTGATGTCTAAATAGTTGTGTATCTTCAGTTCCAGTCGATCAAATGGAGGTCTGCGAACGGTCATTTTGAAGGAAATTTCCTCAGCTTTCGATCGGAACTACTTTCAAATCCAGTAAACCACGCGCTTGCGCCGAAAACTCGGTTTTCCGATTGGTCGAAGAATAAAAAATTTAGAAGATTGACCGAAAAACGCCTGAAACCATAAAGAAAACACTTCGGATTAAACCCAACAACACAGAATACGGGCGATTAAATTTTCCCCTAAAACTTTGGTGATTTGGAACGATATAGTCGTCTAATACACGCGTATCAGTACTCTGATTCTCTTGATAAGCAACATCTAGACGAAGGCTAGACTATCCAGACTCCGAATGCATCATTCATCCTCCCCTTTATCATATGAGGAAAATATTAACACTTTTCAAATCTAGCTGCTCCCAAATTTCTACATCAATCATACAAAGTCAACAACAGATCCCTCCGCCTTGGTCCTCACGAAGCCAACGCAGAAATTGGACGGAACACAAATTTGCTATAGTAGTAGTAGTCAAATCATCCATAGTTTGATAGTAGATTAAGATCTATACGCCTGCTTGTAGCCGAGTTAGTGTGGGTATGGAAACGCCAAGAAACCCTCAAGAGCGATGGAGTCGTGCTCAACCCCACTCGTAAGGCCCTTATACGAGACGTCGAGAGCGGGGAGACCGTTGAAGAGTGGCAGAATGAGTGGGAGAGATCAACAAAAGGGAAGTGGACGCGAAGGTTGATCACTAACATAGCCAGGTGGATCGATCGAGTTCATGGACAGCTGGATTACTGGCTGACGCAGGCGCTTAGTGGGCATGGCTGCTTCGGAAGAGTACCTGGAGCGATTCCAGAAGAGGGAGATCCCGGTTTGTCAGATGTGTGAGGCAGACTGGGACGATGCAGAGCACGCACTCTTCCAGTGCGTGAACACAGCCCTGGAGAGAGCGGAGCTCGGGAACCGGCTTGGGGCTCAGATCACCCCTGAGACCCTAGTGCCGTTCATGCTCCGCAGCAAAGAGACGTGGGATAAGATCGCCACCTACATCAAGACGGCGATCACCCGAAAAGAAGAGCAAGAACGAGCATTGCAGCGCCAAGCAAGAGGCGCTGCATAGCGAACAACGACGACTTGAAGAGTGATCATTGACGACGAAGAGAATAAGACAGAAGAGCGGATACAATGGAGAGCGAGATGGAGAGGAACGCCCCATGGCGCGCGATACGCCTCCCACCCTGAAGTCATGCTAACGCGGTTGCGGGGTGGGTTGGTTAGATAGTGGTTAGCCGCCCCCAGTTCTGCAATGATGGCTTGCCGACATCGTAGGGCAGAAAGCAGAAGGTTTTAGCCCCCAGGGCACAGGGGCGTTGGATTCATGTTCATCCGGTTTACCGGGTAAGCAAAATAAGAGCGCTCATGGTCTGCCGGTGGATGATCCATTAGGGATATTCTGTCATCAGACTTTCCCTCATGTTCCACTTCAAAAAAAGAAAAAAAAGTAGATTAAGATCTGCGAAATGTATTCCTTGTCCCATCAGAAATACAGGTACAAATTGTGTCAGCTATTAATGTGAGACTATGAGAGCTATCAAATCGATGATCCGAGTCTCTACTTGCTCGTCAAAATCGGTCGATTATTTTTCAAACTGAACAACACAATACGAGCGATCAAACGTTTCTATTATATTATCTTATTTGCGAGGTAGCAAAAGAAATTGATGATATTTGTCTCTACATTCTGAGCTCTAAACTCCCGCCAACCCGCTTGAAGCGCCCTCGTGGGTTGCGGTGACGAATCAAAACTAACGCTGTAAAAACTCTCAATCCTTAAAATACACAACGTAGGCTAATTTTTTCCGATACCGAAAAAACTACGGGTTAGCATTAAAAATTATCGCGGCAATCTAAAATTACGACAACTCTAGGAAATTGTTGGCCGGGTCCGAGAACGCCTACGTTTCAGCTCCATCACATCATAATATAGGGAATATTGACAACAAGATTCTCCTCCACAGATTCTAGTTTTTTATCCCGAGTTCTTGAAAATCAGTTTGTTGTACGTACGAACGGTGATTCTTGAAATATTCTTCTTGGATCGTTCATGGAACCCCAGAAAAACCCATGACGCTCCATATCACCGCGGATACTCAATGTGATGTTCGTGATCGACCACTCGAGGCGACATCGTAATCCAATATTCGAGGTGGCCCTTGTGACTACCAAGGGGAGGACCAGGTGTTCGGATTACCAATCTTGTCCAAAATTTTTTCACAGTTGCGTGTTCCCTAGAGTATGAAGAATCCAGAGTATCTCCGTCAAATAGGCCCCCTGTTCAAAGCTACAGCCCATGACATTAACATTACCCATATAGACTCATGTTAAAAAGTGATGTATATAGATATACTGGCAATGCTAACGTTTTGGCTTGTAGTTCCGAACCGTTCCGAACAGAAGGCCCACTTGACGGAGTTACTCTGGATTCTTCATATTCTAGGTGACAAAAAACTGTAAAAAAATTTTGCAAAGGATTTGTGATCCACACGCCTGGTCCTCCCTTTGTGAGTACTCGAGGTGATATTTGTGATACTCACGTTAATACATACTCCTGATCTGACTCTCAGATTGGTATCCTGATCCAGTGCATAAGGTAACACTCATGATGAATGATTTGGCGTGACATTCGTGATCCAGTACTCGAACTGATATTCGTAATCCAGTACTCGAGGTGATATTGGTGATTTTTCTCTCTGTAGGACACTCGAAATCCAGAACTTATCATGAAAGTCGGAGTAAACTCGTGATGTAGTAATCCACGAGTATCACTCTGACTACTGGATCACGACTGTCATTGCGAGCACTTGATCGCGAGCACCAATTCGAGTATCCGCCGGAATTAGGGTAGTCCTGGGTATACGGTTCTATGATGACCCCGAAGAGGAAAATTCCCCAAAAAACTATTATCTTCTGCGTATTGATTCCGACTAATCGGCAAGATTTTGGAGTCAACAATCGAGAATCTTCAGACAAAATTCAATTTATCGTCAACATCTCAGAACCTCCGTGTGATGTAAGTTAGTGATATTTCCAGATTTAGCGAATGATTTCATCGGAGGTTCACAAGGTCAATCTCCAGGTAAATTGTAGATTGTAGATTGGTTTTATTAATGGTATCTTGTGGTATCATCCTGTCTGATACAAAAAGCAATGTACAGTGAACAACACGTTTTGAAATGTCTCAAAGAAGATTCATGATAATGATAAAAGAAGATTGATTTTGTATGGGATTCTCTTAGAAATGTACATGGGTAGTTCTGCAGTAACTTTAAAACAATGTGTGCCTGCTTGTACGAACCTTTGAACTGCTTGGGAAAGAGACCGTACAGGCCACTTTCGGTGTATTTTTTGTTTGGTATTTATGGCGCAGTCGTTAATTTCTCGATTAAGGGTTGACCAAAAAAATTATTATCGAAAATGGGTCAAAATGTAAGTTGCGTCCCCTGTCGCTTTTCTTTTTTTCTGCATTTACGAGCTTGAAGCACCGCAGTGGGGCTCGTTTGGGATTCCGGCGGATAAATTTATCAAATTTTATATATTTGACTAATATGTGACCGACTTCATGGAAGAATTCCTATGACGTTGGAATCGTTCATTTCATATCAATCCTTGAACGAGGCGCGGCTACTAATATAGAATTTTGTGAGCACCCAAACATGGTAAAATTGCATGAAGAACATTTAGCGGTGTACATTCATTAGGCTCTCCGCTCCCTCGAGAATATTTCGACTCTCGCTCCTGTGCTCAGGCCAAAATCCAACCACTCGTAAGCGAGCAGCAACCTCATGAACTTGATGAGAAATGTATCGATATATCCTGTACCTTTGGTGCCCATTTGGAACAATCTACAATTTAATTATCATCCCGGGGTTCAGAACTCTCCAAAACCTTGATGCCAAAACACGAAAAAATTTCTCGTTAAAAAATAAAACAGATCAGTTGTTTGCTCAAGGATGAAACGGTTAAGAAAAATAGCCGTGAATACGCTTATGATATTTGCTCTTTCACAATGTTACAAAAGATCATAGGTAATATGACCACAAGAAAATGTAAGCAGCTAGGGCACTGACCTTGCTATACTCCAATGCTTATGTCACTCGGTTTGACATTGATACTGAAGTTACTCGATTCAAGAATCAGAAAGTTCGTTATAACATCCCGGGCACAACCACAGCTTGTCGAGTAATTTCGACCACAATTCGCATAATAAAGACTTCCTTAAAATCATCATTGCCACAGATCATGTACCTTCTTACGAATTTGATCTATAGACTTATTTTTGAAAAATTCGCCACTAAGAGCTGGAAAATCGTCATCAATTGTAGCCGCGGAATAAGAGTACTTTTCTTCATATTGTGACAATTTTCAAAAAAGACGAATCATGTTAATCGATAATATCAAACCCGATGCTGACTTTCAGTTCATTATCGAATGTATTCGTAATATGAATTTCGTTGTACCTGTATCCTATTTCATTCATATCAAGCCCTATGCAATAATGTGCAACTGAGTGCAATATCAAGGATAATTTACGATGCGTGTCGGATTTTCGCAACCTCTAGCCTGTATTAACATCTACGGTAATATTGATAACTCTAGCCTCTAATATCACGTAATTCCAATCTAGGAATTCAAAAACAATACCAAAAAATCGTATCATAATTCCACACCGTACATGGCACGATTATAACATTAAAGTCTTCCCAATGTAAGTGGACACTTTTTCATAATACCTTGACAGACTGCGATCTGCTCATTTACCCGCTCACTTTGGACTTGACTTCCCAGCTTCGGAAAAATTTTCTGATACGGAAAAAGTTGATAACCATAGTCCGGGACCTGGGTAGGCTCCCGTATGCACTTCAAGGTCCTACAATGAAACAAACGTATTTTGACGTATTTTTTGTGTAGAATCCGAATCCGTCATTATTTTTTACATAAGTGGTTGAGATCAGATCCAAAAATGCAATTTTCTAACCTAAAACTGCTGTTCTCCTGAGCTTATTAGCAGCAATCGTGTTTCATGTTTCAAAACCTCTATGTGACCTGAAATATATAGTCTGAGGTATCCCTACATCAAATTTGAGTCCCTGACGAGCAATATATAGGGTGTTTTCAGCTGTAACCAGCGTTGAATGTATAAAAACGTGGCTCACTGCCCGAGACTTCTGGACTAATGCTCAGTCCAACCAGATTAGTTCATTCCGAGGTAGGTTCGAAATATCTCATCATCTTGTAACCACGAAATACCATCAGCCTTTGATCCCCCCCCCCCCGCCCCAATGCCATGTTCACTCGGGAGGAAGTTGAACTGCAGTGGCTGTGACGGCCAGTGACCGATCGAGATCTCGTTCGCACTCGTGCCATAACCTGTTGAGTGCGAGAGAGACGAAAGATCTCGAACTAACAGAGACCGTCGCCGTGATGCGTACAAGGTGTACTTGCGAAAATGCGGCCAGCATGAGTGCAACTGACTCGAGATGGGCCTACATTCATCGAGCTTCTCTTTATATATTATCTGATGGATTATTTTATTAGTCATCTCTGAATCAGATAATTGATTACTATGAACGTATAGAAGTGTCAGTGGGAATGGTCATCTATATAACGATTTCTCTAAGATGATAGATCAATTGTTCCGAATAACTTAATGGTAAACTTGAAACTTTCTAGAAATTTCGAGTAGAATCGTCGTTGCACTCGCCTGACAGGTTTCAATTATGGATATCGTCATCGATCCAGGGTCAATGAAGCGTGTTCTTCAAGTGAGCTGATATTTATTCTTAAAAGTACCCTTTTTCTGACAATGGCAATATGAACAACAGATAATTCCAGCACTAACACAGATACAGGGAATGCGAGAACATTTATCACGAACACAAGTGGGTACGAATTCGCTCAGAGGTGGCAGCAAAATAGATTCTCATTGGGGCATCAAGAGGTTATTGTCATTCACAAAACCGAATGATAGAGGATCCAGCTTGACTGCGTCTTTTTTCAAGCGATTAAGTTGATTATATGTGCAGTAAAATGCACGTCGAATATGTAATTCTATAGTTGCCGTAGTTAGGGGAAGGTCGCTGATTCTGTTTACCGAGTGCCATCGATATTTGAAGGCTCGAAGTTCGTTGAATGATTGGCATGAACTGCCTTTCTGTAAAACTTGGACCAAGTAAAGCTCTGCTTGATTAATACTGTAGCTGATTGTTTCGGGTAGCAGTTCTGAAAATTTTTATACGCTATAGATAATCACTGGCCTCTGATGACCGAGCTGATAACTGCCAATTATCTAATTCAGAGCTGACTAATAAAATAATCTGTCAGATAATATATAAAGAGAAGCTTGATAAATGTTGGCCCATCTCGAGTCAGTTGCATCTATGCTGGCCACATTTTCGCAAGTACACCTTGTACCTTGCATGGGGCGGGGGAGGGGGGGTCAAAGGCTGATGGTATTTCGTGGTTACAAGATGATGAGATGTTTCGAACCTACCTCGGAATGAACTAATCTGGTTGGATTGAGCATTAGTCCAGAAGTCTCGGGCAGTGAGCCACGTTTTCATACATTCAACGCTGGTTACAGCTGAAAGCAACCTATGTATTGCTCGTCAGGGGCTCAAATTTGATGTAGGGATACCTCAGTCTATATATTTCAGGTCACATAGAGGTTTTGAAACATGAAACACGATTGCTGCTAATAAGCTCAGAAGAACAGCAGTTTTAGGTTAGAAAATCGCATTTTCGGAGCTGATCTCAACCTTTTATGTGAAAAATAATGACGGATTCGGATTCTACACAAAAAAAATACGTCAAAATACGTTTGTTTCATTGTCGGACCTTGAAGTGCATACGGGAGCTTATCCAGGTCCCGGACTATAGTTGTAAAGTGCCAAAACATCACAAAATTATAAATTTCCGGTTTTTCCGTTTTTCTACGTAATAGAAGAATATCGAGATTTTATAGTTGTTGGGATATATTTTTGCTGTTGTCACAGTTTTTGAAAAGAGTTTCCAGGTTTTTACAATGTATTGAAGTAAAGTCATCACGATTATCGATTGTCGGGCATGTCCACATATATGAACACTTTTAGTGAGCGGGTTAATCACCCCAATTTTTGAGCAGAGACGGATAGCGTCAAAATCGCTAACCCCTTACACGATTTAGAATTTGTTTGTTTTTCAGCTCCACACAAAAAACGATGCGAAAAGGGATCAAGCACGCTCGTTAGGATGTTGCAAATTTCATTAGAGGGCCATCAAGAGTACCAAGTTTTCTATGTACATTAAGACATTTCACGATAATTTGTGGGGTTGGAAATGTCGAACTGAGGCAAACACTTAGTCTCAATGAAAATCTGTTCTGCTAGAGTAATCCATATTACTTACCTGATTATCTTTTCCCGGAGGGTATGAGATTTCTACATAACCATGATCAATGTAAGTTTGCGTACAGTTAAATCTCGGTCGCTTCGCCATCAACCTTCTTATGAGTGAGTAAGCTCCATCAGCTCCAATGATCAAGTCTCCTGAGATAGTCACGGTCTCTTGAGTTTGTGTCCTGGAAAATCGAGAGAAAAATCTGTTCTCAGCGAGTTCTATTTTCATATAGAACTAGTTCCCAATTTTTATGTACAATTCTCTCTACGATTATTCGTGCAAAAATTCGTGATTATCTCGACGAGATGGTTTTGTATTCCTTAAGAGATTAATAAGCTGAAATCTTTCGCGGCAATGGAGACCAAACGCCGCAAAATGGTCAATATAGTTCATTCGAATGGGTAAAATGCATTTCTGCTCTGGTTTTGCATGGATGATTCCAAATAATGGATCCACTCAAATATTTGAGCCATTTCTTACGGAACTGTCGATGGCATTACAAATACCTTTCCTCTTATGTTTCTTAGGTCGATCGTTAATCATTTCCTCATCCCTAATGACTCAATAATGAGCTCAAGATGGGAGAGATATCAGGAAGGGTTAGTCAACTTTTTGGAAAACCATAAGTTCGGAACGCAGGAATTCAAAGAGGCAAATAAATAACCGAAAAAGTAACAATTTGGAATTCAAACTCACAGAAACCAAGAATTCGGCGGGGTAAGAATTTAGAGTACCGTTATTTGGAGAGACAAACATTTGAGACACCATAAAAGCAAAAACTTGGAATGATAGCAATTCGGACTGGCATTGGTTCAGAAGTATTGTTTCAAGATTCTGGCTATCGCAATTTTCATTTCTGAATTTTCGGCAATCCAAATTTCGATTGTTTCTAGGTTTTGCTATTGCAACCAATCCGATTTCTTATCTCCCCGAATTTGGGCATTACACATTGTCACCCCTCCGAATTCTTATCTCCGAATTTTCAACTTTCTGGAATCTTGCTCTAGCCTTTTCGATTTTTTGGATTCCAAGTTCCCGCGTTTCAAACTTTTGCGGAGGAGTCGGATAGGCTAGAATTTGAAATGAAATATTGCCAAGAGTTAGAAATTAGAGGAGTTTGAAATCCATGAGTTGGCATTTTGTAAAATAAACACACCACACTAGACAGTTGCACTGAACTGTATTTCATCCTAAGATCGATAATCGAGCTTGAGCTGGGCAAATGTTTGAAACTATCTCAATGGATCCAACATTGACATATCCAATCGATGGTGGTAAAAAAGACCGTGATATAGTACCAATAACAAATGGAACTCACTTGAGAAATCTTAAAATCCCTCTATCGAGATCAGCTTCCAGTAATTTATGGTTGAAAAATAAAGACACAGTGGGGTATTTTTCGGCAGCTGTAACAAAAATCGATTATGTAAATCTAGAAATTAATCAAAGTACGAAATATTCATTTGATTGAAAGTCATGGCATATAGAACTCAGAAAACAAATCGAAGGAAAATAGTTGTAGTATAAATCTGGAATATACGAAATTCTTTCGATAAAAAAATTTCAAGCTCATTGAGATAACCTCAGAACGCGGAAAGTGAATCATTGATTTGTTTAGATTTTTCATTCTATGGGTGTACATATAGCGTAAAGACTCATCAGGCCTACGTGCAGCAATCTTCACGCAAGAAACACGATACTCTGGCATTTCTGTGGCTTCCCGCTACAGTTTTTCCATCTCGCGCGACTTGTTAGCAAAGAAACTATACACCCCATACACTTTTTACTGGGAAGTTTACTTGTGTGAGATCTAATATACATTATTCATACGTGTACTTTCGTAAGATATATGAACATATTAAATAACATTCAAATGCATCTGGAAATTACTGATCTATACAGTCGATGACATAACAATGTTCAGAAGGGAGAAACAAGTAGAACGACCATGAATAGATACATTGAGTTATCATACTTGATGTCTACGGTTTTGTTTAATACAAATGTCATCGAGAACTAAAATGAGCCCTTGAAAAATATGTTTCGACAGGTGTCTGTTCAAAATGGGGCCAACGAAAAGCGAGAAGCCATTGAAAAGTATTCAAACTAGTGTACCACAATATTTCAGAGAAATAAAATATTTTTGGAGGCGAATTTGAAAAGTCCAAAAAAATTTCTGCGATAAAAAAGATGATTTGTACTCACCGTTCAAGAGAACTTCGTTGAGATGCGTCCGACCGACCGAATAGATACACTGAATTAAAAATCATTAGTTATCAAACAGGTGAAATTAATCTCACTAAATTTACTCATACACAACACTTACATTCCCTTTAACACTGTCGTATATACTCTCTTTGAGGGTTCCATCTCTCATATGTATCATACGCGCTTTCATCGCAACCCCATGCTCTTTAACGAGCGCATCTTCAAGGCCAACGCCTCGCAATGCTTCTCTTCCTCGCGTTGATAGAGCTAAATCGATGCTCACACCTCTTGAATTTTGCACCCGAATATCTATCAAATTATGACACAGATCACCAAATTAACTCAAAATAGATTCGTTCAAAAAAATTAGCGAAAACGTCCAATTGTTCTCAACAAAATTACACTGACAAACCTGGAAATACTTAAAATAATAATTTACAGAACTGAAGCTTGATTTGACTTCAAAAATTAGTGAAACTCGTGAAAGCATGGAAATTTGTGATCAATTTTGAATTCACACGAACTAATTCCCCAAATTCTCCATTTTTGCTATGAAATTTATTGGTACTTTGTATGATTATCTGTATCACAATTAACAGGATGTTACGTAATATTACCACAGTATACTTTCAACGCCAGTAACATGAGGTCAATCTATTAGTATTTTCAAATCTAATTCAAGTTGCTTCTCAATTACCGAGTTTAGTGTGAAAAAATTATGTTTCAAAATAAGGCTAACCAACTAGATAAAAGGAATAACTTTTCAAAGTTCAAAATCATAGTGAAAACCGTGGACATGGTTACAGTCTGTTATCAAAACCATGCAGATTTGAATGAGCATCCACGTTCAAAAAGAAGAAAATGAATAATTTTCAATAGGTCATTCTCTGGGCTCGGTAAAGAATGATTTCGAAGCAGTACTATTTAATAAACACATTTTCGAAATTTTCCGATTGTAAATTGTTCAGTAAATGTGAATATTCTGTGAAAAGCTATATGGGACCACAAATAAAAGCTGATTTTTTTTCTAGAAGAAGAAAAGATTAAAATTACCTGAACGATATTCGTACAAACGAACTCGATGCCCCCGTTTTGCAAGGTAACATGCTACGAGAGCGCCGACCTGGAAACACGAAGCTCTTTTGATTCTGTGAAACTGAGTGCAGAGTCGACCCAATAACACTCCCTTTCCAATGAAACTTCACAATCGAACGCCAAAAAATTGAGAAAAAGAAATTGAAGAAACAAGAAAAAAACGTACCAAACCACCCCCGACAATGACGATGTCCAAGCAGCGCGTCTCGCTCGCCATGGTATCCCGATGTGCACTGATTTATGCTACAGAGTCGGATAACGCGAACTCGAAGGTATCGACTACAAGTAGGGCATTAGAGGGGGGCAAGTTTATAGTGAAATATGATGCTCGTGTGTACTTGTGGCCATATGATTTGATGTGAACAAGTTCATTTGTCTGTTTGCACAATTATTTTTATGAGAACTGGTTGCACTTTTCTTTAGTATATGAGTAATTTGCCTAGCCAATCGATGTACCTAGGGTCGTTGAGTTCGTGTCACCCTTCTCATTATATAATCACACTTTGAGGAATGTGTAATTCTAATCAATTAGCGCAAAATGTCGCAATGTGGTGTAATCATCTATCAAGATTAACTTTAGAAATTCAGTTTCGCATTTGTTGATAAAATGTCGAAATTGAACTGATGTGAATGACTGTGTAGTTGATGATTTTCAAAATAGATAACTTGTGGGCGAATGAGAACATGTAAATACTTTAAATTTTGGACTGGTCCGTTCCGTCAAAGAGCGATAGAAAAAAATCACATTTTTTCTACATTGATCTCGTTATCAAAACGCTCTATCTTATCGATTTATTGGTGATCCCTCATACAGTACCCGCCAAAATGAATGGAACACGGGTTCCTTTACTGAATAAGCGATTACTCGGACGCCCTTGAGCCTACGGCAATTCTACAAAGGGCACTCGAAAGATGAGAAAAAAGCTATCAATTCATGTCTTCCAAAAATTTTTCCCATCCAAAATCCATCTTCTCAATCGGCTCCGAAAAGTGAAAAATTCTTCATTTCAATCAATCACCAATCATTCATCGGGAAATTACGATAGCGTCAAAACTCTTGCTTGATCTGTAGCTCTTTTCAAGGCCTTCAAAATCGTTTTTCATACATTACTCTACGGTTTTTTGCACCCGAGTTACGAACGATCAAGTGAGAGCAAATTCACACGCGTTGAGGGTAGCGGAGATACAAAAAATGCTCAACCCACGGTTTCGACGTAAAATCTTCTAAAAATCATAAAAAATGAATCAATTATGTTTTAGAACGCACTCGAAACGACCTCAGACAGCTTGAAGGAGAAAAAGCTCATAGCTCTAGATCACCAGTAGCCTCGACCCGCACCAACTTCTCTTTGCCAGATCACTAGTAACTCGGGTGAAACAAACCGTAGAGTGATGTATGAAAAAACAATTTTAAAGGTCTTCAAAAGAACTACAAGATCCAGCAAGGATTTTTGCGCTACCATAATTTCCCGATAAATGATCGATGATTGATTGAAATGAAAAAATTTTCACTTTGCGGAGCCAATTGAAACCATGATTTTTGCGGCAATAGTACATTTCGAAACGAGGGCGGGAATGTTGGTTTCCGCACAACGAGTGATATTTTCCGGCCCGAGCCAACGGCGAGGTTCGGAATTATCACGAGAATGCGGAAACCACCCCCTCCGCGTGTCGAATACTATTTTTCCATCTTCTGTGTGGGGAACAAAATTAAGGCAGTACTAGCGCTACTGATGAGTCCAAGTGCAGATTATACTCGCGCTAAACTCTCTCCCGCGCACGATATAGGTATAGTGAATACACGCAGCAGACGACAACCTAACCCCGAAACCGCAGAAATGAGTGACACTTGGGCTTAGATCTTCTCTTGTAGGCTCTGAATCGTTAATCTGTTGGCTTCTATGTGATTTTCGTGCTCTCTTCTTCTTGTGGAGTGACTCTCGTGAAAATCTGTACGGTAGATATTACTCTACTCGTATTTTCCCATAAGCCACCGTGTTAAATCGACTTTCACGAAACTGCTCAGAACTTTTCTCTCAGACTCTGAAAGCTCTTGAAATTTTGACTGAGGCAGTTTGTGATATCAATCTACCACTGTGCCGAATTTGGCAATTTTCTGTACGGTATTTCGAGGACCGCTAGTACTACCTTAAAAACCCCGTGCGGAAAAGTCATTTCCCGCACAGAAGATGGAAAAAAGTATTTCAAAGGACATGAATTCATAGATTTTTTTTCTCATCTCTCGAATGCTTTCAGAATTGCCATAAACCCAAGGACGCCCGAATAACCGCTGTTTTAGTAAAAGAATCCGTGTTCCATCCATTTTGGCGGGTACTGTAATACATTTTGTAGACAAACATCGAATGACGGCTCTGGACCAGAACGGTATAAGCCCATTTCAGATTTTCATCGAATGGTTTTGGCATTTTGTAGCTTACAAAGTGCCAAAACGATTCGGTGAATAACAGGTCAAAACAGCTTGTTTCCATCAGTGATTGCTTTAACGGAAAATGTTATCTCCGTTAATTGAATGAGCTCCGATTTTGAATAGACTCATTGCAATTTTCCTGGATAGTGATGACAAATGAAAGCAGTTTTGAAATAACCGGAGCAATTTTTTGTGAATCTAAATTGAGCTATGGCATGTTGGAATATTTATGTCTCATATCTATCATTACCCACGCCGAATATGGTTGCTGCGGTGAGCTGGATTAGCGAGAAATCATCCTGGTAAATGCTGAGACATCAAGCGCATGTCAACATGTAAGCTTAATGACATAAGATTGACCAAAATTTCTCGTCGTGGTGCCGGGCACAAAACTTCATCGTCTCATAAGTAAATTCAAAAGAATGGGGCATACTTAGACCGTCTACAGCGCAGACATAAAGACCAAACGGTCTACTGGTGACGTCTTCTCCGAACATAATAGAAATTGGTGATTTTGCTCTGGACCCAACTGCAAAAGCTAAGGTTACTTTCAAGTACAATACTACCGTGCGGATCTGAAAAAGCATCAATTAACGAATTGCGCAAAATCTTGTTTTTATATTTCTAAATTTACTATGGAAGAGTACCACGCGTCATGTCCACGAGAAATTATACAGGTTGTCCCAAAAGTATGCAATCCAACCCCCTCCCTTCCCTCCTGAAAACTAGGAAATGGCATCGAATATGGAAAAGCCCTAAAACACGTGTCCCTAAAAATCGAGGGGAAGCTCGAAATGAACCTCAGATGTATCTGACGTGACATTGATGGGTTTTTCGAAATTAAAATCTTCCAAAAATCGACCATTATTCGTGAATCCGTATACGGAAAAAGCACCGATTTTTACATCCAAATATGACTTTTAGATAATTTTTCAGATGATCCCTGTCGTTATTTGAAAGACAAAACTATCCTAATGATGAGCTGACGTGCGAGAATTGAAATGTTGGCGTGGATGAAGGCCGCCCCATTTTCCACAATTCGTCCAACTCTTAACTTGTGACCTGCAATAGGGGTTAACTCAATATTCAGTAAGAAGATACCTATCTTTTTCGACTTCCAATCCTGAAAATGTTAGGGATTTGGAACTGAGAAGTGAAATATTGCTAACTCCGTCGATGATCCTTATGGATCTCTAGGTTACACTTCTCCAAAAAGTAATCCAACGTGACAAAGCTGAGCCAGTGGGACTACATTTTGGAAACGCATGAGCTCGAAATAACCTATGAAGGTCATCGTGGAATCTGGATCAGCTTTGTCACGTTGGATTACTTTTTGGAGAAGTGTAATCTAGAAATCCATAAGGATCATCGACGGAGTTAGCAATATTTCACATCTCAGCTCCAAATCCCTAACATTTTCAGGATTGGAAATCGAAAAAGATAAGGTATCTTCTTACTGAATATTGAGTTAACTCCCATTGCAGGTCACAAGTCGAGAGTTGGACGAATTGTGGAAAATTTTTGTGGAAAAGGCGGCCCTCATCCACGCCAACATTTCAATTCTCGCACGTCAACTCATCATTAGGATAGTTTTGACCTTCAAATGTCTACATGGATCATCTGAAAAATTGGCTAAAAGTCATATTTGGATGTAAAAATCGGTGCTTTTTCCGTATACGGATTCACGAATAATGGTCGGTTTTCGGAAGATTTTAATTTCGGAAAACCCATCAATGCCACGTCAGATACATCTGAGGTCATTTTCGAGCTTCCCCTCGATTTTCGGGGACACGTGTTTTAGGGCTTTTCCATATTCGATTCCATTTCCTAGTTTTCAGGAGGGAAGGGAGGGGGTTGGATTGCATACTTTTGGGACAACCTGTATAATGTCTCGTGGACATGACGCGTGTTACTCTTCCATAGTAAATTTAGAAATATAAAATGCGATTTTGTGCAATTCGTTGATTGATGCGAGGATTTATCGCGAGCACCGTTATCCTCTTACTAAAATGGAAGATATCATCAGAGAAAAATTGTTATTCAAATAATTGGGCCACTCGCTGGGTTATGGTTGTATCAGGGTCTATAAATAATGAGTCTTAGTAAATGCGTTTTGCCTTGACTGGTTCTATTCACAACCAACACAATTAAATTCGAAGAATAATAAATTCAATAATAACACACTTTTTCATCACTGTTCTAGTATTTACAGAATGAAAATCAAAAATTATAATTCTACAATCAGAATTAGAACAATTCAACTTGAGTAAGATCAAACTGTAATTATAAATCACCGAATCGATTTGTAAAAAATATTGTCGCCTCTGGTCCGGAAAATCCTAAAATATTCGACACTACTGATCTTCAAACCAAAAAGCTGCTTCGGGTTCGCACGAGACATTACGAGCTGCAACGCGCGTGTATCCGAAGAACTTTTGAATAAAGATTTGTGATCTTCCTCTCTTTTTGCACATTGAGATGAATTTTTCCGATCGATGAGGACTAGGTTCAGTGAATTACACTCTTTTTTGCAAAATATCTATACTTTATTCTGCGACGATTCGTCAACTTGGGCGTTGACCTCATCAGATTTGAGATTTCTATAAAGATGTTGTACATATCAGTGATTCTGACGAAAGTGGGATTTTCCGTGTTCCATGTTCCTCTAATTTTCTATGCGTCGAGTTGTGCACTGTAGCAATTTTCTGGGGTGTATACTATTGGTGCACAACTATGTTAATAGTTCTGGAGACGATTCTAATGTCCCCGTATTTTGTAGTACCTGATAAAGGGTCCAAATGTACTTTTCGTCCCCTGTAGTAAACCGAACTTGGACTTTTGAATCCATCATGACGCATATGCGGAGTGAAGAATACCTAAATGTAGCTATGCACTTCACTTTGTAATACTTCAAACAACATAATCCACCACTTTGCGAATCCAAATTGAGCCCTCTGTTCGAGCACGGCCATCCGACATTTTGAAGCCGGGTTTACCCTAAGACTGCTTGCACAGCACTGATTAGGTCGGCGAAGTCCCCGATCGTCTATTGAGCCGTTCTAACCAATGAAGTTGATTTTTAGATACCCAAATACACCCCATCCATGTGCAACAGTAGCCGAAAACTCGTTGCTGTATCCAGGCCCACCACATCAACGTGTTTACAGGATGGCGTACAAAATATTCTGTCCTTTCCGTCCCCATGGTGTGCTCCTCCGCAACGCGCTATATCGCTTTGTGGAACGCATTTTCTCGGAGTATTTGTTTGCATTAGAGCGAATCTATGCGGAAAAGAGTCCACGATTGGTTGTCAAGTCGTGGGAATAATTTTAGTGGCGAAATGTCCTTTTCGTCCTTGTCCTTTCCGCCGCCTCTGCGACCTCTTAAACTCGACATATCTTCGTCCGGCTTCAATTTTGAGTTACGTAGCTCTAGGTACTTTCTTTTTGTGCCAAAACGAGTGGAAACAACTGCAACGCCCCACTAAAACTCGTCTTGGGCTGAAATAATTTTGGCCCAAATCACGTTCGGTGACGATTTTGGCCCCAAAAAATCCCGCTTTCGGCGGAATCAGTCATATAGATATATCCAAGTATACAGATGTGTAATTGATGTAGTATCCTCTCTTTGTCACTGTGGTTTGAAAGCGCAAGTGAATTCAATTTACACATTTGTATACTTGGATATATCTATATGTACAACATCTTTATAGAAATCTCAAATCTGATAAGGTCGACGCACGAGTTGACGAAACGTCGCAGAATAAATTATAGATATTTTGCAAAAAAGAGTGGAATTCACTCAACCTAGTTCTCATCGATCGAAAAAATTCATCTCAAAGGTAAGTACTGATTACGGTATGATTCCATATAAGCCCACTAGCTTCCCCATACGTTGGGAAATCTACCATTTTTCCCAAAAAATCCCGGTCAAGAGAATACACGGGACTATCAAAGAAAATACGCGGGTTGTTCACTCGCGCGTCGTGTTATTTTCTGAAAACTCCGTGCGAGTGAGTGCACAGATATTTTAATGTACTACGGCAGTCCTGCTCGGCGCCACGGTGAGCTTATATAAGCAAACGTCTCTACCAAATGAGGAATTTGGAGATATTTTCGCGGTTTGTCCATGAGAATGAAGTGTGAAGAATAGCCGGATCCCGTTTTGCAAGCACTGAAATGGTAGGCTTCCGAATGGTGAATCTTACTCCTCTAGGCGAAAAAGGAATGGAGCTTCTTTGCCAGGAGAGAGGAAGAATGTGTGGGATTAATCTCTTTGCTATGGCTCTAGCTACTTTGCATTCTAGCCTCAGGCATTGATAGGTTTTGCTAGAGCGAATCGCCTCTGATTGACAAAAATCAGGAATGAGCTATGAGACAAGATCAAAAAATTGAGTCCGGTTGATTTTATTCCGCGAGGGAATCCCCATCAAGCCTTAGCATATCACAGAAGAATCAAGCTGCGGTCTCCTCTATTAGGGATTCGTCAACCAGAAGAGGGCGTGAGTAGTATTAGTGTCTTAAGTTAGTGTAATAAACACAGTCACGAGAGGACTGTCGAGAGTGCGGAAACATCCGCACTATAGAGTCGCAGCGATCCAAGAAAATTCACAGGATCTGCAAGTTCCTCAGAGTTGCAGAATGCCTTGGCTGAAAAATGCCTGGCGGACGTGGTGCTGGATCGACTTTGTAGCTCGCAGTGGTCTCAGGGCTCATGTGGTACGCAGCGATATCCGTACCTGATCCACGTTCAGTAACCAAGAGCTCTTCTTCAGGAGTACTCTCTTGGTTGGTGTTGGAACGTGAGTGACGCTTCCGGAGCTCGTATCTGACCTCGCAAGCTTTCACGCCACCGAATTTCGACCCTCTCTCGGCCGTGCGCAGAGACGAAATCCCATTCATACGTGACAGTCGGTTTGCGCGGCTCGGGTTCGATCATAGGGAAAGGGCAGAGCCCTTCTGGTTTGCGTGCTCACCCCTTTTTGACCGCCAAAGAGGGAGAAAGAGGGGAAATTTTCTCTCTCTGTTACATTTTTCCATGACCCCTGTTTACCCCGTCTCCCAGGTATTTAGAAAAAGATTTCTACAAAGGGATTGTAAGAAGCGTGCGGTCACTTACCCAATCTGTAATAAGCTTTTCAATTAATACGTGCTTGCAAATGCGCGACTACTTGGCACTTGCGCACAGAATGACAGACATAGAGATAGCAACAAGTGGTGTCGTCCGCTTCGTTGTGGTGACCGGCGCTTCGGCGATGCCGTGATGTGTTGCAGTTTTTCTTGTGTCATCGTGAATGGTAGAAACTCTGTGAATATTGTGACATGTGTTTCGTGCAGTTCATCAACTTGCGGGCCACCAAAACAGTAGTAGCAACGTGTTATGCTGATGCTGAGTTAGCGTGCACGTCGCAACCAAAGCCATATCAGCTGCAAATGCACCTGTCGGAATACGGGTAAGTACTCACCTCTGAGTGTTTTTGTCTGCTGTCTTTTGCATGAAGTCCTCAGATGAAGTCCCCCAGCAACCGTTTATTACCCTACATTCCCTAAATAGAAAGTACTTTTTGCTTGCGCAAGGTTGTAATGGGAGCCGGTTCTCCTATGTATTAGCACGGGGCTGGTCTTTGTCAGTCACCAAAAATGTCTAATTTTGGGCTCCTTGACATCGAATACATGAGTAAATATGTTCAGAGTATTATAAAAAATACTAGCTTTTAGATGCTTCAATTTTCATACACATAGGATAGTTCTATCTCAAATTACACAGATGGCCGCTTTTGCGATTTTTAGAAACGGAGGTGTAGCTCGACCACGAACTTGGTCTTGGGCATTCTGGATGTGTCAGGGTGGATTCTTCAAGCTCTAAACCTTATCATTATTCACGTGATACCATCTTCAACCTGTTTCTATGTTGAGTTAATGAATATGGGTAAGTACCCTCAAATTCGCGACTGGATTTTCTACTTTTTTGGTGTATGAACTGATGAATGCGAACGATTAAATATACACATCTCAATTGATTACAACTAGATGGTAGTCTTATCCTGGATATAATTCTGATGTCTTATGTGGTTTATAGGTAATTCATTGTGGAAACCGGTAGCTGCAGCAACAAGTATCTCAACAACCTGGGTTATCCCATTTCTCGACATTTGATCTCCATCTCATCTTGGACCCAAAATACAATTACTTCTTATGTTTTCTAGGTGAGATTAATTTCACGATTTTTTCTAATGTGAAATAATAATATGTTGCCCCAACTTATGAATATTACTTTTCAGTTTCATCAAGAAACTTCATCTTGCAGGTTGTGATCATTACTTTGTTCTTGGTACTGATTGAAAAGTTGAATGCAAACTGTTACTTTTTTGTGTGTTCTAGGTAACTGACAGAGCTTGCGGGGGAGAACTCAGGGACCACAAGGATCTTCAGGCCATCTACTGATTACTTAAGCAGTTTGAAATTGGGATATTCGTGGACTGGAGCAACTATGTTACGATTCTTGTGAGGTAACTCTCCTCACAGCCCAGGGGAGTTGCCAAATTACAACTCAATAGATTTTTTTGTACCTTATTCTTTTATCCTCTGTAAATCACATTTTAATTCAATATTTTCTTCCCTTTAGGAGCTGGACATCCTAAATTGAATTAGATTGTATATGAAAGGATATTATTCGCAAAGCTATAGAATCAATCAACGCGCGTTCTCTTGGTTTGAAATTTATTTTAAGGTTGAACTAAAAATGAGTCTGAAGTTAGCAGACAGATGAGATAGGGACGCGTAGGGTCATATAATCGAAAAAATAGACAATGTCCATTCCTTGAAATCGAAAAAGAAGAAATAGACATCTTGCAGAATTTCAATATCAGCAGACAGATGGCAGACAGATGAGCTAATTTGAGGATGACGTTTTCAGATGGAAAATATCTATTGTCATGAATCGTTCGAAAACACTCACACGACAAGGGAAACCCGCCTTTCAGTTCATCTGTGCGGGGAAATCTGTCTTGACGACTGAAAAATCAATATTTTGAGATGAATTCTCATCAAAACTGAGTTTTGGAGGATGTCCATCCTCTGGATCCGACATATATGTTAGAGAAGACCATTTTGAACATGTATGCGCAATTACAGAAAATGGACATCTCTAGATTCGGCATGAGGTGTAGACTTCGATGGCCCTCCAAGTGTCTGCTGGCCTTAATCAGGTCACAGCGCCATTTTGGGCCAAATCCATTCTCTGGGTCCGACATATATGTTAGAGAAGGCCAGAAAAGAAGAGAGCTCCATCGCAAAGTATGTACGCCACGGGCCTGTTCTTTCACGTTTGTACTAATACAACGAAATAAAAAAGAATTCAAAGAGAAAGGTAAAGTTTATTTTTCAAAAACCAGGCACGCATTCGCGATTATGTGTGTATGTCTATATACATATATCTACCTATACATACGTGTATACATATACACACATAAATACATAGATACCTACATATTGTACACACATACAACATTACCTGGATAACACCTAAATATGGGTCGTTTTTCGATAAATGAAAAGTTAAATACGAGTAGTTCCACGCGAAAGCGACCCACGAAAAAGGGTCATGTCTCAGATCCTTTTGTAGACATTCTTATTCGATTCTATGGTACAAAATATGAACTTTTCACTACCTATGGGGTCCCAAAAAAATTTTTTGGTCCCATGGCGAGAATTTTCGAAAATGAAGTAAAATACATTTTCTTGAAATTCTAGCAGCTTTTTTGCCCTAAAATGCGAATAAGTCGAGTTTGCTCCCAGATAAAGATATGCGGCTTGCGGCATTCGGAAGGTCTTTCAAAAACCTATCAAAATCGCTATTGAAAAGTTGATTTTGGGGTTATGGGCAGCCTGTACGAGCAAAAGTGTAAAAATCACTAAACAGTGAGTTTCTCAGTTGCCTATTTTTTTCAATTTTTGAAAATCACATATTTGATGTAAAATTTTGTTTTCTTCCAGAAAAAAGTGGTCCCGATTTCCTTTTCCGACGTCTAAGGCCTGTTTCTTCAAATTTTCGCAAACCTATTTTTTAGGCAGTTTGGAATCGTCTGTTTACTGCGCATGCACAGAAATTTGGACTGTTGGAACCAATTCCATTGGGAAGCCAAGAAAATTTCCTTCAAAATGATCACTTGGCAAAGTCAATCTCATCAATTTGGCTCGGAGTTACAGCCTACAAAAGATGAAGCTTCAGCTCGAGTGCGTCAATAGGCAAACGATACATCGGGCCAGAGATCGTGCCCGGATTTTCCTACTATTAACGCGGTGTCTCCGTCCACCTCTGGTTGGTTATCGAGATTTGGTGGTCTTTCAAACGTTGTAGCTCCGAGCCAAATTGATGAAATTGACTTTGCCAAGTGGTCATTTTGAAGGAAATTTTGTTGGCTTCCAAATGGAATTGGTTTTAACAGTCCAAATTCCTGCGCATGCGCAGTAAACAGACGATTCCAAACTGCCTAAGAAATAGGTTTGCGAAAATTTGAAGAAACAGGCCTTAGACGTCGGAAAAGGAAATTGGGACCACTTTTCTCTGGAAGAACACAAAATTTTACATCAAATATGTGATTTTCAAAAATTGAAAAAAATAGGCAACTGAGAAACTCACTGTTTAGTGATTTTTCACTTTTGCTCGTACAGGCTGCCCATAACCCGAAAATCAACTTTTCAATAGCGATTTTGATAGGTTTTTGAAAGACCTTTCGAATGCCGCAAGCGGCATATCTTTATCTGGGAGCAAACTCGACTTATTCGCATTTTAGTGCAAAAAGCTGCTAGAATTTTAAGAAAATGTATTTCACTCCATTTTCGAAAATTCTCGCCATGGCACCAAAAAATTTTTTTGGGACCCCAGAGGTAGTGAAAAGTGCATTTTTTGTACCATAGAATCGAATAAGAATGTTAACAAAAGGATCTGAGACATGACCCTCTTTCGTGGGTCGCTTTCGCGTGGAACTACTCATACGTCAAACCACTTCGAAGGCTACGAACTATTTGATCAGAGGGAATAGTCAATTCAATTGACAAATATCTTGTTTGATGAATGTTCACCATATCTGTCGGGTGTATTGTTTACTCAGAAGGATTTTTCTCGTCATACAAAAGGATGGACATGCTTCATTTCATCGATTGGTTGCCTTAAATACACGTAGGCCATCTGTCTGTTATCTGTTTGCCATCTGTCTGCTAACTTCAGACTCATGAACTAAAACGGAGAGAGCTGAATTGTTACATATTTCTCACTAAAATTAAAGTGCAATTTCGCAACAATACAAAATGCAGTCTGATTTTATAAGCAACATTACTTTCCATTTTCTATTCTGTACTTGAATTTCGTCAATTCGTTGGTTACATACTATCTCCAAATTTTTTTCAGGAAACTATTCTGTATCTTTCCTCTGATCTTACTCTTGGGATATTATTACCCAAAGGAAGATTGACATACTCAATGATTTTGAGAGTTGAACACCTATTTAGAACAAAATAATCACGGACTAAACTATACACAGTCGAGATAATACTTCTTTGTTCTATCTCGGAATCATAACGGACAGTACCGCCAATTCCGAGTTCGAGAAACTCTCCACAGAGTATGGGTATATAAAGCAACTGTATATGCATGCCGCTGGATCCAAACCGTACTTGTCGGGCACTTGGGTGAGGGGCTGCCTGTTAGGAAGGTCACCCATTCCAGTGGATCTCCTTTCACCCAGTGTTTCTTCGCTTGGCGGGGGGATCCGATAATATCTACTCATGTATCCTATTCGGTATTTATGACAAAGTGGTCCTAGTGGTAATAGTCCGTCGTCCTGAGAAAATTCGACATCCAGCTTCATGGACATGCGTGCCTCTTTTTTCTTCCGGAAGAGACTTCGGCACGAAGAAGTGCGTTGACATGGTTCAGGTTTACTTCAACCACTTCCTCCACCAGCTTCTCGAACTCCTCGATCTTCGCGTCCACGTCCAAGTTTTGATCGAACACTTGCTCAATCTATTCCTCGAGATCGGGCGCTGCTGGTGATTGGGGCTGACCAGCTGAGTCTGAACCCCCAATTCCCTTGCATCGTTGGCGCTTTTCAGCTGCTTCAATCTTTAGACGGATACGAAGGAAAAGCGTTATTCATTCTGATCATTATGCTTAAATGATCACCTTCTTTTTTAATGCTCAACTCGACTTATCTAATTAGACTCGCACCATATTCGCTATGGTCACGAATGTGCTATATAAAAAAAAGTAGACTGCAGCGCCGGCAATTGCAGGAAATAACCTCAAACTGTGGTGGGCTTAGCGAGTTGCTCGCCACTGCGGGGGGAGAGCGGGGAGGCCGAGATAACGGACATGGAAACGTTGAATGTCTGTGTGAGGCCCACCACGACGTAATGCGCGAGCTAGCCACTAGATGTCTCGCGCAAGCAATTTGATCATAGCGAATAGTTTATCGTTACTAAAAACATAGAAGAAAGAACGAATGTGTCGCGTCGGATCTCATACCTCAGTCGATGATTCTCGGGAATTACGTCGATCCTCTCTTGACGTCATACCCCTTTCCCACATAAGCAGCCACCCGCTCCTTAGCTGCGACTTTGGCTTCCAAACGCTGCTGGCGTGTCGTCAGCCATTGCTCTTTCTCAGTGGCTTTCCTATCCTGCTTCCGGAGGTGAAGCTCCAGCAGTCTCTTGTGGGCGTCAAATTTCTGCTCGAACAGAGTCACGGAGTCCCAGACGTCTTTCTTCCATCTTTTATAGTCGGTTTTCTTCTGCTCCACGTACTTTCTAATTTCCCTCCTTCTTCGCAATTCTTTGCGCCCCGGGGAATTTTCCAGGAGCCTTGAAGTCATCTACATAGAAAAAATCATAAAAAATGAATAGTCAATCGAAAGGAAAACCATAAATTCACTCTACTCCTCAACACCTATCATCGACGGCTAGCCGTCAATAGTCTCAGTACAGCTTCTCGAACTCTGCCCATGACTGTACATTTGAAATGACCAGGCAGTCATCGTCTAACACCTGGCTCCCCCACAATGAGGTCTAACAGGTGGTTCGGGCTGCCTGGTACTGGGGCTCTAGTGTCATGATTCTGGTTTTCCAAACGCTTCCTAGCCTACGTTCTGGCTTGGTGTAGGTTTCTCTTCGCCTTTCTTATTGAGTAGCTCACCTCCGATTTCAGCATCATGCTGGAATCGAAGAACCTTGTTATCGATTCGCTAACGGCGCATCGGCGTTTCCTGCATCCGAACGAATATACTGTCTCAAGATGGAGCCATGAAACATTCCGCAATCCACGTTGTTCATGTGATCAAACAGACGAAACGTTGGTTCTCTCTCTACGATGACCTCTCTACCGGCGTGAGGTACACAGCACAAGCAATTTGGACAAGATTCCCTTGTCGGCCGAAGATACATTAGCCGCGCACGAGGATTTCCTGACTCTGTTCGATTTCTGCGATCGCATATTTTCCGTTCAGCGTGGTTGCCTGGCACTCCGGTCTCCCTCTTCGACCCCTGTGAACCTGGCCCGCCAAATTGGACCAAAATATGCTTGTGGTAGGCCGGAATTTGCTGAATTTGCTTGTCCAAGTCTCGAATTTTGGTCCGGCTGCGTTTTTGAGTTATGAGCCCTCAAAGTAGCCCAATTCCACCCCCCACTCCTCCTTCCGTGCATTTACAGAAGTGCCCAGATCTCCGCGAATTTAGCTGCTGGAGGGACGCACGCGGGCCCTAATTGAAGCTTGAATTTTGGGCCATCGCAAGCAAATATAGAAAAATCGAAGTAATTACGTTGAAGTACCAAAAAACTGCTCGCAGTGTCCCCGTGTATAAGCATACGGGCGGCTGGTCGGCGGAGAGGGGACAGTCGAGGGAGAAGAGGAGAAGCCCCGCGCAGACGCATCATCGTTCAAAAAACTTGTCTGCTGCGCTGATGATGTGCATCTGATCGTCGTCGTCGGTCATCACGCTGTGTTTACACCGGTACCGAGGTCGACGAGCACCCTGGGCACTGGCCCTGGACTCTCGCTGCTCTTTGGATGAATGCGTGTGTTACAGGGAGAAGCTGCGTGTCATCCTGGACGACGTCGCCAACATGTGCTGTGTGCCTGTGCACCACGACGCCCGGGGCTCCACGCCCGACCTGGTGCACCGGCGGTGGTCTTCTTGCCCAGTCCTCTATCAAGCTACGGCTACGTCTTTTCATGCACCTTGCGCTCTAAGCCAATATTTGATGTATGTAGATTGAGCATATAAGATTCAATTCAAAGGCCTGGGAGCTTCAGAGTCAAATTCTTATCTTTTGATATTGGGAAATTGTCATCCAAGTTCCTTGTGTTAGAGCTCTGTTGCATATTCTTTCAAACAAGGAGGCAGGAATTCCATCACTTGAACCTGCCATCTCTTCATGCATCAATAGCATTTCAATGAAAAAAATAACCCACCACTTGATTGTTCAATCAGTTTGAAGTGTTAGTGATGCAAAACTTGAGTGACTCAATATTTTCAGAAGCGCTTTGACTCTTACAAGATTTCCAAGATGAAGATCTGTTTGGAGTTTTGTCAAAGCTTGAAAATGAGAACTTGTCATTGTTAGTGTAGGGATAAGATCATCCTGCCAAATTTGGATGTTCTGATATTAGTTAGTTCAATTCTACAGTAAACGCTATATCAATTCACTCACAGTTCTCATTTGAGTGTCTCATCTATCATTTTGTAAACTGATATCCGAGTCTACACATGACCAACACTTCAAAATCTTTCCACCTAGCAGCGATTGCCTAGAAGTCTTGCATGTATACTAACAGTGTTGCAATGAAAAGACCTCAAAGCATTAATAGCCTGCACCTGATAGAAGTCAATGAATCTAAGTTGATGTCACTATTCTATCGTTCCCCTCTCAAACTCAAGGGTAGAGTATTTCTTCACCGATTCCAAAAGAATATTATTTAAACAGTGTGGGTATGGACAATTCAATTTAGACTTTGCATGATTCAAACATGAGATATGTAATGAGCCATAAATGATTGGCAGTACTTTAAATGATCACTAGCACAATATGTGACTTTTGATTATGCCTCTATTCTCACTGGAGAGGCTCTGAGTTGACCAAGTTCAGCACGGCATATAGAACCGAATAAGCTGCAAGCCCTGCGCTTGTATAGTGCTGAGATCCCACTGATGTGAAACGATTACTGTAGAAATGTCAATCGCATGAAAAAGCATGAGATCAGTTTATACCATACAATGTCTTCCAAGAATAAATGAGACAAGAGAACCATGAATCAAAATAGTAAGACTCAATTCCAATTCATGATGATCAACTCAATGTACAAAAATTTAACACGTTTAGAGTCAAGGGAGAATAGTTTTTCGGGTCCACATATGAGCAGCAACTTGAAGCAGTGAATCCTAAAACTATTGTGTAAAAATGTCTCGGCCTCGAAGTATTGCTAAAAAAAAGCATATAAGGCACATTCGCAATCACGGTACTTTCATCTAGTCCGATTCCAACGAGAATGTGAAAAGACGTAACTCGATAGAGGACTGGGCAAGAAGACCACCGCCGGTGCACCAGGTCGGGCGTGGAGCCCCGGGCGTCGTGGTGCACAGGCACACAGCACATGTTGGCGACGTCGTCCAGGATGACACGCAGCTTCTCCCTGTAACACACGCATTCATCCAAAGAGCAGCGAGAGTCCAGGGCTAGTGCCCAGGGTGCTGGTCGACCTCGGTACCGGTGTAAACACAGCGTGATGACCGACGACGACGATCAGATGCACATCATCAGCGCAGCAGACAAGTTTTTTGAACGATGATGCGTCTGCGCGGGGCTTCTCCTCTTCTCCCTCGACTGTCCCCTCTCCGCCGACCAGCCGCCCGTATGCTTATACACGGGGACACTGCGAGCAGTTTTTTGGTACTTCAACGTAATTACTTCGATTTTTCTATATTTGCTTGCGATGGCCCAAAATTCAAGCTTCAATTTGAGCCCGCGTGCGTCCCTCCAGCAGCTAAATTCGCGGAGATCTGGGCACTTCTGTAAATGCACGGAAGGAGGAGTGGGGGGTGGAATTGGGCTACTTTGAGGGCTCATAACTCAAAAACGCAGCCGGACCAAAATTCGAGACTTGGACAAGCAAATTCAGCAAATTCCGGCCTACCACAAGCATATTTTGGTCCAATTTGGCGGGCCAGGTTCACAGGGGTCCCTCTTCGGCAATTCTCTCGTGCACCCACCTCAGTTTTTTCTCATAGAAGATGTCCTTCCTTTCAGGCGGATTCATCCAGTTCTACCGAAATCGCGTGGGCATGTCATCGAGATGAATTCCGAAGGGAGTCACTTCAATCGTCTCCTGATACGCCTCATTGAGACAATCTTGCTCAAAGTTTACCCAATCAGGCCATGCTTTATGCTTATGGCCTGCTAACGTTCTAAAAAATCTGAAGATCTCACGGTTTGTCCTCTCTACCAAATTCGATTTGGGATGTCGCATAGCAGACTTTATGACCCTCAAACTCTAATTCCTCTACCCATTCCGGTAATGGAAACTGAGAACCATGATCACAAATGATTTTTCAAGGTTTGCCGTATTTGGGAATATAGTCGTTGAAGATTTTGTTGATTGTTGTATTTATTGTCACACCCCTTATTGCATACAGGACTACAAATATCTTTCATCTTATGATACTGTACAATTCCAGAGGATTATTGATACACCACGCAACTTGAGCATATGGGATTTATCCCGCGCCCTCAATAACATATCGATCAGTTAGTCAATCAATTAATCAATCAATCGATCACTCACGCTTAGCATCGGTTTGGGTACAGTTGAGGTATGCGCCAGCCTTCTAAAGATGAGATGATGATTCTCTCATCTTCCGAGTAGGTTCAAATCAAATCATTCGTTACTGCGGTAATTCAGCCAAGCTCATAACCTCTGACGAACAAGAATATTTTGGAACGAAATCCTACAAGAATTCCAAATTAATTGGCCTGAGCCTACAGGATTTCCGTATGAGCGGATTTGTTGCGTATGGGTGGAGCATTGAAAGATGGCGCTGGAAACCTATTTTGATTTCTCTACCACCACTTCAGTCGTGTATGTAAAAAGTCCATGAAACTTCATCCAAACTCACGAAAAAATGTCCAAGTCATTGATGATTAATCATCATACTTCTTTCATCCGACAGGGATCAGATCTAGACTCAAGGCAGGAAAAAGCCGAGCCATGACTCAAGTGATGACAATGTATCTTCCCTTATTGCCAAAAAACCGGGAACGAGTATTTTATCGTTTTGTGTAAATTCAGATGACAGTCCTAACTGTGCTAACTCAGATTTGTTTATTGATCCCGCATATACTAACCCTACTCCTGTATTGAAAACTCTAAACGTAATTAGACAAGGACTTCCCATGATGAATTGCATTAAAAGTTGAACGATAAGCTCAGAAACTCCAAAGAATTGAAGAGTCAGCTGAGGATGTATGTATTATGGGGAGAGCGGGGTATGTCGGGCATAGCTAATTAAAACCCGTTTGGCAACTACGACTTTTACTATAATCGGATCTGCGAGTGGTCATTCGACAGAGAAACATCTCAGGAATGATGGGATATTTTTTTTTAAATTTTTTCACTCGCACATTTTCATGGAAATGCTATTTTCTAAACCTCAATCATTGGGGCACGATGGGTAATCGCGGGGTATAGCGGACAGTCGTGTAGGGTATGATGGACACTCACGATTTTTAAGTATAATAATAACACTACACATACAGAATTGTTGTCATTCGCATATTTGAACATTTTTCTACCTAATCTGATGCCTCAGGTCCATGTCATGCCATGAAATGATGGTAAAACTCGATAATTCAACAAAAAGATGTCACAGCTCGGATCTCACTCGCCCGCACACACGAGTTTATTATGCATTCTAGATGCATGGCACGAATCTGGTGGTCATATTATGTGATACAGCTTCTAATCCACCACCCACGGCATTGATAGCACTCACTTTTCACTCACATCGAGGTAAAATTATCAATAATATCGATGAACAATCACATCCGTGGTGCAGCGAGAGCAGAATATCAACAACACGAGGCGCCGCAAAGGTTAGGTTAGGTTGGGTGGCGCCACGCGGCTCATGTGCTGTGGTTGTATGTTGGAACTGGCCAACGCGCCCCGCTTTTTGTGTCCATCATACCCCGTTCCACTCACCTTCGTATTATCATGATTGCTCAAAAAGTACTCATCGGATCACTTCGATTCAAATTGGATATTAAAGCTAACGAACAAAGCTACCGATGAGAGATGGGTAGCCAAGTATTTTGGATCAAATTGGCGCACGAACGGTAGAGTGCATACAGGCGTGACACGCGATATTTTACCTCGAATTTTGACATACGATTTTGAAGGGTCAAAACATATTGAAATTTTTGTAGCTCCCCAAGGAAAAACTAGGTGATACACTGATGCGAATTCATGAACATTCGCATTTTTAAATATTTTTTTTGTATTTTATAACTGGGGTGCCCAAATTTTCGAGCTGCCCACCATACCCCGCTCTCCCCTACAACCCTTCATATTCCATTTGGCTCCCATCAAATCAAACTCGTGAATTAAACTCCTGAGGAAATCTGATGCGCCTAAAAACAACCCACGTAATGAGAAGTACTCGAAATGCTCTGACATCATGACCGACTCTCAGCCAGAGAAAAAAGACAAAGAACAGACGTAAGTAGACACAATTTCTCATTTATGTCATCTTATGATCAACATTTCAAGATGCTTAGATTTTAATGTACATCAATTTTTTGATGATAAGATATTCGTGGGAGCAAAAGATGTCATGCTTAGCCATATCCCACCGTGGGTCAGCAAGATACAGATTTTTGCACGACATTCTACGGGGCATACCGCGCGAAAGAACACTGCACTGAGAAATGACCTTCCTCAAATCACATCGCTGAGCAGTGGAAAAAGGGACCCTCGCTGAGCACGGTAAATTTATAGAACTGATCTATGTAAACAAACAACACTTGGCAAAGTTGTTGAACATGCATTTGTTCGAAAGAGTTCGCGATTCCATCCACCTCGACCAGCAAGGGTTCTACTTTTCCCCTTGCTCGGCGATGTGAAACTACAGGCGCCCACTCTATTCACATCGTTCAGTAGAGTGAACGTGTAGGATCTTGTTGTATCACATCACTCGCTTATGTTATCACAACTCCGAGCTAGGTTAGAATATCGTGTTGAGTGAGGTTTCCCCCAGGTGTGGCTAGGTTTGTGAATTTACTAACGAGCGCTAGTCACCAAGGCAATTCACTTGGAATTTGTCCCAGATCTCACCGTCGAGGTATTCAAGGCTGCGTTTCGTCGCTTCACTGCTGAGCGAGGACTGTGTGAGGTCATACGGAGCGACAACAGCACGACGGTCAAAAGCAGCGAAGCGGAACTTTATCGTCTGTTCGATGGAACATCATCCTTGGGCCAGGGCATTGCCAAGTCGATCTCACGCGATGGAGTCCAGTGGAGCTCCATTCCTCCTTGCGTTCCCAACTTTTAAGGCATCTGGGAGTCAAATGTCAAGTCTTTCAAACGTCATCTCCATAAGGTCATTGGAGATGAGAAGCTCGCTAGAGAGAAGTTTGACACTGTGTTATGTCGAATCGAAGCTTGCTTGAATTCTCGTCCTTTGAGTGCAATAGCTCCAGATCCTTCTGGTGTATCTGCGGTAACTCCTGGACATTTCTTGATTGGTCCTCTTGTGACTCCTCCAACTCCTTCCACAGGAATTGACGACGATCGATCAGTTTATTCTAGGTGGCATGGACTTTAACTGATCAGAAACCATCTCTGAAGCAAATGGCAGAAAGAGTACCTTTCTAAAATTCAAGAGCGGTCCGAGGTGCTCAATCCAAATCCTGTGCTGGTTGAAGGTGATCCGGTACTTTTCGAGAATCATCTAGTACCACCTAGCAACTGGCTACTTGCCCGGATCACGAAGCTGTTTTCTGGTAGATATGGGGGGCTAGTACGCAGAGCTCTCCTACGGACGGCTATGTCCGAGCGTGAACGCCCGGTCAACAAACTGGTTTTGCTGCTAGTGGTCGACAGGATCAATGACCATCTCGACCGAGCAAGAGTCCTCATGGCGGACGGCGATCCCAACGAGGAGCTCGAAGGCTGAAGAGAGAAGTGAGACGACTTCAATATGTTTGTAAGACTTTTATTTAGGTCATGGCTCAGTTAGGCAGCAAGCGAACAGTATTCTTTTAAATACTCGTTCTGCTTTTCTTCTTTCTCAATTTTGTGTTCATTTTTTTAATTGTTCACTTGCTTTTCAATCACAAAATTTGTTTGCAAAATTGTATAGATTGTTTTGTCTCTCCGTCATGAAGTGTAATGCGATTATATCATGCTCGCTTGCAATCGATTGTTACACGCATTTGTATTTCGAAGTTTGATCTCATGAACCCAGCCGGCTGCGCATTGAGTATTACTCGTGATATAATGTAGCCTCAAATTTGACTCAATGTATCGGGTTGATTTCGCTCCATATTTTATTGCGCTGCGTCGCAAAATATTCTAAATTTTTTTTGTTCAACTCGATTCTCATGTAAGGCATTGTTCATTTCAAAACTGAATTTTTGAATGAGGAGGTCGTACGTTTGAGCCGTTTACATCTATTTAAATTTGAATTTGAATACTTCTAGAAAACTGAATTCCTCAACGCTCGTGCCGTTCAACTCAATTCACGTGATTTGCACACGGCCCGGGAACCGCACTTTTAGTCCTTTTCCGCGCACTTTAGAGTAGTTACGATCCTACGGCTCGCTCGTGAACATCACTGTGAAGCACAGTTCACGAGCTTTTCCTCCACACACTAGCTTTTTGATTGTCAATTTTTCACAGTTTATTTTCTTGTAATTCAAGTTGTAAATAGATCAACTCTTTAATTCTTTTGCGCGTGTTTTTAGTTAGGTTCAGCGTAGGCGTCTTGAATGAACGCAATCAGTTCATTTTCAAGTGAAATCGCGAGTGATTATTCCTCCCTCGCTCCTTTCCTCCTCTCTCGGCCCTCAGCGGTCCCATCCTACAAGGCGTGTGATGCACTTGCACAGTTAAGACTAAAATACTTTTTTTCCACCACGGTCTTACGAGAATCCGCTTGACATGAACAAAGGTTTTTTGCAATATCCCCCACCGATAATTACTTTGAGGGGATTCAGTACACCAAAACCAAGGATATTCATGGCAAGGTCTATAGTATCGTTGACTCGAAGTTTCAATACAGTTGCTTTATGGATGATAAAAATGGAATTTTTCAAGGGAATTTTGGGTTTTGTTGGAAAGATTGAATTTTTATCACTTTCAAACGTAATCCAATGAAATTCGGTTTTGACCAATTGATATAGAATGCTGGGACAGTATCTCTCTAGGTCATTAAAATCTGGATAGATTACTGGTAGAGGAAGATATGAGCAATTAATGGGATTCAGATAAAATTTTGTTCGCATATTTTGACCTATTCTCAAGAGATTCCTCTTTAGTGGAATCCAGATCACCTGCAGTAGGGTTTTTTGGGCGAGATATATCGTTTGGTTAAGGCGAAATTTTAATACAGTCACTGTAAAGATGGGTAAAGTGGGTTTTTTGTAAAATTTGAATTTCTCGGGAATAAATTGTATCTTTTTACATTTGCAAAAGGTCTTCGAGACCGTCAAAAGTAAAATCAAATGAAATAAATTGAATTTCAATTATGTTCAAACGAACTATAACAGAATTCGGATCATCCAATCGATTCAGAATGCCGAAAAAGTATCACCATAATGAATTAGTTTGAGGGAAAGATACGAGGAGAATGTGAATTTCAGATAAAATATTTCTGTATATTTCGAATTGGTTTTTTGAAGAAGCTCAGTGGGCGTTTGGGGCTATCTGAAGTGAGACTTCCAAAGCAATATCTGTAGTTTGATTGAAACAGAATTTTGATACAATTGGTTTCAATATGCTCAAAATGGAGTTTTTGTTGAAAATTTCCGTTTTTTCTAAGAATTTAGGTTTATGAAAGTCAAATGGAATTTTGGTATTAATCAATCGATAGATTAAGCCAGGAAAACCATAGCCTAGGTAAGTTGAATTGCCGTAAGACCAATCTAGAAAAAGATATTTTCTATGAAAGTATCAGTCAGCGCTCGCCGGAGCGTGGAGACCGCACATCTCCATCCGGCACCCTGAAAATGAGTGAGTCTAGGGACTCGCATTGGAGTCGTCTCCGGACAATAACAATGGGAGCCTGAAAGACTCATCCATCAATCCGAGGGGCTCTCTGGGCTCCAAGGAAGCCTAGAAGAGTCCCAAATCCTCCAGCAAACGGTGGGTTCGGCATCGTGCTTGGGGCCGAATCCGAAATTCGGTAGTCTGGGAGGAGTACCGGGGTGCTTTAACCCTGGAGTCTGACGAACTCCCGGACCTAGTCTGCGCCCGCCGGAGCGCGGAGACCACACATCTCCATCCGGCGCTCGAGAATGGGTGATCGAGTATTGGGACTTGAATCGGAGCCGTCCGTGGATGGTCACAATGCGAGCCTGGACGACTGATCCAGAAACTCAAATGGGCTCCTCACTTTTCTTAACTCTCCTCCGGAACCTTTATGGTTACAATCCTATTTTCAAGATACGTTAAAATTATATTCCTCCATTACGTAGATCTCTCAATCATTATAGTGATTGGGCTACTTTCTGCATACTTCAACGCCATATCACTCCACGATGGTCAACCTTTTCAAGCAATGTTTTACCTGCTGTTTCTTTCTCCTACTATCATCCAATCCTGTCACCGCGCAGTACAAGTTTTTGAGCTTGCAAGCTTTTTGGAGGTTGCTCGTCGAATCAACGCTGATGTCGGCAGTAGCTTCAGCAGCTTATGCCTAGCAGCTTGTGCCGAGTCGCCGATACAAAAATAGCCCAACGCGCCCTGGGCAGCAAGCACCAAAGTTAAAGCGCGCGCAAAGCTCACTCTCTCTTTCTATCTTTATTTTTTGTTCTCTCTTTCTCTTTCATTTTCGGCTGAGACATCATCGCACGTTAGACGATATAGCTCTGAAGGTGTACCATCTCAAGCTTTTGGTCGTTCTCGGTGCCGCGTTTCTGTGTGACCAACGCATATCTCGTATCGTATACAAGAAGAAGAAGAAGAAGGTGGCTGGTTTGTTGGCTACTATATTCTGGCTGGGCCAAAGGCATAATAATCTCTTGCCTGGCCGCAGTTAGTGCGGCAATGTCGAGAGAGACTGACGCTTCTAGCAGGGGCGGGCAGCGGCGCCCAAATTTTGCGCCGCGACCGCCGCTGCTTCTCGCCCTGCTGCTGTTACTACTCGTTGGTTTTCAACTGTACCCTGGCGCCGGCGCCGCAAAAGCTTCTGCCAAGGAATCCAACGGGGGTGACTCTTCTTCTTCTTCGAGTGCCCAATCTCAACAACAGCAGCAGCATCATAATAAGGGCAAGCATAAGGAGGCTGTTATCGAAGAGGTGACAAGTAAGCAGCTCGAACGGTTACTCAAGGACAAGGACTACGTTGCGGTGTATTGGTGTAAGTTAGATCATTCATACAGTGATTTTTTTTTTTGCAGTGCTCACGCAACAATCAAACTCCCCCGCGCTCGCGCAACTCTCTCGCAACGTAAGCGACGCGTGAAACTTGAGCTCTTCTCAGATTGCACTCTCTCGGTCAGTGTGTCGGACTCTATCTCTCTCTCCAAAAGCTCTTGGTCGTGTGGTATCTTAGGCTTATTTTTCTCAACGCCCGACGCATCAGAGAACGTATTCTATGCACACGCACTGCACATGTCTTTGTCGTCAGTGAGTTCTTGTCATAGTCGTATAGTCGGGAGTCTTGGCCATCGTTCCTAAAAATAGGATACCACTTCGGAGGTATCTCCGATCATTTTTTATTCGATGCCAAAAATGTACACGGATGATTTTTTTTACCCATTTTTCCATAGATTTGAATTTTTCGTGTGCTAAAATGTGTGTTGGTTGTGAGTAGAGCGCGCGAAACAATCCAAATTTCAAACGCGCAAGTTTCGTGTGAAGGACCAGCTTGGTCGTGTTTGGCGGGGGCGGTCGGTCAGCTCGAGTTCCGATGGACGTTTATTTTCGAGTATGCGGGCGCCGCTGCGCGATTGGGAAAACGTTATAGGCTATATGTATATTAGGATGTACTGAGAGACCGGAAAAATTATGACGTTACTAAGGTTACAGCGAGCGTTACTGACGCAATTGTATTATTGTTCTGGCGAGTGACAGAAATTATGAAAACAAAAAATGATTGAGCTTAACGAAAAGGTTGATCAGAGATCACCGACTGTTTTCGAAATAATAAGCAAGATCGGATGTGATGTCGAGATGCTAATAACATGCTGAGTGTATTTTCATCGGTTTTTGTCCTCGTTGCTGTCACGAGCGCATACTTTCTCACCCACGTGTGAGGAAATGCAACACGTTAGTGTTATGCCGAGGTTGTTTCTTGCATGCTTTCAATATTGTTCTGACGCACTGTTTATGCAACTATGAGAATGATATTGAAAATAGGAACACTGTGTTTTAGTTTGATTGATATTTCGTGAATTTTAGAAAATTATGATTATGTAGCAAAATTATTCTGTCCAGAAGATCCACGTGCATTTTGACGTATAAATCTTGCTGGGAAGTTTCGAACTCAAGCTCACGTGTATAACTCTCTAATTTGAACTTTTTAAGTAAAATTGGCGCAAATATTGTGAAATTTATATTAATTGGAGAATTTTGATGTAAAAGTTCATGGTCGACAGACACAAGGATTTTTCTTGGATTCTTGAAGGACTTTTTTTGTATTGTGGCACGTAAAACTGTTCCCAAACATCACGTTGATTTGGAGCATCATAAGCTCAGGAATCTATGGAAATTTTGGCAATGTAATATTTCAAATAGAAGTAACAGTAGATTCCTTGTTATATTCAATCAAAATAGTCCGAAGTCCTGTCTTAGACTTTTCAAACTGGAGTACCAAGCCATTCGGTTTCATTGCAGTAACCATCAAAAAGTCCGTAAAAGCTCCATGAGAAAATCGACACGCTGAATCAAGTAAATTGTATCGAGTTTCCAGTCCGTAGAGAAGCAACAGAATCTTTAGAAGCAATTTTTAAAACAACTATTAAATTTTTCTGGAAAATATACAGTATAAGGTGTTGACTTGGGAATGATTTCTAATGTAAAATCAAACGGTGTTTTTTTGAGAAATTCGTAGGAATTATATGTCAGAATTCATGTGGCGAACAGACTTTGTATGAATAGTCAATCAATACCGCCCACCAATGGCGATTATAAATGTTAAGACTCAGATTGGAAATATTGGCCCCTTTCATTAATATTCTTAAGGCTCAAGCTCTTTTAGACCTCTCAAAAGTTCTCAATATGTTTGACAATACAGGAAGTAACTATGAGATCATTTACATAACACTTGTTTGGTTGCTCTGGGCTCAAATGAGATATTTCGGGGTTTCCACTCATTATGCCCTATCCGAAACACAAATCAAATTTCACATTGCTGTGGCATATTACTCGACCTCAAAATCAACTGAATTTTAATGATAGACTTCGCCTGTTTTGGGAATTAGAGTGTTCCAATGCCATTATTTTGCACGCACGGGAAGGCTAGCATGATTTGTTAGAGAATACTGTTTTCGCTAGTGACCATTGCCAAATAGTAATGTAAGATGTATTTCGTGACTGTATCAACTCAACTTAACATAAGAATCAACATTCCATCTCAAAATGCACGAAATTTGAACGTTGTAAGTGAGAGCTTGCAACGAATAAATAACTCCTCCCCCGCCAATCGCAAACAATGAACGTCAAAACCAAGATCAAAATTTTCAAGGCACACAATTCAATCCGACAAGCTGCATTGAAAATCTCAAAAAAGAAATCGTTCTCAATCAACAGGCTCGATTGTCCACCCCCGCCACTTATATGCAACATCATTTCTCAAACAAATATTTAACACAATCCCCAATTTGAGGCTTTGTTTTGAGAAAAAGCTTTATAAGCACGACTCTATACAGAGCTATAAATTCAAAATTTTTGGACGCGATGAGAGATGAGGCAGTCTAAGAAGGGGAAACGGGAAGATAGAGTAGGCGGGGGTTTTGCCCGTGCGATAGATACTCAACGGTAGCCAGAAAAGCTTGAAAGCTCGGCAGATCGCGATGACCGTGGCTTGAGCGCGTCGACGATCATTGCCAGCCCCGGCAACAAATTCATCACAGCGCCCCAAGCTGCTCTAAGATGCTTTGATTGTATGCATGCCACGCGTGCGTATATATATATATCTAATAGATTGTGATGACGAGCGATTGGTATATAGCAGTTGCCAAGTCGAATGAGTGTAAGAGAGAGAAAGAGAGAGAGAGGTATTCCTAATCCAAGTCCCTTTATTCTGCTCGACAAACTTCATGTAGCCGTAAGCGCGTTTCTATAAAATCACTAGGGCGAATACGGCACGCGAGCAAGAAAAACGCATGAATCGACTAGTTAATAAAGCTAACCCCGTTCGCTTTCTGCGAGCAAGTGCAAAGCTCTGATTAGAATTGCAAGCTTGCGCTTGTGATCTCGATCATATTCAATGGGAGCCTGATGGCAACCAGAAATTTTTGGACTTACAAGGGGAGGTCCAACCTTGCGGAACACGGATCCTTATGAAACTCTGAGGATCATCTTGTTTTGGTGCAAAATGAAAGTATCTCCAAGGATTTGATCCCGTAAGCCTTCTACACTGAGATACAGCCATGGAGATTAACATTGTCCATATAAGCACATGTTAAAAAGACTCATATATAGATATACTGACAATGCTAACCTCGATGGCTGTATCTCGGGATGGGAGGCCCATTAGACGAAACCTTCCTGGGTAACTTCATTTCTTACCAAAACAAGATGATTCCCAGAGTTTCATCAAGATCTGTGTTCCGCGAGGTTGGACCTCCCCTTGTTAGTAGAAATTTGGGTTAACAAATTAAGATAAAAATGGCCCACGAGAGCTTAATGAGTAGAACAAGTACTATCATTACTCAAATTATAACTTTTTCCATTTATCAAGATCGTCCCGAATGAATGAAACACTGGTTTACAAAATTGGTTCAATAATAATACACTTGAAATCATTCGCTGTGGGCGCCGAAATGGGTGTTCCGATCTGATTGAGAGGTGGGGGCCCATCGGTGGTTTAAATGCGAGGAAGGTTTCAGAAAACAAAAATCCCTCGCACACACAGGAAGACAAATCGAGCCTTTCAATAAACCCAACCGTACAAGTGTTGGAACAGTAACTTAATATATTAGCGTAAACAAATAATTCCAGACAGTTGTGACAACGATTCTACCTTCTACTGAGATATTTTCTCATTTGATGGTCCAATTTGTAAGTCGCGTTGGTCACAAATTCTTAACATGGAGTACTTGGGTGGTATATCGTTCACTTATCATTCATGACCCACAATTCATTGTATGATCCGTCGTTGAATGAAGCTGATCACTGATTCATCAGAAGATCCAGATCCACCGGTAACATCGTCAACCACTAATGGTTATTCCTAAATTTAGTCAGATATTCACTTTATGACTACCAGTATTGAGTAATTCATGTAGAATTTTCTAAACACGGATAAGTGAAATCTCTCTAGATTTCAGCGGAATCATTGGAAATATTTTAAGAATTAAATGAGTGCATGTGCAGGATGCTCATTTCTGCCTCAAGACAGAATTCCTTAGACAGAAGACTGAAATTCTAGACTTTTCGAGAAATTCTTGAGGCAGATTCCATGGGTCAGGTTATAAAACATAGGCAAAATTATCAATGCCATCACGATTCCGGAAAGATCATTTAATCTATTCCAAACAGAATCAGCACCAATGTTGTCTTGAATACATCTTGCCGATCATATGAAAATCATTCTAAATATTATAAAAGCCTTGAGATCAAACTGTCAAATCATAAATCGAAGTCATCTACTTTTTCCTTTGATAATTTTTCCGAGACTCTCTTATTTTTGAAATCTCATTTGCTAAAGCTGAAACCTTCGTTCTAGCCTGATCAAAAATTTTGTTCACCTTCTCCCAAACATTAAGAAATACCATTTCGATTTCTTCTAATACTTTCTCAGAATCATCGCAACTCCAGCGTCTTTACAAGGTTTCAAGATCCTTGCTCATGGCAACGTTGTAGGATTAGTAATCTAAACATTTTTTCTGGAATGCTTCCCATTTTATCCTCGCAAGAAAAAAATCAAAATCCACCAGATATATCCTCGCGACCATACAAGGCTCTGAGGAGCATGAATCGTGATGGAGCAATCCATTTTTGATCTACGGTGAAGTTCATCAAAAGTTAGCTGACTTTGATTTGCAAAGACTAATGGGATATAATAATTGACTCTAGAACACGATTGGCTCGTTCAGGCGAATTTGCCTGAGAGTGATACATCTATACAGATATTGTAACGATAATTGTTGAAATGCTCTTCATTCTGAGCAAGGGCTGTTGAGGTACTTCCTATAGAGATACTAGGGATCCCTTGATTTCTGCAGCTGCAGTCCGGTAAAGAAAGTTACACTTTCTGTATCTAGTACATGAATGGGACTTCTATTTTGCCGTGCGCAAATGCCGTCTCAAAAGTAGCTAATGACCACGATGGACGTTACAAGATCTAGTGCAGTTGTTTTATTGGTCGTAATTCAAAGTGTTGAAAAAGAATTTTCACACGAGGAATCTCACTGAATTTGTGAAAATTGAAGAGGAAGGCATTTTTAACTAACAACCCTAGGAATTTCGAGAAGTTTGTTGGGTTAAACGGCGACGAGGAGACAATTCCACAAACAATGATAACGAGTATTCATCTTCTCGTCATTCATCCCGAATCGCAGGAGAATCGGGAGAAAAGGCGAATAACTTTCAGCCAGCATGATGACCACATCGCTTTACAACTAATAAGAAAGGTTACGATCGAAATCGAATGTCAATAAGCGTTCCGGTGGCATCCAGACGGGCACTCATGAGAGGGTTTTTTGGATTGCTGCACCGGAACACGTATTAATTTTTGACAGCAATCTTTAGTTCGTAACCTTCCTTATCACTTTCGACTACCTCATACCCAGGAGGGTGACTTGGAGAGGTTTAACTATTTGGATTAGGGCTGGGACTATCCGCAAATTATCCGGCTACTTTCTCGGATATCCGGATACCCGGATGGTGAAAAGTTGTATATAAAGACCAAACATCTCGAATCCAGCATAATTCAAAAATATTCGGATATCCGGATATGCGAAAGTCTCAGCCCTAGTTTGGATCCAAGAACAATAGATTTTTCTGAAATTCAACAAATTAAAATGAGCGACTAGAATCATTTTATGAAACTATAACGACGTGAGCCAATATAGTTGTTGAGAATTGATCCTTCTTCTTTGTGTGCCAACATCTAGATAGAGTAGAACAATTTCTACTTATTTCCAGGTTAAGCATTTTCATTCTTCAAGTACCCCTCCAATCTTACATATACATCCCCGCAAGGGAGATCTCCGGATCTTGGGAGAGTAACGACACCCCGGCCCCAGTCCTCCGGCAAGGGAGATCTTAGTATCTCGGGAGCACACGGCAACTCCCCCGCCCCCAGTCTTCAGCCCCAGCACCCATGTGTGTGCTTTTACCACCTCGTCCGCCTCAAAGCGTATGAGCCCTGACCCGTGTAAGAATCTAAACGGGCATGCCCTGACAAAAATTAGGCCCCGTACGGGAAAGGCGCGGGCGGGGTTAGGGCGAACTGAGGGAGGGAACAGGGCATGCAACGCGGCGCAGGACGGCACCCGCACGGGAGCCCGAACGTCTCCCTAACTCTACTAGAGCCCATCCGGCGCCCGCATGGTACCCCAATAGCACCCACAGTACTATCTGTACACTGCTGTCACAGCTAATAACACAATCCACAAAACACTCAGCTAGAGTTTTCACTAGCTTGAGGAGCTGAAAATCTTTTGCTGCCTCTAAAATAGTCGAGCTGCGGATATTTAAATAAGAGCAACGTCAAATTTTTGTTTTTACACGCTCAACAGTGCGTCTTCCAAATCATTTTTCAGAGTTGACCCCTGTTCAGGCTCTAAAGTTTGAATTAAAAGGTTAAACCACATCTGTTTGTAAATTTATATTAATTGATCCTTTTCCATGGAAAAAATTGAAAATTTTCAATTTTTTTTGCATTCTAAAAAATAGACTATAATATTACACATTGGGATGAGACAAAATGAAATGAAAAATAGATTGCTCCAGTGTCATCTCTTTATTCAAATAAGCTCTAGATATTCAAATTCGATAAGAAACCGCAACAAGAGATGATATCCCGCGATTTGTTTGGACACAGTGTTTCGCAAAGTTCTAAATCAGATAAATGGCTGAGCATTTACCTACGCAATTTTTATATGATTGGCATCCAATCTTATAGCAGAACCAAGATAAATAATTCGAGCATTATCTCATAAATCTCGCAAATGACCACTCGCAGTAACTATCTGAAGATTATTTCATTTATAAAGCTCTTTCACGCGAGGAAATCTTACAATCTGCATTACAACTTCTTCCCGCATGACGCCCCCATGACGCCTCAATATTGCCCTGACTCAAAGTTAGGGCGGCGGTGTGCCAAGCGTTGCATGCCCGCGCCCAGCCCGTACGGGCGGGAAGCGGGCAGTTAGGGCTCCCGTACGGGGCCCGTCGCGCCCCCTAACTCGATTCTTATACGGGGAGTGGCATCTTGGACCACTTCCGGGCTCCCGCTTCTTCGCAAGCCCCTTTCATATTTTTTCTACTCTCTGCTCCTTCCTTCCTTCTTTTGGGATTATAACCTTCGGGTTGGTGCCCTCCGGGGAAAGGCTTTAGTCGATAGGTGCCCGAGTTTCCTCGGGTGAATCCGACACTACCCACACTCTTACGGTTGTCTGTGAAGATTTCCCCCTTTCGGCCTACAAAAAAATGATGTGTCCCCGCAAGGGAGATCTTCGGATCTTGGGAGAGTAACGCCTCCCCGGCCTCAGTTCGCCGTAAAGAGGATTCTTGGTTGATCCTGGGAGACAAACACACTGTCCGGGCCTAACCTTTCGACAAGGGACATTTTAGTATCCCGGAAGCACACGACAACTTTCCTGTCCCCAACCTTCAACCTCAGCAACCGTAGTGTGTGCTTTCATCGTCCTGTTCGCGTCTGTGCGTATATGAGTCCCGGGGAGCATCTTGAACCGATTTAGGACTCCCGCTTCTTTGCGATCCCCCTTATATCTTTCATTGTCACTCTACTCTCTATGACAGTTGACTACGCTCAATAGGATCACATCGTGCGTAAATGATTTGATTTTAATAAGCAATGTTCCTAATAAGCGATAATAATGAACTGATGCGACTTCTGTCAATCAACTTGTACAAATACATCTAAAATCACAATAGTATGAATCGCTGCGAAAAAACATTTGCAGAACGCTCTATCTTCTCCCATTCATGTTAGAATAATTATAGTAATGAAGTCTTTTTTTTTGATAATCTACTCGAAAACATTCGATTCAGATCTTTCAAACACTTCTTCACCTTTGATTATGAAACTTTTCCCCTAATATGAACCAATTCATGGCCAGTAACGGTTGATGTGACATCTTTGATTGGAGATTTCGAATATCATCACTGATATTAGGTCCTTCCAGATGATTCCTGAGTTATATAGGACTTTGAAGTTGTTATGGTGATGGAGTTTGTGTGAAAAAATTGATTCACCTTTGGGGTCAGGATTTACATCAGGCATAATGTTTTGAACAAGATAATCAATACACCTGTCCTCGAATCGGATCGAATCTTCGAAAGTCAGAAGAGAAAGTAGTGGTTATTTATAATATATACCGGATTGAGGAAATGTGATTACCTTCATGTTCTTGGGCTTGATGGTCCATTTTTCAAATAAAAAATTCCTCTGGAGTCAAAAATTTAGGTTAGGGTTAGTTGTTTTGACTAAGGATATTATTGAAATAGGGAAGTTATTGTACCCTATCATAGTGGAGTCACTATAATGTGCCAGTCTTTGTCATTGATTGGGGAAGAAAATAATAGCCATGGAGTTATAGAAAAAATTGCCCAAAATTTGAAATAAAATCAATTTGAACGATTATGGAAATATGCAAAGGAAAGGAAATATACATATTAAAATTCAAAGTAGAAGCGTTAGTAGGGGCGAAATAAACGAGTCGATGAGGCTCAAAAAGGACTGGGGTCATTGCCGGAGGAAGTTGAACAATGCTTCAAAATTTCAAAGAGATCGGTGGAAGTGGTAACGAAATTTGGAGTGACATAGAAGGAAAAATGAACAAAAATTTTTCTCACTGATTGATTGAGAGTAAACCCTCAAAATTTCAAGAAGATTGATCCAGGGGTTCAGGAGAAATCGCGTGACAAAGAGAAGACAACACACAGACACACGCACATACGCACATGAACAAGGTGTTTGTCAAAATAATTCACGGAGAGCGTTGTATATGAGATGGGGAAAGTATAGGGGTACTATTCGATAGATTTTGGCGAGTAGAGTAAGATGATTCAAGTAGATTTTGGATAGAATCGATCTAGGGGTCGAAAAATGAGAAAATCGAAAAAATTCTAAGCGAAAATTTCCGCACCGATACAATACTTTCTCTTCGAGAAAGCAAAATAACATTCACAAGCGGTAGAGTAAATTCATTTTTTCCACTGGTAAAACCATCCATCATTCGCTACGAAACTTTACCCATCTTGTTGGCCAAATATTTTGCTTCCTGCAGAATTATCGGGACACTCTCTACGAGCATCCACTTTTCGTACGTTTGCGAACCATTTGGACAGTACATTGTTCCCGTCCTGATCTTTGCTATCTCTTCCGTTCTCGACATGGACCAGCGTTACTGAAACTGCTACTTTCGATTTCAACTCGTGTTTTCAAGAGCTTACTCAGCAGAGTTTGAGGATTCCCGAGTGTTTTTGCAGCATTGCGTTGTAATGTTTCCGACAAAGAGTCATAATTTGCGAGCACTTTCTGATTTTTTAGCTAAGCCAAGTCATGTTGTTTACTCGCTTTTATCTTCTGTCGTAAGATCATCCTAAACCGAAAGAATGAGAGGTGCAGAAGTCGGCGAAAGTTTGATTCTATTAATTGAAGTCTTGATCACATCAACCAGCGAATTCTACATGCAACGGTATAGAAGCAGACCAGGGCTAGCGGTGGTGATCGCACTAGGCGGATGATTCTTATATCCGTGATTCTATTGAGCGTGGTCAACCGCACTTCCTTCTTTCTGGGACTATAACCTTCGGGTTGGCGCCCTCCGGGAAGGGGTTCTCGTCAGTAAGTACCTGAGTATTCTGGGGTGAATCTGACACTACTCACTTCGCTACTCACACTCTTGTGGGTGTTTTAGGAGATTTTCTCTTACAGGCTCGGACCGGGGGGGGGGGATCAAGCCAGGGAGAGGAAATCTTGAAGAACACCCACACAATTCATGTTCTTTTGTGCCCCCCCCCCCCCACAAAAGATGAAAAATCATACAAATCTCATCTTTTTCAAAATTTGGTTTCATTCCAAATGTCTACACCAGGTCCCCCCAGAGTCGTACCGATCAGGCTTATGGAAGAACTGGACACCCCATCTCAATTCTCAAATGACTCGTTATTATACATTCTTATAATAGTGTAACAGTCATTTGAAAGTTCCATACTACTATTATGAGAATATCGAATAGATTCAATCAATGTATTTGTTACGGATAATTTTGCAGACATCATCAAGTTGTTCTGTAGATTGAGATAGAAATCTCGAATCATGAGTCAATGAAACTGATTCTAGGGGAACACAGTAGATTCTAGTTCAAATCATGAACTACATATAAAACGAGCTACTCGTCCTAACAAACGGTCAGTCGCCACGGTTAATTCCTGCGTCGTCTTAGTCGCGAGTCCTAACAGAAAAGTGGGGGCGAAAAACGAGTATGAAAAATTAACAATTCGAATATGACCATATTCCAATTCCATATGACAAGGAAAGTGATCGGAGATCTCTTCTGATATTTTTGGCTCCGTAAAGAGCTCATAGTAAAAACTAGCATCATTTTTAAACACACCAGGCAATATATTCGTCAGATACTCGGATTCAATTATCTTCGCTTACTCGCAAGACAACAGCAGAAACATATTTTGGATTAGAATTTGTGCGGCTAATAGAGTCATATCGGTATAAATGTGAAATTCATATCATGTCAAACGAATCAAACCCTCGCAACCATCACAATCTCTAATCTGATAACAATAATCAGCTACACTTCACTGGATTGAAGTGCGATTTTCCGTTTTCAATACTCAAGGAATTTGATCAACTTCTCTTGATTATGATGACTCAAATTTGACGATCTCTCAATTTCTTCTCGATTGATTCGAGCCATTGATAAAATATCCGTGTCCTTGACCTCAAAAAAACCTCTGACGAGATCAATGCTAGCTGATGATTGATACGTTGCATAATTGGAGCGACTTCATAGCAGCGCCTTTAGTGATTTGAAGGGCTCAAGATTGACAAAACGTATTTTAATTTAATCTAATTCCATTGAGGAAATATAACGGGTCATAACGACCCAAATCACATAATGAACCTCAAAGTATGTTGTAAACAGAATAGTCTAATTCAAAATACTAAAATAAATGGTTTTTTGTGAAATTGCGATCTGGTGGAATGTGTTCCACCAGCTCGCAATTTCACATTGACTTCCTCGATTCCACTAATGTCATTGTATATTGAGCTGGATACGGAACTTGTCACTCACTGCTATGGAAACACCTCCACCGATTGACGAATACACTTCGATATCAAGCCATGTACTTTATTTTGATACGATTCCTCTAGTCATTGATGATCCTGCTCAGTATCACGTTTTTTCCTCTATTCTTGGGCATACATCTATGTTTCGAGGTACCTTATTAACGTACTTGACTGTTCTTGATTCACTAGGATGACGATTATTGTGCTCCTGGAGTTGCAAATTCTTCAAATGCTTAATTTATTTTAAAAAGAGATCAGCTGCTGCAGTGATGGGTTTCACAATTTTTAAATTGTTCTTTAGTATAGTTATCGCATCTCCAGCACTATTGAAGGCCATCAAGATAGGCCTTCCCTTATTGGGAGCTGATTTTCCAGAATGCCTGCAAGAGAATACTGAATTTGGCAGATCCTTGATGGATGATAGAATGTTCACAACAATCCAATGACAGTTTTGATTCTCAACCTCCAGAACAGTGAAGATTAATATATTATTTTACCTCTTGGTGCGCTCACTTTATTCGACATAGAGTTCCTTAACGTTTACAGCAGCGCCGAACGCATTGAGATTCGACAGCTGGTTCCCAATATTAGAGATTTTGCATCGGCACGAACTTATGTTTTCAGCACTTTTTCAGACGTCAGCAGCATGCTGGGTAATACACGATTCAGCCTGGGTGATTCTGATATCCCGGTTGTTCATACTATTTTGCAAATCAGTGATGGATTGCATTATGTCTGCATGTGTGCAATGTGTTCTGGGCACAGCGTAACGTCAAGTCTTGCATTCGAGCTGTTTCAGAAATCAGAATAAACTCGATTCTATTATTCTTTTCCGCAAAATGTTATTCTTCGCATCCAAATTCTGATCAGGATTATCTATGACTCGTATCTCAGAAAGAAAATTATTATAAGCGTGTCTTACTCGGTGATATATCCGTGGAGGTTAACTTCAAAATCAGTTCACCCACTTGTCTTTAACCATCAAGTTTTCAACTGATTGTTAGTTAAACCAATCAATCAGCTATTAGGATTCGAACACTCAATATTATGAATAAAAGGATATCACTCGACGAGGTTCTTATTCACGCAAAACAGCAGTATATGAAATATAATCAAAACTCTATTCCACTCCTAATAATCCTTGACTGGTATCATAAAACTTGGAATTCTACAGAATGAAAATAAGATAGTTTAGATTATTTCAAAGCTCAAGTTTATTTCGTTGCAGTGATTTGAAGCGAACTCAAAAATTTATACCAAAGCTTCCTCTTAGTCCCAAATCATAAATTCATGGAGTAATGGCGTGAAATAATGTGAAATCAACCGCATCATACATCGGATAACTTTGGGAACTGCTCCAAGAGTCTCTGAGTAGAAACTTCTATTACCGAACCGACATCACTTCTCTTCTGAAGTCCACTTGTATCTATCTCAATCTGAAAATTCAGTGAAGTGAATTAAAGCGTAGAGAAGTCTCTCAAAATTATCGAAACTGAAAGAGAAGAGAGAGAGAGACTCGATCACAAAAGAAGATTTTATGTTGGCGTTTATTGGAATTGACTATATAGTTGATCACTCCTACTTCAATCGAACTCGACATATTATCTATTTACGGTCGTTATTCTAAATTGCGAGCATTTTTCAATCGATAAATCGAAGGTGTGAGAAATATTTGAAGTATTGACATCGCCAAATTACTTGGGATATTTTGGATACTCAAGAATGGCCCTATTACTATCGTACTTGCATTTTAAACCTATCAGATGTATTATTGAAATCAAGGTGAAACACAAATTTGTAAATGGAACCTCTGGAAAATTTGAACTCATTTTGTTTCATCATATCAAGAAAAAAGTTATTGGAGTCTCTTTTGACATTTCCAGCCCGGTGTAAAGAGATCTTGATGCAAACGAGCATCATCGCTGCACTTCAGGCTATGGATGTATCAAATTCTTGGATTTGAGTATTTTTGTGTGCTCATAAGACGGTCAAAAAATACGTCTAATATATTCGGATATTTTTGTTTTGTCATATTCGTTAACACGAAGCGTACAAAGGTATGTAAAACTCCGTAACATGTGAGTTGCGAAAAAGGTGAAAGAATGCGACTAAAATTGGACAGCTGACCAATAAGAGGAATTTTCTGGAAATCAGGCCATTTATTAATTATTATTCAGATGACTCTGAATTTTTATACAGAAAACATTTTTTCTTTAAAAACGTCCACCGTCCAGAGCAGTAAATTTCCCACAAATTTGGATAATGCATGAGTAAAGCAAGGAATACACTAAACTGCATTTGATCAAAACTGGTTAATCCAATAAGTCAAACAGAGTTGAAAAAGTGACAATAGACGCGACAAAAAGAAATTTGAGAAATCTTTTCATACACTCATTCCGTGCTTCTAATACTGTACAGTGGTCGATGAGTCTTTCACTTGGAAACATTTTTAGAATGCGCTAGAGCTATTTCAGTCCGAGTATCGCCACCTCATGCTATACTAACTCGTTTGAAAACTGTTCTGACAAACTACTTCCTTGCTTTTAACTGGAGCTGCTGTCACCTCAGAAACCCATCGCCTATAAAAATTTCATTGAATCATTCCCAGAGTAAAACAGAATTTTGTAAACAATCAGTCCGAAATATGACAAATTATTGCTACTCGTCAAGATGTTGTGGATTCTGGAGGATTCCAAAGAATTATCTTAAATTTTCATCATATTATGTATCATTCCTGTCATTATTAGAACTGTGATCATCTGATAATCTATATAAGTACTCTGTTCTTGATTCGATTCAAAATCAAATTCTTGTTCCAACGATGTGAAAACTTCTGTACACATTTTAGCTGTTGTCAAAAATAAAAAAATAATTGCATGGCTCAGATTTCAATATGAAAGAGAAAATTAATCGGCCCTGTTAGGTGCAAAATATTTTGAGTAATTCGATCGATTTCTCTCGGCACGCTCAAATACGATATAAAAGACAAATAAAAGTCAAACTTCTGAAATGATGTTTCACAAAGAAAATTCTATTTTCTTGATCTGGGTCAGTCGTATGAATTTCATGTTTTCTTGCTACTCATCTGTCCTCTTGTATCTCCAAGTTTATGAGTATTTTTATAGGCCCATGATACTTGAATTTTGTGATGATGAGGAAAATATGTTGTTCTACTCATGTCATCAGGAACTAGCTCACAGTGGGCTGATTTACATAAACTATCTTGAAAAGTAGAACCAGGTCGAATAATTGCTCGAAATTCATGTGATGGATTCAATTTTACCTGGGTGGAACAATCTAATACTATATGCAAAACTTTGTTTTCATCATGGTCTAACTGGGAGCGATTTCGAGATGGAAATTTTATTCAGCTGCAGCATAGAAAATGGTTCCATATGACTTTCGAAATGATAATGGGTTCTCTCATACAGTACATGAAGTACATGTAGCAGCCTGAGAAACAGTATGGAAGAATTATCTTCAAATGATCTCAGACTAATGAAATATATTTTATCTTCTACTTGTGGCTAGAAATCCTAGCACTTAGGTGTATCAATATCTATTAGTGAGTACAACGGACCTTAGTAAGGTCGAGAGCTTGCTTCTACCTTGATTCTCAATATCAGCTAGTACCGGAGCATTAATTTTTAAGAATTGAAATCCTCACGAGTTCACGAATTGAAAACAATGAGTTAAAGACAATTCAATTATACAAATTTGTACCCTTTTGTTCTAAAGTATAGAATTATTATCCTTCATGGAGGCAAATATTGAATGAAATTTTGAAACGATTTTCAAGCTAATTACAGATGCTGTTTGTATTCTAAACAAGCAAGATTTTTTCGATCCAATTTGACGCACTGTGTATCTATGCCCATCTACACGAAACGGGGGGTCTTCACTTCAGTATAGTCATACTGTTTACTTTGTGAACACATTATCACTGCTTCAGTCAAAGTAGCAAACGCATTACGGAAGACCGCACAGATTTAGGCCAACGCGTGGGTGGAAATACGCTTTCACCTCTTTCTTCTATTTATCGTAACACTGATATTTTTTTTCGCTATTTTCCTCTAGAAATTCAAGAGCAATATTCTAAATTTACCATATGCTGACCTATTACGCTTTAAACCAGCACTCGAGCCATAGAGTTCATTCAATTCAATCGAGGATTTTCAGCAATTGTGTCTCATCAGTAGAGGGCTGAAAGTTTGAACTCCTCTAAATGATCGTGGGGGGAGGGGGTCAATCTGAAGATTAATCCATGTATGTACCACTTCGACACAAAAATAGTGATGCAGTCAATTTCTGAGGGATATTTTTTTACCCTTTTTTTATCTTGCAAGCCTCTCAACGAATACCCAAACTCATACGATAAATCGTTTAGAACCATAATCCAAAGAAAAAAAACAGTCGATTCGACGAGATATGATGGACTAGTTAAATGTTTTGCGTCTGAATTCTCCAATTAAAATGCCTCAAAACTCAAAAAATATGAATTTCTAAGGATAACCAAGGATCTTCCTCGTTCGGATCAGAAGTGTATGTACATGGAAATGATAAAGAAAAATTTGTTAGAGCCAGGAAAAAATATAATCAAAAAATTATATAATTATGTAAACTTCAATTTTCATCGATCGTTTTTAATTAGTCAATGTTACCATTGACTCAATAAAATTGAAATTTCTATCAAGACAAACATGAGTGATCAATCAGATTCTTGATTGTATAAATACAGTCCCTTCCATAAATAATGGAACATGCGTACCTGCACTGATTCGACGATAACTCCAATCTTCTTGGGTCTACAAGGGCGTTCAAAAAAGCATTTTGAAGGTCATGAAACACCTTTCAAATAATGTGAGATAATTTTTTCTCAATTTTTTTAGTTTGTCCAAATCGATGACAAAAATGGGAAAAAATTGACTTCAATCAATCACCTGTCATTTTGATGGGGATGAGTCTGACAGAAAAATTCTTGTGGCATCTTGTAGGTCTTTTCAAGACCTACAATTTGCTTTTTTTCAAATTTTAACGACATTTCTGATCCAAAATAGAGCAATTCTACGGCTAACATGTGATACATGCGAATCCACATAGTCGAAGACTGTCGCAGAAGTTTCATATTCTCAAGTTTCGATTTTTAATGCAAAAAGTGGCGCAAAAGTTTGATATTCTCAAGTTTTGATTTTCAATGCAAAAAATCATCATCGAAAGTGTTAAATCTCTGCACTACTCATCGACTATATGGATTCGCATGTATCACATGTTGGCCGTAGAATTGCTCTATTTTGGATCAGAAAGGTCGTAGAAAATTAAAAAAAAAAGCAAATTGTAGGTCTTTGAAAGACCTACAAGATGCCAAAAAAATATTTTCCTATCAGACTCATCTCCGTCAAAATGACAGGTGATTGATTGAAATCAATTTTTTCCCTATTTTTGTCATCGATATGGGCACCCGAAAAAAATTAGAAAAAAATTCATTTCACGTAATTCGAGAAGTTTTCTCATGACCCTCAAAATGCTTTTTTGAACGCCCTCGTCGACTCAAGAAGAATGGAGTTATCGTTGAATCAGTACAGGTAAGCATGTTCCATTATTTATGGTAGGGACTGTATAATATCTAATTTTTATTTGTTTTTTTTCTGAATTTTTTTCCTTTAGATTTATGGTTCCCTTGTAATTTCTCGAAAAAATCAATATCTCTCAATTTGGGCTCGGAAAATGAAACTATTAGTCCTACATGACTGAACGAATTGTCCTAAATTTTTTGAGAATACACTACAAAAAAATTCTGAACGATATGTCGTATTGGTTTGGTGGTCAGTGAGCGAGATAAAAAATGAAAGAGATCAACATTTTTTTCTAAAAACTGACTCCACGACAGTGCGTATTCGTGAATTATCTTGATAGAGAACACTTCGAAGTTTTGGTTTCCTCAATCCGAGCGATGTATTTCCCGTGCCAGCATTAGTGGGGAGTCAGAATTGGTGATATGACGTGATGGGGACTATTATCCCCTCTGAGTGATAAACTCGACACACAATAAGCTTTTCTTCGTTGGCGTAGGAAAGGAGATCAGAATATGCACGAAAATGGCCCTCTACTCGCAATCATATACGAAAACATCGGAGTGGGTTCTTTTTCATGGTTCGAATTTGTGTGATTTCAAAAGAGTAACTGACCTGAATATTGACGTCTCTTAGATTTGACTGAGAAATTGCTGTGAGACAAATGGAACAAAAAAGAGTCTCCTCCTTTGAGCATTCTCCGAGGCTTACAATTTAGGTTGTATCAGTAACCCTGTACAAGCCTAGCTTTTCTAGGATTTCTGATATAATCTCGTGGAGATCTTTTTTAAAAACTCTCAAAGTTACCAAGTGTATCTCTATTATTCTTCATTTCAGATGCAAGAAGTTGCACGACATGTGACAAAGTATTGGCGGAACTTGAAAAGATTGACGACGATACCGATAATTTTGGAGTTGACTTCGTCAAAATCAACGATAAACGACTTGCAAAGCAGTATGGCATCAAGAATTTTCCCGCTCTTACCTATTTCCGCGAAAAGGAACCTATTATTTATGAGGGTAAGTCGATGTCTAATCTCATTATTTATACAGAATCAAAATCTGCGTCCGGTCTTTTACCAATTCTTTTTTTCATTTAAAATACGTACCAAAGGTAATTTTTGAGTCTTGCACTAGCGTACCGACAAAATTGTCTGTTGTGTAGTATAGAGAAAAGCTCCATCCAGTAGAAACAGAATCGCATGTCTGATCGCCTCGCGTGATCATATTGTCTATCCAACAGATTTGAGATATCAATATGTATTCAGAGTCGTAAACTTACTGGTAAATTGATAGACATCTTCGAGTTTCCCTAATATCCAAGAAAGTCTTAAGATAACGATAATATTGAAGGATGGATGCATGAACGGGACTTATAGATTCTCCAATGTCCACGATATCTTGAAATTTCGCGTGAAAATTCGAGACCATCAGTTTTCAACGTCCTTGTAATTCCGTCCGAGCTGCCGCAAGGACGCGTCTTCACAAGCCTTTTCCGTAATTCCATACGCACCTCATATACATCGGTCAGGTGAAAAGAAGTTCAACGTTCAAAATTAATCTTGAGCAAAAACCATCAATTGAGAACACACTGTACTTCATTCAGAATTGAAACCAATCACAAAATTCTTCGATTTCTCAACAAAACGAACTTTTGAAATATGACTTGATTCGTATTGAAACCATTGTGTCGAATCACATTGATTCTAACCGATGAAATGAAAATCAAGATAATATCCGGTCAAAAATTGGACGACGGAATAAGTGTATGCATGCATCCGGCCTTACAGGCACTTGGCCAGACTTCTCTTGGAGGTCCGCCGAAAATTCAATACCATCTTCCTCACTTACTGGCCTTGGACCTATTCAAGCCATTGCTAAATATTAAACTTGATCTCACTTCAAATGTTTCTTCATGGCGAATTTTTGATTTTCTATCAATACTGTCAAATTTTTTCGCATACTTAGACTCACATCTTCCTCACAAAATCAAAAAATCTGTGTTTTTTGAAAATAGCGTCCACAAAAATTTCCTTTCAATTTGATTGGATTCACACTACCATACAAATTATCAATGGAATCTTCGTTCTTTTCTTCCTCTGCGATTACTTTTCACAGGTGACTTGATGGATGAAGAAAATGTGTTGGAGTTTTTGACAAGTTTAGAAGCAATGGACCTGCCCGATCGAATCGAAGAAGTTAACGCAAAAATCCTTGAAAAGACTGTCGAAGAATCAGACTTCGTTGCCGTTCTATTCTGTAAGTTTTTGCAATCTATAAATTAATATCAACAGAATGTCCAAATGCGATGAGTCTTTCGAGTTACGTTATACCGTTTACCTAATTCAAAAATTGTACATACTTTCAGAAGATTTTCTTGCCTAAAATTATTATTATTCTCCCTGTAAAATATGAATGAGCACACTCACTTTCTAATGTTTGTTAATGTCTGTTTCTCACATGTTATTTGAAGCTTGGGCCACACTATTGCTACAACAAAAGTGTTTTGCAATTTATAACAAATGCAAAGTTACATTGTATTTGAATTCAACTACTGCCAAAAGTATCAGAATTTCTTGGCATAATTTTCTCTGATTTGATCATGAGAGAGAATATTGAATGAGAGTAGCCTATGTGACGATATATATACTTGTATACACTTTTCAACGCTCTAAGGCGTGCCAAAGTGATATACTTACGTAATTTTGCGTTTGTTATATAGAGCAATCCACACCAGTTTCACCTCTTTCATAATACACCCTTCCATCGTCTTTCTTTTTTTGGTTATATAATTTATACTGTATTTCTACTCCATCCTCGATCATCCAAAAAATCCCTTGACACGTATGATCCTGAGATTTCTATTCCCTTTTTGGTTCATCTAAGAAGAAAACCCCTACTTTCTATTTGTGCAAGTTCCAACATAAAGCAGCTGGCATACTCGCGACAGTTATTCTTTTCAATACACTCAGAATCAACTGAATAGTTGACACACTTTTGAGCCCTGAATTATTGGAAACCTTTGATATCTTCCGATATCAGCAGGTATGTTGCCAAAACAACATACAACTTCAAAATTCAATATGCATCCTAGTTAACCCGATCACTGCAGAATTGCCCAACAGTGGACAAGGCCTAAATTTTTTTGGTCAAAATGAAACTTGCTTGAAATATTTAAATGAGCTAAGAAATGTTAGTTCCTTCCATTGTGTGCCCCTGGCATCACGAATGCCATTTGTCTTCTCAGAGTATGATCCTGAGATTAAAAAAGTCAAAATTGGAAAATAAACATTTTTTAGTTTTTTATAGCTTCTTTCTCATGATTTCATATCGAGTCCACATGGTCCATTATATTCTTTCTATCGACAGAAATTCAATCGGTATTATTCAGATTCTTCTGATGAATTTCAAGAAAATAGTCACAAATGATAAGAAATTGGTATTATCTCCTAGAGGGGGCAAAATAATAAACGGGTTCAACAGGTTGTTTGTCATATGCTGAGAGTATGTCATACATTCTGAACTAAAAAAAGTAATTGAAGAAAAATTTCCAATACGATGAATCGATACTGCCCTTACCACTGACTTGTAAATAATACATCTACATGTGAAATGTTTTTTGTGTGCGTCAATGCGGATATTAGGTCCAGAATCAAACAGATGCGCTGGTGGAGACTTTAGTAAGTATATGAAATGGGTAGCGATCATGAAGTTTGGTAGAAAAAACGCTCATGTAAAATGTAAAACCCCGACATATTTAGAAGCATATCAAACTGTTGTAAGATGTAACGAAATACATTGAGTCAAATGATGAAATCTCATGGGCACTAGACAGCTTTAAAAATTTCGCTTTTTTATTAGTAAGATTAGCGCTTGAGATTGAGTCTCATATACCGCAGACAATGACATGTACATAATCCTATTCAAGTGTTGTTGTGAATTTTTGCCTGCATGATTTGAACCAAAGTGACGATTTACTAATGCAAAATCCCAACTTTGCTTCTAAAATACCTTCCCAAAAGGTGTACCAACGGAACCGTTATTAGAAAACTCAGATTTTTTATGAATTTATCGACTTCTATTCTTAAATTCGGGCTAGAAGATTTCATGTATACCCGAAAAAGAGGATAGCGTCACTCAGATCAGTCTCTAAGAGTCATTTTAAAGATTTAAGTATCAATCTTGCAAACCATGTTTGAGATTGCTGGTTAATATAGAGTGTACAGTGAAAATTTTTTGATTTTAGTATTAATTTGAAAGACAAATTACGAAGATTTCAGGATGCAAGTATTCATTAACAATGATCGATTCACATCATCAGTATCTTGATTGCTTATACGAAATCTTATTTCAAGAATTGCTGTAAGCTTAGGATTCTCTCATAGGTAGTGGTTCTGCATTTCCTTCATTTGTTCAGATTTGATACAATTCAGCAATTGATCGTAGTTAGATTGACATTGACGTAGAAATGAGAATCAATGACCCTTGACAAAAAATCAGTCTGTATACGTTGAAAGAAAATTTAAATGATGAACATGCGCAAAATATATTATTCCAATTTATACTCTCAAAAACCCACCGAATTGAATGTTTCAAACCTCAATCCATATTTTTGAAATTTTAAATTCCAAAATATGGGAGGAATACCATTGAATAAACTATGCGCAAGTCTTTCAGATCTTGTATATGATATAAAAACTTAGTCGGGGTCACTCATTCTCAAGAAGTACATTTGATATTATTACATTTCAAATAATAAACAAAATGATAATTAGATATCTCTTTTTGAAATGGGGCAGATAAACCAGAGTGCAAAAAGTGCGCCAAAGCTCTCCAAGAATTGGAGAACATCGATGACGAGGCCGATCAACTTGGCATTGGCTTTGTCAAGATTGCAGACGAACGACTCGCCGAGGAGTACAATCTCGGACCCCTTCCTGTATTAGTGTATTACAGGCATCAAATCCCCATTATTTATGAGAGTGAGTACTAGCTACCACGCTCCAGCAATACTATTGTAGACCTTTCTTTCTGTACGTGTCGAATTTCATCCAAAATTTAGTATTCCCGTTTGCGTTATCAACCGAGATAGAATGGACAAATTGAAGATATATTCCATGCACTGGATTGTAGAATTTTCATTACTCGAAACAATCTTTTAGTCCCATCAAATTTTAATTTGCTAGTGTCCTGAATTACATACTTATCGCCACCATTCGTCAGATCATCAGATGTCAGTCAAGTACGTGACTCACTTGTAAATGCTACGGATAGTTACATGAAAGTTGGTGTGGTGAGCAAGGGCGTGAGATGCAATTTCACTCTTGAGTATGATTACATGGCACTTGAAGTTGCTGCACCGACCTTCAAATACATTGATCGAGTCTTGTAACTAGTCTCAGTCTATGCGCTCAGTATAAAGTATATCATTGGCATTATCGACTGGACTCGAAAGGGAGAATTTTCCTCTGAAAAATTGTAAATAGGTGCGATTTAGAATCAAATCAAAGCACTGCTAACTTTCCAGCTGAGCTGGAAATAATTTCCACGGTAGCTCAAAATGAGTTGAATCTCAGCTCACAAAATTAGTACATTTCGATACAAGGATGTAAAGTAAAACGTTTTGCACCGAGTTTATGAGGTTGTAAGCTCGTTTTTGAGTGATTAGTTTTCGGCATGAGACGCAGACCGAGGTCGAAATAATCGCTCGTGAGCGGGGATGGTCATGGACAAGGTGCTGGCTTTTACTCGCAGTTCATCGAAAAGTATAATTCGACCCACAAGAATAAAAATATAATCCAACACACGAGAGTAAACCTATTTTTAGATCCTCGTGATGATTCCGACCCTCGCCTGCGGGTCGGGCCGGAAACCCATCTCTCGGGCGCGCAAAAAGCTGTTACACCCTTATATCAAAATGTACTGTTTTGACACCCTGTGCGAGGAAGTATCTTTTTGCATTGATTTTCCACTATCTCTCACAGTTTATCAAAAAATACCGTTCGACACACGGGCGTGAACCTATTTTCCCCATCTTCGTAATGATTCCGACCCTCGCCTACGGCTCGGGCCGGAAACCCAGCACTCGGGCGCGAAAAAAAATTATTACACCCGTTGTATAGCACTGTATTTCTTGTCAAGCTGTTAGAAAAAGTGGAAAATCAGTGCGAAAAGGATACTTTCTCACACAAGAGTGTCAAAATAGTGCGTTTTGACATGGCATGACTAAACGGCTATTTTTCCTCCCGGCTGGAATAAAAAAAATTGACGTTCAGTCACCCTGGTACCAAAAAGTAATATATGCACTATTTCTTGTTTTTTTTCTGATCCGTGTTTCCATGTATCCGTGATATGGCATAAAATGTCTTAAAAATCACAATCGGAGCCAAAGAATGAGGGAATATCCCCATTCTCATTCAATTTTTTTCAAGACTATGTACATCCGATGCTTATGATAACTACACCCGTGCTTATTTTCAATGGTCCATTGATCGCGAATCCCAAGATTAAAAAAAAAATAGTAACCAGATGTATTTTGTCCACCCAATGCATGACTATGTTTCATGTTCCTGGAAAACCATCTGAAAACCACAAATTTGATTGCAGATGAGTTGAGCAGAGAAGAAGACGTGCTTGAATGGCTAGTGGCAAACAAAAGCACGGGTGATGAAGAAGATATTATTGAAGATGTTACTGCAAAGACTCTTCACACCTTGATCGGCAACATCGACAATCTGGTTGTTCTCTTCTGTTCGTACCCAAGGTTTTTTTCTTATATCACCCATGCATTCGAACTAATCAAGCATCATCATAATCACCATTCTCAAATATTTCAAGAACTTGAAACTCTACTGATATAATTTTGAAACTTCCCTCGAAAAAATGTTTTTCGTGTTCCAGATGATCATGGAGATGAGGATTCGATGCAGGTACTCACGGAACTGGAAAAGATAGACGACGACTGTGATAAAAATGGTATCCAGTTTGTTAAAATTAGTGAGAAGAAAGCTGCCAAGGAATTTGGCATAGATTCTATTCCAGCAATTGTGTATTTCGAGAAACAAATACCTAATGTCTACGATGGTAGGCTATTTTCATTCTAATCTTTCTCGAAAAAACTACTCAACCACTCGAAACAATAATAATGATGAAGATTAATCATTATGCAGGTGATCTTCAGAATGAAGATGAGATATTGGAATGGTTACTATCGCAACTTGAAAAAGATGAAATTGAAGATGTAACTGATGAGATGCTGGACCGTCTCGTCAAGGAAGGAAAAACGATAGCAGTTTTATTTTGTGAGTATAATTATGACTAATAAATTCAATTCAATTCAATTCAATTATGACGAGTCAGAATAAGGAATTTCTCAAAATTTGTAAATATGATATAAATTACTAATAACACAAACATTTTGGCTCAGATGATAACAATGACCGAAAATCGCAGAGGGTACTGGCCGAGCTTGAAAACATCGATGACGAGTGTGATTCATTGGGTATCGTATTTGTCAAAATCGATAACCCTGATGAAGCCAAGGAATATGGAATTGACAAAATGCCTAGTCTCTTATATTTTGAAAAAGGCATACCAACTCTTTATGAAGGAAACCTTGAAGATGAAGAAAAAGTATTGAAGTGGCTAGACAGTCAAGCAAAGAGCGATCACATTGAGGATGTAACAGATGAGATGTTGGACATGGTCATTGACAAAATGCCTTACGTCGCTGTACTATTCTGTTGGTACCATCCAATCCCATATTTTAAGCGTTTGGTCTTTTAGTATTCTTGCCAATTTCGAGGCCAATATTGATCTTACACAATGGAAGTCTTCTATTCTTTCCCTACGACTAAAGACAATCATAGACAATGCATTTAATCAACATCCTTTTTATTAACCACTACAAAATTTATCTCATTTGGAAGAAATAATTCCAATCCTAGAACTTTCTATCAGAAGCTCTAAAAAGATTTTCCGCTCAATTTTTTCCTAATTTTTTTAACACTCTTTCTATTACTTACGATTTAGTAAGGTGGTTGAAGTCATAAGCGTAATCTTAATGATCTGAGTCGTATACGAATACGTGATATCTTGGATCTCTTGAAAATCCAATTACGTGTGTAACTGTTTCAGATGATAAGGACCAGAAAAAAAGCGCAAAGGTTTTGACCGAACTGGAAAATATCGATGATGACTGCGATGAGCACAATATTGCCTTCGTTAAAATTGACGATGCAGAAGAAGCAAAAGAGTATGGAATAGATGAATTTCCTACCTTGGTGCTGTTTGAGAAGAAAATACCCCACGTTTATGATGGTATGTACAGCATTCAATATATATTCGATGTTTTCTAAAATAAATATCGTTCTAAGGCCAGACATTTAACTTTTTGATGCTCGAGTAGTAGTAAGGTTCGAAATTTTATTCCACTTTTTCAACAATCCTCTCATTTCCAGTTCGAAATGACGACTACGGGAATACTCAACTCGTAATAATCCATTTTTCTGTTTACCATAGGTGACCTTGCCAATGAAGACCAGCTATTAGGATGGCTATTGCATCAAAAAAAGCACAGCGAGATCCCGGAGGTTACCGATGAGATGATGGAGAAACTCATTGAAACAACCCCTTATCTCGCAGTTTTATTCTGTAAGTACTCATCTTCTCCATTCATAACAAGATTTTCATATCTAAAAACGCATTCACTATGGTCGTTGGTCACTTAAAATAGTCCAAAAAGTATCCCAGAATAATCAAAATGCACCTCTAATAAAATTCCAATTCCTCCTTCATCCGCTTACTTTGGAGCCCACTCCCCAGCTTCAGAAAACTTTTCTGATACGGAAAGAGTCAATAACTAGTTGTGAAATGACGAAATATGACAAATTGGAAGACTGAAAAGTTTTGTTTCTTCGCATTCCTCCAGAAATCAAAAGCATATAAAGATTCATTATTGTCAGAACACATTCTTGGCCTCGTCACAGATTTTTATGATCCAACCTAGTGAAGTTATCACAAATATTGTTTTTCTGGCATGTCTTCATACATGGACACTCTTAGTGAGCGGGTTGAGACAAGACCCTGATAAATATTTACAAGCAGAGAATCTCAACTCACTGAAAATCTACAATATTGATGAGTAAATTGAGAATTCCATTATATGACCATTCTCAGCACCATTTCCACCCGATAGAAACTTAAATTTCATGCCTCGGGTTCACAACCATGAGTCTGAAGTTAGCAGACAGATAGCAGACAGATGGGTGACGCATAGCCGAGGCGTCAAATCTGTAGAATGAAGTATGTTGCCTCTTTCAAATTGCCAAGAGACTCCTCCCCTGCTTGGCGGTCATACAGGCGTCCCTCGTTCAACACGGTTTTGCTCAACGCGGTTTTGGTTATACGTGGTTTTTGAAACGCCACCTTAATTTTGCGCAACTCCAGAAAAAGGCGTGTACCCGCAAATATGACGAACAATTCGCATTTAGAGCAAGTCCGCGAGAATGTTAACCGAACTCTGATAAACTCAAATTTGATTCTTGGGAAATGAATGTGAGGACTCAGGTTGTAGAACTTGCCGGATTCGCGCGTACTCCTAGGAGATAGTACGGGATTGATGTAAAATTCTATAATATTGGTTTTAATCTGACAAATTCTTAAAATATGAGCAAAAATGTCAATTCGTGCGCGTGACACTCGTGACACTCTTATATTCCGAATTCAGCAACTGCGGAGTTGAAAACTGGAATGCGTAAGGCCAGGACATCACTGTTGCAGATCATTTCATTCCGCTGCGCTCGAATGTTTATCGTATCCATCGCCTTTTTTATTGAACTTAATCCCCTTGCGCAGAGTTTATATAGGGATCCTGTGTTATTAGGACGATGATACTCGGTTCTTTGCGCAAGGTTAAAATGCGTGACGTGTGTAACACCCCCCTCGCTCTGCATTCTTTGCAAGTTCATAACGGTTATCCCCAGATCAACGATGATTTCATGATTAGAAAGACCCCTAACACATATTGAATCAACAAAAAGTTTGGTCTTGGTTCGTGGGACAAGAGTCTTGGTACGCATCCCGACTTCCCCACAAGAGCAATGCTTTGTTCAACGCGGTTTCGTTCAACGCGGTAGTTTTCCGGAACGTAAACCCCGCGTTGAACGAGGGACGCCTGTACAACCAACAGACTCGTTGTAGATTGATCGATTGATCATGCATGAGCGAGACCTATTCATATCTCCTCGCTAACTTACTTCCACCGGTAGATTACCTTCAAAATTCGTTCGTGACTGGAACAATTGGCTAAACTTGGTGTAACGGGCCAATTTCGAGTTCGGATCATAGACAGTGCACGGAATGATCGGGATCAATTGAAAATGTTCATATAAATTGAGTTGCGGTTATAATCTTTGTAATTTCGATTTAGAATCGGATATGTTATTTTTGTGATATAGTCGAGCGATGAGATTTTATTCAATTGAAATTAATCAGTATATGCATATGAATCTCATCAGAACGACATGAGAATTTGCATACCATTTTTAGGCATATTGCCCCTCTGAAATCGAGCACATTCATTATAGAATCCACATACGGAGGCAACATGCCTCAGATTCTAGTTTAGAGCTGATACGTGCCAGCAAACACTTAGAACTTTGACTAAAGAATGTTTTGGGCTGAATCTAGGCATGTTACCCCTCTGAAATAAAACACATTCAACAGAGATTCCAATACTCTGGAGGCAACATGCCTCAGATTCTAGTTTAGAGCTGATACGTGCCAGCAGACACTTGGAACTTCGCCTGAAAAATGTTTTGGGCTGTGGCTAGGCATGTTGCCCCTCTGAAATCGAACACATTCATTACAGCATCCATTTCTACGGAGGCAACATGGCTCAGATCCGAGTTTTAAGCTGATACGTGCCAGCAAACTCTCGGAACTTTGACTAAAAAATGGTCCGTGCTGAAACTAGTTATATCGCTTCTCTGAAATTCAACATACATGGCCCCTGGATCGCCGTCTATCATATATCTCATACCTAGAGTCATTCATGAGTCTCAAACCGCGAATTCGTTCCCACTTGGTCGTTTCTGCACCCAGGAGCATGTATTTTCCATCCCGCCTGTGGGTACCGTTTTGTGTACGTATGTTCTGGGTATTTAAGCCTGTTTTTGATCCATCTGAAGAGGCAACTCATGGTGGAAGAGACATATGGTGTGCTCGCGCGCAGCGCGAGCACCTCAGCCAATGGGGTTCCCGGCCCCATTGTACGCCATCTTGAGCTTTCCGACAATCACAACATAGCGGGAAATTCGACCTTGTTTGATAGCTCACATGGTTCGAACCGAGTTCAATTCGATACCTACATGGTGCTTCCAGCGTTAAACTTACGAGATCGCGAATTTCTTCGAAAAATACAAAAACCTCCCTTAACTGAGAATTTTTTCTAGCAAGGATAACTGCAATACTTCACACTTTAAAGTTCTTTATAGCACTCTAACCTAAAAATCGCAACTTTGAACATGATTTTTGGATTCTCGTGCTATAAAATATCATATGAAACTGCGTGCAGATGGGTAGTTTTGTTACGAAGGACTTATAGCACTCGCTTCGCTCGTGCCGAAAACAGTCCTTCGTACAAAACTATCCATCTACGTGCAGTGTCATAATATACTATTTAAATTACTTTGTAAACATTTTCATATCTTTGAGAATTTTTCTCGAATGTATTTCAGCCATTCTTGGAATATTTCTATTAATATTGGGATTTCTTGAGAAGGAATTATATCCATCTTGCCTCAAATTCCCATCAAGAGTGCACAGAAATTTCTAAAATATGTTTGCTATTCGAGCTCAAAACTTTAAAGCGGAACGAGTATTACAGGCTTTTACAAACATTAGGAATATTTTTCTGTTTGAATCTAATGCTATCTATGTTTCATGAATATTTATAGAACTTTTTTGAAAGACTCAAAATATTTTAAAAGAAGAGATATTCATGGACATGTCATAATTCATGCTGAAATAGATACGGAACAAATGGTGAAAAATTGAGGAAATATCCAGTGATTTGTTTGAAAAAGTTGTGAGTGATGCATCAAACAGTAGTAGCAAAAAAAAATTGGGCCAACGTGGGGTTTGAACCCAGGACCTCTTTATTGTGAAGCAAAAGGTTACCCACGCAGCTATGCTGTACTACCAATATTTTGGTTCAATAGCTGTACTCATTCATCGGCCCCCAAGAGAGGCTCGGGTTATGGGTGTTGTTGTGACTCGTGATTCTTCCCACTATAATGAAGGATGTTACGCCATCCCACTCCACAGACAATCTAGAAGTATTTGGTAGGACTGTTATTATTGATTGCCGATTCAATCGTCCGCACACCAAGTTTCAAGATCTTTGATCACTGTATAATAATAAGATGTCTTAGATGTTTGCATGAAGGCGAGTGACTCTGTTGATGACCGAGCCTCAACCAGGAAGACTTGCATTTGCTCGTGGCCGCGAATCGCGAATTTAGACTTTTTGAAGTGTGACTCCTAACAAGGAATTCGTCGCAATTTGAAATTCGTACGCCAAGATGCCTGCCGATGGGACCTGCACAGACCGGGACGAAAACTCGTTCACCAAGTGAGCACACCATATGTCTCTTCCACCATAAGGCAACATTTCTCAATTCCCTCGTTGCGTCGGTCAGTACCGAGATAGACCACCCATATAGCCCTAGTCAACATATATCGAAATTGTGAACAATGTTGTCTCTTCATCTCAAGATTTTGTAGAGGCAACATTCTCTATTTTTGACCCTAATAGATTGTATATAGCTGATCGCCATCTGTCTGCCAACTCCAGACTCATTTCACAACCGACCCATGTATTTCAGAAGTCAACCCATTCCTCTTTTACAGATGACAAAGATGATAAACAGGACATTCGAATTCTCAATGAGTTGGAAAACATTGACGACGAATTGGCAAAGGAAGGAATCATAATTATCCGTGTAGATAATGATGCCGAGGCAAAAGAATACGGAATTGATCATCTGCCGACTCTCGTATACTTTGAGGACAAGATTCCTGCTCTCTACGAGGGTGACTTGCTCAATGAAGATGAAGTTCTCAAGTGGTTGATAGAGCAGAAAAATAGTGCCACCATCGAAGAAGTCACGGATGAAATTCTCTCCGATCTAATTGATGAGCATGAGTATGTCGTCGTTTATTTCAGTAAGTTTGTACATACAACTTGAAAATTCTCAAACAAAATCTGATGACTAGAATGAGGAGTTGTATATCTTCCCAATATCTATTCAACCTTAATTAAAACTCCATCAGCAGATAGGTACCCATACTTGAGAACACAACTAATGAATCTCTTCGTTTGATTTCCTTGACATCCACACCGAATGATATCGACCTGTAACTCAGAGTGATTAAAATTTCAGCTGGAAATTGTGATGAAGGTGACGAATGTGAGAAAATCTTGGAGGAGCTGGAGAACATTGACGATGAGCTGGATGAGACTGGTATTGTCTTTGTCACAACCGAAGATACCGGTATAGCCAGGAAACATGGAATCAAGACACTCCCAACTTTGGCATTCTTCCGTAATAAAGAGCCACTTCTCTTCAAGGGAGATATTGAAGATGAAGATGAAGTTCTGTCATGGTTGACCGATGAAAATACACTTGAGATTCCCGGCAAGATTGAAGAAGTGAACGGAAGAATGTTGGAGAATATTCTTGATGAAAATGATTACGTCGTCGTTTTCTTCTGTGAGTATAATCACACTTTTTTGCTTGACGGAAACTTCGTTATGAAGTATATTTAGGAGCGCCACGCTTAGACGCGTCTTTGGTTTCTCGTAATGGGACGAATATATTCGCACTTTGCTAACAAGCCGATTGCCGGTGCTAGAGGATGTATGATTTTCTCTCACTTAACCCAGAAAATGGAATGCCCTGCTAGTGTCTGAAATTGGTACGATACGAACGCTGAATACAGAAAATACCATTGCCTTTTTGAGAATCATTTCTTCAAAAATTTTCCAAAATTTAGAAATGTCTTGTATTTTGATCAGCGGAAACAGTACTTCCTTTTCGCTCTAGGAGAAACTCTCCCCTGTAGTTATTTTTCTCTAACTTGATTAATTTCTCCCCAAAGATAAAGAAGGTGATAAGAAGAGTCAAAAGATCCTACAAGAATTAGAGAATATTGATGAAGAATGTGAAGAGAAGAACGTCGATTTTGTTAAAATCTCAGACGAAGGAATTGAGAAAGAGTATGATCTCCCGAGTCTGCCAGCTCTCGTTTTCTACAGACACAAGTTCCGACAAATTTACACTGGCGACATGATGCACGAAGAAGAAATATTAAAATGGGTCCTACAGTTACGTACATCAACCCCTGACGTCATCGAGAATGTTGATCGAAAAACCCTCCAAGTTCTCATCAATGACGTAGAACATTTAGCCGTATTTTTCTGTAAGTAGTAGAGAGAAACATTGTGATCTCATCGAAGATTATCTTCAACATACTGCTTCGTGATTTCTAGACGATGAAGAGAATGAAGCATGCCAGGAAATCCTTGAAGAGCTCGAAACTATTGATGACGATACCGACAAGCACGGCATTCAATTCGTCAAATCCAAGGATTCAAAACTTGCAGCAGAAATCGGCATCTTTTCGTTCCCAGCCCTTGTATATTATGAGACTGGTGTTCCAATCATGTACGACGGTAAGATGGAACTCTCACATTCGAATACAACTTATTAGATATGATGGTATAGTACGATTCACTAACAAAAATAAGATATCCTCCCATCACGTAAAACTCGGTTCGGAGGATCTCTCAAATTGTAGCTGAATTTATTCATCTTTCTGACAATTCTTTGCTACTGATTCAAATGTTTGAGAAGCATCAGTGTTTAGCGACCAAAATCAAAGAAACGGTACAACCAATCTCTTCGAAACTCCGACTGATGGTTTTTGACTGGTCATGATTGATCAATTCATATCAAAATCCATCCAATCGAAAGAATGATTTAGAAAACTTCCGAACCGAATATTTTCCGTTCAGTATCTTTTATTCGGATGTTTCATCATGCATTGTGATGAGAACATTGCACTATTATTAGAATGAGCAACACATCGATCTTGTTTCTCAAAATAGAGCTCTATCGGAGGATCTTAATTCAATTTAGGAGGGCAAACTCCATCGAGTTTTCCTGCTAATATATTAGCAGGATAGACCGATTTATATTACTATAGAAGGGAAAACCGATAGAGTCTGCTGTTCTAAACACTTGTCCTAATCTAACCAAGTACAAACTTGTGATAACAAATGATTGAGGACAAGTCCTTGAAATACCCTTCAGATATACACAATTTCTAAGGAATCATACTTATTAGCGTCATTTATAACTTTTATAGGTAATCTTAAGAAGGAAGACGAAGTTCTGGAATGGCTAATTGAACAGAAAAGTAAGAAGATTTCTCGAATGATGATTATCATAACTGGTACACTGTTCGTTGTAACTCTAATATCGGTCGTGACAATACCTCCGGATTATAATTACCAAACACGAGCAATAGTGATAACACCAGTTATTTTACCTCCGTCGCGTTCGCCATGAAGGCATTCATATTCACCATTACTCCGATTCGAGACACGACAACTCACTCTTGGTTCCAAATGAATTAATTAGGAAGCTTTACCAATCCGTCGTTGATCGTCGATGTGAAAAAATTACACATCATCAGAAACCCATCATTGATACGATTTCATTCAGGAATCTTCCAGGAAAAATTATTTGCTTTACCATATACCAATTTACTACTCCCTGCAAACTGAGTACTTGGAGAAATTGTGAAAAAACAAAATTACGTCCTGAAAAAAATGCGAGAACTTCAGAATACCCATTTTTTCGATAAAAGTTTTAAAACGAATTTCACCTCGTGATGTTACGATTGCATTTGAAGCCATCTGCCACATGACAGTTGTCAAAATATTGAATATTAAATTTTGATCTCGTGAATTTTGAAGGAAATTATAGAAATGCACACTTTGCACCGTTTTATTCTGCTTGGAATAATCTTAACTCCAAAAATTTAATTCTTTGGGACTAATCCACATAACATTGTGCTTTAATGTCTGATGGTAATCATTCTTACTAAATATCTCTGTCATAAGCCCATTACCTTTTGCAGTACTCTTGTCAATCGCAAATCTGGAGATGAAATTTACATACGTGAAATTGAAAGATAGTCTCTCCCAAACATATTAAATGTACACTTGACAAGACCGACAGATGCATTTAAAATCAGATATATTCGTTATAAGAAACCCAAGGTTAAGCTAGCACAATATCGGAATTTTACACAAACTCACGTACTAGAGAAAAACGAGTAACAAGTATTGTAACTTTCATATTTTGAGTAGAATTGTTTTGAATATCGTAATGTCCACACGCAGGTAATGATGATGATGATGAAGATGAAGATGATAATGATGATGGTCGTACTTCCGTCCATAAGTCACAACGAAATTCAAAAGCTACCAAAGCAATTCCGAAGGCTAAAAGCTCCATTTCAAAAATCAAAACTATCTCCGACAAAATGACAAGTAAAACAAAAGCTAAGCTCGAAACTCATCGCCGCAAACACGCAATAGAAGATGACGATGACGATGAAGATGACGATGACGATGACGATGACGATGACGATGACGATGACGATGACGATGATAACAACAACGACGATGACGACGACGATGATGACGATGACGATGACGATGACGATGACGATGACGATGATGATGATGACGATGACGATGACAACGACGATGATGATGACGATGACGATGACGAAGACGACGATGACGATGATGATAACGATAATGATAAGGGACGAACGAAAGCAAGGAGGCATCGCACAATAGCAAATACAAAAGAAGACGATGACGATGACGATGACGATGATGAGGAAGACGAAAATGATGATGATGAAGATGAAGGCGAAGAGGATGAAGATGACGAAGATGATGAAGATGGAGATGAAGATGAAGATGAAGATGAAGATGGTGATGATGATGACGATGACGACGATAATGATGATGACGATGATGATGAGGGCCCTACTAGTAAAGCCGTGAAACAATTCGTTGGCAAAGGTAAAGCGGACCGAGCGCTTACAACAGACAAGACAAGGATCACGTGAGATCAAAGTGTGATAGTCGTTTCAATTGTTTGACGTTTAGACGCAAGAATCACTCACAATCATCGTCCTTTCCATACGGCCTCACGAGAAGTTCAAAAAGGAGGGCTCCAAATGTCGATGATTCGACATTCATCAGAATAAAAGAAACCCAATATCAACCTGTAGCTAGCGAAAAAGACTCAAATGGAACTATTCAAGTTTGCATTTTAAAATGGTGATTGAGTATTACCCAACAGAATGTGAGCACTTTCAATATCACTCAATGGAATATAAAGTCGACAGGTTTTCCCATTCGAATGAAGATGCATTCTCCGCTCACCGTTATCTTAAATTCATGTCGTTATCATGTCCCAATGAGTGATACTGAGAAGACTCGCTGAGTCTAATTGCGTATTATTGAGGATCTTTCGATACCTTGTACCATCGAAATCATATATCAATTGTGCCCTCGCTTCGACAGCAGGATGTAAGTGTAGGGAGAATTATAAAAATCTCATTCGACTAAAATGAGTTATAAACGCACCATTGGTCTTCAAGCGAGCCGATGGATTCCACGTCGGCTACATGAATCCTACTTGAATTGCAACAGTTTGTCGCCTGTAGTTCAGATGATTTCATTCAGTGAATAAGACATTATCTATCAATGATTTTTTTCAAAGAAATTATGATCGTCTTCATGTAAAGGCTTAGCATTATTTTTCATTTTGAATCCACTTAGATGAACCAAGTTGGGGTTAATCATGAGTCTAGATCTCCATCCAAGTTTGATCTTGCGGGTTTTGGAACAAATCTAGTGATAGAATACATATCTCTGCCGAGTTGGATCAAGTATCATAAATTTGAATTGAGACAGTAAGTGAGATTTCCGGGGCTTTCTCGTTCTCTCTGACAAGACAATGTGCAGCGAGGTTTCCAGACCTCTTTTGTGAACAAATGGCACGAGACCGTTAAAACTTTGGTACGACTCAAAATTTTGAAACTTGCAATGAATATTGAGGCAATATTGTCCGACGCGAATTTAGTCAAGTGATATCTATTGAAACGTCATTTTAACCCACTAAATCGTGCTTACGAGGGATTGATGAATCCATCGACTTGCTCAAAGCTTTCAGGGACATAAACTTGAATTATTCAATTTGAATGCAGCAAAATGAGGATAGCTTCATATACTTGCACGACTGACTTCTGCTACTAGTTTTTGTAGAAACTGATATTAACTATCTTTGTATAGAAAAAAAACATCAACCATGACTAACTTCTCATGTCCCTCTCTTTCTCTTTCTTTCGTTCAAATAGTTTGTTTCATTTTAAACACTCACATGCCTCGTAACTCCTGGTAGAGAGCTCATATTTATTTTGAGCTTTTCACTCGTATCATTTGATTAGCTGATCAACAGTTAATGGTCGAACGTAATATCAGTGCCTTGAAAAAGCAAAAGTATTTTCCAAAAATCACAAACTCTTTCCATGATTCACATGAAAATAGTCCTGAAGAAATTGTGTTTGAAAATGAGATTTGAATCTCAAGATTCATTATTGAGGATGATTAACTTTTAGTTTTCTAATGAAACTGTTGATCAGTGTATCAAAGCATCCCATCAACGAAGATGTCAAAAGGTAAAACACTGACATCGACTTCCGGAATAGAAGTGGATAGCTTTAAAAATTTCTTTGCCATTTTTCACTTATTGCCATAACGATCGCAATTCTTCTGTTTTGAAATATCCAATGGATTACTACTCTCTTTTGATACAATCGTATATCTGCTTACTACAGGCGACAGCTGTTTCTACATCGGGATGGGAGCTAATAGCGCGAAACCTACAGTTCCCTCGTATGAGCCTTACCAATGCTGTCCTTCGAAGGTGACTCGGAACACGAAGGTGGCCAAGGTCAGTCACAAAGATAAGTCGAGAGCCAAACAAAGTGATGACAAAGCCACAAAATCGAAGGTTCCAACCAGTTCAACCACAACTACGACTACAACGCCAGCTCCAGCTACTCTCAAACCAATCAACAAACTATCTTCTAAGGATAGTCGCAAGACTCTACAACAATCTACAGACAAGAAGGAGGAAAAAGTCAAGAAAGAAAAGGCAAAGAGGGGATTCTTTGGAAGCGGTAATTATCAAAATTCATGAAACAACGTTCATTTTGTGGAAAATCAACGATTTTTTAAATCAACATGAACGATGAAATCGACAACGAGACCAACAAATTTTGACTGTATTAGTTTGCTTTAGAGACGACTTCGACTGGTGGCAATCAACTGTACTTTCCATTTGTAACATGATGGACTTTACCAATCAAGGAAGATGAGAGCTTGGCTAGTTCCATATAAACTTATAAGCTTATAACTCTGAATCTAACCGAATGAAAAATTTACTGCAGAAATGTGAATATTGAAATTTGTATCTCGGGCCCCTACCCGTTGGCTTTATTCCGGTTGAATATACTGCGGAACTTTATATTCAGAGACTATCTCGACACGACTGGTGCCTCTCTAATCTTCCTCTGGATACGCTTCGACCATGTTTGACATGAACGACCAATTCTAAAAAAGACTGGAGAAACTACTTGGACTTGTTACATCGGAGTATTAACATTACAAAAATCGTGAACTTGAGAAGAACAAGATATCTCGGCATTTCAGTGGTTGCTGGCCTGCCAAATTTCATCAAGCTTTGAGATTGAGTCTTCCAAGGAAAATCCTCAACACCGTTGGTGATGGTTTGAGAAGGGTCAACCGAGCAGTGAGAAATTGATCCATCATCATGTAAAGAATGACTGTTCAAGTCAGTTTCTAATACGAACCTTTGTTTTTGATCTTTTATTACGCGCAGCTGTTCAGGAAAGTCACTATTATGACTCGTTCAGCGAATCATATGATACGGAAAACAAAATATTATAGAAGAACGATTTCAGAGACAATAATTTTTGTGAAGTTTCTTCGACTAACTAAGTTTACCGCAAGAGTGAGATTGTATTTCATTTTTTACATAAAGTTTATACCCTTTGAGATCAACATCGTAACCGGTTGATAAGAATTATAGATTGATATTTCTAAACAAAGGCAAAGATGAGAAAAACAGTCATTGTCTTGAAACCTGTTTTTTTTTTAATCACGAGATATAACGTTGCTCGCGGATGCAATACAATCGTGGATGTTATGTATTGTGTAACACAATGTAATAATTTGTTGTTTATATATTACTGATGAATCGATGTAAGTCTACTATAGTAATACCTATGATACGTTATCTAATTCATCGATTCTGTAATAGAGCAATTTTTTGTCTAATTTTTTTACCCAACTGATTTTTGGATCGTCATCTCATTTGAATCTTTCATCAAAGATTTACTATGAGTAAAAATACCGCTCTTTTCCCGAATGGGACTCATGAAAATTATATATATTTGTGGATAGAGAATAATTTTTCCCCCAAAGTTTATAGGTGCTTGAATGTCTTAAAATCTTAATACAGTTCGTGTGACATTAACACATTCGCTACTCAATTTCCCTTGTGCATATTCATTAATGTTCTAAAGTGTTGGAAACCAACTAATGATTATTTCAGAAAATTTTATCTTGAAACGATCCCGTTAACTCTGTAACGAATGAAATCGTGTCCATTTGTGCAAATTTTCTTCAATTCAAAATAGTGAAAAAAATAACACATTGTGAAAGATAAAATGCAACGGGTGATCACGTTTTTGCGTAATTTTAAGATATTGAAAGGTTTAGTTACTCCCGCAAATAATATAAAAAAAAACTTTCCCTTTACTTATACTAGAAGTGAACGTACGAATGAATACCTTACTAAGCTCATACGAATTGCCTCATTGTGAGAGTCCAATCTGTGATGTGCAATTTTGTCAAATTCGAAATCATCAAGAAAAGACAAATGGAAAAATGTTCACAAAAATCGGATACATTCAAAACTGAAAACATTTTCATATGTTTCAACGGAAACTTCATATGCTTAATCAAGATGTAATTAGCAAGTCTGACAGTATTTTTCATTGAATTTTTTTTTTAAGAGTACATGGAGAAGAGAGTAGTGAGTGAATTAATATTCTTAGCTTGTAACGTGATGTTATCATTGTTGATAAATAGCTAGATGAAACAACTGAATAAGTATGATTGATACCGATTTCGTGTGATACGTAATCACACGCCATTGGAAATCAATCATTCATGTTCATATCGTGCTATAGATACACTATGTATAAATAAGACTCTAAGCATTTTTATGGAGATAATTACTCATAAAAGCTTCATTGAGTGTTTCTCCAATAAGTAAAAATTCGTTGCGAGTCGCAACTTTTGCGACATTGAAATACGATTGATGTACATTATTAACTAAGGTGATGAGCCATTCAAAAAATTATAGGTGTAATTACTTATTTGTGAACAAAGTGCCGAACTTTGATCCTGCCTTATGTCTATTTCGAACGTCGACTGAAATTTGTAGACTCAAGTTCGATTATGCGGCAATAAAGTGAAATTTTGTTAGAAAAATCTCAAGTTATTTCTCATCTCTGCTCTTAACACTCCCATGATACACGATCCACTATCACATACACGTTAAATAGCAAAGAGAAGATAATCTGCGATAAGAACACTCTAAATCTGTTAGAGGCGAAAGCGCCTCTAACGGAGGCTCTTAGGGGCGTTTTTGCCTCTACCATAAAGGCGAAAATGCCTCCAATAGAGGCGCGTTCGCCTCCAAGAGATTTAGAGTGAAAGACTGCCATTATTTTCAGTTCTAGATCAGAAAAGCCATTTCAGAACCACTCGTCTTCTTTCAATCATCAAAAATCTTCTGCGAAAAAGTTGAGCGTTACTTGAAATCATAAGAAAAAATAATGCGTAATATATTCTCAATCTCAGGTAATCTTCTCGACGAAGCAGAAGTATTGGACTGGATGGTGAAGCAGAAGAATGATGAAAGTATCGAGGAAATCAACCGTGATACCCTTACCAAGTACATCGAAACAAAGGAATTCCTCGCCGTCGTTTTTTGTAAGGGTCTATTTTGCTATTTCCATAACGTACGGTATTTTTTTCAAAGTCACAAGGATGGCTGAACTAACTCAAATTTGGACACCCGTCCCATTTTTTCAATTAAAACTCGGCCGGGATAATAATTATATATTGGAAAAACGAGTGAATCTTGACGATTATTCTTCAAAAGATGATCCAAAGCCTTGCCTTGCAAAGACTGAATAGTTCAATTTCATCGTAGAGAACTTTTTTGTTGCAAAATTCAAACCACTCGAATCGTCATCCATGATCGAGAACAACGGCCACAGATATAAATCGTCTGGGAATCACTACCTGATGACGAAATTGGTTGAGCTAGGAATCTTTCATCATTCGTCTTTCAACTCATCGTAACAGCTACTAAAAATCCTTTGCGGATACAATAGGGATATAATTTTGATCATCAGTTATTTTATGATAGAAATTTCTCGATAGATTCGAACGTTTCGCATAAATTGATTCCCGATTTTTCAAACAAGTTGACCATTCAAAGTCACAAGTACACGACAAACACTGCACACGAAAATTATTTGTCTTTTGGATACATGCAGTACCCGCTGAAATTGAGTGAAGAAAATTGAGCACAACTCCAACGTCCTTGGGTCTACGATGATTTTTGAAGGTACATTTGGAATACCAAAAATGATCTACCGAGTCATGGTTTCTATTCACGCTGAAAAATCAAAATGTTTCCATCTCAATCAATCATCGATTATTATTCATCGGAGAATCGTACTGACGCAAAAATTCTTGCGGGATCTTGCAGCTGTTTTCAAGACCATCGGGTAGCTTTTCTTAGTTACAAAAGGTCAAGTGACACAAAGGTAGGACGTGTTGAAGATATTGGTAATATCACAAAATGCAAAGTTCACGATTTCGACGTAAAATCTCCTAAATTTCATGGAATGCAAGTCAAAACTGTTCCAGAACGTACTCGGAAGGGTAGTTTGAAGAAGTAGCTTATGCTTCTGCATCACTGGTATATAGACCGAGCCCACACTAACTACTCTTTACTCGATCACTCCAAACTCAGTTGTGGAAAATCTTGGAGCAATGTTTGACAGAACAAATTCGATACACATTGTGCATAAGAGTATACTTCCCAGACAGTTAATCAATACTGGCTTTCAGATTATCAAAAAGTATACGACTATACAAAACCTATTTAAAACCTATTTTGAATAAAACCTATTTTCCGCATTCTCGTAATAATTTCAGCCCTTAACAGCGGCTCGGGCCAGGAACTCAATACTTAGATCCAAAAAAAGTATAGCACCCTTGTAACAAAATATATCATTTGAAGGTTTTGGAAGGAACGACAAGATCACGCAAGGATTTTCGAACTATGATGATTTTCCAATGAATGATCGATGATTGATTGAGAGTGGGGAATTTTGATTTTTGAATGCCATTGAAGACCATAATTTCAGATCGGAAGAATGTTTTAGGGACATAAATCTATTCTTTGTGACTTTACAAATTCTTCTTTCAAAATTATCGTACCCCGGGGCGTCGGTCCTGTTTGCATTTGTATTCCATTCATTTTGACGGGAACTGTAGTTGCATTCCGAATGGAACGAGAGCTAAAAGTACTCGAATTGTCACAGCAAGCGCTACATGAGCACACCCTTTTTCTGCTCTATTTAACCCTTTGGCCCAGAGTTTGTATATAGAGATCCCGTATTGGGACAAGGATATTCGTCTTTGTACGCCAGGGGGTTCAAGTAGTTTCGATAAAAATGATTTTTGGCATCTTGCAAATCGAATCTTTCACATCCAAATTCAAGAAGCTTCAATATAAAAGTTATCTATATATTTCGCTGGTAAGTACAAATATAAAAAGAAAACCTCCAGTTCATATAGAATGATGGAAAGAAAACAAGAGTAAGGTTATTATCTCCATTAGATTCTCTTTATTCGTCTCTGAGGAAATTTATGATCCATATAGGAGGCTCCCCAGTTCTTTTTTTTTTCTTATAGACTTGTGTATGGAATATCTTGTATCAATACACCTAGCCTTTCTGGGGCACTGAGAAAGATATCAAGGAGATAGCTGACTTTTTGAAAGTGAATCAGAGCATAAAGTATCTTGAAATTCACTAAAATTGGGAACAATCAAAAAGCGCTAAATTTCCGATTTAACTCGAAATTGTGCGTCATTCTAGGAGGTATCATGCACCAGTTCCAACAGTAAAATTCATTGTGACTGGCAAGTTTGAACACTTCTACCCCACCGTGATACGTGACGGTTTATTTTGGTTATAGAATCATATAACTCATCGCAAGAGGAATCCGCCTGATGGACCATTCTTGTTGTCTGATCTTGTGTAAGGTCGGTCATCAGTCAATAATCAATCAGTACAATGCGCATCCAGAACTCGTTTAGAATTGATTCAAGAGCGTGTATATTTGTATATACTTTAGCGCGTCGACGTGTATGGGTGCATGATAATCAATTGTACATCAATTGCCCCTATAATAATGTACAACAAAACATCAAAAGTAAAGTTCTCGGTCGTTATCGGAAACTGGAAGAATACACTTTACGAAGATGCATCAAATTCTCCATAAATGTTAAGAAGGATCTTCTTTGGATATTTTGAATACTAATGCGGGCTTCTACATACAGGGTGTTTGGAAAAGTAAGTACCCCCCCCCCTTTCCAGAAACGGTTGGAACTCACAGAACTCGGGAACATGGGTTCCATTATTGAAGAAGATATTCGATGGTGACCTTGTTTTTTTACCTTAGAGGTAATTTTCAAGGTCATTTGTAGGTCAACTCAATTTTTTCAAATGGAAACGCCACGTTCAAAAATTCTACCCATCAGAAAAGATCAATTGACCTCTAAATGATCTTGAAAATGACTTCCAAGGCCAAAAAGACGGTCACTAGCTCATTGTGGCTTAGATCATGAACAACTTCGATCGAAAAAATTCTCGATAAAACGCTTACTGTCGGAGCTACAGCGGCTATCTTCAAGTGGTACTGACCTTCATTTACCTCGCGAAGGTCAAGTCGGATCGAAAAATGTCCAAGACAAAACTTTCATAATTTTCCACGCTCTTTCAGGATCCAAGATCAAAAGTAGGTGGTTAGTTTTAAAAAACCCGAGTTGTTTTCCATTTGACCTTGAAAATAACTTCACGGCCAAAAACAAGTTCACCATCGGATATCCTACTCAAAATAAGGGCACCCATGTTCAGGGTTTTTTTCGATTTCCAAGTGTTTCCGAAAAACGGTTGGAGGGGGGAGGGAAGAGTTATTCACTTTTCGGACACCCTGTTCACCCAGGAAGATTCAAGAACTTTGATTTACGAAATATTAATATTCATGTCTAACTATCAGATACGATATTTTGAACTTGGAATTGACGACAAAAACCATTCGCTATAGATAAAGAGGAAGATCCAGAAAGTCCAAGAATTCTGCGACACGTAGAGCTTATTGACGACGAAGCCTCTGAGTATGGGATAAAAATTGTCAAAATGAGTGATAGACTCATGGCAAAGAAGTATGGTTTTCGTGACCCACCCGGAATAACATACTTCCGGAAAGGCAAGTACATTAACTATGACGGAGACATCGACGATGAAGAAGAAATACTTGATTGGCTAACTAATCCTGAGAATATGGAGCTTAACGACCACATCGAGAGAGTAAATCGAAAAATGTTTCACAAAATTCGACAGAACTCTGATTATGTGGCTGTATTCTTCTGTAAGTATGTGAGCAAAAAGTCAAAATCTGATTTCGTATAACAGGCTATGTTGGATTGGGCCATTTAAATCAGGAAGGATGCATCGCACATGTGATAAAGCAGTCGAATGTACCCGGAAACCCGATATTCTAACCGATTCAAGCATCCAACTTTTCATAAACCCACCCGCTTTCGAGAATTTCGATGTCATAGATCGGCAGTCAGAGCCACAACTTTTCGAATATTGTTCACACCTCAGCCACGGGTCATTGTTCCAACTTGCGCTAATGGAATATTTGCTTGTAAAACATACTATCCTCGGACTTTGAAGTCAGATCCTGAATGATAAAACTTTCGAAATTGTGGAAAAGCAATCGAATGTACCCGGAACCCCGATATTTTAATCGATTCAAGCATACATTTTTCGTGAACCCACACACTTTTGAGAATTTTGATGTTATGGGTGGGCAGCCAGAGCCACGACTTTTTGAATATTTTTCATATCTCAGCCACGGGCCACCGTTCCAACTCGCGCTAATAAAATATCTAATTGTAAAACATACCCTCCTCGGAGTTTGCAGTCAGATTCTGACCGATAAAACTCTGAACAGTTGGAAAGCAGTTAAATATACCCGGAAACCCGGTATTGTTACAAATTTAAGCTCGGAATTTCCCATAAATCCACCCACTCTTGGGAATGATTGTGTCATAGATGCGCAGTCAAAGCAACGGCTTTGCGAGTATCATTCTACTCCCATTCACGCGACACTGATTCAATTTATGGTTATAATCTATCGGCTGGCGGAGCGAACCCTGATCTGACTTTCCACTCGGATTCTGATTGCTAAATTCTTCAAAATCGTGGAAAAGCACTCAAATCTGCTCTAAGTTGCAATTATCTATTAGGTTTACGCTTGAAATTCTTCAAAAACCCATCTATTTCCGAAGATTTTGATCATTTAGCTGCCATGGAAAGTTACATTTCTCTAGAAATTATCCCAACCAATCGATCACGAGTTCACTCATTGTTTATGCTCCTGGTCTATCAACGTGTGATGCAGATTTCAAACATTACTTGTAATCAAATTCTCGCTGAAGAAACAGCTGAAACAAGAAAACTGCATTCGAACCTGCTTCAAAATTCAATTTCTTCGTAGGCTCTTCCTTTGAAATTCTCAAAATTTCCTCCTTCTTCGAGAATTTTGATCGCATAAGTAGCTGGGTACTCGAAAACACCGTTCTTCACAAATTTCCGAAACATTTCCTAGAACGGTACGCGATCGATGCATTTAATATCACGGGACGATCAGAAACCAACAAAACCCTTTCCTCCATTATAAGAAGTATCCCGGAATATTTCCATGAAGTCCGTGGGTGAGTTGAATCACCATAACTATATCCTTTACACCATGACCATAACCACCAAATCAGCAGACGCTATCATGGATTAAACGCAAAAACTATAACAGGAGCACGTGGCATTCATAGACATAGAAGTGGCATTATACCAAAACAATTGCTGAACACGGGTGCAGGTGCGACTAACCTTTTCCGAAATTGCACGGCAAATTCAAAATGAGCCACTTTCCATCATTTATCCTGATGAATTGAATTAATAGAAAAATTGTCGGACTAGTCATTCCGCACTCTCAATTCAACGAGCTACACGATGCCGTATCGCAAAGTTATTATTTTTTGATATTTATTCGAATTTGAAAACTTTTCTTCAGTTGACCTTGAAAATCAAATCCAATCCCAAATTTGACCTTACCGTTCGAGAGATTGGGCCGAATTATGTCAAAATAAACCTCATCCAAATAATGTAATAATGTACCTCGAATAGAAAAAAATCTTCGGAGAGAGGGGGTGGCTCTTCTATCGTAGTCATACGGTATAATCCGTACCTCTTTATTGACTCGATTCACCTAGGACCGGGAATCAAGTGTAGATTTGAAGGGAGTAAGGCGGTCAATCTCAAATACAAAACATGAAATTTTGACATGCAAGATTGCAAACCAAAATGTATTTTGGACAGTGTATTTTAAACAAGCAGAGCTGGTACTGTCGTAATTAGCGATAATGATCTATCTATCTGAGACAAGCACTCTGCATAGCTCAACCAATTCACAATGGAACACCTTACAGTCTGAGTTCCTTAGAGTGTATTTCAATCCCAAGCGGGTGAAATTTCCACCCGTAGAGTCACTGAAAATAGCCATATAGTTCGACTTGGAATTCCAGCCTAAATAGGACTAAAACGGTGGTCGAAAATGAACGATAAATCTGGGGTAAATTTTAAGATGAATAATTATGGGACATCTCGTTGTATTCAATGGGCTCTTGAATTTTTAACTGGAAATTTGAGTTTTTCAAGCTTTGGAAGAAAAAAATCGCAAGATATCTGACGTTTAGGTGACTTCAAACAACAATACAAAATACTTACAAGAAGGGGCTTTAAATCGCACGATGTTTGGGTCAAATAAGATATTCCTGACAATGTATATTTGCTTGTTGCAATCGTAGAGCTTTGAAGGCTTCATATTGAGATCAGTTGACGCAAACCTCTGATATTTAGTCGCATCGATTCAAAAAGTTAGCTAACACGATTACCAAAAATACGCTTATCCATCTCAGTTTGGACTGGAAAACGTCTCTAGTACGAAGGTTGGACTGAGATTTTAGTATTTTGAGGTAGAGATCCGTCCCAAAACGGCTCAAATGACGCTCTCAATGGATCTTTTGACAGGAAATTCCACACCAAGGGAAATAAGAGTGTAATTCCATATAAATTCAAACTTTGTGAGCACAACAAAATCGATACTTACATCTTTCTCATAAATTGAAAGTGGAACATAAATGGAGAAAAATAGCAAAGCTTACCAGCTCATTGTTCTGCAGTACCCTACACAGGTGGCCATCGATTCCTCATTTGAGCAACTAGAACTTATCATTAATTTCACGGTAGTAAAATACTCCCTGATGTACCAAACCCCTACAAGGGAAAACTTCGGATCTTGGAAGAGTAACAACTCCACGGCCCCATAGTTAACCGCGAGCGGGATCCTTCGCTGATCCTGGGAGAGAGACGCACTCCCCGGACCCAGTCCTCCTACAAGGGAGATCTTAGTATCTCAGGAGCACACGACAACTCCCCCGCCCCACTACAAGAAGTACGGTAAATGTTGTGCCATTATAAGCTCATATGATTACATGCATTTAGTGGCACAGAAATTCCCGGGTTTTTTGTAGTGGCCCCCAGTCTTCAGCCCCAGCACCTTCGTGTGTGCTTCTACCATCTCGTCCGCCTCAGTGCGTATGAGCCCTGAGTGGTATCTTGGACCGTTTCAGGGCCCCCGCTCCTTCGCAAGCCCCCTGCACCTTTCATCTTTTCTCCACTCTCTGTTCCTTCCTTCCTTCTTCTGAAACTATAACCTTCGGGTTGGCGCCCTCCGGGAAGGGGTTTTAGTCGGTTGGTGCCCGAGTTTTCTGGGGTGAATCCGATACTACCCACACTTTTGTGGATGTCTATGAAGATTTCCCCTTCCCGGCCTACAAAAAAAATTGAACTGAGAGGCCTCCGCAAGGGAGATCTTCGGATCTTGGGAGACTAATGACTCCCCGGCCCCAGTTAACCGCAAGCGGGATCCTTGGCTGATCCAGGGAGACAGACGCATTCCCCGGCCCAAGTCCTCCGGCAAGGGAGATCTTAGTATCTCGGAACCCGGTTATCTCGGGAGCACACGACAACTCCCCCGCCCCCAGTCTTCAGCCCTAGCACCCATGCGCGTGCTTCCACTACCTCGTCCGCTCCTGTGCGTGTGAGCCCTGAGTGGCATCTTGGACCACTTCAGGGATCCCGCTTCTTCGCAAGACCCCTGTACCTTTCATCTTTCCTCTACTCTCTGTTTCTTCCTTTCTTCTTCTGGGACTATAACCTTCGGGTTGGCGCCCTCCGGGGAGGGGTTCTAGTCGGTAGATGCCCGAGTTTTCTTGGGTGAATCCGAGACTACCCACACTCTTGGGGGTGTCTATGAAGATTTCCCCTTTCGGGACCACAGAAAAATGATGTAGATTTGCAATAATTATTAATGACAGATCATCCGCCGTCGTACTGCCGAGTCCATAAGCAGAAGGATCGGGACGAAACAGTAAGATTCAAAATCATCATTCAAATCCCATTTTCCAAAAATGGCTCGCCAGGATCCATTAACATCTTGAACAGAAAACGGACACCACATTGAACCCTGTGTATTTATGAAGACGAAGCTGGTGCTGCCGTGATTTGCAACAACGCTTCGTCTATTTGAGACTAGCACTGCAAAGCTCGGCTAATCCACAATGGATCACCATGATTTCATATGAAAACATTATAACATATATCTTCCTCAACATGAGATAATTGATCCTTCGCGAAGAGATGAATTCAACCACGCTTCACTAACTCTTTTCTAAGTACTGCGCTGAACTTCGTTCGAAATTAATAGTCTTTGTAGAATCGACACGATTATCAAAGGTCAAAAATAGAAGTTCATCATGACCAGAAAAATTGCATCAAACATAATGTACCCTCTGGTCTTCAACATACTTTATAACACCGAATCCGACATAGCCTGACACGATGATCATACTTCCGAATTCTTGTAATTATTTGTGATGCTCATGTGAAGCATCAGTGATCACCTAACAGAAAATCTTAAAGTGCAATCATCAAAATTTTTTAGACAGCAATGACTGTAAGCAGTGTGGGCGCGTTTTGACAGAAATTGAGCACATCGACGATGAAGCCGATGGAGCTGGAATAAATTTCGTCAAAATCGACGATAAGCAGTTGGCTAAAGAATACGGCGTCTTTGCATTACCTGGTATTCTATTTTTCAAAATGGGATCCAAAGAACCTGTCATTTATGCAGGTATGCATTTGATCAAATAATAAACTCTGATTATCCTATATGAAAGCTAATGGGACTTACAGCTGTAGTTTACAGTTAGCCATGCTATTTGCTATGGCAGACTGTAGCTTACAGCCGTAAACCCCATTAACTTTCCTTCAAGGTACTATCGAAGGAAAATTACACAGAACAGGACTTCATGGACACCTCTGTTACAGGTGACTTGTACGACGAACAACAGATTCTTCAATGGTTAATGACGCAAAAAGATCCATCTGGGGAAGTCATAGAAGCACTTGAAGGAGAAGATTTGTTAAACATGATACGAGAATCGGAGTCCCTGGCTGTATACTTTTGTAAGTTCGACAGTCCTGCGTCTACTGCAGGCTGTCAAGCAGGAATGTATCTCTAGCCTGCTGAAACTCTCTGTTTCAATTTAATTTCTAAATGCAGCTATTGCCTTCTTTCATTTCATCATTTATATTTTCTCTGCCTTTTTTTCACAATCAATTTCTGAGCTAAATACTTCTTGGCTAAATTAATTCATAACTTTTGCATATCAAAAGCAGGCAATCATCAAAAACAAATTGATTGCATCATCTGATTTTCACATAGATGTGCTACATATACTATTCTTTGCTCCATTCTCTTCTTTGCTATGTTCTAGATGTAGAATTAAATCACAACGGTTAAATGTTATAACGCATAAGGGTACTATTCTTGTTCATTCGTCGTTATGATATATTTGAGTTTTCATGTCAAGAAGCTGTTTGCAACATTATCTAGCTGCTTATCGCCGCAAATATTGACCATAACCTTTGCTGTAACTGACGTCAAATCGTCTGTATAGGACATTGAATGATGGGACAATTTCCATCATCCAATTCTATAAAATCACCAAAATTTTTCCAGCAGGCTCAAGAGTACTCCGTAGAAAATTAATTCTACTTTGAAAAACGATGATTGTCCATTCATATCATTAGTTTCTGACATAGAATATCATATGCTGACTCCATAGGGAACAAAACTTTCTGCGACATATGTCAATCGAAATCGTTCCGAAAGCAGAGACGTCATAAGCCAGAAACGAAGGTTGCTGAAGGAGAGGCTCATGAGGAACAACCACCCGATGGTACAAATATCAATATGACATTGAACCCTTGTAGACCCAAATCCTGAATGGATGTTCCTTTTTTGATTCATTGTATTGCACAGGGTTTGGAATGAGGAATTCGTTTTACCCTTGCACCGACCCCTTTTCCGATTTTCAAATTTTATTATTATTCTTCATAGCCATTGGTTGGCGAGTTCGATCGGATCTTGTGACTTATATTTGAACTAATATCTGGAGCTTTTCAACGCTTGATAAACGCTTTGGCTATCTAATATTTCTGTTATTTTTCTACTTCATCGAATTATTATTTTGTTTTACAAGACTGCAACTTAATATGCTGTAAATAATTTATTACTAACCATGGAAATCTACGCCACTATTAAAAAGTGATCTTTAATGGTAAGGTGTGTAGATCCTATTTCCGTTCAGACTGAGTGTTTTCAAACTTGATCCATGCACCTCAAAACTCAAACACAAATAATTCACGTTTCAAATACAAGACTTCAAATATTGACTTCAAGAGATCCCAGATGATAAAAGCATCAGGTTCTGGGCCTGCACTTTGGACATTGAAACAAAAGATATCTTTTCAAAGGCCTGCTCCTTAAACCCTATTTCCGGCAACTTTAAAGATATGAAAATATTTAATCACCCAAATTCATAGTTCGCACACAATGTTCTTCCAAACGAAGCCGTTAGAATTTACTATTATGTCATTTGGTTGGGTGTTTCTGGACTCAAGTTTGTTATTATATTGATTGCTCATTATGATCAGTTGGCTTTATTTTGGGACGAAATCTGATACGTACTTTAAGTGATTCACACCAGAATCGTACGCATATCATGTTTTAAATTCAAAAAAACATTCGAGTTCACGGTGTTTTATGGGATTTATGGATTCCCCATATTTAAGGGGAATGAACTATTTCCAGACTACAGTTTTCGAACCTAAAACTCGAAAAAACACTGGATTACTTCGGTAATGAATTACCCACAAAATACATAACTTTTCTTCGTTTGTTTCCTGAAAAAGAGTGATGGAGACGTTTCTCTGCCGGAGCACATGAAAAATTAGGGCAGATTTTTTCTAACGCTGAAGTTTTTCCGTAGATAGCGATGATTGCGATCATTGTGCTGGTGTCTTGGAGGAGTTGGAAAATATTGATGATGACTGCGACAGACATGGCATTACATTTATCAAAACTGAGGTATGTGAAAGAGTGTTAAATTAATATGGCGTGAGCCACGTTCGGCTAAAATGTACACTCTCGATATTATAAAAATATTTCATTTTTCAAGGATTTCAAGGTAGCCGAAGATTATGGAGTAACAGATTTTCCAGTCCTCGTTTATTACGAAAATCAAATTCCTAGTGTGTTTGAAGGGAACCTCGAAGAAGAAGAGGAAGTCCTGCAATGGTTGATTACGCAAAAAACTGAAGATCGGATAGAGTTAATAACCCGCACCATGCTTGAATCTTTTGTTGAAGATACACAATATTTGGCTGTATATTTCTGTAAGTGTGAGACAGCATTTTGCACCCATATCCAGTTTTGATTCTTTTTAGTCTGTTTTCATACTAACATACAAAATATTTGATGGATGATGAAAGTACAAACATCTAATTATACAATCGATTTTTTTAAAGATAAGCAAAACTGTTTCATTTGCGATGAAATTCTCGAGGGGTTAGAGAAAATTGATGACGAGTGTGACGTCTTTGGAATTCATCTAGTGAAGATACAAGATCCTCAGTTGGCTAAACGATATTCTATAAAAACGTATCCTGCGCTCGTGTACTTTAGAAATGGAAACCCATTATTATTTGAAGGTAACCGGGTTACTGATTGTGTCAACTCTTCCGATTCATTTCTCACGAGAACGAAATTCAACCAATTTTATTCTTTTTTTAGGTGATTTACAGAATGAAGAGTCAGTATTAGAATGGCTGATTGATGACGACAATCGAGAATTGGCTGATGAGATTGAATCTGTGAACGCCAGGATGTTGGAAAGGCTGCTAGATGAGTCCCCATTCTTGGCAGTCTTCTTCTGTGAGTATCTTTATCAGAGTCTTGGCTTTTGATAACCAAAGAGACAATTGATAAATCGATAATGATTTGAGCATCTAAACAATTCATTAATTCAAATTGCAGATGACGAAGACTGTCCTGAATGCGATGAAATAATGGAGGCTTTGGAAAAAATTGATGGAGAAGCTGACCTATACGGAATTGATTTTGTTAAAGTATCAGAGCCAGATGCTGCTGAGAAGTTTGGAATACTCAATGTACCTTCACTAGTATATTTCCGCAAGAAAGTTCCTCTCATGTACGACGGCGATCTCACTCAAGATGAGAAAATATTACAGTGGCTCACATCGCAAGATGTTTTCGAGATAAAGAATGAAATTGAAGAAGTTAATAAGAAGATGCTGGATAAACTTCTGGATGAAAATGAGTTCCTTGCTGTGTTTTTCTGTAAGATGCTTTAAAAATATCCGAGATGATCGATTTTCAGTCCAATACTTCGTACTTACATGTAATCATTTTCTTTTCTTATCTAGATGATCATAATTCGAAGGAGAGCGAAGAGGTCAATGCAAGACTCGAGAGCATTGATGGAGAAACTGACAATTTAGACATAACTTTTGTAAAAATGGCTGATCCGCGGTATGCAAGGAAATGGGGAGTAACAAAACTGCCGGCGATAGTTTATTTCCGCAAACGTTTCCCAAGTATATACAGAGGTTAGTCTTCCTTCTTTTTCAAAAAATAGTACATTATTGTCTTGGGTGCGTTGCTTAGTTGGGGCGTTATAATTCATTCCCCGAGCGAAGTGAGGGGAATAAGTTCTCCGCGCCCGAAATGAGCCTGCCAGTACAGGACAATAACAGGCATCTTGCATTTTTTTGACTCCCCCCCCCCCAAATGTTTGCCAAATCGAGATGAGTAGGGTGCAATTGGAAAGAAATTCCCAAAAATTGTTTTCATCTCGCGCAAATTGTTTGAAAGTGAGACGATTGTGTCCCTATGACGTCACACGGTGCAAGTCATCTTACTGTCAAACAATTTGCGCAAGACGAAGAAAATTTTTGGGATTTTTTCTTTAATTGCACAATACTTGTCTCGATTTGCTCGAATTTGCCAAACCTATTTCTAAAGAGTTCAAAGAAATTGCAAGACGCCGTACAATAGCGGCAGTCGGCGACTTTGTCGAGGTGACTTCACACAGCGCAAGTCATCAGACTTTCAAACAATTTGCGCGAGATGAAAACAATTTTTGGGGATTTTTTTCTAATTGTACCCTACCTATCTCGATTTGCTCGAATTTGCCAAACCTTTTTTCAAAAAAATGCAAGATGCCCATTATCATTTTCCCTCGTGAACAGCCCTAAAACCGCATTGGAAAGCGCCTTTTCGGATTAAAATGACAAAAAACACTTATGAGGTGAGTCCCTAGAGGTGAGACAGGAATGCCTATTACCTAGATTTCTATTTTCCCTCAACATTTCTTGTTTATGATTGAAATTTTACTCCGACATTCGGAACCACCTCTTGCGGTGACCACTCGGTTCTGTTATTTTACACTTGAAATCTTCGATTATTGCAAAAACCAAGCAGTACTGTGAAACACTCGAGTCCCGACACCGAAGATACTATAAATAATTCTAATATGATTTTCCATAAGCTCCTGTTTCGGCGTCTCCGGTCGTAGTTTGGAACCCATCTAAAACTGGAGGTCCCGCACAAAAACTTCGAAAAGAGATTAAGAGTGCGCTAAAAATTTGTTACAAAATTTCTCTTTCATTTTCTATCAATTGACGATCCCACAATAGTTTCAAGCTTATTTCATGCTATGGGCGTTTTTTCTTCATTTTTTGAGAAAAAAAATCTTGAAAAAATTACTCAAAGTATAATTTTGCAGTTCACCAATTCTCCTGCCCAAAAATTTAGCTTGTCATTGAGTTTGAGCCTATTACAATTATATCGATCCAGATTTTATTCACTTGCCAACATAATCAAGTTTGAAGACGCGAAAGGGTCTGTTTCAAGTATTTCTTCCATTCCACCACGAAAAACTCTAAAAAAATCACATTGTTACTCGAAATCTTCATTTTTACCGTTGATCATCATTGATTATGAATCGTTATCAGGATTATCTAATAAATCGATTTTGAGTATCAACTGATTGTATCATGTTACCAAATACGAGCAAGTCATTGCAGGGACAAAAGTGACAAGAGAAAAGAATGAGAGTCACGTATAAACTCTAATTTTTAATTCCAAAACAATCAGATTGTGAGTGATTAAAAAATCATCAAAAATTCTGAATAGATTGATCACAACTGACAAATTGCAGGTGACCTAAAACGAGAGGACGAAGTTCTAGAGTGGTTACGAAAGAATCGTTTCCGACAACCAGAGCTCAACATCTACATGTACATGCTGATCGCGGTCGCGATCATGTTCGCAATGTACACGGGCTTCCTGTTATCATGCTTCCGGTCGGAACCACCACCTCCCGCAGTTCATCCAAAACAGGCGTGAGACGGCGGGATTACCCGGGACAGATACTCATTATATATTTATAGGATCAAGAAGGCGTTAACGGATAAGCTCACGCCACTTTTGTCCTCCCCAACTGATGTGCATATAGTATTTTGAGCAATCAAGCTACAAATGCACTATATAGATACACCGACTCGTCGCCTTGGTTCAACCTGGGCGATTCGCCAAATATTAGACACCTATATGTATATTTCTGTGTACATATTATAATATGTATTTCGAGGGCATCAGCGCCCGGCCGACATTTGCAAGCGCCATATCCGAGCAATGATCTTACAAAAGCTGATTTATCGCAATATAAAGCGCAATCGACGGATCTTGGATAAATGAAATCTGTTAGTGCATGCGCACCACAACTATTAGTTAAGAATTTTTATCAAGTTCGAAATTGGATAGAAAGATTTAGATGTTTAATTACTAAAATTTATGTAATAACGGAGGAATTTCTTCAAAGATTTCTAAGGAAATATAGATGAGAGTTATAAATCCGATAAATCATTTATTGAAAGACAGGTCAATGGTCTTGGTCTGATAATGTATTAGATTGTTGCTCGGAATATACATGCTGCACTAAACATTCTATGGCCCATTATCATCAGCCCTGACCAGTTCCATAGACCATTTTTTTTTCAAATCTTAAGATTAGATTTGTGTTATAAGTTAGGAAGCCTGTCCTATTTGAAACCAATCAGGGTGTCCACCAAATATTCTGCAGGACAATTAAGGACTTCTTTTTAAAGACTTTAAGGACTTCAAGGACCGGTAGACACCCGGCTAATATTTCAGAGGATCTCCGGTATGATAAAAGAGATATTCGTTAAATTCATATTTTTCATGATTATTTGAAATCTGAAGGAGAACAGACCTTACTCTGGGCTTTTGTGAGGACACGCTATTCCTTAAATTTTCTACTCATCGTCCACTTACAATTTTGTTTTCGAATTAATTCTTGTACTTCGTACACTTTGTGGTATGTACATGCTTTCTATTCTATTATTGTCAACATTGACTGTATAGATCAAAAAGAATCACAAGCTTTTGATGATTATCTGTCGCTTTTTGAAGGAAGGGAGAAGGAAATAAAGGAACTTCGATTTCGGTTAGAATTTTCAACCAAAACACATCAATCGTGCTATAAATGAAGAGCCTCAAAATTGTGAAAATTGTCTATGTCTACTGGTCAAGCAAATTTGGGACCACACATTGGCTTAGATTAACACCGAACAAACTTGCCAAAATGTTTCGAATTACTCATTCTCTTTGAGCATACGAAACATATTATTGAAGGTAAAAGATCAATTATTATAAATAGCGACCTACACATACTTGCGTAACAATTAATTGCGATCAATACAATGTATTTTTAAGTACCTTACAAACTAGTTGATTATTTCGATACGATTCTTGGCACAAAACCCGTTATTATCGCCAACAGCACAAGATCAAAACTTGCCCTATGTATAATACAGCCAAAAGTGACTTGATATTAATATTTCTACAAAAAATTTTGGATGTTGGAAAGATTTCTTTGCTTGATGGAGTAAATTTTCGATAGTAAAATTGTAGACTATACATCAACAACTACGGTGAATGCATCACAAAGACAGCCTGTTCTTAAAAAGGAAAGTTGTTCGAAAGTTGTTAAAAAAACATTTTAAAAATTCGCTTTTATGTGAACCGTTAAGCATAATTGCATGTCAAAATTTGAAGAAAATGAAAACTGTTATCTATGTTTCTGTCATAAACAAAGAGTAAGTCAGTTGACGTCCAGCTTCACGAATTCCATGATTTCAAGATATCAAAATGGTAAAAGCGTGGGTTGATTGGTGAAAACTACTCTTGATGTGTCAAGTTTACAACCCACGCTTTTACCATTTTGATATCTTGAAATTATGGAATTCGTGAAGCTGGACGTCAACTGACTTACTCTTTGTTTATGACAGAAACATAGATAACAGTTTTCATTTTCTTCAAATTTTGACATGCAATTATGTTTAACGGTTCACATAAAAGCGAATTTTCAAAATGTTTTTTTAAATTATTTTATTTTCTCAATTTTAGTTTTATCCTAATCGCTTGGAATATAGAACATGAATGAAGGATATTAATATCATCCAGAATGTTGAGATATTATTCTTAAGATTCCTTGGGTATTCATTTTTTCTTAAGCGCTTCAGAGTGCAAATTGATGAAAAGTGGAATAAATGAGTCAGCTATGGTTTACCAGAAATAATTTCTCATCTCATGTTGAGCATACCGATAATTCTGAATTGATTCACAAGCTACAGTCAAATCACATTCAAGAGGCTGTGTTACCCTTATTACTAGAATATGAAGACATCCAATGATATATTAATTTATCATCAGGACATCTCCATCCGTTAAGATCATATGATACATCACATGCCAAAGCTCGAACATGGATGATCATATTCCTAAATCAGTAGAGTGAAATTTATTAGAAATGGAATGAGTCTTTAGCCCAATATAACATGATATGCTACACTTTAATGGCTGGACCCATGAAAATTCAACCGAAAGAGACTGTTGAATCTCTGTGATGCATCAAGAAGTGACAGGAAGCATCCTCAATGGTTCAAATAAACAAGTTCATAACGCGTAGAGCCACTGTGACTATTTTACTTTTGAATGTAGTCCATTCCGTCATTCATCTGAAGTTTCTTGAAGCATAGAATACTAAGAGTGAGGAGAAAGTCTGAATTCAATGACAAATCAAGAAGCACACAGTGTCTCATGAAATATCATTCATCACCTTGATTGTGCTTCATGATTTGAAGACCAGGACTTTGGCTCAGCGCGCTTACTGTACATACACCACAAAACTTGATTGCACACTGAGGCCTCAACTTCCTCTCTGAGCTTGCAAAAAGATGAAACCATTCAACTCTTAGAGGTACCTATTATTTTTTATCTGCTAACACTAATCACACACTTATTGGTCACACATGGTGGAGAGAAACTTTTGATAAGACCATGGTATAGCGAGGCCGCATGCAGAAAACTTGTAAGAATCCAAGAGCTAGGCGAGATCAACCGCACTCTGAAAACTGCTGAAAACTGAGAAACATCAAATCATCACAATAACAGCACTAAATAAAAAGCAGCAACACAGCCAGCAGCAGTTTAGGCTTGACAGGACAGCATCGCGTGGCAGTGGCAGCACTTCGAGGAGGTTATATGGGTCCTACAGGCAGTTGTTATACTTGTTATAGGATAGGCATCTCATTTCTATTTGTTGATAATCATTATGTTTTGATTAATCAAAACTAGAAAGAGTGAAATTTGTAGGGTTTGCGAAGAATCGACGAGTTGCGTCGGCTGCTGTAATATTCTAAAGCGAGGCTCTTGCATGCCAGTCTTGCTGATCGTGCGAATAAACTTCTATGATAATTATGCCATGAGAAAGAGAGAGAGAGGTCCGACGCTGCGCACAAACCTATTTGCATTTACACAAATATTGAATCGCGCAGAGCTCGGAAACCCACACGAATACACGCGATACCACGCAATTCCGCGTCAGTGACACACTCACACGAAGAATTCGGTGTCGCGGCCGCGGCCGAGTTCAATAAAAGCGAATAAAAAGAGGCAATCAGTCACACTTCAATTGAATTTCTTGATCAACAAATTAAACAGAATTATGAGATATTTGCTACTTCCATATCCTGATGAGTAAAGAGTCCAACAAACTTTGTACTCGAAGTTTGATTCATTTGTATTGATTTTAAGAAACATACAGACCAGTTCAATTCTCAATACATAGAATGTCATTACACTTGATAAGCTGTAGCTCACCAATGATGCTTAAACAATAAATTACGATATAAAGATGGAGCAGCTGTATTTCGCATCCGGACTTACTTTTTCGGCTTGAATGGGAGTCGAGGGTCGTGAATGTCAGAAGAGGATGCGAAATCTATGTTTTGCGGACGCGTATTGTATGTTATACAGTACCCGTCAAAATGAATGGAACACGGTTACCTTTACTAAAACATATATTACTCCGATGTCCTTGAGTCTATTTTACCTTGTATTGTCCTACGGCAATTTTCCAAAAAGCATTTGAAAGATGAGAAAAAAAGCTACCAATTCATGTCCTTCAAACTATTTTTTGGCGCGAAATTCATGGTTTTAAATGGTTGCAAAAAGTGAAAAAATTTTCATTTCAATCAATCATCGATCATTTGTCGGGAAATCTTGATAGCGTAAAAATCTTCGCAGGATCTTGTAACTCTTTCAAAGACCTTCGAAATTGTTGCTCTGTACATTGCCTGCCGATTTTTCACACCTGAGTTATTGCAAGCGATCAAGTAAAGAGAAATTCTTCGAGTGCATTCTAAAATTAACTTGACTCATATTTACTGGGATTTAGGAAGTTTCACGTCTAAATCACGGATTACGCAATTTTTTTATAATTCCGCTACCCTTAATGCGTAAAAATTTGCTCTTACTTGATCGCTCGTAACTCAGGTGTAAAATATTGTACATCAATGGATAGAGAAACGATTTCGAAGGGCTTAAAAAGAGCTACAAGATCCCGTGAGCGTTCTTGCGCTATCATTATTTCCTGATAAATGATCGATGATTAATTGAAATGAAAATTTTTTGACTTTTCGGACCCAATTGAAACGATGAATATTGGGTTTAAAAAGTTTCGATGGGCATAACTTGATTGTTTTTTTTCTCATATTTCAGATACTTTTTGGAAAATTACCGTAGACCCAGGGGTGTTGGAGTAATTGCTGTTTTAGTGAGGTTATCCGTGTTCCATTCATTTTGGCGGGTACTGTCTTTGCTAAACTGTGAGTGAGTAGAAAATTTGTGCAAAATAAGGCACTTCGGCGCACAGTGGGTCAAAAAAAATATACAACCTGAAGGAATTTGAATGAATGAGAGTGTGTTAAATTATCAACGATTTACTAAAAATAATAGATATAACTGACCTCGAACGTTATTCCCGAAACAATGAAAATAACAAATTTTGGAAACAAAAACTTCCTCTCGAGACAATTCTATGAAATTTGGTAGAGAGTATTTTCACGAACATGTAAATATTCTATTATAGAATGTTTAATAAACTTGAAGTTACACAAATCAAGTTGATCGAGAATTGTATGAATAATTGATGATGTACTTTATACAATAAAATCTCCAGTTTCCTGTAGGTTGTGAATTACTTCAATAATATAGCTCATTATAACACTTTACTTGGATAATCCAGGATCCATACCCTTTATCAAACCGGTCACGACTTTGGACTTATCTGGTCAGTTTTTTGTTTTGACTCTCGGAAGAGATGATATACTACTGAGGACTAAAGAGTGAAGACGATTCTCCATTTATCTGCTCACAATTAAGACTCGTTATCGTAATTTTCTATCATATGAGGACCCTGAAGAAGCTGTAGCATCTTTTTATGAGGTTTTGGAAAATAGCATTGATGAACATGTACCAACAGGTACCTCTTCCGTGAGTAATTGGCCAACATGGTATAATCATCAGGAACTGATTGGCTTAATTAAAGAGAAGTCTATAGCTCATACCATTAGCATTGAGTCGAATACATTAGAGGACCGTATTGAATTTGAAAAGTTTAGAGCTCAATGCATTAGAAAGTAAAAGAGTTGTACAGAACCTATATTCAGAATGTCGAAAATAATATAATCAGCGCAATGTTGAAGGTTTTCGGAGCCACGTGCTTAAACTGCAAAACTGCAACATCATTTCTGATAATGTAAAATTTTAACAAAAATCTTCTAGCAGCGGGTTGGAGTCGGCAAATTTGTTTGCGGTATACTTCAGTTCCTTTTACTCTAGTTCTGGTCCTATGAATTAAAGTTCAGCACTTGATGAATCATATTATGAGATTAATTTTAGAATCAGTGGCGCTGAAGTTCGCAAAGTACATAACTCTCTCAAAGAGTCAAACTCTCCTGGTCCGGGTGTCATTCCGTCTATTTTCATGAAAAAACTGGTCCATGTTCTTGCTCATCCACTCATGGAGTTGTATAATTTATCTTTAAGGACCAGACACTTTCCCAGAAAGTGGAAATTATCATATGTCACCCTAATCCTGAAGACTGGGCATAAATCTCATGAAACCAATTATAGGCCAGTATCTATTACTAGTACTGTTTCCAAAATTTTTGATGCTATTATGGCTGAAAAGGTCTATGATAGTTTTTGTCAGTTTATCGCACAAGAACAACATGGTTTGACCAAGGGAAGATCAATAGTCACAAATCTCTTTATCTATTCAGATTTTATCTTTAATGTTATTAAAAAACACTCGCAAATCGACTCTATTTATACTGATTTTTCGAAAGCTGTTGATACAGTTGATCATGGAATCATCATTCTCATAAATGAACTGCCATCGATTTTAGAACACTGCCAGGTTCTGATTTATGCGGATGATGTGAGAATATTTTACAAATTAAACTTTGTACGTGACGCACTGAAGGTGCAAAAAGATCTGGATGCATTAGTCATGTAGTCTGCCATCAACAAGCTTCCGCTCAATGTATCTAAATGTCATATTATATCTTTCATTAAAAATCGTGATTTCATAAAATTTGATTGTCAAATTTGTGATCAAATATTGTCCAGAGTTGAGACTATAAAAGATCTAGGTGTTGTTTTTGAGCAAAATTTTTCTTTTGGTGAGCATGTTGCGTGCATAATCAAGGAATGTAATCGTTTGTTAGGCTTTGTTCGCCAGTTTACAGTTCAAACGTTAATCAAGAAATTCACGGCAACTTTGGTCGACAATACACCAGTTCGGCTTTTTTATTCAACTTTAAAATAACAATACTGAGAATCAAAAATAGAGATATTCAAAACAGACTAATTGAGAAACACGTCTCTATCGAACGAAACTCGAAAGTAAAGTGACTATATTGTTTTTCATATCCAGTCGTTGTTATTTCGAGCCTTCATTGGTAACCAATGGCAACCATTGATCGTGTAGCTGCTCCTGAAGTTCCACTTTGGCTAAAGCGTCCATGGGTCCGCCTCTGCGCTTACCATGACGCGCTCCCTCTTTTAGTCGAACCAATATCGACGAGAGCACGATGCGGCCCCGCAGATCACTCAATCTGCGTGCACGCGGCCTAAGAAGATGAAACCTTTTTCGTTTCATCTTCGTGAAAACTCAGGAGTGCATTTCGAGTTTAGTGAAATCACATGAGTAATATTATTTCGAGTATTCGTTCCAAGAAAAGCATTTGAACAAACAATTGATACAAATATATTCAATAGTAACATATCATCGGGAACATTCTTCCCCCTCACACAGAATTCACGCGTTATGTACATTTCCAAATCGGATCAGTTTACGGCTAGGCCTTATCAATGTGCCAGTGGCGGTTTTCAACTCAACGCTGCGTACTTGCCCATCAGAACTAGAGAATACGCGTGAAACTCTGCCTTTCTTCCACTCGTTGCGGGGTGACTGATCATCGCAAATCAAAACAAGCTCGTCAAGTTCCAGAGGTTTATCGAGTTTGAACCATTTCTTTCGAGGTATTAACGTTGGCAAATATTCTTTTAGCCATCTTTGCCAGAACAAGTCCGCGTAATATTGTGCTAACCGCCATTGTTTTCGAGTGCATAAGGAATTTTGATCATATTCAACCAATCTTATGGTACCTGACGATGAACCTAATAAAAAGTGATTTGGAGTCAGAGCCTCCTCGTCTTGAGGATCCAGAGATACGTGGGTCAGAGGTCTAGAGTTGAGAGAATGTTCAATTTCAATCAGAATTGTCAACAGTGTTTCTTCGAATATTGATCGATCTTTAAAGACAGCGTGCAGAGATTCTTTGACAGAGCGAATAAGCCTCTCCCACACACCGCCCATGTGGGAGGCCGTAGGGGGGTTGAACTTCCATTCAAATTTATTTTTCAGTGCAAACCGTGAAAGCTGGTTTTTATCTATTTTTGACATGGCTAACCGCAGTTCATGACTCGCGCCTTTGAAATTGGTGGCATTATCACTATCTATTTCTTGTGGAAACCCTCTCCTCGCAGCAAATCTTTGAACAGCCATGATGGATGAGTCAGTGCTTAAACTATTTGCTAGCTCTATATGCATTGCTCTCGTCGTGAGACAGGTGAATAACGCGCCCCAACGCTTCTCCAACCGTCGGCCGATTTTCACAAGCATAGGGCCAAAATAATCCAAGCCGGTAAAGGTGAAAGGACGCATCCGATAACCGAGGCGAATGTCCGGTAAACTTGCCATTTTGGGACTGCACGGATTGCCTCGTAGAAACTTACAAATGATACAGTTATGAATGATTTTTCTCAAAGCTTGACGGAGAACGATTATCCAATATTGCTGTCGCAGCTCATTGAGTACCGTGTTGTGATTTTTATGGTAATAACGAACATGATAAGATTGGATGAGTAGTATTACTACCGGATGCTTACCATGCAAAATCGGAGGCATGTATTTCAAATTTGAATCGGGAAGTTTTTCAATTCGACCTCTTACACGCAATATCCCGTGATCGTCAAGGATTGGAGCCAAAGAGACAATACAACTGATTTTTGGTACATCCTTCGATTGCTCAAGTAGTTGAACTTCTTTTTCGAAAAACTGATTTTGAATTTCTCGAAACCACAACGCCTCGGCTTTTTCGCGATATTGACAATCTGTGGAACTGTTAATGTTTGAATCGTCCTCGTCTTCTCCTAACCACAGTGCAACAGCCTTCAAAACATAAACGGTACTGGTGATCAATTTAGTCCACGAAGAGAAACGAACAAACTTTGGTAAGTGAACAGCGCTCTGGGCAATGTCGATTGCCGCGCAGACTCTGAGTGTTTCAATGTCAGTTACTTCCTCAGAATTTTTAATACAATCTTTGCTAGGCCAGTCAGATTCGTGTTTCAACAAGAATGAAGGTCCGGTGAACCATTTACTGTCATTATCAAGCGAGTTGGGAAGTAATCTAGTGGCATCATCGGCGGAATTGAGTTTAGATGGAACCCATCTCCATTCTGAATATTTGGTGTGCTCACTAATTTCTCCGAGACGATTTGATACGAAAGGTTTAAACGACTTCTGCTCTGAATGAATCCAGTTCACGACTGTTTGAGAGTCTGACCAAAACACACGTCTCCGAATCTGGAATTCATGTTCTTTCCCGATCAATTGAGCCAGACGCACACCCAAGACGGCGGCTTGCAACTCTAAACGATGAATTGTGGGAGCCTTAAGAGGAACTACTCTACTTTTAGCCATGATAAACGCTATGTGGATTTTCCCACTGACATTTGTGAATCTGAAGTACCCTACAGCCGCATACGCTTCAATACTAGCATCGCAAAAAATGTGTAATTCCACGGATTCAATCGAGTCATTTGAAATTTGATAACAACGAGGCACTTGGCAGGACTCCACGATGGGCAAATATTGCAGCCAATTGGTCCAGGCTTTGAAGTGTTCTGTAGACAGTTCTTCATCCCACTCAACACCACTCTTCCACACTTTCTGCATCAAAATTCGAGCTTGAATGGTAAAGGGAGACAAAAACCCCAAAGGATCAAAAATGGACATAATTACGCTGAGAAACTCTCTTTTAGTTGGAATTTTTGAACCGTTCAGTAATTCTGGCGTTAACTTGTGATTGCTGAATTTGAAATTTAAAGCGTCTGAGTCTGTTGACCAATTCAAACCTAGAACACGCTCTTTGTGACTATCGCTAGGCACGAGATCCAATGACTGATCGTTTCCATCGACTGCTGCTTTGAGTACGCTTGGAAAATTGCTCGCCCAACCATGCATTACCCAATCTGCTTTTTTATTAATCTCAATAACTGACTGAACACGCTCCGTGGCTTCTTCTACGGTACTACAGCTGTCAAGGTAGTCGTCCATATATGTGTTTCTACAAATACTCTTAACCGTTTTTGGAGACGCAGAGCCGAACTCGCGTGCGTTGCGATTTTTGATGTACAGCGCGGTGCATGGAGAACATGTTGAGCCAAAAAGTAGTCGATTTAGAATACATTCTTGTGGTTCACCCGACCTATTTTTCCCTCGGTACAAAAATCTCTGTGCATCAAGATCTTCCGAACGAATTCTGATTTTTAGGAACATATCTCTCATATCTGCCTTGATAGCCACAATGAATTGACGAAATCTCATGAGGACACCTATTAAAGATTCAAGCAAGTCTGGTCCTGATAACAGAAGGTCATTAAAGCTCACTTCATTTGATTTGGCAGCACAATCAAAAACTAATCTCACTTTTCCAGGTTTGTTCACATTTTTAACGCCAAAGTGAGGGAGATACCATACTAAACCTGTTGGAATTTCATTCGTTACATTCGCATAGTTAAGCTCGAATAGGCGGTCCATTTCTCTGTAATACATCTCCGCATAAATAGGGTCCGCATCAAGCTTTTTCTCTAAAGAATGGAGTCTGCGTAAGGCAGTTATGCGGCTATTTGGGACTGAATTTACATCATTTTTCCACAATAATCCTACTTCCCACGCATTTCCGACATATTTACTAGTGTTATCGAGAATATTAAGAGCGCGCTCGTCTTTTGGGTTCGTCCTTAGTTTAGAACTCACACCAATCGAATCCAAGGCAAAGTATTCTTTCAATAAAACATCTAAGGGTTCCGTACCTGGACCTGGGGAATGTGAAAGATTCATACATAGATTTTGTGAAGACTGTGATGGGCAGAAATTCTTGCCATGTAAAGACCAACCCAAAAGACATCGCGAAAGCAAGATATCATTATCTTCAAGTTCAATTATTTCCCGGGTTGCTATCAGTTTGGCATTATCTTGTCCAATCAATAAATCTGGTGTTGCTTTGTAGGGTCGAATTCTAACTCCAGTAGCAAGTTCGCAATATTTGGACATTTCTGGTGTGACAATTTGCAAAGGCAATGAAAAGTTTTTGACAATCAAAACATTTTTCAAAAAGAAATGGGTGTTGTTACACTTGATTTCGAGATTTTCTATCTTTTCAGAAATGAGTGCAACTGGGTTTCCTTGGCTCACTCCTCGCAGAGCCACATGAGATTCGACCTTGCTTACGTTCATCCTATTGGCTAGTTTTCGACTTATAATAGTGACAGTAATTCCTTCGTCTAACATGGCGTGAATTGGCTCATTTGATTTCAAACCTCTCACATCAATGGACACATATTTGAGGAAAATTGTGGAGTCTAGTCATAATTGCTGTTTTTCTTTTGAAAGATCAGGTTGTTTTTCAGATTGAGCGAGTCCCTGTGTCAGCAGATTACTATTTGACTGATCAAGAGGAAGGTTCGGAGGATTTAGGGGATCGCTAGATACAAAGTGTAATAGCGTGTGATGATTTCGCCGACAACGAGAGCAATTTGCTTGAGAGCAGTTCTTTCGCGGATGATTGGATTCAAGGCATTTGAAACAAAGATTGAATTCGCGCGCTAACCTCCACCGTTTCTTGACAGGCTCTTTAGCAAATTCACGGCATGAGGTGATTGTGTGGTTTTCACGCTTACAATTTATACATGATTTCAAACTATCTGAATTGAGGTTACTCGAGTCCTGAGAAGTCGTTGCGAGCACAAAAGTTTGAACTGGTTTTTTTTGAGACGGACATTTTCTGTCATCCAAATGATGATATTGACTGGCGGAGGGATGAACATCAATGATCCCTGCTTGGAGAGCAACTTGAGCTTCGTCAAAAAGAAATTCAGAGAGCAACTCCAATTCCGCTTTGTCATCCTTTTGCTTAGCTACGTATCTCGCATAATCATGCAAGATGGAACTAGGAACCTTTTGGAGGATTTCTTTCGTCAACTCGGGACTGTGTAAATAACCTACACTGTTCAGAGACTTTATAGCAGTCACTGAATTTTTTAATTTTGATGCAAATTTCACTAGATCAATTTTACCGGAATTGACACTTGGTAAACTTTTAATACCGTCCACAATTTTATTCAGAATAACGCGTTTAACGCCAAACCGCATTTCCAATGTATTCATCATTGCTTCAGCACTAGAACCCGATGCGAAGAGTTCTTTGACTGAATCGCGAGCATCGTCTTTCAGGGCCTCAAATAACCTCGTTACATTGTCACTTTCCGAATATTTGCCTAATGCAGTAGAGTACTCGAAAGCTTGTTTGAATCTAAACCATTCTAATGGATCTCCCGAGAAAATTGGTAATTTTCGCGAGCTAGCGATTCTGTTTTCTAATCGAGAAATTTCTTCGGATTTTGACGAATCTTTTAAATGCATGAAAGTATTTTCTAGCGCTGTGGTCAAATCGTGAATTGGTACTACCATCATATTCTGATTATTAGAACCAACTTTTTCTGTGCTATTTGCTACTAAACCCGAATTGCGGTTTTCAAAGTTTCCGTCGAAATGATCTGAATAAATTGAATCAGGAGATGATGGTGGATAGTCACGATTTGATCCATCAATATTTCTACTACCTATCGATTGAAGAGTTCTTGATGGTATAGGTGCGATCGCTGGATCTTGATAATCTTCATGAGCCGGATGATAACGTGCTCCCTCGTGACGTTGATGATCGTTGGAGATGGGATGAACGGGTCGACGAATCGGAGATCGAGAGCGATTCGGCGGAGAATGCTGACATGCCTGATAACGTAACTCTCGATCCGCATCATCCGTCTCAATGAGTCGTCGGCGGTAAAGGTCTCGTTCAACTGCTGGTGGTGGCGGTGAGCCGAGATCGGCCTCAACGCGACGGGGGTGGCCTCGAGCCGCTGCTGGTAGTGGCGGTGAGCCGAGATCGGCCTCAACACGCCCAGGGTGACGGGGGCGGCCTCGCGCCGTCGCAGCTGGTGGTGGCGGTGAGCCGAGATCGGCCTCAACGCGACGGGGGCGGCCTCGCGCCGCTGCTGCTGCTGGTGAGCCGAGATCGGCCTCAACGCGACCAAATTGTCGCTGCCGGGGGCGGCCTCGAGCCGCTGCTGGTGGTGGCGGTGAGCCGAGATCGGCCTCAACGCGCTCAGGATGACGGGGGCGACCTTGCGCCGCTGCTGCTGGTGGCGGTGAGCCGAGATCGGCCTCAACGCGACCAAGTTGTCGCTGCCGGGGACGGCCTCGAGCCGCTGCCGGTAGTGGCGGTGAGCCGAGATCGGCCTCAACGCGCCTAGGGTGACGGGGGCGGCCTCGCGCCGCTGCTGCTGCTGGTGAGCCGAGATCGGCCTCAACGCGACGGTGGCGACCTCGAGCCGCTGCTGGTGGTGGCGGTGAGCCGAGATCGGCCTCAATGCGCCCAGGGTGACGGGGGCGGCCTCGCGCCGCTGCTGCTGCTGGTGGCGGTGAGCCGAGATCGGCCTCAACGCGACGGGGGCGACCTCGAGCCGCTGCTGGTGGTGGCGGTGAGCCGAGATCGGCCTCAACGCGACCAAGTTGTCGCTGCCGGGGGCGGCCTCGAGCCGCTGCTGGTGGTGGCGGTGAGCCGAGATCGGCCTCAACGCGCTCAGGGTGACGGGGGCGACCTTGCGCCGCTGCTGCTGGTGGCGGTGAGCCGAGATCGGCCTCAACGCGACCAAGTTGTCGCTGCCGGGGACGGCCTCGAGCCGCTGCCGGTAGTGGCGGTGAGCCGAGATCGGCCTCAACGCGCCTAGGGTGACGGGGGCGGCCTCGCGCCGCTGCTGCTGCTGGTGAGCCGAGATCGGCCTCAACGCGACGGGGGCGACCTCGAGCCGCTGCTGGTGATGGCGGTGAGCCGAGATCGGCCTCAACGCGACGGGGGCGACTTCGAGCCGCTGCTGGTGGTGGCGGTGAGCCGAGATCGGCCTCAACGCGACGGGGGCGACCTCGAGCCGCTGCTGGTGGTAGCGGTGAGCCGAGATCGGCCTCAACGCGACCAAGTTGTCGCTGCCGGGGGCGGCCTCGAGCCGCTGCTGGTGGTGGCGGTGAGCCGAGATCGGCCTCAACGCGCTCAGGGTGACGGGGGCGACCTTGCGCCGCTGCTGCTGCTGGTGGCGGTGAGCCGAGATCGGCCTCAACGCGACCAAGTTGTCGCTGCCGGGGACGGCCTCGAGCCGCTGCTGGTGGTGGCGATGAGCCGCGATCGGCCTCGACGCGCCCAGGGTGACGGGTGCGACCTCGAGCCGCTGCTGCTGAAGCCATTTGTCGACTTCGTTTTGGCACTTGAGCCCTTGTTGGCGATTTTCTTCTCTTAGTTGCCATGAATTCTCCCTTGATACTACGTTCCTTTCAGGTTAGTATCCTGGCAGGATCGCCAAAATGTTCGCCAGTTTACAGTTCAAACGTTAATCAAGAAATTCACGGCAACTTTGGTCGACAATACACCAGTTCGGCTTTTTTATTCAACTTTAAAATAACAATACTGAGAATCAAAAATAGAGATATTCAAAACAGACTAATTGAGAAACACGTCTCTATCGAACGAAACTCGAAAGTAAAGTGACTATATTGTTTTTCATATCCAGTCGTTGTTATTTCGAGCCTTCATTGGTAACCAATGGCAACCATTGATCGTGTAGCTGCTCCTGAAGTTCCACTTTGGCTAAAGCGTCCATGGGTCCGCCTCTGCGCTTACCATGACGCGCTCCCTCTTTTAGTCGAACCAATATCGACGAGAGCACGATGCGGCCCCGCAGATCACTCAATCTGCGTGCACGCGGCCTAAGAAGATGAAACCTTTTTCGTTTCATCTTCGTGAAAACTCAGGAGTGCATTTCGAGTTTAGTGAAATCACATGAGTAATATTATTTCGAGTATTCGTTCCAAGAAAAGCATTTGAACAAACAATTGATACAAATATATTCAATAGTAACATATCATCGGGAACAGGCTTCATGAAGAGAAGTACAAGTGATTTTACTAATGTAGAAAGCATCAGATATTTATACACTTCTTCGAGTTGTCCTAAAATAACATTCGCATCCGCGATATCGAGACCTCTATTGAAATCAACAATTTATGAACTTGAGAAACTCCAGCATAGACTCTTAAGGTATCTCTTGTTCAAGAGAGTTGAGCCTATGCATAGATTCGACCATGACTAAGAAATCCAATACGAAAAATGTATTATTTCAACTATTGATGAATTATATGATTACAATGACATCCTGACATTGGAATGTGCTTTGCGTCTTCGCGATTCCGACTCATACTTGCAGTCAAAACTCATCGATTTTGATCACTCTTACGCTACAAGGTCTACACAGTCTTTTAGGCTGCCACCACACAGCTCCCAGGGCTCAAAAGAATTGACCCTGCATCGCTGTATTAAATTGTGGAATGAGCTTCCAAGTGAAGTTGTTCAAAATTCAGAAAACCCTAATTTTAAGCGGTTGGTGAAAATAGTACATTATTGCCCTGGGCGCGTACGCCCATTTTGGGCGCTAGGACAGTCTATTTCCCGAGCGAAGCGAGGGAAATAAGTGCTCCGCGCCCGAAATGGGCCTGCGAGCACAGAGCAATAATGATTTTTCATCATGAGAACCCTAAAACCGCATTTGAATGCGGCCTTTTTAGGTTAGAATGATGAAAATTCTGTTTTTCATCATACATCATAGTCTAGCTGCGTTCCTGTTAGTTTTTCCTCTCTCGTTTATCCATTATTTTGTTATGGTATGTCACCATTTCAGTCTAGATTTATGGTTTTTGGAATTTCTTCAATTTATCAGCACTTAGTGAATAATTTGAATATTGTGAATGAATTCTTATAATGTCGATGTATATAGGGCCCGTGTGCACGTTCAATTTTCCTCAATAGAATAAAAATAAAATATAATCATATCGTAGTGCTAAATGGTAAATTTGTATCAGAAAAAGCAGAAATTTTGGTTTTTGTTCACCGAGCAATATTTTTCAAAACAGATCCAATCCCGAAGATCGTATTTGAAGTCATTTACCACGAAAATGCCGCCAAAAAATCATCTCGTCTGAGTGTTGAACACTAATAACTACTTATTCCATTTTGTGAGCGGGTAAGTGAAATGTCCGAGAATTATATTACTGCAAGAGGGAATAGATGAATTCTACCACCATTAATCTCGTGGTGTTGATACCTTGATCCAGTATTGATCTGATTCCTCAATCTAGAATTCATACACTTCGTGCATGGTTTCCAGGATTCGAAATTTCGAATCTGTTTGCGCCCGGCCAACACAGCACATTAGCCATGTTCACTGCAATACAAATCAGGAATCGAGTTGTTGGGACCGATCATAAAAAGCGTATTCGCTTCGAAGTCTGAAATGATTCCGACAGTTTGATGCGATGCTTAGCTTTTTGACAACTATTTCGATTCATCTTTCCAGATAGTGTGAAAAGTTCTAGTGAATCGATCTTAGTGTTCATATTGTAGATTTTTTTCACGATAACATTCTACAAACAAAATCTGAACAACAGCCATCAGATACAATCCAACTTGTTTTGATATATTCACGATACTTCAAATGATTTCGTATGCTGAGCGGGGCATAAACAATAATTCAACGACAATTTTGAAATAATGCACAGCGAATGCGAGTGCAGATGTCAGCATATCTGCTAAGGTATGTAATTTTACGTCAATTAATGGATCATAGATAGCTTCAGAGAATGAACAATTACTCTGGTTCTCTTTGTTGTAGAAAAATTTTGAAAAGAGGGAATCAAAGATCGTGAAAAAAATATCGTTTCATGTATTTGAAATATTTTTTTTTTGCTCTCTTTATAGGGTCTTAAGTAACGATGAAAATAGTATATTACGAAACGGCTTAGATTCTTTACCCACTATCAGAAATGTTTACACACGAGGGTAACATCTTAACAGTTCGTAAAGTGTTGCTCGAGTGTGTAAAGTTTCCGACAATGCGTAAAGTATCGAAGTCGTTTCGTGCGATATTTTTTCGCAATTTTTTAATGTTTGGGTGTCTACGAAATTGCAAAAATAACTTTCGCGCCTTGCTCATGAGGTTCCCTGCATCCGAGCAATTATTTCGACACTTGCCTGCGGATCGGACCGCAAACGAATTAATTGCTCGGAAGCAAGCTATACAATCTCATAAACTCGGTGCGAAACATATTACTTTGACACACTGTGCGAGAAAGTAACTTTTTCGCACTGATTTGCCACTTTCTCTTACAGTTTGTCAAAATAGTACATTTCGATACAAGGGCGTAAAACGTTTTATTCGCGTCCGAGTGATGGGTTTCCGGCCCGAGCCGCAGGCGAGGGTCGGAATCATCACGAGGATGCGAATAATAGGTTTTACGGCCGTGTATATAACTATACTTTTCGATAAACTGTGAGTAATAGTCGACAAACTGTACGCAAAGTGCACTTTTACGCACAGTGTATCGCAAAATAGTATTCGATACACGGGTGTAAAACTTATTTTCCGCATCCTCGTGTTGATTTCGACCTTCGCCTACGGCTCAGGCCGGAAACCCAACACTCGGACGCGAAAAAAGTTTTTCCACCCTTGCATCGAAATGTACTATTTTTTTCTTCAATCAAACACCTGTAGTTTTAATGGGCACCATCCGACTGTGAAAAATTCTTACGGGATCTAGAAGCTTGTTTCAAGACCTTCATATTCTTTTATTCAAAGTTCTCTCTATGACCTATATCCTATCCGAGTAACGAACTTGGAGAGTGAACTTTGTATATTACATAGGCTGCTCATGGAGATACCGAGGCATGCAACTATTTTGTCGGCCCCTACGAAGACTAACGTATTTCGACTTTCCCAAATGGACTAAAACAATTCTTCTATGCTTTTGATATTGGAGAGATGGACTAGTCTTCGTGGAAGATTCGGAATGTCGTGCTATTCATCGTAGGTAGGTTGAAATAAGCTAGTCTTCGTAGGGGCTGATAATTTCATCTCCTCTTCCTCTATTCTAAAACAAATGCGTACGCTCAAAATATCAAGTTACATGGAATTGACGTAAAATGATCTCATCCTTCAAAATATGCCATCAGATTTTATCTTGCACGTGATTCATAGGGACAAAAGATGAAATCAATCACTTAAAGTAACAGAAATGGAGAATTCTTCATTATCTGATGTTTGATGTACAAAACCTGATAGAACATTCTGAAAGATGAGATTCATTTTGTAAAAATAAGGTAGCTCAGAAATAATGTAGCGTGATACTTTTTGATCAAATTTTCCACTAGAATAGAGCTTGAGGTAATCAAAGTAGTCAAGCTCGAGCTCGCTCGAGTCAAGCATGATTCGGTGTCTCCATTATTTGAGCACCCAGTACTTATGCAATACAAAAGGTCACTATAAACTAAAAGCTTATATTATTCGGACAGGATAGCTCGGAGATAAAACTTGGAAAAAAACACGAAGGTCTTGAAAAGAGTTACAAGATCCCACAAGAATCTTTTACGATCGGATGATGCCCATCAAAACTACAGGTGTTAGCGTTTGACTGGAGAAAAAAACTATTTTTACGACCCCATGAAGAACACGAAAAATTTTTTCAAACACATGAATCGGTAGATTTTTCCACGATCTTTGATTCCCTTTTTTCAAAATTTCCATATCTACAAAGTGAACCATCTTCTTTTCAGTTTTCGACACCCCTCATTGCGTTTGTCCTCGGTTTTATCGACACGAATGGAATGTTTTGCTTAGCATTCTGTTACGGACGCGAAGAAAAGAAATAATAATAAAATCTTTCGAGCTTCCCTTACAGCAAACCATCGCGCGTCGCATCCAGACAGAGCCGCTCAGCTGCTGCTAGCGGGAAAATGCACCGATATAGCGTATAGCCTTGTGCGTGGGTGCGAGAGAGATGCGAGATGAGCAACGAGAGTTTGCTGCGTATGGGCTTGATGGGTGCGTGCGCATCGCGAGAAAGACGCCGCGGCTTGATGCTGTGTATGAGAGTATTCCATAAGTATAGCATGAGTAAGAGATGTGTGTCTTGAAATGTAACGTCATCCTTGGCATAGTGGATATAGCGCCTGCTTTGAAAACGAGCGGCCCGACACAGCCGTAGGTTCGAGCCTCACCGATATCAATTTTTCATAATACGTATTTTTCGAAATTCAATATTGTACGCGAGTAAAATCACCCGAGAGCGGATGTGTATAAGTAAAATATCAAGAGTGCTGATTGTATAATTGAGCCTTTTCGTAGCGATATCTGGGCGGCTCGAATAATAAATTCCACAAGAGCTGTGCGATAGATATGAAGAATTATAACCAGTATGCGATATTCGTATGAGTATCATATTTGCGAATGACTGAGCGAGAGAAAACGTCGAGGGGCACGATGATTCACCCCGCGTACGCGCGTGCTGGGCCGTGAGCTGTGGTTACAAAATTGTATTTCTGTGAGGGAATGAATGATGAAAAAAGGTGCTGCTTCCGAATGCTAGCATTATTAATTACTGTCTAGCTTCAGCAACTATATGTGTACTTGAATATAAGTTAAAAGTCCAATTTTGAAATAGTTGTATCCTGCGTGATTGAATGTAGCAAAATTTGTCGAAAATTGTCTGTAATATTATGAAATATGTTTTTACGATTTGAGAAATTGAAAATTGTCTGTAAAACTACGACTTGAAAAATTGAAAATTGTCTATGAAACTATAAAATTGATTTTACAAATTAAGAATTGATGAGGGCCTAAAGTGTGAAAGAAATCAGCGATGGCGCCGTTTTTTGATACGTTTTGTTGAATCAAGAAAAGGAATTTGCAAGCTATTATTGTTGAGTGATTTTAAGATTTGGAGTGAGATTTGCGTTATGCTTTGACCAAACTACCACCAGTCACCCTTTGGCCAAACTACCAAAACTCTTATCATTTATCAGTCAGCATTCTCGCGCGAACGGGAAAATCGGATGCATGAGAAAGCTTCGTTTTTCCCCAGTCAAGAGAGTGTTGATTTTTGGGTCTTGAGCTGTGGCGCGGATAGCTAAAGCTTCAAACGCTTTAGTTATTTTGCAAGTTACAGTGGCTTGGCCTGATTTGTATTGTTGTGTTTGTATTTGCGGGTGGCTGGACACGCATGCGTCAATCTCGGCGCTCTGATGAAGCCCGCGTAAGTTAGCGCCACGCATATGAGTGGCAGGCCTTATCGCTGATTTCGCGCAAATGAGGCCCTAAAGAAGGGGCAGCTTGTCCGAGGGGATAAAAAGCACGCCCCGCAGCGAGCGGGCGGCTTTTTTCAACACGATTTCACGGTGCGTGGTCACGTGACTTGCTCTTACCAATTACCATACTGTCATAGAGTTTGTAAAGATTATTTTGAACTTTCAGCTTCATTATATTGCTCTTAAAATTCATTTGGTTGTCTTATAATTTGCTCTCACCCAGCCTGACCTTTGATCGAGTTCTTTACAATTTGGTGCCGAAACCCGGGACCTCATTACCGGAACAGGCTGGGATTGAGAAAATTTGTTGCTGAAATTAATCTTTGTTCGAAATAATCTGTTCTATCACGAGCATGGCGCCACGAAAACGAGCCGCAGCCACCGTTGCGCACAGCCAGCCAACTGCAAAGAAATCCAGAAGGTCGGCGAGAACGACTGACGAGGTTCCAACAGCACCACCGCCGGGCCGCCCCCGTGGCCGCCCCAAGCGACTCACCGTCAACGCACAACGTCAAGTTGTAGATGCCGATCAGCGCAATTCACCCATCGAGCCACCGAGAGAACCAACCCTAACGGCTCCGCATGTCACGATCAGCGATCCAGAGGATGGGCGCAGCAGCACGTCCGAAATCGCACCCATTGAAAATAACCCAGGTAGGGGTAGTGCCTGGTCGAATAGCACCGCGTTCCCAGTGCGTGGGCAAGTGCCGATGAACTTTGTGACTGATCCAACTGAGCGAATTTTGAATGTGTTTACGGACGCTATCAGTGCGGTGCGAGATGCGTCAATTTCTGAGAATAATTCGCGACTCATTAGCCGGCTCACGTCGAACAAAAAGCTGCCGGAATTCACCGGCGAGCCATTAGAGTACTTGCATTTTAAGCGATCGTATGAGTTGTCAACGGAGCAAGGTGGCTACACCAACGGAGAAAACATGACGCGCTTATTTGAAGCAATTAAGGGTGATGCGCGGAAAGTGGTTGGTCCGCTGTTGGCGACGTGTGAAGACGCGCAAGCTGTGATCCGTACGCTCGATCTTCACTACGGAAATAGTGGCGTGGTTGCTAGGAAAATTGTTAATGATTTAAAATCGTTACCCACAGTGGATGCCTCGCTGACGAATTTATTGCGATTTGCTACGGGAGTGAAAACCGCCACGAGTGCTTTCAAATCTCTCAATTTACATGGTTATCTGACAAGCCCCGATTTATATATGCAAGTCGCGAGCAAACTCCCCGCCGTGCTCAAACACTCGTACATGCGCCGGACACCTGCCGCTGGAATCATGGATAAATCGAATCTGGAAAAATTAAGCGAGTTCTTGTATGAAGAAGCGGAGCTCGCGGCCGCATCTGGAATTTTCGAGGAAACGGCTTCAGAAAGTGCAACTCGACAAGAGCAAGCGGCTCCGCGAGGCCGAGCACCCGCAGCAAGGGGCTTTCGCGATCAGCAAGCAAAAGGCGGGGCGGTACACGCGACGGCCGGCCGAGGCACGGGGCAGAGTGGAGAAGTAAAATCAGTTGGCTTGTATGAGTGTGGTATGTGTAAAGCGGGCGGCAAACATCACCCGTCTAAATGCGAGGTTTTCACGGGCGCGACGCTTAAGGAGCGATGGGAACTTGCCAAAAAGTACAAATTTTGCTTTAACTGCTTACGCACGGGGCACGCATCGCAAGCATGTAACGCGATTCTTTGCCTGTTCTGCGGAAAAAACCATAACAGTCTCCTTCATTATACGAGTGGTTGGAACAATAAAGACAAAAGCGACAAGCGCGATGAGCGGCCAAAGGAGGCTGATAAAACTCCGACGTGTAACGCCGGCACGACGCCGCAAGCATGACTAGGTGTAGGCGAGGTATTGTTGAAAGTTTTGCCTGTGCGTGTCATCGGCTCGCGAGGTACACAGAATACATATGCGCTCCTTGATGATGGATCCACCGTCACCCTTTTTGATAAAAGCTTAGCCCACAAACTCGGCATCAATGGCACAAAAATACAGTTTTCCATGACCACCGCGAGCGGAGAAATGTCCTTCCCAAATTGTATGAAAATCGATTTTTGCGTAGCGAATAAATTCGAAACGTTCAAAATTGAAAATGCCGTCGCGGTCTCAAATGTTAAACTCCCGGTGCAGACTTGCCCGACACAGCTTTTGAACAGTTTACAGATCCCAAGGAACTTTCCAATTGAGCCGTATTACAACGCACAGGTAAAGCTGTTAATTGGTATGGACAATTGGCACATGTTGAAGACTTTAGAACTGAGAGAAATCGAAAATTCTGGGATGGCTCTCTCTCGCACCAAATTAGGTTGGGTACTGCATGGTCCTTCTCTCTTTTTAGCCCAGCAAAAACCAGCGCGAAATTTCACAACGGTCTTGAATCGGGCCGCGACATATAAACGTCGGAACAGACGGAACTTTGATGAGGAGGAAACTCTTGAATATTTAATGAAAAAATATTTCGAGTACGATTCGTTGGGTCTCGAGCCACCGGGCGCAAAGAAGAGCGAGCACGATCGGTCTATATCTATATTGAACGAGTCGAGCCGGCGCGTAGAAGGGGCGTGGGAGATTGGCTTGCTGTGGAAGAACGACTCTCCTCCGCGCGTTGACAGCTACCAAACAGCGCGTAAAAGGCTATTTTTGTTAGAAAACAGACTCGACCGCAACCCCGAGTTGGCCGGCCCTTACTATGCAGAGGTGCAGCGTTTCATAGATCAAGGATACGCGGTGAAAGTGAGCGACTCCGTAGTGCGGCAAAGGTACTGGCACTTGCCGCATTTCGGAGTCTACAACATAAACAAACCGGGCAAAGTGCGCCTCGTTTTTGACGCCGCGGCGAAATCCGTCGGCTACAGTTTGAATGATCAATTAGAATCCGGGCCTGATTTACTCCAACCTTTGCCAGGAGTAATCATCCGTTTCCGACAGTTTCTGTACGCGGTCAAGGGTGACATCTCCGATATGTTTCTTCGTGTCACTGTGAGGGAAAGCGATCGCGGCGCGCAGCGTTTTTTGTGGCGTGGCACTGATAGAAACCGTGAGCCAGACGTGTATGAAATGAAAAGTTTGATTTTTGGAGGCAAGTGTTCACCGGCTTGCGCGATTTTCATCAAAAATAAAAATGCTCAGGAATTTTCTGATTCTAAACCCGTAGCGGCGCGAAGCATCGAACGAAACAGCTACATGGACGACGAGCTTGACAGCTGCCAAACCGAGCAGGAAGCGGTCACGTTGATGAATGACATCATTGAAATCAATGCCGCGGCTAATTTTCAGATGCACGGTTGGTCTAGCAACTCGCCGCGCGTCAGGCAGGCTATAGCTCGGAGTGAAGGGTCAGAATCGGAGCGTGAGATGAGACTGTGCGATCGAGGGGGAGAGCGAGTGCTTGGGCTATTTTGGGACATTGATTCGGACACCTTAAAGTTCAATCTAGGTCTTTCCAAAATATCAGAGGAAATCATCAAGGGCACGAAAAGACCTACCAAACGCGAAGTTTTGCGCGTCATAATGTCGATTTTCGACCCACTTGGTCTGCTGGCGCCATTTACCTTGCAATCAAAAATCCTGATGCAAGAGATTTGGCGCAGTGAGATCGACTGGGATCAAAAATTGCGAGACGAGGAGTACGCTGCTTGGCTCTCGTGGTTCGGGAGATTAGAAAGTGTAAAATCATGTAGCTTGCCGCGTTGCCTAACGCCAAGAGAGGATCAGCGTGCACCAGCCCAGCTTCATATTTTTTGTGATGCTAGTTTATCCGCGTACGCAGCTGCCGCGTACCTACGATTCGAGGCACAAGAAGGCCGAGTCCATATTTCTTTGTTGATGGCTAAAACTAAAGTCGCACCTCTGAAGCCGTGCTCGTGGGACATACCCAAATTAGAGTTGCAAGCCGCGTTACTTGGTACGAGGCTGGCTAAATTCATCGGAAAAGAATTAGATATCAGAATCGATCGTCGATTTTTTTGGTCGGATAATATGACGGTGCTTCATTGGATCAAGTCTGAGCCGCGCGCGCGGCAGGTGTTTGTAGCAAATCGTTTGGGCGAGATCGCGGAAAACACCCTTACATCGGAGTGGCGATGGGTCCCATCAAAACAAAACCCAGCTGATGAGGCAACACGTTTTACCGGTAGCTGGCCCGCGCCAGACTCTACGTGGTTCGATGGTCCCGCATTTTTGAGAGAATCTGAAGGTGAATGGCCAGAGCAGAGGGTTTTGTCGGAGGAGGAGGAGCTCGCGTTTGACGCATTGCATTCACGTAGCCCTTTCTCGGGCGCTATAGTCGATACCAACCCAGCGCGGGCGGCTCTTTTCCCCATGAGTTTGCTAGGCTGGTCGGGTTTGTTAGTGGCTGCAAGACGTTTAATTAAAATCTTTCGGCGCTGGAAAGAGATTGCCCTCTCCCGCAATAATAATTTGATGAGCGTGTCCCAACACAAGCCCGGCGGGGTTGAGAACCCGGAAGAACTCTATTGGTATCGAGTCATTCAAAGATCGCGCTTTTCCGAGGAACTCGATGATCTATCCAAAGGCAACGCGATCGGTAAAAAGAGTCCCATTCGCCAGTTTAGTCCGTTTTTAGATGAGCAGGGCATAATGAGAGCAAATGGTCGCGCAGTTTTCGCGCCCTCTGGAGAATTCGAGAACCAGCCGATAATTCTTCATAAGAAACACGAGGCGACGATGTATCTAATCGCGGAGTACCATCGAAAATTTTTTCACGCGTCCCATGAAACCGTCGTAAATGAAATCCGCCAGAAATTCCACATCGTCGGCTTACGCGAGGCTTTGCGATTCATCACCAGCCGATGTATTGTATGTCGTTTGCGTAGAGGTAGACCTCAGAACCCAGCGATGTCTGCGCTGCCCGCGGGGCGCACGGCGTATAGAGAACGACCTTTTACGCATTGTGGAGTCGATTATTTTGGACCTGTATGGGTGAAGGTTGGACGGAGGAGAGAGAAACGCTGGGGAATCATTTTCACTTGTCTCACGACTCGCGCAGTCCATCTAGATTTCGCCGAATTCTTGAGCGCCGATTCCGCGATATTGGCCGTGATTAGATTAGCCCGGCTACGCGGCACACCTAGAGTCATGTACAGCGACAACGGTACCAATTTCAAGGCCGCGGAAAAGGAGTTGAAAATGGAATATGAGAAGATGCAGAAGGATGAAATGATAGCGCGAGCTAAGATCAGAAAGATAGAATGGCGCTTCAACCCTCCAGATGCCCCGCATATGGGTGGAGCATGGGAGAGGCTGATCCGCTCCGTGAAAAGCGCGCTGTACACCGTACTGAGCAATCAGGCCCCGCGCCCCGAGGTCCTCTTGACTACCTTGAAGGAAATCGCGCACACCGTCAATTCGCGACCTCTCACTCACGTATCCCTCGACCCCCGTGATACGGAAGCTCTGACACCCAATCACTTCCTAATCGGAACATCATCTGGAGATGTCATTCTCGGTAATTACGAGCTTAGGGACGTAAACCCCCAGAAGCAATACCGATTGACCCAGGTGTACGCGGATTTATTCTGGAAACGTTGGATTCGCGAGTATCTGCCAAATATGATTGCGCGAAAAACATGGATCGTCCCAGAAGAGCCCATGGAAGTGGGAGATGTGGTTATGATACTTGATTTGCAAGCTCCACGGAACACCTGGCGCAAGGGGACTGTCTCTCGGGTTTTTCCATCAAATACCGATAAGCAGGTTAGGGTCGCGGAGGTGCAAACGCCAAACGGGACATTCACCAGACCGACGCGTAAATTGATTAAACTTCTGGGTATTAATGAAGTGCGAGATTAATTAAATCCCGCACGAGGGGGAGAATTGTTACGGACGCGAAGAAAAGAAATAATAATAAAATCTTTCGAGCTTCCCTTACAGCAAACCATCGCGCGTCGCATCCAGACAGAGCCGCTCAGCTGCTGCTAGCGGGAAAATGCACCGATATAGCGTATAGCCTTGTGCGTGGGTGCGAGAGAGATGCGAGATGAGCAACGAGAGTTTGCTGCGTATGGGCTTGATGGGTGCGTGCGCATCGCGAGAAAGACGCCGCGGCTTGATGCTGTGTATGAGAGTATTCCATAAGTATAGCATGAGTAAGAGATGTGTGTCTTGAAATGTAACGTCATCCTTGGCATAGTGGATATAGCGCCTGCTTTGAAAACGAGCGGCCCGACACAGCCGTAGGTTCGAGCCTCACCGATATCAATTTTTCATAATACGTATTTTTCGAAATTCAATATTGTACGCGAGTAAAATCACCCGAGAGCGGATGTGTATAAGTAAAATATCAAGAGTGCTGATTGTATAATTGAGCCTTTTCGTAGCGATATCTGGGCGGCTCGAATAATAAATTCCACAAGAGCTGTGCGATAGATATGAAGAATTATAACCAGTATGCGATATTCGTATGAGTATCATATTTGCGAATGACTGAGCGAGAGAAAACGTCGAGGGGCACGATGATTCACCCCGCGTACGCGCGTGCTGGGCCGTGAGCTGTGGTTACAAAATTGTATTTCTGTGAGGGAATGAATGATGAAAAAAGGTGCTGCTTCCGAATGCTAGCATTATTAATTACTGTCTAGCTTCAGCAACTATATGTGTACTTGAATATAAGTTAAAAGTCCAATTTTGAAATAGTTGTATCCTGCGTGATTGAATGTAGCAAAATTTGTCGAAAATTGTCTGTAATATTATGAAATATGTTTTTACGATTTGAGAAATTGAAAATTGTCTGTAAAACTACGACTTGAAAAATTGAAAATTGTCTATGAAACTATAAAATTGATTTTACAAATTAAGAATTGATGAGGGCCTAAAGTGTGAAAGAAATCAGCGATGGCGCCGTTTTTTGATACGTTTTGTTGAATCAAGAAAAGGAATTTGCAAGCTATTATTGTTGAGTGATTTTAAGATTTGGAGTGAGATTTGCGTTATGCTTTGACCAAACTACCACCAGTCACCCTTTGGCCAAACTACCAAAACTCTTATCATTTATCAGTCAGCATTCTCGCGCGAACGGGAAAATCGGATGCATGAGAAAGCTTCGTTTTTCCCCAGTCAAGAGAGTGTTGATTTTTGGGTCTTGAGCTGTGGCGCGGATAGCTAAAGCTTCAAACGCTTTAGTTATTTTGCAAGTTACAGTGGCTTGGCCTGATTTGTATTGTTGTGTTTGTATTTGCGGGTGGCTGGACACGCATGCGTCAATCTCGGCGCTCTGATGAAGCCCGCGTAAGTTAGCGCCACGCATATGAGTGGCAGGCCTTATCGCTGATTTCGCGCAAATGAGGCCCTAAAGAAGGGGCAGCTTGTCCGAGGGGATAAAAAGCACGCCCCGCAGCGAGCGGGCGGCTTTTTTCAACACGATTTCACGGTGCGTGGTCACGTGACTTGCTCTTACCAATTACCATACTGTCATAGAGTTTGTAAAGATTATTTTGAACTTTCAGCTTCATTATATTGCTCTTAAAATTCATTTGGTTGTCTTATAATTTGCTCTCACCCAGCCTGACCTTTGATCGAGTTCTTTACACATTCACCTAGCATACAAAAAAGCTTGTATCGTTATCACATAAACATGCGGCCACACCACTCATCTCTTGCAATGTAAATGCAGAATGTAGGTATATCCGGGAAAAACTGATCATATCCCCAAACAACCCGCACACATGCCCGAAATAGCTACGTAGATTTCTTGAGATTTCGCACAGAACCCATGCACGAACGAAGGCTCTGCGCCGATTGTGTTCCGGACCGAACCAGATATATCGATAACCGATGAATCTAAGCAGCGAAATAGGGAAATCGTGATCTCGAATTTTTAATACCTGCTATAAGTGGAAATAAGACAATTGAGGGGGTGGGTGGAAAAAGGGCCTAAGGGCATTTAGGCCCTTTAGAGTTAGATCCTCTGTCTATTATCTGAAGGCAGTTAGACCCGGCTAGACTCCTTGGACAGCTAGTTGTATAGTTTTGACGGGTAAGAACGAATCGCCTAACTACGATGCTGCACCATTGGACACGAATGGTTCGCCAATCATTTTGAAGAGAAAAGCATGACCTCACTATTTCATAAGCTTTGAGTGGGGAAAGAGCTTTCTAACGTCCCAAGGTCATCTCTGTGTCGTACGGTGTTTTAAGTAATCCTCCAAAAAAGTTGAAAATCGGCGTTCCATTAGTAAAATCGTGTTCCGATGGATTTCAATGAAACAACCTGATTTTTTTCAACATATCTTCGGAACTTCGACAAATAGGAGAGCAGTATTCTTATATCGACAACCTGTGATTGAGGCCTCTAAGAAAATTGATAAAACATAAGGATTGATTTCTAACCATGTTATCTGTAATCAAGACGTTAGTTAACCACTTCATCGTGTTTGCCGGGTCATGTTACAGCGAAAACGGTTTCGAAAACTATCAGTCTTGGCGGTGGAAAGTGGTCAAAAATGCAAAAAATTATCTTTGAAACAAATTTCAATCCAGTATTTGCATATCTTGTGCATGCGCGTCCTCTGATGTCTCTAAAAGTGATTTCAATTGATAGCCGCCCGGTGTAACTCACTTCAGAATGGTCACTCGAGGAAGTCGGTTTGACGCGTTAGATCACGAGATCTAGCTGGTCCAAAAAATGAAAAACTCCAAGGTATCGAGTCCGTGAACCCGCGGCTCTTCCAATAGACGCCAAGAATGCGAATTTTGAGTCGCATCGTTCCCAAGACGTGAACATGTGTTTTTCGTGTATTTTTTTATGTAGAAACCGAATCCGTGGTCAGTTTCGTCCCCAACCTTCAGGATCATCTGGTAGTCTCAAAAGGAGTAAGATAGGCTAAAGTAGGTTCAAGAAACGAGATCAAGTAAGAAATTTATTGGGCCCCATTCACTGTGGCGCCCGAAAATCGGACTCGCAACGGGAGTCCGGAGTCCGGGTCATCATACCTCACTAAACTTTTTTCCTCGCTTTTTTCACAGTCTCGTACCACCTAGAAAATGGAGAATCCAGAGTGACTCCGTCAAATGGGCCTTCTGTCCAGAGCCACAAGCAAAAACGTAAGAATTGCCCATATAAACCCATGTCAAAAAGTGATATATATATATATATATGGGTATACTGGCAATGCTAGCGTTTTTGCTTGTATAGCTCTGAACTGAAAGCCCATTTGATGGAGTTACTCTGGATTCTCCATGTTCTAGGTGGTACGAGCATGTGGAAAAAGTTTGGTGAGATTTGGTGACCCGGACCCTCCGGATTCCCCTTGTCAGCGCAATAAGTGTATTTCACGCGAGATTTCACGGGCACGATTTCTTCATACATAGCTATTTTTTGGAAAATCATAACTCCGACAGATTGGATTTCTCATCTTATCGTTGTTTGACTGGAGAAACTAGACACCTCCGAATTCCCCTCAAAAAATTATAACAATGAGACTCCAGAAGAGAGCTTTGTTTAGGAATCGAATCTCAGCACGAATGTGACTACTCAAAAGGGTCTTATCACTGCAGAGAGAGGTACCCACAAAGTCACCAAGACCTCGAAGATTTTCTAAAAGAGCCCAAACAACAGGAAAATTTTGTTCGAAATAAGGGCCCAAGTGCAAGGGTATTGTTAAAAGAGCCTCAAGGCAGAAGTACTGGTAAAAAGGGCCTAAGTGCAACAGTATTGGTAAAAAGGGCCTAAGTGCAACAGTATTGGTGAAAAGGGCCTAAGTGCAACATTATTGGTAAAAAGGGCGTAAGTGCAACGATATTGGTAAAAAGGGCCTAAGCCACCGGAAAAACTCGTTCAAAAAGGGCCTAACTCCACTATCGATATCGGGATAAAGAGCCTAAGTGGTGGGGTATTGGTAGAAAGGGCCTAATTTCTTACTAAAAAATTTTTAAAAAATTCTTTTGACCTCCATATCTCTTTTCTACCAATTCTGGCTATCAAATCATGTTCTTATTTGGCCTTCAAAAAATGTATCTTCATGCTTGCTAAGTGAATATTGAGTAACCTCAGTTTCACACACTCAATGGAACCATCTTTCACGTGCAGAATCGATGAAAATGCATTAAGACGTTGAATCGCAATTGGATATCTTGTGTGACATACCCATAGATATGCTGATGAAATTTGGAGGCCATTAAACTCGATTTCGCAACGTTATCCAACTTTTAGTGGACCAATACTGTCCCAAAAATTACCCAGTATTTGGGAAAAAGGGCCTAATTACATTTTTTCGAATGGCTGTATACCTCTCAAAATCGACAGCTACCTTCCAATTCCTGTGCGGTTGTTTTGGGGATGCCAAAACCTTTGAAATAAGCCAGGTATGCGCATCGAATCATGCCACGGGCATGATACTTTCTCGAAATGGCCGTTTTGTAATTAGGCCCTTTTTCCACCCACCCCCTCAATTATATAGGTTGCATTAAATTTAGAATTATCGTGACTTACCCCATGGTCCGGAATGTACTTTCTGTCATGTTTATCATGCGGCATGTCCGAAACGATTTCTTCTGCTTTTCCATACTATATTCCGGATGCCTTCATTCTCTACACCTACCCTACACACCTCTTTATACGCATCGACTGTAAAAGTAGTGTACAATTGATAATTCTTGAGCCAAAAATATCGTCGAAATAGCACTAATACATAATTATAGAGCCATCTAATCTGATCGGTGAACAAATTTGAACAAGTCCGGTAATCACGTCAAAACGTAATATCTCTATGGTCAAAACACGTCCACAGCGCGCGGGAATCTCGCCGCCATGCGGATTGCGGATGCCCCCTCCCACACCCCCCTATGAATTTCCCGGCTGCAGCGCCCGGCTGTCTGCACATAACCTCAAAAAATTCCTTTTTATGTCAAGCGAATGTAAAATCGCGGAATGTGATGACTGATGAGAGCAACGTGCACAAATTTCAGTACAGTTGCATCAGTCATCTGTCAACTTGTTGGATAAGATTTTCCAACACTCTGTAGAATATTTTATATTTAGTAACTCAAAAGGCTGAAAATCATGGATGAGAAACTGCCCGAGTCGTTTAGTTTCCCCAAAGAGGAAGAGAAAATTGTAGAATTGTGGAAAGAGCTCGACGTTTTCAAAAACTGTCTGCAACAATCCAAAGGAAAACCTCGTTATTCATTCTACGATGGACCACCCTTTGCCACTGGTTTGCCTCATTATGGTCATATTTTGGCTGGTACAATCAAAGATATTGTCACAAGGTATGACTAAACTTTTAAACTCTTGTAAAAAAGTGATTTGGGAATCAAATTTGACACCCATCTCATCACCTCGTTATCTCATTTTCAAGTGACACTAAGGTAAGCTGAAAATATTCTTACGTTGGGTATTTGCAGGTATGCACATCAAAAAGGCTTCCACGTGGAAAGACGATTTGGATGGGATACACATGGATTGCCTGTAGAATTTGAAATTGACAAGGCTTTGAATATCAAAGGACCAGATGATGTAATGAAAATGGGCATTGCTAATTATAACAAAGAGTGCAGAAACATTGTGATGAGGTATGCTACTGAGTGGGAAAGAATCGTTGGTAGACTAGGTAGATGGATTGATTTCAAGAATGATTACAAGACACTGTACCCTTGGTACATGGAATCCATATGGTGGGTTTTCAAGCAAATGTACATAAAGGGCTTGGTATATCAAGGTGTTAAAGTTATGCCATTTTCAACGGGCTGCAACACACCATTGTCAAATTTTGAATCTGGCCAAAACTACAAAGATGTAGTGGACCCATCTGTTGTTATTGCATTTCCATTGCTTGATGAGCCTAATGTGAATATGTTGGCATGGACAACAACTCCATGGACCCTACCAAGCAATCTTGCTCTGTGTTGTAATCCTGATTTTGAGTATGTGGAAGTTGTTGATAGCAAATCAGGAAAAATTTATATCCTGTTAGAATCTAGCTTAGAACTCATTTATAAATCAAAAGACTTGTATACTATCCGTAAGAAGAGGAAAGGATCAGATTTGTTGGGGAAATCTTATGAACCAATTTTCCCTTATTTTCTACACATGAAAGAAAAAGGTAATAATAAATACCACTTATGAATATTTTTATTTCAAAGTATGAATTGAATCAAAATTGTAATTTGAGCATTCATTACTCTTGTAGGTGCATTTAAAATACTGAATGATGGATACGTCACTGCTGAATCTGGCACAGGTGTAGTTCACCAAGCTCCATACTTTGGAGAAGATGATTACCGTTGTTGTTTGAAAGCTGGTATCATCACCAGAGATCAAGAGACAATCTGTCCAGTTGATAGTCGGGGTTGTTTTACTGACCCTGTGAAAGATTTCCTTGGAAAATATGTGAAAGATGCTGACAAGGAAATCATAAAAAATATCCAATCCAGAGGAAGACTGATTCACAGTGGCTCAACAAAACATAGCTATCCGTACTGTTGGCGTTCTGATACACCTTTGATTTACAAGGCTGTACCCTCTTGGTTTATCAGAGTAGAATCTTTCAAAGATAAACTTTTGGAGGCCAATGCAAAAACATACTGGGTACCAGATTATGTTAAGGATAAACGTTTTGGAAATTGGCTTCGGGAAGCCAGAGACTGGGCTATTAGCCGAAATCGTTATTGGGGTAATCCCATCCCTCTTTGGGTATCTGAAGATAGAAAAGAGATTGTTTGCATCGGAAGTATTGCTGAACTTGAGAAATTAACTGGTAAAAAGGTAAGCGAGATCGTTCCACATGAAATATATCCACTAATTATGCGCAATCATGCCCACTTTTTCAATTTTTTCAACAGATCACGGATATTCATCGTGAAAGCATTGATGACCTGAAGATCCCTTCGAAGCGTCCAGGTCATCCTCCACTTACCCGTGTCCCAGAAGTATTTGATTGTTGGTTTGAGTCCGGCTCTATGCCTTACGCCCAGATGCACTATCCGTTCGAGCGAGTCAAGGATTTCGAGGAAAGTTTTCCAGCTGACTTCATTGCTGAGGGAATAGATCAGACGCGTGGCTGGTTTTACACTCTGCTAGTGATCTCTACAGCACTTTTTGGAAAGCCACCTTTTAAAAACCTCATCGCCAACGGTCTTATTCTAGCGTCAGATGGACAAAAGATGTCTAAACGTAAGAAGAACTATCCTGATCCAATCCAGGTTGTCGACAAATACGGAGCTGATGCTCTCCGATTGTATCTCATCAATTCGCCCGTTGTCAGAGCGGAGAATCTCCGATTCAAAGAAGAAGGTGTCCGAGATGTTATCAAGGATGTATTCCTGCCTTGGTACAACGCCTTCAGATTCCTGATTCAAAACATCGAAAGATTCGAGCACGACGAGAAGATCGGTTTTAGGTACAAGGATAGCACCGACGCCTCACAGCTATCAAACAACAAGATGGACAAGTGGATCTTGTCTTTTACCGAGTCGCTCTTACAGTTTCTCAAGCAGGAGATGGAAGCCTATCGCCTCTACACGGTAGTACCTCGTCTCATCAAGTACATCGACAACCTGACAAACTGGTATGTCAGAATGAATAGGAAGCGTATCAAGGGTGACGGTGGCAAAGAAGATTGCCAGTTAGCTCTCAATACGTTGTTCCGAGTGGTGTACACAATGGCAAGGATAAACGCACCGTTTACGCCCTTCCTTACCGAGTTCATGTATCAAAAGCTTCGCCAGTACCTTCCACCTTTGAAACATCCTGAAAGCGTACACTACCAGATGATTCCCGATGCCCGAGCTGATCTGATGGATGTCAAGATTGAGCGAGCAGTAACTTGCCTACAAACCGTGATTGAGTTAGCCAGGGTGGTCAGAGATCGTAAGACCATTCCTGTGAAGTATCCATTGCCAGAAGTAATCGTCATCCACCAAGACGTTAGCATCCTCAATGACCTTCTCTCGCTCAAATCATACATTCTTGAAGAGCTCAACGTCAAAGAACTGACCGTGACCACGGATAAAAACAAGTACGGTGTCAAGTTAAGAGCAGAGCCTGATCACAAGTATCTTGGTGCAAAACTTAAGAACGAGTTCAAGGCTGTCACATCGGCAATTAGAGAGCTTACCGACGAACAATTGCAAAACTTCATCGCACACAAACGCGTTCAAGTCTTGGGTCACTGGCTCGAAGAGCAAGATCTCAGGCTGATGTTTAGTTTTACGGGACCGGCTGCGGAGGTATTATCTAAACGCTACGAAGCCAATAGTGAAGGTAACGTTCTGGTTTTGTTGGATGTAACACCTGATGATTCTATGCAAAACGAGGGTTTAGCTCGAGAGATCATCAATCGAGTGCAGAAACTCAGGAAAAAGGCAAAACTCGTGCCTCTTGATGATGCCACCGTGTACTATGACATTAAAGATGCTAAGAGTACGCTTGCTGAAGTTATCGTTAGCCACAAGGAGTTCATTGAAAGTACGACTAAGACACCTCAAAAGAATATCTCGGAAAAACCTGCTGGAGCCAAGGTAGTAATCGAAGAAACAGCAAACATCAAAGGAATAGACATTCATCTGGTGCTGGTACTTGAGAAAGCTCAACTTCAAACCACCAAAGAGACGAAAATTGTGGTCAACGACAGTGAAGTTGAACCCTTCAATAAATACGTCAATGTTGAGTTGGTTGGGATACAGCCAAGGTTTGGATCCAATAGTAACTTGGCCACTGTACTGTTGGAAAATGGCAACAACAAAGGTCTGAATTATAAACAATTTAGAGAAGAGGTAGCCAAAATTTTCGGTATTCACGGCTGCCATTACGATATTTTTGCCAAAGGTAAGAAAATCGATGAGAAAACGAATATTTTATCGCTTCATGGCGCACATGTGCGAGTTGTAAAATGTGGCACTAGTCCAACAAATGATGCAGCGGCTGTCTATAAGAAACCGGTGTGTCGTTTTATAAATATTCAAAGTAAGGAAAAGAAGGGCACGGTTTTGATTGAAAACCCTGTTGGCAGCTTTACACTAGATCACGACTCGCTGAAAAAGAGACTGTTTCTAGTTTTTCCAGACTCTAATGTTTTATTACCGCCAGTACCGGTCGCGCAGTTGAATGGTTTCACTCTCCAAACAACTGCTTGAAGACTCATCTAGGTAGAAAAATGTATAATTGCTAGCCACTGCACTTGGATTGTGTTACTTCCTATTTTAATGAGCTCAAGGATTTTGTGATTTTTTTGATGATAGAGTTTGATTGTACATATGCTCCAGCAGTATTTAATAAAACAATCATGTTTCTATTTCATAAATACTGTTTATTGGGATTTTTACCTTTCATACAGAAATACTGTCATTCGCTTTTTGATCGATGAATATAATTAGGAGGCTGGTAAAGATTGCTTGGACAACTATTACAGGCAGATGTAAAATCTTTGATGAAATGACTAGTTGGAGGCCAACCTTGCTTATTTTCTTGAATAGAATACTACCATTCGCTTCTGTTTCATGAAGTTCGTTTGCATTATATCATCAATAAATTCTATATGGATTCGAAAATGCTGTATCCAAGTACTGGCAGAGTTATAAATTGCTCAAATCTGCATTGATAGCACATATTTTATGACATCCAGTAGTTGACGCTTACTACAAAAAATATTATTCTACTGAGTACGCTCATGCAATACCATACAGAACTCAGATAATAAAACATAATAAACCTTTTATGTAACGTGGAATGTGAAAATGTCATATTTCTTTCAAAAACACCAAAAATCATCGTAAAATCACTTTCTGATGAACAAATGTGTAATACAAAAATCAAATTGAGAATTAATGATGAATATCTTTTTCCTAAATTATATAAAAATTACTATAAAATGTCGATACCCGTAACATCTATCATGAAATCAATACAGTAAAAGACTCAAAAACGAATTCCTAAAAAAAATTGTAAACTCATTCCAAAGTCTGTAACATGTGGATTTCTCATTGATATACATCTATATTCATGTTTTTTCTGCGACTTATACAATATCTTTGTATTCTTCTCTTTGGGTCGAAGAAGTCAAGAACATTTCTAGAAACAGACTAGAAGCAATAAGCTTCTCAATAATTTCAATAAGAACTGCCTCTTCTGGTGTTTCCACTGGTATAATTACATTTGTGTCGATAGAAAATGTAGATTCCAGAAAGCAATATCTAGCCATCGAATCGTGAAATAGTAAGGTGTGGGGCTCACAGAGAGTAATTTCAGTTTTCCAAAACTATGTTCACTTGCTGCACTCCGGGAAATGTTTTTACACACACTTCGTAACAGACATAACACATCTCAAGTGGGTAAAGTATACTAAGTTTTGTGCCTTATGCAGGTAAAAATTACTCAAGTAATTTGGCTATATTGGCAGTTGCACAAGGTTTTTGAGCACCCAGAATATTAGTGATAAATCTATCATTCCTGCGAAATACTGCACGAATGACTATACACAATACCCTATTACTCACAATTATCTCAATATAAAGTGAATTCAAAGAGTTCAAAGTTCGAACTACCTTGATAAAAATGCGAATAGAATTCATGAAAAATCTGTGCAACGTTGATTCTCATCAACAATTGTCTCTAAATGCAATCTTTAAGTCTTAATCCGTACAAATTGACTCATTCTAAGTACGGATGACACGTAAAAGCTAAAGGTATCACAAATTCGTCAATCGGTCGATTCGGAATGCCTATGTAATTACATCACTACCCGGTTATGGCGAGAGGACTGTAGTCCACAGGCCAAATGCGCGAAGAAGAAGTATGTAATTACAGTGGAGAAATTCACTCTTTTGAATTCTCTCGACTACGTCATTATTCGCATTCTAAATGCAAACTTACGAGCAAATTTACTCTGGTTAGTGACTAGTAACGAGCTAGCGGATCATTTAAAATTCATCTGGACTGTTGCTGAAGCTGTTGTTGCTGCTGTTGCTGTTGAGTAACAAGTTGAGCCCTATGTCGAGGAGCACCAATATAAATGACTCTCCTTTGCTCGTCCGGATGTATGAGCTGATCAGTATTCTTCCAACGATATTTTTTTTCGTTATCCTTTATTCGTCTTCCGTCTATGTAGCTTATGACACAGCTTGTAGGTATCCATATTGCAGCTGTGCTGATTATTACGGCACCGACAATGTTGTCCTTGAGGAAACGCATTACTTTATTTATATTGATATCTTCAATTATATCCCAGAAACGTTCGACCACATCCTGAATAGTTTTTTCACAAGTGCCTTTGTTACAAAAACCGTGAATGCAAGGAGTACCATCGGGTAAAATATCTTGAGGATCGATTGGGAAGCACGTGTCGTTCAAGCCCATTCGACAGCACCTCTTGCACGCGTCGCTTGCTGAAAAAATATACGTAGTATTAAATATTTGATCGTTTCCATCACATCGATATTGATCTCTATTTCATTACTCGTTACAGCGTCAATAAATTATAAACTATCCAAGTTTCAGGAGGATTATTGGTCCCGAGCAATCATTTAAAATTCGTCACGGTACACTGGAAAAGACTTGGAAACTTCAAGTCGAATTAAACTAATAACAATAATTATGTATTGGACAAAGGAAATTTTTAACAAGTCAAATTTGAAATGGTCCAAGTATTCATTCAAAAGTTTAGTTGGAAAATTTACTGACATGCTTGAAAGATTCATACAAAAACTGTAAAAATCGACTCATAAAAATGTAAAATGTTCAAGTTTTCGTGGGTCAGTTTGGTCATTAATTAAACATTCAACTCATCAAAACGACTGATCACAAATTCTTAGTGCAGTGATAGATGCATGAATCAATACTTACGGGTATCGCACATGCAGCTGGTGAGTCCTTGAGTTTCACAGTAAGGTATACATTTTCCCTGATGACACTGGCCTCTCTCGAGACAAGCGGTTCCATCCTTCATTGGCGGTGACCTAGGGCACTCGCTCGACACTCCAGTACATTTAGATTCTTGCTCACAGGTTGCCCACTGAGCATCTCTACATTTTGTTCCTGCCTCAATGTAGCCGCAATTGACGCAGCAAGGTGAGTTTTTATCGCTACAACGAGCACCTTGGTTTTTTCGCAATTTACAATTTTTATCACAGCAGGTGTCATTATCCTCGGTACCAAGTAAACCGGCATCGCACTCTTCGTCACCTTCGACGCGTAAATTACCGCAGAACGATTCTTCGGGTTCGCTGAAACAACGGCCTGATTTAGCTTGAAGGACATTGCGGATTGCTCGTAGACTGCACGGCGAAAAGCGCTGTGAAAATTAATATTACGCTTTAAAATCATTCCTGTAGAGAATTGGGTAAGTTTACATCAAGATTTTTTAGGTACAAACTTTGTTATTGACATCGTATCCGCTCACACTGTATGTGTACATGAGATAAGATCCTCCTTGACTAGCGCTAGGACTGCATTCCTGGTAAAACGAAAAATTTAGAGACACAAAAATTCATTCATTTTTTAGTATTCAACGAGTGAGTGAACTTACTGTTACGTCAGGATCATGTTCGGATCCCCAATTGTGTCCAAACTCGTGTGCAGTTACCAAATCTGCCTCTCGAGTTATCACTCTCTGACCGTAGTGATTTCTGCTAGAGCTCAAACCCGAATTCAAGTACAAAGTATAGCCGTTCTTGAAATACTCTGTGATAGAGAAAAAAATCATGTTGATAAAATGTATATCGAAATTTGTAACATCTATAATTCTTCAAATTTACTCACCTGGAGTACAAATCCCTCCAACGGAGTTCCTACGCGGCGATCCAACGTATGCTAGGCCCAAAATTCCGCCCTCGAATTTCAAATCAGTGAATAGGTGTGCCAAACAAAAATCTTTATGACTATATTCTCTGCTGAAAACCTACACAAAAATCAATGAACATTACAATTCTTGGAAATATTATCTTGTTGAGTAGGTGAAATTGATACTCACTTCAAGAAGAGTGCGTACATCCCACTTCTCTCTGACCATATTGTAATGAGTATCTCCACCTCTGACACGAGTTGATTCACTGTGAACAACTATCTTTTTAATAACAAAACCCATTCCCTTGAATCCATCTTGGTCCTTGTGATCTTGCCACATAGTGTCATTATAAATCTTATGAACTCTATCTATGAGACTTATCTGCAATTGGAAAACGAAATTGATTGAAAAAACTCAATTTGAAGATCAAAGGGAAATGTCTGCATTTCAATGATCTAGTTACCAAATAATTGATAGTTGTCTTTGTACTGCTAGCCCCCATTTCTTGGAAGAATCTGTAATCAGCTACCAAAAGTAATGGACACCTTGTCTTTGTTGGGGTATACTCATATGTTTCAGTTTGTCTTTTTGTTCTATTATTAATTTTCTCTAGATTAATTGAATCATCTTCTACTTCTCCGTCAGGCAAGTCATCACCCTCTTTGACATATCCACAAGTTCTTGGAGCACCATGAGTGTGACCCTCACCATTCTGATAATGTTCCCAACTCAATTTTACATCTGATGCTTTGTAAACTATCATTGTCTTGTTATCTACATCTGGAATATGCCTCCAAGATGGCTGAAAACAAAAAGAAGGATCAGTTCCATAGTTACACCATGGAATCATGTAGCAAATTTGCTAGTAGCAGTATCCAGCAAGTAAGGATCTCTTCATAAAGCGAGAGAAAAAGTTGATACCTCTATATGGTAAGTTTCGTCAGATACAGATATGGTACCAGTCATAACACCATCATCAATGTGCACTTGAGCATGGGAGTCAGTCTCACCAAATACTCTGCCATGATAGAAACTCTCGTGATCTGTGGAAGGAATCATAATGGGTGAGATTGATGAAAAATGTAGAGCCATTAGCAAAAACTACTCACCTATATGCACAGATTTTTCTTGTCCATCACCATCAACTTCATAAGCCTTGAACTTTGAATGAATAACTTCTTTCCGAGGAGTCAGAATCAATCGGAAATTCCTGAAAACAAGAAAGATCATGGATCAAATCCTTCTTTTCAAGGTTTCACAAACATTGTTAAATCCACTATGGAAAAGACATTACCTTCCATGAGTGTAGAAGTCCACCTCACTTATCTTATTATACGGATGATAACTATGCTGAGCGCCCCGTTTGACAATTCTATGATCTAAGCTTGAGGCATGGAGAGTTTCATAATACTTGAGATTTTTGTGAAGAGCTCCTGCAAAATGATACAGGTATTTTTAGAGATGATGGTGACAAGCCACAACCCAAGGATAAATATTCTACAACTAACCTGATAACTCAATGGGGACACAGGTGAAAAAGATCGACAGAGCAGTCAGTAATAGCTGAGTCCCCATTCTGTTGTGATTATGATGATATTTCAGCTAAAACACGACAATCTCGCGCATATAAACCATAACAGTACATGGAGAAGAGTAATGCTGTTGTCTGTGATGACTGGAGCTTTCCATTGTTGAACAAATCAATGTCAACGCACCATCGACATCGTTCGTCGATCCTCTCACCTCATCACTCTAACACTGAGTCAGCTGGCCTTTGTTGTTCTTCATCATCATTTTGCAGAAAAAAATCTGCACACTTTATATGCTTTAATCACCAACTGCAAAACTGATTTAGATAAACAACAGCAGACGAGTTTTCTTGATCTTTCACTTTCGCCTTAATTATCGATTAACTGAGCTCTACCTTACCGACCAAAAGTTGTTCTGCTAAACTGTTGGACTTGGACACCATGGAGGTCATAACCTCAACAAGTGAAAGAAGAAATATGTTTACTTGTCGTTGAATATAATTTATTATTGTTGTTATAATGGAGAGAGAAGGTGATTGTGTTAGTTGTGTCTAAATTTATCGAAATCTTTGAGAATTTCATTCATTGTTATGTATTACAACAGGTATCCGTCAGTATTTCAACAAAATAATTGGCGATGAAAAAGATATTTCAGCTGGTATGGCTGCAATTCGAACTCTGCTTATGGTGTTAGAAGAATCCAAATGTAATTTGTTGCTTAATATGTATAGAAATTGAAAGTAGAGAATCATTTTTCTACCAATTTGTCTTCCTCCCTGTAGCCGAGACAATTCAGGAGCTTAGATATTGTCTGCAAAATGCTGTGGATGTCATGAGATCAACGGATCAACCAGTAACAGCTATTGCATCTGGCAGTGAACTTTTCCTTAGATTTATCACCTTAGCTACTCTTGATCACTCTGTGGGTATTGTTGAATTTCACCTCTACAATTATGATTCAAGCTGACGAGCATTCTACTTTTTAGTCTTATGCCGATTGCAAGAAAATAATGTTGCAAAGGGGAAAAATATTCTATGACAAATTGATTGCAGCCAGAGGAAAAATTGCAAAATTAGCATCCAATTTCATCACAGATGGATCAGTAATATTGCTTTCTTCTTATACATCGGAACTGCAGTGACACCATTGCCTGAATTAATTTCATCATCTCAATTTACAGAAAATCCTCACCCATTCACGTTCTAGAGTTGTTCTGAAAACAATGAAAGAAGCTGCTGCAAACAATAAACTTTTTGAGGTATATGTCACTGAGTCATCCCCAGATAGCAGTGGGTAAGAACTTTTAAATTCATATCTATGGACGATGATTTCATTACAAAGATTCAGTCCAATCAATTATTTCTTCTTGACTTCTACACCCTATATTCAGTCAAGAAATGTGTCAGAATCTCAGAGATCTAGGTATCTCTTGTACATTAATATTAGACTCATCAATGGGTTATATTATGGAGCAAGTTGATATGGTAATGGTTGGTGCTGAAGGCGTTGCTGAAAGTGGTGGAATCATCAACAAAGTGAGCTGATTGACAAGAAATATGTAGACCAATGTACTCAGATGCTCTCAAGTAATTTTAACTTGCAGGTTGGAACCTACACCATGGCTATATGTGCAAAAGAAATGAAAAAACCATTGTATGTTCTCACTGAGAGCTTCAAATTCTCAAGAATATATCCATTGAATCAGGTGGATCTTCCGGACGAATTCAAAGTGAGTTTGGAATGAATCGCTGACATAAATTTACTTTGATCATCTTCAGTATGGTACCAAGGAGATTTCCCTGCTCATAAAATATCCTTATCATACTGTTTCAGTACACATCTAGCGCTTTGAGGAAAGATCTGAGCAAAGAGCACCCACTAGTAGACTACACACCCCCTCAATACATCAGTCTCCTTTTCACAGATCTTGGGATCCTAACACCATCAGCAGTGAGTGATGAACTCATCAAGCTTTATCTATGAACGGTGCCGCGAATTTGAGCACGACGATTTCGTTTGTGATCTTTTGAAGAGTGAGTTGAACGATACGTGACATTTTATTCGCGGCAAAATATGATTTAGAATTTGAATGAGAATAAGCGAGAATGGATCATAGGTAAAATGGTGTACATATTTGTATATTTTCATACAAGATATTCTCAAGTAGTATCATCATACAGATTCATACACATTTCATTTGTTACTGTAACAATAACGATCATGAGTATTCATATATTGGCAAAATTCAAGGACCTTCTTCAAAAATGATGAAGATTTATTGGAAGACGACTATAAGAGGAAGATAGGGGCAGTGCTCGTCATTAAATTGTTTTGAGCATTTTTACATAAAAAGGAGAATCACAAATTACTATCATGGAAGAACGATAAGATTCAAAATACTTGAGAAAACGCGCTTTGCACAGCATGACTTTTACATCAATAATGGATGGCAAAAAACAATACAAACGATACAATAGAATACTACAGTTATAAACAGTTGTTATGATTCTTACGATTATTATAATACTTCGCTTGACGAGCACGTCATTACATAAACAACAACTTCCGAGATAAATTTCTCTTTGATAGTTTCAGCTCTAAATTTTTGTACGATTTGTACCGTCAGCTCACATTAATCAAAAATACAATTGTTCATGATACTTGATGCATCTAAAAGAATACAAAGTTGCATAACAAGGACGTCGACTGCAATTTTAAAAATTTTACCAAACGTGTTTCTACAAATATCAAATGTGAAAACTTCAATATAAAAAAATTGATCAAAAAATATTATGTATATAATTCAATTGAGCTTGTAAGCTTGCGTCAAAGTGTCAAGTACAGAGAATATCTGATCAAAATGTGGTCGTTTTTCTGGCTCATACTCCCAACATTGTAACATGAGACGATATATTTCTTCCGGTGTCCCGTCTGGAGCTGGCATACGATAACCTGGAAAATCGCAGATAATGATTTAGTTACGTGAAGTTGGCTCTTATTTGATGGGAAATAATGTAAGCTTAAATTAGGCGATTTTATGAGACCTTTAAGCACTGACCTCCGTCAATCTTTTCACGAGCTTGAGAATTTGATAGTCCGCTATATGGGTACCCTCCTCTCGAGAAAATTTCCCACATCAATACGCCGTAACTCCAAACATCGCAGAGAGAGGTGTATTTGCCTGTCGGGAAATACACTCTATATCTAATCTGAGATAAACTCGACTAAATTTTATGGAGGAGCCCTTACCAAAGTTGAGTGCCTCTGGAGCTGTCCATTTGATGGGAATTTGTTTCATACCATCTGACACGATGTACTCTTCTTCTTCTCTTGACATGCCGAAATCTGAGATCTTTACTGTTGATTCATAGCCTATGAAGAAACAATATTTCACAAATTGAGATTACTGCAAGGATTTCAAGGATGAAATCAATTCTCTTTTTCAAAATACACTATTGACTCACCAACAAGACAATTTCGCGCAGCCAAGTCTCTATGAATACAGTACTTAGATTCTAAATAACACATCCCTGCTGCTGCATCTTTACACATTTGAAGCTGCTCTTCATTCGTTATGGACGCAGCATTTTTTCTCAAATATGTCAAGAGAGATCCACCTGAACAGGACAGAATTATTTAATCCAATTCAAATGAGATGAACGGAAACACTTTGCATCAGACTCACCAGGGACTAATTCCATCACAATCATTATGGGTTGTTTTTGTACGCAAATTCCAATAAGTTTAACAATGTTGGGGTGATCATATTGCTTTAGTATCCGGCCTTCTTGTAAAAATTTTCTCTTTTGCTCATCAGGTAATGTTACTTTACACGTCTTTACAGCAACTTCAGTCTTACAGGTTTTCAAAACGGCTCTATAAACGTCGCCGAAATTGCCCTAAAACAAGAGAAATCAACGTGATCATTGCGACTTTGCATACGCAAGAGATGTCCAATGTTAGATACTTACACGACCAATTTTTTCTAACAACTGTACATCGTCATTATTGAGTTCCCAGCGTTCTCTAAGGATAGGAGTTTTTAGAATGGCTCCTGATCGACTAGTTACAGGTAAACCAGACTTGAGTTGATGAGTAATAAGTTCTTGAATGGACGGAAAAGTTGGCCCCTCGAACCGAAAATGTCCCTGAAAATTGTCGGTGTATTCATATAATTTTTCCGAGTATGGAATAAGTACCAGCTTGCTTTGCCATATTTCCATGGATTTTACCTCTGGGGTCGTTTGAACGATGAAATGTTTGTGACCATCCCAACAAACAGATAAGACTATTTGGCATTCATCGTTTCTAGTTGTCTCTCGCACTAAGAAGTCTCCCTCAGTCGTCAATAACCGAACTACCTCTTCCCTGGGCAACACTCCGTGAAACCACTCTTCATCCATGAGATCACCATTGCCGTTACCTTTTTGATTATTGAAAGTTGAAATTCCTCGCTGAGGTACCTGCGTGGAAGTCAAGAATTCATTGATACTCAAATTTCTGCGAATTGGAATTCATGTCGGAAAACGAAACAAACAAGAAAGATAGACACACTAAAAACAAATAGATCATAGTATATTATGTGACGAGTGCGCAGCACGAGTCGCAAACGACATTTTCTAGCTGTGCTACGTCGGAAGCGCGACCTTAGACGAGTCGAAAATCGCGCTTCCAACGTATAGACAGCTAGAAAGAGTTATTATATATCACGCAAAACCAGCAAGTGTAAAAAAACATGCACAAATGAGTAAAATTATTCAGATTAAACGAAACAAAACAGTCAAAAACATCCAAACTAGTATTTGTAAACATACTAATTTTGAAAAATCGACAGCAGAAGGAACTGAAGAACCTTCGCTACCAGCTCGGACGAGACGGTTTTTCTCGTAATGTATGGCTGGCAATGATTTGAAAGGTGACCTTATGATTGTCATCAACTTTTTATTTTTTCTCAGAGTAAGTAGACCGATATCCATGATTGAACTCCTCTGTAATAAGTACCATGTTTTTGATTCTACTTTCATAAAACAGCTATGAGACAGAGGGCATGAAATTTGCAGTTCTTGAAAAGAATATTCATTCTGACAATGTCGATCACTTTATCTCACCTTATTGGTTGGCTCTGTAAAGGAACCTTCCATAGATAGATCACACCCAGAGGGCAATTCTTCACAGCCTAATTCATTCAAAGCGCCTCTGATGACTTCAGCTTGTCTTTGCAATTTCTTTTCTTGGCACCGGAGACGCAACTCTTCACGCTCTTGAGAGTAGTCTAGAGAAGATCTGCAACATTGAATTTAGATTATGGATCTGAGAAAAAGAATTCATATTGAGAGTAAACAAGGGCTTATCAGCATACCTTGAATCACAATTATTTTCCGCATTGGACTGAGCAGTTTGACGACTCAATTGTGTTGATTTTAACGAAGTTTCTAATTCGGTCAGACGATTCCTCAACCAGTCTATTGTTAAATTATCGACGGTAAGCTTATTAGGGAGTAGTTTTCCTGATGTGTCATCAACAAGATTCTCGTCAAAAACAAATCTTATGGGTGAGGCTGGCCTAGTTCTGAAAATGAGGTATGTTGTTCAGTAAACTCTGTTTAGCCATCAAATATTAATAAACATTAAAAGCAGCGAGCTCCTTACTTATGTTTCCCTATGAAATCTTTATATTCTTCTATAGGTTTCACAGTTTCAACAGCCTTCTTCATTCTACTGTGAATTTCTTGGAATTTTTCGTTCGTAAAGTCAGAGTACTTAACTATATCTTGTAGAATGCCTTTCCTAAAATATGAATGAAAGTTATCCCCAAAAACTACAGATAAATATGAGCTTGAAACACCAAATTCAACACTATAATTATTGATACCTTTCTCTCTCTCTTGTAGGATAAGCTTGTAACAATAAGGTTCCCACATAAGCATGACCCACTGATGAATTTCTACCTTTATAGTCTCTGAATATGAATATGAGAAGGTAACTTACCATGCAATAACAAACTCCTGGTGAATGGCTTGCTGCCTCTGAAGAAGACTGGGTAGATAGTAAGTACGCAGATCATGTTCACACTCTGTTACTGCACCCAAGAGTAAGACATATTCATTGTGTGTTAAGTGTAGTTTGCGACATGCTTTTTGATATTTTTCTCTAACTTCATCCAATTTGCGCCCTCCTCTACCAGCTGAAAAAGAAAAAGGTATAAATCCAGTAAAGTCTGTTAATGCTTTGCTAACAATTGATAAACCAAAATTCACATGCTCACTCACATTTAATGTAGTGCTCCTCAAATCGCGATCTCATCTGTTTGTACATTTCGAGATTTTTTTGATACTCTGCTTTCTTCCTAGACACTTCATCTGTCAACTGCTGAAATTGATTGTTCAACCAAGCTTGCTCTTCTTGATACAGTTTGCGTGCTCGTCTACGCTCACTATGTAAAGAGGCTATGTGTTCAACAACCTTTGTCTCTAAGGAGTCTGCTTGCTGCTTGATCAGTTTAGCGGTCTGATCGATTGATTCCATAATATTCTTCCAACTCTGAATCGGAGCAAAGAAACTATTTATAGTAAATGATCATGGCAATACTCAGCTTCACATAATGATGAATAGTATTTGATTATCTCACCTGTGCAATCAAGCTACCAACCAAATCCTCGTTCCTCTCTACTTTTCTACCTTGAGAACTAAGAGATGAGATAGTAGATGCATATTCTCTGTCGGTCTTAACTTTAGTAGTGAGACATCTCCGCATAGTCTCCAAAAGTTTGATTTCAGCATCTTGTCGTCCAAGCAGAGCTTCATGAGAAGCTTGGCCCTGCAGGCTACTAGAGAAACCCATTCTGCTAGACGCTTGCTACACTTTTGTTCTCTATGGCATATTAATCACTTTACCAAAACCCTGTAAAGATACCACATCAGAAGTGAATCACAATCACTTATGTTCTCCACATCAACCAAGTTTCTGATATCACTTTGGACCCTCATATAAGAACAACTAATCTCACTGGGGGCAGGTTTTTACCACTACACTCACCTTTTACCTCAGCCAACAGAGAGAAACCTCATATCACGCATACAGGGCGGGCCAAAAGAAGTAGTTATAGTACGGCATCCCCCGGAGCGATTTTGGCACCAGGTTTAGATTTTGGAGAACGTGAAGAAGGCTATAGTGTCGATCAACGCATCGTTTTGTCCGCTGATTTTTTGTAGCTAATAGCTCTCACTCTATCTACCTATAACTCGGAATTCCAACGATGCAGAGCAGACTTATAATACGATCGAGCACACATGCAATAATGTCTCGTCCATCTCCTCTCTTATTGCAAGATTGCAACAATGCGTCAGCGCTCGTTCGGGTGCAGGCTTTCTTGGACTCTCGTCTTTATATATGCAGCCATATGCAGCATCGGCTAACTGATGGCGCGAATCAGCATTTATAATTTGCGAATGGGGTGATGATACCTGTATACAAGTATGCGAAAAGTGCAACGCAAAAATAATATCAGCGCCTGATCTGATGTGATGGTTCCACTCACTTGTTCACACCGACGATATTGCTCCAGAATACCTGTAGCGACATATCACAAGGAACCTAGCAGAACCTATTCCCCGAAATCGGAGCACTTTATTGTTGCCGATCGAAATCGAAATTCAGATCAAATTCAGATCAAATGAAACATTTTATTCTTGGGAGATGAAAAAAAATCTTCGGAGCGATTTCAGTCGTTTCTTTTGGATGCAATAAAACTATAATATATAGATATTTTGGATTGAATCGAAACTAGCAAGTAGGTTCTCACTTCTCTGATGTTGTTTCGTTATATGGTTTCGTTTCGAGTCAAGCTCAGGGCTCGCCCAAGGCAGTTTTCTACGTTTTTCTATTCAAGCATTATTATTAGTGTTTCGAAACTCATAACATGATCATTCCAATATAAAAATATTTTCAGCATGTCATAAAACATTACGGAAGTTCATGGTCGATATAAAATATTTCAAAACAATGATCTGACTTTGATGTATCAGATTATAAATGAAAATCTTCATATTCCTGACTTGAGGCCAAAAATAAGAGAGCATGTTACAAAATATAATTTACGATGTCCTCAAGCTATTAACACCATTTTTGCTAAATCTACATTTTTGTTTAATTCTCCTCTAATTAGATGTATCAGAGAGTGGAATAATCTAAGTTCAGACACTCAGTCTATAGGTAATAAATTTGTTTTCAAAAGTTCTCTGAAATTAGATATTTTGAAGAATTATTCTTAGTTTTGTTTTCAATTTTGATACTGGAATATTATTTCATTTTTAGCTATGTAGTTGAGTTTTTGTTTGAAACTATATTTTATTTACACCTATCTGGTGATAATCCTATATTTTGTATTAATTTTGTATTTGGGCAGTCATGCCCGTCTATGGTTTGAATAAATAAATAAATAAATAAATAAAACGTTCCAAAACTCGTAATCTTATGAAACTTTTGCAATAACATTCTTTTTTGGACTAGTGTTCTCGATTTTCTTAGCGTAAAATTTTTACATGGAATTTTGATCAATGCGTAGAGAGAGAAGGATTTTTACTGGACCAACTACATGATTATTTGAAAACATTTCATATTACTTATTAGCGCAACAAGTGCATTTTGGATTTCGCGGGTTTAAAGTCTGCTCCCCAGATAACCTAAAAAAATTAGGTTTATATTGATATCCAAAAAATTTGTTATTGAATTGGATGTAGGATGAGGTGGAATCATAGAAACCGATGAAACTGATGATTGATAATCTTTCAGATACAATTCCAAAATCATATTCCTCGTTTTAGACCATTCTTTGCTTTCAGATGCAGTGGCTATCTCCCGACTCTTATAATACAATATGCAATTTTCCAGCGTTATGCAAATCAAATGGATATAATAAACTGATAGAGCAATTTATTTTCTGTCTTGTTGAATCATATTTCATTCATAATATTGAAATAAACGCACCTCGTTCCTTTTTTCTGATGTGCTGTCGATCCGGATCTGACATCCAGATCAATCCAGATGTAAACACAAGAAAACACACCTATGGAGAAAACTTCGTTGAAAATTTCATTCCAAACAATCCACTCAACCAGTCTAAGAAGTTTTTAAATAAAATATCAACCATCTAGTCGATCAAACCACTATCAAGAGTATCAAGTGCAAGTTAATTTGGAGCTTAGAGCTCCTGATGTAACTCACCTGTTGGGTAAACGAATAATTTATTTCTTCTAACTCTAATCGTGTTAACGCCAATGAGTTCTTCTCAATCGTCAAATGTGGAATGGAAACTTATTTCGAATTTTGAATAGATTATCGTTCGAGTTCAACAAGGATCAATCTAACCTGGATTAACTAAAAGAAAGGCCAATCCTGAAACTCTCGAACTCATCCCGGCATCGTACCGTATGGATGTTGTACGTGTTCCTGTTCCAGACTATCTTATGAATATTCCAAATTACAAGAATTGGAAATCCAGAATTTGATATCAGTCACAGTATTTCAGAAACATAATGGCTCCACGTTTGAAGATACTGAATAATGTTGTCGAGGTAATCATTTTGTTAATGAGTTCTTTCAGACTTTATCCAGGATCGATTCATTGTTACTATCCAAACTTCTCAATTACATCAGCTTATGCCGGTCTAGCATTATCTCATTCTCTATTTTCTTGTACTATTCATAGCGTCTAGCCAAACTGAACGCAGCAGTATCTGGTCATTTATATGGAATCATCAATGAAGATACGCTCACTGTCCTAACATTCAGTATTAATCCTGTTGATGATGAGGAAAATAAAATCTTGCCAATTGATCTACAACTCTGTATGCCTGCAGAGGTTGATTTATTAGGCATCTTGTATGTTGACCAATACAAACAGGATATTCCTGATGCATTCAAGGTAAGAACCAGAGCAGGAAAATGAAATTTCTGTCCCATGAGAGTAGCCATGAATAGCATTACCAACACTGTATAAAAAATTTTTTACAGGACATAGATGTCACAGATAACCCCTTACTTATTAAGTATTCTTTGGATGCAGCTGATGTTAATGCTTTCTTTTACATACATCAAAAACTTGAGCCCATTAAATATGATATAATTAGTGAAAACGATCTATGGCAGAGCCTATGCTACATCAGGTTACAGGCCAGTCTTCCATTCATCTCTGAGAAGGCCAATGTGCTAGATTCTTTGCATGAAACAAGGAAAAATGTAATCAAGTTTGAATTCTATCGTGTCCCAATCAAAATTTGAGCTCTTGAGTTCATTCACTTATCATTTATATCAAAATCTTGCAGTTGGTTGCTGGTAAAGTTGGTTTTCACTTTAGTGGAAAAAATGTATTTCTATTAGGAAATGATAGTAAGAGTGACGTTGATAGCAAATCAGTCAAAGAACTACTCATCAGTTCTGACACAGCTCGCTCAGTCAGCAATCAGAAGAATCCTCTAAGGATAATTGTAAGTTTTATAAGTTGTGGCACCTTTAGCCACTATTCCGCTTGTCGGACCTCACTACGTTCAGTGTAATATATTGCAAATGATGCAATTAGTAAATATTGATACCTTTGTTTTTTAAGGATGCAATACCAGTTGGCATGATACTCAAGATGTCCAGTGAAAAACACTCAGAAGAAAAAGTCAAATACGCCCCAGTGGTCCAACAAATCAAGCGTGAGTTTGTGGTCACATTTTGCATCTATCAATACATCAACAAATGACTTACAAATAAGCCAAAATTATATTTGAACGACTTAGTCATCTCTGTTTGGAAGTTCATTTTTTTTTTAATTCAACATCAGAATTAGGTGTTTTTAGTCATTCAAATGTGGAACAGACTCTGAGTTTCTCTCTCAATCTGTAAATTTGAATGATCTGCTCATTATAATTAGATATTCAATCTCAATTTCAGGACCCATTGAATATTATGAATTTTCTTTGAAAATTGATGCCCTATCTTTGGTTGGTCAAAACAAAACAATGGCTCAGTTGTACGAGATTCTTGTAGAGTCTCTCTGTCGAAATTTGAGACTAATAACATCGTCATTTGAGCAACAACTGGAAACAGAGAAGGCACAACTACGTCTTCCAGAGCCATTGCATTTCAAACCCTTGAATTTTGGTCATCTTTTAACATTAGTCTATCCCACTGGAATATCTGCTTCTGAAACAAGTAAGTTAATTTTTTTTTCTTAAATGTAAAAATTTGTATAAACTATCAATCAATTCGGTTTCAGTTGAATATCGCAAAAGCTTACACAGGAGGTTGGCATTAGAAATGGTAAGACCATATTTCAGAGAAGGGAATGCAGTCATCTTTGCGGATGAGTATCAAAAACAGAAATACCTCATCAATCCACATGAAGCAGTGACAAATCCAGAAAGTAAGAATAGTGTGATTTTCTGTAGAATCCTAGACTTTGGATTTGAGTTCTTTTATGAGATAAGTATCCTTTGGTTTTCAGATTGCCAATTGAGCCTTGTACAGGGCTTCTATGCATATCATCATTACATGCAAGATGATTTCAATGATAATGGATGGGGATGTGCTTATCGCTCACTTCAAACAATTGTTTCATGGTTCAGGTGAGTCTATTGCTATTGGCCTTGATAGAGCTTCTTAACACTGCTCATTTTTCTAATATAGACTACAGGGTTATACAGAAAAACCAGTTCCATCACACAAGGAAATTCAAAAATGTTTAGTAGATATTGGTGACAAATCTCCCAAATTTGTCAATAGTAACCAATGGATAGGATCAACAGAAGTTGGTTTTGTTCTTGATTCACTTCTGGATATTTCAGTCAAAGTTCTCCATGCCTCGAGTGGAGGTGAGATGGTTGCTTTAGTTTCTGATCTAGCTCATCATTTTCAAACACAAGGAACTCCAGTTATGATTGGTAATTACATTTTGAATGCTTTCAATGTTATTTAATTTATTCCATGTTGTCTGTTTTCACAATACATTTTTCTCATCCTAGGTGGTGGTGTCTTGGCTCATACTATCCTAGGTGTATCATATGATGAATTTTATGAAGATGTCAGATTCTTGATCTTGGACCCACACTATACTGGTTCTGAAGACTTGAAGACGATTGTCAATAAAGGATGGTGTGGATGGAAGAAGAAAGATTTTTGGAGGAAGGATGCTTTTTACAACATGTGCCTCCCTCAGAGACCAAAGAGCATTTAAAATTCTCCCAATGGTGTAATGTGATATTGTATAATTCAATGGTTTTGTAAATATTTTTTCTCTTGTATAAATATTAATAGTAATATGTGAAACTTTGTATACATACCTTAAGAGCATCAAGTTATCACGTACACAGTTGATTATTTACACAATACATTTAACAATTTCTATACTACTTTGAGCTTTGAGGAATTATGTACAATTAGACCCTGATTCAATATTTTTTTCAAAATTCAAATAATTGTTTTGATATTTTTTACTTTTGTCTTTCATTCCCGTCGCACGTCGGAATATATTAGTAATTTCGTGTCAAATAACTCTTGGATATAAATCTTTTCCAAAATCCTTTGTTCGCGCGAGTCACGAGTGAGATTTACGCCATGAGTGAGATCGTGATTCGGAGATTATTGACGACAAGAAGACGCAGCGGTGTTACGGTCAAAGACAATCTCTCATCTCATGAGTCATCAGCTCATCAAAAGCAACGATCAAAAGCCATCAGTAGCCATCAGGTTATCACGGAACTCGTGCAACAGGTGTTGGAGACTCATCGGGAATTTGGAATCGTTTACATGGATGGGGACAACAAATTTATGATTTTATGAAGTATATCAAATCGACTCTCGAGTGTCTTTAGACTTGATAAACCAAGCACCAAGAATACTTTTTTCGGTCTGCAAATGGAGCAACAAAAGAAATCCCTCAAAAAGTTGATCGCTTCAGAGGCAAAAAAGTTTTTTTCTCTAGATAATAAGACGTCCAACACCAAAGGAGACCTTGTATGTGATGCTGTACCTGATCCACCAAGAGTACGAGATAGTGATCATGGCTTACTCAACCTTGAGAATTTGAATCAGACACAAATAAAGGATAAACCACTTGTTAACAATGTTGACAATAAAGAAAGTGACCCAGTGAATGAATCTACTGAAAGAAACGAAGAAAGCCAGTCTGATGATTCAGAGCGTAGGAAAAAGAATACAGATGGAGGTGGAAGTTCTGAAAAGCCAAAAAATACAAGTGTCAAACATATAACTCTGAATCATTGTAATGATGTCAAAATAACATCAAACCGTCTCTATAATTTCAATATACAAAATCAAACGAGGAAAGAAAGGCAAGACGAGTGCAGCAGTAGGAAAATGCCTCCTTACATGCAGAGTTTAAAAACATCAAAATTTGAAATTTCAGAAAAAGATATGGACCTTGTCAAATTGCACATTGGTAGAAGGTGGAGAAGCACGGCAAATTATTTAGGCTATAGCATTGGTCAAATAGAACAGCATGAAGAAATGTATGGAAAATATGGACCTGGTGAAATTTTCTATCAAATTTTATTGGACTGGAAACAGTCTAGAACTAAAGATGCAACAATTGGTTGCTTGGTTGAAGCTCTCTGGCGATCTGAAGAAGATGATTGCCTTGACAAGCTAGCTGCTGAACATTTACAAGTCAGGAGAGCTTGAATGGCAACTTTGAATTTGATTGAATATTTTTTCACATAACTCTTGGCAATTTAGCCTAGCTGTGTTAGTTCTTTAATGTTAATTCTTCAACCCTCATTTACTTGTGATACTTTTAAATTTTTTGTAAATTACTATCAAGTATTGTAAGCTATAAAAATATGTGATACTGCTAGAAATGATGTTATACTGTTAGTAACTACTCTTAGACAGTGTTACTTAATTTTTGAAGTTATTAATTTATTCACAGTTATAATAGTTATCAAGAGGTTACAAAGTTTCAAATATATTTTATTGTGAATAGTTCATAAATTAGTTATAAAATTTTATTTCTAATAACAATGTTGAAACATTCTCAACAGTAATAAAAATATCGATCTTTGCAGAAATGGAAGCAATCATCATTTCATTCAAGTTCCTATCTACTGATACATATCTAAACCTTTACAGTTCAGACTTTTCATCCAATTTATCACTGTCATCATCATCTGATGTATCTTCGCTTTCATCGTAACCTTGGGGTACCTCTTCAATAATACCTTCACAATAACCAGTTTCCTTTAGACATATTTCATCTTCTGGATCTTTTCTTTCTTCTCTGAATACATTTATGAAAGTCTCTTCGTACTCATTCACAATCTCGGCACACTGTAATTGAATAAGGATTGTCACAAATAAAAAGAATTTGGAATGATAATAGAGAAAAGTCGAGGCTTACATGATATTCCACACTCTTGTTTAAATCTCCATCTTGTATGATATCCACTTCACTCATCAGAGGGTTGAGACCCTTATCAGTCATGAGTTTGAGTAATGTTAATTGGCCATTGGACTTGTATGTTGCTCTAACATAATCCTCCATTTTTTTGCAGAGATTTTCAAGCTGTTCTGAGAGATACACTTCTGATTTGCGAAGGTGAACCTGAAATGTAATTCACTGATGGGCCACATGTCTAGTATTATAATAAGGGAGTAAATCCCAATTACAAAAAAGTTCCTACAGTTTTTTGTGCCGTGTTGCCTTTAGGATCCAATTGGTACTGTCCAATCGACATTTTCTTTTTACTATCAATTTTTTCTACTAAACCAGTGAACTCGTCAACCATACCTCTGCAAACTAATTCAAATTTAATTAATGATAATCAGATAAATTAATATGTCAGTACATAGAAAATTCATACCTAAACATTTTAAATGACTATAATCAATTGCTTGAGTGACTACAAAAGCTGACGCTAAGAAAACCAGGAAAACGATAGGGCTCATCCTAAAAACCAATGATTAATATTGTTAAAATAATATCAAACCAAGTAATTAAATAACACAGACTTGGGGACTTGTAGAGGCATATGCCTCAATACTGAAATAATCGAGGCTGTAGCTAAAATTTTAGTCAACACACTCACTTGGAGACCATTTCTGGAATGAATGGTGATTCGATTTGTTGGCACTTTTCACCGCAAAACCATGCTTGAGTTGATTTCGTATCGGCTTGATCCACTTGTTCGATTATAACACGTGTACACGTGTCTTTTTTGTCAACAATCGCGAACCAATAGAGCACCGCCAGCAATCGCGATCGATCGCGAATAAGCCCGCTCCGCTGACACGTTAGAAAAATGATGATCAACTTTTTTTACACAAAACGAAGGAAAAAGTTTTTCATCTCATGGAATCACTATTTGTTTGCAATTGAAAAAATTATTCAAAATTGGTCTGCTGCAGAATCGTCCGCTATCATGTCGATGATTTTTTTGACATCATGGACCGTGTGGGCGTGAAATTCAAATGATAGTGGGATTCCAAGGAAAATTATAGGAATTTCCCGATTGGAGTTGGAAATATCAGAATATGAAAAATTACAATTTTAATTCGCTGTCAAAGTGTCAACCCGTCAGTTCAGCATTCGATTTTCGTTTCGATCATTCGATCAGAAATTCGATCAGAATGAAAAATATTTACAGATTTCTTCATTACCGGCCGAAAAGATTGGAGCAGAACAACATCCATACAAAATCAGACATATAGGTTATTGTTAGTATCAGTTAGTATATACAAACAAATCTAAACATCCCATGGGTGAATTAAATTTTCCTACGAAAATAATGCAGTAATCCATCAAATATTTGAATCAAGAGTTGTAAAAATTGAAAACCTACACGAATAATGGTGAGTTTCAGTGATTGATTCTTATTCCGCCTTTCGTCAAGAGTTTTTTGCGGAGACAATGCTGTTGGAGCAGTATAGCCGGCGTTATTGTGTTTGTTCAATAAAATTTTTTTTCCAGTATTCTATGATACATAAGACCGAAAATGCTCACGAAGATAGTATCTGGACTTGTGCGTGGGGATGTCCAAAAAAGAAAAAGGAAAACACAGCTGAAAATGAAGACTCTCGGTTAGGAGAAATTCCTTACTTTGCTTACCAATTCGATTTTGCTGTGCTTTTTCAATGATAGTAATCAATTTTTCAGAGATTCAGTTCGATCTAATGATGAAGATGCAAATGAGTATGTTATAACAGGTTCAGTGGATGATACAGTGAAAGTATGGGAGCACAAGAATGGAGGTTTGAAGTTGAAACATAAGCTCACAGGACATTCTTTAGGAGTGGTATCAGTAGCAATGAATTCTGATGGCACAAGTAAGTTACTTTATTTGCTAGTAAAATATTGTCATATCTCAATCAGTCCCATACCTAGGGTGAAGTTGGCGAGTCCCAAACTTGTGCTAGATCTTGTGTAGAATTGTCATTTTTATCTCGGCGTGATAGATGATCAAAGCCAAAAACTTTGTTTGAATCAGTTAAATTTACAACCCAACAAATTTCAAGAATGAGAAAGTTTCATGTAAGCAAGACTTTTCTCAGATGACTGCAAGACTTCAATCTCATTTCGTTTGAATTTACAGAATGCGCATCCAGTTCTCTAGATTCAAGTTTACGAGTATGGGATCTGGAATCTGGAGAAAAAATATATGGAATAGAAGTTGGTCCTGTTGATATATGGACTGTTTGCTTCTCTCCGGATGACAAGTTTATCGTATCAGGGAGTCATGCAGGTAAAATCCACTTGTACAATGCAGAAAATGGAAAACAAGAACAAATCTTAGACACTAGAGGAGGCAAATTCACCCTCAGTGTTGCTTATGTAAGTATCGAGATCATTTTACAGTATGTGGTCAAACTTTAATCACCATTCAATATCATTTTCCAGAGTCCAGATGGAAAATATATAGCTAGTGGAGCTATAGATGGAATTATAAATATTTTTGATGTTGCTTATGGAAAAGTTCTCCAAACCTTAGAAGGTAATAATTATTCAGGACCGTTACAGGATTTATAAATCGCGAATAATGGGGGTTTTTTCGGTTTGGCAGTTGGCAAAAAGTTGAAAATTTCTCGGGAATTCGTCTCTCAACGCGCAGGAACATCATTACTGAGAACTGTTGCAGTCATTTACATTATAATTTTGATGGCATTAATTGTAGAACAGGCCAAATCCAGGACTCAATTTCATTTTATTTTTATGAAATAGGATTTTCTTGGCAGACTGGAACCAAAAATTTGTGGCGAACTTAACGACTCGAATCAAACACCTGAATTCTCTGAGTGCTTGCTCAACCATATTTTTCCGTTTTGTACACATGAATGTATTATCATTAAACGGGGCTCACCAAGCAGATTGACGAGAATTCGATCAATCATCCTGGCCGTCGTAAAATAGTGAAAATCTAATCAGAAATTTCAGAAGTCCCCGGGTCACAGTCTCATTATTTTATCAATTTTGAATTCATATGATGATTAAAAAATCATTTTTCTACCCACAGGACATGCTATGCCGATCCGAGCTCTATCCTTTTCTCCTGACTCTCAACTCCTTCTCACTGCCAGCGATGATAGTCACATGAAGTTGTATGATATGTAAGTAGCAGATTGAAGTTACGACTTCAGTAATACAAATTCATATCCATCTGTTTTTCTATGGCTTGACCTTAACTCATGTCTCACAGAAAAGATGCCAATGTAGCAGGAACTATGTCGGGTCATGCTTCATGGGTGCTTGGAGTAACTTTTGCTCCCAATGGATTAAGATTTGCATCAAGTAGTTCTGACCATACAGTCAAGGTTTGGGAGCTGGCTCAGAGACAGTGTTTGCACACTTTCAATGAACACACTGATCAGGTACAATAGTCTTACGTGTTATTTTTCATTTAATTTTTTTGGCTTCAAGATTGACTAATATATACCTTTGCAGGTGTGGGGCGTGAAATATCATCCCTTAAAAAATAATTTATTGGTTTCTGTGGCTGAAGATAAAGCCATTAATTTATATGAACACCCAGAATAATTTTTGATGTGTATATAATGTAAATGGAATAGGATTAAGGAAAATGAAGGAATTTTCTAAGAAAAGGTCATTATGATTTGTGTATAAAAGAAACCTGCCATATTAGCTACAAATCTCATTATATTTTGACTGATGAATATACAATTCATAAAAGTATTGATCAACATTAAGCATACAGATCATTATGTTCAAGAACTACTCTAAAGAAATTATCAGAAAATGGTTACACAATAAATCTTCGCCAAGTCGACCAATTATGTGTTTTTGTAAATTTGTTACAATGGCTAATTTTGGAAGTAGAGTAAAAGTCAATCAGGATAGATAAATTATGAATTTTGCACAGAATCATGTGCTTAAGTGCTGACTGTTAGACAACCATGTTCCTTTCTTACGGACTGTGGCTGATAACCGTGACGAAACCTTACATAGCGTAAGAAAATGATAAAATCAAAAATAATGCAGAAACATTTGCAAGTAGAAGCCACAAGGGTATCAACTCTGACCATTAGAATCCATCTTACAGAGACATGTGTCAAAAAATACAGATATCCGGATTCCCTGTGCTCTCATTGAGAAATCAGATATTGATGAACTAACAAAATTGTAGTTTCTATTCAGATTAGAACCTATTTCTTGGGTTTCAGTTGAATCATCTTAAAGCAAAACAATTTGCGGTGAATAATATTCACTCAAAGAAAGGGAAGATACAGGAAAATGTGTATCCTTATGATATTAAAAAAACCAAATATGTACAAAAAACATTTCAACTTTCATCAAATGCTTTGAAAAAAAGACGCAAAACAACGCAATGAGATATAGACGATTATTTGAACAATTTATGATATGCGTACTTGATCGAGTCAAGGGATGGGATTCATACAGAAAATAATTCTCACAGCATTTCAAGATCTTCAGATATCCTTTTGTAAATCAATGTCATGTTTTAATTGTTCACGAGGCAGTCGTTACACTACTCCAACTCCCATCATTGCAGCATGGGATTGCGGAAGTTAAACCAAAATTGAATCATAAGGATTCGTGTTCTACAGCTACGTTGACTATCAGTCTTGCAAAAGTAAGAATTGGGAATCTGCCATTTACTTCTTAGTACGTGTGACCGGAACTCATCTTAAAAAAGTAATCTACGCAAGTGTTCGGGAACCGCATTTCGATGCAGTAATCATAAATACACGGGCTTGGATCAGTTCCTCGTTTTCCTCAACATTTCAGAATTTACAGTCATGTTTTGGAAGCTTCACATGAAATTGTTTGTCCAATTTCAAATCCTTCTTCTACATATTTTTTATAAGTTTATATACATAGTTTCTAAGTGATTCACCGTTGCTCGTTTACCTCATGACAGACGTAGAACTTCCGAGTTCTTTACTCAACACGTCGTTTATTTACAATTCAACAACGCGTCCCTTCTTGCTCTATCATTAATATTTTTGGCTTCGTACGTCAGAAACTAATTGAATAACTTATGCAATCAAGATATTAAAAAATCGCATTTATAATAAATTGATTGACTAAACGTATTATACAGTTCATATTCTGCCAATTTTACAGCGTTTGTAGGAATCATTATTGAATATCCAGTATAATGACTGAGTTTGATGGTAACATGAGGAACATTATCACTGAAAAGCTTTCAGCAAGATAAAAATGAGACTCATATACTTCTTGCTGAAGCACGAGCAGCTGAAATAAAAATCACAAAACGAGTGAAGTCGATGTTGGCGGAATCTTCTAAAATGTACAATTCATAAGATGAAAACATGTGTATTTTGAATAAATCATTTTTGAGAAAATTGGACAATTTAAGAGAAAATGTAAAATTGACAGCCAATGAACAATAACATCATAAAGCAATCATCAAGCAAGAGCATCAAACAAAAAAGGTTCAAGTACTCTCACGAATGATATCTCGTTCTATCCATTTTTCTGACTTTAGCATATAAATGAAAAAGATGAATTAAATTCTTGCAAAGTGATTCCGTTACTAAAGTGCGCGCTAGCGAGTAAGACAAACATTTGGGAAAAAACTTTGATGATATCAAAACGTTCTATCAAGGGAGATGTAATCAGTGGCTCGAATTTTCATATTATTAGTTGAGAATAAGACGATACATCATTAGATTGATATATGAATCAAAACTGAATCAATAACTCCCTAGCAATTTTAAACTGCTTAGAAAAATTCTGGATACGTTTAATCTCTCGCAATCACTATTATATTATACGAAACTAGAACAAGTCCAATTAAAATGTTGAATCATTAGTAACCCCTTCAAATGTTGAGCTTCTATATAGATTATGTGGTGGTTGTTTATTACCACAAGGAGATGCAATTTGAGTTGTTTCTCTATTTGTTGTTATCCATTGTCGAGTATCTGTTTTTTCAAACCGTTGCTTGTTTTTATTTTCTTCGACTTTTTTCCATAAACTAGCTATTTTACTCGTGGCTTCTTTCACCATCTTGTTTCGTGCTCCTTGAGTTGATGAATTTGACACTATACTTGAATTGCTGTTTGAGCGAGGGCCTAAAGAAAACCTACGGGGAATACCACTATCATTAGGAGAACTTATTTGATAGTTCGAAGAAGATTTTACGACGGTTCCGCTAAGATTCGTGGAGGAGCGTTTGGCTGGAGATGGTATGCTTGTTGGCGTCAAAATCTTCTCAACGCTTGTTGTTTTCGTCAGCTTTGAAGGAGCGAGCTTTTGTGGCGCGCGCACGGAGATTTTTGATTTACCATGAAGAGGTGATGTTTTTGGCGAGCCTTTGGTTGCTGAAAAAGAAAATAATCGAACTCGCATCAAGTACATCCTTAATTTTTTCGACGAAAAGGATTCGTGATCAAACCTTCTCGATTTATTGAACTGATACGAAGTGAGACCAATGTTCCAAAGATGAAGACGCGCAAAAATAAGTATGTTTGAATAATTACGTAGTCTGTTGTTCCAGACTTTTAGAATTACAAATGTTCTGTTGCACTATCTTCTGAGACTCTCTAAGTTTGGCGACGTATGCAAGTTTTTTGTTTCGAGCAGAAGAAATTTTCTACAGAGGTGTGCTATGGATACTAACGATTTTTGGAATTACAAGCGCAGGAAAGGAAAGTGAACTAGCGATACGCCTAACCAGGTAATCATTATAGTAGTCATTTCAAGTGACATGGATGAGTATGTAATATTCCAAAGTGAGAGCTTCGACACAAACCAGATGACGTAAAGAGGTCTCATTCATCATCTCTTGGCCCGAATCATATCGAGTGATCTACATTAGAGATTCCATGTCGTTTTCATTTTTGTTTACTCAGTCAACTAGATTGGGTGTGTCCCCGATTCATTCTACTTTGAATGTGCAATTCAGCCTGAATCTAACTTATTCAAAGGCCATAGAGTGGAAGTGAATGACAGAGGATTTCAAGAAAACAAGAAACTAAATCATGAAATACTTACCAGAGTAAGAAGGCTTCGCGATTTTCCCCTTGCATGGCGACATCGGGAGTACTGTAGGCGCATTCTCCGTTTCCGGCTCATCCTTAGTGAATGTGCCTTGCCTTCCAAGTTTGAAAGGCAACTCGACCTTTTGTGCATTACTTTCAGTGCTGTTCTGTCTTGCATAACCACCTTTTTGAGGAATCGCACTTCGTTTGGCTTGTTGCCCAGAGCTTGCTGGCCTCTGCTTCTCAGAACTCACTCCATTAATTTTTTGGACACTGTTGTGCTGTCTTAGTTGCATTGTCCTGGTAGCTCGAACGACAGGCGAACTGTTGCTTCGACTAATTGGTGTAGCTGCATGCTGAGTCGTCGTCGCCGTTGTATGTTGTTGCCTCATAGGCGAACACTGGGGAGTTGAATTTCGAACTGCTGCTTTAGAATAAAGTGGCTTCCTTCTACCACGAATACCCTTGGGTGCTTCAGGCTCAGATCTATCTGATTCTACGCTGAGATCTCGACGAAGACCACCAGGTTTCACGATGCGAGGTCCTTGAATTTTGGCTTGACACGCTTCATCATCCTTGTCCGAAGATGAGTCTTCGCTTTCCGATTGAGATTTATCTGAATCGTTGATTTTGGCACTTTCGTTTCTGATAGGCGAGAGTTGTTGGGGTGATTGGTACGGTGATCTTTTTGAGATACCATTTCCAAAAGCTGGTGAGGTGCTCGTGGTAGGTTGAGATTCGCCGGTTGTTGCGATCTGACTAGTCTCTTGAACTTTAGGTCGGCTAGGGCTGGGAATCATATTTTGAGAGCCAATGTTCGCTACCAAATTGCGCTCTGGAGTATGAACTTGAGATACAGGATCGGGTAGAGTCTTCTCTTTGCTCTCTTGATCTGTGCTACGATTGATCTTGAAAGTTTTGCTACCACTACCGAATTTTCTGAACATTGGGATACCGGTTCTCACAGTATTCTGCACTGGCGACTTTTCTACACTCGCTGTGTTTAGACTTTCTGCTTCTGACGTATCATTGCTACCAGCTTTTTCCAAAACTGGAGACTCCAGAACGCGAGTTTGGAATCTGGCTCTGTCTTCTTGCCTGCGCTGCTTGGGCGTCAACTTTGAAAACGGTGAGCACTTACGAACCTGACTCTGCTCACTGCTTTGGCCCATCTGCTCTTGTTTCTTGATATCATCTTGCTCTTTCTTAGCGCGCTCTGCAGCAATAGTGTAAGTCTTGTATCGCTCTTTGACTAGCTGCCTCTTCTGTTTCGGTGTCAAGTGTCCTATAAATTAGGTTCAATTGGAGTTAATGAATTATAACAGTTGAGAAATGTAACATCGTTGATTTAATCAGATATATAACGAATATAAGTACCTGGACGACCTTTGAAGAGGCGTTTCTTTGGCGTAGACTCTACTGAGCTACCGTACTCACTAGAGAGCGGAGTTGCGCCTTCATCTGTATCATTGGCCAACTCTTCAATTCGCTCATCAAAAACAAGATGTGAGGGCCCCTTTGCTACCTGATCAGTGTCTCCGCAAAGTGTTTCGCTGCAATGCGTGTTTGCATCGACAGTAGAATCGTCTATTTGACTGATTTCATTGAAAAGAGACGGAGGGTTGATGTTGTCGAGGCATTCGCTCAAACTATTTTGGCCACTTGCTTGCATTGCTTCAGCATACCTAATTATATTTCATCGAATTAGAATTAATTCAGAATTTGTCTAAACTACTACTTGGAATTTCTATTTCTATTCACCTCATGCATGTCATGGACAAAACATTAGCAACAGGTTTAATGAGATCGAAGACTGGGTCACTGCTAGTCAAACTGTTGTCTTTGCTATCGACGATCTCAGAAGTTATGCTTGCCACACTCAACATACTGTTTTCCATGTCACCTACATCGACCAACTCATCCATGATTGATGGGGGTTTAACGTTTTCTAGTTGCGAGTGATTGCCATTATTGCATTCATTCAAGAGATTCTCCAGACTACCAGTGCGACTCTGTCCATAATTTAAAGCTCGTCGGGCAACAACACCGATTGGAAGAGATTTCTTTCTAGCGAATAGATTTGCTGATTGATTGGAGGTAGATTGGCAACGGCTTTTATCTGCAAAATGAATGAAATATATCAGTCTAATACCGCTCACAGGAGTATGAATATGATTTGATTGCGCATCAATTTACCAGAGTTATCAGCGTTGTCAGCAACTCCTCCAATACTTGCAGTAAGAGAAATGAGACTCCCCATGGCTGATGGAGGGTTGATTGCATCAAGATCGAGGGACGTCAAACTGACTTGATTCGATTCTGCGCTCACAGCTTCGGCAAGCTTAATAGCTTCCCTCTCAATGATTTTGGAATCCGTCATAGTCGAAGGATTATTTCGGTACTCTTCAGATATCTCGGTATCCTCACTTTTGAAGGAGGCAACCAGTGGTGCGCTAACACTGATACTCGGGAAAGTAACATCGTTAGGTGAATCTTCATTCCACGTATCACTGAGAAGACTTCCTTTCATCGTGCTTGAATCGCGTTCGCGCATAGCTTCGCTCTGCTGAACTAATGTAGCTGTCAAACGATCGAGTGAAGCTATCATTGCATCAGGATCTCGCTGCTTTCTGTATCGATCATCTTGATTTGAAAAACCTCCCTGTCAGAAAATAATACAATTAGAATCAAAGATTGAGTGCGTTATTCAATTTAAATTGCTTTACCCACCAATCGTGAAGCGATACTGCTGCGTTCTGATATTGGACCAAGTCTGAAATTTGCTTCAAAAGATTTCGAATTACCACTTGATCTCAAAGACGAGAGCGAATCGGGCTTCGAAACACCTGACTTGATGCACAATTCTAAAAGAGCATGCTCAGACCTTTCGATTGAATCGAAAGATTCGCAGCTTTCCGAGTTAGATGCTACAGCGGTGTGCATTGTTTCGGTCAAATTTTCAGTTGATTCGAGTCCGCTTTTTGGGAAATTATACTGAGAATCTCTATCGTCTACAGACATGAAACTGAGAGTTTGAGTAATGGTGCAGTCGTCATCGGGAGATAATAGTTGATCCTCCTTTGGAGGATTCTTTTCGATCGTGTAGGTCTCTTGCACAGTATAATAGTCGTTCGTTTGAGTAGCTTCACTAACATCGTCGTCATCATGTAATTGTTGCTGATCTGTAGACTCTGCTGAAGTGAAAGATTTTCGCTGAAAATACAAAAGATTATACCGTCACATCACTCACTATTCGGAGTAAATCGGCATCTATGATAAAACTATGGCAATGCTTACTTGGGTCTTCAGAACAATGTCATCATCAATGTCTTGGATTTCAATGTCGTTCAAATTTGCATTTGTCTTATACTTGATAAGATTATTTTCAGAATGAGGGTCCATATATTGCACACGATTAAATATTGGTTTCTCAGATGCCTTCATAAGTTTAGGCTCATCGCCGACGGAAGAATCAAGACTAGGCAGACCTGAACTTCCACCAGGTTTGTGGTTTCCATCAAAGATAGCACTGTCAGTTCCTAACGATTCAGCTGGTTCCAATGTTGAAGTACTCTCTGGAGAGGAAGAATTAGATCTCAATATTTTTTTCTGGATTTCATCAGTCGAAAAAAAATTCTAAAAACTTACCAGAAGTGTGAGATTGAAGTGAATCTGCTCTTGAATCTAATCCATTGTGATATCCATGAATAGAATGTCTAAATCCAACAGTACTTGGACTTTTATACTTCAAACCATTACAAGATGTTGAAGGTGTAATTTTCCTCAAATGAGACCTTGAACGGCTATCCTCGTGCAAATCCGCGGCAGACGAGGCTCTGGACGAATCTATTGAACTCTGGTACGGTGTTTCTTCAGTACAAGAGGTTTTGACAGTATCCTGCTCATGATCTGTGCTTGTGAAATATGCAGAGCTCTGTTTGTCATCATCTGAGATGTGGTCTGAATACTTCAGGGTGTAATCTTTTTGTTGGGTCTTACTTGCAGCGACATAATTTTGACCTTCATTTACAGACGTCACATTTTGAACATTCTGCAGAGGAAGATTATAGGTTGCATCTCCAGTGGTAACATTTTTAGCTTTAGCACTGAGCTGCTTGCATGAACTTGAGTCAAAAGCTAAACCCGCTCTTGAATTGGAAGAGTCGCAAGAATTTGTCAGCGAGATATTATCTTCAACTGACGAGTGAAGTAAGCCTTTTGAGTATCCTACTTCTTGACTAGGACTTGCAGCCCAAGATATTGTCGAATTTGTGCAGTTCAAGCTACGCAAATCAGGCAATGGTTCTCCTGGTTTCAAACGTTCGGGAATTGCATTCATGTAACGGAGAGTGTATTTTTTCTCTGTTAAACCTAAAAAAATTTTCAATTGAATGGACTGCTGTCGCGAATCAAATAATCATCGAGATTAAGGATATGGATGAATAGACCAGTACCTTTTGACTGACCATTGGCGGAGCTTGCAATGTCAAAATTGACGGATGAATGCAAGGAGGTCGACTGCTGATTCAACTGTAATTCTGACGGAGGATTTCCATTTCTAGCAGAGCGATTTACTTTTTCAAAAATTGTATCAGATTGAGTGCTCGTGACTGAGCGCATGGATTCTCTACTCTCACTGCGTGGGAATCCTGCGAGCTTCAATCCCGACGGACCCGATTGACTTGCTGCCGAATGAGCTTGCGTTTGATAAAGACTTTTTCCATCTCGACTATTTGGATCAGCATAGTTTTGATCGAGCTTGAAAGCAAAAGCCTCTTCTTTGGGCACAGGCGAAGTACTGGGTTCAATATTATCACAAGTTTCAGCCAAGTTTTGATCAATTTCTTGTTCGAGAGCTTTTTGCCTGTAATCGACGATAAAATTTAAATATTTAGAAAGCCACAAAGATTGAAAATCGAAGATCACATATAATCGAGGTACTACCTTCGAGCCATCAAGCTTGGAAGAGTTGGAAGACCAAGACCTCTTGCAGTAGAATCAAGGTGAACCAAGCTGCTGCCGGTCGGACGAGCACTGAGTAGATTTTTTAAAGCTGCGCTGGAGCCCATGGAAATCATTTTGTGTTTTGAATGAACGAGACTTCGTAGCATTGGTACGGCTCCAAGATCCCAGAGAAGACGTTGATCTTGAGGACACCGCGCAGAAAGATTCCACAAAGTGCCACAAGCGTTGCTTACAACAGTCAAGCTTGGGGACCTCAACTGTCGCAGCAGAACCTAAGAGAAACGATTAGAGATCAAGTAAGATAACGATTGTATTCAAGAAAAAACGAGTTCTGAAATTCAAATATTGTACCTGCAGACAACCCCGCTCCCGAACGATTGCTCGGTAGTCGTCTCGGACAGCAACGTGGCTTGATACATTTCGCAGAATCCCTCCGGCATTTTCGACGATTGCTAGAGTCTTCGACGGAGCGTTGTAGCTCAACATATCGACGAGAAATGCTAAAGCTCCTTCAACAGCACAAATGTCGATTTTGTTTGTGCTACAATGAGCCGATAGATTCCACAGAGCGGACAGAATAGATTTTAGCGTAGATTCTTTGCGACCTTCCATCGCAGCTTTCATCAAACCGACGACGGCACCGACTTCGCGAAGAGTTAACTTACTGCTGCTATCCGCTCTCCACGAAAGATTCCGCAGTACACTGGCTGTGACTTGTCTCAAATCATCACTAGAACTTCTGAGCTGGGACACCTGCAGAAAGAAGTTTCTCTCAATAATAGGTCGTCAATTTAGAAGTGATAAAATCGCTATCTAAGCATGTTTTACTCACCAGTGCTTTCATGAATTCTCGGAAAGAGCATAGCAGAGCTTTGTTGTTGCCATCTCCAAAAGTTAGATTTGTCAGAGCCATTCCGGAATATCGCCTGAGAGTGATGCAGTTTGAGTTTTCAATTTCACATCCATGCGCAGCATGATCTACCTCTATCAACTCAGCAACTGCATGTAGACCTCCAAGCAGACACATGGCTTGTCTGTGAGCTTCATCAAAAGATAATTTCATGAGAGCAGCTATTGTTGCACTGGGGTGCCTCTCAAGATCATCTGAGATCTGTTTGGTGATCAGAGAATTTCTGAGAGACAGACAATAATCTCTCAATTGCTCCAACAGCCTCAAAACTCTCACTTCCCTTCTGCTAGATTTTTCATCATTTTTGGCATGAACAATATTGTACAAAGCTCGAGAAGCACGCTCTCGAATTTCAGGATCTTGTCCAGGAGCATGAATCAATTGTATGAGAAGAGGTAAACAACCAGATTGCCTCATGACAGCACAACTATCAACAGAATTGCTCATTGAAAGTAGAGTGCCACTCATGTCATCACGGCCTTCACTATTACCCAGCATACTCAAAAGACTGTAAACTACATCCATCTTTGCTCCCAGTCGCCGTTGACCCTGCATACCAGCTGGAGGGTCAAGTGGGGTTCCTGATGAGAAGCTCATTGCACAGCCCAAATCCTGCAAATTAATAACACATTACTCTACTTGAACTGACACTTGTGTTGAAAGTTTCATCATTGTAGACTTGTTGAACTATTAGACTCCCACAACTGATTTCAAATATACAGTATGGCATGGTCGCTGTGACAGTAAATAATATGATTGTATAAAACACACTCAAACTTCAAGTGAAAGGCATCAGTAGTGCTAAGCACAGAAGTGTCAGATTAATATTTGTTTGAAGTAGTTATTTTGACTGGAGACTTACGTTGTGTGAAGCAGGTGTAAGTGGAGCTGCAGGTGATCCTGCAGATTGGGTCAATTCCCATAGGTCTTGTTTTATTGGCCTGGTTATCGTAGTTTGTGGTAGTCCCTGTGATTGCAATGGAGCTGGACAGCTGTTGTCCCCAATCTTGAGTTCCTCAAATTCATAGCTTTGACCATGTCCAGGGCATGACTGAAAGATGTAAAACAATACGTTCTGTTAACTCACATGCATCTGATAAACATGTTCATCAGGATTAGACATCAGTCAACTGCAAAAGTCTGTCACTTATGAAACCAGTGTAGTTAACTGTACTTCCACCTTTTTAGAAATTGAAACTGTTATCACTGCTATATACTAAATCTCATAATGTCAATTCAAATTTTGCCACAAACCAAATCCATTCGGATGAAGAAGATCACGATATGGAAGAAATTTTCAATCGAATCGATTGGAAGTTTTATAGAAATTATAACGCAGATGCACGAAACTGCTTTATTGAACGCACTAATGGCATATGCTAGATGACCAATTAAAAACAAAATATCAAGATTACCATTCGTCCAAGTCGATTAGGTAGCCGCGGTAAACTGTCAACACACACGGAGCTTGCAACAAAGGACATCACATTTGTCAACAAAGATTTCTTAGGCGGCACGCGCGGTGCACCTCAAAGGTATAACCTAACCACTAATCGAAAACAATTCTTCACGAAAAAGAGGTAAGGACGACCAACTCTTGATAATAATCGATACTTTTGGCGTTAATGATCGAGTGGTAACTAAATAATTAATTCAGAGACGATGTAAAATCCGCGACTGTCCGCGACTCGCGCGCTCGCGCGATGTTACTGTGCGGTGTGTGATGTGATGGTGGTGCGATTGCATTCACATACATAAACACTGACATAGATATAGATATAGACGTGCACAAAATGTCCGTTTCGCAAGGGCATCCAAAACAAAGACTATATATATATATATATGGGCGGCTCCGGATCAGAACGGTATAAGTCCATTTTGTTGAAAATTGAGTTTTTGACGGGAAACGATAGAAAATACATGTGAAAACATGTATGCACAATTCCAGAAGTGGAAATGCATTTTGAGGCATCACAAGCGACACGACCGTTTTTGCCCCGAAAAAAGTTTCGACTTTTTTTCCGGATCAGAACGGTATAAGTCCATGTTCTCGCTCAATAATATCGCTTTTGGGTCATCCACGTTTAGCTGTCGTGCTTTTACAAGTAGTTAGAGTCGGTAGCTACTCTCAGCAAGTTGGGTTCGCTATGTTGTCCAAATGATTGCATCGAATGGTTTCGAAGGAGGCGGGCCGACGTCCGATCACTTCTTTTTGACGCGTTTGGACACAGGCAAGCCCTTACAAAAATGAACAACCCCGGGTCAGTACTCCCATGGGCCTGGGATCTTTCTCTAGAAGCCCTGAAGTCTCATTTTCTTATCTCTTATCGTCATTGAAAGAGCCGAATTTCTTAGTGATGGTCCCAGAAGCGTAGTTATAAGAGCGATCGGCACTGAGCTTGCAAAGAAATTTGATTTTGCTCCATGTTTTCAGGCATCTTCTCTGAAGAAAAATCAACTGCGTCCGTAATACGCCAAACTCAACTAAGCTATGCACTTCCTCCTTAGGAACAATGCCAATGGTAGAGAAAGCCTATAGCTTCGTTACAGAATTTCGGTTACAATTTCACTATGAATGGTTGTGATCTATCAACTGGGGCTCTTTTCATTAACAGTCACCCGGCCTTCGGTTCGATCTCCCCGCCACTCGGTACAAGTGAACGTCATTTGGGCAAATCTCGTAGATATGAAGATAGCCTTCCACAATTGAGATATCTGCAACTAGTCTTAACCTCGTTCTACAGTTGATCAACAATTCTGTTTGTTGAGTGAGGATCAGTCCCAATTCATCGTTTGAATTGTCTGGTCGATCAAAGTCTCTGCATTGCGATTTTTCCTATACACCCTTAAATTGCCTCTGAATGCATGACGTAAAGCTGCGTGCTATGTGATCCCCAAAAACTATAATTCGCACCGGGCCGCTTGAGTAAACTCTTCTTGACTGGATTTCCAAATAGACGCTTGTTGACCTCAATGTTGGAAATATATCCTTAGTCACGATATCCTGAATGAGATCTCTTTGCGAAGAACAGTCTCGATTGTCAATGAAATTTTATAAAAGTCATCCTAAATTAGAGAGGAAATTTGTTTACTGCGAGAAAAAGTCGAGGACAGTCATTAAAAATCCAAAGAATTCTCAATTTACACCGTTGTGATCTGGAGAATTTTTCCACCTTTTTTCTCGCTCAAATCGGCATAAGTCCGTGGTTTTTTTTAACGTTTTTTGATCTCAAAGGTGGAAACTCATAGTTTTTCGACATTTTCCTACTACAAACGGTAAAAATTCATCATATTAAGTACTTCTCCCTATCTAAAATATCAAATGTGAATTTTTTCAGAAATGGTGGACGTATACCGTTCTGATCCGGAAAAAAAGTCGAGAAATTTTCCGGATCAGAACGGTATAAGTCCATTTTTTATTGCAAAATGAGATGTAAAAAGTGTAAACAATTGAAAATCAATACGCCCCACGCGAAAAATGACATGAAAACACACTCACTGCACGGTAGAATGAGAATATTTACTTCAGATGATAACTCGAATTTTCCATATCACAAAAACTTTGAGGCGCATTTTCCAGAAATGGAAAAAATGGACTTATACCGTTCTGATCCGGAGCCGCCCATATATAGCTCGTGGAGTCGCGTCGCACTGCTCAATGTGGGGGAGTCTAAAGTAAGGGAGAACTTCTCAATTTCGCGTCCTAATAATACTCATGTTGCAGTTGTTAAGTTTATCATCAAAATCAAAACAAACATCCAGTAAGTTGGTATAAATGACACATCTCCAGTAATAGGCCAGTAGAATTAGCTCGCGAAAAGGTCGTCATTTTGGCTGTAGAAGATAGGTGCTCGTTTTATTTTTCCTCGATTTTTCTTCAGGTGTAGGACACTCCATAGAACCATGTCTACCACTTCCGAACAAATTTCGCTGGCCGGAAAAAATTATTAACAATGAATTACTGGTAAAAGCGACACTTTTCGCAGATTAATGCTTATAGCTCTGTGGGTATAACTTTGAGCGAGTTCGCTCTGGTTTCATCTTCTAGCTAGTGAGAAAACCTACAGATTAAAAAAAAAATTATTGCTCTAGCCTATTTTTTGTTGGAATTACACAGGTTTAAACAAAAAAAGGCCTAAAACAAATGGTTGCTAATCCTCCAATAGTTGACTAGTGAGGCCAAAAACTCAGGAAATCGATAGTCCTCGTTGAGGTTACTAAGCATACCAAATTTGGTGACGATTCATCGAACCGTTTTTGAACAACCCTATTTGTTTATAAAAAATTGTTTTTCAGGAGAAGTGGCGTAACTTTCTTATAAACAAAGATGGTGTTTTGGGAAAAATCAGGGTGATACCTAGAAGTCTACTCTTCAGTATCCCGTTTGGATCATTATCATATCTTGTGTAGGCGATTTTTGAGAGCTAATTGTTTATAATTTTGGCACACGCCTCTCATTGTGTATTAAAATCTCGAAATACATCGATTAGATGAGGAGGAACCTGAAAATGAAACCAGCCAATCGCGTTTTTTTCCCAAACTACCCCAGATTAAAAAAAGAATGAAGGAAATTGGTTACGTAGAACCAGGAATATTGCGAAAAAATCCTCGGCGCTCGATTTTGAATCGCACCAAAGATTAGCTGTGGTTGGCTCGTGGCGCGTGAGAAATGGTGAACTTCAAAATCGAGCGCCTAGGATTTTTTCGCAATATTTCTGGTTCTACGCGACCAATTTCCTTCTTTTTTTTTTAAATCTGGGGTAGCTTGAGGAAAAACGCGATTGGCTGGTTTCATTTTCGGGTTCCTCCTCATCTAATCGATGTATTACGAGATTTTAACACACAATGAGAGGCGTATGCAAAAATTATAAACAATTAGCTCTCAAAAATCGCCTATACAAGATATGATAATGATCCAAACGGGATACTGAAGAATAAACTTCTAGGTATCACCCTGATTTTCCCCAAAACACCATCTTTGTTTATAAGAAAGTTACGCCACTTCTCCTGAAAAACAATTTTTTATAAACAAATAGGGTTGTTCAAAAACGGTTCGATGAATCGTCACCAAATTTGGTATGCTTAATAACCTTAATGAGGACTATCGATTACACTAGTCTACATGAAAATGTGAATGGAATTATTAATACCGTTTTCGACGTAGTTTGGGGTGCATAATTCAAATCCGTTCTCAGAATCGCTCTATCACGTCACATTTTTGAGAAAATCGATATCAAAGTTGAAAAAAAACACCAATTTAGCCGTTTATGAGGGCTCTTATCTCTGTTATCAAGATAGTTTCAGAATTCCTGCAAGGTCTACTCTGCTGTCAAAGGAAAAATCTTCAAAATGAACCCACATAGATCGAAATCGATCGAAGGGTTTTCGAGATACATCGACCTTTAGAAGTCAAAAAAGTCCCTGAAAATGGACCCACCTATCGTGTGTTTTCGCATATTGCTTCCCCCTCCACTGTCCTATGCTTAGGCATTGCGTGGGCGGGGCCTGATTCGGGCCCTTTTTTGATTTCTAAATTTCGATGTATCTCGGGAACCCCTTGATCGATTTTGATCTATGTAGGCTCATTTTGAAGATCTTTTTCTTGATAACCGAGTAGACCTTTCACAATTCCAACAACTATCCTGATAACAGAGATAAGAGCCCTCATACACAGCCAAATTGGTGTTTTTTCCGACTTTGATATCGATTTTCTCAAAAATGTGACGTGATAGAGCAATTCTGAAAACGGATTTGAATTCTGCATCCCAAACTACGTCGAAAACGACATTAATAACTCCATTCACATCAAATGTGTCAAAATATGTAGACTTGTGTTATCTGAGTTCTTGGCCTCATTAGTCAACTATTGGAGGATTAACAACCATTTGTTTATAATAGGTCTTTTTTTGTTTAAACCTGTGTAATTCCAACAAAAAATAGGCTAGAGCAATAATTGTTTTTTTGAATCTGTAGGTTTTTCCACTAGCTAGAAGATGAGAGCAAAGCAAACTCGCTCAAAGTTAAACCCACAGAGCTATAGGCATTAATCTGCGAAAAGTGTCGTTTTTACCAGTAATTCATTGTTAATAATATTTTCCGGCCAGCGAAATTTGTTCGGAAGTGGTAGACATCGTTCTCAGCACCTATCTTCTACCGCCAAAAAAATCTAATTCTCCTGGTCTATAACAATTTTTAAACTCTCTCTCCCATCCAATAAAGTCCACATTTCGCCTAAACAAAGTTCATTCAAAAGGAGAGATTTTTCGTTAGATAGCACCCTTACTGAAGAATGACGAAGAAAATCACTTTTAGGGGTGTATTTCAAAGGTTTCTCGTTTTCTTGATCAAGAGAACCAAGAAGAGAACATTATCCCACCCTAATGAACGCGTTTCTCCGTCTTTCTTGGAATTGTAGTGCTATTTTGTGCGAAAAAAAATTTCTCATAGAAAAAATCAATTTTAGCTTGGACTGATGGGGACAGTGGCGAAGGTCTCAAATACAGATATTTCGTCCTATTAGTAATATTGAAAAATATTACCTTGAAGTTTATGAATAGACATCCAATAAATGGAATGAGATGAAAGACCTCTCTTGAAGGTCACATCAAAGTGGTTCAATTTACAAAATTGAAAAAGAAAATTCAAGACCAGTTAGTGTAATCCTGGTAAAATTATCATTCCCTAGCCCCTCTTTAATAATGAGTACTCCTGAGTTCCACCAGTATCGCGGCATTGCGAATGAATACTCTATGCATCATTGGTCAAATAACACGTTTAATTCAGTCATGAAATCAATAGCCTCTTAGATATGTTTCTAAAAAAAATTAGAAACTTGCACAAACTTTGAACATTGCCATATATAAGCTCATAAACCTTGCCCAAATGAAAATTGTTCTTTTATCGTGCTCGCGAAAATAATGACTTTGAGAGATAGGACTTGTTCCATACCGGATCTTACAAAAGAGCTATTATAATTTCAAAATTTACCTCGAATAAGACTGAATTAAGAACCGGAAAATTTTTCAGCATTCGCAGGGAGGTAAAGTCAATATCTTCCGAGTTACGAAAATTGCAATTAACGACGGAGCTACTTTCAAACAAGAATACATTGAGCTTGCAAGCTCTTGTATGTTGTTGTACACAAACCTCGGAAGCAATGGATTTTGGCCTCTGCTCCGATCCCGATGCGATTCCATCAACTTTTTGCTGTTGCCTCTGCTTTTGGAACGTTATCTCTGAGGACGGGGCTAATTGTTGAGTCTCTTCAGATGATGAGGACGGTGGTTGCTGTACCGAATGATTATTATTAGATGTATTAGGCGCGGTAGTTTGGGACGGTCTTGATGAAGATACAGTCTGTTGAAAGGAACTCGGATGAAGAAGTGCGCTAACGGGCCTCCAAGTGGCCCCTCCAAGTTTCAGAACATCGTCTCGGGCTCCGTATAACGAAACAGGTCGACGTCTAGTTTCGAAACTACCCAGTGATGAATTCCCCAGGAGTGATGAACTGCTACCGGTATAGGAACCAGATGATGACTGCTGATCGCCGCTTTGGCCATTTGAGCTTTTGTCCTGGAACAAGAGAAAGAATTGGGTGATCAATTATTGCCGATATGGTGAGCTTGAAATTTTTATTTTACTTGTATTTTGTGGGAAACGCATTTTTTAATGTGAAAATTACTTGATATGATTGAGAGCCACGTAAGAAGGTCCATCGATACTTGAATCGATGAACAAACATACTTGAGCTGCAAGCTTCAGAAATTGAATTAGTGAAGAATTAGATTGCCCTTGCAATTTTAGCTTCCGATGGAGTAGAATCGACGTTTCAAGGATCTGATGTACGAAAATTGTAGTCTCATGGGATGCACTGGTAGGCCTTTCATTCTTCTCACTATCATAGGTTTCGAAGTTTAATTTTGATTACCAATATGCATGACACGATCGACCTAGACAGACTGACGACCGAGCTGACGCCAATTAGACGATATGTTATAGAGGCCTCATATTATCGTCATCGTAATTTCTGTCACGATCTCCCTGGCTTTTCTATCCGAGAGCTACTACCTTCTTATAATGATAGCGTTACAATATTATTCGAACAATTAATAGGGCCTTGCGATTTTTTGGAACTAACAAACCCGCTCACTTTAAACCTTTTACTTCCCGGGCTCGGGAAAATTTTCCGACACCTGAAAAATATCAATAACAAAATGAAAAATGACAAAAAACAACAAAATTACAAAATTGAGGAATTTTCCATTTTTTAACTTTTTTTCAAAATTGAAGCCCAAGGAGACTTTTTTGTTAGGGTGTGTCCACAAATGAAGCGCATGGCGCAGCGTACGGCGCAACTTGAGTCCTATTTTGGAGTTTTGGAACCATCCGATAACGTGGGAAATTCACTCACCGGCTAAAATCCAATCAGCAACGCATGCCGCACGTGAGCCGTGAGCTGCGCCATGAGTTAATAAGGGGGTTCGATAGTTACTGACTTTTTCGGCCAGGCAAATGGGATTGATAATTTTTGTAGATTGAGAGCCCCTGAATCGATTGCCGTTGAAAAAAATATGGGTTGACGATGACATTTTTGAGAGAAACTTATTTGAAAATTGGATGTTTAACCCACGTCTTACGGGCGTATCAAATTTTCCGGCAGGAAGTGACGCGATATCTTTCTGTATTTATCGACCACAATGATGAAAAACTAGGTGTAGGAAACTGTGATTCCATCCTTTCTTATGAATCCATAAAAATAGGGGGTTGACGGACATTTTGAAAAGAAATTTTGAATATAAACTGATGACGCGGAGGTTATACATGTAATCCCCGTGCTCGTTGCAGCGAGGTTACGGTAGTCAAGCGATGCACCAGAAATTATAAATTATGATTTCACAGACTCTATCATTGTTAAAACTATTTCTGGCCTCATCTAAATTCATATTTTGAATTTACAGATAGAAATTAAAGCGGTAAGGAATGCGAATATGGATTTTTGGGTTTATTGCTATTATCGGTTTTCACCTTGACTCACGAGTCGCTATTGAACCCCCTTAATCAAAAATTATCATGAATATCGGTTTGAGGGCATGTCCACTGATGTATAGTGGACAAAATTAGTCAGGGATTAATATGGAAATGCCCAGCTATATTCAAAAAAAGACGCGGTCCGGATGAAAAACAGATTTTTTTCGAAGCTAACGAAGAGTAAGCTTGATATTTAAAAAATGATTGAAAATATTTTATCCGTGCATATTTATCATTACATGATAAACTTTTCGCCTAAAGTCACTTTAAATTGTGTCGAAAAAGTTCATCTCATGCAAGCACTGCGGATTATTCCAGTGACCTACATCTGAGCTTATTCAACGATGGATCCGTGAACTTACACGATTATCACTTAACTCAAAGACCGGGTCAAACCACGGCTGTAACTAAAGCAAACGAGTATAGGAATAAATGTTGTATTCTGAAGGCATACGAGTGAAATCCTCATCAATTTCGTGATTGCGTACCTATGTAGCATAGAACAATGATTCTTGCCCCTCGCGCGAGAAGCTAATACGAAAAAAGCTATAATTGAGCTCTCGCAAGGGACTGCGCCACTCCTATCCCATTTATTCTGCTTCTTTGCATCATGTCGCATCGCATAAATGTTTCATTATTGCAGTGCACGCATATACTATACTGTGAGAATCTAAGGAGGTACTTGAATCTTGAATGCATCAAGTGACGAGATCAATCGAGTGTGACTAATTTGTATTATAAGTGTTTGAGATGAGGTTCCGGGTCTATGCCGGAAGGAATCCTGACCTGATTTTGTTTGTTGGGCGTTTCATTTTAGAGTAACGAGAAAAATTTAGTGAGACAGGATCATTAAGATCAAAATTATTCTCTACGTGAAGCTTTAATTTTAAAGACAATTTTTTTGTTATTTTATTCTGTTTTTTTCTCGATTGGGAAACTCTCCTTACCATGATGAATTTGATGATCAGGAACAAACATAGAGCTTGGTCGCTTCTTACCTACCACATCTTTTTGAAATCTTTTTTGTGATCATGAATTGTAATAATGCTCAAGAGAATTTTGATATTCTGAAAGACAATGCTACGGGCACGGAGGTGGAGTTTCAGACACCTTTTAATTTTGATCAAATCAGGTCCTTACAAAATTATTGTTAACGAAGACAGATTTTTCCCCCGAAGATCGTTTCCCCAAAATAAAATATTTGATGTTTAGTGGCACAAAAGCGTGGGTGGCGACGGAGTGTAACCGAAGAGCGCAGTTTCAAATCGGAAAGCGACCCCGCAGCGCGCAATAACTTCGTCGTGGGGAGCGCTCGATTTGAGATGATTAGTGATGATGAGATAAGAGTACGCTTCGTTATTGAAGGGGAATAATAAATCATTTTGGGGGACATACCAAGCCAGTCTGCGTGACACCTCGGGATTATGCTCGTGAGTTCGAAGAGTACAAACTTTTGAAGCTACCCGTTATCTTGATTGTATTATCCAGAGGGTGCGCCCATCGCAGTTGTCTCAAAATTTTCTTTCCGAATTTTACCAGCCCCGCCGTAATAATGAACGTTTCTGTTTAACACGTCGACTCCGACGCCGTTTTCTCATGATTTTATCCCAGCCATGAAGAGCTCTCCCATGTTCTGGCAAACATATTTTTATGGAAGTAAATCTTTTTCATTTTATTGTTCACACTCTTAGCCGAGTAAAACTTCGTTATTGATTGTCGTTGGCAGTATCCTTCGAACTATTACAAACCAATAAAAATTGGAAAATGAAGATCGCGGGTCCCACCGGTGGTACCCGTCGCAGTGAACGTGTTAACATGGGGTGTCTATCATATGAACGTACCATAAAAAGGATAGAATGTTTTTGCGTTTTCGAAGAATGAGATCTCGAAATACTCCGGTTGCCTATAGTTGGATTTTTTTCTTTATCCATCATCACCTAGGTCGAATTTGATGCAGAATTTGTAACGAAAAAAATTTTTTATTTCGCTGAATTTCGTTGATATCATAACCGTTCTTCTTGTAGGTAATTTATATGAAGATTATGACCATCAGAATTGTTCGTCACTGCAGCAAATAGGACTTGATGAAATTCAGCAAAATTCGGAATAGATTTCGTTACAAACCCTGATGGTTTGATGAACCATGAAATTAATCACGTCAAACTTTATTCAAAGAATCAAGATGAGTCCTCTACATCTTTGTGTTCGTAGACATTTTGATGCGGGCTCATACCATGTCCATGTGTTGTTTTTCCCAAAATATAAAAATGCATGGGTGTAACGCACAGGTCATTTATTTTGGGCTTACGCCAAAGTCTCACCACTCTTCACCACCTTATATGCTAATGGCCTCTATTCAGGACAAACTGGAAACTTGGTCCCACATTATCTACTCATTTTGGATAGAACAGTCAAAATTAATTGGCAAAATGATGAATTTATTTAAGCCAAAACAGAGCAGACCGCAAATACATTGGCGCTGGGTGGCGGTAAAATGAAAGATCTGCCCTTTACATTCATGCATTTTTATACTTCGGGAAATCTAAAACTCGTACAGACATCTATACATATTCAATACTCAAAAGAAAAAAGCCAATGGAAATTGGCTTCTACTCGACCGATATCGCATATAGCATGTGAAAATTATGCTCAGAAAGTACGAACAGTAGGAGGGGCTGTGACATTTTTGCACAGTTTTTCGATTTTCTTTTCCCCCGTTGTCTGATAGAAATAATATAGATTTTGACACTGAAGCAGAATGGTTATCACATTCTTCGGATCATTAATTTCATCCCTCTACTTTAGCTCTGTCCGGTAAAGTATATCACTCGATGGACAAAATTTGACATTACCACCGTCGTATTGAAGTGTTTACGAATTTTATTAGCTGTGCGAGAGAGAAAATTTTAAAATTAGAGAATTGTTACATACTTACATTCACTCACAGACGATGGAAATAGTAAATTTCGATGTAGGGGTGTAGAAACGCTTTTTCACGCCCGAGTGATGGGTTTCGGGCCCGAGCCGCAAGCGAGGGTCAGAATCATCACGAGGATGTGAAAATTAGGTTTTACCCCCATAAATCGTTAGTTTTATCTATATCATGTATCAATAGTTCTTGATTAACTATGAGTAAAAAACGGTAAAAAACGACAAAATTAGGAAAAAGTACACTTTTACGCACAGTGTATCAAAAAGATACTTTTTTGACCAGTCCGATATTGTAAGAGCTGAGTCCAGATTCAGCACCACCAGGATACAGCTGAATAGCCTCATCATACAACTATAACATGCAATGCTCATTGAGAGGTGTATATAGAGCTATAAAATACAAGCCAATCGCAAAAGTGAAGTGCCGCCGCGGCGCCGCATAGCGCATATAATTATCATCCACTCGATTCTATATCGACGGTCTATTCGAAGCGAAAGAGCATCAAAGAGGAGGAGTCGGCCAGGATTTGCGCATCCTCTCCGTGATATCTGCAGAAAACCTGCATCGAGGCATAAGATCAGTAAGATATCTATGTATAGCAAAGCTACAAATTACAGCTTATTGTTTTGAGGTATTTATAGTTTACGCCCCGCCTATTATATCTGCAGACTTTGACTGTATAACTTTCCCTCGGCGCTTTTTTCGTTCGATAAGCGCCAAGAATTCTCACCGATACGCATATACACATATAGTGAAAAGCAACGATATATAATGGGTAAAATAATAAGTGATTTCATAAAGTGCGCATCTGACGTACGGAGAGGATTCATTCCATCCGAGTGTATATGTGTAAAAAATCGCGAACCGTTCATTGACTGATGCGAATTACCGCGAGTTTAGGTAACTCGACCGTGAAATTCGAGATCGCGATTTTCAAATATATATTGGAGGTAGAACGCCTGATGCAACTATTGGCCATGATCATGCTTCGCTGAATTAGGAAAAAATTCGTTTTTGCAATTTTGTAATGTTTGGATGCCTTGTACAAAATTGCGAAATAGTACATTTCGGTACGAGAGCGGGAATGGAAAGGTTTCCGCGGTTCGAACGATGTTTCTCCGGCCCGAGCCTTGGCGAGCCTTCGCTCGAAAGCGGAAACTACCCCGCTCGAGTGTCGAATTCTATTTTTTTCATCGTCGGCATGGGAAAGTAAATCAAAAATCCACGCGAAAATGTCTCTTTCCCGCACAGAGGATGGAAAGATACAAAAAAAAATATCTTTCGCAATCTCATTTCGAAGCGGTTTCCCGCTTCCGAGCGATTATTTAGGAAAACCAATCACTCAGAAGCGAGCTATAGCTATAGAAGCTATAAAACCTCATAAACTCGGTGCAAAACATACTATTCCGAGATTCAAGGGAGAGGAAAGGCTCAAGACCACGTACATCTCGAAAAATTGACTGCTCTGATGAGTTGTTTTCAACATTTGTACAGATTCGTTGGTCATACTGAGGAAAATCTTGATAATTTTCTTAATTTTGAGTTCATATTACTAAGATAATATGGAGCTCAAATCCAAAAAGTAAGAATCTTTCGGTGAGATCCCAGTTATACAGGATTCATTATACATGTTAATTTGCTGCCTCCTGGAAGCATGCTCAAAAACGTGGGCTCATTACGTCATTCTGCGTGACCTGTCTCAATAACTAAGCCTCTTTAGAGTTATTAACGCTTCCTGCTTCATACTTGGATACAACAAGTACAAAAATCATTAATCGCCCAACTTCAAGGGTCATATATCAGAACAGTCGACAATCAAATGATAAAACTATAAATATAATTTCATAAATATTGATCTTAGTTATGATTTTAGCATTCTCATTTCCATTGATTTGGCTGTGAATTTGTTCCTATATTTTTGCGCAAGTTCATCTCGTTCCAAGTTTTGGGAAATTACTCAGACATTTCACGATACTCGAGACGATACTTCGTAGGAAGATGTTCATCAATTCATCAGTTCGAGATATAGAGTCTGGCAAAGTTAACCAGACTTGTCACTAGAATAATTACAATAATGATCATTTGAGCCAGACTATGAATAATATGAGAGGATGTCTGAAAACCAACCAGAAGTCCTGTCCAGATGTAGAGCGGCCCATTCGGGCTAAAAAAAAAAAATAGTCACCGTGTTGATCTGGCATCGTCAACCAGGTCTCATTCTCTAAGACAAAAATGTCTCATCACTCTAGCGGGAACACTGACCAAATGCCCGATTTATTCTGACATACTTTTTACGAGAAGAATATTATTGCGGGATACAATATCACATTTGAAGTGAATATAAGAAAATGCGAGCTTTCGTCTGCAGCAATGCACGAAATGGTGTTGATGATGGTGATTCGTCGATGTGCCTTGATAGCTTTATAGAGGCTCCCGCTATGAGGGGCAACGGATGAGCTTGAGCGTCCATTCTGATACCCTCAGTGCGGGCTCAGAGCTTTTTAACGCCTCGTTAGGAAGCAATCAACTCCCTTCTACTTCATCTCTAGGGTTAATTTCAATTTTCCTCTCAACTCAGTGCTACTCCGAGATTGAATTGAGTAAAGCTGCGATCGATACATCTTGTCTCACAAACCTTCTTCTTTACCCCACAAAATCTTCGAAATTCTTGAACAATATTTTTAAACGAAAGTACTGAAGAAGTTTAATTTTACAAAAATTTTGAAGTATATGATTAACACAAGAAACACCTTAAGGTGACTCATACAAATAGAAATGTAACAAAACTTGAATGAAGCATACATTCTTTTCATTGACTAAAGAAATGATGGTTAAAAATTCAAGTATATTGGAACCATCCTCATTTCTATTCAAAAACTAGCCACCAGATAAAAATAGCTCTTTAAAACCCCTCTTTCAACTAACTTTTCATAACTTTTTCTACAAAATAATAATCGTTCCGGATTGTAATATATACCACTTCCACAACCAATTCAACAATGATGTTCACCAGACTCTTGGTGAGTTCAATGCACCCATTAGCCATACTGTAATCGAAAGTCATACATTTCACACCCATTATCCCGTTTTGTCTATTCCAAGTTCCTTGCACTCTATTCTCGGAAAATCTTAGGCCATGCAGAGGAAATGTAACCACCAGGCTTCAACAGCTTTGAATAGGAAAAATGTGATTATACAGTGTCTCTCTAGACACGAATAAGAAACGACAAAGAGATAAGAAACGTGAACGTAATTGAGAGAAAGATGTGTCTGTGGGTACTTTGGTGAGTTTATATGGCAAGAAGACAGGCCGTGAGGTTATGAATCACCAACTTCCGATCGATACGAAACCTCGCGAGAGACGATTCGAGACACTCCCAAATGCATCAATATACCGCGGCTTCTATGGTGCATATTACAATGCGTGATAGTAGGCGCGCCATCGTGTAAGACTCATCTTGTAAATTTATTGTCCTCCACGATACATGCATATATGACTACGTTGGGTAGATATTATATTGGTTTGTTCAATGTCCCGGTGATGGCCAACTCTCTCATGGATGCATCGGGCATACATAGTATATGGATACATAATGTGTAATAGCTCAGTTGCGGCGAGACGATCCAAGCGTCACCTCAAATGACGCGTTGCGTAAGCTCATAAATGCACTTGGAGCGATGCATGATCGAGTGCATCATCATGTGCAGTAGCCCAGGAAAGGGATTATATTACATTGTGTCATCCTGTACGTATGTGTATAACAGTGAAGCTGTATATTACAGGTTCTACACCCCCTAGTGTGAGGTAATAGCTCCTTGAATAGCTCCCTGGTATGATGAAGTTGTGCTTCTGATGCCCTTGATTGAGCACAGGCCGGAGTTCGATTGATAAGCATCGCTCATGATGATACATATCGATGAGAGGGATTGATTTTGATGAGGTTGGAGTACCGTGTTCTAGTTTTTGAAACCATGAATCAGCATGGGAATTTAGGTCTATGATGATTTCAATTCATAGGAACTTTGCATGTGCTGTAATTGTAGTCCCTGTGAACATTCATTTTTCAAATAGTACTTTGAGCCTCCAAAGCCTAAGAGTTGTAGTTGCTCCTGAGATTAGGAAATAATGTGTATCTTACATTTCAAAACACTTTAAGACGTAAGTTTCGCAGATGTATGTATATCACCTGATAACAAGGTAACCAGAGAAAAATGGAAACGACTGAGTCCGACTTCATTCACTAAATTTACCCAAAAGTGCCTTCATGTGACTCCTCTGTTAAAAATATTGCCATATCCATGGAATTTCATGGAACATGCCACTCCATTCATCACGCGATCTTATCATTTCACGCGACGAAGCTCTGAGTCGTTTATGCATGTGTACCCAGCAGCACCGAGGTGCCTCGTGAATTCCCCCATGCCCTAAAAATGCTTAAAAGTAAAGATAACAATAACCTAGAGTCAAAATTTGGCACATTTTCCACAGTAAGCTCAGGTTTCTCAACAAATTGTCACGCGAGAATGTTCTTTACTTAATCTGTAAAAGAGTCCAAACAGTTGTCAATTGTGTGGGAAATAACTCTCTCGAATGGTACGAGAAGGTGAATTTTCCCAAGAGTGAAATTGTAGTGTCTCGAAGTTTCAAAATCGGAAACACTCACGCAGTTTCAATTCAGATAATACCATTCTAGTCATCATTTTAATCAACATCTAGACATTTTTTCATAGGATTGTGATAACAAAACAGATCATGTAGATTAAGCTGAGCTTGGGTTGGACCGTTCAAGGGTCCGTTTGTGGTATAGATAAATTGTACAGTTCGTGATCTTGGAACCCGTATGATGGAAACATACATTTTGATTGAAGAAAACAAGACCAACAAAAGGCTCTGAGACCTCCAACTCTTTACCTTCGGACTTCAAGAGTTGGAAATATTTATCGAGGAATTTCGCTGCATGCTTTCATAGCTGTTAGGTAACTGATAGATTGTCAAACCCTAGAAATAAACCTCAATGCCCATATCGTCGCCCCGCTTGGAAAAAAACAATTTTCATTGTTTCACCAATGTATTTTTCAATGGAGACATGTTTTCCTTCGCCAGAGGCGACGATATGAAGTGGGACAAGAATACCGATATCCGTTTTTAAATGAAAGTAGAGCAAGGATAACCCATGATCTCGATTGGTTAACTCTTAAAACCTTGTCCATTTCATCGATTCCATCCCCAGACCATGAAGCACAAATACATACTACATTACCCTGCATGGAAATACAAGACACGCTTGAGCTAGTATGCTTTCTCAGAACACATTCGATGAACTCATTATCCCAAATCACGCCACTCAAATTCATGACAGCCCCTCACCCCAACACAACCTGCCCTCACATGACGCACCCTCGCATGGCCCCCAAGCTTCGCTTTATACATACATAGACGACCCAAGGTCTCTAGCTACCCTTCAAAAATGACCACCCTCTCTAACCCCGACAGACCATGAAAGCATCAACGCACCTTATGGCTCTTGAGTTTCGGTAGTCCAGACTTCTTCGACTTGCTCTTTTTCGAACCCATGCTCGCGCTTGCAGAAGTCGCGGTATTTACCACGAGGCCACCGGCTGCAGCTGCGGCTACCACATTATTACGTTTGTTTCTCCTTCCCGCATCTTCTCGTTCATTACTCATGCCAATACTGCGTTGTTTCCTGGCTACATCTTCGTCATCTATCCTCAACATTAACATCCGGCAATCCTCTTCCAACTGTTTATCATCTATCTGCATCATCAGGCCTCCTTCTTCTTCATCGTCGTCATCGTCAACTCCAAGATATTCTAGATCATCATCGGATGGTTGATGATGATGATGATGATGATCTTGACGCATCATAAGTTGAAGCCGGTTCTTTTCAGTCTTGGCAAGTTTACTGTCTGCTGCTGTACGAGTAATGATACCCTGATTTGGTTGGGCGCCATTTGTAGGTTGTCGGGTTGACCGGGGTACTGGTATCATTGTACCCGTTGCTTGAAGGCTTCTTTCGCTAGGCATGTTTCTTACACACTCAAGTTGTATCTTTTTACTTCAGATTCTGCAGTATTTCATAAAATGAAAGCTTCACGATGAATCTGCAGCAGCAGCAGCCATAGTCATTATTGATTTTGTGCGCACACCGCCACCCACTGAAACTCTGTCTTCGCTCTGCAGATGATGAGCTACTCTTCTCACATATCACATCTGATGTTTCACTTCATTGTTGAAATTGTCAATTAGGCGAACAACTCGCTAGCATATTATGACAATATAGGCACTATCCATTCTTCCAACACTTGTGCGGTGTAGTTCACTACAGTCGCAACACTCCCACACCGGTCTATATGTAAGAGATAGATCACAAAGCAGGACCTTCAAAGAATCGAAGTCTGGACACGAGGGGAGCGGCCAACCCCAACCCCGCGACACATATGACTATTGATTTCCTTACTTCGTCTTACTTCACTGTACAAAGTTTAGACATGCGTAACACTATCTATTGACCAGAAAAGATCAGAGGCGATCGGGGAGCTTTTACAGCATCCCCGTCGCCTATGCAACTGTGAGATGATGGAAGACTGTGGTAAATGCACCGCTGCAAAAGCTTGCACTGCAGCTACAGCTACTTTACCGTCATCAGTAACGCGTCGGCGCGACTCTGCAGCAGCTAGCAGAAAGGAAAAAGCCGATGTAGAAGAGATTGGGATACTAGCTTGCGCGCACGCGTCGAAGCAAAGATTTCAAATATTGCAGAATGAAATTCTAGTGATGCCCTGAGGGCTATTGATGATTACTATATCTATATTTTTACAGACCTACCCCTGACAGATACTTAATCAAATTACAATGCGGACGAGCACGCTTTGCTCGTGCCACAATCGGCTTACAATGTGCCACATGCTACTCTATGCGTCACGATAGAATCATTTGATAGATGTTGGTTGATTGGATCATGTTTTAAGTACTTTGCTCACTGTAGTGGATAAATCATATGTATTAAAAATATTTTCAAGTCGTCGTCCTTATCCATGCAACAATCAACCAGTTGAGTTGTAGTGTCTCAAGAAAATCTTTCTGATGTATACTAAACCCTCCATGTCTGACAAAAACGACTTGTACTACTGATTTCCGACGAGTTTTGCATGTTATTACTCCGTCAACGATATGAGCTATTGCACGATGAAGTGCTCGTTAAAGCATCAAATGAAAGGAGCCAACTGGCAAAGGAGCTCAATTGGGAATGTGCTTTACTCTCATGTCACGTTGCTATAATTTTCATATATCTGGAATGTCATTGACAGATCTACTACACACCCACGGTCGTAATCGACTAATCACTCGTTGATTGCCATAAGAGTATTTAGAGTCCTTGCGCGTACTTTTCGCCTGGCAGATTTTTTTTTTTTTTTTTCAAATAAAGGACGCAATTTTTTGGCACCGTGCCAATCAATCGTCATATTTCATACTTTGTAATGCAAGGTTCCTCGAGGACAATTTTGTACTATAATATACGGAAATAATCTATCGAAAATATCACAAATGTGGTCACAAAAGTACACGGTGAAAGCAGTTAATGGACCCAAACTATGCGCCGTGAACATAATCCTAAGAGGGCCCAATTCGTCCAAAAGAGCATTGGACCCTCCTTAGTTCAAGAAGGATTCAAGAGTGAACATAAAAAAGCCCTTCCGTCATTGAAAGGACTCCTTGATAAATTACAATCGGAGAGATCCGCATTGCGGATGGAAGCTCATTTTGAGGAAACGCTTGGAAATGATAAGAGGCTTATTCCGAAATGCGTCCGTTGGCAAACATATGCACCGCACAACAGCATGCATTTCAAATTGGAAGCAATAATCCGATTGATAAGCTTCTTTTCTAGCCCGACAACACGTATTCCGAGTTATCCTTCTCAAATACGGATACTCACAAATATCTGAACTTTTTTTACATCCATCAAATTACAGCAACGAATTTCACCAACTATAATTTCCTTCTATCTTTGCGTGTATCATTATTATGGGTACACTCCATGGTAATGAACTAAATTATGCACTGTACTACCAAATGAATCAAGTATGAAATAAAAGCATAGACGCCCGCATGCACCATTGGAAGAGCTCTCACTTTTACGATCACTCCATAATATACTATGGCATCGTATATAGCAAACGCCTACATGCAATGAGTAAGTATTCTGATCAAAGAGTGCGGCGCTTGGCTCTCTCGGGTCAAGTGCATCGCTCGATACACTTTAATAGCCTATATATGTCAGCCAGCCACTCTCATATAAAATACAAGATGAATGAGCGATTGCACCATACCGATGTAGATACCTCACGCTTCGAAGTATCTTCCATTACATATTCACATTACAAATTGGCATCCTTCTGAAAATAAGCTCAGAAGTACAACGATCTCTCTTACCGCCCACCTTATGCTCACTTTCATACATAACATACACGACGCAATCATCTATATAGACTAATACGCCTTTGCCCGGTAGACGCTGAAATTCGGACCCACCACTTTCCAGATTTTGGTCGACCAAATATGATTTCTTCAAATCTTGATCCTAGCAGTTCGCGCTCTGGTATACAATAGTTAACTTCGGTTTCATTTGGCAACCTGCGCGCGGTTGACACTTTCTGAATCTATAAAGCTAGAAGTACCAGAGATTAGAGTCAGGTATAAGAGAAGATATGAGAACCTGACGCCAAGATGGCAATCCCAGAGTTGCAATCATCTTTTTCAGTCTGGTTTACCCAGCGGCGGGTCTTTCAAATGTGAGATTGCTCTCTGGCGCTTTTTGCTGCAGCCAGACTCTCTCTGATGATGATGTGTCTCTGTGCGAAAGCTTCCATCACGCAGAGTGAGAGCAATCTTACCCGCGGTGCGGTTTGCATGAGATTGTGTCTGTCATTCCCCAGGAGTGGATTTTATATTACTAGTTTGATATTTCTTGGATGTGGACAGAGGGATATGAATTTCCTGTAGTGGTTAAATTTTGGTTGATATTCGTTTAACGCTGAGGAACGTTTGATTGAGGCTGTAGTAAAAAGAGCATTGTTGCATGGTTACGCAACCGCGCAGCAAGTTTGAGATCGTCGGTTCGAATCTAGCTCACCTGGGGATGAATATTTTCATCTGTGTAATTCTTTTGAATAATTGTTCTGCGAAAGTTTTTGTTATTTTAATGGAACTCAGAAGCAATCGAATTGATTGTCCTCAATTCGACTAAAATTAGTTGATCGTCCAATGCACAGTAGAAAATACTTCTATATATGATGGTAGGAATGGCCGAATTGCGGGGCAATCATTATCGGAGGAAGATTTCTAGTACGGTGTAGAGGCAAAAGGATGGAAACTATCATCAGCTCTGCATTTGAGAGTTATAATGATATTCAAATTGGGTTCTTGACATCTTTCAAATGGCTCCGTAATTCTATAGGGAATGTATATTTCCTAGACGATCAGAGTGAAGGAGTGTCTGTCAAGAAATCTCGCTTCGATAAGGAATGCCTCGCAATTCGGTCTTTGCTACCATCATATATTGAAACATAGCGAGGGTATAATTTTATTAGAAAATACTTCCGATTCAAAAAGGGCTTGTAGTTGATAGAATAATTTATTCGACTTCTCCATAGCTTTTCTTTAGGAGTGTGCCGTTATTTACTGTGAAAATCGACATTAGGAGAACTCTTGATTTGATTTCGTCAAATTCTGGAGAGAGGAATTGTATGAAAACCAGGACTCTTGAATCGCGAAGAGGAGAAACTTTCTGTTCACAACGGGAGACAGCATGAGAACACAATTATTGCACTCGATCATATACAGCACTTCACAATCATCCACTCATCAGCAACAGAGTCTGCACGATGAGCTTATTGTGGAGCACTTTGTGAAAATTTCGAATTATGGTGATCGTCCGAAATGAAAACTGGATTAGGAGTGAATGTACTCTATCCTTGTCAATCGGTGGGAAGGTACTGAACTCCAGTGTATTTCGGATCAACTTTGATTTATGACTTTAGTGTATAATTGTACACTGAAGTCAAGTGACCTTGGGGGTCGGATGAGTAATCGTCACTGAAGTTTCAGTGAGCAAACTGATGTCTTAGCAATGTCCACCAATTCGACAGTGAGTCACACTGAAATTCTAGTGATTACGATATGCTTGAATCCTTGGAGCACTGAAATTTCAGTGAATTGTCAATTCATCGACGATGCTCACTGAAACTTCAGTATAACGAGGATCCGTCCGACACCCAAGGTCACTGAAATTTCAGCCCTTCCACTGATGACTTCAGTGTACATATACGGTAACTCCAGTGTAGATACACAGAAGTTATCAGCCCAATTTGATCCGAAACACTCTCAAATTCAGTGGCTTCCCACTGATTAACACGGAGAAAGTACTCTGTTAGGTATACGGCGAGATACTGTCAAGATAGTGCAGTGTACATACTAATTCCGCAATCACACTAAGTCCATGAATAACATGAGCACCTTTTCTATGCCACGTCTGACTATCATCCTTCCAGTCACCTGCAATCACTCAACGGCAATTGTATCAAGAATAAGTAATCTAGCACTCAAGAGGTTCTTATGTTCCAAAAGATCAATCAACATCTCAAAAATCCTAGTATAATCATTTAAAGATTATATTCTGTTCTCACAGCAAAATTAGCATACAATTCATGCGAAAAGTATCTCTCGGGTAGACTTTCACACTGCCAATCGGTGAATTCAATCGATCCATATTTTATTCATGGGTAAAAAGTGCTTTATACATATCGGAAGGCATTGTTCGTCGTAGCCATATACATACCTACCTACAGCCAAAGCGGATGCGAAGCAGAATCTTATGTACAATGCGATGTACAGACACGCGGATGAAACATTTTCGAGGAAAAAAGAGAAATAAGAAGGATATGAGATTAAAGGAGGGGAAAGATTGCTAATAAGAACAGCTGGGCTATGGTAGCGCATGTATACATATATGGTCCCCTTAAGGACAACTAACCACGTGCATCTTGTATGCTGGATGCACTGACTCATCCTCTATACTATCGTTTTCTTCTTACCATCCCATTCTTATTTCTCCAATACCTTGCCATTAGCTCTTCATTCGAATGTATATTCCCCTTATCCGTACTAAAGCTCATGAGCAAATCGATAGAAAGCTCTGAATGCTCAGACTTGATATCGTGGAAGTTAGCCGGGGTAAATTATTTTCCCGCGCAGAATCTATCTGGGGCCTTACCAACCGGGGAAACCGATTTGTCAGCCTGGGACACATCCGATAGACCCCTCTGTGGTATTTTCAGGCATCTCCGAGCATGCGCAAGATGGGAAATGCATGTTTTGTGGGTCATTGCACGATTCCTTCGGTGGACAAGGCCCCAGATAGATTCTGCGCGGGAAAATAATTTACCCCGGCTAACTTCCACGATATTCAGACTTGAATTTCTGGATGTATTTATCGGGGTCCGTTACTCAAATCCGCCGGTTACTCAACTGGCTAGCTGGTAAAGTAACTGTGGCCGTTCAATAGAATTTGTATATGAGCGCATGCATTCCTTGGTTGGCTGCCCAGTCAGTTAAGTAACTGGCTGAGGCTGTCCACCAGTTACTTTGGGCTGGCTCGTCTCGAGCTCGTCAATGGAAACTATAATATGTCTTATGTCATCAGTCAATCGTACATTCCAATTTTTCGAATCACTTCGTCACACATAATTAACGCCTGAGAGTATTTATACAAAGTATATGATGATGATAAATGTTGAAAAATAATTCTGAAATTCTAAGAATGTTGAAATGTTCAAGTAAAATATGAGTATCATTCTGATAGGAAAAATACAATACAATCATCACTCATTCTTCCAAGCCCTAAAGTGATGACATCGAGAGTTACACTGTTATTGCGCGTTGGAGGCAGGAGCAGTGCTTAATGCAACACTGACTTTCTGCTGACAAATAATTGAATTTCCTGAAACCTTGCCCTTCAGAAAGTGTCTTATGAGACGCAGATTTTCTCAAAAATATCACATTGTCTTGAGGTATTCCTTGAAGTAAGACATCGCTTATTATTGTCTTCTGAACTTCTATCCTTGAGAACCGATCCTTGATCAGACCCTTCTTCGTCTCAATTAGATGCTCACTGTTTTAGATATCAAATGCAATCCCTTTATTAGAGGAGTTTTATTCCCAGAAATTTGTTTCTCGTCTCATTAGTTGTAAACTTGTGCGAATGGAGTTGGGATAAAAAGGTTTTCGGGATTCATGTTCCCAGTGACAAAGTTAGAGCTCTTCTCCTGCTAATATACCATCCGAGCTTCCAACAGACTAGTGAACTTTCATTACTCGCTCGGTATTTCGCTCGTCGCTGTGTAATGACGGCCACAATGTATTTGCGGCTAAGAACTAAAATGAGGACTTCTAATAACCATCAAGTATAAATAGCGTTTTCGAGGATTCATATTTACTGCGAAGATGTTTGAGATTCTTCTCAGACTTGGAATCGCAGAGAAAAACATTCTTAAATTATACATTGTGAAGAAGAAACAATGCCTTACAGTTGGACAAAAAATTACAAGCTAGCAGAGCAACTCATCTATGTAATTTAGACCCATCCTCCACTTTATTATTTGTTTTTCTTTAAAATATTTATTTATCCCGTTGGAAATCCACATAAATTTCTCTTTTTGGTCGTAAAAATTGCAAGTGATAGACAGACTATAACATTTGGTATTGTTGTAAGAAAATCTTGAAATAACTATCTCCTCTTGTAGTACAGTGAGATATTAGAATTCATCTTGATCTTCAATTGTTATACACCTATTCCTCGTTATGATCTTCACTGAACATAATATTGTTGGTATAATGTTCATGGATACCCATGTAAATGCCTATTGTTCTCGTCGAATATTGCGGATATGCTACGTCTGGCTATTGAGATGAACTCATGCCACGGCTCTTGAGGTGTTTTATGAAAATTTTTGGCAAGTTTGCGGGATACTTTCGCCGATTTTCTTCATCAAAATTCAAGCTATCCTCTCATCACACCATATTAGCTATTTATTTTATTAATAAGTTTATAAATTGGTCTCTAAATGGACACTTGCATGAACATCATATTCATTTTTTGCGCGTCATGTTATCCAGTCATGAATAAATTTGATCGCGGACGCTCACATCTGAATTCGAAATAAGTTTTACTAATATGTAAGGGGGCGGTGATACAAAATATACCGTTATTGATTCCAGTACTTGCTATCTTCAGTAGAATTTCATTATTACCATCCGTTATAGTCGTTATGATTCGATAGTTATCTGAATGGGCGCCACCGATTAAGTTCTCAAACAGATTATTGGATCCACTAGATCTAGTAAAATTGCTTCTCAACGTAGTTGCAAACAAAAATATGGACTTTTTTAGTCATTGTAAATTCTAAAGTGATAAAATTGTGAATTGATGCGTCTTTTATAGTACACGAATCTTACGCAAGGCATGGTTTTTTTTTTTTAAATCAAAACCAGTAACTAGATTTGTCAACACTGATGATTGGGTTTTGGAGATTCGTTGATTGTCAGTGAATATAATCAATAATCGCAAAATAATCGTAGATTTCTCATTTTGACCGAGATTTTGACTTATTATTTTTCATTGGAGGCAATCTTTGATCAGATTCAAACGCGAGTCAATTTATTTACTCGCAAAATCCCTTAGAAATTTCACGATCTTCGGAATTTCTTTTTCCTTTTTGGTAATATTTAACCGTCTTCATTCTCTGGAAGTTCTTGCATCGACAAAGTGGTGATCAATCCAAAGAGTTCTCGAAGAGCTCAATTGTATTTATCTTTCATGAATAAGTACTTCGAGGAATTCTTCACTTGAATCAGGGAAGAAAACTCCAGGATAAATTACACACAAAAAACCAGAACCTCATTGTTCATTTGATGAGTTAATGCTAGACTCACCGCAAATTTTTATCAATTTCTTAAATGTATGAAATTATTCCTTTGTCTTCCTGTAATCCTTTCTAAACCATTCTTTCCTAAAGTTGGGATTGCATTTCCAAGAGATAGGTAAGCTTACGTAAAACAGAATAATAAATCAAAATACACTCAAATATCCATTGACTCGCTCAGATTTCATATAAATCTCTCAACGCCTAATGCGCGTGGGTATGTAGGTAGCTCTCTTTGTTTGCGTTGCTAAAATGATACTTCCACATATACCTTCTATCTATCCGACACTTTTGCAGCTAAGCACTCACACTCCATGCATGCCTATTTTCGCGAGTCCGTGAGCCCATTAGTACTTATTACAGTCTACACATATGCCAACACGTCACCGCGGTTAACTTACTCTCCTCTACCTTACAAGCATCGAGGTAGACGTTCAAATTTTGCACACTTGCATCAATTTATGCGAGCGTATGCAAAAACAGCAAACTCGAGAGCATATTCGATGCGCGCCTTTTGTTTCGTATTATGATCCTCAGACAGAACACACCAATCCTCATCTATGTATACCGTCAACTGGGGTAACTTTGAACACCCGGGGCAAATTTGGAACACTTGAGTGAAACTTTGTATATTTATGCGGTAGGAAAAGTGAGTTGCTTCGCGGTTCTAGAATCAATTCTGCTCGTTAGTGTCATGTGTGGATAATGTTTTGCTCCGATGTTCAAGTCCTGATCAGCTGCGTCTTTATTAATGAAGAGTTTTTTTTAAAATGATTTCGAGGCAAAAGAAATTTCGTCCCAGAATCTGTCTCGTTCGAGCACTTGCTTATTAAATCCAATCTACTGGTGCAAAATTTTAATGAACCATGTCGATACTTTGAAGATTTCATCATTCCATCATTGTATTTTCACCTTGACTCAATTTTGTAGTGTATAAAGACTGAAAAGTATATATGTTTCTTCTGCAAACCTGGGTAAGTTTGGAACCCTTGAATGGGAAAATACATGCTTTTTCGTGGTCTGAGGGAATACCTCAGGAAACCGAAGAAAATCAAGCTTTTTTGAGTACTGGACAAAGTAACTTTGAGACACGTGATGACTGAGCTCCAGGAAGCGCACAATAAGGTTCAAAAGCCTTTTTCACGAGATCTACCATGACTTACCGGTGCCTCAATAACACCAGAGGCATAGTGAATTGGATTTTCAATGTTTAGGAATAAATGTAGAGCTATACAGCAAAACAGTTTCGAAAGTTCTCACATTTCACTTTTACTGTTCCAAAGTTACTCAGGGATCTCATAGGGAAACACTACTTTGAACACTCATTGCTCCAACCAGAGCCGTCAAACTTGACTTCAACACCCGCCAATCGAAAGCTGATACTGTAAACTTTCGATTGATCACAGATACATGGAACTTTTGATGTAAAACGTACAAGGTACAGGGGAATTATGATAAAAAACAATCAAGAGTGCTTCCAGAGTTACCCCGGTAGACCGTACCAGTCATCAGTACAATACAGCATTTGAGCTTGTCTAAGATTTTAAGCAGAGTCTCGAGTTCACTTGTGCGCTCGTCACTTTTGAGCGTCAAAGCTTCATCCGTTGAGATATTTTAAGGGTCTCTGCTCATCAGTCTCTTGCTCCAGGAACGCTTACGAAATTTTTCAAGCTGTACTTAAGTTTCGAGCTACGACACGAGCATCGCAAACGATTTTAGCTTATAATACGCTCGTCTTATTCTGAACGAAGACTGTCGTTTTTACTTTGACGAGACTCTTTTGGGGTGCTTACAATTGGTTGAATGGAAGTGCGAGCTTTTGAAGAACCTAATTTTTTTCGTTAGAGCTTGAGCAATGAGGTAAAACTAGAGCGATGGGTGTGAAAGCTCGACACTAATTGGAAATTCTATTTTCGACTACTAGATTGTAAAGGAAAATGCTGGTAACGTTGAGAGAATTTGTGGACAGTTAGAGATTGAGGAAAATTTGACGTTTTGGGAGGATGTGAGTTGAAACGTGATTTTGTTGATTCCTGTGAATAATAGACAGCTACATTGTGGAAACATTCGATACAAGAAAAATTCAAAGACAAAATCCATCAATTGAGGATTTTGAGTTTTCAAACATCTCACATGGTCAATTTTATATGAATCTGTGGGAAATTATTTCTTCTTATTATGAGAAACAATCATCCAACAGTCTAAGAAATTTTTTAGTAACAGTTATCTAAAGATCTAAAATCGGCTTTGTACTGATATCTACAATGATTTTCTTGGAAATCGTCCTCGAGATAATTTCAATTTGAAGTGCCGATGCGAAAAAATATCCAAGATCTTGGCTCATCTTTGAATTTTTAATTTTACTCGATTTCAAAGACTCATCGTTTAACTTAACCCGGAAAATTCATGAAAGTATAGGTTGGAAATTGGAATTCAGAAATTTTCTCTTGAATGAATCAGTAGTTGGTTCGTGTCCAGAAATCTAAGAATTTTGATTGCAGATCGAATAAAAGCACAAGGATATCTAAGGTATCTGTGCCTAATTTGCCCCCATTCCCTAATTTGCCCCCATTCAAGTTCTCACATGCACGAACCCGCCGACCTTGCCCCGCATTTTTTTCATGTTTGTTACGTTAAAATATGAGAAAATAAATGTTTTGGACCGATCCTAGATGACCCGCGCCTTTCTTAGAACAGAAGAACTGATTTCGCTACTTCCGACTTCTTTTTTGTTATTCACTAAAAGTTATGCCAAACAAAATTGATGGAATCAATTTTAACGTGCCTTAACTCATTTTCTTTGTCTTTGTCCCAACTTTAGAATGCTTTTTGCAGAATTGCAAAATTCGATTTTTAGCCGATTCTACGCCCATATCACTAGAAAAAGTGCAGTGTTCCTAATTTGCCCCTATAGTCTTTTTCCAAACTCATTCCTCGGTCCATTAAGATGCACCAATTTACCTCAAAAAGTTTTAAAGGCAGTAAAAAAAGCTACAAAATGAGCTAAAGTACGTCTCATTGGGAGGTCTGGGAGCCGAGATATCCCGCTTTCACGAAAAACCCGTATAATCCCATAAAAATAGGCCTCTTTTCCCTGTGGGGGCAAATTAGGAACACACTGACAAAAACTCGCAAAAAATCTTCTTTCGCGAAAATCAAGATATCTCGGCTCTAATTTGTTCAAATTGAACGTACCTTAGCTCATTTTCAAGGTCTTGAAACAAGCTACAAAATGAGCTAAACTACGTTGAAAAATATAGAGATGAGTTGAAATGGCGAGTAAAACAAAAGCAGTGGGGGCAAATTAGGCACACTTACCTTATGTGTGATAAAATAGTTAAAAGTAGTGCCAACAGTTACAACTCAAATCCGAATTTTTCCTCCACGTGAATGCATTTGCACCAAAGTTATTCTTTGCCCACATCACCCGACTCATCCTGAAATCCGAGTATTTTGTCGGTGATTAAGGAGGCTCCATCGTTGGGTAACGTATCACGAGCATTCGGGGCCCCGCGCCAACTAACACAAGCGTCAGGCTACGAGACGCGCTCGCTCACCGACACACATACACAACCCAAGCTCGCGCTCGCGCAAGCGTGCAGCATGCCAAACAGCCACTGCACACCTGCTTTTCGACAGTTTTTGATTCTTTTGAATGTTTTCCTGACTTCTACACGTCGGCAACATGCATGTTTCTGAATGAATTTCCATTCATCTATAAATGATCCATGCTTGGACAGTTGCTGGTCGCCGTAACACTGTTAAGTTTTGAAATATGACTCATTCCGTGGTCATCACCCATAAGACGCCGTGTTAAATTCCAATACTTTGAGAATTTTTTTCTCAAAAATAAGGTCGGCAACCCGCATATTTTGAAACTGCAATAGATTCCTTGTATTACGGGGTATACACCATAATTTTTCCAATTCAGAATGACTTAAAAAGTTTCGACGACTGAGCCTCCTTAAATTTCCGCCTTCAACGCAAAAACCAACATCAATGAAACGCTCACGCTGCATATCATTTCAGAACGCTATTTCAAAGCTCGTGGTACACTTCATCTCAAGTCTCCTAATATTCCACATACTCACACTCTTTACAACTTTCAAAACAAAATATTAGTACAATATAATTGGCCAAAAGTTTTGCCTGATACATAACACCATATAATGTCAAGTGAAATCGCTTGTCTACGAAACTATGTTCTCAGAGTCAAGTTCACGTACCATACCATAGAGCCGGACTGTAATACCTAAACTCTTTTCTTTTTTTTTCTGAGAGTCTGATTCTACAGAGAAAGTGAAGAGAATCTCGGATATACATATGGTCAAGTGCAATGCGTGTACTACATTTATACGCTAGACTTTAAAGGCATGCTGGAATGTCCAACTTGAATTTTCACGCTCGATTGATTTTTCGGCTCCCGTGATCTCGAAGCAACTCTATCCGTGACGAATTGGCTTGTGGTAGAGATGTATACGGTGTTTTGATGCCGCAGAAATCAAGTGAAAGATTGTCTTTGAAGTTTTGAGCAGAAAGTCGTGGTCACGGTAATTGTTATCTTAGTTTATTTCAATAGCTGCTTGATGGAAGTGAGAAGCTTGCAAGGTGGTATAATGACTTTTGAAAATGAACTTGATTACATTATTTGAGGAATCTTCTATAGACTCGAATGACAAAAATTTAAGGAATATCGAAGCAAATTTCGTTCAAATTGGTTTAAAATATCGATAATGCTGTAGATTTTGAATGGAAAATTTTATGACTTTGAATTTTATCTGTGCATTATATCACCCAAAACATTAAATAAAAGCTATTAAAAATAGCCTTTTCAGGAATTTGATATACGAACAAACATTTTGCCGCAAAGAAAGGATATCTCGACACCGATAAAACATTCAAAAGTCACGCGAGGCCAGAGATCACGTATTCGATGTAGCCGCACTACATGAAGAACTGAAAAATTCACACAAGCCTCGACCTGCATTATTTCTCTGAACAATTCTTTTCCCATTCCCAAAATAGCCTCTCTCACAGACTCAAAATTTTCAATTTCAAACGTATTTCCTCAGTATCCCATCCATTTCAATTAAAATTCACTTCATCATCCACACTCACCAAAATATCAAAATGAAGCCATAATTAATACTACCAAATGACCACATGGATTAATTTCCTCAGTCCGAAAAGCTCACATCGTAGTACATAATACGAAGCTCCAAAATTAATTAAGCGCGAGACAGACGCAGCATCAGTAGGTAGTAGTAGAATATGAAACTGACGAGACGGTGATAATCCGATTGTGTCTACGCGTGTATAAAATAATTTTTCCCAACGCATCCTGCTGCGTGTCTACCTATGAAGCCACGTAGAGTCCTGACTTTCCGCACACTTTGCCAAAACGACCAAAACACACACACACACACACACATTCATGAAAGCTTTGATAGTAAAGGTATAATACAGTAGGCAGGTCCTGCGAAAGCTCAGATCAATAAACGAGAAACTCGCTCTTGGTTACCCTCTGGGTATATAGGATACGGTTTATATACCTAACGTGCGTACCGGACGAATTTCCGCCTCAAGCCTCTGTGTATTCACTTTCCCGTCTATAGTCGAGTTTTTGTTAGTGTTGGTAATATGTATGACCAAAAGGATCAATGTTTACGCGACTGGTTGGTAAAATATTTATGCTGGTGAGCTTGCAAACGAGGGACAGACTTTGGGTATTGTGTGTATTATTTACACTTTGGATTCTGGCAAAATTTAGATTGAAATATGTTATTTTAAATTTGCATTGTTATGTGGTAGGTATGATAAGATGAAAACATAATGTCTAATTTATGTGTGGAGTGGGTGAAAAATAGATGGATGATAGAGTTGGATGACTTTCCACGGTGGGTCTGAAAGGCGGGAAAGTTGAAGGTTGATTCTAGGTACCTCCAGGATAGTTTTGTGGGGAGAATCAAAATTTTTCTTGAGCAGTTCTTAAAATAAAGTCAACGTCTCGATTTTTCCATTGTGAATGAGAGGTAAAAAATTATCTCTTTCCCGGTTTCTCGGTTTTTTTTAATGATTCTTCTGTGATAAGCCGGAAGAGATGAGTTCTGTCAAAAAATGTGTGCGATCGTTTTTTGTAGATTTTTTTAAAATTTACAAAATGACATGCACATATATGAGAAAAAATGGTGTCCACTTAGGGTAATTGGGAATATTTCAGAAAAAAGTGGAAGGATTCACGAAGCGACAGAGATATTTTTCTTTCATCTGAAAATTTCATCAGCGGCGCTTCCTCATTTCTGGATAAATATGTGAACATATATGGTTAAGAGATCCACAGAAAACAATTCTACGCATTTTTCAAAGAAAGTCATCCCTTCCGACTCATTACGAAAGAATCACGAAAGAGACAAAAATCCGCGATAGAGGCAACTTTTTACCTACCTATCATTCATGATGAAATAATTGAAAAAGGGACTTTATTTGAAAGTCCACCGATGAAAAATTTTGATACGTACTGATGAATGATACTAAGAATATCTAGAATCACACCCCAAAGGAATTTTTTTCTTGAACCTTCAACTTTTCCGCCTTCTAGACACACCGTGTTTCTCGATCTTCGATCAAAACTACAACTAAATAACTCGAGTAATGTTTTTTTTTCTTTTTTTTTTAGTAAAGATCCGAGTTATGGATTAATTACTCAAGAAACTCATTGCTGACCATTGAATGGCCACGATTGGCTCGTAATTGAGGAATTTCCGAGATAATAGAAACTTTCACGCGAGAAACAATTTCAATTGCTTTTGCTTTCGAGCTTCGCCAAGGTATGTATACTTTCTCGAGAGCGGAATGGGCAACCAATATGAGCTCATTGTGCGTTGCTGAGATCAAATAAATCATCAAGAAAATTGCTCCAATTGGATTAATGATATATCTGGCTTTCGAATATAATTCAGCGCGGATCTTTATGAAAAAAATTCCGACTCTTCCGTGTTTGAAAATTGGCTCGGTAATTGACCGAGATGATATTGATTTAACACTTTTGGTTTGGCACTCATCAGAATTTTGAGTGACATGAATGCTCGGGAAGAACAGATTAGAGAATTATTCAGATCGCACACTTGGGCCGATCTACTTTGCCAATGCAGTCAATTTGAAAGAGTAATTGCAAGAAAAACATAGAATAATATATGGAATTTTTCAAATTTTACACTCTTTATTCGTGAAATTTTCCGAAAAGATGACGACTAATTTACAAAAGTCATCGCGAACGGAGGTATATTCAATTAATCATATCATCCATGTTTGAAAAGAAGGAATTATGAAAATTAAAATGAATCCTCAAGATGAGAACCGTGACCAAATTCAACTACGACCAAAAATGTCTAATTACAAGTTTCAAAATTTAAGTACAAGGAGTCGCATTAGTTTTGGTGGAAAAATTACGAGTAAATGTCCAACTGGACACCTGCCAAAAACCCCAAACAAAAAAATATATCCTCTGTCTGAAAAAAATCACCCCTACCCAAGGGAGCGTCTATTTAACAAGCTTCGAACGTCGTGATGACGTGCAAAAAAATCTATCCAGAATGTCGACAGCCCCAAGTATCCGAAGTATAACGAAGGTCTCGGAAATCGTAGGACACCGGCATTTTCGTGAGCCCCGGAAGGGAAAAGGTATAGCCCTATATATACCCTTATACCAGTAAAATTTTGTTCTGAGGGGTTTCACAACCCCCTCGAAGAAGGAGCAAAACTAGCCTTGAGGGTTGATTGGACGATGCTTTGAGCGCAAGCGCAACTTGCCTATATCTTATATCGCGTGTTACTCTTCCTTTCGAATTTTCTTATCGTTGGGGAGAAACTGATTCTTCCCAGAAAGCTTTGAACACACACAGACATAGATACCTACATACACTTTGGTATCGGAATGGGTAAACTTGGGCAAAGCTCGTAAATCACTTGGCCTTGATCGTGGCGGCGCTCAACGTTTTCGCGTTTGGTATAATCACCTAGCTAAACTGTTGGACTTTGGGTCGTGACCCTTTATAGTGAACCTGAGGTTGTTTTCTTCGTACGGAGCTTGCAAGTTCTTAGAGTTTGTTCAATGAAGAATCAAATCGTATATTTTCCGTCGATTGCTCATAAAAAAAATTGACGGACAAGGATTTCTGTGCGTAACGAGTTCTGTGCAAAAATGTCAATAAAATTGCTAATTTTTCAACTTTCCACTCTTTAAAATAATAATCTTACAACTCAGATTTTTTTCACTCGCGTTTTTTTCATGACAAGGGGGTAAAAACTTAACATGTCACGATAAGTGTAAAATAAAATTATTGGACTCATCGTAACATTTGCATGCATGTAGCAATGCGTGTAATATACAAAAAGCTCAATACAGAAAGTGATGAGGACGTTACGCGAGCTCGACAAGATGCAAAAGTATGCGGCGGCGGATGGACATATAAAGAGGGGAAAATCGATATGCATAAACGTTTTTCCAGTTCATTGGAATGCCGTATTGTTATCTCTCATTCTGCTCCCCATTGATTCAGCCTATCGTGCATGGATACAAGCATATTGAATGTCTCTATAACGTATGGATTTACGTATACGTTTTTGCAGTGGATGGGAATTCAATTCACTAAGTACGGATATCCGACAGAGTCTACCAGAATTTTCGGTTTTTTTGTGACGAGTCTTTGTAGGGCCGCCAATTTGTATGATGCGTGATAGACGCTACATGGATAAAAAAAGTTGGATATTCTATATAATGGCCAACCTTTGTTGCGCGATCCTATTTTTTTAGTTATAACAATTTATGGCACACAAATTTTTTCAAAGTTTTTCTATGGAGTAATCCTCCAAGGGATTCTCTTTGGGAACAGTTGATGAATTTCCGAAGTTTTTAACACTTTCCCCACTGGTCATATGGAAATTATCGGGCCTTCTTCTGGGCGCGCAGTCTCACTGAAAGGGTCAATAGCCTGTCTCAGAGATCGATCCAACGCAGTGCACAAAAATGTTCAATCTCATGAGAGGACCTTGTGTCACTCGGTTCTGAGTGTCAAAATCTCAATCGAAAATGAGATCGAAAGAATAAGCCTTGAAAATTTGATGCAGCAAGCTGACATTATTCAGATTGCGCGTTACGAAAAAAAAAAAAAAAGGAAATCCATCTTTGATTGGCCGTGCACTGTGCATATTTTTGACGTCTGAAAGAGATGGAAGGAAGATATGTGTAAGTAAAATCTTACCGGAGGAAAGAGGTGTCGATTTTTATCGCGCCAGGCGATTAACCGGGATTGAAGATCACCCGGCGGAATTTTCACTCCAACGCCTCGGCCTTCCGACAGACTTGAAAGAGGCCTCTGAAAGCTGCAAATGTCAAAAAAAGATCCAACGGTAAGTTTTTATTGAAAAGTGGTTCGAAATGTACACTTTTACTCTGTGTAATAAGAGCATGATGGTGCTAATGCTTCACTCACCGTTGATCCGACGACGATGACGTTTGACTAGATTCTAGAAGTTGACCCTGCTCGCACTGCCTGATCACATTGTCTGCTAATTCCAATCCTGTGAAAAAAATGCGAGAATAAAAAAATCCGGGATTAACTTTTTCAACAGTAATGCAATATGCTGAGATTGCTCAGGTGCTACACAGTATATAGTTGATTGCATTTCACTTTGCAAGCAATAAGAGATAAATTTGTCAAAGCTTTTCATTCCAACAATTTCAGTCATTCGATGAATGATTTCTGAAATCGTTTTAATTTAGTTTTCTTAGTTACCTCATCACCGCAGGAAAAATCTTGTTAAGGGAGTAACCTCGGTACCGCGTGAGTCAAATTGATCGACTTCTTTCAACTTTCACAAATTTGCCTACATGTGTGTCTTATGTGTTAATCAGATCTCAATACACCCTCACATAAACTTGCATAAGCATCCGACTCACGAATCATGAAATATCAATCCCTGATTATGAGCGAATTTGTCTTAATTGTGACTTATTCGTGACTTCACGCTGAAAATTAATCAGAACTTTTTTCCAAGCTAACCAAAGCTTGAAAAAAAGTTCGAGCACGTTCTTTGTATTAAGATATATAAGTGAGCAAGATTTGAACAAAAACTGATCGGTCAGTCTTTTATAGTCTAATAATCATCGCGATGCCCCATAAGACAGCGTGTATAACCTCTAAAAATGTTTATGCTGATGGTTTAACTCAGGGGTAGCCAATGCTCGTGAAATTTTGACTGTGTCCAATTGACACGCACATACATCTCTCTGCCAAGTTTGATCAAAATCTGATCGGTGGATCTTCTACCGAGGTTACTCCCTTAAGCTATAAAGATGAAATCTTGAAGCCGAAATCCAACTTTCAATTTGTCAGATTTGATTTGATCTCAGTATTTATAGTTCGTGTGGACTGGTACACTGTAAAAAATTTGTTGAATTTTCAACCAACCTTTCAACCAGCTGGTTGAATATTCAACCAATTGGTTGAATTTTCAACCAGACTGGTTGAATTTTTCATTCAACCAACTAGTTGAATTTTCAACCAAGCAGTTATATTCCGTGATGGATGGATGGATGGTCGATGGAATACCCATTGACCATCTATCCATCATGCATGCGTCCATTACCCACTCATCATCCATCACTCCATCCATACATCCATCCGTCCACCCACCATCCATTTCTCGATCCATTTATCGACCTCATCTATCATCCATCCATCGACCATCGACCCATCATCCATTAGTCCACCCCTCCATCATCCTTATCTACCCATATGACCATCCATCATATTCTACTCCTCTCAGGTAGACAACCAGATATGCCGGAACCGCGCAGACAGATTGTGATAATCCACATTGGTTGAATATTCAACCAAACTGGTTGCATTTTCAACCAGACTGGTTGAATTTTTCATTTAACCAACTGGTTGAAGTGTTGATTCAACCAGTGGTTGAATAAAAAGTTTAACCAGTTGGTTGAAGTTTTTCGGAAAAATTTCTTACAGTGTAGCTTTCTCTATTGAGTCATGATGGAACATTTTGATTTTGAGAACTAAACAAACGAACTATGAGAATCATCCATTAGTCTACTTATACATCCAATCTTTCCAAAAGTTTTATCTTGAGAAATATAAATTTTGTTCGAGCTTTTGTGTAGAACTCCAATTAATTTCTGTAAAATCCAAACCACAGTACCATAGAAACAAAATTTTGATGCATGCAGTCTGTCGAACAAGTCATTGACTATATCCTTTTCATTTTATGGTCAAAAATTGCAATTGTATAAAATTTTTAGACAGAGCACTTTGTTTCATAGAATCTTCAAATTTATTCTAACTGATCCTGGAAAAAATCTGGACCCTAACATTCCATTCCCAATCGATTGATGAGAATCGGTACAATTGACAAATTCATCTCCTAAATCTTACGCAAGTGTAGCATACTCAAGACGAGAAAAATGCACGTATAAAAGAAATAGCAAAAAATTTTAACAAAAAATTCTCAATAATATGCATTTGAATAAGGTGAAAGAGTGAAGAAAGTGATTTTACCCTTCTCATAATTTTTCTGAATAAGTGATAGGTTGTGATTGACATCGGATGGATTGGCGGTGCTGTACAAGTTGGAGGATAGGTGCTCCTGAAGTAGTATCGTCTCATTTGTGAGCTTTCGAACCTGGTCGAGGAGTTCCTCATAACTGGTCATCGGGAGAGTCATCTCTCAACACGTATAGACTTGCTTGAGGTAAGCTCCGACCACCTACAATTTTCCCTGATTTTCTCCATTCGAACTGGACCTGAAACGTGTATAAGAATATTCTTATTTATTATTGAGTCGTCGTGGAAGAATCTAAGAATCTGGTGAGATGACAAGCATTTACTCATATGGCGAGAATAATGAAATTTTATTCCGAATATTCCTGACACTTTTGCTTTCTCTAAAGAGAAAGCTTTGTTTTCGACACAGCAAATTTTTGATCAATTTTTCCATTCAACCCAATATTTTCTTCAACATAATTCATCTTATCAAAAAAGTGCTTTAACCATCTTATTCCTCTCGCCAAAATCTAACGATTGTAAGTAACACTTTTCCCCTTAGAATCCTCAAAAACCCCCCAGTGACTCATCTCTCCCGCCCTTTGTCTGTGTCTGTGTGTGTGTGTGTATGTGTGTTGTTTTTTTTTTGCGCCACGCTTTCTCTTCTACACTCCGCTCTATCGATTTTTGCTTTTCTACAAGTTGTAGAGAATGTCTCAGAGATGAGACCAGTGATTTGCATGGTCTCCTCTCCAAATCGAATTTAATTTAAACGTTTTTTGAGGTAAAATCGCTGAAATTGTGTACTTTCATACTAAAATATCTCTTTCTAACTTTACCTTACCCCAATTTTGATTACCTAGGCTACGGTTTTTTTGGCTCAATCTATCTTTTGGTTAATACCGAAATTCCATTCAAACTCCATCAACGTGAATTTTTATAAAAAAACCAAAATTTCCAACAAAAACAGCAATTTGAGCATGTTTAGACCTATTCTATCAAAATTCTGTTTTAACCAAATTACTCGTTTTGTTAAAAAAACCTCACTTTGGGTAGCCCAAATCCCCATAACTATTTTCCTCAAAAAAATAACTCAAAATATACAAAAATATTTTTTTCAATATTCATACTTTCCTCATATCTCTCCTCTAAACTACTTCATTCAAATTTTACTCAACTAAGTTGATACTTTTTCATCGTTCTAAATCGATTGGTTGATACCGAATTTTCTCGAAATCCGTTTCAATACATTCAAAATCCGATTTATTCCCGAAAAATCCAAATTTTTTCAAAATACTCCCATTTAACCCAATATTTTCATCAACATAATTCATCTAATCAAAAAAGTGCTTTAACCATCTTATTCCTCTCGCCAAAATCTAACGATTGTAAGTAACACTTTTCCCCTTATAACCCTCAAAAACCCCCCAGTGACTCATCTCTCCGGCCCTTTGTCTGTGTCTGTGTGTGTGTATGTATGTTGTTTTTTTTTGCGCCACGCTTTCTCTTCTACACTCCACTTTATCGATTTTTGCTTTTCTACAAGTTGTAGAGAATCACTCAGAGATGAGACCAGTGATTTGTCTGGTCTCCTCTCCAAATCGAATCTGATTTAAACGTTTTTTGAGGTAAAATTGCTGAAATTGTGTACTTTCATACTAAAATATCTCTTCCTAACTTCACCTTACCCCAATTTTGATTACCTAGGCTATGGTTTTTTTGGCTCAATCTATATTTTGGTTAATACCGAAATTCCATTCAAACTCCATCAACGTAAATTTTGATAAAAAAACCAAAATTTCCAACAAAAACAGCAATTTGAGCATGTTTAGACCTATTGTATCGAAATTCTCTTTTAACCAAATTACACGTTTTGCTAAAAAAACCTCACTTTAGGTAGCCCAAATCCCGATAACTATTTTCCTCAAAAAAATATCTGAAAATATACAAAAATATTTTTTTCAATATTCATACTTTCCTCATATCTCTCCTCTAAATTACTTTATTCAAATTTTACTCAACTAAGTTGATACTTTTTCATCGTTCTAAATCGATTGGTTGATACCGAATTTTCTCAAAATCCGTTTTAATACATTCAAAATCCGTTTTACTCCCTAAAAATCCAAATTTTTTCAGAATACTCCATTTTTATAATCCTTACACCAACTATATTAAAATTTGCCCTCAACCATACTACATATATTCCATGGAAAACCCTAGTTTAGGTCATCTGAATTCCCCTAAAAGGCAATCTCCTTATAATAACTCAAAATATCAGAAGGAAATCGCATCTAAAATTCATTTTCCGCTATTACCCACCCCCTAAACTAATATATACACATTTTACTCAACTAAGTTTATACTTTTTCATCGTTCTAAATCGATTAGTTGATACCGAATTTCTCAAAATTCTTCTAAATACATTCAAAATCCAATTTATGCCCGAAAAATACAAATTTTTTTCAAAAAACTCCATTTTTATGATCTTTTCACCAACTATATCAAAATTTTCCCTCAACCAAACTACATATCTTCCATGAAAAACCCCAGTTTATTCCCCTAAAAGTGAATCTCGTAATAATAACCCAAAATATTAGAAGAAAATTGCAGCTAAAATTCATTTTATCCTCATATCTCCCTCTACAACTAATCTATCCACCTTTTAATGGACTAGAGAGATACTTTTCCCTCATTCTACATCGATTGGTTGGATCCAATCATTGGATTGTGAGTGTGATATGAAATGCAATTAAATTAGATTAAAAAATATAACTATTTTGTAGGAATCCCAATCATCATTTTGGAATTTGATCAGTTTTGCAAATTTCTCATTAGTTTCAGTGAACCTCTTAAACTATTTCGCCAAGAGAAAGCATTCTGCTAATCTCATTTAGCAGCGTATTATACAAAGTAAAGCTATTGTATGAATTAACCCATTCGCTTATAATTTCCCATATAATGGACGAGTTTTTCATCAATTTCCAATCAGCCGTGATTTCTTTTGGAACACGTCAGAAAAATCTGGAAAGAATTCCAAAAATTCTTATTGATATAAGAGATTAATCAAACTTCAGGCCAAATTCTTGATTGCAAGCAAGGAAAAATATGAAACCCCAAAATTGTTGAAATTTTTAGTTTAGCATTGTTTTGTCCCATTTTCATCAAGGAAACAGGTTCTGAACGTCAAAAGTACGTTTCTCAATGTCCCACGCTCGCCGAACGTAAGATTTCTGTACGAAAATGTTGTCACGTCCGCATCGACTGATATGTATGTTTTTCTACGAGGGGACTAGGTGGTCTAGTCAGAGTACGGGAAGATTCATGATTATCCACTCTCGCCCATTCAAGGAAAAATGTTTATAGATACAGAAAAACTTTGGCCACATTCACTAAGTAGTCTTAGAATACACCACGACATTAAAATCACGAGAAGACTGATTGATTTTCAGATAATTTAAGTCATCTGATGTGCTTACGCCGAAAAAAATCCACGAGAATTGCATAATAATCAGACGAGAAGAAAAAAACTCGTAGGAATGGTTCATCTTGAAAAATATTGCTACAGGAAAACGGGAAAAAGGCCATCCATCCATTATAAAACTGGTAATTTTCTGATTTAATAATGTATAAGTTTGACTTCCGCCATACTATTATGTCTTCATAAATATTTCATCGTAAGTTGAACGAAATGGCGGGAAAATTATTTTTAAAATTTCTGCGCAGCGAATACATGCATCGCAATGGGTTCGCGGAGGTCCACCAAACGCTGGCGCAAATAAAAGCACGCGGTGAAAGGATATTATTAGAACTGCAGCCTCTCTGACATTTATGGTCTTGAAGAGAAAATTTCGAAACTTGGGCCTGAACAATACACAAAATTCATAGTAATGATGTGTGTAATATGTCATGTGTAATTAGTACAAAAAGTCACGAGGGAAAACATCTAATTTTTATTTTTGCATTGAACCACTTATGTATACCATCTCTATGTATTGTTATAATTCAAGTTCATGTCAACGCCATCAGACTGAATCGGAAAATTGTATGAGTCATCTCTGAAATCATACCGGAATCATATAAATTTTACCATACGAGATTCGAATCAGGATTACAACATGGTGAGAGATCAAAATTAGAATCTAGTGATGAATTTCATCATGAAAACGCGAAAAGTAGATTTTACCCTCGTGTATCGATCCATGCTTTTTGATCAATTGTAGGGTACAAGTTGATGAGTTATGCGAAAAGTAGAGTTTTACTCTTAGTGTATCAAAATTATATTTATTACATAGAAAAAAAATACATTATATCTGTAAATTTACTAGTCCAAAAACCCAGGTATGAGATTTTCATTATTTTTCTGCTCGTGGAAGTCTAAAATTGAATCCTTGCTCAGAAAATTCATTTTTTCTTATGTCCATATATAGAATCTCTAAAATAACTCAATCAGCAGTACAATCTAAGGTCTGATTCCCCTGGAGACTCTGCTCGCAAGACGACATCTCATCGCAAAATCGCAAGTGCGCAGCGTGCACTTTGCCACACATACACATGCGTGGCTAAAAATAATACGACTCTGGAAGGAAGAGAGACTTGGACATGCGAAATTTGTGTGGTGCAGAAAAAGGCGAGAATAAGTATGTGTACGTACAAAACAAGAAAAAGGTTCCTATATACGCAAGGAGAGCAAAGTTTTAGCACGAAGAACTCAAACTCAGGAAGAGGAAGGCGAAATCGAACAATTCGCATACTAATATAGGCAAACCACACGTAAAAATTTGCGAATGCATACACACATGTACATATACGTGTGTTAGAGTAAGAAACGAAAAAGATCCGCATCGTTTTTTGCGTGAACTATTATGGGGGACAACCATATACGTGTTTTTCATTCCGAACGCGTACTTACTTATTTTCTGCGCATAAGCGAATATTGTGCGAATATGTATGTACATACATATGTGTGTATGTGTATATGTTTTGCCTAATACACAAAGAAGCTGCGTGGGTGACACTTTTTTTTCTCACTTTTTCTCCTTTTTCTTGGTTATTATGAGTCACTCGATTCTCTCATCTACCTCTCTGTATTCCGAGAAGGTGTACACGTTGCTATATTATATTAGGCGTATGGAGGCGCCTATGGCAAAAAGTTTTCGCACCCCGAAGTCACGCGTCGTCGCAAATTATTTTTTTCAATTTTTTTTTTCGGAGGAGGGGGGCTAAAGTGAGAGTCTGGTATAGACTGAAAATGGATGCAGGGGAATTAATTTTACTGGCGGCGCGGAAGGAGTCACTTTAATTGAGATGCCGATTTGGATATAGGTGCCTTCAGAAAATGATGGATTCGCGGGAGATCGCGCTGCATAGATTTTTCGCAAGATTCAAAGAGACTACACTCATTTCAGTTTATTACGCGAGAGCGTTCATTTCACTATCATTGAGATACTGAGGATTTCTGGGCTCATTTTGATAGAATGATAGTTCCCATAGAAGTATGAAAGATGAGTTATCCCGAGAGTTATCCAACAGTTTTTCGATTTTGTGCCGGTTTTTCAATGGAAGAACACTTGCCCAGATAATAACCCGTTTACCCATGTAATGCATACGATTCCATGAACATATATGATCATACGTAAAACCGTTTCAAACATTTTTTTTATTCCAGAAAGTTGTGATATACTGATTCAAACCTATTCTAACGTCAATATGTCACGATACTGATCATATACTACTGAAAAAAATCTTCCCAGGAGTCGGTCTCAAGTTTCAGAAAAGTGACATTTTTCACGAAACCTTTCTCTCCAATGCTTCAAAAGTTCAAAACCTGAGAATGACTCCGGGAAAGGTTTTTCTGAGTGATGTTTGATCAATACTGTGAAGTACTGATGTTACGCCAGCTGTAAGTTAGTACATCACGTCTTTCCGGGATAAAAATAACAAATTTTCAAACCGATTTTATACCTGATCATATATGAACATGGAATCCACGGGTTCCATGATCATGTATGTTCATGGAATCTTATGTTCTACATGAGTACCCACGCAAGCTCATCCATAGAAGCGCATTTCTGTCATTTTTATTGATTTTCTGGTGAAAATACGACAAAAAATATTGAATTAAAAATTTGAAATATTTTTGTTGTCACCTCTTCCTGACGTGATCTGGTGCATAATCGCTCGGCTTCTGATCTGATATATTTTTCCTTGGGAATTCAACTGAACTTTCAGATTTTTTCGATGCTCTGGGAATAACGCTTATAGCCTATTACAAATCGGCATTTTGTAATGAACAAAGAGCCCTTTATCGAAAAAAATAGTTACCAATGCAACAATATAAAACTTTGGCCAACACGAATCAATCACAGACAACCACAAAACAAAATTGATCATAGCCTCGTTCAACATTTCACAGCAGTAGGCTATAATTTTGAGGAAAAAAATTGTAAATGAGGCAAGAATTGTATCAAATGTCACGTTCTCTTTGTTCAAAATGCGAGAAAAAGAGAATTACCCCTTGCCGTCACGGTCTGCGGTTATTCAAGAGCATGGAGTCTGGTCTCATAACTTAATGGCCATCAGAGGAAAAAGTGAGAGTAGCCGGGATCCTGCGCTCAAATTGTGACAAAACAATGGAAACGCTTCATTTTGTTCAGTTCAGAAGCCTAGTACGGTAGTGTCCTTGACTGAAATGTCAACCGGTTCCGATTTTGCACGCGCCGTATAAGCGACAACCGTATAAAGAAGCTTACTCGTCGAGATTGCTGATCTACGATTACGCCAATTTTGATTTTTCCGTTGGTTTGAAGCTGGTGATCTCATTCTGATGTTTATCAAAATGAAGTGCAAGGTCAGTCATAAAGATGTGTCATATTCTTCCTATCAAAAAGTTGTCTGGAAGCTTTACATTTTGCCACTCAGAGTCGACGTTAGTTACGATAAATGTGCGTGATGGTATACAGTATCATAAATATCAATAAGATATATTCTAATTATGGAATGTAAAGTTGAGCATTGATGATCCGTTAGCTCGTGAATATCAGGATATTTGGAAATGAATGATTTATCAATGGTCTGTGACATTCTGTCTAAAGAAGTGGTGCAGGTTCTGGTAAACAGTGTTTTGACAAATTTAAAATTTGATTCGCGTCCGAAATGTTGAGAACTTCCTCACAAAAATATCTGCATTTTGAAACTTTCCTGAGATATCGACAAAATAAATATCCAAAACCTATCACCGGTCACGCAGTTGAATTCTATTTTCAACAATATTTTGCCAATGGAGTGATTTCTACCAGTATGATCAGTATGATATTTTAAATCATTTGAGCTCAAATAATAGCGGTTTTATGATTACAGGACTATTATTTCAATTTTCATCATTTTAACCATTCTACGAAATGAGTTAAATTGTCACTCTCTTGGCAAAGAGACTCAATTTGAGAATGCACACATTGCACGTGACGTAGAGGAATCGAAAGAAATTCTATACAATGCAGGCATGGTCTCGAACGAAATGCGTTTCCCTGTATCACAACTCTTGATGAAGATAATTTGACAAATTGTCCAAAGAGTCGAGTGGCAAGTATATTTTTCATTGAAAGCCACAGTCTAAAAAGCTAAATACACACATCTTTCCATTCACGCTATGAGGGTATTCACATGAAAGCGTGTTAAGCAATCTCGCTCCTTGCAGAAAAATTGTCGAGATATTCCTGAGTGTGATATTTAGCAGCTACCCTCGAAAGTGTTCTGCTTTTTTTCACAGGCATTACTCCTGTTCATCTGAAGAGTATGAAGTTCCATATCTGCAGAACGACCAATTCCGACACTGATGTCAAAAATTAAGATATATGTAACCTTTGAGGTACTTAATCTTTCGAGTCTCTTACACTTCATGCATGTCAATGGCACATAACTACAATTCCTCTTGGAAGTTGGAAATGTCAGGGGTTATTCTTGACCCGTTCAGTGCAGGATCTACTGTTTGGTTTCGAAGTGAATTTTAATTGATATAAATGGTAGGAAATCGTATAAGTAGGATGCTGAGAGGCTTTTTGGACTTTTTTCATTTCTTAAAAATGAATCATTTAGATTCATTTGCACTCTTTAACATGTTCCATGCAAAAGCTGCCACAGAATACATGAAGATAAACGTTTCTGCTCCGCATAGGTACTAAACATCTCAGGTCAGGATGTGAACGGTTCGATAGGTTTTGGATGGGGAAAAAAATACAGATTGAGAAATCATGCTAGAAGTATATATGAGGAATGATATACAATATTTTCATAAAGAACCGGACCCCCTTCCCCAATCTTCCCGACGTCTAGTGAAGAAGTGTTGAACGCAAACGTTGTTGAATATCAAGTTAGGTTCGTTAATCCCTTCCAATCCCCCCAATTTGCCCTATTGAGGCCATCTTTGAACCTTTACATGGAACCCCTAGATTCTGTAAGAGTGGAGAATTCTACTTTCAGATAGGTTTTTATGACATCTGTCAAAGTGACCTCTAGGGGTCAATGAAGTGTCACAAGGATCTACAAAACGCGCACCCCCCCCCCCATATCTTGCAAGGGTGTCTTCTAATGAAAAAGTGTTGTATACAAAAGTTGTTGGATGTTGAGCAAAGGCTCAGACAAACCCACCCGGATACCCCCCGAATCCCTCAATCTGCGCAGTTGGAGGCCAATTGTGCAGATTTTTGAATAGAAATTTCCATACTTCATCTCAGACGTAGAATTTGCTCCTCTCTTAGAATCTGGGGTAATTTTGGGGGTTTCTATTTAAATATTAAAATTGGCTTCAATGGGGCAAATGGGGGAAGGGTCGATGTGGGAAAGGGCTCATCTGAACCCTTATTTAATTGATATCTTGCAACAACTTTTGCATCAACACTTTTTCACTACACGTCATCCTTGGAAGATATTGGGGCACGGTGGTCCCGTATTTCGTAGGTTTTTGTGACCCTAACATGACCCCATTAACCCCTTGAGGTCTACTCGACTAATGTCATAAAAATCAATTAGAACGTAGAATTTTCCATTCTTCCGAAATCTGAGATGTAAAGTGGGTGCTTCCATTTGAAATGTCATAGTTTGCCTCAATGGAGCAAATAGGGGGTATAGGGTGGGGGATCTCATTTGAACTCTCATTGGATGTGCAACAACTTTTATATTCAACACTTTTTCACTTTGAAAGTTGCTATTGTGGCAGAACTCACAGTATCGAAATGCAATGCAATGTAGCACGAAACCATCCAACGTGAATCGTACGTATCTCAAACCGAGAGAGCGGATAAAAATACGGAAGATCAAGATGCAGCTATTCTCAGCATGTAAAAGGCAACATGTGAAAAGGAAAGGGTGGCAAGTATTCATGCCTCTCGATTCTATTCTAGACAGCCAAAAATGACGAATTGGGTTACCAGAAGCTTCAGCATGTCTATATCTAATCGCTAAAAATCAACTCAAGTTCCATCAGACTTCGACGATGCCAACCCAAGAGTCTCATTCTCATCTCTATTATTCAGAATCAACCAAAGGGCGATAACCAAGTTTGTATACATGAACCTTCTATGAGCAAAGGTTTCAGAGAAAGAGGACTCACTCGATGCGGTTGGCGGTGACAAAGACCATCAAAAGCCTGTACAGAATATGTTCTCAACAAGCGAGGAACAATAAGCCACCCGCACTGTTCATTTTTTCATTATATTCAACTTTCTTGAATACACCTTCTAAACACAAGACTGTGGGGTATTTTATGCGTTATGTACATGGTATATAGTTTAGACAAAAGTCGAAACTCAAGTCGGAAGCAGACGAGGAAAAGCATCTACATATAGCTTTATATTATAAAGTTTGAAAGGAAGAACCTGATACACGTGTTCCTAAACCGTCTTAGTACCGCTACAATTTTCTTCGTGTAAGCATGGAGTTCGTACAGCATCTCATTTCATTTTGTATTATGTGTCCCCGTAATTTTCAAGATCCCCTTTCACTCGGGGAAATTTTTTCTGAGTTTTATACGAATACTCATGTGAGTGGTAGTACATTTTGCTTAATAAGAATATAATGGTAGGTGAGTGTGGAGAAGATGAAAATTTGTGGTTTGTGGATGCATTTGGGAAGGCTTTTTCTGCTCGAAAGAGGTTTCTGAGCTCTGATGCACAGCAAAAGTAGAGGCAGAACAAAATTAACCCGCGGCCCACTTTTCGTTCACTTCTTATTCAAATCTCTTGGGTACTACTCTTATATTTCAACGTCGTCGTCCCCTCGTTTTGCAAAGTCTCGATCTTTCTTCTGCTTTTGAGACTTGTGTATCTTTCCCAATTTGGTATCTATTTTTGATCACCTTTTCGATGCCCGATTGCTTCTTTGCAGATGGTTTTGGCAATTTTTTTTCTAGTAGGTACAAGGTTTGTGCATGTTGAGAGTTGGTGAAATCGGATTGTTTCGATTTATCGTCAATAACCAAAGGCTTAAAGTAGAAAAAAAATTGAAAAAATTTTGTTCTGAAATTTATGGAAGTACATTGAGACAATTGGCTCTTGTGTTCTTCTGGTACAATTTCTTCACAGTTCCAAATTACAAGTGAACAAATACCCCGTCAATCAGTGAAAGTCATTAGAGCTTTGCTGTAAGTTCTCTTAAATGAATTTTTATTAGCAAGTATTCCTTAGGATGATGGAATTTTCACTTTTCAGGAATTTTTGTTTCAGATGGCATTAGTGAAAATATGCATCTGAAGATTCAGTTTTTTTCATTTTGACTTGACATTTTGACGAAAAATCCAGTTTACTATGATTTTCCGTAATATCCAAAATCAAATGAAAAACCAGCGTAATCTGAAGCTTCTTGTTCAATTAACCTCAGACTTTTCAGGACAAAACTACTTTGGCCTGCAAAAAAATTCTTTGTTATGGTTGAAAAATATTGTTTGCATCTAACTAGAGTAAAATACCCGAATCGAGAGTCTGCGCCAATTTCACGATAGTCAGCGAGTTGAACGAAACTTTAAACACAGTTACGGTGAAATTGTGGTTTTCAATCTAAGTTTTCTCAGATTTTCCCGCCAATCCATTTCAAAGTTATCGACAATTTATCATCACCCTCGAATCTCCATATTTACAAAAATCTATGCTAAAAAAGCCAATATAGCTGGTCTTCCGGCGACGGTAGAATCCGCTGAATGATAAAAATCATCAAATTCTACTTTCATATCTATCCTGTAAAATTTATACGAGATGATCTGACGCAGCGGAATTATGAGAGATTTCACACTTCTAGACAGATCTATAAATGATTGAGAGGCATGCCAACGTCATGATTCTGATCTATGACACGAATTCGAGGAAAGAACGTGTCAACGTTAAACTGGTTCTCAGCTCAGAATGAAAAATAGACTTTGAGAAAGACATGTATCAATCGACAACCTAGGAGAAATTATGTCTTTTCCGTGGGACGTTTTAATCTGTATTTTATTGATTCGTCTCTCCATCCACATACCTACCTCTCAGAATGATCTAACCACTGTCTTCTAAGCCTACATACTCATAGAAAATTGTCTATCCTCATTTACCAAGTTCATTAACACTTCAAAGCCTGAATCCGAGTTAAAATTACATTCAACCAAAACCTGGTCATCCAATACATCCCTACCCCAGAAAATCCGATACTATTTTCAATACGGTGCAATTTTCAGAAGCGCTCACGCGTGCAGCATCAAAACGAGATCGCTTTCTCAAGCAAAATATTTCTCTTTCTCGAGCTCTTTCTATACTTACTTTCCGTTTCATTCATCCATTCATGCATACACAAATACGATTTCATGGATTTATATTCGTCGATAACCTCGCTGACATACGAATACGAATATATCATCATTGAAGCATTGAAATGATACTCTCAAAAGAAAACACAATCTGTTTACTCAGCTCATTTTCAAGATAAATCAATGTAAAATCTGAATAAAAAACTAAATCTATTATCGTACCATTATTAGATACCATCATTTCTTCTCAAATTCTTTACATTTGAATTTCAAGTATGGAATGTGGCTTTTAACCCATTTGCTCAAGCATGTTGATTAACGTGTTTGATAATGCATCTTGAAATTTACATTTTATTCCATCAGTCGATAAGTCTATGTGTAGGAAAGCTCTTCAATTGAGTTGGATCTTGAGATTAACATTTTATTGATACTCTAGAGTATGTGCGGCTATATATAATAGAGTCTGAGTGCATAGGCATTACCGAGAAAGTAGCGTGCTTGCGGACCACAATAGAATAGAAACAGCTCGCCATGAACGTTCGTTTAGATGAAAGTTTCAGAGTTTGGTTTTAATCGACAATTTAGAGTTTTCGAGGCTCGCCGAACGGGATAAGTGAGTTGGTATATATTGAAAATTCCTCGTTGATTATGTCTAATTTCTACTTTCGGTAATGTGATTCTGATTAGAATTGAATTTAAGTAAATTATTAAATTAGTTATTTGTAATTTTCTATATCATATGAAGTATGATTGAAGTTCACTTTATTGTAAAATATTAATTCGTTGACCCCACTAGGGGTCACCTGGACCCCAGACCATTTTCAACATTCAAACGTTTGGAGGCATGCCTGTGGCGCGTTCAGCCATCAAATAGAATGTGCCAATCCGTTCGTTAAAAAGTGAGCAACAATTGTCTGTGTGGGGTCTTACTGACCCCATGGCAGGATATAATTTCGATGACCAGAAAATGGCTCATTTGTAGACATGAAAATGTCAATTTTATGCCCATTAATGTATTACATTGGGAAAATTTTTTATCGAGGATTTTTGACGTTGAAGAAAAAAAAAATTCCATATCATTCTGCCGGATGCAAAATATCGATCAATGAGCACGCCAAAATGACATAAATGGCATTGAAAAGCGACAGTTTCAAACCAAAACGAGTGAAAGAGTTGCGCGAGCATCGACTGACAAGCGAACGCGCGCGCGAGTTGGAAGTGATTTGTGACTCTGCAAAGAATAGACGATTCACCGTCGATAAAATATACTGTACATCGGCACGTGATCTTACGTATTATACCAATACCTACACTATATTTTTGTAATATATGAATGCAAGTGTATGGTACATCTTTACAGGAAATGATGTACGCGCATGTAGCATGACTCTCAAGAAAATGTATAAAATCGCTCGTCAATCTATCTACTTTGACGTTTTACTCTTGAATTTCGTTGAATTTTTTTTATTCAACTTATCTGGTAAGTAGATTTTTTTCGTGCTTTAATTGACCCAGATATAATGCATTTAACGGTACGGTATATACATGTAGACTTCCTTTTGCGTACACTTGAGATTAACGTCATATCTGCCAGACCAGGCGAGACTTTGAAAAAATCGCGTGAGAGTTATTACTTGCTTTGATGGCGATTTATTCAATGATTCATCCGTTGCTCAAGGTGATGATGAGATATTTTGAAAGACGTGTCTGAGAGATACTTGAGTGAGGAAAAAGTGAGAAATGAGGATCAACTTTTATGTGAAAGGCTTGATAAGAGTTGAGAAAACGAGTTAAGTGATCCTGGGTTTGATAAAAAAAAATTGGAGTAACGTTGAGCTTGGTAGTGTCGCAGTTTGTTGACCTAAATGATTTTGATTTGTAGGAACATGATGTTTTTAGAATGTTTTGCGTGAAATAAGTTGTGAAAATTCTGACAAATCTGAAACAGATGTTCTTTACATTCAAATGATACAAAAATAAATGACTATCCATGAAAAATTTGCGTATCTTATCAAAATTCCTCCAATATTGTGCTAAAAAGTATTCTTTGATGCCAAGTGAATAGGGGTACATAATTACTTTCACAAAATATGCTCTATATTTTGATAAAATAATAATTCACCCAAAAGTACATAGATATAGATTTTTTGACACACTGTGAAAGTATCTTTTTCGCACTGATTCTCCACTTCCTGTCACACTTTGTCAAAAAATACAGTTTGATACTCGGTAGAGAAACTTATTCTTCGCGTCCTCGTAATGATTCCGACCCTCGCCTACGGTTCATGTTGGAAACTCATCACTCGTGCGCGAAAATAGTAGATTTCGACACAAGGGCGGGGGTGTCGATTTCCGTGTCCCGAGTAATGTTTTTCCGGCCCGAACCTTGGCGAGGATCGGAATCATCGCTCGGAAGCGGAAACCACCCCGCCCGAGTGTCGAATACTATTTTTTCATCGTCGGCGTGGGAAAGAAACTCAAAAAAAAATTGAAAAAAAAATTTTTTTAAAACACGCTTTTATTACACAAGTTGGATCAGAAAAAAAACGACTCAAAAGAAAAAAAATAATTTTCCCTACCTTTCATGCCCATCTTCTGTTGGGGAAAATCTCATTGTATTCCACTACATACCCTGGGAGTTTTCATTTCAATGTGAAACTTATCCCAAAAAAGCTTGAGGTGCTTCTGTAGAAACTATTCAATTTTCAATTCTGTAGGTGCCAACGATAATATATATTCCATCAGAAATAGATATTGGAGATTTCCTGAGGCTCATTAATGAATCTCGATCTTTAGATAAAGCACCTCACGCTTTTATGGGATAAATTTCACATTGAAATGAAAACTCCCAGGGTATGTAGTGGAATACAATGAGATTTTCCCCAACAGAAGATGGGCATGAAAGGTAGGGAAAATTATTTTTTCCTTTTGAGTCGTTTTTTTCTGATCCAACTTGTGTAATAAAAGCGTGTTTTAAAAATTTTTTTTTTCAATTTTTATTTCTTCTTTTTTAGTCATAAGTTATTCCTACTAAAATTCCTAAGTATGGGATCAGACTGAATTTGAATTTCAAGTTTATTTCTCAGAGCTATTCTGAATAGTTTTTCTGAATAGAAGTTTCTGAAACTTTCATTCAAAGTCAACACCGAATAAGTATTATCACTCAAGCGGTTACCCATGGATCATGCCCGACAAAACACTTGGATAATTTCTGAAGTATTCTAACATCGAATCGGTGCATAATGTACTACTACACACCCTTGTATCGAAATGTACTATTCTCTTCCATTAAAATTTTTTATATCAAAAAATGTATTTGATTATATATAAAAAACACCACAATAATCACCATTTTCTGACTCAACAGTGGAAATATTTCTTTAATACCAAATTTTCATGAAACAATTGAAAATTATATTTAAGTCAATCAGCAGAGGGTTTTTATCATTTTTACCAGATACAAAAGACCGGCCAGGTCTGGATTTTCATTTGCAGGTTCTGACTGTCACATCATCTACTAAAAATAGGAGTCATTGACCCTCTCAACACGTGGCCATTATAAAATATTCCAATTAACGGAAACAGAATATCAGACTGTGCAATTTTAAGATTCTCTTTCATTCAAAATCTTTCATTATTAGTATAACTGCAATAATAAATTCAGAAATCATTCTAAAAGATAAATTCCACAAGGGCCCGCAAGTGGATGAAAAATAATTCAAAATTCAACGATAACGATCTGAGCACTCAAAAAACGTATTCTGACCCGTTCACATCCCATTAAACCCATTATACTTCTGCCCTGTAATCTCATAACCATGCTCGAATCAAGCCCTACAAGGTCATCCTTCTCGATTTAGACGAATCCAGAGCCCTCCACACTACTATTTAAGTACTGGATCTCAGTCTTGTGGATGCATCATCGCTCGACAAAAAAGGCCATCCGGACTATCTTACAAGCCTGATGGCAAAATTTCGCTACCAAAAAAGGCCCTACACACAATATACATCCTTGATGCCAAAAACAGCGCACGTCCGCTAGTTCCTGGCTATGATACTCTCATCTGCATCCGAAGCCATGCATGGGAGATGGTTTGTACAGCATCAGCTGCGCATCCGGCCCTGATTTAAATTATCTTTCAAGCATGCATCCCACCTTTTCCTCCTGAGTATATCCTAATAAAGGTACACAAGTGCGGACATAAGGCATGATATGAGAATGAGATTGCACATAGAAAGATTAGGGTATTATTGAAATGCGTGTACTTATTCGAGGTGGAGTGCGTGCACTTGGTTGAATGTGTTATATTATGGTCAGAGAGTCCCGCTTCCGTAACTTGCTTTCGTGCATGCGTGCATATGAGCATATGATTTTTAGTAGCGGCACGTGCTGGAGCAACGGTTTTACACTTTAAATTATAGGTATATTTTCTATATGAGTGATAACATCGAAAAATTGATTTTCTGAGCTTCAAATTTGTGTGTGAGCTTTAGAAAGGTTCTTGCTACCTTTTTATTTTGTACGAAACCGCTCACTTTGGATTCCATTTTCCAGTTCCGGAAAAATTTTAGATTACAAAAAAAGTTATAATGACTAGTTGGAGAATGACGAAAAATGACAAAATCACAAAATTGGAAGTTTTCGATTATTTCCTTTTTTCTACAAAGCTTATAGAGACCTCATTGTTGTCGGAATACAATTCTGGCATTGTCGCAGATTTTTGAGAAATTTTTTAATTTTTTATGATATATCGGCGTAAGGTTATCACAAATATTGATTTTTGGGAAAGTCTGCATATGTTGACATCTTTCTGTGAGAGTCTTAACTCGTCAAAAATGACCGATATATGAAAATTATCAATCCTAATTCTTTTACCGCTTATTAGTTCCACATTAATTTGAGTGAAATAGTATTTCCATATTAAGCTAGCCTCTGGGTTTTGAGACCACAAAAATTTAAGATTTGCCCAACTCCGAGAACCTTCTATGGATCTATATGAAATTTCGGCCCAATGTTGATTCAAAATATGAAGAGTTTTGATCGTTGGAATCACTTTCTGAGCCACTGACTTATCTTTTTTCACGATGAACTCTATCCACGTCGGCAAAGCCAAACTTTTATTTGAAATCTCCCTCAGGTTTTACACTGGGTGTGCTTCATATAAATCTCTGTTCCACAGATTTTTGATCCAAGGACTGAAAAGAATGGTACTATTCGAATCAATATTCTCATTTACCATCAAAAATTCCCAGGAATGCATAATTTTTCGCTTCCAACTTACTCAGGGTTGATTTTGATCCAAAAAAATTATTTTTGAGTGGAATCACCCATATGTAAAATCATGTATCTGTATATTCGAATATATGCTACGTGATTTGCTAGTTCTCTGCGTATACTTACAAGTTGAGTATATCTCTGTACTGCAATTATTTGCACGCGCGCGATCAGCTGATGAGCTCTATATGTACAGTAATATACATGTATATATTGTGATGATTCCAAGTGGTATATGAACGAATACGAATACGAGTGTATCTTCTGGAGGGATTGACCGTGTATAAACAATTGGTCGATGTGGATTGCTATAGCTGAGTACAACGATTGTATTTGCAATGGTCAAGCTTTACAAACGATGCATTTCTTTCTCAAGCTCGTGGAATATGATCAGAAGCCTTGGGATAGCTGTAAATGCACCGGCGCGGCGCCGCAATCATAATCACTCTTGGCCAGCTCAGAGCGGCGCTGTACTATGAGTACTTTCTGCAAATTTTGCAGAATTTATTTGTTTTATTGATGCATTACGTGCTTCTGAGATAAATTTTTTTTTTTCGAGAATGTCTGTGTGGTTTGCTGCTATGTCACTTTGTGAAATTTAAAGTCATAAGTGAAAACAGTTCATATAAAAATAATAAATGAAAACTGGTAGAAATTGTGTGAGTTTTGTGAATGGGTAGGATAAAAATCATATTCTCGTTCGACTGTGATTTCATCGATAAGGTATTCAGCATGCAATGACTTTTTCTGCAAGTTTGATGAGCGATGTGATGGTGGGTAAACGTTTCAAAGTTCGTGATCTTGACATCTGAATAATTTTACCACGGAAAAAATAAAAAATGAACAAAAATGGCACACCCGTCGAATTTTAAAATGCCTAATTCAATCAAAGTATAGAGTTTTATTTGCAAATCGCGCAGAAATGGAATGGAATTTTGAATTTTTACGTGATACATTATATTGACTTTTACCGAAGATTTGTTGAAGTGAATTGCAGTAAGTAAAGCATTTAGCATGAAAATAGTATCTCGAGTTGTAATAGTGATACGGTAACGAGTCGGACAGTTGTTGATTTGTAAAGGCTATCGAGACAAACAAACTGGTGCGGGAAATCATCGTTTTCCTCACAAGCATTGACTTCAAATAAGTTAATGTAGTAAATTACTGAATAATAACAATCTTGTAATGGCTTTATAACCAAGTCCATCATAGAATATAATAATGACACATTAGTATTTATTTATTTCTTTTTTTACTGTTTTACATAATTTTCCGTCAACTTTTCCTGCAACATCATGAACAAGGAACTGAAAACACCTGAAATTGTGCAGCAGTCTTCGGGGTAAAATCTTCCCCGTGTCAAACACAGCCTATATATAGGAGAAGAAGAAGACCAATGTTGTGATTTTTGCGTATCATCGCAACGACGAAGCGAGCCTCTCTGCCCTTCTCGTATTTTTCGAGATATCTCGATCGGAATATTAAGGAAGTCAAAGGTCTATCAGATTCTTCTTAAACGAGACAAGTTCATATCATCAAAAGTAATAAAATTTCGAGCGATACGATGACAGTCGATTTGGAACTCGATAAATCTAATTTTTTTCGGTAATAAACACTAGAATATAGAAATAAGTAAGAATCAAGTCGTATACAGCATACGACCGCGTGATATAAGCAAAATATGCACTGTATCGCGTGTGAGGGGTTGCAAAAATTACACACATATAGCATGTACAATAGTCGATAAAAGCAAACTGTTCTATAGCTACTCTACTCATTCAATAACATGCCTGTCTTAACTTATATTTCATATACATTGATGAAAATTCATTATAAATCACGCATGGTGGCAAAGGCAGCAAAATATTCAAGATAAATCGATAAACAGCAATAAACTTTCATATTTCGACACATTCATATCGTACTCAAACTTCAGCTACTGCAATAGAAATAGTATGTATGTTCGCACGTTTTCCCATGACTTTCGCAAAATTTCTGATCTATATATAACTCTGTAAGTATGTACGTGTGTACGTATCATCGTCGTAGTCGTCGTGAAGTTCCACTACGCGTTTTCTCCTTAGTTTCATTTCGAAATCGGCTATACGATCTTATTTCACGTATGGACCCATAGTTAAGTTGAGTCTAGATTTGCACTTCTGCAGAGTAAGCATCTTTTGAAAAAAGTCTTTGTAAGAGATAAGAGACAGTGAGACAGCTGACTATTAAATATACCCGGCTAAGCAGTTTCTGTTATCGTAATTCTGAGTTTAAATTGATGAGGTATACGAGAAATGGAGGCATGAACCTATTTATTAGATGAGTTTCTATCGTAGTAGTGAACAGAAATTTGCCTATTAGTATGATGAATTACTTCTTATTCTTCTTCTTTTGAGATATGATAGATAGAATCCTTGCAAGATCATTACTATACAGTAATTTTTATTGCTCTATTGAAGTATAATTTTGTATGAGTATAAGAGCGGGCTTACCAAAAAATCTAATTGCGGAAGCCGCCTAGAGTAAGCGGCTGCCGGTAGCTATTAGACATTCTGAGAATTAGAATCACCAGCAAGATTTTTTTGAATTACAGCTTCTACAGCAACAGCTTCCCACAAGAGATCTTATTTTTGTTCACAAAACACCACTTGTATTCGATGAATACCCATCCAAGAAAGCTCACTAAATAACTTGTACTTCGCACAAATTGCACGTATTTTCGTCATGCAAAAACTACACAAAAAATTCACACTCCCGAACAATTTCACAGTGAAAAAAGAAAGAATCTAAAAAATTTTCTCTTGTCTGACCAGTTCCGACTGTATCTACTGATTCTACTGCTAAACGTGGTTTGCATGGAGATGCGACGCGGCTCGCGTCTCGCCGCGGACTATGACTCGATACTATTACCGTAGCGTATTCTACCGGCGGGCGAGGGCCAACAACATCACACAGCGTACGCCGGTTCTTCCCCCCCCCCCTTCCTTCCTCTTGATATCTCGATATAATAATATATCTATATATCTCGGGAATATCCCCCAACAGAGAGAGTCCAAACTTCATCTCAACGCGAGAGCTTCTCTCACTCTCTGGAAAACGAGATATGGGTGATTCCGCCAAAAGTGTTAACCCGTTGACTTTAGAAGTGACTTCCGGTACTCGCAAACCCTTTCAGGTGGTGAAAACATTAACTTCTAGTGTCAAAACCTTAAACAATGGCAAAATTAGAAAGTCGAAAATTTTTTCGATTTTCATTATTTCTTTCAAAAGTGGTCGACAATTGAGACCTGATTCTTGTGCCAACATGTTTCAACAATCTCCCAGAGATTTCCTTTTTCTTTGCAGATTTTTCCAATGTTTCTATCAAGCGTTACCACAAAATATCGAAAAAAAAATATCGAAAAAAGCGCTTGTCCAGTATACTGGACATCAACAGGCGATGGGTTGTTTCGGGGTCAATTCTGTCTCTTTGGCACATTTTCTACTCTTTTAATTATTCGATTCCCATATATTTATTACCAGATCACCTCGGAATCGAAATGATGAGTATGGCGGGTGGGATATCGCCTGTACAAATGATCTTGAGCCGAACAGAGCACCTAATCATCCATGCGAACGACGCTATAGATCAATATTAAGTTTTCTCGAGTGTGATGAAATGAGGCAGTTTTTGCGCGTCACGGAGTGTGAAATTTCGACACCTTCAAACCCATTTCACTCAGCTCGTATTCATTAATTCGGATCGACTCCGCCGAATATACACCTCTTAGTGTCACCAAGATATTTAGGAAAAATGCAGTATTGAGGCAACGAAGCCTTTGAGACGCTTAAATTTATGTATGATGGATGTGACATCTTTTTACCTTTCGAAAAAAACCAGTAGATCTTTGCTCCGTTTGCCAAATTCCTCCAAATTAACGGTCGCGCCGCACTGGGAACTTTTAATCGAATCGAAATGGAACGAGATTGCACTCGGAAGCAAGTCTTCTCATAAAAAAGCTCGAGAGGGTGTTTAGGGTGAAGGTTACGGAATGTGACATAGTTTTCTAGGACAAAATATTCGCGTGAGTTACACCATGAAAAACTCGAGGGGGAACTCGCGGTAGATCTTGAAATTACTCCTTCAGATAAAAGTTTTCGAATGGTGTGTTGCGGAATTGCATCATCTTGCGTTACATATTAGAATCATGAGCTTGAAGCAGCGGTTCTAGAAAAAAGGACAAGCAAAAAAGCCTGATTTTTGGTGTGAATCGAAGCTTTAGAGGGTGCAAAAGAGCAAGTACAGTCACTCAAAATTATTCTCATAGATTCGAAATGATGGTGTCTGATGCATCAAATTTTTAGATTGGACATATCTTACACCGTTTGAGAATGGCAGCTCAGGACATCAAAGTTGACTGTTGTCGCGGAATTGCTCATATAGCTATGGGTATAGCCATTAGCTCTCCCTTTTCGCCAGATATAGATCGGCGCCATAGAGACCTGATCTCCTGTTTCTGTATTTGTGTGAGTGTAGTACCTACACGCGCGTGATGGGTGCCCTTACTCTCGCTCTCTTTCGATCCGCCACCCACAACCACCATCCCTATACATATATCGAGATCGTATATAGGAGTAGTTCCGCGGAGATCTTGATATTTGGGGGTCAAAAGTGTACAAACCACAAAAATTACTCTCAAAAGTTGAAACACGTATTTTTCAACTTTTTAAGGCATTACAGAGTATGAAATAACATGTTCATTGCAAAGGCAGTTTTTCGTTATTTTTGATTGGTTAAAATCCTCGCCTCCACGTTTCCGAATAGTACAAATAGATACGGTGATATACTTTTTTCTGACTGACAAATATGAAAGATCTTGACAGAGTCAGCCGTCAAGATTAATTGTTGTTGAGGATATTATTCGAGCATATACAAGGTTTTTCAAAAGTAGTGTATCTCCCCGCACGGGGTGAAAGTATTTTGGATTTCAGATCGGGTGCTTTTTTTCTTTTCTTTCTCTCTCTTTTTCTATTGATTCATTTTCCTTTCTTCCCCTCAATGGTAGACGGGTTTTGTTGAGATTAGGATTTTCTAAGGAAGAGCTCCCGAGCAAAATCCGACGGAGAATCACTAACCTAGTACTAATGCAGTACCAGTCCAAGGTTCGTGCGGCAGTTCCACGACAGTTCTACAGGATTTTAGCGGAGGTGCAACAGTACTAGCGCGGTGGTACCAGTTCAAGACTGATACAGCAGTCCCCCGACACCTATCCGGAATTCGAACTGTACCTCAATGGGATAAGCACAGCAGTGCCAGTTCACGACTGATATGGGAGCTCCGCAACACTTCGGAACTTCGATAATCGATAGTACCGCAACATTACCGTCTCGAACTGGTACTAAGACGCTAGTACTGTCACGGTACCATCCAAGTTTCGAAAGAGTTTCGCGAAGGTCTCGTATAAGTCTCGAACTGATACTGCTGCACTGGTACTGTTGTGGTACCATCCAAGTATCGAATAAGTGTCACGGAGCTTCCGTACCAGTCTCGAACTGGTACAGACGCGCTAATCCTGTTGCGGTACCATCCAAGTTCCGGAAAAGTGTCGTGAAGCTTCCGTATCAGTCTCAAACTGGTATTGCTGGATTAGAGCTATTGTAATACCACCCGAGTCTCGAAAAGTGTCGTGAAGCTCTTGTATAAGTCTCAAACTGGTACTATACGGCGCTAGTACTGTTGCGGTACCATTCAAGTTCCCAAGAAGTGTCGCGGAGCTTTTGCGGAGCTCTCGTATCAGTCTTGATCTGGTACTGCTGCATTAGTACTATTAGGTTGTAATGGTCCGAAGCTCTAGTGCGGTGGCGCCACGGTCTGTAACGTGAGTTTACGCACACACTCTCTTGTCCGTGAGCTCACCGATAATTTTGGGGCACGACCATGTGTGAGTGAGACTCACACATGTTTGCGTCTGCTTGGCGTCCGTGAGCTCACAGACGAGAGAGTGTGTGCGTAAACTCACGTTACAGACCGTGGCGCCACCGCACTAGAGCTTCGGACCATTACAACCTAATTGCGGTACCATCCAAGTTCTGAAAACGTGTCGTGCAGCTCCCGGATCAGTCTCGAACTGGTACTGCCAAGCTGGTACTATTCAAATACCATCGAAATTCCAAAAAAGTGTCGTGATGGTTCCGTATTAGCTTCGAACTGGTGCTGCTGCGCTGGTACCATTGTAGTACCTTCCAAGTTCCGAAAAAGTTTCGCGAAGGTTTCGTATCAGTCTCGAACTGGTATTGCCACGTCAGTACTATTTCGGTACCATTCAAATCCCAAAAAAGTGTCACGAAGCTCCGGTATCAGTCTAGAATTGGTACTATGGCGCTAGTACTTTTGCGGGACCGTTCAAGTTCCGAAAAAGTGTCGCGAAGGGTTCCATATCAATCTCGAACTGGTACTGCATTACTCTTAGGGTTGGTGGTTTTCAATTGTGTTCTGGAGGAAATGCTTTCCTCCAAAGAATTCGGATCTCAACCTAATCCAATCACCATTGAGAGGAAGATAGAAAGAAAGAAAAAATCGTCTGATCTGACATTCGAAGTACTTCCACCCTATGCGGGAAAATACACTACATTTGAAACACCCTGTATGAGTCGGTAGAAATTGAATTGCGATAGATTGTGGGCCCCGTTGATTGGGCCCGTCACTGTGAACGTGTTAGCTCACGCCCGACTATAAAAGTTTTCCTTCATCGTTACCTTGAGTGAAGATGACACTGATAACGCGCCAGCATAACGCACGGAACCTGACATTTACCACTAAAATTAATCTGACGTCGGAACACTTGAACTTCAATCTTGAGATTCTCAGATTTTATTTGACCACCAGATACTTTGAAAAAGCCTAATCTCGCGTTTGAGCGTCACATTAGTATCACGCGGACCTGCTCTAAAAATTTAGCAAAACTAGATTTTCGCGAAAAGTACTCTCCAAAAATGTTTCGACTCTTTCGAGCAGAAATAGTTGCGCCTAACGATGAACTATGAAAAAAATTGCGTGGAAAGAATGGGAACAGGACTAATTCACTTTGAAAGAGGAAAACTGAGTGTGAGTAAAATTTTAGGTGCAATTGTGCAACCAAATAAACCTGCTCAGCGTGTACACAAAAAATTAATGCCTAGGATGACACTTTCTTGACATTTTTTTGGGGCTCATTATTCAGGACGAAAAAGCCTTCAAAAAATCTCCAGGGCAAATATTTGACGTAAAATTGTCTGAAATTTTGAAATATGTGATGGGTACGTCCCTGAAGAGCTACATTGAAGTTTTTGCAACAATATACGATTTTTTCCATTTCAAATCGTGCTTGAACGGCATGTTGACCCCTAAAATCGATAGATATGACTCTGGAAGCTCAAAAAACCGCATTAGGTCCTGAACTACAAAATCTATGGGTCAGAAAAATTTTAAAGGCCGTACTGGGTCCAAGATATCGACCGAAACGAAAAAAGTATTGAAGTCACCTGAACACCTCTCAACCTTTACGATCCCAATTTTGAGCATCAAATAGCTTGTGAAAGAATCTCATACGACATGTTTTCGACGTAAAATTGTCTGTTTTTGTTCAGATCTCGTGATCAGAATTGGGATAGGTTGAAGTTTGAAGCGAGAAAATGCGCATTTTTATCAAATTATACCCTTTTTCAATGAAAACATCATCTCAAATCCAATTCTCAACGTGAAAATCGATACATTGTCACTCGTGACGTCGAATTATCGTATCTGCACGATCTGAACCTCAGAATCGGGCCATGCAGCTTGAATACGATTATACATATACTATATCCTTTATGCTCGCAATTAGGGCTGGGAATATCCGTGGATCCGGATACTCCCGGATAACCCGGATTGGATCCGGATTTCCGGATATCATCTGGATTCTCAAATCTGTTTTGTGATGGGGAACTACACATACCTAATACACAACCAATAGACAGAAGACGACGGAGACAGCCAAACAGACAGACAGAGAGGAGTAGAGACGAAGAAAGAGCGAGACAGAGATGCTGGTTGACCGGTTGCCAGACTGACAGGCTGAGAACGGTAGTATGGGTCTGTTACAAACATATTTGACACTGCTACATTTGATATTCGTTTATATGAGGAAATCCCAGAAACTTTCGAATTTTGGCCTCTAAAAGTGAGATTATAGAAAAAAGCCGTGTACATGTCTGAAATTTTTTATACCCCTTCTTTGAAGGCTCCGAAAACATAATCTTTCATGTGGGTCATCTGAAAAAATCGCTAAACGACTTACAGAACAAAGTCTTGAGCGAGTACTTTTGGAAAATTCGTTTCTGAATTTTCATTGTTCAGGTAAGCATTGGGGGGGTCTCGTACTTGGATGGACATGAAAGAGTCTTAACTTTCAGAATGGGTGATAAGAATTGCACAATAGTAATGATGGAGGCTTGTGATCTTTCGAAGGTGGCAAAAATACACTAAATATTGAAGTGTCTCGGGAAAAATTTTTCTTCGTGGAGAGTGACAAATACGAACATCAGATACATTCCTAGTTATTTTTATACCAATCCGGAATGTCCCTGAACCCTTCGAAAGGTTTAATAAAACATTCCGAGACGATTTCGTCTATATTAAATTGTCAACTGTTCCCATTCAAACAGATGATAATCTCAAACGCGCTAGAGTCTGAGCGTAGCGGAGTGGATATAGTTTTCTGATACTATTACCTACTATTTCTTGGTATTTAGGAGTCCGTCCATTGATTACAGCAAGTGTACACCGCCGAGAACGGCGTAAATATACCACGAGTAACACTAATTTCATTCCGGTTGAACGCAATTCCTTGATTTCCCCATTGATGTACATTAGGGTGACACTTATTTCCCGATTTTTCTGTATCGGTAGGGACGCCCCCTAGATTTCAACTTTATGATAAAAGAAAATGAAATAAATTTTTTTCAGATTTTTTGAGGCAGTTCTAGTACTGCCGCATTGCACTTGTATTTTCGAGTTTTGAGACGTTTTTTCACAGAATTCGTTAATTTTGCATGGCAAGCACTTGCATTTCCAAGAGAATGGAGCGAACCGAACTGGTCGAACTGGATAACGTTGATTGGGAGGGCTTAGGAAATCTTTCCATGCGCTTAGCGATTAGTTTTAGTTCGATTTCAGGGTCGGAACCGGGCCAGAATGGCAGAAATACAGTCCTAAAATCACTTTCCAACTCAGTTTTTGAGTTTTCCTGCGCATGCGTGATTTTCTACGGTTTCGATAATATTTTCAATCGATAGCCCGTGCGATTTCCTTCAAAATGACTATTGCCAAAAGTCAATTTGATGCAATGGGACCGGAGTAGTGGATGATTTTGAATAAGGTGGAATCGAAGGTGCAAATCCGTGCAAATCGGTCGAGATTGCCTGCGATGCTTTTCATCTTGTGCAGGGTGTTTCTCTGGTTTCTTTGCGACGAATCAACTTCGCCACAGGGTCATTTTGAAGGAAATTGTCTGAGCTATCGAAGTAAGTAGGCTACGGAGTGACGAATTGATGGTGAAATACGGAAAAATAGACATTTGATAATTTTTAGTCGAATAAAAAGCTGTTTTCAACTGTTCTGCGTAACTTTGCTGTGACTCACCATCACTGTACCACTCCACAACCTACTTATTTCGATAGCTAGGACAATTTCTTTCAAAATGATCCCTTGAGGCCGAGTCTACATAGACGGGCTCACCCCGGGCGCGCGCGCTCTCTTCGCTCGCATTCTTCACCCAAACACCGGAGTAGGTACCGAAAAATGACCCACATAAGTCCCCTTATAATTCGAGTTTCCAGTCCGACTTCGTGAGGTGAAAACCCGTCAATCTATCGTTAAGAATTGCCCAAAAACTCATTTGCATGGAATTGAGATTGGAAAATGAGAGACGTGGATGTCGATCAATGTGCCTAATATTGCCACCTCCCAACTTCTCAGGTATCTGACTCTCAGCCTGTTCAACAATATTCAACATTATCTTGGGTTTACATTGATACTTATCTCAAAAACTGTAGGATGAAATCAATAGTGAAGAATTCTGGTTAAGACGAACCGAGCTATTGCAAATTCACGAAAGATAACATTTGTGTTACAAGAGTCACTCCTCCGTGAATTTGCGACATCTCGGGTGTACTTAATCAGAATTTCATAAACTTTAGCTCATTATTCAGCTCCTGAAATGAGGACCAATGTATAACCAAGATGATGCTGAATATTGTTGAACAGGCTGAGAGTTAGATGCCTCAGGAATTGGGGGTGGTGATATTAGGCACATCGATCGACATCCACATCTCTCATTTTTCAATCTCAATTCGATGCAAATGAGTTTTTGGATCATTCTCAGCGATAGATTGAAGAATTTTCCATCTCGCAAACTTGGCCTGGGTGTTCGAATTGCGAGGGAACACTCTTAGGTGGGTTTCGAATCATTTTTCGGTACCTATTCCGCGGTGTTTAGGTGGAGAGTGCGAGCGGCGAAAGCGCGCGCGCCCGGAGTGAGCGCGTCTATGTAGACTTGGCCTTGGCGAAGTCGATTCGTCGCAGAGAAACCAGAGAAACACGCGGTACAAGATAAAAAGCATCGCAGGCGATCTCGACCGATTTGCACGGATTTGCACCTTTGACTCCACCTCATTGGAAATCATTCACTGCTCCGGTCCCAATGGATCAAATTGACTTGTACTAGAGGTAATTTTGAAGGAAATCGCACGGGCTATCGTTTAAAAATAATTTCAAAGCCATAGAAAATCATGCATGCGCAGGAGAACTCGGAAACTGAGTTGAAAAGTGATTTTAGGACTGTATTTCTGCCATTCTGGCCCGGTTCTGACCCTGAAATTGAACTAAAACTAATCGCTACGCGCGTGAAAAGATTCCCTAAGCTCTCTGAATCAATGTTATCTAGTTCGGTTTGCTCCATTCTCTTGGAAATACAAGTGCTTGCCATGCAAAGTTAACGAATTTTGTGAAAAAACGGCTAACGACTCAAAAATACAATTGCGATGCGGCAGTACTAGAACTGCCTGAAACAATCTGAAAAAAATTTCTTTCATTTTCTTTCATCATAAAGTTAAAATCTAGGGGGTGTCCCTACCGATACAGAAAAGTCGGAAAATAAGTGTCACCCTAATGTACATAGATGTGCAATAGATCGATTTCTTCGTTTTCACGTGGGTATGACAATGAGTTCGTCGCAAAGTCCCTCTAGAATGCGCTAAAAAGTGTATGAGCTCAAGAACAGGAATAATGATTTCTTATCGAAACGGAGTGACAGACCGTCCAATGCATGTCACGGCTCAGTATATCGATGTACATCTCCTACTAAAAGAAATATCACAACTTTGGATCATCAGAAACATCCCTGCAAAGTTACAGACTCCGCTCTGGTACGCTAGAACCGTGAGAGCTCAACGAATTTTGAGAGCTGGTCCGAGTGACACGTCAATTCCTCGATTTTTGGGGGTTTTCTCGCACATGACCTTTTCTAGTATCTATCCGCATCCACCAATCGATCCCAAATTTGGTATCCACTCTCAGGACATCTGAACGAAGATAATTTGACTGGTTAGGCCTCATGAGACGTCGTACAGGCCAAATGATCGAGGAGTGACAGCAAAATTCAAAATTTTCTGGGATTCCCTCATATATGCTTTCCTCACAGAATATATCTTAATTCGTCTATAAAGTCCGGATATCCGGATGTTCGGATAGTTCGGATTTTTCAAAAATCCGGATAAAAGTCCCAGTCCTACTCGCAATGATTATTCGGAATGATGAGAACCAAAACAAGTAGCGCATAAATAGATTGAGCAGATCTTACACACAATGAAAGATCACTTCCCACAAGTCTTAGAGTAATAACATTGTTTCTTCAAACTTACAGACATTTTTTCATGAGTTTTACCAACTGTGTGGGCTTTTCCCAAATAAAACACTCGTCAATTTCCAAGCCCACTTCTCTAGTTCCAATTTTTTTTCATCGTCGCTCGGTCTCGCCAGGTTTTTCAAGACTGTTGCATTGGTAACAGATGATTGAATGGATCTGAGGAATTACGGCCAAGTTTACTCTTTTGCTCAAATACTCCGCATCAAACTACTACAATGTGAATCGTGTAAATCAACACCTCCCATATTCGTTTTATATACAGGATACTGCTTTGGAGAATAGTACATCTTTCTCGGATTTTTCTGCTTCAGAGTATCTTCTCATGATTGATAAAGGATAATTCGACGTCTCGAGTGACACTGTATCGATTTTCACGTTGAGAATTGGATTTGGGATGATGTTTTCATTGAAAAAAAGGGTATAATTCGATAAATATGCGCATTTTCTCGCTTCAAATTTCAACCTATTCCAATTCTGATCACGGAATCTGAAAGAACAGACAATTTTACGTCGAAAACATGTCGTATGATATTTTTTCAGAAGCGATTTGATGCTCAAAATTGGGATCGTAAAGGTTGAGAGATTTAAATGACGACGAGAAGGCGTTCAAAATACTTTTTTCGTTTTGATCGATATCTTGGGCCCAGATTGGCCTTTTAAAATTTTTCTCACCCATTGATTTTGTGGTTCAGAACCCAATGCCACGGGTTTTTGAGCTTCCAGAGCCATATCTATCAATTGTGGAGGTCAAAATGCCGTTCAAACACGATTTGAAATGGAAAAAATCGTATTTCTTGCAAAAACTTCAATGTAGCTCTTCAGGCGCGCCTTAAGCGGAAATCTCCATCGCATATTTCGAAAGTTCAGACAAATTCACGTTGAATTTATGGCCTGGAGATATTTTTTTGAAGACTTTTCCGTACTGAGTAACGAGCCTCAAAAAGATGCCATGAAAGTGTGATCCTAGGCATTAATGGGTTCATACCATTACATTTGATAAATTTGCCCCCACGAACCCCGAACGAGCCCTCTATGCTGCGCTATACACTCGCAAAGGCCGAAATAAGGAAAAACCACATCACACAGACCTGAAATTTTGACCTTTTTCCTGATAATAATTTTTCATCGGGACCCTTGACCCGGAATTCAATTATTGATCCGAAAAGTGCACAAATGTAATGCTCCCAGAAAGATTTGTAGTGGCCACCGCGGCCTTGTGGATAAGATCTTTGCCTTTAACACAGAAGGCTGGGGTTTGAATCTTGGCCGGCACCATGCCATAATGTGAGTTTTCATAAAAACTTTTCGGTGGTTTCGGTGGTTCGGGATCAATCCACCTGAAACTGTAGGTCCCGCAAAATAACCTCGAAATTAGGTTAAAAACGCGTTGATCGTACAGAATAAAAATGACTTGTATGATTTCTCTAAAAGTGATCTAAGGGTCGGTACAAAGTAGCACACATTTTTTCAAAGTTCGCACGGAACTACTCATGTAAGGTATCATCTTGTCCCCATTAAGCCATTATCTCAACGAGCCTGGTTCGCATTACTATTCTGGACCATCTCAATATTTTCCAACGCATCCCAGCTAATTATGTTGGATTTGGAACAAGCTTTAAATTTAGCTGAGATATGTTGGAAACTATTGAGATGGACCAGAGTGGTGGAGTGAAGGTTGTTGAGAGAATGGCTTAATGGGGGCAAGTTGGGTCCACTCACCTTTCATACAGGTATACAAAGCTGGTCGGATGTGTTGTGCGTTGAAAGGCGAACCTGGACCCCCAAATAAGATGCGGGAAGGTATATATCCTTTGATACGAAGGCTTGAATGCACAACGTGGTTTCAAAGTGCATTTAGGTATCATGAAAATGTCCCCAAAATCCGTCCACGACGTGTTTCTCATGCATGCGTAAGTAAAAAGCCCCATTTTGAAAAAGAGTCGATCATGTCATGGTTAACATATTGATCTTCGCTCGGATCTTCGGAAACTTAAAAAGTATCCATTTTTGTACAGCTTTCTTAGATCTTCATGAAAGATGTTTTGAAAATTCTCTGGATGATTCGTGCATTTGAAGTTACAAGACATCATTTTTTCAAAATTTTGGAATTTAGCGATAGTATCTCATCAGCATGTTTCTAAAAACTGGAAGACTATCAAGAGAGTTTTCTTGATGATTATTAATAAATGCACGAAAAAGGGTTTTATATAATTCCCCGGCATCTCAAAATATATTGGAAACGAGAAAAATCTTGTTGTACAATGGCAATATGTAAAAATTCCAGAGTACGGAGGTTGGAAACAAATGGATGCTTTACACCTTATACATTCGACCCAAAATCCGGAAATCGTCCAATGGGAATCTTTTGTGGATATTGAAGAGATCTTAGACAATGTGCATATTTTCCAATAAAATAGCTCATATTCAAACTATCGAAAGATTAATGAGATGACATGGCTAAATCAATATTTTTTGGAAAAATCATTTCACTCACTATTTCAAGTGATGAGAAAGAGCATATGCCAGGTGGATTTTTGAGAAATGTTTATAAATAGTCATTGAAGCTAGGTGTGAGAGACTGACAAAAATTTTTGGTTGGCTCAATAACGTGCCAGTGTTGAGCGAGGAACTGAAGAGACCGCATTACATTGTGTAAAATTAAATGTTTGGTCTCCAAGCACAGAGATTCCCAACTTTCTATGAGATATGAAGGTATATATCGTTAATACCACACATGTGGATGTGAAAATAAAATTTGAATGGGTTTGAACACTATATCTCAATAATCGGTAAATGAAAATTGATCAATTAGGAATGAAAATTACCGAGTACTAAGGCAGGGACTTTCGTGAATTCGGACCCGCCCCGGATCTTTGGAAAGCGAGACGGATTCGATCCTAAGATCCGGGTCCGTAAAATACATTTCAAACCATGAGTATCTCGAATCCCTTTGGCCCTCAAAAAAATCTGAGGGATCCACAGATCCACACGAGTCCCACCCTTACTAATACAGGCATAAGAGATTTAGTCTGGCGGCTGAAGGGGTTTCCGTAGGCTTTTAGGTGTCCCCGGATGGGGAAAGGTGATTTCGATGTATTTTTGTCCTCTGAATCCGAATTTTGATGGTGGAATGTCGCAAAATGATGCAAAAAAAAGTTATTAACAATTTTTTATAAACGATTGAAAAAATTGACAAATTGACGAGAAAAAATTTTTTTAGGCTCTTTGAGTGATTCTACGTCGAAAAGGTCTCTTGACATTTTTCATGAAAATGCATAGTTTTCCCGGAAAAAATTCATCAAGTTTCAAAAAAGTCGAAATTTCCCATTTTTGAGGACCTGTAGCGCAGAGATGGAATGACATTTCTTGGTCCACCAAAGCTTAAACGTTTTTTCTATGCATCCTCTTATAGTAGGACTAGTGAGGAAACAGGAAAAACGTAAACTGTCTGTGTTATCCGTCGGACAGTTTCCCACGTTTTTCATACCATCAGTACATACTTCTGAGCTGTTCCTACTATATGTCATGGGGAGTATTTGTTGGCTTGCAAACGACTCATGATAAAAAAGGTTATCCCGATGTATTTTGGTCCGCTGGATCCGAACATCGATGGTGGAATGTCGTGAAATGTTGCAAAAAGTTGTTAACAATTTTTATAAAAAGATGAAAAAAATGATTAATAGACGGGAAAAATTCTTCTTAGGTTCTTTGAGTGATTCTACGTCGAAAAGGTCTCTTGACATTTTTCATGAAAATGCATAGTTTTCCCGGAAAAAATTCATCAAGTTTCAAAAAAGTCGAAATTTCCCATTTTTGAGGACCTGTAGCGCAGAGATGGAATGACATTTTTTGGTCCACCTCCTTCATAGCCAACTCTCAAACTCTATATCAAGGTATTTAGGTACATGAGAAAATTTGCATTATTGAGTGCTCTTTTCGTGAAATTAGAATATATATATGTCATATACTCCTTGGAATTATCTCATAATCCTATCATCCACTATCTGATTCTTATACAGTTATCGGGAGACTGTTGGGAAACACGGGTTACAAGTCCATCTGTGTCGATAGAACTGTCGAAAAGAATGACCTATTGGAATTGACGAAGTTGTATATCTACGCCTGCTTGCATCAGAACAGCCATTAGTATAGATAACAATCATCGAATCAGTACATCAAAAATTTTTGGGAAACTCCTGGGAAACTCTATAAATTTTCCGGCGCAGAGGGATGTGAGCAATCGAAAGATAGAGACCCAGTGAACTATTGTCGTTAATACGAGTTATGGCAATGTGTGAGGAAGAGTGAGAACACGCCAATTGCCCCGATGTATTCGTTGATGTATCAAGATCATGGGAAACTGTCCGACGATAACACAGGCGGGTTAAGTTTTTCCTATTTTCTCGCTAGTTCTACTGAAAGAGGATGCATAGAAAAAACTTTTAAGCTCTGATGGATCAGAAAATGTCATTCCATCTCTGCGCTACAGGTCCTCAAAAATGGAAAATTTCGAGTTTTTTCAAACTTGATAATTTTTTTCCGGGAGAACGATGCGTTTTCGTGAAAAATGTCGAGAGACCTTTTCGACGTAGAATCACTCAAAGAACCTAAGAAGAATTTTTTCCCGTCTATTCATCGTTTTTTTCAATTGTTTATAGAAATTGTTAATAACTTTTTTTTGCAACATTTTGCGACATTCCACCATTAAAATTCGGATTCAGAGGACAAAAATACATCGAAATCACCTTTCCCCATCCGGGGACACCTAAAAGCCTACGGAAACCCCTTCAGCCGCCAGACTAATTGATCCCAAGAACTCTCCGCCATTTTTCTTGCGTAGGCGAGTATGCGTTGGTATGAGTGATGAGTATTTGGACTGATTGGAAACATAATGTGTCACTTGAAGGATCAATAATGAACCGATTCGAAAGCTTATCGATAATTGGTGAGAATACTTATACTGTGAATTGTAATTATGATGCAATACTTACAATCACATGGGTGACTTTTTGGTGAGATTTCAATGTTTTTTTTTAGACGCTATGACCATTCCAATCCAAGAGAAAATTTCATGAGAAATCATTTATATAGATAAGAACGAGATCTCAAATTTTATACCATCATTATATTGTATTTTTACCAAAATCACTAATTTTCCGTAAATCTCTTCATCCCAACAAATCCACAGAATCCACAGCACGAGAAATGTTTAGACTTCTTATCTTGTTATCTTGTATGGAAAATTTGTAAAAGAAGCCATGTCAATTCAGTATGCCGTCTGATCTAAAAATTTCTTGAGGAAATCCAATACATTCAATGCCTTAAGTTCACACGTTCATAAAAGACAATCGTAGGAAAATTGTATTCAATGCCGAATTTGCAATATTAATAATACTTTTTGGAATATCACAACAACGAATAGCCTATAAACAAAAATTTGAATAGGATTGGAAATGTAAACTTTACATTAATGTATCAATGTTGAAGAAGTATCTGTTGTTATGAAAATGATTTTATTTAGTATTCATTCCAGACGGAAATAGAAAAGATTACTCACATCGGGTGTACAGTGTCGAAGTTATAAAAAGAAAAGTTATACATTGGTGGATCTTAAGCTTTTAAAGACTTGGCTAAGACGTCATAAACTTCATCAATAATATTTTTATCCAACTCGTACAGCTTGACATTTGATTGATTCATTACTTCCTTAATATTCGATTTGAAAAAATTCATACCACTATGTTTTAGAGCCGAAGCGTTATATGAGCTGGCAAAATTGAGGTATTCAAATACATTTTCGCACTTTATATTCTGAATGAGGTGGTCCTCGCACATTTTCCTCAGTCCTGTAATCAAATATTTGTCCGCTGCTACAAAAAGATCCGTTGCCATCTTTTCGAGGTTGTCTACTTTGCGAGCATAAACGTATCCGAGGAGTTGTTTCATGACATCGTATGAAATATCATCAATATCCACGACTGCTTCTCCATTTTCTTTTATGTTGTGAGTGAACATGGCTGCAAATACTTCACTGCTGTTTGCCAAAATATTCTTGTGAGCATGCATTTTTTTCCCGTCCACGAGGAGAATGACATCACTAAACTGCTTGTTATCGATATATTGTTCAAAGCTATTCAAGTCTCCCAATTGACTACCGTTTTGTGATAGTAAGATTGACTTTTTCTCAAATTCTGTGTCGATTATGAACTCACAAACTATGGTCAGTGTCGAAGGAACACAGCCGTTCACATTTTTGATCGCCATTAAATTTTCCAAGACTTTATTTTCTATAAAATTGTTATACCCACACCAAGGGGCATCTTTCTTCAATACATGTTTGCTATACTCCGTCGGGGCCACTATATCTCCTGCTACATTCAAGATATGGAATCGAAAATTCACTTCATATTCTCCCATCACTGATCCTAGATGAATCGATGCGAAGTCTTTCCAGTTTTCATTACGGCCTCTTGGATACAAACTGATTATGCATTGTTTCGTATCACTGAGTTTGATCCTTGGCGATATTATTGCTTCGCCTATTTTTGTGTCAAGGATGACAGATTTGTCGATCAACCACTTGTAGATGATCATAACTTCTCGTTCTACTCTTCCACTTCGACTGTGAATTAGCGGGACTTGGCTTCTTCCGGGGCAACTCATTTTTCAGTATTCACTTGATCACAAAAAAAGCTGCTTGCTAATACACGATCCTGCTCACACCAACGAGATTTTTGCCACCGAGTGATTTTCAAATGACTCGATGTCAACGACTAAACCTCGTGCAAAGGTTCGCTACGTGCAAGTATTTGAGAATATTGGTTCAAAACACCGCGCACAAAACAACTTTCTCAAGTTTGCAGTTTTTCACGTCACACGTTATTTCACATCGAAATTCACCAAGATCGGCGTTCACGAATTGATGAATTTCGATTCGCCAGGAAAAATTCACTTCACGGTGTATTATTTGAGAAGCTGTTTACTAATTCTGTACAACTCTCATTTGAAACATTACTGTCTACTTATTTATATATACAGTAGTATGCGTGCGAGTTACTCGCTCAACTGTCGACGAATTTGTTGTGACCGAGTACTTATCGTTGGCCATTCTTCCAAATTTGGATCCCTTTTCGAGCGAGTTTGAGTGGCATCGTGTAAGAACTCACGAAAGTGACAAATAAAATACAGAGTAATCTAATTTACATCAACTCTCTCATATATTCTGTCCGCTGAGGCGGATATGATTGAGAATCCGATGTTAGTAATAATTTCATTTCATCCATTATAAAAATCTGGAAGAATTCCACAAAAAATCTTTAGCGAGGCCAGAGACATATTTCTCCAGTGACAAAATCCCTAACTTTTTATATGATTCTACTTTGGACACGGTGCGCTTCTGAAGAGGATAAGTTTTTCAAAATTGTCAAAAGAAACTGGAAAGTGGATGTTTTTCTACGAAACTTCATGAGCAGAACCTGATTTTGAGCGAAATCGGATCAGCTCCTTTTTTGAGTAGTTGTCAAATTGATCATTCCCCATGTTTTGCTTATGGAGAAATTTAGCGACTTAACGTTTTTTTCGCATCTCTGAGGTTTTTCCGCAATTACTCAGAAAAGGAGGGTCATAGTACAAAATGCTGTGAATAGTTTTTTAAAATTTTTTTGAAGAACAACAAGTAGACGTAATCAGGTCAATCGAGAAACTTAGGCTTTCTCCATGTTGTTGCAGGAAATAGTAGATAATTAGCAGAAAGCGCGAGGTTTTTCGTGAGAAACTTGAGCTTTTACTAATAATATGTCAATCCCCTCGAATTTTATGATTTATCTACCCACATCATCTCGTAGGTCTTCAAAAAATCTATAAAAAACTATTCTTGACATTTTTTGCTATGACCCACCTTTTTTAAGTAATCGCGGGAAAACCTCAAAAATGCGAAAAACCCGGCAAGTCACCAAATTTCTCCATGAGCAATACATGGGGAATGATCAATTTGACAACTACTCAAAAAAAGGAGCTGATCTGATTTCGCTCAAAATCAGGTTCTGCTCATGAAGTTTCGTAGAAAAACATACACTTCCCAGTTTCTTTTGACAATTTTGAAAAACTCATCCTCCTCAGAAGCGCATCGTGTGGAGGAAGATGGAAAAAACTGAAATTTTTCAATATATTGCTTTTAACATCTTTTGTCATTTTTCTAAGGGTTACTGATATTTTTCGTGTCAGAAAATTTCCCCGAGACCGGGGAGTGACGATCAAAATGAGCCGTTTAGAAAATGTAATTCGTGCATTCCAATATTTCTCTAAACGTGAAGAGTCCCAAAAATGCACTGGCGCAAATTCGGAATGGCGATTCTGGGGTCAGAGTTGTTTAGCAAAATCCACGATGCATGTATTCACTGACTTCTTCATCTGATCGTGCAAGGATCCTGAAAATGTTAATGACTGTGTTCTAGATATCTTTTCTTCTCTCACTCGCGTGTGACTAGAATATCCGAAAAAATTGTGCGGCACGCGCGCGCGCGCGCGTGTGTAAGGTGTGTGTGTGTGTGTGTGTGTGTGAGATTCCTGCAGAATATTATAAAAAAATGATCAATACAACTTGCGTTGAAAAATGACAGAATTGACCATTTCGGTTGATGGTTTTGTTTTACGCAATTCAAAACAATCTCACGGAGTGTACATCAAATTTCACATCTCCTCATCATCATTCTCGATCATCAACTACTTGAAAATGGTGAGAACTGATTAGAACGATCTTTCAAATTCAATCTGCCATGTTCGTTTGGTCGATATGTGCAAATTTCTTTGAAAACCAAAAATTTTAATACGTCCGCTGCGACGACGAGAATTGCAATTCTTTCCCCGTGTGCGGCGAGACCCATCGGCGGGTCCCATTGCAGCGAACGTGTTGAACATCTCGCTGAATCCTACCCTTACATGAGAAAATGGTAAATTTTGACAAAAAGTAACTTCTATCATGAGTATAGAAATAAACCAAGACCATTATCCGCAGGAATAAAGTAAGAGTTACTTCTTAAGGAGTGCTCAAATCTGATAGCGTGTCTCAAAATTTTTCCGATATTCATGGTTGAATTCAAATGAAGAAGTCGAGTTCCGGTTTCAGATTAGATACAGGTCAGTTTTGAGAAAATCAGAAAAATAAAGTCTGAATTATGGGTGAGTTACTCGTTTTGAAAAAGTTAATTTATAGTTCATCCATTGCCAAAAATAAGGTGGGACATGGTCAAGGTTGGTGTTATATAGGTATGTGGATACTCACTTTAGAAAGTATATAATGTATGATGAGGACAAAATTAATACACTTTCTCTCACACCTTACAGTTTGCACAAAGATAACGTTTTTGCATCAATAAAAAATAGTTAATCTTCGATGCGCTTCAACTCAGATAAAATTGAAATCAATTCTTCGCCACCTCTTACTGATATACCTCTGAAAACACCTCTAAGAAGTTACTGTCGTTAGTGTCTTTCGCTTATGGGCGAAGTTCATGACTTGTTTGTTAAGTCTTTGAAAGATTGAGATGCAACAATGTATTACTTTCCTTCATATCGAAGTAACTTGATCACAACTTGATGCGTGTATTTTCCTAATGTTTATGGGCTATTTCGGAGCATTTCGGCCAGGTCCGTCACCAGGTGGGTCTGGAGAAAATCCCAAAAATTTTCTATAACACTCTAACCTAAAAATCGCATTTTTGAACTTGATTTTTAGATTCTCGTGCTATAAAATATTGTATGAGACTGCATGCAGATGGGTAGTTTTGTTACGAAGTTACGAAACTACTCATTACGTGCAGTGTCATAATGTACTATTTCTGTTAGTATCATGTTTAAATAGTACGAAAAAAATTTTTTGAAATTTTTTCGAAGCCTCCCATGTGCCTGAGGGTCTATAAGAGATCCATTCAAGTCCCCTTTTTAGTCTATTTTGGAGAAATCATAGCTCCGGACTCGACTCAACTTTTTCTAAAGTACTTGACGCATTTTCTTTCCTAAGACTGGAACTCTATAAAAAAAAATAGTCCAAGATTGATTATTGGGCCTAGCGAATTATAGAAACTATTTGCTGAGAGCAGATTTTTGGCGAATTTCGGGCCTGCTTCACAGTAATCTACACTTCCTACTATTTTATTCGATTTCGTAGGTCTTGGAAAAACCTACAATTTGATCACTGATAAAAGTCGATTATCTCTCTTTTCATAGAAGTTACAGTCGTTACAAGTTGATCAGTTTCATGAAAATGTCAAACTTTGAGCTCAATTTAAAAAATTCGTTCTCTTTCTTTCGACCCCAAACCTGTGTAAATATGTTTTTCGATGCAAATACTATCGACTAGAACAATAATCTAGGTGGGCCATTCAAATCTCGATTTTATTCAGCTAATTTAAAACACCCTTTTTTGACTTTTTGATAAAAACTACCTCATACGTATGGCTCGCATATGCTTCCATCTGAACAAATGTGCACAAGTCTGTGTCGAATTACTTCCCAAAGCTCCCCAGAACTCAAAGTTTAGCATTTTCACGAAACTGCTCAACTTGTAACGACTGTAACTCCTATGAAAAGAGAGATTACCGGCTTTTATCAGTAGTCAAATTGTAGGTTTTTTCAAGACCTTCGAACTTACTACTGGCAAAAGTCGATTATCACTTGTCTAGTAGGAGTTAGATCACTGTGAAGCAGGAGCAAAATCGCCAAAATCTGCTCTCAGCAAATAGCTCCTGGAAGTTGCTAGGCTCAATTATCGACCTTTGACAATGCTTTTCTTGAAAGTACTAGTCTTAAGAAAGAGAATGGGCCCAAGTGCGCCCAAAAATGTTGAGTCTAGTCGGAGCTATAATTTTTCCAATATAGGCTGAAAAGGGGCCGTAAATGGATCTCTTATGGGCCTTCAGGCCCATGGGGGCCTTCGAAGAATTTCCAAAAAAAATTTTTCGTACTCTTTCAACATATAGCACTAACAGAAAAAAATTTTTGGGATTTTTCCCAGACCCCCTTCGTGACGGCCCTGGCCGAAATGGCCCTTATATGTATGTATGAATACTGGTTGAAATAATTTTCATAACAAAACACTTGGATAACATTGATAACTTGAAAGAGTATTTACATTACCCAATATATTTGGTTTTGTTCATTCAAAATAGAGTAATTGTTGTTGGGGTTGTGAGAATTGAGATAGTGTTTTCGAAATTACAACAATGCTGACTAGTGCAAATTTTCATTACAATTAGGTTACATGGATGGAACTTTCGATTTTTGACATTCCGAGTACCTACTCTCACGAAATTTTCAGTCCGCAACGTTCAATTGACATGGCTTTTTCCCGATTCTTGTCCCATCAGGTTACAAAAAACTGCAAACATTTCTTGTGCTATAAATCCTAAAGATTTGTGGTGCTTCGTTTATTGCCCGGGATATAGTAAAAACCTTATTTGTGAGCCCGTGGTAGTCCCGTTTCGGTCAAAATCATAGTTTCACTGTCGAAGAGTTAGTAATTTTTGTATAAATATAGTACTGACGGTAGGAAGTGTGAGGTTGAACGCTTATCTGTACTAATTACGAGCTCACAATTACACATGCCCACAAAAAGAAAAAAGTACCCGTACCCAGCGACCGGACCTATGTATTCCTACGTAAAATCGTGCGCTGAGTTCGACAATGACACAAGTTTTCCCCGAACACCCCCAAATTTTTGAGCGAATCAAGAGAAGAAATTTTTAAAGGCATATATTGGATTTTCGACCCCGGATTCTGAAAGGGGAGGAAATTTCACGTCCAAATATCGACTCTCAACATTTTTCATTTTTTGTGGTATTCTTGATCCAGTACTCAGAGTAGAACTCGTGATCTGGAACTCAATGTGGTACTCGTGGTCGAGAACTCGATGTGGTACTCGTGATATAGAACTCAATGCGGTCCTCGTAATCCAAAACTTAATATAGTGCCATTGATACAGAACTCAATGCGGTACTCGTGTTCGAACACTCAATGTGGTACTCGTGATCCAGAACTCAATGTGGAACTCGTGATCTAGAACTCAATTTAGTGCTCGTGATTTAGAACTCACAAGGGGAGTCCGGAGTCTCCGGGGCCTGAAATCTCACCAAAATTTTTTCACAGTTTCGTACCACCTAGAATATGAAGAACCCGAAGCAACTCTGTCAAATGGGCCCCCCGTTTAGAGCTACAGCCCATGACATTAGCATTGCCCGTATAGGCCCATGTTAAAAAGTGATATATATAGATATACTAGCAATGTTGACGTTTCTGGCTGTAGCTCAAAATAGAAGGCCCATTTGACAGAGTTGCTTTGGGTTCTTCATATTCTAGGTGGTACGAAACTGTGGAAAAATTTTGGTGAGATTTCAGGACCCGGAGACTCCGGACTCCCCTTGTCAGTATGGTATTCGTGATCTAGAAATCGATTCTACAACATTTTTTCTTTTACCAATAACATCTTTTATAATGTGAAACATCTTCACAATCGATATTCTGATCAAAAATTTCACAACAAGTTGCTTTCGAACCCGAACATTTCAAGAAATTCCATTGATCAAGTATCGTCATCTGATGGAATTTGACATCAATATCTGAACATTAACATTTGAGTTGAGTGAGAATATCTTGTTGTTTACATGCATAGCGCCTTTCATTCCATGTGGAAATGCTGCAGGACGAAGGGTCAGGCAAAGTATTTTTTATTTACTTCGTTGATCGTAACAGTTCTTATAAATTGCATTTCTAAATGCCGTCAAAGCACGAAACGTCACAATAACTATGACGTCACCCAATCCAAATGTGAAGTACTTCTTAAACTTTAATTACTGCTGTAATGATTGTAGTGGATTGTGAGCATTTTTTTATTGCAATATCTTTTAATGGACGAAGGTAGGGTTAGTGCCTAGATCTTTTCTTCTCCGTTAAAGTGCAATCAAGATGAAATACTAACTGCGAAAATTTGATACTGGATTTTGTACTCTGGTCTCTATTGCTCAAGCCGTTATTGCGAGTACCGAGGCGAGTACTATGCCATACATTTCAATCCATGATCCTTGTCTTGATCAACTTCGACACTCTAAATTTCTTCGAGGCAAAAAGAGCTCGAAGTAGAAGCATATTTTGCCTCAAGCGGTAGAGGGAAAAAACTCCTCGAACTGCAGGTAAATATATTGCCTCCAGCTTGGAGGTGGAATGAACATTGATCTCAAATATGAATCGCGGCAGCTATTCGCGGATAAGCTCTGAATTCTTTGACTTGTGATCATTGGAAGTTTTAGGCAATGTAAACGATAAAATTTTGACATAATCGCGTGAATGGAATCAAAATTGCAAATGTTTGATTGTAAAGTTCTCCAAGAGATTTAGAGTGCAATCTTGCAAATTTTGATTTGATCAAACGGAAAGATCTTCAATTATAACTCCTGCTCTCTTGCTTCATTCTTTTTAGAATTAGCGCTACATATAAAACTCTAAATGGTTGCTGAAGTCCCCTCGAATGCTAGTTGAACACGCAAATATTAATTGTAATTACGTCTGCTAATTCATTCGAAAAAATGAAGATCAGGACCAAGAGATGGAATTTCGTCCAACCCCAGCGGCCAAAGTTATTATTGGGGACTTCCGCGGGTATTTCATAGGAAATTCCACTTAGCTTTCGGGAATTTCCCCGGAAGTCGTCAAATTTCCAGCCAAGCTTTCCGAGAAGCTTTCAAACACTCCCGGATAGTTCTGGCAATATTCCCGGGGAACTTTATTGAAGCTCCCGAATAGCTTCTGCTAAAGCTCCCACAGATGGCTCCCGCATAGCTTTTCCAGATATAATTGTATGCATTATTTCAAGTGATTTTCTCGGCTGCTGTCCACTTTCGAATAGCCATCGCGACGCATACTCCACGACAGTTGGCCCAGTCGTGGCCACGTTGCTTGGATACCCCGACGTATTCCTGGTGCTGTCAGAATCGTCGTCACCGCGACCTAGTGACACTGTTAGATTCATAATTAGTGTTTCGCACCTTGATTCCTGTGTCATATTTGTGTGAACAAATTGTGTGTGAATTCACTCAACCTGAACTTCGTCAACCTCAACCGCACCACGAACCTCAACCTCCTCACCGTCCGAGTTATGCCAACCGTGGCCAATGACAAAGGATCCCTGGGAGGCACCACCAACGCCCCCACTTTTTATCAACAGCAATTCGCCTTTGTCAAATGACTAGTCAAAAAATGACGTAAAATGTCAAAATTACAAGATTGAAGTTTTTTCATTTTATTTCCAAAATAGGAGCACGTAGAGACTTATTCGTCCAAGAAATGTGTTCCTAGGGTTGACAGAGATTTTTCAGATTTTTACCATGCGCCATCCAGAAGTTAGCACAAATATCGATTTTCGGCTGTCTACTGTAGTGGACAAAATAAGTAAGGAGCTTAATTGCTAAATTTTTTTCTCGGCTTTCAAATACCTACTTTTGAAAATTTCCCACAGACTTCATTTCTGTATGTCCTGATATTCCTCGTATATGTACTGCATTAATCATGAGGGACGCCTGTGGAGATATTGGAGTCACAAGAAGTTCGTACGAAGAAACACAACCTTTTACTTGCAATTGTAGGAGATTGACCAGTACATCATATATGCATTGCGCATCTAGGATTATTGATGTGAAGTTGAAAAACTTTCTGTGGTTATGCTTCATGTTCAAGATGAAGCCGCGTATTAGTACATTACGCGTCGAGTGCTGGAAACAATTTTTCCTTCGGGAAACCGAGCTGGACGTGGGCGAAGGCAAAGTCCAGCTTGGTTTTCCCGAAGGAAAAATATTTCCGCATGAAACGCGTATGCAGTTTTATACGTCTGTACGCAGAAACAGCTTGTTTCCAGGCCTCGTAGCCCTAGAAACACGCTGTTTTTTACGTATGGACGTATAAACTTAATATAACGTACGTAAAAAATTATGCAAATTAAAATTGGGCGTGGGTACCGAGACGACCTTTCTCAAGAAGCGAAACTGAGACTGATTGATTGGTTATTGGATTTATTTAGGGTATTGGGGAAAACCCTGTATAACCTCGAGAAGTGGAAAACAATTACAGATGATAGGTTGCTTAGTTGTACAATAGTGCTTAAATTACATAATGATCATTCGTGAGTAATCAGCATTGGTATACATTGGAGTCATATCATTTAAAAAATAAAATATCAACAAATACAAGTCTATTTAACAGTATAGGTCATTCTGAAGGCACTCTTTCAATCAGATAGATCGGATTGAGAAATCGCTTGAGATACAAACGGCATACTAGTAGATTAGTGACTTCCATGACGAGGGCTGAAAACGCAGTTTTCAGCCCGAGTGATGGAAAGCTGCGATAATATTTGTACTTTACATTTGTGAGGATAAGCGTAGTCGATACCTAAATGTCAGTCAAACTTGCTAAAGTTTTACCGCGATTGTGAGCGGTTCTACTTTCTAATATCTACATGAGATGACAATAGTATAAAATCGTGATAGTCGGGTGAATATTCTGATTGAGTATTCTGAGGTAGGTATTCATCTCGATTAAACGGGTAATTATAATAATACTGTAATCATGAGCATTTTCGTGCTTCTAATCATTTGAACAGAGAACGATTCGAGAACAGATGAAATACTCTTGAGAAAAACAATTTCTCAAGGCACCAATGAACCATATTACCCTCGGCCCCTTATCGGCGAATAAATACTTTCTATCACGTGTTAAAATATGAGAAGAGAAATTGGCATTTTTTTTAAAACCATCTTCACAATCATAGGGAGTGGATATTTAAAAATCTTGAAAACCACTTTGGGAAGAATCAGTCTATTATCGTTGTATCTCGATGAAGCACCAAGAAGTCAACAATGATGTTGGCGAGATTTTTCGATCTTTAGATGTATTATTTGATGGATGTATCTGTTAGCCATGAAGCATAGTAAAGATTTTGAATGAATATCATCTTCTATGAAACGGGCAATCTTAATCTTAAAAAAATACATTTAGGCATTACATGATACTAGAATACTGATTACACTGACATCATAAAATAGTCGTTCAGAACTAACATTATAGGGTAACTTCTTCCTAGATTGAAGAATATTCAGACTGCAAAAGGACATAATCAGGTTTCCCAAACGCATCGTTTCTGAATACAATCACTTGAAATATTCAGTCCATGGATAGTATTGGATTAAAAAATGAACTATTCCTGCTATTGGACACCACATTTAAAACTGTAATTCTATAGGGTAACATTTCTGAACCTGCGCATTTACTTGTCTCGAAAATTCAAGGTTGAATCTCCTTCAGGGTTAGCCACTGCGAGAAAAACCTCATCAATAGTATCCTTATCTAAATTACTCAATTTGAAAGTAGACTGACTGGCTACATTCTTGGCGTTAGATCTCAAAAAATTTAGACATCGGTGTCTCAAAGCTGGAGCATTGTAGAGGCTGGAAAAATTGAGATACTCTAGCACATTTTTTGCATCTATCTTCTGAATCAAATGAAATTCGCAGAGACTTTTCAAACTTTCAATCAGATATTTGTCTGCTGCTTTGAAGAGGGCCATAGCTACTTCCTCTAAATTATCTACTCTACCGGCATAAATAAATCTAAGAACCTCTCTCATGACATCGTATGCGACGTCATCAATATTGACGACTGCACGCTCATTTTGTTCCATGTTATGCGTAAATATCGATGCAAATACTTCACTTTTCTTTGCTAAGATACACTTGTGAGCGTATAACTTGTTTCCTTCTACTGCAAGGGTTACATCGCTGAATTTTTCTTCGCCAATGAGTTCACCGAGTTCATCAAACTCTTTCAACCTGATATCTTTTTCCAATTTGAGAAAAGACTCTTCTTCAATTAGCGGTTCAAGAGATAGCTCAAATACTATAGTGAGAGTTCTATCGAGTGAACCACTCAAGGATGTCATCATACTTTCTTTGTCTAGGCATTCATGGTTCATGAATCCGGGAAATCCGAATCCAAGTTGGTTTTCCTCGAGCGAGTACATAATAGTTTTCAAATTGATCAACTTGTTTCTGCTGTTCACAACGCCGAAACGAAGATTTACGTCGAAATTTCCTTTCACTGATTGCAAATAGATCGACAAATAATCTTTCTGTTCTACCGATCGACCCTTTGGATACAAATAAATTATACAAAATTTTGATTCAGTAAGTGGGATGATAGGGGAGCTTATGTATTCGCCTGTTATTTTGCTGTTTATGTGAGTCTCTCCGAGTGTCCATTTGTAAGTCGTTGTGACCAAATCCATTCCCACAATGTCACCACTCATCTTGAATTTTCTTTCTTCAGTTTCTAAAAGAACGAATGAATCAATCAGAAAAGATTCTATTCTAAACTCTTTGGGGTAAATAACAGCGTATTAGCCGACAGTGTTTTCTACCTTCATATCTATCATGTGAAAGAAGTTTGAGGAAAATTTAGTCAGCAATACACCTGTTCAATTCGAGGTGTCAGCCCTGACTTTGGCGCCACCATCGGGTATTTTGCAAACTGTCCGACTGCCAACATTTGACGTTCAAACTTCGGCTCGCTACTAATGGAACTGTATGTAAACAAAGTCGGCAAAATGTCTCATTTCAGGTATTTGACAATAGAAACAAATTTTGATGTTTATTTCTGTTATCGGGTACTTGGAACAATACATTTTGCCGACTTTGCTCATACAATTTCAGTAGCGCGCCGAAGTTTCAACTTCAGAGGTTGGCAGTCGGACAGTTCGCAAGATACCAGGTGGTGGCGCCGAAGTCAAGGCTGGCACCTCGAATCTGATGGCTCGCGATTGTTCTTGTGATGACACATGCCAATCTGATTTCGAGGGGCGTGTTTTCTACTTTTTTAGTCACATTTGCAGTTTCAACCCGGTATGGAAACATTTTTTCTCACGTACGAGTTGTAGAATTCGAGATTCCCTATACTCACCAGAACGAGATGTTGATTCGCGTTTCTGCTCTGATTTTTCAACCCTTCTGATCAGAATTCCACAATACCCGGATCGCAAAGTTTCTATTTTTTCAAATCATCCACTCTGTATTTGAAAATGAATGGCCAAATGGTCGAATGAGAACATGCGCAATTTCATATCTTTTGGAAAATGATTCAAACATTTGCGACGGATTCTTTCTACGCATGACGCATCAGACAAGAATGCGTGGAATGATTTTGTTGGATAGAACATCAGTCCACGGGAATCCAACAACGCTTACGATATGGTTGTGGGTTCAAATCTGGGACGAGTCGACTTAGAATTTCTTGAATGAAACTTCTGAAGCTATAACCCCGTTTGGAAAAAGAAGTCGATGTTTCGCAATCATACACATATAAATACTTAGGAAAGTACACACAGCAAAGATTGAAGTCTTGATCCCAGCCGTAAATAACAACATACAAGTTTCTTGGTATAATAGGCAAAACAGTCAAATCTAATACGTTATTCAATACAGAAAGATTAAATTCAGCCAATAAGTTAGAAAGAAGATATTGTAAGACCAGGCAGTTTTCTCACTGAATCTCCCCCATATTGTACGTCTAAACTCTTCAGAAGTACTTATACCTTGAGTGTGAGTTGTCAAAGTACCAAGCCATCAGGTTCTTAGCCAATAATATGGCCAAAAATGACGGACTATGATCGTAAACCGGAATCTCACGGGAGAGCGACAGTTTTGCACTGATGCGACCGATCGTCTATCCTAGATTTACAATCATCAATCACTATGATGAATCAGAGTGCTCCTAATACTCTGTTGAAGTGATGTTCATCAGAGTATTGAGATAACAAAGAGATAACAAGAATATGATTCATGTATGATAGACCCATTCCCCGATAAAAAAGAATCAATAACTTTTTGAAAGAAGAACATCTGAGTGAAGGATAATGAAAGATTTTGGAAAATGGTCTGCAGGATTGGGGGTCATAATTCCCGAACCAGGAATTCCCCGAGTCATAATTGCCCGTCCATTTTACCCCGAGGAGAAAACTCTCCAAGGCGAAAACTACACAGATCAAAGTCCCCCGAGGCCCAAAATTCCCTGGTGTTGATTTCCTTACAACAATAACTCCCACGCGAGTTCTCTCAACGTCTCCAACTATGGAGACGCTAAAGAGAGAGGGATAGATTCAAATGATCCACTGTTTATTTGAATCTAGTTTTTGCTTTCTTTGTTCAATTATAGTTTCTACTATGTTCATTTTGGTTCAAATTCTATGCATCAATAGTGCGACTAGTTTTTTTGGAGTATAAGCAGTTTCCAACGTAAGATTTTGTATGAGCAATGCAAATTATGACCTATATTTTTCAGGCGCTCATCCAGGCAGTACATTTGGATATTCCCTGCACCTCTGATTCACGACTCGTTTACTTCTTGATATTCTATTTTGAAAGAAACGTAAATTTTACAAGGGAAATTGTGAATACATGGTCGAAAGAACTTGAATTTGAACTAAAATTAAAAGTGAGTACAACAAAGAAAGTTTTTTAGTTATCATCAAGTCATTCGAAAGGCAACATGTTCAGGGGAATCATCGAGAATTCATCGAGAGAATAAGAAGAGGGGATGGAAAAAGTGAGACGTTATGATTAGGTGGGAGAATGCTATAAGAAATTTGTTCGAAGAAGAATAATATCCGAGGCAATTCGTCTGGGGGAGGAAGAATACCTGAGGAAATTTATGCTATGGGAAAAATACTCGGCGGGTTTCATCCCAGGGAATGAGAATAGTTGGAGAATTTTGTCCATGGGAAAAATAGTTGGGGAATAATGACTCCCTCCCATCTGTAGAATGATTTGAGTGTTTCAATAGCTGATATTAGGTCAGCATAGTGACCTCACTTTGTTTAATTTTCATTACAAACTTTGCAAGAGTTCTTGCAAGTCTATGACTACTGGCTGCTCTCCAGATGAAATGAATGACTCGTTTGAAATGACACTTGTACTTGGTCACATGTATATTGTACACTATAGAGGATTATTTTGATGAACCAATGAATAGGAATGATCTAATTGACATGACTTGATAGAAATGGGAGTTTGAAAATACCATCCAAAGTTTATGCATCATTCAATTTTCTCATTCGTATTTCAGCATGTAGAAAACTGTATCCAATCAGATTTCTTAATGAATCAATTTTTCTGAGTTATGACGAATGAATAATTCTTAGTGTACCAAACCCAGAAATTAATTCAACTTACAAGGAGAGGTCATTGCCTGTGGGTCATAGATATAGCGAAAACTCTTGGAACCACCTCCTTTTGGCACCAAAAGACGATAACCAAAACCACTTATTTGAATGCTGAAGCGTTCTGGAAATACAACCCATGGCATTAGCAATGACAGTACACCTGTATGTAACAATTTTCAGCTTGGGTCTATGTGGGCTTTGCTAATGTCATAGACCATAGTGCCAAAACGCTTTAGGATTCAAGTAAGCGGTTATGAATACCATCTTCTGGTGTCAAAAGGAGATAATCTCCAGAGTTTCAGACCAATACATGACCCGCAGACCATGACCTCTCTTTGTAAGTGAATATACTACCTAGTTGATACTTTGATGTAATTTGGACAAATGACTAGTCTCACAATTGATCCAGATGGACTTTTTTCCGCAGTACCTTATGGTGGAAGAAGAAAGTCAAAATATTTGAACAGCAGTGGTTCACAGCAAATTCTAAGTATGATTGCTATGATGGCATTTTAATCCTGATGATTCAAATCAATTTAAGAATCATTTTAGAGAAAAGATGCTCCAAATCCCCAGTTTGTCGCTAGTTGAGGTTTCAATAAACATCCATGCTTTTTGTTGAAAAGTCAACTTATACCATTTTAGACACTCCATCATGCTGCACCAGTTCTACATTTTTTTCATCAAGCCAGAAGCATGATTCATTTGATGAGAAAGCGAGTTTGCTAAATGAATCTATAAAATTTATAGTATTATACAGAATCGGCACAGTTTTTGAACTTCCTATCATGACAAGAAAACTAGAAAACTTATGTGATCCTCTAAAAGAAGCAGGGCTTTCTCTAGTCATAGCACTATTCTTCTGAAAAAATGGCAGCATAAGCTAATACACCCATGGCTTCTCATGGTGTATCACTGTTACCGATCCTGTGAGTTCATTTGGTAAACTGATGGTGAAATGTTAAAAACTATTCAAGAGATTTGAACATGAATACAATGCTTAATAAGAATGTCACGAAAGAAATACATGAAGCATAAATGCCATGATCGTAATGTACCGTACAGAGAATTTTCAGGCTGTTGTCATGAACTTATTGTGATAATTGAAAACGTTTGAGAATCAACCCATTTTATATTAATACATTTTCCAGCTATCAAAACATCATGTATTGGTATGGAAAACCAGATTTAAGCAAAGTATTAAGCATATATTATCATGCAAGTAGGGTGCAACGGTGTTGCACGCTAATATACACTATGCTGCATGAGCTTTTACATTTTACATGCATATTTCAACCATTATTTCTAACTATTATCGAACTGTAAATGAGCAGTATGAGCAGCGCGATCTTACCACGTTTATTTTTTCAGGGCGTCTCCTCTAGACTCTATCAGCAATTCATCAATGGGCTAAAGCATTCCAAAGCCTGCCATCAGGGATCAAGCAACAAATCTAGTTGGACAATAAGTAAAACATGTCATTTGAAATGTTGGATGACATTCGGGGCATTGGCATTTCTCGGACCCCTATATAACCTCTACCTCGAACCCTGCCTCGCCTCGAACTGCCTCGAACGAACTGTCAAAATCGGTACCTGTCATTAGGTTTATTCGATTACGCCGGCCACGCCGGCGTGGCCCATCGGACCTCTCTCTCTTTCTCGCTATGTTAGAAAGAGAGGTCCGATGGGCCACGCCGGCGTGGCCTGGCCTGGCCGCCGTAATCGAATAAACCTACTGTGTCAAAAACTCACTGCGTACTGCGCATGTCAAACTGCATCCAACTAGAGACCTTCTAGATAGGGTCTGGTCTGGAAGAATTCGCTCAAGATATCTGACATTTGTTCAAATTCGCAAATCAGGTTCGTGAATACAGTTTCTGACATTTACAATAAGCTTCTATGTCATCTTCATCAAGAATTTGCGATTTTGAGTGCCGGAAGGTTCCACATCTTTTTCTGAACCAGAGTTCAAACAAAACACAGCACTATATCGCGGTCGAGATCGCGGTGCCTAAACTTCATTCATCAGCATTACTACGTAAAATTTATTGGTCGGTAGTAAAAAATGTCCCATTCTGTGATTTTAACATTAGTTGTCATTTTTACAACTTGTCAGTGATTTTTTCGAGCCGAAAATTGAGATTAGGAACGGTCCTACTTATATTTTCTTCGATCCATCTGACCGTTATGGGCGAACGCGGTATTAATTTTTGATCATGAATTTTATCACTTTCTGCGTTAAAAAATAGTGTTAATTGCGCTCCTTCCCATGAAATTCACTTACCACAAAACTCGAGGAATTTTACGTGCTAGCAATGCAAATCGTGGATTTGACTTATAATTTGTGTTTCTATTCAGATAGCAGACATTGTTGCACCTTCGGTTCGGTTCCAAGTTCCAACCCTGCTCCCTTGCGCTTTGTAGTATTGAGATCGCAGAATCATCTGTATATGTCACGAGTATTTTTTGTTATCCAAATTACGAATATGCATTTCTTCATCTAAAAGTGCCATTATTGATTTCAAACAAATACTTTCAAGAAAAATATATTCTTATTTTGGCTCTAAGACTTAGCACCTGAACTTTACGCCCAGAAAATAGAAGAAGTTGTGCACTAAACTACCCCTAGTTCAGGAAAAGTTAGCATGCAAGCAAGCCCCATGCCAAAGTGCCTCAACGCTCTCTTTACTCTCTATTAGCAAAAAGTTCCTTTACTAGCATCGTTATTGCGTGAAATTCAACTAATAATCACTCTCGAGGAAATTTTTCCGATCTGTACTTGGTTCCAGTCCTGATTTCGTGCTCGTGCACAAGAGATAAGCTGTTCAAGGTTCAAGGGGCTGTGAGGAAGGACGCAAACTTTTTTCATCAAATTATGCATACAAGATAAATATTTCTGATTAGGTTGTTTGAGAAATAAATTTTTCTGTATTTATCATTTTCTTATTCACAGTAATCGTACATAACTTTAAAATTAGCATTACCGCGAAGTTTAATAGAATATTTAAGACTTCTCAATGACGCCTATACCCAAAGACACAACTTTTTATTACAGATAATTTGGAGAAATAGATGCATTTCGGAGAAGTTTCATTGAAGCTTCACATTCGATGTTGAAATTATATTTTGTACTATGCGGACGATGAAAATGCTAGAGAAAACATCTCATGAGCCTTTCTTGTGCTCTAAGTTCGCGTAAAAGTGCAGTGAAAGTCATTTCCCAAGGTGGCATGATGATGCTAGAATTTTGAAACTGAGAGCTGTTTAAAAAGTTCCAATTTCATCGCAAACTATTGCCTGATCGGGAATAATGACGTCGTTGATGTTCCACAGGAATAATTCATCTATCACCTGGTTCATATAGTTGTATACGAGCACTCAGAATGAATGGGTACAAGCAATTCTCACTGAAGGAAGTAAAAACTTGTGATCAGCTTACGATTTTAATTGAAAAAATTAGCTGCTCAGAGAAAGAGTAAACTTCAATCTTTCAGAGATTCGATGACTATTTGACAAACCTTGTCAATGATATCCTTGTCCAAATCATACAATCTGGTACTAGACTTTTGAAGTACTTTTTTAACATTATTTTTGAAAAATATCATACATTCATCTTTCAAAATTGGAGCATTATTCAAGGCGGCAAAATTAAGATACTCGAAAACATTTATGAAACTAATATTTTTGATGAGATGGCGCTCACATTTATTCTTTAATCCATCAATAAAATATTTGTCTGCCGCGAGATAAATTTCTCGTGAGAGATCTTCAAGATTGTTGACTTTGCCCGAATACATAAAACGGAGAACTTCTTTCATTACGTCGCATGTAACATCTTCAATGTCTACGCAACTTTCTTGATTTTCTGCCATATTATGCGTGAGCATAGCAGCAAATACTTCACTTTTATTCGCCAAAATACTTTTGTGGGCGTGTAACGTTTTCCCTTTCATGCTAAGAATTATATCACTGAATTCTTCGTTGTCCACGAGTCTTTCAAAATCATCAAATTCCCTCAACCTCTCGTCATTCGCCATTTCAAAAAATATATCTTTTTGGGTACTAGTATCAATTATCAGGTCGCATCCTATTGTGAGAGTTTTGCCGAGAGGATTACCAGATGATGGTACTTTAAGACTGTCTTCTGTTAAATATTCTCGTTTCATGAAATCGGGGAATCCCCACGTATTGTAGTTAGTTGTCAGCCAATGCTTTCGATTTGTTGTCTTTGGATTAATCATCTCATTTTTATTGTTCAATAAATAGAAGCGAAGCCTAGTTTCCAAGTCGCCTTTTACCAAGTTTATATAGACGGATACGAAATCTTTGTAATTTTCGTTGACACCCCGTGGATAAAACCAAATTCTGCAATGTATCCTATTACTGACAACTATAATTGGAGAGATCAATTTTTCGCCAAAACTTTTGTCACTTAGACACGATTCATCCAGTCTCCAGTTGTGAGTCACGGACATGTTTCCAGGGTATAGTGTTCCGACTTCCACGATTGGTAATGTTGGTTCAGTTTTTTTTACATCCGACGAGCTCATTTTCAATTCTTATTCGAGCACCGCAATAGCACTGCACAGAAATACGTCACTTTTGTTGTAACTTCTTTCACGAATCACAAATCAAAGCTCTAATTTTTACAGAACTTTCATTCAAAGTTTGTACATCCTATAGGCTCACTAAATTGACATTGAAGGCAAGGTGATATGGCAAGATCGCAAGTACTTATCGAACTGACGTCCAAGTTGTTCTGATCGCGTATAAGGAATATACTCATCGTGAGCAATTCCACTTTTTCCGAGCTCGAATTCCTTCTGAATGAGTTGACTGTGTGGTGTCATGTGAAAAAAATTCGTCGATATCAAACACCATGCACATACACCCGCGCTTCGTCCCCTGCGAATTCGATGTGTATACTTACAGGCATAATCAGCGTTTTGCGTTGGTATTGCTCATAATTATTATTCGACTCTGACTTGATTATATAAAAAATGTTTGAGCTCATACTCTAATTGCAGACTAAATATCATTTCTTACTTGCACTTTAATTCAACCATTACCCAATCGTTACGAAGTTTCAAATCTCTTTCACCATTGCAAACTGATTTCATCTACCATGAATAAGATAAAATTTAATGATCACTGCTATAAATGATCATTTTTATGGATATCATAGATAGAGAGAGTGATAAATGACCATTTCTTCGATAATATCCGTGTGACGCGATTACTTTTCACAGCAACGTTTCTTCTATGCATTTGCAACAATCCGAAAAAAAAATATTTCAGATCCAAGAAGTGCTCTTTGATGTGCAATGATATTCTGTTCAGAGTTCCTGCAAATAATATACAAAAGAAACGTAGCCATGAAAAGTAGACAAAGTCCCACGGCCATTATCGTACAAATGACCAAATCTTATCCGACAATGGAAAATTGTTGGAATAAAATCGCAACTTCGGTACAATGTATTCCAAACCTGAGAGAAGACATTCTTCGAACTTGATTGTTCCCACGAACTCCTTGAAAACATTGTGTTGCAATCCAGTCTGTGAGTTCCCGATACCGCCAAGCCTGGGTTAGCCACGGTTGGCTCTTGTGATTTTTTTTGAAATTTCGGGACCAAATACCTGTCTTCCTCCACAGTCATCTGCGTAAATAGTTTGCACAATCTTCACGGTGTATCAGAGAATTAAATGATTTTGGTGAAATTTTAATATTTGGATCTGTCAAAGTTGTAACTTGACTCGAAAATTCGAGAGGACATTTGGCGTGAAAAGCTCCGAGATGCAGAATAATTATTATCATACTCGTACAGTCACATGGAAACAGACTCAGATTTGGGAGAATAACGAATAGAGTACATACTAATAGTATTCTCATTTACACTGAAAAATTGTATTCCTTATTTCAAGCAGTCAAACTAGAATTTGAATACCAGAAGAGGTTCACGAGCACTAAACCAAAATTATGTTCAAAATTGAGATGTATGCAGTTTGCTACTTTTGCAGAATGTTTCAAAGCAGTACTAAAAAATACTACAACTTGGAAATCAGACGGAACACATAATTTCATATCATTTTGTACTGCTCAAAGCTCAAACCTCACATGAAGTGTGCAAATTCGATATCATTATTATTATTCTATTCTTAGTCAAAACTTATAATTGTCAATGAAACAGAGTAACATTCCCATTTGGTGGCTTTACGCGAACATTTACCATCTTGGCTTAAAGTCGTCAAGCTGTTGAAATAGAAATCGAAATAGAACATTTCCATGATCTCTTTTGGAAGCCGTCCCTTGACTCAGAGGTGTGAATATTTGGAGATCGTGGAAATAACTGGGGGAAATCTGAAATCTCTCGTTTCATGTCGATGAAAAGATATGAAATTGATCTCGTTCCTAGCACCCGGTGTCAAGTGAGTGAGCCAATAAACTGTGATAATAAACGGTTGAGTGAATTTAATCTTCTATCAATATCGGTCAATTCGAGGGTCAATTGCAATTACGCGTGAAGTACATTCAAGTATTACTTTAATTCGTAAAAAACTCAATTATGGACAGAAGTTACAGTAGAAACACTACTTACACCGTGAAAATTCATGAAATGAATAATCGTTAACAACATTTAGGATGATGCATTTCTTACGATTAGTCTTCGCACTCACATGTCATGAGAATTCAACGTTGAATCTCATTCAGGGTCGGCCAACACGAGAAAGATTTGGTCTATAGTATACTTATCTAAATTACTCAATTTGAAACTAGACTGACGAGCTACATCTTTTGCATTCGATTTCAAAAAATCTATACTTTGTTGCTTCAACGCTGGAACATTGAAAAGACTGGCAAAATTGAGGTATTCGAGAACATTTTGAGCATTAATGTTCTGAATCAGTTGACGTTCGCAAATCTTCTTCAAATTTTTAATCAGATACTTGTCCGCTGCTTTGTAGAGAGTCATAGCCATTTTCTCAAGATTATCTACTCTTCCAGAATAAATGTATCGCAGGAACTCTCTCATGACATCGTATGCGACGTCGTCAATATCTACGTATGCTCGTTCATTTTCTTTCATATTATGCGTAAACATGGCTGCAAATACTTCACTTTTTTTTGCTAGGATACACTTGTGGGCGTATAACTTTTTCCCTTCTACTGCAAGGGTTACATCGCTGAATTTTTCTTCATCCACAAGTTCATCGAGTTCATCAAACTCTTTCAGCCTGGTATCTTTTTCCAACTTAAGAACCGTTTCTTCTTCATCCATCGGTTCAAGTGTCAGCTCGCATACTATAGTGAGAGTTTTACAACCAGACGAGGTTCTCATCATATTTACTTCATCAAGATATTCACACTTCATGAAAAAAGGAAATCCAAATCCAGGTTTGTTCTCTTGAAGCGAGTACTTAGTGGCTTTCAAATTGACCAACTTATTTTTGCCATTGATCACGCCGAAACGGAAGGACACGTCAAAATTTCCTTTTACTGATTGCAAGTAGATCGATAAGTGACCTTTCTGTTCTTCCATCTGACCCTTCGGATACAACCAGATTGTGTAAGCTTTTGAATCAGTGAGTGAAATGATGGGGGATCTTATATATGCGCCGTTTTTCTTGTTCTTTATGTATGTCTCCTCGAGTGTCCATTTGTAAGTTGTTGTGACTGGATTTATTTTTCCAATGTCAAAACTCATTTTGTATCCTCTATCTCCAGTTTCTGAAAGACGAATGAACCATTCAGAAAAGATTTCATAAATTCTCCTTGGCGATTAAGGTATAGCATTAGCGGTAGGGCCGTACCAAGCGTCGGGCTCCCCCGAGCAGGTACACTCCTGACGTTATATATAGGTGTACCCGAGTTCATAAGTCTACTTTGCGATATCTTTTTTATTTTATGGGTGACCCATGAATTTTCTTATTTCATTCAGTTTCTCGAGGTTTCATGCAACTCTCAGAATTTTGGGGGAACTAACACGGTCATCGTTTATGAGTAATGTGCACTTTTGTGCGTCCGTCCCATAATATGCATGCATATGAGTAGTTCTGCGGAAACTTCGATATTTGGGGCTCGATAATGTGCCAGCGCTAAATCTCTCTTCCAAAGGTTTTAAGATGTGTTTTTCGACTTTTTGAAACATATAAAGTATAAATAAACTCGCGCACGAATGTAAATTTTCCCACTCATAAGTACCATGAGAATAACATGGAGACGCGGTAGCGCGGCACGGACCTGACATTTTGACACTAAAATTGATCTCACGGCCAAACGGTTTGACTTACAGTCTTGGGGTTTGAAAGAGGTTCATTTGGCCACAAAATATTTTGTAAAAAACTGACTAGGACCTTCGGGTTCATGCGTTCAGGGGTCGCACAGTTGCGCACGGACCTGACATAAAAATTTAGCAAAACTAGATTTTGTTGGAAAAGCTGCTCTGCAAAGTGTGATACATAATACATTTTTTTCGATACTTTGGGGCATGGAAAGTTGCGCCTGACGATTTACTTTAAGAATAAATTGGTGCAGAAAAGCCTGGAACGAGGCAAATTCACTTTTATCGAGGAAAACTGAGGGAGTAAAATTTTAAGTAAAATTGCACCACAAAATGTATGTGGTCAGCGCACACACAAAAAGTGGTCTTTGGGCTCTTATAGCAATGAGATTTGGTGCTTGATAGCATTTTATTTGATGTATTAGCTCGCCCGAATCCCGAACGAATTCTATACTGCGGCGCCTCACGCTCACAAAGGTCGAAATAATGGAAAACCACGCGGCACGGACCTGACATTTTGACCCTTTTTTCGATGGTAGTCTTTTTGGGTCACCCTGGACCAGAGAACTAATGATTGCAACAAAAAAAGCACAAAAAAATACATCAAAAATGACTTTTGTAATTGTTTCCTCAAGCGTTTTGAGGGTTCGTACAAGCTAGCATACGTTATTTCAAAGTTTCCACGGAGGTACTCATATGAGGAAATCTACAGAACCTTTAACATTTAGTGTACCATACAGTATTTCGATGAGATCGGGACTTTCACGCCCTGAAAAAATGTTTTTCAGATGGTTTCTATAGTTTCTAGGATGGTACTCTATCGATTTTTTAGTGTAGTACTCTTGATACAAATTGAAAAATCGTCGAATTTCGTACTTTATCAGTGTAGCTGGCGCGTCTTCCGGAACTTTTCGGCCTCTGGAGAAAACAACACTGTCCCGAAAAATCTGAAAAAATTCCATCTGACTCTTTGAACCTGATATCATCATAAGAGATTTATTCTAATCGCGACTCAGATGCCTGGTCAGAGTCGTGCTCCCATGAAAAGTGTAACTCACTTTTTGGAAAATACTCACTTCCTCCAATTTTTCGTATGTAAAAAAATAACATTCGAGCTAGGATGAATCGAGTGGTGATAAATTGAAGAGTAAGAACGGACAATCAAAATGCTTCTTCGTTTGGCAGCGACACATTATTTTGGCCGAAGATCTGTGACGTTGAACTTGCAAAATTTGTCGCGCCCACGACTCCAAAAAAAGGACATAAACCTTCGTTACTCGAATAATGAGCAGATGTCGCTCCCAAATCCTATTGCCCATTTCACTTTGACGTATGATGAATTATCATGCACTTCAATAGGGTGCCTATAACGATTGTTATTGGAGGGAGGAGCTCGGGAAACTTGTTCAGCCCCTGGAAATTGATTTTTCGGTGGGAAATGATGCACGTAACAGGTCGAATATACAGCTATTGACTTTGTATGTAGTTCTTACACCATTTTCACACTACAAACTTATCATAATTCAAGTGGGAAAGCTTTGCGAAAGCAAAAATTGCATATACCTCCGACAACTCTGTGAACGCGGAAAAAATGATAGTCGATGAGTATAACGGAAATCTCTTTCAAGACTCAATTCTGGGAATGGAATTCGATCAAATGGGTGCAACAACACCTTTATCAACCATCACACTGCACTATTCACGATCCATCCATGTGAAAAGCCTCTAAAAGTGACGAAAACGTAATATACTCATTCCACCTCGTTGTTCTCAGAGGATTAACATCTTTCAAAAATGGTGGGCACAACGTTTTTTTCACATTTTAGAGGTACCAAAACACTATGGAATTGGTTTCAAAAGCGACGGGGAGGAAAAAATTTTTTTTTCTCGGATGGTCCGAAAGTTAAAGGTTTGGTAGATTTCCTCATATGCAATGATATGCAGTGTACACTGCGCATACGCTCTGCACATGTGCACATGTGCAGCTCAACAAATTTTAGCCAAATCCAGATGGAACTCGTCTAGATCTGCTTTGGATCAGCCGGTAACGCAGCAAAGACAAAACCCGATTCATATCAGAAGTTCTCTGATGCGAGCCCTTCAATTTTTGCTCAACTTCGATGAGCTGCACATGTGCACATGTGCAGTGCGTATGCGCAGTGTGCACTGCATATGCATGCATGTGCATCATTTGGGGACGCGCCCTAAGAACGCGTGTATAAAAGCGAGATTTTCATGAGTTTTTCTTTAAAAAAAAATGTCGGTGACCTCTATTTTTTGGAATGGATATCAATTGAGAATTATTTGAAGTATATTTGGGAATTTTTTGGGGTCGATGGCCGTCATCGTTCTATACCCGCTAGTGCTATACCTTGACAGTGCTTTCTGTATCCATATCTCAAATGACAACAAAGTTCATAGCTGCAATCGTCAGTAGTGCTCAAAGATAACACCGGCACACAAAAAAAAAGTATCTGTACTTTTGACCAGACCTACTTTTCTTGATGTATTTTGGCACGCTGAATCCGAATCCGAAGTCGGTTTGGCCCGACTACCTCTTGTTTTCGAGAAAATCGTGCTATTATGCGCTATTTCCACGATTTTCACCGAATTTTTCACGATTTTCTCGAAAACAAGAAGTAGCCGGGCCAAACCGACCTCGGATTCGGATACAGCGTGCCAAAATACATAAAGAAAAGTAGGTCTGGTCAAAAGTACAGATACTTCTTTTTTTTTGTATGCTGGTGTAATATAACACCGGCACACACACACAAAAAAAAAGTATCTGTACTTTTGACCAGACCTACTCTTCTTGATGTATTTTGGACCTCGGATTCGGATTCAACGAATTTTTTCATGCACGTTGAATTCGGATTCAACGTGCGTTGAATCCGAATCCGAGGTCGGTTTGGCCCCACTAACTCTTCTTTTCGAGAAAATCGTGCTATTCTGCGCTATTTCCATATTTTTCAGGATTTTCTCGAAAACAAGAGGTAGCCGGGCCAAACCGACCTCGGATTCGGATTCAGCGTGTCAAAATACATCAAGAAAAGTAGGTCTGGTCAAAAGTACAGATAATTTTTTTTTGTGTGCCGGTGTAATGATAGTATTCTTCATGTTCGGCCTGATAGCTCAATTTTTGTGGGAATATAGATGCATGTAGCAATGATATTAGTAATATTAATACTAATTTGATTCTTAGAGCTTTCGTTGGCTCAGCCCTTTGAGTTCTTTAGCCTTGAGCAGGCTGAAACATGTAACTCCGCCGAAAATGCAAATCTTAGCTTACTGACAAGAAAGAATTATAAAAATATTTCAAGTGCTGGGTGCTCGGTAGAACCATGTAATGAACAGTATAGGACTTCGGTGAAGGTTGGCAGTATTATGCTGCAGTTATATGTTAGTGTCGGACTTCGAGAGACTGTCATCAACAATCGAGAAGTGTCAAGAAAAGGACCGAATAGCTCGCGTCGAATTTTGGTCCGATCTAATTTGAATTCGATCATGACGCCGAGAGAAGTGCAAAATACACTTGAAAAAGCCGCATTTTGAAGTCTCCTAGCCATCCCGTGGTAGAGTCCACTTGAAGAATCGCACTAACCCGATAGGCAAAAATAGAAATGATTCGTCTCTATTATTTAGGGTTCCACAATATTCGAAATTTTTCTAATGTTGAAATCACGGTCGTGTTGAAATCCATACATACTGCCATGTTTGACTGGCAAAATCGTGAAATGAAAGCACGTGCAATTGCAAGTATCTTTAATAATGATTGAAAAGTTGACAAAGGCGAAGATGTGTGGAATGATCGTGTGAGTCAGAACCTATCCACGGAAACTCGGCGCTTGCAAGAAATGCGGGCTAAAATTTGAAACGAGTCGACTTGGAATTTCTTCGACAAAACTTCCCACCCGGTGCCAGTCGCAATAAGAAGTTCACGGGATCCTAGAGATTACAATGCGGCAATTTTTCACTAAATTAAGGCCCAAATAAAATGTCCAAACTCATTACAAGTATAAATTACCGGTGATTTTCGGGTTCATCTTCTAGCCTCTGCGAATTTGAGGCTCAATCATATTTTGTAAAGAAACTTGTCAGATCAAGAAGTATACATGATTAGAGCTTCAAAATCCGTATTTAAACGTATCTCCTGTCTACACTATACTGTCAGTTCTAGCTATGATATACTTTCTATGGGAAGAGATTTCCCGCAAAAAATAGCACTCTAATTTAAGAAAAACGCAGAAATGCATTTTCGTGGGATGAAATTTTTATTTTCGGTAACCATCATTTGTTCGAGAGAGCAAGAACTTTCGACTTATTTCCCAAGAAATAAATAAATTTACAAAGTTGAAAAAAAGTTTGAGGTGAGCTAGAAGTTTTGACCGATCGAGTACCCTGGTCAGTTTTAGAAGCACCGGGTTTCTCAGAGATCCTAATAGCCATATCAAAAAATATGCGGGAATATAACCGTAAATCAGGACCTTGCAGAAAAACCACAGCCTTGTGTATTAATGAAACCAATAACGTATTCCATGATTTATAACCACCATTCACTATGATGAATCAGAACTCTTAAAGGTAAAGTAGAATATAATCCATATCACTAATTCCCTAATGAAAAAAACAGTAACAATTTTATAAAGTGAGAATATCTATTCTGAGTAAAGGTCAGAGGAATAGAGCTAATTGGCTCATGGTTCTGTCTGTAGGATGATTCGAGAGTTTTAATAGTTAATTTTATAGGTCAGCATAGAATGTACCCTCACTGTGTCTGATTCTCATTATTACAGGTTTTTCAAGATCTGTCACAGGTCTATGACATGCAAGTAACATTCCATTAAATAAATCATTCCTAGTGTACCAAACCTAGAAGTCGTTCAACTACTTGTTGGTAAATACCATGCAACTTATGATAGACATCATTTGAAAAAGAGAGGCCTTTGAACAAATGGCAACTACAACGGGTCTCAACATTTTGGATGAACTTTTTGACACAGTTCCTGTCATTGGCATTTGAATGTTGAATTTGAATCAATACATAAAGACATCTTGAGAATCCTATGAGAGAAATGTTCTGGGTCTTGGTTTGTTGCTAGTTAAAATATCGGTGAGCTTCCAGATCAACTGTCAGAAGGTCAAATCTAATCAGGCTATGAAGATTAACCATCATGCTGCATGAATTTGACTGGTTTCGATCAAGAAGAAACATAATTAATTTGATGAGAAAGCAAAAGTTGAGCCAATCTTACAAGAGTGTCAAAAATACACAGAATCCACACAATTTCTATGCTTCTTATTCCTACAGGAAACATTGAAGAACAAGTTCATTAGTATTGACCTTAATTGAATATCATGGTCACCCAAAGAGACGCATCAGGGCTTTGTCTAGTTATCTCTTATTCTGAAGAAATAAAAGCTCATGCTTTGTGCTCATCGCTTCGAGAGGTAGACTGTTATAGCCATTCTTGTGGATATATTAGGGAAGTAGACATTAAAATGTTGAAAGCTATTACAGAGGTACAAACCTCATCTAATGGAACAACCAGAACAACCATGTGGAAAACAACGTTGCTCAATGAATTCTCCAAGCGCTGCAATAGCAACATGCATGGGCACCATGCAAAGTGTATCTTTTTGCTGACAATTCATGCAAGTGATATTGTGAATGGTAGTGATGATCAACTCGGTCATTAATAAATCGCATTTATCTCTGAGCTATCAGACTATTATACCTATGTATTGGATTATAAAATCTACTGACATGGGAACACCTCCTGCACAAAAGTTTTCAATCAGTTGTTCAACATACATTGCAACAATAGACCATGCTTATACTATTTACACTGCATTGACATATAATTCACTATGTACATACATACCTGAATATTTTCACTAATAAACATCCGAAGAACGTTAGATGAGCATATACTTATGATACCTATATTCTCTCAAGATATCTCATACACGTATTATGTAGCCATGTTGGTAATACAAATAATGATGCATCAGCTGCTATTTCTCCAGACTGAGTCAATTATCGGTTCATATGAACTGTCCAAAATTACAATCTCGATCAAAAAGAAAAACGTGTAATAATCTATCGATGAAATTCGGAGCACACTTCGAATCGCGATAATAAACAAACGGAACCAAAACCACACCAAACCAAACCAAACTAAAAGTGCCCCCCAGGAGCAGGCAGGAAGAGAATTCGAGATTTTCGGGTCCCTATATTAGTATAGAGTCCCTAGAAGGGGATATATATCCCCCATGCATCGATATAGGGTAGAGGGGCGCGGGCCGAAGAATCAAAGTTTTAAAAGTTGTGTTTGGTACATATGGAAATCTTTCCTATTGAAAAATAAAGATAAACAGAAGACTTTCCTAATTTTCTTTCACATTGCGATTAAACCTTTTTTTTTTTGCTATAGCCTCATTTCTTGAGGATGAGATTTTTATGAAAAACGCTCTGCTTGGAGGGAAATTACGCAGTAGTAATTAGGATATCCCCCATTTCTTTTTCCCGCACATAGGCGCGTGCTCTTACGACTGCAAACTCATTTCTTTCTAGAAAAATGAATATACCTCGGCTCTGGTTTATTAAAAATAGACATATCTCAACTCATTTTGTAGGCATTAAGACAAGCTCTGAAATGAGTCAAAATGAATTCGAACATGTTAAGATGGGCCAAAAAGGTGCGCAAGATGAAAACAGAGGGCGCAATCGAGCACCCTTATCCTAGTCAGTATGGACGAAAGTGACAGTTCTCATACTCTAGTTCTAATTCAACTTTCATCCAGTGCTAAAGAGTCATGAATACTTTTCTGTCATTCACGAGAATGAGCGGTTCTCAGAGATAGGATGATTTGATTTTGATCAACGTAAAAATAATTGGAACCAGAATGAGATTATCAATACAGTTGTGTGAACCTAGGTGACTGCGTATGGCGTTCCTCTTAATTTTGGCGTATGTCCTCCCCGACTGCATACGGCCTTGTGCAGATCATAGTCAGTCAGGCACGGTACTGCTGTACTTCGGTGATAAGTAAACTTGCATTTGAACTTCTTTGATATCCCACAGAAAAACAAATATCAGCTGCCCGACTTCTCACACATTAAACAATCATCACCGAAATTTCTCATCACAACCGATGTTTTTCAGATTTCAAAACCCTACACACGTTCGAAGCGAGATGCTCACAATTCTAGAATACGAACAGAATTCAAAAATTAATGAGGAAAAAAACAACCGAGTACTTTCTCTTCAAACACGAAAATGTCGCAGGGCTTCGAGCACATCTTACACGCCCATTTCACCCAAAAATTCGTCTCCCATATCGGTCGAGTCCTCAGTTCTTTATCTCACTGTAGTAGACTACGAAACCGCTTACCCCAACTCTGCAAGCTCGCAAGCTCATTCTCGAGACTTGAAATGGTTTTCGAAGCTATAAATAGTGTCAGAAATTGAAAATACGAGCTCACCAGGATATGCATCTTTGGTAATCGATGGATTTGAGCAAAGTGACCCTTCCGTATAAATGATTGTGGCAGCTCGAAAGCGTATTCCAAGAGCTAGTAGTGTTTTATGGAATGGAATGTTTGACAGTGATGTGAAGCTTGTGAGGATGTCGACATAGATTTATGAAGATTGCTGGAGGTGTTTGGGTGTGAGAGGGTGGAGGAGTCAAATTATCAATGTACGCGCCATTTGGCATGAGATTGGATTAATAATTTCTGATAGATGATTGATGTATGAGTAGTTCCACGCGAAAGCGACCCACGAAAAAGGGTCATGTCTCAGATCCTTTTGTTAACATTCTTATTCGATTCTATGATACAAAATATGAACTTTCCACTACCTATGGGGTCCCAAAAATATTTTTTGGTCCCATGGCGAGAATTTTCGAAAATGAAGTAAAATACATTTTCTTAAAATTCTAGCAGCTTTTTTGCACTAAAATGCGAATAAGTCGAGTTTGCTCCCAGGTAAAGATATGCGGCTTACGGCATTCGAAAGGTCTTTCAAAAACCTATCAAAATCGCTATTGAAAAGTTGTTTTTGGGGTTATGGCCAGCCTGTACGAGCAAAAGTATAAAAATCACTAAACAGTGAGTTTGTCAGTTGCCTATTTTTTTTAATTTTTGAAAATCACATATTTGATGTAAAATTTTGTGTTCTTCCAGAGAAAAGTGGTCCTGATTTCCTTTTCCGACGTCTAAGGCCTGTTTCTTCAAATTTTCGCAAACCTATTTTTTAGGCAGTTTGGAATTGTCTGTCTACTGCGCGTGCGCAGGAATTTGGACTGTTAGAACCAATCCCATTGGGAAGCCAAGAAAATTTCCTTCAAAATGACCACTTGGCAAAGTCAATTTCATCAATTTGGCTCGGAGCTACAACGTTTGAAAGACCACCGAATCTCGATAACCAACAAGAGGTGGATCGGAGACACCGCGACAATAGTAGGAAAATCCGGGCACGATCTCTGGCCCGATGTATCTTTTGCCTATTGACGCACTCGAGCTGGAGCTTCATCTTTTGTAGGCTGTAACTCCGAGCCAAATTGATGAAATTGACTTTGCCAAGTGGTCATTTTGAAGGAAATTTTCTTGGCTTTCCAATGGAATTGGTTCTAACAGTCCAAATTCCTGCGCATGCGCAGTAAACAGACGATTCCAAACTGCCTAAAAAATAGGTTTGCGAAAATTTGAAGAAACAGTCCTTGGACGTCGGAAAAGGAAATCGGGACCACTTTTTTCTGGAAGAACACAAAATTTTACATCAAATATGTGATTTCCAAAAATTGAAAAAAATAGGCAACTGAGAAACTCACTGTTTAGTGATTTTTACACTTTTGCTCGTACAGGCTGCCCATAACCCCAAAAACAACTTTTCAATAGCGATTTTGATAGGTTTTTGAAAGACCTTTCGAATGCCGCAAGCCGCATATCTTTATCTGGGAGCAAACTCGACTTATTCGCATTTTAGTGCAACAAAGCTGCTAGAATTTTGAGAAAATGTATTTTACTTCATTTTCGAAAATTCTCGCCATGGGACCAAAAAATTTTTTTGGGACCCCATAGGTAATGAAAAGTTCATATTTTGTACCATAGAATCGAATAAGAATGTTAACAAAAGGATCTGAGACATGACCCTTTTTCGTGGGTCGCTTTCGCGTGGAACTAGTCGTATGTGTTCTTACATGCATGCTGGTGAGGATATAAATATGAGGGGGTTGGTTGGAGTCTTCCACTGTTATTTTTCTGAGAGTCAGCTAGGTTTAGGTATAAATATTATGAAGAGTTTAAGCTCTAATTTTTTTCATATGATTTGTCATTCGCTCGACGTTTGAAAAGCATTGCCGGTAGTATCATTGGCATTGATAGGAATATTTGATGGAATGCTGTGAGAGTAGCAGCCGTTACGTGTGCAAAACATGATGCATGAGTATAAAATTCGAGAGCTCTATATGTACTCTCGCTCGTGAAGTTTGCAAGAGCGTGGTCAAACTTTTGAAACGCCAATAATTCAGCAAAGTAAATTCCGCAAAGTGGGAAAATGTTTAGCGACCAAAATCCGCTTTGAAAGTTACAAAAGAACAAATATTGGGAAATCGTGTAACTATCAATGCGATCTGTAAATGTTGTTCTACTATAAAAAATTCTAAATCTGTCCATGCACCTTTTTCGTTTCAGGGGGCACATCACGAATCATTTCGATGCAGCAGCCAGACCTGGCAACAGCTGGGCGTCAGTTAGTATTCCATAAAGCCCGTCTAAGTAGAATTCAAATTTCCGAGACTCAGATCCGGCCTTAGCTTGCATGGCGCCCTGGGCAAAGACCAGCACAGCCCCCCCCCCCCGGAACCAAGCAAAATGGGTTTTTATTTCACTGATTTCAGATATTTTTTCTTTTCTGATTCGTTCGGCTGATTTGATAATGACAAGATTTATTATACCCAGTCGTTACGGCGAAGAAAGGCTCTTCGGATGATGGGACCAGATAATTTGCGAGGAAAGAAGAAACCACAAAACCTGGAGAGGCAATCAGACCCGCCAATGCCCGGTTCCTCGGGCCAGATATTCTGTCGGGGCTCACCTCTAGGAGAGCAATCAAACCCGCGAATGCTTGTGTCCTAGGACCCAAAACCTAGAAAGGCAATCTCATGCTCGAATACCCTGATACTCGGACCAGATATTCTGTGGGGGAAGAACGACCCTTAAAACCCAGGAAGACACCAAATCCGCGAATGCCTGGATGCTCGGACCAGATACTCTGCGGGGAACAACTAATCCTAAAACCTAGTATCGCGATCAAACGCACGAATACTCGGACACTCAGACCAGACATTCAGTGGGGGAAGAACGGATCCCAAAACCTGGGAAGGCAATCAAACCCGCAAACGCCCGAATGCTCGGAGCAGATATTCTGTCGAGGACACAACAAATCCCAAAACCTACGAAGGCTCCAACTCACAAATGCCCGGATGCTCGGATCAGATATTCTGTGGGGGGAAGAACGACCGCTAAAACCTAGGAAGACACCAAATCTGCAAATGCCCGGAAGCTCAGACCTGGTATTCCACGGGGAATCAACGAATCCCAAGGACTGGGAATACAATCAAACCCGCAAATTCCCGGATCCGACTAAATAAATCTGATCCGAGCATCCGGTCATTTCCAGGTTTGCGACACGATTCCTAGGATTCAGAATTCATTCTCACCCCGCCGAAAGTCTGTTCCGGGAATCCGGACACTTGCGGTTTCGATTGCTTTCTCGAAATTGCGGATTGTTGCACGCCCTGAAAGGATTTCTGATCCGAGAATTCGGAAATTTGCGGGTTCGATTGCCTTTCTAACATTGGAGGTCTGTGTACTTCCCCCGCAGAAAATATGGTCCAAGCATCAGGGTTTTGGGGTTTCATTGATCCCCCGACAGAATTTTTGGTCCAAGCTTTCGGTTATTCGCGGGTTTGGATGTCTGCCTAGGTTTTCGGATTCGTTGTTTCCCCGCAGTATAACTGTCCGAACATCCGGGCATTTGCGCGTTAGAATGCCCCCAATATTTACAGATGTTCGTTCTTCCCCCGCAAAATATCTGTTTTGAGCACCCGGGTATATCCCGAGTAAAAAAGATTAATAGATTATAATATATTATAATAGATTATAATATATTATGGATAAAATATTATAATATATTATAATCTATTATTGTGATAATATATTATAATATATTATAATATATTATAATAGATTATAATATATTATAATAGATTATAATAGATTATAATATATTATAATATGTCATCATATTTCTGTCGTTAAGTGGAAAGTCGGTGGATTGTGGTGCAGAATCGAATTTGATCAAATCCCAAAGTCGGATATGGCTGAAGCAGTCCTTGCCGGCCCTTATTTCATTTGCGAAGTTATAGGACCATGTATACTTATATATGGTTATAATATAGTCATAGAAATACGGTTTATTTGGTTGCTGGATCGTACGATCAAATGAGGTGGAAAACTAAATTTTCTGACATTTTCGACATTTTTTGATCCCACACAGTCAAACTCGATTCGCTGCTCTATTTTTTCCGGTCCAGAATGGTATAAGTCCACTTCAAAAGAAATGATGGACTCATACCGTTCTGGTCCGGAAAAAAAGTCGAGAAAATTTGGAGATCAGAACGGTATAAGTCCATTTTTAATTGCAAAATAATGCGTAAAAAATGTGAACAATTGAAAATTATTACGCCCCATGCCAAAAATGTCGTGAAAACACACTCATTATATGATAAATGAAGCATAATTACTGCAAATGACAATCCGAATTTTCTATCGCCAGAAAACTTTGAAGCTAATTTGCCAGAAATGGGAAAAATGGACTTATACCGTTTTGGTCGGGAGCCGTCTATATAATCAATACATTGAATTTACTCTCGATAAACAGTCGTATGTCTTTCAAGATTATCGGAGATGCTTTCCTAGGGTCGATAGAAATAACCAAAATAGAACGGTTGATTTTCCGAGCCACTCGAATTCAATCAGACCATTATCCATCCACGCGATGAAAGCATACCCCCAATCTAATGCAAGTGTTGGATCAAATCTTCCTAATTCCCTTCTGAGATCCGTGTGGATTTGGATTTGATATAATAAAAATCGTGAGTAGTGGAGACACAATTTTTCCAATTCCGGGCCAGCCAATCACTTTCTTGAATAGTTTGAAGTTAGATGAGTTGTTAGAGTTAGAAGAACATTTTGATTCCATCGCTGACTTGGACTTATATTCCAGAGCTAAGATTAATGGTATCACTTTTACCTCTATGGAGTATAAACTGTTGAAAACTAACACATTCCATGTCCATTTAGAGTTGAAGAATGGTGACCATATTTACGGCATTGTCAAAGTATTTGCGACTTATCGGGGCGACAAGTTCCTTTACTTGGTTCCACTCAAAGTTGAACACAATCAGGTTATAGTTCACGTAGAGACAAGGATTAGGGTTGAGCATATTTTGCCGATAAAAGAGCAAAATTCTCTTTTGCTCGTCAATGTATCTCATGTGAAGTCAATTAACCCTCTGACTAGAATTGATGACTACATGTGGGAAATGCCTCATCATTTGAGAAAGGTGCTCTAGTGCCAAACCATTGAAGTTGCGAGATCTTGAAGAATTTACTTCTAAAACCCTTTTTCAAAATATATTAATATAATAAATTCGTCGCTTGGAATTGAAAACCTACGCAATACACATATTCGATATTTATAATTTGTACATAGTTGTTTGTATCTATTCGAAATGTCATTATTGTGAATATTCAATACTCAATAAATTCATACACGATCTTATATCAGTAGTTCCACGCGAAAGCGACCCACGAAAAAGGGTCATGTCTCAGATCCTTTTGTTAACATTCTTATTCGATTCTATGGTACAAAATATGAACTTTTCACTACCTATGGGGTCCCAAAAAAATTTTTTGGTCCCATGGCGAGAATTTTCGAAAATGAAGTAAAATACATTTTCTTAAAATTCTATCAGCTTTTTTGCACTAAAATGCGAATAAGTCGAGTTTGCTCGCAGATAAAGATATGCGGCTTGCGGCATTCGAAAGGTCTTTCGAAAACCTATCAAAATCGCTATTGAAAAGTTGTTTTTGGGGTTATGGGCAGCCTGTGTGAGCAAAAGTGTCAAAATTACTAAACAGTGAGTTTCTCAGTTGCCTATCTTTTTCAATTTCTGAAAATCGCATATTTGATGTAAAATTTTGTGTTCTTCCAGAAAAAAGTGGTCCCGATTTCCTTTTCCGACGTCTAAGGCCTGTTTCTTCAAATTTTCGCAAACCTATTTTTTAGGCAGTTTGGAATTGTCTGTTTACTGCGCATGCGCAGGAATTTGGACTGTTAGAACCAATTCCATTGGGAAGCCAAGAAAATTTCCTTCAAAATGACTACTTGGCAAAGTCAATTTCATCAATTTGGCTCGGAGCTACAACGTTTGAAAGACCACCGAATCTCGATAACCAACAAGAGGTGGATCGGAGACACCGCGACAATAGTAGGAAAATCCGGGCACGATCTCTGGTCCGATGTATCGTTTGCCTATTGACGCACTCGAGCTGAAGCTTCATCTTTTGTAGGCTGTAACTCCGAGCCAAATTCATGAAATTGACTTTGCCAAGTGGTCATTTTGAAGGGAATTTTCTTGGCTTCCCAATGGAATTGGTTCTAACAGTCTAAATTCCTGCGCATACGCAGTAAACAGACGATTCCAAACTGCCTAAAAAATAGGTTTGCGAAAATTTGAAGAAACAGGCCTTAGACGTCGGAAAAGAAAATCGGGACCACTTTTTTCTGGAAGAACACAGAATTTTACATCAAATATGTGATTTTCAAAAGTTGAAAAAAATAGGCAACTGAGAAACTCACTGTTTAGTGATTTTTACACTTTTGCTCGTACAGGCTGCCCATAACCCCAGAATCAACGTTTCAATAGCGATTTTGATAGGTTTTTAAAAGACCTTTCGAATGCCGCAAGCCGCATATCTTCATCTGGGAGCAAACTCGACTTATTTGCATTTTAGCGCAAAAAAGCTGCTAGAATTTTAAGAAAATGTATTTTACTTCATTTTCGAAAATTCTCGCGATGAGACCAAAAAATTTTTTTGGGACCCCATACGTAGTGAAAAGTTCATATTTTGTACCATAGGATCGAATAAGAATGTTTACAAAAGGATCTGAGACATGACCCTTTTTTGTGGGTCGCTTTCGCGTGGAACTACTCATATGAGGTGTTTGTAATTACAAATTCGAGATATCATGATGAATCATCAGAGTATCCATTCCATCGGAGAGACAAGATGAATATCATTACAAATGTTGATACGAGGTGTGTTTGTTAATACGAAAATACTTCATCAGAGAATTGATTGAAAAATTATTCATTACTCTCAGTTTTAAATGTCCAAAAATTTCGACCCTTAATCGGTAGAAATCCAGCAAACCACGAGAGTCGCGGGTTTCCGAAAAACGGAACTAGATCACAGTTTTTTCTTATTAAATGATTTTCCATTACATCTCGTTGAAAAGCTATCGAGACTGTTCAATCCTAACAGCATGCAATTTTCACCTAATAAGTTAGCCCTCACGCCGATGTAGCTCGGGTACTTTGCTGTCACTCCTAACGAGTAAAATCTGTCTAAAAAAATTGAAAAGGGTTGAAATTCGAGACCTCAGTGGAATGCTATACAACCCTTAAGGAGGCCGATTTCCCTTGATTAAAAACTATTATTTGTTGAGTGTCATATACCACGATGGCATTTTTTTCATCTTATTCTCATGCTCACAGAGCTCAACTGCACCAATAATGTGAGAAGTTGGACAGTTATTGTGGTTTTGGGACCCCAAAAAATTTAGTTTTTCACCTCATTTGATCGTATGGTCCAGCAAACAAATAAACCGTATTTCTATGACTATATTATAACCATATATAAGTATACATGGTCCTATAACTTTGCAAATGAAATAAGGGCTGGCAAGGACTGCTTCAGCCATGTCCGACTTTGGGATTTGATCAAATTCGATTCTGCACCACAATCCACCGACATTCCACTTAACGACAGAAATATGATGACATATTATAATATATTATAATATATTATCACAATAATAGATTATAATCTATTATAATATATTATCCACAATATATTATAATCTATTATAATATATCATAATATATTATAATATATTATAATATATTATAATCTATTAATCTTTTTTACTCGGGATGCGGGTTCAATTTCTTCCCTGGGATTTCAGATAGATGCGTGCCCTGACCCAATATCTGGTTCAAGCGTTCGTGCATTGGTGGATTTGATTGCCTGTCTAGGTTTTAGGGCTTCATTTTCCCTCGACATTATTCTCGGTCCGAGCATCCGGTCACTCGCTGGGGCGGATGTCTCCCTAAGTTTTGGGATTCGTTGTCCCTCCACGGAATATCCGGTTCGATTATCTGGTTGTTCGCGGGGTTGGATCTCTTCTTATGTTAGATGAGTTTTGTTTTTTACCCTCAGAATATCTGGTCCCAGCATCTCTGCAGGCTTATGGCACCCCCCTTGACCTGGCGCCCCTGGCCGTCAGCCAGGTCCACCCCCCCCCCCCTAAGGCCGGCTCTGCCGAGACTTATCAGATAAATATTTCCCATGATCGAAGTCTTGCAGACTCTAACATTCCCGTGGAAGTGCCTAAGCAATTTATAAATTATTGATTAGGCATTAATGTGGTAAAATTTGGTAAAATATTGGTTAAAGGCACCAGTCCGGAGAACTGGAGATCGCGAGTTCAAGTCTCACCCGGGGAAGAATTTTTTCATCGCTTGTCAATCTGCCCATAGGAAATTCCAAAAAAATAAAAAATCCCTCCGTGATGCAGCCACTATGGAAGTGGAGCCTCGAAGAGCGCAGTTTGACATTTGTCAAGCTGTGATCACCGCCTGAGCGTGGCGATTATAAAGTGGCTCGAAAGAACGATAAATTCATATATTAATTAATACCTTATCGGTATGATTTGAATATTAAAAATTATTGAACGAGTGTAACAATATTACGAAATTATGTCTTGAAATTTCACCAAAGGTAAAAATACTCAACAGTACAATACATATTTGCATGAAGTGTTGGAAATGGTTGTTTTTTGAAGATTAAAAATGTCACTATAAGTGTACAAAACTCCTCAAAAGGTGTACCACTTATAGCACTACAATATAGACTATGTACCGAGATGCGGAAAACGGACAAATAGTCGTTCCTACGGTGTGGAGACTTATATGATAGTTATCAGTTTGAAAATGAGGATTTTTTGAAGAGTTCCAATCCTATCAAAAAACATTCCTTGTACATCATCAAAATCATTACCTAATGGGGAATAATGAAAGCATTAATGTTCCAGTAGAATGATTTGTTTATCATTCTGTCTTTAGTTGTATACAGATATTCAGAATAAAGGCCCACAAGCAATTCTCACTCGACGAAGTAAAAACTTGTGATCAGCTTGTGATTTTAATCGAAAAAACTAGCAGCACAGAGAAAGGGTAAAGTTTAATCTTTCAGAGTTTCGACGACTATGCTGCAAATCTTGTCAACAATGTCCTTGTCCAAATCGTACAATTTAAAACTAGATTGTTGAAGTACTTTTTCAACATTATTTTCGGAAAATATCATACATTTATCTTTCAAAACGAGTGTACAAAATGTTCGTGATGTTTTGACATCAACACTGGTGATATTGTATTCCTTGTCGAAATTTTGAAAATGTTGGCAACGAAATCGAGAAACGAAGAACCGAATGAAGTCGAATGACTTTCCGCAAGTGCCATTCGTCATCTTCGTTATATTCAAGACAGGTGACTTATGAGTTTATCTTGGTAAGCAGAAACGTTAAAATTTCTCATTATTTCCACATTATATTGGTCCTTGTGGGTCTGATTGTCAAGACTAAAGGTTGCGTTTAAAGGTCCCTGGATGATAGCCACCATATGTCCTTTTATAGTTGATAACACTTGATCAGGCCAAATCATGGCTGCAAAAGCAATCGAATCAGCCGGATGCCAATAACTGTATTGAGTGAGTGTCACATTCTCCACTTTATTGAGGAATTCGATTGATTCGCTGTTTAATTTTCCCAATTTTTCTATTCGCCAGTCCTGTTGTAAAAACAAACGTATTAATTGCCTATGAGAATGATTCATAATCAGTGAGACAAACTCAATTGCTGACTGAGATTACCCTTGATATATTTGTTCTAGCGACGGCATCTGATGGGATAATTAAACTCGGATATTGTGTAGTATAATTCAGAAAAATAGCAACGCTTCCTGGGTCCAAACCAAAGTTGTATTCATTTTCCGGGACCTCTTCACCATTTTCATTCGCCATGGTTAATCCCATAATATAAAATCTTTTCACCAATTTTGTGAAATTCGAATTTAGAGAAGCAGCCAGGGCTACATTTGTCAGAGGTCCTAGAGTAAGAATGTGTACTTCACCTGGAGAATAGGAAAATTTTATTTCAGATGTTATCCAAGAGCCTCGGGTGGCTAATGACTGGAGCTTCAATTTACCTGGATATTTTTGCACCAAATCGATCATGGCATTGGCAGCATGACTGGATGTGTTGACGCTACTTATGAGATTTTTATCAAAATGAAAATCTCCAAATCCATCCTCACCAAAATATATACTTTTAATGTATTCGCTCATCAAAGGCTTTCGTGCTCCACTGTACACTGGAACCTAACAAGGAGGGGGTCAGGCCTTCGGATCACGGATTTGCCTGAAACTTTGGGAATAGTCTTCTTTTGGCACAGAAAGAGGATATCCAAAACCACTCTTGCCAACGCTCAAGCGTTTTTGAGCTATAGGCTAAAACATATGCAGTACACTATATCTATATATACCATTTTTGATGGATATAGGTATACTGTAATACATGGGTCGTATGCTGTAGCTCAGAAACGATTGAGCGCTGGCAAGCGCGGTTTCGGATATCTTCTTTCTGTGCCAAAAGTAGACTATTCCCAAAGTTTCAGGCGAATCCGTGTTCCGAAGGCCTGACCCGCTCCTCGTAAGTTGGATATGATTTATTTCAACAACATCATCCTCGGAGATAGGTTGTAGAATGATTTCACAAGTGTGGATTACACGCATTCAGAAGGTACACTCGTAAATTCAATCAAATTTCAGAAATAGACTGGCAAGAACCGGTCCGAGAAATCCAATGCATAGCTAGGTTGATCGTACGAATATATTTTTTTCAGAACGGCCAAATTATTTTCTCAGTGTAGAAAGGAATGTGTTCAATATCCCAGTGCATTTCACCTCTCAAATGGCTTACAAAAATCTATTTTTCTCGCGAAATGAGCTTGCATCCGTCTAGACCGAAGTCTTCGTTCGCTTCCTTGCACGCAATAAGAAAAATTAGAATACGGGTAATTCTCGAGTGATTCGTGCCCATCTCGTCAAACTATCCCCAAACAACATATAGATCAAAACTTACGTCAGATCGATTAGCGATGGTCAAAGTCTTGAGCACGTTGATCTCAACATTATCAATGTGAGTATTACCATAAGTGCAGGTAATAGCTAAGACTTCAATTTCCTTGACAGTTAGAGCCAACATCAAAGCTACAGCATCATCACCTCCGGCGTCTGTGTCAATGATCACTTTCATCCGATTGTCTAGATTTTTCTCAGACGCTAATACCACGTGAATTTGGGAGAACATCAAACTGAAATTAGAATTATTCATTACTTGTAAGACTCGTCCAATCATGACGGTTCTCAAGATTTACAATTCAGAGTTTTTTCCACTGGATATATAAATAAGAAGATCCCAATTGATAACATTCCACTTCGGTGACATGAGATTTTCAAGTTTTTCGTGCTCTATAAATCGGTCGCTGAAAATGGCGATTTTCGCGTTTTTCAAATTTGAAACGCTCTTAGCTCGAAAACAATCACTTTTAGAGAAAAATGACAAGAGCGCTCTTCTGTTCAAAATAAGCCAAATAACTTGAAGAATTTGATTTCGGGCCCAAAAAGTCGATATCGACAATTTGTTTAATTAATTTTGCATTCGAATTCCGTCAGGGAACATGAGTTTTCAGATTCAAAAGGGTCTTCTGGAGGGGGTCCCGCAGAAATTCCACTAGAATAGTATTTCCAGTGATGGTGGTGATTTCGCCTAGTCTATAGTAGCTAATTTCTATAGTAGCGAAATTTCGATGCGAGTGACCAATCATCCTGAATATCTAGGAGGCGATCAATTTCATACGCTGTGAGGCTGAGACTGTGCCTATTACTGTATAAGAGTGGTGACTCCTTGAGTGGGTGTCCGACATTTTCCTGATTTTTTTATTATCGCCACTGCGAATGCTTTAATGGTTGGTGCGATTAAAAATTCATCTCTCTCGCGGTGGTATCTTATTCTTTGAGACTCAACCTACAAATTCAGCTTAGGTAGAAAGGTGTCTTCCACTTTCAAGAAAAATGCGAGGTTGAACAAAAAATGTTGTCATGCAGGCCGAATCCATATCGTCATCTCGAAGGGACGTGCAGCATGGCTATCTTTACAGTGGTAGGACTCATTTATGGTGTCAAAATAGTCCGGAAACAGTACTTGGGACCGGCGAAAAGCTCCAAATTCGGTTGCATCGGCCATAAAAATGGATAAATACGATTTGATGCACTTCACGGCCGATTTACATCGTTTTCAATGATGAGGGCAAGTTGGGTTCACACTTTTGTGAACATTCAAAAATTACGCGTTGGTAAAAAGATAGCTCAGTTCCATTAACTTATCAGAATTAGACGTACTTCAGCTCATTATAAAGGTCTTGAGACAAGCTTTGAAATGAGCTGACGTACATCAAAAATATTGATGTAGGCCAAAGTTGCCAATTGTTATAGAAAAAAATGCTCAATTGGGGCAAGTTGGGTGCACTCTCCTAATGTTCACTATCATAGTTAAAGTTGATTTATACACGATGAATTCTTGCGAGTGCTGACAATATACATCCAAATCTGCGGTAGACGCGACTGAATATCCCGAAGAAATACTAAATAGAAATTTATAAAAATTCTATAGTAAAATCTGTGTTAATACACTTATACTTACCTCAAATGAATCGATAAAATGCCAAAGAATATTGGAATGACTTCACTCAGCATTATGAATCCAATGAATGGATTTACAGTAAGTTGGAAAATTTCACAAAATGCTATCGCACTATCTCAATGTATGGAACTAATATAGAAACGTTTAGAGTCTCATACAATCGAATTAATAGCGACAACTGAATTGTGTTTTCAAAATGTGTATAATTTATAACATGTGGTCGTAATTATCTAAATGAGATCGTCCCTCGCACCTGGTACCTGGATATCTACAAGCATGCGCATTGAACCTGCTGCAGAAGAATATTTTTCTCTCATAACTTGGACAAATAGCAAGCTACGGCATATTTACCCAAACTGATTGAGCGACCTCGTTAGATTTTAATTGAAGATTATCAAAAAAATCTGAATGATAATAACTATGTATTTCCAATATAAATCATAGTGTTTCAAAATTTTTTGAACGATTTAAAAAATCATACGAGAATGCTGTAAATATCGATCTATTATAAGGTAATCTGGGGAGTTTTTACAATCCGTCTGAATACTTTGGTTCCCTTCATCACACATGGAGCATTTTGCGGTACCTTTTCATATGACTATTTTAAATTCGAAGTAAGTACCTGCATGACGTCTCCAAATTAAAGAGACTCGTATAGGCTGTAGCGGTGGATTGATTAAATTCATCTTTACAGCATTGCTTATCAGAGAGACTTTGGAAGGATACTTATTCCGAAATTTCGAAAATGTCAATAAAATTTCGATTACAGACGATCTCACACCGATATTGCAGTTAATCGTAAGATCAAAGGCTTGCCAATTCTTTCTCAATGACACAAATTAACGAACCAAGATAGTATATCACTCGCTTACAACATTATCGTTAAGCAATAACGTTTGATTCTGGGGTACAAATCAATAGGCGACTGGTTTTAGGATCATCTGATGTCATTCTGCAATTCGATCACATTATTTTTGGAGCCTAGTTGTAATGTGAGTGCATGCAACCAAGTCATTTTCCAAAAATTATCGGCTTCCAGGATTCAATTAATAATGACTTGAATCGAAGTTCGCAGAGCTACCTGGTAAGAAAAAGTTCAAGAGAAAATTCCATTTCACACATAGCGACCGTGGTAGGAGGATTAAGATAATCTGTTCTATACATATCATAATACTGTACCGAGTTTTTAGCTACTTGCAGAAGGTGACGTTCATTCGTTAGGACAGTCGAAATGGAACTCAAACGTAACACGATGGGATATTTTTATTTAATAACCCGTCATCAATTTCATTCAGCATGGCACGTTCAACTCTAGCTTTTATGCATGAGAGCCACACATTCAGAAAAGATTGGTCTATATGATATTTATCATGATTGAGCCAAATTACTTGATCCACTGTACCGGCACTTTTCTAACAAAGTATGTCTATCAATTATATTTAGTGTAGCATATGAGAAACTTGGTGGTATTCGTTGATGTGGGTGCAGTGGTTTCGGTTGTTGATGAATATCCGTAGCGCGAATATTAGTTTCGACAGATACTTGTAGTCGAGCTTTACTCCTCAAAGCAGCTATGGTGCTCTGTATCCTGTGAATCCGTTGCCCTGAAACCACATTATTGATGGAGTTGAGTCCAAATATCTATGAAACTAATCGAAAATAGTATATTATTAACTCTTCTCAGTAGATAGGGAGTTTTACACGAATGACTCTTTATGGCACGAGCGAAGCGAGAGCTATGAGTTCTTCGGAACAAACCTACCCATGTGCATGCAGCCTCATACGATATTTCATAGCATGGAAATCCAAGAATCATGTTTAAAGTTGCGGTTTTTAGGTTAGAGTGCTAGATGAAATGGTATGCTGGGACAAAAATCACAACTTCTCGTTGCGGAAATGCTCTATTCCATACCATTCCATCATTCCATTGTACATATTTCAACAACAAAATTCCACATCTCACACACTTTGAGATCATTTCTCTAAATTAAAGTGATTAATTACTCTTTCATAGAAATAGGTTTACTCTCAAACAACGAAGAGTCATGCACTGTTCTGTCATCTACTATGGAATCAATGAGTCTCGTAGGGGTAAGAACATTTAAATTTTTTTGAGGTAAAAACGCTGGAGTCCTGACAAGATTATCGGTACAAGTGTGTATAAATATATACCCAAGTGACTGCGCATCGGTGAATTCCATTTGAAAACGACACATGTCTCTGATCGCTTTCTCGTAATTTTGATTCGATTCCACGGTCCATTTGTCATTCCCTGGCCAATCATCAAACAGCTATTCCTGCGCATGCACGTGGTTGTACGGACTCTAAAGTAAATCCAATCGAAAGCTGAAAAAATTTCCTTCAAAATAACCACTTGCCGACAGGTACTGGAAGGACGCGGTTCTTTAGACACCAAGATTATTTACACCACCAACAGCATGGATGCACGGAAGGGCTCAAAATTTTGGTTCAGGATAGGTAGGTTATCTCGCTCTGACTATCCCTCTTTTTCGATCAAGTTGCCGTAGCTAGGCCAGCCCGGATTCCACGCAGAACCAGACAGTTACCGGAGTACTTTCAGGTTGCGGCTACATGCGACGATTCTGGGAGCGGAATTATTGTTTATACGTTTTCATTGGCATTAAGGCTAGTCCGTAGAGAATTCGGATATTTTGCCCGATAGATGGCGCTTTGATCATACCGCATGTGCGATGGGAGATTACGAACCACTTTTTTGCCTCATAGTATTTCAACCTCACATTTCCGACCCAAACGAGATACGGCAACTGAAACACCATGATATTTCCCATCGAATAGTTGTTCCACACCCGGGGATTCATTCTATATCTCCAGAAAATCGTAGTTCTTTGGCTTGCTGAGCAAGTTTATACTGCTCGATCCTCACACTAGTTCAAGGTTTTTGCGAGCTAGATTCAGAATTTTCGGACGTGGGAGGGCTCATTCGACAGGAAATTCCAATCCACAGGTGGCCTAGTATCTGATTTTGGCCAGAACTGTTTGGTTATTGAGGAATGAATCGGAATAGTCGTGGACGCGCTCTGTCCCACCAGAAAATTGCCTTCAAGCTTTTCTCGATTCCTAATGAATAAAATGCCATGAAACTTTGCATGGTATCGTGTTATAAGATTTCACAGGTGGCCTAGTATCTGAATAACACATTCAGTACCAATAAAAGCGTATAAACAATAATACCGCTCTCAAAATCATTGGATGCAGCTGCAACCTGAAAGTACGCCGGTGCGTGTCTGGTTGCGGTTTTGCGGGGACACCGGACTAGCCTTAAATGATTTTCCCAGATAGCAACCCCCTCTGAATTGTTATTCCATGATAGTACACGTAATTTCGTGCCATTCTGTTCATTACGAAATAAGATAAAACGTGAACTCCAACGCGGTAGCGCCTCACCTATTCTTATTCATTACCCAGTGAATCATCATTTTCGGATTATATCAGGTAGTAATTCACCTGTAGATCGAAATTTCCAAACGAATAAGCCGTCTCGTATAAAAAAATCCGAAGTCCCCTTACAGAAAAACGTGGACCTGAGAGCATCGAGCAGGACGCCTCGCTGAGCAAGCTAAAGAATTATGATCCTCTTGAAAAATAATGCATATGCTTCGACGTGAAATAACTCATTCGATTGGAAATTTCATGATGTTTAGCCTGAGTTGTTCATTCTGCGACAAAAAATAAAAGGGTCAAATGCTGTGAGCAAGAACATTCACATGTTATCCTTTCGCATTCGTACGCCGATCGAAGCGCCATCTATTGAGCGAAATATGGATATGCTCTGTTTCACCAAATATTCGGTTCAAGTTTTTCTCAATTGGTTATGAACCAAATTCCATGAAACTTTGCATGGTTTCGTGATATGACAAATGCGCGATACTATCTCAGCAAAAATGCAATACCAATTGAGACGTATAAACTATGATTCCGCTCTCAGTTGCATTGTATGCAGCCGCGGCCTGAACTTCGCGAGTCGGGTTGTGTTCTGCGGGGCCTCTGAACTTTCCGAATCTGTTACCTGTTGTTGATTTCCTAATTAATTGTTGTTAATTACCTAATAAATTGTTGATTACCTGTTGAATGGTCTACCTACAGGGTTCTAAATGATTTCCCTCATTTTGCATGCGACTGGCGCGTGCAAAAATGATGTAAGCAGCTTATATACTGTGTGATTCCCGCTCCATGCGATTATTTCTTGATTGAAAATTTTCAATTTTCAGTTCTGGGTTCAGTCAGCCTAATGCAGTTTTCTAGGATCGTGCTGTAGTGTTTTGGTGAACAGCTGACTCGAGTTCAATGCCCGACTAACGCAAAGACGCGCTCGTGTGCCAATCATCACATCACAGCTGTTGGCTGAGACGTTCCACACCACCAAGCAGTTCACAGCAGGTCAGAACACCAACAGAACAGTCAGTCGACGACTGTCGCTCGTTGCGGCAGCATGTATGGTCCAGCTACCAGCGTGCAGGTCCGAGTTTGTAGCTGGCGATACATCCGGGCGCCGCTTCTGAGCTCCCTGGTGGCAGAGACTCTTGATTGATGCGATCTTGGATGGCGTCATTACACACCCTAATGGGAGGAAATACTCGTGGGAGTTGAAACTCTCATGCATCTCGATTTTCAAACGTTCTCCTCCTGCATATCGATTTCTCTTGGAGTTTCTTCCCTTTTTCCATCAGAAACGACCCTGGAAACCGCACTAAGAGAGATTCCTCTCTCGTCAGGAATCAATGAAGATGTTATAGATAGGCTAGTAAATGCAGTCGATACGATGACTGGATCGCAGAATAGTACATTAAGCAACAAGGGCGCAAAGAAATTTTACGCACGAGTTCCCGGAATGAGTGCGTAAAAAGTTCACTTTCATGCACGAAAATTTCGGGAACGAGGGCGTAAAATTGCGCCCGAGTTGCTTACGATTCTTTTTAATATATCTGTGCGGAGAGTTGGTGTCCGGTCCATACCACAAAGTCGGTGGAGGGCGCGAAAGGGGGAGGAGGTGAGGGTGCAGGGGGCGAAGCCCCCGCCGGGGGTGTCCCATTTGAAAAAAATTCTGAAGAATGGATAAAAAAAAAGATATCCTGAACCAGCTCTTAACCAAAATAAGGTGCTAGAATTCATCTCGAATATTGTAATCTCGTTGCAAGAAAAGTAACTCCATGAAACATCCCAACTTCCGTTTCAATTTCATGTATTCAGGGGAGAAAATCAGAGACGTCACATGATTCATGTCATCCCGAATATCCTGATTCCTATCAGAACGTAGAAGTTTACTTGAATGCATTGGTACATGAAGAACAGAATTGCATTAAAAATGTCTTTGATGAAACATAAGGTTTATTCGATTATGCGATTCGGGGCGCACTGGGGCGCTCCAGAGCGATCTAGAGCGCCCAAGTGCAACCCAAATCAAACGAACGTTCGGACAGTTCACACCAGTGCGCTCTGGGGCGCCTCCGAAATATTTTAAGCCGTTCCTATGGTTATGCGTGTATTCTGAGGTGACGAATCTGCCGGAGCGCCACCTATCACATGCATAACCATAGGAACGGCTTGAAACATTTCGAAGGTGCCCCTGGGCGCACTGGTGTGAACTGTCCGAACGTTCGTTCGATTTGGGTCGCACTGGGGCGCTCTAGAGCGCTCTGGAGCGCCCCAGTGCGCCCCGAACTGCATAATCGAATAAACCTATATATATGGGAAACTTGGTGGAATTGTTGTCGATATAGAAACTACGTTGACACACAATATTCTACCGATGACCAACATCTCTCATGTTCATGATTATTCGCTACCTATGACTTGCAATTTCTCATTGAATTACCGTCTGACCTACGAATCTTCGTGTATACTCGTGATCTTGTAGATCAAGACCCGATGAGGATAGTATCTGTCCTCATGCTCACTTGAATTCTCTTTACATTTGGAGTCAACGCAAATTCTCGCAATCTTGTTAAATTTCTAACTTGTATGCGACAATAATTCAATTCTCACATATCCAAAGTGAATTCGCTCGAATTGGGGACAGAAATAAACTCTTGGTATAGATTAAGAGGTGATCAGCCACTTAATCATTCTCAACAGCCGGGTTGCAAGACAACCGCATGCCCGTAATTTGATCTCAAACTGCAACGTCTTTGACTTCAACTCCATGGGTACCAATTCACAAAGTAGCCGGAGGCGTTGGGGTACGTTTTTTCTAATCCGGGTTTTTCTAAAAAGATGTTTTTCTAAAATAAGTTTTTCTAAAATCTGTTTTTCCAATGAAAAACCTTTTCTAAAATCCATTTTTCTCATAGAATGCCTTTTCTAAAGCTACTTTCTCTAATGAATCTTTTTCTAACAACTTTTCTTCTAATAGCGTATGTACATACACGAATTTCACGGGGCATACTGAATTTGATTAGAGGTTGTCCATATGATTTATTATGTGAATTTCAAATTACATTGTGATATTGTGTCCTATGATTCTCAATAATCCAGGATCGCTCCCCTATCGAAAAGATCTTGATACTGGCTTACGATGTTGAAGTAGTATTTAAGTATTTACCTATATCGAGAAAATCTTTTTTTATAGCAGGCACCAAACAAGCTTCTATTTTTAGTGGGTTTTGCAATTTCCTTTACTTTTCAATTTAAATGACTATAATTTTGATCGTAAATTGATAACCTCCAAGAAATTTTGTCTCACTACGTGAAGTATGTAGCTCGCAGTAACTTCACTCACTTCTTCGTTATTGTTTTGGTCTGAAACGCAAAGTCAGTAGATATCCTAGATAGATAGATAGATAGATAGATAGAAAACAGAAGAGCCTTACTCAGCACCGTGAGCTATTCCATCATGCTGTACGGTGCACCAATTTGGGGGCAGGTAGCTAGAGGGTCCGTAATCGATGCAAAGCTAGGTCCAGTCCAGCGGCGTTTCGCGCTACGGACGATCAGTGCTTGTTGCACGGTGTCTGACCACGCAGCCTGTGTGCTTGCGGGTACACCACCCATTCGACTGCTTGTAGCCGAGAGAGTGCGGGTATGGAAACGCCAAGAAACCCTCAAGAGCGATGGAGTCGTGCTCAACCCGACTCGCAAGGCCCTCATACGAGACGTTTAGAGGGGGGAGACCGTCGAAGAGTGGCAAAAAGAGTGAGAGAGCTCAACGAAAGGGAAGTGGACGCGAAGGCTGATCCCCAACATAGCCAGGTGGATCGATCGAGCTCACGGAGAGCTGGATTACTGGCTGACGCAAGCGTTTAGTGGGCATGGCTGCTTCGGAGAGTACCTGGAGCGGTTCCAGAAGAGGGAGACCCCGGTCTGTCAGATGTGTGCTGCAGACTGGGACGATGTGGAGCATGCACTCTTCTATTGCATGAACACAGCTACGGAGAGAGCGGAGCTCGTGAACTGGCTTGGAAATCAGATCACCCCTGAGAATCTATTGCCGTTCATGCTCCGCAACAAAGAGACACGGGATAAGATCGCCGCCTATATCAAGACGGTGATCACCCGAAAAGAAGAGCGAGAACGGGCATTGCAGCGTCAAGCAAGGGGCGCTGCATAGCGAACAACGACGACTTGAAGAGTGATCATTGACGACGAAGAGAGAAGACAGAAGAGCGGACACACCGAAGAAGGACGCCTCATGGCACGCGATACGCCTCCCACCCTGAAGTAATGCTAACGCGGTTCCGCGTTGGGTTGGTTAGATAGTGGTTAGCTGACCCCAGTTCTGCAATGATGGCTTGCCAACATCGTAGGGCTGAGAGCAGAAGGTTTTAGCCCCCAGGGCACACGGGCGTTGGATTCATGCTCACCCGGTTTACCGGGTGAGCAAAATGAAAGCGCTTATGGTCTGCCGGTGAAAGATCCATTAGGGATAGCCTGTCATCAGATTTTTCCTTATATTCCACTTAAGAAAAAAAAAAAAAAAAAAAAAAAAGATAGATAGATAGATAGATGTCCTTTATTCGCCCGGAGGCAAAAATCAAATATCACGTCTAGGATATATGTGTCATATAAATAGAAATGATCAATTAATATAAATAAATCGTTTGGTCAAGGACAGTAGGTTATCACAAGTTGTGACTAGTCAAGATTGCAGTAACAAAGGCTGCTTAAAAAACATTTAATGAATAAGACAAAGGCTCAACAAAATATCGCAGTTATTATCTAATCAGTCATGTAACAGGTTGTGAGTATAATCACAGTCCATATGAAAAGAGAAGAGCCCAATAACCTTCAAAGATTGAAGTAATGCTTCTTGTCCACATCAATTCTCTGGGGAGGCTGTGAACGAAGGAATTCTTTCATAGCATCCATCTGCCGAAAACCCGAAGGGAGAAAGTTCCAGAAATGAGCACACTGGGCCTGGACAGATCGTCTTCCGTACTCGAGTCTCATTCTGGGTACTTTGAGTTCCTGCTATTGTGCATTTCCACGCCCAGGGCGCTCGGATTGGTGCCTGGTGAACATTGCAGACAGGTAACCAGGTTTCCTCATGTGCATGATCTTATACATGATAATGTCTGCAAAGTACATTCGCCGCGAATCAGTACGCAACCAATCCAAGCTGTCCCTAAACGGATGGATGTGCTCGTCTCTCCTAAGATCAAAAATGTATCTCACAAATGAATTGCTCAGTCGCTGTATCCGTTGCCGCTGTTCGTCTGGTCCGTCAAGATAGGTGACCGTCCAGTAGTTCAGATGAGGCTGGACTAACGCCGCGACTAGTCGAATGCGAAGAGTCCTGGTGATGCATGCCCTAAAAAACCGCAAACTGTATAGGGCCCTGTTGACTCTCTTTGTCACTTGATTAATTTGCGGTTTCCACGACAATTCGCTATCTAAAACAACACCAAGGCTCACGACTGTATCGCTGAAAGGGACGAAAACTCCTTCCTGTATCTCAACCCCTGTCAAGTCCATACTTTTCAGTCTTTGATATTCCTCTCAGAAGAGAAAAAGATTGCTTTGGTCTTACCAGCGTTGAGACGCAGGCCGGAGCCCGCAACCCAATCAGCAACCAGTCGCCCCACTTCTCCTAATCGAGCGATCCTCTCTCTGATCTCATTTTTTTCCACCTGGAGATGAATTTGGAGGTCATCAGCGTAAAAGAGATGATCTACCGACTTTCCGTTCAGTAACCCGGGCAAGTCATTGGCGTACAAACTAAAGAGTAAGGGTCCAAGAACGGAGCCCTGCGGAACACCCAGATTGGTTGCAAGCCAATCAGATTCCCCATTTTTAGAGGTGACTAGTTGGGTGTGACCTTGTGAATATGATTTGATCCACAGGAGTGCCGGTCGTGAGAAACCCAGCTGTCGGAGTTTACTCAGAAGTTTAGTTGGTGATATCGTGTCAAAGGCTCTGCTGAAGTCAAAGAGTAGTAATAGGGTGATCTTTTTCCTATCGATGCCTAGTTTAATGTCATCTGTCAATTTCAACAAAGCTGTCTGGGTACTGTGGTGCTGCCTGAAACCAGCCTGGAAGCGATCTGATAATTTTTCTTTCTTCAAGTACTCCGTGATTTGGTCGTGTGCAACCTTTTCGAGAACCTTGGAGAAAAAGCACAGCAGCGCTATAGGGCGGAAATCCAAGACTGATGATGGAGCTGCAGTCTTCTTCAGCGCAATCAGCTGTGCTTTCTTCCAAGCCTCAGGAAAAATGCTGTGAGCGAAAGAGGAGTTGAAAATATGGACAATAAGGTCACCTAACGCCGGGAGAGCCTTCGCGATCACACTTTGGGGAATTCCGTCTGCCCCGCGAGCCTGTGAGGAGAAATGTTTTATAGCAAGGACTACTTCATTGAAATTGGTTGGCTTGAATTTGAAACCCTCCTCTGGAGCCATCATAATTTCATCCATTGCTTCTTCTATATTTTCGTGAGGCGAGACAGAGACTCCCGCGAAGTGAGCGTTCAACTCACCCGGGGTGAAGCCGTGAACCTCCTCCTCTTTGCTCTTGGACAAGAGGCCGAGGTTACGCATTTTCTTCCAAATATTATTATGTTGATCAAGAGCGTCTGAAAAGTGATTCTGAATGAAGGAATTTCGCTCTTTTTCGATACGCACGTCAACCTCTTCACTGAGTCGAAAGAATTCATTTTGAAGCTCAGAACACTTGCACTGGTTGCATTGATTTCGCTTCCAGCGCCTACGCGTCGCATCTTGCTTCTTAATGGCCGAGTCTACATAGACGCGCTCACTCGGCGCGCGCGCGCTCTCTCCGCTTGCACTCTTTACCCAAACACCGGAGTAGGTATCGAAAATAGGATTCAAATTCCTTTTGACGAAGGTTCCTTCTCAATTTGAGTATTAGCGCGAGTTTGTGAGATGAGAATCGGCCAGTCTATGGCGTAAATCAGCCGAAGAATTGATTCTCATCGATTAGAGATCGAAAAATGAGAGGCGTGGTTGTGTCTCATATGAGCATCCTCCATTTTTTCATCAGGTCTCCAACTTGCAAACCATTCAGCAATATTCAGCATCATTTTGATTATACATTGGTACTTATTCCAGAAGCTGAATAATGAGCTTAAGTGTATGAAATCCTGCGTAATAACACCCGAGATGTCCCAAGTTTACGGAGGAGTGACTCTTGTAACACAAATTTGATCTTTGATGCACATGGAATAGCTCGATTCTTCTTAACCAGAATTCCGCATACCTTTGCTCATTCCACAGTTTCTGGAGGAAGTCTCAATGCAAAACCAAAATAATGTTGAATATTGTTGAATAAGCCGCGAGTGAGGAACCTGAGGAGTTGAGGTGGTAATATTAGGCACATCGATCGACATCCAAGTCTCTCACTTTTCGATCTCTATTCGATGCAAATGAATTTTTTGGTCGATTTACGCGATAATTTGAGCATTTTTTATCTCACAAACCCGATCTGATACTCCAATTAAGAGGGAACTCTCGTCGAAAGATTTTCAGATCTCATTTTCGGTACCTACTCCGGTGTTTGGGTGGAGAGTGCGAGCGGAGAGAGCGCGCGCGCCCCGAGTGAGCGCGTCTATGTAGACTCGGCCAATGAGTGCTTTCATCTCGGGACCAATCCAAGGAGCATCACCTTTACGAAGATAAATCGTTTTTCCGGTGCTAGTTCGTCCAAAACAACTTTTAAGTTTTCATTAAGACAGTTAAGTGCATCTTCCAAGCTAGTTTCAGCATTATTGAGCGCTGTCCAGTCACAGCGAAGCAGGCGATCATTCAACTGCTCTGGAGTGATGTTACGAAAATCCCTGTGAGTGAAGGAATTTTTAGGCGGAGCAGGAGTGAAGACGTTGATGGTCACGTCAATGACCGCATGCCTGCCAAAACTGGGCAATAGTCTGTTTCGTGTGTCGGTAATGATGTCATTTTCATCTACGTACATGTGATCAATTCATTTGTGAGATACATTGGAGTTGTGTTGATGAGTCGCGCGATGCTGCACAATCTGTAGGGACAGTTCTTCCGTCAATGTAGTCAACGTTTTTGTGTGAGGATGAGCCGTGTCCAGCAAGTCTGCGTTCAGGTCCCCCATGATAACTTTGTGGCTCAAGTCGCCACACAGTCGGCGTAGTGAGCCGAAAAGCCCATCGTCCTTCTGCATGGCGACCTTTGGGGGCCTATAAATCACACCTACTAAAATTGATGGTGAGCCGCTCTGCTGCACGCCGCAAAGCAAGTACTCAGGGATGCCGGGACACCCTGGCCCCGAAGTATTAGACGAGGCGAGCCTCTCCACTCTGAAATCATTGCGCACATACAGAGCAACCCCACCACCATTTCTGTTGCGGTCCTGCCGCAACAGCGAATAACCTGGGATCTGAACAAGACTGTCGTCCACGAACTCATCCAGCCACGACTCAGCTACTCCAAAAAGATGGTAGGAGGGGTCGGTAGTGACGAGCAGACGCAGATGCTCAATCTTATTCGTTAAGGAATTAAGATTGATAAACCCTGTCTCTAAGGAATCGCCACTCTCTTTTGAGTCTCCGGTAGCCGTATTTAGTCAGGGAGTCCTCAAAGATGCTGCCGTCGGAGCTGTACTTTGCTCTGGAACGGTAGAGTTGTTCCCGGTGCTGTTTGAGGACTCACCATTAGGTCCTGGAACAGTTCGACACGCCGTTTGAATGACATGCAGTTCAGTGAGCGACTCAAACGCATGCGCCCTCTCGCCATTTCTGCGCCTGACCCAGAAACGTCCACCACTGTGCCAAACATATTTGAAGCCCATACCCCATGCAAGTGGCCTCACATGAACATATTCCTTATATTTGTCACGGGGTAACATCTCATTAATGAAAATCTTTCGGTCTGGCATGTGGGTTTTCGCTTCAGGGTCGAGGAATGTGGGCTCGATATTATGAGCTGTAAAATAATTGTTGGCAATCGAGCGCTTGGCTTTCATCACCTCCCTCACTAGGCGGCTGCTTGAGAGTTGGATTAAGCAAGATGGGAGAGAACGTGAGTGAGAACGCGATTCAACGACGGAGGCCTGGGACAATGAATTTGCCGTACTGTTGTTACGCGTCAGAGACGCCTTTCCAGACACACGCCCGGGCTGCAGAACACGAACATCAAGAATGTTTTCCCTCTCCAGCGAAGGAAGTATGGACTTGAGTACTGCAGAGGAAATGTTATATACCTCTTCCTCCGAGGCAGTAGAGTCTTTTTTCAAAGCTCCGGTAATAATGAGTTGACTGCACTCAAGACCATCACCCCTGAGTTCAGTGCCCTGCCGCCCAGCATGAGAATGGTCAGACGAGTCCGTTCTGAATTGAGGGGCCATCGCAAAGGATTGATGTGGAAACTTAGGAGTAGAAGGCTCAATTTCATCCCTATTGCTGGTATCCCGCAGAGTACTCTGTTTACCCTTTATAAATTCAGTGAGACTCGAAATCTGACTCTTCATCAAGGTATTTTGCTCAAGGAGCAGTCCACGATCGAAGCGCAACTCCTCCAGCTTGGAGTTTTGCTTCTCTATAATTTCTTCCAGGGCCGACATTCGTGCCAACAGTCGGTCATCCGCCTCTCTCACTGCTGGTGTGGAAGACGGAGGAGAAATGGCTACGCCCTGACGCTCTAGGAGAGATATTATTTCGGCGAGCCGCTTCTGAGTAGAATCATTTCGTTGAATGAAGAGGTCCAAAGTACTCTGCGGGATGAAAAACCACTTGTCTTTAACAGTTTCTGGAGCTGACGTTGACGCTGGTGTTGTTGGCTGGACAGGTCTTCCATCGTAGCCATGTTGGGATGAACCACCACCAGCCTCCGAAGATGTTGGTGAGAGTGGTGATTGCGATGCGTTATGTCCGCCAGTGGGACGTGAGGCGTCCATAGGGGCTTGCGTAGCTCCAGTCCGAATTGCCGCGCCACTAGCAGTGTGGGCCGTGGTGCTACCATCGCCGCGAGCTGGTAGTGCAGCAGACGACAGGCACGGCTCACCGGAGGCAGGAGCGCCTTTGGTGGTGTGAGGCTTCTCGATACGGCCTGAGACAGGGGCCTGTGGGGCGAGGGGTGATGTCCCCACCTTGCTGTGAGCGTTGAGCCGTGCTTGAGTGGTGGTAGACAGGCCACTCATACTAGCACGCGTGCGGGTTTTCTCCATCTCTCTCTCTCTCTCTCTCTGATGTACTTCGTGCTGCGTCTAGCAGCCTAAGCCGTCTGCTTGACTGCACTCGACGACGCTGTATTGGGTGGACTTTTACTCACCTCATGACACGTCACGCATAGCCATTTGTTGCTCAATGTTTTTGAGCACTTGGAGTGAGCAAACCGTTTGCAAGTGCTGCATTGCTTGCTGCCAGTGCGCAGAATTTTGTTGCAGATGTGGCAGATGGAGTTGGGCATCATGGTGTATCAGACAGCAGTGATGTGGCAGAGCGTGAATCAGACGATCGCCGAGCATGCGCAGAGAGATCGGTTTTGGCGCCAAGCACTGTGCTGATAATCCTTCAGATGTTAGTCGATTGCACAAATTGGGATAATTCCTCTCAGGCTCGAGTTGGAGCCATGCAGCGATGCTCAAAAGGTATGAGCCTGCGAGAGAATACCCAATCTGCAAAAAGAGGTCCCTTGGGACAACGTTTTATAGGTGAGAAATAACATTCAACACGGAGCGATATAAAGTGTGTGTGGATGTACTCACCGCAGAGAGAGAGCCTAGATGAGGAGATCTGAGTTGCTACATTACATTCTTATGCGCTATTGGAAAAAAAGTTGTTAGGGGAAAAATTATTAGAAAAACTAGCTTTAGAAAAGGCATTTCATTAGAGGAATGGATTTGAGAGAAGGGATTCCATTAGAAAAACAGATTTTAGAATAACAGATTTTTAGAAGAACATATTTTAGAAAAAATTTTTTTAGAAAAACTGGATTAGAAAAAACGTACCCCAGCCGGCCGGAGGAATTAGAAAAATGCCGGAATCATCGTTTGCTGCTCTGTGATCAGCCTTTTTTGCCGTAAAAATCGAAATTGAAAAACGGTTTTTTCGCTACACTGTGCGTAAAAGTGCACTTTGCGCTCGGTTTGTGGACTTTTACTCACAGTTTATCGAAAAGTATAGTTAGATACACGGCCGTAAAAGCTATTATTCGCATCCTCGTGATGATCCCGACCCTCGCCTGCGGCTTGGGCCGGAAACCCATCACTCGGACGCGAATAAAACGTTCTACGCCCTTGTATCGGAATGTACTATTTACGCACAGATTTTACTTTGCGCACGATTTCGAGAACTTTGCGCACTGTAAAACTGTGCGCAAAGTTATTTTGACGCACAGTTTCAGTTATACCCACTAAAATCTGAACGTTAATGGAATCATGATCAACCTTGCGCACCGCACACACGCCAAAATGGACTTTTACGCACAACTTTACGCAGAGTATATCAAAAAATGATTTTGTTTGGTTTCGGCGAATGCAGTTGGATGCCTCATCTGGACCTGGATGAAGAAGCTGATAGGATAAAAGAATTTGTCGAATATGGCGATGACAGAGAGACTGTGATAGCTGATCACGCATCTTTTATCGTCATAAAAAGTCTTGGAAACGGAAACAAGCTGCCGTTTGCGTATGGTTTCTGCCGAGGTTCTACGTGAACAGAACAACTCATAAGATTTTGAAAAGTACGGCTTTGAGACTCACTGAATGCAAACTTGAAGTTATTGCTTCGGTGGCTGACCGAGGATCAACGACTAGAAATGCAATCAGAAAGTTGAAGGAAGAAACGGAGGCACTGAAGCTTCTCGGAGCGCCAATGAGAGAACGTGGTTAGTATTGTCATATATAGCATCGACCTTTTTTCAGATGGATAACTCATGATCATAATATATCATATACCAACAGACGGAACTATTTATGTGAATGGTGTTGAAATGGTCCATTCATGAGATCCTTCTATTTCGCTAAATGTTCGAGCAATCTCTTTTACAAGTATCTTTTGGAGATAAATCATGTGGTGACCAATCTATAGAGTCTATCAGAACGGTACGATGTAACTATCCGCGAGCTGGATAATTTTAACGACAATAACGAGATTGTGGAAGTCCCTAATCAAGTCATTCTACTACCCATTGAAGATCAACTTTTCGAAATGGCGATCACACTCAAGGACGCGCTCAAGGTAGTGCCGGAATTCGATGGTAAGGAACCATCTCTCAGCGTTTTCTTGAGGGCTGCGACGAAGCAAAAGGAATGGTTGGGACTGCAAACGAAGCCAATTTAACAAAATCATCACGAGGGAAGCTTATATGATACTAGAGATGTTATTTCCTATTTTTTAAACTCTTTTTAATTTTTTCAGGTTTAACACATAAACATACGAAGGTATAGACTGCGAGTCGCGGGTTATTGCCGTGGGACTTCGTGCGAGTGAGACGGATGCGCAAGAGGCAATGCTTTCCAATGGAGTGGCGTGACTCTTCCGTCATGCTCTCTCACTCGCATTCATGCGATCTCGACGTCCCACTCTCCCAATCCTGACCCGCAGTCTATATCTTTCTATGTTTATGGTTTGACACGTATATTCTGAACTACTCTCAGAACTATGCAGAAGAAAGTGAGCTACAGTAACTTTTATTTCAAGCACTTATTCCAAATGAGATATCGTAGATTAACAAAATAGTATCTTTTGCAACCACGAGAGGCTTTTCGCAATCGTTTCCTATATCAATTACGAGCCCGCTCCAGCAAACATATAGGTGTTTACACAAAATTTATATCCTCGTTTCTACGTCCAAATGAGGCGTGTCCTGGCTAGTCCTGCGATGAATCTTGAATTCTTGATGTCAGTCTGCCACACAAGTCGCAAATAAGGTGGAAGAAACATCAAGAAAAAATTTGTGCGTCCCGGCGAACGCGCGATAGATGACGGAGTCTTTTAGGTAGAACAACGTTATAGTTTGGTAATCCATCAGGGAGTAGAGAGGTTTGTCAAAGATGATGCTGCATGAGGGTCGAAATGCATCACTAAAATTTGGTAATCTCGAGTATTCAGAATGCTTAATCAACAAACTATTCCACATCGAAATGGTGATCTTTATAATAATGATATCGCTGAGCTCGAGTTTTAATCGTAGAGTCTGGCCGAATAGTTAGAGAGCAAAGAGTCATTCGCAAGATCATTATCAACGTTATATCCCCGATTTTGAGAACTCTTCTCAGCAAGCAGAGAAAAGGCATCGAGACTTTTCTGCGTTATGCATCATTTGACGTGTAACTCGTGTTTCTCCTTCCATGACAAATTGCATTCTCGTCACGCAAAATCCCTAGGAATTTTCTTCAAAACTCCTGAAGATACTCTTCTTTTGAGAAAATTAGAATTGACCTGATGTTCTAAAACTTCCTCGCATGTTGAAAGTAGAGTAAGCTCATGACAAATCTTGGAAAAACTACGATTCTTCACATTCTCCCGAGGTTTGCTTCAATTTTTCCAATCACTTCGTATTTGAATGTATGTAAAAATTTAGAAAATTGCGGCAGAAGGTGGAGTCGATTAAGGTAGTACCCGCACTTTCAAATAAATATGTTTCGCGTCGCAAGAGTTAGCTAGAATTGAAGCTGAAACTCTGAGTTTTCCATATCAACCAAGAAAAAAGGAGGTTGCCGATGTAAATTCTGAAAAAAAAGCATCGGCATCTGACGCGCTTATACACGCGGTCTTATGGAAGCGTCACTGTTTATACCTGATCATGCGGAAATAAATATGTTAAGTTCTGAAATTTCAATATACGTATAAATGCGGTCTTGATAATTCTCTTGCTAGCAGCAGAAATGGGGCTAGCCGATCAAAATCTTTAGCAAATTGATTCCGAAGTCGGACGGAGAGGCATTTTCGGGTTCAACGCCATGCTTTGCGGTATGCGTCGTCTGCTGCGCTCATGCGGCAACGCTACTCGAGCTCCGGCGCCCTCTCATTGATACGGGCCTGCAAGCGGGTACCACCTTAATTGAAAACGTCTTCAGTATGGTCGAGTTACAAATATAGTATTCATATTGCTTACCTCGGCTCGGGTGTAAGCTACTACACGAAAACAACTAATGCATTATACTGCCTAATATGTATATGCATGACCTATGCGTATGTATCGCTAGCATGTATGTACGCTCACACTTTTAATACCTATACCATACGTGCGTGGCGCTTGCGCAGAGTCGAGGTAACGCTGAGATCTTGCAATAGCTTCGTGTCTACAGAATTTTCAAGCGTGGATTCACGTACCCAGCCGAAAGATGACTCCGTCATCAAAAATGTGCGGGGGTAAACGTTTTAGAAGAACGAACACGTAAACTAGTTCTGGCTCACAATCTGGTGATTCCAAAGAGTATTACTGAACGCAAGGGTAAGAATACGGGAAATGATGTTAAAACTACCTCAAGGTTTCTTGAAACAGGTTTTCTTAGCATGCATTTCACTGAGAGAGTCGAAATGTCACTGACAAATTTTGACTGTGAAAAAAATAAAGTACTTTGGGCTGGTCCAGAAAACTCGGTTATGTCTTGCGTACTGGCGCATACTCCAATGCAGAAGCGGTACATTTCCGATGATTCCGCATTAAGCTGCTTTCCATAAAATGTAGTCAATGTTCTGATGTTTGATTGTTCACCAAAATCATCGTCCATCACTCTTCTCTTACAATTTGACTAGATGAATGAGCCTTAAAAATTTTGATTTCTCTTTTTCAAACCAAGAAAAAATTGTCAACTTTGTCCACATTTCCACGAAATCCATGCAAACAAATTGATAAAAAATCCCAAAATGACTTCGATCTAGCCTAACATTGTTTTGGATTCAAGCAGCGATGATAGTTGTCTGAAAAATCCATAATTTTGACGTATCAATATCGACAATTTTGTTGAAATGCTTCGGGTAAATTCAAATTTCTTAGCTTTCAACCAGCCTCTTATAGTTAAACTCGACAATTACAATAACTTTAACTATAAGAATACCTTTGACGGATCTTTACTTTCTGCACCATACTGATCATTCATACCAATTGCGCTATTCTCAAGATTTTCAAAGTATGCGAGGCAAGGTTTTCTCAAGGAAATAGATTTCATCTCCTGCACTCAGGCGCAGTGTCTCCAAAAAGAATATTGTAAAGACTTAAGTAGTGTGATTACTCAAATGTTCGTTTGAACTTACTAGACACGGGTTAATCAAAGATGCTTAAAGAAAATTAAAATATTTCCTCGCGACTTGCAGACCTTCCACCATAGAATCAGCGATCGAAAGAAACAAACGACGATCACTGATCTCCTCCCTCCCCGGTCCAAATAGTAAGAGCTTGCGCCCCATACGCTCTTGCTCTGCTCCGAATTTTTTTATGGCGCAGATCGCTGTGTCTTGGGGAAGATTACAGCTACTCTGTTTATTGCACTCTCTCTTCTACCAGAGAAAAAAAGATATGGATATTCGAAGAGAACAATTTGGGGTTGAAGAAGTGAAAAGATACTTCTCGAACAAAGAGGACGATGATACTAAGAATTTTATTTCCAAGGAATGCAAAAAAGTAAGCTTGAATAAAAACTGGCTGAAAATGAGACACCGCATTGTGGATGGAAAAATTTTCACCTTTGTTCTGTGGTACATCGATGACCAATTAATATTTCTGAGGGCTGGAGCAGTTTTAATACCTGTTCGAAGAAGTCGTAGTATGGATGTACCAGTACTAGCGAAGAGAATGATGGTACTGCAAGATAGAATGATACCTGAACTCCCTCTCAATGAAAATGAAGCAATATCTGGACTTAACGTTGACCCGCAAGACCTTGATATCCATCGACTAAGGGATGTAGATACACTCATACCCAATTGCAAAGTGGCCAGTCTCCATCAAAACAGCTCATTCTTCCAATACATCTGGGGCACTGCTGTGGAGCTATTCTTTGAAAATTTTATAAACTCATACTTTGATGAAGACTCAGTCATTTTAGGTGCGCAGGAGGACATCGATTCAGCGTCAGATATTGAGAGAGAAATATCAGAGACAGAAATTAATGGCTTGTGGGAACATGCTGTTGTACACAGCGGAATGGAACAAAAAATCAAGAAGTCTCAGAATATCTGTAGCACTATGGAAGGAGCCATGATGTAAAAGTTCAATGTAAGTATTCTTGCTATCACCTCATGTTTATTTGTTAGGGTCCAACTCGTCCAATGCAATTTAAGTAAACACTTAGAACATTCGGATAGTCCATTTATTGCATTCTCTGCCCTTTCATCATCTGATCGTCCAAGAAATTCTTCAAGAATATATGAGTTTATATCTTCCTCCAAAACAATGAGTCTTTCCAAAGAATGCGTTGCCTCATCCATGAGATAATAGCTGCAATGTTATTTCTCTGGGAATGAAATTTCACACCATCATACAATAACAATTGAAAGTTAGTGTCTGCTTTGTAAACTAAATGCAGTAATGGTGTTTCTCGATTGATTCAAGATGAATATGTGAAGTATTCAACAAGATGTATCAGCAGTTACAAAATCTTAATAAGTACCTCTTCCGTGCACCCAATAGTTCTATATTATAATACGAGATATCAAGAGTGCTAGAGAATTATTCAACTACAAACTATTTCCCATTATTTACAGGTAATTCTTTGTTGTAAGATTAATGATGAAATAATGTCTTTTGTAGGTTCTGTTCAAGACACACCAGACCATCCGAGGAGCTTCATGGAAAGAGATGAATAGCATGGATTTATCATGCTTTGGTGAAATGATTGTAAAACCTTTTGTAAGTGGCACTCTTGTAAAATGTATGAGTATGAATCTACAGTAATTACTCAAGTGGTTAGGAACCGCCTACGTAAAGCAGTTTGGAAGGGACCGCTGAACTCAAGCCAGGGTAGAACTCTTGATTTACAATATATACTTACGTTTCAGGATTTCATATTGTATCATTGATGTTCATCGTATCTGATTCGTCACGAATTTTTCTTGCGGTAATTATGCGGTGCACTGAAAGCTTCTGGCTTTGTACATCCACAAGGTGGGTGTACAGAGCGCCAAATTCATTAGATATCAGATGACTATACATTTTTTACACGCAAGATGTTCAAAGCGCTAAGGCAGGAGGATAGCGGGCGAAAAGTATTTAATAATCTGAATTTTTCAGTTCCTGAATTTTCACTTCTTTTGATACATGTTTCGTACTTTTGCTCATCATTTGCTCAATGAGGCTGAAGTTCCGGAGAAAATTGCAACGAAGTTAGATTGGTTGTCTGCACTTTGCTATGAAATTCACTTCCTAAATTAGGGTCCCTATAGCACTGTGGAGGTGAATGTGAATTATGAGGTAGCGGGACATCCGAGGCCTACTCGGGACTTTCGAAATCCGTACTTGTCTCCGCTTTACTTTCAATCTTATCGCAAGTATTTTGTATTACAATGCCCGTAAATGAAAAGAGCGAAGAAATACATATATGATGGGACGAACGGCCGAATTGCGAGGCATTCCTTATCGAAGCAAGATTTCTTGACAGAGCTTCCGTCACTCTGATTGTCTGGGGAACATACATCCCCTATAGAGCCACAGAGCCATCGGGAAGATATCAAGAACCCAACTTCAATATCATTATTAGTCTCAAATGCAGAGCTGATGGTAGTTTCCATCCTTGTCTCTACACCGTACTGAATTATTTGAACTGTGAAAAGATGTGTGATATTAAGTGTGTGTTTCGCCCTGGTCTCTCTCTTGGGCTCGTCAGTGAGACGAAGAGAGACCTGTCTCAGACACTATTGTAAATCGGGTGGATTGACATCAAGTTGAAGAAGGGTTAACATTGAAATTTTGGTAAAACAACCATCAATTGAGGTTGCCATCTAGTGATAAAGACACGAAGCAGATCTTAAGCTTCGTGCGGTAAACGACTTTATACGGCCTCATGTCGTTTGGTGGAATAATGAAAATTATACCCTCGCTATGTTTCAATATATGATGGGAGGAACGGTCGAATTGCGAGGCATTCCTTATCTAATCCCATCATTTATTAAAACTGAGAACCACCACGAGCGCGCGTAGGTATAGGAGTAATTCCACGAGAAAACGATATAAATTCGACAGTCGGGTCTCAGATTTCTTTCTGAGTGAACTTTTTCGATTTTATAGGTTGAAAAATGAACTTCCTTCACCATAAAAGAAATTACAAAATTTTTGTCGGACCCTGGTACACAAATCAAAATTATGTTTTCAACTTTTTTTAGCAAAATTTTCGTAACTTTTTCACTTTACAACATTTTCGATACTCTTCCGGTTTTCTCAAAGTTTTGCGACTACGCAAAGTTCTAGTGCTGACCTGACTCTCAGCTTGAATAATGGGCAACTCATCTATAGACTCAATTGACTTTTCATTTTCTGCATTAGCATGATCAAGCAAAAGTTTCTCATCAGAAGGTTGGACAGATTCTCCTCCTGGATCAACAATCTCAGAACTCGAACTTTGGAACTCAGTATAACTGGATTGAACTCCGGATTTTTCATCAAAAATCACTTCTCCCGAGCTTACAACATCTTTCTCTCCCTCAATAAAAATCCTATAACTAGCAAATTGTGTATCATAACCAAGAAAAATCCCTTTGCGAGATTTCTTATCAAGTTTCTTGCGTTTGTGATCATGGATGAGAACAAAACAGTTACTACCGAAACGTCTCAACTTTGTGACATGAATTTTACGTCCATGCCATAAATCAGCGGGACTTTTACCAGAAACAGAGCTTTTACCAGTCTGATTCAAAGTGAACACTGAATAGTTCAAGGCTTCAGCCCACAAATTTTCATTCACTTCCGCGGCATGCAGACAAGACCTCGCTGACTCAACCATGGTCCTCGTCTCCCGTTGAACACGACCGTTTCGCTGAGAAGTATAAGTATTTGAAAAAATGCGACGAATTCCCTGATCTTCAAGAATACTATTTGCATCAAAATTTTCTAATTCTTCACCATGATCAGACTTTAAAGCTTTTATCTCTCTATCGAACTGATTCTCGGTCATTTTGACATGGGCTTTGAGTTTAGACGGTGCTTCACCCTTTGACTTTAAAAAATGAACTGTCCTAGATCGCGAATAGTCATCTTTGAATAGCAAAGAATATTTTGCTCTCCCCAAGGACCTCACATTTATTTCCCCCAAGTCAACATGTACTAAATCTAATGGTAGCGAGGCAACACTCAAAGTTCTCGGATGTGATACATGGTGCTGTTTCCCATACACACAACCAGTACACACATAGTCATCCCAATCATCTTTATACTCAATGGCATTTTTCTGTAAGATTTCTCTAACATACTGATCATTTTGAGGCGCTAATCTTTAATGCCAAGTTCTCAAAGATACAACACTCATACAACTTTGTACATCTTTCTGACGAAATAGCATTCTCAATAAATTCCCATCCCTAACCCCAACAGCTACAGGTACATCATCTTGTTTTGTTCTGAAATAGGAATTATTTGAATCAGCAGACTGGGCATAGCCCTTATCAAGAATTCTAGTAACAGAAAAAAGGTTGAAACGCATTTTAGGAATGTACAAGACATCTTTTCAAGTGATTTTGCCCCAACTGGTTCCATCAAATGCTTCAAGTTCAACGTCCCCAATACCTATCCCTTCCAATTTACTAGCATCACCAAGAACAACCATATTTCTTTCTGACAATTCAACAAAATTCACCATCCAATCCTTATGAGCAGAGATGTGTTCTGTAGAACCACAATCCCGGTATCGCAAGGTTTCACAATTGTTTTTGGAACTGATAAAATCAATACTAGCAGAAGAAAGACCTATACTGATTAATGCCCTTCTTTCAGACATTTTGTTAGCATCAATCTCTTCATTGAGATTTCTTTGATCATTACTACTACTCTTCTGATTAGAAGTACTGTGAGGACATTCAATGGCAAAGTGCCCTTTTTGTTTACAAATCTTACATCCAAAATTTGTCTTATAAAACTGAATATATCTGGCAGTAGCCTTACCTTTACAATGAGCTCTCTTATGACCAGGTTTGTCACATCTATGGCATATGATTACAGACTTAGGTTGAGAATTTACATTTGGATTCAACTGTTCAGACAGAAACGCATTCTAAGAAGAAAATTCCTCAGACTGTTCACTCTCTTTCAGTATCTCCTCCTCTAACCTCAAACATTCACACAACTTAGACAAAGTTCTATCAACTGCACTGGTACTATCCCAGGCAGAGCGAAAATGATGGAGTCGAGGGGGTAACATACCCAAAATCCTAGTAACAATCCCTGCATCTCTTGTCTCCTCACCTTCAGCCGTTAGATTTTCAGCGTGTTGCTGAATTTGCAGACAGTTTCCAACTACAGACTTACTTTATCATACTTATAATTGAAAAATGATCTTCGGAGACCTTGAATAGTCAGTTCAGACTTCTTCGCATTCAAGATATCTAACTCCTCTAACATCTGGTGCGAAGACTTACAATTGGCTATTCTCTTTGCAATACTACTACTTACATTCAAGCCAATTATTGTTTGAGCATCTAAATTTCTCTTGAGCCATGTTTTGACTGCTTCTGTTGTAACAGCTCCATCAGGTCTCAAAATTGTCCCATCTGCAATACTGAACAGTTCCTTCGACTTAAGCATCAGCGTCAACTTGAATTTCCATGAGCCAAAGTTCACATTGCCTTGTGCATCTTCACGTAGAATTTCTAATTGTACTTCGATGGAATCCATGCTGATAATTGTTCAAATACTTCAATACAAACAGACATCCACTAGCTCCAATCTGATACTGACTTTGTGGCTGACCTCAAGATACTGCAGACATCCCATCAGCATGCATTCAACTGGGCACATAACCTGTTACAAATTCTTGTTGCGAAAGCAGTGCGTGGGGTCGAGGTAGCCACAGAAAAGAGCAGATGGTTCTTGTAAACTAATAATTTGGTTTATTTGGAGCTTATAAAGAAATGTGCCGGAAGGCGCCTGAAATTGGAGTTGAATATAGTCAAATTTCTGCCGTGCTGCAATCAGCAATCTTAGACAGGTATGTGTGGATGATAAGTACATACCTTCCAGACAACAATACGATACTTGTTATACAGACTATTGTTCTAAACAATACAGACAATTTGCCTCATGAGAGGCCAGACACTTTGCACACAGCAAGACAATAACCGTTACAAAACCTCTTCAAGCGTCCGACAAAGATAGAAGTATATGATTGGAGCAACTTACTAGCTAGGGTCCCACATAAATACTAGCGACAACGCGCACATTCCAAATAGTGCAAAGTTCGAAGTTCAGAGTAAAATAATTAATATTCAACACTTATTCATTACAACAACTGTTCTTGGCCAGTCGTCAATTGGACTGACCTGTCTCACAACATCTAAATGTGAGAGACTATCTCCTTTCATGTATTGGACATTAACAGGTTTTTATTGAGACACGAAAAGCAACACGAAGGATATTGTGTTGGACTCACTCTTTTTCAACTAGAGTGGTTTATGATGAACTTTTCTTTGAGATGCACAATTTATAGCTTCAGTGTTGGGTCTGCTGTCTGAAGTATTAAGAAAACTGAAAGTCACTACACTGCTGAAATGTAGATTGAAACTAGCACTCATCTTTCCTCAGGATCAAATTCTAAATTCTCCAGATATTTTTGAAGATCAATTCTTGACACTGCACAACAGCGAGAATGGCACACATTTTGGCCTTTGGCCTATTATCTTTATATCACTACATACAAAAACACACACAAAAATAGGTGGCTTTTATTATTCCTCCAACAATTACGGTTGGCATCAATTGGCATTCAATCTCTGCTGTTATCTCTATACATAATATTTAAAATCAAAATAGCGAAAAGAGTATACTGCTGAAACGGAACGCTAACATTGCTAACGCCGTCTGACGTCTGACGCCATCTGCTACACACGCGGCTGCATAATCATCACGGTGGTCTCGGGATCTACCAAGCCACGCGGTCGACATCATACAATCGATTGTGTTCGACTTCGAGTGTCTTGACGCGACTGAAATCTTGACGCGAAAAACTGGGGAAGGGTCGAAATTAGTGAGCAAGATATTTTGGCACTAAACGCTGTCAGCGATGAAAGGACTCGCCAATATCCTTGTTGAGGATCGAAATAACGGGTTTAGAGGGATTAAGACCCCCCTGAACCCAGGAAAGCATGAAATAAGTAAGTTCGAAAAAATGTGTGAGGTTAAAACGCGCCAACTCAGCGTACATAAGGCACGGCGGCCTTGCACGCGCTCTCTCTCTCTTTCTCACGTGTTCTTCTCTTTCATATACTCGTCAGCAAGGCGCTACCACGCCTTTTGATACGTTTGGTCGAAAAATCGCAATAAGAACTTGATCTGCAGCTCCAAATAACAACGACTCGGTGGTAATTTTGGATAAAACCATCCTCGTGAGCGTGTTAAGTGGAAGACCTGCTGCCCAAGGAAACAGTGAGAAACCGTTTTACCTTTGATCACCCCTATCATACAACGAGCCATCCGCGAACATCTCGCCGAGAAATGCGTTCCGCAGGGTCTGTTTGCTGTATGAGAATGAGCCACCGATACTTCAGTGATGCACACTAAAAATTCAGTGATGCTCACTGAAATTTCAGTTCTTCAAGGGTCCTGGCAAATCATATTCACTGAAATTTCAGTGGAAATTCTCACTGGTCAATGAAGGAATTGCCTCACTGATCCATCAGTGACACTCACTGAAACTTCAGTGATCAGGACCCGTCCGACCCCCGAGTTCACTGAAGTTTCAGTGAATGTCACTGATGACTTCAGTGTATATGCACTGGAGTCCCATTGTATATATGTCGCAGGCTCTTGGTGAAATCAGCCTTTTCATGAAAATCCTAGGCTCTTCATGAAGAGCCGGCTGATCGTGTCAGCGCTCATTCCTTTTACTTTCTTACACTATCAGCCTAGCCTTTTCGTGGAAAGGCTGACTCGTCTAGCCATTTCGTGAAATGGCCAAGTCGGCCCAGGTGAAAGAGGTTTGCATAGACTATGCATAGTACTATGCATGATCTATGCGTGGTCTATGTTATGCATAGCTATGCATAGTGTTATGCATAGACGAGTTTAAATTGATTGGAAAATCTAATAATGCACGAATGTCACGATTTTTCAGTGATTCGATCCATCACATAAGAGAGCTTCTCAGCTTTCAATAACAGTGATGACGCCATCTTGCAATCGAACTAGTCTATTGATATTTAATTAATCAACGAAATGACTCCAAGTGAATAGCGATGCAGCCCTACGCGTGGCAATTTGTTCTGCAAATTGAGAAAAAAAAAATTATTCAGATTGGTGCGAAATTGAGCTAGTTTTGTTGCAGCAAACTACTAAAAACATCACATCAGGAATTACAGTGAGTACAGTGATCTAGCAGAGACCGAACTCGACATGATATTCATTGAAAATAATCAAGCATTAGGCAAGATACATCTCATGAGCTTCGGTTGCAATTTCGGCTATCACCGCGCATGGCTCGATTGGCAGTCCGTGGTAGGTGTTCTGTCATTGGCAGCTTGGCTAAAGCAAATCCCAATTCTGCATCAGCGCTAGCTCTTTCCTTGCCGATCTCTTCCTCGATTTGCTTCCACTTCACCAAGCTGCTCATATCTCGTCCTGCAAAATAGAATATAACACAAAGCATCAGATTTCTTCAAATGTGATAAGAAAGCGTGGTTAGACTTCCATAATAACATGACGAATGGGGAGTTAAATTCTGGGCCTAATTACACGCACGGTGTGCTTGTGTGTTTTTATTAATGTAACTAAAAACTGACAAAATGATCATATAACATGGTTATTGAAGGTTATCTCGGTATATATATATATATACGCTGCTAAAAGTGATTAGCAGAAAGCTTTCTCCAAGTGTCATATGATGATAATTAGAATAACTAGACCATCATCATTTTAAAATTGTATGAAAAATATGATGTGAAATTCCTTTCCACATCATAATTGAAACTATATTATACTTTTTATGTATCTTTATTAATATCAATATAAATCTCATAAATCAGATATTCGTTAAAAAATTCTTCATTCTCACAATTACAATATGAAACTATCGATGTTTAAGGAATACTTACCTATAGAATGTTGTATTGAATGAGTAAGAAAAACTTACCTGGATGGAAATTAGTGTAAACTGGATAACTGATAGAATTGATAAAGTTGTCAACAGAGAAACATGGTTATGAAAAAATTGATACTGCGATGGAGTAGTATGACTACCACAATGAATAAAAAAAATATGGGTGAGGATTTAAGAGAATAAGCAGTGTGTGAGGGATTGCAAATGCCAATTGCTCTTCTTGTTATTAAAGGTTTTCAGACAGGAGACCGGAGTTGTGTGAGGCAATGAAAAAAGGGTGCTTACAAATAAGTGTGAAAGGGTTACAGTGAAATTTTTGGTGGAAATTCTGATTTTTTGGAAAATTTGAGATGTGTAGACATCGAAATGATTTCAGTATCAACAAATCGATAGATTATGCTGAGGGAATAATGGTTTAAGTGATTGAAATTGAGATAAATGAGTAGTAATTGGAGGTACGAGGAAAAAAGTTTCCCATTATTTTTTGACTTATCATTTAGAGGAAGCTTTTTAGAAGGATTTGAGCCATCTAGTCTGGGGTTTTTTCGATGATATCTATTATTGGGTTGAGACAGAATTTGGATGAAGTGGGTTTGAAAAGGCTAAAAAAGAAACTTTTGGTGGAAATTTTGATTTTTTTGAAAATTTGAGATCTGTAGAGATTAAATGAAATTTCGGTATTAACCAATCGATAGATCTCGCAGAAAAATCATAGTTCAGGTCATTAAGATTGAGATAAATGAGTCATGAAGGAAGGTAGGAGGAAAAATTGAATATTGGGGGAAATTTTCCTTTATTTTTTGAATTACTTTTTGGAGTAAGCTTTTTAGAAGGATTTGAGCCATCTAGTCTTAGGTTTTTTCGATGATATCTATTAGTTGGTCGAGACAGAATTTGGATGCGGTAGGTTTAAAAAGGCTCAAAAAAAAATTTTTGGTGAAAATTATGATTTTTTCGAAAATTTGAGATCTGTAGAGATTAAATGAAACTTCGGTATTAACCAATCGATAGATCTCGCAGAAAAAATCATAGTTTAGGTCATTAAGATTGAGATAAATGAGTCATGAAGGAAGGTAGGAGGAAAAATTGAATATTAAGGGAAATTTTCCTTTATTTTTTGAATTATTTTTTGAAGGAAGCTTTTTAGAAGGATTTGAGCCATCTAGTCTTAGGTTTTTTCGATGATATCTATTAGTTGGTTGAGACAGAATTTGGATGCAGTAGGTTTAAAAAGGCTCAAAAAAAAATTTTTGGTGAAAATTTTGATTTTTTTTGAAAATTTGAGATCTGTAGAGATTAAATGAAATTTCGGTATTAACCAATCGATAGATCTCGCAGAAAAAATCATAGTTTAGGTCATTAAGATTGAGATAAATGAGTCATGAAGGAAGGTAGGAGGAAAAATTGAATATTAAGGGAAATTTTCCTTTATTTTTTGAATTATTTTCTGAAGGAAGCTCTTTAGAAGGATTTGAGCCATCTAGTCTTAGGTTTTTTCGATGATATCTATTAGTTGGTTGAGACAGAATTTGGATGCGATAGTTCTAAAAAGGCTCAAAAAAAAATTTTTGGTGAAAATTTTGATTTTTTTGAAATTTTGAGATCTGTAGAGATTAAATGAAATTTCGGTATCAACCAATCGATAGATCTCGCAGAATAAATCATAGTTTAGGTGACTCAATTTGTTGTGAGAGTGTGTGGGAGAAAGATATTTATGTATTAAAAGTTGAAATTTGAGCACTTTTTGTTGAAAAAGCCCATGGATCAAATTTGACTGGGAGCCGAAAGGTGCCAAATCACTGGGTTCTCAGAAATTAGATTCTCTACAACTTGTAGAAAGCCAAAAGTTGATAAGGCGAATAGTAAAAGAGAAAGCGTGTCCGATATAAAACAACATACATACATATACACACACACAAACACGGAAAATGGGGTGGAAAGATGAGTCTTTGCCAGATTTGGGAGGACATTAGGAGGAAAAGTGTTACCTACATTTGATAGCTTTTGGCGAGAGGAAGAGAATGGTCGTTGGCTTTTTTCGATAAGAGGGATTTTGTTGAAGAATATCTTGATTTTAATGAAAAATTTGATCAAATTTTCGTTGGGGTGAAAACAAAGCTTTCTCTTTAGAGAAAGCAATATTGGGAAAGAGATTGATTTTACAACCGGATTACTTATCTAATAATTTTCGGGTACTTGAGATGACTCGATGAAAATTTCATAGCCGATGGTACGATTCTTGCCGCAAATTCTCCCGTCAAAACGAACTTTGGCAGCGTCCAAAGTTAGCGAAATTTTTCTCGTCTAAAGCAGACTGAGCTGGAGCAAGGTGATAGTTGTTTTGTAAGCAAACAGACTATAGCCTGTCTGGTCCCCGAGACGAGGAAAATTTTGCTGCATTGGACGCTGCCAAAACTCGTTTTGATCGGAGAATTCGCGGCAAGAAACGTACCATCGGCTATGAAATTCTCACAATTTTCATCGAATCATCCCAAGTACCCGAGAATTATTAGATAAGTAATCCTGTTGTCAAATCAATCTCTTTCCCAATGAATATACCGAGATAACCTTCAATAACCATGTTATGCATGTTGTTGACACATGATCATTTTGTCAGTTTTTTTAGTTATATTAATAAAAACACAAAAGCACATCGTGCGTGTAATTAGGCCCAGAATTTAATTCCCCATTTGTCATGTTATCATGGAAGTCTAACCACGCTTTCGTATATCACATTTGAAGAAATCTGATGCTTTGTGTGATATTGTATTCTGCAGCACGAGATATGAGCAGCTTGGTGAAGTGGAAGCTGATCGAGGAAGAGATCGGCAAGGATCCAAGAGCTAGCGCTGATGCAGAATTGGGATTTGCTTTAGCCAAGCTGGCAATGACAGAACACCTATACCACGGACTGCCAATCGAACCATGCGCGGCGATAGCCGAAATTGCAACCGAAGCTCATGAGATGTGTCTTGCCTAATGCCTGATTATTTTCCATGAATATCATGTCAAGTTCGGTCTTTGCTACATCCGTGGGCCCGTATTCTAAATTTTGCGGCAAAATTTTCCGGCAACATTTACCGCAAAATTTGCCAGCAGGTTACCGACAGAGCGGTGTCGCTCTGTCGGTAACCTGTGAAATTTGCCGCTAATGCTGCAGTTTGCCGGCGCGTTTTACCGTATTTTCCACGGCAAACGCTATCGGCAACGCAAATATACGGAAGACTGACGGGGTCACTCTCTCCCGGAGAGAGAGGGTGTAGTTGGCGCTCACTCTCTAGATAAGTGAGTAAGATAACATACGAGGAAATTCGATTTTTTGTAATTTTTAGATCCCTTGGGGGAACCATATGGAGCAGAAATCGAATGATCTCAACCCTTGACACATAGACGAAAAGATCAATCCTCAATCGGAGTTTATTTTCCTCGAAAATAATGCAGGGACATACATGATCGGCACAGAGATACGATTCCTCTTAGAATATACGCGAGTAAAAATACTCTCAACTGCTTAAATTTGGACAGAAAAACTTATGAACGTAATTTTTTTACTCAATTTAATAGATAAGGTAAGTGTACCTAACTTGCCCTCACTTAACCATTTTCTTAACAACAGCTCCGATCTTCCTCAATATTTCCCAACGTACTTTAGCTTAAAAATAACCTCGTCTCACCCTTAAAATGAGCCCAACGTACGTCTAATTTTGCCCAACTAGAGGGGAGCTGTTTCAATTTTCCCCTCCAAATCAACTTGAATCAGCGTTGAAAAGCATGAAATCATTTTATCGTCGTGCAACCCCATTTGAAGCTTTCCATAGGTCCAAAATACTATTTCCGACCCATTTTGACCTGATGAACAAGTTCTGAGAGATAAAAAGAAGTAAAATTGCAAACCTTTTCAAGATAGCAGTATGAGGGCATGTTCGGTAGACTCCGATTTTAAACCTCTCGTTTTACGAATCATATCCGTCTTTTGCACATGAAGTATCTCCACATGCGAGTTTGCAACTCTCACAAAAAAATTTTGAAGGTCTTGAGACAAGGAATCACATGCGCTGAGATACGTTAATAGGTCAAACTAACAAGGAGAGGTCATGGTCTGTGGGTCGTGGATTCGGTTGAAACTCTGGGAATCGTCTCATTTTGGCACCAAAAGATCATATCCGAAACCGCTTACTTGAATGCTGAAACGTTTTGGAGCTACAGCCTATGACATTAGCGTTGCCCATATAGACCCATGTTGAAAGTTGATATATATAGGTATAATAACAATGCTAGTGTGATTGACCATAGCTCTGAAACGTTTTAGCATTCAATTTAGCGGTTTTGGATATCATCTTTTGGTGCCAAAAGGAGACGATTCCCAGAGTTTCAGCCAAATTTACGAACCACAGACCATGACCTCTCCTTGTAAGTAAATTTGGTATCGATTTTACTGAACGCAACTTGCTCGGTGATTTCTCGACTCGAAAACACGAAAAATGAAAAAATCACTTCAAATCTTTTAGGAAATACACAAACGATTCAGGGACGATCTAAAACACTTCGTTTAATTCTATCTCAACATGACGGATGTAAATAAAATGCGCGAAGGTCAGTGAGTGCCGATTCCTGAGATCGGCATATGGGGGCAAGTTGGGTACACTAGTCCTATGTATACAAAAAGGAAAAAGTGCCGGCCTAACCACATTCATTACCTATCCTGTCCAAAGTTGATCAGTTTAGAGTATTTTTATTTGCATATAATTCGAAGAGGAATCGTATGGCTGTGCCGGTCATGTATGTCCGTGCATAATTTTTGAGAAAATTAGACTCGAATTAAGGGTCGACCCCTGTGTCTACAATGTGTGAGGGGTCAAGGTCATTCGATTTCTGGTCTGAGGTTTCCCTGAGGAGTCTTAAAACCACAAAAAATCGAGTTTCCTCATATATTATCTCACTCACTTACCTAGATTGATTGATTGATTGATGCCCGTTTATTCTTCCGAAGACAAAAAAGAAAAATAATCAGTTACATGTGGTAATATATATCACAGATCAATAGTGCACATTAATAAAGATAATGAAGTCATTTGGTCAAGGACAAATCTTAAGTATATCACAATTTGTGACTAGTCGGGTAGTACTCAGAAGATTCACAAACTCCATAGAATAATATAAGAATACAAGAAAATGGCAGGGCTCACAGTCATATTACAGAAAAATGCTGTCGATTGACGAAAAGTCACACGTATACTTATAATTTTATTCTAGATGAACGAATCAAGCAAAAAGTTAGCCCAAGCCTTTCAAAGTTTAGAGATTGAAGTAATGCTTCTTCTCCACATCAATCCTCATGGGGAGACTGTGTGAGCAAAAAATCCTTCATAGCCTCTTTAAATAATGACATTTTCCCCAGCTGCCGAAAGCCCGGAGGGAGAAAGTTCCACAAATGAGCACATTGAACCTGGAAAGATCTTCTTCCATATTCAAGTCTCATATTGGGAACTTTGAGTACCCGCTCTTCTGCATCACCGCGTGCGGGGCGTTCAGATTGGTACCTGGTGAACATCGCAGCTAGGTAGCCAGGCTCTCCTAAATGCATGATCTTGTGCATTAACAGAGCTGCGAAGTACATTCTCCGCGAATCAGTACGTAACCAACCCAAACGCTCCGTTAACGGGGTGATGTGCTCGTCTCTCCTAAGATCAAAAATAGAGAGAATCAAACCTAGAGAGTGAGCGTCAACTTACCGAAGCTTGTAAGGGCCGCTAGAGGCGCAGCTGCGGCGGAGATTCCGCTGGTCCCGCCGCAGCTGCGGCGTGCGCGGAGATTCCCGCAAGAAGTGTGCGGGCTGCACGTTAGGTGCGGAAAACACGAAAAGTAGCTTTTCCAGCATTCCAAGTCAGTTTTCCCGAAAAGTCTGGCCTAGTTAAACACGTTACGACAACAACCATTTTCTGTTGGGTTCTCTGTGATTTTTCGAAACATCATGATTCGCGAGGTATACAGTGTGATTTTTATCATGGCAGCCAATTTGCAATACTGCATGTCAGGAATGTGTGTTTCTATAAACTCAACGTAACGTCAAATGAGACGATCCAACAAAATTTAGCATTCATATTTTAGAGTATAAATCGGTTCGGTGAGTTCAATCAATGATAGGCTGCATGGCCGAGAACTGGTTGGAGAGACGTTGAGATCTGGACTTCTAATATTTTGCTCAGGTTGTTTCGTGAGATTGATGAGCAGATGCAAAGCTGTGGGAGTAAAACCATTGTACCCTACCTCAACGCGTTGTTTACCACTTTATGCCCAGCCTACCATTGATTCTCAATGCACTGCAGTTCACCCTTCTTCCGAGAATCAATGATAGGCTGGGCATGAAGTATATGTAAACAACGCGTTGTGGTGAGATACAATTGTTTTACTTCCACAGTTTTGCATTTGCTCATCAATCTCATCTAAACAACCTGAGCAAAATATTAGAAGGCTAGACCTTCACATTTTTTCAACCATTTCTCGCCCATCCAGCCTATTATTGATTGAACTACGCGCCAAACCGATTTATGCTTTGAAAAGTAAATACTAAAGACGTTACGTTGAGTTTTCAGAAACACACATTCCTTCCATGCAGGTTTGCATATTGGCTGCCATGACAGAAATCATACTCTGTATACCTCGCGAATCAAGATGTTTTGAGAAATCACAGAGAACCCCCAAAAAAATGGTTGTCACCGTAACGTGTTTAACTAGGCCAGACTTTTCGGGAAAACTGACTAGGAAAACCGGAAAAGCTACTTTTCGTGTTTTCCGCACCTAACGTGCGGCCCGCACACTTCTTGCGGGAATCTCCGCGCACGCCGCAGCTGCGGCGGGACCAGCGGAATCTCCGCCGCAGCTGCGCCTCTAACGGCCCTTACAAGCTTCGGTATCAACTACACACTCTCTCTCCGCGAGAGAGTGGCCCCGTCAGTCTTCCGTACAAATCCGGCAAATCGCGAGGGCAACTGCAGCAATAGCGGCAAATCTTACAGGTTACCGACAGAGCATCACCGATGCCGGCAAATTTTGCGGTAAATTTTGCCGGAAAATTTTACGGCAAAATTTAGAATACGGGCCCTGCATGTACTGTAATTCCTGATGTGATGTTTTTGAGTAGTTTGCTGCAACAATACTCGCTCAATTTCGCACCAATCCGAATGATTTTTTTTTTTTTTAATTTGCAGAACAAATTGCCACGCGTAGGGCTGCATCGCTATTCACTTGGAGTCATTTCGTTGATCAATTAAATATCAATAGACTAGTTCGATTGCAAGATGGCGTCATCACTGTTATTGAAAGCTGAGAAGCACTCTTATGTGATGGATGGAATCACTGAAAAATCGTGACATTCGTGCATTATTAGATTTTCCAATCAATTTAAACTCGTCTATGCATAACACTATGCATAGCTATGCATAACATAGACCATGCATAGATCATGCATAGTACTATGCATAAGCCATGCATAGTCTATGCAAAGTCTATGCATAGTCTATGCAAACCTTTTTCACCTGGGGGGTTAGGCTCTTGGTGTACAGCTGTTCGGATCCGCTGTAATAGCCGTCGAGCAAAGTCAACGTCACGCCCAAAGCTGTCGTATCAACTTATCTTTTAGAATTATATTCAGTTGCTTATATGTCGATTGGTGATATGTTTACAGTTATATTCAAATGAAGAAATTGATGGTATATTGAATTGAACATTGATTTTTATATTAATATCAGCTACCTATGATGGATACTTTGATGTGAATTAATTATAACTGTCAAATGAATAATATTCTTTTTGACACACTGTGCAAGAGAGTAACTTTTCCACTCTGATTTTCCACTCAAGATCACAATTTGTCAGAATAGTACATTTCGATACAAGGGTGGAAAAATAAGTTTTACACTCCGATGTTGGCTTTCTTGATTCTCAAATCATCTCCGTGTTTTGTACATAAAATCGCTCCAAATCAGAGTTTTGCAGTTCTAAAGAGTGGATTTTAAAGGTCTTGAGACAAGAAATCGAATGCGCTAAGGTACGTCAAGATTGGTCGACTGAAAATAAATTGGCACCGGCTTTAGTGAACGCGATTTCCTCGGTGATTTTTTAGACGTGCAAACTTGAAAAATGGAAAAATCACTTCAAACTTTCTGGAGGACGCAGAAGCAGTTCGGGGTCGATGCAAACTACGTACTTTCTCATATTTTAACATAACAAAAAAATATGCGCGAAGGTCCATGAGTGCCCATTTCTGAGATCGGCATATGGGGGCAATTTGGGTACACATATGAGGGTTTCCATGGAACTTTTAACTATTGACCCTCTGAAATAGAAAAAAAATTTTCTCATCGCACACGTTTGAAATGGGTTTCATGTGATACTTAGACCTCGAAAACATGTGAAAAAAGTGGTGCCACTCTCTTCCAAGCCGAGGTATCTGGTTCAGAACGACATGTACGGAATTTCACACGTGAAACATTCTTGAATCAACTTCAATCGAATAGATTCGATTCAAAACATTTTCTAGACGATCAATACGGATTATATTTTGCCTGACTTGACTTTAAGATGAATTTCATCATCGATTTCTCCGAAATTCGATGTAAATTCCGAAAATCGAGTCAAGAGCTATGAGTCTCATTTCAATCTCTAGAATACTCTGTGGAGTTATTTTGTTCATATTTTAGCCGTATACTATGTAAAAATCAAGAAAATCGCGATAACATCACATTTAGAGGCTTATTTAGCTTACCATCCGGATTCAAATGTCTCTCCTCAGCTTCTCACAGAAATACCGATCGACAATTGAGGGGGTGGGTGGAAGAAGGGCCTAAGTGCACTTAGGCCCTTTTTCCGGCCTGCGGTTTTTTTTAACCCTTGAACCATGATCTATCACCCCATGAAAGTTGTTTTTCCATAAACTTCGAAAACCCCATAGATCAGAAAAAGGGCCTAAGTGCACTTAGGCCCTTTTACATATTCGATAAAACGGCCTAAGTGCACTTAGGCCCTTTTGTCGATTATATGATGGGAGTTACGCCCTTTTATCGGTTGTATGATGAGAGTTAGATCCTCTGTCTATTATCTGAAGGCAGTTGAACCCAGCTAGACTCCTTGGACAGCTAGTTGTACAGTTTTGATGGGTAAGAACGAATCGCCTAACTACGATGCTGCACCATTGGACACGAATGGTTCGTCAATCATTTTGAAGAGGAAAGCATGACCTCACTATTTCATAAGCTTTGAATGGGGAAAGAGCTTCCTAACGTCCCAAGGTCATCTCTGTGTCGTACGGTGTTTTAAGTAATCCTCCAAAAAAGTTGAAAATCGGCGTTCCATGAGTAGAATCGTGTTCCGATGGATTTCGATGAAACAACCTGATTTTTTTCAACATATCTTCGGAACTCGGACAAATAGGAGAGCAGTATTCTTATATCGACAACCTGTGATTGAGGCCTCTAAGAAAATTCATAAAAGATAAGCACTTAGAAAAACATATTGCCGTCAGTACAATACGACTGTATTGTTACGTGGTATTGCCGTCAGACCAATACTGGATTGTCACCACAGCAAGATGATTTTGTTATTGCACGCGGATAACCTATAAATCTTTCGATTATATTTGTCTCTTTACCGGCACCATTCTGTGCAAAAAATTGGTAGCTTTTGTGGCAAAATAGCCGTAATGTGACTGTGAATCCATCAAGTATCATCCCTGGTAGAAATGTCAAACACTTTTTGCCCATTATTTGTCCGTTTCCAATGGAGTACCGGACATTTAATGCCCATTTGAAACGGGCTACAAACGGACTTAATGTAACGGTTTTTAAGGCATTTTTTGGGCATTTCCAAGTTATTGAACATTTTTTCTACATTTTTCGGGCATTTACTGGACTACTAAAATGCTGTCTGCTTGATGTTACTGAGAATGATAAGTGATTTCTCGGCATCAAAATATCACCAAAAAAAAATTATCTACCTATTGTTGATTGGTGCAAATGATTTTAATTGAATTTAACGCTATAATTGATTGGAGAAAATTCATATTAGTTAGATATAGATTTATAAAATTTCGCCGTGAGTGGGGATCGAACCGGAACCTTCCGCATGAGAGTCCAAGCCGTTGTCCATTGCCCTAAAACGTGTTGCTCGGAGCAGACTCAAATCAGTAACTTAAGATGTGCCCTCGGAAGAAATATAGCTGATGGCATTTATAGCTCGTCTTCTCTACAGTTGAAGTACAGGATTAAGAAATTCTAATATCTTTCGATTTTCAATGATTACATACACTATGAAAAATTTCTGCTTGAATATTCAAGAAAGTGTTCTTGAAGCTTTTTCCAAGTCGGTGCTTGAATTTTTTTCATGTACATTTAATTGAAAATTCAAGTTTTTTTTTGAATTTTCAATCGAATGTTCTTGAACGTAGTTTCGATGGCATTAGCAAAATTTTCAAGAAAGTATTCTTGAAATTCAAGAATGTGTTTGAATGTGTTTGAATTGACAAGACTGTTTGAGCATTCAACTTTATCAAAACTCTAAAGATTTATCAGAACTCTAAAGAAAAAAGATCATTCGAATTTGAAATTTAATCTCAGAATAATAAAATACACTATGAAAAACGATCTCGCTGATATTGTAGGTTATGAAACCACCAACATGAAAATTAATCCATCAAATGTCCATTAAATGCCCGAAAAATGTTTTGGATTACTCACCTTCCAACGACATTTATCACGGGCATTTGATGGCTCAAATATGCCCTTGGATATTTGAGGTTAGGTCAAATATTGTCATATCTACTAACTAATGCCCGTAAAATGCCCAATTCTTGGCCGATTATCACCACAGCATTTTTAGACCGTGAAAAATGTACATAAAATGCGACGGAGAACATTTCCAATGTTGAACATTTCTACCAGGGGAACCTACCATGAGTGACCTTGGAAATTTCCATTCAGCTATTACAGGCTCTGATCAGGCAAAATCCGAGAAGCCAGGCTAGCATAATTATCTCAAAAGGCAAATTGTTCTCAACTGGTCCAAGAAGTAATTTTTCCTGCAACATTGCACAATCTTTGCGATAAAACCAGTCGGAAGTTTTTTATTCACTGTTTTATGTGGTTTATGGTCAATTTCCTGATTTTTGATTTTCTGACAACAGTCGGAAATCTAAGTTATTATTCTTTCTCCCTTTTTTTACTATTTTTTCGAAAGTCCAATTCTATGTTCTCAAAAATCAAATAATCTCTATTTCAAGAACCTAATTACTTATATTCCGAGGATCTAATCATCTCTATATCGAGAATCTAATCAAGGTATATGAGAGTTTCCACGGAACTTTTAACTTTTGTGTTACTGCAGTGTTCCAGGCGTATTTTGAACTATTCGTAGTGCGCAGAAGTGGCATTTTATAGTATTTGGCATCGTTCAATATGGACTACATTCTTTTTTGTTGAAACGCATCCTGATTTGTCAATAGCAGACCGCAAAAGATGATTTTTGGGTAGTTTACAAACGTACCAACGCGATTTTTTGAATTTATAAGGCTGTAACTAAAATACCTATGCCTCAACTACTTCGGTGGAATGATATATCCATCTACTAATCTCATATTTTGAGGAAATTGTTGATTGAGAGGTGTGCGCTGATTTGGCTATGATATTAGCTCTCATTCATTGATGTAACCGATTTTTGTGGGAAAACTTTCTCTGGCTATTGTTATCGAAAATGATGAAATACCTTGTGCGATACGGAGAATGTACCAACGAGTTTTCGAAGTTGAAAAGAAGACGAATCGAATCCCGTTTGGTTTGTGAGTGTGCGTTGATCCGGACAAATTTTATAAAGCTTCAAAGCTCATAAAGTTATCGCGCCACTGGCTCTCAAAACGGTCATTTTTTGATGGCATACTCAGGAAACGCAAAGCACAGGATTGGAATATTGTGCTCTTCTTTCTTCATCACAAAAGGGATATAACCGCACTGTTCTGACTTGCAATTGAGGGGGTAGGTGGAAGAAGGGCCTAATTACAAAACGGCCATTTCGAGAAAAACGATAAAAACTAACTGTATCATGCCCGTGGCATGATTCGATGCGCATACCTGGCTTATTTCAGAGGTTTTGGCATCCCCAAAACAACCGCACAGGAATTGGAAGGTAGTTGTCGATTTTGAGAGGTATACAGCCATTCGAAAAAATGTAATTAGGCCCTTTTTCCCAATACTGGGTCAATTTTTGGGATAGTTGGTCCACTAAAAGTTAGATAACGTTGCGAAATCGAGTTCAATGGCCTCCAAATTTCATCGGCATATCTATGGGTGTGTCACACAAGATATCCAATTGCGATTCAACGTCTTAATGCATTTTCATCGATTCTGCACGTGAAAGATGGTTCCATTGAGTGTGTGAAACTGAGGTCACCCAATATTCACTTAACCACTTCATCGTGTTTACCGGGTCATTACACAGCGAAAACCGTTCCAAAAACTGACAGTGTTTGTGGTGGACAGTGGTCAAAAATGCAAGAAATTATCTATCAAACAAACTCCAATTCATTATTTGCATCTCTTGTGCATGCGCGTCCTCTGATGTCTCTAAAAGTGATTTCAATTGGTTGCCGGTGTAACTCACTTCAGAATGGTCACTCGAAGAAGTCGGTTTGACGCGTTAGATCACGAAATCTAGTCCAAAAAATGAAACACTCCAAGGTATCGAGTCTGTGAACCCGTAACCCCTCCGATGGACGCCAAGAATGCGAATTTTGAGTCGGATCGTTCCCAAGACGTGAACATGTGTTATTCGTGTATTTTTTTATGTAGAAACCAAATCCGTGGTCAGGTTTGTACCCAATCTTCAGGACTATCTGGTAGGCTCAAAAGAAGTAAGATAGGCTAAAGTAGGCTCAAGAAACGAGATAAAGTAAGAAATTGATTGGGCCTCATTCACTGTGGCGCCCGAAAATCAGACTCGCAACGGGAGTCCGGAGGGTCCGGGTCATCATACCTCACTAAACTTTTTTCACAGTCTCGTACCACCTAGAAAATGGAGAATCCAGAGTGACTCCCTCAAATGGGTCTTCTGTCCAGAGCTACAAGCAAAAACGTAATAATTGCCCTTATAGGCCCATGTCAAAAAGTGATATATATATATGGGTATACTGGCAATGCTAGCGTTTTTGCTTGTAGCTCTGAAATGAAAGCCCATTTGATGGAGTTACTCTGGATTCTCCATGTTCTAGGTGGTACGAGCCTGTGGAAAAAGTTTGGTGAGATTTGGTGACCCGGACCCTCCGGACTCCCCTTGTCAGCGTAAGTGTATTTCACGGGCACGATTTCTTCATACATAGCGATTTTTGGAAAATCATAACTCCGACAGATTGGATTCCTCATCTTATCGTTGTTTGACTGGGGAAACTAGACACCTCCGAATTCCCCTCAAAAGATTATAACAATGAGACTCCGGAAGAGAGTTTTGTTTAGGAATCGAATCTTAGCACGAATGTGACTACGTAAAAGGGTCTTATCACTGCAGAGAGAGGTACCCACAAAGCCACCAAGACCTCGAAGATTTTCTAAAAGAGCCCAAACAACAGGGAAATTTTGTTCGAAAAAAGGGCCCAAGTGCAAGGGTATTGTTAAAAAGAGCCTAAACGTAGAAGTACTGGCAAAAAGGGCCTAAGTGCAACAGTATTGGTAAAAAGGGCCTAAGTGCAACATTATTGATAAAAAGGGCCTAAGTGCAACAATATTGGTAAAAAGGGCCTAAGTCACCGGAAAAACTCGTTCAAAGGGGCCTAACTCCACTATCGATATCGGGATAAAGGGCCTAAGTACTGGGGTATTGGTAAAAAGGGCCTAATTTTTTACGAAAAAATTTTAAAAAAATTCTTATGATTTCCATATCTCTTTTCTACCAATTCTGGCTATCAAATCATGTTCTTTGGACTTCAAAAAAAGTATCTTCATACTTGCTAAGTGAATATTGGGTGACCTCAGTTTCACACACTCAATGGAACCATCTTTCACGTGCAGAATCGATGAAAATGCATTAAGACGTTGAATCGCAATTGGATATCTTGTGTGACACACCCATAGATATGCCGATGAAATTTGGAGGCCATTGAACTCGATTTCGCAACGTTATCTAACTTTTAGTGGACCAACTATCCCAAAAATTGACCCAGTATTGGGAAAAAGGGCCTAATTACATTTTTTCGAATGGCTGTATACCTCTCAAAATCGACAACTACCTTCCAATTCCTGTGCGGTTGTTTTGGGGATGCCAAAACCTCTGAAATAAGCCAGGTATGCGCATCGAATCATGCCACGGGCATGATACAGTTAGTTTTTATCGTTTTTCTCGAAATGGCCGTTTTGTAATTAGGCCCTTCTTCCACCTACCCCCTCAATTGCAAGTCAGAACAGTGCGGTTATATCCCTTTTGTGATGAAGAAAGAAGAGCACAATATTCCAATCCTGTGCTTTGCGTTTCCTGAGTATGCCATCAAAAAATGACCGTTTTGAGAGCCAGTGGCGCGATAACTTTATGAGCTTTGAAGCTTTATAAAATTTGTCCGGATCAACGCACACTCACAAACCAAACGGGATTCGATTCGTCTTCTTTTCAACTTCGAAAACTCGTTGGTACATTCTCCGTATCGCACAAGGTATTTCATCATTTTCGATAACAATAGCCAGAGAAAGTTTTCCCACAAAAATCGGTTACATCAATGAATGAGAGCTAATATCATAGCCAAATCAGCGCACACCTCTCAATCAACAATTTCCTCAAAATATGAGATTAGTAGATGGATATATCATTCCACCGAAGTAGTTGAGGCATAGGTATTTTAGTTACAGCCTTATAAATTCAAAAAATCGCGTTGGTACGTTTGTAAACTACCCAAAAATCATCTTTTGCGGTCTGCTATTGACAAATCAGGATGCGTTTCAACAAAAAAGAATGTAGTCCATATTGAACGATGCCAAATACTATAAAATGCCACTTCTGCGCACTACGAATAGTTCAAAATACGCCTGGAACACTGCAGTAACACAAAAGTTAAAAGTTCCGTGGAAACTCTCATATACCTTGATTAGATTCTCGATATAGAGATGATTAGATCCTCGGAATATAAGTAATTAGGTTCTTGAAATAGAGATTATTTGATTTTTGAGAACATAGAATTGGACTTTCGAAAAAATAGTAAAAAAAGGGAGAAAGAATAATAACTTAGATTTCCGACTGTTGTCAGAAAATCAAAAATCAGGAAATTGACCATAAACCACATAAAACAGTGAATAAAAAACTTCCGACTGGTTTTATCGCAAAGATTGTGCAATGTTGCAGGAAAAATTACTTCTTGGACCAGTTGAGAACAATTTGCCTTTTGAGATAATTATGCTAGCCTGGCTTCTCGGATTTTGCCTGATCAGAGCCTGTAATAGCTGAATGGAAATTTCCAAGGTCACTCATGGTAGGTTCCCCTGGTAGAAATGTTCAACATTGGAAATGTTCTCCGTCGCATTTTATGTACATTTTTCACGGTCTAAAAATGCTGTGGTGATAATCGGCCAAGAATTGGGCATTTTACGGGCATTAGTTAGTAGATATGACAATATTTGACCTAACCTCAAATATCCAAGGGCATATTTGAGCCATCAAATGCCCGTGATAAATGTCGTTGGAAGGTGAGTAATCCAAAACATTTTTCGGGCATTTAATGGACATTTGATGGATTAATTTTCATGTTGGTGGTTTCATAACCTACAATATCAGCGAGATCGTTTTTCATAGTGTATTTTATTATTCTGAGATTAAATTTCAAATTCGAATGATCTTTTTTCTTTAGAGTTCTGATAAATCTTTAGAGTTTTGATAAAGTTGAATGCTCAAACAGTCTTGTCAATTCAAACACATTCAAACACATTCTTGAATTTCAAGAATATTTTCTTGAAAATTTTGCTAATGCCATCGAAACTACGTTCAAGAACATTCGATTGAAAATTCAAAAAAAAACTTGAATTTTCAATTAAATGTACATGAAAAAAATTCAAGCACCGACTTGGAAAAAGCTTCAAGAACACTTTCTTGAATATTCAAGCAGAAATTTTTCATAGTGTATGTAATCATTGAAAATCGAAAGATATTAGAATTTCTTAATCCTGTACTTCAACTGTAGAGAAGACGAGCTATAAATGCCATCAGCTATATTTCTTCCGAGGGCACATCTTAAGTTACTGATTTGAGTCTGCTCCGAGCAACACGTTTTAGGGCAATGGACAACGGCTTGGACTCTCATGCGGAAGGTTCCGGTTCGATCCCCACTCACGGCAGTAGTAAGGGGGCCGCTACCGCGAGTCAAAACAAACCCCCACTCCTCCCCCGCCCCCCTCCCCCCTCCACCTGTCGTCCGCCCCCGCGTCTGGCTGTAACCCATAACCCATTGTTTGCTCCCCTCTGATGGGTTTCGGAAGGGTGCTCCCCTTGCTGCAGGTGCACCTGCCACCCCTCAAGGAAGGGTGCTCCCCTTTGGTATGCCCACCCCCGCACCCATTGTGGTTGACCCTCGTAACCCGCAACCCATTGTTTGCTCCCCTCTGATGGGTTTCGCAAGGGTGCACCCCTTTGGTATGTCCACCCCCGCACCCATTGTGTGTGACCCTCGTACTTCGTGGGGGTGCAATCTCCTATTCCCCCCTGCAGCAGGTGCACCTGCCAGTGCAAGGTTGTCCACCCCCTCAAATGTCTATTAAGTAGGTGGCACCTGGGTTGCCCACCCCCCGCGGACTATGCGCACCCTCATTCCCTCCAGCAGGTGGGCGGTTGCGCCCCTCCTGGGGTGGTGTAGATGCCGCGGATGAAGGGTTGGCCCCCTGCTCTTTGCAACGAAGGGAGACGGCGCTTCGTATCCCCCTTTACTATGTTTTATGTATATATATATATATATATTCTCATCCGCAGAAAAACGGTCGCGGGGTTGGTAGATGGTGAAGAATCCGGCCGTTATTTCCAATGATCGCTGCAAAAAAGAGCAACAGAAACGTTGCCCCCGTACCTTTTCCTGACCACCTGGCGGTAGGTACGCAGGCCCGTTTTTTTTTCTCGCCCTTCCCGAGTGAGAGCGATGGCGGTGTCCCCTGGAGGCCTAGTCCGCCTTAGGCTTTAGTGGGTCAGATGTTGGAGAGTAGCGAGTCTTCTAGTTATTTAAAATTTTTCATAACCTCGTCTCTGTGAAGCGTTTGGTTTTGAAGAAGAGTTATCTTTTTTGTACGTTTTCCATTCGGATTGGCTCTTACTTTTGGTATCAACCAGAGGTTCTTTTTCATTTTTCAATTTTTCGTAATTCGAATTCTTTGAGTTTGAGGGACCCATGGCGGATTGAAGATTAGCGATGTTTGTCGCTTGGTAACCGCAGAAGGAATGAGCCAAATTAGTTGAATGTTTGCACTTTTGTATAGTCTGAGGAATAGTTCATGAACGACATGGAATATAGAATCAAAATTCATTATAATTGTTTATTTGAAGATAATTAATATCACATTGGTTCAACAGTAATAATTCATGTATGCGAAAGAATGTCCTGTAAATTTCTCACAATCACTGGTAAACCAAATGCTAGAATTTCTGCAAGCACCATATTTTTATATTCAGCTTCGAGTCCATCACCATCGTTGGAGAGTTTTTCAGCAACGTACCCCTCGATTTCGGCATTGTGAATGGAGTAGTACTGCTTGAATTTGGGATAATCCTTGAGTAGTTCTTCCGCGTTCTCACCGTGCTCCTCGATCTTCTTCTTAATATATTCCACGATGAGTTGAGATAGCTGATTGATCTTTTCAACGCGCGTTTTCAATTGCTCTAAGCGAAGATCAATCAGACGGCTCTGGAAGCGTAAGCCGTCGAAAGTAGTTGGCTGCATTGCGACACTGGGAAAGGCTACGTGCGATTTCTTACTAGTTGATGGGCCATCGTCCTGGTCGTCGTTGCGTGCCCCGATAGGTAGTCTCTCGTCGATCAATAAGGATTTGGTGCCATATGTTGTAGCAAACGTCAGATCATGGTTTGGTAGAAAAACCTTGTTACATTTCCCAAAATCCTCAGCGAATTGTTGGGGGTTTCGAAAATAGTTGTTCACCGTCTCAAACTCTTGCTTGAAGCGTTCCCATCCATCAGCGTCGAATGTCACCGGTTTTTGGGAACTCAGCAGCTTCACTACTTGTCGAAACTTTCCTGCGTCATGGTCCAGGCCAATGCACACTCTTTTGGAGTTAGATTTATTCAACGCGTAAGTAGTCGACAGGAACAAGTTAGGCAGTTCACAGTTACTCGCGCGTTTTTCGCGGGATTGGCAGCGAGACATTTTGACGTATGAAAGAAGCGGCTTAATTTGATTAAGTTTCGGGTCGAGGCGATCTACTCGCCGCCTCACGCACAACTGAACACCGAAACGGTTGAAAGTTCGCTCAACGGTCTGTTCATCCCCTACCGCTACGCATGAAAATGTATAGCTACACATCCCTACCCCGGTCTAAGGCGGGGCGCGGGTATAACTCGACGTTGCCCAAACCAATCACCCTTGAGATGTATGAATATGGTGGGGGATACTTACTTTGTCTCTTCTCATTGTTCTCGAGTAACGGATTTTGAATGAATAAGAAGTACATTTCACAAACATCTGCTCATTGATTGAAGGGAACAGCGACATATTGCTATATTTACTTTCTTTCGAAAAGTATGATGGGTGGATATCCGTTGGAATATTTCATTGTGCAAAAAAGAGACCAGCTGTTCTGTCATTATAAGACTCCCATTTCTTTTCGTGTATTGACAATATTCCGAAGACGTTGACAAGGGTGGGATAGGAGGGTGTTTGTAGAATAATAATACGCATTGACATACACGTAGAAATACATTTCTTTACTGAAAGAACTAATACTATTGGTACAGAGTCAGATGTTTTCTACGAGAAACGATTACGAGGAATACATGATTGATTACAATGACCAGAACCAACAGATGATTCGGCCAAAAAAGAATTCCCACGCGGGCATTTCTTATACTTAATCAATTTCAAAATTTTCTTATAGAATTTCATCACTTTTTTATCATTTTTCTTCTTATTTTTTGTGAATAATCTATAGAATTGACTCAAACTCTTTCCACTACACATATAATATAAAAATATAATCGTATATTGGCCACAACACACTGAATCATCGCTTTGTAACTCCTTGGTGCTCCAGCGAAAACTCTTGCAGTTTTCGCGTAATCTGCATAGATGGTGTTCGGAAATTGGCGGTAGGCCGTAACTGTCAAAATACGTACCAATCCTATTTTTGTCAATATGTATGGCTGACCAGTGAGTTCCGCGCTTGGTATGGTCATCGCTGTTGCACACTACCGCCGCTGGAGTCATGAGGATCCTCGGGATACGATCGGCAGCGTACACTCCTATACTTCGGGCTTCCACACTTTTGAGCGCGTTCAAGATCTCGAGAGTATTCATGTCGTCTGCGCTGTTTTTTTCACGATTTCATCTGCTGTTTCATAGGTATGCTCGTTCGAATCGTTTGAATCATCGGAATCATCCGAAGTCATGGGTGGTATATCCACTTCATCGTAACCTGTGCTTTCTGAAGAAGAAAACCGCACAGAATTCAGCCTTGCGACAAAGAGTCTCCGTAGATGGTAGAGTATCTTATCGATGTTTTTATTGCTGAGGTCCTTTTGATTTGCGCCGGGTAGGAGCGATATCAACCACAGCCTCAGAAGTTGTGCGCGTCTTGTCGTGCAGAAGTCAGCTTTATATTGCTTCCCCAGCACAGCATGGAACCAACACAAATTTTCACACTTGAACTTTTCCTGGAGATCCAACAAGCTGATACGTGCGTGATCCTCGATGTTGACGATGGTACGCGCCATTACCATCTCCAAATATTTTGCCCCTTCTGATCCTCTCACATAAACGGTATTGGTACACCTCGACAATTTGCACAGGTAATACTGGAGTCTGGTCTGGGAGATACTCCCATCGAACCACTCAAGACCATGGCAGCTTCGGGAACCGTAATTGTTGCATCTTTTCACTTCTTCCGATAATTCCTCAAATCGATGTGGCGGTAGTATCATCCAATGGGCCGACACATCGCCTTTGATGGACAGTACGGTGACCTCTTTCGGAGCAAATTTATTGAAACGGTCCTGGAATCCCAGTATTTCAATGACTATATCCATCTTGATGCGCGACGTGAACGATGAATCAAGGTGTGCCAGGGTACTGAAAGAGCACCATCATGAGTCTGGCTATATACTGCTCTCCCCGCCACATAACACCCTGCCCCCTCTCATAGTCGTCAAGGGGGCGCAGCGATACAGCTATAACTTAGGCGTTGAAATCTGTCGTGACTTGTCTATTCGAGTCTATTTCAAGGACATTGTCGAATTCTGCATACACAATACAATTGATAGTTTCCGTTAACGCCGTAGCGAAACGGACTTCTATTCGGAGAGAGCCTGTTCTAACAAGATTCCAGTGCGTAGAGAAGTGTGCTGAAAGATCGGGTGTCAAGTCGAATGCAAACAGACAATACCCTTCCGGATAGTTTACTCGATCGATACCGAGGCTCTCATTCATGTAATGTATACCTGTACCCGTGTAAAGCGTGTGGAACGAATCCACGTATAGTTTCTCATCCCCTGTAAAACGGGGTTGCAACGGTTTACTAGGAATCTGCACACCGTCCACGTACAGGGAGAGGAAGTTGATGGAGTAATGTTGGAAATTGAAAGGGTTGAGACGCCTGTTTCCATTGAATGCTCTATTCGAGACAAAACCAAGAATGACGCGTTTGGGCAGTTGACCTAGAATAACATTATCCAGAGTGTCACCTAAGATACCTCTGTGCATGGTGAACGATTTGACCTCGACTCGAGTGATCGGATATTTTGCCGTGGTCTTAGCTAGAGCCTTCGCATGGGCGAGCAAGACGCCCGGGCTTATCTTGGCTCGGCGCACGATAAGCGCAGCGTCCTTGATGCGAACCGAATAATTGGCGGCTTCTGAGAAGTCCATCAAGCAAAAGGTGTCCTTACTTCGCGTGAGTCTCACCCTTACTTCTATTCCATTGATCAAAAACCGTGGCTGAGAGAATAAATCAGAGTGAATGTATCCAATCATGTCCACGGTCTTTCCATTGAGCATCAGATCTTTTCTCGTCGATAAGCCCGGGTTATACTCCGGCGCGGTGCTTGCGAGGTTAGGATTTGCGTCCATAGACCCGGGTTTATCGTGGTACCACAAAGCTGCGGTCAGGTGCGATTGCATAGTTGGCACGGAATAATTGAGAATTGTTTCCAAGTACGCCCTGTACGGATAAGCATTGTTCTGCGGTGAAACAATCTTCTGATTGAAGAACACGTCAATCTGGTCGAAAAGAGAATGAATAAAATTATTCACCGGGGCGACTTTGGCATTTTCAGCTTCGACGCCGAGCGGTGTTATACAAGCTGAGACACGCAGCATAGTGTGTGCCAAGTCGATGTAATGATCCGTCGAAGATGGGATGACGAATTCCAACGGTGTGTCGGAGTCTTCGCTCAGCGAACTGACGGGCGTGTAGTAGAGAAAAGCGCTGCTCTCGATCGAAGTCTGTGTTAGGGGGAGAGTAAATAGATCGAGTTCACTCTTCATCCCTTCACCACTACACGAATGTAAGAATGCCATCTTCCGTTTTATTGAGAGCCGAATATATCAGCCACACTTCTCACTGTCCTCTTCCTCCTATTGCTGGTTCTCTTCCTTCGTTTGCTAACGGACCCGGTCGCCCGACGCGTGCGTCTCTTTGCAACTGTCTTCTTCCGCTTGCGCGTTGAGGTACTAGCAGCTGTGCGGTTTCGCCGGGACTGCCGTTTTTTGACACCAGAGCGCGTTTTATAACCGTTGCCCTGCATCATGCCCCTCACTTTTCTCACAGCCTTTATCCCAAGCTTCTTACCTGACTCTCGTGCACGTGTATTGAGAGACTCTTTCAAACCCACACCACTGTCTACAACGTCATCGAACACGTTCAGTCCTGCACGCACGGCTTCTTTTCCAACGGCCTTAGCGCCGCTCGCCAAATGAGGAACAATGTGTCGTAATAGAGAGCCTAAGAAACTACCAATGCCCGAGCCTCTCTGATAAGTTGATCCCGCGAAAACGTTTCTCACTCCTCTACTTCCACCTATCTGCTCGTTGTAATACTGGTCGTAATGAGACATGGTGGATGCTTCATCTTTCTCTTCTGAAATGAAGCGTAACCGTCAGAGTTCCATACTCGAATGGGACGTGTTCACCATGCTGATCCCTTATATCCATTACCACGCTCTGGAACGTGTGATACAAAAGCGGTATGTAATGGATGGGTGAAAAATGCCTGACAACGTTTGAACCAAAATTATACTTGGAGTTCTCCAACGATACTATGCGCAATAAAGCCGCTTGCGTGTCTCCTACTGTGTATGGCTCGCATATATCCGTGTAAACAAACAGCTGATCCGGTAGACACCTTGACAGACATGCAGGATTTTCTCCAACAATTTTTGTCTTTTGGTCCGTGAGAATGAGCGGATCGATTCGCTCGTCAAATCCCAAAGCTCTCCGAATTTTCCCGTTATAGTAGGTATAGTGATGACCCTCACATTTGCATACTTTCAGCAGCTGATAGTATCCCTTAGGGTTTGCCGTCGGAGCGAGAATTTGATGTTTTGCGACGCTTTTTTCGGCATTCAACTCTTGCACGAGCTGGTCGATACTGTCGTACACACCGTGCGAAATAGGGATGGTCTTGTCATCTGCATCAGGGTCCTTGTTGTCGTTGAAGTAGTAGTACGCGTCACTTTTCTGTATGTGTGTGACAGTACAAGGGATATGAATCTCTGCAAGCCCAACCACCCAATTTCCCGTCAATCGAATCTCACGATTCAGATGCGTTGTGAAGCACGTAGTAGTGTTATCGGGAAAATATAACATACTGCTGTTGCTAGGCAGAACAAGATAAAATTCGTCGGAGTAACTCATTTTTCGATGGATTCCAATTCCGTCGCCTTGATCCAAGAGTTAAATTTCTCCGGATACCCTGACCACTTGACGAATACTTGTTTGTTAGCTCCACGGCCCTTGCTCCGTATTATTTTTTCCACTTGAAATAGCTGACCATCATCGAATCGACTTTTGCTCACGGCAACTAGCTCTTCGGTGTAAAAGAAACCATCTATAACTGCGCCATCCAAGTCCACCAGTTCATAAATGTAAATGCCTTGTTTACGCAGAACGCGCACAACCTTGAACACCTCGACTGTGAAGTTCTTGAGGTGTCCTTTCTCAAACAAGCCTTTGGCTCTACTGAGTCTCACAAGATCACCCACCTTGTATTTAGGGGTCGCAACGATTCGCCACCCTTTGCGTCGCTGTGCCCAACTCTTCTGCAAGTTCTCTCGCGCTCGGAACGCGTTGTACAGATTCACATCATTTGGTCTCATTCTAATCGAGGTGTGTACGGTATGGTTATACGCGTGAAGGATCTTCTGGATATCATCGATGTATCTGCGGGTATTTTGATGGGTAAGGAAGCGCCAACAACGCTCCTTAATTGATCTTTGTAGCCGTTCCACGATTGATGCCTTTACGTCGGGTGATCTGGTTGTACGAAATTTTATGCCGTTGGCTTCGAGGATTTCCTGAAAAGCACTGCCGATAAACTCCTTGCCTTTGTCCGTTTGCAAGAGAACGGGTACACGACCCTTTGCTCTTTCAAGTATTTTTTTGAATGCCAAACCCACAGCTCGAGCTGATTTATCCCTCAGCGGCTCCACCCAAGCGTATTTACTGAGTACATCTATGACAAATAGAAGATAGCTGTACCCGTCATTTTCCTCTTTCAATGACGTGAGTTGAGATAAATCCGCTTCCCAGACATCATCTATGTTTGTCACGTTGTAGTGCAATCTCGGAAACTTCCTCCGAATCGGTCTGTGGAGAGTGTAAGCGTCTTGTCCACTCAACCATTCGTAAATACGTGCTTTTACCCCTTTTTTCTGTTTGCGAGACTTGCGTTCCTCATTCACACGGATCAAATTCCGAGCTCCCGCGTAACCTGCCTCGTGTTCGGTGTTGTAATAGTGATCGGCGTATCCACCAACTTTCGAAGACATGTCTACATTTTCATATTTAGCCACTTTTTCCTGAGAGCGTTCCTCGTCAGTGGTGGAGAAGAGACTGAAGCTTTCGATGCTGCGACTACTCTTAACTTCGAGCTCAAGGGAGTCATGGGATCTCCGTCCGGGGGGAGTCGTTTAGGAGGCCTCCTCAGGGGATCCGTCAGCCTCTTGGCATCTTCCAGAATTTTCAAATTTGCAACCAAATTAACAGGTGTAGCAGATGTTCCTATGAATCTCGCCATTTCCAGCTGTCCAATCGGTATTTCACCCTTTTTGTTCCCCTTGCTCAGCACATTGGCGAGTAATTTTGTTATGTCCGAATGCGGGATGACGCGCCCATCAATAATGATGTTCCCTTTGGCGTTCCATTTGAACCTATCGGGCTCGAAATTTTGCCAGTGAGTGAGCAAACTTCGAGCATTTCTCGCGTGGGCCAAAGGCAAGTTCTCGATGATTGCCTCCTCGGTCATGGGCGACGGCTGCGGGTCCTCGAATATTTCCGATTCTCCGTTACCAGCTCCAACACTCGGATCGGCATCTCTTTCATTTTCTTTGAAGAACAAATATCGTCGCAAGACCTGTAAGTATTTTTTGCACTTTTCACGCTCATCGGTGAATTTTTTCGAGTTCAAAATCTCATACATCTCGGTGTCGAGTCGAGAGAGGTTATCGCCCACTGTTTGCACGGAATTATCAGTACCGGGTTCTGCAGCGCGATCTTGTGGCAAGACAGTCGGCTGACTATCATTCTGCATGCGTGCAAACTTCTCCTCGGGCACAATAACCATCTTCCTTGCATGATTCATCCCGATCACTGCTTTTTCCTTTCGATGATATTTGAAATCACAGCGCTCAGCACGCTTGACAGAAGAATTGGTAGGAATGCTCCTCCACTCTGTACGATCTTTCTCTTCTTACCAGTCCACGAGTGCGCTGCCTTACCAGCTGGTTTCTTGATTAATTCCCGCAGAGTATTTCTGTATCGTTTGAGTCGTTTAACTTGGGAACTTTCTAAGGTAACGACACCTCGTAAGACATTGAGAGCACACTCACATATACATCTGATCAAATCTCTGTCGGCTGCTTTCAAGAGTGCAACGCGTTGCCGATAACTCGCGTGACGAAGTGCGTTTAAAAGAGCAATATGTTTTTTGGAAAAAAGTTTCCCCGAGCACCCGGTATGAGAATCAGGTGCTGACGCCGCCATTGCCACACAGAGACTGCCTCTATCTATCCTTATTCTACGATTTTATTCACGAACCTCGGATTTTTGGAACGTAAACGTAGTGCACAGGATCATCTGGGAATATATTGGTACGAAAACGAAATTCCTCTGGTGTTCTTTGACGTAGATCCAGCAAAAGGTACCCATGCGCAGGCTTGCAAGCGTCAGCGTAAGCTTCGACAAGGAACTTTGGATCTTCCGGGTGGATCTGACGAGCCAGATACTGTATCTGAGCCCGATCTCGCGGATTCTTGAACATGACCAAATAATTTGTATTAAGTGACAGATCTCTCTGATTCGCACCTCGGTGAAAAATATTTTGCGTGATGTAGCAAACGCTCAAATTTTTATGATGTGCACCTCGGGTGAACAATTCTAAGAATACAGGATTGTTGGACTCGTGCATGAGATCATCGATGATGAGCAGTTTACTTCTGTGATTATCATTTGAGTAGTCGCTACTTTGAGGTGAACCTTCTTTAAACTCAATTCGTTTTCCGTCTGCGAGCTTGAGACACGTTTCGTAGTTATCTTGCCACTCGCTATAATAAAATAGTATTCTGTCGATTGGCTTATCAATCATTTGCGATAGATGACGCAGCAGACGGTAGATGAAGTGACTTTTTCCGCACATAGTAGGTCCTGCCAGAACCGCTGTGAATGGATGGGACCACCGCGCATCCATTTTACTTACTGACTTCCACGTTTTGCACACCATCCATTTATATCGAGGTCCAAGCATCTTGCCAAACCGTGACTCTAATCTGAGAATAAAATCCAACGCAAAACAGAACCCTCGGCGGCGGCGGCGGCGGTGGCGGCGGCGGCCGCGATGACGGCACGTGCTCCGTCATGAGCTGATATGCACGTGCCGGTCTCGAGCTAATACCCGCGTTGATGAGCTAACTCGACCGCGCGCGCGCGCGCGGTAGAATTAGCTACTCCATCGGGAACGAGCTGGACCACCGCGGGGAGAAATCAGTTCACACCCGCGGGTCAGCTCATCACTTTCCATCGCGGTCCGTAGTTTATGTCAGTCCTGGAAGAATGCTGGTTCGAGGGAGTATTTGGATTGATTTTCATTTGCATTCAGAGGTTAATGAGGTTTTTATTGATGAAAGAGTAGGTATATATCATTGTCACACATTATTCTAGTACATTTTCAACTCTCCGTACGATACCCGAACGGCAGAGAGGACTCTTTAGATACATATCGTCTCTTAGTCAATACAACACCACATGTTTTTGTTTCATCTCGCGTCACAATTTCGTGCAAAGGTGTTCGTCTTATAGCGCGGTAGTTCAATCTAATCGAGTTTTCCGAATCTCTTGCTACCTGCTCATCCTCCCCGACCCGGAAATAAATGTCTAATAATTGTTCTATGCTATCGAGATTAATTTTGAGCGAGTTTGTATGATTGAGCGTTATACCTTTCACTTTGCAACATTCGGAAGTATTTCCGTCTGACGTAACGACCCGATACGCATAAGATTTTGGTGCTATAGAGATGAAACGATCTATATAGGCATCGGGTCCGTTGGTAGCCAATTCGTCAGTCATATCACCGAGCAAAGTCCCCAATGTTGGCTGATATTCCGCTCTATCCTGACAATTCTGCAAAAACACGGTCGAATCGGTGTCTGTGTAAATACATCTCTCGCCGAGTCTCTCTAGGTAACCGTAAAGCACTAATCTTGCTTGGGCTGTGGTGTAGGCTGCTATAACTACATTTGTATTACGTGCCGAAGTCACAGCTTCTTCTCGGAATCGCCAATTAACGTACAAAACATCATCATTCACCGGTAAGATGTCGAATACCTCAAGTTCGGGATTTGTGACAAGTTTGAGCAATGCCTCACGAGACCGTATAATACTAGTCTGTTTCAAATTGCTCCGCTGACCGAATTTTCCCCATAAGGAGTTGAGACAGCATTTGGCGACAGCGCGGAGCCCTGGGTTATTTGCGACCTTCTCGCGATCAAGAGTTATCCCTTCATCTCGCTTATAATCATGCAAATATCGAATTTTTGAACTTTCATCGATGCACCACGCAGGCCATCCACTCGCCTCTTGCTTTATCTTCAAAAATGTATCTACGTATCCCGCAAATAGACCCCCTCTCTCACCATCAAATTGAGTTATCTCGTATTGCCATATAATCGAGATATCGAGAATACGATAACCCAGTCCAACTGCAGCGCGTAACTCATCGACAACCCACGTACCTCTAAGAACGCGATCGGAAATATTTCTATGATCACAATCAGCCATCCGTTTCTCCTCGCAGCACGACCTACACAGCACAAACAGTAGTCGCCCATGCATTTTTATTGGGAGCAATGGTATGAGTAGGTTGCGTGGCGGTAAGACGCTACACTTCACCAGCCCCTCCACCCGAGATAAGTTGTTTGGATCCGCACCCGTAAGTTCTCGGCTCTCGTTACCAACATAAATTCGTGGATGGCCGATTGGATATTTTCCACGTTTGCAGATAAAAGGGTACAAAGAACAAATGTCTGTGTACTTGATCTTCTGACCCGGCTGAGTTCTGCAGTATGGTCGGAAGTTTTCTGTCCGTCCCCCAAAGAAAGCGTCTCTTGGATCGAGTTTGATTTTGCTAGTTAGGGGATGATTCCTCAAAAATTGTTGAATCTCCGGTTTTTCTCGCTTCATTCTATCGAATTCGCATTCCCAAATGAATTCAAGGGTGTACCCGAGGTTACGAATCTGCTCAAGTTTACTCATTGTATTCTCGAACGATTCAGAAAACGTGCGACCATACGACATCCGTTGGTCTCGATCGTGTTCAAAACAACGCGGACAGCCGTGCACAAAACATCCCTCAAATTCGAAAACAGTACCTTTGTCCGTGGGATTCGATGGTTTCAAATATCCGTCCACGAGGAATCTTTCCGGCAATCTAAACTCACGCTCTCTCCCAGCATGCACGATTTGCTGACCGAGCTCATGCTCACGCCACAGCAACCACTCCACAGCTTTTTGGGAGTGAGTGTCCGCTCGCCGATACCCATTATGGGGTATTATACCAATTGTTCTAACATTCAAAAAATTTTTTCTGTACACGCGAGAGCACGCGCTAGCTATGGTCATTGCCTCTGAAAATGGACAAACCCGTCCCGTTTCTTCAAATATTCTCTTGAAACACAAACATGCTCTTCTCAGAATTTCCACATCCATCCGACAATATTTTATGATTTCCGCTTTCATATCGAAACAGTAGTCAGGAGATATAGCATTGTACCATGCCAAAAACTTCTCTCTCTCCTTATTGCTCATATTATCAGCACCGTATGACTCGACTGGTGGCATTTTTCCGATGTAATTTTCGTTTTCAGGTAAATTGAATAGATGAGGGAAGAATCCCTTCTCGGCATGTTCGGGGAGTCCAAATGCATCTGGCAATCGGCTTAATTTCATGTGAAAGTAATTGAAGCTGTCAATGAATTTAGTCCGACCAACCGACAGACAAATGATCTTTTTACCATTCAAAATAACATCCGGGATTAGATCGGGTCGTGACTCTACGATCTCACGAAGAATAAATTGCGAATCAAAGTTACCAGCACAATGAGCAATGCAAATTATCTGCTGAAAGACAGATTTCCCACGAATGCAGAGTGAAATGAGCTCCTTGATGGGATTCGTGCACCATATATATTCACGTAAACCGCAGGTATCGCATGGAATGCTCATGTCATCTATTGCTAAACAGTCATCGCATACTTGTTGTGCAACGCACAGATTGGGCACGTGAATTGTGGTCGTAGCGTGATTTTTGTGGCTCAAATTTTGCTGGGTTTCCAGGTCATAGAAAATGTATAAATTTTTAGCTACTTTCCCAAAACCCGCTTTCTTATCTGTTATAGGTTGCATGAAACAAAGATCGTTGGCGGAATGTTTTTCATTGCAGAATGTACACCAGCTCATACCGCACACATGCCTCCCCCTATGTTTGTGCATCTGAACCCCGCAAGTCTCGCAGATCTGAACGATATCGCAGACTCTTTTATTCGATATTTTGTAAGAACCGTCTTTCTTATGATTCCCAAAACAATACTCGCTGATGAATATTCTGTGACAGTCTCTGCATTTCTTGGCGGCATTCCCGTCGCTTTCGCATGGAGGTGACACGAAACAGTATGGGCATCTGGCTGAGCATAGGTGTTGATCGACGAATTTGTAACATTTATTACACTTCTTACAGTAAAAGCGACCGCTCCCGGCACCAATAAGATTCGAAATAGTGTCGTAATGCCTATTGAAGCGATCATACGAAAGATTGATACAACCGCGGAATGGTACGCCCTCCTCGATACTTTCGAGACCATCAAAGAAAGGTGGCTCTCCGCTACCAAGAGTGCCTTGTGCGAAAACCCTTATAGCTATACCTCGTTGGGCGTAGTAGGCCTGAAATTGTTGTATCTCGTGATAACCACATCCGCGCTCGGGTATGTTGACACCTGCTCGCTCTACAAGATTCGTCGCGGCATTGCGTTGCGCGGGCCTCCTCCAATCTCGGATCGCGTCCCATAAATTTTTCATCACCTCCGAATCGTTCTCCTGTTTGCGTAGAAAGGCTTCTCCAACTACTAACGCGCGCGGTAGGCAATAATTATCTGAACTGGCTATGGAAATGACGGATCTCTGGTTAATTGCATCGATGTTGAATGATTTCCGTTTGCGACCTGACCCCATGGGCACTTCCACGAATAAAATTTCGAGAACAAAACTCTCATCAATTTGAAAATTTTCGTTACTCTGAGTCAGTCCCGATATCAAGTTCCAAAAATCGTCATACCGAAAATGGATTACAGGCCTAAGAGAAATCCCCGCAGGGCCGTGGCTGAAGTGATCCGATTGGATTGAAATACCGACGAGCTCGTCCTCTCGAGCTAATGAAACAATGTGCGCGTAAACATCACGAACAGCCGCCTCTATCCATAAAATAGGATTCATATTTGGGCGAGTTGGCGGTAGAATACGGATGTTCAATCGCCTCCCGTTGACTCTAAATCTCCGAACGTAGCGCGCTCCTTCGTCAATTATTCTAAAACGCTCTCCTGGCGGCCTCACTTGCGAGAATTGGGAGTCTTGAGAGCTTTCTAAATTACCAGCACCTATTTGTACAGGGTCGTTGGTAATGGACGAGCGTTGTGTGGCGCTGTCCCCTCCTATCATCTCTCCTCCTTGCGTGCTGGTAGAGCTGGTGCTTGAATCTTCCACGGCCGGTACATTGTCACCACTGCTCGGCCACCCTCCGACAGTTTCCCTTTCCATATCTCTCTCCCCCGATATCGCTGCCGAAAAGAAATGAGAAAGGTGGAATAATTCACATAATTTTAGTATAAAGTAACATTTTTCATTCTATTATTCGAGACTATAATCGTCCCTTAGCACCCCACAGGTTGAGCTGTCCGTCAACACTCGGGTGATCCATTGAAACTCTCGCGTGCACGATCTAGTATATCTTCTATGTCAGGATCAGTATAAAAAGGCGAATTAGGATTTTGCGCTAAAGTGTTGAAAAATCTCCGGCACTGAGCGCCTCGTACGTTCCAAATCCTCCTCGCATAGATTTCCAAAGTCGGCGAATTGAAATTCCTGATATCGTTGTCACCGTTCTCATGACGCCTTATCACTAATAAACGATATATGTTACATATAGGAAGGGAGTTTTTCCATACGCAAAAGATATTCTTGTTGCTTACCTTCATTAACTCTCCTGTCCATAATTGATACGCCGTCGTATTCTCTATACGACAAACGATGGCCATCCTCCAATACATGATAAGCGCGTTGTGATGCGGGAGGGTCTTCCATATAGAAATCGTGCAGGATGCGCGATCGCTCGCGTCTCTCTCGTTCACGCTCGTCAACATCCAATATTGATACCTCGCTCGCATTAGTAGTTTCGTGAGTCCTGGCTACATGAGCATGCTCCTCTGAAGCAACCTCGATTACGCTATTGACGCTGTTATCTCGTCTCTCGCTGTCTTGCTCTGATCTTCTTTCCTCCTCTCCGATGAGATTCCGTGACATACTCGTCCAATCAGCATCTTCCTGGCCGACGGCTCGCCAAGCGTCGGTCGCCGGCTCAGGATAGTCGCGCACCAGGAGAGTTGCCAATTTTCCCCTGGGACGATCCCTCAAAATCCCAATGTCATGCTCATCGTAATTTTCGTCCGATGATGACGACGATTCAAAATAAACGTCGCTTTCATAATCGGCGTTCGGCCTGTGAGGAGCCAGTAGCGAAATACTTTCAGCGTCTGATTCTGCGGAAGCAGACGGGTTACCTTCAAGGACCTCTTGCTCGACTACAGATGACCCGGGATCGTCACTATTACCAACCATTGGGTCTTGTGTTGTCACACCATCATCATCATCATCATCATCATCATCATCACCGTTCCCATCATCAATTTCAATCGTCGAATTACCTTCACGATTTTGCTCAGTAGAATCTTGTGGGCGTGGTGGCTGAGTTAGCGTAGTGTTTCTCTCAGCCTCTTCGAAGTAGGTTTCATCGCTATCGTAGTTATCATTTCCGCTTGGTGGGGAAAGAGGCTCCAATAATGCATTCAGTGCTGCAATAAAATTCAATCTCTTATTTCCAATTCTATATTCCAACGGAGCATCAAAAATTAGCGTAAAAGTACCGCGACACGAATGTTCCGCAATTCTGCACTTGTAAGGTATAACAAGAGAAAACACCGGTTTTTTTCAAAATTCACTAAATTTTTCCTTGAATTCTGGGTAAACGACAATTTGGGCGCGCACTTGTCATAGTCTAACTTGAACGCGCTTCTTTCGGTATTTAACCCAAATCTATATACGAAAGCTAGGTACGACAAAAATCACCACTCTTTTGACTCTGGCAGACACGACAAAAACATCCTGCATCTCAAAACTTGCCGCGCCAAAAATCAGAATGGGAAAGGGTTACATGTAATATCAGAATAGAGTGAAAATCACGTGAAAAAAGAGTTCGAAGCATAGCCGGGGTCCAGGGGCAGAGCCCCTGGCGGGATCCGGGGCAGAGCCCCGGCGGGGTCCAGGGGCGGAGCCCCTGGCCGTGGGGGGTTCGGGGGGCTGCCGGCGCAGCCCCCCGAAAAAAAAAAAAAAAAAAAAAAAAAAAAAAAAAGGTCATCAATTTTGTATCTCAAAGGCACGATTTCTCGCAATTTTCAGCTTTCTTGGCCTCGCAATTTCTAAAGTTAGATGGTTCCGCATTGAATTGATCGTTGTAGAATTTCATACGGTTTCCCTCTGCTTACCTCTCATTTCTTCATAGTCCTCCATCAAAATTCTCAAGACAGGGAGACTCTGCATGCCTCGCCCGCTCACAAGTTCTGCTGCACTGATGACTGCATGCCGATTTGATTGGAAGAACATTCTGTGGAGACGGGCAATTTCACGGAATCGACAGGTTGAGAGTACCCAGCGGAATACACGTGAAAGATATTCAAAATTAGAATTCCGATTGCACAATCTCTCACGATAAGCACGACACTGTCGCCGGACACCAGGGCGTTCTGACCAAGTCGCAACATAACTAATCAAACGGATTACTATTCGTTGGAAATCGCACAACTCTTGACTATCCATTACGAGAGCGTGCGAGCGACGGAAGTTCTCTGTTGCAAGTCTCATCGAAACTGAATACTCGGTATCCATCACCACCGCTTAAAGCCCTTTTTAAACCATCCCTTCTCTCGTATGTATCTATAACGAATATTGCAAATCACAGACCCGGTATAACACGTGCCGCATGAGTATGTGCGGATTGTATCAACTATTCAGCCCGGTCTTTTTGATAGGTCCCCAATGTTGCTGTCAAAGAACGGGACGAAACTCGACGGGCTCCAACTTTTTGTTTTTTCGTTCATATGGACATCATTTTCATGAGAAAACAGTGATTGACAAACGTAGTTGCTCAGCTGCCTTACTACTTGTAGCAAGCCTCTGCATGTATATAGCGTGTCATACATACCACGACATTTCACCGTACAGAATACGCTCTTATAATATTGAGGCGGAAATGCCACCCAGAAGCACGACTATCTACTCTCACTAATGGGGTGTTCGGTAATCTTTGTTCTACGTCGAGTGAGACAAATGTCAGTGTACAGTGTCACGAAGGTAGAGACTTTCCTACCTTTCTTATCTGGTTTGGATGATGGTGGAGCTGGCAATACTCGTAATGGTGATTAGGGGAGTTTGAATGACGGGCCCGAAAGATCTGTCGCTTGCGGATATCGCGGGCCCAATCTCTTCTTCGCTCGACTATTGTGCGTTTTACATCTTTTGTCTAGCAATGACGATGACACTGTTGGAGACCGCCGGCTCGAAAACTGTATGTCGCACGCCGATGTTAATGTCAACTTGTAACGTCTTGAGCTGAGAACCCTTAACTGTCTGTTTGTTTGCTTGGATAAGAAATAGAGCTGACTGTCTGTCCGGGATATTGATCAAAGAAGGTTGAGTGACGGATTCATTTGTACGGTTCCACCGCTCGTAGTTATCGCGGGACCCGATCGCTCGTTTGATCACTAGGCGCTCTCCAAATTATCGCACAGTATAGCGCCGAATATTGCCTTATGACCGTTGAGCACTAATTCAGCCCCGAGAACGCAAGTATATGGGTCTTCATCCCGTTGCAGGAATATTTACACTTTCGGCGCATCTTACGGAAGTTTTTTGTCTCAACATACGATACGCTATCTAATAGGCTGGGACTCCAGCTCATACGATACTGGGAATCAGAGGACGCGCTTATTGCCCTTGGGAAGATTTTCCGAAGTATAATTGTATGGCAGATGGTGAGGGTGAAAAAGATAATGTTCCGGGGTCAGCTCGCTTTTGGGTGTTAAGAATTTCTCGCATCAGTTCTGTGGCACCTACCGACCGCATCGTTACTATGGCCAATCCCGAAAATTCAAGTTTTTTGCCGGAAGAAGAATGGTTCGACGAGTTGAATATCGGACCAGTCTTCGGCTCCCTTGAGGAGTACGAGCAATTCATCGCGGAATCGGGTCTTGACGAGGAACGTATCCTCTTGGATATAAGCAATTGCACGCGAAATAAAGTGAATAGTGAGAGTTTGTCATCGTCAGTGCTAGCAGTGGCAACAGCAGAAGCGGAACCAGCACAGCCGCTTATAGTTCAAGGAGGTGAAGCGCGCGCGGTAGCGCGAGTACAAGCAAAATCGGTGATAACCGATACGCCACCGGTGATGAACAAGGACAAAAAAAAACGCGCGGCACCATACAAGGTGCCGACAACAAAAAGAGCGAAGCCGTTATCACCACCGCCGCTAGTGTCAATTGTCCCGGAGCCGCAACCGGGTCCAAGCAAGACAGCGGCGGAGCGATTCAAGCAGGGGCCGCAACCAGGTCCCAGTGAGACAAGGTCGGAGCAATTCAAGCAGCGGCAGCAACCAGGTCCCAGTGAGACGGTGGCGGAGCAATCCCGCCAGCGTCGGGTCCGTAGGAGGTCACTCGTCCAAAAAAAATCACCAGAATCAGCCCGAGTGAGTACACAAACAAACACGGAGTCCGACGAACTATCGAGATTACTCTCGAAGTTGCCAAAAGCGACAGATGTTATTAGGATGGTGGAAACAAAAAGGTTTCAATACCTTGAGAAGTCGTTGCAGATGACCTCAGAACATGCTGGGCCACAGGCTCTGAACAGAGTCTTCGCGTATAAAAATTCAACACCCATCGAGATCGAGAGGCAGGCAACTCTCCATAGGCACGATCCCATGAATTTGAATGAAAGGTGCCCTCTGCCGATCCAAATAGCGGAATACGCTAATAATGACATATTCACAGACTATTTTTATAAAAACTCGGTGACCGCAACGCTTGGGTTGCAGCTCACTGATTTAATTGCTTATGGCGATGCCATAATTAAATCAGCCTCAACGATACCTACGGGGGATCAAAGTAAATTCGACGACATGCTCGCAGAACGAGCAGTATTCTACGCAAAGTCGCAGGATATGATCAACGCAAATCGGAGATTGTTGGAGTGCGAATTGCTCCAACTATCGATGGCAGAGTTTTTTTCGAATATCAAGCTCATACCTTTCCCGAAAACTTTGGGAGAAATGGACTTAGAAAAACTACGCGACATAAAGACCATCGAAGCAACGCAAAGGTTGCTTATACAACTACAGGCGATCATTGTAGGATAGTGAGTACTACTTATACCTTAATCTAGATAAAATAACATGTCTATAGCTTTACCATTTTTCAGCATGTTCCGTTATCATAACGCCATGGCCGAGGTGGCTTTGATAACCAATGTAGAGTCATATGCCAAACGCACAGGGAACACGACTGTGCCATTCGGAAACACGGGATTCTTCAAGATTATCCCAGTTGAAAATTTCAAACGTGTAATTCGTCATCGTGTACAACAAGATAATGAATAAATTGATTGAATGCGTATATATATATTTTTTTCAGATACTCCAATTTCCCATGGCGGACTAGGCCTACTGGGGATACCGCCATCGCTCTTCTCTCCTCGTCGGCGAAATTGCTCTCGAGGTGTGAAGAGCGAGAAAAAAAACGGGCCTGCGTACCTACCGCCAGGTGGTCAGGAAAAGGTACGGGGGCAACGTTTCTGTTGCTCTTTTTTGCAGCGATCATTGGAAATAACGGCCGGATTCTTCACCATCTGCCAACCCCGCGACCGTTTTTCTGCGGATGAGAATATATATATATATACATAAAACATAGTAAAGGGGGATACGAAGCGCCGTCTCCCTTCGTTGCAAAGAGCAGGGGGCCAACCCTTCATCCGCGGCATCTACACCACCCCAGGAGGGGCGCAACCGCCCACCTGCTGGAGGGAATGAGGGTGCGCATAGTCCGCGGGGGGTGGGCAACCCAGGTGCCACCTACTTAATAGACATTTGAGGGGGTGGACAACCTTGCACTGGCAGGTGCACCTGCTGCAGGGGGGAATAGGAGATTGCACCCCCACGAAGTACGAGGGTCACACACAATGGGTGCGGGGGTGGACATACCAAAGGGGTGCACCCTTGCGAAACCCATCAGAGGGGAGCAAACAATGGGTTGCGGGTTACGAGGGTCAACCACAATGGGTGCGGGGGTGGGCATACCAAAGGGGAGCACCCTTCCTTGAGGGGTGGCAGGTGCACCTGCAGCAAGGGGAGCACCCTTCCGAAACCCATCAGAGGGGAGCAAACAATGGGTTATGGGTTACAGCCAGACGCGGGGGCGGACGACAGGTGGAGGGGGGAGGGGGGCGGGGGAGGAGTGGGGGTTTGTTTTGACTCGCGGTAGCGGCCCCCTTACTACTCACGGCGAAATTTTATAAATCTATATCTAACTAATATGAATTTTCTCCAATCAATTATAGCGTTAAATTCAATTAAAATCATTTGCACCAATCAACAATAGGTAGATAATTTTTTTTTGGTGATATTTTGATGCCGAGAAATCACTTATCATTCTCAGTAACATCAAGCAGACAGCATTTTAGTAGTCCAGTAAATGCCCGAAAAATGTAGAAAAAATGTTCAATAACTTGGAAATGCCCAAAAAATGCCTTAAAAACCGTTACATTAAGTCCGTTTGTAGCCCGTTTCAAATGGGCATTAAATGTCCGGTACTCCATTGGAAACGGACAAATAATGGGCAAAAAGTGTTTGACATTTCTACCAGGGATCTTCCAAGATTTTTTGAATGGCGCAAACTACGTTGCATTATCTGGAGCCAAACTCGAAATAAAAGCAATTTTGTCAAAAATGATCATGATTTTCATGCTTCAGTGAAATCAAAAAGCAAAACATAATTAGCTCCGCTGGGTTCTCTGAAACTTGCTTGGGCCTTCTCAGTAGATTTTACTCCATATTATGGACCATAGAATCGAATAAAAATCACGAGAAATTGATCAGAAGCATCATTATTCTTCATATGTCGTTTCAGAATGGAATTCATCGATTGTATTCTTCTTTATCTTGGTGTCTGTCATCTTCGAGTCCATATCTGCCGTAAGTAGATCATAGTTGGTCAAAATGGCATTGCTGTAGGTAGACTGATAGGTAAACTTGCATTAAAATTCTCCACAGTAGAATAAATAGCTGCTTTCCATGTTCTGTCAAACAACCATTCATCACAAATCATAAAACATTATTATCAAAAGCTCCAAATATCACTCATCTCGTCTATATTTTATTATCCTATATACTCATCGAACCCATCAACGCTTAAAATTCCTGCAGAATACAAGATTGAAAAACTAATAAAGAAAAAAATGCATCTGAATACCTTCCCTTCAGAAAATGAAACTTCAGCACCTCAGCACTTAGACTCGCAGTACAACTTGAAACACTCGACTCTCAATTCCACGTCTGGGCCACCAAAAAAATTTGGCTCCCAAACTAATTGATTTTTCGGTACTAATATTTCGCCGAGGAACTGTCTATACAACTATGCAAGCTTGCAAGTTTATACTCCAGACTAGATTTTGAAGCTATCTAGTATTAGAAATTGAAAATGCGAGTTTACCAGGATACGCATCTTGGTAAGCAATCGTCTTAGTAAATATAATCTTTTATTAAATTGTTGTGGCAGGACGTATTTTGAGCTATGCATCTATTGCGAGTTCTAAGTATAAAAATCTGTATATGGGATAGAATGTTCGAAAGTGCAATGGAGCTTGAGAGGATGTACTCATAAATGGCTGAAGATCGCTGTGCATATAATTTATTATTTGCTTGATGTAGGAAATGCGTTGCTACTTGTATAATTGATATTGAAAGGTATATTTGATATTATTCTGTGAGTGTGATATGTCACGTGTGTAAAATATGATATCTTTATGAGTATGAACAATACTCGAGAGCTATATATGTATAGCTCATACTTACGCGAGTCGAGATTATGAGCGAGGTCAATTTTCCGAAATATCAACGATTTGAAAAATTAAATTTAAAAGAGCGAAAAATCTGCATTGACCGAAATTTGAATTAAAAGTTGTAGAAGAGTAAATATTTCAACCATGGACGTGATCTGCAATCTATCTGTGTATCTTATTCTTGTTCTTGAGGGCACATTATACCAATCGTTTTAGTGCAGCAACTGTGAAATCAGTCAGTAGCCCTCGATGCTCGCTCAAGTAAAATTCGAGCACTTGAAAATTACCGAAAGAATATTCTCTATAATCTTATTCTTATCAGTGCTAACGTTTCTGTGCAGATAACGAACAATTTGAAAATTATTGTGCAATTGCTACAAGATTATGAAGTTGTGGGTAGAAATCTCACTAAAGGTAAAAATAGTGAACAGAACGCAATATTTGTATGAAGTGTCAAAAACAATCGTTTTATTCAAGTTTTTCACTCAAAACAAATCCTCAAAGATGAACTACTTATTATACCACCATAAAAATAGTTCAAAGTTCACTTATTAAACTATTTTCAAAATACTTCAAAGTTATGAAAGAACTCTTTGAATTTGTGCTATTAATGTCGGGCTGAAATGAAAGAACAGTTTCGAATCACATAGCTACCTGTACAATGATATTTAGAGTATGCTGGAGTACCTTTTTCGATACCTCTAATTTCAAAATATCTGCAAGATACAGCGTGCTTCTATTAACTTTATCTCATGGCATTGTGTCAATGGACTATAAAGGGTCTCATATGAAGATTTCGAGAATTTTAGTAGAATCTTGCGACTTTCGACAATCTAGCACAAATTCTAAGTTATTGTTATATTGATCCTCTCCGATGCAGAAAATCGTATCATTGATGGTATCTTCACAACAATTAGAAGATTGACTAGTTAGTAGACCATATCCAAGCAATTTGACCATGATTCTTTTGAAAACTGTAATATGTGTTAGTACAATAATAACTAGGTCTCACTTAAAAATCAAATGATAACAAAAAGACAAAGTCCAAGGAGTCTCTCAGAGTAGAATTGTGAATTTCATGATCACTCACAGAGCCACGGAGCCTTCATAATAATTTACAAAAAAATTCGATTCACATTGCGACTATGATAGCACGTCCGAGATAGCTATTTTTCGAATTGAATTTTTTTAAACAAATGGCACTGATTGATCAGAGCAGCTGAAATGAAAATCGAGCATTACCTATTCATGGTTTTTTATTCAAAATGAAAAAAACAAGGGTCAGCCTTTATAAATGTGGTAAATCGAACTTCTGATACGTGAAACATACATTTCATCCAGCAAAAAAAATGAGAAAGGTTTCCTCATTTTAAATATCTGCCACTAATGCTATTTAAATACACAATGAAAACAATTTTGGGTGAATATATTCACTTGTAGCTAGTTTGAGATGAGCACACAAACTAATTTTTCAAAGCACTGACAACGATGTGGAAAACTTCGTCTAAAATATTTTTATCCAACATACTCAATTTGAAATCAGGCTTAGAAACTAACTCGTCTACATTCATTTTGAAAATGTGCATACATTTTTCCTTCAAACTAGAGGCATTGTATGTGCAAGCAAGATTAAGATACTCGATCACATTTTCATCTGTGATATTTCGTATAAGATACCGTTCACACACATCTTCCAAGCCTATAACTAAGTACTTATCGGCAGCAACAAATAGTTCCTTTACAAATCCACCAACATGGCGAACTTTTCCAGTGTAAATAAAACGAAGTAGTTCTTTCATAACGTGCTCTGTAACATCTTCAATATAGACGAGACCTTCCTCGTTTTCTTTCATATTCCCGATCGGAAAGCTAGTCAAGCGCGTTGATTCGAACGTCAAGCCTTGATCAATCCCCTTGAACGCTCATTGATCAAGATTGTGATGGCGCCTTGATCAAGGGCTGATCAATCCTTGATCAAGATCATGAAATTTGCTTCTAGGTGTTTTGTCACGGTAGAAATGGGATAAAGGCGGCGTCTGCTTATGATTTTTCACGCGTGTTTTGGTGAAAAGTTATTGTGGAAATGTGAAAACTCCAAAATAAAAGAATTAATATTTTGTCAAAGTCAGGTATTGACAAGGTGTGCATAAATTCTACCGTATATTATATACTATTGAACCGCACCGAACGAACTCTGTTCCAAAAAATAACCTATCTAGTTTAAGAGATAGCATTATTCCAGTTTTTACTGATTTTTTTTTTTAAATATCACACTATATGCCGAGTTTTATTTACTAAATATTTTCATAAAATTACAGCGATTTTTTATATTTATCCGAATCTACTAGGAGATTAATTCAGAAAAAGCGTTGCGTCGCTTTTCCCGTGATCATTAAGCACGCATCTTCATCATATGCCTTCATCACATGCATATATGGGGGAATGTGAAATATTGGGAATCGTCCCGCAATCTTGATCAAGGCTTGATCAAGGATTGACCAAGGCGCCATCACACATATTGATTCAATGGATCAAGCCCATTGATCAATGCTTGATTGCAGCTTGACTCACTTTTCTGATCGGGTTGTGGGTAAACATCGCTTCAAAAACTACACTTCTGTTCGCCAAAATATTCTTATGGGCATAGATTCTTTTACCCTGTACCACAAGCACAACATCACTGAATTCATCATTATTGACGAGCTCCTCGAAATAATCGAATTCCTTCATTCTATCATTAGCACTCAATTTTATACATGACTCTATTTCATCACTCGAGCCAGTTATAAATTCACACACTAACGAATAAATTTTGCAATGAGAGCAAGGTGAAATCTTCATCAAATTTTCGCTCACCAAACTTTTATACTCCATAAATCGAGGGAACCCCCAATAAGCTTTTTGGGCAGTGAAATGACGCTGCTTGTAAAAAACTCTTGAATGTTTGATCTCATCATTCTCATCTAGGAAATAAAAACGAAATTTTCCTCGAAATTCCTCTTTGATCGAATAAACAAAAATTGATACTTCGTCCTTGGATTGTTTCTCGCGGCCTCTTGGATACAACCAAATTCTGCAATGCACTTCATCGCTGAATTGTATCACTGGAGATTTGAATGCTTCCCCTGGTTTTGTGCATGTAACTAGCGATGCTGCAAATGACCACTTGTAGGTTACTGTTTCAATTGCATCTACTATTCCAACACTTTCATTACTCATCCTGGATTTTGTTCTTCTCACTAATATAATGAACTTATATTCAATAACTGCCGATTGGTCGGAGTTCAAACTAGACTTCTATTTGCAAATAATGACGATTTCTCGTCGAACGCGCACGTTCTGTACAAATTTCGAGTGAAGTGTTGACTCAAGTATACTCACCAATTTGGAAATAGTAGTGAATATTCTCCAGCTGTTTGGCGACCATATGGCTGCGACGCTGATTGTTGGGTCAAGTTGTTTATTTATAAGTGAGCCCGTGCCAAGTAAGATCCGAAGAGTGTATATCGATATAGATACAGATGTCACAGCCATGTCAACTAAACCTCGAGCTAAAGCCCAAACAAAAACCTACTCAAAATTTGATGAGGAAGCCAACGGTACAGAAATCACAGAGTATAAGAACAATGCCATTTGAAAATAACACTCGACAGGTATATATGTTACGTGCAAAGTCCGAAATTGTGCACTCCGGGGAGTGCACAACGATGGTTTGTGCAAAGCCCGGTGGATCGGACTTTGCACAACGCGAGTTGTGCAGAGTCCGATGCATCGGGCTTTGCACATGAATTTTCTGTGCAAAGCCCGATGCATCGGACTCTGCACAACTCGCGTTGTGCAAAGTCCGATCCACCGGGCTTTGCACACAGAATCGGTATGGGATCTGTAATTTTTAGAGGTGGGTCGGGGAATCTCTAGGAATGATTCAAATAATGAATACAGCAGCCATGTCTCACGAGGCCAATCTCAGCAAAACTAATCTGGAATACGGAATTATGGATCGAAAAAGCACCGATTTTTATGCCTAAAATTGATTCGATTGTGTTGAAAGATGATGGCAGTTCCATCAAGGGCGCCGTAGGGGAGAGCGGGGTATGGTGGGCAGCTCGAAAATTTGGGCACCCCAGTTATAAAATACAAAAAAATATTTAAAAATGCGAATGTTCATGAATTCGCATCAGTGTATCACCTAGTTTTTCCCTGGGGAGTTACAAAAAATTTCAATATGTTTTGACCCTTCAAAATCGTATGTCAAAATTCGAGGTAAAATATCGCGTGTCACGCCTGTATGCACTCTACCGTTCGTGCGCCAATTTGATCGAAAATACTTGGCTACCCATCTCTCATCGGTAGCTTTGTTCGTTAGCTTTAATATCCAATTTGAATCGAAGTGATCCGATGAGTAGTTTTTGAGCAATAATGGTAATACAAAGGTGAGTAGAACGGGGTATGATGGACACAAAAAGCGGGGCGCGTTGGCCAGTTCCAACATACAGCCACAGCACACGAGCCGCGTGGCGCCACCCAACCTAACCTAACCTTCGCGGCGCCTCGTGTTGTTGATATTCTGCTCTCGCTGCACCACGGATGTGATTGTTTATCGATATTATTGATAATTTTACCTCGATGTGAGTGAAAAGTGAGTGCTATCAATGCCGTGGGTGGTGGATTAGAAGCTGTATCACATAATATGACCACCAGATTCGTGCCATGCATAATAAACTCGTGTGTGCGAGCGAGTGAGATCCGAGCTGTGACATCGTTGTTGAATTATCGAGTTTTACCATAATTTCACGGCATGACATGGACCTGAGGCATCAGATTAGGTAGAAAAATGTTCAAATATGCGAATGACAACAATTCTGTATGTGTAGTGTTATTATTATACTTAAAAATCGTGAGTGTCCATCATACCCTACACGACTGTCCGCTATACCCCGCGATTACCCATCGTGCCCCAATGATTAAGGTTTAGAAAATAGCATTTCTATGAAAATGTGCGAGTGAAAAAATTAAAAAAAAAATATCCCATCATTTCTGAGATGTTTCTCTGTCGAATCACCACTCGCAGATCCTATTATAGTAAAAATCGTAGTTGCCAAACGGGTTTTAATTAGCTATGCCCGACATACCCCGCTCTCCCCTAGGCTTTAAAAATCTTATCGCGGATGTCCTGATGGTTACCAAGTGAGTTACTCCTCGCATGATTCAGGAAGTTTTGATATTTTGATGAAAATTCACGTTGAAATTTCAACGGACATGGAGGATGCCATGAGATTAAAGACGCCGTGAAAGTCGAAAATACTAGTGTAACGAGCGAAGCAACTCTCGTGTTTCGAGAATTCTGTCGTGCACGTTTGAATGAAATGATGAGAACGAATAATTTGAGAGATTTGCCCCCATGTAACCTTGAACATATTCAACATTAAATGAAGTTATCCAAGCTGTATTAGCATATTTGATGATATCCTCCATGTTCGGTTCCAATGTGAATTTTCATCGAAATATCGATTGAATCAGTGCTCTTTTGATTCATGGTTCCGTTTTCCGAACATCCCGAATCCGTCACTCTGTGATTGGCCTCGTAAGACTGACTGCTGTGAATATCATTTGAATCATTACCACAGATTTCCCGACTCTCGTCTGAAGATTATAGAACCCAGACCGACTCTGTGTGCAAAGCCCGGTGGATCGGACTTTGCACAACGCGAGTTGTGCAGAGCCCGATGCTTCGGGCTTTGCACAGAAAATTCATGTGCAAAGCCCGATGCATCGGACTCTGCACAACTCGCTTTGTGCAAAGTCCGATCCACCGGGCTTTGCACAAACCATCGTTGTGCACTCCCCGGAGTGCACAATTTCGGACTTTGCACGTAACATATATATAGCAATGTTTCGTGCCAATTTCTTGTAAATCTTATTCAACAATTTGATCATAATATGAATCTCTAACCCATTGCGGGAATCCCAAAAAGAATTCGATACGCTTGATACTTGTCTCGCCTTCAAACTACCGTGGGAAATAAAAATCGTGATTATTTTAGTGAATTGCATTCATCTCGAGTTTCGCTAAGACAATTTAACGCAGTTTGCACCTTTATCGAAAGATGTTGAAAATACCCATTCAATAATGTTCTTTAAACATCTCGTTTGGACATTTCATGCACTTTGATCAGGCGCTGAATTCCTGGAAAACAAGTCTGGCCGAGTTATCTCTCAAGGTAATTTGCAAAAGTTTTCCCAAAACATACTTGTTGATTCTAAATTGAACGATTCTGACGGAATGAATTCGTCGAGAGTTGTAGATTATGTAACTCTGCCGGCGATTTTTGATTTCTGATCTTCCATGCATTCAAAAGTAGTAGATTTCGTACCGAGGTTCATAAGGTCTTAGCTCGCTTCTGAGCGATTGGTTGTTCGGTCTGCAGCCGAAGGTAAAAATAATTGCTCAGAAGCCGGAAACCCCATAAACAAGGCACAAATACTATTTTTCGCAATTTTGTAGGCCCTCAACTGACAGAAAATCGCAAAATAGCCTTTGTATGCATTATTGTGTGAACCTGGAATTATCGAGAACTGAGAAAATTTTCTACAAATGACCTTTTGTAGGAATTAATTTCATATTTGTAGTTGATAGTCAAAACAGTTTGAAAAAAAGAAAGGCAGTCGGAGCAAAATGCCTCTAAACCAGAGCCCCAAGATGTTGTCCAGGTTGTTTTGAATCATCTCCATATCCAAAAAGCAATGTATTTTTGGTTGGAGTTGACAAAATCGAGCTCAGCAAGTGGGCAATATAGAAATTTTTCTTCCGTTTTCGATTGAAACTACTTTCAGATTCGTATAATCACGCGAATGTGCAAAGAATGCTGTTTTTTGAAGGACATATGCTATGGAAAATGAAAAATTGTCTGAATCGCGTATAGACCAATAAATTCACATCTTCAATCGAATCTTTTCATAAAGACCATCCATGCGATTTTGCATCAGGAATCATATTTTACAAATATCTCGGAAGGTTGCATTTCGAGATAATGAGCCTTGCCTGATTTTTCTGGATTTCGTCCGATCAGGGTCCTGAAATGGTCAAACAAAACGCTGTAAGATATCCATGCAGTTTATCCAATATAGATGAAGAATTTCATGTTCTGAAAGAGTTAGAATCGAGATAGAAATAGGTCTTCAAAAATTTTTCGGATGGAAACCTTACATCAGACCATAAAATTAAATGAAAATCGAGGGAGAATCTCCCCTCTCCGCCAATCGCCCGCCCGTATGCAGGGACTCTGTGAGGCGTTTCTTGACGGGTTAACACAACTATTTTGGGGTTTTGATAATTGTTCGTTGTTGCTCAAAATTAGAGCTTCAATTTGAGCCCGGATACGTCCCGCTAGTAGTCGAATTCGTGGCGATCTGAGCATTTTTGTGATGTGCAGGTGGGAGGCTCTGAGTATCATCTTCTGGTGCTTAATTCCATAGTTTGCCGGCGGTGCAACTCTTGCCACTTTTGAAATTCGAAACAGATTTTCCGGTGTAGATTTATCCGACTATTGCACAGCTCTTAAAAAATATTCAGTGATTTTAAACTCTTTTCTTAAAAATCACGACCTTGGCTCTTGTAGATTGTCGTGTAATAAGGCGTTTCTCATAGCTCGTTTGGAAGCTTTTGACTGGGCTTCTAAGTATCATCTTAGTCACGAAAAAACGATTCAAATTTGAGCAGTCATCATGCAGATAAAAACTTGATGATGTTGTCATGCATATGCATAGACATTGCGTTGAATTAGTAATTTGGAAAATAGTTTAGGTAACTCAAACAATTAGCAATCTTTAGAGTTTTCATCAACCAATCTTGTGGTGTTGCAATTGTGAAGATCAATCTCATGATTTTCTATTTTCTATTCGTTTCTAGTCATACAAATAATAACAGATGATGACTTGGTAAGTGGATTTTTTGTACTATAAAAGATAATTACTCGACAGAAAATGAAGAAGAATCATCGGCCGCTCCCAATAGAAGAAGGAAACCAAGAAACATGTATTACATAAAAATTGTAAGGATTTATTGCATTACAGAGGAGTTTTCGACTCAAGTCTTAATGGAAATGTACATTGCATCAATATCTTTTAGAGAAATGAAAATGACTGTAGAGATGTGTCAACGATACCAAATAACAGGTGAATATAGATTTTTAAGAACGTTTCTTCTTACCATCATCACTTCAAACTTATTTAGTTTATTTAGAGTAATTTGCTGTCATGCATGGGATGTAGTCATAAAATTTAATTACACTCATACATTACTACTTGGACAAGAAGATGGATACAGTGAATAGTTGTCTAAATATATTATTATACTAGAATAGATGTTTGAATACAATCAAAGAAAAAAGATAAAACTCAATCCTTCATGGAGACGGCTATTATACGGCAAACCTCATCCACAACATTTTTGTGCAACTCGCTCACTTTAAAACTCGACTCAAGAACTGTTTTTTTTACATTTGACTTGAAAAACGACATACTGTGACTTCTCAATATTGGAGCATTGTACAAGCTGGCAAAATTGAGACACTCAAGCACATTCTGAGCACTGATATTTTCAATGAGATAATTCTCGCACAACTTTTTCAGACCCACAACTGAGTACTTGTCAGCTGCTCCCAGAAGTTTTGTAGCTATTCCTTCCAAATTGATGACTCTCCCAGTGTACATGAAACGAAGAACTTCTCTCATAACATTATAGTTGAAACCTTCAACATTTATAACCTTTTTGGCGTCGTTTTCTATGTTATTATTGAACATGGACGCAAAAACTGAGCTCTTGTTTGCTAAAATGCTCTTGTGCGCATGTAACTTGTGGTCCGAGGTTGTGATTATAACATCACTGAATTCATCATTATCTATGAGTTTTGCAAAATCATCAAATTCTTTTAGTCTGGACTCAAATTCTGGTTTGAAGAATGGTCCCTTTTCAATGTCCACTTCAAAAGTCAAGTCACAACCAATAGTGAGGGTTCTTTTGCGGATACCGTCGACGTATGTGCGGATCATTAGATTTTCTACATGTTGTTTTTCTTTGAATCTGGACAAACCGTATCCTTCACCTTCTTTATACTGATGTTTTTCTATAAACACTGGACCAATTGTCTGCCCTTTATAGTTCACTATGTAGAATCTACCTTTTGCCTCAAAATTTCCTTTGAATGAATGCAGGAAAATTGAGAACCAGCCTCTGTCCTCTCCAGTGTGTCCGTTTGGATAAATACAAATTTGGAAAGACTTTGTATTACTAAGAGGAATCGGAGGAGATTTGATCTTTTCGCTGGGTTTTTTTGAGGTTAAGTGTGATTCATCGATTCTCCACTTGTAGGTCAGAGTCAATTCTGGATCCACGTCACCGACGTACTCACTCATTTTAGGTTTTTTGGCTTCACACATAATTGCACACGTCTTCAACACTAGTTTTTGTTTGATTTAGATTGTTTCTTCCAGGATTTTCGACATAATGACAACTTGAACACCAACTGACACACTATATCACACTATATACGCAACACGCAACACAACGCAACACTACCTCACTTGCTTCACAGACCCTCTCAGGACTCATAGCGCTCTGCTCGGCACGGGACGGCACGACCCAAAACCCGAAACGCGACACGGTCCCACAGTTTTGTCCCATATTGTATTATTATTCTAGGATTCTAAAGTTGTCGAGACGTAGCCGAATTTTCCGGGAAACCATTGGTTATAGAACTATAGAAATTTCAATTCACCAAAAATATTGTTTGTTGAGATCTCTGCTGCGGAGCCTGTCTAGCGTGTGCCTTGCTCGCCGTCGCGCTGTCCTAACGCGCTCCCTTGCGGCGACTGGAAGTACCAGCGCTCCATTAGTTCGACGCTCTCTAATGCCGCAGTTAGTTGCTTGTGGCTATCGACACAGAGAACACCTTGCTCTACGTTATATATCAACCAGTGTTTTTGATACTTGTACTTGTGTGTTTACTTTTCGACGTACTTAATTAACGTACTATTATACTTGGTTTTATATCTAGAAGACTATTTTACTTGCTATTTGTGGACAATAAACTTCGCGAGTGCACGCGTCTCTTTTCTCACAAAAAGAGTTTATTTATTCGTTGTGAACCCGGCGCCGAGTATTCTACAGGTTATGGAGCCCTCACGCCGTGCAGAAAACCGTAGCGGGGAAACTGCACATCGCTCCAGGTCCTCAGCCCGAAGAGCGGGTCGGCACGATCGCCCCAGGGTCAGGAGCCTCTCCAGGACGGCAGAGTTAGAGGTAGGTGCTGAAAATAAAAGTGCGGGAAGTGTCGCGGAGCCGCGTCGGATTGAGAATCTGTGATGCGAAAACGCACGTGTGCAGTTATCGGCACCGAAGCCAGCATATCTAGAAGCTTAGAAGCTCGTACGCAGCCGACATACCGGCACCGCATTTACCAGGACTCGCGTACCTAGATGATGACGATCACCGGGAGTCGTCGAGCAGCGAGGTCACTCGGATGACTCGCAACAAATTTTCTTACTCTAGAAGATGAAAAGTCAGTGTTCGAGGAATACAACCGGCAGAAGCTCGAACACGTGATTCCAAGAATTCGGAGGGAGAGAGGGCGCGCGCGCGTACATACTCGGCGGCAAACTATCCTCTCTCTCTCTCTCTCTTCTTCGCGGAATTCGAGTTTAGACATGCTAATGAATTCTCGATAAAGGTTGGGTTGATGTGTTCGGAAATTAGACGCCTCTAGAGTAAATAAATCGATTATTATTTTTAGAAGCTGGAAAATACAACGACAAGTGCGCGCTGAGGTCGCGAAATTTGATGGCAGTAATAAATATATTGAGGTTATTTTTTTTTTTCGTTTCGATTTTTTTTTCCTCTCTTTATGTCTAGACGTACTAGATGAGTGCAGCGCAGAATCGGGACGATGAAAGCAGTGCCGTATGCACAAAAATGAGTTACCCGGGTGCTTCGCCGAAATTGCATTGATGTTCGTGCAATTAGGCTACGTCCCCGCGTGTGTTATATCTTCGGATCTGTACGAACCGTATGCGTGTGCGATCGCCCCTACCACGCAAAATGGCTTGTCCGTCGTACGGCTAGACAGAGTGGGAGGGAGCACGTAGACGGGGAGTATTTTTCTCGGAAATTTCACACTGAGTTTTGATAACCTCTGTTATGTTGTACATGCAGGGGGACATCTTAACCTTATACATATATATAATTGGAACGCCGTCATTGGTATTTGCAGTCTATTGGCTACAGTCAAGGAGGTGGACGACTTGTGAGAGGCCATACTCCTCCGATAAATGTACCAGTTCATCTGAGGGACTACTTGCCTGAAAGTGTGGTCGATCTCGGCATCGAACAAAGTCAAGCCACAGGCTACATGGCTGGACGCGCGTTCCAAGGTAACTCATTATTGAGATCTTGAATATCAATTGATCATTGAATTTAGAAGTAAAACCAGATCTGGCACCCTCCAAGTACCGAGATTTTTGAAGTCGATAAATAGAAGCTAAACTCGGAGGATGGTTTAGAAATTAGAAGTAGAAGTCAATGTTCAACAAGAAATTGATATTACCTAGAAGTTACCCTAGAAATAGAGTGGAATTACAAAATTCTTTTTGTAACTAACTAGAAGTACAAAATCTCCCATCTCGCTGACACGTTCGCAACTCTTTCTTTCTTATGTTTAGTCGGAGGCAAGAGAGGTTACTACCTACAGGACATTCCCCTTGCGAACTTCTTTGGACCGGCGATTCCAGGGAGAGAGTGGCAACAAGGCCTCCTAATGCACATGCTGACGGTGAACGTCGACAACTTCGTCGACGAGGCGGATGACCCACGTGACTTAAATAAACAAGGTCAACGGTATGCAGAGGCTCGACTCGTTAGAAGACCAGGAGAGCTACCTGAGCGTAGAACTTCTCCTACCCGCTCGAGCTTAATGAGCTCAACTAGAAGACCATCACAAGAACTAGAAGAAGGTGAAATAGAAGAGATCTCGGCCGATGTGAGTGGAGATTTACAGTTACAACTCTTTTCAAATTTGAATAACACGCTAAAAGAGTTCAACGAAAATCTCTCGAAGAATTCTAGCGGAAAGTTTAACATCAAGCGAGAGTACAAACTAACTAAGTCTACTCAATTCAATATTTGGTTTGATCATCTAACCTCTGAGTTAAAATCACGGGATCTGTTAGACGTCATAGATGCAAACATAGAACCGTCCAAGCGGTACACCTATAGAGAGATGAGCAGAAGAAAGCTCTGGGTTAGAGATATAATAATAAACCATCTAGATGAACACTATCATAGGAAAATCCTTGAAATTGACGACCCAATCAAGATTATTAGAAACATTAGAGACACTAGAAGAGCTGAAAGAAATGTAACAGAAAGCTCCGTCAGAGCTTATCTGTACCGCATCAAAATTGATCCACGCGAGAGAATAAGCAACTTCATAGATCGTTTCGATAACATCGTACGAGAGTATCACAGCTTCGAAGGGGTTATTCGACTGACAACGGAAGAAATAAGATCAGCGTTTTACAACGCCGTGGCCGGGAGCTCTCCAGAGCTGCGTCAGGCCGCTTTGACTCTTGGGTCAAAAGGCAATGAACCTATGACAATGGATGAAATGCGGATTCTTTTATTACAGCTAGAAGCGGAACGAAAAACGGATCCTAGAAGAGATGACACTAGACGACCGGACACTAGAGAAGTGGAATCAACTCCGTATGATCCCACTGTTTATGCATCCACACCTTATAGGCCTAGAAGAGGCAACGAGGACCGTTGCAACAGGTGCAATCTAGATGGACACCATGCTCGCCAATGCCCCCTCATCGCTCTTGGCCAGTGGTTCTGCTACGTGTGTCGCAGAAATGCCACACACATAGGCGCGGAGTGCCCCTTGAAGCATCGAGTGGACAACAAGTCAGTATATCCAAAAACTTCTACATCCATACCTCATTCACGCGGCAAACCACATAAATCTAGAAGGGCTAGTTGGTCTAAGGGAAAGGGCAGGGGCAGCGGCAACACTAGAGGGCGCGAAAGAGGGACCGGACAGGTGACCAAAAATCGGAGTAACGTCGAAACACCCGGCCGTACTAAGAAGCTAGCTGCTCGAGCTGCAGGTAATGAACACACGTGCTCTTCACAGAGTAATACACACATCAATTTCATAGCAGACTCGGGAGCCACAGAACACTTTATAAACAAGTCACTACACCTACAAAATTTTACTAGAAGCTCCGGAAAATTCATTAGAAGCGCGAACAAAAATCAAACAGCAGATATTGAAGTAGATGGTAAAGGCAACCTAGTCTTGAAATCAAACTGTAGCGATGACACCATTATACTTTCAAACGTAGTAGCCGCCTCGAACTTGTCAGAAAATCTCATTTCGCTTAGACGTTTCGCAGACATAGGCTTGGGAATCTATCTAGATGATAAAGTCCTCTCGATTTTCGATAAAATCTCCGGTATAGAATTTCTGAAGGGTAAATACGTTAAACCGAACTGGATAATCAGTCTAGAAGTTTCAAGAAACAAGAATTCGACAAAGTCACACAGAGACGACCTAGAAGTTTATACATACAAAGCGCGGATAGGCACTCTAGACGAACTCCTTCAGCAATCCCAGCAGAATATCCTTGACCTTGGTGAACAGAATTCTTCGCCAACCAAGGACACAGAGATAGGACATTCCTCAGGGATTGGGAGGGAGAAGAAACATGAGTTCGGAGACTTGCTACACTCCTTAGACGATATAAACGGAGACAAAAATAGTTTGGATGAAAGTATCGTAGATCTAGAAGCAGATCATAACTATGATCTCATCAATACTTTATTCAACAAGCAACTCCAAACCGGAGCAGAGCCCATGCCCACTCAATTAGATCAGGGTATGCTCTGGCACATACGTCTAGGACATGCCTCATTAGACTATCTCAAGAAGCTGAAGAAGATTGAACCCTGTCTCAAAGATATAAACTTTTCGGATTCAATTAAAGACTGTGAAGTGTGTGCCTTGGCCAAGATGGAAAAGCTGCCATTCAAAGAAACTAGAAGCAGGGCAACCAAGCCCATGAAACGAATACACGTTGATGGAATGGGACCAATAACACCCCAATCGTTTCCTGGTGGAAACAGATTCATCGTCACGTTCACCGACGACTACTCAAGATACGCAAAGTCTTATGCGGTGAAGCACAAAAGTGAATCTGGGTTGTGTCTAGAGAAATGCCTTACATCGATGAGAAACACACTGGGCAAAGAAGAAAAGGTAAACTACATCAGAGGAGACAACGCACTTGAATTCACAGCAGGGAAATTTCTAGAAGTAATGCAGAAAGAAAAAATTGAGGCAGACTATGCTCCACCATACACCCCAGAACACAACGGCACGGCCGAAAGGATCAACAAAACGCTCGGCTGCAAGATGAGAGCCTTATTAATTGATTCTGGCCTACCACAGAGTATGTGGATGCTAGCGCTAGAAGTTGCGGTACATGTGTACAACAGGTCTCCACATGCCAGCAATGGTTTCGAAACACCACTGAAGAAGTTTGCCCCTGATCATCGGTCACACGTAGATAAACTCCGAAGGTTTGGATGCCTTGCATACGTGAAAATTCCCAAAGCTGCGACTAAGTTCTCAGAGAGAGCGCTCAAAACATTCTTCGTTGGATACTCGAAGTCTGGTTATGTTTTATGGCACCCTGCAACCGGAAAATTCTTAAACTCTCGTCACGTCAAATTCAATGAAAAAATGACCTACAAAGAGGTATCAAAATCGAGGGAGGAACGTACAGCAGACGTGGAAAAATCAACCGAACTAGAAGCTTCATTCCCAATGGAAATTCATCACGAAGACCGCGACGAAATTAACTTGCCGAAAGGTGCTCAGGAAGAACACACAGGAGCAAACCCACAAAACTCGAGAAAACGCAAACTGGCAGAAAAACCTCAAACGACCCTCAACAAACAACCCAGGCTGAACCCCGAAAGAAAGGCAAAGACAAATCGACCAACCTGGGGACATCTAAGAAGAACTCAAGCAGACGAGTCGGTGGAAGAACCAGGACTGACTGCTCCGGATGACTCACCTAGCTGCTTGAGACCGAAACGCTCGTTAGCAGACGCACAAAAGGAGAAAGATGAATTTTCCTATGCACTGATTGCCGAAATAAATAACGATCCTTCGTCACTAGAGCAAGCCATGAATTCCATAGACGCGAAAAACTGGCGCATCGCAATAAACGAAGAAATGAAATCGATGGCCGACAATGATGTCTGGGATTTTGTGGAAAAATCAAAACTCAACTCGGACCAAGAAAAACCACGAATTGTCGATTCCAAACTTGTGTTCAAGAAGAAAAGAAATACAGAAGGAAAGACGGTCTTCAAAGTTCGTTTGGTGGCGCGAGGCTTCAAGGATACAAAAGAATACCAGCTCAGAGAAACGTATGCACCAGTATCTCGTTTGTCCCTTATACGAGCGGTACTTGCCATCACAAACAAGTACGACTTGGAACTAAGTCAAATGGACGTCAAAACAGCGTTCCTTAACGGTATTCTAGAAGAAGATATATATATGACTGTACCTGATGGACTAGAAGTAGATGAAGAGACTAGAAGAAACTGCTTGCTGAAGTTGAAAAGAACAATCTATGGACTGAGACCTAGTCCAAAACGTTGGAACCAGCGGTTTTCCGAAGTCATAACTGAGCTCGGTTTGGAAAAGGACATCAACGAGCCCTGCTTGTTCACCTGGAGGTTGGAAGGTCAAGTGGTAATTGTAATCATCTACGTAGATGATATACTCATTGCTGGAAACAACAAAAAGAAGATTCTAGAAGTAAAATCTGCTCTGAGCACAGCCTTCGAGATGAAAGATTTAGGCGAACCTAAAGTTTTTCTAGGAATGGAAATCGAACGATTTAGAAGTGAAGGAATAATTACTCTCAAACAAACTAAGTACGTGGAAAGTTGCCTGACACGATTTAAGATGAATGAGTGTAAACCGGTAAGTACACCGATGGTTACACGGAAGGCCGAAAAACAAACGCTAGAAGAATTAGAGAAAAATCGCCCAGAACTCCTAGAAGCAAGAACGAATGCACCATACAGGGAAGCAATCGGGAGTCTTCTCTACCTCACCACATGCACGCGACCAGATCTGGCGTTCGCAGTGGGGTATCTTGCTAGATATCAAGTCGAATCGAATGACTATCATTGGCAGCAGGTTAAACGAGTTTTTCGCTACATTAGAGGAACCTCAGACTTAGGTATAACCTTTCGTGGAAAGTCGGATGTCATGACAGCCATGACCGACTCCAGTTACCGTGACTGCGAGAAATCACAAACAACAGGGGGATACGTTATTAGACTTTTTGATGACCCCATTGCGTGGAAAAGCTCAAAACAGAAATTAGTCACAAACTCAACCTGTCAGGCTGAATACCTAGAGATGAGTGCTGCATGCCAAGAAATCGTTTACCTGGACAAAACCATTAGAGACATGATTGGCCAGACTATGTATCCGGTACAAATTTTATGCGACAACCAGGCAGCGAAACAGTGTACTGAAATGGAAGGAAATCACAAATTGAAAAATTTCGATGATAGTCTAGAAGAAATTAAAGAAAAATTAAAGTACCGAGAGCGAAGTGGAAATAAGAAACACATGTCCGAAACACATGGAGATTATGTCAAACAATGTGTGATAGAAGGAAGAGTCATAGTAAACAAAGTAGACACTACTGATAACGAGGCTGATCTGATGACTAAACCTCTACCGATTGGACCTTACGTGAAACATAGAAACAAAATACTGAATCTAGAAGCATGAAGTAAAATGTCAGCTTCGATGTGGAAAAGAAACACACAAACCAACACAGCCGCACACAAACACTAGAAGATATCAATAGATGCCCGGATTAGAAGAGTTTTTCCTTTGTTGCAGGATTTACCCCAAGACGTCAAACACTAGAGGACACAGAAACTAGAGAAACGAGTAGCAGCGAAAGTTACACCGATTCTGACGAGCAATCACAACCTTGCAGAGGGAGGGAGTGTTGAGATCTCTGCTGCGGAGCCTGTCTAGCGTGTGCCTTGCTCGCCGTCGCGCTGTCCTAACGCGCTCCCTTGCGGCGACTGGAAGTACCAGCGCTCCATTAGTTCGACGCTCTCTAATGCCGCAGTTAGTTGCTTGTGGCTATCGACACAGAGAACACCTTGCTCTACGTTATATATCAACCAGTGTTTTTGATACTTGTACTTGTGTGTTTACTTTTCGACGTACTTAATTAACGTACTATTATACTTGGTTTTATATCTAGAAGACTATTTTACTTGCTATTTGTGGACAATAAACTTCGCGAGTGCACGCGTCTCTTTTCTCACAAAAAGAGTTTATTTATTCGTTGTGAACCCGGCGCCGAGTATTCTACATTGTTCAATTGGAAAACTTTGATCCCGATAAATGCAACTTCTTGAGGATCAAATATGCTTGAAATCGCAAAGAATTTTCTTCGGTTGTCGGATACCATGGATCACGCAAGTACCCCACCAAACAGTGAATCTTACCTCAACGTTTCTGGAACGTTGCAATTGCAACCTTGGAACGTTCCGTAAATAGTCGGAAACCCCGTTGGTGGAACGTTTGAGCAACGTAAAATGTCTACGAGATGTCTGTTGTCTCAACGTTTCCAGCACGTTTCTGGGACGTTTCAACGGTTTTTCAAACGTTGCACAAACGTTTCCGAGATGATTCTTGTGCAACCAAGACTTAGAAAATTTTTTTTTAAATAAATAAATAAATTGTTTCTAAAATTCTGTGCCTCGCAAGCTATCAGCTCCATCCCCGTTCAATCCCATCGTTTGCGCTCAATCAGAAACATACCCACTTAGTGCAAGAAAGACGGGGATAGACGGGGAGATTGTGCTTAAGGAGGCTCAGTCGTTGGGTAACGTATCATGAGCATTCGGGGCCCCGCGCCTTCTAACACAAGCGCCAGGCTACGAGACGCGCTCGCTCACCGACACACATACACAACCCAAGCTCGCGCTCGCGCAAGCGTGCCAGCGGTCGAGCAGCCACTGCACACCTGTTTTTCGACAGTTTTGATTCTTTCGAGTGTTTTCCTGACTTTTATACGTCGGCAACATGCATGTTTTTGAATGAAACTCCATTCACTCATAAATTATCTATGCTTGGACAGTTGCTCGTTGCGGTAACACTGTTAAATTTTGAGATATGACTCATTCCGTGGTCATCACCCATAAGACGCCGTGTTAAATTCCAATACTTTGAGAATTTTTTTCTCAAAAATGAGGTCGGCAACCCGCATATTTCGAAATTGCAATAGATTCCTTGTATCACGGAGTATGCATCATAATTTTTCCAATTTAGAATGACTTAAAAAGTTTCGACGACTGAGCCTCCTTAAGGCGATGCGGTCACCATGCACCGTGCACGCTGAAAGTTATTCCCACTTTTCTCCGATATTCTTGCGATTTGGACTAAACGACGAGAAGACGAATACTTATTATCATCTAACTTGAGTTCGTCTTCTCGTCGTTTAGTCCAAATCGCAAGAATATCGGAGAAAAGTGGGAATAACTCTAGAGCAGGCACCTCCTAACCTATAATATACGCACATTGTAATTCTCACTTTTATCCGATTCTTTTGCGATTTGAGCTAAACGACGAGAAGAAGAACTCAAGTTAGATAATAATAGCATTCGCCTTCTCGTCGTTTATTCTAAATCGCAAGAATATCGAAGAAAAGTGGGAATAACTTTCCACATGCACGTTCCACATGCAATAACATTCCACGTGCGCTCGTCGTTTAGCCCAAATCGCAACAGAATCGGAGAAAGTTGGGAATGATTTTCGGCTTGCATGGTGACCGCATCGCCTTAAATGCAACAGGAGCCAATGAACAACAATTTATGAAAAAAAATTCATTTATTTATTTATATTCGCAACGTCCAGGAACGTGCTGGGAACGTTGAGACAACAGACATCTCGTAGACATTTTACGTTGTTCAAACGTTCCACCAACGGGGTTTCCGACTATTTACGAAACGTTCCAAGGTTGCAATTGCAACGTTCCAGAAACGTTGAGGTAACATCCCCGCACACGAACCTACTTCCTGTGCTCCTAGGCCTTCGTCTTATTTCACACATATGTGGAGTCCACATTGTGGACTGTGGACGAATGCGGGAAGGGGTTAATAGTACATAAAAAAATCATCTATCCCAATTATTTTTAAAGACTCGTTGTATCTTTGTGATGTCAGAATAAGTTACCAAGTTCACTGCGACGATGATACTGTAATTCTGTCCCAGAGTGCGAGAAAGTACAAACACGTGATTTTGCACCTAAGTCAAACCTTTTGCAATCCCATCAAATTAACATCTATTTACGAGATCCTCACAAATTTTCCCCCGCCCACCGCCGAAAATTTCTATTGTGCAACGGGGGATGAAGTGAATTATCGAACTACCAAAATAAGTAGTCCTAAGATGTACGGTAAGTGTATCCAAAACTTGCCCTCATTAAATCATTTCCTCAACAACTCTGGTCTACTTCAATTTTTTCCAACGTACTTTCTCTCATTTTAAAGCTTGTCTTAAGTCTCAAGACCTTCAAAATGAGTTAGAGTTTAGAGTGCGTCTGATTTTGACCAAACAGAGCCCAACTATCACAATTTTCCCAAGAAGTGATTTTTGAGAGTTTACAAAAGTGTGTACCCATACTTGCTCTCATCATTTAAAATAATGTCAATTGTCGATAAAGTGCACAAAATCGTTTTCATCCGTTTTCATCGCCGTGCAACCACATTTGGAGCTTTTGGTCGGTGCCGAACTATACTATTCCCGACCTATTTTGGCGTGATAAACATATATTCTGAGTGGCTACGAAAGTCGTATTGCACGCCTTTTGAAGATAACCATATAAGAGGGCATGTTGGGTACACTTCCGATATTGGCCTTCTCGTTGACCGAGTCATCTCCGTATTTTGCTCATGAAGTAGCTCCAGATCGGGCTTTTACAACTCTAAAAACCGTATTTTGAAGGTCTTGAGACAAGGAATCGAATACGTTAAGATACGTTAGGATCGGTTGAATGAAAATAAATTCGCTCCAGTTTTAGTGAACGCGATTTTCTCGATAGTTCCTTAAGCTCTGCCAACACGAAAAATGGAAGAACCACTATAAATTTTCCAAGGAATGCAGAATTGATCCGGGGTCGATGAAAGCTACGCACTTTCTCATATATGATATAGCAAACGTAAAAAAAAATATGCGGGAAGGTCAACGAGTGCCCATTTCTGAGATCGGCATATGGGGGCAAGTTGGGTACAGAAACAAGTTGGTTACACTTACCATATTATTTAACTTTCCGTGAGCATTTGTTGATTTCTCGGTGCCGTTTGAGTGATTCGCTAGCATGGCCTGGGATGTGAGTTTTTGTCTGGCATTTGTGAACTGCGGAGCGCGATCGCGATCCACGCGAGTATGATTTTCTATTCTCGTGAATCCACGAGACGTGAGTTCTTATTCGTGATTCTCTTCAACTTTTCTGATAACATAAAATTCCTCGTACACGGAGAGATGGAACAGATTGAGGAGAGAGGAAGTGCAATTGCAATGTCAACGCATTTAGTCGGTTTGCCTCATGGTTATATTTCGCGTCTAAATTGCATTACTCGGCTCTATGTCGCTCAAATCTTGCGTATTTGGGCTTATTTTATAGCTTTTGACATAATTTTTCGAATGAGCCAAGATACGTTGTAAAAAATTCGAATAAGGGCTTTATGAATTCACAATTTACTGGTTATTTTTGTGAAATTTATCGGAATTTTCTCGAAAACTGAGTTTTCATCAAGTAACTTGTACAAATCAAGTTCGATACTAAAACTGGCGTGCACATATGTTTTTGGCATCGTATATAATGAGTGAAAACCGCAACATAAGCCATTGGATGCAGCGTTGGCGTCTAACGATGGATTTTTCCTCTAAGAAACCATATTCAGGGCGCTTCTAATGCTTTCACTCCGAGCGGCTAATTTCACGTAGTTCGTCTGCTACGAGAATGTAAACAAACCAGACGTTAGAAAGCTACGGAGCAGATGGCGCGTTAGTTATATTGATGTAGCGCGATTTCGCTAATAGATCTCATCTTTTTATGAGTTCTCATTGTACAGATGACTAATATTAATTGTGGATCGGCGACCTTCGTGCGGGGATCGTTGAAATATCAAAAAATAGTTGGATGCCGATTTCCATTTTGAACAGTAGATCGCCAAAGTGGGCTGCAAATTTAATTCATATAAATTGATTCCAGTTAATATCGGGCAGCCAAAAATTCTCGAACAACGAATCTGCCCCGCTCTTATATATATGATACTGGGGAAGAAACGACGGGACTCTTATTTTCTTGTTTGGTCAGAAGCCGCGCTCCCCTTCAAAAATATATTCAGCTTTTGAGTTTTGGAGGGTCGTAGCGATTTTTGCGGGAATTTAGCTTTTATAATTGAGCGATGGTCAATAAATAGGGCAGCTTTCGAGATACTCCCATATTCCTCAAACCTTGTGATCGAATGCATGATATTGCCAAAAAAATTTGATATTTTCGTGTATTATCGATTTTTGGCAAAAATTTTTCACTCATTTCTATCCCATACACATTTTTTCTCGTCAATATAATGCATTTGATTATGAGGCTTGTGAACTATTGGAGTGTCTAAAGAGTTGGCCGATCTGTTTTGACTTTTTTTCAATGTCAAAGAGGGAATTCCCAGAAACGTCGCTCTGAGCCTCCAAAATTCAAAATTTGAAAATTTTTAAAGGGAAAAGGCTTTCGAATAAGCGAAATACTACGCGTCTTTTAATTTCCTTCCTAGAATCCTACATTTTATAGAGGGGCACATTCATTCTTCAAGAATTTCGGCTGCCAGATCTTTACTAAAATCAGCCCAAAAAGACGCTGCTAAAAGAGATCAGCAGAATGCTTCCTCGAAGCGAAATAAGCTGCCAAGAATACGTCGGGGAGTTGATTTGGGATCCTAAATTTTGCAGGATGTTGTTTCGATGGCAAATGAAGCAGATGTTGATTGCATGATATTGATAGCAGATATTGAAGTAGGTATTGATACATGTAGTGAAGTATATATTTTTATCATTGATTTTCCTCCCTATCTTCCTATACAAGCAATCCACCAAACTTTCAATGATCTAAATAGATATTTTCCAAGCACCCTTCATCGGTTGGTTAATACCGAATTCGAGTTGAATTTGGATTGTATGATTGAAATGAAAGTTTTGATAAAATTGTTGATTTTTGTGGAAAGAAACTTCATTTCAATCGTGGTTTACGAATACAGCTCAAATCCGGTATGAACCAATCGATGGAGAATGCTCAAATAGTGTATTAAGCAACAAGGGCGCCAACAGATATTTGCGCACGAGTCACCGCAACGAGTGTGCAAACGCCTCATTTACGCACAGTTTCATGGTTTACGCAGTGTGCAAATGGCTCATTTGCGCACTGCGTGAACGACGAAACTGTGCGCAAATGGAACGTTTGCACACGAGTTGCGGGGACGAGTGGGCAAATGTCGGCGCCCGAGTTGCTTACGATATTTTTTGTTATTTCTGTGAGCAAAAATGTAACCCGCCTCCTAAAACACATCAAAGAATTAGGGGATGCTGTGAGAGTTGGCCGTCATCTCGAGAGTTGACGGACTTTGTTCCTTTTTCGCGTTGGTGTGTACGAACTTTCCGAGTCCTTGTTCCTCCTCAAACAAATTATGAACCATTTTCATTTGAACTACTCGGGACCCATGACGATTTTCTGAAAAATTTTGACAGTAGCCGGGAGTGACCGAAGCATCACCTACAACGAATGATCAATGCATCTCAAGCATTCAGAGGAATGTGGCACGGCGGGGTCACAGGAGGGTGCAGGAGGGGGTCCAGGGGCGGAGCCCCGGCGGGGGTGCAGGGGGCGGAGCCCCGCCGGGGGGTTCGAGGGGCGGAGCCCCCCGACTGAAAAAAAATTCTGAGAAATGTATCAGAAAAAACTCTATCGCCCATATAGTATGTTACCACGTTGCTCAAGACTGTCGCTGGTGCTCGAAAGATCAAAGTTAGATATTCTTTACAATTATGTATGATGATGATATATAGATAGATGATGGTATAGAGTGATCAGAAAACAACTCGAGTCCAGTGCGCAAACGAAATTTGCACAGTGCGCAAATGCCTCATTTGCACACTGTTCTTCATTTACGCAGTGCGCAAACGAGTATTTGCGCACTGATGCCTCATTTGCGCACTGCGTGAAAAAATATTTGCACACAGTTGTGTCGGAATAATGAGCAAATTCGCTATTTGCACATGCACACTTGCGTCTAAATGGCCATTTTTGCGCACAGAATAACAAAAAATATTTTTTGATCGTCTGTGCGCAAAAGAGTCATTTGCACACTGTTTTTCGCTTTCCATTTGCTCACAGAAGATCAAAAAACATAGTATGATACTCGGGCGCAATGGCTTTTGCTTTCTCGTGACTATATAGACCCTCACCTGCGGTTCGGGCCTAAAAAAGTCACTTGAAGTGTGAAAACCATCGTTTGCACCCTTGTATCATAATATACTATATTTAGGTGAATGAATGTGGAATAAATGAGTTCTAGAGAAAGACACGGGAGAATAATGAATATTAAAAAAAAATGTCTTATTATATTTTGAGTTATTATCTCGAGGAAGCTCATCGGGGGAATTTGGGGCATCTGAACCTAGATTTTCTTAGCGATATCGATCGTTTGGTTGAAAAACACTGTTGAGCTCATCTGTCAAAACGATTGATCAATTGACAGGCATTCAAAGGCTGTCATGACTACCAGGACAGACTCTGGAATATGAGAAAAATTCGTGTGGATATAATTTCATGTTCTAAACCTTCTGAATAATCATCTAGTACCTGGCTGAGATAATTCTATAAAATGGACAACTGTACGAGTTTTTGTTATGAGCAGTCCAAGTCTTGATTATGAGTTTAACAACATCTGTACGGAATGACACTTGTTGTCCAGGACTCGAGTGCTGGGTCACAACGACCACCTCAAGCATTGTAATATCAGTATTACCCTGAGTAGCAGATCACGACAACCAACTCAAGTAATAGACCGCGAGTATCACGTCACTGACACTCACGTGGCCGATTCTAGTTAAGATCAGTCAGACAAAACATTCAAAACAACGGATTGGTTACATCCCAAAGTATTTGATTCTGAATGCAAAATTATTATACACTTACTCTGCTTTCTCTAAAGAGAATTCTCACCAGGCCTGGTTCTCACCCCAGCAAATTTTTGATCAAATTTTTCATTGAATCCAATGTTGTCTTAAACAATATTCCGTTTATCTAAAAATTGCATAGGCCTTGGTTCTTTCCACAAAATCTATGGACTATGTAGGTAACACATTTCTTCCGTATGATCTCTCAAATCTGTTAGACTCATTTTCCCTGCCCTTTGACGGTGTCTGCGTGTGTCGTAATGTATCGGAAGCGCTTTCTCTTCTACAGTTCACCTTATCAACTTTTGGCTTGCTACAAGTTGTACAGAATTAAAAATTTGAGAGCCCAGCAGCCCTCGCCTCTCAGTCAAATTTGATTCATCGGCTTTCAAAAACACAGTTTGAAAAATTACGTATTTTAATACATAATGGTATGATTCGATAAGAGGGTGTCGACAAGAAGGAGAGTGCAGAAAACTTCGTTTCCTGCACTCTTCTTCTTGTCGACCAAAAATGACAAACTCTTTCCCTCAATAACACCAGCACTTAGTATTCCTCGGAGGAATAAAAGCTCTCACCATCACTCTCGAATGAAACCATCGATAGGACCGTTTCGATCGTTTTGATCGTGTTGTCACTCCGGTATGACGGATGAATTGAAATTTTTATGGTTTCTGTGCTGAGTAAATGGAATTAGACTCGGTTATATCTAGCTCAATTATAACGATACCTCGATTACAGCTAGCAAGAATCTCGCCAAAATTCAGATGCGGTACCACATCGACCAGGGTGATGACAACGTAGACCTTGCCTACATAACTGAAACTGCAATCCTCAATCCCTAGAACCACGCTAATGTATTTAATAATCTTGATACCATTATATAATGACATATTCATGAATACAAGTTTTATATTGTGACTGTTTATGTGAATTGCTTTCCTTAGCAACTAGGAATTTTTCACAAAACACAGCAAAGAATATGCAGCTTTATTATGTAAAAGTGAAGGACGAAGAAGATTAAAATAATTTTCAATGATATAGGTGCATACAACTACTGAACTATATTTTTGCGTCGCTCGAATGCACACCCGTAAATCATGAAATATGTCCTGTAATACTTTCTGAACGAGTTTTTGAATGAGAGAGAGAGAGAGAGAGAGAGCGCCCATCCACTTGCTCGTCGCGGAGCGAGTGAGGATCTGGGACCGCCAGAAAGTGATCGGAGCCGAACGAGTACTCACTCCGATGATGAAGGAGATCATCCGCGACAACGAGAAGGAAACCACCCATGAGCATTGGCAAACTGAGTGGGATTCGCCATTTGCAAACGGCAGATGGACGCACCGGCTGATCCGTGACGTAGCCAAGTGGGCGGAACGCACCCACGGAGAGATGGACTACTGGACGACGCAGGCACTGAGCGATCATGGTTGCTTCGGTTCCTATCTAACCAGGTTCAAGAAGAGGACGACCCCAGCATGTCAGTCATGCGGGGACGAATGGGATGACGCCGAACATGCCCTGTTCAAGTGCAGCAACACCCGGAGAGAGCGCGCCGAGCTGGATGAATGGCTGGGTGCTCAACTAACACCTGAGAATCTCGTCCCGTACTTGCTCCGCAACCAGGAGACATGGGATAGACTCACCGGATACATCAAGCTGGTGATGACCCGCAAAGAGGAGAAAGAGAGGGAAGTAAGGCGCCTCGAAGCAGGCGAATCACAGTGACTCTGCCGATTGAAACAGAAGAGGCCCAAATGATTCCAGGAGGAATCTGATGCACTGAAGAGGGAAGAGAGAAGAAAGAAGAGAGAAGAAAGAAGATGAAGAATGAAGAGATGGAAGAAGATCGAAGAAAGGGAAACAACACCTGCGAGTCGTGAGAAGAGAGACGCTCGATCCTGAGCGCGAGACGCCGCCGGCCCTGAAGTAATGCTCACGCGGTGCCGGGGCCGGATTGGTAAGTTGGTGGATCTCTCCCTTGTCCAATGGCCGGCGCCAACGGAGAAGGAAGAGAGGGTTTACCCGGTTCGGATGGCCGTATCGATGCGGATTCCAGCCCGGGACTGTTGGGGAGGTGCTGGCCAGCCGTGTTTGGCTGACCGGTGCCTCTCCTTCGTACGTCGCAGCGTATTTGCCCTACAACCACCTTAAAAAAAAAAAAAAAAAAAAAAAAAGAGAGAGAGAGAGAGAGAGAATGAATAGCTATTGTGTGAGCACGGAATCTCATTTTGATTACAGAATTGATTATCAGATGTTGTTAACTCATAATCAAGACTTGGACTGCTCATAACAAAAACTCGTACAGTTGTCCATTTTATAGAATTATCTCAGCCAGGTACTAGATGATTATTCAGAAGGTTTAGAACATGAAATTATATCCACACGAATTTTTCTCATATTCCAGAGTCTGTCCTGGTAGTCATGACAGCCTTTGAATGCCTGTCAATTGATCAATCGTTTTGACAGATGAGCTCAACAGTGTTTTTCAACCAAACGATCGATATCGCTAAGAAAATCTAGGTTCAGATGCCCCAAATTCCCCCGATGAGCTTCCTCGAGATAATAACTCAAAATATAATAAGACATTTTTTTTTAATATTCATTATTCTCCCGTGTCTTTCTCTAGAACTCATTTATTCCACATTCATTCACCTAAATATAGTATATTATGATACAAGGGTGCAAACGATGGTTTTCGCACTTCAAGTGACTTTTTTAGGCCCGAACCGCAGGTGAGGGTCTATATAGTCACGAGAAAGCAAAAGCCATTGCGCCCGAGTATCATACTATGTTTTTTGATCTTCTGTGAGCAAATGAAAAGCGAAAAACAGTGTGCAAATGACTCTTTTGCGCACAGACGATCAAAAAATATTTTTTGAGCATTCTCCATCGATTGGTTCATACCGGATTTGAGCTGTATTCGTAAACCACGATTGAAATGGAGTTTCTTTCCACAAAAATCAACATTTTTATCAAAACTTTCATTTCAATCATACAATCCAAATTCAACTCGAATTCGGTATTAACCAACCGATGAAGGATGCTTGGAAAATATCTATTTAGATCATTGAAAGTTTGGTGGATTGCTTGTATAGGAAGATAGGGAGGAAAATCAATGATAAAAATATATACTTCACTACATGTATCAATACTCTGCTTCATTTGCCATCGAAACAACATCCTGCAAAATTTAGGATCCCAAATCAACTCCCCGACGTATTCTTGGCAGCTTATTTCGCTTCGAGGAAGCATTCTGCTGATCTCTTTTAGCAGCGTCTTTTTGGGCTGATTTTAGTAAAGATCTGGCAGCCGAAATTCTTGAAGAATGAATGTGCCCCTCTATAAAATGTAGGATTCTAGGAAGGAAATTAAAAGACGCGTAGTATTTCGCTTATTCGAAAGCCTTTCCCCTTTAAAAATTTTCAAATTTTGAATTTTGGAGGCTCAGAGCGACGTTTCTGGGAATTCCCTCTTTGACATTGAAAAAAAGTCAAAACAGATCGGCCAACTCTTTAGACACTCCAATAGTTCACAAGCCTCATAATCAAATGCATTATATTGACGAGAAAAAATGTGTATGGGATAGAAATGAGTGAAAAATTTTTGCCAAAAATCGATAATACACGAAAATATCAAATTTTTTTGGCAATATCATGCATTCGATCACAAGGTTTGAGGAATATGGGAGTATCTCGAAAGCTGCCCTATTTATTGACCATCGCTCAATTATAAAAGCTAAATTCCCGCAAAAATCGCTACGACCCTCCAAAACTCAAAAGCTGAATATATTTTTGAAGGGGAGCGCGGCTTCTGACCAAACAAGAAAATAAGAGTCCCGTCGTTTCTTCCCCAGTATCATATATATAAGAGCGGGGCAGATTCGTTGTTCAAGAATTTTTGGCTGCCCGATATTAACTGGAATCAATTTATATGAATTAAATTTGCAGCCCACTTTGGCGATCTACTGTTCAAAATGGAAATCGGCATCCAACTATTTTTTGATATTTCAACGATCCCCGCACGAAGGTCGCCGATCCACAATTAATATTAGTCATCTGTACAATGAGAACTCATAAAAAAATGAGATCTATTAGCGAAATCGCGCTACATCAATATAACTAACGCGCCATCTGCTCCGTAGCTTTCTAACGTCTGGTTTGTTTACATTCTCGTAGCAGACGAACTACGTGAAATTAGCCGCTCGGAGTGAAAGCATTAGAAGCGCCCTGAATATGGTTTCTTAGAGGAAAAATCCATCGTTAGACGCCAACGCTGATTGGATGTGCCTTCGTCGTTTGAAGCACACTAGAGCCCGAACAAAAACGGGTGTCCCACCCGTGGGACCCGTCGCAGTGAACGTCTTAAGAAAACACGTCTTGAATTGATCCATCAAAAAGATCTTTGAAGATTGTGTGAGGAATCATACAATTTTTAAATTTCGTATTGACTTCATTTAATTAAATATTTGCTGTCAAGAACATATCGTCGGCCCCTACGAAAACTAGCACATTTGAACCTCCCTGCGAAAGAGTAGCACATTTCGACTTTCCAACGAAGACTAACACATTCCTCGTATGTTTCAACATTGGCAAAATGTGCTAGTCTTCGTGGGAATGTCAAAATGTGCTAGTCTTCGTAGGGAGTTTGTAATGTGCTAAGTTTCGTAGGGGCCTGTCAATGAAAATAAGAATGTTACGTTCACGTAAAGCCTCTTCATTGATTGATAGACACTCAGCTGTACACTTGGTGGAAACGAATACTTTCCGAATGTGTCGAACCTTACGCCTGCAAAACCACGTGACTTCCGGTAATTTTGATCGGAGGTTAGACACGTGGAACATGTTGTTATTAACCAACATAGGTAAATACATTTTCGCGCTTCTCGATATTAATATCACCGAAGTTAGAAAAACGAAAGCGTCCGTTTCGTAAAAGATTCGTTGTGCGCACGAGATGATGTTACGATTTCGAATTTTCATGAGTTGATGATGTGGTCAATTTCTGGGGCCAAAAATGAATAAACTCGAAGTTTGCGTAAATTTTACAATACTCAAGCTAAAGGATGGATGATATTTTGGTAAATTCCATTGCTTTTATCAATTTCAGGATCGATATCTTATTCAAAAACTCTCCATTTTTTCGAAAAAGAATGAGATATAGATATGTTTGTTTTATTCGAGTTCTTATTCTTACATTGAGGGCAAAACTTCTCAAGAATTTAAAATTGACACAAGTAAAAAAATTTAAAGAAATATCACTCAATTCCTTAACTCGAACGAAGTCAATTAACGCAAGTCTCAAGATGCCAACATTTCTTCCATTTCTGGACCCAAAATAACCGAACCAATTGACTCATCGTCTTAAAAACTGCAACGTTATTAAATTCTTGGAAATGTTTGCCCTTAGTGGAAGAACAAAAATTCAAATGGAACAGACATATCTATATCTCATTCTTTTTCGAAAGAATGGAGAGTTCTTGAATATGATGTCAATCTTAAAATTGATAAAGGCAATGGAATTTTGACCAAAATATCATTCATCCTTCAGCTTGAGTATCGTAAAATTCACGCAAGTTTCGAGTTTATTCATTTTTGGCCCCAGAAATTGACCACATCGTCAACTCATGAAAATTCGAAATCGTAATATCATCTCGTGCGCACAACGAATCTCTTACGAAACGGACGCTTTCGTTTTTCTAAGTTCGGTGATATTAACATCGAGAAACGCGAAAATGTATTTACCTATGTTGGTTAACAACAACATGTTCCACGTGTCTAACCTCCGATCAAAATTACCGGAAGTCACGTGGTTTTGCAGGCGTAAGGTTCGACACATTCGGAAAGTATTCGTTTCCACCAAGTGTACAGCTCTACAATCACTATCATAAATGAGTTATGAATCTATAGCGGCATGAATCCATTTTATGAATCTTTATAGCACCTTGGCATGCAGAAATTTGATCAAATGCGGTAAAAATGAAGGATTGGCTGTTCATTGTTTGTAGTACAGTATGACACTACTCATCTGCACGCAGTCTCACACGATATTTGATAGCACGAAAAATCATGTTCAAAGTAGCAATTTTTAGGTGAGAGTGCTACAAATATTTTCTTCTCAAATTCACGTAAACACATTCGATTTTCAATATGAACAATATCCTAGACTCTCTGTAAATTTTAGGAACTTACAATAAGGAGAGCATCACGTGTGCAGAACACGTATCTTGATAAAACTCTGGGAATCATCTCGGTTTGGTGAGAAATGAAGGTATCTCCAAGGGTTAATCAAGTCCAATGGGCTTCCTATCCCGAGATACAGCTATGGAGATTAGCGTTACCCATATAGACCTTCGTTAAAAATACACATATATAGATATACTAACAATGATAACCTCCGTATCTTGGGATAGGAGGCGCATCGGACTTAATTGGAGATACCTTCATTTTTCACCAAAACGAGATAATTCCCAGAGTTTCATCAAGATCCGTGTTCCGCAGACCTGATGCTCTCCTTGTTAGTTTGGAAAGACTTGCATGGTAAAATGAGAAATGTAAGGAGGATTCAAGAAGAAGTCACAAACATAGGTCTATATAGCAGAGGGAAGAATGAGACTGCAGTGGGATAAGAACGTGATAGACTCACTTCACACCATACGTTCGATTCTTTTCATTCTTTGACAGAATCATGAAATTCCAAGAATCTTATCTGAACGTTTTTTTCCATGCCACTTTACACAGTCCAAATGAAGATCGCTGAACAAAATACTGCTGAGTTTCGATAATTGTTAGAAAGCACGTTCTGGATAAAATCATGCATTGAATCAATATTACAAAATGTATCTCGAGTACACGTGTCACTGACATCTATTTGCGGTCGTCAAAACACATGAAATATACAGTCCCTACCATAAATAATGGAACACGTAGGGTCTCACTCAAACAGCGATATCTCCGATTTGATTGGTCGTACGGGAATTCTAAAAAAAGGGTTTTGAAGAGCACAAAAAAATCTATCAATTTATGGGTTTTAATGATTTTTGGCGTGTTTTTTAAGTGCCCGTACACGTGGTTGAAAGTCAGGAAAAATTTTCCTTCAATCAATCACTTACAATTTTGACGGGAGTGATCCTATCACAAAAATACTCACGGGATCTTGTAGATCGTTCAAAAATCTGAAAATTAGGTGCTCTGTAAAATTTTCGTACGACCCTTCCTGTCTGACTTACGAGCTCCGAAAGAAAACTTTGTAGTAACATAGGGTGTTTATGGAGATACCCAGACTGGCACCAGTTCAATTTTCTCTCGCTCTATTCTGGGGCAAAATTGGATTCAAAAAATATCATGACACATGATTTCGGCGTAAAATGATCTCATCTTTTAGAATATTTCATCAGATTTTGTCTCAAATGTGACCTATGGGAGCAAAACACGAAATTCATCAATTTTCGCATCAAATTTCGAGAAATCGTTGCTATCTCAAATTTCAGACAAAATATGATGAAATATTCAGAAAGATCAGAACATTTTACGTCGAAATCATATGCCATGATATTTTTCTAATTCGATTTTGCCCCTGAATAGAGCGAGAGACAATTGAACAGGTGCCAGGCTCGGTATCTCCATGAACACCCTACGTTAGTACGAAGTTTTCTTTCGGAGCTCGTAAGTCAGACGGGAAGGGTCGTACAAAAATTTTACAAGGGACCAAATTTTTAGATTTTTGAACGATCTATAAGATCGCGTGAGTATTTTTGTGATTGAATCACTCCCGTCAAAATTGTCGGTGATTGATTGAAGGAAAATTTTTTCTGATTTTCAACCACGTGTACGGGCACTTGAAAAGCACGTAAAAATTATCAAAACCCATAAATTGATAGATTTTTTTGTGCTCTTCAAAACCCTTTTTTCAGAATTCCCGTGCGACAAATCAAATCGGAGATATCGCTGTTTGAGTGAGACCCTACGTGTTCCATTATTTATGGTAGGGACTGTATATTGATCTGATTAACAGGGAGGATACAAGTTAGAAAGTGGTAATCAAGAAAGAGAAACACTTCATATCCAGGATAATAATCGTGATTTTATTCCAGTATCAAGGTAGCATGTTTGAAATTGATACTTCGGTGACATGTGAGATGAGTACATGCATATCATTGAAATTCTGATAAATCATCACAACTTGATCAATGGCTGATAACTTGGCTCTAATTGATCCATCATAAAAAACTTCTAAAATAGCCTAATTCCATCGAATTTCAATTCACACAAAATTAATTTTGCATTGTTCCATATACCAAATGCACATACTGTAAGCTTGTCGTAGATAGTAATACTGCATCTTGACCTCTTGACTGCTCTGATAGATACTTTGATGATGAAGTTCTCGAACAATGCTGGAGCAGAAGGAAGTATAAAATACTGCATTCATTGGTTCGACGTCAAATGCAGGATGTGTCACACCCGTTTGAGTTAACTCGTAACCACTTGACATTGAGATACTTTTAGGACCATTCAAATTGAAGAGAAGATTCCCGTTGAAGAATAGTTGATTACATTCTTTGTAAGGAATAATAATCGGCTCGCTGGTAGGATATATGAGATATTTGTCTCTGAACAAAGGCCAGACTGTAGTACATTCGGACACTAGCACTAGATTTACCAGAAACAAACACACTTTATTCAACTCCATCTTTTCCGGTGATGATCTTGTTGGAGTTTGATTCTAAAATTTATTTTGAGAATGAGTGGAACCCGATGCCGGTGAACTAATGACATTAGAATCATAATTGCAGCGGCTGTGATATACTCGTCAGAATTGATGACAGATGTCAAACTATACCGGAATGCAGGCTCTTTTTATCTCTCATTCACTCAATCATTCATTCACAAATTCATTTCCAACTTTTGTATGTTTGTATGAACTATAGATAGGGTTGTCCCCGGAGGCCGGAGCGGAGAAGAATTTCAATCGATTAAACAATCTTTCTTTTCAGAGAATGCGCGTCTAAAATGACAAAATTAATTTGTGCGGGCGAGCGCGTGTAGCTTATCTCGTTTCTTCAGCTTTCATGAGAAATTAAATAATAGTTTTGATATCGGAATTGTACACTTGAGAAATTCTGTTTCCAGTAATTTGTTGACTATCTTTCCAGAGGAAGTTTTTAATTGTCCCGATGAGATAGAACATAACTGAACACTGATCAGATTGTTTGTGGCAATGCGCAATGATATTCATCAACTTCATTCCACGATTGTTGTAGATCTAGTGCGGATCTCGTTCCTCTAATAGCAGAAGTTATATTTTCTCAAGTTTGTAACGAATAGATAGAGGATTTGCAAATTTTGGCGTCCCACTCACATTGGCACAAAAATTGAGCTTTTTGGAGAATTGGTTATTTCATCGAAACTGTAACAGATATTGCGATCACCATGGTATTTGATACTTATTGAACGTGAATACCTTCATCTTTCAACAGAAGCGCGAAAAAATTGGTATGAATGATCAAGATTTTATTCATGAGAATTAGAAGCATATCCGAAACAATCGTCTATTGAAAGCGTGATTAAAAGTATTTTTCGAGAAAATGGGCAATTTTTGAGCATATGACTGACATATATTGGCTGACATTATTTCGAAAAGTGTTCATCAAAAATAGTCAAGGCTTTTTTTGTGATCTAGTACTCCATGTTAGAGCTGGAGATGACATCGTGACTGCGTATTTGGGGTAGTATACTCGTGGCCGAATAACCAAATTAGCACAATTCAGAGCACTTGACGATGATCACTATCTTGAGTATTTGATAACAAGCACCCTTAACTTGGGTAACATACGCAACATCGGTGTAACTTAGCAATACCCTTGGAAAAATTAATTGTAATGCCACGATACGTGTCAACAATGATTTTCGACCACAAGAGTGACTTTCACAGCTATTCAGTTAATTCCAAGTCAATTATTCGAAAAAAGCATCTCGAAATAGAGATTTTTCTAATACATTCTCGTAAAATTTACAATAATATGATTCGGTAGCCACTGTGGTGAGGTTATTGGATGAGGAATATTAGTTCTAGATACCATGAGTGAAAAACATTAGTTTCAAAATCTAAAAATAAATTTCACACCCTGGCGTTGTCCCACAAGTCATTTTTTCCTGTGTCTTCTAGAGTTACACCGGTGTTCCAGAGTTACGCCACTTGACGGTACCTTCCGGAGTATTTGATTCAGAAAAAAAAAATGAAAATCCAAAATTTGTGATGTGACGGAGCTGAACGAGTGGCATTTAGGGGTTTGGCGAGCGATTTCACCTTGGGCTCAACCAAGAATATACTAGATCAGTCTTCTCTGGTTAATTACTATTGAAGCTAAGGCTTGTCAGATTTCTTTTTAAAAAAAGTACTCAAACAGTTTGGTAGTGATATCAACATAGATTATCCAATTTGCCAAAGTGATTGGAGGGAATTTTTATAACACTCCTCGAAATTCAAAAAGTTCGATTATTTCGACACATGCGCGCCTCTTCTGGATTAATGTATCATTGACGTGTACGTAGATAAATAAATTCGTGAAATACATGTAAATATGATAAAATGGACCTTGTGTACCTGAAATCTAACGAAGATAAATATTTCCCAATATGAAATAGTCGATCATGACTTGATCAGCCAGCAATCAAAATGAGTGCTGGTAGAAAGGTCTCTGATAATATCCTTGCATGTCTTTGCTTCTTTTAATTTTTAAAATAGGGCAACATGTCTCCTATGGACAAACTAAGCTCATCCAAGAAAATTTGTAACGAATCCCAATAAATAAGTTGCAAGCGAACTTTTGCAATGAAATCACGAACATTTTTGCCAGAGTCAGCTATGTATTCAATGTCAGTGTATACCTGCTTGAAAGAATTTCTACTCTGTTTGTGTGATGATTCCAAATCACACGAGGATGTGACTGAAATTTTTTTTTGGTGAACATCACTGATAGTTTGAGTACGAGTAGTTCTGGAACCAGATAAGTGTTGAATGATGAAAGAATTCAATTCATATAAATGTCTGGTGGAGCCTGATGAATATTTCCAACGGCGTCACTTATCTATCTCCATGTTTATCAATAAGAAGATTTAAAAATGGACGTGAGATTGACAAGTATTAATCTGCGTAAGATAGTTCTCACGAAAATTTGACTCGTAAAAGACTTGCAGAAAAATAGTTTACATCTCGGTTCGTAATAGCATATTTATCTATCCATGAGTAATACCAACAGGTGTACAAAAGTAACACTATAAGTTATGCTATTGGTTCTAACCTCTTTTTTGTATCCAAAAGTTTGTAATTCCTGCTATCTGACTATGAAAAGAAAAATCCTTACATAAACTCAAATTTTGCTGCATGGTATGACTAGAAATCACAGCGAAGGAATCTCATCGAAATTATTACTTTTGCCAATATTCATCATATGGATATTATTGTCTTCATGAAATTATTCGAATACAGGTTTGACATGAAATTTGAGTAATTTGACTAATGTTGCTCCAGTTCCAAAAACTCACTATAAGATTCACTCAAAATTTTTAAAACATCCATCATTATGCAACATTATGGACGATTATGATGACCATTGATACGTTTTTGGTACATAATAAATTTAATGAGATATTGAATTGGAATGAAGGAGAATCAAACATCTCCGTTTTTTTATATCTTAAGCAATTAAAAAAAATGAGGTCTGCTAATCGAAGTTTTTCTTTTATGGAATATCTCATACTCTCAGTTTTGTAGGACCAAAAACCTTCCTCGGACGATTTTTTTTTCAAAATTATTCAAAATAAACTGCAGGGAAAAATCGTATAACTTCGGTTATTTATTGACTCACTCATCTCTTGATTCATGGATGCATTACAACTATAACTTATATAACTTTTACATGATTTCCCGCACAATATTAATACATGCACAATGAGTACACGAAAGACTTACTCGTCTCGAGATTCACTTATATGAACATAATTTCATCAAACAATTTTCAACTTATAAAGAAAAAAAAAATTAATTTTCAATTCTCCAAGAATCTGCTATCACTTGAAATACATCATCAACAATATTTTTATCGAACTGACTCAACTTGAAATCAGATAGTTGAACAATTCTTTTCACATTCGTTTTGAAAAACTCCATACATCGATCTTTCAAATTTGGAGCATTGTGCAAACTCGCGAGGTTCAAATAGTCAAACACTGTTTCGTTGTGGATATTTTGAATAAGACGACTTTCACATTCAATTTTCAACGTATTAATTGAGTATTTATCTGCCGCAATAAATAGTTCCCTGGCTATTCCATCGATATCGTCAACAGTTCCCGCGTAAATGAAACGAAGAAGTTCTCTCATAACATAATAATTGGTATCTTGAATAGGCACAGATGGTCGTTCGTTTTCTTGCAAGTCACAAGTGAGCCTGGTGAATATTTCTGCAAAAACTGGACTTCTTGCCGCCAGAATATTTTTATGAGCATGAATTTTCTTTTCCTTTATAGTAAGGATAATGTCACTATATTGTTCGTCGTCGATGAGCTTCTCGAAATCTCTCATTTGTTCGTGCCATGGCTCATTATCCAATTTAAAAATCGGACCTCTTTCAATACTCGCATCAAATATGATTTCGCAAACAACTGTGAGAGTTTTTTCATGTTGAGAATCGGCTGATGTCGTCAACAAATTATCATCCATCAGACACTCATTATGTTTGAATTTGCGGAATCCCCATGAATCCTTGTTGGCTTTGAACAATGCGCCAGGAAGGCACGCGAAGTATAATATCCGACCTTGTTTGTCTGTGATGGAGAATTGCACTCTTGCTTGAAAGATTCCCGTGACCGAATCCAAATAAATAGATATGTAGTCCTTATCGTCGTCTCTGTCCCCTCTCGGATACATTCTTATCTGGCAACGAATTGTATCACTGATACGAAACACCGGAGATTTCACAAATTCGCCTGTTTTTTTGCCAGTTAGGCGCGAAACATCGATAGTCCATGAAAGGTTCAGTTTTTTACCGCGAAGCGGAAAATGACTGAAAGTAATTTATCGATGATGATTTTATCTAGTTGAACGATAATTATATCGTCAATATATATATAAAGAGGTAACGACGTCATGTGAGAAAAGGTAGGGTGCTTATAAATCATAATTGCGAGCTTAAAATAATTAAAATAATTTCATTTATTCAAAAGAATGACTCTAACACTGTATAAAAAAATAACTTAATCACCACATGTGATATTTCGTTTTAACATATATTTTTCCAAATAGTTAATTCATGCTTGAACATATAAAAATTATCTGAAGTTGTGCATGACTTACGGTTTGCAGATGATGAAAAAACCTAATTCAATGATTTTACTCAACTACTAAACTGAAAATAAAATAACTCTTTAATAAATAAATTTGGATAAAAGATTTTAAACTAATAAGGGACATGCCTACTGGCTATACATATGTGGTCAGATACCGTGGCTGCATATAGCAGTGAACCCTCTGACACATATTTATAGGACAGCATTTATCCGATATAGGTAGTCAGATTACCGTTTCTGCATATAGCAGTGTACCCATCTGATATCTATACCGAGTAGCATGTACCTATGAAAGGTATAAAGCTGCTTACAAGCTTTGCTTGTGTCTCGGACTGAGGAAGCATGACATTTCCCACGAAGATTTAGGGTAATCATTCAAATGGTCATATAATTTACATATGAGTAATTTCGTTAGCCACCTATTGGCGAAACATCAACTAGAAATACCACGTGACATGAGATTCGCGGGTAGTTTGAAATGGTAATTATACACTTTGTTAATAACTTCATATTCTATAGTTGAATATTGATGAGATTGATATTGTAATTTCTTCTTCTAGGCTGCAACATGTCTTGATGGTTTACAAGATACTCCAATCATATTTCTATAGAAAATCCTCATAGGAAAGTCCCATAGATTTGAATCTGGCGCCCTTGATCATGCGCAGTGTGATCAATCAATTTGGCCACTCAAGAAATGGCAATGTATAGCAGACGACATCCAGATAAGCAGTGCATCAAACATATGATTTGTGGTTATGATAGGTGTAGTCAAGTGTTGTTTACTTCCAACAATCAGCTGGGTATTGTGAGTATTGAAAAATAATCATAAATAAACAGCAGCAGTGGGTGAGTAAATCTGAAACATATTACTAAAAGCATGTGTAAGCATATCATGGGTGTTAGTACTCATGGTATGATGTGATGAAAATTATTAGTGTTTTGGTGATGGATGTTGATGAGTGATTTTTGCAACTAATGAACTAACTATTGTTTTTGCATGATAATAACATTATATGGATTAGGCACTAACAACTTATGTAGTTCTGATGTCAGGAAATTGATTCCTTATGTGATTTTACAGTGGAACTTGGAGCGTCAACTGGGAAGGATGGCCCATGTTATGGGCCAGAGGCATCAGTTGAGCTGCGTTGGACCATCACCATCATCAGATGGGTGCCAAGGTGCAGAATCTACATCATTTCCTCAGGATGGATGGGATTCTAGGATTTAGAAGAAAAAAATAGGTATGGATTTTTGACTAATTTTGATCTACCAATGTAAAGTTTTGTTTTACTGTTTATATATGGACTTGCTCAACCATCAATGTTGAGTGAGCATAAAATATGATCAGCTGATGGCTGTCACATTATATGTGCAGGTATATGCACTGACAACTATTATGAATATGGTCAGAGTGAATGAGACTGAATGAAATGGCTTTCGCATGAACTCTTTCCTATTACTAATGTTTCTTTTCCTACTAATAAAAAATGAAATATATTATCAAATACTAATTTATGTTTTTTTGTTCCATGTTGCTGATACTACCTGATCCTGGTTTGGCTTCCTGACTACCTGCTAATTGCTCCAGTATCCTGCTTTTGCATTTGGATGTCATTCAACTGTCATCGATGGAACCATAAAATACCCCAAGGAAATACTATAGGATTGGGTAACTATGTATCAGCCATGCTTCTAATATTAATTAGTGTTAGTCTAAAAAAAGGATTGTTAATAACTAATATATTTGTTTTAGGTGCTGACTACTAAATATCTAATCAAACCTTAAACCAAACTATAAATAAACAAAGTTCCATTCGCGTAACTAAGTTTTATGAAATAATTAAATAATATTCAAAATTGCCCAAACGTGAGCGTTGCATAGTCCCCTTGAAGTTAGTATAATTTTCGCGAAGCATGAAAATTAGACTAAGTACACACAAGGGGCAATTTTGTCAAGTTCACACTGAACTCCTCTGTGAGAATCGTAACATGCAGAACCTTTTGCAATGTGGACTTGTGAAATTTGCAGAAGAACTATACTTAATTGTTCCAAATAGTATAGGACTAATGCCAATATAATATCCGAGAATTCTTGAATCGTTAATTTTCTTCTATACTTGAAATTTCTCATGAATTCATGAAATTGTTCAACCTGAGAACTGTAATCTTGTGATGCTCTTATTGATCCGGTTCCATCCATTATTATCAATTGTGATTCGACTTTGTGTCGATGATTGCGAGATTTGATAGCAAACAAACTACTTTTTTTGTTTATTTTCCATCTCTGTAAAGTGTGCAACTGAATTAGTTGGTAAATTCGACAAAGACAATGGAAAAAATTCTATTTGCTTGATATCATTGGCTGGTAACTGAAAATCACAAGTTGAACGGACTGGCAATGGCTCAAACGAGATGACAGTCCCCTTGTACCGGGTTGGAGACTCACATTTTGTTCTCAAAATTGTTGGTTTTTCGTATGAAGAATTTTTCATTAAGATACCGTTGAAACTTCGGTACGTATAAGGGTCTTTAAGAATTCTACCCAGAAAATTCGTTGTTTCTGCACTGGTTGCTACTGAAATTTCAGTCGAAAAATTCTTAAATCTTGGGAAATCGACGGTGACTTTGAATTTCCAAACATTTTTGACTTCGTCTCCGTAATCCGTCGGAATGACGAACTCATCAAAACAACTACTATTCGTAAACTGATTTTGCATCATAGTTTCATTTGAGGATTCAAACTCCTCATCATACACATCTTGGATTGAATTGATGCATAAACTCCTAAGTTCATTAAGTTCCTCATTGCTGATTGAGGAATTTTCATATTTCACTTCAATGAATTTACCATTTAATTCAAAAGAAAGTGTACCACTTTTAACGCTGATCTCAGTGTTCATCTCCTTCAAAGTCTCAATTCCAAGAATTGAATCACGAGCCAGTTTTGGGACGACAAAGAAATCAATTGAAGTTGGAGTCCCCTGGACCAGTACCGGGGCTCTGAATTGCTTTTTTAACTTTACTGATTTTTCACCGGTGAAACCGGTTGCTTGTATACTAGTCAATGGTAAAGTTGGAAAATTTCGCCAATTCTTAAAGTTACTTTCATAAATTTCAGCTGATATACATGTGAGTTTACTTCCAGTATCAATTAAAGCTGTTAATTTGATTCCATCAATTGTAAGTTCAATTTCGGGACAATTACTAGGTACTCTCCTTTTTATCGGGGAGCTAAAAGATTCTTCATCTAACAAAACTTCACGTGGATTTGAAAAAATCACATTGATTTGAGCATTGTCAGGAGAGATCTGTCCGACTACCGATTTCCTTTCGGGATACTTCTTAATCATAATCTCGTCGACATTTTTCGGAAACAAATTAATCGGCGGACAGCTAGCACATTCGGAAAGTCCCCGTTTGGATAACTGAGTCATTATTGGTGGGACAATTTGTCGTCCATCGCCTTGACAATCAGTCCATATGGGTAACTTCTTAATCGTAACTGGCTGAACCCTTTCGTCTGGTTCCGTTACTATGCCTACAGAAACATTTTCGGTTGTAAACTTAATCGGCTCCTCGGCGTCAAACTCAGAAATCTCCTGAATAATAACTCGATTGTTTGTTGCTGGAGCGGTATGTTGCTCATCGGCAATAAAATACATTGGATCTACCGGAACTGTCTGTCGTTCTTCGATAATATGATCCTTTTTTGATTGTTTGTGTTCTCTTTTGAACTTGTTTTTGCAAAAACGCCTTGATTCTACTCTCGTTGCATTGAACTGATTTGAATTGAAACTGGAAATTTTTGAATTATCATTTTGGCGTTCCGGGATCAATGCAACGATTCTTCGTTTTCCGACTCGTTACACTGACCCTCGGACTCATTTTCTTCTACTTCATCGATGACGAAAACATCTGAAATATTATTCACTTCGCGAGGATTTCTCGAATCTGTTTTGGATTTTTGAAAAATTTTTTTAGGGGATCCATCGTCTCGACTGTTATATGGACGCTGGGAAGACTGACCAGGAGATGGTGCTTTTTGATTGGAACTTGAAAGATTCTGTGGAGTGGAAGTTCTAAAATCTTCTCGAGTTCGAATGGGTGTAGAAACTGGACGTTGAACACTCGGATCAGAGTCTATCTTTGAATTTGAAACATAATTTCTTGAAGAAGGACGTCTATCTTGATCATTAAAGTTTACATAACGTGTATTGGTAGCTGAGCAATTCAATGAACCAGCATTATCAATTGTATCAAGAAGTCGAATCAAATCATCAATTGAATCTAAATTTTTCATTAGAATAGTCTGTTGAATATTCTCATCAAAATGTTTTGAGAATCTCTCAATAATGACTCGATCACATGGAGCATCCTTAAGTTGTTTTACTTCGTTATACACTCGCATAACATATTCACTCCTACTGTAATTTCCCTTTGCCTCATAAAATCCAAATTCCAATTTTCTACGGATTTTATCTTGTATTGCAGAATTCCAATACTGGGATTTAAATTTACTAGAAAATTGGTCAATGTTCGAGATACTAGGGGAAGCGTACTCCCACCACTCTCGGGCAGCACCTTTTAATGATTGAGACAGCGTTAAGCGTAAAACATCCTCGTCGAAATTCATCAACGTACAATATCTCGTGATATTCTCTAAGTATCTACAAGGTCTATCATGAGAAGCCGCACTAAATGTGGGAAGTTCATATTTCATTTTTGGTAAAACATTAGTCACTGGACTGTGATTGCTTCGACGCATAAAATTTTGAAATTCAGCTCTTTGATGGCCTACACGTTCTTCGAGAGAATTGTGTCGCTCAGATAAATCAGTAATTATTTGAGTTTGTAATTCAGCCGTTCTCTCTACTGACTTCACTAATTGAGTGTTGATTTTAACGTCATTTCCAACGGCTTCAAGTGTTTCAGATAAATATTCAATATCCTCGTCGTGAGCAGCGAGTTTATTTGAATGACGAGAAGTAGTTGAAGAGAACTTAGAATTCAATGCTTCTAGCTGTTTACACATCTCATCCAAATTTCGTAATCTTTGCTCATGATCGTCTGCCCGACGTCGTGCTAATTGATCCCGAGATCTTAAGTCACGTATGCTATGTCTCACTTCATTTTCAAAATCGACTGGCTCATCATTAAGAGGTGCTCCGACTTCTGAACGTGTTTCCGCGAAATCAGGGTCAATTTCACTCGCGCCTAACCGAGGATCTGCTGCGCTCATGTCAAGTGAGCGACGTACATCAGAGCGGGTTTCAATTGACACATCGATAGCAGGATCTACGTGCACGATGCGTCGTGTATCGGAACGTGTTGACATGGTACGCGGAGCGACTCCTCTGCCTCGACCACGTCCCCCTCGACCCCTAGTTGTGGGATTCGCTGGTTGCGCATCACCTGATGCCCCATCACCAATATTATCCGGCATTTTTGTACCGACCAAACAACTACAGACGAAATATCACTATGTGTGAATTATAAGAATGTAAAGAAAGATGTAACAACCTTCTTTTCTCGACGTCGTTCCCCACCAGGGATGCCAATGAAAGGTTCAGTTTTTTACCGCGAAGCGGAAAATGACTGAAAGTAATTTATCGATGATGATTTTATCTAGTTGAACGATAATTATATCGTCAATATATATATAAAGAGGTAACGACGTCATGTGAGAAAAGGTAGGGTGCTTATAAATCATAATTGCGAGCTTAAAATAATTAAAATAATTTCATTTATTCAAAAGAATGACTCTAACACTGTATAAAAAAATAACTTAATCACCACATGTGATATTTCGTTTTAACATATATTTTTCCAAATAGTTAATTCATGCTTGAACATATAAAAATTATCTGAAGTTGTGCATGACTTACGGTTTGCAGATGATGAAAAAACCTAATTCAATGATTTTACTCAACTACTAAACTGAAAATAAAATAACTCTTTAATAAATAAATTTGGATAAAAGATTTTAAACTAATAAGGGACATGCCTACTGGCTATACATATGTGGTCAGATACCGTGGCTGCATATAGCAGTGAACCCTCTGACACATATTTATAGGACAGCATTTATCCGATATAGGTAGTCAGATTACCGTTTCTGCATATAGCAGTGTACCCATCTGATATCTATACCGAGTAGCATGTACCTATGAAAGGTATAAAGCTGCTTACAAGCTTTGCTTGTGTCTCGGACTGAGGAAGCATGACATTTCCCACGAAGATTTAGGGTAATCATTCAAATGGTCATATAATTTACATATGAGTAATTTCGTTAGCCACCTATTGGCGAAACATCAACTAGAAATACCACGTGACATGAGATTCGCGGGTAGTTTGAAATGGTAATTATACACTTTGTTAATAACTTCATATTCTATAGTTGAATATTGATGAGATTGATATTGTAATTTCTTCTTCTAGGCTGCAACATGTCTTGATGGTTTACAAGATACTCCAATCATATTTCTATAGAAAATCCTCATAGGAAAGTCCCATAGATTTGAATCTGGCGCCCTTGATCATGCGCAGTGTGATCAATCAATTTGGCCACTCAAGAAATGGCAATGTATAGCAGACGACATCCAGATAAGCAGTGCATCAAACATATGATTTGTGGTTATGATAGGTGTTGTCAAGTGTTGTTTACTTCCAACAATCAGCTGGGTATTGTGAGTATTGAAAAATAACTTTACCTGTGTAATGGCTAAAGTCATACCCGCATGAGCAGCGGGCAGATATAGCCAACAAAAAGAAGAAGAAGAAGAAGAAGATTGAAAAATAATCATAAATAAACAGCAGCAGTGGGTGAGTAAATCTGAAACATATTACTAAAAGCATGTGTAAGCATATCATGGGTGTTAGTACTCATGGTATGATGTGATGAAAATTATTAGTGTTTTGGTGATGGATGTTGATGAGTGATTTTTGCAACTAATGAACTAACTATTGTTTTTGCATGATAATAACATTATATGGATTAGGCACTAACAACTTATGTAGTTCTGATGTCAGGAAATTGATTCCTTATGTGATTTTACAGTGGAACTTGGAGCGTCAACTGGGAAGGATGGCCCATGTTATGGGCCAGAGGCATCAGTTGAGCTGCGTTGGACCATCACCATCATCAGATGGGTGCCAAGGTGCAGAATCTACATCATTTCCTCAGGATGGATGGGATTCTAGGATTTAGAAGAAAAAAATAGGTATGGATTTTTGACTAATTTTGATCTACCAATGTAAAGTTTTGTTTTACTGTTTATATATGGACTTGCTCAACCATCAATGTTGAGTGAGCATAAAATATGATCAGCTGATGGCTGTCACATTATATGTGCAGGTATATGCACTGACAACTATTATGAATATGGTCAGAGTGAATGAGACTGAATGAAATGGCTTTCGCATGAACTCTTTCCTATTACTAATGTTTCTTTTCCTACTAATAAAAAATGAAATATATTATCAAATACTAATTTATGTTTTTTTGTTCCATGTTGCTGATACTACCTGATCCTGGTTTGGCTTCCTGACTACCTGCTAATTGCTCCAGTATCCTGCTTTTGCATTTGGATGTCATTCAACTGTCATCGATGGAACCATAAAATACCCCAAGGAAATACTATAGGATTGGGTAACTATGTATCAGCCATGCTTCTAATATTAATTAGTGTTAGTCTAAAAAAAGGATTGTTAATAACTAATATATTTGTTTTAGGTGCTGACTACTAAATATCTAATCAAACCTTACCAAACTATAAATAAACAAAGTTCCATTCGCGTAACTAAGTTTTATGAAATAATTAAATAATATTCAAAATTGCCCAAACGTGAGCGTTGCATCCATTTGTAGGACACCTGTCTATTATCAACTTTTCCAACATCATCCGAACCATTACTGATAACAACTGTTGTACTCATTTTTAATAGAATTTTTCTCCTTCAAATTTTATAAAAAATATTGTTTGAACTTGCACTTTGATCAACACTGGAACTCGGCTCGCACACAAAGTATCAACTCTTTTTTTTACATTTCAAATTAGTGCAGTGAGTAATGTAGAGTATTACACACTAAACGACTCGAAACGAAGTGTTCGCTCCGTAAGCCAATGTTGATCGGCTGTGTACAGGGTATAGCACTGATGGGGTACGTTCGTGACTTTTCGTTTGTGTGCAAAAGTTATGTGTTATGATATCTATGCCGCTCGAGTACCATATCTGTATGATCATATATATATATATATATATATATATATGTTACGTACCAAACCCGAAATCGTACACTTCGCGAACGGTACAGCCCATTCTGTACCATTCGCGAATGGTACACCATCATTTGTACCGAGCCCGATATTCCGGGTTTGGTACAGCAGAGTCTTGTACCATTCGCGAACTGTACAGCCGCCTTGTACCGAGCTCGATTTCGAATCGCGTCAAATGGCTCGGATCGTGTTTACAAATGAGAATTGTCTATAAATGATGATTAGCGTTTGAAATGATATGTATTGACGAGTTCAATCAAGTACAGGTAACGATTGAGCTTGCACATTGGATCCCGATAATACTATTCGTGATGAGTTCAACACAAAATTAGATGTTCTTGGAACATCCGATAGTTGTAAGTTCACAAAAAGTGAAACAGAATATTCTTACACACGTGACAGTCACTCTCATGAACATTAGAATCACTGCATGGGTTATGTTCGCGTATCTTGTTTTGATGACATAATACATCTTGTGGACATCGCCAAACCCAGTTTCATCGTGAATCTGTCTTCATTTGATAAACTTCATCAGTATATCGTAGATTTCGGATTTTTCTATGTGATATCTCACTTCGTCGTCTCACTGTGAGAAGAAATCCTCAAAATCAGTCTCATTGTCTGAATATTAACATTACAAGGTTAGGGGGTTTGTTGTGATTTAGTACGATTTTTTACCGACTTTGAGAATTTCTTCTTACAGTGCTATTTTCATTGAAAAGATTAGACGAGGAATATCACCAATAGTCAATATACATGTCAAACTGTTTCAATCTTCTGTAAGTATTCCAGAGAGGTCTTGAATGATTTCTTCTCAATTTCACTAATTAGCCTCGTAAGGTCTCGTCATTCTGTCTCACTTTTTATGAACTTACAATTATCGGATGTTCGCCTAATTTTGAGTTGAACTCATCACGAATAGTATTATCGGGATACATTGTGCAAGCTTGATCGTTACCTGTTCTTGACTGAACTCGTCAATACATATCATTTTAAACGCTAATCATCATTTATAGACAATTCTCAATTGTGAACACGATCCGAGCCATATGGCGCAATTCGAAATCGAGCTCAGTACAAGGCGGCTGTACAGTTCGCGAATGGTACAAGACTCTGCTGTACCAAACCCGGAATATCGGGCTCGGTACAAATGGTGGTGTACCATTCGCGAATGGTACAGAATCGGCTGTACCGTTCGCGAAGTGTACGATTTCGGGTTTGGTACGTAACATATATATATCGTGAATATCGACATATTACATATTGCGAAAATTCGTGAATTCCATATAGCGGCCTCGGGTTTCGATGTGTGAGCCTTCGTACATGGCTATGTACATATTTTCTCTTGAATTTCACTGAGATTATTCAGCTTTCTGTTGGATTATTGGGCTATACTCTCCTCTGTTTCAACTTCTAAAACTTGAAGCACCAACATCTTTTCATTATCAGATCAGTAGCAAATAGGGTCAAGCAAACATATTCTTATAAGAATTAATCAGAAATCAGTGAAGGAGGATTTGCATTAATAGTCCTCATCATAAAATATTGTCATTGCACAATTCAACTAAAACTCAATTTCATGTTAGACTTGGATTTATGAAAAAAAAAAAAAAACACAAAATGTACAGGCTCTCTTTCGGGCTCACAAACTCGAACATACTCTGAGTATCTCCATCGTTTTACTACATGTATCATTGCTTCAGTCCCTTAATTATGAACTTGAGACCACAAACTGAGACTCTTTTTGCCCGTGTCGTAAATAGCCAAGCGGTTGGCATTATCCATTTTCAAATGTTTAACCCTTCTAAAACCCAGATCGTTGGATTCTACAAAGGTTTTCCAGTGATGCAAAAGAGATTTCTTTGACCAACAATCATCCCCTGGCTGATCCATAAATATCCAAAATTGTGTGAAAACTGAGCACGACGCTCTAAATGACCAATCGGAAATGTAACGTTTCCAACGATTTTACGAGATTTTACGTACATTGCGCTAGTCAAAACCCCCATACAGGAGTAATTTAACTGTAAAATAGAGGTTTCAACCCTTATTTACCTTGGTGATATTATGTATATGTATGGTTTTGAATGTCTTGAATTATTTGAATGATGTGATGAGTTGGAACTTCTACTTTTGTGATATTGTGGGGCCGAAAAACTGTAGAAAGTGAATTCATTGTTTCTTTGACACTTGATTGAGTAGATTTTGAGCGGAAACGGGATTGATATGTGCCAGAAATTCAACCAAAGTAATCAAGGTTTAAAGCATTTTTGGATCCAAAAGTCTTTTTTTTGACTGGTCGTGTACAGAGCGTCGTACTCAGATCTCTCATAATTTTCGATAATTTATGAGTACTCTAGGGGTGCATTTGTGGAGGAGTTTGATCTTTTTACAACACTAAAGACCATCCGTTAAACCCAACCCAGATGTCATGAAATGTAGAATAGGGTGCGTACAATGACAAGTCATTCTTGATTTTTAAACGTCCGTAAAATGTTTTGAAATAGATCTGGGCACTCGTACATCATAAAGAGACCTCATTTGCTTCACAAAATAGCTGGGCAGGACCCAAAATGACACTGTGAAAAGTTGGTTGGATATTCAACCAGTCGGTTGAATTTTTCTTTCAGCCAGGGAATGGAATTCCATTCTCATATAGGTGGTTGAGTTGGCTGAGATCTCAACCAAGTGATTAAATTCCGAGTCACGTCGGTCGGGAATATTTTTCCTAAGAAATTTCATATTTTTGAAAAGTCAATTTCATTCATAGAAACATTTGGTATGTCACGAGGATCGTCCAAGGTTACGGGTGGCTCAATATATGTATATGATCCAGGCCGGGAACTTTGAGATCGTATACCAATAGTGAAAAGTAAAAAGCAATAAAGAATGTCAATAAGGAATGAAGAATTGATTAATACTTGCGAGGCTTGATTTGAAAATTCGCCGGGCATTTTTTTTCGAGTTTTTTTTAGTCTCAAACTCACGTTGGAAAATATTATTCTTCTGCTTTGGCTGAAATTTAGGGAATAGGTCGATAGAAAATTTGAGTGAGAAGAAATTAGGAGAAAATGTTTGTTCATACACTGACTACCGATCAAAAGTCTGAGGACACCTGGAAATCAAACGGATGATTTTTAGAGTTGGATATGTTAGAACCTATTGGTCGTAGAGAGCTCTGCGTGGTCGCATTTTGTAGCTCATATCAAGCACTTTCAGTTCTATTTCCTTTATTTCCCGTCCCGCGTATTATACCAGAGACACACGAGCCAGAAAAATTACTTTTTTCGCAATTTTTCAGGCAAGGTACGAACGCCTGCCAATTTTGGAGAGATTGTTGAATCGCTATAAAACTAACGATATCTTCAATCCCATGAAAAGATCTTCAAATCCCTTTTTTGAACGTCTGTCAAAGTGGTTCTGGTATTGAGATATGAAAGATAGTCTGCGGGCGTTTTTCTCTCAAAAAATTCCACGATAATCCAAAAATAATGAGAAACAACCCAGTTCATGGTCAGTAGCCTTCATTTTCGATGGCTATCCTGATGTTGAGTCGAACTCTTGCAGAAATGAGGATCAGATGCCCCAAAATGGGCTGTTTCTCATCATTTTTGGATTATCGTGTATTTTTTTGAGAGAAAAACACCCTCACTGAATCGGTTAGATCTCGAAACCAGAACCACTTTGAGAGACGTCAAAAAACGGATCTTGAAGTTCTTTCCATGGGCTTGAAGATGTCATTGGCCTCATAGCGATCCAACGATCTCTCCAAAATCGACAGGCGTTCGTACCTTGCCTGAAAAATTGCGAAAAAAGTAGTTTTTCTGACTCGTGCGTCTCTGGTATAATACGCGGGACGGGAAATACAGAAAACAGATTTCAAACAGATCGATATGAGCTACAAAATACGACCCAAGCAGAGATCTAGGACCAACAGGTTCTGAGATATCCAGCTCTGAAAATCATCAGTTTGATTTCCAGGTGTCCTCAGACTTTTGACCGTTAGTCTAAATTAGGGTATAATTTAGGGTATCAATTCTTCTGTTTTTACGGGGATTTGAAGAGTAAATCATTGGCTACTGCGAATTTTTATTTTCATGATATGTGAATTGCACATCCTTGGATCTGGATATAATTCATGTTGCCCTGACTTAATACTTAAAGTATAGGATTTTCAATGTCAAAAACGATGTTCGTGTAGCAAAGCAGGATACATCGCACAGGGCGCGGCAGGAGTTTTCCCCCATTTTTTCATATCAAAGATCGAAAATGCACAGTCGTATCGTGGAAAATCGTAAGTTGGGAAATAACGCACACCGTAATGTATATGAACCTGCATAAGTGGGTACCCGAGTTACTTCGACCCTCTATGTATCAAAAGAGCTGCGTCGTATTACTTAAGAAACGGCTTTTTCTGGGATCAAAAAGCGAAGCCCTCTACTAGATGGTCATTATCTATTAGGTTACACTTATATAACTTAGGAATCAACTTCGAAGTAATTTTAACGACAAATTACTTTTTTTACTTTCATTGACGACAAATTACTGAAAAAGTCCCGTTTACTCGATGTTTACGGTTCAGCTGGATTACAACTTCAATTTCAGAAACTTTTCGGGATGGGTGTGTTACGGTCCCTTCCCTCTGATTGCACACATAAGATTTCGTTTTAGAGTTAAAATCGAGAACGCTTACAGTTACATCTGATGGCGAGGCGTCTCTATTCTTCTTCTGAGATTCCCGAATGTAATTACCCTCTTGCCTGATGGCAAATATGAAGATCGAATTCCACTCGAAAGTGGTTACTTCTTGGAGTGCTTACGAATGTGAGGGATCAACTGACGTTTCGTAATGAAGCCTTTGCCGCATTCCGCGCATTGGTAAGGTGTTTCACCTGTATGTATCTTCATGTGACGAGCAAATGATGCAGGATTCGCCAGAATTTTTCCGCAGATTTTGCAAATTGTGCCTCTGTCCTCTGCACTCATGTGTTTCCTGTTGTGCGATTGCAAGCTCTCTCTCGAACGATAAGTCTTGTCACAAATTTTGCACGCAAACGGTTTTTCTCCTGTATGAACTCTCGAGTGGCACTCAAATGTGTACTTTTTAGTAAAGCGTTTTCCGCAAATGTCACAAGAATAAGGCTCTTTACCCTCGTGCGCCAACAAATGACATTTGAGGCTCTCTTTGCCGCGAAATTTTTTCCCGCAATATGCGCATATGAAGACCTTTCCTTTGTGCTTATTAGCTATATGCTCAGTCAATCGAATTCGACTTGAGTATTTTCTATCGCAGAGGTCACACGAATGAGGATTATCTTCTTGGTGTGAGATCATGTGAGCTTTCAATGAAGCTTTCGTAGCCAAACCTTTTTTGCACAGAGGAAGGTTTTTTCTTTCGTTTCTGAAATTTTTTGGTGTAATCTCATATGGAGTTTCAATCGTCCCTTTACAGCAAAGCTTTTTTTGCACACTTCGCAAAGGAAAGGTTTTTCACCCGTATGCGTTCTTGAATGTACTTTGAGCGTACATGCGTGTGAGAAACTTTTGTTGCATACATCACACGGGAAGGGTTTGACATTCCCATGCACAGTGTTTACGTGATTGACTAATACAGATCTGAGTAAAAAATTCTGTTTACAGATTTTGCAGGGAAAATTTTTTATGCCTTTGTGCTCTAAATTCATATGCGAGGTTAGATTCGATTTCATTCTGAAACCCCTCCCGCAAATATCGCATGAAAATGGTTTCTCACCAGTATGTATGCGCATGTGCTGTGTCCATTCAGGTTCCGATTGGAATCTTTTTCCACAAATTCCACAAGGCAACAGCCGTTGACGAGTATGCTTCATCAAATGATTCCTCAAATCATTTTTAAACGAGAAGTCTTTCTCGCAAATATCGCACTTGAATGGCTTGTAGCCTTCGTGCATCAATATGTGTAGACGCAAGTAATTCTTACTTTTCAGCACCTTGCCACATTTATCGCAAGTGAAACTCTGTCTGGCTAGTGTATGGGTCTTCTTATGCTGCTGGAATTCTATTCTATTTGTAAATATACTCCCACAAGTCTTGCACAAAAATTTTATCTCGCGGGGTAAATTATGTCGCATTATGTGCTTTTTCAAGGAATCTTTTCTGGCTATTGTTTTATCGCAAATGTTGCACTTGAACAGTTTTTCTCCTGTGTGGCTTCTCACATGTCGCACTAATAGATATTTATCAACAAATTTCCTCCCATAATGGTCACAACAGTAGGGTTCCTCACCCTTGTGCTCGAATATATGTAAATCACGAGATACTCTGCGAAGAAAATCTTTGCCACAGACGTCACACGAATGTACTTTTTTACAAGATTTTTTAGTGACGTGTACGTCCAGATCTGCCTGAGACAGGAATTCTTTATCGCACACATTGCATGATAAGGGATTTCTCATCGAATGCAGCTTCATGTGTTTCTTCAAATAATCTTTGTAGGCATAGTTCTTGCCACAAACTTGACATGCAAATAGTCGCTCACCCGTATGCGTCTCCATGTGCCTTTTCAGTTTGTAAGAGCTAATGAAGCCCTTGTCACATACTTTGCACGGGAAGGGTTTATTCATCTCGTGCATTGTCTTGCAATGCAATTCCAATTGATATTTGAAATTAAATCTCTTTCCACAAATCTCACACGCGGAATCTTCGATTTCTTTGTGTCGAATCATATGCCCTGCCAAGCCTTGTTTTACCTTGAACCTTTTCCCACAAATCTCGCATGAGAATTTTTTCACGTCGGTGTGTACACGTACATGTTGAGTCAACTTAGATTTCGTGTTGAATTTTTTACCACAATCATTGCAAGAGAAGAGATCCTGCCTGGTATGAAATCTCGAATGACGTTTATGGCTTATCTCATTAAAAAAAACTTTATCACACGCTTCGCAAGCATATTGCTTGCGATTGACTTCATGAACTTTCATGTGAGTAATTAAATTAAATTTTAGGCTGCAAACCTTACCACATGTATCACATTTGTAACAAAATTTTCTTGGATGACTTATGCCTCTATGTATTTTCAACTCTTTTTGATTCTCGAAGCCTTTACCACAAGTTCTGCAAGCTAATAAACCCTGATCTGTGTGACTACGCATATGAATGGACAAGAATATTTCACATCTGTAACTTTTTTTGCAAATGTCACATGAAAATGGTTTCTGACCGGTATGCAATCTTGCATGATCCATCAATTTTTCACGTGTGGTATAGTTTTTGCCACAATAGTTGCAAAGAAAAACCTTATTTTTTTCATGCATCGAAATGTGTTTCTCCAAAGAACTTTCCCATGTGAATTTTGCATTACAAAGTTTGCATGAGAAGACCTTACCTATGTGGCGACTTAGATGATCAGACAGCAACTGTTTTCTGATAAAACTTTCGTTGCAGATATCGCAATGGAAACGCTGGCGTACTATTGAATGCTTGGTTATGTGTACTGCTAACCGAGATCTGGTTGTGAAATTGACTCCACAAATGTCGCAGATGAAGCATGTCCCTGCCTTATGAGCTCTGATATGAGCCACCAAATGTTTCTTGTTCCTGTATTTTTCTCCACATGTTGAACACGAGTACAATTTCTTGGACATGTGAATCTTCATGTGCATACCATATCTCGGTCTTGTCTTCAAATCTTTTTTGTAGATGGAGCAATGGAATTGCTGGCGATCGTCCAGTTCCGATTGGTCTTCATTATCTGTTGGGATTATAAAATGAAAATAAATTTCAGTGGTCGTGGCTGCAAGAGGTCTCAGTAGAAATATAATGAATTGAATTCATGGAATTCAATTTCTAATCTAGAACTGAAGAGACTGTTAGGAAGCAAAAATGACCTGGATGAGAGCAAAATTGTTCGTTTTTTCTGTAAAGAACAGAACGGACGAGACATCTATGTACTTGGTTGGATCGCTGACTCTTAACTTCTTCTAGCGAGAACCTATGAGTCATCCTTTTTAATAGCGCCAACTTTTGGACCCAAGTTCAGGGATTTTTTGTAATAGACCGGGAGCTAGCTGACATTTTTTGGTAGTTATTCCTACCAGGACAGGCCATTAACTAATAAGTCATTGGTGGGGCGCAGAAGAAGACTACGCAGTGACAGACGGGTGAGCGGTTCCGTTTTTGTGCGATTAATAAACAAACATATCGGATAATTCGATATTTCAGAATCATTTTCTACAGAGTAATCCAACAATATTTCGTCGATTCAGTTGAAAAAAAGTCATCGCTGACTAGTTGGCATACTCATTTGACGATTCCTAGTGCCTGCCATACTCGATCGAAAATGTCAAAATTTTCAAATATTTAGAATCTTATTCTACAGTATGGCACTTTGATATTCGGATAGATTATCGACTTTTTTTCAACTGAATCGACGAAATATTGTTGGATTACTCTGTAGAAAATGATTCTGAAATATCGAATTATCCGCCATGTTTGTTTATTAATCGCACAAAAACGGATCGGCTCACCCGTCTGTCACTGCGTAGTCGTCTTCTGCGCCCCACCAATAACTTATTAGTTAATGGCCTGTCCTGGTAGGAATAACTACCAAAAAATGTCAGCTAGCTCCCGGTCTATAACTCTAGGTACACGTTATATATGACAGAGAATGCATGGTTTTCAGGCCTCAAAAGCGATACGTGTGGGTTTGGTGACCTATTTTCGTTTTCAAAGTTTGCAAGTAAATATCGATTATTTCATCTTTCGATTGATTTTTCTCGCTACGGCGGGGGGGGGGGTGTTACCCATAGTCGATTGGTTTCGGCAAGAGAAACAGAATAGTACATGTATTGGTTCCAACGGACCAAAATTTGTTGAAGAGAATATTGGATTGAATAGGAAATTGAGTAAAACGTTCGCTATGACAAAAACAGCATTTTCTCTTAGGAGAAAACAGAAGGGCCTAAATCGGGCTTTTAGGGGCCCCAGGACCCATAGGGGGAGGGGAGCTTGAGGAAAGATACAAAATTAGTAACAAGGGCACCACCAGATATTTGCGCACGCGAGTCACCGCAAGGAGTGTGCAAACGCCTCACTTACGCACAGTTTCATCGTTCAAAGTGCGAATAACTTAAGCGCAGGCACTACCAACCTTTAATATGGGCACTTTGTAATTCGCACTTTTATCCGATTCTCTTGCGATTTGGGCGAAACGACGAGAAGACGAACTCGAGTTAAATGATAACAACACTCGTGTTCTCGTCGTGTCACCCAAATCGCAAGAGAATCGGACAAAAGTGCGAATAAATTTCAACGTGCACGGTGAGGTCACCTGTCTCCGTTTTGGCGATGGAATTTTGAAATTGTCGTTTTGTCTTTCATATACGTCGATCCCCGATCGCCTCAATTTCTACAGATGATTGATGATGAATGAATTCTCTAATGATAGACAGTGAATGAAATGACAGGTATGTTAATCAAATATTATTTTTACCTTACCCTCCTACTTAGAGACGAATCCGGATGCAACTGATGCACCCGGAGGCGACTCACGCGCGTGCAGAGACTTATCTCGAAGTAAGGGATCATTGGTGTTTACAATGAAATCAAAAATGATGAATGAGACGAATGAATGAATGAATGAATGAATGATGTGTGGGATGAATGATAATGAATAAAATGACAGGAATGTTGATGGGATATGAATTTTCTCTCGCCCTCCTACTTCAAGACGAATCCAAACGCAACTGATGCAACTGGAGGCGACTTACGTGCGTTCAGGAAGACATTTCAAAGTATGCGATCATTTTATCCTTTATGATGGAGTGAATGGTGATGAATGAGATGAATGAATGAATGAAAGCTGCTGTGTGGGATGGCGCGAATTACATCCGGGCATTTGAATCTCAAAAACGCGACTTAGAGTGGAGCAAATACTAATAATATTAGATCTGTCATATTCCCAGACGAATGAGAAGTATACGAACAAATACGAATATTTCCATGTCGGTATTCCCAGCGTTGCATGATCACGGTCTGATCGCGTACGCGAATACTCGATACTTGGTTAGCGTATGCGAACATCAATACTTTGGTTACCATACGCGATTCCAGCTGACCGAGTTCGATACGCGAATTCGCGTACGCAAATATTCAAGATCTGGTTCTCGTACGCGAACATCCATACTTTAGTTGCCATACGCAAATCCAAAAGGACGAGTTCGATACGCGAATTCGCGTACGCGAATATTCAAGATCTGGTTAGCGTTCGCGAATATTCAAAATCTGGTTAGCGTACGCGAATATTCAAGATCTGGTTAGCGTACGCGAACATCCATACTTTGGTTGCCATTCGCGATTCCAGAAGAACGAGTTCGATACGCGAATTCGCGTACGCGAAACTTTAGACTTGGTTAGCGTACGCGAACATCCATACTTTGGTTACCATACGCGATTCGAGTTCGATACGCGAATTCGCGTACGAGAATATTCAAGATCTAATTCTCGTACGCGATACGCGAGTCTCGGTAGTTTCTTCAGGTAGTTCCGTTCCGGTGTTCTGATTCGCGTACGCGAATAATGGCCCTCTCGATACGCGAACAAAAACGCTTTCGGCCCTAGTTCTCTAGGGAAATTCGCGTACGCGAATCCATAGTTCGCGTACGATAATTGGCTCCGCGTAGCCAGACCGAAATTTAAAAGCGGTCGCAATTTCCAAATAAATGTCTAGAAAGCTTATCCATAGCCGTCAACACTCCAATGTCTTTTTTTATCGTTTATTGATTCATTACCAGTGACAATGGAGCTATTAGACCACAAAACGTCGGGTAGTTAGCTTTTCTGAAGCATTTATATTAATGAACAGTTTTCAACCAAGAAATGAATTATCAAGACAAAACTAGTCTGATACCCATTCTTCAAAGGGTTCCCACAGAAATGAGTGAATTACAGGAGTGAATGTATTTCCGGAAACCTCGTAACAAGTTGCACATGGGATTTTTTTCTATTATTTTCAAGCTCAAGTAATGTCTAGCCAATGTTGACTCACCTGAATCATGCGTCTTACGTGCAGAAGTTGACGAAGGCTTTGCTTCATTTGTTGTCGATAACTCATTTTTGTTGTTTTTGGGCGTAATTGGATTCAACTTCGTGTTAACTTTCACTCCGTCACATCGAACCAACACGTTCTTCAGGACTTTTTGTCGGGCATCTGAATATTTAAAATTGTTCGAATTATTTCAACTTTGATCAGATATTTGCGGTTATTGCGAAAATAATCCATTGGTACAATATATTGATAGCATAGTTACGTGCTCATTGAAAAATACCTCGAAAAATACCGAAAGCGTGAGTTGGGATTCTTCGTGAATTTATTCAATTACGAATCAACTCCATACTTCAGAATAAATGAGTTTTTGATATTTATATCAGATCTTCTACCATCGTTAGACTTTGGGGGCTCAAAGTGTTTGATCGGAATATGTAAAACTTGCATTCCTCTCAAAAAACAAAGGGAATGAATTCCAAATAATCTTTGGCTAATATTTTTAGTCCGCAGTAATGAGTAAAGATGGACAATAACTTACCAACATGTGAAAATGTCATTGCTTGTTTTTTTTCAAGATAAAATGACTCCGTAAGATCAGGTGGTGGTTTAGAATTTTGATTTTCAACATCTAGTTTTTGCGTTCCTCGACATCCCACTAAAAACTCCGTGATTGACCTACACTTGAAGCCCAATTCTTTTCGTCTCAATCGCCTCATAACGAGATTTAATTTTCTTACGCCGAGGCTGGAATCCGTTTAGTTTTGGGAGGCCTAAAACAAACAATACCATTTTGAATGAGTAGAAAATATAGGAAGAATATCAAACATAAAGCCGCTTTTTCCAAGACGAGACAGCTTGTGAATTGAAAGACACCGGAATACGAGTTACGGAATGGAAACTCATTCATAAGATTCACAATAGCAGACTATATCAATTTCTGAAGATTTTGGCAAGAAATTATTCTTGAGATGCAGATTTTGTCCTGATTCTACTCACTTCAAATTGGACGGGAAGCTTTGCAAAATTTGCAAAACCGAACGCCCCATTGAACCACCTCACTCGCCAACCCTCTCTCTTCATTTTCGTTTCCCAAAGTTCTCCCAAAGTTGCGGGCAAGTTTGGAGAAATTGTCCGCAAGTTTGTACGCCACACTCGATCGTGAAGGCCAAGTTTGGTTTTTCATCTCTCAAAGTTTCCCCAAACTTGTGAGAAACTTTCAGGAAGTTATCCGTATGTTTGTACGCCAAACTTGATTGTTATGACCAAGTTTGGGGTTGTCTCATTTTTTAAGTTTGGGCCAATGTTTGGGAGGGGAATACATTTCCCAAACAAGAGCCAAACAAAATTATTTTCACTAATATATCTCACTACAATACTTATCGAGATGACCATAAATGGGCAAGTTGGGTGAACGTCCATGATTACCCTCATAGTTTATGAATACTTTTTGGATTTCATGCTCAAAATTGCTCAAGATCCGAGTTCTGTAATATCTAAAAACGCATTGCAAAGGTTTTGGAACGATAAATCAAAAGGGCTCAGGTACGTTGAAGTTAGCCGATCAAAAAATGTTGTCACTGGTTTCACTGAACGATATTTCTTCGGTGATTCTGCAGCACTAAGAACGCAAGACTCACTCTTATCGGTCTGGTCAACGCAGAAATCATTTGGGGATAGTCCAAGAATGACTCATCTCTCATATTCTAATACCGTAAACCGCGGTGGATGTGGGCCATTTCTGACCTTCCACTGTGATTTTCTTGGTCTTACTCATACCAAAACATAATGTATGGGTTGTAAACATTTGAGTCTTGAGCTCAGCTATAAGATCCCGTTGTCAGATTTTGATTTTGACCCCACGGTTTTTCAAAAACTGCAAAAAACAGGGTGGACACATTCACCCCGTCGACAGGGGTAAATGTGTCCACCTAATATGCTTCCCTTGCGTCTGAAGCACACAGCTCGTGAATTCAAGATTTTGAATGCATATCAAGATACGTTATCCTACGTATTTTGACCCGCTGAACATGATCCTCGTGGTTTTAGAACGATACAATGCAACCTTGTGGTCATATGAACTAATTAGTCCACCTGTTATTTAGAAAAAAATCGAAATTTGCAATAAATCTTCAAAAAATCACAATACGAGCTAGAATAGATCAATTTGAACGTTCAAGGTTGCATTTTCTTCGTTCTATCACATACTTTTCAGAAAAAAATTGTTCGTTAGCCGTTGAGGCACTGGATTGATGTCAGAACTGTTTCTTCATAAAAACCTGTTTTTGCAATAATACTCGCTGTGTTGAGATCACGAGACAAGAAATTTTCCGTTGCGCGGGGTACCTCACCATAGTTTCCCAACGCAAAATCATCGTCTGAACACGATCACGTGGTTTATTTCGAGGTAACGCGTCAAAATCCTCTGCTAGCCACAAAAAAACCTGTTTCTTGGGGACATTAATTTTCAGACTTCATTGAATAGCAAAAAAACTACTTTAGAGTCCATTTCCATGGGTCAAAGTGATTCATTTGGAAAGTAGAGATTTCAAGCTTTAAAATGATCCCGGGCAGGTTTCTGTAGGTGTTATATAGAAGCAAATATATGATGCTGACAATCTTTTTGGGGTAAGCGGACACATTCACCCCGGTTTACGGTACAGTAGAATCCGGTTATAACCAACTCCAAGGGACCGCCGAAAAATGTACGGTATATCCGAAGTTCCTTATATCCGGAGTTGGCACAAGGTGGTGATGACTTCTGAAATGGGAAAGATCAGTCCTGCTGATCTTTCTCATGTGTCTCAATACCTTCGGACATGAAGAAAATGATGTGTGCACAAGAACCAATCCATTCAAACTTCAATGAGTCAGCCTTGAGTTCTACATTTGGGATACATGTGAAAAAAGTCATCTGACTCATTAGAGATAAAAAACCACAAATTAAAGTTTAAATTTGCTTCCTACTCTCGAAGCTATGGTTCTCTATCATATCCTCCAGCTTCAAATAGCGATAAGAAAAGAAGGACAGTATCGTGACTGATTTTTAATCAGCTGTTCCAACCATTACCACACCCAAACGAGTAAATACCGAGGTCACTTACAAATTTCTCTTCTTGCACCCTCGATATTGGACCTTCCATTGGCCTATTCTGAGCTCTCTGCAATGCAAACCATTAGATTTGCTAAACGCTTTGATCCTAAAAATCCAAAAGTTGAGAATTGAGCATATGCTGACTTCTTTCATTCGTTTTGGCATATAGAATGATAATTTGTCATGATAAAAATGGAAAAGTATAGTCTCATTTTTCGACTGTGTTAACCCTATTTTGATTATTCCAGAAAACGGCGTTTGAGTGCGTGGAACTGACATACATGGAACTGACATTTCGCCTGAGAGATCGCTTGCGAAAATAACGACGTTGACGTAAAAACTTCTTCGCACAGATTTCGTCTATTGACATCATACACTAATGAATAAAACTGTTTCCGCCGAGATAAATAGATTTTTCGCGTATTAACATAGTGCCCACGGAACTCACGAAGTTAATTACATGGCTAGTTTTCGGCTACAAATGTGTACATGCGGCACTTAAAATTTTGATTCTGGATCTATTTGCTCGCGCTGTCATTTGATTATTTGACATATTTCCTTGAAATTCTGCCCTGGACAAAGTGACCTAGAGTGAAATTAGGATACGCTGAGCAGCATTTTGAAAAGATGTCTTATTTTTAGTGAAAATCCCTTTACAAAAAAAGAGATGCATGGCACGGGGTATTCCCAGCACTGTGGTCATGAAACCTACGTAAAATAGTAGGTTCAATATTGTATTTCGAGAGAACAATTTGGGCGAACCCACTATATTGATCACCGTGACACTAGCACTAAGAGTATGCGTGGAACTCCAATCATAACAGTGCATGGACTTGACATTATGAACCTTAATTTTTAATAACAAAAAAGGTGACTCAACGGATCGACCTGAAACTTTGGTATCAAGTGTATTTCAATAGAATACGTGTGGAAAATTCTTAACCTTCAGAGGACGAGGATTTTTTCCTATAAAATGACCAAAAATTTTCATGGAAATTTTCTCGTGAAATGTCTGTATGATGAATTCTATCCATCCGAAGTCCGTCCTGCGAGGGCAGAGAGCATTATGATTTTTTTTCCTTTTTTAGCCTCCAAGTCCGTATTTCGATGTTTTTCGATGCTCTAAATACGAGAAAAATAGTAAAAAAAATTTTTGAGTTGTCCTTGACCGTCAAAATTGCAATTTTCAAGGTCAAAATGATCATTTTACGCTTTCCAGCCTTATGTCATGTTAGGTCAGTGGAAGCCTTATGTGATGAGATGGAGTCTAATTGACTCCATATTTGGACTCAGAGACCCCAAAAACCCCTGGAGAGCGCTATTACTATGCTCCCTGAAGCACTTGAGTAGTTGGGCCACTATAGTGGCCATCCCCGTCATCTAAAGGTTAATGGAGTGGTTTGGAGCTTGTTCGTTGGCTTGCAAGGTCATAATCCGTTCCGTGTAAGTTTTCGCGATAATGCAAATATAGCGAATATCAAAAAAGTTCCGGGGCAAAGTTAGAGTGTGCCCATTCCTGAAATCCTAAGATTAACCTATGCATGGGGACAAGACGAATATTCCTGTCCATATTTAATTGTTCAATTCTTTGTCGATCGAAAATTCAAAGTCCCTGCATCGTGGCAAATTCATACTGAATGTATTAATACTCACTGTACACTCGATATCTGGTCACGAGTACCCAATTGCATCCATTACCTCGCTCAAGCAGGGAAAGCATTCGGTCTCGACAAAAAAACACTCAAGATTGTTACTCAATCCCACGTGGTCTTCGATGCGTGCGTCCATCTCACGATTCATCTCATCTCATACTATTCGGCGAGGCGTCCGATACGAACAGCTATTCCAATAGTTCCGGTAATCGTCTATAGCCTCCACCATCGTCCCAGTCTACTGAATAAATTGAATATCACAGATCTAAAATGTACGCGAAGCTCCACGAAATGACCAGTCCACAAAAAAGCGGGTTCGTGCTACCTCCTCCTCCTCCTCCTCCTCCTCTTCCTCGCTCCTTCTACTATAACTACGTACTTCTCCAATCTTTCTCTCCTTCTAATAGTCGGGAACAAGCCGCCGAAAGTCTTGTAGGGAAGCCGCCGAAAGTCTCCGGCAGCCGAGCATGGGTAGCATTTTGGATGTGACCGGGCAAAAGTTGTGTATTCCCATGTATTTTGACCCACTGAATCCGATTTTCGATGGCGGAAACGTCCAAGAATTGTGATTAACAAACTATTGTTAACAATCGTTGAATGCATTTTTTCGCTCCGAAACAATTTTTTCTATACTGTTTGGTACATTTCACACAGAAAGGATCTCAACAAAATTTTCTTGAAAATGCACTGTTTTCCCGTGAAAAATTCGCAAAGTTTCAAAAAACACGATTTTTACAATTCTGCAACAATTGTTTCTCGGCCGTGAAGAGGAATTTTTTGATCCATTATGGCCCAAATCACTCTTTGAAGCCACTTCTATTGATGGAAACCCCAGAAAAGTCAGTAGTATGCTACCACCATGAGTGTGAAAACGGCGTGAGCGACCTCCTATTTTTGATGCATTCACTCGCTATAGATATATTTACCCACGCCTGAATTCGCGACTTGATCCCCTTTCATGCACTGCGTGCGCTAGCACCGAACGCAGACAAACAATGTCTCGTATCTTGACGTACGTAACGATGGAAAGTTCTCGGAAAACTTTCGAAAAATTCAAAGTAAAAAATTGTGTAAACTTTGCAGGAAGTAAATCAATAGGTTTTTGACCCCTCTTTCGAATGCCGTAAGTTCAATTGCGATTGGTGAGGGTAGTCAAAAGCTATATGCAAATTGCTGGGGCAATGTTTCAAATCTTGGATTTATTGCAAAACCACTTATATAGACCTGGGTGATGCAAAGAAATTTTTTCGGCCCTATAGTGAACCATCTTTTTTCAACACTATGAAACGGGAAAAAATGGTCGGAGAAAACCTCGCTGAATTGACGTGGAATTACTCTTGCATGATGCAACACTGTATATGGCTATTATTATGGATACAGTATAAGTATGCCTGATATTCGCTCACTACTTTTGTTTTGCTCATAATTTTGGCTCATTTCAATATTTTTCAACGTATCTCAGCTCATTTCAAAGCTTATTTTCATGACCTTTAGAATGAGCTTAAATACGTTTGATTCCAAGAATTTGGGACCAAGCTATCTCGATTTCTGCAAAAGAATTTTTCCCCTCGCGAACAAAAGAGTGTGCGCCCGAATTGCCCCTAGTGAAAAAGGCCGATTCTGTAAGGTTATACGGGTGTTTCGTAAAATCAGGATATTTTGCCTCCCGGATCTCCAAATAAGACATACTTTAGCTCATTTTGCCCCTTTTTCACCCTCTTTCGAATTTCTAGGGTTAAGATGATGGATTTTGATCGAGTGCCAAACAATTTCGAAAAAAGACTACGAGAGAAAATCAGGCACATTGCACTTTTTTTAGTAATAAGTATTGGCCATGAATCGAATTTTACAATTCTGCGAAGAGCATATCGAAGTTGGGACAAAGATGAAGAAAATGAACCAATGTACGTCGAAATTAAACCCATGAAATTTATTTGACGTAGCTTTTAGTGACTAATAAATAAAAGCGAATAAAAAGAAGTCAAAAGCACCATGTTTTAACGTAACAAAGGACATGCGCGGCAAGGTCCGTGGCTGCGTACGTTCGAGAACTTGAGTGGGGTCAAGTTAGGGTATGGGACAAATTAAGCCTAGTTACCCTTACAATTTGTATTGAAGAAACGTCTAAAAATACTCAACAAGCGCATAAAAAACGAGGTGAAATAAACATTTGGTCAGTACATAAAGTGTTTCAGTTGTGACGACATAGGTGATTGCTCTCATTAAGCAATCACCCTGTCGTCGGTTCTGCAAAACCGATCGCCGATGCACACCTGAAGGAATGCATCGCGCGATCACGTTTTGCCGAACTTTGCACTTTGTGCCTGTACACGACGCGCATCGAGCCGAGGATATATAATCCTCGACTCGCGCGCGCCGCGTCAGACCGCTCATCCATTCTTTACATCACTTACACAGCATATCTGTAATTCACCTCATTTTAATATATATATCTATATATATATATATATATATATCTGAGTCTTTCTTAGTCGCCGACACCCCACGTAACAGTGGTGCTAGGTGTGTACGACTTAGAAACAATTTTTTTCTCGCGAAAACATCCGTGAGTAGACTCGGGCGAGTGAATTATACGATACAAGAGCTGCAATTCAACATCGCTACGGACGTCGTGGGATACAAGTAAAGAGTGGACCAACCAGCCACCTATCAACATCAGGTGAAGACTAGCAGCCGCACAACATCCAGGCAGCGCATCCCACCCGCCAACATCAGGGCGACGCACCGTAGCATCCAACGAGTATCTACGCAGAACGAAAATCCCAGGAGGGAATGTACGCAGTGATCATCGCTATCACCATCGCCCTCCGAGCTGCGTCGCAGTAAGTCTAATCTAATAGGTCTCACTATCGAATTTCTCTCTTCCAAGTCCCCAAGTCTCTTGAAAAATGTTTGGAAAAGTAAAAGCATTCGTTAAAGCAAAATCTGCAACGGACTTACGCAGAAGAAATAGTAGAGATTCAACGAGAGACGTGAGGACGGAAGAGAACCCCGAAGACTTATTGCCTGTGAACAATGAACTGAGTGACATAGAGTCCGAAAACCTTCGAACAGAATTTGACGATACAGAAATACAAGAATTAATATCACACGAACAAACACACGACACTAACACACCCAGGGAAGAACAAGCACGTCCGCGGTCAAATCAGTCGGGACACAGTTTTAGTGAGGCGTTGAAAGCAGTGCTCCAATACGTTCGAGATACCAATGAAAATTTCCAGTCCCAGATAGATGGAATGTTCCAAATGCTCCAAGACGGTAGCAGAACAAATAGCCCCATACCGCCACGGAACATTATCCCGGAACGCGAGCAGACCTCATTAAGACACACACAAAATCGAACGGAATCGTGTAGACCGAGCAACGGAAATAATGCGCGGAATAATACACCCGATTTATCACAATACAGACCGGGACACATACCATCACACTATCCAACAGATTTGGGCTACAATCAAAATCAAAATGATACTTCATTTAATAGCAACCGAAAGCCAATTTTTCACTCATCCCCAATGAGACCACAAAACACAAGCGACCGAGACCAGCACTACGATCAGATGAACACGCGGAACATAAACCACTCACACCAGAGACAATACAGACACACAGACCCACCGGATACGACTTGGGTCGCACACCAACCGATAGTAAATTCAGAATATAGACGACTGACGAAAGATGAAAAGAAAGACTTGATTAGAATACCGGAATTCGATGGATCACCGTTAACGTTAACAAGTTATATGAGTAGAGTCAGACGGTTGGTACCAAAAAACCTGTGTGAGGATGACCAAAGATATATACTAGACCGAATTCAAGACAGACTGAAAGGAAACGCCAGGACGGACTTTTACAATAAATTTGAGGATTTTAGATCAGTGGAAGAATATTTGAACGCAATTTTTGAAAGGTATAGGGTCGTAGAATCTCCAGACAATATTATTTTCGAAATAAGAACCTTGAGCGTGAAAACCAACGAAGAGCCGGAAGATTTGCAAAGAAGAATACAAACGTTAGCCGATCGATATGAAATTATGATGAAACTCGCGTTAGACGATGATGAGAGCGTAAGAGAGGTTAGAAGGAAAGACGTGGAAAAAGCGGCTAAGGACAGATTTTTGTATCTACTGGACGATAGAATCAGAACGGAAGTAATGATACAGAAACCGAGAACATTGAGAGAAGCCGGAATATACGCGATTGAAGCGAGGAATAAATATAAACAAAACGAAATGTACGCGAGAACGTCAAATCAAGCAAGCATACTTAGGACGGAAACAGAACCACAGACAGAAACACACACGAATCAACGAACGAATACACAGACACATACACACACAAATGCACAGAGAAATCCACGACACAACAGTCATAATTATGATCGAAGGTTCAATCAGAATCGACAGAACGCGAACAGATTACTATGTCGAGTGTGCAATGAAAGTGGTCATTTTGCGAGATATTGCCCAAAGAGGGTAGAGTGTGCATACTGCAAGAAGGGATTTCACCCAGTATGGCTATGCTCACTTTTGATGGAGGATTTTGCTACAGAGAAAATATCACGCGAAGAGTTCTTAAAGTTCAGAGGCAATAGGGCGAAGGGAGGAAATGAGAGATCGGATAGCAGCGACAGCAGAAATACCGGAGCGAGAGGTGATAGGTCGAAAAATTCCCAAGATGCGGGGCAACCGCAGGGAAACCAGGGTCAAAATGAACAGGGTCGTTTAAACCAATAGACTGCTCGCCGGCAACCTCAGGCGACGAGCAGCTCAAAGAAATCGAGAGTAGAAAGAAAAATGAGAAGAGAATCGTTTCAATAAGGTGTTTGAAAACGGGAAGATGCCCACCAGTAGTAACAATTTTTAGCGATGAAATAAAGTGTACACGCGCAAGATTTTATGTGGATTCAGGAGCCGATATATGTATAATCAAAGAGAGCAAAGTTCACCCTCGAATTCAAATAGACAGAGAAGAAACGGTTTCAATTACGGGCGTGACAAATGGAAAAGTCGAGTCTTTGGGGAAAATAATGATGAAGATAAATGGTTGGGACGCAGAGGTCCATATAGTGCCGAATGAATTTCCTGTAAAAACTGATGGCCTTATAGGTTGGGACTTTCTTACGAAGCACGGAGCAATAGTAGACGCGAGAGAAAAATGTCTACGAATAAATAAATATGAAATTCCCTTTGATTCTGAAGAAAAAATCCATTTGCCAGCAGGAACCACGAGTATTATTCGAGTAAAAGTGAACAATAGTGAGAAGGTCGGATGGGTGCCATTGAAAAAATTAGCACCAGGAGTTCTTTTTGGAAATTTTGTAGCAGAAAATCACGATGGTTATACATATGCGGAAATTTTGAATTTAAGTAGCAATGCAATAGAAATTCCAGAGCCGTGTGTTGAAATACTACCTTGTGAAACGATTCTCCCTCATGAAAAATTAGCTGGTGAGGTCAGCAAGGAGCGAGAAAAGAACTGCGTAGTCCGCAAAATGGAAATGCGCAGGAAACTAAATGCTGAGTCGGAGCAGCAACCGAAAATTGTGCATACGCGGCAGGAAACCGAAGAACGCGTTGAGAAATTGATGAAACTTGTAGACGTCGAAGGTTGCACAGATGAGGAAATCGCGCACGTACGACGTTTGCTGAGTATCAACCCCTGGAGATTTGCTCTGGATGGAGAACCTTTAACGACAACTAATATTCTCAAACACAAAATCAAATTAAAAACAGACAAGCCTATCAAATGCAAGAGATACCGGGTACCGCCTAAATTACAGAAGATCATGCAGGAAGAGATAGATAAATTACTAGATTTAGGCATAATAGAGCACTCCAGGACTCCATACTCGGCAAACTGTTGGGTTGTGCCTAAACCTCCCGACAAGAACGGCAACAAACGGTGGCGATTCGTGACAGACTTTCGAAAATTGAATGAACAGACAGTAGGGACTTCACAACCTATCCCGTCGACGCCGGACATCCTAGAAAAACTCGCGAGCGCGAAATACATCACGGTATGCGATTTGAAATCGGGATTTTTCCAAGTAGCCATGGATGAGGAAAGCGCTGATTATACAGGGTTCGCTGGGCCTACCGGAAACTACCGTTACCTAAAAATGGGGATGGGTCTCGCCGGAAGTCCAGATACCTTCATGGAAATGATGTACCGGGCGTTCGCCGGATTAACGCCGGATCAGGTCCTTATTTACTTAGACGATATGATGATTTTTGCGAATTCACTCGAAGAACATGAAAGTAAATTCCGGAGATTCATAGAGAGGATCGAAGAGGCAAATTTATTAATTGAACCGAAGAAATGTCAATTTTTGAAAAGAGAGGCGCGAGTACTCGGACATATAGTGGGCGGCGGAAGCCTAAAACCGAATCCGGATAAGATAGAAGCATGCCGGAAATACCCAGTACCAACTACAGTGCGGAAAGTCAAAGAATTCCTAGGATTCGTAGGATACTACCGCCGGTTCATTCATAAATTCGCGGAAATGGCTCACCCACTCACGCAACTCACGCGAAACGGTACCGAATGGAGATGGGGTCCGGAACAACAGACGGCATTCGAGAAACTCCGAGATGCATTGTGTAGCGAGCCAATCTTAGCAGCACCTGACGAATCTAAGCCGTATTGGGTACACAGTGACGCATCGGACCATTCGGTGGGGGCAATTTTGGCCCAAGGTGAACCTGGGAAGGATAGGCCCATTTGCTACACTTCAAAGCCAATGAAGGGCGCGCAACTAAGGTACAGCACGTATGATAAAGAAATGCTCGCGATTTGCCATGCGATTGACAAGTTTCGACCGTACTTATGGGGAAAACGCTTCACAGTTGTAACAGACCACGAAAACCTTCGTTTTTTCCACACGGCAAAAAGGGATGACTCACGGTTCAACAGGCTTAAGGCAGCCCTACAAGGGTACGACTTCCGGATCATATTTCGCAGAGGGAAGGACAACGTAGCAGACGCGCTTTCACGCAACCCGATACTACGCGAAGGCGAGGTAGATTTATCACAGAAATCGCGCGACGAATTGTACCAAATCGCGGACCAACAAGAGAAAGAGGACCCAAGCTGTAGAGAAGACAACCCACCAGGCCGTATCTTTATGCTGCAATCGCTATTTGAAGAAGACGAAGTCGACGCGTCGGATTCAGACCAGCCGAGCGGATATGAAGAGAGCGAGAGTGAGGACGTCGGATCGGATGATGAATTGTTTAGGGTATTTCCGATGCGAGCAGTTCGGAAAGAACGAATCGATGGGAAAAGGAAATCGAAGGTAACGCGATCTAGTTCGGAAGAATCAGAAGGTCAACAAACAAGAAAGAAAAACTGCGCCGAGAGTTCAGAGGGCTCAGACGATGAGTGGACCGAGAGCAGGAAAGGACGTGTAAAAGTCAAACGATCGCGAAGAATAAGAGGTAAGGGACCGCAGCGCAGACACAGTGACCCGGAAATCGAAACATCAGAAATTCTGAGTCAAGCAAAATTCAAAGATAAACTCGCGTACATGACGAAAGAAACTAATTGGCAAAAGAATATAGTTAGTTCCAGCACTCCAGAGAAAAATAAGCCATGCCGCATGCAAGCAGAAAAATTTCCGCTGCGTCAGCACACGCTCAATCCGGTGCAGCAGTCGTTCCAACCACCGACTCCAGGCGGCTCAAATGACGCATCTCTGGGGAACGAGACACCGTCTGATCATCAAGAGCATCTGGCAGCAGCAACGGAGCAGAGGGATGAAGCAGCACGAGCAACTTCACCAGCTTTACAAATTGCACCTGTGGATAAGTCGTTTACAATTACTAATAAATCACAAAATTCATCTTCAAGAGTAAACATTGACATAAATTCAATCATGGATCAAACTGATTTCGGTAGAATGAGTCACGAGAGAGAAGAAGTACCGAATCAGCCCGATATCAGGGAAATGTCCGGAAAAGTTCGAATCCCAGGTATATTTCAAAATGACAAGAATTTATATTGGAGGCAAACGACGCGCGACGGGAAAGACACGACGCTACTAGACATTCACGACGCGAGTACAGAGTCATCCGATGAATCCGTTTCGAATAACATACTGAACGATCGGGTAGGTAGTCAGGAATACCTGTACGACGAGTCACCATCAGGGCAAACAAACCCTGTCGAAATTCAACCGACTCCCGAAACCGAACCCGAATTGGCGAACAGAACAGATCCGCGAACAACAACACAAAACGAACATAGTTACGCGAGAGAAACGGATGAGCAAATGGAAATTGAGCAAATCAACGATTTTCCGATGAATTACACGATACAATCGGGATGCGCGGAACCCGACGCCGTACTAGACCACTTCACGGGTATCCCCAACCTTCCGCAGGGAAACTGTCTGTTTTGGACGTTTATTCACCTGGAAAACTTAGACACCACGGCCCTAGTTCTCAGAGATATCCTAAGAGAGTCGGATATGATAGAATTTTGCGCGGTGCCGGAGGACGCGAAAAGAATCTTAGAGTCTCGGAATGAATACGGCGAGGATAATTGTATCCGGGTCTTTGCCGAACATTATAATGTAAAAGTATGCGTACACAACTTTAAAGCCGATGGTAGAGTAGAGTTTTATCACTTCAGAGGAAACGAACCCGGGAGATTTATACATCTACACTTAGACGAAGCTAAACGACATTATACACCACTCGTCCAACGCAGAAGCAACGGGAACGCGTTGGAAAACTCGGAAAATCCTAATTTAGACAATTTTGAACCGGAAGATACGGACGCGCACCAGAGCGAGAGAAGTCTTGATTCCCCGAACACGAGTGCATCAGCGCTGAGTAGACTGAACACAGACGTAAATAGGTCAGCGGGCCTAGCTGAGTCATCAGAAGACGATGAGCACGATCCACAGGTAAGGCCTCGCGCTCACACTCACGAGCTGGAAGAGTGCTTGGTCAGCAACGCACGGCCACCGCGAGAAAAGCCACCATGGGCCACAGCGGAAGGGGAGGAGCCCGCGCCGTTCGTACGAATAGAAAAGGTACGGTACCATCCGTTCAAGTACAGAGAGAACATCTTGTATATTACAAGTTTAGAGCCAGTCCTGGAAACAGAGGTAATTCAATCGTTAGTCGAGAGAAAATTTATCGATCCAAGCAAGTTCACGGAAATAATTTCAATTGGCCACATCACATCATCAAAACGTAAAGACGAACACATTCTCGGCCTATGCATGAGAGACCACGCGGATGGGGATATCAGGAAAACCGATATGGAAAAGGCTGTAAAAGAATTACGGATATTTGTGTCGGAACACCGGATAAGATCATTGGGAATAATAAGGGATCTCATGATAATGTCGAGTCGCGAATGGGAGAAATTTATTGGAGTTTTTGAAAATTGCTTTGCGGGTTTTCCCATTACAGTAGTACTGTTTCAAGACAATATCTCTGTTCCACCGGTGGAAGACAGATTCAGACTGATAAGGGAATACCACACGTCAGCACTAGGCGCGCACAACGGCATCAATAAAACTTGCAAGAAAATTCAGAGTCAATATTACTGGCAACACATGAGAACCGAAATTCATAAATAGGATGATATTTGGTCACTCATATTTATATGTTGTTGTGGAGAATTGTTTTTCGATCGATTTCTATGAGTCAATTATTCTGATTAGAATCTGTGGCACAACGTTTCGGTGGTTTTTTCCACCCTTATCAAGTGCCTAAAAATTTATTGTCCTAAATTTTTTACATGTCTTATGTTACATTTTTTTCGTCAAATCATCATCATAACATACCTATGTGTGTATATATGTATGTAAATTCATCACAGTTGCGATTCGTCAGTCTCCAATCTCTTCATTTTTGTAAATTTGAACATTGAGGTGTAAAACTGTAATTATGATTATAAATAGTGTTACTGTGCATCTATTCTATTGAAGGTTATGTTTCACTTTTCATTCATCTGTTACCTTTCATTCTCACTTTTGTTCTTATCGTATAGAGTAATATCACAGATATATCTTGTAAGTTTGTTGTTAAAGGGTACATTCTTGAACTTCCATATCAAACTTTTTTCTTATCTCATTTTCGGACAATAGTATTTACTTAGCTGATGTTTTTGCCAGTAAATGCTATGTTCATCAAATCAGACTAGTCACGCTAAGTGTCTTCTGCTCATTACATGGACATGCATGAATCTTTAGATGGTGTGAGAGTTACCGCGGGAAAGTTCAAATGGTATTGAGCATAATAAAAGAAAATAGAAAATAGTTAATTAGGATCAATTTTTTCTGAGTTTGTCTAAGAGTGGGTTGTAAATCGATTTCAAATTTTGGGTGTCTCTAATGTGATTAATTGAATTTTTTTCCAAATTGATATGAATCATTTCTGATATTCTGCGTTTTCTCCAATTTGTTTCTATATCTAGAATTTCCGTTTCTTTGAAGTTGAATGTATGATTGTTTTTTGTGATGTGCTCATGAATAATGTAGTTCTGTTTATTTGGTTTTTTTGAATATCTGATATGTTCCTTGATCCTTTCTCTCATTTTTCTTTTTGATTCTCCCACATAACAGGCATCACAATCTTGACAACTGATTTTGTATACAATATTTGTTTGGTCCATCGGTTCGGTAACATCTTTTCCTCTTTTTATTATATTCATCTTATTTCGTATTTGAGGTATCGTTCTAATACTATAAGTCCCTAATTTTCTCGAAATATTCTCATAGAACCCTTTAATATATGGAACTGTCAAACTCAAATATTTTTTATTTTTTTGTGACGAGGGAATACTGTTGTTATTGTTCTGTCTGTGTTTTGTGTGTAATCTATTTTGGGTATGTTTGGTAATGAAACTGTTCGGGTAGTTGTTGTCAGTAAGAATGTTGTGTGCTAATTGTAGATTTTTTTCATGAAATTCAGAATTTGATAGCAATATCGCTTTGTCAATCAAAGTATAGACCATAGCTTTCTTTTGAGATGCAGGGTGATTAGATTTGAAGTTCAGAATTCTGCCTGAAAATGTGGCCTTGTGATACCAATCGTATGTGGGAGTGTCATCCTCCCTTCTAATAACCTTGACCTCGAGAAAGCTGAGGCTATTATTTGTTTCACGTTCGTGTGTGAACTCTAACCTCGGATGGTATGAATTAAATATTTCAAGTGTCTCCTCTATCTTATTCTCAGGAATGATCATGAAGATGTCATCGACATATCTACCGTAGAATAGGGGAACAAAAGAGAGTTTTTTCAAACAGCTCTCCTCTAAATCTACCATGACCATATCTGAAAAAATAGGTGAGCATGGGCTGCCCATGGGTGTGCCGTGGATTTGGCGGTAAAACATACCATCAAATGTGAAACATACCATCAAACAATTCTCCACAACGAAATTCATAAATTTGTAGAAGCCTGTCCAGATTGCGCAATCAACAAATTAGTCAGAGTAAAAACACGCCTACCATTAATGATAACGGACACGCCAACAATGCCATTTCAAAAAATTTCAATCGATTACTATGGTCCATTAGAAGAAACGGAAGCAGGGTATAAATACGTACTGACTGTTCAAGACTGTCTTACACGATTCGTAATCCTGATTCCAGTGAAAAACGCGACGGCGGAAGAGACAGCTCGGGCATTAGTAGATAAAGTCATCTCAGTATACGGGACACCGGGCGCGATTCTATCGGACAATGGTACACATTTCATTAACAGATTGATGCAAAATTTGGCTAAAATTTTCCGAATAGAGTCTTTCAGAACCACTCCTCATCATCCGCAAGGAAATGGCATGATAGAAAGAATGCACCACACAATAACAGAGTACATGAAAGCATTTATAAACGAACACGAAAATTGGGACACTCTGTTGCCATTATGCATGCACGCCTATAATATCACGCCACACGATAGCACGGGCTATCCACCACACCTGTTAGTATTCGGCCAAAAAGCGCGAACTCCGTCAAGTTTCCCGCCACGGGAAAAATTAGCAACTTACGACGACTATATTCAGGATTTAGTGAAAGACCTATCAGAGTTACAAAGACTGGCAATGTTTAATTCGATTCAGAGTCGCTACCGCAGTAAATTTTATTACGATAAGAAACTAAAAAATATGCAATTCCGAGAAGGGGAGATGGTGGCACTGCTGAACGACACACGAAAGGGTAAATTCGACAAGCAATATACGGGACCGTATGAAATAATAGGCGTGGACCAAGTGAAGAAAGATGTTAAAATCCAGATGGGGGACAAGATAAAAATTGTTCACATCGACAAGATAAAAAGATGGTGCTCGACTATGGATCCGCCGCAAGAAGAGGAAAATCTCGAATAAGATTTGCGCATATAATAATAAAGAAAATTTCATAAACTTACAGGCCGGTACCCAAAGATGAGCATCCCCGCTACATCACAAGGCTGGAGCATGCGCCAGGGGTTGTGGTGGAAAAGATCGCACCACTTGCTGCAACCACAATCGACTGGAGAATAATTCAAAAGCTGGACCTTCAACAGTTCAGCAACACGGAGAAAACCCTCGAACAATCTTGGAGGAACATCATCAAGATATGCAGCGATCCCACACTCAAAGTGCAGCTCTCAAATCTGCACCTCCAGCTGGATGAAGCAAGGATGGACGTCAAACGGGTCCTGGACCTAATGAAAAGAACAAAAATTAGTAAAGGCCAGAGACGAAGGCGATCATTACTACCATTCATTGGTAAAGGTAGTAACTATTTATTTGGTACACTAGACGAAGATACTGAACAAGAACTCAAAAATATTATGGAAATTCAGGCAAATGATACTAGAAAAGTCGCAAAATTATTAGCGAACCAAACAGAAATAATAGAAAGCCAATTGGGTAAAAATACTAAAATGTTACAGAAATTACAGGGACAAATGGATCACCTGGCAGCAACAGAAAACGACCTAGTAAAAGAAGCGGTATTACGTAATGCGGTCAATCTATTGGGAGAAAATATCGTTAATTTGAAAATTGATGTAAACACTTTAGTTGAAATTCTCACCTTTGCAGTACAAGGAGGAGTCCATCCCAAGTTGCTAGCCCCAGAGATCGTCGAAAACTCCAAGTCACTAATAGAAAATGCTGTACAGGACGCGGCATTTCCACAGGCAGAAGATGGCGAACCAATCATAGACCTAGAGAAAATTATGGAAATTTCAGTTTCAATATTTGAGGAGAAATTGGTATTTATCATCACAATTCCATTACTAGAATTATCAAGATACACTCTATACAAGGCATCTCCTATACCGGTGCAACAAATTTTTCAAAATAATTCGGGAGAAGTATTTGGTTATATTTGGCCAAAATGGCCATACTTTGGAATAGAAGCGGAGACAAACAAGTACATCTCATTTCATCACGGGGAAATCGACAAGTGCAAACATCTGAAAGATCTGATTATTTGTAAAAATACCGCACCAGTCCGAGAAATTCCGAGAAATCCACCATGTGAGATCAAAATAGCACTAAATTCTACAATCGAAAATATTACAGACTGCGACGTCAGGCTCATCAAAATTCACGAAACATTCTGGCTAAAACTTCACGACCCGAACACTTGGATCTATTCTACAAAAGAAGAGGAGCAAATTTTCATTCAGTGCCGTCGGAGCGAGCACAATACATCACCGCTTGTAGGGATCGGAATCGTCAAGCTTCTACCAGGATGCACGGCCGTAACTCGGAACGCCAGGTTATCCGCGTCAAGAGAAATTACGATCAACGCACCATCAATAATATTTCAAAACTATGATCTCAACATACCAAAAATAATCCGGAGCGGCAACAGCAGCAGGGAGTCACACGAAGTACAGCAGATTCTGGAATCAGAAGTCCTGGAAGACAGCCAAGCAGCAAATTTGGCCCAAGCAGATGCCCTCAAGATGGGTAAGAGCTTGCGAGAAATAATTGATAAAGCTAGAAACATCGGAAAATACAAAGCAATAGCAGGAAAAATTGAAACAATTGAAAACAAATTGCCCATAGCAGGAGCCGCAATAATAGGAGGATTAGGACTAACATTTATTACATGGAAATTATTCCCGACTATCAGTATCATGCCAATAATTTATCGAATAATATTATTTATACTATGCGCAAGTCAAAACGAAGAGAACCCAGAAGAAAAACAAGAAAACATAACACCAACACAGGCGATGCAAGCGCTGGGTGCAATGGCAGCATCTCACGCAACGACAACCAACCCCAGACGCCATAGACCAAACGAGGTCACAAGAGCCAAGCAGGAAATCGAGCTGAAGATGTTGGAAGAGCAAGGAATTGTCAAGAAACAGAAGACTAGCAAGTAAGAAATAGCATAGAAATAGTAATTAAGTATTCAGGTAGAGAACATAAATTTAGAGGTAACATAGGAAGTAAAAGTCATGAAATTTTCCCGGCCCTCACACGTGAGTCACGTGAAAATTTTACGAGAATAATAACGATACCGATACGAGGAAAGTGAGTGAAAAATTTTCCCGGTCCTCACACGCGAACCGCGAAAATTTTCAGATGACCAATAATTTTGCCAAATATAGAGACCACGTGAGCCGCGAAAATTTCAGATGACCAATTTTACATCGAGATAGTAAAGTACGATAGACGTTACGAGGTACGAGTGGCAAAGAATATATATGAGCCAAATCAACAGCGCATAAAAATGAAAGCGAGAAAGAGCGTTAGATCCACGTAACCATTATAAAAGCTCAGAAAATCATTCGAATCAGCACAAGGGAGCTCATTTACAGCTCACACGATCAAAACACAAAAGAAAAGACGATTTTCACGTATCAATAGTGTTCCATGTTACCCCACCCACCGTTCCATCTTGCCCCACATACCAGTTCCATCCCGCCCCTGGGCCCCCTATGGGTCGGAAAAATCGGAAAAAATTATATACTAACATGAGAACGTTAGAGCTATATAACAGGAAAAGAATTTTTCAAAAAAAGTCATTATTCACGAAGCTACCCCAACCCCCCACCACCCCCACCCATCCAAAACCACCCCCGACAACTTAGTACACATCCCCGGACTTGCCGGCACACGATTTCGATGAGCAGTAGTCAAGGAAAAAAAGTACCCCTGACCCCCCCCCAAAGTCCCCCCCCCCTCCAGAAATCCGCCAACGAAGCCCATACACACCAAAAATCATCAGAAAAGTCCATAATACCATTCCTTACAGAACAAAATCCCAAACAACTCAAAACACCCCATACCACCCCACTCCCCCATCAACCACACCCCAACCACCCACTGAGCGCACGATACTTACATGAGGTAAAGATCATAGGGTGGAAACTGCGTCAGCCACCTCGTACATAGATAACAACAGAAGCATGTGTAGAAGTATAAGAAATGGATATGTACAAAAGAGGCCTGACACGGAGTAGCCTTTCCGTGTCTGGCCACTTTAGCATACGTATTTCGACCAATACAAAAGAGGCCTGACACGGAGTAGTCTTTCCGTGTCTGGCCACTTTAACATGCGCATTCCGAGCAATACAAAAGAGGCCTGACACGGAGTAGCCTTTCCGTGTCTGGCCACTTGAGCATACGGACTTCGCTCATATAGGTCCTGGGAGCAAAAATTTTTTTTCCAGAAGTGATTTTGATCTTTCATGTGGTAAATCAAAAGCGCAATAGTATACTCTATCAGACTTCGAGAGTGAGATCAAAATGAAAATCCACGACGAATTCATATAATGTGAAGGAGAAAATGGAACGAGCTCAATGATTGAAAATTCCCAATTTCAGGGAAGATGGAAAACCATACACTACAACACACAAAATTGGAAACGAAAAGATAATTCATTTACACAATGTACACTTAAGAAAGAAACAGCTACTCATATATGGCCCAATCAAAGTCGCCTAATTTTAGGTCCGCTCGTGGACCCAAGAGAGGAGGGACAAGCGAGTAAATCGATGGACCCGCCGAAAGACCTACGAAAATGAAGGAAATCAAGACCGAAATCAAAAGAAAATGAGGAGAGAGGAGCTGATGAACTACAAAGAAAGTAGGAGAAAAAGAAAGAAATGCTGAGTTGGCATAATACTAAATACCTTCGTCATCGTGGTCGGGCACTAAGACTCGAATCGGTACACTTTCATGTCGATTCAGATCTATACCAGGGCGACGAATATTCACGAAGAAATACATGACACCACACACATCACATGACACTCACGAGTTTTCCATCTTCATCATGGAAGGCAAGGATTTCCAGTCATTGAAAATGCCATAGAAAAACGTCGTCTGATAAGGTTGCAAAAGTATCGAAAAGTACTGTCAAACTAATTCAGGAATTATTGAAAGATATCGTGAGAAAGTATGGAAGAGAAATATTGTAAGCATCGCGAGAAAAATTGTAGAGTTCAGTGAGAATACGGTATGAACAATAGTTGAAGTATTGTAAAAATGTTGGGGAATTATTGGTCGAAATATTGTAAAAGAATTATACAAGTATTGATAAGAATATATAGAAATATCGATGGGAAATTGTTCAAAAATATTGGAAAATATTGCTCAAAAATATTGTCAAATATTGTTAAAAGAAAAAAAAAATATTGTGAAATATTGTTCAAAATATTGGAAAGTATTGTTCAAAAACAAATAGTGTAGATTATCGTTAGAATATCGCAGAATATTGGTTTAGAATTATTGTTCAGAAAATACCATAAAATGTCGAGAAAATGTTGTTAAAATATAGCAAAATATCGTTAAAACATAGCACTAGATTGTTTACAAATGTCAGAGGATCCACGAAGATACAGTCGGAAAATCAAGAAAATGATGTAAAATTTCATAGATCAAAGTTACTTTGTTTCAGGATTTTACAGGTTTTGAAGGAAATATTGGCCAAGGGTAAAATATCAATCAATCAAAAAAAAAAAGGTGTCAAGAGAAAGACTAAAATCAATTGAAGTTCTCGAAATGAGAAACAGTTATGGAATAAAAAAGGACCAAAATCAACGATGAACCCGAGAAAAACTGTTTCAAGATGTAATGACACGCGAAAATTATGTAAAATATATATATATATATATGTAAACATCATTCACACAAAACAGGTAGGGCTTGTCGAGGACGACAAGGTCCCGGCCTCACACGTGTGACGACATAGGTGATTGCTCTCATTAAGCAATCACCCTGTCGTCGGTTCTGCAAAACCGATCGCCGATGCACACCTGAAGGAATGCATCGCGCGATCACGTTTTGCCGAACTTTGCACTTTGTGCCTGTACACGACGCGCATCGAGCCGAGGATATATAATCCTCGACTCGCGCGCGCCGCGTCAGACCGCTCATCCATTCTTTACATCACTTACACAGCATATCTGTAATTCACCTCATTTTAATATATATATCTATATATATATATATATATATCTGAGTCTTTCTTAGTCGCCGACACCCCACGTAACACAGTTAATGTCGCTTTTTCTATTAGTTTTCCTCTGCAGAGAAACCATGATTTCATTATCTATCATTTGATGCATGGGGTACAAAAACTGCGACTATATGCATTCACATAACTTTCCATTAAGGAATAAATCAATCTTCAGATATTTCATATTGGATAATTAAGATAAGATTCAATTCAACTAATTCACTCCGAACCTCACTCCACACATCTATTGGAAATTGAATTACATTGAATTCAAAACAAATTATCGTAGACCAATTGAGTTTCGGCGTGGAAGATCCATACTCATTTTACTTTATTGTTTTTGTCAAAGTTCATTTGTCAAGATCCGAATGACCAGGACCAGCAAAGACAAGATTTTCTGGATCTACCATAAGGAGATGCACACTTTGTATGGGAAAATGGCCCATGAGCGGTAACCTCTAATTCTTTTTGCATCGTGTAGAGCAGGCCGCTGGCAATAACGAGGGCCTGTTTTGGGAGGTGTCACTACTGGGGAACTTTTTAAAACCAGGAAAATGCTTAGGGGGTAGTTTTTTTCGCAGAACGGACCTAGCTGATGCAAAAACGTGGAAACTGAACAAATGCACGATCCAATCATAACGAATGAGGGCTCGATCGATTCGTCTTGATGAGGAGCTTCGTGTGCAGATGAATTGATATCAGCGCAATGGAAGTCATGGACGTGGAGAGTGTTTGTATCGACTTTGGGAAAAAACAACCCCTAAGAATCCAGACCTATTCATCGGTAGAACTCAGACTTGCACGATGGGATCTGGATTTTCTTGGTTGCATTTTGTAGATATGATCCGCCCACGAGGTTATGACCTACTCGGAGACCAGCGCTGGTTTCGGAGTGGGACAGATGGCCGGAAAACCATTCCCAGTAGTAATATACGAGTTTAGTCAGACACAGATAAACCAAGGGATGATAGGTGGGATCCTGAGAGTTTGCACGACGCGATTGCGACGGGGGCGTGCTCATTTTGTAGCTCGACAACAGTAGCAAGTATGTATATCCTGGGAATATCAGCGCTGGGTGCCAACGAGAGCTGCATCTCGGAATGTGAGTGACCTTGAAAAACCACCCCTATTGATATTTCAACATTTTCCCAGGTATACAACGAATGCACGATCGGATCTCGGATTTTATGGGACCAGTTTGTAGATATCGATGAGGCGCAGCCTATGGACCAGGCAGGATATCAGCGCAGAATGCAGATTCAGCGGGAGGAGGAAAATACGCCTCCTAGTAGTAACAGACGAGATGGGTCAGACATTCGACCTCGGGAGAGTATTTGAGATTACGAGAGTTTGCGCGATGCGATTGAGACGGGCAAGGGCTCACTTTGATGCTCGACAACTGTAGCAAGTGTGGGTATTCTTGGAATATCAGCGCTGAGTCACCGAGATGATGTATCTCTCAGGATGGATGTTGTAGCGGAACAACCCCTATTCAGATTTCGACATTTCCCTCGTATTAAACGAAGGCACGATTGAATCTCGAACTTCATGGGGCCAGTTTGGAGATATCGATGAGGCGGAGCCTATGGACCAGGCGGGATATCAGCGCAGGGGGGAGATTCGGCGGGAGGGGGGAAATATGGCTCTCAGTAGTAACAGACGAGATAGACGTCCGAGATCCGATCGTGCATTCGTTGTACACCTGGGAAAATGTTGAAATATCAATAGGGGTGGTTGTTCAAGGTCACTCACATTCCGAGATGCAGCTCTCGTTGGCACCCAGCGCTGATATTCCCAGAATATACGTACTTGCTACTGTTGTCGAGCTACAAAACGAGCACGCCCCCGTCGCAATCGCGTCGTGCAAACTCTCAGGATCCCACCTATCATCCCTTGGTTTATCTGTGTCTGACTAAACTCGTATATTACTACTAGGAATGGTTTTCCGGCCATCTGTCCCACTCCGAAATCAGCGCTGGTCTCCGAGTAGGTCATAACCTCGTGGGCGGATCATATCTACAAAATGCAACCAAGAAAATCCAGATCCCATCGTGCAAGTCTGAGTTCTACCGATGAATAGGTCTGGATTCTTAGGGGTTGTTTTTTTTCCAAAGTCGATACAAACACTCTCCACGTCCATGACTTCCATTGCGCTGGTATCAATCCATCTGCACACGAAGCTCCTCATCAAGACGAATCGATCGAGCCCTCATTCGTTATGATTGGATCGTGCATTTGTTCAGTTTCCACGTTTTTGCATCAGCTAGGTCCGTTCTGCGAAAAAAACTACCCCCTAAGCATTTTCCTGGTTTTAAAAAGTTCCCCAGTAGTGACTACTCCCAAAACAGGCCCTCGTTTTGCCAGCGGCCCGCTCTACACGATGCAAAAAGAATTAGAGGTTACCGCTCATGGGCCATTTTCCCATACAAAGTGTGCATCCTCCTTTGACCAGATTTATAGCGAATGATCAACCCTCCTGCGCACAAAGCCGAGTATACTCGTCCTAACTAAGCGTGTTAATTTTGCGCCAGGACGAGTACACTCGAAGATTCTCGATAATTCGTTGCTATGATGATAGAAAAGCGATGGAAAACTGTGAAAATTTATGAGATTTATGCATATTGAAGGTCTACTTTTCTATGTACAAACAAAATCATAAACATGCTTGGATTCAGCTCAAGTTCTCTTCGCGGAGGTTTTCGAGGTCGGGGAATCCGAATCCATCCTCAGAAAATCAAAATCCAAAATGGCGGATTTTCAGATGAATGAGGTGTGAAAACTGAGTTCCCATCGCATTTTGTCTTCTGAAATCTCCACTCGGGGGTTTTCGGGGTCGGGGAATCCGAATCCGGCCTCAGGAAATCAAAATCCAAGATGGCGGATCCAATATGGCGGATTTTCAGATCAATGAATTGTGAGAACAGAGTTCCCATCACATTTCGATCTTCTGAAATGTTCACTCGGGGGTTCTCGGGGTCGGAGAGTCCGAGTTCGCCCTCAGAAAATCAAAATTCAAGATGGCGTATCCAATAAGGCGGATTTTAAGATCAATGAGCTGTGAGAACAGAGTTCCCACCGCGTTTTGTCTTCTGAAATGTTCACTCGGGGGTTTCCGGGGTCGGGGAATCCGAATTCGCCCTCAGAAAATCAAAATCCAAAACGGCGGATCCAATATAGCGGATTTTCAGATCAATGAATTGTGAGAACAGAGTTCCCACCGCATTTCGTCTTCTTCATACTGCGTAATTTTGACATTCAAAACCTCATTATCAAACCGCCGTACCTCCTCCACAATGCAAAAATGACTCGATTGGGCAACGGATTCGTGTTCAGCGACCCCGAAAACGTATAGGAGAGTACTTTCCTAGGTCATGCAAGCTTATAAAAAAGTCATGCATTTTGGAACGGGAAACATGCAACAATCGTATGCGCAGGAGGGTTAAATACTGGAAAGTCTCCAATTGCTCTATATCCTCATATCAGACGTGTCAACTATATTTTCACTGTCAGCGTATACTTGCGTGGAATTTTTTATCAAAAGCTCAACCGTGGGTCTAGTTTTCGAGATGTTATCATATGACAATGATTTTACTCAAATTTTTTTGATAGTTTTGACACCGTATGAACGTTGAATAATGAATGAATCCAAATTGTAAAATTGCATGGCTGAGACCAATGAAAATTCCTAACCTCAATGGGCGTGAGGAGAATTTGAAGAAAATCTACGCGAAATGGTTTTCACAACGGTTTTTACGAAAATGTGATTCAGAGAAGCATCTTCAAAATAATCGTTCACACAATGTTTTGTGGTAGTACTTATACTCGCCTTTTTATGTGTTCCAACAGGCGATCAAGAGAAACAGTGAGAATTATGAGAATCGGCAACTTTTTCTCAATGATACAGGAAGACCGGGAATCACCGAGAAGATATCACTTTTAATCGACTTTTTTGCTGGTAGTTCACAGATGACTGCTATCGTTATTATGAAATGATCTGAATGCAGTTTGAAACTTGATCAATATAATTTCAGTTCCAAGTACGGTTCACCATGAAATGCACTCAAATGTATGAAAATACATACCATTATGCAATATTTCGGTAGTTGATGATGATAACTGATAAGCTTCTCTAGTAATCGAGGAAAACTAGAAGGTCTTCGTGTGACTCCAAGCGAGAGGGGATGAATAAAAGTAAACTCTGTCTATGATAATTATTGGTGTTTTGGAACGATTTATGTTTCACGAGTCAGTTATACAGGATAGAAGCTTTCGTTAGGGGAGACAAGTATTTTCAAAATTATTCGAGATAGGCTAATGCAAAAATGATTAAATCATTTGAATCATTTATTGACTTGATCATCTGTGTATTCGTGCGTGCACCACATCGGAACAGCAATCATAATTTCGCATAGTTGTTTGGACAAACATCTGCTATCACTTGAAACACATCCTCAACGATATTTCTATCGAACAGACTTAACTTGAATTTAAATAGTTGAACAATCCTTTTCACATTCGTTTCGGAAAACTCCATACATCAATTTTTCAAGTTTGGAGCATTGTGCAAACTCGCGAGGTTCAAATGGTCAAACACTGTTTCGTTGTGGATATTTTGAATAAGACGACTTTCACATTTAATTTTCAACGTGTTAATTGAGTATTTATATGCACCAATAAATAGTTCCCTGGTTATTCCATCGCAATCGTCAACAATACCTGCGTGAATAAGACGGAGGAATTCTTTCATGACATAATAATCGGAATCTTGAATGGGCACAGATGGTCGTTTGTTTTCTTGCAAATCACTAGTGAGCTTGGTGAACATTTGTGCAAAAATACTGGACTCCTTGTCGGCAGAATATTCTCATGAGCATGAATTTTCTTCTCATCTATGGTAAGGATGATATCACTGTATTCTTCGTCGTCGATGAACTTCTCAAAATCATTAATTTTTTTCATGCCATGGCTTGTTTTCTTATTTAAGGTAGTACTAGCGGTCCTTGAATGACCGTACACAAAATTACGGAATTCGGCACAGTGGTAGATTGATATCTCAAACTGTCTCAGTTACAATTCCAAGAGCCTTTAGAGTCTGAGAGGAAAGTTCTGAGCATTTTCGTGAGAGTCGAATTAATACGTCATTTTATGGGAAATGATGAGTAGAGGAACATCTACCGTATAGATTTTCACGAGAGTCGGCCCACAAAAGAAAGAGTGCACGAAAATCACGTGGAAACCAACAGATTAACGGTTCAGTGCCTACAAAAGCTCGTACAAAAGAAGATCCAAGCCCAAGTGTCATTCATTTCTGCGGTTTTGGGGCTGGGTTGTCGTCTGCTGCGTGTATTCACTATACCTATATCGCAGGTGAAAGAGAGTCAAGCGCGGGTATATTCTGCACTTGGACTCATCAGTACCACTAGTACTACCTTGAAAATCTCACCCCTCTCAATACCCAGTTTCAAGCATGATTTTGCATATTACTGTGAGAGTTTTGTTTTGAGAATCGGTTGATATCTTCAACATACTTTCATCTATCAGACACGCATTATCCTTGCATTTGGAAAATTCCAATTCCATTTTGTTGATGTCGAATAATAATATGCTAGTGATATCCATAGTCATTATCCGACCTTTGCTCTTCGAGAGAAAGAATTGCACTCTTTCGTCGATCTTCCACCTTCACTCGAAGTTGGTAAAAAATACAGCAATCAATAATTACAATAGGTTAGAAAATAGGATGGATATAGGGATCTGACTCATTTCAACTCTCAATTTCTAGGAAATTGCGGCTTATTGGAAAACTCCCCGAACTAAGATAAGAATGCTATCCCCTTTCAGGTTCCACTTAGTCGAGTTCGAACTTTACTTTAAAAACATTTTTAACACGAATTATTGCAAGAGTCTTGTTTCCCTCATTATTGCAAGTTTTGCCAGATAACAACCTCAATTCGAGAAACCTTCCCACATGCGCATCATACAATTTTTCAAAATCTTTTGAACTGCACACGCTGCATTCGAGTATACTCAGCCAAATTTGAGATAAGTATTTCAATGGGAAGAGTCATAGTTTTTTTTTTGGCAATGAGAATAGAAAAAAATAGCAAAACTAATTTCTATCATGAGTTTCCACTCACCAGGGAATTTTGGTGCCACCGCAGGGCACCAAGCTGTTATCGTCGCCCTCGACGAAGAAAAATGCGTCCCCATGTAGAAAGTACATTGGGAGAACCAGGGAGATCAATGAAATGTGCTTTTCTTCTCCGGAAGTGACGTTACGATCTAGATCAGAATGCAAAGTTGTGATCCGTTTTCCCTGTGGGATTTTTGAATGGAGTTACCCAATAGCCAGATAGGAAGAACGTACGCATCAAATGCTTGAGAGAGGCTTGTCCATACAGTGCTCACGCGTATGACGAATCATCTGTTTCTTACGAATGAAGCTTTTGCCGCAATCAGCACAATGGTAAGGTGTCTCGCCTGTATGTATCATCATGTGAGAGGCGAATGACGATCGACTCGCCAGAATCCTTCCGCAGATTTTGCAAATTGTGCCTCTATCCTCTGGATTCATGTGTGTTCTGTTGTGCGATTGCAAGCTTGAAATTGTGCGATAAGCTTTGTCGCAAATCTTGCACGCATACGGTTTTTCTCCTGTATGAATTCTCAAGTGGGACTCATAGTTTGCTTTGTGAGTGAATCGCTTCCCGCAAATGTCGCAAGAATAGGGCTCTCTACCCTCGTGTGTCAACAAATGAGAATTCAGCAACCATTTTGCGCTATGACTTTTTCCGCAAACTGTGCATATGAAAACTTTTCCCTCGTGCCTATAAGCTACATGCGCATCAAGTTCAGATCGACTTGTGCATTTCTTTTCGCAGAGGCCGCACGAATAGGGATTGTCTTCTTGGTGTAAGAGCATGTGGGTCTTCAGTGTGGATTTTAAAGTGAAGCTTTTCTTGCAAATGTCACACAGGAAGAGTTCTTCTCCCGTATGCATCCTTAAATGCTGTTCAAGCAACCATGCCCGTGAAAAACTCTTCTTGCAGAATTTACATGGAATCTCTTCTTTTTCCTTGTGCACTGTATTCATATGATTGGTTAGGATTGCCTTCGTTCTGAAATTTCTTCCGCAAATACTGCAAGAAAATGGTTTCTCACCAGTATGTATTCTCATATGCTGTGTCCATTCGGATTTCGACCGCAAACCTTTCCCACAAACTTCGCAAGAGAATCGCCATTGACCAGTGTGCAGCATCGAATGCAATCTCAGAGCATGCTTACTGAGAAAGTTTTTTTTGCAAACATTACACTCAATCAACTCGTCGTCCTCGTGTGTCCCAATTGGTTGAATTGAACTTGTTTTGCTTTCCAATTCCTTACCGCATTCATCGCACGTAGAAAGCCCTTCGGCCGATGGGTGCATCTTCTCATGCTGCTGCGATTTTATTCTATTGGCGAATACATTTCCACAAGTCTTGCATGAAAACGTTCCATCTTGGACTTCAAGATGTGAATTGTGAGTCATCGTGAGCAGGTTCAAGCCATCTTTTCTCGTGACCGATTTGTTGCAGACATTGTTGCTGAACGGCTTCTTTCTCGTGTGAATTCTCAAATGCTGCTTTAAACTGGACTTGTCAATAAATTTCTTTCCGCAGTAGTCGCAACAAAGGGGTTCCTCGCCCTTGTGCTCCAACAGATGCAAATCAAGAAATGTCTTGTGAGGGCAGTCTTTGCCGCAGATTTTACACAAGTATAGCTTTTTACATGATTTTTCGGTGACGTGAACGTCCAGATCGGTTACACTCGAGAATTCTTTATCACAGACCTTGCACGATAGGGGGTTTCCCATCGAATGCTGCTTCATGTGTTTCGTCAAATGACTATTGTACACAAAGTTCTTACCACAAATTTGACATCCGAATGGTCTCTCACCAGTGTGCTTCATCATGTGCTGTTTCAATTGGAATGGATAAATGAACCTCTCGTCACATACTTTGCACGGGAGGGGCTTATTTTTCTGGTGAACGATCTTACAATGTACTGTTAATTGACGTTTGATATAGAATCTTTTGTTGCAGATCTCGCATGGGAAATCTTTCGTTTTCTTGTGTTGCACCATATGATCCCTCAGAGAATGTTTAACCTTAAAACTTTTTCCACAAATCTCACATGAAAATGGTTTCACGTCAGCGTGTATGCCTATATGCTGGACCAGTTCAGATTTACTGCAGAATTCCTTACCACAATGGTCGCAAAATAAGAGACCCTCTCTGGTATGCAACCTCGAATGAATTTTTAGGCCCCTTTCACAGATGAAACTCTTATTACATTCATTGCAAGTATACTGCTTCCGATTTATGTCATGTACCCTCATGTGACTGATTAAATTGAACTTTATGTTGCAAACCTTACCGCACGTATCACAAGTGTAACCGACTTTACTTGGATGATGTGCACGTTTATGTGTTCTCAACTTATGCCAACTCTCAAAGCCTTTACCACATAATGTGCAGAATAATGAACTCTCACCAGTGTGCATAGACATATGACTGATAATAGATTTCTTGCATTTGTACTGTTTCTTGCAGACGTTGCATGAGAATAGTTTCTGATCGGTATGTAACCTGGTATGATCTATCAATTTTTCATGTGTAGTGAAGTTTTTTCCACAATGATTGCAAAGAAAAATTTTGTTGTCCTCATGCATCGCAACGTGTTTCTTCAAAGAACTTTCCAATGAGAATTTTTTATTACAGAGTTCGCATGAGAAGAGTGTACCCAAGTGCCGACGTAAATGATCAGCCAACAACTGCTTCCTGGTGAAACTCTTGTTGCAGATATCGCAATAGAAACGCTGAGGTGCTCTGGAGTGCTTGTCTATGTGCATGACTAGCCAATACTTGCGTGTGAAGTTAACTCCACAAATATCACAAGAAAAAAGTTTTTCCGCGTTGTGAGTCCTGGTGTGCGCTGTTAGATGTTTCTTCTTCGAGTATTTTTTCCCACATGTCGAACACGAGTACAATTTTTCAGCCACGTGAAACTTCATGTGCTTATTATATCCTGATCTTGTCTTTAGATTTTTCTTGCAGATGAAACAATGAAATTGCAGGTGGTCGCCCGATCTTGAGTTATGCCTGGCATCTGTTGGGGTTTGAAACGATAAATCAGCATAAAATGATAATCGACGTCAAGAATCAATGCAGAAAGTAAGCGGTGACTATAAAAGGTCTACTAACCGGTATGCATTCCGAAGCTCCGATATGGATCACTAATTTCAGCTTCGCTCGAATCAAATTTTTGAGGCTTCATTTGATTTTCCAAAACAGCCTCATAGTCAATCACCAACGGATCATCCCCCAGTGGCATTTCCTGTTTGTATTCCGCCAAACTACCTGTGAAGTCAGAGTAATTATAATTTTGGTAAGATTCTAGAAGATGGAAAAAAGATCATCAGCATTAGTTTCGGAAGAATTATCGAGATAGGTTCGAGGGATTTTTTTCTTGTAACTATAGGTTATTGCAAAAGAATAAAAGTGCCATTTACCGGTTTCAGATCTCGAAAACAACTGATGCACATTTGCATCGGTAGCACACCCTTGTGAATTTGAAGATGCGAATAATTGCGTTTGCTGAAGGCTGCTAGAAGAATTTTCGTGTTCCATCTTGGGTCGCCGAGATTGAGCGCAATCGATATCATCATCCATTATTGTTTCTTCTTTCAGAACCAGCTGTTCGTGTTTGAGATTTTCCAACTGTGCCCGAGACATTGCTGGAATATGAGATTTTGTGGAGAAATAACCGCACTCATCTAAAAAATTTCAGGGGTTTGAATGAGGCATGATCAAGGGTACGGGTCATGCGCAAAAATTTGTGATTAGCCTATAAGTTTCAGTCTCAACACATTCTCTTACCTGCCTCAGGCGTATTATATTCGGAAGTTGACGAAAGCAGCATTTCATTTGTTATAGACAATCCATTCTTGTTTTTGTTTTTGCGTGTAGTTGTTGGATTGAACTTCGTGTTGGTCTTCACCCCGTCACATCGAACCAACACAATTTTCAGCACTCGCCGGCCAGCATCTGAACATTATAATTTGCAAGAAAATATTTATAATTTGATCAGGTATTTGTGATTATTGTGAAAAGAATCATTGATAATAGCATGGCTGTACATGCTCATTGGAAGTGACAGAACCGGTACAGCAGAAACCGTCCAATTCGAAAAACTCCCTAATTCGAAGTTAATGTCTGGTCTCTTGAAAAAAGCCCTCTATCTCAGAGAAATACACTGTGAACAGATAAACCCCCTCACTCGGAATCGAGTTCACTGGCAGATGCTTCCGAACACAAAAATCCGCCTATAATTTGAGCCAAAAACATGAACGGTTTGACTTTTTATTACTCGAGAATCTGAAATCAATTAGGTTGACTACCATCTCACAGTTCCCCGAGCCCAGGTAAATTTTGGATGAGCTATTGGGAACCAGATGTTTTCAGCTCTGTTTTGACTGGAGAATGCTGTGTCTGTCGCATGAGATTGCAGTTCTCGCACCGAGCGAATATAACTGATTTTTTTTTTTGTAGTAACTGTGAATGGAAATTTTCATCTTTTTCTTTCAATACGATTGATCGAGTACTCGATCAAGTTTGTAATGATTTGATTATGTGATTGGGATGAATTGATTTTAGAACTTTTTCAGTTTCTATTTGAGAATATATTATTTTATTGAGGACATCGTCTGTCGAGTGTCATGCTCCATTTCTCGTTGACTCTCATGATATTCAAATTAAAGAGTTTCTGCTGTGTTTGATCCATCGCCTGAATCAAATTCAATGTATTTTCGCCACTTTCACCGGCGTCGGACGTCTCATGTTCAAGTATTTAAACGAGATGGACAAATCAGGGTCCCATTTAGATAGCAAGGAAGATCAGTTCCAAGTGATTGAATGGATGTACTGACATGAAAGACCTGTTGAATTTTTCTTCGACTATCAGACATGACATGTTGATTCAACTTGATTGTTGGATAAAAAAAGTTGATGTCTGCAAACTAGAATTAACTTCCCAATCGCTGGGATTGAGCTGCAGTTGAGAAAGGACGAGTCGAGCTCGTATGTAACTTATGTTGATTTGGTTCTTGAAATTGGAATTGAGTTTTTCATGACTGGTCAAGGAATAGTTCAGGAACAAATGAGAAATTTGCGTTCCAGTGCAAGAGTTATTTTTTATGCAACCGTCTTGCAAGAGATCTCAAAAATTGAACCTTTAGATGGATTATACTTGTTCGCAGACATGGAAGTCTCAAGGAGAGGAAACAGAGTTCGAATTACCAATTTTGACCAAAATTCGAAAAAAATATTTTCCACACAGTTTTGTACGATCTATCAACTATAAAGTGTCCAGAGTATTTCCGTTCAATACGACTCATGTCGAGAGGATCTGGACGGGCATGCAGCTTAAAACTTCATTGCAATTACACTCATATCATTTGACTCCCACGGACTAGTTTGGACAGTAATGGAGTTTCCGACTATATCTGCGGAAAGGAGGTGCGTGACTTAAAATTACTCAACATACTTCATATTCTAGACCATACAAGACTTTTAGAAACTTGAGTATGGTAAATACGGGCGACTCCAACTTCTGGTTCCCTCCTCCTTAGTTCAGCATGGTTGATAATTTGTTAAGATTTGAGATCGTGTCATTTTAATCCCTTGATTTGCACAAAAAAAAGACGAATATTTCACATTATGCTAAGTCATAGCTCGCACAGTTAAGAAGTTGACGAATGACGTGGTGTAATCAATTTTCATAACTTGTTCGTCAATATTTGATCCAGGATTAAGAACTACCCCATACGGATGAACTAAATAATATTTAATATGGAGTATAACTGTTTCCCTTGATTGAGTTAGTCCTGCCAATATCACTACAAATGTAGGACGTGAGAAAATTTGAATAGCGAATTCCCACAGAGAATTTTAATGCCAAAGAACAATTACGAATAACTTGAAGGTTGTCCCAATCGAATCTTCGGAAATATTCTGTAACATGATTAATCAATACATTGAGAAAAATAGCATTGAGAGAAAAACATTTGGGAACAAAACGTTAGACAGATTAGCATTGGGAGAAATACAATTGCACAGTATGGTTGTTGGGCAAACACGTTTTGGGAAAAGTGGCCAGGGAAAAGTGTTTATGGCATCCATCGTTGAAAGTCGGCTTCCACGATGAATAGCCATAAAATTCTGTATGCATTTTCGGTACTCGATACATAATATACTATTCTCTACCGATAATTACCATACTGATTATGGGCGAGAATACTTACTCAAACTTGAATTTAAGTCTTTATAATATGATAAGGTAGGTAGCTTGTTACCAGTATGCGATGGTGTGGTTGCTTGCTTCTTTCCAAAATGAGATGATCTAGTTGAATCAGGTGGTTTTGAATGTCGATTCCCATCATCTGGTTGTTGTATCTCTCGACGTTCCACTAGATAATCCGTGATTGACTTACACTTGAAGCTCAGTTGCTTGTGTCTAGATCGCCCCATGACGATATTTAATTTCCTTCCCTCGACAGCGGGAACACTTGGATTTCTGTGGATCTAGACGAATTCTGAAATTTAATTTGAGTAATCCGTACGCTAAATACTATAGCTATGTTTCTGATTTTGAGAAAATTCGTTAGGTCATTTTGAAACTTGTTTCTGAAAAATTTCTAGATCCGATACTCGACCTCAGCTAGATAAACGGAGGTCACTACGGGTTACGGTAACCACTGTAGCTCCAAAAAGAAGCGTTTCATCCGAAAACTTTTGGGATCGGAGTGATTCATGATCACAGCGAAAACGAGCTAAGAACTTTGGCTTTGACCTTGGAGGTCCTTTTCAGAGTGATTTGGAGGTAAACCGAATCTTTCTAATAGGCAGACCTTTGGAACTCGGATACCAGAGAAACTTGAAAACCATCAAACTTTTGACCGCCATATCCTCTTTAGTGAACCAGTGAGCTGATCTTGCATGCCCAACTTCGAACAGAAAAATTTCTGACAGAAGGCTCACTTTTGGAGCTACAGCGGTTATGCCAACCCGCACTTTTTCATCTCGCCAAGGTCGAGTCGGATCACATAATGTTCCAGACAAAAGTTTCATAGTATTTCACGTTCTTCCGGAATCTAAGGTGAGAAGAAGGCGTTTCCATTTGAAAAAATTTAGTTGACCTCGAAGGTCATAAACCAGGTTACCATCGGATGTCCCCTTCATGGAGTAAGGAACACGTGTGACGGGGGTTTTCGCGATTCCCAACCGTTTCTGAAAGAAGAGGGGGGTATTTACTTTTCGGACCCCCTGTATAATTCATCGTTGCTCGATTCAAGAGAATTGTTGAATAGATAATGTTGTATGACCGTTGATGAAAATTATCTACTCCGGCACACTAAAAACGAATTGGTTCCATTAGCAAAATTTCTAGTTAACTCGTACTCAGTTCGTCTGCTATCCTGGCAACTCTTACCCTCGAAAATTTCAGCAAAAAATGAGCTCGTCTAGCCTGAGCTAGCAATTTGACGTTGCTGGCTCCGCGAATGTTTTGTAGAGCACGCGCGGAACGCATTGTTTTGTCAAGTAAATGGGCCAATCGATTCATTGACAAATCACACTTAAGCAGATGTCTTCTGCTGGATTAGTTACGCGATGACGTACTATCTAAACAAAAAATTGCACTTATTGCACAGTTATTGAAGAGGTTACTTATATCAACGTTATATCAACAGTTATGCGGTTAGCCCCAAGCGTTTTGTTGTCGTAGGCGAATTAATTTCTTTGCATGGGAAGAGTCGCAAAAAATTGGATGTATGTTGACCGGCAACATTTTTTCATTCGTTTCCTTCAGCGTTCTACCGAGATTTTTACAGAAATCTTATCTCAGTATAAAAACTCAAACGTGATTCACTCTATGGATGTTCACCAACTTCCTACTCTCCAAAAACCATAGTTTACGTTCCCTGGCATTTCGAAAAATTAGAGGAGACAGGTCGATTTTGAAGAGCTCACAGTTATATCAGTAAATAGAGGTGAAAATAAATGGCTCAGCTCAGTACATCGGCCAAATCGTGCGCATGACCCCCGCGAATCATCTCACCAACTTGTTATCTGGAGGTACATACGTATCAAAGATAGTAGTTTCCCAGAGATTCAGCCCAAAAAAATTGTCACGCCCGCTAGAATTTTTTGAAGGTCACAAACGGCTTTTTCAGCGTTTTTTCGAAAAATTGCCACATTGACCAGGAGTATCGCATCGAGGTCTGCGGCGGCGCATTTCCTCTGTTTCAAGGTCAACTTACAAAAAAAATTGTGAGACTCAACTCGACGATATACATAAAGTCACTTTCTTCCGATTGTTAGACCATTTCAAAGTAGATTCCATTTCAACACATCTCAATGTCTTCTGTATCAGCTGAATGAATTCTCTATTTCTTTCAAAGCCTTACAGTTTACGTTTTTGAAAGATCTTAACAAACATAATTTGAAACTCTTGCCAAATCCAAGTATCAACTTTTACTCTGAAAGTCACTCCAGCGAGCTATTCTGACCAGGATATTTGGGCATATCCTAGTCAAAACTTTGAAAATAATCATTATATTGATCACAGAAAATCTAGAGGCCTACAAATTGCAATAATAATCTGAATCTTACCAATACACCCTTGGTAACATGAAGCTTACCATCTAATCAGTCAAGTTCAAGTCACAGAATCCCATAACCAAGCCAATCATCAACAGATTCAGACAAATGAATGTAAAATCATCCCTCTAAAATACAGAGATTTCAAAAAAACTCAATTATAGCTCAATGCATCATCCAGTTATTAACTTTTGCTCTCAAAGTCAGCCGGGCGCGCCATTTGGACCAAGTAATTTTGAGATACTCTAGTTGAAACCTAGAATAGGATGGTAAGATTGATCAAATATGATTCAGGGACCCACACATGGTTATACGCTCCTGAATTTTATCAAATCAAACCTGGAATTATGAACTATGTGATCCTGTAACTTTTCATCACAAAAACTTCATCCCCAACAGATAACAACAAATGCAGTTGGGATCACCTCTATAAAATGTAGAGATTGTAGCAGACACAGTTTGAACTTTATAACAATTTTCAATCATTTCCTTTTGCTCTGAAACTTACTTGGGCTAGCTATTTTACCAAGTACTATTGAGATATTCTAACTCAAAACTTCAACAGAACAGAGCTATTAGATTACTCAGAAATAATCCAATATCCTGTCATAACAGGAACATTCTGAGATCTATCAATACAGCTTTAATGTCAATAGATCTATGTCTGAGACAAATAGAAACTCCATAGATCTGGAGAGAAACTCCACAATATCTATAACTGGTGTTCGAGAAAGACAGTGTCATACCTGCTGGTGTTTATCTCTGGATATCGATAACAGAGAGTTGCCTCATAATTCACTATTCCAAGGTTGAAGTATTATTATCCCAATTTGAGGCAGGACAAAATTATCAATGTGATATTCACTGTACACAAACCAGGTGATCTGTACACACTAACCGCCTCAAACACAGGCTTGCTGACACAACTTGAACTTTATTTTTCAAACATCTTCTAAATTGTATAAATCATCCTAAGTGATCCTAAGATCTATTTTGATCACTTTTTGCTCGCACCCGGCACGTCAAAAAAAATACCGCATGGTCATACTTCAACCCGCTGCACCACAACAAGCAACAGCTGTGTGCACCACGTGCCCCGGCATATTTTCCACCCTCAAACCGTGACCTCTCTTGTAGTTTTCTACTAAACACAAACTGAGTCTTCCAAATTCACTTCATATAAAAACTGAGTCATTTTACATTAATTATTAAAAATTGTCAAATATTAGGACTGCAATGAGTCTCATTTGCGTTATATATCAATTGCACCCCGTGGCAAACAGTTTTAAAAAAGTCAGCTTTTAAAAAACTGAGTCACTTTCAAATTTGCGAAATTTGCTATAATCTATTGCTGAGCAATAATTATTATAAAAGCACCGAGGTCACTTGCCGAGCTAGACTCAAGTCACCCATCCAAGTCACCTGCCGAGCTAGCGACAGAGGTGACCTGGGTGCTTTTATAATAACCATTGCTCAACTATAAATTACAGCGAATTTCGCAAATGTGAAGGTGACTCAGTATTTTAAACTTATTTACAATGAGGCGCAATTGATATTAAACGCATACGAGACTGATTGCGCATTCCCAATATTTGAAAATTTTTAATAATTAATTATTAATGTAAAATGACTCAGCTTCTAAATGAAATGAATTTGGAAGACTCAGTTTGTGTTTAAAGGAAAACCATAAGAAAAGTCACGGTTAGAGGGCGGATAATATGCCGGAGGGGTGTGCAGCTCAGCCAAAATCACGACTCGGAAGCGTTCCGAAAATTCTATGCTTCTGATCACTTTCTAAATTTTCTAAGGTCCATTTTGGAAAAACTGCTTCCAAGAAGCCCTGGTTAGACATCAGGTCTATCGTTTAAAAAAAGAATGGAGTTAATCTGATGACTATAGTCGGCGCTAGCAACTTTTGAACCAAGAGTGATGTGCATATTTTTCAATGAAAATGTGATTTTCAAAAGTTGATTCTGGAGGTACTATTCATTCAATCGATTCGATTCTTTTTTCAAAAGATGGATCTGATGTCGAAGCAGGGCTTCTTGGAATCACTTTTTTGATATATATCTCATAGATTTTGTCTGTCGGAAGAAATGAATAAGTCGAGAAAAGTACCTCAACTCAACTCATAGGTTTTCAGGGTCAGCGGAAGAAGCCGATGCTTGTCATTTGTATACTGGTGATATCCCACTTTATGATGCGTTGAAAAAAGAAAAAAAAAAACAATCGCGGGGGTCGTAGATTGGTACACCGAGACAATAAATTGAAGAAACCCATTTATGAGATTCAAAATAGCAGAGTATTGATCTCTGATGGTTTTTGGAAAGAAATTTGTCTTGAGATCCAGATTCTGTTTAGATCCTATAAGATCACTTCATCATTAAAATAACACTAAAGATGGCATGCAGCTTCCTGGAAGTTGGAGAGAAGATTGAACGTGGAAAACCTGTTCTTCAGAGTGACGAACATAGTTTACTCCAGTATTATGGGTTATTTTAATTCTTAAAACAAGTTGCGCATGCATTCTATTAGGCCATTCTCATTAATCTTTGAACACAGTTGGAAAAAATTTTGGATTTTCAAGTCACTCTTGGTCCCTGGAAAGATTGGAAAAGACCAAAGCAGAACTTCTCGCGAGTAAATGAGGGATTGAGAGACCAAACGCGGACCAGCGTGGGATTATTGAAGCAAGACCCGATAAGTTTCATTGGCCGAGTCTACATAAGAGAGCGAGCGCGCTCAATAGCGCAGGTATTTTTTTTTTTTTCATATTTTAGAATATTGTGCGAAGACTGACGGCGTAGTCTCAGACTTTATAATTGATGCATCTAAATTGAGAAGTGCCACAGAACTCAACCCCAGGACTCAAGAAGCTTTTGAAACCACAAACACCCAAATTTTCGAACTGAAAATTCTGTTGGAAAAGGAACATTACCAAAATCAGGAGAGCAACCAAATCCGCAAAATGTATGTGCTTAGCGCACACACACAAAGTGGTATTTGGACTCTTATAGTAATGGAATTTGATGCTTCATACCGTTATATTTGATAAGTTTGCCTGTACGAATCCCCAACGATCTTCTTCGTGGTGCTACACAGTCACAAAATCCGTAAAATGGAAAAACCACAACACCCGGACCTGACATTTTGACCCTTTTTTCGATGATAATTTCTTTCTGTAGCTCCGGATCGAAAAATTGATGATTGCACCAGGAAGAACACAAAAAAATACATCGAAAATGACGTTTGAAATGTTTTCCTCAAGCGTCGTTTTAAGGGTTTGTACAAGCAGGCACACATTATTTCAAACCGTTTTCGCGGGACTACCGATAATATCATCATTCCAATGTAATTTCCAGTCCAAACTGCCAGATGTTAGCGGGTTAGGGGTCCTTCCTGAATTTTGGAATTGGTTTCTTCTCCCCAGCTTGGACTTTAGCACGTTGGTTTTGCAGTGCAAATGTAAGGCGTTAATCTAAGCTACCTACTTGCCGTTATGCGACGTTGAGCGGCGAAATTCTGTTGCCACCGTGCGGTTGTCATCTATAAGCTTCCGTACATATTGCACCCGGAGCATCAGCCGTATAATGATGATCTTCCTCTCTCATCGCATTCTTCTCAATTCAGCGTCGGTCCCTTTACTTTGGCTTCTCTCGATCCTTGCTAATTTTTGCTTGGACCCACACAGCTTTCGCAAATCACTACCTGGAAAGATCTCTACCTAGACGCTATATTGCAGGTGACTTGATGGGTCCAGTCAAATACGCGTAGCTATCCTGATATTTTTGGCGCTCAACTACACCTTGTACCATCGTCCCAGACTATATTATACATCATGCGAAGCTACACAAAGATACCGGTGTACGAAAAGCCGCAGCCAAGTGCCACCGCCTCTTTTCCCAAGTTGTCTTCTTCATCTTCTTCTTAGATCTATTCCCCCTAGAATGATCAAGAGAACGCCGAGAATTTTTTAGAAAATAATAAAGCTTCAACTAGAGCTAATTGACCGCGAGGGCTGCATATGGATTTTTCTGGCGGTTGTTACAAATGCTTTATTCCCTCAGTGACCAAAATTCCAACCTTTATAACTTTGAAAAGTAAAGAAAAAATGTCTACACGATCAAAGGACACCCCTTCATCCTCGCTTTTACCAAGAAATTAACTGAAATTGTTATGTTGCACCCGGACCAGAAGTTAATGAAAAATAAGATTGCCAGATTTATTCCTAGATGGGCATTTTTTGGTTCTCTCGTGAATATTTCGATACATCTGTATATTTACTCATAAAGTATCTACAACAAATATTTACTTAGTATTTTGGGAATCATTTGAAAAAAGCTAAAGAGTCTCTCACCCGATGCATAGGAATGAAAAGTCCATGCGAAGGTCCTTGAAATGAACTTTCCTGCACAGTGTTTCGCTCAATGACACAAAACTATAATCTATCAATAAATTAATAGTACATTACGCAACAAGTGCGAGAAGGGCGATTTCCGCACGAGTTGCGTATATTATTTTTTGCAATTAGTGCGCAAAGTTGTATCACTGCGTCTACGTAAGCCGTGAACGGGGCAGGGGGGACGGGGTCCGGGGCGGAGCCCCGACGGGGGTGCAGGGGCGGATCTGAAAATGGTCTAAAAAAGTCTTCCTCTCATAAGTATTCCGTAGACACTACACAATTCCAACCGTAGTTGATTTTTGAATAATCAAAAATTCAAAGGTGTACAGATGAATGATTGGATCATTCCAAAAGAATCATTCCCAATAATTGATATTCTTTGGTGAGTTATTAAATGACAAGTCTTTGAATTAGATTAGTCAGAATTTTTATGATTTCAATGACTTACCTACAAAATTCAAATAACTGAAGACAAGATTAGAGTTCTGAGCATTAAACTAAATATCTGTTTTCGTTGGTTGAGTATACACCATCATTATAGAGCATACATTCAGAGTTTTTTCTAGGTTGATCAAAACTGAACATCTCTTCGAACATCAGAATGGAATAGGGTGGTGGCACTAATAGCCGCCCACCCCCAGTAGCCGCCCATTTTGACGTTGTTATTGCAATAACTAAGTATTTTTGGTTAGTATAAGTATTGTGAGTGTATGGGATCACAGTTGGACATGCCATGTATGGAATCAATGCGAAAAAATGTATGAAAAACGACGCAGTGAGTTTTGAGAATTTTTTTTCAGAGTCACTGTGGAAATTAGCACTGTTTTGCCATATTAGCCTATACCTTTGTCAGTAAAACTACTTTCAAAAGAAATTCTCATAAGACAAATTGGGAGTATTGAACGTTCCGGAACTTTTTGTATACGATAGATAAATGTTCAAAGAAGAGCTCCCAACGATCAGGAAAGAAAAAAAATATTTTCTCAAAAAATAAATGGGTGAGCGGCTACTAGCGATTTTACAATTATTTTTTCAATTGCTCATCAATAATTGTCACTTCAATTTAACGCTCCAAAAAAAATTCGACTGCATTCTTGAGCACCCAAAGTATATATGAGTTGAGGTTTTGAAGGCATAGAGTCATCCCTGGATCTCCAGTAAAATTATAAACTTGTAATTTTCGTCAAGAGTGCGGCTACTAGTGCCTTCACCTTATAAACTCATCAGTCATCTCTATCACGGACATTCTTATCAAAAGAATGTGATTAGATGGTGGCGAGAACTGATTAAAACTTGGACTAACTAACTTGGAACGTTTTGGACCGTTCAGTTTCATGGATCGGAAAAGACTCTCGAGATCGTCAAACATCTCATAGATATGCCAAGTGACTTGTGCGAGAATTTACATTTACACATTGCAATCTGTGCGAGAAATGAATTTTTGTTATTCTGTGCGCAAAAATGGCCGTTTAGACGCAAGTGTGCGTGTGCAAATGGCCCATTTGGGCACGGATTCTCATTTGCACAGTGCGCAAATGACTCATTTGCACACGGTAGTGCGCAAATGACTCATTTGCACACGGTAGTGCGCAAATATCCATTTGCGCACTGCGTAAACGATGAAACAGTGTGCAAATGGGACGTTTACGCACAGTTTGCTTACCAAATTTGGATTGATGGTTGATCATCCTATACTCAATAGATATATTTGACTAGAGTGAGATTTGTAGATTTATGGCTGTAAATATGTAGAAAAATAACAAGAATCTGGATATGTTGAAAATCATGCCTAAATGCAAGTAGTACAAGCAAGTAAAGTAAAAACTGCTTCAGTCAGCCGAAAAATCAATAAATTACACAGTCGATACAAGTTAAATGAATATCTAAATTATCGTATAACATTTTTGAATCCAGAGGAGTGGGGTTTATCCATTAATTTACAAACATAATTTAAATCAAATATTTATTCTGCTTTATCAATCAACATGTGTTAATTACTTTTGGCGAATAGCTTATTATATTTTGACCAATAACTTGTCCCAAGTTTTGGATATTTCATTTGATTACTGAACAAAATTAAATAATTTCATTTTTTTTAACTAAATGCCATACTGATGATGGTCCAATCTTTGATTTAAATAAAGCTGATTAATCTTCAAATTCTTAACTATAAATTAAGCAGTAATAGTCAAGTTTTGATACAAACCAAATAATTTTTGTCACTTTAAGATTTTACAAAATCATAACCTCAGCTTGAAGACTTAATAACAAATGACACAAAGTAGAGCAAATACCAAAAATACTGAAGCCAAAAAATTTGACCAAATCTAAGATTCTACAAGCTTCTAGCCAGAAGGAAACTTATTCCAACAAAACTTATGCCACAGAGTGTCAGAATGCCCTTTACGCAAAGAAAAGAGATATCAAACTTGACATTTTGATCACATTGGTAACACCGAATAATCATATTATACAGTCCCTACCATAAATAATGGAACACGTAGGGTCTCACTCAAACAGCGATATCTCTGATTTGATTTGTCGTATGGGAATTCTGAAAAAAGGGTTTTGAAGAACACAAAAAAATCTATCGATTTATGGGTTTTGATAATTTTTTACGTGCTTTTCAAGTGCCCGTACACGTGGTTGAAAATCAGAAAAAATTTTCCTTCAATCAATCACCTACAATTTTGACGGGAGTGATTCAATCACAAAAATACTCACGGGATCTTGTAGATCGTTCAAAAATCTCAAAATTTGGTCCTCTGTAAAATTTTTGTACGACCCTTCCCGTCTGACTTACGAGCTCCGAAAGAAAACTTCGTACTAACATAGGGTGTTTATGGAGATACCGGGCCTGGCACCTGTTCAATTGTCTCTCGCTCTATTCAGGGGCAAAATCGAATTAGAAAAATATCATGACATATGATTTCGACATAAAATGTTCTGATCTTTCTGAATATTTCATCAGATTTTGTCTGAGATTTGAGGTAGCAACGATTTCTCGAAGTTTGATGTGAAAATTGATAAATTTCGTGTTTTGCTCGTATAGGTCACATTTGAGACAAAATCCGATCAAATATTCTGAAAGATGAGATCATTTTACGTCGAAATCATGTGCCATGATATTTTTTTTAACCCAATTTTGGCCCAGAATAGAGCGAGAGAAAATTAAACAGGTGCCAGGCTCGGTATCTCCATAAGCACCCTATGTTACTACAAAGTTTTCTTTCGGAGCTCGTAAGTCAGACGGGAAGGGTCGTACGAAAATTTTACAGAGGACCAAATTTTTAGATTTTTGAACGATCTACAAGATCCCGTGAGTATTTTTGTGATTGGATCACTCCCGTCAAAATTGTAGGTGATTGATTGAAGGAAAATTTTTTTTGATTTTCAACCACGTGTACGGGCACTTAATAAGCACGTAAAGAATCATTAAAACCCATAAATTGATAGATTTTTTTGTGCTCTTCAAAACCCTGTTTTCAGAATTCCCGTACGACCAATCAAATCGGAGATATCGCTGTTTGGGTGAGACCCTACGTGTTCCATTATTTATGGTAGGGACTGTATATTTATAAACTTTGCTTTTAATCTGTATAAAAATAATATGACTAAATCTATCATTTTGGCTACAAATCAATCTGATGAAGGTCAATGGGTAACTTCAAAATATTTTACATCCATCACCAATAGTTATTTGAACAAAATCCTACAAATGGATGTGTAAAGACTTTTTTCTTATATATTTTTCAAAATTTTTTTTCAGTCGGGGGGCTCCGCCCCCCGAACCCCCCGGCGGGGGCTTCGCCCCCTGCACCCCCACCAGGGGCTGCCGCCCCTGGACCCCGCACTGCTCCCTTCTCCACGCCCTAACATCATCTCCGGTCAAAGGAGTGATTAACCGACATATTGTGGATATTCAATTTACTTTGGATAATACTAGACATTGTGAAACCATAATTATATTCAAAATATGGGTGTTTCAACGTGATGACGATAAGCTCTGTCCCGTTCAAAATAATACATGAAGTATACGATTTAATGGATCTACGGATCAATTTCTCGTAATACTCAATATAACTAAAGAGAACAGAAATTAAGAGAATTCCTTCACCCCAGAGCAAAAAAATCCGCGACTTTTTTCTAGGGTTTTGGGCGAGTTACATTTTTGCTCACAGCAATAACAAAAAATATCGTAAGCAACTCGGGTGCCGACATTTGCGCTCTCGTCCCCGCACTCGTGTGCAAATGGTCCGTTTGCACACGGCGCAAACGATGAAACCGTGTGCAAACGGACCATTTGCACACTCGTTGCGGGGACTCGTGCGCAAATATCTGTTGGCACCCTTGTTGCTTAATATACTATTCACGCTCAGTTCATCGGTGCGTAAATGTGAAACTGTGCGAGAAGTCTTTTCCGCATTACTTCACGCATTGCTGATAATGAAGAGAAGTTGGATTTACGCACAACTTTGCGCACGAAATTGCAAAAAATAACTGTAAAAATTATCGGTCGCAGCTTAACTACTAATCTACCATTTTTTATTTTCATCCCATGTTTGAATATAAATAAAGTTTATAGTCTCAGTCGAATCTTCCTAATTTTTATAAAATGTTGACGCACAAGTAATAAGTCGACTTTATGTATTAGCAGAGCTGGGTGCATTACAATTTGAAAATATCTTCGTGGCGACTGATCTTCAGAAAAATTACCATTGCCTCAAACATCGAATCTCGTATTATAATTCGATTTTTCTCGTTGACTGAAAAGTTTAATTTTTGTAAAAAATGTATTATTGCAGTCGAAAAATCAGAAACTATTCAGCCACATGGGTACTCGGATCGCTACCTTACCAACTCATGAGATGCAGTCCAGCCAGTGTTACGACCCAGAGGTCTATTAGATGGCGTTGTTGTGCCAATTTGGCGGTAGGTTTCGAATCCAGGAACTGTAGTCGGCGAGTAAATAGAACTGGAGGTTTATTCTTCCTTTGATACAATAGTTGTTATATTATCTTCGTCACCTTTGACGATATACAAGACTTGAGGTAGTACAATGAGGTAATGTTCACGTAGAGTTATAGTAAATATTCGCAATAAGAGATACTGTGGCTACAGTGAGTATGGAAGTCGTCCGTTAAGAAGTCGAGACAAGAGTGAAAGGTGTCGCCCGGAAAGTGGCCGTATTTATAGGCTTTCCTCTCAAGAGAAAAGCATGCCGTGAATCCCATGTAACTCGAATTGTTGTTTATAAGCTGAATAATGATTCTAGATTCTTGTAACTTGATGGCTAATGATTTTATAGTTGGTTGAGATTTGCTATTCCAAAACATGTGAGGTGTGAGCGTTTGTTCCTGTACTTTCCGTATAACCGTGTGTATTGTATGTTACATTGAACGTACAAGGTCAGGTATGAATTTCAGTTCTAATAAGATAAATTGATGATCTTTGACTCTGATCTTACTTGGCTAATGAGTTGAAGTCATATTGGGGTTCGCCATATCAAATCGTCCTTGTAACCAACCTATGTACATGTTTTTGGGTGGTTATAATAGCATCAGTGCGGGGCTTGATTAGTTAGGTCTCAAGTGTAAACTGTCGTTAAACAATTAGGATGTTATGACATGTGTGAGATGCTTCTACTGCTGTGTTTCTGAAATGTTCCTTTCTGTAGCGCTCAAAGAGTGAAACCCCAATCTTGATTCTATCTCAAGTTATACTGTAATGAGTATTGATCTACTCGCGTGGGAAATGCGTTTATACTTGGCGCGCGATACCCGAGACTCACACATGCTCAACTATGCACACGTACACGCGTCCCGTGTACGTCACACCTCCCTCCTTATTCCGGAAGGGCGAACGCCCTTACAAAGATGAAATTTGTGTATCTCTCATTGCGTAAAATCAGTTCCTACATATTCTTATTATCTATCCGGGTTGTTCGGTCTACATTCATCCATATAGATCATCATCCTCAGTTCAAGTTTCCTGAATAGCCAAATATCATTACTTTCGAAATTTTTCCACACAAAATTATTCAGAATATAGATATAAATTGACATCATTACTTCCAAAATTTTTCACATGTCAAATTCAAATTATTCAGAGTATAAACATAAATCGACATTATTACTTCCAGAATTTTTTCACACATCATTTCAGAAATATTCCGAGTATAGGTACTCAGAGATATAGATATAGTTCAATATAAATATAAATCGTAGTTCAAAAGATATAGTCCAATATTATCAAATTCGAATATTCATAGTATAAATATAAATCGTAGTTCAAAAGATATAGTTCAATATTATCAAATTCAAAATATTCATAGTATAAATATAAATCGTGATTTAAAATATTCAGGATATAGATATAGATGGACATTATTGCTTTCGAAAGTTTCCGCAAGTCAAATTCTAATATTCAGAATATAGGTATAATCGAACATTATTTTTTACCGTAGTTCAATGAATAAATATTATGCTGTGAGATTGAAATTACAAATTCTATCATATGGAGTGTTCTGAGTCTTCCAATGGCTCAAGTTATATTCCAAGGGGGTGTTTCTTTCACATTTCTTCCTCACTTTCCCCTTTTTCCCTCCGTTTTTTTTTCTTACAATTTACACCATAAGATCTCAACACTACGTTGACACTACGACTATAGTTAAAAAAAACTCGAATTTAATCAGCATTTATTCCCACTTATCAATGATTCCTCTTTGATCTCTCATTTCTGAAATCCTTGAATTATAAATCCTCATCGGTCAATTTCCCGTCTTCTGTTCATGGTGGGTTTCAAACTTGTGTCAAGACTCCGATATCAACTTATATTCTCAACTCTTTTATCACATCTTACCCACCAAATCCAGTGTGTCTACGATTCTGGAATTGGTCATATTTTTATCCCATCTAAATTTATGATTCCACTTCTCAAACTAACGAGCTTCCCTTTTATAGCTTATCCTTGAACAATTCAATCATACTTTATCCGATTCAAATTTCATATTATCCTTTACAATGTCTCCTTTTCCTCATTCGTGTATTTTTTAGCTTTCTTTTTCTCATTTTCCATCCTTCAAGTCATCACCCCGAGAAATCAAGTGCCAAACAGGAATATTTCCGAAAATTTCCTTAACATTTTGTGTTCTTGTTTTCCTTACGTCTCTCGCATTTACCCGGATTGCAAACCCGTGAGCTTAGGGAAACTCTTCAGAAAACCCTGTGGGAAAAACTCGAAGAGAAACCTAGCCCAAGAGACAACCTACTCTACAGTATGCTGATGCACATCCTATGAAATCATCAGCATACTTTACATTGTTGACTATCAACCTGAATTTTTCCTAAATGACTATCTTTACTGTTAAATGTTCTATCATTCTCGGTCACAATGCTGTTCCGACCGTCCCTTTTTCCCATTTCCTCGTTGTTACAATAGCGCACAATAACAACGAGTGAAACCTTCAGCACTCTTGGCTAAAATCTGGCAATTTGACAATCTAACAATAGTCACCGGCAATTTCTAAGCTTCCCTCCTCAAAAATTCTCACGCGACCATCAAGCAATTTCGAGGCCCGCTAATAATCGTATGGTTGTGCGTTTCTATATTTCTATCCCCTCTCGAGATTTTTGAAGAAATCTCTCGGTATATAGGTATATCTAATACGATTACATACTATGTATGGCTGAATCTGGCAATCGATATTTTACTTGATCCACATATTGTGATCCTTAAACTCTGAGATTCTACTTGTATTAAGGTTTCTCGTTTGGAATAACTAACTAGCTATTTGTATATCCATCATATCTAACTGAAGTTATCGTAGTATCGGCGTCTTTAATTTTCCAAAGTTCTTTCATTACTTGAGATTCCCGCGGTCACCGGTGTTTGATCGTCTCTGCAGCATGTGGCCACCGTAAGACGTGTATATCGCGATGTCCGCGCATTCCTCATTGTGCATATGCATCAGGTATGGGTCTAGGAAACATCAGATTCGAGATACGGTAAGTTGCGTAAGATCTCAACTATCATCCCTAAAATCGCTTCATGAACCCGTATCCATGATCAATTATCATAGGTAGTCTGCTCGCATCATGCCTCGCGTCTGCTCTCGAGCTTTTGGCCCTATATGTCATCGTTATCACGCTTTATGTTTCAGGGTCATGGGTATTCAAGGCACGAGTCGTCGCCGAGTGCGAATCGGTTTCTCGCATCACCCCGGCTCGTCAGTCTACAAAAAGGAGCCTACCCTTGATCGAGATCTCAATCTCCCGGCAAATTATAAAATCTCGATTTTCGCGTCGTAGATTCGTCCCATTTAGAAAATTTTGACTCTGGATCATGGTTTTCTACCTTTGAACCTACACACTTTGCTTTAGTCATTTCGACACTCCTAGTTATTTAATGAGAAGAATTCTTGGTCGCACGGCAAAAATGATTCGCCATGGAACTGTAAGGCTGCATAGCCAGGAGAGCAACACCAATTTTGTTATTATGACAAGCCATCGGGATGATTTCGTCTTTAATATCTCTGCCAAAATAGCTAACAATAACCTATAGATTGCAAAATACTTTGCTATTCCGCGGGATCACAGTCACATTATGATTATTCTATCAGGAGACCCGTAAAATTTAGCTTGAAACGATACCAAATGAAGAGTGAATGTTAGTTATTCACAAGATTAGACCGATTATCTATAATGCAGGGTATGCCGGCGTTTCTAGTGTCTCTGGAACGAGTAATACGAAGTGCTGGTTGCACAAAACCTAGCAAGTAAGTAGAAAAAAAAACGAGGCATCCTAGCTTGTATTCCAATCAAGAACAACAAGGACCAGTTGATATTTTTCACTGCACACTCCTTGTCTAGCCCTAATTTAGCGAGCATTTCGTATTAATTCATTTAAACCTGATTCTATCCAATTATATACTCATAGATGCGACATGGAGAAACCGTGTTGTCGGATGCAAGTGCGACTGAATTATAATCCCTTTGCACGAATGCATCACGGATATTTGACCTTAATTTCGTTGGCGCCCCCGCTGCAGCCATGCAGCGCGGGCGCTCTGGTCCATTTTGCCTTCGGCGCCCTTGCTGCAGGCATGCAGCGCGGGCGCTCTATCAGTTCTCCGTTCCGGCGCCCCCGGTGCAGCCATGCAGCGCGGGCGTTCTATCAGCTCTGTTTCGGCGCCCCCACTGCAGCCATGCAGCGCGGGCGCTCGATCAATTCCTCCGTTTCGGCGCCCCCGCTGCAGCTATGCAGCGCGGGCGTTCTATCAGCTCTGTTTCGGCGCCCCCACTGCAGCCATGCAGCGCGGGCGCTCGATTAATTTCTCTGTTTCGGCGCCCCCGCTGCAGCTATGCAGCGCGGGCGTTCTATCAGTTTTCTGTTTAGGAAACTTATACCCCCTTTTTTTTTATATGCGTGGTTGTTCTCCCAAATTGATTTGTTGAATAATTTGCCATATTTGCTCTTGTGCTATTAATTATATGTGTAGACCACCGTATGTTCTGAAGTTGCGTTAATAATTCTATTGATGTTTATAACTTATTGACATCATTCTCGATCCTGTTAAATGAATATTCAATATAATTGAATTTATCTATGTAACCCAGTTTAGATTTTTATTTTTCTAGCCTCTTATGCTGCGCGGGCTCTCCAGTCTCCTTCTGCCTCTCCGCTGTTCGGGGGCCCTCCAGTTTCTTTCTGATTTTCTGCTGTTCGGGGGCCCTCGCGGCACTCTTGCCGCGCGGGCCCTCCAGTCTCTTCCTGATTTTCCGCTGGTCGGGGGCCCTCGCGGCACCCTTGCCGCGCGGTCCCTTCAGTCTCTTTCTGATTCTCAGTGGTTCGGGGGCCCTCGCGGCACCGCAGCCACGCGGGCCCTCTAGCTTATGTACTTATATCTATATGTTGTTCTTAAAATATGGATATGTTGGTGAGTATTAATTACAAAAAAAATTTTTCTTTATTTTTCTCACGCATTAATCTGGCTTCATCCGCGACTATTCGTTGCGTATGATTGCGTACCCGTGTTTGTTTCAATTTTCCGATTTTCCTTACATCTCTATGAATTACTGTGTGAATAGTAATACTTAACGATTTTACGTTTTATCTGGCTTTAGAGCTATCTAACTTCGATCACTATAGCCAAGAGAGTGGTGGAGGCGTTATTCTCGTGTTATGATTGGAATACAGGCTAGTTTCAGTTTATTCGCGTGAACAATCCTTTTCTTTCCTCTTTCCATCTCAATCTCTATATTCTCCCTATCCAATATCCTTGCAATTTTGTAAGGTCCCTTATATTGATCTTCTAGTTTGTTTGATCTTGGTTCGTTCAAGAGGTAAACATAATCATTTTCTCTGAAGATCTTGACGTGAGCTTTCCTGTCAAATAGTATCTTACTCTTTTCTTTCGATAATCTCAGACGTTCTGACGCTTTTGATTGACTCTCACTTATTTGATCTATTAGTTCATTCATCAGACTATCATAAGTACGTGGTGTTCTGTTATCCGCAAAAGACGACGGTATTTTAGCTTTTCTACCGAAAATTAATTCGTAAGGCGTAAATCCTGTCGATTCTGAAATGCTGGTATTGAAAGAGAACAGCGCAGGCCCCAAAAAGTCAATCCAATTAGCTTTTCCTCCGTAAATCTTTAGGTATTCAATCAAGGTATGATGACTTCTCTCAATCATTCCTTGACTCTCGGGATGAAATGCGGTTGATTTGATACGCGTGATCTTGAATATTTTAGAAAATTCCCCCATTATTCCAGCTATCAAATTGGCTCCTTGATCTGATTGAATAACATCTGGGCATCCAAAACGCATGATGAAATCGTGTGCAAATTTTTCCGCGATAGTTACTGAATCGATGTTGGTTAGAGGCACTGCTCCTGCATATTTTGTCAACACACATTGCCAAGTGAGTATGTATTTTTCCCCAGTAGCTGCGGTAGGCAGCGGTCCTACTATATCAATCTGTATCTTTTGTAGGCCCCTTTCTGGACAATCGGTGATCACCATTGGTTGTCTCGTTTTGATTCTAACCAGTTTTGACTTTTGACATTTGCTACAAAATTTTATAAATTCTTTGACTTCGCTTTTCAGATTTTTCCAGTGAAAATTTTCGCGTATTTTTGCATATGTTGTTGCGATTCCCTTATGCCCTCCTGAAATTGATTCGTGGTTTTCTTTAATTATCAATTCGCGATCCTCGGGTCTGGGTATCCTTATTTCCCCTGAACAGATTGTGACTCCTACAGAATCACTCATCGATGTTTTAAAAAATTCGAGTACGGTTGGCCAATAGCAATGTTCAAGGATATCATACGCTTTGCCTATGCTGATTGATTCTAATCCAAGTTTCGTTATGATATTTTTCGTCGTGAATAGCATGTCTAGGACATTGAGTTGAGTTGTACCCGAATCTACACTTCGTTTCACAAAAAGATGGATCACGAACTTCCCGTTTCTCTTGGTCACCAGAATTTCATGAAGTTGCGGTGACTGTGACGTTATCTCCTCAAACTCAAAGAAATTCAGCTCCAGCAGTTTCTTGGTGATTCTCGATCTGACAACGCAATCCGACGTGAAAAAGTGTAAAACATTATCATTTCTCATCCAAACGGCCAAATTACTGAAATATATTTCGTGTTGATCGATAACTTGTACTTGTTTCTGTTCAATTGCCTCAGAGCTGTCACAGAATTGTTGCGTCTCTCTCTCGATCTTACTACAGGTCAGGTGAGTGTCAGTTGTTGTTGTAGAACATGGATCGACATGCATAAATGTTGAGGTGTTATCGTTATTAGTGTTAGGAGGAAATCGCGGGAATATCAATTCAGACATGTTATCATTAATCGAGGATGAAGCCATCTCTGCACTCCCCTCTACTAACGTAACTGAACTCGACTTTCGACTGACCATTGAGATGAGCCTAGTATCGTTGGTTTGTGTTGTATGTGGACTCTTTCTAGTCTGATACATTCCATTTTCGCTGGCGTTCGTTGCAGCTGGACTCTCTTTAGCCCGATTCAATTCATTGTTGCTGGCGTTCGGTGCAGCTGGACTCTCTTTAGTCCGATTCGATTCATTGTTGCTGGCGTTCGATGCAGCTGGACTCTCTTTAGTCCGATTCGATTCATTGTTGCTGGCGTTCGATGCAGCTGGACTCTCTTTAGTCCGATTCGATTCATTGTTGCTGGCGTTCGATGCAGCTGGACTCTCTTTAGTCCGATTCGATTCATTGTTGCTGGCGTTCGATGCAGCTGGACTCTCTTTAGTCCGATTCGATTCATTGTTGCTGGCGTTCGATGCAGCTGGACTCTCTTTAGTCCGATTCGATTCATTGTTGCTGGCGTTCGATGCAGCTGGACTCTCTTTAGTCCGATTCGATTCATGATCTTTGTTCTCAACGACGTGTGAAACCAACTTTTCTGCACAGCCCGGGCAATCGCATCTTTCAATATTCGTGAAGTTTGTCACTGTGTCTATTGTATATGACTCGATTTCGTCTCTATTACGGTCCGTATCATTCTCATCGTCCGCTTGTTCAGCTGGATTCCTAGATAAAGCATCTGCGTTCAAATTGTGAGCGCCTCTCTTAAATTTTATCTCGTAATCATGTTCATTCAGCAAAACTCTCCATCGCACCAGTCGTGATGATGGATCTTTACAACTGTTCACCCAAACGAGTGGCCTGTGATCGGTCACTAAAATGAATTTATTTCCAAAAATGTACGGCCGATATTGTTTGATCCCGAAAATGATGGCTGCTAACTCTTTCTCAATTACGGAGTACCTCTGTTCTGTGGAATTAAGGGTCCTCGACGCGTATGCTATTGGTAAATCGCTTCCAATCTCACCTTGACTCAAAATTGCAGAAATCGCAAAAAACGAAGCATCTGTAGTTATTATGAAGACCGTGCCGTCGAATTTAGGGTAGCGTAAGATAGTATCTGAGCATAATATACTCTTAAGTTCCTCAAAAGCTCTTTGTTCTGTCTCCCCCCAAGTGAATTTGACTCCCTTCTTCGACAGTAATGTCAGAGGTTTTGCTATCTTTGCAAAGTCGGGTATGAATCGTCGATAGTACCCTGCGAGCCCCAAGAATTGTTTTACGTTCCTCTCGGTTTTGGGTTTTGGAAAGTTTTGTACCGCTGATACCTTCTTTGGGTCGGGTTTCACGCCTTCTTGTCCCACTCTGTGTCCTAAGTATGTTATTTCCTTTTTGAGAAAGGAGCACTTGTTCGGTTGGAACATGAGACCATGGTCTCTGAATCTCGCGAGCAACTTCCTCATTCTATTGTAGTGATCCTTTATCGATGACGCAAATACGATTACGTCATCGACGTATATCAGGCATTCTACGTTGTTTAATCCGGATAAAATGTTCGTTAATGCCCGGGTGAAGCAAATTGGCGAGTTTTTGAGGCCCATAGGAAGGCGTCTGAACCTATAGTGCTTACTACTAGTCGAAAAGCTGGTTTTATCAGCCGATTCCTCATCAATTAATAATTGATAGAATCCCGAAGCCAAATCAAGTACTGAGAAATATTTAGCCCCCCCCCCAACCTATCCAAAATGTCGGTAATATTTGGCAGTGGATGTATTTCTGATACTGTAACCTTATTCAAAGCTCTGTAATCAATAACGAGTCTCCACTGTTTTTCACCTTTATCATTATCCTTTTTAGGGACGATCCATAAGGGAGCGTTCCAAGCACTAGTTGATTCTTCGATTATTCCCTGTTCTAATAATTTATTGATTTGTCTCTCGATTTCGTCTTTCAGCCTAAACGGGTTTCTGTACTGTCTTATATTTATCGGGGTCTCGGTTGTCGTCACTATCTTGTGTTTTATGTCCTTTACACAACCTAAAGTGTCACCGGGAAGATAAAATTGAAATGGGAATTCTCGGACGAGTTTGATCATGCTCTCCCTTTCCTCTCCATTTAATTCATCTAATTTCATTATCCCTATCAACTCGGTCACTCTCTTGTCAATCTCCGATCGATCTTTACAATTAACCGTCCTGATCTCCTTGGGGACGGCACAGAACTCCTCAAGTTTCAATGGTGGTATTGATATGGATATGTCATTCGAGTTCGTATTATAAATGTAAAGTGTTCCTCTTCCATTCGATTTTTTCACTAAGGATTCTCCTATGAAAATTCCGGGTCCTGCGTTCAATCTCTCAATATACCCTTCATCCAAAGGCGAGTCCTGTAATTCTATGCTTACTAGTTTTTTAGATCTCGCTGGGAGTGTGCAATTTGTTATATGTATCGGTGCGAACTCAATCTCTTGATCTTCAATTTTAAGAATGTTTGTTTTGAATGACAAATTTGCTTCGTGTTTTTTCAGAAATCGTACCCCTAGTAGGCCATCATAACTGATCGCGAAATTTCCCGGCACTATAAAAAACTCGCAAGGTAAACAATTCTCAAATTCCAACGTGACACATCCTAGTGTATCTATAAGTTTATCATCTATACCGGTCAGTTTTACCTTTTTTGTAAAATTGATTTTCGTACCGTCTCTCAAAAAAGTCTCCTTGAGTAGATTCACTTCCGCGCCAGTGTCTATTAAAAATCTTATTTCTGACTTAAGATCCTTGCTCTTCAGTGTTACCGTAGGACACTGTCTTTTCATCGATGAACATGTTAGAATAACCCGTGTTTCGGGATCTGAGTGCAGCGTCTCCGGTTCCTTCCCATTGAAGCACTCGTTCAATGAGTCGGTTTGGAGTTTAAATTCCTCGTGAGATTATTTCGGGCGAAATCCGCTTGTTTGGGATCGTGTTGCCGTCTTTGTTCGTAAACAGGTCGGTTTCGATTCTTTTTCCTACACGCTCTTTCTAAATGTCCAACTATTCCACACCTGTTACAGGTTTTATCTGCATGTCGGCAATCGCGTCGCGTATGCCCCGTTGTTCCGCAGCAAATACACTTTCTCTCGTACGGTTTCATTGAACGCATATTATTCCCAGAGATTACCCTATTCGCATCCCTAACGTGTCTATTTTTGCAATTTCGGCTTGAATGCCCGTATTCTCCGCAGTTGTAGCAACGTGTAACGTTTGGATATTTGTCCCGGTTGGTGTCGACAGAATTTATGTTAACTAGAGGTTTCTCATATCTGTTGTGTAATGTACGATGGTTTTTCAATTGTTCTTCTATTCTCATCGCGGCATCTATGGCCTTATCCAATGAGTCGAAATTTTCGGCTCTCAATTGATAGAGATATTGTTCACTCAGCCCATTTATGAAACAGACTATCGTATTCTTGATTATCGATTCCGTCATCCCATTTGATGCGATACCGTCCATGTCACTACCGTTAGCTTCTAATAGATTTGTCTGAAGTTGTAGTACCCTAAGTCCGTATTCTGATACGGTCTCATCTTCTTTTTTCACGATTTTCGATAGCTCGAGTTGTAAGCCGAATACGTTTTTGAAGGGGTCAAACGCTCTTTTCAGATCGCTGAACAATGCCGTTAGAGTGTTGTATTTCTTTGATTCTACGTATCTCTTTGCTTGTCCTGTAACCCGTGATTTAACTATTCTCGCAAAGATGCATCTATCAGGGTGACTGATTAATGACTCTATATCAGTGCATTCGTTAATGAAGGTTGATACTGAAATATTTTTCCCGTCAAAATTTGGTAGCAATTTTATGGCCTCAGAAATTGACAGCATTCTCTTATTATGATTCTCCGGTGTGTAATTCACACTCAAGTTTGACACGGTGCTCCTTGTATCGGGATTTTCGGTGGCTAATGATCCTGAACCGCTTGGGTTTCTCTGATTTACGGGGATCGCGACAGTTAACTCCGTTGTTTGTGGCACGCTTTCCATTGTTGTCCTGTTTTGTATTGTTTCAATCTCGTCTATATCCCTGGGTCCGGGGTTGAGTCTCGGTGACTTCCGGACCCTTACAGTTCCCCGAGTTCTCGACATCTTATTTGATTACGTAAAGTTGTTGTAAATTATATTCTCAAACAAGTCTCGCACTCAATCGCCCCTCTCTCGATAGTCAAATTTTCCTCGCAAAATCGACACGTGAACGTCACGTTACTGAATCTTTCTTTGATGCTATGGAAGGACTTTTCAATAAAGAAAATAGTTTGTTTTATTACCGAATTGTTGTCCGTAAAACACTTTTCGCACGCGTACGATTTGTTTGGGTTTCCTAGAATAATCACTACTTTTCTATCTGTGAATATGCAACTGAAATTTTCCAATTCTAAAAGAAGTGAATCCAATTGATTTGGGTTTGATTTTTCCGTGCCTAGATCAGAGGGGATGCCTTTGTGACACATCTAGTCCCCGTGATCGTAGAGATTTAAGTCCCGATTTTCCTGATTTTATTCTGTAGAACCTGGACAATACAGTCGTCTACGTGAGATTGGATGTATCGGTTATGGTTCAATAAATATTCGTACAATTTATGTGACAGGAAGGATCCGACAAAAGTGTTAGACCAGACGTGATTTTCTCTCCTGTGTACGACACTCAATTCCATTTCCAAAAATGCAGAATTTCTGAACCTTTTTCAATTGCGGATTTGGTTCGCCGTGATCTGTATGCACTCTCTACAGTCAATTGCTAATCGTTTATATACCAGAGGGGCCCCACACAGATCGCACAAAAGTATATCCTGATCTCTATTTACGTTTAGGTGGAAATCCGTATAAACGATAATCCTTTCGTTTGGTTCAAAAACTTCTTCCTCGAAGCAGTCCAAGCACGAGTGTGTTCCGCTTAGGTTTCCAATGTAAAATTCCGATATTTCTATTTTCTGTGACATGCAATATGTTGTAACAAGTCGGCTAACAATCTCAAAATATTGATTAAAATCCGCTTCTCTTGATTGGTGGACGATTCTTTCCGACGGAAGGTCTAATGGTGGCATATTTCATTCAAACCTCATTTCCCAAATTATATATGCTTCGCGTACTCTATCAAACCTTTTCAACAGAGCCCAATACCGACAGTTTATGCGTTTTGTTTCTTCTTTCAAGATCTTTCCTGCAGCTAAGAATTTAGCCTTTACTCTATCGATTTGTCTGAATTTGTCTGTCGATCTCAGTACGCAGATTTCGTTTTCGTCAAATTGTTCTCTAAAAAACGCGTTGACTTTTTTGAGTTCAATACGAATTTGTTTAGTATGTTGTCGTTGACTCTGGAGGTCTCGAATGATTTTTTCCAATTTCCCTCGAAATTCAGTATTGTTCATTATATTACAAGGTCATACAAATCAATCGCTTCTCTCCAAATCCAAAATGTTTTGCAGGGTTTCTACTTTACTTTCTAACCGTGTAACTTGCTCATCGATGGCATTCACGCTATTTCTGAATAAATTCAAAATCTCCTCGAGTTGTCTCGGAAAATTTTCGATCTCGGTGAATTGTGCCTCTGAACGCGATCTACACCCCTCGTTTATTCCCTCCTGTTCTGTCACTAAATGTTTGAGATCTTCGACGTCTTTTGCCGTTTCCCGTAAAATGTTCGCTTGGCTATTCACGGTTGATTCTATTTGTTCTAATAATTTTCCGTTCGATTCCTGATTTCCGATCTCGATTCTTGACATAATTTGGTCTCTCAATCTTTTATAATTTCCTCAACGACTCGCAATAATTTTTCGTTCACCTCTGTTAACTCATGGATTAGAAAAACTGCCAAATCTATATCTTTTTGTGTTTTTTCACCGTCTATTTTAATTAATTCCAGCGCGTTCCTAATCTCTTTGATTTCTTTCCGAATGTTCCTTTTCAAAAATCTCTTACTAACCATACCAATTGCCAGATTTTCGCCTCACAATTGAGATATTATATCTACCCGTATCGATTCTATATGATTCAAATAGTGCTTAATCTAGTCTTTCCTTGGAATTTGATCCCTCGATGTCGATGCTTGAAGATATTCGATGCTTGAAGATTGTCGCTGCTTGGAGGCTGTTGCTGCTTGGAGGTTGCTGTTGCTTGGAGACTGATGATACTTGTTGCTGTCGGTGTTTGAAATTCCTCGTTGCGTGGAGTGGCTGGCGTCGTTGGAGGTGTGTCTATTTAGACCCCTGTGGAGCGATTGCTGCGTGCGTGGATCGCGGGTAGTTTCCTCGCCGAGTGGCAGATGTTGGTGTTGACGTGTAAGTCGTTTATTGCAGCCCACTTGATGATCCTCTCTATTCGGCGGTGTAATGACTTGACTGCTTCTTTGAATATTTGTGTGCCAATGTCCTCCTCCAGTTTCTTTTCATATTCACTCCACCAGTTCCCAGACACCGCTGTCACCAGTTGTTACGACCCAGAGGTCTATTAGATGGCGTTGTTGTGCCAATTTGGCGGTAGGTTTCGAATCCAGGAACTGTAGTCGGCGAGTAAATAGAACTGGAGGTTTATTCTTCCTTTGATACAATAGTTGTTATATTATCTTCGTCACCTTTGACGATATACAAGACTTGAGGTAGTACAATGAGGTAATGTTCACGTAGAGTTATAGTAAATATTCGCAATAAGAGATACTGTGGCTACAGTGAGTATGGAAGTCGTCCGTTAAGAAGTCGAGACAAGAGTGAAAGGTGTCGCCCGGAAAGTGGCCGTATTTATAGGCTTTCCTCTCAAGAGAAAAGCATGCCGTGAATCCCATGTAACTCGAATTGTTGTTTATAAGCTGAATAATGATTCTAGATTCTTGTAACTTGATGGCTAATGATTTTATAGTTGGTTGAGATTTGCTATTCCAAAACATGTGAGGTGTGAGCGTTTGTTCCTGTACTTTCCGTATAACCGTGTGTATTGTATGTTACATTGAACGTACAAGGTCAGGTATGAATTTCAGTTCTAATAAGATAAATTGATGATCTTTGACTCTGATCTTACTTGGCTAATGAGTTGAAGTCATATTGGGGTTCGCCATATCAAATCGTCCTTGTAACCAACCTATGTACATGTTTTTGGGTGGTTATAATAGCATCAGTGCGGGGCTTGATTAGTTAGGTCTCAAGTGTAAACTGTCGTTAAACAATTAGGATGTTATGACATGTGTGAGATGCTTCTACTGCTGTGTTTCTGAAATGTTCCTTTCTGTAGCGCTCAAAGAGTGAAACCCCAATCTTGATTCTATCTCAAGTTATACTGTAATGAGTATTGATCTACTCGCGTGGGAAATGCGTTTATACTTGGCGCGCGATACCCGAGACTCACACATGCTCAACTATGCACACGTACACGCGTCCCGTGTACGTCACACCAGCAGCCGACGCAATCAGATGCAATCAGCTGTGATCAGATGTTCGCATAGAGATATAATACCAATTGGTATTATATCTCTATGGATGTTCGTCTGGATTGTTGTGGCCTGTTGTGGATCGAGTGGGTTGACAAAAGGAACGTCATTAATTTATTACAACTAATTAAGAAATCTTTTAGAGAAGTTTCAAACTAGCTGACGAAAGAATAACCTCCCAAAATGTCTGAAAGAAAAGTGTTGAATGTAAGTAACAATTTGCGCTCTTCTCTTCCAACTTGTTGCCTGTCAAACTTTTTGGAGGTTAAACTATCTCCAAGAATATAACTCACATTTTCTCCAATATGATCAAGGATCATCTTTAAAATGCTTCCTCGTCGTTTTATTCACAACTCTGTTCAAACCCAGAATAATCTCATCTTCAACAAGCGACGTTTTGTTGATACACTAATCACACTGTTAACATTTTCATTCCAGAAATACTATCCTCCGGATTTCGATCCGTCGAAGATCCCGCGCATGAAATTAGCCAGAAATCGCCAGTATACTGTTCGATTGATGGCCCCATTCAACATGAGGTGTGCAACTTGTGGAGAATACATTTACAAAGGGAAGAAATTCAATGCCCGTAAAGAGGATGTAGAAGGCGATACATATTTGGGCATCAGGATATACCGGTTTTACATCAAGTGTACAAGATGTCTGCAGGAAATATCCTTCAAAACTGACCCAAAGAATACAGATTATGAAATTGAAGCTGGAGCAACAAGAAATTTCATGGCCTTGAAATTAGCAGAAGAGCAAGCAAAACGAGAGCTAGATGAAGAAGAAGAAGAGATTGCTTCAAATCCGATGAAGTTGCTTGAGAAGAGAACTCAACAGTCAAAATATGAATTGGAGATATTAGAGTCATTGGAGGAGTTGAAGGATTTAAATCGTCGTCAACAAACCATTGATTATAATGAAATGTTGGGCCAATATGACACAAGCGCTGCTCGTGAGAGGACCTTGAAGGAGCAAGAGGAATATGATGAAGAGCTGATAAAGAAATGGATGAAGAGTAAAAATCAGGCATTATCAGAGGAAGTTATAGAAGAGGAAGTGATTGAGTTAGACAGTTTAAAATCAATTGAGCCTCCAAGAAAAGTTTCAAAAACATCAACAGCCTCCAAGCCACCTGTGAGCATATCTGACAGGCGGAAAAACTTTGGAATCAGACTTAAATCCAGCAGTAAACCTGCCGCCGATGCAGCAAGTTCTTCTAGTACTGTGGAAGCTGTGTCAGGGACCCCATGTGCTCCAACTGTGTCTACTCTAGAGACTAGTAAAAGTGAAGGATCTTCTTGTTCACAAAACCAATCTAATAGTCAGAAGACAGTTGAGTGCAATGGTGCCAACAGTAATTCAAAATCAGAAACCACAGAAGCTGTACCAAGTAAACCCAGCGGGCTTTCCTTGTTGGGTGCATACTCTGGAAGCAGTGATGATAGTGATTAGTATTGTAAGAGAGTATTTATTTAAATATAAGTATATAAATAATACATAGTCTTTACTCATAATATTGTCACATAGAATAAATTTATTTTACAAATGCCTTGATCGTTCATACTTGCATGAATTTTTTTCATTTTACTCTTTTGATACTTAATTTATAAAATAATCAGTCACAGACTTTTTTGACTCTTGATTTTCTTGTTGAGTACTTTTATTGTCATCTTGGATATTACGGTTTTGTGTCACGAAATTTTTTTGCACTTCACTACTAATTACTTAACTAGTTACAGCTGGGCGTTGGAAGTTCCTTACAGGAAGCTGAACCCTCTGTTCCTAGAACAGAAAAATGATCAAGAATTGAGATGAATTTCAAACAATTACGCAAAGAATGAACAAGGTCTGAATGAGAAGGCTAGGCACTCGTGTAAGGAACCTCGAAACGAAGAATTTTGAATCCATGGAAAAAAATTTCACTTACAATCAGAAAGGATCTAGGAGTACCCAACCTGTCAACAGACCATGTTATAAGCAAAAACCACTAAAAATTTGATTCAAAATGAACGCAAACAGACATAGCAAACGGTATAATATTATCAAAAATCGTCACGATTTCGTAGAGGCAACATTTAACACAGCCGAAGAATTTCCAAGAGCAGCAGAAGCACAAAGTAAGCAATTCATTCCAATTCAACAATAACACTTTTGAAATAAAAATTGAGACCCCCGATTTAATTTTACAGCTCATATTTCTCAGAGGAGCAAACATAATGGGAGCACTCTCTAAGCGAATGTCCCACCAAACGGACAGATTTTGTATCACGATGTCGATTTCCAGACTCCCTAGAGCTCGTTATCACCGCTGCAGACGCACGTTGCCTATGTCTCCTAAAATCATCTCTCCTCTGACCTGATGCAAGGTGACTACTACTCTCACCTATAAACGGCCTCAAAAGCCTTTTATAAATCGAATATCCTGGCTGTTTTGATGCTTTTGACCTCCTGGGACCTAATCCTTCAACTACAACCTGCCTTTTACGATAGGCTCTACAAGTATGTTCGCGTTCCGGAATTTGTAGATGATGTCTGGGTCTAGATGAAACTTGAAGATCTGCGTCAAAATTTGGTGATACAGGCTCACTGGTCGATCGTGATGAAGTCGATTCGACAAATTGAGGAGGTGATTTTGGAGGAGCGCGACCAGATTTATCTAAGAGGACTTTTAGCTCGCGGTGATGATGATGATCACGGCGATGATGATCTTGGTGAGATCCTGTTACATACCGATGCGCCTGCTGGCCTTCTTTGAGTGCGACTTCGAGCTTGGCAATTCGACTTTCGAGGCGAGTACGCTGAGCTTGCGAGTATTCTTCCTGTTTTTCCATCTGCTTGACCAGTTTTTCCAGCTTCAGAACTTGCAACTCTTTGTCTTCTAGAGCTGAATACAGCTCTTGGAAACCTTCTGTCTCGAGCGGTTCATAGCCGTTGCTCTGTTCAAAATATGAATTATGAACAGTGAGTGTGGAGTATTCTATTTTTACGATAATTTCTAGAGTTTCCTAGCATTTTTCGATTCAAATGATTTTATTATCTTGTGATCGGGCTTTAGATCCAATTGCAAGATGATTAGAACTCAATCATGTTGTGCATCGTAATTTTGTATGAAATATCGCATTTCCTTCAATTGATATGTTCATTCCGATATGTGTACTTCGACTATGTTACCACAGCTGAATTTGATGAATATATCGTTGCGCTTTGAGGAAAAGAGTTTTTTATGATTTTCATTTTGTTGACCACGAGACTGCTCGTAAATTACATAATTATTTTTATGGTGCACGTTCTTCAAAGACCTGGATGAACGAAAATGCTTTGACGAAATTTTTGTCCCCGATTTGTAAATTGGATGAAAATTCAAAATTCTCTTGTGAAATTCAAAGTTTTTTAGCGAAATTTGATCTCAACCTAGGTCACAGAGCGAGGAGAAATAGGTGAAATTCAGTTCCAATTACAGTGAGAAATTCAGCAAACTGGATGAAAATGCCGGCAATGATCTAATTTTGTTCTGTTTTTATCTAGTCGAAATCCTAGTCCATAATTTTTCAGTGTCATGCACGATCATCAATATTCTTGAATGGTCAAGTAATTATCATAGAGTAATTTTGTTGACAACCAATTTTACATTTGATAGGCTAACGAAAATCTGAGACTAACAATTTTGCAGTCTTATAAATGGAAAAACTGCGCAGAAAATATGCCCTTATCCTTTAAACCATGGATTCTCTCCGAGCAAAATATCGAATTCGAAAATTCCATAATATCAGTGATGAAACTGATTGGTTACAAAGCGAACCAAAATAACCAACCTGTTCGTGATCGTCAGCGGTATCATCCATAAGTCCACCACCAGCGGAGCTTTTTCCATGTTTGAGCAGTTGATGCATCTCTCGGCGAATCTTTACATCTCTCTCGTGATTCCTGAGATAGCGTTTGTAATGTTCGAGCTTCAACTGCAACTGGGTGCAACTCTTTTCGAGTTCGGCATTTCTAGCATCGGTTTCAGTCAAGCTGCTACGCAGATCCGTAACCTGCTGCTGCAATTGAAGAATCTGTGCCTCGTATGACGCTCTACTGCCATCCTTCATGCCGGCATGACACCTGCCCAGGTCCATCAGTTTGTGCTCCAGATGATCGTACTTTGACTGCCTAAACTCGTCCAAAATAATTTCAAACAATAATTTTGTATAGTCTCAGAGAGAAAACTCATTATTTCTGTATTTTTATGAATCTTGCACGATCCCTACTATGGCAGTGACTCTTTTCCTAAGCCGAAGAAAAGTTCCATCGAGCCCATGTGAAATCTAATTAAAAAGTCGAGTGGACCACGAGAAAATCAATGGAAAATCATGAAAATCATTTCTAAGGGGCAATGCAATATTCTGTTTGACTCCAAAAAAATTTTTTTCACAAACAAGAAAACTTACAGCCTCTTGTAATTCTTCTGCAGCTGGTTGAACTGACTTCGAACCGTTTGCAGTTCATTGGACTTTTTCAATAATTCAGCACTGAGTCTTTGCTTTGAAGTATCATTTTCTTGATCCTGAAAACTCATGAGCGGTGAATGTTCGAACCATTATTTCTTTCTCAACTTCGATAATTTTTCACAAATCTTACCGCTTCATTAACCGCTGCAATAATATCCTCTCTCTCGAGTTGCAATTTTTGAATAATTTCTTCCTTCTCGGCCAGGACGCGTTGTGTCTCCTTCAGATCGTTGAACAGCTGAATTTCGTACTCCGTATGCTGGTCATCTATAAAAATTTGCAATAAAAATATCAAGTAGCAAATTTTAAATTCTGTGATTGGAAAATTTTTAGTTTCATTACCTGGAAGCTCTTTTCTCTTTTCGTTCACATCAAGCAGTTCTTTGCAATTGTCCTCCAATTTTTTGTGCCTCACTTTTAGCTCTTCAAACTCAAACTCAAGATCTTGCCTTTGAAAAAGATTTTTTGACTCGCGTGATTAATCGTCTATAGTGCATTTTATTACGACAGTGCAACTTGAAAGATTTTTAATTTATTACGCAATAATACCTTGAACTCCTTTCACTCTCGATTTCACGCTGCAGATCGTCTATTTGCTTCCTATATTCGTTCGACATTGATTTCAGCTCGTTCTCTTTACTTTGCAGATCAGCCTTCAGCTTGTTGATCCTGTCGAAAATTATAGACAACTGTGATTCATCGTGTAGATTTCAAGACTCTAAAAGATGATCGAATTTCAGAAAATGATTTTCTGGCTATTTTATTGCTAATGCATCAATATTTTTGATTCTATTTAATCAATCAGTTAATTTCAAAATATTCATTCAAAAAATTTGCTAATTTCATCTGGATGAGTACCTTGGGTCGAAGATGAAACTGAAAAACTCGAGATTTTTCGATAGAAAGTCAGAAAGAAGTGGAAATGTTCTAATGCTCGTCTTAGCGTTTTAGTTAGACCTACTAGTGGTTTTGAGCTTCAGGCTAACTTTGAAAATGTATTATATCAATGAATCCCAAGCTGTATCGGAAATATCATTACTACACTCTTTTTCGTTCAACGTTTCCATGAAGTAAAATTATCAATCTCGAGTGCTCTTCACTAACTTAGCAATTCATTTACTAAATTAATCATTGATAAACCAAATAATGGTAAGTCAATGATGATTGAATACATTTTAATAAGTTTTGGCGACGTTTCATTAATCGTCAGTCAGTACAAATCCCTACGATTGAGATTTTTGTCAAGTTAGAGGAGCAATCATCCAAAAATGTTCATGAAATTTGAGAACTGGATTATACAACGTGTTTACTATACTGGAGTATAGTAAACACGTTGTTCCTATGTAAAATTGGATCAAGCTTTTTTTTGCGAATAAAGGGACAAAAATTGCAGCCAGTCCAAGAATGTCAACCTATTGCTACACAAAACGTCGCGTAAACAGGTGGGTGGCCTTATTTCCATTAGGCAAAGATGAATTCTAGATTAGATTTTGGGTTCGGAACACGGGTTCTTTATGTTTCTGATGTTCATGTAATTTTGTTGATGATGAGCACTCGCGATAATGGTGATTGTAAACTATTTGATGTCATCACTAATCTTGCCTTCTATTGGTCTTGAATTATTTAAAACACAATTTCACGATTGAATATCTGTGAGCGAACAGATGAAAAAAATTAATCGAAAAAATCGAAAGTATGAGACGAAGATAAAAATTCCGATGCGGATTTTGAAAGATTTTTTCCCCGCCTCTGCGACTAACTCTAAAAAAAAATTCTAAATTATGGAGGTGTGTTCTAAAATGTGATCTTTTTTTTTTTAAGAATATATGACAAAAATGGCCTGTTGAGCAATTATTTTGACGCGATATTGATGAATGAAATGCTTTATGAACGATGGGATTAAAATTCCAGTCGATCATTGCAACATCGTTGATCAATTGAAGCAGTCTCGTTCATTACAGAAAAGAAATCATTTCTCCAAACGTTTGAAATAGTCGATAAGGTATTAGACATCGAATCAAATTTCAAATCTCCAAAACGACCCAAAAACAAATTAAAATGACCCCATATGCATTGTACACATTGCACAAAGCTGCCAAGACAAAAGATTAAGTTGTTAGATGGGCACACTGATATAAACGAGTATAAAAGCTCCGATGGTTTTGCATCACCAGCAGTGCAAGCTTCCAAACCGAAAACAAGCATAACGCTAAAATGTTAGATTATAATTTGAGATGAGAAAATCATCGCTAATGGTTCGACCTGGTCTCGACGCTCTCCCTCTGCTTCTCAAGTTTGCCAAGGGCAGCTTCGCTGCTCTTTTGGCACTTGGCCAATTCTTTGGCCTTGTGTTCAGCGCTCTGTTTCAGTTGTGCCTCCAACTGTTTTGCATGTTCCTGTGACTGTTTCAGCTTCGTCTCAGCACCGCTTATGCTTCCCTCCAGTTCACGAATTTTTGTACGCGCCTTTGCCGTTCGCTCTTTTTCTGCTTTCAATTCACGATTCAGTTCTTCGATCTTCAGATCTGTGATAGAAAATAATATGATAGAGTTTGAGGTGAAAGTCGAATGTAGTGGAAGATTGAAATGGTGATTTTGGCGAAGGGGTGTTTGGGATTTGAGATTCATGAAGTAGTAGTCGGTTTGGGAGATTGAGCTTTTCCGTTTTGAATCGTATCCATGAAGGCATCGGACGCCGTATTTAATCTGATGCAATTGTAATGTAGTAACTGTGAATAATATTAAGGTCTATCTACTTTGTCTGGACACATTTTTCTATTTCCGATTCTGACGAATTTTTGATTGCTCATACTCAGCAAGGAGTAGAAAGTTGAGCTGGGTATCCCAAGAAGTCAACTCATTAAAATTAATTTGTTGAGTCAAGTGTGAGATGTTAAAATCGAATTTTACTGTTATCGGGATCAGCGACAATTCTGCCACAATCCGCTCGGAGAATTTGGCACTCTTGCCATAGGCAATGAATTTTCTTCAAAAGCTCGTCAATCTTTGCACGCTCTTCCTGCTGCATCGCGCTCAACCGGCGTTCAAAGTCGGCGTTATCTTCCTTGAAAATCTTCGTCTTTTGCTCGAGCTCTTCTTTGAACATCCTACAAAATTTCAATAATCAGTCGTGTATTTGTCATTAAAATCAAGAATGTGGTAGAAAATGAATTGATCAATAATAATAATAATCAATCTAGATATCCACGACGGTAGACTCTCATAAATCTTCACATTTGAAGCTGTAGTATCTTGTAATCTCGTCACAATGTAGCTCGGTAATATATTTAATCAAGAACTTACTATATGAGACGAACGAACCCCCCCCCCCCCACCCATTGTGATCATGTCTGTGAGAAAATAATAGTCAAGTTTACAGTACGTTAATGGCTACTTGAAAACCATGGGAAATCGTCATGATTTTCAAGAACTTAGGTCCGAAATTCAACATGATTCGATATTTTTCTCTCCTACTCCCGTCTTTTAACTCAAGAACTACCGCTCATTTTGGTTCCAAATATTTCATGTATTGACAAAAAAATTTGAATACCTTCAAAATCTACCATTACAGCTTTGAAAGAATATTAACTGACAACATTTGGAATCAAGGATGTCAATCATGTCGGACTTGAGCGTGGACTTGAGTAATAAACGTTTCGATTGAACAAACCAAACACCACAAATCAAACAAATATTCGAAATTGGCAGAAAGAAAGAATTTTCTCGTCATCGTCATGACCGAAGAAAATGATAGTGTTTGTTAGTTAATTTTGTTGAATATTGCGATCAGTTTCTTGGTTTTTAAGCGTCTTCGCGCTCAAAAAATGCAGCCACATAGTGAGCTTATAAAACCTTAAATCTCACCAACTGAAAAATTCGACATTTTTTTGGGATAAATAAGTTATTTACCTGATTCACACCCAGTAAATTTGATAGAAATTCTATCAAACCACGTCTAGAATAATTAATCAAAGACCTAAACCCTAGAGAATGATGACGGTAGTATATCAGAGTAATTATAGCAGAATAGTCTCACTCATTAGGTGCGATGGTATTGTCAGTAAGCCAGTCCAAAAACTGAACTCTTTTTTCGAGGGCTTCCCTACAAAGAGCTGCTCCAGCCTCTGGTAAGTCTCTGAGGGCATCTTCGAGCTCTCCAAGAGGTCCTCTTTCATCGCCACCAGCACCACCTCGACCATTGCCCGCGGAACCAGACTCCAAGCTCAATCTTACTCTAGCTGACCACGATGGAATTGGTATTATTTCATCTAGGCGACCAGGGTCTTTGCCACCCTGAGCCACTATCCGTTCACGAAGCTGACGCAACTCTTCGAATGCTGATTCGGACGATTTCTGTATGACGATATGGAATAGTCGGTGAGTATAAGTATGGAAAAGTTCGGAAAATCGTGCATGTGGTAAATTTTGAGGTAAGAGCCTCAACACACACCCGAATCTTCTGATATATTTTATGAAATAACTCACAGAAAACTATCAAAACCTTGACTTATTGTGTGTGCAAAATAATAATTTTTGCCAATAGAAAGAACTTAGATCGAGCGTTTGACTTAGATTCTTTGACTAGACTACGTGCTGATAAGTTTCCGGGACCTTCTTCGTTCCAACCCCGCTTTTTTCCACAATTAATTCTCACTCTCTTGATTGAATTTTTTTTTGTTTATCATAATTTTATTGATATTTTGTCTTTATAAAGCACAATTGTCTTGATGGACTTAATGAGTAATCTGAGGAGCGAATTTCAGCAAAAAAGTTGAAAGACTCAAAAACCACGAAATTCCAGGACCTTTAAGTATACCTCTACAATCTCGAAAAGTAGAAGACAAAATAGTCGATTTTAAGCTCAAAAATTTATAACTCTAATTATATCAGATCGTGAATGATTAAGAGATCTTTTCCGGCTCAAATTTATTTTTGGAAAAATCTTGAAAACACTCACTCTTGCTACCTTTTATTGATTCAGGATTTCAGACCCACTGCCCACAAAGAAAGAGCCAGTCAACCGACTATTGAATCATCATAAGGCAAAATTGAGCTTTTACCGATCAAAATACAAGCTAAAATTTTAGCAGTCTCTCACCTGTTTATCGTCGATGTCTCTGCGCAGTGTGATGTACCTGACCTTCTTAGTATTAAACTGATTTTCGAGTACCCTTTTCTGATTACCATAACCCGTAGATACGACAGATTTCGTCCTGGACTGACTGCTGAGACTACTTGTGACCGGCGGTTTCTGTTCCTGACTCTTAGACATGGGCTGTCTCGATGGAGTTGGTGGCCTCCTCCTTTGTGCTTGTGACTGTGATTGTTGAAGTTGCGGTTGCTGTTGTTGCTGTGGTGGGGGTGGCTGATCATCTTGGACATCTTTTTGATCTTTTTGAGGGGACGATGGTCGCGTAGCAGTCGACGGCTTTTCTGGAACTTGCAAGCCTCCTGTCGCACTCGAATCCTGTTTGATGATTTCATCGATTTGAAATGTTTAAAATACTTATGATGGAAAAGTTTTTTAATAACGTGATGGCTGTCTAGAATTTTTGTTCAATTTTGGATAGAATAATTCGAAGTAAAATGTGTCAATGGTCTATGATCAGTTTTTTGAGAAGGTTGAAAACGAGCTTGCATGAGCTTAAATTTGAAAAAAATCATAAAATGTAGTTGTATCATGGGGCGATCTAGAGTTGGTGAATATTTCAACGGTAATCGAATGTAAAATTACAAAGCTTACTCTAGTCCGTGAAGGTGTTCCCTTTGCCCCCTGCTTCGGTATTCTACTCCTGGCGATGCCTGTAGTTCCGGTATTGCTAATAGACCCAACCGCAGCGCTCGGTTTTCGCATACACCTGATCGGCCTATCTGCAGAACTTGGTTCATAACCCGATCTTACACCTACATCAACACAATCATTGACACATTTATCTCTTTATAGGAATAGAATTTATCCTTGTAAAAAATTTATCTCAAAAAATAATGAATGTAAACAAACTATGATGAAAGGTAGCAAATTTTTTTAGGTTATAATAGCAAGTCGTACTTGCAACATCCGAGCTTGGAGTCCTTGCTCTCGGAATCGACATCCTGCTATACTAGATCACTAGATTGTTTAACTTACGTCATCTTGGACGCGAATTTTTTTTTTAACCGAGGCCCCGCAAAACGAGACTCTGACGTTAATACTCCTGCTGCTCGACGGGCAAAAGGCCCCCAACCGATTTTTACACTGCGAGACTGCCGCGGTAACCGATTTTTACACGCAACGGATGACTTTGAGGTATCCCCGACCAAAAAACATTTGAAGTTATGTTTTGAAATATGAAAGCAGGTTGGGAGCGCTCACTTCGTTCTAACTTATTGCATTTTATGTGATTTGATACCTAAACCTAATACGTTTTAGGAAGATTCTGATGATAATTAAAGGTGGATGGATTTTAAATGTAATAATCATGGGTGGATCGTATAGATTCTCGATTTCAGTTCCTTCAAAAAAACAGTGCCATATTGTCTCGTGTTGCTCTCGGAGTGGACGATGAATCTCTTTGGTGTATCAATAATTTTTTGGTGGAAAATTGACAGTCTCATTACATCTGTGAATTGAAAATGGACGTAGTCACAGATTTAGATCGACTCTCTGAAATCATGCGTCATTTTGGAAAAAATTACAGGTTTATATAGATTTTTTTTGTTCGGGTTATAACTTTAATTTTAATATAATATGAAAAGTAAAAGTTTTAATGAGTTTTTGACAATCTAATTGATATAACCCAATAATATCAGTCAGAAATTCTGTTCTAAAATTAAAACTAGGCAATTTCGAAGTCTGTTTCTGGAGATTATTACCCATCATTAGTTAATTACGACTCTACAAGGATCTCCGGGATTCGAATTAAGTAAGGTAAGTGTATGTACCCAACTTGCTCCCGTATTGAGCCATTTTTTCAATAACCTCGGTTTATTATCCGAATATTTTTCAACGAACTTTATTGCATTTTAAAGCTTATTTCAAGACTTTTAAAATGAGATGAAGCACGCATGAATGAGCTGGAGCTGAGCTGTTTCAGTTTTTCCAAATAAGTGATTTTTGAGGGTTTAGAAAAGTGTGTACCCAACTTTTGCCCCCATCATTTGAAACAATGTAAAACAGCAATAAACTGCATAGAATCGTTTCCATCTGTTATTATCACCGTGTAGCAGCCACATTTGGAGCTTCTCGCCGGTCTAAACCCCTGTTTCCGACTTATTTTGACGCGATGAGCACGTTCTGAGTGGTCAAAAAAGTCGTAACTACTCGTCTTTTCAAGATAACCATATGGAGGCATGTTGACTCGGATGTTCGCATTCTTGCTTCCCAAAGCATCTCCGTATTTTGCTCATAAAACAGCTGCAGATCCAAGTTTTGCAAATCTGGGAAACAAATTTTAAGGGTCTTCAAAAAAGAAATCAAATACGTTCAGATTGGTGGAACTAAGAATATTTGGCACCACTTTTACTGATGGCAATTACCTCGGTGATTTCTTAGCTGCGCAAACACGAAAAATGAAAATTCCATTTCAATTTCCTGGGGAACGCAGAGATGGTTCCGAGTTGATCCAAACCACTTATTTTCTCATGTTCTAACATACCAAATGAAAAAAAATTATCCGGAAGGTCTACGACTGTCCACGCCTGAGATCGGCATATGGCGGCAAGTTGGGTACACTTACCTTACTCAGAATTTGAACAGGAATGGGGGACTTATGAATGGCTTGTAAACTTTATGACACACAGAAGTTTGATAGAATTTCGTTTATTAAGTTTTGCAAGGTCTACTCTGTATATGTCAACCAGCTGTGATAGAATCTCACTGGAAACTAGTCCAGATCCGCGCATTGAACAGTTCTGGACTCTATGAACCAGTTAGAATTGACTGGTTTTCAATGAGTTTCACTGGTTGACTTTTACAGAGTACCGATGGTATTATTTATGCTGAAATATTAACATTCTACTTTAGTCATATTTCACAAAAGTCGTTACAGTCCACTAATTCCTCCAAGTACTTTAACTTTATCCCTTGTTACCACAAAAATATTTCAGGGTTCTTCCACATCAGAATTTGTTATGGGAATTTCCAGGAATTTTTTTGGAATCTTTGCGGACTTTTCTTTCGATCAATCGTATCGAAGTTCTCACAAATCTATACTTAGTACATATACCTATAGTAAAATCGGAAATTTGATCAATTTTTAGTGTAAACTGCTCTTGTTGCTCATCTGCTGAGCCTACACAAAATTTATCCATAAAATTCTAATTAGAAAACACACATTTTTCCACCAAATATTATCAAATAATGATATCTGGAACAACATTCACTCTGTCAAAGGAACTCCTCAAAATTAACTCTGAATGAGATCGTAAAGTTGTATATCAAACATTATAGATCTATGTTGGTTCCAAGTTATCGTATAGATGTTTGTTGGAACAAAATCAAAAATGTTTTCTGTCTCTCTCTCTGTTTCTCGTGCTCGCGTGCTGTCGAGATCAGTAAGTTTACGGCCTCCACGGCATAACAACTGAGCTTAGATGAGAATCGTTCAGCTTCTCTTTAGGCATCTCAGCTTCGGTAAGAACTTGAGAGGCCTTTAGTCTACCGGAAGCCTGCCACATGGGTGGACGTTTTTAAAATTTTCTCTCGACAGACTAAATATAGTAGTAACTGCTCACGGTATAGCAATCGCGATATGTGTATCTTCATGACAAAGATACGACTCTTCTCATTCAATATTTTCTATGACTTACTTTATGAATAGACAATTTTTTAAGTTATCATTTTTTGATACAGTTTAAAAGTTCTGAAGAATTTTAGAGCTATGATAGATAATTGAGTTTGTGCAATAGTGGGTGGCTGTTACATGTGTTTAAGTTATATTTAGTTGTGAAGTGATGTTGACAACAACACGAGTGCACCGAATGTTTTCAGCTGATTCACACGCTGTGATGAATATTCAAGCTCTTAGTGTCTACAAATCACTAAAATCGATGAGAATGTTTGGAATCCATATCGAAGTGAATCATCGTGAACTAGACATACTGAAAATATCCTTGACCCATATTGGATGAGCTTTCGTTTCATACAAACAGCGAAAAGCTCAGAAATTTTCTCAAGAACCGTCAATGGCACCGCTGACATCATGTCATCCAAAAATGTTTGGATGTTTCTTATTTTTCCTCTTCATTCCAAGTATTTTGAGTGACAATTGTAAAATTGATTGGATCGAGAGGGGTCGAGAAGTGACTGATTCTCGATATGTATTGCAAATGTCAGTAGTCAATACTCAAGGAAATTTACAGACTTATTTCCCTAGAACAAATTATGATAGTAAGTTGTCAGGCTATTGAATTCAATTTGAGTGAACTTTTTGTAATTCAATTTCAAATGGTAATTTTTTTGCAGTTACAATTCGGTCTACGTGGGAGAATCTGACATTCACAAATTTTTACTTTTTCGCGAGAAATATAGATGTGAGTCTTAGTCCTGTCATTGGGCATCTGGAGTTGCGGAAAGAAGATTTCTCGCAATTCAAAAGTGGACCGTTGTGTAAGAATAGAATAGTTGATGGACCAATTCCAGTATCTAAATCATATATAAGGATAGGTTGGCAGAGTCCAGCTTTGGGCAGTGGCTGTATTGAATTCAAGTAAGATCATACATTTTTGGGTACATGTGATTTCTTACGATATTGCCAAAAAATCTCAAATTTCGGAATAGTTTCAATTTTTTCCATTATTATTGTTTTTGAATGAGCATGCCACAACTTTCACACTTTGACTCGTGTTTCTAACATTAAGAAGACGAGCATATTTATCTTAAATTTATGGAATTTACAGAGCATTTGTGAGAGAAACAGAAAAATGGTATCACACGGCGAATCTGACAGTTTGTCAAGACGAGCGCGTTGCTCTCGACGATCCAGGAGAAATCGTAAAAAATTGCTGCGCTTGCGGTAGTGCAAAGTATGAGCTCATTTTTGAAGGCCTTTGGTCGAGGTACACACATCCAGAAGTAAGAAAAAGTCATTCAATTGGAAATAAAATGAAATTCTCTCTAATTTCTTACCTTTGAAATACAGCATTTCCCAAAAAGAGATTGGCTAGCCGTTTTTCCAATCATAGTTGGTGCATCTCATTCGCCCGATTATCACTTTTGGAATCCTTACAATTATGCGAGTGATGGTTTGAAGGAACTAGCCGTCGATGGCCATACGAAAAAGTTGGAGCTGGAACTGAAACGTGATGTGAGTTTGATACCATCTCTTTCTCTCTCCACATGAGTGATTCCACCGAAAGTGTGATTTTCCGTGTTTTAAGTTCGCCCAAGGGGCTATGATTTGAAATTATATTATAACAATTTTCACTCTATTGGTCAGCAACTACACCGCCGGTCCAAAGTTTGTGTACACCTAAAAAAATAAGTTCGATTTTGCTCACTAGACTGCTCGGATCTTCTTCGTCCAAAATGACTCTACTTGGGCTCATTTTGCAGCTTTTTTCAAGCACTTTAGGCGATCAAACTTCAACTTTCGAATTCACTGAGACGCGTATATGCAGAATCAAAACCGCAATATGTGTGCACTTCAAATTATTAATTGCAAATAACTTAGTCCACTACCTTGCAAGTTGAGATTGAATTCTTAGCTCGCGTATGACTATCCGATACTTTGAAGACGGGTTTGTACCGAAACTGCTTGCACAGCACTAATTAGCGTAGCAAAGTCTTCAACCGTGCATAGAGCCTTTTCAACTGATGAGGTTGTCATCTAGAAACCAAAACACATCTGATCCATTCGCGACACTAGCCAAAAACTCGAATCATCCAAGCGCACCCTATATGCGTGTTTTCACAATAGCGTACAAAATTGTCTGTCAACTTCCCCATGTTATGCTCCTCGCTGGCGCTTTATATCGTTTTTAAAAATATGATCTCTTACAGTATTTGGTTGCATTGACCAGATCTATGAGTAAATGAGTCCACGATTAGTTGTTGAGCCGTGGAAATATTTATGAGGCGAAATGTCAACTCTATCCTCCTCTAGAACCCTTGAAACTTGGCATATCTCTGTCTGGCTTCAATTTTGAGATATGGAGCTCTCCATGTCTCTTTTTTGTGCCCAAACACGAGGTAATCCACTGCAACGAGCCACCGAAACTCGTCTGGGACTGCAAAAATCTTTTGATCCAAATTACTCCGTGTGTCGATTTTTGACCCAAAAAATCCCACTTCCGGCGGAATCACTCATATCCAGATATTGTGAATTTTTGTATCTTACTTCTTTTTTTGTCTTGATATTCAGAGAGCAAGTGTCAGCACCTTGATCAAATTTCGTGGCGCAAATTTTCAAAATAAGACCGCTAAATCCTTCGCCAGCCTGAGAGTGGATAAGGATAAACATGTTGTTTCATTGGTGTCGCGGATAGGTAAGCTTATAACAAAGTTAACATTTTCCTTGTCACCCGGAGATTGAAAATTTTCCATTTTAAATAGATCCATCGCCAGACTGGTTCATTGGAGTTTCTTCTCTGGAGCTGTGTCAAGTGAACTGTTCTTGGATAGAAAGTAGGACATTGAATCTATATCCTTATGATGCAGGAGTACGTGATGGCATCACGTATGAGGTGAGTGAAATCGGTTATCGGTGAGTGAATTTAATAAATCTACAAAATCTGTGATCTATAATAAAGTCCCCACTTACTTCTGGCAAAACAAGAACACTGGTTTTTCCTCCAATTGCTTAGAAAACATTCTGAATCGAAAATATGAGCGGGGTCGTCATTAAAATGATTGATTTGATTCTTTTGAAAATTTACGAATGGAAAATGAATTAAAAATCCATTGACAAATTCTAGAGGGCTCTCCAAACTTTGGATTTTATTATCTCTTTTGTGCGGGTTTTGTGGATTATAGTCTATCGGAGTTTTGATTAAAACTGTTGACTAATAGTTTCGTTTCAAAAAAGCAATGCGGACTGTCAAATTTCACTACATAATAAGGTATCGTAGATTCTGATTCATTAAAGAATAGAGTTGTATCTAAGATATTCTTCATTTCAGGATGTTCAAGGGTTGACGGTGCCTACTGACATTATACAGAGTTTAAACATGTCATGGCCCTTGCCCCAGAACGAAGAGCAATCGCCTTTTTACGACAAAAACAATAATACTCACGATTTGCGGCCCTTGGCTAAGCTTCATTTTTCTTTGATAGAAATTTCAGGCGAAAAGTGTGGTAAACTCAGAGAAAAAGGTAATTTTCTATACATATGTATATCAACGGTTCCTCCATAGAATATTACAACCAATATGATTTTTAAACTTGTATCTTTCGAGCAATAGCAAAAGTTTTACTTTAAGATTTGTACTTTTACCATCAGTGCTTGTTCATTTTGCACGACTCCTATAGATAAAAACCTGAATCAGCCGGTATCTTTGATTTCTATAAAAAATAATTCTAACTCTGATTTTTCTATTCATCCAACGCACAGACGATTGCACAACAGAATGGAGTTCGTGGAGCGAATGCTCAGCCGACTGCGGTGACGGTATTTCAAAGCGGACAAGGAATATAAGAAAATCATTCACAGGTCAAGATTGTACAGCTCACCTAGAAGAATTTCAAGTCTGCCGAGCAACTAGAGATTGGTAAAAAGATGTTATTTTATATACTTTCCAAGATTTTCCTCCGGGAAATTTTTCTTTTCCAATATAAGATGAAAAATCAGTTCACCCCTCATCTTGCAAGATATCAAAAAATTCTTTTTGTTCAGCCCGAAGGAAGTCTCGGAAGAAGATTGCGCTCTGACGGAATGGGGCGAATGGTCAAGATGTCAGAAAAGCTGCGGACAGGAGGCTATGACAAGAGCTCGATCTTTCCAGTGGCCAGACAATTCAGAAGATTGTCAAAAGCAATTTGGACCTTTGGTAGTGGAAGAAAAGATGGATTGCGGGAATCCGCCTTGTCCTAATGATAATTATGTGAGTAAACATTTTTCTTACTCTGTTGAGGATTTTCGTCATTTGTCATTTGTGATAAAATCGGCTTATTGGAGATTTTTTTTTTTTCTTACAGCTGTGTGCGGATGATCGATACAATGAGTGGATGGAGTGGTCACCTTGCTCAGTTACCGTTGGTACTGGTATCAGATATCGAAGAAGGACAATCAAGGTATATTTTGATGAATTTGAATTTTGATCTGATGATTTGAATTTTGTTGTGTTAGGAATCTCAGAAGGTCACTCTATTCTCAAGGGTCTTGAATTGGAGGATTATTCTGACTCATAATATTTGTGATTACGCAGGAACATCTAAAACGAGTCCCGATAGAATCTGATGATTCAGATAGAGATTATGGATATAGTGCTTGTTTATATGATAAGGATACATGTGAGGCAGCTCCTCCGATTTTTGAATCTGAAGTGAGGAGATATAACAATTTAGATGCATTGCCAAATTATGATGGAATCTCGGGAGATTCGTCTGCATATACTGCTGAGGATACAGGTATGTTAAATACTCGAAAAGTTTCTTGAGACCTCTGAGATTCAAGCTCATTAGGAAACGATCTTTGAAATTATCTGGGGAAGAGGGACAAAAGTTCAATTTATCTTTTATCCGAGGTCCCTGTCCTCAAAATGAATCAGCTTATTAGAAAAATATCTGCATTAGTATTTAGCTTTTTCGTGTACTTGATGGATTATTTAGTTGTAGAAAAAATCAGCTCGATCCATCTTTGAAATTAGATCACGGATTAAATCATATTGCGCCTGAAGTCGAGTCTCACCGTAAATGAAACTGTAAAAGATTTTTTAGTCTTTATTTCGAGGTAATACTAGCCCGGAGACAATACTTCTTTCCAAGAAGCCTAATCAATCGCTGGCTTTTCTTTTGTGAAATGGCATATTTTCATTTTTTCCTAGGGATCCAGTTAATCAAAATTATTCTCTGGACTATACATTGATAAGATAATAAAAATGTATGTGAAACCAATTTTTTTTCAAGATCAAAAGTGTCCGGATTCCGTAATAATTTAATAGCATCCACGTAGAGTTTGTAATTTATATCAGAGTTGAGCCCTTCAACGGTAGAAATGAAAAGACATTGAAATATTCACACATTTGCACAAGATAAATACGCATAGAATTGATGAGCTATAGATCTGAAGCTAGCGTTGAAAAGTTGCTAATTAGAGTCGTTTTCCTATAAAACTTTACCGACAGCGCAGAGTTAATCCATACAGATATCTATTATACAGATTTATTCATTTGATGGATGTACTCGAGTGCGGAGAACGAATTGATTTCATTTATAATCTCATCTTCAAATGGAAATATCAGGATTCGAGAACGATTATATGAATAAAAAGGTGACTAGGATATCTTTTTGTAGGTTTGCTGGTCGACTGTGTCATGTCAGCTTGGAGTCCGTGGACCAAATGTAGAAATTGTCAAGATGTTAGGACCAGACAAAAAACCGTTATAGTGAGTAGAGAATTTGTTATTGTGGGTATGATCGTGGACCTTCACATAAACCCCAACGGTCTTGCATTTCTGAATTATAGCTGTTGATAATGTGGATCAATATTGTTCACAGGTTCATCCAAAGAATGGCGGAAGATTGTGTCCTCCACGGAAATCAACGATGGAAACACAAGAATGCAAATATGTATTGAATAACTGTAAGAACAGATAGCCTGTAGGATAATTTTTTAAACAATATTTTTACGAAGCTATAGTTTTGTAAATTTGATAGCAAGAGAAACTATTTATTTTATTTCAAACACTCGAATCAAAACTTCCTGTACGAGCTACATTTGTAATTGTAAAATACTGTGCAAAGTATGTCAAAAGAATATGAATTCCGTTGTATTTGAGCAGAATATGTATGGTACATTTGAAATCCTTGAATTAAAAATACGGCTACGTGACCCAGACTTCCTCTTGCTTTTGATTTTTTCGTAGGTCTGCTCACATGCGATAATTCAATTTGATGGGAATCAACTATTTCGAAGATTCTATAGAATTTCCTCATTGATGAACCACTGCGAGAGCCCAGCTTTGTGAATCAAATCCGGTTTCGCGTTATGAGATTTATTATTTGGAAGGAAGTTCTTTCAACTCTTATCATAGTACTTTATGACACTGCACGTGGACGGGTAGTTTTGTACGAAGGATTGGTTATGACACGAGCGAAGCGAGTGTTATAAGTCCTTCGTAACAAAACCACCCTATCCCCACGCAGTGTCGTACATTATTTTATGTTACGAATGCTCAAAAATCATGTTTAAGTTGCGACTTTTGGGCACTAATAACATGAAGAAAATGTATGTTGGACCTCCAAAGTCTCGAATATGCGCAAAAATATCTGTCTCCAATTAAAGATGCCTGCATGATTCAAAATTGCAGAAAATCAACGAGAAGGCTACAAGAACAACTGAAAAATGTTCATTCCAAAAAGGAATGCAAGATTTTGCACCGGAATATGTTTTTTTTTAAATGTTGAGAATCTGGTCTCACAAAGGTTGTAAGTTCTAGCGAAAAAAAATCGTGGAAGATTCTCAAAGACACATTTGAAAAGAAAATACCTAGCGTGCTATAAGGCTCCAAAAATTATGCCGTTGTCTGCAATGTTTCCAAATGACTGTGCAGAAGATCGTTAGGCCATGAGAATAGAGTCGACGCCACAGTGGGGAAAAAATCGGAAGTTGGCACAATTATGCGTTACTATTAGAATGGCGATATAAGTGTTTCAAAAACGAAAATTGTAGCTTTTTTCATAAGGAATCTGAATCCTTTTTCCGCGAGTATCGTCTACAGCTCGTATGATAAGGGGATACATGAAAACGTGAAAACCAACCAAAAAACGAGGTACTAGGGATTTAACTCGGAGGTGAAGCGTTTTACGTCGATTTTGATGGAAAACAAGAACGTGGCAATTTTTGAACAAATTTCTTCCTACCCCGAGTTTCTCGAAAATAGGCAATTTTTTGAGTTTTTTTAACCTACACTTTTCGGAAATATGCTAGCGATAATATTCATAGGATTAGAGTCCATCCATCAGACCGAAAAACGATTGTCTCAAGGGTTAATCACCAGTGAAACCAGTCTACAGAATTCCTATACTTACATCACGATTTGCTGAAAAGCTGTAGCGAATCGTAATGCAGATCGACACATTCAGGGCGTATTTGGAGCCATCCGCGTGTTACCCATACTTTCCCGTAATTGTGTGTAGGAGAGAATATAATTGTGGAATCTAATTCGATGAGACAATGAGTTTCTTCGTAAAATATTGAACACGTTCTTTCAATAGAGACCAAACATGCAATCACTCGTACTGTCAGGTCAATATTGTGTCATACCCGTGTAAGGTGAAGATATATTGAAACTTGAAATGGGGGTAAGCTTAGCTGTCACTTGCCTTTTGCAGCGAGGTTTATCCGTAAAGCTGACAGTTTTTCAGCAGTGATATTGAGTAATACCGGGATTACATCTTTCGCGGTTTCTCATTTGGAAGAGAGCTTGCACTTATCCTTCATTCTGTTCGGCTCCGAGGTCAAGCTTTTGGTCAATTTCAAGTCAATGTGATCGAAGAATTCGATCTCGGAAGTGTTCCCAAACATAATTTTCATTTTAGATCGAGTCGAATTTCATAATTTCCATTCTGTCCATGCTGAAAATAATTCTGTGGGTCCCCATACGACATCGTGGAACCTGGCCCTGGAGAAATTCCCAATCTTGTTTTTCACAAAATTTGGCAATGGAGACGTGTAGCATACCAATTTTGATCGTAATCGACCAGATTCAACCATTTTTGGAAGAGAAATGGACAAAATTTGTATGCTACACGTCAAGTGTCAAGATTAAACATTTTTCCAGGGCCAAGTCCCACGAAGTCCCATGGAATCCCATGGGGTCCCACGGCATTATTTCCAGCGCGAATGGACATGTGTAGGAGTTGAAGTATCACTTTACTATTCAAGGTAGAAAACGCCAATTTCTTGTGAACACATCTCCATCAGAACCTTTACGCAGGATGACAATTGAATTATATAAACGTGTAATCATGAAGTGACTTCCGAAGAAATTCAATTAACAGGTAAATATGATATGACTGTGTACAATTCCGAGGAACCGGAATGAGGATCGGAAATTTTGCTCGTATGGAGGAAACAATTCGCATTATAGAGAGAACAGGCCTATAAGAACCTATGTATAACAATCCTGGAGGGACCAAAATTTTGTTCGTACTGACCAAGCAATTCATCTTAAATGAGTTCGTGATGATGAGGGATCACTTTAAGATTATCCAAAGACTCGATAATCCCTTAGCTGTAACCATGTCCCTTTGCCACCTGGGATGGAGGATGAAAGCAATCAAGTCCATCAAAATTCTAAACTGGTGCGCAGTTCCATTCAAGTGTTCTTGATGGATAGACCTGCTCATCACTCTTATAGCCTCAAACATCGATGAAAGTATTCAATCGATTCCAACACATCGATAGAGAACCAGGAGATGTTTTACGCTTTGTCATGTGGAATCCTTTACAGATGAAGGCTAAACTTGTCCTTGCAGATTTAGAGCAAATGACTGACTTAATTAATAATCGCCAATGATTTATCGATCACGTGCGAGGAGTGGGAGTATATTGATTACGCTCATGAATAAGGTAAGTGTACCCAACTTGCCTCTGTACCCAACTTGCCCCCATATGCCGATCTCGGGGATGGGCACTCCTTGGCCCCCCGGCAATTTTTTTTCACGTTTGTTATGTTAAAATATGAGAAAATACGTAGTTTTCATCGACCCCGGATAATTTCTGCGTTCTCCAGAAAATATAAAGTGAGTTTTCCATTTTTCGTGTTTGCACAGCTAAGAAATCGCCGAGGAAATCGCGTTCACTAAAACCGGTGCCAATTCATTTTTATTCGACCAATCTTGACGTACCTTAGCGCATTCGATTCCTTGTCTCAAGACCTTCAAAATCCGCTCTTCAAAATGGCAAAACTCTGATTTTGAGCGATTTTATGTACAAAACACGGAGATGATTTGAGAATCAAGAAAGCCTACATCGGAGTGTACCCAACATGCCCCCATATGGTTATCTCGAAAAGGCGTGCAGTATGGCTTTTTTAACCACTCAGAGGGTGCTCATCGCGTCAAAATAAGCCGAAAACAGTGTTTTGGGCCAGCTAAAAGCTACAAATGTCGCTGCACGGTGATCAAAACGGATCAAAGCGATTTTATGCACTTTATCGCCGATTTACATTGTTTTAAATGATGGGGGCAAGTTGGGTACACACTTTTGTAAACTCTCAAAAATCACCTTTTGGGAGAATTCAAACAGCTCGGCTCCAGTTCATTCAAATCGGTCTTATCTTAGCTCATTTTGAAGGTCTTGAGACAAGCTTCAAAATGAGTTGAGGTACGTTGAAAAATATTGAAATGGGCCAGAGTTATTAAGAAAATGGCTTAATGGGGGCAAGTTGGGTACACTTACCTTACATATTAATCGGGGTGAGGGGCTGATGAAAAGTGAGTTCCACATTTCATTCAGTATTTATAGGGCTATACATCTATTAAATGCAAGACACTTGTGAAAGTTATATGCAACTTATTACCGTCGACTACTACGCCCATCAATAATTGATCTGTACAAAAGTTTCAATGAGTATATTACGTTCTAGTAGGTACACTTGGTAACAACGAATACTTTCCGAAGGTGTCTAATCTTACGCATTCCAACCAATGTCACTTACCAACACAACCTCACACCGACGTTGTTTCGAATTCGGAAGCGTAAGATTTGACATTTTCGGAAAGTATTCGTTGTCACCAAGTGTACCTGGGCATTTAAGATTCGTATGATTTTCAGGTATACTTTGACCTCCTACAGACAATTCTGCTAATCATTCAAAGCCAAAAATTTTCAGAAAGGGGATGTAAAACAGCGTAGAATCTATATTTCATAGATTGCGCCCTTTTTCAGGTCCTTTTTATTATACGCTTTTATTCCTCTTCACTTCAGCCATTTTTCGTTCATGCGTTTCCGGTACATAGCTAGTCAGCATTAGGTGGCGGCGCAGGCGGCCGGTGCCTCGCTGTAAGAGCAAGAGAGAGAGAGCCTTTTCGTCGTACACGTGCTTCCGGTACTGAGCTAGTCAGCGGGAGTGAAGTTTTAGGTTAGATATCGCTCTTGGTAATTTTCACGCACGTAAGCTTCATCTCGCGTCTCTCTCTTTCTCACTCTGTCTCTCTCCTTCTATACCCTAACCTAAAATTGCATCACTGCTATGTGGCATGATGCAATTCCTACGCGTTTCCATTCCGCACGCATCAGAAGAGCGAAAGCGGACCAAGGTTGACACCGTGGGGTTGACTAAACAACCAAACCAAACCAAACTCTGCCAAACGTTTGGTGAAAGGGGGCTTAGTATTTGGCAATCTTTTTCGATACATTCTCGCCGGCAGCTGACAGCGCGCGCACCCGCAGGCTGTCGGAATAAGAGATTACTACTACGGTTTTCACGATTTTACATTTTTAGTAGTGAAGGTGGATATGCTTTACGCTAACCCATCTCACTAAAAAGTATAAAATAAAAAAAGGTTATTAAAAAATTGAGTTTTTACGATACGCTTTTATTCACAAATCTAATATTTTTCTCAACAACTAAAAAGCATAAAATAATCTGAAATTTTATCGGCTAGCCCAGTTCATTTTGAGTAAAATCGTATGCTATGCAGTTGCTCATGTCTCTTATCGTGAAAAACAATTTTTGACCCTGGTCTTTATCCATCCCTTGGGAAACTCTCCTGACCAATTATGATGAATTTCAGAAAACATTCAATGTTCCATAATTATAGATGATAAAAGCGTGGTGTGCTGAGCTTCCGGACAAGAAATGCATGATCTATAGACATTTTTTCAATGGCAATCGTGAATCTCAAGTCTGGGACAACAGCACTCCGCGCTTTTATCATCTATAATTATGGAACATTGAATGTTTTCTGAAATTCATCATAATTGGTCAGGAGAGTTTCCCAAGGGATGGATAAAGACCAGGGTCAAAAATTGTTTTTCACGATAAGAGGTATAGTCAACTGCATAGCATACGATTTTACTCAAAATGAACTGGGCTAGCCGATAAAATTTCAGATTATTTTATGCTTTTTAGTTGTTGAGAAAAATATTAGATTTGTGAATAAAAGCGTATCGTAAAAACTCAATTTTTTAATAACCTTTTTTTATTTCTTTCTCTTCCAGCTGCATATTTCATCATGGATCTTCTCAACATGAGAAGTAATATGCAAAAGTCATTTTATGATACAGATATAATCCGGCCTGCGTTCATTCACAAGTCGGAGGGGTACCTCGGCGAGATCAGTGGTCAACTAGAAGATCGCTTTTAGTCAAGAGGGCCTCGCATATAGTAACATCCGAGTGAACTGTGCGAGAGACTAAAGGGGAACACCGACCTTGCGGGTCCTGAAACTTGAAGAAACTTTGGAAATTATCTTGTTCTGGTGAGAAGTGGAGGTACCCAAAAGGTTTTTGTCCAATAGATCTTTCAGCTCCAGATTCAGCTAACGTAATTAGCATTGCCTATTAAGGACCATGTTAGTAATTCGTACATATAGATATACTGACAATGCTAATCTCTACACATCTCCACAGCTATATCACACGATAGGAGGCCCATTGGACTTGACCCTTGGAGATACTTTCATTTTTCAGCAAAACAAGATGACTCCCAAAGTTTCGTCTAGATCTTAAGACCCGCAAGGTTGGTGCTCCCCTTTTAAGTGTTTGTGTGTTTGTGTGTGTGTGTGTGTGTGTGTGTGTGTGTGTGTGTGTGTGTGTGTGTGTGTGTGTGTGTAAGTGTAAGTGTGGGCAATCAAAACAAAAACGCAGTGAGATCCTTCTTTGCCGCCTCCGCCCTTTCAGGATAAGTGGTGCGATTCCAGTAGATCAAAGAGCGAGGAAAGAAGAAACAAAAATTCGCGCACATTTGAGTAACGCATTAGGAACGAAATTCCAAGATTGGCTTTAGTGGGATATACGTGAATGTCAATATGATCGAGAACTTTGATGAAGTCACAGCTTGAGTTTCAAATTGCTTCAAAGCTCATATTATAACGATACCCAAAGAGATACATACACGACTGAAAAGCGATGGTGGCGCCTCTAGCGGTCAAATTGGTATATTGCGAATAACAATTTTCAAGTTGGCACGATCTTATCCGTCCTTTGCAGCAGAGAATGGAGAATGCCTAGAAACACTTGTAGACAGGAAGTAAAATGACGCGTAACCTACTGGTAAACTTTTTGTTGAAGATGACCAAAGAATGGAAGTAGCTCAACTAGATTTGTACCCCTGATCCTGACAGGTGGCTCGAGTGGCCAAATGAGAAGGATTTCATTTCCCTTAAAGACCAAAGAAATTCGACGTGTCAGCCCTGACTTTGGCGCCACCACGGGGTATTTTGCGAACTGTCCGACTGCCAATATTTGACGTTCATACTTCGGCGCGCTACTGGAACTGTATGTAAACAAAGTCGGCAAAATGTCTCATTTCAAGTATCTGACAATAGAAACAAATTTTGATGTTCATTCATTTATCGGGCACTTGGAACAATACATTTTGCCGACTTGGCTCATACAGTTTCAGCAGCGCGCCGAAATTTGAACGTCAGATGTTGGCAGTTGGGCAGTTCGCAAAATACCTGGTGGTGGCGCCAAATTCAGGCCTGACACCCCAAATCGGGGAATGCAACATCAGCGTGACATAAGTTTTTTTTTAAAGATCCTCCGATACGATCTCATAATTCAATTAGGTCCGAAGAACATGGAACGGGAATCCAACTCGATCTATAACAAAGATTCAGCACATAAGCCGAATATGAACAGGGTTCGACCAGATCGGCAGTGCATCCAAATCACTCTAAAATTCTAAATCCACGGATGATCATACTGGCCGTATATTATGTATCTCACAGACGGTGCATGTATTAATGAGCAATTGAATAACCTTTGAAGATCTATAAAATACGTGGGAGGAGAGGGCAATTTGCCCGAGAACCTGTAATTCGCAATCAAATATTTATGGCACGCGAGTCGCACATTCAATTTAAAGTTCTTAGAAATACAAATCTATCAAACTCATGACACCTCTAAGAGTTGTGTGCAATTTAGTCCGTATGTGTATCCAAGTTTTAATTGTCGTCCACTGGACTCATCGATCATAAGCCGCTCGTCAGTAGCTTTTATGTTCAGTAATATGAAAGTCGTTGGGAGCAACGCCTTCGGACTCTGGATCGGTACTATAAATCCTGAGGGACTAGATACCATATTCATACTGTTCCAGCTCTCCGTCACTGAGGTAATTATGAATTTCAAGTGCACAAGACGTCTCAAAGTCCGTGGAATATTCCTATCCGTTTCTGTTGATTAAATTTAAAGGAGTCGTGTAACTGCGACCCGTCATTTTCGATGAGTGATCTTGGTACACTTGGCGGTAGTTGATTCTTTCCGAATAGGGGAACCAGTTCCTTACAGTTTCGTCGCTCTCATGCGAATTCAGCGCTCCGCCCATTCTCTCGACACATGAGAAACAGAGAGAGGACCGAGCGGCGATAACACAACCTCAAAATATCGTCTCTTTTAACAATCAGACTTTTCTCTTGTTTTCATATGATTCAAGCTATGACTTAGATCACATCTGCACAGTAGCAGGAAGATGTAACCTATTCGTTGATGAAGAGAAAGATGATGAGAGGGTTGTCTGAGCGCGGCGCAAGTTCCCGTATCGCATGAGAGCGACGAAACTGTGAGGAACTGGTTCCCCTATTCGGAAAGAATCAACTACCGCCAAGTGCACACGATGATTTGCGGCTGATGACAAGTTCAGATAAGCATGAGAAATAACCATGAATCGCGAAATTACCTAGGATGGGATTTTACAGTACTGGGAAATCCTACTACCTGGAATTTTCACAGAATAATGTGAAGGTTATGGCCAGAAAGAAACTTCAGCTCCATTTGAGTGTTAAAAATTTGAGTTTACAGGAGAGAGATCCTGAAATCCGAATCCGTATACTGTTAGCACTAAAAATCATGCACATCACACCTCTTTTGGCCTCAATTAATCTAGCTTGACAGGAACGACACGTCAAGTAGAGCGAATGATGAACGATTACAGAATCTGTTGGACATCGGAGGAGCTCAATAAGAGGACCAAAATGTGATATCGCAATCTCCGGCATCCAAGTACAAAGTGACGAACAGCTACACCAAAAAACTCCACGCCGGATATTTTGCAGAGAGAAAGTTTCGTATAGCAAAGAAAAATCTCACCGTTGGAAGGCCAATGGGAATTCACATATAGCAAAATCTTGTGATATTTTGCATTATAGGGGATGTTTTCAAACGATTTCAAAATTGAGCCATGCTTTCCATGATTCTTAAGTTTGACTAGGATATTTGGATCTCCACAGAGTTTCCACGGCTGTCTTATGTCATTCCACGTGAAATTCTTCATCTGCTTCGAGAAATTCTAATGAGAAGTTGAATGGAGAATCGTGGATAGAAACTAGCGAAGATCTTTCAGATCAGGATACCAGCTGGTCTCCGTATTTTTCTCACAGGTCCATGTCTGCAATACAGAGATACGTTATATAAAAGATCTCGAAATAACAAATCGAATGAACCCAGATATGTTCCTTGATTAGTGTAGTGAAAAATTTCCGGTGTCAAATTTACTACCTTCGACTTCATACCTGCGTGACATCAAAATTATAGAAAAAAGTATAAATTTATGAATTCTCAACACGAAGAATTGATCGTGGCCCAAACAAAAAGAGCAACATTCAGCCATTCTCGCTTGATTTTTGCAGTTATTCAGGAAGAGATTTCACGGCACTCATCTCCTTTCAAGTTTCGGTTGCTTGTAACTTAGAGTGAGTCAAAATAATGTGGAAAAATGAGTCGACTTCTTTTTTGGAATCATTCCAATAATTGACAAAGATAGTTTGAATCACCATGAGTAATTCCACCAAATCACTTGAGCAAGTTCAGTTTGAATAAATTGTGACCAGATTTTGGTCCGGCAGTATGAGTTCTCATTATCGAGTAATTTTCCTCAAGGGCTGAATCCCCAAAACATTTTCGGTCAAATGTGTTTCACTCGATGACGAAAAATTCGGGTATCATCTGCGTGAATTCCATGCCGGGTGGGGTAAAGGACTTTGGAACGGTCGTTTATGAATATGGTGAACAAAAGAGGGCCAAGAACACTCCCTTGCAGGACCCCTGCGAAGGTTTCAGTGGCTAGAAATGAAATACCATTCTCATCACGAACAAACTGTCGCCTCCGTGATAGGTAGCTCGCAAACCACTCAATCACGGTATCTGAGCGGTTCAATGAACGAAACTTTTTAAAGATTAGTTCATGCGATACAGTATCACAAGTCTTTGAGATTTCCAATGAAATTAGCGCAGTGACCAGGTGCTGGTCGATACCATGGCAAACTTCTTTAGTAAAGCCTAAGAGGGCAAAATTGTGTTGAGTGGTGTGATCGAAAACCCGATTGGTGATCGTCAAGCAAGTTATGCTTTGTTAAGTATACCAACAACTGTTTGTGTACAATACGCTCAAGGAGTTTCGATATTACAGCTGACAGTGCGATAGGGCGGCTGTCTGCTGGCAAGGAGGGAAGGGGGTGTCATTTTGCGGAAGGAATGATGGTCGCTATCTTCCAGCAATCAGAAAACTCACTAGTTTCTACTGAAGTGTTGAAAAGGTCAATCAGATGTGGTCGAATAGTCGGGTGAGCTGCTATGAGCATAGTAGTGTTAACCGAGTCAGACCCGGGATAGTTTTTAGCGGCTTCTGCAAGAGTTTAATCGACATTATCACTAGTACTGGGTTAGAACTTGAAGGATTCTGGGACCCCAGTTTTTAAAGGTGTGCTTAGAACTTCAGACACATCCGTCGAATTAAACATTGGAGTTTGACAGAAAACCGCTTCAAAGTAAATATTTGGAGCATCTGGTGAGAAGTACTTCAGTAGGAAGGGAGACTTGTTGGGGTAATACCGATATTTCTGTAACTGGTTCACTGGGGCAAAGAGGAACAGTAGGAGTAAAATGACACATTCTTATCAGTGGCTCGTCAGCTGCTCTTTATTCATAGTTCCAATCTCAACTACTTCGGCGGCCGTTTTATGTTTTCTAGTTATAACATTGCGATCTTACAATCAATCGATTTTAAAGTATAAGATTTTCTTTCGTTTTGAGTAAGTGTGTGTATGCAAGTAAGCCGTGCGCAAAAGAAATGAGAGAGTGGTTTATTAAACAATGCGGATCGATGGAGAATGTGCTGTATGTTTGAATATAAGGTGCTCATATTCATATGACGCCTATACGACATCCTCTTCTATTAGGATAGGAAAATTTCCAGAATTGGAACTTTTTCGTTACATTTCTGATTTTGAGTTTAATAGCAGTTTTGATCTAGAATTTTGAGAGAAAAACGATGACTGTGAGAAGTGTGAATTGTATAATTCAGTATCATTTTCTTCATGACTAGAATTACAACAATGAGATTTCCTCCATTAACCTTTCACCAATGATTTTAGTGCTTCATGCAGTCCACATTTTTTCAAGCCTAACATAATGAACAATATTATTGCTACTTTTCCTGCATAATCTAGATATCTTTCCCCCTCCCACTCTACTTTTTCCAAAAGTCTAACTTGGCGAGTATCACCATCCTTTCCTCCTATAACTTCATCTGAGATCAGAGTATGAATTCCAATTCTTGAGGGTCATGAGATCAGGGGAAACATGTCGAGTAACTTTTTACCAAAATCTATACGTCAAACAAATGCAGAGAGATTGCAGAATTCCGATTTCAATTCTTGAGAGTCATGAGATCAGGAAAAGTACAGTACCTTCCAAAATAAATGGATCATGCATGGTCTCACTAAATCCACGATAACTTCGAACCCCTTCATTGTATGAAAATTTTGAAAAGGAGATCTTGAAGGCCACAAAAAAATCTATCGATCCGTGTGTTTCAAACATTTTCCAAGTGCTTTTTGAGTGCCCGTAATCGACATTGAAAATCTAAAAAAATTCTTCTTCGGTGGATCACCTACAATTTTGACGGGAGTGATCCGATCACAAAAATACTCACAGGATCTTATAGATCGTTCAAAAATCTAAGAACTTGATCCTTTATGAAGTGTTCGTGCGACCCTTCCCGTCTGACTTACGAGCTCCGAAAGAAAACTTTGTATTAACATAGGGTGCTTATGGAGATACACAGCCTGGCACCTGTTTAATATTCTCTCGCTCTATTCTGGGGCAAGATTGGATTTAAGAAATATCATGCCACATGATTTCGACGTGAAATGTCAATACAAGTAAATAGAGTGTCTATTTACTTGTATTGACAGGAGCCAGACGTTATGTCTGTGCTCTATTACAAGATCGTTCAAAAAATATCATGACGATCTGAAGAATAACAAACCTGAAGCCTGATGAGGTCCACAAAACCTAGTGGACGAAACGTTGCAATAAAATTTCCATCATGAAATTTTGGGAATTTATTTAGTTCCCCACCGTCCTTCAAGATCGACGAGACCAAATATTCGACTTGTATAGAAATCACTACACACGTCATAACAACTGTTCCACGGACAGTCACTAATAGGACTGACCAGTTCCACACCATCTAAATGTGAGAGACGATCGCTCCTTGTGTTGAACCCGAATAAGTTTTAGGTGAGATATGAGAAGTGGTGTTGCGTATATTGGGTATATAAGGTCCAGGCTGGTTGGTGAATGAATTTTGAAACCGAGTTCTTGTTGGATTTTCACGTATAATAATCAAAATTTTGAATACAATGTAATAGACAAAGATACACCGTATTGAAGTGAGATAGAATATCGAAGTGAAGATCGCTGATGCGCCACGCCCTTCTTATAGACGGAGCCTAACCCCGCCCACATCTCGCGGGGGTTGGTCTTCAAGAATCCAGCGACAAGGCTGTGCATGTTTTCGAAGTATAACTATTTTTTGGAGAGGATTCAGCCACCCAAAGATGCGAGTACCATGGCATAGCATAGCATGGCAACCAAAGCTATCCACTCATTATTAGAGACAATGCGCCGAGCTTGGTTTTCAAATTCGATGCATTTTCTCGTCAACCATGAACGAACGTTTGGAATCCGAGAATTCGCACATATAAAATTCATGACTCGTTTTCCGTCACTATTTATCGCACTAAAATTCTCGGATTGATAAATGATAGATGATAAATAATTCATGTTTACACAAACGTACTCGGCATCTAACAGCTTATTTAGATTGCTTTTGGTCAATTCATGATCGCTTCTGCTAAATTGCAATAATTAATTCATTCAACAGTAACATTGCAGACCTTCGATTGTCGCTGAATCCTTCACAATTTCGACGCTTGATGATGGTCCTTCATTGTCACCGCTAACACATAAATAATCATAATTGTTCAAACATAATTTATGATTGAAAAGGTAAATTTCGTATCGAATCACTCATGAAAACAGTCCTCCTAATCAATGGAAAAGATGATAATACTGTTCACATTGAATAATCATATGGTTGCATGATTCCATCATATAGGATGTTTCAATAATTATTCTTACGCATAATAACTATAATTTTTCATTTTCGCAATTTCTCAACATAAAATCTCATTCAACAAATACGAATTACAGATGAACAAATAAGTTCACAGAATAAAATTGTTATCGATAACTTTTTTCAAAACGAATCATATTTGGTGGGAAATTCTATTCTTGAAACATCTACGCCTTTTCTTTTTCTCAAGCTATAGCTTTTCAGTTAAATTCTCACACCTACCAAGAGCGACGGAGTTTAAATTTTATTACTTGCGGATGCCAGTCTCACACTCGATATTACTTGAAACACATGAGAACGAATTTACTTGATATGCACAGGCAACGGCTAAGATTCGAGAACAGATGTTAAAAAAGATTCGATGAGCTGGAGAAAAATCTCATGGAAGCCTCCGTGAACTCGGGGAACACTCGAAATTTATGACCCTGCTTACATACAGGCGTCTAATTTGGAGCTGTATGTGGATCCTTGACGACTCTCTTGCCCTCCCTATCATGAGTCTCACGGATAAAAAGGCACATACCGCGATGGGCTCGGTTCCAAAGCTAAAGAAACGCATCTGGATGTTCAATGCTGGAAACCCTCGCAATGAAAACCTCTTTTTTTACAATTGTAATCAATTCATCATTGAGATATAACGCGCGCGTCGGCATTTTTGTTTGAGGCGGCCGTGACATCGAGAAAAACCCGGACATTTAGACGCATACAGCGTGCGAGTGAGAGAGAGAGCCATTCTACAAAGGGTTCGTGTCGCGAGGTCGAATGTTGCGACGTGCATCACTCGTATTGCATGGCACGGCAGGAATGAACTGCTGCAAGCCACTATAGCCCTACACGTATCCGGCCGCCGCGAAAGTAGCTTGCGCAGTGGCCAGTACAGTGCTATACGGCTCCGTCCGCCGCGAAAGTAGCCTGCGCGGCTGCAACTATAGCCCTACACGTATCTGACCGCCGCCAAAGTAGCTTGCGCAGCGGCCAGTACAGTCCTGTACGGCTCCGGCCGCCGCGAAAGTAGCCTGCGCAGTGGCCAGATCAATCCTATACGGCTCTGGCCGCAGCGAAAGTAGCTTGCGTAGCGGCCAGTATAGTCCGACACGGCTCTGGCCGCTGCGAAAGCAGTTCGCGCGGCGGCCAATGCAGTAATGCATGATTCACATGACCCATCATTGCATTCGCACATGTATGGATAGAATCATACCGAACACGTGGATCGACTCCGTAACAAGTAGCTTGAATGATTATACATTGGTTGCAATGTAATTCTCTCACTAGAGTGGATTGTGAACTTGACATACACAATTTCTAGCTTCAGAGTTAGGTCTGTCTCAAGTATCAGAGGAAATAAAAATGAATTCACTGATAAAATGTAAATTCATGCTGCCACCCATGCATCATGAACTCTCCAAATATATTTGAAGATTATTCTTGACACTTCACCTTATGCACTGCACAACAGCAAGAATGACACAAATTTGGCCATCAAGCCATCATTTTTAAAATCACTGCAAACAAGAGAGCATACATCAGGTGGCGTCTTCTATGTTGACCAACAATTACGATTGCCATTAATTTGTATCAAATCTTCATCACTGTACTCGATACTCGTGCAGAAAGTAAACATTCATCTGATGGAACAGAATCTGAATGGTGAATATGTTCTGCTAGCTTGCGTTATTATATAGCGTTGAGTCCACGTTGAGTCGCTCATTCACGCACACAAGGCCGATTTGTGTCACACCGATGCAGTGTCGACTTCGAGATGAGACGAATCTCGAATGTGGCTGAAGATGAAAATCCACGACGAATTTCGTCGGGGAGGGTCTCGAATTTGTCGGTTGAGAAACGATGCTATTAGTTCATACATCGACGAAACAAAATAGTATTTCGATAGAGAGATGTCCAAGCTCGCGATTATTGGGGCACATGGTGGCTGATAAGCGCAAGAATCCATAATTAATATTCTATGATCGAGGGGAAACGAGAGGTTAATAAACCCCAACTTGGTGTATATGAGGCTACGGCAGCGCTGCGAGTTCCTCTCTTATGTATACTCGCCAGCAAGGCGCTACCGAGCCTTTTGATTGCCAGGAGAAATCTTTCCAATTTTTAGTTTTTTCTCTGTATTTGAACTCGTTGATATATTCTTGAACCTTGCTCAATTTCACAAGTATTCTTCCTTAGTCTCCACGTCTGTCGATCGATTCATTGTCAAGTATTCTATTTCTACATTATAAAATTCATTATAGTAAATGGTTGCAATTGAAATTTTTCGTTCATGAAAATGCAAGATGTTTCGTTTGACTGGAGGAGTGTATCTTCTCCTATGGTCAATATGTGATGATCATTTTTACACCAAATTTTGAAAACCAAGGTATCAATTGGCATGATCAGACATACATTTAGTTTATCGATCTGTTTCACATAATCGTACTTCTGCTGGTATATTCCAAATTGACAGTTAGTAATTTTTTCATCTCTTATTATGTCTGAATAATATGTATCTTCCTTATATATATTCATTAGTGAATTTGTGTTCTTACAAATCTCTTGTTTTTGTTTTCAGAATCAATGCAATTTCCTCTACTCACTATCAATGCATGGTACTCTAAAATGATTGTTTTGAAAATCGTCGCACTTTGTCTTGTAGGAAGTGGAAAAATACTGATCAAACGGTATTTAGAATCATTTGGTATGGGTGTGTTGATGACAAAAATCAGTTCGTTATCTTCAACATATGATATTACCTTTGAAATCCTGATATGGTCATAGTAATGGTCGAGATTGACTTCAATGAGATTATTGACTATTTCTTTCCTTTTTATAGCATTGAATGCATTCATATATGAATCCGGTGTCACTACTGATGGTAAAATGACTCCTGTTTCAGCTAGAGAAATGGCATTCTGTATATTTGTCAACTGTTCATCGTACCCATTCATAACTAACTCAATTTCTTGCAAAGAAGTCAGAATTTTTTGGTTTGCTGCAATATGATTCGTAGCTTCTGTGATATTGTTACTCCAATTTGGCAGTTTGTTGAAATTTCCGTCTTGAATTCTAATATGTTCAGTGATACTTTTGATATTACTTTTCACTAACATAGTTTGATTTTGTATGAGTCTCAATACTTCGTTATTTTGTTTATAAACATCAGAAATTCTCCTATCACGAGGCTCTGCATTCTCACTATCTAATGTTCCAAACAAGGATTTTGATCCCATGCTGATGATATCGAAATGCCCACCCTTATATCTATACATACTAAGGTTTCTTTTCTTACTGTCGATTCGCAATAATTGCTTTATAGCCAAACTGATATAGTCTCTTGTTGTGCAATTGATATGATTACTGCAAGCATTCTATAGAACTTGCAGCTGACTCATTGTATGAGTGCCTTGGTCGTAGATGGCATTTATATCAGTTCTGTGGATAACTTCCCATTCCCCATTGTAGAGATGAGCAGTCCCTTCGTCAATTTGAACAAAATGAGGTATCTCCGTGGTTATACTATATGCCCTCACGCTTAAAGATGGAAATTAAGGAATAGAACAGTATCTGTAACAAGGGTTCTATGGAAATTCGTGTGCCTTTGAGAAACGCGTAAGGAACGGAGTTCCAGGATTCAGTTTGATCGCAGTTACGTAAATACAATTTAGAGAGACAAGACAAAAAAATGAACATTTATCATCTTTCTCTAATATACAGTCGATCAGTCATTGATGAATTCCATAACTTTGCTAGTCATCCCCGAGTTAAAGGTTACTTCAAATTCTTAAGGAGGCATGAGCGAGTAGAGACGAAGAACGTCATCAAAGAATCGAAAAAATTCTCAAATATACTTGAACGAGCAACGAATCGATAGCCATTGGGAAAAAGGGGGGTCGCCGACCATTTTCCAGAGAAAAAAAAATCATGAAAATTGGGCCCTTAGACACGCGTTCTTATGGGAGTAAACATAGAAAAATTCATTGATCTCTAACGAAGAACACTAGAAATCCCAAAAAATTGACAGAGTCGCATGAAACCTCGAAAAACATATTGACTTTGGGAAATATATGTCAAGCCGACCAAAATAAACAATTAGCAATGTAACAAACAATGCATCTTTGAGAAACCGACAGCGATCGAGAGGCCTATGCTTTTCGCATATCAGCGCCGAGCTTTCTAATCTGCTGCGCGATGCGGCTCACAAGTATATATAGCTACAATTCGATATTGCTATATATATTTCGTGACGCTTTTTCGTCGCATTATGGCGGGTTGCATCTCCTGCGGGGCGGTGTCGGTCAGCTGATCGCGCGCGATTTCACTCCTCAGACGAGAGTAAAAGAACTCCGTTCCAAAAATCAGTATCTTCACTATGAATGAAATATATCCTAGAACTCTCCATAACAATGTTTGATTCCATTGAAATGTCGAGCTGTGGACGATCCCTAATCATGATTTCTACTGTTCTCTACTCATCATTGACCCTCTGCACAGGAATTGGATATGTCCAAGTAGATTCATTATATACAACAGTTTTTGCTAAAATGATGTCTCTTACTTGATAGGATTCTGATGCAGTTTGTCGACTGGTCACAATGTCTTGATTTTGCTTTTTTTATTTCCTTATATTTTCACCTGCATTTTCTCGTTTCTCTTTCATATCATCAAAATGAATTTTCCTTAATCTCGTTCCTCAAAACTGCTCAGATTTCCAAAAAGTAAATCATAAGGAGAATAATTTGTTGTCCCACGAATACTGTCATTATATACTTCTGCTGCATTTAATAATTTCATACAAGGGTTTCCATCCTGAGACTTTGCTGAAGTTGTGAGGGTTCTTCTTACTCGTTCACAAATGCTGTTTGATTGTGGATGTCGCACGGCGATGTTAATGAACTCCACTCGTTTGAACTTCTTTCAGAGGAAAATCTCTTCGTTGTCTGAAATTATGTATTGTGGTCTAGCAACTTTCAAGAAAAAATCCGCAAGTACTATATGTGTTCTCGACTTTTTACTGATTTCCAAAATCGATACGGAACGGCTGAATTCATCTATAATAATGAGGATATCCGTGTTTCCAAAAGTACAAAAATCTATATTCATCTTCTCAAAAAGTTTAGTTGCAGGTTCAACATTTATACCAGGGCCTACATATTTTCTCGCAGCAGCTTTCACTCTAGCACAAGTAGGGCATTGCTTGATGAATTCCTCCACATCTCTAGTTATATCATCCCAAGTGGATTCTTTACGAATTTCTTTCAATGTCTTTTCTCATCCCGAATGATTTTGTCGTGAACGTCTGCCAATTTCATGAATTGTGAATTCCTCTCTCTCAAGATTTTTGGCTTCAAAGGTCTAAGATAGAGTAGTTTTCCATCCCGAAAGGTGGTCCAAGTTCTCATGTTTGAGACCATGTGTGATTTCTATCACAGAATTTCTGTTGTTTTTCCTAATTTCAAGAACAAATGGGGAATATTTCTCTCATTTTGATATGAAACTCCTTGAATAAAAAAATCTCCTCGTTCCTGGAATTCCATTTGAGCATTTCGTTCAGATAGCGTACTCCAGCAGAGATCACCCAAATTTTCAAGTTTCATTGTTCGGATGCTGTAATCCCCCGTGAATAAAGATAGATACTTCGCTAAAGTATCGTTCTCATCATCGATGATGTCTCGGCTATCATTGATGAATTGCCTCATCGTGTTATCATCGGTGTACTTTGTTACCAACCTTGCTTTGTGTGAGATTCGAGTAAACCCTGCAATACTTATCTCCGGATTCTGATTTTCTTCCACTGGATTTTGCTCACTTACATGGAAAGCCCCGAACAGAGCATCTGCATTTGTATTCAATTGTCCTTTTTTGTAAATGATGTTTGGGTGATGATCAGTAGCTTTAGTCAACATTCTCGCGATTCGGGAATTTAAATCGTCTGATTCATTTTAGAAAATAGATCGAAAATTCTGATGATAAGAATATACATCAAATATCTGACCAAATAGAAAATGTTTATCCTGTTTCACACCCCAAACTATAGCTTATAGTTCTTTCTCAGTTACAAAATAGTTTTTTTCAGCAAGATTCAAGGAACGACTGGCATGAGAACAAGGATGTTTATCGCCGTTTTCATCTAACTGTGATAATATGACTACAATACCTTCGTATGATGCGTCCGTACACAAAATAAAGGGTTTAGAGGTATCTGGGTGTCTCAAAATTGGATATGTTGATAATAGTTCTTCAAGACATTGGAACTGTTCCCTACATTCGGCATCAAAGTTGAACTCTACATTTTTTAATTTTAATTTATTTAGGCGATGAACGTTTTGAGTGAAGTTTGGTATAAATTTTCTATAGTAAAATGCTAAACCCAAGAATCTCTCTATTTCTTTCTTATTTCTTGATTCAGGAAAGTTGAGAACTTTTTCTACATGACGATTCAATGGGCGAATACCTTCTTTTGATACCTCGTGTCCTAGATACTCTAGTCTTTCCTGCATAAAGGAACATTTGTCTGGATTCAAAATTAAACCAGCTTCTCGAAGTCGTTCCAATAGTGTTTGCAGGTTCCTCAAATGTTCTTCTGGCGTTGATCCGAGAATAATTAAATCATCTACGTAGATGAAACAAATTCTTCCCACCAAACCTCTCTATTCGAAGCTCATCATTCTTTGGTAGGTTGCAAGACGGTTGATTAATCCCATAGGGATTTTCCGGTCGAATGGTTTTCCCAGTGTCCTCTGGAAGAGCTAAAAGCAGTTTTTGGGATATCTGAGGCCTTGACACTGAACTGGTGAAACCCATTAGACATGTTAAAACAGCTCATGTATTTTGCTCAGCCAAGCATACATGATCTTTCTTCAATCGAAGGTGATCTTATCATTCTTCAATCGAAGGTTATCTTGTTCAGTGTAAGCATATAATTTTCGGGAATCCATCACTAATCGCCATTTTTCTCACCTGAAGCATCCATTTTTTTGAGCCCGCCACACACTTGATTGATATGGTGATGGACTGGGCCTTATCACATCTTTTTCTCAAGAATTTCTATCTGTCGCTCAATCTCTGAAGGCATGAATAATCGATGTCTATATACCGGTGTCTTGATCGGTTCATCAGTAGATAATCTTATCTCATGTTGCACATCATAAACTGCTGGCATTGGATCATCTGGCAAGGCAAAACGATCATCGAATTCCGATATGATGTTGAAAACTCGCTTTGATACATTTGGAGAAATTCTTTCGGAGACATTATCAAGATCCTTCACGAATTCCATCCTCAACAGCTCGATGCATTCTTGGCGCTCCTTCATTCCTGCGAGTGATGACAATTGGATGAATTTTTATTTCTATAATATTGATTGAATAATTGTCTTTTTTCTTCAATATTCAATCTATCAATCGGAATGTATCTCATTGTTGGCTTTGGACCAGTTTCGGAGTTTTTCCCTGTATGTTGAACAGTATGAGCCATAGGCAAATCTTCATGGATTGTAACATGAATATTTCCTATATATATATTGGTTCATATTCATTTGGCTCGTTAAACAAATATAACTTTAGTTTCTCATTTTCCTTGATTCATGGATAGCTGGGACTATGTTGGATCCTTCGATATAATAAATACCTGGAGAATTGCCTGGGACTATTTCTCTTGTTTCAAATGAGTGTGGCTCCAACTGAGCGAATTGATGCTTATTTAGTTCCAAAGTAACTTGGTTTCCAGAGTCATTCTCCAATGTGATAGTATTGAGTTCATTGTACACAATACTTTTTGCAGGAATTTGCCAACCATTACCCAATATTCCATCTGCTCTGGTGGGAAAATCATTGGAAATTACAGAAAAAGTAAATGTGATACAAAATATTCCTAATTCGCAAGTTCCTATTACATCATATCGACGCCTCTTACGAAGATAAACACCTCTTTTCTTGTGACTGACGAAGATTAACGTTTATTCGTTGTGAACACGAAGATAAACGGATTCTCCTTAGGTCCACGAAAACTAACACTAACTCCTTAGGGACACGAAGATTAACGCGTTCTCGTTAAGTCCACGAAGACTAACACTTACTCCTTAGGGCCACGAAGACTAACACTTACTCCTTAGTGACACGAAGATTAACACTTACTGCTAAAAGGCCCATGAAACTAGCAATTACTCCTGAACGGTATGAATATTATAACACAATTGCACACATTCTCGTCCAAAGGGAAGGAGACCAAGTATTTCGTCTTAGGGCCACCAAAAAAACACATTCTCTTTAGCAGCACAAAAATTAACGCATCGGTAGACTTCATTCATGGAGGGACGGAGACAATAAGTATTTCGTCTTAAGCCCACGAAAAATAACACATTTTCCTCTACGCCACGAAGACTAACACATTCTTCTCAATGGAATGAAAAATAACACATTCTCTCTGACGTGACGATGAAGAGCAAATTCGTCTTAACGACATGGAAGTGATATTCGTGGCAGAGTGTTTATGGGTCATGGGTGACGGAGTTGATTATGAGATCATGGATGTTATCTGTGAGTAAGAAAATTAAATCAAGAAAGTATATTGGTTTTTCCAACACATTTTGTTACTCTGAAATTTTGTCCTTGAAACTGAAATCACATCTTCTGTAAGTTGAGTGATTCCGATTCTCTTGTCTTCTGAAGTCTAATTTCTCTGATTCTTGCAATAGTATCGTTATGCACGCTGCAAGACTGGCTCGAACTAGTTCAGATTACTTATTGTTCGTTTGATCGTTCACCTGAGTTAAAGACACGGTGAAAATTTCGGCAAATCTCATCAGATGGCGTTTGCGATTGAGTTTGGCGAATATTCCGATTGCTGATGTCGGAAAAATGTCGATTCGTGGGATTTAGACTTGTAACGCTCGTAAACTCTGGAGGCTAATTTTTAAGGTAGTATCGACCAAAATTCAAAAAACTGACTTTGCCATTGGGAAACTGAGCAAAGATTACGTTGAAAGTGACGATGTTGACTTTTCATATAGCCTCATGAAGCTCAAAATATAACACATTATGAAATTTTGAGTTATAGCACTTTCAAACTTTGCTGACCAATTTTCGAAATTATGCTGGCCGGAAGTTGGAAAACTAATCTCATCATCAGAAAGATGAAGGAAAATAGGTCAGAAATGACTTAATTTCTTTCTAGAGGAGATAAGTAATCACCTCAGAAATAGTTGTTTTCGAAGTCGAAATGCAAGCCGGTAGAGTTCACGTGAATAGCCCCGCAAACATTCCCATTAGGTATAAGGGAGCAGTAACTCTTCTGCGACGAGCGTTCCTCCTCGAATGTGTTAGTCTTCGTGGCGTAGAGGAGAATGTGTTACTTCTCGTGGGCTTAAGACGAAGTACTTATAATCTTCGTCCCTTCAAGAATGGAGTCTACGAATGTGTTAGTCTTCGTGGCGTAGAGGAAAATGTGTTACTTTTCGTGGCCTTAAGACGGAATACTCATAGTCTTCGTCCCTTCGAGAAAAAAATGCGCGAATGTGTTAATCTTCGTGCAGTTTGAGGAGTAAGTGTTACTCTTCGTGGCCTTAAGCAGTAAGAGATGGTCTTCGTGGCGCTGAGGCGTAAGTGTTGATCTTCGTGGCGTAAACAGTAAGTGTTAATCTTCGTGGCCATAACAAAGCAAATGCTAATCTTCGGGCACCGTGTTTTTCTTCGTGGGCGTTAGCGGATGTGTTTATCTTCGTGAGAAGCGTCGATATAATCCATCTATTATGAGAAAACTTCTTCTTCCATCTGCAGAGAGTTTTCGAAAGTTTTTACCTTCTTGATCTATGCATTTTATTTTTATATGTGAAGTTTTTGATCCTGAATCTACCAAGAGTCCGCGAGGCGCGTTACCTTCTGCAATGCGGGTGAACAATATTGAATCGTCCCTGTCAAGCTGGTTTGATCTTGGTTCTGGCTCTCCTCCTCCCGCATGGTGAGTTCCTGTATTTCTTGGATTGGAGAATCTTTGTTTTGGTATCAATTTTTGGACAATTTTTTATTTTTCAGAGTAGGGTTCTGCATCCAACAAACCTCCTTTTTTACGCACTACCTTATTACAGAAATGACACGTGATTTTTCCTAGCCCCGAGTTTTGAGAGCTTGTGGACTCACGTTTGGCCACAGGTTCAGATTTCACACTTTCATTCTTTGTTCTTTGTCGGGATTTCATTTCCAAATCTTCGGAGTAATATTTTTCTCTACGGATTGCCTGTTGGTATGCGTCGTTAATTCTACTAGCTTTGTGAGCTCTCACTGCCGGTCTGAGCTCTGGTTCCACGGATCGTTGGAACCGGTCAATTCTTTTACTTAACTGAATCCCTTAGAAGACCATCCTCCGTTCAAGTGGCTCCTGATCTATTGATTCTGTACTCTCCTATCAATTTCGTCATATCGTTTGATATAGTTTTCCATTCTCTCCCTGAAACCTGGTATAATTGAATTTTGTTCCTCAACTAATTGCACATGTTGCTTTTCCGTTTTTCCTTGGCGTCACTTCCAATAACCTATCAGCCACTTCAGCAGCTTCACCCATTAATTTTTGCGCAATAACCTTGCTCAGGAAACATATTGTTTCAGCCTCGTCACTCATTTGTTTTTTCACTCGTCTGACTTGTGACAAGAAATCTTCTACATCTCCACTACCATCAAATTTCTGATAGCAATCCCTGTACTTGACGACGCCGATCATAAGAAAATTTTGCAAGTTTCATTCACTATTTCATCTTCCGTTGGCGCTGGGGGCTCCGGAAATATATGATAATTTTTCAAGATAGTCTTCAATTCTTCCAGTTCTTCGAGTGATTTCGTTACTCGACTGATAATCGTTGCTTCATTTCACTAGTGGTTGCCATTTTTGGTACAATTCGTCTGATAGTACTGAGAAAGTTTATAGTACTGTCCATGATTGTCAAAGAGCTCTTTGGTGGCTCAAAACTGTTCAAATCTGACATTTACGATGAGTGTGAGGTATAAAATTACACACTGACCTTATACATTCTCTGGTGAAGTTGAGCTGTTGGTGTATTGGGATTCTTTGCGATTTTGTTCACCGATGAGCTAGAAGCGTCTTCACAATTAGTGTAGACAAAGAGATATCGGCCAATCCTTTACACACTCTCCTTCCTTGATGTTTACTACACACGCTGCTTTTGCGTCCCCAGTGCTGACACGGTCGCCAAAAATGTAACCGGTTCCCTGAGGCAAAGAGGAACGTCGAATACTCTGGAATCCCGAGGAGTGATGGTCAAATACTCTGGAAATACTTTTACCGAGGAGTGATGGTCAAATACTCTGAAAATACTCCTACCGAGAAGAGCGATGGTTCATTACTCTGGAAATACTCCTACCGAGGAGTGATGGTCGTTCGAACAGGATCTTGGAAAGGGCACGGTCTCTAGGTTGGACGTGAATGACTCCAAGGGAATTGAGAGCTCTGACTTTCATTCTCCAAACGAGGTTGGAGAAGGATGGCTCTTGGAAAGGCTCAGGGTTTTTGGTGGTCCTTGAGTCGACGTCTGCGGTAGCCTGGAAGATGGATCTGCGGCGAGTAGTTGAATGCCGGTGGCCTCGGGCTGTGTCCGTCGACGAGAAAGGGTTGGCGGCGTACGGCAATCGCTGATGGTCCTTGGGCCGCGGTCCGTTGTCGTTAGAACTATCTGGGTCCAACCGTGTCCCTTGATCATGTTCACTTCTCGGCTCCGCAAAATCGCTCCGTGGCTCGAATGCGGTCTGATGGTTCTTCCTCTGCTCCCCTGGGCGATCTGGTTAACAACGGCGAGGTCCCCAGGTAGATCGAATCAAATCGGGATCCCCACCTTTTCGAAGCTCTCAACGCCGGACGGAGATTGGCAAAATGCAGCCGAAGCAAAATGACTTGGCGTAAGACGGATGCGGGAATGGCGCTCACGAAGAACTGATCAACCGCTATCTGCGTCACTCTCGATACCCAAGTCAAAATGCTCTGCGGTGTTCTGGGGCAGAACGGCGCAGCAACGTACAGCTAGCCCTGAAGATACGCGTTCGATCGGCCAGCTGTAGGTTAAACGACTGCTATTGATAGCGAGAGCTAGGCTCTCGACTGAATGCCCGCCGGTGCCAAAGTGGCCACGTAATGGAGAGGAGCGCGGACGTCGGAGAGAGACCGGGCCCAAAAATCCTTTTGTCTGCCTAGTTTTGTGCGTGCCGTCGTTCTTCTCTTCGCTCCTGCACCTTACTATCCTCCCTTATCCGAGCCTTTTCCTTAACCTTCCCTTCCCCCGTACACATATCTACGAAATCAAAGAGTAATAACACATATCTTGAGGGTTACCTGTGAGAATTAATCGACGAAAAGTTCCATCATAGCCGCGTGCGCTTGTGCCTGTCAGCTAATAGTCGGTCTTGCTTATCCTACCCACTCACGTTAAACTTGCTTGCTACCGTTAGACACGTTGTTTTAGCTATGCCCATCCTGCTTACAATTATGGTATGAAACTCTAGAAACCGCGGCTCACATATTCTTAGTTTAGGAATCTACATTGGAGGCACTCTATTAACATTATATAATAGTTATCTTGTTGCGTATTCTACTGAAATCGCATAATACCCGACGAACTCTCATCAAATACTCGACTAACCTATACAGATATAATTTTGAATATTATATTAAGAAATATGTTGAATAGTCCATACTGATATAATCTTAACGATTATTTACCAAACAATCTATATTGAATATTGTAATAAGAAATATGTTGGATAATAATCTATACTGGTATAATCTTAACGATTATTTACCAAATAATCTATATTGAATATTGTAATAAGAAATATGTGGGATAATCTATACTTTCATAATCTTAACGATTATTTACCAAATAATCTATACTGAATATTCTAATAAGAAAGTTGTTGAATAATCTGTACTGGTATAATCTTAACGATTACTATATCAAACATTGATCATAGTATGCCCAGTTTATCTTGGATAGTCTATTAATAATGTCTAAATAATCATATGATATCGCAGCCCAACCATTCATCTCGTTTGTCTCAACTATGCGTTTAGCTCGGCGCGCAAGTGTATCCCTTCAGGTTCGCATAACCGTCCACCTAGTCTCAAGGTCAAAATAATAGGTGACATGTTTGACTTATCACAAACGATCGTGTCCGCGAGCGCAGACGTCAGAGAGAGGTCCTATCTTTTTCTGGCACGGCTTTGCTGAGCACCGCTCGAGCCCTGCTCGATGCGCCTCTCTCGGCTGCGCCGCTCAAAATGGAATTTCCCGTTAGCAAACTGTTTCTCTCTTGCGGCGCTCTTCGCGTATGCTGGTCTTGGGAAAGGGCAGTTCCGGGGTGACTGGTGCTGGAGGGGGTATTAACCCAGAAGCGCTCGCGATGTTTCTTGCACGGAGGTCGGGGCGTAAATGAGTTCTCTCTAACTTTCCTTTTCGTTCGGCGACCAACGACGCAGGCGCGCACTCCGAGGTCGATGATCTTCTCTTGTCTTCTCTTTCGAGCGAAAAAAACGCATTTCTTCCGAACTGCATTCTCAACCTACAAGTATTATGATTACAAAAAAGAGTTACGATATATATAAAAAAACTCGAAGGCGACGTCACACACCCCCCCCCCCTTGAACGGTTGCTGGGGGTCATGTAATAACTTCGGCGATCGTGGGCCGAGTGTACACGTCGCCCTCCGGTCCGTCTTTACTTCTCTTTCCGGCCTACAACGTTCTGGGCGGTGGGCATCCACGATACCTTCAACCTATTGGCATGGACTATTTTGGGCTTATTATTATTATACTCTATTCTAACATTATTCTTCTCACGCATATCCAGAGCTCTGTGGGGTCCGGAGTGATGTTCTCCCAATTCACCCGGTTTGGGCCCCTTCAACAGGAATACGCGATCACCAGCCTTTAGTTCAACTGGTTTCGCGCGCCGGTCGAAATAAACTTTTGTACGGTGCTTGCTTCATAGTAAATCATCATACGCTAGTTTTCTGATTCCTACGAGGCGCGTGACCAAATCATGAATGTTCCCTTGAAAGGTCGGCAAAAAGTCCTGCTCATTTAGGCCGGCTGCTGGGGGCAGCCGGGCTAATCTGCCATGCACGATTTCAAAAGGAGTATGTTTTACACTTTCCTGGATACACGTGTTGTAGTTCAGGCAGGCTATTTCTACCCAGGAATCTCAGTCATGGACCTCATCAGCGTATTGTTTTAGGAATTTGGCTAAAACGTGGTGGGACTTTCTCCAAACTCCCGTCACTTTCTGCGTGGAACGCAGTCGCCTTAACTTGGCGAATGCGAAACCTTTTTGCTACCTTTTGCACAAGTTTGCTGAGAGAATTTCGACCTTGGTCTGTAAGTATAACCCGAGGCGCTCCGTATACACATACACACCGCTTCACGAAGTCGTCAGTGATGGTGGCTGCTGTGGCATCGGGTAATGGGGCCGCGTAACAATACTTGAACAGCTGGTCCTGCATTGTTAATATGAATTGGTTGCCGCTTTTTGTTTTCTCAAGTGGGCCCACGATGCAGTCTAGAGCTACTTCGTCGAATACTGTTCCCGGGGTGTCCGTAATAATCATGGGTTGTCTTGTTTTCAGCCTTACCAGTTTCTTTAATTGACATTCCAAGCATTGTTGAATTCTGCGCTGGATGTCTTGTTTCATATTTTCCCAATGGTACTTTTGTCGAATTCGATTGTACGTTTTCGACATTCCATGGTGTCCTCCCATAGGGGACGCATGCTGTTCAAAGAATATATCATCACGAACAATTTCTGGTGCATACTGCAGCGTGCCCTTACATATGATGATCTTAACACTAGTATTTCTAAAAACTACGTCTAACAAATCCACTACGTCTTCCCAGCTTACCTTCAGTATTGCCTTACTACGGGCCCGACTTATCTCTCTTATTCCCCTCTCGATGAGAATTTCTCACAGCTGGAGTAGCGTACGATAGATATAGTTTCTCGTCATTGATTGTGACTATTCTTCACCCTTAATGCATAGCGCGAAACAGGACTTTCCTGATGAGCGTTTAATGCCTGTTACCCCCCTTAGCCGATACTCTTTGCTTTCCGGGATCTTCTTTAACTCCATCAATTTTGAGGCACCCTCGTCGCAAGGGTCACCGTTCTCGGCAACAAAAAACATTATGTTGTCGTCTCTGTAAGAGAGTAATTCTCGCGTCTCAATTTGGTTCGGGCCGTCACCGGCATCCGATACGTTAGCCATTAGGCTGTCATCACTGTCCGCTAGCCTTTTGGTGGTCGCCCCATTCGTCTCATTTTTCTTGTTGGCGTGTTCTATGCTTCTCGGCTCGCTCGCTTCGCGCAGAGACGAGGCCTGTCGGGGCGACTCTTCGTCCGGGGCAAGTTTTGCCCGTTTCCTCGTTATAACATTTACGTTCTCCATGCCGGGAGCACGCAAAATAGTGAGTGACGAGCTTTCTCGTCGCTGGCGGCGCTGGTAGTGTGCATCGCCACAATCGTCGTTCCACCGCGCATCCAGGCGTCCTTTCTTTAGGGCCCCACGGGACGATGCAGGTAGCTGAGGGGAAGGGATGCTGACTGGCATCGACAGGCGATGCGAAAATGCATCACCTGGCGACGGTGCTTTTTCGGCGGCTCGAGTAGCTGCATACAGCTGCAACTACTCGAGAATCGCATGTGTGCGTGCATCAGTGTGGATGCGGCGCGCGCGTGTTATTCTGTGTATAAAGGCGCGGTATGGTATCATATATACAACTAGTCTGAATTATGGTTATCGGATCTTGTTCTGAAATAATTTTGTTTAGGTAATTCAAGCTATTTTAAACAAAAACTCACTGTTGCTATTTTTCTCGAGAAGCCGTCATTTCCGAGCTATAAGGGTTTCAAAGTTTGGAAAATACGAATTTTTCTAATTTTAACTTCAAATCAGAGTAACAACCGAACGAAAAAGCAATGTTTTCACTGTGTGAATCTATTAAATAGGATTTTGCATACAAAATGCAACAGCAATGATTAATGACTCTGGTCGGGAACCACTTGCTTTTCGGAAATTTTCAATGCACAGTTTCCTAACGGAGTTCTTACTGACTATAAATGGACGGCTCCCAACCAGAATGATATAAGTCCATTTTTGTGAAAATTGAGTTTTTGGCAGGAAAAGGTAGAAAATACATGTAGAAAAATGTACGCACAACTCTGGAAGTGGAAATTGATTCTGAGGCATCACAAGCACCATGACAATTTTTAGTGGAAAAAAATTTCTGACATTTTTTGGGGACCAAAACGGTACCTTCTGTTCACAATTATCGCACTTTTCTAGGCTTTCTAGCTTTTCTAGCTTTCTCTCATCATGGTAGACCCCAAAAACTGTAATATTGGTGCCGTATGTTATGGAAGTGTCTGCAACGAGTCGACATCGGAGTTCATTGCTACTTTTTTCACGCTTTTGCACCATGGACGGGGTTTATCTACGTGAGAAGTCGCGGAACAGCATTCTGTACGAGTTTTTCTAAATATTATGACCTAGCTAAGGGCTCTAAATCGAACTTCTGCTGTCTTACTTCGCCAGTAATGAGACCAAATGAACAGGGCCATGATCGAAGAATTTCAGTCGATAGAGCGATCGATGTTGAACTCGCTTTGATTCCCGTTTATAATCATTTCTGCAGGGATGATATTGTCTCAAAGGACCGAATAACTGCATCCGAGATGGAGACAAGTTCAATGATCCATTTCACAGCTCCTTCGAGTATGAGCAATGTGAATGACTAAAATTACCTAGCCTCATCATGGAATAAACGAATTTTATTTACAATGTTTCCGAGGAATCATTTTGAATATTATCAACTCGCACTCTCGTTCTTACGAATCGCCCAACTGTCCGAATTCGTTTCTTCCGCTTGTTACAAGTGAATCTCATTATGGTCGATATTGTTGGACAAATAGTATACTCCTGTCAATATTAATAGTTTCAGACTGCTAAGTTGAATAAAGTCTGAATACTCATTCAAACTCCACATTATAACAGAAGAATTTTGATTCTGAGTTTTCCAATATGAACTCCGTCCATGTGAATCTTCAAGTACAAATTCTGTACTTTACTACTTCACAAACACTTCAGAGTGTAAACTAGGCTGATTGAATGGATACTCCTCAACTAAAACCCTCGAATACGCACCCGTGGACTGTAATCTCAAGAATATAATCGGTTACGGTCGTACTACTCCAAGTATAACATATTTGGTGAGATCTGTCGATCGAAACTGATTACGATTCACAAACTTGATCAAATTATTTTCACCACCACCTAGACATAGGAGCTCGCAGTCGACAATTTTAGAAAAAGACATGGTCTTATACCACTCTGTCCCACAAAAATTTTCAAATTTTTTTTTCGCAAACAACGGTTCGAGTCCACAGTGTTCCAACGGTTTTGGATCGGAAACGCTTCAAATTGACAATTTCTCAATATTTTACGATCTAAGGCGGTGAAATACGACTCGTTTCATTACTTTCCCCGGAAAAAGATTCGAAAAAATTTCGCGACCAGAACGGTATAAGTCCATTTTCTATCGTGAAGCAACTGATAAAAAATGTAAACATTTGAAAAAAAATCATCACGCCTTATGCTAAAACTGCCGTTGAAACAGACTCGTTACACGATAAATGGAGGATAATCACTAAAAATGACATTCTGAATTGTCTATTGCAAGAAAATATTGAATCTCATTTGCCAATAATGCCAAAAATGGACTTTTACCTTGCTGGTCGGGATCCGTACATCGGTCCGCGGTATATATATATCTATCTGTCGCACCTGCAAACAATACATTCAACATTCTCGAACAGCAAGTGGCTCTCGGCCGGAAACATTAATCATTGCTGTTGGATTTTATATCAAGAGGCGCGGTAGCGCCTCGCTGGCGAGTATGAGCAGACGAAAAATCGAGCGAGGCGCTGTGCCTATCTATACTTTGAATTGGGGTTTTTTAACCTCACACTTTTTTTCTACTTGGATTATTAACCTCTCAACGTTGCTCATAGAGCTCTGCAATGCTTTAGCAAAGCCTTTCTGAAGCCCTTCAGAGTTCTGTACAATTATTTTCTCAATCAGAGCACTGGGCGCGTTTTATTCAGCGCCGCAAAATTCATGCCTTCGTTTACATCTCAGTTCGATTTCTTCAGCCCCGTGCTTCGACTCGAGAAATATCGAAACGTCTCTGCTACACATGTGTTGGGTATGTAAGATGGTCGAGGAAGAGAGAGAGATGCAGAGAGAGAGAGAGAGAGAGAGAGATAGAAGCGCGCGTGCGCAAGATCTTCCTGTCCGCGGTTGACGGCCGGCAGTGGCTGCGTCTACATTAACGTATGAGTCGCGTATGCGTAGCGCAGCGGATGCGGCACGCATGAGTTTTCTGCTCGACGGCTATATGGTCTGCATGTTTATTTTTTTGCGAGTCAGGTTTTACCAGTGAAAATTAAACTGTCCCAATATTAACATATGGAGGTGAGCATGGCTACAAAATCCGACTACCCAAAGTTGACAATATTGGAAAATTAAAGTGACGAACGAGCAGTATGAATGAGGCAAATTTTTGGAAAAGTTACGACCACTGAAATCAATAAAACATTTCCCCTCTCTTGATGGCCCGAGTTTAGAATGATCGTTGATGGGCGAGGGTTAGAACATCGATCTTACTTACCGTCATTAAGCTGAAATGTTTGATTTTCACGGTGAAAACGTGAAAACCGATTTTCAAACAGTGAACATTGCTCGTAAGTAAGTGTTTGACTCTGGCATACATGTTGACTATTCGGAAATTGGGCTTTGATCATGAAAAACAATAATACCCGAGCAATAATTGACGGAAGGATTGGATCACAAAGCTCTCGACCACCAAAACGTCTTGAAAACTAAGTCATAATCTATAGTCTGGGTCAATCACATTCATACTGCTCGTCACTGCTCGTTCGTCACTCTGGTTTTTTCAATATTGTCAACTTTGGGTAGTCGGATTTTGTGGTCATGCTCACCTCCATGTGTTAATATTGATTTAATGATGATTTAATTTTCACTAGTAAAACCTGACTCGCAAAAAAATAAACATGCAGACGATATAGCCGCTGTAGCAGACAACTCATGCGCCCCGCATCCGCTGCGCTACGCATACGCGACTCATACGTGAATGTAGACGCAGCCAATCTGCAATGAGGCTGTCTGCTGCGTACCGGGCAACGCGATGGTTTGTTATCGCGGATAAATGAATTTTCGAATTATCTGAATTTCTCGATTCTATAATTATTGCATGAGATGTGGATACTCGAAACTAACGACTAGAGGTGACGTAAAGATCAAAGCGCCATGCGAGAAGGACAGGGAGGAGAGATTCGTCTGCTTTGTTGTGTTTTGTGTGTTCGTCGCGGCTCCGCAATATTGATGCTCTTGCCTGTAGCTGCATGGCTCTCCAGATTGAACTGAACAAAATATACACTGATAATGGTGTATTTTTATGGAAAAAATGACGGAGCCGTGTGTACGAAATTCTCAAGTGCGGTGGGGACAAAAGCTTGGAAAATTTGTGGTTACCCTTGGATTTTTATAACCAAGGAGTGAGATCCCCCCCCCCCTCATTCACTTTTTTTTTAAAAGTAAAACTAGGCGAGTATGAGGTTTAGAAAAGAACCATTCATCTCCAGTACATCAAAACTCCAAATTTCATACGACATGGTTTAAACTCTTGGAAGGAATGAGATCTAAATAAACCATGTCGAGTATTTTTTGAGCCGATTTGTCACGATCAACATATCATCACTGATAGAGACTAGAGCCATTTTCCTCCAATAAAATCTTTCTTTCAATTCATCCTAATGGTGGTGGTTTGACAATTTCTTACTAGCTAATTGTCGCTGAAATGACCTGAAGTTTACGTGAGTAGAAGAGGCACAGGGGAATATCGAAATAGAGAAAATATAACTGAGTTTAATTTGGTGTTCTTGATGATTCACTAAAATCTCATATCATACTCAGTTATATTTTCTCTATTTCGATATTCCCCTGTGCCTCTTATACTCACGTAAACTTCGGGTCATTTCAGCGACAATTAGCTAGTAAGAAATCGTCAAACCACCACCATCAGGATGAATTGAAAGAAAGATTTTATTGGAGGAAAATGGCTCTAGTCTCTATCAGTGATGATATGTTGATCGTGACAAATCGGCTCAAAAAATACTCGACATGGTTTATTTAGATCTCATTCCTTCCAAGAGTTTAAACCATGTCGTATGAAATTTGGAGTTTTGATGTACTGGAGATGAATGGTTCTTTTCTAAACCTCATACTCGCCTAGTTTTACTTTTAAAAAAAAAGTGAATGAGGGGGGGGGGGATACGACATCCTTTGAATAGATTCACACCCTGGAAACATTGCTTTTCGTTGGGCTGTTGTATTTATTTAACATTAAAAATAACAAAATTCGTGTATTTTCAACTTTCAAACGCTTATAGCTCGGAAATGATGGCTTCTAAAAAAAACAACAAGAGTAACTTTTTGTTCGAAATACCTCTAGTTATCTAATGAAAACTCTTTTGAAACAAAATGAGTGATTTTCACAATTTGTTCAAATAATTTCGGTTAAAACAATTTTGCACCTGATTTCGCCTTGGGAACATGCACCACTACTTATCTATAGAGTAGGGTCTCTCGAAAAGGATCTTACTAAAGAATTCCATGAACATATTTTTGCACACGAAGGCGTTAATTTCGTCTAGTTTATATTGGGAAATTAGGAGCAGCTGTGCATGATGGAACTGGTTTTCACATCGTTTTTAATACAAATCTTTGTGTCAAATGCTTCAATTTTCAGTAATGGAAGAAACTCAGAATACCTATGTGTGAGGAAAGGGTACACAGAAGTATGTATATTTTTGAATTTTCTACATTATCAGTGATCTTAGAGCTTATGTCACATATTTCATGGAAGTAACCATAAGTATATTCCATACTGGTGCCAAATTGGACATTCTGATAGCTAAGATACCCAAAATGTCAAACTTGACCTAATAAAAGCACTGAATATATCTAAATACCCATCTGAGGTTGGCGCAAACTCTATCGATGGACATATCTGAGCTTGAAGGTGTGTATTCAAAGGGTCAAAAAGGAAACTTTTTGTATTGAGATCAGTTGTAATTTCTGAGAAGATCTTCATGAATTATTTCACAAATTTATTAATAATTCAGCAATAAATTCATGAAAATTAGTGAACAAATTTCCTCGAAAAATGAATTTTAATAATATCTCACCACAAAAAGTTGGCTCTTGGCCCTTCGAATACACACATCTATAAACATACATGTTCATCGATAAAATTTGCGTCAACCTCAATTTTGGTATTTGGATGTATTCAGTGCTTTTCTGAGGTGATGTTTGACCTTTTTAGTATCTACATATTTAGTGAGCTATCAGAATGGACAATTTTATACCAATTTGAGATATATTCATGGATACTTTCATGAAATACGCAATATGAGCTCTATGAACACTAATAATGTAGAAATTTCGAAAATGTTGTGACTCCTGTGCACTCTCTCCTCAACTCTTTTCTCAAAAGCTGAATATGAATTCTCCCCCCTGGATCGCGGAGAAATTCAAAAGTTTAGAGGTGTTATAAGAACTATGGCCTAACATTGGATGGGGCGGGTCTTCTGGACAGATATTCTTAGTGGAAACACATCAATATTCTGAATAAAAGCAGACTTGTTGGACTCGTCATAAGTGCCCAGTTCACACTATCCGTTGACTTATTGCTTGCAGCACAGATCTCTTGTAATGTTCATTCTCAAGTTTGACAATCAGCATTTTGCTCATGGAAGTTATTCAATTATTCCTCCTTTGAATCTATTACATTCGAAAGTTGAATATGAGCTCTCCGAATCATGGAGACTTCAAACATTTAAGACTATTGCTTGATACATATCCCAAGAGGGAGATAATGGTATAATATTGAATGGAGCGGGTGTCTGGACGATATGGAAAGTGAAAACAAATCAAAATTTGAAATAGAAAGGCTCGTTGGACTACTCATGAGTCCTAGGTTCACATTATTCATCAAACTTGTCCCTTTATATTACAAATATTTTATGATGTGTAGGATTGCGTACAACACTCAAGTTTCCGATTTGAAACACGAGATATCTCATATTTCTGTATCTGATTTGGTTCCAAAAGCTGAATATGAATTGACCCCTGTGAATCATGGAGAATTTCAAAAGTTGAGAACTGTTGCTTTAAACCTCACCCAAGAGATAGATTATGGTTTGATATTGGATTAAACCGATGTTTCTGGGCAGATGTCCAAAGTGAAAACAAATCAAGATTTGAATTGAGAAGGCTCGCTGAAGCGCTCATAAGTCCCAGGTTCACGTTACTCATCAAACTTATCAACTTGTGGAACTGATCTTATGTGACGTACACTTTCGAATATAATACTCAAGTTTCTACTTATGGTAAATATTTCATCATTGTATTTCTGACTCAATTCCAAGAGTTGAAAAGACATTGAGACTCCTGGATCATGAAGAAACTTCGAAGCCAACATTTGTGGTTTCAACATTATGTATCGCTCAGGTACAGAAAAGTGGCAGGATATCATTAATTTTTATATTTGTCATAAAAATCAGTTCTTGCACATATACTTAAAATTATTCATAATCGATATCTTGTTGTTATATAGAATGAACCTTTGATAGCGAATTTCAAGCAGGGGGTCTTACATGCTAAGGCCTTGAAGCTCACGACCTTTACATTATTCACATTTTGAAATACTCTATAAGCGTAATAGCGTCTATCGAAGGTCACGTACTCAAATGTTTGATACTCGAAATGAATTTGGCCATCTATCTCGTAGATTCCACTGATTTCCCCGAATTCAACTTCCACGTCATGTATATCGACAACAATGATTGTGCCTAATTTATAACAGATGTCATTGATCGTCACGTGTTTCAAAGCTTCTTTCTTATGAGCATCATAAAAGTGCTTGTGGATGTTGATATTCACTTGAGATGGACCGCGAATGACATGTGATACCTCATATTTTTCGAATTGGAATCGCGCGAGACTCAAATTTAGCCTCACTCCAACAGTTTTCAGTATATTTTTGTTACATTCAACTACTGACAAGATGTCTTTTATTTCTGTGTGTTTCGATTCAAATCTCAGGGCAGAGTACTTGATCCATGGGCCATTTTCCCTGAGCTGACGAAGGTAATGCACCAAAAGATGGAACTTAATCGTTAAAGTCTCATCTAAATCAATCAATTTCTTAAGGAATTCTTCTACATCTTCGCCAAACTCTACAGCTTGAGATTCGGTTATTTCAGGGCTAGTAAGTATATCTATCAAATCTCTTAATTTAATGTACAACTGCCAAATTGGCAAATCTTCGTCCACCAAGTGACCTACCATTACGCCGAAATAACGAACAAAGAACAGAGCTTCTGAGGCAGACATTTTTAGAGATTTGTTTGCTTTCATGTACTCAAGCTTGATATGAAGGGGTTTGTTACTTTTCTCGAAATCAAAATCGAGTTTATCCAATACATCATTGATATCTTTGACTTTGACGCATTTTTCATTCACGATCAGTTCGATCAGAATCTTGGACATTACAGTAGGAACCACTCCTTCGAAAACATCATGCATGACATCAACCGAAGCTTTCAAAACATGGAAGTCCGGTACTTCATTAAAGAGCGAATATCCTGTCAAACCACGCGACGTACAATTTTGAAGAATGTCTGACTCGTACTTCTCCTTTGTTCGTATCAATTTCAAAATCTCTCTTACCATTCCACGGATTCCATCAGGACTTGCCTCACATATTCGACAGCAATATGTATTTGTGAAAGATGAGGTATAGGCAAGAAGGCTATTGAGCCCTAAATTATCTCCCAATACAAGACTGAGAATAAGATAGATTTTGTAGACTTTACCTTTTACTGTTATTTTAATGCCATGCTTCCTTATTTTAATCAGCTCGTGAATCAAATTGCTCAAAATAGGGTCATTTCCAAGTCTTTTCCTATCTTTCGAGCGGAAGAGTTCGATTACCAGGATACTTTTGAGCTTCGAAGCGAAGTTAGGAGGGAAACAAGTCGTTGCATAAATTCCGCCAACAGAATTATTACCTGCATGAGAGCTAAGTGCATTCCGCGTCTCAACATCATCAAAAGCAATCTTTAGAGGAAGGGCAATCCCATCGTCTTTGAAATTTGTCATAGTTTCTCTCCAAGACTCTCCATCATAATAATCTCTGGAAGTCTCGCCCTTTGTTGCCATCAACGCATCCCTATATTCGATGGTCGCATGCAATAAGCCATCCATTTGAAAGAGTTTCAAGAATGACTTTTCGATACCCATGTACAGAATTTCTGCAGTTTCAGTGGACTCTGATTCTAATCCGAAAGATAAATCTGTATTCTTCGATTTACTCTGAACCTTCAAGATGGTGGGCTCCTCATATAACCCTACCTTTCTATACAATCGAAATCTCTTATCTTCTGTGCTAACGATTTCAAAGGGGTCACGATTTTCTTCGAAGATTTCTATAATTGCTTCCTGTACATTGGGTTCAATAGAATGGAAGACTTGCGATTTTAGTAATTGCAAAATTGAAGGATTGTAAGCATCCTTTATATAATTCCGGCAATGATCGATAATTTTCGTAATATTACTCCGATTCAAGTCATGATCGTTATACAGTTCGTGTGAAAAATTGATCGCATGCTTCTTGTCCATATTCGAAATTGAGATTCTAGTAGCTACACTCCAAAAACAATAAACCCGTTATTTCAACGAACTCGATGGAACGAATTGATCTTTGCCATAAAATCGCTAACATTACCCACACACACTCCAGTTTTCTGATCTGAGATTTCATAAAAAAATTTCTCAATAAAAGACCAAACGTGAGCTGCGCCAAAAGGATATTGTAAGTTAAAACTGTAAATTGCTTTGAAACACAAGTCGACTGCTGCAACTGGCGATGAACACCTATATACAAGAATATCGATCACCACATACGAAGATGCGATTTTATTGATGGGGCCGCAGAGTACTACAAACGGCTGAGCGCTGCCAACGCCGTTTCCTTCAAAGTATAGTTTTTTACTCACTGCAAACTGCTGGACTTGTTCCAAGGTTGCATCATTCTGTAAGAACCAAGTTATTATATATTTCAACATATTCGGGTTGAGAGCACGGAATGGAAAACGATTCTCATTGTGTTATGGGTGACTCCAAAAATTTTTTGAATTTGTTCAGGGCAGTAGCAACTCACTTCCAGATACTCTATGAAACATAATGCCTTGTCCTCCTCAGTGGGAATCCATGACGTCTTAGCGGGTCTTTTTAGGCTCGCTTTAAATAGGAGAGGTAAAGTCATCAGAGCTCTCACGTCTCTGTGGCTGCTATTTTCCGAATCATCTGGAATTGGAACGCATGATCATGCCTCACTGTACATACAAAATAAGCGAAGCATACGAAGCTTTGCGGCAAATCGTGTCAATAATAACAAAACGATCAAGCTACTTACGGATGATTATATCTGTTGGAATGTCAATATATAGATCATTGATCTTCCGGTCCTCTTTGTTTTGGAGTCGTTTTGCTACAATGCCCAAATGATCTTGACCAGCTCGTAGAATAGCTGGACTGTACACAGGCCAGTATTTCAAGAACTTGTTGGCGATGTCTTCTTTAAACCTGCATTCTTTTTCATGGCCAGTTTTGTTCACAACGCGCTCGAAGTCATGACCTATCTGCAGTAAGCAAGATTATTGATTAATTTATGATGTATCGGTATGATGCAGCAAATCTGTTGCGTAGATTACCAGTAGGGGCCCGAGCCTCTGATCCTCGTAAACTGGCAAAAGTGATACAATTTCGCTGATATTGCGATGCACATAAAGGTTCTTGATCCTAAACAGGAGCTTCAATAACCATGCCTTTATAAATTGATCTTCATCGTGAGCACTAGGTACTTCCAGCAAATCGTAAAGGAGCTCAGCATAACAAAGCCCTGGAATCCGATACCCAACGTGAATAATATTCGAATGTAACCACGGAATCTACTGACACGAAACTTTTTCTAGATTACGTACCCTCTGGAGATGTGAGAACGAGGGCTGATTTTGGACAAATGTAATCTTTTCTTGATAGTACCTTACGATCGTCTTCGTAAGCCTTCACGATGTGACCTGATGCCCTCGACTTCGATTTAAGAGGCTCAAACCCAGTGACTGTCACGAGAGTTGTCACGCCCGGGGTATAGTAGCATGAAGCGTTGACCTTTTCATTCGGGGCGAGCTTCAGAATATTTTGAAGAATTCTTCTTAGATCCTCGGGCGCTAAACTGTAACATCAAAATGGAGAGATATCACACAATGCCGTTCAGGTCACATCAGATTCGATTCAAAGGTTATCATCACGACCCGCGAGGGGATTTTGAAACTAATGATGCTGGAAAAGAGTGAATTCCCAACTTTCGAATTGAATAGTTGTTGATGGAATATAAATTCTCAGATGGGAAGGAACGATTCTTACTAGAATGGGCGGTGTGTTTTTGCTGTAAGGTCCAGTTCGTGGCTGACAACTAATTCACAAATCATGATTCTCGTGGCTCTGTCAAATACAACATCATTCAATATATCGATTAGAATGAGTTTGCCTTCTTTCGTACTTCTTAATACATTATAGTACGGGTGCTCTCGCTGATCTAGAATGGAATTGAATGGTGATTAAAGATTGGTAAAAATAAGTTCTAAGCGAGAGAGGCGAGAAATTTAAGGCGGTAGGAACTCTTACTCTCAGTAAAATATGTATCTATGTTGTTGTACTTTGTCAGAAGCAGACTCATATTTTGTAATCTGTCTGAAACTTCATCTACTAAGTTTACAGAGCCGGTTGCAGTACTTTCGGGATTTGACTCATTGCTCGTTGCTACTAGAGCTTGCTCTTCTTGACTAATAGTGACTTGAGAAACAGATGAGACACCACTAGAGACAAGCTGAAGATCGCTTCCAAGACCGACAACTTCATCTGTCACATCTATTGTATCGAGTGTGTTTGGATAATTTGAGGAAGGCGTGGTGGATTGTTCACTTATTGAGGAATTGAGTTCTGTTCTCCGTCTTTTTGCCATACTTTGTAGATAAGTAGATTTGAAAGAGGCGAATCTTTCGTATCCTTGGGGAACTATACTTCTCAGCTCCTCATCCGAAAGAGATTGGAAATGGAGAGCCCTCCCGGGACTCTCTATGGCACCTGTAAAAATGTGAAGAGCTACAACGTGGGGTTGGAGATGTCGGCAATGTCAATGTGGAATGATTTTGAAGTATTCTTGGATAATGAGATATTGTTATAGGAGTCGACGGGGATTACTTGATTCACCAAGATTGATTTTCATAAATCCAGATCTGAGTGCTGATCTCAAATATCCCTGTTATTTATGATTTTGTGCAAGAACTACTGGAGCTGTATCCAATTCTTTTTTCATTGAAATACTGCACTGATTCCAAAATTGAAACATAACATCACTCCTATAAACCAGGCTAGACTTTGAGGAATAAGTTATGAGTATTCCAGCACGCAATATTATTATCAGAGTTACTCAAACGCTCATCAAAAATTCCGAATATTCCTCGAAGAGATCCTTGTTTGATTCTGAGGGATTATTAGATTTCAATCCTGTCGTATCCCCCGAGCATAGATTTTCAACTCTCAGAAAATTCCTCACATGTTCCCGAAACATTTGAGACAGAATCCCAATAAGTTTCTCTAAGAGCCCATATGGCGTTATCTTGGCGCATTCGATTCCTTTTCTCAAGACTTTCAAAATCTGCTCTTCAGAGTTGCAAGTTACTCTGATTGGGAGCTATTTCATGTGAAAACACAGATGTGATTTGTAAGACACGAAGGCCAAGATTGCAGTGTATCGAATATGCCCTCACATGGTTATCTCGCGAAGGCGTGCAGTAGGATTTTTTCACCACTTAAAACGTGTATATTACGTCTAAATGGCTCGAAAACAGTGTTTTGGACCGGCAAAAATCTCCGAATGTGCCTACACGGCAACAAGAATTATTCATGCAATTTACCGCCGCGCCGATTTACATTGTTTCGAATCATGAGGGGAAATTAGGTTCACCCTTTCTATTGCATAATTTACATTCCCACTATCTCGGCGGTTAATACATTGGTCAGAGTACTGTTTCGTAATTGAGTGGTCCTGATAATCTTCTGGCGCCTCGAAACATATACTCAAAACAAATACGAAATATGCTATATGATGTTCCGCGAGAATAGAGTGAGATTCGGAAAATTTTGAACAAGGAATTATCATAACTGGGAATCTCATTGATGGAACATAATTTCAAACATTTTCAGGACGTCTTCTTTGTGAACCTTGACAGGTCTTGCAAGAAAGTACTCTCACAATTCCCGATAAAACCGATACTTTCCTCGTTACTGCAACATTAATGAAGTGACATCAAAGAACTGAGACGTGACAGGAATAGGGCTAAATCTATTCATGATTGGTAGGTATAGTCCACTCGCCATCTTGATGAATGAACCAGTATAATTTGGGTCGGAACGAGTCTTGACACTATGAAAGCCCCCTAAAAAATCCCGTAGGTGGATCTTGTATCGATCCCATAGCGAAGATCGCTGATTTCGAGCGAGGTGTGCATATGCAGCTCACATTGCCATTTGCAAAACGACACTTTGAAACCCTTTTTAGACCTAAGGATAAGAAGATCGCTCTAGAGTATTAAATAGCTCCAGTGTAGTTGCTGTGAGACGATCATAGTCTGGCTCGTTTTTTTTCAAATTTTTCCGAATATTCCAAGAACTTTCTAAGGATTTCTTCACGTGACACAACCTTGGATACAACAGATGAGATTTACTGTGAGTAGGCTCGAATCCTTGGTCAACATATTAATAATCATGAGGTCACAACGCTGACCTCAGATTGATCAAAATATCATCAGAAAGTAGAGAAGCTAGGGGCATCCAAGTCTGTTTCAAAAATTCCTTTAGGTCTTCCTGGTCTCAGATATCATAGATCTTGTACTAGGAGATTTTTCCAAAAAAATGGACCGAACATTGGGACATCTTCAAAAGATCACTACTTAGAGTGGCTTAAGCTCTGTTAACGGTTTATTCCACTCACCACGAAGAAGACCTTTTCAGCAATATACTCCCTTGATTACGATTTCGTCACCGTTCATGAAAGATGGAACTTTTTCCCAAGAGAAATCTTTCTCCTGAAACATAATTATATCTCGGACTGGAGGAGCTCAAGAATAACTTTGAAAAACGGCGTTTGAAGTTCTTGATTTCTACTTCCGGATACTTTTTGAATCGTTTCGGCCCATCAACTTTGGTACGACTAACAAAGGTCCGAATATTCATGGACTTTCTCATTAACATGACTCGACCGACCGAAAATATGCTGAGTCGCGAAAACAAAACCCCGAAAAGGCTTTCGAATGCTTAGAAAAAGCTACAGGATCAGTTTAACCTAAGTACTGATTCAGCATTGAGTTGGAGACTAGATTTTCTCAATCAGATATTTCACTCCCAAGTATATGCAAATGTTTCACCGGGAGTATTATTCCATCTCACTCTATCTTTGATATCTTTCACATCGAGGAAGAAAGAAGATCTGAGGTACTGGATTACCTCAAGTCCTTGCCAAAAAAGCGGAAATTATCAGGAAATCGAAGCTCACGATTTTGCTAGACACCCTGCTGGTTGAATAATCTATGCTCAGGGGGTCTAACAGGATTGAAATTTGATAATCCTATAGGAATTCTCAGAGAACTTTAAAAAATGTTCACAAGAATTCTTTGAGATGTTCCACAAAAGTACACGGAGAACTGTGCGCCACCTAGGTATGTAACTATTGTTGACATATGAGGTTTGGTTATGAAACTCTACGGCACATCTCTTCTGGTTGGTCAATTCATGAACCACAGCTCAAGACTAGGAATTAAATATCCAGATCAATCAGCAATTACAATTTGGGATCAGATCACAAAATTAGAGTAGAGTGCTACCTTTAAAATCCCCTGTCGCTTGAAATTGGGTGAGAGAATCTTTAAAATAGAATGAAAAAAATTTCTCAAAATTCAAATTTTGAGATGATCCTGAAACTGAAATATGAAATGACTCCTCTATCACATACAGAAATCTGAAATGTGAGTCATGAATACACCACTATTATTCAAATATGAGATATCGTTGTAGAAGTCAACGGAGCGTGTTTTCTGGGTACATTTCATAATTCAATTCAACTTAAAACTAGAAATTTAATATCTAGATCAATCACCAATCATACCCAGGGATAAGATCACAATTTAGAGTGGAGTACTACCTACAAAAGTCCCTGTTGCATTAGATTTTGTGTGAGAATCTTCAGAACAGAATGAAAAAAATTTCTCAAAATTCAAGTTTTGAACTGACCCTAAAACTAAAAAATGAAATGACTCCTGCACTACATACAGGAATCTGAAATGTGAGTCATGAACGCACAACTATTATTCAAATAAGAGATATGGTTGTATAAGTCAACGGAGCGTCTCTTCTGGGTACATTTCATAATTCAGTCCAAGTGAAGACTAGAAATTGAATATTCAGATCAATCACCAATTACAAACAGGGATCAGATTACAGTTCAGAGTGTAGTGCTACCTCTAAAAGTGTCTGTGTAAGAATTTTCAGAATAGGATGAAGAAAAATTTCTCAAAATTCAAGTTTTGAACTGATCCTAAAGCTGAACCATGATTTGACTCCTCACATCATGCTAGACTCTGGGAACAAAGTGATGAGTATAATACTATTAATGCTATATGAGCCATGATAGTGAAAGTCTACGGAGCGTCTCTTTTGGTTGGTCAACTTGATGAGCCACGAGTCAAGACTAGCAACTGAATACCTACATCAATCGCAAATGATTGACACACATTGGATCACACTTTAAAATGGTATGCTACCTTCAAAAATCTCTGTGATATGGGATTTGTGGAAAACAGTGTAAGAATTTCTTTCGCCAAATCAAAAAAATTCATCAAAATTCTACTTTTGAATTAATTCCAAAACTGAAACATGGAATGAGTCTGAAATATGGTGGTGAATGTCTACGGAGCGTCTCTTTTTGATTCAGATCTTGACTCAATCCAAGTCAAGTCAAGATTGAAATTTGGATATCTAGATTACTCATCAGTGCTTCACAGGGAATAGATAGTTCAGAATTGAGCAAGATACATCTAAATATTTTTGTAATGTGGGATTTTGGAATGCTGATCCTCATTTGTTCCTACAACTCAAACATGGAATAAGCCACCTAGAGATGTATCAGCAATACACATGGGCTAATCACACTTTAATAATTCATTCTCTCGCGGTTATTCTCCAACTAACCTTTAAAAGCCGTCTGCAGGTCCCCAAAACCCCATTGCTCCAATGTAGCAGATATTGCAGCAAACTCTGTATCCACTTGTGTATCCATGACATACGTGGTCGAGGAACACATCAACTCCAGGGGGTACTCTGCCACAAGATCACTCAGCACCGAATAATTGTGACATGAACAACACAACTTTGCACCAGTTCTGCTCCGAAATGGCCAGCACTTATTGTACAAAATCTTACAACTATCCGTCGCATCGAATTGAAAGCTGCCGACAACTCCAAAATGATGCTCCGAACCGGATGAACCGGAGTCAAATTAGAGCCCGCGCTTATACACGGTTATACACACGCGCGCGCCGCATCCACACTGATGCACGCACACAGTGCAATTCTCGAGTAGTTGCAGCTGTATGCAGCTACTCGAGCCGCCGAAAAAGCACCGTCGCCAGGTGATGCATTTTCGCATCGCCTGTCGATGCCAGTCAGCATCCCTTCCCCTCAGCTACCTGCATCGTCCCGTGGGGCCCTAAAGAAAGGACGCCTGGATGCGCGGTGGAACGACGATTGTGGCGATGCACACTACCAGCGCCGCCAGCGACGAGAAAGCTCGTCACTCACTATTTTGCGTGAGGTTCCTCTCCCGAGATCGGGTCCCGGAATAAAGCATCTGCATGCTCGTTTTGCCTCGAAGGACGAATTTCCACGGAGAAATCGTATTCCATGAGTTGAAGCCTCCATTCCAGAACGCGCGTGTATATATACCTCGGCGGTTTTCATCCACGTTAACACTTGGTTATCCGTCCGTACTGTAAAAACTTTTGCGAACAGGTAAGGGCGGAACAATTTTACGGAATATACTACTGTAAACATTTCTTTCTCTTAAGTGCTATAGTTTAGCTCTGGACCGCGTTACACCCTTGAAGTGTACGCTATCGGTTCATCTCGCCCGGATTCTTCGTCCATTTGGGACAGAATTCCGGCAATGGCCCAGTTCGATGCGTCACACGTAACATAGTACGGTTGTTCTAGTCTTGGAAACGTGAGACATGGGGCCGTACATAATTGGCCTTTCAATACCTCAAACACGTGTTCTGCCTTCTCCGATCAAACAAAATCTTCACTTTTTTGCAACAACTTCGTCAATGCTACCGCCGTTTTCGCAAAGTCTTGTATAAATTGTCGGTAATAGCCCGCTAGGCCTAAAAATTGCCTGGCATTTTTCGCGTTAGCAGGGCGAGGGAACTTACTCATGTCCTCTATTTCACTCGGGTCGGGTTTTAGTCCTTCCCGGCTAATGATGTGCCCGAGATAAGTCACTTCTCTTCTCAAAAGCTCGCACTTGTCAGGGTCTAAAACTAGGTTGGCTGCACGCAACCATGCCATCACCGCTCCGAATGAATCGTTATGCCCTCCCAATGTGTCCGAGAAGATGACAATGTCATCCATAAAAACGAACACACCGTTATTAATCAAATCCGACGAAACGATCGAAATTATTCACTCAACCCCTGCGTTACGGAGACCAAATGGCATTCTCAGATACTCATATCGGTGGAGATGCTTAGACTAGCTTTGCTTCATGAGTAATTTTGTAGATTTTTCGTCCTTGATGTTTCATATATGAGTTGATTATTTGGTCTCATCGATCTTGAAGGACGGTGTAAGGAACTAAATAAATTCCCAAAATTTCATGAAAGAAATTTTATTGCTACGTTTCGTCCACTAGGTTTTGTGGACCTCATCAGGCTTTAGGTTTGTTATTCTTTAGATCGTCATGATATTTTTGAACGATCTTGTAATGGAGCACAGACATAACGTCTGGCTCCTGTCAATACAGGTAAATAGAATGAGTCTGGTGGTGGCCTCTCTTCGATCTTAGGCCTTGGATATCATGAGTAATTTTGTAGATTTTTCGTCCTTGATGTTTCATATATGAGTTGATTATTTGGTCTCATCGATCTTGAAGGACGGTGTAAGGAACTAAATAAATTCCCAAAATTTCATGAAAGAAATTTTATTGCTACGTTTCGTCCACTAGGTTTTGTGGACCTCATCAGGCTTTAGGTTTGTTATTCTTTAGATCGTCATGATATTTTTGAACGATCTTGTAATGGAGCACAGACATAACGTCTGGCTCCTGTCAATACAGGTAAATAGAATGACTCATTCTATTTACCTGTATTGACAGGAGCCAGACGTTATGTCTGTGCTCCATTACAAGATCGTTCAAAAATATCATGACGATCTAAAGAATAACAAACCTAAAGCCTGATGAGGTCCACAAAACCTAGTGGACGAAACGTAGCAATAAAATTTCTTTCATGAAATTTTGGGAATTTATTTAGTTCCTTACACCGTCCTTCAAGATCGATGAGACCAAATAATCAACTCATATAGCTTTGCTTCACATAATTACTCATCTGACTGACCTTTGCAACTTTAGTCTTCAAAATTCAACTTTTCCAACTTTGTGGAAGATGACCTTGCTTCGCCCTCTTTCGAAATGCAAAATACCATCTACACCCACGAGACCTCAGTTGTCTGAGCTTTCAAGGGTTGTTGAGCGATTAGTCCATAGTCAACTATCTACTCATCTAAAATAAATCACCTGCTGTCTGAGAGGCAAGCAGCCTACAAAAGTGGCCGTAGCACTCAGACAGCTCTTTCACGAGTCTTGGATGATGTCAGAAAAGCAATGGAAGAGCGAAAAATCACGATACTTATACTATTTGACTTCACAAAGGCATTCGATTCAATACCGCACAAGTTGCTCCTTCAGAAACTCAGGAATTTCAAAGTATCGAATCGTGTCATAATATGGTTCTACTCATATCTTGCAAATAGGCTCTAAGCAGTGATAGACACTGGAGGCAAAATATCTGATTTTCTGGAAGCGGCCTCAGGAGTACCCCAGGGTAGCATTCTAGGTCCACTTCTATTCGCTATTTACATCAATGATTTGCCAAATGCCTTGAAGTGCGCATATTGTATATTATTTGCTGACGACTCACCGATTTACTTACACTGTCATCTTGAGGATTTACTGTCCGGCTTGGCGAGGTTAAATAGTGATGCACAATCAATTGCAGACTATGCGGCATCGAATGCGCTCACATTAGGTCCGGGCGCTGGGGGGGGGGGGGTCTGAGTAGGCGACTCGTGTTCCAGAAGGTTAGAGGGTGTATTCTTATGTATTTTGAGGCGCTGAATCGAATGCACGAGGTCGACAATCCGTAAAACCCGGCAATTTTTTTGTTATTAACAATTTTTAGTGCAAAATTATGGTTTTTTGCAAAAAACTCGGAATATATGCATTTTAACAAAAAATTTTAAAGGTTCAAAGTTATAGAGCATAGAATTTCCTACAAAGAAGGTCCTCACAAGTTTCCCGGGAAACCCAAACCTAGAGCAGGAAATGCGTGAAAAGCGTACCGCGCGCTTATACAAGGGCTTATATGGGGCGGCCGATGCAGCGCTACTAAAATCGCTGTGACTCTGACAGTTGTCAATCTATCGCATGTCGACCTCGTGCATCTTGGAGAGCATGAAATTCCCTCCAAAATGATGCAGGCCTGATTTCGTCAAACTCAAACCCATTCGACTGGAGAGCGAGGTGTCAGAACGCTATTCCCGCAGCAAAACTGCCGGTATGCGGCGCGCCACGGCGATATGAGAGCGGCCGAGTCGCAGCGCTGCAACACGATTTTGGCCTCAGAATCTGTATTTTTTCTCTTTCTCTCGCTCCACACTTGGAAGGGTTTGAATTCACCGGAATCAGGCCTGCACCATTTTGAAGGAAATTCCATGCTCTTCAAGATGCACGAGGTCGACATGCGATAGATTGACAACTGTCAGAGTTACAGCGAGTTTAGTAGCACTGCATCGGCCGCCCCATATAAGCCCATGTATAAGCGCGCGGTACGGTTTTCACGCATTTCCGGCTCTAGGTTTGGGTTTTCCGGGAAACTTGTGACGACTTTTTTTGTAGGAAATTTTATGCTCTCCGATTTCAGTCGACTGCTCGAATTGACTACAATACCATTCCGAAAATTATAGTGAATGGGGTTGAACTCGAGTATGTGATTGAAGCGAAAAATCTCGGTGTGAGGCTTGATCAAAATCTAAACTGGTCGGCGCATACAAAAGCAGTTGTCTCAAAGGTCCACTCTTGCTTATAGGCCCTCAAATTTTACAGGCACTCACTTTCAAGATCGTTGCGACGTGATTTAGTTCAGACCTTAATTTTCCCGCAAATCGATTATGCGTCAGTAGTGTATAGCAGCGTGAATGAGATGAATACCTCTAAACTTCAAGTAGCTCAAAACGCATTCGTAAGATTCGTAGTTGGTGATCTGTGCAGAATTTCTCACGTAAGCCCTTACCGCTAGAGCTTAAGATGGATGTCTGTACGTCGAAGACGTGAGTACTTCACTTGTAACCTAGCTCATAGAGTGATTGCAACTGGCATACCAAGTTATCTGGCGGAAAAGTTCGTACGACTTGATATTGATGTAGTATTGAGAAGATCTAACAGAAACCCTAAAGAGGTACTAGTATATCCAAAAACCAACTCTGCAGCATGGGAATAGTATATTATGTGTCGAGTGCCAAAAATCTTTGTTCTTCGCGAAAACTTTGTTGGGCGTCGGCGAAGCCGACGCAGCGAGGAAGCGTGGAAACACGCAGTTTGCGCGTCGAGCCGTATAAAATTCTTTCAAGATCAAATCATCCATACTGCTAAATTCCCTGATGGTTACCGAATTTGATGCTGACAAGTTGGAAGGGATGAAAAAATTCTTCCGCCATGAGCTTTTTATGAGGGACATAAATGACTGGAATGTCCGTATTGTAAATGAAGGACTTGCTTTCAGAGAAATAGACCCTAATCAGACCTATTTCCGTAGGTTAGTCAAATGTCCATTGTGTGTATATATTCATGCTTACATTTACGTCTAATAGTAGTAGAAAAACAAGTTAGTTGTATTAGAGATAAATGAGTGGTTGAAAGTTAAACTGAAGATGTGGACAAAGTGAAAATAAAAAATAGTCTTGCATTTGCAAATGATGTGAAATATATAGTAGTAAGACTGCAAGCGCGTACATGCACTGCCTATAGTGCTAAAGCAATGCTCTCATGTTTTGTACGAAAATCTTTCGATTGTTTTTCTTAGAATAAGAATCTGTATTTTCTTGTTAGTTTGTATTTCATTGTATTCATTCGATCGTACCAGACGGGGTTCTACCCCAAGGTGAAATAAAGTTCAATCAAATCAAATCAAATCATAATGCCCCGTAGAGGTGCTGAAGGCTGTAAGGTGCCTAGAGTCTTCGGCCAGCATTATATGAAAGAACGAATTCTTGCAGTATATTACCGTGAAGTTTTTCGCTTTCCCTAGCTGATCAAATATGTTCTAAATATTTGAGATCGGATATGACATAGGGACTGTTACTTCGTTTAAAGGGCGGAGATCTGCGACCACGCGCCACCGTGGTTTGCCCGAAGAATCCGGTTCCTTCGGTACGCACAATAAACTTGAATAATAGCTACTCCTAGATTTCTGTGATATCCTTTGCCTTTTCAAATCCAGCACCTGCCTTTCTACCTCGTCTCCGAGGGCATGAGGTAGCCTATACTGCCTCACATTGATTGGTCTATCGTGCACGATGTGTATCTTGTCACGCACAATGTTTGTGACGGGGAGCTCATCCCCTTTCGCAGCACGTCAGAATCAGGGGTAAAATCCCTCGCTCTATCCGCCAGTTCAAAACCTGACTGCATGATACATGTCTCACCTACTTTAGGAGATCCTCCACCGTTTCAAAGCTCTTAAGATTCATTAGTAACACCCACGCAAAATCGTAAGCGCTTGCCTGATCAAGTCACTCCCTCTTTACCGTCAACCTCATGCGCATTGGGAATAACTTGCTCGGAATCCACGACCATAGGTGATGGTATGCCTGCGTAGTTTGCCGATTGGGACAAAGAACATGTTGTACCATTCGAGCAGTCTATAGACTCACGACTCATCTCACTTTCTATACGTTTGAACAGCCTCGAATCCTTAGTATAACTCACAAGGGGAGGTCCAACCTTGCGAAACACGGATCTTGATGAAACTTTGGGAATCATCTTGTTTTGGTGAGGAATGAAGGTATCTCTGAGGATTCAATCCCATGGGCCTCCTATTCTCAGATACAGCTATGGAGATTAGCATTGCCAATATACGCCCGTGTTGAAAAGTCGTATATATAGATATACTAACAATGCTAATCTCTGTAGCTGTATCTCAGGATAGGAGGCTCATGGGATTAATTCCTTTGGGATACCTTCATTTCTCACCAAAACAAGACGATTCCCAGAGTTTCATCAAGATCCGTGTTCCACAAGGTTGGACCTCACCTTGTCAGACCGCGTGACTCAGACTGAGATAACTACGTACACTAAGGCCAAAGAGCTAAACTACCTGTGACCTACGATAAGGAATCCCGTCGTCTGTATGAGACCTGACCGTGATGCTAAGCTCATACCCGTTCACTCCTTTGCAGAGTTGGTTAATTTAGAGCCCCATGATGACAGCCTCAATATCCAAACCAGCTCACAAATTCTGCCCCTAAGGGCCATTAGTCCCTTCAAGACTACCCTCTTCCTCCAAGTCATAACTCAGGTCAATCGGTCCCAAGTTCATCCGGACAAACTTTGAACGGGGCTACGCTCACCTTTCCTCAACAACAGAGCCATGCTGATCCTCAATTGCGTCCTACTCCTCAAAAAACCGATTTCACCCTTTCCATTCAATCCCAGATGACTCCTCTTTCACATGCACCATATTTACATACCAGCCAGTTCTATTCTCAACCGGTTTCAAATCAGTTCTTCCAAGAATCCCGGCTGCAGCAACCACAACAGAAAATCAAAAAATCACTTGCTCAGACATGCGATTGAAATCCAAAGCCCCATTTCACGCTCTATCACAGTAACATCAACTGCCTAGCAACACATTTCAATCATCTTGAATTCTCTCTAACGATACACAACTCAGTTTAGGCCATTGTGCTGAGTGAAACATTCGCCGAGCCAGGTAAATCTACCTCCATCTTTGCACTCGGGGGTTTCGACTTTCCTCACCACGATCGTGCTGGTGAAGAAGGAGGAGGGGTTGGTCGTTATGTCAAAAACTCCTACCAATTCAGAATCTTCGCTTGCTCTGACCCCGCACTCGACAACACACCTAAATACATATTCGTACAAGTCAAGTGGAAATCTGCCAAAGTCCTAGTAGTAGTCGTTTATCGTCGTCCACATGCGGCATACCATCGATCTATTGAACAATATTACCAAATACATACCCAGCTATCCAAACCTCATTATAACTGGTGACTTCAATTTTCCAATGTACCTAGAACCACAGGATTCGAACTACTTCCGCGATCTCCTTCTTACCCATTGGGAGTAAACCTCTGTGTTATTTTAGATGTCAGAAAAATCCAATATGGCCGAATCTCAAAACATTCCCATAAGAAATACACGGGGCCAAGATCGCGGCGTTTCAAGACAGGTTTGCTCCCAATAACCTAGGACTGGTTCCATCTGAACCTACCTATCACACTCTTTACGCTGATGGCTTTTTAGTGACATATAGCTTGACCTTTTCTCCGTTCCTTCATTGAGATTTGTTATGCGCATGTCGCATTGCATTTGTGCTTGGGGCACAGTGGTCAACATTTTCGAGCAGAATATGTGATACAGACAGTGCAGTTGACGAGACACGAGGTTGTGTGAGGTTAATTGGATCAATGCTTGCTTCTGTTTGGCTTAGTCCCAGTTCCAAATCAGCGTAAAAGGCAGCTTTACCCATGTTTTTCAAGTTTCTAGTTGAAATGATTCAATGGGTGATGTGTGTGTTTTGATGTATTGTTCAATTACTTTTCATGGCTCTATCCTCTTCCTTAATGAGTTTTTCACGATCCCAAGACTCCTCTCCTTCACATATGAATGGACCAAAGAATTGCATCACGCTAATCTCATCATCTTGTTCCAAAATAGAATTCACAAAATTAGGAGATTGAGTTCACCAGAATCGGTAAATATAGTTCTGCATTCTTGTGATAGTAGGAGGGGATGGGAAAAGTAATGGGGTATAACAATCCTGGTATCGGAGATGAAAAATTGATAACACATTCGTATTGCTTGTTTTATTCAGTGTTCGTGAAGCTATGGATCTGGCAAATATGTAACACTTGTGGAACTTGTTTGCAGTATACATCGTTGTCTATACTGCGTTCATTGATAATTAATCTTTTCATAATCACTTCTTTGTTTAGCAGTTAGAAGCTATTCATCTATTGGGGTTGGAAATGCCATAAGCGCCCATGCCTTGCACCCCGTGTTATTCTTATGAGAAAGATTCGAGACCCGGCCCCGTTGCTTCTCACTGTTCTCCAAAATGACAAAGGTTCTCTCTCAATTCTATAGAATCGTATTCTCTAATCTAAATCTTGATATTTGCGCTCCATCAGTTCTTTGTCAGTAGCGCAATGACGAGTTTCGAGTGCAAGGAACGTTCAGAACTTCTCTCAGATATTCTTTCTTGTTCCTAATGGAAATAGTCGGAGTAAAACGTGTTACTGCCTAATTATTTCAGATAAGTGGTTCTCATGAATTGTAATTTTCCATACGCTGTGCGCAAAAGTGTACAGTTCGCCGGGTTTTACTCACAGTTCATCAAAAAATATAGTTTGGAACACAGAAGTAAAACCTATTTCCTGCATCCTCGTAATGATTTCGACGTTCGCCCACGGCTCGGACCGGAAACCCATCACTTGGACGCGATGGAAAGTGTCCATGTCCTCGTACCTGAATGTACCATAATAGCTGACCCCTGACCCAGATTAACATAAGGAGAGATCATTGCAAGATTATCTTGAATGGAATCTCAGTGTACTTCAATTTCTTCCTATTTAAAGCTGGTGATCGATACTTTAAGGAAGCTCTGAATAGGCTCCTCTTCAACTCTTCCAAGCTGCAAAGTCTCCAAGAATCTCGGCACGGCAAATGTAAAAATGTGTGCACTGTGCGTGCAGAATTAAGTCCAGGTAGGACAGGCTTCCTCTACTGCCAACTCGCTGTTGCGAGTGTGGGAATGTGCAGCTCCAATGAAATCCAAATTGGAATTGTCGAAAGAGAAGTTCATAATGAGTTTCACCCAGTGCCGTGTCCCAGGGTCATGGATTTTTTAATGAGCCAGTTCTTCCGGACTTACGGAATACATTTTTATGTAGACTACTATTCTCAACATATCCAAATACCTTTGAAACTGGTGGGTTGCTGGCCTTATCTATCACCTCTCAAGAGAAGGATGATATTTTGCTTCAATGCAACCATCCTCGTCTCATTTATCATACGAGTTGTGAGTTTTGACCATGCAATTAATCCATTCACTCTTTCCATACCGCATTTCTTACTCATATTGAAATCGAAGCAGGCTCTCTTCATTAAACAAGTATAGAACCGTGACTTTGACCTCATGATTGAGAATTCCATTTACTTATTTCTGGGTATCACCGTTTCATCTGGCTATTTGATATTCTTCATGTCTACCTCAAAGGTTTGATAATGACATCCCATGCGACTAGTCATCTTGAAATGTGTCACAAGACTGTATCCATATGATTCATTAAATTTGTTCAACTGTTGGAAAAAATTCATATAGTTTCATCAATCATCAGATGAAGTATCACAACCGATGTCGAGAAGAGACATCTCCTACCGTTTTCAAGGATGGGCTATTTGATGAGTCTTGGGTTCTCAAGTAAGAAAGACATATTCACCTAGATATCAGAGTGGATGATGATTTTCATGATTGACCGCGGAACCACACCAATTCTTCGCATATTCTAAAATATGCGAGGGTTTTTCACTGCCCAATATCGATGAACAGGATTGACTACGAGTGAAACTCACCCATAATCATTACAAGGATCAGGAGTTTAGATCTAGTCAAGTGGAATACTGAAAGAGAAATATATTTTCAGTATACTGTTCGATATCTTATTCAGTATTTTTTGTGCCGATGCTGATGCACATCTCAGATAGTATATTTCAATCGGGGAATTATACATCATCAGGAATAGTGATAGTACAGCTCCGTTACATTATCTTCGACCAACGGGAGCACTATTACGTTACTGCATTCCACATGATTTTTGTCATCAGTGTGGCCATCGGAATTTTAGTTGGAGGCTTCAATCTGTTTCTCATCAACTTGACAGGGACCTGTGGACTTTTTTCCACAGTAGGGTGAGTTGCCTATTAAAGTTCGGGGCTTCCGACAATATTTTGTCACTTGGCTGTTTCCTCCTATCTATGTTATCTTACCCCCAAGTAACATGGGCAATGGACCCAAGACTCAAAAGAAATGGTAATACGGGTCAATTTCTATTGGCACCTAATGAGGATGAAAATACTAACACGTTCGCTGCGACGGGTCCCACCGGTGAGACCCGGAATTTTCCATCTCTTAATTTTTGCACGGCGAGTCGAAGAGGAAAAAAAGTCAAAGGTGCAGGAACATGGAATATTTCTGTGGGGTATGTTTTGGGGGTATTCCTGGAACAATTTCCAACAACAATCAAAATCATCCGCTTGGAGTTTTCAGAATAGAATCGATTCTCCGGATTTCCACTGCAATTGTGGAAATTATTACTCTCCAAAATTTGATACCCACATTCCTTGGCCTGTAATTAATCATCAAAGTCAACAAAGACTACAAATTCAGCGTTATAAAGTCTGACTTCTCGGAATCCATGGTCAGGAACTGCAACAGAATCAGTAGTACCGATTAATCTCATTTTAACGCGAAAAATAACTTTTACCCCGTATACTTCCCTTACGAAACTGCAGATCATTATTATTGTGTCTCATTGGCACTGTCGGTAACTGCAGGTATTGATAAATTTTCGAGTACACATTAGGTGAGTGATGGGGTGCCGAAGTGTTGAAGATTGCGGAGCTCAGTATTTGATGGTCCTACCCACCGTAGCGTATAAGACTGCCATCACCACCAAAATTTCCAGGACTTGTCAAATACTTGAGGTTAGATGATGAGTTAATTGCAAGATTTATCATTATAGACTCGAATTTTCTGCTTTCCTCACAACAACTAGGCTTGCTCACTAGGAGTTACTCGCAAGAATAATTCCTACACCATGTGACCACGATATTTCTGCTAAAATTTGTAGATTATTCCCATGCCCTGTGCTTGTGCATGTATGTTTTGTCAGAAATATCGTGGTCACATTATATGTTGGTAGTAATTACGGAAATAATTCAGTTCTGTTCATGGTAGACCAAGAAGTCTGAGAGAATCGATGCAATTGTAATGAGCTATCCCGTGCACTTCAATTTTCTGCTCAACCTTGGAACGAATTGGATTTTCTCGTTGACACTACATTTATAGAATTCGCGAGTAATCTCTAGTGAGCATGGCTAGTCATTTTGAGAAAAAAAAATGATTCATGTCTATGTTACTGAATTCTGCGACTGACTATCACCATACCTCAAGTATTTGGAAAATCTTTCGGGAAATTTGGTAGTGGTAACAGTATACTCCACGGCGAGTAAAGAGATTTTCCAACACGACCATATGAGAATCATCAAACACTGGGCTCCGCAGTTTTGAAGATCTCAGTGACCCATCACTCACCTGATGTGTACTCGTGAATTTCAACAATTCTTGTAGTTACCAGCAGTGCCGATGGGACACGTTGACAACATAACGCTCAAGAATATGAAGAAATCCCAGAAACTTTTGACTTTTGGTCCCTAAAAGTGAAAATACTGAAAAACGCTGAGTACATCTCTGAAATTTTTTATACAGTACCCACCAAAAATAATGGAACATGGATACTCGCACTAAAACGTCGACTGCTCAAAAATTATTGGTCGTGTGGCAATTTTGGAAAAAGCATCTTGAAGATCGAAAAAATATGCTAACTTTTCATGTACCTCAGAAAATTTTTTCATGTATTTTTCATGTCCAGTATTCACTGTCAAAAAGTGAAATTTTTTAAATCGCGTGAACACCTGTAATTTTCACGGGCATGGACGGATCGAAAAAAACTCAACGGGATCTTGTAGAGCTTTCCAAGACCTTCAAATTCCTCTTTTTAAAAATTCTCTACGATGATTTTAACCCAAACAATCGCTCTCAGACGACAGCGAACATATGCGTGCTACCTGTATGGTTCCAAGGGCGTTCCGCCTTATTTTGATTCGACCTCGTTTGTGAACATGAAATATGACATGATGCACGGTGACTACACCGCCTTAAGGCGAGGCCGTAGTCTGCCGCCATATCGGATCAGTCCTAGTAACTTACGGTGGCACCCCTGCGATCACCATATATAGCTCAGTGATGATCAGCAGGCGTTGTGGGGAACTAAACCTTCCCCAAGGTGGTCTTGGTGTTCATAGAACGAGGCCGGCACTTTTTAGATTGCTTGATTTATTTACTCTAATACAATATTTACAAGAATATTTACAGCTAGAGTTATCGAGCTGATGTTTGCTCAACACTCGTTATTGCGAGACTGATCGTCTCACGCTGGTCACGCTCGCCCGCGACTCATCCCCGCTCTCCGCAGAGACACACAGACGCGCACCTATCATTGTGTGTGTGGCAGTGCCCCACAGTATTCCCCCCCGTTTTGAACGGAGTTCTACTATTTTTTTGACAAAGTGTAAATTTCTTTGTTTCAAAATACTTGTGGAAAAATATTCAAGGTATCAAAAATACAATATAGTCAATAGACTGTCTTTTTTTTCTTGGTGTAAACCCAAATGGAATAAATCTTTTCACTTTGTATAGAAGTGATGGATATAAGTTTTGTAGCATAGATCTGCTCAGTAGAAAATGATTGATATGCAAAATTGTGCATTTATGTTTTCATCGAATACTAAATGCTTTTATCGAATACCAAGAAGTTACTTGAAACATAAATTCTGAGTTATCGACTGTTCTTAAACTTGAGAAACTACTTATACTGTCAATACTTTCCAAGTCTAACCAAATAGATCTTTGGATCTGAATTGAAAACAATTGATTCTATTACAAGTTTCAGCGTATAAGCTGTTTAGCTTTGACTCATCGAGTCTACAAATTTAGCAATTGGCACTCCTTGAGCTTTCTGACTCCATTTAGAGCTTTTCTCTGTACTTTGTACAAAAAAATCTTTGCAAAAAACAATTAACAAAAATATAATTTGTCCAAAAATTTGATCAACAAAAATAAATCGTTAATTTCGAAGCATTTCATGATTTTCAGCACAGAAAACCATTGCCTCCTTGTAGATATTTCAATTCTTACAACTAAAAAAGATCTCAATGAAAATTTTGTCTTAAAACTAGATTCGAGTGATCTTAAGAATAATATTTCAGACGCTGTGCGTTTTTGTATAAGCTAGCCAATTTGTTGGGCCTAAGCCGAAGTTTTTGAAAAATTGTTACCACTCTGGTGTGAAAATAAACAAAATTACGGCAGCCCGGGAAACTAAGCCCAAAAGAAGCCGATCATCTCTCCCGAAGGATGAGAGCCGACTAGACCACCGCCCGCTTTGCATCGCGGAAGCATGCTACAATGATTTGAACTTTAAGTTGAAGAGTGGGGCTAGTTATATTGCATCAGACGTCTCTAATTCTAATCTTACTCTAAATATCCTTATCTTATGGGTGATGAGATTTTTTCTTCACGTTCTTATAACTAATACATTTCCATTCATCAGATTTGCAGTATTCAAAAATTTTCAAGCACAAACTTTCCATATTTTGAATAACTTTTGCTACTTGTCGGGTCGTTTCCGTTTTTCGTAAGGCTTTAGCAGATCGTAGCTTGCACTTACATTTGTGTACATGATTTTCACACTCATTTTCTTTGTCAATTACGAATTTAACATTTCTGTTACCTAAGCTTCGCAAAGTATTACTAGTCGTTTGTATTTCGATGTCTGCGCTTTGCGGATTTTCTTGAGTCGCTGAAATTGTGCCTTCGTTACTAACACTCATTGAGTACGGATGATCGATTCTGACGTTTTCCGCGGCGGTTGGTTGCGTATTTTCCTGAATGAAAAATGCGGGTTTCAACCGTTCTATGGATACAGTCTGTGATTTACCGTTAACATCAATTTCAAAAACACGTTCAGAGATCCGGCGCAGTACTTTGTGTGGACCTGTGTACGGTCTTTCTAAAGGTCTTTTGACTGCATCAATACGTAAAAGGACATGAGTGCAGTCATGCAGATTTTTGAAATAGAACGTTCGACGTCGGTGTTTTTGAGCAACCGGGACTGGTCTAATATCACGCATATACTCGCAGTACTCTTCCAAGAAAATTTGTGGATTTACATTGACATTTCCTTCTAAAGCGAACTCGCCAGGTAGACGCAAGGGATTACCAAACAGATATTCTGCAGGTGATGCATTTGTATCAAGTCTTACTCGTGTTCTTAATCCTAACATAACCGTTGAGAGTTTCTTTGACCATAATGGATCATCTTTGTGACACATTAAAGCAGATTTCAAGTCTCTGTGCCAACGCTCTATTAGTCCATTTGAGGCTGGATGATATGAAGTTGTGCGAATTCTTTCAGCACCAATCAAGGAAAGCAATGCTCTGAAAAGAATTGATTCAAATTGACTACCTTGGTCTGTTGTGATTTGCTCTGGAGCACCGTAACGCGATACCCAGTGATCCCAAAAAGCTCGAATTATGCTACTTGCAGTTATGTCTTTTAAAGGAATTGCTTCAGGCCATCTAGAAAACCTGTCTATAATAGTTAAGCAGTATTTATACCCTTCTGATTCAGGCCATGGGCCAACAATGTCCATATGTATATGTTGAAAACGTCTATCAGGCATAATAAATGGAGCTGGATTTAATTTTACATGACGACTAACCTTTGCACGTTGGCAATCTAAACAATTCTTAGCAAATTTAGAAATGTCCTTAACCATTGAAGGCCAGAAATATTTTCTTCTGATTATTTGAATAGTTACTTTGGCATTTGGATGAGATAATTTGTGAAAAATCTCAAAGATACGTTGACGCATAGAGAAAGGAATGTATGGTCTGACCACTTCTCCTGAGAGTTCAAAATATATGAATTTTTCTGGATCATTGCCCCATTGTAGGCGTTCAATTTTGAATGATGGATTTGGTGTTTCTATCAATTGTTGAAGCTCTAGGTCGTTAGATTGCTCTTCGTACAATTCTGCCAACCCCACATTCAGTGGAATTGTGAATGCACCTACACTTGAAATTGCAATTGTATCAACTCTGGACAAAGTGTCAGCTACGACGTTAGCATCGCCTGGTATGTATTCAATTTTTGTTGTGAATTGTGATATGTATGACAGATATCTAACGCGTCGAGGGTCGGATTTATCCACCCTTTGCATGAACGCATACATGAGAGCTTTTTGGTCAGTTACACATGTAAAGTCACGTCCTTCCAAAAAATATTGGAAGTATTTAATCGTATTATAGATAGCTAATAATTCTCGATCATATGTACTATATTTGCGTTGTGCATCATTGAATTTTTTTGAATAGAAAGCAAGAGGTTGCCAAATTCCATCGATGTTTTGCTCAAGTACTCCTCCCATCGCTATATTTGACGCATCCGTTACAATACGGGTTGGCGCATCAGCTGATGGGTGAGCAAGCATTACAGAATTCACAAGTGCATGTTTGACATCTGCGAAAGCTTGAGACGCTTTTTGATTCCACAAAATTTCACGTTTGTCATTTTTCTTAGACTCAGGTAATAATTTTTCTAAAGGTGCTAACTTATCAGCGATGTGCGGTAGACAACGTCTATAGAAATTTACCATACCACAAAAACGTCTGAGTTCTACTACTGTTTTAGGTTTTGAAAAATTTTCAATAGCTTGTACTTTTTCAGGAGTTGGTCTAGCGCCATCTTTGTTTATCACGTGGCCCAAAAAAATTAGTTCTTCCACCCCAAATACGCATTTTTCAGGGTTGATCAATAGATTGTTGTCTCTGAGACGTTTGAAAATTTCTCTTAAATGTTCTTCGTGTTCTTTTTCAGATGCTGAGGCCACCAAAATATCGTCAGCAAAAACAAAAACGTAATCTAGATCGCTGAAAATGTTGTTTAGATGTCGCTGCAGAGTACTGACAGCGTTTTTTAGCCCGAACGGCATAAACAAATATTCAAATAGCCCAAACGGCGTTATTACAGCTGTTTTATGAATATCTTCAGGTGCCATGGGAATTTGATGAAAGGCTTTTTTTAAATCTATCGTACTAAATATAACTTTACCTCTAAGTTTGGCTGAAAAGTCTAACAAGTGAGCTGGAGGATATCGATCAGGGACAGTTTTACTGTTTACCGGACGATAATCCCCGCAAATTCTGTATGTGCCATCTTTTTTTCTAACCATGTGGATTGGACTGGCCCAATTACTAGAAGAGGGTCTGAGTTTACCCTGTTTCATGAGTTTCGCGAATTCTTTTTTTGCTGCCTCTAATTTTTCTGGTGGTAGCCTTCTAGGTTTCGAATAGACTGGTGTACCTTCAGTAAGCATGTAATGGAACACTTTACTTTGAGTTGGAAGCGACTCTTGCCTTAACTTAGTAATTTCCGGAAATTCCTGAAGCAAATGTGAATATTTACAAGTTGGAGCGACCGTTTTGATTGTTAACGCGTTCGTCCATTTGACTGTACCGTCTTGAACTAATCCGGTAAGATTGTCGATTAGACATTTATTTTTTATATCTATCAAGATACCAAAATGATCAAAGAAATCAGCTCCTAGAATGGGCTGAGAAACATCGGCGTAACAAAAGTTCCACTTTAGCTCTCTTCTAAACCCGAGATCTACACATTTTTCTACTTCGCCATACGTTTTTATTATTGAATCATTTGCCGCGTAAAGTTTGAAATCTGTTGGCTGTGTGATATGAAGTGGACGTGGCAGTAAAGAAATGTCTGCTCCGCAGTCTACAAGATAAGTGATTTTACTACTTTTATCAGTTATATGGAGACGTTTAGATTTGGGACCCACTCTTGTCCCCGTTAGAGTGGCCATATCTACTTTTTTTGGGCATTTGACTTGTCATCTTCCCATTTACAATTATCAGGCTCATGACATTTTCTTGCATCTGACCTATGTCTGAAGTGTATATAGCACAAATAATTTGGACCCTTGAATCTCTCGAAAGGTATATGACGTAATTTATTTGATGGCGTATTACTACGTGAACGTGATCTAGATCCATTGCTCGACTGTGAACTTGATCGTGAACGTGATCTGCTTGATGCTTCTTTCATCGCGGTAATTTCAGCGCTTAAACTAGTCACTTTCTCAATCAACTCGCGGATCAATGATTCTGACTTGTACTTATCATTTGAGGCTGATGGTACCGAAGGATAGTTTTCAGGATTGTCCTCATAAATTGCATCGGCAATACTTGCAAGTTTGTCTAAATCTGAATATTCAGAAGCGATAAGCGCATTTCTATATCTCTTATCTAATTTTTCTATAAAAATCGATCTAAGAACCTTATCATCGCACGCATGTTTATTCAGTGATCGCAAGCGATAAAGAATTTGGGACGGTTTTCCCTCTTGAGAGACGTCACCCTTTAACAACTTTCTCAGAGTCCTTTCATCGGATTCTGAGAAGGTTTTGAGTATTCGTTCTCGAACTAAATCATAAATATTGGGAGGCCTTTCACCTTGCACTAAGTCTTTGATTGCTGTAACTAACTCAGCTGTTAACCTAGGAATGATATAATTGACTTTGGACCTTTGATCTGTTATGCCATATGTTTCAAAAGCCGCGTCGCATTGAAAGAACCATATTGCAGGGTCATCAGATTTGAAGTCTGGGAGTTTTGGATCACGCGGATAAACATGTGATGCTTGTGGCTCAGTTTGCTTTACCCCATTTGTTGCTGAATTTTGACTTTCAATAATTACTGACGAAGGCAAACTTGCGCCTTGAACTTGCGCTGTTGTGCTACCAGTTGCCCCGCTATTCCATTCATTATTAATAACCCCATTTGTATTATTAGTAACTAAATTTTCAGAACTGTTCTGCTTTTCAGTGCTAACTTGTGGATTCTGTATGCTTTTTGCCAATTCAAGGAATTTAGCATTCATTGTGTTTGTTAATAAATCATTCAAAGAAGTAGACATGAGATTCATACTATCTTTCACTTGAAGAGCGATTTCATTACGCGTTTTTTCATCAAGTGCAGCACTGGAGTTACCGGAAGTGGCACCCCCAGCTGTTGTTTGTTGATTTGGAAGTTCGTCATGATTTTCCCCGTTCATTTTCGACTTTTCACTGCTATCCGCACTATTCAAAAAATCAGAGCTATTTGAAATATTTGATGGACTGACAACACTCAAAGGTGAGGCATCTACTGAACTAGTTTGACTTGGTGCTAAATCAGTTTGATCTAAAGGATCTGTTGGCTCAATCAGACTTGAATCATTTGCAGGGACAATTTCAAGAACAGTTCTATCATGATCCGTTAAAGTTCTGGAAAGATTACTTTCATCTTCTTCAGATAGATTATTCTCGGATTTATTCTCGAGATCACTATCATATGACGCGCCGCTGCGCGTTCTCTTACGCTCGAAAATGTCGTCGTCGTCAGACATGTAATGAAGCGGTGTCAAGTGTATATGAGCGTGTGTTATAAATTTCACTCTACGTGCACTGCAAGTGCTCACAGCTCATCAGAGCAAAATGTTCTGTATGTGTCGGACTATGAGGATTACAGATGGATTACAATTGAGCAAATTCCTCATGTCCCGCGCGCAAATAAAGTAAATAAGGAAAGAAATCTTGAAATACGTTGATTCAATCATTTAACTCTGAGCGCAAGGTCATGCTTGTTGTGCTGACTCTATTAGACCCGCGCAAAAATTTTTTCTCGCAACGTCGCACAAAATGGCGTTCGAAAATTCAAAACCGCATGGCACTTCGTATTTTCTAAGCGACATCCGCTGCGCATGAAATACCTTTTGTTGTGATTGACGATGCACGATGTGATGCTCGTAGCTCGTAGACCTGCGATGACTCGAAGCGTAGAGATGTTGGTGATGCTGCGACGGCGATGGTGCTCGACGTTGCTGATGAGGTGCTGAGCGGCAGTTGGCGCGCGTTGCCAACGGCTATTGACGTTGCTCGATGGCTGGCGCGGTGCCGTCGTACCTGGTTGAGCTAAAGATAAGCTCGTCGTCGCCGCCGATGCCCCTAGGCCCCGATGTCGTTGTGCCAGGTGGCCTTACTGCTATAACGGCTGAGAGTTGCCGTGTGGCAATACTTGTAGCTTTGAGCCGGGAATTATCAGGCCGCCGCCAATTCGACGGACCTACCCGTGCCCAAGCACTTTTGAATTGGGTACTGATGAATATTGGTATGCACCAGGAATTATCAGGCCGTCGCCAGGTTGACGCGCCTACCTGAGTGCATACTCAAATTTCAAACTGGGTACTGGTAGATGCTGGTATGCACCAGGAATTATCAGGTCGTCGCCAGGTTGACGAGCCTACCTGAGTGCATACTCAAGATACTTAGCGTCGCTTGGGTACAATCCGCAGCCACCCAGTTGACTGGTTATGCCCCAAAGCGTACGCTGCAATGTGATGTGCTCCGGGAATTATCAGGCTGTCGCCAAGTTGACCGGCCTACCCGAGAGCACACGTGAATTTGAAATTTTGGCTACCTCAACGGCGGTGAAAATTTCCGCGGGCGCCATTACCTTGCTGCGAATTTCGCATCTTCTTATTTGCATCGGAGATCCCACTTGCTGAGATGTAAAGTTGCTGCCCCTTGCTGCTTGCCAATATATTTGGCTGTAACAGATGAGGTGCTCGTTGATGTCGTCTCGAGCAGTACTCCGGAGTCGTAGACACCGTATACAGGGCCACGCGAGCTGTGGTCTCCCGCGCTGCTCCGATGTGTAGGTTAGTTCGGCTGGATCTGCTGGAGTCCACGCCGGGCCTCTTCTTCTAGCTCGGGGTCACCAATGTGGGGAACTAAACCTTCCCCAAGGTGGTCTTGGTGTTCATAGAACGAGGCCGGCACTTTTTAGATTGCTTGATTTATTCACTCTAATACAATATTTACAAGAATATTTACAGCTAGAGTTATCGAGCTGATGTTTGCTCAACACTCGTTATTGCGAGACTGATCGTCTCACGCTGGTCACGCTCGCCCGCGACTCATCCCCGCTCTCCGCAGAGACACACAGACGCGCACCTATCATTGTGTGTGTGGCAGTGCCCCACAGCGTGTCACCACCCGCACATTCTAACCTTTGTAAACATACTGATTGTTTATGTATATGTATGTGTGAACACACACACACACAACAACACTGTTTACAAAGGTGAATATATATATACTTTAGGTATTGTACCCCTCTCGCACAATAATATCAGAGGTCTTGATGACATTGTGCCCCTCTCACATACATTAGGGGCCTTGAAAAAATAATGTGCACCTATAATGGAAACCACAGATGCAATTAGATGCAATTCAATTCACTTGATAATTAAATTTGAATCGACAGAAAGCCACTGAGCATGAACTTTTGAAAAATAAGTATTATCAGAGACCCCAATTTTCAATTTGAGGAATACTTCAGAAAATACAAATTTATCAATTCTCAACTGATCCCAAAGTTTGGATATGGAATCATCCCTCTGAAATACAGGGATCTTCGCAGACATGATTTGAACTCCAATTCAATATTCCAAGACTGACTTTATCTCTGGAAATGACCCGTATGCGTCATTTTGACCAAGTATTCTGAGATATTGAAACTGGAACTTTGATTAGAACCATTAGAATAATCAAAACTGGTTTAGAGGCCCAAACAAAACACTCACTGTCTGTATTTGTTCAGTTCATCTTGAGTACAATGAAATTCACATACTAACTCTCTAACTTTTTTTCACAAAACCTTTAGAACTCAACCAAATTTCAACGGAATCTGATAACTGAACATGAAATCATCCCTCTGAAATACAGGGATCTAAGCAGACATGATATGAACTCCAATTCAATATTCCAAGACTGACTTTGTCTCTCAAAATGACCTGTATGCGCCATTTTCATCAAGTATTCTAGGATATTGAAACTGGATCCTTGATTAGAATTATTACAATGACCAGAACTGGTTTAGAGGCCCAAACAAAACACTCACTGTCTGTATTTGTTCAGTTCATCTTGAGTACAATGAAATTCACATACTAAGTCTCTAACTTTTTTTCACAAAACCTTTAGAACTCAACCAAATTTCAACGGATTCTAATAACTGAACATGAAATTATCCCTCTGAAATACAGGGATCTAAGCAGACATGATATGAACCCCAATTCAATATTCCAAGACTGACTTTGTCTCTCAAAATGACCTGTACGCGCCATTTTCATAAAGTATTCTAGGATATTGAAACTGGATCCTTGATTAGAATTATTACAATGACCAGAACTGGTTTAGAGGCCCAAACAAAACACTCACTGTCTGTATTTGTTCAGTTCATCTTGAGTACAATGAAATTCACATACTAAGTCTCTAACTTTTTTTCACAAAACCTTTAGAACTCAACCAAATTTCAACGGATTCTAATAACTGAACATGAAATTATCCCTCTGAAATGCAGGGGTCTTAGCAGACATAATTTGAACTCCAATTCAATATTCCAAGACTGACTTTATCTCCCAAAGTGACCCGGATACGTTATTTTCACCAAGTATTCTAGGGTATTGAAACTGGAACCTTGACTAGAATCATTAGAATAACTAGAACTGGTTTAGAGGCCTAAACCGAACAGTTAATTTCAGTATTTGTTCAATACATCTTGAGGACAACAAAATTCATAAACTAACTTTCTAATTTTTGTTCACGAAACCCTTAGAACTCAAGTAATTCCCAACGGATTCAGATAACTGAACATGAAATTATCCCTCTGAAATGCAGAGATCTTAGCAGACATAATTTGAACTCCAATTCAATATTCCAAGACTGACTTTATCTCTCAAAGTGACCTGGATACGTTATTTTCACCAAGTATTCTAGGGTAATGAAGCTGGATCTGGAACCTTGATTAGAATGATCAGAATGATCAGAACTGGATTAGAGAACCGAACAAAACACTTACATTCTGTATTTGTTCAAGGGCTCGTGCATGCAAATTTGCAAAGTTGATGTTGCACTGAGCTCTCTGCCAAGAGATGCAAAAAGATGCATGTCGCAGCAGTCGGCTATCAGATTCAACACCATGCCTGATCGCAGAAATCTCGCGCGACAAAGGACGCCCGGGTCCGGTCGATGATGACATATAATGTCATCACCTGGGCCGTCGCTTTTCACCGGGAAGTCGCGGCTTACAAGTCTCACAACATATCTCATCCGCGATGACAACACAACACACGCGGGAACGTGCATGATCGAAGCAGACGGTTTTGCTGTCCCGCCTCGCGCCCGCTGATCAGTCTCAATCAGTCTGACCACTTTGAAGAAACGTAAAATTATGGCTGTCATCGTGTATAACTCATCGCCGTTCTGGATTTATCTCAAGTTTTATAGAGAATTATCAATAAATAAGGGTTTTACTATCATCTACGAACTCGAGAGAATTGCGCTACGGAGTGAAAGTGAGAAAAACGAGCTGATCACAAAATTATAGAATGAAGTATAACATGCTACTCTATCACAGGAGCAGACGACATCTGTCCAACGCTTATCATGGAAGTTTCTTTCTCTACTTTTGTGGGATTTCGCTCCGTAGCGCAATTCTTACATGCATTTTGTTGACGCGTACAAAATATGAAGGGATTTGGTTAAGTAAAACTCGAGATATTCACAGAACGGATTCGGTCAATCTCCCTAGCTTTTTCAAGATGGCCGCAGACTACGGCCTCGCCTTAAAAAAGAATTTGAGACATAAATCTTCTCCGTAGGTCTGTTTCGCGCGGAACTATTCATAAGAGAATCGGGAGATTTGATAGAAAAATTTTAACTTCGCCAGATGTATTTGACCCCCTCTCCCCTTGCTACTAGAAATGTATTAAGAATCAAAAATATGCAGTGTCAGGATGAGGAACATCGTCAGTTCTCAACAAACAGACGCAGAATGCCCGGATATAGTTTACGGCTGAATCAAACTAGAAGATTTGGGGAGGGCGGTCATATTACATAATCAAGTGATAAAGTGAGTACCAATGTGGAGGGGACGGTCTGGGACGAGATCATTGCATAATTATTTCAGTACTGAATCCTACCGGAGATTTCTTTTTCCAACTTAGATTGGCCGATATACTGGAGGAGACGTTCCATCTGCTAATTTTTGCTGCTGAGGTAGATGGTGTGATTGTCTTGGCCTTGATGTACTTCTACGTCAGTGAATTCAGTTTCGAAGAATGCACATACAAATAACATTGCTCTTTGAATATATCTTTTTGAATCTAGATTCTCCAAAGTTTCGCTTCGCTGGTAAAAAAGTGTATCGTACTCTTTGCTATGGGAGGCATTTATATATTCTTGATGCTGATGAGTTTAATGGGTCAGAAAATTATCGATACCGGTACGGAAATTTTCAAATCCATGTGAGAATCGCGAAAATGGCTTCAATTAACAAACCTGTCATGTGAACCTGGATCCAAAGACATTCTAATGAAATTGTTAAAAAATTCAGATATTCGGTCAACTGGTATCTGGTTCCTCCAAATGATCGAAAGAAAATGCTACTCATCATGCAGAAATCGCAGCGTGAGTGTTTTCTGACAGCTGGTAAGATTTCGATCCTATCCATGGACTCCTTCGCCAACGTGAGTAAATTCTGAGTTCTGACAATGTTGCCAACGAGTTTTCTTCCTTAATACCCGTGCATGATGGTGTATTGTTCTAGCTTATAAAATTGTCATCGAGCTATTTTACTGCTGTGGCATCTATGAATGTGGGTGAAAGATAAGGAACTCGCAGCGCTGTGGCAAGATGAATGATTTAATAACGTCTGCAATGAAACTGAGCACTTTCCAAGACACCTCCCGAGTTGTGCTCTGATGGCTTGTATGTAGACGCCAAAGTAGAGCTCTGTCTTCAAATGGCCGAAGTTTGACGAATTCTGTCCCTAGTTCAACGTGAATTGCACTACATGGAAAAGTTACCAGACTCGTTAACATTCGAGTCTTCGAGTTACCTGACCCCAACTTCTTGTCTTACAGATTTAGCCTCGCCAAAGAATCCTTCAGTATAATTTTAGATCCAACTGAACCAGAACCAGTATTATTACGGCCAGTCTGGAGGGGATCCGGATATTTTGCCCAATAGATGGCGCTTCGATCGGCGTATGCTAGGGTCCCTATAATTTATGGGTCTAGAAAAGGCAGGGGGGTAATTCTCCTAATTGGCTCCGCCATATTCAGCGATCCCGCATTTTTAAACGGGGACGCATCTGTATGAGTGTGCATTACCGGTGGCAGACCGGCAGTGCGCCCGTGGACGTGTAGCTCGCTGAATATGGCGGCTGCAGTTCCATGATTAGACCTGTCAATTATAGGGGCCTTACCTATGCATGTGATTGATTAACGTTAGTGGCTGTTTTAACTCACAGCATTTGACCCTCTTATTTTTGTCCCAGAATGAATAATTCAGGCGAAGCATAAAAAATTTCCCTATCGAATAGACCATTTCACGCCGAAGAATATGCATTCTTTCTCCAGAGCATCATGATTATGATTCTTTAGCTTGTTAAGCGAGGTATCCTGCTCGATGCTCCCACCCCTTCACGTTTTTTGCCAACTAGATTTCGAATTCAAGATAAAAATATGAGCTGTAATAATAAGTACTTTACATTGTACTTTTGTTTTCAACAACTACTTCTTATGTGGTATTTCGCAGATCGACAAATGGAAGACATTTTACTGACAACTTCTCATTCAATAGATGATGAATTAAGAAGCCATCAATTGAACGCTTTACCTCGATTGTTCCTCACTCCCAGCTGGCTCAAATATTTGAGATAGTAAAATGTCCTGGTCGATGCCCATGTGAAAGCTGGCAATCACTAATGAAAGCCCGAATTACGACTTGAGCGACGACATCAGCTACGAATTTCGGGCTTTTACTAGTGAATGTCAGCATTTACTGGCCTCGGTCAGTGAATCTTAGGATGCACCAGTGAATGCCCGGCAATCACAAATTCCGAACTTTCAAGGTAACATAGTCACCAACAAACAGATCTAAGAGTTTTGAGAATTTGTGAAAAGAGGTGATATTTATTGTGAGCTTGAGTTTATGAAATACAATTAATAACAAACACATCCCAGGGTTTCGACCATACGTATTACCACATCTCATTCCTGTTCATTCCTTTTGGAACTCTGAGTTGAATATGTATATGCGACATCATATATGTAGGGCCAGTCTAGAAGTTTCAAGTTTGCAACTCACAGAATTAGATTCTTTTTGCTACTCAGGATTTGAAAAGCTTCTTTATGCCTGCACAATCTCTATCAAGTGCTTTACATGAGAAATTATGAAAGAGGTATCATTTAAGAGCTTAAATTTCCCTTTAGGAAAGTTTTTGTGTTGTCACAAGTAATCATATCTCGGCCATGATATAAAATACATCCCGGATATCTCCTGAACGCTCTCATGCATAAGTTTAGTTCTCATCTTGAAACAGAATTAGTGATCAGATTTGTGCATCAGCGTTCTAGAATTAAGAATTGATGAGAATCTTGAAGTTTCTAGAAATAACGAATGAATGAGAGTGAAGAAATAATCAGACACCCCGAAATAGCGGACCCATCGCAATAGCGGACAATTTTTGGAGCTCGATTTGATTTCCATTGGTTCTTGTAGGACCGAACCCTCGGAATAGCGGACAACTTTTGTGGGTAGCATGGTCCTGATACGAGTAATTTCACCTCGCAATAATGAAAATACTACATTTTCTCCCTTAATCAATGCTAGAATACGATGGCGGTGAAAGTTGGCCAATACAATCTTTGTATTCTATGTTAGACAGCTGTTCCGCAATTGACAAATAGGGTTCATTTTGAGCCGATCGAGTTATTTTGCCTAAAATTTCGAGTAGATGTTCCTTGTATCTCTCTCGTGCCAACGCATAAAGACCTATTTATCTCCATAGAAAGCTTTTTTTGGAGAATAATCAATATTTTGCTTGTCTAAGATTTCAGAAATCGAGTATGAGTGATGAGAATGCTGTCATTTGTAAGCGAACAAGACAAGCATCTACTGTTGACTATTTTCCGACGAAGTGATGCGACGATTCATTTGTTTAGGTTCTTGACAGCTTCGAACAATGACGATGATGAATCAAATACACTCTGATCTACAATAAATTGCCCGACGTTATTTTTCTGTCTATGCATTAATATATAGATGATGACGAGGAAAATTTTGGAAAACCCTTGCAATAGCAAACACCTCGCAATAGCGGACGATTTGTAGAGAGCAAAAAGGTGTCCGTTATTCGGTGTTCCGCTGTAGATATTTATCAATAGGATAATCTTGAGGCCATGATTTGATTGATATATTTAAAACAAAACCAAACTATTCAAAAAAATAAGACGAATTATGCGTGCATTTTGTACCAAAAAACTGAGCTGAACCGAGGCCACAGCAATAAAAATTCAACCTCGCAACAATTCATAAACGGAACAATTTAGCCGCAACCACGGAGCCAGACTAATTAACACGAGCCATCATTCTTCCATCTTTTTTTTTCGTAAAATGGAATAAAAGAGCTACGTGCGCAAACTCCCACTATTTCTCTTCATTTTCAAGCTCCTTACTTTCCGTCGTTTCTCTTATTCCAATTATCTCTCCCCAATGCACTCGAATTATTCAACACTGCAAGCTCGTACTCTCTAGAAATGAAAAAAAAATAAATAAATCTTTCGTAAGTCTCTTAGTGTCTCAACGGCGGTTGATTGAACCTATCTAAACTATTCGATTCTATTCGATCACTATTTCGTGCACTATTATGCATTTTTTGAAAATCCACGAGTAGCCACTTACATTTTCAACCTCAAATATTCAAGAAAACATTAAGGTATGATATGTAACATATGTTTTCCATCCTATTGAGTGACCGTAGCCGATGGCTTCAGCGAAGATTTAATAACTTGATGAGCGTATCTAAGAAGCAAATATCATAGTTTGTTTCCGTCATATTACGCTGTTGAAGATACGATCCCGGCGACGGGTTATGATATTCTTGTGAACATGTTCAATATGCTACCATAATTTGCATGCAAAACTTTGAAACAATCAAGTATCAGAAGTATTCTTTTTAAGGTAGAATGTTACAGGTTGTCATGACTTGATTATCAAACATGCAATAATAGAAGGTACTCGTTTGTTCTACGCATCTCTATCCTCATCACGATATTTCAGTGCTCAGAGAATCCGATCGAAATGCACAAGCTAATTTAAAGATAACAAACCACAAAGCGCCCAGACAATATCGATTGAACCATTCCCAACAGATACACCAACAGTCAAACTATACAATACAAATGCGATATCGTACGTCTAAACCCATTATGCATCTATTTGCGCAAGCCGCAAACTCGGTCGTATGGAAATTATTGTGGTGAAAAACGTGATTCGGGCCGCGAGAATAGACTCGACAAGATCGCCAATTATATCGCGCGCAAGCTCGCAAGCTCTAGCTAATATCTATAAGCGTCTAGTAGAAAGTAACGAAGGGCGTGCGTGTATAGGCGAAGTAATAATGAGGCCGTTTTGATCTGCAGAATCCGGAAGAGCTTGCACAGGCCGATGGAAAAAGCTCAAAAGCCACTCGAGCTTGCGCAAGATTCGAGCTAGCATGCATCTTTTAGAACGTCGATGGTGGTGCGTCCAGCAGTGCGTTGGGCTCTCAGTTGGCCGCTAACGAGCTCTTCGCGGGCATGGTAAACTCGAGATGCGTGCAGACTCTTGCACTTGCAGTCAAGAGTTGATGACCAACAGTTTTGGTGAATCGTCCTTTAATTATGCTACGTGTGATTTTCTCACATGTTGGTCAAGATGAGATGAAATTTTGTGGTTGATTTGGGATGCTAAAATGATTGCTTGAATTTGAGTCATTGATTAGAGTGTTATCGTAATTGAAATTCCTAAATGAGATCGCGAGCTCCAGGATTGCCGATTCTGAGATCCATTGGCATAAAAATTGATACTCTAACATGCGGAGAACAGGTGTTTCTGTGAAACATCGAGACCTCATCATCTCCGAGCTCAAAACTTCCACTAGAGTTTTTGATGAGCTAGTTGAATTTCGGACCAAACATCATACACTGAGAAACTCCCGACATAAAAAATTGCTGCGATCCGCTCCATCTGGTAGACAAGACTTGATTTCATCAGAAAGTGTGGTATCCGCAGCCAAATTTGAAAATGCAACACCAAACTTTAATTATCCCAAAATAAAATTTCTCTCCCGTCATACAGTAAACAAAACTTTGTGCGTGAGTAGCGTGAGTGGGGTGAATTTCTTAACAAGTTGTTCGTTTACCTTAATTCCAATAAAATTCTATTATGATCACGCTGAATCAAATCTCATAAAATTCTGATAAAGCAATATGGTGATCACTCTCTTTTCCTGATAATAAGATCTGGAATGAGCTATACAGCATATGATGTCTTTTTATGCACTGCGTCATTAATGATAGTACTTTTTTTATGTTAGAGGTAATTAGGCTGATTTTATACTAGCAGTATGATATATAATATGGATTTTATATGTATATTCAATCGTTAGGATCAGATGGGGGCGCACCCCGTGATCAAAATAAAGAACTTATCTAATCTAATCTAATCAAATGTATGAGGTTTTGGTTTGTTGATTTATATTACCTTCGCGTAGCTTCCGATAAGACGCATCACTGTAGAATCTCGTAAAGCACCCAGGAACGTCACTGTTAAGGTCAGTCCGTAGTCCCCGCAATACCGCAACCAGACACGCACCGGAGTACATGCAGGTTTTCAAACAATATCTGATTTTTAAATAATTGCAAACACTTTTCGGATCAAATCATTGAGTCAGCGCGCTTCCCAAAAAATTTCCTATCATTTGAGCTTTGTTGCGTCTCAAAACTCGTGATATATTTTGCAGAATTTGGAAATCTGCAATCTAGAGCTGGGCTGCCTCATCGTAGGAACCACGCTGTCATGCACGATTGCCATTTCCCAAATCTCGCAAAATATATCACGAGTTTTGAGACGCAACAGAGCTCAAACGATTCGAAATTTTATCGGGAAGCGCGCTGACTCAATGATTTGGTCCGAAAAGTGTTTGCAACTATTTAAAAATTGAATATTGTTGGAATTACGCTATGCAAATCACCGTGGTGCCATCTATGGAGTGGTGAGCAAGTGTAAGCACTACGGACTGGCCTTAAGACAGGTACAGCATCATTCTGAAATTTTTCATTTTGTTGTCTATTTATAAATATTTTCAGCGAGTGTCCTTAGTCTCATTTACATTACTGAAAAACATCCGTAAACTCGAACCAGGCCAGAATCGCTGAAAGCGTATATATCGTAGGGTTCGTTCAATGAATGATCATATTGCCCGTCTCAAATAGTCGGCTGAGTTCAAGATATGTTGAAACACGCGAGATGTTTGGTGAATGGATAACAGACTGATGGTTCCGTAACAATGCCTACGGGCGGTCAGCTAAGCTCGATGCAAGCGATGCCATTGATGTCGCTGAATAGCGCACGTGATGAAATGAGTGAAGGAATGACCTGACAATAGACTGAAAATTTTTTTCAAAACAATGAGGAAAATTGCGTCGTGAAGCGAATTATTCCACTGATTACTTGATCGCAAAAAGGCTGATTTTAGCCATCAGCTCGCTGGGAAGATTGTCAAAACTGCGGTACCAAAATTGTAACGTGACGTATACGGAGCGAGATATGCACAGGGAAGGTGGTCTATGACATCGCCACCCCTTTGCAGAGATAAATTGAAATTGAGCAGAGTTTATGATAAGTGCAAAATGGCAGTCGAATGAAAAGAAAGATTGAAGGAAATTGTATGTGCAGAGCAAAATCGGGAAATCGTACAGCTTTGCGTGCAGCACGAATTCAGCAAGTCATCTTGACAATAGAAATCAGCAGGGCCAAGACCTTGGGTTGTCTTACCGAAAGTAGCGCCTGTTAGTATAGGGCTAGTCACATAAAACTAAACAGCAAGAATCGTATATAAAGGAGACAGAGTGGAATGAATTTTACAAAGTTTTCATTCTAATTATCCGTACTCTTACTCGAATCTAGCGAGGAGCAACACTGACAATTTTATATTATCCAGTGCTTTGGCAGCATCAGTGAAGCAAAGTAATGACTATAATCAATGCAGGCCGACGAACAATATGGCCGTGCTAACAGATGATGCGGCGAACGAGTTGCCGGGAAGCATTGCTGCGGGCCAGTCGATGATGCGGACAATATGGATGCCTAGTAGCAGTGCTGAGGGTCAGCAGATGATGTGAAGGAGGATGCTACAAAGCTGAGCAGTCTTGATGACGTAGAGCCTCGGATCAGCAACTTGGCTCTAGCCAGCATGCACGGTCTTTAGGCTATATTGGGCCAAGGGCCACAGTCTGAGGGTTGACATAGGCCGAGGGCCACAGGTCAGAAACGATGTTGGCTCGAGGGCCACAGTCAGGAAAAGACTGGCGTATGCTTGGGCTGGAAGCCCACACTGAGAAACTGATATGGTTACTGTCAATATATTTCGCAAGTTGCATCCAGTATACACGGTATCTTGCTGTGGAATGTAAGGAACACCATTGATGAGTGTCCGGATATTCAACTTCACTCTACTGCAGAGTAACGCTGAATCTCGATATTTTAATAGTTAGTATACGAATAGTTATAGCGAGTGTGCATATATTGAAAATGGCACTCCGATACTGCTGAGAATTGTTGGAATCGCGATGGCCTTGCAGCCCGAACGACAAAAAGTTTTCAGTACCCCTTTTGCGCACGCTTTCGTGTCTACACGAGGCCTTTGCTCCTGGAGGTCGATTTTAAACTCTGGTCGTAGGCCACTCGACCACTGAGCACTAGCCGTGCGACCAGCACGGACGTATATGCGCGTGTAAAGAGCTACGGCGTTCATCCGGCAACGACTCGCGAGCTCGCGAGCTTCTGCTTCGCATTGTGAACAATTAGATACAAAGATTTTCACCTATAAAAGAGTTCGAGGGGGTGCACGAATATTATTATTCATGCTAATACACAAAGTGACAGTTTTTCATTCTAATGTGAGGTTATATTTTGGCTCTCTGTAACCTCACAATGAATTTTCTGTCTGAATTGGTGCAAATAGGGCAAATGTGATGTGTAATGACGATGTGCCTCAAACTTGAATGAGAAATGAGGCAAAATTACTTTCACAGGTTCTCATCAGCATGCTGCAAACTTCTCAACCAGGAGAAGAAAATTTTGTTGTGAGCCAGCTCAAGCAGGTTTCAAAGACTCTGTGGGAAGAGTTTTTGGCCTCAATGATGCTGATCAATTTCATCTTTTCTGAATTAGTTTATCCTGATGATCCAATAGGTTTATTCATTCTTGGTTAAACCAATGTTTCTCCATTATTGAGTGGAAGTGGCTATTAGACTCTGAGCGGAAAGTCTGGCGATGGAAGTTGGAAATAAAGAGTATGGAACTTGGGTATAGCGTGCTTGGATCCTCAACATAGTTGTTCCTTGAGTTACATTATTCAATGGTGCTAGAATCAATTCACAATCAGATCTTGGTATGAGAAAAGCGACAAAGTTATATCATCATTATTGCACATCTTTCGTTGAGTCAAGTTTCACTCACAATCAAACGTAGACATTCATTGTGATCTTCATGAAAGTGGCCCATAAAATTGTGTAGAGATTCTTAACAACTGTAAATCCAGGCTACCTGTCCATCCTGGCCTCAAGTTATATTTTAAAGTTTGTTGGGGTTCAAATTTCACTTCTATCCATCGCAATCAGTATAAATGTCACAGATGTTTTTTCTGCTAATCTGAATAATTTATTGCTACGTTTACCATACAATCAACATCTAGATCTTGATGTGCATTTATTGACATATGCAGAGACATAAAAGTTTTGTATTGCATGAACTTTAAAATTATGGGACAGGTGTGTAGCTGCTCATGAATCTTATTCATATTATTTGCCAACCAATGGATGCTTATTTTTTACCAACAAATATTTCAGGTACTCCGTGTGGACCGAGGACATGATCCCTGGTAAACCGACATACCGTTTTATTGGCCACTTGTATAAGAAATTACATTGAAAATCCATGTTTGCTTGTAGTGAAACTACTTGACTCGACGAAAGATGTGCAATCATATTTATATAACTTTGTCGTTTTTCTCTTACCAAGATCTGATTGTGAAATGATTCCAGGATCATTGAATAATGTATCTCAAGGAACAACTGTGTTGAGGATCCAAGCACGCTATACTCAAGTTCCATACTCTTTATTTCGAACTTCCATCGCCAGACTTTCCGCTGAGAGTCTCTATAGCCTTTTTCACTTAATAATGTGAAAACATTGGTTTAACCAAGAATGAATAAACCTATTGGATCATCAGGATGAACTCATTCAGAAAAGATAGAATTGATTTGTTGATCAGCATCATTGAAGCCAAAAACTCTTTCCACAGAGTCTTTGAAACCTGCTTGAGGTGGCTCACAACCATAGACATAGAAAGATATAGACTGCGGGTCAGGATTGGGAGAGTAGGACGTCAAGATTGCATGGGTGCGAGTGAGAGAGCATGACGTAAGAGTCGCGCCGCTCCATAAGAAAGTATTGCCTCTTGCGCATCTGTCTCACTCGCACGAAGTCCCACGGTAATGAGCCGCGACTCGCAGTCGATACCTTCTCATGTCTATGCTCACAACAAAATTGTCTTCTCCCGGTTTATGAGTCTACAGCATGATGATGAGAACCTGTGAAAGTAATTTTGCCTCATTTCTCGTTCAAGTTTAAGGCACATCATCACACATCACATTTGCCCTATCTGCACAAATGCAGACAGGAAATTCATTGTGAGGTTACAGAGAACCAACATATAACCTCACATTAGAATGAAAAACTGTCACTTTGTGTTTTAGCATTAATAATAATAATAATTGTGCAACTCCTCGAACTCACTCCTAGGTCAGAGTCTTTGATACTAATTGTTCACAATGCAAAGCAGAAGCTCGCAAGTCGTTGCCGGATGAACGCCGTAGCTCTTTCCACGCGCATATACATCCGCGCTGGTCGCACGGCCAGTGCTCAGTGGTCGAGTGGCCGACGGCCAGTATTTAGAATGATCCCCCTGCTGAATCCTGCAATTGCAGAGATATTTCTCCAAAAAGATCACTGAAAATTGGCGATGGAGTCGTCATTGGAGAGTAAGTTTTTGATGGATATGATATTGTTGACTCGACGGAGACTCATGTGAAAATTGAGAATGTACGATCATATATGATCACAGTGCACGGTGTGCCTGAATTGATTTTAAATGAAATTTTCAGCTTCGGTCCTGGAAGTTTTGGGTTTCGTTTCCGCGTTATTTAGACATCAAATTACATGAAGAAGGGAAATCTTTCGCCGACCCGATCCTGAGGAATGTCAATTGGAACATTTCTGGAACTTTTTTTGGAACTTTTGGTTTTGAAATCTCTGAAAAATTCTTTTTGGATGTGGATTTAGTGATCCAAATATAACTCGTCATACCTGGAGCATATTTTCTCATCAGAGCAAGTCTCTAGCTCCACTTGGACCCCCAAAGGAGTAGCCAAGAACGCTATTGCAGTCTCCGACGAGCCCCTCGATCATGAATCTCACGTAAAATCTCGGAACTCGGATAACTCGGAGGGACGGTAGCTGACGATTTGAAATTGGCCAATATCATCAGTGGCATAAAGCCACAAAGCTGTAGTTATCCATGTATTTGGTGTTATGCGAAGAAAGGCAAGCCCCACAAATGTTGTGAACTAAGGACTGTTCAGGGGAATTTGAGTCACTACATGAAATGGGTTGCAGCTGGATGTGTCAAGAGTGATGCAAAGAATTACATTAATTGCGTCAACAAACCGCTGTTCCCAAGTCAGCCTAACAGACATTCCTGGAACCATACCACCACCTCAATTGCATGTCATGCTGGGCGTTGTGAATAATATATTCACTCATATGCACCGTGAGTTTGAATACGAATCTACAATGTGGGTCAAAAAGTGCAATGTTGAGCGAGAGATGACACATGGCAGCCCAGCATTCAAGGGAGGTTCCTGTAAGATTCTTTTGGATAATGTTGACTTGTTGCGATCTTAATCAAACCTTGGATTGGTGAAGTACGTTCGGACATTCTCGGATTTCAAGAATGTTGTGAGTTCCTGTTTTGGAAAGAATCTCATTCCGATCTACAAAGAATACATTGCGAAGTTTCGCCAAACTTACATGGACTTGAAGTTAAGTGTCACAGATTCATGCAGTATTTCTTCACATTGAGCAATTCTGTGACATGAAAAATAGGGGGCTAGGATTCTACAGTGAGCAAGCAGTTGAATCAGTGCACCATGATTTCGATATTTTCTGGGAAAATCATAAAGTTTCGAAGTCAAACGAAAACTACGAAAAGAAACTTCTCCGAGCGGTGTGCGCTTACAATAGCCTCCAAGTATGAAATTCGATGACCCGCATACTTAAGACTTACCGATGTAATTTCTCTGAAAGATTTGACGGTGACGTTGAGGACGAATGTATGATTCGAATAAACAAGCCATTCTTGAATTCTTAGGAGTTATTTTTCGATTTCAATGGGTGCCCCGGTCCACCATGGATATCCTCAGAAGAACGATGTTTATCAATTCACCATATTCTTAACATAATCTTTGATGAAACCCACCTCACAATACGAATCATGGTAGTTCTCCACGTGGAATTCACTGGGATTAGGATTTTGGTCACTGTCTGGGGATTTCCAGGAAAACTAAAAAGCTTTCTCTGATAAGAAAATATGCTCCAGGTATGACGGTTGATGTTTGGATCACTAAATCCGCAGCCAAGAAGAATTTTTCTAAGATTTCAAGACCAAAAAATTCAAAAGAGCTCCAAAAATGTTCCAATTGACATTCCTCAGAATCGGCTCGGCGAAAAATTTTCCTTCTTCCAGGAATGTGATGTCTACATTACTCAGAAACGAAACCCAAAACTTCCAGGACCGAAGCTGAAAATTTCATTTAAAATCAGTTCAGGCACACCGTGAGTGGTCTTACATTTAATGTTACTTCTCTGAGCTCGCGAAACCTTGAGAAGAATGACATTTCAGATGATTATTGAGGTTACTCGATCGCTGACGATTTTGGCACCTCGAAAATCTTCTGGTTTTGATAATCTCTATATCTAATTTTAGTGTAGAGAATCGACTCCTGCAAGCAGTTAATACAAAAAAAATAAAAAAAAATCATAGGATGAGAATATTTTCAGAATGTCAAGATAGATTGCTCGAGCTCCGACAAGATTCATCAATAATTAGGATATCATCTCGATCAGGAATAGCCCGCATCAACAGATCTTCCTCGCGGGGTCCCCGCGGTAGCCTCGCGGGACTAATGTATGGAGGAGCATACGACGTGTAACGCCTTCCCCGCGGGGCAATCATCACACGAAGTAATTTTTGGAACGGAGTTACTTTACTTTCGTGTGAGAAGTGAAATCGCGCGCGACCAGCTGACCGACACCACCCCGACGAGATGCAACCCGTCACAATGCGACGAAAAAGCGTCACGAAATATATATAGCAACACCGAGTGGTAGCTATATACATGTAGGCCGGCATCCACCGCAGCATGAGCTGTAGATGTTCTGTGATCAGCACACTGTACCAGACAGCTTGAGACAGCGCGAGCCATGTTCGCGGATGGTGCTTGTTAGGGTTATTATCACTCATTGCTGAGATAAATAAAGGTACGTAGCATGAGTCTCCAATAACCAAACCAACATCATGCTGGGGCAGCTTAATGCGAGCCACAATTAATATGTCGGTAATATAATGGTAGTGGGCATCAGGGACCACGGCTTGTGTACGCAGATTTGTCCAAGTACTGTCTTCCAACCTCTCGCTGATTCTCCATTGCAAATTACGAAGGCACGAGTGTTTGGTGTTTACAATACGTGGGCAGTGATATCTGTGAGGTGCGAATTCATTTGGACCACGAAGTGTTCTACACTTTGGTAAATCCTTGCAAATATGAATCTATCTCCAAAAAATAAGGGCCTCGAGAGCTTCCTTTTCCCTCATTTTTTCATAAGAATGTGTTCAATACATTGATATCTATCTGCACTGATTCGTAGTTGTGAAAAGGACTATGTTAGAGCAACCAAAACATCTCGACGATGGAATCTTCAACCAACAATGTCGGTTATTTATGCCACCAGCGCACCACTGACTTCACACATGTCACTACACCTCACCTCAACATACCAAATCTGCACCTGAATCCTCACAAAACAAAACAAAATGTGTCAAAGAATGGATATCAACTCATTCAATAATGTGAAATGCTGGCTAAATCATTGTTTTAGACCATACAACAAAAGTTTCAATTCCTCAGGACCTCACTAATACATCAATGTCAACTTTGATCTAGCCTCAAGATTCAAATACATTTTGCTCAACTTTCTAAGGCATGAAGCAGCTTCTCCGCTCTGAGCTACAGGAGGCTCATGACTCATGAGGAGCATCTCAGGTTTAGTTTATAGTCTTAAAGTCTCATCGTCAGAACCTATATCCTGCTCAGAGGAGAGAAGGTGAATACTCTGTGGGTGAACTGTGATCCCGCTAATCAATATATTACTGCCTTTGGCCTCATCCAATGAGTTCAAAGTCGCATCAAACTATAGAAAGAAGTTATTTCAAACCTTCAATCATCTTAAACCAAAAATCAAATGGTTTGGGCATATCATAACTCTTACTCGACACATGTTGTTGTACTCTTTCTTAATCACGCACATTCAATATCTATATATGTAGATATAAATGAAAGGTAAGAGTCAAGATGCTCTATTGCCCTGAAGTGACAGAAGTAACTTCTCAAGATAGAAGATCACTTCATGTGGTATGGTGAGTTTTCGAACAAGAAAATTAATTCAGTCAACAACTTGAGGCAAAATTCGAAATCCTTGGATAGGTTATTTGATGCTCTTCATGGCAGCTTTATGCCTTGTACCTCATTGATAGATTGAAACGTAGATTTTGATCCAGTTGTGAGAGCTTTGATTACAGTAAACCAAATATTGAGTGACTGTGGGAAATCATTTCAATTCAAATCTGTCCAATACTTGTTTAGAGGAGATATCTCACTATTTTTTGGGCAAAAGGTATAGGCTGAATCAATAAAATATCGCATGAAAAATTTCTTGTTTTTCACCCTATTTAGTGAATGCACAGATTCATTGGATCATGACGTGCCAGTTTTGATGATTCCATGAAATTCTATACTCTTTTGTTTTAATGCGTTTCATAAAATTAGTGAGTGTTAATGATCAACATTCAACTTATCCTCTGTCTCCTACTATAGGCTTCTAGTGAGTCTATGCATTCAAGGTGAAAACCCCATCATTTTATTTGGATGTTGGTTTTTTTTACGCGAGGCAATAATGTCAATTATCTCGATCATCCAAGGCAAGGCCACGTGTCCTTTTGGGTAAGGTTATAATGAGTTTTCAAAAACTTGTTATTCAGCTGTAGCTCTATCGAAGAATCATAATGATCAATTGCCAGTTTAGAAAATCATGGTTATTCGTCCTTTCTTCCTCGTGTCTCTCAAAATCGTATTCATATGAGAGTTTCCATGGAACTTTTAACTATTGACCCTCTAAAATAAAAAAAAAATTTTCTCATCGCACACGTTTGAAATGGATTTCATGTGATACCATAGACCTCGAAAACATGTGAAAAAAGTAGTGCCACTCTCTTCCAAGCCGAGGTATCTGGTTCAGAACAACATGTATGGAATTTCACACTTGGAACATTCGTGAATCAACTTCAATCGAATAGATTCGATTCAAAACATTGTCGAGACGATCCTGACTTAACTCTGAGATGAATGTTATCACTGATTTTTCCAAAATTGGGTGTAAATTTCCAAAATCGAGTCACTGCTCATGAGTCTCATTTCAATCTCTAGACTATACTGTGGGGGTATTTTGTTCATATTTTAGCCGTATACTGTGTAAAAATCAAGAAAATCGCGATAACATCACATTTAGAGGCTTATTTAGCTTACCATCCGGATTCAAATATTTCTCCTCAGCTTCTCACAGAAATACCGATCGACAATTGCAACTCAAAACAGTGCGGTTATATCCCTTTTGTGATGAAGAAAAAAGAGCACAACATTCCAATCCTGTGCTTTACGTTTCCTCAGTATGCCATCAAAAAATGACCGTTTTCGAAGCCAGTGGCGCGATAACTTTATGAGCTTTGAAGCTTTATAAAATTTGTCCGGATCAACGCACACTCAAAAACCAAACGGGATTCGATTCGTCTTCTTTTTAACTTCGAAAACTCATTGCTAAATTCCCCGTTTTGCACAAGGTATTTCATCAATTTCGTAAACAATAGCAAGAGAAACTTTTCCCACAGAACTCGGTTACATCAATGAATGAGAACTAATATCATAGCCAAATCAGCGCACACCTCTGAATCAAAGATTTTCTCAAAATATGAGATCAGTAGATGGATATATCATTCTACCGAAGTATTTGAGGCATAGGTATTTTAGTTACAGCCTTATCAATTCAAAAAATCGCGTTGGTACGTTTGTAAACTACCCAAAAATCATCGTTTGCGGTCTGTTATCGACAAATCAGGATGCATTCCAACAAGAAAGAATGTAGTCCATATTGAACGATGCCAAATACTATGAAATGCCTTTCCTGCGCACTCCGAATAGTTCAAAATACTCCTGGAACACTGCACTAACACAAAAGTTAAAAGTTCCGTGGAAACTCTCATATGAATCAGACCAAACTCCGTTCCTTACGCATTTCTCAAACGCACACGATCTCATCCCTGATAAATAGTTCGATACATTTTTGATATTATAATTTGATATTATAAAATGATATCAAAATATAGCTGGTTACTTCACAATGACATCCCTACGGAGTGTCTTTGGGTTAACCTCATTTCTGCAGATGTATGAAGAAAATTTCCACAAGGTGATCACACTATTTTTTATCATCGTTAACACGTTCACTGCGACGACGAAAATCGCGTCCGGGTCCTGAGTGCGATGGGCACCACGGATGGGGCCCATTTAATGGGATTTTGATTACCGCCGCATACAGAGTTGGACGCGTGGGCCCCACCGGTGGGGCCCATCGCAGTGAAGGTGTTAAGCACTCACTTTTGACACAAATCACAATCCAGGAAGGGAACTTCTTGTATCACATACTGCAAATTAAAGTTCCCAACTCCTCACAACAGATATAAACGCAGGCCTACAACACTAGAGTAACCTTTAGTACTACAGTGAGGTTCTTACTCCTCTATGCCCGAGACAACGAATATAAGACCGGAACTATATTCGTTGCCTGAGATAACTTGTCAGTTTTACTTGAATACTCAAAAAATGATATAAAGTTAGAATAACGAACATGTCCAAAATTATACTGCACTCTCCATTAGGAATGACAATTACTTTATGGGAATATTGCCCCGAGGATGCCCTGCGGGAGTCTCTCGAGGAGGGGGGGGGGGTTGACCAAGAAATAAGCGCATGATCAAGTTTTTTGCTAGAATGAATCATTCAAAATTAATTAGTGGAGTGAGTTTTCATGGGAATGGTCAATCTAGAGTTGCAACCCATCTTTTCCATAATTTTGACGTATTTCCACGCGAATCAAATTTCGATTTCAATTTAGATGCCAAAACACCACATCCTTAATAAGTTAGCGCGTTGCTTGGTCGGCCGCAGAGATTATTTTCTCACCAAGATATGCTAATTCTCGGGAAGAAATCTTTATTACTCGATTCGAGAAAAGTCACAAGCGAGGAATTCAGGATTTCGCAAAGTTTTACGTACTTGTGGTTAGAAATTTGGTTTCTCATTTCTAAAAATCCCTTTTGCAGTTTATAGTTATACGTTTATTGGAATTTACGTTCATAACCATCACCCAATGACAAATTTTGATACAAATTCATGCCTCCCACATCCCAGCGAATACTCAACCAACTCATGGTTCAACTGACCAGTGCTCCCACTTCTTTATGATCTCTGAAACTCTGAGTCCCGGGCTGTTGGTATTTTCCACTTCGCTCTGACCAATAAGTTTATAACCCTTGTCTAGTTTGTTCTCTTCAACCGCGTATTTCAGGAACATTTTCAAGCCATTGACTTGTTCTGCATATGGTGGCCTACTTTCAAAATCACCAATCAAAGCTATACCAAGGCTCTTCGAGTTGAAATTTTTGGTATGAGTGCCTTGGACGTCCCAACCACGACCTTCGTAAATGGTGCCATCGCCTCCGATAAGGAAATTGTATGCAATATCGTCGTAACCTTGATAATCCTGGTGGATAGTTTGCAACTTACGCACCATTCGAGAGCAAGATTTCTTGGTGACACAGTAGCTACCACCGTGAGCGAGGTCTGTATGGCTAATTACTATCAAATTCGGTGGATTTGACTCTAGCTTGATTGGTACATTCTTGGGTTGCTTGGCTTGCCATTCCGACCTTGACACTATGTTGACTGAAAAGGTGGATATCAATGAGTGAAATTACAGGGATAATCTTATAAGCAGTGATTATAGGTGATTCAAGATCAGGTTTGCTGTAAGTATCTACGCAAAACTAAATCGTGGGTCAAAAAATATTACACGAATGAAACTAAGGTTTCCTTATGTATGCACACTGGGTTGTATGCACACTGGTTATGTACACTGGGCAGGAATGTGAAGTGCAGTGCATCGAGATCTACCATCACACTTTCACGGATAGGTTAGGGTGCCATAATACATGGTGGGTCTGAAAGGCGGAAAAGTTGAAGGTTCAAAAGAAATTAATTTGGGTATAATTCTAGATACCTCCGGGGTTCATCTCCAAAAAGAATCAAAATCTTTTGTCGGTAGATTTTCAACTCTTAGGCTGCCGGTCTGGCTCATATATGAGCCACCCGTGACCTTGGATAATCCTCGTGACATATCGGATGTTTCTATGTATAAAAAAATTATGGCCCTTCAGCGATACTGATCCTCTTAGGAAAAATGTCGGCAGTCTAAAAGTTGAATGAAACCATTCTTTTGATCTTCCCATTATAAATGATAAGTAAGCAATTGTTTCTCGCGGTTTTTCGTCTAATTCGTGGTTTTTTCGTGACGAGTTAGAAGGGGTCTGTTTTAGTGAAAAATACGTAGAAGAGTTGTTTGTAGACTTTTGAAACGTTCACATTACGGTGTGCTTACATCGTATATAGAAGAATTCAATATACTTTGGGCAATTGGAAAAACTTTGGAAAAAATTTCAAGGATTTACAAAGCTCCAGCGATATTTTTCTCGTATCTGAGAATCTCACAGCGGCTCTTCATCATTTCTGGATAAATGTGAACAAATACTCTCGTAACCACGAAAGAGATTAAATGCCGCGCCAGAGGCAATTTTTACTCATCACTCATAATGGCAAAATCGGTTAAACGACTTCATTTCAAAATCTACAGACGAGAGATTCTGGTTCTCCTTGGAAAATGATCCTGGGGGTCCCTACAATCACACCTCACAGGAATCCCTTTATATATGAACGTTCAACTTCCCCGTCTTTCAGACCCACCGTGTGATATAGCGTGCCATCAAGGAGCACAACACGGGGACACAATCTACCGAAATTCCGTCCCCATTTTTAATCCCATTATGTTATTTGGTATCATACAATTCGAAGTTCGTAGCTACATATATATGAGGGTTTGACTCTGCGTATGCGTGATTATGAATTCGAAAGTCGAAATCTGGTTGCGCTCGAGGGGGGAGAATTGCCATTTTGACACTTTAGCGAGCAGAACAGAGTACGGAGAAGTTTGGATCGTTTCAAAAACTATGATACAGTTTTGCAAGAGCAAAATTCATCGAAGAAAATTGCTATGATGTTCATCCCAAGTTTTGGAAACTTAGGGGAGCTTGTAACACAGAAAATTCCATTTTTGACGGAATCACTCTTTTTGGCTCAAACCGCATTCCCAATAAGATCGTGTAATGGCAATTTAAGTTTCCAAGGAGTTGAATGATCAACCAAAAAAGACTCAAAATATGGAAGTCGAGTCCACGACTGAAATAATATTACGAAGAGATTCAGCCTCTTAGTGAACGTATTCATTTGAAATATAATCGAACAAAAGAATGTGAAAATTTGTTCTTCTCGGGAAACAGTCCTATCATAAAACTGATAAAATGTCTAGGGAGATTTTTGGACTCGGACCTACTTTCTTTTGCAAAAAATGAATAGTTCAACGGGTGCGTTATTTCAACTTTCTTGATCGATCGGTGTAATACATTATCAAATGTTCCATATGGTAACTTTTGTTCTTACCATCGTCATGGTGTGCTGCAGAATTACAGATGTTGATCAATGTGGCGACCAGAAGGGTAACTCCTAGTGACTGCATCTCTATGAAATCAAATTCTAAAGTCAATTTTGCTCATCACTCAAACGCTTACAAGAATTTTAAACCCATTGTCATTTCTGAACGCTTTTGGTATAGGACGAATTCATTGAAACATGTGTCACTACATCAAAGCTGATCCATATTGGTAAACGTGTGAAGTAATTTCCTAATACTTTCTCAAACAGTATGAAAGTATATAGTCATTTCATTCTTATTTTACACATTCCCCTAAGAGCTGAGGACTCGACAAGTATTTCAGCTATATCGAAACTTTCAAAATCTGTGTTCATATTTAGCTTTCAAGTTTTACCTGATTTAAAATAACGAAATCTGACAACCTGTTGCTTGGATGATTTTCAATTCTTTTGAGCAAACCAAATTGAAACGTCGCATAACAGAGTTCGATGAATCCAGAAGGGATGCATTATTTTTTATAGCAGTTCTCGAGGATGGGCCAAGTCGTCAACAACGTTTTCCCTTATACATGAATATTTCAATATCTGAGCGCAAATTCAAGTCCATAAAGATCAGTCTTGATTAAGAAAAATTCAAAAGTATTATTGCTTTTTTTCAAATCGTATACTCACTCAAGTCCGGTGTTCGTACGCTGAAGACTAAGAGAAGTTTACTGGTATCAAGTTTTCGTTCGTTTATGTATGCCACCCGATCGTTCCCTCTACATCGGGTTGTCAATAATTCATTATTTTATTGACTCAAATGCTCATTGGACATTATCGCCACACTGATATAAAAGTAATAAGACTCAAACAATACTTCTGCACGATATTCCGAATGAAATGAAATCGTTGTCTACACTTATTGAATCAAGACGTACTTATCAAAAATTCAAATTCTACGGTTATACTCACTCGCACTGCACATTTGGATCTCTGCCGTGTAATTTGCTGTGTCAGGGAATTCCCGGATGGGAGCAAGATAGCCACTCTAGGAAAAGACGTTTTGTCTTAAAAATGATAACCACCGGGAAAAATCTTGACGTTTCGTCATCATTATGACATCAAAACCACTCCTACTAAGTGATGATATGAATTTGTTCTGACCACTCCTACTAAAAATTTCTCAATCTAGTAATCGACTGCCTTCCGTAGATCAATCGAAACGCAAAATCACGATGATCAGCTAAAATTGATAAAAGATGAATAAAGAAAAGAATTCGATGTTAATGATGATCAATAAAAAGCTTTCGCATAGCACGGCAACCTTTCTGGTCATTCTAAATGTAGATTAGGGAGGTTACTAGGAGAATGACTAAGATGTACATACAATTATCCGTGATTCAATCTTAAGAAAACCATCTATCCCGTACGGTCTCAATACCATATCAAATGACAATACGTTTGTGCGATTTTAAATACAGAGCTGAATATTTCTCCGATATCATTCTAGTATGAAAGGTCTATCACATGGTTATGTGAGTTGAATAAGAGTATATTTGTAACACAGGCCCACAATCCAAAAAAAAAGTTATGTTCCAAGATACTGGAGTACCCCGTGTGAAATATGGAATTCCATGATCATGTACGATCATATGAGAAACCAGTTTGGAGATTTTTTTATTTTTATACTGGATGGCAACTAAAATAGAGCTGGTGTAACATCAATACTCTATGGTATTGATCGAACTCAAGTCACTCAGAAAAACCTTTTCCAGAGCCATATTCAGGTTTTGAACATTCGAAGCAGTGAAGGAAAAGAATCCACATCAGATAGAACTTTCCGTCAAAAATGTCATTTTTTTGAAACTCAAGACCGACTCTTGAAATGTTTTTTTTTCAGTAGTACACAATCGATATTGTGACGTATTGATGTTGGAACCCATTTAAATGAACATATCACAACATTCCGTAATAAAAAAAATGTTTGAAGCGGTTTTATCTATGTACATCCGCGGATTCCATGATCATTATGTATTTGCTCGGAATCGCATTTTTTACATGGATCATGGCTTTGGATAAAATCGTGTTCTGAGTCAGAATCCAATCTTACATTTGCATCCAAAGCTTAGGGTTTTGAAAAAAAGTGGTGGGAGACGATACTCTTCGAATATCTTGGATTTTTGACTTTGAGTTCTGAAAATCCGTTCAGTTTTACGTTCCAACAAGAGTTTGTGGGGAAAAAATTTTTCTATTCAAGAAACCTTCTACAGACCATACGGAGGATTTTGAGATTTCGAAAACCAAAATGGCCAAATTGGGCATGGAAGCCAAGAACGTAGTCCTGTCGTACTACCCTCTCCTTTCCGCCCCCCCCCCCCGAGCCAGAAATTTTGCATGGGTGGTGTAGGAAAAGCGCGCGCTCCAAAAGTTTTGAATCGAAACGCCCCCTCCCCGAAACTTTTGTTGGATTTGCCCTTGGTTGGGGATAAGGGTCGATTCGGATATTTCGCCCAATAGATGGCTCTGTGATCGCCCTATGCGTTTGATCGAAGATTATGAATTCATTTTTTGTCTCATAGTATTTCAATCTCACATTTCTAGCTGATATTCATTCTGTGTCTCGAGAAAATCGCAGTTCCTCGATCCGCTATAGGCAGGTTATACTGCTCGGTGCTCACACCCGTTCATGATTTTTGCGAACGAGATTTCGAATCCTTGGATGTGAAAGGGCTGATTCTATTGACTATTTCAACACACAGACGGGATATCATCTGATTTCGGCTGGAAAAGTTATGATGTTGAGAATTGAATAGAAATAAGTGAGACCATTTAATACCAATAAAACCATATGAAAAATACTTTCGCTGCCTCAGAATCATTGCATGTATCCGGTACGCCAGTGCGTGCCGGGTAGCCTTATGCAGGGGCTCCGCACTTGGAAAGGTGACCGTAGTGATATCGGGTACAAGAGTGAGCGCGTGGAACATATAAAATTTTGAAGTTCGTGAGTCCTCGAAATGTTGTTATGGAATTGAAACCAGGAAAAACTAAGGTTGTTCACATCGATAAACTCAAGCACGCATTCACCAGGGTTGACATAACTAAGCTCTTCACTCTGCATTATATTCGCAGGTGACGAGTGAAATTGAACCTTTCATTATGTAACCAATCTATGTAACTTTCCGAGATGCATCAATGTATTTATTGGACCATGTAATCGATTTTGTAAAGTTTTAATAAAGGGTGAACTCGAGAGAGATGAGGACTCAGTAGGGTGGACGATGCGTCATTCTCTAGCCGAGTTCAGGCTCTCAAGTGAGGATGTGATATCGAGCTAAAGTGAGGCAGAATCCTGGTAGGTCCACATGCGGCAAGGGGCGAAGGTGGGAGCTCTGCGCTCCTCATCTCTCTCATTACCAACCCCTCTTTCTAATTCTAAAATATCGTCTTTTGCCTTCAATCCTGACCACTCAGTGGAATGTTGTGAGGACTGGGAACCCACGAATTACGGGGCACTACTGTGCTGGTCCAGTTTATACGCCATGGTGTTGCCACTTTTGATTGGTTAAATCTCGATTCCTTGGATGAGGACTGCGGAATGTAGGCAAGAGTGTTCTTCTGAAATAATTTTCCTCGCGATCTCGATTTTCTTTTCCTGCTGAATCTGCCAGCCGGGGGAGTTATATGCTTCCAAGAATGGGGGTACGGGGAGATTGGATGGTGGTTGAAATGGGGGTGTCATAGTGACGTGAATTACTTACTACGTTCTATTAGAATCTTGGGTGACCAATTTTGTATGTTAGAAGTTGATTTTAAGGTGTCTATTCTTTTCGCTCGAATTCGCGAATGTGAATAATTCTTGGGATGGAACTGCGTAATGAAGAACAGTGGGTCATCACAGGATACCAAGTTGATAGCTATTAGCTATTCAGGGAAATGCTCGTTTGATCAAACGATTGGAATTTTCCAGTCATTTCGAATGGGATTAATTTTTCAGCAGGAAAATGCGAGAGGAAATAATTTGAATCATCTTAAACAATGGTATCTTCTGAAATTGTATGTTGGATATGCGCAAAATACCTGAACTTGAACACTATTTCGTTCAATATCCGCGGGGATTTGCGAATACTAGTTTATTCGAGTAGAAATTTTAAGAGATTGTTTTAAAGAATCTTTCAGGATGAAGAATTCTAGATGAATTATTAGAGGATCACGATAATTTATCAACCAAGGCATCTTTACTGCTCCTAGATTTTAAATCACATGTTTCGTTCACTCTCATACGTTTACTTATTTGAATGGTCACCGTCTCATGGAAGTCGGACCATCAATCGTAATTCATACTGGCTTGGTAAGCAGAGCCCAGTGAATTCGGGCTTAGCCATGGGTATTCACGAAAATAATTTATCAATATCGAGACCTTTGAATCAGCCTTATACTGAGTATCAAATCTTTGATCGTCCACCAGATGAGCATCGGCCATGCTTCACAATTTGCAATCTCAACTCCATCTTCAGCAATCCTCATAAAATAAGAGATCATATCATTTCCTCTCCAGAGTGCGCGCTGCCTCTATTTTAGCGATTAAATTCTTTCAAGAGTTGCAAACATACCTTAGGATTGGATATAAACGTTAGACAACAAATTAGACTTCGGATTGGATTCGTTCTATGTAAGGAAGATACCACAATCTGATTGATTCTTTGCTAAATTTGTCTGGAAATCGGATGAGAAACGTCAATCCTATGTTTCAATCTCGTGAGGATCATCTCTGTCATTTTCTTCTCAGTCGTTGGAGTTGATTTCCCTTCATCACTGTAGTATCTACCGTCATGGCTGTCCATTCTTTCCTGGCTTCCATCTCGTCTGGATCGGAGATGGAATCTCGTTCCGCGGATCTTGAAGCAAGTATGGCATTGCTTGATTTTTCACCATCAACTCGAAGGTTCGACCATACCTTGCCTTCTTTAGCTGGTATATTTGACGAAGAGCTGATGGAAGGCTGACCAATGAGTGTCAATGAAAAAGCGCCACGTAGGCTCTCTTCCACCGTCGGCTGGCCGCGCTTGCGTGTCACAACATTTATTCGGATTTACTGACTTGACCTCTTGTTTCAATTCTACATCAATTGGTTCAGAAGTTCTTGTATCTCAGTCGATATTGAAGTCAATACTCGCTCTCTCGTGGAATTTTGTCTTAAGGGATATGATAAATTCCGAATAATCCATGGTCCATTATGGGTAAGATAGTATACCAGCGTTTATTCCAAAACTTGCAATAAATGATTGTTCTTCTTCTCTTGATGAATCAACTATTATCTTCCTGCTATCGTGCAGATATGATTCAAGATACCAAACTGATTGTTGGTGCATGGGAAATGACGTTGAAGTCACGCACAACTCGTAGAGTTTCTTTTTTCGCACCTATCAAAATTGAACTGAAACCTGAATGTACGGATCGGATCCCCATCTTCATCCCCATGATAGCGGACGGTTTTGAGTCCATGGAACTGACATGCGTCATACCTGGAAGTAGAGCCGCAAAAGTAATGGGGTTGACGTGGGAAGCCTTTTACGCGGATTTCATCTTATTCCCATCATATACTAATAAAAAAAATTGTTTATATTACACTTCATACCACAGCTTCTCACACTGATGCACATACATACACAACTCATTTCTGATGCAGTTGGCTCTCACGTGTGGTGGCGTGTAAAATGAATGAAGGCTTTTGCAGCATCATGATCACAATTTTCAACAGAATTGAGATATACTCAGTCTTTGCATACACCTCACAATTGTTCTTATACATCATCATACTTGCAGAATTAGATCAACAGTCGAAGGATTTTACAACAAGGTAGATATTAGGAGACATATGAATGCTCTATTATTTGAATTATTAAAACTTCGAGAAAACATGTCTCATAATTGATCTTGATATGGCTTGAAATAATCAATTCACCATAATATCGTTGTTGATGAGACCATTATACAACGCCACACCGGTGCACACCAACATTTCAAACAAGTACAAATTAGAAATGCAATTCTGCAGAGGTTGGATAGGAAAGTTAGATAAGAGTATCTGAAATTAATTTCATTTAAATCAATAATTTTGTAGCCTACCGAATATATCCTCTGGACCATTTCGTCGGGACATCTAGCGCGAAGATTGAGAACCGCCGCATTGAAGGAAATCTTATGATTCATTGATTCGTTGCTTTCTCATTGGATTCTTGCTAGATATTCAATCAAGAAGAGTGAATCTCCGATTCTACCGGAGATCCTCTAAATTTTCGATGTATTTTATATGAGGCTCAGTTCCATGAGTGTGAAGATAATTTTGATAGTCTCTGAAAGATTGTACTAAGCATTTAATAAACTCTATAACTCGGTTAAATTTATAATGAAAGTACGTTGAGTCACAAATATTCTAATTCTCGAAATGATCATTCAATGAATTTCAAACGAAATCGAAATCTTCTGCTCAATCATTGTATTCTGCTCCCTTGAAAATACATCACGGGATGAATAATTTGGAACGTTTATAAGAAGGATGCAACTGTAGTTCACTAGACACGTCATTCAGCCACCATCGCTCAAGTTCTTGGCGGGATCTAGTACGGTTTGAATCATTGTGAGAAATATCTTAGAATTCAACACGATCATACTATGAAGCAAGGGAGAATTTTTGTTGCACTCAATTGGCTCCAATATTAGCTTTGAATTTTGCATCTCCAGATAACTATATCGTCCCGTCAAATTAAATATTGATGAAGTCATAATAGGAATGAGAGAGAAAAAGTGGGCACAAAGGATTTCAACTGATAAAATACATTAGCTTATTGATATATCGTTATACAACATTTGGTCCTTAATGAATCATGTAAAGAAAAGGAAATCTTCACAATCATAGTAAGCAAGCTTTTGCTATTTCAAATGCAAGGTTGGATAACAGCAGTAAATGCGCGTGAGAAAGCTCTTCTTCTCCATATGAAGCACTCACTCAACGTTCTCACGGAATCTCAATCGAACCACTTAACTTCAATGCACGCTCCAATGCTATTGCGCGTAAACAAGCAGCTGTACACAAATGAGAAAAGCCAAAAATATCTCAAGTGGTGACAGCTGTCTCCCAAGGCGAGAAAATCAGGGTTAATACGATCACAACTTCAATAATTTGATATGGGGGCAGCACTAATTGGGAGGCAATGGAAAAGTTAGCAGGACCGAACTTGTTGCAGCGCGGGCGGCGTAAACAGTCAACCGCCAGTGTGAGTCTAGGATCACTGACATGCAGTTGCAGCGATGTTTAAGCGTAGTCCGTTGTTCTTTTACCATAATACTGTTCAACGAGGTGGTACCGCAAATCAACTATAGTATTACGTGCTACAGAATATCATCAAGGTGTGTGATTATTCGTGTTAATTGTTGTACTGTGCTTGTCGTTGATAAAATCAGCTCGGAGTCATTGTTGAGCGGTGTTATTGCGACTGGATTGGAGCCGTTGGCGACTGCTGTCGTCGGATTAGCTAGTGGCTGCTGCTTGTGAGCTCAACTGTGTTATTATTGAAGTGGGTTGCTGGTTATCATGTCGCAAATCTGACCAGTAAATCAGACCGGTGATATAGCTGAACCAGCTTGTAATATAAGCTGTACTGTCAAAATACACGGTGTTGGGCTTCCTCCCAACCTACCGTCAAAACCCAGTATAAGGTAAGCCCGCTCAATCCAGTTTATATCCGCATAGTATAAATAATAAATGAAAACTCATTAACATATGACGATGATTTGATTTGTCGATCACGCGAATGATTCATAGGGAATGGACATATGGGGAAATCCCAGAAACTTTTGAATTTTGCTGTCACTCCTCGATCATTTGGGCTGTACGACGTCTAATGAGGCCTAACCAGTCAAATTTTCTTCGTCCAGATGTCCTGAAAGTGGACACCAAATTTGGGATCGATTGGTGGATGCGGATAGATATTAGAGAAGGTCATGTGCGAGAATATACCCGAAAATCGAGGAATTGACATGTCACTCGGACTGACTCTCAAAATTCGTTGAGCTCTCACGGTTGTAGCGTACCACAGCGGGGTTTGTAGTTTTGCAGGGATGTTTCTAATGATCCAAAGTTATGATGTTTCTTCTAGTGGGAGATGAACATTGATGTACTGAGCTGTGACAGGCATTGGACGGTCTGTCACTCCGTTTCGATAAGCAATCATTACTCTCATTCTTGAGCTCATACACTTTTTAGCGCATCCTAGAAGGACTTCGCGATGAATACATTGTGTTACTCACGCAAAAACGAAGAAATTGACCTATTGCACATCTATGTACATCAAGGGGGAACTCAAGGAATTGCGTTAAACCGGAATGAAATTAGTGTTACTCGTGGCATATTTCCGCCGTTCTCGGCGGTGTACACTTGCTGTAATCAACGGACGGACTCCAAAATACCGAGAAATAGTAGGTAATAGTATAAGAAAACCATATCCTCTTCGCTACGCTCAGACTCTGGCGCGTTTGAGAGTGCCATCTGTTTGAATGGGGACAATGGACAATTTTATATAGACGAAGTCGTCTCGGAAAATGTTATAAAATCTTTTGAATGGTCCAGGGACATTCCGGATTGGTATAAAAATGACTAGGATCGTATTTGGTGTTTGTCTCTTATATGTGAGTAACAGATGGAATTTGGTAGAATTATTTTGTTGAAATTTCAAGGTCGAATTCGACTATAAGTGTAATCAATATGGATAAATTGATTTATTTTGACCTAGATTTTGACAAAGGAAAAGGGAGTATATGAGCCGAAAAGATCTCGAAACGAAATTGAACGTCAAAAATTGAGAATACAAGTTAGAGAAAAGCGATTGCAAGCTGCTGCTAAAAGAGAACAAGAGCTGGCTAGGAAGCGAATTCTAAACCAAAACAGAGTTATTCAAAAGATTGACGAAAAGGAAAGGACAGACTAGTCGTGAGTATCGATTTCTGACTCAAATATTCGTCACGGACATTGATATATGATTTTGAATAATGAAGAATCCTTCAATATTCCAGAAGACCTGAATGTTCGTAGGTGGAGAAAATGAAATTGAGGGAAAATAAACAGCCGACATACTATTGTGAAACAAATCGAAAACGTCAACGAAATTCAGAGCAAAATCAATCGACGATGGAAATTGATCCGGTTCCGAGCTCGACACCCGTGGTAACAATATGTAACAGTTCTCTCGAGATTGATTCGTCCAATGCTATGATGATGGACTCTTCATTCCCGTCTGACGTGAGTATGGATACTCAAGACCCACCTTTCAATTTGAACATTTCCGAAGCAAATTCACATGACAGTTATTCTGGCGGTACTGGCACTGTCTCTTGTGCAACTTTTTGCTCTGCCACCATTTGTAATTCACCTGAGGATCATCCAAAATCGGTAGGAACTTCAATAATTAGAACAGAAAAATTGTTTTTTCACAAACGAGAGATGAAATTATATAGGAAAATTAGAGCATTGCGTGATATCACAGAATTGAAAGATAAAACTATCGCTTGCTGGAAACAAAAATATTACAGGCTGTGACGATCAAAGAAACGATGTTCGTCAGGAAATAGTCAAAGCAGTATCCGTAGAGAAGTAGAGTTCATAAAAAGTCAAGGTCATAAGAGTGTGGATGATAGCTTAGCACATTACGTAGCTTTGAACAGACAACTAATGTATAAGAAAGAGAAATTCAAGACAGAAAGTGAGGAAGCTCTGTTTGCTCAATCGATCTCAGAAAGAATCATGAAAAAGGCCGTTTTGTGCGGAAAACGTCTGACATTGTAAGTGAACATATGCAGAGCAAATATTCTCGGTTTAATACACTAAGCAAGAGTAGAGAAAATGAAATGTATTTCGAAAGACGTAGAATCATGTCAGATAGTATTGCGGCTTTCCTTGAAAAAGATGAAAATTCAGCACTTGCTCCGGGAGCTTCTGATGTGATAGTTAGGGATAGAACTCAAAAGAGAAAAAAATACGCTTTAGATACCTTCGATAATTTGTATAAAAAGTACTGTAAGGAAGAATCAGTCCGTATATCTCGATCATTTTTCTTCCGGCTGAAACCATTTTGGGTAGTGACTCAGAAATTATCAGCTAGGAACACGTGTTTGTGTGAGAATCATGCTAACATGAAGTATTTGGTCATGAGATTGTCAAACCTGAATTTGTTACAATATAAAAACGAGACGGAGCTTTTGAAATCGATAACCTGTCGGGATGATAGTATGTATTGTTTTCACAACAAATGTGGGAAAGGTAAAGATAGGTGTTTGTTTGACGCCGAAAGTGAGGGCAGCAATGAGAGTACATGGTTCCATAAATGGATGGTACAAACTGTTGAAAGACCCGGGGCGAAAGATAAGATCTATAAAGTTAAGATTATGTCAGAGTTAGAATTGATTGTTCTGTCAGTCAATTGATATTTGAGTTCAAAAAAGAACTCCCGATGTATTTGAAACACGTGTATGATATGCGCCATCAACAGAGAGCTATAACAAACATCAAAGAGAATCTTTCGAAGAACCAGGTGTTCTTTGTTAACGATTTCTCTCAGAATTACCTTGGAAAATCTGCAGAAGAGACACAAGGTACTCATTTTGGGGCTTCCAAGAAACAAATCTCACTCCACACCGGTGCTTTCTACTATTTGGATATTACTTCCGGAGAAATTATTTGTGTGACTTTTTGTACTGTGTCTGATTGTCTGAGGCATGATCCACCAGCAATTTGGGCCCATTTGGCGCCGATTATCTGTTTGATAAAAGATGTTGTCCCGGATGTTGATGAAATCCACATTCAGAGCGATGGTCCGACCACACAGTACAGTAATAAAGGAAACTTCTCTCTTTTCCATGACTTCTGCAAAAAATTCCAACTGAGATTTGCAACGTGGAATTTCACATCTCCAGGGCATGGGGAAAGTACCGCAGATGGAGAAGGAGGTACAGTCAAAAATATGTGTGATCGCTCTGTTGCGAATGGAAAGAACGTCAATTCCGCTCAGGATATTGTTGAGTTCATATGATCGAGTGAGAGTAAAACAAAGATATTCCTGATCACTGAAAATGATGTGAATCAAAGAGAAAAAACTCTCAAGACTGATTTACAACCTGCTCCTAATACTATGAAAATTTCCCAACTATCATGGACCATTCAGAAACCAGAAGTTTTATTTCTCAATAGTCTCTCATGTTCTTATTGTACTTATAACCGTTTGCATTATCCTCCTTGTAATCACTTTTCTTTGCAGCCAAATGAATGGCCAATCAAACAACAAAAAAGTATTGAAAAACCAAAACATGGATATGTCGAGGAGGAAGGTTCTGTCGATAAATGAAAGAAAAAGCCAAAGAAAAATCGTAATAAGAACCTGACTCGTAGCAAAGTTGAGAAAAGCTTCCCAAAAAAATCAACAAAATCAAAAAAACAGCCTGCGAAAAAGTCTGAGTATGTTCGTAAATTAAGGAAGAGGAATTGATTGGTTCATTTCTCAAGTCTTGTGAAATATCTGCGATGGTAGGACAAGATGCTGATATCGTATATTGAGTTGGAAGCTATCAAACGATGGCTGGTGTTATGTTGTAATATGTATGATATTTTTGTATTATCGGTGTTTATGGCTCATTGCATATGTTATTGACACGTATAAATCCATTATTCTCACCATCCCGGCATTTCACATCAATGGCAAATGCAACCTAATCCCCTGTCCTGTAACTCTCAAAAGCACCTTGAAAAGTCATAGCTCTCGAGTCGTACAGTTCAAGAACTCGTCAAACTCATTCCATTTTGTCACTCTCCACGAGAAAAAATTTCTCGAGACACCTCAATATTTCGTGTATTTTTGCCACCTTTCATCAGGTCACAAGCCTCCATCGTTACTATTGTGCGATTCTTATTACGAATTCTGAAAGTTAAGACTCTTTTTGATCGTCTGTGCGCAAATGAGTCAGTTGCACACTGTTTTTCGCTTTTCACTTTCTCACAGAAAATCTAAAAACATAGTATGATACTCGGGCGGAATGATTTTCGCTTTTTCGTGACTGTTTAGACCCTCGCCTGCGGCTCGGGCCTAAAAAAGTCACTCGAAGTGGGAAAACCATCGTTTGCGCCCTTGTATCATAATTATACTATTCACGTCCATTCAAGTATTCTAAGAGACCCCCTAACGCTCACCCAAAAATGAAAATTCAGAAACGAATTTTCCGAGAGTTCTCGGAATGTTGCTCACGACTTTATTCTGTAATTCGTTTAGCGATTTTTTTCAGATGACCCACATGGAAGATTATGTTTTTGGAGCCTTCAAAGAAGGTGTATAGAAATTTTCAGACATGTACACAGCTTTTTTCTAAAATTTCACTTTCAGAGGCCAAAATTCAAAAGTTTCTGGAATATCCTCATATACAACCCTCGCGTTGCTAATTATGTGTAGTTTTATTACGATAAAGATCCAATTAGAAATATCTTCAACGTCTGATGAATAATAATTGAGTTATAGGATACCACCCAAACAATCACGCAAAATAACGAAAAGAGTAGTGGACGACAACGAGATCGACGTTGTGAGTATCGATCCGTGCAACGATGGTAGGAAGAAAATCGACAACGTAACACAAAGTGCTATAAAGCAATTGGAGCTGCTGACTCGCAGCAATAGAGCGTACGGGAGACCATACACAACTCGAGCGAAACCTGCCGCTGACACGATGAGACCAGCCGTTGTTGAGATGATAATAAGGCCGGCCGGAGCTGAGACCATGACGGGACCGGCCGCTGCTGCTGCAGCTGCTACAATAATATGACTGGCCTTTGCCGAGACATTAATAAAACAAGCTGTCAATACAATGGTAAACCCGGCTGCCACGAAGGCAATGATAAACCCGACCACTGCAGATGGAGATAAGAACGACTTGGGGCAATTGAGAGGAAACCTAGACTCAGAGACTGTGCAGCGGGCCTTGGGGAAAGTGAAGGCCGCTCCGGCTTCTCTTACCGAAGATGATGCAAGGAAGGAGCGATTAGCTGCGGACGAACTGGCCAGCCGCGGGTATGCGCTCTAAGCTCTGATAGCCCTCAACAAGATTGCGAATCAAGATCAACTTGAAAATGAATTTGGTAGCATTCAAGGAAAACTCCTCACTCCCACCGAGATGCAAATGCAGCCGTTGGATTTGACCAAAGGATGTGAATCAACTTCCGGAGCAAATGCGTCTGGCTGGGCAGTGGAGACTGCCACGATTGCTACAACAACTAATCCTGGCAGATCGGCAGTGATACCGGTCTACACGAGTGGCAGAATAAAAAAATTGGATGGCATGAATCATCCAATTCCACCTACGATGAATTTGCTCCCAGTTATAAACGCACTGCCTCCATCCGCAGCAAGAGACCCAATGCAACCCTGTATGGGTTCACTTGCAGTAGGGATCACGGTTGGATTACTTTCAAACGAACCACTGTATGCCCCGCAGGATTAACTGGAATTGGACCTCCTTCTGGCAATGATTTCAGGACGACATTTCCAACTAACACTGCGGACGCAACCGCGTGGTTATGAGGAAAAGAGGCATAGTTATCATTCAACCGGACCGAATGGGCTGGAAATATTTGACATGCAGAATCGAAAATAAGGAAAAGTACAATCAGTGGGGAGGTTGGATTATCGACGACGTTCATCAAGTCGGCGTGCTCAACAAATTCCCACCTATGATATGCATGGATTACGGACGGAACGCCCAATCCACGTTCAACTCCGACGATGCAATCAATGCGTTCATAGCTTGCAAAAGAATGTGGAAGTACGTGAACCAAGAGAAGATAATCGAGGTATTCCCAGTTCGGGTCGACTGTCTGTGCAGTCATGTGCCACCTGAAGTATTACAAATGTTGGCAGTGGCAAGGAATCATCAAAAATAGATCGGTGAGATCCTTCATATTAGATGCTGAACTTCACAATTTTATACTTTTGTATTTCTATACAATTTTATATTCTTGCTCTTTCCCAATTCTATATCCACGTTTCGCACAAATTCAATTTACAATTTTATTTCAATGATAACCGCAATTCAATTTTGTACTTTTATACAATTTTAAATTCTTGCTCTTCTCCAATTTTATATCCATATTTCGCACCACTCCAATCCACAAGTTATCTCAGTAAAATTGGATTCCATGTAAATAATAGTATAGAGTCATCAAATTTGATAAGTAATTCACCCTGGAATCTATTGCAAAACTTGTGAAGTAACTGCTACGCACTTTACATTCGTAGCCAGCAGTATGATATCATAAGGACCCCTTTAGCTAGAGTCACTAATCTGCCATTCCATGCGTTAGTTATTTCTTCAATCCATATCACTTATTGTGCCTGAGCACACGCCACGAATGTAATAAAGTACTTCATGCACACGATGACCCGACGATAGCGTACTTTTCACACTCTTGCCGATTTCCTTGGAAATTCAGAAATTTAACGATACGTCGATAAGATCCTATGCCACATTTTATTTGATTCTTCATAATGAATTAGATTGAGACATATTTGAATATTTGGCCTATGTCTTCCATAAGATTGGTATCAAAAGGTTCCAAGGATCTGTGGCACTCTTTATTATAGTTATATCACAATACGGAAACAAATTTGAAGCCAAACCCCTATTGAGTGAAATATGCTCATTTGACACTTCATATTACAGCCGAGCAATCTAGAATGAGAACGATTTGTAAAGTTACTGATATAACCAATTACATGATATATTATCCTCATGTGTGGTGAATATCATGATATACTCCTGCATGTTTAAAATACAAATGAAGGAACTTTCTACTAACTCATGTTCACACCATAGAATTCCACCAGCTAACAGAATTTGAACCCATACAAATTGCGTAATTTCATTATTGCAAGGTGGCTGAACCTAAATACGCAGAACTTCCCAAAACCGATACTCTTTTGAAATAACTCGTGTTTACATCATAAAATTTCGCAGGCTAACGTAAATTGTACTCATATAAAATGCTTCAAAACCTATACTCTTTTGAAATCTTCTAGACCTAAGATTGACAATATTTTATCACGAACTGAATCATGTACGTTATTCACTTACTCATTCATTCTCTGCTGGGAAGAGTTTTCCTTTGTTTGAGCATGCATCTAAAATGTGACCTGCCTGAACACATTCTCGTATAAGGGCGGGGGTGTTATGTACTGCGGGATAAAGAGCCGTTCTGCGCGTGTCTACATGAGAAATCAGTAGCTTAATAAGAATCTGCAGGTACAATAGCGTATATATGGATATTGGTGCCCGACGCTTATATGCTTATACATGTGTGTATATATATATATATATATATATATATATATATATATATATATGTACGTAACGTGACTATTAAACACTTTCGGAAAATCATCTATATTGATCGGGAAAGTCATATATTGGCTTAAGAGGGTCTGATTACCCATCAGATCAAATATTGTTGCAGTATATGGCGTTTTTTCATATATAGATGCGATTTCAAAAATTTTTTGGAAAATTCGATCGTGACTATTGAACACTCTAGAACTGTTGATATCCATGGCCTCCATTCCGATGGAAATGATTATTGAAGGGAGTGCTAGGTTTCAAGTTACCCGACTTTCCAACGATGAAGTTCATCAGGAAGCTAGAAAAAGGTTGAGCATGCCGATTTCGGTCGAAACAATGATGAGTAAATCTCACGCCAAGTTTTGTAACCGTCGATCACAATCATCGGAGCTCAGGAAATGGCTTTTGGGTTGCTTGGCAACTTTTGTTTTCCACGATGGATACTTGGAGTTTCGCTCATGAAATTCCATACCCACGAGACCCTGTTGAGAACGAGGGGACGCTGAATCACGCATGAGGCGTCATAATTGAGTTGCAAGCACCCGGCAAAACTGTTGATAATAATGAGCATTGTTGTAGCCTACCATGCGAGATGATTGATTGTAGCTATGTTAGCTTACCAAACAGGATGACCTCTGTTTAGTGGTACTCATGAATATTCAGTATAACATGGTATGTTATGTACGGATGAAGTAATGGGAAAATCATGAAACCACCGAATATCGACTTGTAGCGCGTAGGAGTAATAATTCATGCGGATAGTGCTTCACCATAAAAATCGTCATTGGAGTAAAGTTATACGAAGAATCTTAGGAAGCCTTCTCATTGAACTCAATGACAAATGTGACAGGAGGAAATAGATACACCGGGTTCCTGGAAATCATGGATAAGCTTTTTATGTTCGCCGCAAGACTGAATACTTGTAGTGAAGGAACATACCTATCGGGAAAGTGGGACTTATTTCTGGATTTTGAGGCACTTAGGAAGTATTACAAGATCAAGATCAGCATTCGGTGATATTGCAATCCATGACTGGTGGGTGTGGGAGTTATGGGCAATTCCAAGAAAGGAAAATTGGGCCCCTATGGGATTTAATACACATGTATAGTAGTAGTAGGTTATAGTGAAGATTTGAATACGAGAGGTTTGCGGGTCTCGCCATCATTTTGAGTAGAACTATCGATAGACTCCGGGCGTTTTTATGTCGTAACATCAATCGAACCCACGTTCAGGTATGTAAATGTCAATTGAACACGATAATATCGCAATTATTGATTGAACACGATGGATTCATGATTATTCATTGAACTTGCTAAAGTCTGTATGCGCCGGGCTTCCCAGAAAGGCACTGATTAGGTGGATCTGGGATGTTACCCCGGAACAGACAACAGACAGTATAGGGTCGATTTTGTACTTTCAAAAAGTGCGCCATCCAGACTTTATTCAATTGATTCATAAGAGAGGGTATATTGTCTGGAGCAGATAATGATCGATTGACTGCGTGTTCCACAGGCAATCTATCACCGATGCGCTATGAGGTCTCATGCGCCACTCGAAACCTCGTAAGAAATGGCGGAATACTGTTGTAGGCATGAGCCACACGCATACACACATATAAGCGCCGTCTCCCAGCAGGGAGAGCGGGGGTTTGTAGCAACTGAGCCGGCAGCGTTGTCGATGCGCGAGAGTCGGTCTCTCGCTCCGAGCACCCAAGTAATCAGCTCCAGATAATGTAGTGAGCTAATGTGATGGACACGGAGCAAGCTCCTCCTCGAGGTTCTATTCTCTGGAGTGGCTAATGGCACATACACTACTTTCTCAGAGGAGGATTCGGATGGAGTTGTTCTCGATAAAACAATACTACGAAGACCTTGAGTCTACCGTCCACCTCCTGGATTCATCCGTGATTCGTGATTTTATTTCAATAGGCCCATAAGATATCGTCTAATACAGTTTAATGAGAGTTTGAATAATATTTGGGAACTCCGAATGCTGTATTGAGTTACGGGAACCGACGTGGAGCTAACTCACTCTCAAGGCTATATTACCTGTAGCGGCTGAGGCTGCATTTTCACGCTGGCGATTTTTCGCCACGGCGAGCGATCGTCGCCATTGGTGTGAGAGGGGACGACTGATACAACTTTCTCTCTCACACCAATGGCGAAGACCACTCGCCGCGGCGAAAAATCGCCAGCGTGAAAATGCAGACTGATGGTCTGTTGTCTGCGAATTGTCAACACGCATTAGCACATCCACGCATGCTGTTTCAAAGCGTGGAAAGAGTACTCCGTGACGAGGGCACTCGAGTTCGCGAGGAAATTCTGGAAAGAAAACGATATGATTGTGCGTCTTGGGTGCGTTTAGAAATTGTTTGGAAAAAATTGTGGGTGTTATGTTTTTATTTATTTTTTTTTTTTTTCAAGAGAAGAGTAAAGAAGTTTTCGAGTGCTGGGGAACTCAAGTAATTTTCTCCTCGGCAACCGTATAGTCTGGGAATTGTGCATTCAATGCGATCAATTACGCCTACCTTCCTCTACTAGTGGGTATTCTTACTTCCCCGAAACACAACCGATTTCTGTGAAAAAGTGATGAAAATAATTTTTTAGTGGCTGTGGTTGTCGGAGCTGACGATACGGTGGCGAGGTACACCACCGTATCTACCGTGCCTCGTGTTTGACGAATTGTATGTTCTTGGAGAAGATGACGAAGGTTCCTGGGACGGTGATTTCGCAGCTGTAAAACCAAATCGCTCCTCTTAGAAGATGTCTGCAATGGGCAATACCCCGAAACGAAGGATAAATTATCATTATTATCAATATTATGAGCTGCTTCGGAGATTAGAGCGTCGAGGATGAGTTTGATCCATGTCCATCCCTGTAGCTGAATACAGTATTCGGGGTTCTCAAATGTGACTAAACCTCACCTCAGAGTTTCCCGCCGTATCTTACCAGGTCCCGACGAGCGAATCAGACTTCATCGTGATTCAGTGATAGATTGATCCGAGAATACGCAGAGATCGACCACCAGCCGGTTCACACAAGATAGCCCGGAGAGTGAGCCAGCTCACGTCATTTTCCATAATTCTATACAGTATCCGGAGTTGTGAACGATCTTTCAAACTTTCGTTATACAGTCTTCGAAGGTATTTCAGGCTCCAATCAGGAAACGAAATCGATCCACGAATCATGGATGTACATACGAGGTGCACTCGAGGGCATGATATTTTTTTCTTCATTCAAAACAACCCCGTCAGAATCTTTGATGGGAAATAGCAGTTGATGTACCACAAGCCGCTTCGGACAATAGAGTCTCGAGGCTGAGCTTGCCCCATGTCCATCTCCGTAGTTCAATACAGTATTTGAAGGTATCAGAAAGACTCAAATGCTCATCATACAGTATTCAGCCGTATCTTAAGAGCCCTGACCGGCGAATCAGACTCCACAACGAATCAGTCATAGATTGCCTCGAGGACACGCAGTCAATCGACCATCAGCCGCTACAGACGATAGAGCGTCGAGAGTGAGCTGGCTCTACGCCAAGTTCCGTAACTCAATACAGTATTCAGGGTTCCCAAATATCATCCAAACTCGCGTTATACAGTATCCGGCGGTATCTTGAGCCCCAAACAGACATTGAAATAAACTCACGAGTCACGAATGAGCACTGGAGGTGAACTCGGGGTTTCCATAGTTTAGTTCCATTCGAAACAACTTCGTCGGAATTCTCCTTGGAAAATAGCAATGGTTACCATAATCGGCTCCAGTGAATAGAGCCTCGAGGATAAGTCCCTGCATGTCCATCCACGTAGGCCAATACAGTATTCGGAGTTCTCAAATATGACTCAAATTCACACCATACAGTATTCCGCCGTATCTTACGAGGTCCCGATCAACAAATGAGACTTTGTCGCGAATCAGTGATCGATTGCCTCGAGAACACGCAGTAGATCGACCATCAGCCGTTCATCACAATATAGCTTCGAGATTGAGCTCCCTCTACGCCGATTCCCGTAACGCCATGATGTATTCGGTCTTTTCAAATACCATCCAAACTTCCATTATACCGTATTCGACGGTATCTTTGGCCCCAATCAGGCCACGAAATCGACTCACGAATGACGGATGAGCACAAGAGGTGCACTCAGGGTCTCCATAGTTTTGTTTTGTCCAGAACAACCTCGGCGGTATCCTTCTTGGAAGATAGCAGTTCATACCATGAGCTGCTCATGAGGATAGAGCTTCGAGGATGAGCTTGCTACATGTCCATCCCCGTAGCTCAATACAGTATTCGGAGGTCTCAAAGTGATCCATGCACTCATTATACAGTATTCTGCCGTGTTTAAAGAGGCCCTCACCGGCGAATGAGACCTTACAACGATCAAATGGTAGTTCGCCTCGAGAACACGCAGTGGATTGGCCATCAGCCGCTTCCGACAATATATCATCAAGAGTGAGCTGGCTCTACGTCGATTTCCGTCATCCATTACTGTATTGGAGTTCTCAAATATCGTCCAAACTTCCATTATATAGTTCTTCAGGGTATCTCGAACCTCAACCAGTCAACCGTCATGGATGAGCACATGAGGTGCACTTATGTCTTCATAGTTTCGTTCTGTCCAAAACAACCTCGCGGGAAACCTCCTTGGGACATAGCAGTCGATACCTTCGGCCGCTCCAGAGAGTAGAGCGTCGAAGATGAGTTGGCTCCATGTTCATCCCCGTAGCTCAATACAGTATCCGATGTTCTCAAAAATGACTAAATCTGACCATACAGTATTCCGCCGTATTTTACGACTTCGCGACAAGCAAATCAGACTCCATCGTGATTCAGTGATAGATTGATTTGAGGATACGCGGTGATCAGCCGCTACAGACGATAGAGCGTCGAGAGTGAACTGGCTCTACGCCAACTTCCGTAACTCAATGCAGTATCCAGAGTTTTCAAATATCATCCAAACTTGCGTTATACAGTATTCGGTGGTATCTTGAGTCCCAAACAGACATTGAAATAGACTCACGAGTCACGGATAAGGCAGGAGGTGCACTCAAGGTCTTTATAGTTGTGTTCTCTTCAAACCAACCACGTCAGAATCCTCTATGGAAGAAAGCAGTTGATACCATCGGTCGCTTCAGAGAGTAGAGCGTCGAGGATGAGCTTGCTCCATGTTCATCCCCGTAGCTCAATACAGTATTCGGTGTTCTCAAATATGACCAAACCTCACCACGCAGTATTCCGCCGTATCTTACGAAGTCTCGACGAGCAAGTGAAACTTCATCGTGATTCGGTGATAGATTGATCTGAGAATACGCAGAGATCGACCGCCAGCCGTTTTACACCATATAACCCTGAGATTAAGCCAGTCAACGTCATTTTCCGTAATTCTATACAGTATTCGGAGTTTCAACGATCATTCGAACCCTCGTTATACAGTATTCGACGGTATCTCAGGCCCCAACCAGGAAACGAAATGGATCCACGAATGAAGGATGGACGTACGAGGTGCACTCGAGGGCATGATATTTTTTTTCGTTCAAACCAACCTCGTCAGAATCCTCCATGGGAGATAGCAGTTGATGTACGCCGCGCCGCTTCAGACAATAGAGCCTCGAGGATGAGATGGCTCCATGTCCATCTCTGTAGTTCAATACAGTATTTGGAGTTCTCAATGAGATACGAATGCTCAACATACAGTAATTAGACGCATTCTGAGTGGCTCTGACCGGTGAATGGTACCTCACAACTAATCAGCGGTAGATGGTCATGGAAACACGCAGTGGATGAACCATCACGCCGCGTCAGAGAATATAGCCTCGAGAGTGAGCTTGCTTCACATGGATTCACGTAACGAATTGCTGTTTCAGAGTTCTCATTCATCGTTCAAATTCTCATCATACAGTATTCGACGGTATTCCGGACCCCAACCAAGCAACAAAGTCGAATCACGCTCACGGATCGGCACAAGAGCTGCTTCCAAGGTCTTGAAAGTCTTGTCCTCATCAAACCAAATTCGTCGGAATCCTCCATGGAAAAAAGCAGTTGATACCATCGGCCGCTTCAGAGAATAGAGCGTCGTGGATAAGATTTCTCTATGTTCATCCCCGTAGCTCAATACAGTATTCGGTGTATTCGAACGTGACTAAACCTCACCATACACTATTCCGCCGTATCTTACGTCGTCCCGACGAGCAAATCAGACTTCATCGTGATTCAGTGATAGATTGATCTGAGAATGCGCAGAGATCGACCACCTGCCGTCACACACAATATAGCCCTGGGAGTGAGCCTGTTAATGTAATTTTCCGTAATTCCATACAGTATTCGGAGTTTCAACGATCATTCGAACCCTCGTTATACAGTATTCGACGGTATCTTAGGCCTCATCAGGGAACGAAATCGATCCACGAATCATGGATGTACATACGAGGTGCACTCGAGGGGATGATATTTTTTTTTCGTTCAAAACAACTCCGTCAGAATCTTTGGTGGGAAATAGCAGTTGATGTACCACAAGCCGCTGCAGACAATAGAGTCTCGAGGCTGAGATGCCCCATGTCCATCTCCGTAGTTCAATACAGTATTTGAAGGTATCAGAAAGACTCAAATGCTCATGACACAGTATTCAGCCGTATCTCAAGAGCCCTGACCGGCGAATCAGACTTCATAACGAATCAGTCATAGATTGCCTCGAGAACACGCAGTCAATCGACCATCAGCCGCTACAGACGACAGAGCGTCGAGAGTGGGCTGGCTCTACGCCAAGTTCCGTAACTCAATACAGTATTCAGGGTTCTCAAATATCATCCAAACTTGCGTTATACAGTATTCGGCGGTATCTTGAGCCCCAAACAGACATTGAAATAAACTCACGAGTCACGAATGGGCACTGGAGGTGAACTCGAGGTTTTCATAGTTTAGTTCCATTCGGAACATTTTCGTCGGAATCCTGCTTGGGACGAAGCAGTTCATACCATCAATAGCTCCAAAGAATGGAGCCTCGAGGATAAGCTCCCTGCATGTCCATCCACGTAGGTCAATACAGTATTCGGAGTTCTCAAATATGACTCAAATTCACTCCATACAGTATTCCGCCGTATCTTACGAGGTCCCGATCAACAAATGAGACCTTGTCGCGAATCAGTGATAGATTGCCTCGAGATCACGCAGTGAATCGACCGTCAGCCGTTCATCACAATAGCTTCGAGATTGAGCTTCATCTACGCCGATTCCCGTGATGCCATGATGTATTCGGTCTTTTTGAATACCATTCAAACTCCCATCATACCGTATTCGACGGTATCCTTGGCCCCAACCAGGCAACGAAATCGACTTGGGCTCATGGATGAGCACATGAGGTACACTTATGTCTTCATAGTTTCGTTCTGTCCAAAACAACCTCGCCGGAAACCTCCTTGGAGAATAGCAGTCGATACCTTCGGCCGCTTCAGAGAGTAGAGCGTCGAAGATGAGTTCGCTCCATGTTCATCCCCGTAGCTCAATACAGTATCCGATGTTCTCAGAGATGACTAAACCTCACCATACAGAATTCCGCTGTATCTTACGACTTCGCGTCAAGCAAATCAGACTCCATCGTGATTCAGTGATAGATTGATTTGAGGATACGCAGTGATCGACCACCAGCCGTTTCACACAATATAGCCCTGAGAGTGAGCTAGCTAACGTCATTCTCCGTAATTCTATACAGTATCCGGAGTTGTCAACGATCTTTCAGACTTTCGTTATACAGTATTCGAAGGTATCTCAGGCTCTTATCAGGAAGCGAAATCGATCCACGAATCATGGATGTACATACGAGGTGCACTCGAGGGCATGATATTTTTTTTTCGTTCAAAACTACCCCGTCAGAATCCTCCATGGCAAATAGCAGTTGATGACCCACAAGCAGCTTCGGACAATAGAGTCTCGAGGCTGAGCTTACCCCATGTCCATCTCCGTAAATCAATACAGTATTTGAAGGTATCAGAAAGACTCAAATGCTCATCATACAGTATTCAGCCGTATCTTAAGAGCCCTGACTGGTGAATCAGACTTCACAACGAGTCAGTCATAGATTGCCTCGAGAACACGCAGTCAATCGACCATCAGCCGCTACAGACGATAGAGCGTCGAGAGTGAGCTGGCCCTACGCCAAGTTCCGTAACTCAATACAGTATTCAGGGTTCCCAAATATCTTCCAAACTTGCGTTATACAGTATTCGGCGGTATCTTGAGCCACAAACAGACATTGAAATGAACTCACGAGTCACGAATGAGCACTGGAGGTGAACTCGAGGTTTTCATAGTTTAGTTCCATCCGAAACATTTTCGTCGGAATCCTGCTTAGGACATAGCAGTTCATACCATCAGTAGCTCCGAAGAATAGAGCCTCGAGGATGAGCTTCCTGCATGTCCATCCACGCGGGTCAATACAGTATTCGGAGTTCTCAAATATGACTCGAATTCACTCCATACAGTATTCCGCCGTATCTTACGAGGTCCCGATCAAGAAATGGGACTTTGTCGCGAATCAGTGATAGATTGCCTCGAGAACACGCAGTAGATCGACCATCAGCCGTTCATCACAATATAGCTTCGAGATTGAGCTTCCTCTACACCGATTCCCGTGATGCCATGATGTATTCGGTCTTTTCAAATACCATTCAAACTTCCATTATAACGTAATCGACGGTATCTTTGGCCCCAATCAGGCCACGAAATCGACTCACGAATGACGGATGAGCACAAGAGGTGCACTCAGGGTCTCCATAGTTTTGTTTTGTCCAAAACAACCTCGTCGGTATCTTTCTTGGAAGATAGCAGTTCATACCATGAGCCGCTCATGAGGATAGAGCTTCGAGGATGAGCTTGCTACATGTCTATCCCCGTAGCTCAATACAGTATTCCGAGGTCTTAAAATGATTCATGCACTCATCATACAGTATTCTGCCGTGTTTCAAGAGGCCCTCACCGGCGAATGAGACCTTACAACGATCCAATGGTAGTTGGCCTCGAGAACACGCAGTGGATTGGCCATCAGCCGCCTCTGACAATATATCATCAAGAGTGAGCTGGCTCTACGTCGATTTTCGTCATTCATTACTGTATTCGGAGTTCTCAAATATCGTCCAAACTTCCATTATATAGGTTTTCAGGGTATCTCGAACCTCAACCAGTCAACGGAATCGACTAACGCTCCCGGATGAGCACAGGAGGCTCACTCAAGGTCTTCATAGTTTCGTTCTGTCCAGAACAATCTCGTCGGAATTCTCCTTGGAAAATAGCAATGGTTACCATAATCGGCTCCAGGAAATAGAGACTCAAGAATGAGCTTTCTGCATGTCCATCCACGTAGGTCAAGACAGTACTTGAAGTTCTCGAATATGACTCAAATTCACTCCAGACAGTATTCCGCCGTATCTTACGAGGTCCCGATCAACAAATGAGACTTTGTCGCGAATCAGTAATAGATTGCCTCGAGAGCACGCAGTAGATCGACCATCAGCCGTTCTACCAGTATGGCTTCGAGAGTGAGCTTCATCTACGCCGATTCCTGTAACGCCATGATGTATTCGGTCTTTTTAAATACCATTCAAACTCCCATCATACCGTATTCGACGGCATCTTTGGCCCCAACCAGGCAACGAAATCGACTTGGGCTCATGGATGAGCACATGAGGTGCACTCATGTCTTCATAGTTTCGTTCTGTCCAAAACAACCTCGCGGGAAACCTCCTTGGGACATAGCAGTCGATACCTTCGGCCGCTTCAGAGAGTAGAGCGTCGAAGATGAGTTGGCTCCATGTTCATCCCCGTAGCTCAATACAGTATCCGATGTTCTCAAAAATGACTAAATCTGACCATACAGTATTCCGCCGTATCTTACGCCTTCGCGACAAGCAAATCAGACTCCATCGTGATTCAGTGATAGATTGATTTGAGGATACGCGGTGATCAACCACTAGCCGTTCTACACAATATAGCCCTGAGAGTGAGCCAGCTTACGTCATTTTCCGTAATTCTATACAGTATCCGGAGTTGTCAACGATCATTCAAACTTTCGTTATACAGTATTCGACGGTATCTTAGGCCCCAATTAGGGGACAAAATCGATCCACGAATCAAAGATGGACGAAGGAGGTGCACTCGAGGGCATCACAGTTTTGTTCCGTTCAAAACAACCGCGTCAGAATCCTCCATGGGTAATAGCACTTGATGTACCCTAGTCGCTCCAGACGATAGAGCCTCGAGAGTGAGCTTGCTCTACATCGATTCACGTAACTCATTACTTTACTGATAGTTCTCACTTATCGTTTATTCTCATTAGACAGTATTCGACGCTATCCCGGACCCCAACCAGGCAACAAAGTCGACTCACGCTCACGGATGAGCACAAGAGTCGCACTCAAGGTCTTCATAGTTTTGTTCTAATTAAAAGATCCTCGCCGGAAACCTCCTTGAAAAATAGCAGTCGACACCATCAGCTGCTTCGGAGATTAGAGCGTCAAGGATGAGTTTGATCCATGTCCATCCCTGTAGCTGAATATAGTATTCGGGGTTCTCAAATGTGACTAAACTTCACCTCAGAGTTTCCCGCCGTATCTTACCAGAACCCGACGAGCGAATCAGACTTCATCGTGATTCAGTGATAGATTGATCCAAGAATACGCAGAGATCGACCTCCAGCCGTTTCACACAAGATAGCCCGGAGATTGAGCCAGCTAACGTCATTTTCCATAATTCTATACAGTATTCGGAGTTGTCAATTACCTTTGATACTTTCATTTGACAGTATTCGACGGTATCTTGACCCCAATCAGGAAACGAAATCGATCCACGAATCATGGATGTACATACGAGGTGCACTCGAGGGCATGATATTTTTTCTTTCGTTCAGAACAACCCCGTCAGAATCTTTCATGGGAATTAGCAGTTGATGTTCCACAAGCCGCTTCAGACAATAGAGTCTCGAGGCTGAGATTGCCCGTATCTCCGTATCTCGGTAGTCCAATACAGTATTTGAAGGTATCAGAAAGACTCAAATGCTCATCACACAGTATTTAGCCGTATCTTAAGAGCCCTGACCGGCGAATCAGACTCCACAACGAATCAGTCATAGATTGCCTCGAGAACACGCAGTCAATCGACCATCAGCCGCTACAGACCATAGAGCGTCGAGAGTTTGCTGGCTCTACGCCAAGTTCCGTAACTCAATACAGTATCCAAAGTTCTCGAATATCATCCAAACTTGCGTTATACAGTATCCGGCGGTATCTTGAGCCCCAAACAGACATTGAAATGAACTCACGAGTCACGAATGAGGACTGGGGGTGAACTCGGGGTTTTCATAGTTTAGTTCCATTCGAAACAACTTCGTCGGAATTCTCCTTGGAAAATAGCAATGGTTACCATAATCGGCTGCAGTGAATAGAGCCTCGAGGATAAGCTTCCTGCATGTCCATCCACGTAGGTCAATACAGTATTCGGAGTTCTCAAATATGACTCAAATTCACTTCATACAGTATTCCGCCGTATCTTACGAGGTTCCGATCAACGGATGAGTTTTCATCGCGAATCAGCGATAGATCGCCTCGAGAACACGCAGTGGATCGACATTCAGCCGTTCAACACAATGAAGCTTCGAGATTGAGCTTCTTCTACGCCGGTTCCCGTAATGCCATGATGGATTCGGTCTTTTCAAATACCATTCAAACTTCCATTATATCGTATTCGACGGTATCTCTGGCCCCAATCAGGCGACGAAATCGACTTACGCTTCCCGATGAGCACAGGAGGCTCACTCAAGGTCTTTATAGTTTCGTTCTGTCCAAAACAACCTCGTGTGGATTCTCCTTAGAAAATAGCAATGGCTACCACAATCGGCTCCAGTAAATAGAGCCTCGAGAATGAGCTTTCTGCATGTCCATCCACGTAGGTCAATACAGTATTTGGAGTTCTCAAATATGACTCAAATTCACTCCATACAGTATTTCGCCGTATCTCACGAGGTCCCGATCAACAAATGAGACTTTGTCGCGAATCAGTAATAGATTGCCTCGAGAACACGCAGTAGATCGACCATCAGCCATTCTACACAATATAGCTTCGAGAGTGAGCTTGCTTCACGCAGATCCCCGTAACGCCATGATGAATTCGCTCTTCTCAAATATCATTCAAACTTCTATTGAACAGTATTCGACGGTATCTTTGGCCCCAACTAGATAACGAAATCGACTTAGGCTCATGGATGAGCACAGGAGGTGCACTTATGTCTTCATAGTTTCGTTCTGTCCAAAACAACCTCGCCGGAAACCTCCTTGGAAAATAGCAGTCGATACCTTCGGCCGCTTCAGAGAGTAGAGCGTCGAGGAGGAGTTTCCTGCATGTTCAACCCCGCAGCTCAATACAGTATTCGATGCTCTCAAATATGACTAAACCTCACCAGTTAGTATTCCGCCGTATCGTACAACGTCCCGACAAGCAAGTGAGACTTTATCGTGATTCAGTGATATATTGATCTGAGGATACGCAGTGATCGACCACCACCCCTTCCACGCAACATAGCCCCGAGAGTGAGCCAGCGAACGTCATTCTCCGTAATTCTATACAGTATTCGGAGTTGTCAACGATCATTCAATATTTCGTTATACAGTATTCGACGGTATCTGAGGCCCCAATTAGGGAACGAAATCGATCCACGAATTAAAGATGGACGTAGGAGGTTCACTCGAGGGCATCGCAGTTTTGTTCCGTTCAAAACAACCTCGTAATGGCACTTGATGTTCCCTAGTCGCTTCAGACAATGGAGCCACGAGAGTGAGCTTGCTTCACATCGATCCACGTAACTCATTACTGTATTCATAGTTCTCACTTATCGTTAAATCTCTCATTATACAGTATAAGACGGTATCTCGGACCCCAACCAGGCAACAAAGTCGACTCACGCTCATGGATGAGCACAAGAGTCGCACTCAAGGTCTTCATAGTTTTGTTCTATTTTAAACATCCTCGCCGGAAACCTCCTTGAAAAATAGCAGTCGACACCATCAGCTGCTTCGGAGATTAGAGCGTCAAGGATGAGTTTGATCCATGTCCATCCCTGTAGCTGGATACAGTATTCGGGGTTCTCAAATATGACTAAACCTCACCTCAGAGTTTCCCGCAGTATCTCACCAGGACCCGACGAGCTCATCAGACTTCATCATGATTCAGTGATAGATTGATCCGAGAATACGCAGAGATCGACCACCAGCCGTTTCACACAAGATAGCCCGGAGAGTGAGCCAGCTAACGTCATTTTCCATAATTCTATACAGTACTCGGAGTTGTCAATTATCTTTCAAACTTTCGTTTTACAGTATTCGGCGGTATCTTGACCCCAATGAGGGAACAAAATCGATCCTCGAATGATGGATGTACATACGAGGTTTACTCGAGGGCATGATATTTTTTTTTGCGTTCAAAACAACCCCGTCAGAATCCTTCTTGAGAAATAGCAGTTGATGTACCACGAGCCGCTTCAGACAATAGAGTCTCGATTCTGAGCTTGCCCCATGTGCATCTCCGTAGTTCAATACAGTATTTGAAGGTATCAGAAAGACTCAAATGCTCATCAAACAGTATTCAGCCGTATCTTAAGAGCCCTGACCGGCGAATCAGACGTCACAACGATCCTGTCATAGATTGCCTCGAGAACACGCAGTCGATCGACCATCAGCCGCTACAGACGATAGAGCCTCGAGAGTGAGCTTGCTTCACATCGATTCACGTAACTCAATACAGTATTCAGAGTTCTCAAATATCATCCAAACTTGCGTTATACAGTATTCGGCGGTATCTTGAGCCCCAAACAGACATTGAAATAGAGTCACGAGTCACGGATGAGCGCAGGAGGTGCACTCAAGGTCTTCATAGTTGTGTTCTCTTCAAACCAACCTCGTCAGAATCCTCTATGGAAAAAAGCAGTTGATACCATCGGGCGCTTCAGAGAGTTAAGCGTCGAGGATGAGTTTGCTCCATGTTCTTCCCCGTAGCTCAATACAGTATTCGGTGTTCTTAAATATGACTAAACCTCACCACACAGTATTCCGCCGTATCTTACGAAGTCCCGACGAGCAAGTGAGACTTCATCGTGATTCGGTGATAGATTGATCTGAGAATACGCAGAGATCGACCGCCAGCCGTTTCACACAATATAGCCCTGAGATTGAGCCAGTTAACGTCATTTTCCGTAATTCTACCCAGTATTTGGAGTTGTCAACGATCATCCAAACCCTCGTTATACAGTCTTCGACGGTATCTTAGGCCCCATTCAGGAAACGAAATCGATCCACGAGTGGAGGATGGACATACGAGGTGCACTCGAGACCATCATAGTTTTGTTCTGTTCAAAACAACCTCGTCAGAATCCTCCATGTGGAATAGCAGTTGATGTACCGCAAGCCGCCCCAGACAATCCAGCCTCGAGAGTGAGCTTGCTTCACATCGATTTACGCAATTCAATTCTGTATTCGGAATTCTCACTTATCGTTCAAACTCCCATTATACAGTATTCGACGGTATCTCGGACCCCAACCAGGCAACATAGTCGACTCACGCACACGGATGAGCACAGGAGGTTCACTCAAGGTCTTCATAGTTTTGTTCTAATCAGAACAACCTCGCCGGAATCCTCCTTGGGAAATAGCAGTCGATACCATCGGCCGCTTCAGAGAGTAGAGCGTCGAAGATGAGTTTGCTTCATGTTCATCCCCGTAGCTCAATACATTATTCGGTGTTTTCGAATGTGAGTAAACCTCACCATACAGTATTCCGCCGTATCTTACGTCGTCCCGATGAGCAAATCAGACTTCATCGTGATTCAGTGATCGATTGATCCGAGAATACGCAGACATCGACCACCAGCCGTTCCACACAAAATAGCCCTGAGAGTGAGCCAGCTAACGTCATTTACGATGATTCTATACCGTATTCGGAGTTGTCAGCGATCATTCAAACTTCCTTTATACAGTATTTGACGGTATCTCAGGCCCCAATCAGGAAATGGAATTGATCCACGAATCAAGGACGGACGTACGAGGTGCACTCGAGGGCATCATAGTTTTGCTCTGTTCAAAACAACCTCGTCAGAATCCTCCATGGAAAATAGCAGTTGATGTACCACAAGCCGCTCCAGACAATAGAGTCTCGAGGCTGAGCTTGCCTTATGTCCATCTTCGTAGTTCAATACAGTATTTGGAGTTCTCAAAAAGATTCGATTGCTCAACATACAGTATCCAGACGTATTTCAAGAGCCTTCGACCGGCAAATGGGCCCTCACAACGAATCAGCGATAGATCGTCATGGAAACACGCAGTCGATCAACCATCACGCCGCGTCAGACAATATAGCCTCGAGAGTGAGCTTGCTTCACATCGATTCACGTAACTCATTATCCCCCCCCCCCACTTTACTTTTTCCAAAAGTTTCACTTGGCGAGTATGGCCATCCTTTCCCCCTATCTCTTCATCTGGGATCAATAATTGAATTTCAGCTCTTGAGGGTCATGAGATCAGGGGAAATATGTCGAGTAACTATTCAGCAAAATCTAAACGTGAAACTAATGAGAAAAGAATAAAAAATACTAATTTTAACTCTTGAGAGTCGTGAGATCAAGAAAAGTATGTCGAGTAATCATTTTGCAGAATCTTAATGTGAAACGCATGGATAAGGATTGATGGGATTACAATTTGATTTCTTCGGTAATTTCGACTCAACTTGATTTACTCACCATCTCTACTGATTCTTGAACTAAAGCGATCAGTGCTGGATTGAATCTTGTGGTTTCCGGTTTCTTCCCATGGGTCTACATAGATAATCATTCTCAATATATCTGGTACATAAAAGAGATGGTGAGTAACTCAAGTTGAGTCAAAATTACCGAAAAAATCAAATTGTAATCCTATCAATCCCTATCCATGCGTTTCACATTGAGATTCTGCAAAATAGTTACTCGACATACTTTTCTTGATCTCACGACTCTCAAGAGTTAAAATTAGTATTTTTCATTCTCTTTCCATTAGTTTCACGTTAAGATTTTGCTGAATAGCTACTCGACATATTTCCCCTGATCTCATGACCCTCAAGAGCTGAAATTCAATTTTTGATCCCAGATGAAGAGATAGGGGGAAAGGATGGCCATACTCGCCAAGTTAAACTTTTGGAAAAAGTAAAGTGGGGGGGGGGGGATTCCAACACTTGGCTATGATAATGACTGAATATTCTCAGATCGAAAAACATGCTGTAAATAGTAGAATGTAGAAAAACACAAAAAATTTCTGTGTATCTCATCCATGAAAATCATTCTCCTAATTAACACTAGTGAGCTTCATTCCAAGATGAATATTTTATAAAATCATGAGCGAAGAAAAATCTGGAGAAGTGAAACTTTGTATTTTTGATAGCAGGACTTGGAATTAGTTCATGAAATTGACTCAGGTTGATGCAAAGACTCCTAACCCACTTGTGATGATGCTTGCAAGAGAAAATTTTTGGATCACGAAGAACTTCTAGATTGTGGAAATAGCCTACATGAGTTGGTTCGTCCACTCTTCAGCAAGAGAGGATGCTAACTATCGAAGTGAATAACTGATAACTAATTGATAAATGAAACATAGAATTGTGACACTACATCTGTTGTCCAACATTTTTCAAGAACCAAAAACTGAAACGAATTCCATGTAGCACATTGGTAATTCGTAACACTCCAAGAAGTTGGAGCAATCCGAACGAACTCATACTGAGGGAAATGAAAGTTCAATAGCATTATGTGGTATGTGTTAAGATTTCTGATGAAATGATCCTTGAGATACCTCCAGATAGATGTATGGATCCCGTGTGTTCAGTGATTGACTCCTCAACCAATCATTTTTTCAATTTGAACTTACCACTTCCCACCAAGAGCGTAAATGTGCCCATCTTCCTCCAGAATACTCTTGATGAAACAGATGAACCCTATACAACTTTCTAATCCTATTCAGAAATTAACCTATGTCATCACGCTCACAAAGTATATGGCAAGAATGAGAGTAGTACGCCAAGAAAGTAAAATCTGAATACCATATGGGTAAGAGTCTAGCTAAGACCTTTGGATCAGAGTATTACGCAATAGAAGTATGATATTCAAAAGTAACCAGAGCAGCACCAGAGATCAGTGCTTATATATCATAACAACTGTTCTTGGACAGTCGTCAATTGGACTGACCTGTCTCACAACCTCTTGATGTGAGAGACGATCTCTCTTGATGTATTGAACATCAACAGGTTTTTATTGAGACACGAAAAGCAACACGAAGGCTATTTTATTGGTCGCAATCTTCTTCAACTAGATTCAGTGGTTTCTGATGAACTTTTCTTTGAGACGCACAATTTATAGCTTCACTGTTGGGCCTGTCTGAAGTATTGAGGAAACTGAAAATCAATATACTGCTGAAATGTAGATTGATACTGGCACTCATTTTTCCTCACGATCAAATCCTAAATTCTCCAGATATTCTCGAAGATCAATTCTTGACCCTGCACAACAGCGAGAATGACACATATTTTCGATTTGAACTATCATTCTTATATCACTCCAGACAAAAAAAAACACACAACGAAAGGTGGCTCTTATTCCTCCAACAATTACGGTTGGCATTAATTGACATTCAATCGCTGATGTTATCTCCATACATAATAATATTTTTAATCAAAATAAGTAGCGAACAGAGTAGGTATACTGCTGAAACGGAATGCTATAAGCTAACACGCCGTCTAACAACGTCTGCTGAACACGCGGCCGCATCAAAACATCACCCGTGTTCTCGCGGTCGATCGTCCCGCGTGGTCGACCCCAACAATCGATTGTGTTCGACTTCGAGTGTCGTAACGCGGCTGAAATCTTGACGCGAAAAAATTGGGAAGGGTCGAAATTAGTGAGCAAGATATTTTGGCACTAAACGCTGTCAGCGGTGGAATGACTTGCCAATATTCTTGTTGAGGATCAAAATAACGGGCCCAGAGGGATGAAGACCCCGCTGAACCCAAAAAAGCATAAAATAAGTGAGTTCGAGAAAATGTGTGAGGTTGTTACGGCCCAACTCGGCGTATATAAGGCACGGCAGCCTGCGCGCTCATTCGGTTTCACACATGTGTTTTTTTATACTCGCCAGCAAGGCGCTGCCGCGCCTTTTGATTGTATTCGGAATTCTTATTCATCGTTCAAACTCTCGTTATACAGTATTCGACGGTATCTCGGATCCCAACCAGGCAACAAAGTCGACTCACGCACACGGATGAGCACAGGAGGTGCACTCAAGGTCTTCATAGTTTTGTTCTAATCAGAACAACCTCGCCGAAATCCTCCTTGGGAAATAGCAGTCGATACCATCGGCCGCTTCAGAGAGTAGAGCGTCGAAGATGAGTTTGCTCCATGTTCATCCCCGTAGCTCAATACAGTATCCGATGTTCTCAGATATGACTAAACCTCACCATACAGTATCCCGCCGTATCTTACGACTTCGCGACAAGCAAATCAGACTCCATCGTGATTCAGTGATGGATTGATTTGACTGAGGATATGCGCCGATCGACCACCAGCCGTTTCACACAATATAGCCCTGAGAGTGAGCCAGCTAACGTCATTTTCCGTAATTCTATACAGTATCCGGAGTAGTCTACGATCTTTCAAACTTTCGTTATACAGTATTCGACGGTATCTAAGGCCCCAATCAGGGAACGAAACCGATCCACGAATCATGGATGTACATACGAGGTGAACTCGAGGGCATGATATTTTTTTTTTTGGTTCAAAACAACCCCGTCTGAATCTTCCATGAGAAATAGCAGTTGATGTACCACAAGCCGCTTCAGACAATAGAGTCTCGAGGCTGAGCTTGCCCCATGCCCATCTCCGTAGTTCAATACAGTGTTTGAAGGTATCAGAAAGACTTCAATGCTCATCATACAGTATTCAGCCGTATCTTAAGAGCCCTGACCGGTGAATCAGACTCCACAACGAATCAGTCATAGATTGCTTCGAGAACACGCAGTCAATCGACCATCAGCCGCTACAGACGATAGAGCGCCGAGAGTGAGCTGGCTCTACGCCAACTTCCGTAACTCAATACAGTATTCAGAGTTCTCAAATATCATCCAAACTTGCGTTATACAGTATTCGGCGGTATCTTGAGCCCCGAATAGACATGGAAATAAACTCACGAGTCACGAATGAGCACTGGAGGTGGACTCGGGGTTTTTATAGTTTAGTTCCATTCGAATCAACTTCGTCGAAATTCTCCTTGGAAAATAGCGATGGTTACCATAATCGGCTCCAGTGAATAGAGCCTCGAGGATAAGCTTCCTGCATGTCCATCCACGTAGGCCAATACAGTATTCGGAGTTCTCAAATATGACTCAAATCCACTCCATACAGTATTCCGCCGTATCTTACGAGGTTCCGATCAACAAATGAGACTTCATCGCGAATCAGTGATAGATTGCCTCGAGAACACGCAGTAGATCGACCATCAGCCGTTCAAAACAATATAGCTTCGAGAGTGAGCTTGCTTTACGCAGATCCCCGTAACGCCATGATGAATTCACTCTTCACGAATATCATTCAAACTTCCATTGAACAGTATTCGACGGTATCTTTGGCCCCAACCAGGTAACGAAACCGACTTAGGCTCATGGATGAGCACAGGAGGTGCACTCAGGGTCTCCATAGTTTTGTTTTGTCCAAAACAACCTCGTCGGTTACCTCCTTGGAAGATAGCAGTTCATACCATTAGCCGCTCATGAGGATAGAGTTTCGAGGATGAGCTCACTACATGTCCATCCCCGTAGCTCAATACAGTATCCGGAGGTCTCAAAATGATTCATGACTCATCATACAGTATTCTGCCGTGTTTTGAGAGGCCCTCACCGGCGAATGAGACCTCACAACGATCCAATCGTAGTTCGCCTCGAGAACACGCAGTGGATTGGCCATCAGCCGCTTCTGACAATATATCATCAAGAGTGATCTGGCTCTACGTCGATTTTCGTCATTCATTCCTGTATTCGGAGTTCTCAAATATCGTCCAAACTTCCACAATATAGTTTTTCAGGGTATCTCCAACCTCAACCAGTCAACGGAATCGACTTACGCTCCCGGTGAAGCACAGGAGGCTCACTCAAGGTCTTCATAGTTCGGTTCTGTCCAAAACAACCTCGTCGGAATTCTCCTTGGAAAATAGCAATGGTTACCATAATCGGATCCAGGAAATAGAGCCTCGAGGATGAGCTTTCTGCATGTCCATCCACGTAGGTCAATACAGTATTGGGAGTTCTCAAATATGACTCAAATTCACTCCATACAGTATTCCGCCGTATCTCACGAGGTACCGATCAACAAATGAGACTTTGTCGCGAATCAGTAATAGATTGCCCCGAGAACACGCAGTAGATCGACCATCAGCCGTTCTACATAATATAGCTTCGAGAGTGAGCTTGCTTTACGCAGATCCCCGTAACGCCATGATGAATTCGCTCTTCTCAAATATCATTCAAACTTCCATTGAACAGTATTCGACGGTATCTTTGGCCCCAACCAGGCAACGAAATCGACTTAGGCTCATGGATGAGCACAGGAGGTGCACTCATGTCTTCATAGTTTCGTTCTGTCCAAAACAACCTCGTCGGAATCCTTCTTGGAAAGTAACAGTTGTTACCTCAAGCGGCTCCAGAGAATGGAGCCTCCAGGATGAGCTTCCTCCATGTCCGTCCCCGCAGCTCAATACAGTATTTGGACGTCTCAAAATGACTCCAACACTCATCATAAGTATTCCGCCGTATCTTCAAAGGCCCTGACTGGCGAATGAGACCTCATAACGAATCAGTCATAGATCGCCTCGAGTTCACGCAGTCAATCAACCATCAGTTGCTCCAGACAGTTTAGCCCCGAGAATGAGCTGGCTATACGCCAATCTCCGTAACTCAATATTGTCTTCGGAATACTGTATTCGCGACTCAAAATGATTCTGAATCGCGAATCACGAAAGAGCGCGAGTGGTGTACTGGAAAATTTCTCCGCATGATTTATGACAGATTATACTCTCTATGCAGGGACAAATGAATAAAATAGGCAAAGATGAGTGTGGTATCAATCTTCAGCTCCTGGATACTTTGATCTAAATCGTATTACTCTTCGCGATGATCGTCATATGTAAATGATATCGCGGGAGGATAATGACCATTCCTGAGAAGGAGACATTCTTGTCACACTTTGTAAAGGATCTGATTTCTGCCATTCTTGATGAGCTGAAATTCTCATTCGAGGGTCTGGAATATCCGGAGATATTCCGTGGAGCGTCCCTATGCAGCTTAGTAAACACCCTCGATTTGTTTCCGTCCAAGGAAGTTGAGAACGAACCTCATTCACAGCCTTCTTGATGTACCGTTCCTGTTATTGAATCGACTTCCATATAGAGTTCCACCGTGCCCGGCGAATGCAAAAAACACAATGAGTCAGACTCGTTGTTCAAAGAACATGCATGATTCCATCTCAGGTTTGCGTGGTCCCTTCAATTCACCATCACCGCAAGGTGACCAAAGTAATCCATCTCGGATCGTTGCCACCATGAACCACTGGAGACGATGGACTCAAACACTGCTCTTCGCTTCATGTCAAGGTTTTCCGTCTACTCCAGTGGCGAGAAATTTCAATTACAGCTCGACACATCGTCATACAGTATTCCAAACACTCGTTTTGTGAATTAGTCGAGAGAATCAATTGCGATGGAGGATTCCTTCATTGCCGACGTAAACAGCTCAATTCAGTCTTCATAGTCCAATTTCGACACTCAAATGAACATTGTCGCACAGTATCTGGAGGTGGATCAGAAAGTATCGTGAAGAAAATGAACATTACCGGTTACGATTATGCATGTGCTTCATTTAAAGATTAATGTACTAAGTTGATCAAAACAATTGAGATTAAGGATACCCCAACGAGAAATATGGATTAGATAACGTCTCTGTTGTCAATCAATGGAGAGTGTTCAAAAAGTACGCTGTATATACTCGTTTTATTGAACACGTGTTCAATAGTAACGGTGTACGTACAGATTTATTGAACACGTGTTCAATAGTACGCAAAAGTGTTCAATAGTCACGGTAGGATGGAAAATGGGTGTTCAATAGTCACGATCGGTACATATATATATATATTAGGGTGACACTTATTTCCCGACTTTTCTGGATCGGACGCTCCATCGACTTTTTATCAAATTTATGATGAAAAAAGATGAAAGGAATTTTTTTCGGATTTTTAGAGACAGTCCCCATAGTGCCCATTTTCACCTACTTTTTCGAATTTGAACGCGATTTTTCGCTTTTCTCGATAAATTGAATGCTCGACTCATCTACCTAGAAGGAATCCCAATCTCACTCGGCTAGATCAGCAAACAAATTTCTCAAGTGAAATTTAACGAGGAATACGATAAAAATATTTATTCGGTGTACCAAGCCACCCCAGGCGCGATAAAGCTATATCTTTCTCCATAGAAACCAATTTTTCTTGAGATAATGGGGTATATCGGCCATCCAGCTCTCTGACTCGTTCCCAATCTAACTAGATAGTTCAAGCAACATGTTCTCCATGGAGAATTTGATCATATGAACGATGGAATTATAAGCTATCCGATGCTCATAGCCTTCCCAAGTCGAATGAATCCATGACCTTTGGGGAGATACCGGGTTTTCTTCAAAACACAGCGTCATGTTAGCATCCCAATTCTCTAACTTGTTTCTTATCGAACGAAATAGTTCAGGCAACATGTTTTCCACGTGAAATTCGACGATGAGGAAGATGAAAAGATCAATTTGATGCTTACAGCTGATCCAAGTCAAATAAATTCATAATTCTTCGAAGGAAACCAGTTTTCCTCTCGAAACGCGGATATGAGTAGTTCTGTAGAAACTTTGAAATAATGTGTGCCCGCTTGTACAAACCCTTAAAACGATTGGAAAAAATATGTACAAGGTATTTTCGGTGTATTTTTTGGTGCTCTTTTCGGCGCAATCATTAGTTTGGCGATCCAGGGCCACCAAAAAAAATTATCATCGAAAAGAGGGTCAAAATGTCAGTTCCGTGCGTTGTGGTTTTCCTTTTTTTCGGACTTTGTGAGTATCAAGCGCCGCAGCGAGGCTCGTTTAGACTCGGGCGGGCAGATACATCAAATATCATAGTATTAAGCACCAAATTCCATTGCTATAAGAGCCCAAAGGCCACTTCTTGCACGTGCGCGGAGCACATACAAATTCGAGGCGCAGTTTTACTTGAAATTTCACTCGCTCAGTTTTCCTCGTTGAAAGTGAATTTGCCTCATTTCACACTTTTCCGCTCCAACTTATCCTTGAAGTAAATCATCAGGCGCAACTTTTCCATGCCTCAGAATTTAAAAAAAAATTGATTTTTATACTTTGCGGAGCTCTTCCCCGAGAAAATCTGGTTCTGCTAACTTTTTTGGTCAGTTCCGTGTGGTACTAGTGTAACCCTTAAACGCGAGATTACGGAGGCCCTAGTCAGTTTTTCCCAAAGTATCTGATGGCCAGATGGAAATCCCGAAACCTCAAGACTGTAGCTTGAATCGTTTGGCCGTGAGATCAATTTTAGTGTCAAATGTGAGGTTCCGAGTGCCGCTCAAAATGTCAGGTTCCGCGCGCCGCCGCACAGTGGGGCGAAACATCGATTCTGCGCCATAAAGTGCATCCGCGCGAATTTTTGACCGATTGACTTGATCCAAAAAAGATTCTCTTCGTTTTTCAACCCTCCACCACGTGGCACTGCAACAATTTTGATTAAAACCGTCCTGGAGTGTGGAGGAGGCACTGAAGTTGAACTGAATTCGAGACGGGAATACGCCGATTTCTTGAACACCCGGGCTGTTTAACAGCTTGACGTCTTCCAAAATGACCTATATGGTCCGTGGATTGTGTACACTACCCTTCAACACTTTTCTGAACCATTTAACCGTTTGTGATGGGTCGAATATGCTCAGAAATGGTGAAACTCGAACCTCGAAAATCGTAGAACGACCCCCAAAATCATGAAATCTAGGTGTCATTTGAGGCTTCAGTGCCTCCTCCACACTCCAGGACGGTTTTAATCAGAACTGTTGCAGTGCCACGTGGTGGAGGGTTGAAAAACGAAGAGAATCTTTTTTGGATCAAGTCAATCGGTCAAAAATTCGCGCGGATGCACTTTATGGCGCAAAATCGATGTTTCGCTCCACTGTGCGACGCCGCGTCTCTCCATGTTATCCTTATGGCACTGATGAGTGGAAAAATTTACATTCGTGCGCGAGTTTATTCATACTTTTTATGTTTCAAAAAGTCGAAAAATACACCTTAGAACCTCCGGAAGTGAGATTCAGCGCTGACACATCATCGACCCCCAAATATCGAAGTTTCCGCAGAACTACTCATATATCAACTTTCCAGTTCACTGATCCATCTCGGATAGTACGGGATGGTTATTGGACTTTTTGAAACATATAAAGTATGAATAAACTCGCGCACGAATGTAAATTTTTCCACTCATCAGTGCCATAAGGATGACATGGAGCGACGCGGCGTCGGCGCGCGGAACCTGACATTTTGAGTGGCACACGGAACCTGACATTTGACACTAAGATTGACCTCACGGCCAAACGATTCAAGCTACAGTCTTGAGGTTTTGGGATTTCCATCTGGCCATCAGATACTTTGGGAAAAACTGACTAGGGCCTCCGTAATCTCGCGTTTGAGGGTTGCACTAGTACCACACGGAACTGACCAAAAAAGTTAGCAAAACCAAATTTTCTCGGGGAAGAGCTCCGCAAAGTATCAAAATCAATTTTTTTTTTTTAAATTCTGAGGCATGGAAAAGTTGCGCCTGATGATTTACTTCAAGGATTAGTTGGTGCAAAAAAGTGTGAAATGAGGCAAATTCTCTTTTATCGAGGAAAACTGAGCGAGTAAAATTTTAAGTAAAACTGCGCCTCGAATTTGTATGTGCTCCGGGCACGTGCAAGAAGTGGCCTTTGGGCTCTTATAGCAATGGAATTTGGTGCTTAATACTATGATATTTGATGTATCTGCCCGCCCGAGTCTTAAACGAGCCTCGCTGCGGCGCTTGATACTCACAAAGTCCGAAAAAAAGGAAAACCACAACGCACGGAACTGACATTTTGACCCTTTTTTCGATGATAATTTTTTTTGGTGGCCCTGGATCGCCAAACTAATGATTGCGCCGAAAAGAACACCGAAAAATACGCCAAAAATGACTTGTCCGAATTTTTTCCAATCGTTTTAAGGGTTTGTACAAGCAGGCACACATTATTTCAAGGTTCCTACAGAACCACTCATATCCGCGTTTCGAGAGAAAAACTGGTTTCCTCCGAAGAATTATGAATTTATTCGACTTGGATCAGCTGTGAGCATCGAATTGATCTTCTCATCTTCCTCAACGTCGAATTTCACGTGGAAAACATGTTGCCTGAACTATCTAGTTAGATTGGGAACGAGTCAGAGCTGGATGGCCGATATACCCCATTTTTTCAAGAAAAATTGGTTTCTATGGAGAAACATATGGCTTTATCGCATTTGGGGTGGCTCGGTACATCGAATAGATATTCTTATCGTATTCCTCGTTAAATTTCACTTGAGAAATTTGTTTGCTGATCTAGCCGAGTGAAATTGGGATTCCTTCTAGGTAGATGAGTCGAGCATTCAATTTATCGAGAAAAGCGAAAAATCGCGTTCAAATTCAAAAAAGTAGGTGAAAATGGGCACTATAGGGACTGTCTCTAAAAATCTGAAAAAAATTCCTTTCACCTTCTTTCATCATAAATTTGATAAAAAGTCGATGGAGCGTCCGATCCAGAAAAGTCGGGAAATAAGTGTCACCCTAATATATATATATATATAGGCGCACGAACGCATCTCTCGCGGTACATATGTGTGCGTAAGCATCGACAAGCGCTTACAACTATTCTTCGGTTTTGCGGGATATCTTTAGGGGCTGTATCCTGAATCGGGCAAGTGCCGGTGTGCTGACGAGAGGTGTATGGGTGGGTGCATTCTGGCGCATACATGGCCCATATGCAAATGCATGAGGCTCTTTCGGCCAAGTGCATGGGTCCGATGGGTGTATATGTTCAATATCCACATGTATGTATGGGGGAGTTGACGCAGGAGTAGAAATGCAGCACAATTCCAAAAGTTCAATACATGCGTGATTATATTTTCTAGGCGCGGCATAACCCAATTACCAATTTTTTTCTCTCGCAGCAGCATTCAAGGGTTCAAGCGAGTTAAATTTTGGATAAGACTGGCTCTCGGGAGACCTCCGGAATCAACTAGCACTGGCCTGCCAATTCTATTAGCGCTGCGAATAACAAGTAGCAGTAACCAAGACAACAACAGGGAAACTCGTGGCCTCCAGAATCTATTAGCGCGTTATCCTTCCAATTCTATGAGCGCTACGAATAACAAGTAGCAGTGACCAAGATGACAACAGAAAGAACTCATGGCCTTCCGAATCCATTAGCGCGATGGCCTTCGACCCATTTAGCATATTATTTTCCTCGAGTCCTTTCCATTCGGGATGGCCTTCCAAACCACTTAGCATATTATTTTCCTCAAATCTTTTCCATTACGGCTGGCATATTATTTTCCTCGAATCTCTTCCATTAGGGTTCGCCTTCAAATCCACTTAACGTGTTGTTTTCTCAATTCCATTCCAATCAACACTGGCCTTCGACTGCAACAGCAAGAAACAAACAAGTAACAAACAAGAATCACTTACAAGGGGGACCCACGAAGTGCGGGTCACCAAAGCTCACCAAACTCTTTTTACAGTCTCGTACCACCTAAAATATGAAGAATCCAGAGTAACTCCGTCAAATGGACACTCTGTCCGAAGTTACAGCCTATGCAGACATTAGCATTGCCCATATGGGCTCATGTTAGAAGGTGATATATAGATATACTGACAATGCTAACAATTTTACTTGTAGCTCTGAACAGGGAGCCCATTTGACGGAGGTACTCGGATACTCCATATTCTAGGTGGGACGAGACTGTGAAAAAAGTATGATGAGATTTGGTGACCCGCACTTCGTGGGTCCCCTTGTTAGTGCTATTCCATACCTTTTACCATTGTTGTCTCGAACTGACCATGGACGCCCCACTCCTCAAGATCATCTATAACAGTCTGCCGATACACTGGCAGATTCATTCGATCTCTAGACGAGACTCTGTTCACATCTTGTTAATTCGACCGTATCTAAATTGTGTAGCCTGAACAGATAATATCTATAGTCACATCGACTCATGGTGTTATTCCTTCATTTCCCTACTCTGGGCGTTTTCACGCTCAATTTTTGCTAAAGAACTAAGCCACTCAATTCATTTTGAACAGCCGCATGCAACCCAGCGCTTGAGTTCACAGTTACTTTCACCAGCCGGTACAATTAAATTCAGCCAACATTGTGCGCGCTCGCCACTAGCGGAGCATTGCTCCAGTTTAGAGGCTGGTATGTACATAACACGAGACAAGAGTTGTGCATGCGCATGAGGAAGAGAAAAATGAGAGGGCAGAGTGGCGCGAATATTTGAAAAGAGAAAAGAATGATGGACGAGACACCACGGAGTATTCAGAAACTATATGAGCCTATAGATGAACAGTGGGACTCAATGATAGAGAATTGTCAGGAAATAATGAAGGAAATAGAGATGATGGAAAGACGGAGGAAAGAGAAGCTCAAAAAAAGCAAAGAGAACAGGAGATGGAAGGGCAATACCAAATAGACAAATCAAGAACTAAAGCTAAAAGAGAGGAGGATGAAACAAGGATGACAGAAAAAAGTACTGAGGAATCACCAAAGGCAAGATATTCGCCAAGAAAAGCACTAAGAGTAGGCAAACAAGTGAAGCCAAAGGACCAACGGGAAGAGCAAATCTCAAAAAGAATAGAGGTAAGGAAAAGGTGATATGGGAACTGATGAGAAGATTGTAAGCATTAAGGAGGTCGAAAATAGAGTATACACATAGAATAAGAGATTTGGTAAAAAATGTGGAAGACCTGGGGAACGAATTGGAACGAGTACAAGAAGAACTGGGCACTCACGAGAAAATGTCAGAGAAGGACAATGATACAAACAGAAAAGAAGTAAAATTAAAAACAGGGTAAGAATGAGAGAAGTGAAGGAGTCAAACTCCAACTTGAGAAAAGAATCGAAACGTGAAGAACGGATTTCGAGATCCAACTTGGGAGGAAACAATGGGGGCGAAATCCTGGGAAATTCTATAGAAAATGAGAAGGTAGGCTAGGGGTGAGAGACTAAATGAAGGGAAAAGCTATTATGAGAAGAGAGAGCGAGATATAGAAACACTTGGTAAAAGGGTAGAGAGAGCATAGAGAGACAGGAAAAGAAATAACATGGTTATATCAGGATTAGACTTGGGGGTGGTAAATGAACAAAACCTAAGTACATGGATGAGGAATAACTTGAAAATAGGAGCAAAAGAGATACAAGTAGAGAAGATCAGAGGTATATCCAACAAAATCAGGATAGTATGTAAAAGCAGGGACGTGAAAGAAAACATAATGAGCAAAAAGCACATGCTCAAAGGGTCCGAGATTCTCATAGACCACGGGCTTAACAAAAGAGGTAAGAAGGATAAAGTATGAAGCTCGGGAACTAGGAAGAGTACAGAAGAAGCTAGGAAACGAAGTAAAAGTGGGATAAGGTGATCATCAATGGAGAGGTGCGGAGATGGGAAGAAAATGGAAGAGGATTCAGGAAGAAGGGGAGACAGGCGAGGGAAAAATCTGAGTGTAGAACTGTACTGAGACAGTCAACGGTGGGACAGAAAATTCGGAGCAGAGAAAGAGAGTGTGCAGACCAAGGAAACTTATATCAAGTGGGGTAAATTAATCAGAAAATGTATTACCAGAGTGAAGTCAATTATGTATAGGAATGTGATGTAGTATATAGATTGTTAAGCACCTTATAACCATAATGGTTCAATAAATCAATAATATATATATATATGGGTCAGATCAGTATATTTCGGCTAATCCGTAAGCACGACCTCTGCGGATCTTTCCACCAATTCCTTATACGAAAGTAGGCACAAAGAATAGTACATTCCCAGAGTTTAAGGCCCCAGTGAAATTTTTTAAGTCCGCTAGAAATTTTTGAAGTTTAAAAAAAGGCCTTTTTGAGCGTTTTTGAAAAAAATCGCGAAATCGACTAGAAACATCGTAACGAAGCCTGCGAGGTCGCATTTTCTTCGTTATGATATCAACTTTTAGAAAAAAAATATGTGACTCTCTCAAAACCAAATGCGTTTGATCTACACGACAGTACATAAAGTCACTTTCTTCGATTTTTAGCCCATTTTCAAATGGATGCTCTTCCGACGCATCTCAATCGTTTTCCATGCAACTTAACTAGTTCTTTTTGTCTTGAGAACCCCTACAATTCGCGCTTCTGCGCGTCCAAATCAGTGATTTTGGTCCCAGTTATGTCCGTTGAAAGATGGTGAGTTATTGAAAAACGCTCAATTTGTCCAGCTCGTCAAATCCAACTCCCCCCACAAATCGACTTCAAATTTGTCACAGGTGTTCTTTCAAGTATCTCAAACACGTGGAAAAGGCTTCGCACTGTGTCTCGGCCTTTCGTTGGACCTATGAATTTCACAAATACGCCCATTTTTGCGGATTTTCGCGTAATTTTTGAAGCGGTTGCCGCTCTCTTCTTGCGCATGCGCACATCTGTACTGCTCTGGGAGTGTTTGCAATTGATAGCCCTTGCGATTTCTATGAGCTTTTAACCGTTGAGCAGGCTTATTTGTTCACGAAATCACAAACACCGCACTTAATAAAGTGAACGTTTATTCAAAGACTCGAGACTCAATGAATTCGTAGAATATGGAACACAATATATCGATAAAGATTATACGTAGAGATGTGATCGCTGCAAGGGCTCGTCACGAAATGAGACAACGGCCGGTCGTTGTCATCAACAGCTTTGCGTTGCCAACGAGAGAATCGCGTCATCGTGCAGGCAACTTCATAATATTCGAATACACTTTTTGTATGAATATTAAACTCTGACAATTTCCTACAAAATGACCCCCTGACAAAGCTTTTTTGATGCAAATCACCCAGAGATCTAGCTATTCTAAGGCAGAAAAAACTTGAAGTGCCGGAAGTACCCGAACTCACCGGTTTCCAGGGTGGTAAGAAGTGATAGCTAGATCTCTTGTTCGGTTGCATCGAAGTGACTTTGTAAGGGGGTCGTTTCGAAGAAAATTGCAAGGGCTATCGATTGAGGATACTCCCAAAGCAGTACAGATGTGCGCATGCGCAAGAAGAGAGCGGCAACCGCTCCAAAAATTACGCGAAAATCCGCAAAAATGAGGGTGTTTGTGAAATTTATAGGTCCAGCGCAAGGCCGAGACACAGCGCGAAATTTTTCCCACATGTTTGGGACACTTGAAAGAACATCTGTGACGAGTTTGAAGTCGATTTGTGGAGGGCAATAGATTTGACGAGCTGGACATATTGAGCGTTTTCCAATAACTCACCATCTTTCAACGGACATATCTCGGAACAAAATCAACGGATTTGGACATGCAAGAGCGCAAATCGTAGGGTTTTCTGAGACAAAGAAAACTAGTTGAGTTGCATGGAGAGAGATTGAGATGCGTCGGAAGAGCATCTATTTGAAAATGGGTTAAAAATCGAAAAAAGGTGACTTCATGTATTATCGTGTAGACCAAACGCATTTGGTTTTGAGAGACTCACATATCTTTTTTCCAAAAGTTGACATCAAAACAAAGAAAGTGTGACCTTGCAGGCTTCGCTACGATGTTTCTAGTCGATTTGGCGATTTTCTTCAAAAACGCTAAAAAGGCCTTTTTAAAACTTCGAAAATTTCTTGCGGGCGTGAAAATCCTTTTCGGGGCCTAAAACTCTGGGAAAGTACTATTTTTGGTGTCTACTTTCATGTAAAAAATTGGTTGAAAGATCCGCGGGGGTCATGCGCACGGATTTGCCGAAATATACTGATCTAACTCATATATATGAGGGTTTCCATGGAACTTTTAACTATTGACCCTCTGGATAAGAAAAAAATTTTCTCATCGCACACGTTCGAAATGGGTCTAATGTGATTCTTAGACCTTGAAAACATGTGAAAAAGTGGGCCCCTGTATTCGCGTACGCGAATTAGCACGCTGCCGGATAGAGATTCTCGCACGCGCGAGGTCCAGCCTTGCGTACGCGAAACTAAACAGCAGAAGACGACTAATCATTACACGTCTAGCGTTACACTGAAATGCCGTACTTTGCGGAAGCGTTACAAAAACCACGAGGGCTTACGAAAAATTTGGAATGCACGAATAAAATTTACAATTTTTTGCTACCCCCCGGTTACATTATGTACACACTTTCTGTGACATACTGTATACCCCTTTTTAACATAGGCCCATGTGGGCAATGCTGATGTCATAGGCTAAGGCTTCGAACGGAGGCCTATTTGACGGACTTACTCTGAATTCTCTACACGGAGAGAAAAAATACGTAGGCCGTACCTCACCGCCAAGGTGATTCCTACCTTGCTCGGTCGAGCAACTTGTACACTGAAACAAAATCTGTCGCCACAGGGACATGACTCAATGGAACGATCTGAAATTCCGCACACACGTAGTTGAAAAGCACTGCTTCTATGCAGTGAAAGATTTGCGATGAAAAACATTCCCCAAAAAATTAGAAAAATCATACCTGCTTCCCTCCAGATCAGATTTCTATTGAGTGGGTGGGATTTTCGAAAATTGCAAACGTGAACCTACTAGAGAATGGTGATACCAAGCAGATTCGATTTTTGCATTTTGATTATAGAAGTTTTGTCAGTTAAAATCTGACTATGAAAACTGAGATGAGTTTGCATCAAAGTGAATCGTAAGTTCAAGGAGCGACAGTAATCCGTAACTGGGGAGTATAAGGAAATTATTTGAAAATTGTGACTCTGACTGCCCAGCTATGGGATTATGATTTTCAAAGGGTTTTTGAAGAATTCCACACGTGAACCTACTGCAGATCGTAATATCAACCATATTCAAGTTTGAAATTTTAAGAAAGACTCACTCACTTTTGAAAATTTTGATATCATGTTTGGGGGAGTCAAATCCACAATTTTTGTCAAATATTTTCCTACTTCTCAGCTACTGAATACCGGTGCAATTCATGTTTATGATCTACCATTGATGCAAACTTTTCCGAACTTTGTAGTCAAATTTTAGCAGACAGAACTTCTAAACTTGAAGAGCAATACTCGAATCTGCTTGGTATCACCAATTTCTGAGAGGTCCGTGCTTGAAATTTCCCGAAAACTCAGCCACTTTCAAGAACTTTGATATCATAACTGAACAGTCGGAACCACAATTTTTCGCGTATTTATCCACGTCCCTATTATGAGATACTGTCCTAACTTGTGCCCATTATCTGTCTAACTATGATTCAAACTTCTTTCAGGCTTTGTGTTCAGATTCTGGTTGAGAAAATGATCAGAAGTCTAAAGCAGTATTCAAACCTGCTTGGCATCACCATTCTCTAGTAGGTTCACGTTTGCAATTTTCGAAAATCCCACCCACTCAATAGAAATCTGATCTCGTGGGAAAGCACTCAAAGCCACGATTTTTCGGATCTTTTTTACTTCTCAAACTTTGTAGTCAGAATTTGGGCGATAAAATTTCTGAAATTGAGAGCCACCACCTGAATCTGCTCGGCATTACTATTATCTAACAGGTTTGAATGCGGCATTGTTCAAATTTCGATCTACATTAGAGAGTTTTGATCGCATGACTACTATACAGTTTGTCACGCATTGTTGGACTCTTGTACTTGAAATTGCAAGAGTACATGCTCAATGCATCTAATATTTTGCGGCGGTATAAAGCCGATCATCATTGCCACTCAATCTCGAGTTTTCATCGTGAACGCCGTGGTTGGATAACCTACAAGTGATCATAGGTTGAACACCAAAACAATAAAAAGAGCACGTGGCATTACACCCAAACAATAACATTGCTGAACGGGTGAAGCGTCTTACCTCTGCGACAATTGTGGTGGCAAATTCAAAATCAGCTCTTTTCCATGAGTTTTCCTGGAAAATTGAGTGATAAAAAAATTACCGGACAAGTCATTTCGGACTCAAAATTTGATGAGCTACACGATGCCGTATCGCAAAGTTATTTTTCTTGAATATTTCGATAAAAATTTTCCCGTTCGCATCAAATTTTCCATTTTCTCAATTTGTTCACTTCACCATCCAAGGGAGAAGGTCGAACCATGTAAGAATCAATTTCGATCAAATTTGTACCTCGCAGAGAAAAAAAATGCCAAGGTGTGTCGACCTTAAAATGGTCATACGATATTAATACGCGACTGAATAAAACTCGGACACAAGCGAATTTTCGCGTAGATTACCGATTTTTGTACATTCTTGCCGGGATGGTGACTGATTACTCTGATCAATCGATGAACAGGGCCATTATTCTTTCCTCGATGAGGTACCAGAAAATGCAGAGAATCTTCGAATTCTAGAAAAAACAACAGCATAGATGCTGTGATTTTGGTCAATTATATCGTTGGCTCTGGATAAATTACGAAAAGGTGATAAAGTAAGCTTGGTTTTGAAAACAGCAAAATTACTCTTCTGAACCGCCACAAAACAACAAACTCACTCAATTGGACTATGATAGTAACACTGATAGTAAACATGAAAATGCGATTCCGAAACCAATGGTAATTCTAGACGTACTTCCATTACTACCAAACTACTTGGATGACTTCGAAAACATAGAAGTATGAGTACAGGAACGTCTAAACGTCAGTTTTCAATACTTTGTATACAATATACAGGGTGTCGAAGCTCCACGGAAGTCCTTTCGTGTATTTGAGGGTCTTAAAACGGATTTAAAACGGCTGAATAATTTAGCTTGGTATGTTTATGCACCGTGATCATTGACCCAACTCATTTCTACTCCATATCGCCACCCAGAAATCCAGTACTGAGATGCTCGCCCAACCAACCCACGATTAGGTTTCAGTAACTTTCGCTAACGCAGTCGAGTATTTGACGATGAAATTGATATCTTTCAATTTGTTCTGATCCTCAAAATAAGTACTCAAAGATCTTCTTTCTTCGACTTACAGCGTGGAAATCTCATGGAATCCAATACTTTTAGTTGAGATATTGAGAATTATTTTCCCTTATAACTTTCTGAATTGCAATGTGGGGTCGACCCCGGTGGGGTTTCGTTATCCTGTATATCGGGTGCAAAGTATTGAAAAGTGACGTTTAGAAGTTTCTGTACTCGTACTTCGATGTTTTCAAAGTCATCTAAGTAGTATGGGGGTTTGTTTACCTTAACCCCGCGAAAATAGTACATTATTATTGCCCTGGGCGCGTACGCCCAGTTCGGGCGCAAAGACAGTTTATAATTAGTCCTCCGCGCCCGAAACGGGCCTGCGAGCACAGAGCAATAATGATTTTTCATCATGAGAATCCTAAAACCGCATTTGAATGTGGCCTTTTTAGGTTAAAATGATGAAAAAGCAGTTTTAGGATTAAAAATCGCATTTTTGAGGGTGATCTCGGCCATTTATCGGAGAAATATCAACGGGTTCGGATTTTACGCGAAAAATATGCTGAGAAAACGTTTGTTTTATGGTGGCAGCACGCAGTGCATTTAGAGGCGTACCCAGCTCCCGGACAAAAAGTCTGTCAGGGCCAAGGGGAAACAAACAATAAAAAGTTGATCCAACTCTTTACTCTAATCCGATGATTTTGCTTCCAACAAAGACCGTAATAGTGTACCAGAAACTGGTCCAAACGTGAGTACACACAAACCAAATAGACGAATGAACGATATTTACAATGGCATCAAACAGACAAAGCTTTCAATTGTCAAGTTCAAACGTTTGATTTCGGAAATGGCATCACATCAAAACCCGTTACGAGACTATTCGGTCAAGCCGCAAGCTCGATAATCCAAAATTGGTTGTGGTACAAAACGTGATTCGGGCCACTAGAATGCACTCGACTAAATCGCCAATTATATCGGGCGCAAGCTCACAAGCTCTGGCTAATATCTATAAGTGTCTAGTAGAAAATAACGAAGGGCGTGCGTATATGGACGAAGTAATAATGAGGCCGTTTTGACTTGCAGAATCCGGAAGAGCTTGCACAGGCCGATGGAAAAAGCTCAAAAGCCGCTCGCGCTTGCGCAAGTTTTAAGCTTGCACGCATCTCTTGGCAGGCTGATGGTGCGTCCAGCAGCGGTTCGCGCTCTCAGTTGGCCGCTAACGAGCTTCGCGAGAGCATGTTAGACTCGGAACGCGTCATTGTTGCGGCTTTCGTGCTTGCAGTCAGAGATTGATGACCACGAGCTTTGGTGAATCGTCGTGGAATTGTGTGGTGTGTGATTTTTCTAGATCTTGATGACAACGAAATGAAATCTTGTGGTTGAATTGAGACGGCACCTTCATAGCTCAAATTTAAGTCATTGATGAATGATTTCTATCGAAGAAATATCTGGATGGGCTTGCTAGCTCCAGAACGGCTGATTCTGACTTGAATTCGCATGATATTGATACTTAGAAAACATATGTGTCGTGAAATGTTGCTTCTTCATCGCTGATCTCAACAGCTTCACCAGAACTTTCGATGAACTACTTGAAATCTACGCCAAAATTTACCTATGGGTATTATCGCGAAAATTTGCACATTTTGAATCCCAAAATCTAGAAGTTGAATATCGATGCCCCGCATTTCTGTGCCGACTTCTTTTTCCGTTTTTGTACAATAAAAAATAATCTTTGTTAAAATTTATGGAGACGTATAGTCCCATTTTCGTGTGTGTTAGCGTTATGGAACATCTTGCGAAATAGCTTGTGAGTCCACCGAACTGGCGTACACTGAACTGACATTTCACCCAGAAATCACTTGCAAGGACAATAGAATTGACGTAGAACTTCTCCTCGCAGATTTTGTCTATTCCCATCGTATACTAGTGAAAAAAAATTGTTCCCGCCCTGATGATGAATTGGTTTTCAGTGTGTAAGAGTGGTGTCCACGGAACTGACAAAGTTGACTCTATAGCTAATTTCCAGCTATAAATGCTTACGTTGCACTTAAAATTTCAATTTTGGGCCCATCCTAGCGCCGGAGTTGGTTATTAGACACGTTTTCTTGGAATTTTGCTCAAGACGAAGTGCGTGAGAGGGAATTTGAGATGCGCTGTTGCCTCTTAGCATTTTGACAAAGTTTCTTACTTTCAGTGAAACTCCCTTGACAAGAATGAGGCACATGGCTCGGAGACTGATATAAGTATTCTGGTCTTAAAACCCATGGAAAATGGTTGGTTCAATCTTGTATTTTTAGGGAAAATTTCACGAATACCCACTGCAACGATTACACCGACCTTAGCTCTATGAATGTACGCGTAGCTGCGAACTCAACAGTCGACGAAACTGACACTCTAACCTTTAACCTTCAAAAATGAGGAAGATGAGTGGTGACGGATCGGCCTGCAACTTCAAACTCAAGTGTATCTGAATGGAATACGTGTAGGATGATTCGAATGGAATGGTTAGGAGCTTGCTCGTCAAAATTTGAGTTATCGTGATAATACCCATATGCAATATGCATAGCTCGAAACAATACAATATTAGCCAGCGACATAAACTAACAAAGTACATGCTCATCGCTGAGATATGAATGGTGGTACACCTCCTCAGGTTCTAATTAGTATTCCTATAAAAGACAAAACGAGTCGATGAACATATTGAGAATTGGGAGAGTTTTTCCTTCATTGTAAGAAAATTGGCTCATTCAAGAGCAGCATCGGCGTCACGGCCACGTTGACAAACCACGCGATGGATGGAAATTTTTAAATTAATAGAGACTGATCTGACATTCACTGTATATTCATGTATGTATACAGAGTAACTCGATATTCAAACGAGAGCACTTTACGCGACGCAACAATCAAATGAACTTGCTGGCCAATTAATCAGAACGAAATTGCGCCGAGCTGGCCTTGCTCTTCTGGAATTCCCCAGATACTCAAATCAGTCGAAGATTCCACGAAAACGCTTTTGATCAATTCAATCACAAGAGATTCATAGAAGCTTCTATACAGTGCGATAGGAATTATTTTCGATAAGTAGTAAAATTCAGTACCGTCAGCATCGAAGGTTTAAGATTGCAGATTTAATTGTGGTTGATACGATCGTGTGAGATGCAGTGGAAAACTAAGAGTTTCTATTGGCCGTGGTAGGAGATGAGCCGCTGTAATCACGACAGTATCGACATCACCAGCCCTTTTCTCAAAGCTCACTGAGATCCAGTCTTTTGAGCTTCACTTCATCTCTGCTATTCGACCAAAGACTTGCGGTGAGTGACGAAAAGCGATAGATCCGGTCATTCGATTCTCACACACTCAAATCCAGTAACTGAGGATGAGCTGTAATCTATACAATACTGACACACTGAGTGTACATCGTTCGGTCTTTCAACGATCTCGACCCGCTTGGTCGCGTTGGAATTAAGCTCGGATAGTGGATTAGCCGAAGCACGGTGAAGCGCAAATCCCACGATTGCGGTACAATTCCATTAAGACTTCACCAATAACGTGGATATCTTTGACTTCGTGTGTGAATCTTCGTTGTTTCAGTATCCAATAATCGGTTGATTCTTCTACTCCTTGATTCATGATAAAAATGAAAAATGTTTCTTTCCGTAGTCTTTACGTACGATGGTACTAAAGTCCAAAAATATGAACTAAAAGCACTTGAAACTCGAATAAGCTTTCAAATTTTCTTGCATTTCTCCACTAGAGAACCCATTTTTCCCAGAATTGGATCTCCTTCAGTGTCATAATACGGTAGTGGATTGTGTTTATAAATGGAAACAAATGTAATTTCGGCCTTTGTTAATCTGTAATCTGATCTGTTTGAGCCTCTAGTTCTCACCCAGTTCACTATTTTCAACGTGAAGCTCTTTCATAGATAGTAACAAGAGCGTGAGAATGAGCAAAGGTATACGAAAGTAAAAGTACGTTATAGTCAAGTAAGTAAGCCCCGAAAAGACGCTTCCTTCAAGGAGTAACCGGCTAAACTCTTCCAAACCCTCTAAATTTGGGCTCAAATGATAGGTGGCACATCCAATAATCAATATTGATAAGAATTATTGTTCAAAAATTGGGGGAAGGCGTTAATAAACAATAAAAACATGCATTTTTCTGACCTTTTTTCGGTTTTTCCATTATAAGTCGGAAAATATTGGTTTTTTGGGAAAATTTGTGAAGAGGTTATTTGTAGATCTCTAAACGATCTACAAAATTGGTTCCCTTATTTTTTCCCATAAAATGCATCCTTTTGGAGTTATTCCTGATCAAAGTTAAAACCGAATTTGTTTAAATAAATTCGCTAAAATTGTTTATAACGGGTTCAAATCATTTTTCCACGGTAATTGAGTTAATTTGGAAAAGAAAAGGTCACTTGGTATTTTTTCCTAAATTTGATCGTTTTTGAGTAATGAGAGAAATCAGATTTCGCGACTTCTAACCCTCAATGCGGTGCTTTCATGACAGCACTTGACTTGGAAGTTGCGAAATCTGATTTCTCTCATTACTCAAAAACGATCAAACTTAGGAAAAAATACCAAGTGACCTTTTCTCCCCCAAATTAACTCAATTACCTAGGAAACATTAATTGGAACCCGTTATAAACAATTTTAGTGAATTTATTTAAACAAATTCGGTTTTAACTTTGATCAGGAATAACTCCAAAAGGATGCATTGTACGCGAAAAAGTAAGGAGACCAATTTTGTAGATCGTTCAAAGATCTACAAATAACCTCACCACAAATTTTCCCAAAAAACCAATATTTTCCGACTTATAATGGAAAAACCAAAAAAAGGTCGGAAAAATGCATGTTTTTATTGTTTATTAACGCCTTCCCCCAATTTTTGAACAATGATTCTTATCAATATTGATTATTGGATGTACCACCTATCATTTGAGCCCAAAACTGGAGGGTTTGGAAGAGTTTAGCCGGTTAGTGAACGAATTCAGGAGCTTACTTACTCGACTATTAATAGCATATTATGATACAAGGGCGCAAACGATGGTTTTCGCACTTCGAGTGACTAATTCAGGCGCGAGCCGCAGGCGAGGGTCTAAATAGTCACGAGAAAGCGAGAACCATTGCGCCCGAGTATCATACTATGTTTTTTGATCTTCTGTGAGCAAATGAAAAGCGAAAAATAGTCTGCAAATGACTCATTTGCGCACAGATGATCAAAAATTTGATCGAGTAGAACTGAACCACTCCATTTTTGAGAGGTATGAATCTCATTTCCCGAAAGCACAGAATTCTCTTTTCATAACGAATCAAGGCTTTTCGAGCGTCTACCTTCGTCGCCTGTCATGTTTTCAACGTACCTTAGATCATTTTGAAGCTCATCGCAAATTCTTTGAAATGAGATATGTGGTGTTGAGTTCAAGTGAATTTGGAGCGAGGTTCTCTGTGTTAACGAAGCATAAATGTCAATTTCAAAACCGTCTATTTGATTCTAAAAAAGGGTTCGTGGCCTAATGCCTTAATTCTCAAGCTCAAAATTCTGGTGCATATTCATATTTTTTCCATTCCAGCTCATTTCACAATTGTTTTTGATATTTAGGAATTATCGTCCAAAATTGGATCTTATACTCAGAAATTTCAAATGCAGCCTGTTAGGCAATTCATATCACGAGCAGATTCGATAGCTTTTTTCCCATTTTGGTGATTCCTTCAGTCAGAATCTGATCAGAGACTCTGTGCAAAGTAGGCATCACAAATAGATTAGACAATTCTTTAATGGCTTACTTCTTTTCCGTGCATCGCGAGAACAATTGCGATGGCACCGGGAATTCTACCATGCTTCTCTCGATCGAGAGACCAATTCTTTAGTCAACACAGCCAAACACCCGCGCCACACTACTCCGATGCTATTTTTCATGATGCACTATACATAGATACGTGAGCATCTGAGTAGCTTGCGCCCGTAACAGATTATGAACACGAGTTGAAACATAACCCGTGGTTGATAATATGCGAATAAATCGTGGCTTTGATTTTCTGTACCTAAAAGATCAAAATTCTCATAATTGAATTAACTTTTGAAGAGTTCCAAGCGCGCAGCGCTCCTAAGGGTGCGTCCACAAATATGCATATGCGTGCATATGCACTGCACACGTGCACATGTACAGCTCATCGAATTTTAGCTAAAACCAGACGGATTTCGTCGAGTTCTGCTTTGGATCAGCCAGTAACGGAGCAAAGACACGAACCGATTCAAATCAGAAATTCTCTGATGTGAACCATTCAATCTTCACGCAAGTCTGATGAGCTGCACATGTGCACATGTGCACTGCATATGCATCATTTGTGGACGCACCCTAATAGATAAAAAATTGGCAGGATTCTGTTTAACTCTCACTATAACTTTTCAAGTATCAAATACTTTTTCTTTCGCTGCTTGTTGATAGAAATATCACTTCTATGCGTATCTAAGCTTTATTTCTGTTCTGTGTATCTAAGTATATCACAATTCAAAGATTGGTTAAGAAAACCACGCCAAATTAGTCCTTCTGGAAACGAACTATTTCTTGATGCGTGAAAATGTTTCACCCCTACCAAAACAATTAGTATAGTACCACTATAGAAGTAGTAACATAGGTGAACTTCAATGACTTGAAGATGACTTGCGCTGGCGAGCATGATTGAAGCAATGGAGTCCGAGATTTGAGCGATGAACTTTGATAATCAGATACTCAAAAATTCATCCGATCGTAAACTAATACGTCTCACTATATATGATATTATTTGAATCCCGAATGAATTCGTGCGATGGAAGATTTTATGCAGGTCGAATCGTAATTATTCATTCAACATCTGTTACTTTGAAAATTTTATTCGATATCATTGACAATAAAGGTAGGTATTGCAAATTCCAAGCCATAAAAAATCATTGTAGGACCTTCTATCGCACTATGTACACTCGGGAGCAAGCTGAACTGTCCAAGCTCGACATCGCTCTGTCTCACTCGCACTCATGAATCGAGGTAGGAAAAAAAAGACAGAAAGATCGTGAAGTGAGCTGTTGGTGGACAGTTCAGCTTGCTCCCCAGTGTACCTGTACCGCCCACAGTATTTGTGCATGCACGATATAAAGTGGTCGCCACTGGTCCCTGACAATGCTTTGTGATTCTTTCCTTGATTCTTGAAACCTGACGACACTGTAAAAACTTGATTGGCTTTCAACCAAAGTCATCGAGAACCTACTTGAAAAGTCAACCAGGTAGTTGAAGATCCAAGCATTGGTTGCCTGTGAAATTCAGCCACTGGTTGCTCGGAAAATTCAATCGTTGGTTGGAAATTTCACCACATCAGACATGTACATCGCGATACGGATAATTATGGGACCCGTGAGGTTGGTCAATGGAGGTACCCGGATGACATTCTTGGGTCAGGATAACGAGTCTCATATTATATATTATTTTTCAAACAGAAAAAAATGTTAGCGGCAGCCATGAAAAATTTTTCGGTTTAGAAACCACGTCAATCAAAGTTTTCGCAATTGAGTATGCGGATTGGTGATCTATCGGCTATTTAGTTCGCGCTAAAAATGCACCGACTGTTTTATTATAATTATTGTAAGGGGCCCATGGAATTGGTCAATGGTGGCGTTCGTACGACATTCTTGGATCAGAGAAACAAGTTTCTTCGTTCTTGTTCATGAACAAAGAGAAAAAAACAGCAGCGGTGGCCACGCGAGCCTTTTCGATAAAAGATCCAGGTCAAGTAACGTCTTCGCGGTACAGTATCGTGATGGGTCTCCGCTAGTCTTACTTTGTGAAGCCTATAACCTTTTTTGGGAACAAGAACTTAGTTAACACAAGATGAATCATCCTCGGAACCATCACTAATTCGGATACCCAACCGCGAAAACGTTACTTAACCTGGATTTTTGACCGGGAAAGCTCGCGTAGCCGTAGCTGATTCCACTTTGTTTATGAGAAAACATGGAGAAACTTGTTTTTCTGATCCATGAATGTCGTTCGGGCACCACCATTGACCGATCTCATGGGTCCCGTAATTGACCCTATCCCGGTGCCCATGTTCCGCTGTGGTAGAATTTCGAACAAGTGATTAAATTTAGTAGGCAATCAGTGGTTGCCACCAGAATTGTATCCAGTTGATTGATTTTCATTGTCAACAAGTGGTTGTGGTTGAAACTGCAACCAGTTGGTTACAGTTTTACCCACAAATTTTTTACAGTGTACCTACCAGCAATGTTAATGTGAAACTCCAACTCGCTTATGGTCCTCAAGATTTTGCAAATAAGATTGCAATAGTGTGACTATACAAAGTGTGGCGAATGATAAGAATCTTCCCAATTGAATTTGCACATTAGAAAGGTTCATTACACGGCTCTACATCACTATGTTTCAAGAGCTCCCGGCTGACTAAGGGGTCAGACTCTTGCTTTTCAACTGCGATATCGTTTATATAACACCCGATGGTACAAGTAACATTTATATCAATTGCCTTGAACCATTGCTCTGGTGTTTAGAAATCCAACTAACTTTACGCTCGACAAAACATGTCTTTTTAATTTTGATATTCTGTGTCTCAATGAGTACAAAAAGACGCAGCTGGACTACATATCTTCTGTGGCGGTTCATTGACTTAGCCATATACGGTATAACATGGTCATTGAGGTTGAGTTACAGCAAGAACAAATAGAACATGTTACTGGCATATTTTTTTTTTACTTCCAAGTCCTGTCAACCATTTTGTTGCACGGAAATTGGAGAAGATTATTAGTATAGATTCAGCGACGTAATTGTGAGTAAATTATCGTTTTGTGAGCTCCTCGTGGAATATCCCGTGGCTGTCTAATTGGATAAAGATTTGTCGTCACTCTACCCTCAAATGTCGTACAATTCGCTGACGAGCCCATAACAGGCACTGGTAGACATGGCTGCCCTCTTGTCCAAAATGGGCTATAGTCCGGCGGCTGCGTAGGTTTCCATAGGATTTTGGGTGTCCCCGAATAAACGAAGGTTTTTCCTACGTATTTTGACCCGCTGAATCCGAATTTCGATGGTGCGAAGTCGAAAAGTCATGCAATAATTTGTTATTAACAAATTATTATAAACAATCAAAAAGTTGCATAAATCGGTCTGAAAAAATTTTTCTCGTATTTTTTGGGCTATTCTGAGTCGAAAAGGTCTCCTGACATTTTTCATGAAAATCCTTAGTTTTCCCGCAAAAAATTCATAAAGTTTCCAAAAAGTCGAATTTCACGATTTTTGAGAGCTTGTAGCGTTGAGTCAAAAAAATTTTTTTTGGCCTACCTTGGCTTAAATTGCTCCTTCAAGTGTCAACTTTACTTGGAAAAAGCCCGGAAGCCGGAAAAATGCAACTGGTCTTTTCAGCATCGAAAAGAAGTTGACCTGTTTTCGCGGTCTCGGGTGGCTATCTCCTACCACCAATACACTGAGCTATATTAGGCGGTCGTGCTCTTCCGGGTGTCCCCAGATGAACGAAAGCTTTTCCCAAGTATTTTCACCCGCTGAGTCCGAATTTTGATGTTGCAAAGTCGAAAAGTCATGCAATAATTTGTTATTAACAAATTATTATGAACAATCAAAAAGTTGCCTAAATCGATCCGATAAATTTTTTGCCTATCTTTTGGGCTATTCTAAGCCGAAGAGGTCTCTGCATATTTTTCATGAGAACCCTTAGTTTTTCCGCAGAAAATATCAGATTGCACATTTTACGTGTATTTTACGTAATGTATAAACAGATTTATCATTTGAGCCCACAAGTGAAACAACTAGATCCACTCAAATTGGGATACGTAGAGATTAATGACATTATAATGCCCCAGAGAGTCAAGATTTTGATACCTTCTGCGAATGAATTGATCTCTAGTTGCCATGGGCATAGAGTATGTTCGAAATCAACTTGCGTATGTGTTGCTGCAAAAGCCGCGTATTGTTCGATCTGTTTCTGCCATAAGGGGAAACAGTAGGAAACATGTGAAAACAGATCTGTAGACAAAAGTCTGTTGAGCGAAGCATCAAAATCAACCAGTATCTATTCACTAATATGATTACAGATAATGCATACTCTGATTCTTTCCTTTCTCACTCACCGAATACCTGGAAATTCAACTGATGATCTCCAGAGCTGGATATCTCAGAACCTATTGTCGTAGAAAGCTCTGCGTGATCGCATTTTGTAGCTCATATCAAGCACTTCCAAATCCATTTCCTTTGTTTCCCGTCCCGCGTATGATACCAGAGACACACGAGTCAGAAATTACTTTTTTGCAATTTTTCAGTCAAGGTACGAACGTCTGCAAATTTTGGAGAGATTTTTGGATCGCTACGAGACCAATGACATCTTCAAGCCCATCAAAAGGCCTTTGAGATTCGTTTTTGAACGTTTCTGAAAATGGTTCTGGTTTCGGGATTTAACTGATTCAGTGAGGGTGTTTTTCTCTCAAAAGTCCCTTGATAATCAAAGAATGATGAGAAACAGCCCAGTTCAAGGTTGGTAATCTTCATTTTCGATGGCTATCCCGATGTTGAGTCAAACTTCTACAGAAATGAGGGTCAGATGCCCCAACGTGGGCTGTCCCTCGACATTGTTGGATTATCGTGTATTTTTTTGAGAGAAAAACACCTGCAGACAATCCGTCATATCTCAATATCAGAACCACTTTGAAAGACGTTCAAAAACGAATCATGAAGGTCTTTTCATGGGCTTGAAGATATGATAGGTCTCATAGCGATCCAACGATTTTGTCAAAATTTGCAGGCACTCGTGCCTTGGGTGGAAAATTGAGAAAAGAGTCATTCCTCTGACTCGTATGTCTCTGGTATAAAATGCGGAACGGGGCACACAGAAAATAGATTTGAAAGTACTTTATTTAAGCTACAAATGCGACCACGCAGAGCTTTCTACGACCAATAGGTTCTGAGATATCCACTTTTAAAGATCATCAGTTTGATTTCCAGGTATATTGAGACATTTGACCGGTATAGTGTAGTTGTATGATCTTGATCTCGTTTTATTCATCAGAAGTATTTACAGGATTTACACAACCATCAACTGGAGCCACGAGAAATGTCATCGGAATATTCGTTCATTCTCTGAGATCCACGCAATCGCAGAATTCGAATTTGTTGAAACTTCATGGATTTTCTGCGAAAAAACTAAGGGTTCTCATGAAAAATATGCAGAGACCTCTTCGGCTTAGAATAGCCCAAAAGATAGGCAAAAAATTTATCGGATCGATTTATGCAACTTTTTGATTGTTCATAATAATTTGTTAATAACAAATTATTGCATGACTTTTCGACTTTGCAACATCAAAATTCGGACTCAGCGGGTGAAAATACTTGGGAAAAGCTTTCGTTCATCTGGGGACACCCGGAAGAGCACGACCGCCTAATATAGCTCAGTGTATTGGTGGTAGGAGATAGCCACCCGAGACTGCGAAAACAGGTCAACTTCTTTTCGATGCTGAAAAGACCAGTTGCATTTTTCCGGCTTCCGGGCTTTTTCCAAGTAAAGTTGACACTTGAAGGAGCAATTTAAGCCAAGGTAGGCCAAAAAAAAATTTTTTGACTCAACGCTACAAGCTCTCAAAAATCGTGAAATTCGACTTTTTGGAAACTTTATGAATTTTTTGCGGGAAAACTAAGGATTTTCATGAAAAATGTCAAGAGACCTTTTCGACTCAGAATAGCCCAAAAAATACGAGAAAAATTTTTTCAGACCGATTTATGCAACTTTTTGATTGTTTATAATAATTTGTTAATAACAAATTATTGCATGACTTTTCAACTTCGCACCATCGAAATTCGGATTCATAGGAAAATAATCAATACGTAGGAAAAACCTTCGTTTATTCGGGGACACCCAAAAGCCTACGGAAACATACGCAGCCGCCGGACTACTACGCGTTCGGTAAGGATTTATACTATGAACGAATTATTCGGACAATCAAAGCCAAGGCAACGAAAATTAGAGGGATCCTGTCGCTCTCATCTGTGAATCTCACGCGACTGATTCCGGAAATCGACGATTTAGATATCACCCATTACCCTACAGGCCAAGTATGGACCCATAATTGGACACTCAATCTCGGAATAGCCCCCGCCCCATATCGTTATCAAGTGAATGAGAAGTCAAACAAGGTTCGAATTTTTTATATAATGTTAATTGTTTCGCCCTAGTCACGTTGCTGGACTCGTCAATTAGACGCCAGAGAGACATGTTTCATACAGCGAATGTTGTGGAGGATGATATATTGGAGAGATGTGGGTGATATAGACACTACTCCAAAGCTCTTTCGAGGCATTGGAAGTCTGCAAAAAGGGCATTGGACGTAGAGCAAGCCCTTCCTTTCATTATTTTGGATCTGTACACATAAGTTGCCTGTAATTTTTCAGACCATGAAAGAATTTTTAAGTGATGTCCATATCACTCACCTTCCTCCAACGTATCATCTTCCACAATATGCTCTGTCTTTGCGACTGTTTTTTTTGTCATCAATTGACGAGCTCAGCAGACTAGAGCGAAATAATTACGCTTCCTTTAGTTTTATTACACTATAGATGGAATTTGGACCATCTTAAATTCACATTTACCATACCATGATATGAGGCGTGAATGGTTCCCCATGTACGGCATTTCATTAAGCGTTTGTAGGATGGCGGGCAATATCTACTTCGTCGATTCTCTGCGAAAAACGCAAAATCTACAGAAGTCGGTGCCACTGCTACAAATCCCTTCTCAATACCATGACTTCGGCCGTAATTGTCCGAAGAGGTCATCGAAATTTTTGGACAAAATAATTGTAAATCTCGATCCTTAGATTACGCAGGGAAGTACCTAACTTATTAAAAAGGGTCGTCGTCACACTTACACGCGATCTATGCATCGACTACGCAGGACCTCGAGTCCTTACTCGAATCAAATTCTACTCTAATCTATCCAGGAATAATTCTTCTGCGATGTACAGGTCATACTTGAATGCTCTAAGCAGAGATGTCTTAGGGTGTGTCCACAAATAGAGCGCACGCGCGGCCCCGTGCCCCCGCGCGGCTCTCGGCGCGCGCGCTGCTTCTACCAAAGAAAAATTACGAGTTTCCATCGTGACCGACAATTTTCAAAGTATATAGATTCGGAGCACCTTTCAGTTCTGTATAATTTTGGAAGTGATCGGTAACGAGAGAAATTCGTAATTTCTCTGTGGTAGAAGCAGCGCGCGCGCCGAGAGCCGCGCGGGTGCTGCGCGGGAGCACGGGGGGCTCACGCGCGCTCCATTTGTGGACGCACCCTTACCCTCGACATTTGATGAAAATGGATCCTCGCTATTGTTGAATACTTATATGACGATTGATTTCGGTTGGAAAACCACTATAAGGAGTAGAATCGGAAGGTTGCACTGGTAGGATCCTCCTCATTCATGGGTGTGGCTAAGTTTCCTACAGATGATCGATTCATAGCCATCACTTCATCCTAACTTATCTACCTGTTCTACGTGACACTATATGAAGCTTGGCTGGTGAATTCGGAGTTCTGTATACCCTTAAATCTCTCAGCAAGCTACTGGTCGCATTTGTTTGGAAATCGTTGAACTTAGGTAGCGTCTTCAAAGATTCACAGTTTGCTCCGAACAAGGCAATTGCTTCTCTTTTAGATTGATAGCATGTGCTCCATCGGCGAAGATCAGTGTCAATGGAATATTTCCTTTTTTCAATTTACTCGTTGGAAGCTCTTCGTATCTTGTTCTAAAAGTCAAAATCATATTCTGGTCAACTATAACAAGGATATCTCCGACGTGACTCCGTTCCAGGGAGTAAAATTGCCCTGTGGAACGATATTTAAAGAGGTTCTGTACTGCGTTAACATAATATCCTCTGATACTCACTTCATTCGTTCGGTTTCAAACTAATTCACTCTTGAACGAAGCGTTGATCACTTCGTTGGGATTGCACAGTATAACTTCATGCACAAGGATAGTATGCAATTATCCTACGGCATCGCTGCACTCGCCATGGTCAAGGTACGCTTAGAAACCGCAAAATTGCTCGGCGAAGTGCAAGTAAAAACAGTGCAATGGAACTCCATGGATATGAACAACGATCCGGAGCAAATTCGTTGGATAGACTTATATGGAGACACTCGTATCTCTAGAGAGGAGTCCCTTTGGTTCCAACACAAGGAGACCTCGAACTCGCAAAAACCACCCCCAGACATATGGAAGTTATACAGAATTATCCATTTTGTACCCAGCCGTGATTAGAATTCATGTGTTCATTGTATGACAAGACGAATTACGATTTGAGTCCGTGACCAATTCAACTAATTCAAAACTTGTGATTCTGCATACACAAGTTATTCAGCACCAACCAGAGAGAAGGTGGGTACTATCCGGTATTATTCCCTACACAAGTCCTCTTCCTCTTTACTACGCCGGACGCGACTCAGGACACCAACGTTTCAATATCGCGCCACTAGGTGGCGACGAATTTTGCTCTCTACTAAAAAATCAAAGTAGATGAACAAAGGTGGAAAATCATCACTATTCAAAATGTGACATAATCCAAATTACTGAGAGAGGAGGACCTGATACATAAGCTCACAGATTTTCTAGTTCCTTGCTATAATACCGCAGGCCTTACGTATACATTCGCAAGCCATGGAGAAACCGAGGTCATCATTAAATTATACTATTTCTCATACATGCTGCAAGCAGATGACTTAATGCGTCTTTGAAATTCCCACCATTCTGCAATGGAGAGGATGATAAAAAGTCAACCATTGGAGTATAACCCAATTTTGCATCTGACGTACGGCAGTATCACCTGTTGATTTTCATGATGTATACCGACACCGGGTTGGACAAAATTCGTCGGGCTCATGGGACTTTTGCTCCGCGCTATCTGATGTAGTTTCAACGATCGAAAAAAAAGACTCACTCGCCTTTTCTCCATCTCTAAATTTTTTGTTTAAACTTCTAATCGCAGAATCAATCACGATACCTTCCTGTGACTTTGAGGAACGTGTAAGCGCATTACCAGGATTATCCGATTAAAATACTTTACACGGCTCGACGCGCAAACTGCGTGTTTCCATGCTTCCTCGCTGCGCGAGGAAGCATGGAAACACACAGTTTGCGCGTCTCGCCGTGTAAAGCGGCATATGCGTCTTGTGCCAGAAACTTTGTTCTTCACGATAACCTTGTTGGACGTCGGCTTCGCCGACGTCCAACAAAGTTATCGCGAAGAACAAAGTTTTTTGGCACTCGACGCATAATATACTATTGAGATTTTCAAAGACGCGACGCTGAGAAGCAGTTTTAACGATCGAAAAAAAACGACTCACAGGCTTTTTTTACCATCTCTAAATTTTTTGATGAAACTCTTGGTTGTCGAATCATCCAGAATAACACATTCACGTGTTCGATTTCATAAAATTATACGATTTTATAAGAATCATTATTCATTTTGGACTAATTATATTTTATTCTTGATGAAAATTAAATTGAAATTTTAAAAATGAAATTGAAACAGGAAAATCAAGATTACTGATGGCTCGTGCTTCGTCTCCTTGTTCCTGCAGCTGCCTCGGCTGCGGTGGTGGTAGTCCACGCTGTGGTTGCTGCGGCTGCTGCCCAGTAGCTTCTCTCGCATCTCTCTCATCGAGTTCCCTGTAATCAATGATTGATAAGGCTACTTAATATTTTATACAAATTAGTCCATTAGTAATCTAATAGTTACAAAGTAATCTATCGAAAGTTAGATTGATTCGGTTGTGGAGTAGAAATATTACTTCGAGTATGACTAAAAAATGATGAGGCAATGATCCAAGAGCTCTACTCTCACCTACCCTGTATATGATTATCAAGGCCTAATGATAGTAGCCTCATTAATTCACATCAGCTGAGGAGCTGTTGAAAGAGTTCAATGGGTGTGGGCCAGACTTCTTACAAAACATCTGGTGATCAAGTTTTTCCACATCGATCCAAAATTTTTTTGAGCAATGGCTACATTTCAATGTCTTAGGTTGGACGTGTATTTTTCTCTCATGATCAGCGAGTGCATTTTCTCTTTTTGCTGTCCATGAGCAGTAATTACACTTGAATGTTGTATTGCTACAGTGGACCTGCTTTTCATGCCGGCGGAGTTGGCTTTTGGTCTTGAAAGTGAACTTGCATTATTCACACTGATGAAGTCTGATGTTCACGAATGTGTTCCTTCAGCCTACTCTTAAGATCCAATTGGAGGCAAAAAAATTTAGAGCACTCGTGACATTGCTCGGCATTCATCAAGTCCTTGTGCACTGTAATGTTGTGATGGTTTGAAACGTCAGCATTCTGAAATTGCAGGGTGCAGTGTAAGCACGAAATTTTCTGGCGGTGCTTCACTCTTATGTGCCTTTTCAAGTGAGTGTGAGTGTCACAGACTTTATCACACAGATCGCATTTTTTTCTTCTTATCCACATTCCTATGGAGCTCCAAATGATATTTCAAAGTGAAAACATCACTCAAAATCGTGTCACATTGAGGACACTCGATATTGATGCCCACAACGTACGCAGTTTGCGCTTGTAATCTCAACTTAGCCACGGACTTTCCATAAGCCCTGCAATGAGTCTTCCTGCGTAAACGCTGATGTCGATCACATGTGAAGGGCTCCGGACCAGAACGGTATAAGTCCATTTTGGTGAAAATTGAGTTTTTGACGTAAAATGGTAGAAAATGCGTGTGAAAACATGTACGTACAACTCCGGAAGTGAAAATGTGTTTTTGTGCGTCACAAGCGCTTTGACCATTTTTTGCCTGAAAAAAGTTTCGACTTTTTTTCCGGACCAGAACGGTATAAGTCCACGTTCGAACACCGAAACACTGCTCTGACGCCTTCCATCTTCAACCATTGCACTTATTTAGGTCTCGCGAAGTGGCAGTAGACCCCAGAATATAGGATTTAGGCACCCCATGTTCCTTGGATGGCTGCATTCAGTGGCCACTTGAAGAAAAAACTGACAATGAGTCGATAGACCGATCGATGAACTCGCTATAGTTCTCGTATCTCAACGTTTCCTCGTAGATCTTTTCAAAAGACCGAATCATTAAACCTAAGATACAGGCAAGTTCAGATCATCCATATAGCTTTATTTAAAGGAAAATGTCAATGTCGGCGACAACCTATAGCTTTATCATCGAATAGTCACATCTCATTCACAATCAATCCAAAAAACAATTTTGAAAATTACTGACTCGCTTTTTCAATATTAGTAGTCACCTGACTGTTAGCTCAATTCCTCTATTAGTTACAAGTGAATTTCACTGTAAAGGATATTGTGTTAAGAAATACTAGATTTTCCGAATTGATCCCCCTGCAACTAATTCGATTTACATCAAATTGTTTATCAATATCAGTGTTGCCAGACTGATAAATTGAAGAAATTCTGATTATCTATTCGCACTCCATAATCAAATAGAAGTATTTAAATGCTGAGCTTTCTAGTACGAGCTGTCTGAATTTGATACTTCAAGTAGAAGTTCTGTACTTTGCGACCTACCAAACATTATAAATTATAGACCAAGCTGATTGAATGAATACTGTGCATCCGTGGAGCCGCAATATCAAGAATAAAATCGATTACAGTCATGGTACTCTAAATAGAACCTGTTTGGTAAAATCTGTCGATGCAACTTGATGCTGATTCATGAAAATTAGCAAATGTCTTCATCGACACCTAATGGACAGAGCCCTAGGTGACAATTCGGAAAAACGTGGACTTATACCGTTCTGGCCCGGAAAATGTTTCAACTTTTTTTTCTACCCAAAAGCGGACGTTTTTTGATTCTAAACGGTGTAAGTTCACAATATCTCCACACTTTCCGATCTAGAATAGTGAAAGTCGATTCGTTTCTCCATCTGTTCTGGTTCTAAGTCCGCTTAAGCAGAAATAGTGTTTTTATACCGTTCTGGTCCGGAAAAAAAGTCGAAACATTTTCCGGGCCAGAACGGTATAAGTCCATTTTTTATAGTAAAGTGATGAGTAATTAGAGTGAACAATCGAAAATCATTACCCCCCATACAACAATTATCGTGAAAACTTACCTACTATATGATAAAAAAGGAACTGAGACTCAAAATGATGATTCGAATTTTCTATTGCAAAAAAACTTTGAGTTAAATTTCCCAGAAATGGAAAAAATGGACTTATACCGTTCTGGTCCGGAGCCCTTCATGTGTGAACGCGCAATTGCACCTTCTTCCCGAACCACGCTCCACAATCATTACAACGGAATTTTTGAAGATGAACTTTTCCGCCACGGAGATGCAAACTTGTCTTGTTTTGAAATTTCCTCGGACAGCTAGGGCAGGGATATTTTCGTCGCCTCTGCGCACTCTCAAGTTTTGTATCCATATCCAACAGCATCACGATACCACCAGGGCTCACGCCCTTCACACCAAGACAACCAACACTCTTTTTTGCGAATACAGCTCACTCCTTTGCCAGGATGCCAATTCGGCCTTGGGGCTGCCGCGGTTGTCACACCATAGAGTTGCGCGACCTGGGGGACACTATAATTCACCAAATCAACGTGCCCTCTCACCTCACATTCAGCCATCCGGGGAATGCCGCATCCAGAAGCTAGGTCTGTCCTCGGGTCAGAAAACTCGAAGGCCAAACATTTTTGCTCTCCCGGACACGACTCGACAATCATCACACAAACGGCCAGTAATTCTCCGAGCGCGAGAAATGGTCACGATAGAAGTAAGGAGAAAGAGCTTGGAATTTATTCAAAAAAATTCAAGAATAATCAGTACACAATATTGATGATTTTTTATCTCGCCTTTGAAGGAGTTTTAATTTCATTCCAAAATAATTACTGTCAAATAACTTATTCATCATGCAACAGTACTCGGTCTAACGGAAATAGAACGCAGGCGTTCTGTCTCTGTCTGTCGCGTGCACACGGGCATTTTGATGTTCGGGGTGCCGCATTGTCTTTCCACCGATCAATTGGATCGATAAAGGGCGAGACCGCGTCGAGGTGAAGGACAGAGGTGGATCCACGGACGCACGACAACCGGACCGAGCAACTGTTTGGTCGTTGCTACGGGCAACAAGAATGTTCTTTGCTGCTTTTGGCCGAGCTGTTCGAGACAATGTGCTTTTAGATCCCCCAAGGATGACTCCATGGTCCCGCTTTCGTTGGTGATGGCGTAGGAGGCGGGAATACAGAAGGTGTTGGCGCTGGCGTGCTGGCGGGCTTGGTGGCGATAGGGATCACTGCAGCCGACTCGGCTGCTTCACCTGCACTTGAGCCATTCTCATTCTTCTTACCCCCCTCCTTACCCGTTCTCTTGCCTTTTTGGTCGTTATTTGAGTTGGGAGGCTTCGCACCAGGTGGCGGCTCAGACTCTGGTGTCTTCGCATCGGATTTAGATTCGATCGTCAAACCGATGACCTGCCCGGTGGCATCATCCAAGTCGGTGGTGGCTAGCTTCTTTGGAACGGTACCAGCTCCCGAGTTGGGCGCCCCCGGGATGCGAGATTTGTCCTGGAGAGGAAGAGCTATACAGTCCTACTCTAATTATTTCTCAAACTTCTTCCCGTAGTACTGAATTTCCGCAAGAGTTCTCACATCCTTCGTTTCTAGATATCGGCGGGGTTCCAGTCTCAAACGTCGTATTACGATATTAAAAACTACCCCCTAACTTGGCGGATACTTGAAATGGCCTACGATAAGGCGGATACATGTGAGGTACGGCGCAATTTGTTTGCTCTCCTCTTAGATACGTTGATATAATTCCTCCAGGTCCTAATGATCTACGGCGTAGAGGCAGCATTCGGTGGAATGAATGGCGGAAAGTCCCAGCTTCCCATCGCGGTTGGGTTTGGCAAAGTTGCGTTAGCCCGTCCAGTGACGGGCGTATTCTAGCACAGTTGGTGGAAAAATTCGGCAGCGGTGATTAAATTCTAATATCCTGCTGGCATCACGTAACCTCGAATGATGATTGACCCATGAGAAATAGTTACCGTCGTGGTCGACGAGGTGTTAGCTTGGTGGTCACATTCGCGCTCTGTGTGACCCCAGTCGCAGACGCGGCGACCCCGGGGTCATCCATCTCGTACTCGAAATCAATTCCGGCTCGCGGTCATTTCCAAGTTCGATTCCATCTACGTCTCGTATCGCTCTTAAGGCAGCTGGCGAAAGTGGGTCAAGTTCCTTCAGACGTTCGTCGACCGCAGGGCCCCACGGAACTTTTTCTTTAGGATCGATCGTCATGAGATCAAGGCATAGCAAACGGACTCTTAACGCGTTCCGCGTGCCCCCAAGACAGCCCAGCTTCGTTCAGGTGAACCATTACCTCTCCATACTCGTAGCTCGCGACCAGCTTGGTTGCGCCTGTATATCGCGGGTCTCTGCAGAGTATTTCGGCAATGTCCAGTGTAATCGTCATTTTCTTACGTGGACCCCCCTACGGAATCGACGTGGTTGGTTTTTTGGCGACCATCTTGATGCCTACGCGGGTGACATCCAACTTGTCGCGGAAGAATTGGGGGACCTCCTCTTTTGATGGGATAGACGGATCCCCAAACCCACTGATGGACCCTCAACAGGTTGAGACGATTGTATCAGCGGACTCGTTGTTGAGGTTTTGAATCCTAGACGGAAAATTTTTGGGAAAATGGGCAAGGATAAGGTATGATAAGGAAAGATAATATAATCTTTTATTCGCTTAATACCAAAAGTTGACCAAATCATACAATACTGATTCACTCTTGGGAATCAAAATCACATACAAAAACAGCATTTCGAGCTCAGACAAAGATAAAGATAAGAAGATGGATAAATATCTTCATTTGGTCAAGGTATATTACTTGTGTCATCGGCACAATTGGTCAGTCTCGATCACAGTGATTGTGTCAACTTGTTAAGGTTAGAGATGACGTAAAATTGGAAATATTCCAAGGAAGACTCATAACACATACATGAACAAGGGTACTCTAAGACATGAAATCATAGAAATGGAAAAAGTTAGTCTCGAGAAGAGAAACCTCCAGACTACGGAAGAGCCCTGAAAGCTCGCCTGAAAGGTTAAAAAATTGCCCCGTGTCCACATTTATTTTTGTAGGAGGGAGAGTCATCAGGTAGTCTTTCACTGATACAAACATAAGGATATGCGAGTCCCCTCCCTCTCCTACTCACGCTACTACTATTACAATGGCATGCAATATAATCAGATGGGGATGGAGAGTCGTGTATCCTCTGCAGGTGCCCGCAGTTTGTATAGGAACGTTTCAGCTCCTCGAGTTATCCCGCAAGAGTCGAACAAACGGGACCACGATTCCATGCTCTCCTTGTCATTCCATCGTAGCGTGAGAGCATGTTTCGTTGATTCATTCTATGAGAGATGTGCGAGATTTGCAGGAAATGATCCAAAAACCCAAATCCGAGAGCCCCGAAGCGTATGGCCTCGAAAATGAATTCAGTAATCTTGGAGACGTCTTCTGTCGGGTAAATCTACCGCACAAATTTTCTGCAACGCTTGTCGTGACGAGCAAATTAGACGAAATCGATTCGCGCAGTTCAATTGCTTGATCAGCAAAAAGTTGGCTCAACTTCATTCGACACCAAAACAAACATGATTCTTGATACAAGCTCTGCAAGAGCTTCAATTTGAGTACCCACATGGAGAGGTGAGTTTCAGGTGAATTCTCGGGGGAGTGATGGCGTCGAGGGTTGCAGCGACAAAGCTGCCCCCTATGGTGCACCGCGAACTGCTCCTTGAGAGCTATCCAACAAGTACCCACACGATGGGTGTCGCACGAATAGGGAGCTTGCGTGCGTGGTGGCACTGGTGTACACGACGACAGCAGAGCGCCCTTTAGCGTTCTGAAGAGTATTCGTCGTAAGGTTTCCAACAAGTACCCCCACGGTGGCGTACGCGTCAATAGGGACTCGCGCGCGTGCTGGCACTGGTGTGTGCAACGATGGCGGAAGGCCCTCTAGCGTCCTGAAGAGTACTCGTCGAAAGATCTTCAACAAGTACCCGAATATCCCAGATAATGTGACGAAACTGTTGGGTTTATCCTTATCCTCATCCCTCGAAGGGTCTGTCAAATTTGGTTGTTGAAAATATTGACTTGGATTCGACTCAACTTTGCTTCACCCTTTTCGTCCGCAAGCACGGGCACTCCCACTATCTACAAATTCTCTTCAATCCAAAGTCTATGATCAATCTCGAATAGATCAGCTTATTTCTCAAGAGATCATGATCTAATAGTGATCATGGATACGTTATATATACACCTGATAATTTCGGGAATTCTACAGATGAGAAAAATTCCGAATCCAAACTGATCAAATCGAACGTTGAGGTGAGTCGTATGGCTCAACTTTCCCTCCAAACTAGCTACGCATAGATCTAAAAACCCAGGTATTTGGAACCAAGTAAGTCCATTCCCTCCCATGTCAAATCCATTCCAGTGCTCACGATTTCCAATGAAAGAAAAAAATTCAATTCTGCGAGACTTTAGAAAATCGAATGTCCACAATAAGCTCGCATCAAACTCGTGCTTCAGCGAACTGTGAAAAGCGAGGTGTGAAACGTCGTTCGGAATAGACGAGTGTTTTCATGTGGAAAGCAGAGGAAGGAAAGAAGGCAGGTAGGTAGGTAGGGCAGGCTACCACGATTGCTGCCACTGTGGCAGAAGCTTTGAATAATGCGATCTATCGAACCCGATGCTGTCGGTCTTTCTATACCATCTATCCTAGTCGAATGAAAAGGGTATCTACGTAGCCCTCACGATTGGAGCCGATAATCTGATTGATTTGGCGACAGCGACGTTGAGCGAGAATCGAGTTACTCTCTCTCGGCGTTCTCGTGCTCTCCTGGATGTTGCCTGGATTATAGGTATACACAACACATCCTCCGAGCTTCAGATTGATTGAATAGCTCTTCATCAATTAAGAGGTTTATTCAAATCTCTTGGCTCTGTTTTGTGGGGAAAAAAATGTTTTGCATACGGTTTTTTCTTTTTGAGCTGTTTGGCACAGTTCGTGAATTCTACATTCGTTGTATTTTGGAACTGTTCGTGATAGAATATGCTCTGAATTTAGATGAAGCTTTCGTGAAAGCTCAATCTATTCTGCTGACTCATTTTTTTTAGCAGACTGAAGATGGATCTTACAGTATCATGATGAGATGCTAAATCCTGCCTATGTCTATCTGTAAGAAAATTTCGAAAATCGTAGGAAAGACTCCCCACATCTTACAATTCAGAGACCTTCAGTTGCGAGTCTATTAGGAGAATGTCACTTGGTGTACGAAAATCAACATTTTTACCTTTGTAGCGGAATCTACTATAATCTTATCATCTCATAAACTCTTCTAAACTGACTAAAAAGATTTTAACGGCGAAAAATTGTCGAAAAATTTGGAAAACTTCTCCGCAAAACTAGTTTTAAAGATCAAGAAAAAATACATTACTGAGTTTTTGGTGGCCACCCCATGATACTCTGAATAAATTTTGTAAGTATCTCGACTGTACGGGAGAATCTACAGAAGCAAAGGGGGTGATAATGAGTGAATAATGGGGTGGATCAGAGTATATAACGAGGAGGTTTAATTGTTCAGCAAACTAAGCCGAGTATCGATTACGACGACAAGTCTAGAGAAGGTAGATTTATGTGCGTGTGCTGACTCTCGGAGTCATCTCAACGAGGCTTCAGTTGTCTTATCAGATCGCCCAAGAGTTTTCCCATCTCTTATCTCCTTCTGATCCCTTTCTATCTTCCAAGACTCGTGGTATTTTGGACTCGAGGAAGAAAGCAATCGTAAGCTGTTAAGGGATTGGTCAGGTCCTCCATCGCCCACAATTCATATCTTGATGAGTTTTTCTAACTTAATTCCACGATAAGGAACTTTTGAGTCACTTTTGGCTTGATTCTCTCATTCACAGGCTGTTCTTGGTAAACAATCTGCTAATTCATCTGTGGATCACTAATTTCAAATTCTACGCTATGGACTGATTGAATCTCTAAGTAGGTTCACTTATTGAATTTTTCTAGTTTCCCTGGTAAAAATTCCCTTCGGTTCACCAAAGTAATGGCCATGAAGTGGCTAGCTCTGAGCGAATGGGCTAAGATATTGTCTATTTTGTGGCAATGAGGCATTGAATTCATTAGATTGGAATCAATTTCTACCAGAATTCCAATTGAAGACTTACTTTGTGGGGAAATTAAAGTCAATATGAGTTATTCAGAGTGAATCAAGTCCAGATTTTGCATCAGAAGAGACTTTTACTTTCATCTGTTAAGGCATGTCCATGAAACTTGTCAAGACTATTCCAGTATATGAAAAAAACATGATCAAGATACTGGTAAATTTTTAGTCACGTCATTATGCTTGACAAGAAGACGTATCGGAGTAATCGGAGCATATTCCCAGGAGTCAGGAAAACCCAATTTTTAATGTGGATATGCGCAGAGTCCGGGTCTGAAAAAACTCATAAATCGATTATGTTCTACACTTCTGTAACGCATCTTGATAGGGTGTGAGGAAAAATTTCCCAAAAGATTTCAGGATGTTCTTAGTTAGAAATTTATGAAAGTGCACAGGCAAGGGCTAAAACATCATTATTTGAGAAAAAGAAGGCATGAAATCCACATTTTTTCTTGTTTGAGTTTTGTGGACTCTTGAGTTTTTCCAACTAATACATTTTGAATCGGATTAACACATTGGAAATGAATCAATTCCATCACCATGCCTGAATTTGACTTGATATCATGAACCAACATCAAAAAATTTTTACCAGGAGTCGTATGGCAACATTGACGATTTTAAAAGTCGGATAGGTCAAGATAAGTTAGTGCCAGCTCACAAAATTTCAATGTTTACCCATTGTGAATCTGACCTGATATCGAATCAAAACAATCATACTTATCGCTATGGAATTTAACTGCCTGCTTTTGATATTTGGAAAGATAGAAATATCTGTACTCACAAGAAATTCCTCAAACTGAAAATACCTAAATCCTCGTGTAAACAGTTTGAAACACAGAACACGAAGCTACACTCACTTCTCCAAGATGTGATACGGCGTGCAAATAAGTACGAGACAAATTTTGCGTAACCCACGTGAATTTCGCACAAGTTTCTTGTCGTTATACCACCCTACCTTCGCACTGCACATACATCACGGGTATAAAATCGTGAGACAGAGATGATCTCTATACTTCCAAGCAACAACTCTATAACATGCGCTCCAAGGAAACTCCTTTACTTATATACCATCCAATTTTTTCAAGCCCATCGATTTTCACTACAAAGATAGCTAGCTGATGCGCTTCTTCAGTGTACTTTGCGCTCCTTGATAATATCCTGGATGCTAATGTCCCGAAATTAGCAGCAGAAGCAGCTCCATCGTCAACTGTTTTTCACAAAGTATATATCGCGCTTTCACGAATGGCTGCACATCGTCTTTCAGGAAAGTGCACTCAGCTGAAATTTAGGAATAAGGCCTTTGTTCTACACGCAGCATTGAAAATTCATCTCCACGTCGAAGCTTTGTGTTAAAATAATCCGATAATGCTTGACAGGCCAAAGCCTTTGTATAAAGTAAAATTGAATTTTGCCACAAAATTCAAATTTCACATTTTCATTACATCATACGAATATACGTTTGAATTTAGAAATAGGGTTATGGCAGTTCTACTTTGTAGCATAAAATATCCCAAGGGAATCGAAGTGTATTATGTGAAGGGCATACCTACAAATATCTCGATTTTCAAATCTCTCGCAAAAGCATCTTCGCATCGGGAGTGCTATAGCATCTGGCGATTTTCTCAAGCGAGAGTTACGAGGGGTTACACTTCTATATAACGGCCGGCGCGTTGGTCGGTCGCCGATGTAATTTACGGCCTGTGCTTGCGACAGACAAATAAGAAATAGCCACGGTTATAGAGGAATATAAACGGAAGGTAGTGAGAATTACGTACACCTGGAGGTTTCACTACCAGAATTTTAGATGAAAGTAAGAAATGTTGGGCGATATGATATTATTGCTTGGAATGGTATTTAAGAGCCAGTTTTTTATTAGAATGCTAAATTGTATGGATATTTCATAAACACTGTCTAGCAGACTGATTAATGAGGTCTGGAAAGACAGTTTGCAAATAGGGTGTAAGCTCACAACTTTGCGAAAACTTTGCTAGTGAAACTGGGGAAATGATGGTCCAGATGCAATTGAAAAATTGGCCTGATATCGATTTGTAATCGACTGGTGTGATCAATTGGTCTGCATTCGGTATGGTTTATGGATGCAGAAAAAAATTTTTTAGAGGTTGAATTTTGAAAAGTTCATAAGTGGAATGTGCACGTATTCGCATACCGGTTTCCGATAATAGATTTGGTAGACATTGAAGAATGGACCTCGATGAAAAAAAAGAATATTAATTTGAAACCAGGGATGATCTATCCAAAAGGTATTCCCATATTCTACTGGATTGATTTGAGGAGGTTGTTCATTTAAACGGTTCCAATAGCGTATTTTGGAGAAATAATTCCGAGAAATATACCGATTAACGACCTGGTTCTTCTAGAATTCAAACTCACCTTATCGCGTTTTTGTCTGAAGATCTGGTGATGAAAGTTACGGACTGGTTTCGGCTTTTTAATGGATATGTTCAAATTTTGGCCGGGGTCAAAGGCTCAAAATCCAACGATCTTCATGGGGCTTTGGAAATCATCACAAACATGATTGAAAGATCATAACAAAATACGATATGTAAGTTTGAGATATGTAGATACATTCTTTATGATTAAATCCTCTCGATACGATCTTCCAAACATTGAATTCTATGATTTTTCATTAACATGGCATATTGCCGTTTGTAATCCTAACAAAGAAGCGTCGTAGATTTTGAAGCTATACAGTATACTTGTAGCTTCAGAAGCATCAGAAGTCATCTCCAAACGCAGTCTTCTAAAAACTCTATTTTTGTTCGGGTTCAAGCCTTTCAACACAAAAGGATACGATCTAATTTCATCAAATTAAGTAGCCCTTCTTAAATGAGGTCGATACAGAAGCCAAAGACAAATCGATTTTGCAACAAATTTAGCCAAAAATTACTTTTTCTATAATTAAAACTCTCTCCATTGATGGAATCTGTTCCTATGTCTAACCACGAGTTGAAATAACTCTTCTCTGCAATTTCATTCACGATCGATATGGTGCATTGATTGCAATAAACAAAGAGAGGAAATGTTCCACTCCGAACTTCATCTCTATGATTGCAAACTGACTCCACGAAGTTATCAATTTTTTCATCCCTTAAAAAAACCAATGAAGAGAGAATAGGATACCCGATATTGAACAAAATAAACTCTCGATTTGCATTGATTGCACTCTGACAACCCAATCAGATATCTAGGAATCCCACTGTGCCATCAAAAATGTTCATTCAGGTTCAAAATTCGTTGAAATGCTTGTTGATATCTTTCCATCACGATTGTTCAATTATCTGCTATCGCCGTTTTTGGATGACACCATTTCATCCAAACAACATGTATTATTGTTACATGCGGGTTGGCGAGTAACAATTGCCCATATTCTCTACCCGTGATTTGTTCTTGTTTTATTTTCGTTATTTTTTTGTGGCGAGCTATAACTTTTTATTTTTGATTATTGTCGATTGAGGTCAGTGTAACCAACATGCCCCTCATATGCCGATCTAAGGAATCGGTAGTCATTGACTTTCCCGCAAATTTTTTTCGTGTTTTTGCTTCCTCGAACCAAAAGTATTGTATTAAATTAAAGTAAGTGTGCCCAACTTGCTTCTGTATCATAACTTCGATATGCTGATCTCATCAGTGGACACTCGTTGACCTTTCCTCAAATTTATTTAACGTTTGTAATGTCAAAATATGGAAAAATGAGTGGTTTGCATTCACCCTGATTCATTTCTGCGTTCACCAGAAAGTTTGAAGTGATTTTTCCATTCTTCGCATTTGCACAGCTAAGAAATCCGATCTAGATCTATTTTAACTGCAAAACACAAAGATGAATTGTGAAATAAGAAGACCAACATCGGAGTGTACCCAACATGCACCCATGGGTTAATCTCAAAAGGTCAAGCAGTACGACTTCTTTCACAACTCAGATCGTGTTTATCACGTCAAAACAGGTTGCAAATAGTGTTTTGGACCGGCGAAAAGCTCCATCAGATGTAGTTGCACAACAATGTCAATAGATGAAAACGATTTTATGCACTTTATCGCCCATTCACATTGTTTTGGCAGATGGGGCCAAGTTGGGAACAGACTTTTGTAAGCTCCCAAGAATCACTCTTTGCGAATATTGAAACAGCTCGGCTCCCGCTCATCGAAATTCGATGGACTTTAGGTCAATTTTTAGTTCTTGAGTCAAGCTTTACAATAAATTGAAGTTTGTTGAAAAATATCGAAATAGATCATAATTGTTAAAAAATTGGCTCAATGGGGGGGCAAGTTGGGTGCACTTACCTTATATTACAATAAACTCGAGGATCTGGATCCGGAACAATCTCAAATGATTGCTACGTCTCCAAGAAAGTTTGAAGTGAGTTTTTCTATTTTTCATTTTCTCAAATGAGGAATCATCCACAGTCAGACTAATGCCAAAATTTTTGGCCTCACCAGACCTAACGCACTTTGATGCATTTGATCTTTCGTCTCAAAGCCTTCAAAATAACCTTTTCAAAGTTGCAGAGCTCGAACTCGAAGCAATTTCATGAGCAAAATGTAGAGATTAGTCGCAACATGTGATGGTATACCCAACCTGCACCTACTTCTCTTTCCTGATTCTTCCCTTACCACTCTATGATTAATAGTTCCAAGGTTACCTGAAAGTGTGTGAAAATAAGTGTAAAATTAGCTGAGGCACGTGTCATTTGGATATCTAGAATCAGAGATATCATGATTTTGCAAAGCTCTTGTGAAATACGTGCTTTTTCTCGTTCCTTGATGGACTGTAAACATTTTATACACAGTGTAGGCGTGTTGGTCACATACCCGCGCAAACTTGCAAAAATCACTTTTTGAAAAAATGGAGATAACTTATCTTTGATTGGCCGAAATTTTCCTTAATCCATTTTGAACATCTCGAAACAATCTTCAAAATGAGCTAAGGCACGAGAGGGGGGGGGGAGCACGCAGGGTGCACTTATACCCTTGATAAATCCAGTGTTCTTCCGATAGATCAGCTCATTAAATTTACCACCACAACTAGATCTCACGAAGGTCTCATCCAATGCTTTCATCACTGCAGAATTTGAATTAGATTTATTGCATGCGACAGTATGGTTGCGGGATTCACTGCAATATTCGAGCAATACTGCTATCGTCAAAATAATCTGACAGTCTAACTGCAAATTTACAAGACCGTGAGCTCTAGATCTTTTTTCTACTCCGAGGATTCATGATGAAAGGAATATTGGTTTTTTTATATACCGGGTCCCTGCCTCTCGGGTCAACCCCGGTTGCTCCCATGAGCGAGGGGCAGGGATACGCCCTGCCAACGCGTCGGTTCGGAGGACGGCCACCACCGAACCTCAAGTGTTTCCTCCCCGACTACCGAATTTTGGGCTCAGCCCCCAGCACAAGGCCGATGCCCACCCCTCGGTGGGGGGTTTTGGGACTCTTCTAGGCTTCCTGAGAGCCCAGGGAGTCCCTCGGGATGATGGTAGAGTCCTCCAGGCTCGCATTGTTATCGCCCGAGGACGATTCCAATTCGAGTCCCTATACTCACCCCCTCACGTGGTGCCGGATGGAGATGTGCGGTCTCCTCGCTCCGGCGGGCGATGACTGGGGCCGGGAGCTCGTTGGACTCCAGGGATGAGGCGCCATGCCCCAACCCCCCTTGCGGGTGGATTCATGATGAAAGTGAGAATAACGCTAATTAATCCTCGCTGCGCTAATCTGGCGTGCAACAATATATTGACTCACTTCATTCCTTGTTCATCCCCCCCCCCATGATTTAGATAAGATTAAAATACTATAACAGATTACCAATTCCATGATTTTGTCTTCCTCGCGCATCGATCAGAATGAAAGTTCCCCAGGCTGCTATCCCACTTCCACAAATCCATCAATGCGAAACCTAATCATGATTTCCCATCGAAATATACTCTCAGGAAATATAAATTGAATACATTATATCTCTAGGTGAAAGATGTTGGTGGTATTTATCGAGTGTGCAGCATTGCTGCTGATGGTTTCAATAACGAAAACAAGAGCATCGACTCACTGTGAACAAAAATGGGATGACATAAAAGCTCCGCATACAGCCGGAGATGTATACCGAGTACATCTAATGAAAATCAACATGTCGGATGAATACGTCAGCTTCATGCCCAATACTCAATACCAAGGTGAGATCAGATATATGGAAATACCCATGTTTGTAAACTGGTAGTCGACTATTGATTGAATGGATTGTGTGGACTTGTTAATCTGGGACGTTGACTGGTATTTTCTGAGTGAAAGGAGCAAAAATTTAATGAAACTTTTCTCAATTTTTAAACTTAGATTGATCATTAGAAATTCATGCATATCAATAATAGATCCCTTGGTAGTATATGTGCGACGAAATGTTCTTACCCGTGAGAAATTGTTTGACATCTGATAATTTGCTTCTAACACTCCCTTTCGCGATGTTCCGTAAGAAATAATAGGATTGTTACCTGTGACACAGCGAGAAATTTTTCATAATCCTCAGCAACTCAAAAATCGGTTCAGGAGCAATAATGTGATTTGAAAATTAAGAATGAAATGATTAATTTTGACAAACTAAAAATCAATTCAACAGTCGTAAACATGATACGGTACTCAAATTTATGTCAAAAACACACATAACATAGACGAAGAAAGTAGGATCCAGGAATTTATTGTAAGCCTCCACAAAACACATTGTGATTCGCACATTGGGTTGGCAGAGTGCCACAGAAGTCGACATTACCCTTCAAGATCGTGGCGGCCGAGTAAGGTTGAGAAGCCCATCAGATGCAACGTTGGAGCGTCTGGCTGATGTTTGCACGCGTACACACATGCGGCTCTCTATCTCGGATGCAGATTAGTCCTCTATAATTGATCTGTGATATTATGTCCCACATATTGCTTATTCAGAGAATTCTTGCTCAATATTTCGACGAAATTCTGCTTCCCACTTTTAAAAAGATGATACATACACGAAACTTTTTGAGGGCTTCCTATGAGAAAATTTTTGTCGATGTAATTTTTATGATTTGAACCACTGCGGGATACCTCTGAAATCTGCAGATTTATTTTCATGAGTGATTCCGCAGAAATGTCAATATTTGGGAGGTTTAAAATGTCCTAACGTCAAATATCACTTCCGACAGTTCTAAGATGCATTTTTACAATTTTTATAGTACATGAAATTGTAATTAACTCTCACACAAATATAAACAATTTGAATCACCAGTATCCAGAAGAATCACACGAATAAGACGGTAGCATAATATGGGACCTACATTTTGAAGCATCACACGGGCCTAACATTTTGTCACTAAAATTTATTTCACAGCCAAACGATTTCAGTTACGGTCATTGAAGCTTTGAAATGCTGATTTAGCCATCAAATACTTGGAAAAAAGATGGCTAGAACCTCTGTGGTCTCTGGTATAATGATCGCACCAGTTGGGCACAGAACTGACCAGAAAACTGATCAAAATTGGATTTTCGCTATATATATATACAGTGCACTCTCTAAAGTGTGAAAATCAATCATTTCCATGCACCTGACGATGAACTTCAAGAAAAACTTGATGCGAAAAGGCCTGGCATCGGGCAAATTCACTTTTATAGAGAAAAACTGGAAAATTAAAATTCTAAACAAAATTGCGCCACGAATTGCACGTACCCATCGTACACCTGAAGACTGACCTTTTGGTTCTCGTAACTGAGAAATTCGACACCATATACCATTATATTTGATAAATTTGTCCGATGAAACCTTGAACGAGCCTCATCGCAGCGTTCCACACTCACAATCGCCGAAAAAAAGAAGATCATATGGCACGAAACTGACATTTAATCGATTTTGTCGATGATAATTTTTTTGAGTAACCATGGATCGGAAAAATAACGAGTTTGCCAAGAAAAACACTAAAAATACATCGAAAATGACTTGAGAGATTTTAAAATAATGTGTGCCGTTTTGTGCATATCCTGAAAACGCTTGGGGAATAAGAGTTTCCATGGAACAACTCTTATACATTCGAAAATAGAATTTCTGAGAAACATTCACCGAACTTTACGGCTTTGAAACAATGCATAAAATGGACAAATGACTCTTTCGATTCGAGTTAAAGGAAAATCTGTCAGAAATTATTGTAAATCAGATTGGATTATGAAACACGATTGCTCTCTCAAATTTCCAAATGGCTTGAGCACTTCCCTGAATAACGGACATTGACGAAATATTTGTTTTGTAGAATCCTTCTAATGAAATTTTCATAGCATTTGTGGAAATCTCACGGCCATTACCGGTTTCACTGAAAAAACAACGGAAAAATATTCAATTTGACTAATTGAGTGAATTGAACCTCACATCAGCAAACTTTTCTTTGGTTACAAACCTTTAAATTTTCATCCGGCATCGAAATTATTTGGTTTCAACAACGGAGAACCCCTTTTCCAATATACCAAGAAACCCACTCAAGGAGTTCATTGCTTATTTACGTCATCTGTGAATTGATTCACCACAAAAGAAGCTACTGTCTCGCAAAATCCATTTATCCACCACTTACGAGTATCATTTCACACACATACGACTAATGCGGAATAGACATTTTCGCTCAATAATACTCAATCAGACGGTTCACCCAATGTAATCAACAATGAATGCGCTTGTGAATACAGCCATGAGAATGACTTTGCGGAAACTCCGTCGCGCGTTTCGAGAAAGACAATTCAATGAGTTTCAATCAAACTAGACTTGTGCATTCGCATAGCACCATTTGCGTCAAACCAGTAGGTATCCAATGAGAGATCTCGAAATTTCCAACGCACAAGAAAACAGAATAAGAACCAACAAATATAAATAACTCATATCCACCAGCCATCTAGAAAAAAAAAAATTCGTACAAATCTTCAGTAAATCCTTGAATTTTTATTTCTCGTAGCCTTTCGAAGGGATAAACTCCTTACCAGAATACACAAAGTTCGCACGCAGACGAGGACCCTCTATACTAGACTCAAATATACTTACATGTATTCTAGAAGCCATAAATTTCAAACCCTACCGTCTGAGCATGGCATTCTATACTGTAAAGCTCAACGCTTGGTCAGCCCTATACACTACTTTCACAATATACAGCTCCAAAGGGCCAAGTATAGTAAAAGACAATAGATCGCGTGAAGGCCGCAACCTGACACTTCAACAACTCGATCTTTTGCCGTCATATTAGAATACGAGAACCATAGGTATAGCTTATTCGTCCCTTAATACACAGATTCAAACTGATTTTCAAAGCTCATCTATCCAAAGTGGCAAAATTCAATTTCCCATAGTCGTAGCTTACCCATTATGCAAGCTCACGCGCGCGCGCACCGAACGTGCATGGGATTATCAGATTTTGCGGCTTTAAACGTGGCGTCTAATCGCTTAGTAAATTCGCACGAAAGTGTCATATTATACTTATTACTATCTATGGGTGTAGCAAGAGTTTGTGAAATTTTGCAGGTTTGTAGAAATTTGATGTGAGCGCTCAGATATGCTCGTGATGCCTGTAAGTAGTTACAGATGGTTTTGGTCAGACATAATAATCTATTTTTCAATGTTTCATACTACTACCACTCTCAGTTTGCAGATAATCACTGGACAACAAAATTTTGGGTTGGAAATAATACATGAACCATATAATGAATTTTTTGTGTATATTTCGACGTTGAAGCCAAATCTGAGCCCAGTTTTAGGTCTACACATCAGGATTTTTTTTTTAATCGATAAGCGCCTATTTTGGAAAAATGTTAGTTTTTGCGTTTCTTCATCATTTTCAAACTTGATGTTGTTTTACTAGGTGCGTTGCGATTTATAAGAAGAGCCTGTGCAAATATATTTTTTTACGTGTTTCAATCCATTGAGAACAATCCCGGTGATTTGAAAATGCTATACAATATAACCGAAAAGCCGTATAAGCTAATTAGTCCACCAAGTATCTGGGAAAAAGTCCAATTTTGCAATAAATTGTAAAAAAATCATGAAGTAGGCTAGGATGCACCAATTTGAATGTTCGGGGTTACATTCCCTTTATTTTCTTATACACTTTGGAGGAAAAATTGTCCGATACTCGTGGAAAGTGTGGTTGGATGCCACGATTTTTTTTTTTGAAACACGTTTTTTGCTATGATTTTTGCTGTGTTAGTTACGTGTAAAAAAATGTTCCCTTGCCCGGGATATCTAGGCATGGTTTCCCGACTGAAAATAGTCATCTGGACACGAGCCTGTAGACAATTTTCTGCCACCACATCAGAATTCCCTCGCTGGAGGCAAGAAACATTTTTTCCAAGGATTTTAATTCATACATTTGGAAAGCTTACGCTGGTCAGAACAGAAGAGGTCCATCCCTACAACCCCCGTCAGATTCTGAAAACCCCGCAGAAAACGAGTGCCGATATTTTTCCTCAAAAAAATAGCATTTCTCTTGGCTTTCTCAAAATCAATACAAATCCAATTAATTGCTTCGAGCCAATATCTAGAGATTGAACATCAAGATTAAATAAAATCGTCGTAAAATTCAAACAAGCACCCCCTGGATACCACGGGAGCACGAGCTCTATGAAGAAAAATATGACAATCTATTTTGATTGTGCAATATTTCGAAGATTCACGGTTCAACCATAATGTCGTATGAAAGATTCGAATGAAATTCCCAAGATCTACGTTTTGAATTTTAAATATAATGCCACAACAGCGCATTTCGATTGTATTTCAACATTTTTAAGACCCAGACTTGGATCCTCCACTTGCAAGACCAATTGTCGAAGATGGATGATAACGCTTTACTAAGAATGAGGTCGAAAATATTCAAGAGAGGCTCTATTTCATCTGCGTGGAATCAGAATCCATAATCGCTCAGAATTTTGAAATCATCCAATGGGAAGTTGAAACTCGTCACTAATTTTTCTGGCCCGAAAGGATCTTTAGATTTGCTCAGCAACAACTCCGAAATTTCTTCACGAACCTTGGAACTAAAATCATCCCCTTCAAGAAACCTAAGACGCAATTTTTCTTCATATTTCGTACAAAATTTACGTCAAAGCAGCGTAACGCATGCGAATTCTTCTCGATGAGCGTCAACGAGGCAAAGAGCTTGCAACTCGCAGTCACAACCGGTGCATCATGAGAATTGCAAAAAAAGCGCACAATAACAGAGAGAGAGAAGACCAAGCCTGATGTCTGCAGGAGCGGAATAAACGCGCGCCTCATAATTGAAAAAAAAAAAAAAAAAAAAAAAAAACAGAATAGTGAATGCAACTCTAGCTTGCGCGTGAGAATTAAATGGGAATCTTTGCTATAGGTATACCACAATATAACTACGAGTGTCTCTCTTTCTCATTCTATGTTTTTCCGCAAAAGTAACGTTTGTTTGCGGTAGTGCAAGCTCATCTTTAGCAGTCTTTTCTACATCGAGTATTTTCTACGGCTATTATAACACCAACAGCAGTTCAAACTTGCGCATTTGCTCGTCAACTCGAACAATTGAATAGGCTTGATGCGCGAGTAAACTCTATGTAATGTGTACCGTATTAGATTGTCTAAGCGGGAAATAGAATTGTCTCGAAGCTTATAGTTAGTTAGTCTGTTCGTCTGGTTTTTTTTTCTTTTTGTTTCCCCCTTGTTGACTGCTTCGTTGTCAATGTCGATGTCTCGTAGAATTTGCACTGCTGACCGATGGAACAAGTGCACGCGATCGGAAACCTCGAGGTCATGTCTCAGTATTACTAACTGTATTGAATCAAGCAATGTCATCGATACTCGATTGTCAATGAGAACCGAACAAGTGTACTGAGGATGAACTGCGATGAAAAATATTGAGATTCTCTTCTATGACTTGCAGAGAGGAGCAGAAATTATATCTCTCCGATTGCTCTGATCTGAAAAATATAATTCAACTGTTTCAGTCAAAATTTTTTGTCCCGGGTGATGAATTTACTCATCATGGAAAAAATTGACCCCGTCGATTCCACTGGTGTAAATAGTATCCCAGTTAACATTTAGGTTGCACATGAAAAGTGTTTTTGAGATTTTTATGATTTTGAACATTTTACTTGTAATTGTAGCGCTGTCGAATTTATATCCTGGTGAGTTTGAGGCACTTTGAATCATCAGTGAACACCAAAACAGTACTGCACCAAAACCCTCTAGAGATGAAATAAGTATCGAAGATTTTCAAAAATGATGAACAAACAGAAGATACTTATTTTTAGAATTAATTGACACTATACACAAAGGTCAAAAGTTTGTACACACCTGAAAATGGAAAGTCCGAAGTAGGAAATTCTTCTTCTGATTGGTCTCTTTGGTCCAAAATGACTTCGATTAGCTCATTTTGTACTTTTTCTTCAAGTACTTCAAGGGTTTGTGTGGGTTATTTCCTGCGGCACAACAGGTTCTTGGTAGGTAAAGTCGAATCCATAGGAAAATTGATAAAGACTGAGTCAAATTTTGGACATCTGCAAGTCAGACACAAAAAATAAAGAATTGGAATGATCAAGAAAGAATCAAAAAGTAGAAGTCAAAAGCTCTATAATTAGTTTGTGAGAGTTATTTTGCTTCGACCTACCGAAAACAGAACAAAACCTATAGAATGAGCTAGGTTGGATTCATTTTTGACCAACAAGGTCGCAGGAACCAAATTTTCTAATTTGGACTTTTCGTTTTTAGGTGTATTCAAACTTTTGACCGGTAATATAAGGTAAGTGTGCCTAATATGCCCCTATTCCCTAATATGCCCCCACTCAAGTTCTCGAATGTACGCACTCGCAGACCTTGCCGCGCATTTTTTTCATGTTTGTTACATTAAAATATGAGAGAATAAACGTTTTGGACCGATCCCAGATGACCCGCGCCTTCCTTAGAACAGAAAAACTGGGTTTGTTACTTTCGACTCCTTTTTTGTTAGTCACTAAAAGTTATACCAAACACAATCGATGTAATCAATTTCAACGTGTCTTAAATCATTTTCTTTGTCTTCGTCCCAACTTTGAAATGCTTTGTGCAGAATTGCAAAATTCGATTTCCAACCGATTCTACGCTCATATTACTAAAAAAAGTCCAGTGTCCCTAATATGCCCCCATGGTTTTTTTTCAAACTCCTTGTTCATTCCATCAGAATACATCAATTTGATCATGGAAATTCAAAAGAGGGTGAAAAAAGCTGCAAAATGAGCTAGAGTACGTCTCATTTGGGGGTCTGGGAGCCGAGATATCCCGATTCTACGGAAAACCCGTATAATCTCATGGAAATAGGCCTCTTTTTCACGTGGGGGCATATTAGGAACACACTGTCAAAAACTCACATGAATTCTTTTTTTGCAAAATTTGAGATAGCTCGGCTCCAAAACGTTGAAATCAAACGTACCTTAGCTCATTTTAAAGGTCTTGAAACAAGCTTTGAAATGACTTAAGGTACATTGGAAAATATTGAGGTGAGCCAAAACTATGAGCAATACAAAAGTAGTGGGGGCATATTAGGCACACTTACCTTACCATCTATTAGAGAGATTTTTAATGATTCGTAGTAGAAGCCGAGAAATAAGGGCTATCGGAAATAAACCCAAAATTGGTTTTCTAATTACATTAAATCAAGGCTTTTGTGACCAACTTGCATCCAGTAAGCCATTTTCTACCGCAATATTTTTCGATACTTTAGCACGTCTCAAAGCTTGTCTCAAGACTTCCATAACGAGCCAGAGTGCGTCTAATTTTAACCAACGATATTCAAGCTGTTTTAGATTTTCCAAAATTTAAGTAAATCAGCGGTAAAGTGCATAAAATTATTGTTTTCATCCATTTTCATCGACGTGCAACCACGTTTCGAGCTTTTTGCCGGCCTAAAACACTATTTTCGACTAATTCTGACGCGTTGAACACATCCTGAATGGCAAAAACGTCATACTGGATGGCATTTCGAGATAACCATATGGGGGTATTTTGTGTTCATACACCAATTTACCCTTCGTGTTTTCCCAACGATCTCCGTATTTGACCCATAAAATCGCTTCAAATCCAAGTTTTGCACCGTTCAAAAACAGATTATAAAAGTCTTGGGACAAGAAATCGAATGCATTGGGTTAGGGTACATCAAGATTGATCAAACTAAAAAGAGTTGGCACCTATATAACTGAATGCAATTGTTCCAGTGATTTCGTAGCTTGGGGAAACGAAGAATGGAAAAATCACTTCAAGTTCTCTGGAAAATACAAAAATGATTTGGGGTCGATCCAAAACATTCATTTCCTCATAATTCAATATAACAAATGTGAAAAAAAATATTTGGAAGGTCAACGAGTGCCGAGTCCTAAGATTGGCATGTGGGAGCAAACTGTGTACACACATCTTAAATATTAGTTTACTCTAAGATATGTATGGATTTTCCATTCCAAATTAATTTCGGATACCTAATAATTTCTGAGCTTGTAATAATTTACCTTCGAACAAGTACTCCAGCGAGCTTAATACGCTTTCCACTAAAATCGATAACATCGTCTGGATCCTCTTGAGGGTAGAGTTCTTAGACACGCAGGGGTGAAGATAAGACTACTTAGTACAAGCATATATGCTACTGGAAACCTTTCCCATGCTAAAATTATCATACCCTGGGCTTCTGATCTTGTCTGATCTTATTTTATGAGATTCGTGTTCTAAGAATCAGAAATTCGACCCTGTACGTAAAGTATAAATATTCTTGGAATGGATAATACTACCTTATTCGAATCATTCTCATGATAAATGAATTGAAAATAAACACGATGACTTTACATTTATTGCTCAATGAGATACATTTTTTTTCAGTGACAGTCAAGTCGGACGAAGAAGAACGAACATTCATAAGATTCTACCTAACGGTGGAAAATGAGAATAAATCACTTTCACATGGCAATCTTGAGCTGTACGATCCTGATGTATCTCAATTCTCTCAACTCTGTCCAAATTCAGTTGTTCAACAGTCTCAAGTTCCAAAAGATGCAATTTCGGTCTATTGGACAAGTCCTGACGAAGGAGGTGGATGCGTCATTTTTAGGTAGAGTGGTTTCGAAATTTATAGAGTTTTATGCCTGCAATGAACAAAAATACGAGATTGATCATGGTTCATGTGGTGACATTGATTTTTAGGGTATCCATTATGGAATCGCCATCTCGGTGGTTTATGGATGGAAGCTTGGAGCAAAAATTTTGTCAAGATCCCAAGGCCAGCATTGACGATCCGGGACCCGTTTTACCTGAGTGTTGTGCTTGCGACGAGGCAAAATATGAACTTGCTTTTGAAGGACTGTGGACCAGATATACTCATCCGAAGGTTTGTTCCTACCCTCAATGATAATGGATTCTCGTCATCTGCATGACTCGTTCATGTCGACTTAGAATGCTGATATCACTTTAATGAAAATACAAGACAATTTTGAATCAAAATGAGTAGATTTTAGTCATTTGACAATTTTCCCCTTGTAATCACATGCAATGTTCTTACGCGAGAAATCAGAATGCGCTTGAAACTAATGGTTTTAATATAAGATATTACACGCCTGTAAACACCTAGTAATAATGTAATTCTTTGTTATTCAGAACTTCCCAAGTAAACCATGGAATGCAAGATTTTCTGACGTTATTGGAGCATCCCATACCTCCGAATATCGTTTTTGGGAGTACAATGGTTTGGCAAGCGAAGGTTTAAAACAGGTCGCTGAGAATGGTGTAACTCGCATCTTGGAGTCAGAATTGAAAAACCAGGTATTAATAGATCTTAATCTATGATAATCATCACAATCAAAAGAATAATTATGTCACAAAGTAATTTAAATTGTTCACAGAGTGAACATATCAGAACGATAATCAAGGCTAGAGGAATCAACTTTCCAAATATCACGTCCAAGACATTTGCAGTTTTCAGGGTAGATCAGCAGCATCACCTAATGTCTGTCGTTTCAATGATAGGTACTATTTCCATTTTTTCATAATAATGTGACTAGAGTAAGTGCCTCTCTCATTACCACTTGTTCGGCTTGCAAATGTTCTTGATGAGTCAGGGGCTCCTAAAATGCTTTTGCAACTCAAAAATGATGTTTGTGAGATTATGGGTGATGAACGATTGATGATATTGAGAAGAAATTTATAATGAGCTACGGAAAGATGGAACATTGTAAATCAATGGATCAATCAGTCAGTCGCACTCATAAGTCACACGGCCACGCAATATATTTTGGCCAGACCATACCGAAGTCGACCGAACAAGACTGAATTAAGTCTAACCGGACCGAACTAGACTGACGTAGACCAAAGTAGATTGAACTAGTCAGAACTAAGGTAAGTGTACCCAAATTGCCCCCATTGAGCCATTTCTGAACAACTCTGTCTTACTTGGCTACTCTGGCCCTTCTTGATATTTTCCAACGTATTCTAACACATTTTGAAGCTTGTTTTAAACCCTACAAAACGAGCTGAGCTACGTTAGAAAGTATTGATATGGGCCAGAGTAGTGAAGTAAACCAGAGTTGTTGAGAAAATGGCTCAATGGGGGCAAATTGGGTACACTTACTTTATAACAAACTAGACCGAGTTAGACCGAATTAGACCACACTTCAACCATATTACTGCGGCGATTCTAATAGGTACTAGCACGGTACTATTGCGGTCCTAGCAGTATGCTAGTACGGTCCTAGCGGTCATAACGGGACTAAAATAGTACTAGTTTGGACCTAGCAGTCATAATAGTGTACTAGTATGGTTTTATGGACCCTACCGTCACCAATATCGTACGAGAACCGTAGTAGTACCGAACTAAACCGTACTAGACCGAACTAGCCCCTATATAAGACCGATCTAAGCCGGACGACCAAATCATCTATGTATCCATTCACCAATCTACCCGATCACCCACCAACACATTCACCCATCGACTCACCCATGACCCATATACGGCGACCCATAATACTTCACCCCTCCCACGTATGCAACCCGATATGCGGAATCTGTACGGAAAAATTTTGGCTTAGCGTTCAATTATTATAATTCAGTGACGGATGACATTTCACATGTTTCATCAACCGCTGAGACCACCAAGTATCTCAGCTAATCGCAAAAATCTCAAAATTGTCTTTTTATCTAAAATTTATGGTTCTATCATAAAAAATGATTTTTTCAGATCCGTCACCGGATTGGTTTGTTGGAGTATCCGGATTGGAACTGTGCCTATCAAACTGTTCATGGATTGAGCAAAAAGAGCTCAATCTGTATCCGGTTGATGCTGGTACCGATGATGGCGTTACGTATGAGGTGAGTAATGCGACGTTTTGCCAGAAAATGTTGCCTCATATTTTATCCAACCAGCACATAAGCCTAGATCTTTTTTGATTTTGAATCGAGTTTGGTGCATTCAGAGACACGTGGAAAAAGTTCAGTCGATATTTTCTCGAAAAATGTATGCAATAATTAATCATACTAAATTCGTATCAACTCATGAGACTCTCGCATTATTTGGACCACTTTGCCAGAACCGATCTCTAATTGGACTAATGAAATTAGAAGTATACTAAATCTAGATGCTAGCCTCATGCGTGTAAACAATAACATTAATACGCAGTGTGCAGATAATCTATATAGATATTAATTGTGAATTTAATCTGGTAAAGTCAGGCGGAATGGAAAGGGAAAAATTGCATACGGATGGTCCAAGTAGTAAGAGTCGAGTATAGTCAGACATGCTCGAGAGGATCTCTTTTCGCCAAAAAAGTGACATGCACATGTCGATACATTCGATAATCTCTCCTCGCTTATTCTATACCTATTTTTTCAACATATTTCTCTTCCAGTTCATCCAACAATCCGATCAAATAACATGATTAAACTCGTATATCGGATAACCCAGACTCACCAAGCCTCTCTTCCAGCAACTCCATTTATTCTCTACACCTCGCGCAATCATTCATGACAAAAATCTACTCATATTCCCTCATCCTTCAAACGTAATTCAATATTTTCTAAATTTCCTATCCATGGACAATTTTTTTTTTGATGCAAACATCAAATTGTGAAATTTACTATTTGATACATGTGAGCAGAATATGATAAAATTCTATTATACTATATGCAGGCAGTGGATGCAGAAACAGATCCTCGTGATATCATACGTCGAATAACAACTAGATGGCCTGCAGACGAGCGATCACCTTTTTATGATGAATCGGCAGTTGATATGAATCCAATGGCTAGATTGTATCTAAAAAGGCAACGTATCTACGAGAAAGACTGCGAAAGGCCACCCGTCGATGATTCATCAGAAGGTCCACACACCTTCCCGCCAATTACCCGTAGCAAGTATTCCAGTGCTTTTTATCCTTGGTTTTTTTTTTCGTGAGAATTTTTAGTTGTAGATGATGAGTGGATACGTGCCAAATGGTAACCTATCAGTCTGACTACGAATTTCTGGTTATGTGCCATAAGAGGTGAGGTATCTAGCTTGGATTGGAGGTACTCTTTGAAGCAGCATGAAAGCTGTCACGGTAAAATTATTTTGTTTTGGCAAAACTTGAAAAGCTGTAGAACCGCATCGATGTTTAGAGATGTATTTGTGTATTTGCGCTCGATGTTTTCTTTCTTCAGAATCCATCATTTTTCGTTCACTAGCAGTTATGCAGTCCCGTATATCATTCCAAGAGAAATGATCAAGTGAATACGTCCCCGAGTCAATTTCACACAGAAAAGCTCAGACTCCTTCAGTAAGAAAAGTCTAAAGCAATTTCAAGAGTAATTATCAAAAGACTCTCCTTTTCTCATCAGAGGACTACTCACACATAAACTTCGACTTCTTGCGCGGAATGCTCAGATATTCAAAAACCAAGATGAAATTCATTATTTTATAAAACCATTGTCAATGTAATCGAAACAAACACAAATTAGAATCGATGGGAGACACTGAATATGGTATTTAAAAAGTGAATCTGATAAAGGATTATTTATTCCCTCCTGCTGCAATTAATTTCAAAAGCATAGATATTTTTTAATTTTGCACTCCTGTAGTAGAAGGTATTTGATTTTTTATGTACTTTGAATGATTTATTAATTCTTGGCATACCGTAGTATGTACATTATAAACTATATGTATGAATAGCCCCTCAAAACGGCTATGTAATCCGCATTAAAATTTGAAAATCGCTTTCGAATTATTCAGAGGCCTGCAGGGTAACACCATGGGGTCAGTGGGAGGCATGTTCAGTCACCTGTGGCCGAGGAGTTAAACTGAGGCAACGAAAGTACAAGAATGAGAAAGCCGCAGCAAAGCACAATTGCGACTCGGTACTCACGGACAGGGTCGTCTGCTACGCGGAGAATAACTTTGTTTGGTAAGGCAATAAATTTCTTCTCGCGTCCTGTGTCTTCCCCTAGCAATCCGACAAGCGTCTTCCCGCTGCCTCGCAACGGGTGAATTCAGAGTTATGATATATTTTATAGGGACCAACTTTATTTTTTGCACAGGCTTGCAAATTTTTGCACGTGCGAGAGAAAGAATGATTCAGAACCCGGAACTAACGAAATGAAAAATTACATTCTGGCTTGATTTTTCAAAAAAAAATTTTAGGTGTTGACTGTATTTTATATCAACATTCAGAAGAATTTACTCGTGATTATTCAAAGCTCGCAGGAAAAGTAAAAAGTTTCCTATTATTATATATTATAAAAGTGAAACTATTTCAGTCACGGATAGGTCGTCTATTTTGTGCATGAGCAATTGAAAGTGACAAATACAAATGTAGCATCATGTCAGAATAGGAAAACATGTAACACGTGACGACAGAGCGGATTTGCAATTTTCGGTTGGTCACCTTTTGTTCGAGAAATCTGCTTTGATTCATTCGAGCCTCGTGGATCATTTTGAATCAAAAAATAGGTACGTAAGCAGATAGATAGGTGTTCTTTCCGAAAAATTGCCAAAGCTTACGACCATTTACTCAGTTTCCAATGTAGAACATAGGTCTTGTTGAACAAATATAATCAAATAAGTTTGTCCATTTCTATAGCATGGTGTCTAGCGTTCTGGAAATCAGGGAAATCAGGGAATTCTCAGGGAAGTCACTTTGACCATGGAAATCAGGGAAATGTCAAGGAAATAGCACTCGAATCATGGAAATTTGCATGGACGATTTCATTTTGAATATTTTCACGTTCACTCGAGCGAAATAATTCCGATTCCTGTGTATGTATAATCTCATGAAAACAGGCCTCTTTTCGCTGTGGGGGCCAATTAGGAACACACTGTTGAAAACTCGCAAAAAATCTTCTTTAGCAAAAATCAAGATATCTCGGCTCTCATTCGTTGGAATTAAACGTACCTTAGCTCATTTCAAAGGTCTTGAAACAAGCTTCAAAATGAGCTAAAGTACTTTGAAAAATATAGAGATGAGTTGAAATGGCGAGCAAAACAAAAGTTGTGGGGGCAAATTAGGCACACTTACCTTAGTATGCTTAGTGTTTGAGATCGAGAAACTCTACTGATTTGATCCTACGATAAACCTGGAAATTTCCATTTATTGTCCTGGAAAACCTGGAATTCTCAGGGAATTTGCAAAAAAAGGTTTGCTAGACACCATGTATAGTGAAAGCAAAGTGAGACAAAAATTAAGCATAGATGACTGAGATTAGTTGAATCCAATGGTCTCGAATCCTATATCCTGCTAAGCTACGAACAAAGAATGAATTTCTGAAACAATACATGAAAGGATCTCCCGAATAACAATGAAAAGAACAACAAATCGAGTCCAAAAATCCGAATTCTGTGGGACAGGGTGCATTAAGTTGAAAATATTGAGATGATGAAATAATATTGAATCCATTTAACAGCCCTCCAGACGAGGTGGATGAGAAAAAATGCCCTCTGACTCCCTGGAGCGAGTGGACCCCCTGCAGCAAAAGCTGTGGACCAGAAAGCAGAACTCGAGATCGAAATTTTGCTCGGAAGAAAAAACGTAAAGAGTGCCGTCACCTGTATCCCCACATCGAACTGCAGCAGACCCTCGACTGTGAAAATCCAGCCTGCGAAGGTGGTTCTGAGGGTGAAACCGGCGGTGGTGGTGGCGGAGAAGAAGAATCATCAATCAGTCCACAGATTGACGAAACTGAAACGGTAAGCCCTGAAGAACAAGAAGGTAATCCTGATGCCGCTGAAGCAAAGGGTAATGGGGAACCTGCTGCCACTGATGATGCGGCAGAAGGTCAAGATAAAGAAGCAGAAGAGGGTACTAAAGAGGAAGATAGGACTGGTTCGGTGGAGGCGGAGAATAGGCGCAGACTCGGTGGACGCGGCAGCAAGGCACGGCGCAGGGTACGTTGACGAAATAAATATGACGAAGCAACACGCTTTCTGTTTGACTGTCTGGATTTTATTCTGATGAGCCTTGGTTTTAAAAAATTCACACCCATTGAAGGGTGCAAGCTTCAGACCCTAGTTCGAATGTTATCTGTCAAGAATGGATATAAAATCCATTATGTACCTCGTGAAGAGAAACAATTTTCTTTACAAACCGAGTCGTGGACGTCAGCACTCGTTTTTTCAAGAATAGTATATTATGATACAAGGGCGCAAACGATGGTTTTCGCACTTCGAGTGACTTTTTTAGGCCCGAGCCGCAGGCGAGGGTCTAAATAGTCACGAGAAAGCGAAAACCATTGCGCCCGAGTGTCATACTATGGTTTTTGATCTTCTGTGAGCAAATGAAAAGCGAAAAACAGTGTGCAAATGACTCATTTGCGCACAGACGATCAAAAAATACATTTTTCGCAACTCGGTACATAATATGTATTATATGGGCATATGCTTTAATAGTTCAACAGAATCAGTTATAGAATCCGGGTCGGGAGGGGTCGGGTTGTTTGCGTAATGGCAACTTGTGTTTCAAAAGGTTTTAAACCGTAGTCTCATGTATTTTTAAGCGCTGAATAGATTGTACGAGGTCGTATCCAAATTATAGTTTTTTGCAAAAACTCGGAAAATATGCATGTTGACGAACAATTGTGGAGGACTAAACTCGTAGAGCACATGATTTCCTACAAAATACTCCTCACAAGTTTCCAGAAAACCCAAGCCCGACGCTAAAAATCCATGAAAATCGTACGTGCTGACACTTAAACAGCTGTCAGTTTATGGTCAGAAGACCAAACGTGTCTTGAAGAGGATGAAATTCCCTTCAAAATACTCACTGTCTGATTCCATCAAACTTGGTAGGAGAAGTTTTCACATCCGGATCACGGATTTGTCTGAAACTTTGGAGATAATCTTCTTCTTACAAGAATAGGCGTTATTCAAAGTTATAGACCCTAACACTCGAGCGTTTTCGAACTATAGCCAAAATAGTAGATTATGTCATGAAGAGGAATAAGTTTGTTCAAAACGCTATTCTCCAGCGAAACTGCCAACGAGCGGTGGCATGAGTGCGACCGAATCGCAGCGCTGCAATACAATTTTAGCCTGAGAATCAAGAATTTTTCTCTTTCTCTCGCTCCACAGTCGAATTGTACTCAGAAGGATAAAATTTGTCCCCTTTGGGTGGGAATTTCATCCTTTTCAGAATGCTCTTGGTTGCCTAACCATTAATGGACAACTATCAAAGAGGCAGCAAATTTATCACTGCGTCGGCCGCCTCGTAATAAGTCCATGTTCAATGCACGGAACGATTGTCATGCGTTTCCTACCCCAGGCTTGGATTTTCCGGAAACTTGTGAGGTTTTTTTTTGTAGGAAATTTTGTGCTCTACAACTTTGGTCCCATACAACTGTTCTTCCGAATGTATATTCCGAGTTTTTTGGAAAGAACCGTATAAATTCACTCTAAAAAATGTTATTAACAATTTTTGTGTTTGTGTTTTTGGGCTGGTACGGGGCCACGGGCAATCGATTCAGCGCCTCAAAGTACACACCTTAAAATCTTCTAGAATACGAGTTCTCTCAGAGCCCCCCCCCCCATCGCCAGGACTATCAGATCAGCTGATGAATTTGTGAAAATGGATGGGAATCTTTGATCTCTCAGACTGATTTCTTAGATGATGCCGACATCATCACGAATATGGTCAAGTCATACTGAATCATCAATGGCCACACTGATATTTATCGGTGCACTCACTGATTTATGGACAGTTTCCACCAAGCCATCGATGGTTAATGTCATACATTTTTAAAAGGGGCAAGCTCATATCAACTTAATCGAGAAGCATCTATTCCTCGGCCAAAAATTAACTCAAAAATGGGGAATAAATTCTCCAAAGAGCAGGCCTGTCCGTCAGATCGGAGTTCCGTCAAAAATAAATGTTGATGATTATTCTAAGAGTTATAGAATAATATTTTATTGAGTGTCAATCGATGTTTTGCAACTAACAAATTCATCATCAAATGTCGCATTATGTGTTACATCTCCCATACCATTAAACTTGAACTAACCAAAGAGCAAAAAATTCAAACAGTTTTTCATCGTCATCGCCTGAGCCGTTACTTGTCGTAAGTGTGCCATTCATCGCCATTTCTCTCTCCTCCATCAAACCGGTAATGTATTTACCTCATACACAGACATAAAAGCAATTATCTCCACCATACACCACTAATTGACGAACAATAACATTCCGAAAAAAATCACATACTAATCAAGAATGAATTTTAATTGCAAGAGAGCTTTGTTGGGACCTATAGGAGTAACTTGGGATTGGGATAAAAAAAATGAAAATTTTTTATACAAGCTTAAAAGATGAGTTTTACCTCATACACAGCCATAAGAGCAATTATCTCCACCACTAATTGACGAACAATAACATTCCGAGAAAAATCATATACTAATCAAGATTGAATTTTAATTGCGAGAGAGCTTTGTTGGGACCTATAGGAGTAACTTGGGATCGGAATAAAAAAAATGAAAATTTTTCATACAAGCTTGAATGATGAGTTTCTATTATTGAACTGACTCACAAGGAGAGATCGATTCTCGCAAGTCTTGATTTTTCCCCAAAATCTGGGAATCATCTTGATTTTTTGGTGAACAATGGAGATATCTCCAAGGGTCCCACGGGCCTTGTATCCTGATATACCGATATGGAGATTGGCATCGCAAAGAATCATATGCTAAATCTATATGGTGCGTCCACAAATGACGCGTATACACTGCACACTGCGCATATGCACTGCACATGTGCACATGTGTATAGCTCATAGAACTTTAGCAATGATTGAGCTCACTTCAGAGAAATTCTGATTTGAATCGAATTGTGTCTTTGCCCCGTTACCGGCTGATCCAGAGCAGAACTCGAAGAGTTCCGTCTGGTTTTGGCTAAAATTTGATGAGCTGCACATGTGCACGTGAGCAGTGCACATGCGCCGTGTGCACTGCATATGCATATTTGTGGACGCAACCTTATAGCCATATCTCAGTATTGAAGGCTCATGGGAATAAACTCTAGGAAATACCTTTACTTCTCACCAGACAAAACTGATTCCCAGAGTTTGAGGAGAAATCAAGACCTGCGAGGTTCAACCTCTCTTTGTAAGTGCTTCAAATACCATCACATTTACAATACCGAAATTCACTAGTGCTCATGCACATGCAAAATGTTTGTGTTGTGTAACCAAGAATCATATCATACAAAATATTAAATATTTGCCAGTAAGAACAGAACAGATTGAAAAACTGTACATTTAATACACAAAATACCTCTCTTTCACAATAGCTCTAATAACAAATAAGATAGTGCAGCCTCTCTTATTCAAGAAGCCTCTAACATTGGTACAGAATATTCCAATGTGGATCTGAAAAATTTGATGACCTTCTCATCGAGTAGGCACTTTAGTGTTTCAATGCCAGAAATTGCTCTCAAGATATTTGCATCACAAATAAAATGTTCACTTTTGAGTTTCACATAGTCTTTCTCAAAGAATTATTGTTGAATGGATCGTGTAAACCAACACCAGTAGTATCCTGAGTTCTTTTTATTTTACAATCATGAAATCCACGAGAAAGTCATGGATTTTTGAGCCACAAAAAGTTGATTTGGTTCAGAAATCCACATCATCTTATTCGTATGGATCCCGGCCATGAAATAGAATGTATACTTTTTAACTTTGTCAACGTAAAATGTCAGCAACCACGGAAACTTGAGCAGGATCCATGGTAAAATTCACGTGGAAACTTACCGTAAAAAAAGTCCATGAGTAGTTTCTTTTAAATTTAGCGCGCGTAAAAGTTCTTTTAGCACGGGATTTCCAATTTCTTCCACAATCTGCCAAGAAATACCATGATACGTCTACGGAATACCTGAATTTTGCTCAATCGTGACAATTTCAACCCTCGTTCGACTTGAACCGGAAAAAAACATTTTGAAAGCGTCATTCGATCTTTGAGACCTTATATTATCGTGATCTACTCACTTAGATAATAGACGGAATGAATATTCACATAATAATCATTTTACTAATTATTTGAGGCCTTTTGAAGGAAAGAGGCTGTAGATATGATGAAACGAATCAGAGAAACGAAACCATTTTTAAAGAAGCTTTTTGCATGCTTGTTTTTGCAATCAGAAGTGCGTGGACGATCGGTACACGCAGTGGTCTTTCTGGACTCCTTGTTCAGTCACTTGTGGCACTGGGACAAAGACTAGATCGAGAAAAATCAAGCCAGAGTACAACGGCTCACCTGATACCGCCAAGGATCTCAACCTGTACGAGTGCCAGTATGAGTCAACCACCTGCGAGGCTGAGACAAAATCGTGCGAAATTACCAAAGAGTTGACTCAAGGTACAATTTTCTACTATTTATTTCGATTTTAAGCTTCGCTTCCATCCAAAAAAGCAACCCTAATTCAAAATATAACCCACATCGAAAAAAATTCTCGACGCTGTAAGGATTTGAAAAGGTCACACAGTTTATGAGATTTCACTCTGTATGATTCTGATTTATTAGACAACCGTTGTCCCAATAAGAAAGTCGAACAGTAAAATTACAGTTATTGTCATACGGTGATTGAAGTTCACCATTCATACAGAAAGTTTGCTCTCTAAATCTGCAAAGTGAACTTTTTCATTCGTGAAGTCAGAATTCGCACTACTTATCACGGCCAGCTTCAGTATACGAAAATAAATTAAAATCGTTCTGATTAATTTATCCATTCGCATTCATACTAAAACTCGTAAATTGATATTTCAACACCAAAAAGTACGAGGTCTGCTTCTGATCACTAGGAAAAATTAAAAAAAATACTAACTCCTACATATAAAAGTTTCAATAGATGTTGATAACTCTGTAGGTATTATAAGTATCATTAAATTTGAAAATTCACGAATTTGCTTTGGATATCAGTAATATGTTCACAACCGGAGAAGCCAGGTCACTGTCCGGACGATCACGACGACAACTCGCTTCGATATTACTACGACAGAAGTACGGCAAAGTGTGTAGTCTTCCACTACACTGGATGCAACGGCAACATGAATAATTTTCGTACACTTCAGGAATGTCAAGCCACTTGTGGGCAATTTCGTAAGTTCGATCACCCCCCCCCCCTACCAAACCCAAATATCTGTATAGATACCTAGCCACCCACTGCATTTACTAATGAGAATCGAGTCTAATGTACTGGCAAAATCGATGGAGCTTGAATTGAAACTATAACATAGTAATGAATGAGAGTGGAAAACTTGGAAGATGTATGGTTAACCAAAGTTCGATCAATAATCTATGATAATTTCGAAAGATTTAAATTGCGTGGTTCAGAGACCTTGTATTTCATGCCTTTCAGGAATTATAATACAGGAAACTGTTATTAGAGGATTATCCATCAAAGTAGTGGTGCTTTTATTAAAAGCGTAAATCTAAAGATTGTGAGGAAAAAAATTTTTCCGACATCCACTCGAAATCTCTGGCTTACCTCTTAACTGTTTAGATAAAGAATGCTGTGCTTATTTCTATCTCTGTTCATTCTCGCTACTGGGAAAAAGAATAGCCCATTAGCTAATCCGGATAAATTTTTCCGTACCACAAACAAAAACATTGTAACATTCGGATACCAAAAAGTCGATTTTTACTCTTCCGTACGGGGATGATAATCTCATTTGCCTCCACAAAATATTCGGATTCTAATTATTCAATATGGGTAGTTCCGTAGGAACTTTTAAATAATATGTGCCACTTTGTGCGAGCCCTTATAAAACGCTTCGGGATATAATCACACAAGTCATTACCCGTGTATTTTTCGACGCTCTTTTTAGCGTAATCATCAGTTTTTTGACCCAAGGTCACTCTAAAAAAACATCATCGATAAAAGGGTCAAAATTTCCAGTCCGTGTTCTGGTGTGGTTTTTCCTCTTTTCGGACTTGATGAGTGTGAATCGTCGCGGTGAGACTCGTTCGTAATTCAGGCGAAGCAAATACATGAAATGGGTTATGAAAATTCGAATGTCCCGATCATTCTACATATGTAAGAACCAGAACATCATTTTTTGTTTGCACGGCAAGCAAATACATATTTTAGGGCCCAATATTACTTAAAATTTTACTCACCCAGTTGTCCTCAGTAAAAGTGGATTCACCTCATTCCAAGACTCTCCACGCCAATTTTTCTTTCAAGTAAATCGTCAGACGTATTTTTTCTATCCCTCTAATATGTATTTATTAAAATTTAGTTTCCCTAAATTTTTTTGGACAGTTCCGTATGATATTCGCGTGACCTGTAGACGCGAGACTACAGAGAGGTCTTAGTCGACTTCTTTCAAAGTATCTGATGGCCACAAATAAAATTCCAAAAACCCCAAAAGTGCAGATCGAACCGTTTAGTCATGAAATCGATTTTAATGGCAAATACCAACTTCCGTACCCTGCTACAGCGTCATCCTCCTTATCGATGATGTTTTTTATACCACTCATGAGTTGTGGAACTTATATTCGTGCCCGAGTTGATTCATATTACTGTATGTGTCAAAAATTTGTGCAGAACTCTCGGGACCAAAATTTGGGCACATTTTCAACTCCCAAATATCGAAATTCACACGGAACTAATCATACTGTATAAGACTGTACCCATCAAAATGTGTCGTCCAAAATGCCTATCACTAATGCCCACTAACATGATCAACAAATAATTTTCATGCTTGCAATAACTACAAAACAAACAGACGATAGTTCAAGCATCCGAAACTACAAGGTGAAATTGAGCAGTATAGCTACTTACAACGTGCCACTAACTGATGAGCAGCGGACCTTCAAAACCAAACGTGAAAAATGTGGTGACTCTACGCATTATTCAATCTTTCGTTCACTAATTTCTAATTAAGCATGTTTCAATCTCGAGTGCGCATATGTTTGACAATCTTTTGCAAATTTTTACGTAAGTCTACGATCATCAATAATCAAGCGATGTATTTTTACAATTATACTTCACATTACTCTCATTTGATGTTTCATCTTGTGTTGCAGTTGAATCAATATTAAATGAAATAATTCCTGAATCGTACAGCTATGTTAAGATTGATAATTCCGTTCTAGTGGATGAAGAAAATGAAGCTGAACCAAAGAAGAAGAAGAAACACAAACATAAGGCTGAGACAAAATCAAATTCATATTCCGGTAAAGTCGATTGCAGAGTGACTGAGTGGAGTGAGTGGTCACCTTGTTACAGTTGTAGAGGCTACAGAAGTATGAGTCGCAGTGTTTTGGTAAATTCAAAATTCATCTTTTTTAAATCAGACCAAACCTATACTGGGTAAAGACGAGTACTTATAAACGGTATCATGAATTTTCAGATGCATCCAAGGAACGGAGGCAAACCATGCCCAGCTAAGCTGATCCGGAGGCAAAAGTGTCACAAGGTTTTGCCAGAGTGCGGTAAATTTCAATTTCTTAAAAAATCTACCATAGATCGAGATTTTCTCTCATGATAATAAGAATACTTCTTGTGTTGGTCCATTCTCACTTTGGAAGGGAATTCGTTTGATGAAATGGGGAAAATTGAGATAATCTGGATCAACTGATTTTAAGTCCTCCTCTTGCTGAAATACATCGATGGGTCTTAACTTTTATTTATTCTGACCTAACTATTTCTCCTCACCAAACGATTTTCACAGAAGAAAAATCTTCTAGTTCACAGTTGTAAGATCTCATTTTTTTGCATCCTCTACACTCCAATAGTATTTTGTGTACCGAGGAGATATACATTAGGGTAGGCCGAAAAATGACTTTTTTCGAGAATCGATACGGGCTACTGCGCAAAAGTTAGGTTTCTACACGTAGATGTCAAAAAACTTCCGCTGGGCGCTGAAGAATAAGATTTCAGGTTCCATCAAGAGCCATGAAGTTTTTGTCAAAATTAACACGGGTTTGAATGGGAAAACGCCAAAATCACCACTTTTTTCCTCCTAACTTTGCTTGTATCTCTGGTGGATCTGAACATTATCCAACGTACTTGAGCTCATTTTGAAGCTTGTTCAAAATCCTTGAAAATGAGCTAAAGTACGTCTAATTTTGTTCGATTGAAGCTGAGCTATCTCAATTCCCGCAAAAAGTGATTTTTATCGAAGTAACCGAAAATAGGCAATTTTATGGTGCTTGCTGAGCTATCAAAGCTCCACAGAACCGCATTGAGTGCGTGTCTGGTAGCTGAATGGGTATTCAAAAGTACATTTTCATGCGTAGATATGAAATCGTCATCGTTTTTGAGCTCAGATAACCGCCTTGAACTTCTGCTGATACATGTATGGCAAGAATACTACCATCCAAGCTAAAAATAATTATTGATGCTCAAACTCTCGCTTTCCAGAGCTATGATTACTCACGGTGGTCTTGAATCAAGTCTATCCTCCGCTGACGACAGCAAGTGGGATTCTTGTTTGATATGGTTTGGGACATCTGTGGGATCACAACCTACTGAGAATCAAAATCGCCACTTGGGCCGTTTTTTAAAAAAGGCGAAAAAACGTGTTTTTTCGATGATTTCCCCTTTTTCACCCTCAAAAACTCGAAAGGAACGCATTTTATCAGGAAATATGTAGAGCAACTTTTTGTAGAACTTAAAACGATAAACAAAAAAGGTCTCCACACATTTTTCCATATAAGACCTCCTGTTCCTGTGATAAACGTATTTCGTCTGAGACTCGTATATTATCTGTCATTTTTCATGGTTATTTCGATAAAAATCACTTTTTGCGGGAAATGAGATAGCTCAGCTTCAATCGAACAAAATTAGACGTACTTTAGCTCATTTTCAAGGATTTGAAACAAGCTTCAAAATGAGCTAAAGTACGTTGAGAAATGCTTGGATGCACCAGAAATGCAACAAAGTTAGGAGGAAAAAAGTGGTGTTTTTGGCGTTTTCCCATTCAAACCCGTGTTAATTTTGATAAAAACTTCATGGCTCTTGCTGGAACCTGAAATCTTATTCTTCAGCGCCCAGCGGAAGTTGACATCTACGTGTAGAAACCTAACTTTTGTGCACTAGACCGTATCGATTCTCGAAAAAAGTCATTTTTTGGCCCACCCTAATATACATATTGGTATTTCATAGCTCAAAAATCGCGTTTCCCCCGTTGAAAGCTATAAAAATTTTTATTGAATTTTCGACCATTATTTCAACTAACAACGAAAAGTTTTCATTCAACCGGCTGGTTGAGTTTCTTCCAAATATTTTCAGTTTACACGCATAAATTCTACATCATACACTTCCCAAGACTGGTATTTATCATAACATTCTTTGACTTTTCTAGCATTTGTAAGAATACAAGAGGCAAAATTCACACAGACTTGTTTCATTACGTCTTGAGTTTCTCGAGTCTCCCCAAAATGCCAATTTTATCGCTTGTAATCAAAATTAGTATAAACGCTCGGATCTTTGGATCCTCTTTTATTCGATAAATAATCATTTCCGGGAGCTGTCAAAGTCAAATTAACTTCGGGGTTTGGCTCAAAATAGAAACCTGATCATCTCGATTTGAAATGGATGACAATTTGATGTTTGTATGTTTCAGATGTCCCAAGCGATCCTGAAGAAGCAGGGCGCGAAAGTCATGACAGATATGATGATCCCGTTGAAGAAGGTGAGTGGTATTCTCTCTCTTGTAAAAATTACGAGCTATCGGAATAGTCGTGACTTGGAATATATGTTTTTGCTAATTACGTGCGTAAAGTTTGTGTATACGTGACAAGTATTTCAACACAATCCAATATTGTGACACTTTTAATAAGATCAGAACAGTATTATTCAACCTCTATTAGAAAAAAACCTTTAGCTTACCGTGCACGGCAGGTTTGATTCTAGGTACCATTCGGATCATTTTCTAAAAAGAATGCAAGTGTTTTAGTGGTGGATTTTAGAATAGTCATTTTTACGGTATTTTCATTATAAATAGGGAAAAATTGCCTCTATCACGGTTTTTCGTCTCTTTTGTTGTTTTCCGTAATAAGTCGAAAGGGCTGACATTTAACAAAAAATGAGTAGATTAGTTTTTCGTAGACTCTTAAAAATCTACAAGATCATGTGTTCAAATTCATCATAGAATGAAAAACAGCCACTGTGAGATTCTCCGATGATCGCCAGAGCTTCGTAAATTTTTGTACTTTTCCCTGAAGTTTTTTCAATTACCCAAAGTGGATCTAATTGTTTCATATATGTAAACACACCAATTTGTAAGATTCGAAAAAATCTACAAAAAAGTATACTACACATTTTTCGATAAAACTCATCCCTTCCTACTTATCATGAAAGAGCCACGAAAAAGACGAGAAACCTAGAAAGAGACAATTTTTTTACTTATCATTTATAATGGATAAGTCGAAAGAATGATATATTTCTTAGATCCCCCGACGGAATGTTTTGATTCTTTTTGGAGATTGATCTTGAGGGTTCCTAGAATCATACCCACCCGATAGGAATTTATTTTTTCCTGAACCTCCAACTTTTCCGCCTTTGAACTCACCGTGCGTGGCAAGTCAGATTTGTACAGATAACTAGGTTGAAGAATTCAAACATTCAGCTTGCTTCATCGATAGTTGACAGGATATTAAACGAAAGACATTTTTAATTCTGTTGAATTTCGTTAAATTGAGATTTCACTCGAACTCTGACTTTTTCACCGGGAAACAGTCGGTCATATTGGCAAAATCGTCTTGGTTTACTCTGTAGGACATTCAGACTTTATAAGTATTTCAACTCCGGTCTGGAGTAAATATTACCTGGCTCGAGAATAGTTCAACTATCTGTATTCGGAGAAAAAATTTGTCCCAAAAATCCCAGAAAGTTCAAAATAGCGTTGCTTTTGACGTGTTTTCTAAAAAAAAAAAAACCCCAATAACATCAGCAAAGCTGAGATCGATTCCCCTGATTTACAGATTCATCCAACAAATCTAAAATATGAAACACATGAAATCTGACGTCTAAATTGCTATATGTAGACCTGGCATCATGAAATTTTGTAAATAATTTGGATTTCAGAAACGGTGCACTGCAGGGTAAGCCCATGGGGCCCTTGGTCAACTTGTACAGCCAGCTGCGGAAGGTCTCAGAGACGTCGAATTAGAAACGTTGTCGTATTTCCTAGAGGACCCAGGGCCAAAACCTGTCCAATGCTCACCCAAATCGAGGACTGTCCTGTGCCCGACTGTTGAAATGCTTATTATTATTATACTCAAGACCTATGAGAAATTTTCAACGCGTATAATGTGGTAGAGATAACCGAAAATCTTCCACGCTATTTCATAGATCAAATGGCTGGACGTTCGTCGATTACTTATGAGGAACAAGATTAATCAAAGATCGTGGCAGGAATCGGCAAAATGAATTGATCGTAGGAGAATGTACGTTTGATAAGGAACCACATTATTAATTTCTACTATAAGCCCTTGTAAGGACTTGATCGCCGAAATTTACTCTCATTTAAGTAGTGATCGAGGAAAGATAATAAGGAGAAGGTTCCATTTTCTCCATTGAATGTCGTGTTGGTATAATTTTCACCAAGAGAAAATGTTCCGATCTGTTCTCACGATTTTTTAATGTCGATCTTTTTATTTTGAATTCGGAACTTCATAAGATGATCTCTCGCATCCACCTTGTTTAATATCACACCATGGAGGTAATTTTTTAATTCAAAAGATCTTTGCCAAATCTGGAATCCAAAGTAAAGACGATTTGTTGTGTTTATTCCAGTTCATGATTGAAGAGTAGTATGGATTAAGATATACCTCAAGTACATATATGAGCGTATTAGATAACATTTTGTATGAACGCGACGTCGTTTGCCATATCGATGTGGAAGAAAATTGAGTTCAATCATTTTTATATTTCAACTTTTAAGTATTGCAGTCATGAATGCGAACGAAGCTGATGAATAGTTTCAGCATTATACGTGGAACTATTTCAAGCCGCAATACAGTTTCAGAGATTCTATTTTTTTTTTTTTTTTTTTTCAAAAGTTACACTTTTTAAAACAGTCAATCGTGTCATATATTCACCAACTCTTCAAAAACGTTTGGAGTTTACGCGTCATCTAATACTGAAATTTATGTCAAATTCAAAGAACACACGGGACCGAATCAAGTCGATCCTATAACTTCTCCTTGAATTAATTTCGATGAGATTGTAAAAATATTTTAAAATTACACATGAAGTTTGACGTTCAAAGTATTGCGTGTGTGAACTGTAATTGATGGCATCAAAAGTTCTAAACTTGAATTTGGATAGATCGCTAGAGCTTTCCCAACAGTTTTCCGATTTGGGTGATTCTGAGATAACTTATGCATTTGATGCCCTGACCTCTCATTCATATTGAACGACCAAATATGATGAGTCTAACGATGATATCTAGTGTGATCTATTGAAATGAAGATGTCCCAATAGTTCCAGGAGCGGATATAAGTTTAATGTGGATCTGAGCTTACCAAAAGTGGTGAAAATGTCCTTACCGTGGCATGCCCTAAACCGGACTTGCACATTTCAATCGTGTAGTTTACCGAGATATTTATTTAATCTCGGTTCCGCACCACTCAAACATCAAAGTTGGGTTATGAAAAGATGGTATTATGTACAAATCGAGTATCGAGTATCGAGTCTTACTTCGAAATAGTCCAAACACAGCCGACATTCTGTCCTGGAATTTTGCAAATTTTTCGAATGCTCCTCGATAATTCGACTCCGGGTCAGCAAATCGATTCAAACGACTCTATAACGGCGGTAATTGATTCCTAATATACCAATAAACAAAATACTACCACCAGCGGAATGATGAATTACGTGAACAGCTTCTCACGCGATGATTTATGAAGAATTTTTCCGTTGCAAAATAAGAAATGTCCTTACCGTAGTCACTGGCTCTCGAACACTAAGTATGCAACGTCAAGGTCCAGAAATTTTTTTACAGTCTACTCTCACCATAAAAATGAGCCATCTATTCGGAAAAAACGATCCGTTTCGATTTACGCCTTTGAGACCACTTTTCATGCCAAAATGTCCTTACCGTGGCAAGAATATATCGAAAATTGCTCATATCTTTTACATAGATTGACTAACGTTTATGCCTGTCTGGGAATTGTTTTTGGATGTCAGATAGATTGGAAAACACCTATGAGCAGTCAGATTGAGGCTATATTTCAAATAGTCAATTTTTGGTCCAAATCCCGACTCCCGCCGTTTTTGCCCTCGAAATACCTAAGTTATCTCATAATCACCCATTTCCCATAATTGTAAGGAAAATATTTGTTTGTTGAGTACATCAAAATTATTGATGATGGGGATCAATATCTGAAAATGACTGAGACATTCATATTCATGACTAAAATTATATTGTTGTCTAAATTTAATTCATGGTCGGCGTTTGCATGTAAGCATGATCATTATTCCCTTAATACTTGTATACAGGGATTTTAGACGTATGAAGCACAAATGGCAAATTAATTTACAAGTGTACGACATCCTTAATTTCAACAGATTCTCGATAAGACGAGAGCGAAGTTTCCCAAACTATTTCGTCTTGTACAAAGTAACACCGGCGAATCTTCGCACCATCGCGCGATGTATTAAATACACCTTGCCGTACGAACGACCACCTACGATTAATTTCTTATCGTTAAATAATGACCATATCAATATACAGATCGAAAATATTCATAGCTTTTTTTGTCACAAAAACTATTGTAAACAATATTTATCTGATTTTGAATATGATACATAAGTATACTTATTGTGTACTAGTTTTTCTTTCTACATTCAAACTCTGTATGATGTAAACAGTGACATATCATTTGATATTAGGCTGTTTACAAACACAGACTATCATATTGTCAATTCAAACTAACAAATTTACAACACATTACATCCAAGAATGTACACTTCTATGTGCATTAATCCATCAATGAGATTTCTCAATATTTACAACTGATGAGGAGTTGTGTAGAATATAATAACTCTGTGAGTAAGAGGATGTAATGTTTTCACAAAAAATAATACATATCTTCATGGAAACACAATGAAACCCAGCCCAAAGATTCTGAAGGGGAATGCAGCATTATTGATAGACAATAAGGGAACAATTTAGCAGATGTATGTACAAGATTTTTTGTATGATTATGTCATAAAGTTATCTTGAATAAATAATACGACAAATTGATAATTATGCAATACCCCTGAACATGCACAAATTCCCTGCAATAACTTTGATTCAAAGCTGTCATTGAATCATCACTCGATCACCTAGATTTCAATTTTTACATTGCTTTTTACATAGTTGGAAACAGTTTCACTGTGGTTGGTTACTTTCAGTTTTTTTTTCTTCTAATTTGATCTTTTTTCCTCTCCTTTCACTGGAAGAATCTATACAATCATTTTCTCTCGTAGGATTCTTCTCACTTGCAGCTTTATTACTCTCACCTTTCATTCTTTCTTTTGCACTTTTTGGATAAAATTTCATCTTTAAATTACCATGACTCTTTTTAGCAACATTATCAACAGAAGCTACCTCTTTTAAGCTCTCTGTAATAGCAGTTGAAAGTCCATCCTGTGAAGATTCATAAATAAGTATATTCATTTAAATATTATCTCAAACAAATACGCAAGTCCAAAATCATTCTCAACAATTTATTCAAGTAGTTACCACTTTATGAGGATTCCCATCGGGATTGATGAATAGGCAAATCTCATGCCTCTTCTGAAGAGCTTTGGCGATTTGCTTCATTTTAATTTGCAAGTCATTTTTATCTATTTTTGTGGAAATATTAAACATCTTCACATCCTTAACATCAGAATTTTTTTTTTCTTTCTTCAACTCCTTAGCTTTAATTTCCTCTTCAAATAGTTGCTGTTTTGTCATAAGCTTGTACACAGGTCTTTCAGTCCTAGTATCAAAGTCAACAATTTTCACAAGCATAAAGTCTTTACTTTTGGCCAACTTTTCAGCCTGTTCCAAGGTCATTACACTTAGACTATCATTTGGATCCAACAGAGTTATATGAGGACTCGTCAAGGGTTTCCTCTTCTTTTCTGGTTGGTGACGCCTAGGAGCGTTTGGGTCTACAGGTTTTCCAATATCTCTCGGATTCAAAGGATTTTTTATTGTGCAAAAGTTTTCATGTCTCACAAAATTCAGAGTCCTCACATCACTCATCTTTTGCAGGTTACCATCATTCAGAATCCCAACTAACGACTTTGAAAATTGTAAAATCCGGAGGATTTGTGAACCTCTGCAAATACCCGATAATGCCATTTTTCTACACTGGTACTCACAAATAAACTTGTTGACACTGAATCCACTGATTTTCAGAAGTCCTACATTCTCGCTTTCTCGGTTCTCTGGGTTCTCGCACACATAGCAGACGATGCTCGAACCAGCCCAGCTGTTTACCCCCACTTCCTTGCCAAGATTTCGCACATGGTGAGGTTCGTCTGCTCTGCAGTCATCAAATCCGATGCCGAAGCCGCCGAATAAGCGACTTTTTGTTTTTGCACATTATTGCAGACTTTGAATGTTATGGTTAAAGTTATTATCCTCTCTGAAATTGACCAATTTTCAAAAGAGATGGCGAATTGGTATGCTACAACATGATGAACTGAGATTAATAAGTTTATTAAAACATGAGGTCTAGAATTTGGTCGTGCAATCCTTCAATTTTTATACGATTGAAGCAACAACTTCTGTGTATTTCACCCAAGCAAAGGCAAGGAAAATATTTTCTTGCATTTCTCCATTCATATTCTTAACAGCTCATTATATCCGATTTCAGATGTTTCCCAATAGTGCTTTCCAATCGTTACTCAACAGATGAGGATGGAAAATCTCTAAAAGAGTATCCAACCCCCATAAAATACATTCGTAATTTCAGTATAATTGCCCATGTGGATCATGGGAAAAGTACACTTGCTGATAGGCTCTTGGAGATGACAGGAGCTATAAAAACAAATTCTGGTGCGCAAGTGCTAGATAAACTACAAGTGGAAAAAGAGAGAGGGATAACAGTAAAGGCCCAAACTGCATCTCTGAAATATGTATACAAAGGACAAGAATATTTATTAAATCTTATTGATACACCAGGTCATGTTGACTTTGCATCAGAGGTGTACAGATCTTTAGCTGCTTGTCAAGGTGTTATACTTTTGGTCGATGCCAATGATGGTGTACAAGCCCAAACAGTTGCCAATTTTTATCTTGCATTTGGAAGTGATTTGACAATAGTACCGGTGATCAACAAAATCGATTTGAAGAATGCCAATCCAGAGAGAGTCATAGAAGAACTGAACAACTTATTTGATATAGACCCTGATGAAATTTTGAAAATCTCAGCAAAAAATGGTACAAATGTTGAGAAAGTTCTAGAGGCAATCATTGAACGAGTCCCTCCTCCAACTGTCTCAAGAGATGCACCACTGAGAGCATTGATATTTGATAGCTGGTATGATCGTTACAAGGGTGCAATCTCTTTAATTTTTGTCAAGGATGGTGCAATATCTGTAGGCGATCAAATCACATCTTGTTATACTGGAAAGTCATATGAAATTAAATCATTAGCCTTCCTTCGACCACAAGAAGAAGCAGTCAAGAGGATGTAAGTCTTTACAAATTTAATGGAATACTTTGCACAGGCAATTGATTATATTGATGAATTTATTCTTGAATCCTAGATTTGCTGGCCAAGTGGGATGTCTGACCTGCAACATGAGATCTTCGAAGGAAGCTTACATAGGTGATACTCTCCATTTGAAGGGTGTTGAGGTGGAGCCCCTGCCAGGATTTAAAGAAAGCAAGCCAATGGTCTATGCTGGTGTCTATCCTATGGATCAATCACAGTATGCAGCTCTTGAAAGTGCCATTGAAAAGCTTACTTTGAATGATAATGCAGTGTCTGTGACTAAAGAATCCAGGTATTAGACTCATTTTTTATGTGGCTCCAAACACCACAACATTTTTTTGAATTCTGAAGGAACGTTATTCCTTACTGTAAAATGAACAGTAACACATTCAAACAGTTTTGGTTACCTACATCATAAAATGTCAAACTTCATTGACAAAAGAATTACATCATTTATTAGTCCAGCATTGGGTCAAGGTTGGCGTCTTGGTTTTCTTGGACTTCTCCACATGGAGGTTTTTACCCAACGTCTTGATCAAGAACATGATGCTCAAGCAGTACTTACTGCCCCTGGTGTCACCTACAAGGCCAAAATTCATGGAAGCAAAAATATCACAAAATATGGAGGGAATGAAATATATTTCAGCAATCCAACTCATTTTCCTGAAACACAGATTATTGAAGAAATTCATGAGCCCATGGTTATAGCAACAATTATTACTCCAGGTACATAAAATGATGTCAGTGTGCACAAGATAATTTCCCAATTGTATAAATCCGAACAAGGAATGATTTATAATTTTGTCTTATGTATAGAGTTGCAGGTTGTATCAATATGCCAGTAAAATTGTGATCTTCTTTCAGATAAATATCTCGGACCTGTGATAGCTTTGTGTATGGAGAGAAGAGGAGTAGAGAAATCAACCAAGAACATAGATAATGAGAGAGTCATGCTACAGTTTCAACTTCCTCTGAACGAAATAATCGTGGATTTTCATGATGCGCTCAAATCTATGAGTTCTGGCTTTGCTAGTTTTGATTATGAGGATGCCGGTTTTGCTATAGCCAATATCGTAAAGGTAAATCCTCATGCATCTCCTGGTTGAAACAATGTGGATCACACTCTCATCTGTGAAATAACGAAAGAAAATCCCAATCCTTACCAGATGGACGTATACCTTAATGGCCAATTAGTTGAGGAGTTGAGCACTTTGGTGCATTCTGCAAAAGCTACCGAAAAGGCAAGGAAAATGAGCTTAAAATTGATGGACATCATTCCAAGACAACAATTCCTCATAGCAATTCAAGTTACTGTGGGATCCAAAGTACTTGCTAGAGAAAACTTGAAACCATATAGGAAAGACGTGACGGCAAAATTGGTAATTCTTTCATATAAAAATTTTGACATTGAGTAACTCTCAACTCATATGAAATATAAACTTTCAGTATGGTGGCGATGTCACTAGGAGAAAAAAATTATTAGCTAGACAATCCGAAGGTAAGAAAAAAATGAGAATGATAGGCAATATAGCCTTACCTCGAGAAACTTTTATAGACGTTTTGAAGAAATAAACAGTAAGATGAATTGTAAAAATGATTGTAATACATTTCTTGTAAAATATAACGCGTAATGCTCATGGCAAAGGTAGGTTGGTTAATTGATTATTGATCAATGAGTTTCATATTTGAAGACTTTTATTAATTAATCAATATATATATATAATCCGGTGTCAAGAGATCACAGATTGATATATTCACGTTCTGATAAGAATCAATTTTTACTTCCGTACAAATCTGCTGAAGATAAGGAGTTTTGCAAAATCTCGTTTCAATGTACTTGATAATTATTGCAAAAGGAAATAAGTTCAATTGAGTATCAAATACTGTCGGTGAATATGATTGGATTAAAAGTAATAATATACGTAGACGTATATTCTTCACATCAAGTTTGAAATTAAATTCATTGGGGAAAAAATGATTAAAATCTAGTGATATGCACATAATGACGCAATCAAGAATCATTTTATAAACAATTGTTGATTTAAATGACGTTTCTGTAGATAAAAAACATCAGTCACTTCTACACTCATTACTGAAATCAGGTTAAAATAATAGAAATTGCTACATTTAACAGAACGTCTTTGGTGCTAGCAAAAATAAAATGATAGACGAATGATCAACATAAATTACATTTGTTTTCTTCATTTTCTTGATGTCTATTACTCACGTTCAACTCAAATTCTCCAACGAATACGATAATGATTGGTTAAAAATCCGTTATATACATACAAAATGTTGAGTAAAACAGTAAAGAAATTATTCTTTCATTCATTATTTACCCAAGTACAAATACCTAAATTTTTCTATACAAAACCCTACGACGATTTTGAAGAGGGGCAGCAGATTGTGCCTGTGGTTGAGTTACGTAGATAGTATATCTGAGATACAAACGTCAAGTATCATCTTCGCCCACATTCAATCATTTCATATTGAATTATGTAGGTGAGATTGAGATATCATTCGATCTTGACCTCCTTTTATTTCCATTACTTACGCGAAAATTACGTCATAATGTACTGTAGAAGAGCCCTCATGTAATCAAACGTGAGTTGAAATATGAGTCTTTGCTTTCTTCTCTGTTGTGTCAAAATGAAATAATACTATAAGGACACTACTTGCGATATGAACAATATATATTGATGAGTGAATTCCTCCGTGAAATTAACAACTCACTTGGAATCAAATTTTGGCATGAAATGATACTTCAATAGTTCTCAATGTCTCGGAGCTTGCTCGGAAATTCAAATTACACTATTATATCTATTTATGAGAATATATCTTGCTGAATTTTTGAACGAACAAATAATAACAATATTGCACTGATGAGCGGGAGAGAATTTCTCATTCTACAAGAAACAATGTACATTTATGTCTAGAAGTACTTAAAATACTTTAATGAGTCCATAATTGATCATTCTAAAGATAAGATCCGATCAAAAATATCTAGTATACAATTTTATCAGGTGAAAAAATGAAATTAAAAAATTTTGCATACATTTTGATGGACGATTTTATGGTTCTCACGTCTCGATGTTATCGAGGATCTGCGTTGAGTTCTTAATACGACGCTTCATTCTATTCAAGATTGAAAACTTCTCTCAAATCAATATATTAGTTTAAACTATTCCAAGAAGCTAGGGGCAAACGCCTTCCTGAGACATACACACATATCGAACAGAGTCTTTATATAATGGCAAGTGATTGTTCATCTATTGTTTACTTTTAACCGCTTTATAGAGAGCTCTCATTTTATTGGGCGTTAAGCCTCAATGTTTGTTAATACTTTCGTTTCATACGCCAAACTTCTGGTCATATGAAAAATCAATGTACATCACGAATTAAAAAGTTAATCCTAATATGCTTGTCTTAATATTAAAATTTGCGAGATTCATCACGATCTCTAGCATTCTTTCTTCATAATTCGATCTAGTTGACAAATTTTACAATTAGCTTTAAATGCGCTTGGAATGATGCAAAGTATCATTTTCGTTGATAAAAGTCTGAAGTATGTAAAACTCGAAAAATGGAATGAATTCGAGAGTTGAAATGCAAAAATTTTAGCGTTTCTTTGCAAACGTGTAAATCAGACTCAGCTAAAACGATGACTGCTCATCTCCATTAGTCTCTCGTTTATTTCAGTCAACAGTTTGATTTCACGTACGTTACCGATGACACGTAACTCTTCTTGTGCGAGTCCCAAAAGTAAGTTCGTTTTCTAGCCATACTTTGTTAGCATTCCCGTAACGTGACTCTTCAGTCTCCAAATTCGGACACAATTACATCAATGATAGATACCTACTCCACCTCAAAAAGTGTACTTTCTCTTTACTTCTAAACAGTATCAAACTGATCTTTGAAAGTACTTCTTTCCTCAAGGATCTATCAAACTGTTCTTACATAAAAATTGCAAAATTCTATGCGTGTTGATAAAAACTTGAAAATTTTCAACGTTCTCCGTCATGGTTACGAGATGAAAGATTAGAAAAAGATGCATATGCCATATCGAACTTGAACACACTTACACAAGAATGAATTTGTACGGTCAAGGTTCAGTGAAAACTTACAGTCGTAAATATCGAATCAGTTGAAAAGATTTGGCTGCATTAGTCGCGAATTGTGCATTGTGCTTCGTTTCTTCAATGCTTGGAGCTATCACATTTTTATCGAGCAAATAATGTATTTCTGGTAATATTCGCTTTCGTTTCGTGGTCATTTGATGGTCAAGAAAACGAATCAACTGACGGAAAAGGAAAGATACTCTGAGATTTTGTAAACCGTGTACTATTTAGACAATTGAAACATAATCAGATGCGTCTATGGCGGATACATTCCCAAAATACGACATCAAACCGAATCAAAGATCGTTCCAAAGCCTCCAATGAGTTAAAACCTCTTTTCGTCAGATTTTTTCTATGGTTCGCATTTCCAGATTCACTGGACTCATTCCCCTTCCGATACAGCGACTTTCCATTTGTATTAATCAGAAATACAAGATTAGTAAGATGAAAGCTCTTGAGAGTGAAGACAACCTCTTGATTCCCGTCCTAAGGAGATTCCTAAATTCGCGGCTTATACGTTAGAGTTACGTGGAAAGTCTGTACGTCCATCTCCGTGCAATCCTGAGGTCCGATCGAAATTTCCGCTTGCTTACCAGGGCTGTTTTGTTTCGAGCTCAGCTCATCATTATTTTTTAGTATCTTCTCGGCTGGCTGCAGGTCTATCGTCACCCTTGAGCTTTTAGCCTTGACAGTTTCTAACGATCGAGACTTGGAACTTTCGGAGCCTCCACTTCGAGCTTTGGCCCCATTTTCCTTGTTGCGACGTGACGAGCTGCGGTGAAGTCGAGATTTTTCCCTTGATGAATTTCTTCGTAAACTTGGACGTTTTACCGATTCCGCGCTCGCACTCAGTCCTGTCGCTGTAAAATACATAAATCATGAATCATCATATATCTAAAGTTGCATCCTCTCATCCAGGATCATGTAAGATTAAAAATGAGTCATTATGAATGAATCATGTCTTACCAATATTACCAGAAGATGATTTATTTGATCCACGAAGGACGTGTACAGCCATGATGGGATCGCTATCAGTTGCGGATAATCTCTCTCCAACAGGATTCAAGAACCATTCTGACCTAGTTCGCATGCGTGCAGTTTGCCGCTCATGTACCTGATAAAAATTTGGTGTCAGTCAATGTGAAACTGTAGACATGTGCTTCAACTAAGTTTTAGTCCTGGATCTACTATTAGCAGCTAGATCTGTTGAAGTAAGTGAAAATCAATTACTCAGCTTTATATAATTTTTTCCCCCTTTCCAAACGAACTGCATGAAATTGTTTCGTCAAATTGTTGAATGCAATCCGATCAGATGTGATTGTAGAGCATCGTTAGATATTGAATCTAGAGTAATTGACTTCGATGATCCAAGCAAATTTGCAAATTACTGCTGAGCTTTTCAAACATATTTATGAGTGTGTGTACATACCATTGTAAGAATTAATGCAACATAAGCTACAAACCCTCGAGACCATGACAATAATTATTGATAAAAAGCGCATAATGCCAGGCACAATGAGCTAAAGGAATCGTGTAGATTCTGCAATTGTTAAGAAAGAGAAAAATGTACGTCTATAGCAAAAGCGTGCAGAAAGCAGTCTTTTTCCAAAATAAAGACAAGTTTGGTGTGAAGTATTTGTTATATATTGCTCGAGATTTTGATACATGAATTCTGTACACTTACAAATCAGCGTAAAAATTGCATAACGAAAGTGTAAAACGTGGCGTTTCCATACATTATCATTACATTTAAGCAGATGAATCTATTATCTAAGACGATACTGGATACGCGACTTCATATTTACATACAATCATCACGTCATCTAAGCTTCAGCTCAGTTGTAACTGTTGTGACTTATAACAAAAAATTTTTCTTCTCTTCTTAAACGCCTACAATATAAACAAATTCAAAAAGGTCAACTATAAAACCACTAGTTGGAACGATAATACAAAAATTTTTCTAAATAAACGTGGTAATCGGGTAGATTCAAAATTCGAGGCTCCTCACCAGATTCTCTTCTTACAATTATATGAGTAACGCCACCGTGATTTGGACGGGTATCAGCCAGGACATGCTCAATTTTTGGTACAGTTACCAATGAGAGTTAACTGATTCGGAAAATTGCAGTTCTAACGATCTATATGAAGAATTTCAGTTGTGTGGGAGTGAGATGCCTTAAATTTGTTAGGTGATAATCATATTGCTATTGATAATATTAATAATAATAATTGTTATGTTGATGATCCATAATCAATCAGCTCAAAAAAGCCATGACTAAACGCCTCAATCACTTATTCAACAGATTGTAAGAAGAGATCGTAAGACATTCAATGATCATGAATGACAATAATTTGACATGAGTAACAATGAATACAAATGAACATTTCGGCAGATTAAACTCACGAGCACAAGAATGGTATGGAAGAACACTTTTGCAGTCTTATACTTTTTGCCAAAAAAAGACTAATTCGCCCTATTCTGTGATTTTTGAGCATTACCAAATATAACACCCCAGATTTATCACCTTTGTCAAATTCTTGGAATTTTTGTCCTGAACCATTCAACGCTAGACCCAAAAATTATTCAATTAAATCTAGAATCAGTGCACGATTTTATTTAAAAATCATAAGGCCGAATAGGGAATGTGCTTATGTAACTTTTTCTGCTAGTTTAATAAGCCATGTCTCATACAAGTGCATTCATACATTTGCACAATACAAAGAATAGAAAGGACGTCAAAGTGATAAGTGCATGATTTTGGAAAATTTTTTCCCGTGTGATTCGTGCAATCGAAAAGTAAACATTGAAATAAACGTGTATGATAAACATGCTGACATACTACTCAATAATTTTCAAAGCAAATGTGAATAAAGCGAATTTTCCTAGTGATTGGATCAAATTTTAGGAATGTGCTTATACGAATGACAGTCCATTGATCACATAATTATCAAAAAAGTAGATATGTGTATAATAATATGAAAAGATCACTTATGCTCTAACAGAAAGCTTGATTATACAGTAACATTTCGCTCAAGCTTCGCCGACGCCTACCTGAGGCAAGTAGCTGAGACTCTTCGTACTTTCAGCGTAACGATTCACCGCCCTAAGTTCATCCAACGTCATTCCGGCATGACGCGAATGGTGACTGCCATTGCTTGACGATCGGCTAGAGGCCTGGACACAATGATAGATGAGAAATTATAATTTGGTCAAATTAAAACTGATGAAAGTTAATCATTGATTCTCGAGAGCGAAAATTACTGCTTTAAGGGACGGTATCGATAAAAAATTTGACGAGAGAAACGGTTAATGCGATCGAGCTCTGCAAAAATTCTGATAGCGAGATGTCATCGGAAGAATTGAATAAGAACAAAGGCTATCAGAGCAGATACGTTGGTTTTTCCGGAATATGAGATACGTAGAAAAAGGCAGAAAAATCATATTTGCCCTGCTGCATTAGCAAAATATACCTTTGTGAAAATTCCCGGTCTGTTGCGCAATGAGTGATTGCGCGGATTGCGCGACAAACCGGGTGACTTTACTAGTTTCACTCTCAAGTAAATGGTTATCATTCATCATCCGGATGCTTGAAGCTTCAATGTAGTTATGATGAAATGCGAAAAGAAAATTCTTTCCCTTATGATGAACCTCATTATATTGGAACCTCCAAGGTGAAAATTTGCTACATAAAAATGATGATCCAAAGACTACCACTGACGCGAATGAAGGTTCTTCAAAGCTTTACAAAATGTCAGAAATGAAATGAACAAACCAAAATCCATACTGCTCAAATTCAGGGATAAAAATTCCAAGTACCACATGCAAGGTCACTGATAAAAAAGGTTGATGGAAAGCCAGTTTCCCGAAAATAAGTCTATTTCGGTTTCTGAACGGATAAAGAAACACAAATGGTAATAACCACTTACTTGAAAAAAACCGTTCTCTTCCAAGCTCACTGAAAGACGCGTGTAACTTTCTAGAAGAGTATTTTCGGGTATCATTCCGAGTGAGGATGTCAGTTCTAGAGATTCCGGTACATGGATTAATGCTGGGGTCGATTGGGATTCTTCTTGATGAGACATCGCTATACAGAAAGAAGACGATTCATTATTATCTTCATCAACTACTTGAATATCTTTAACCGTGCAAAATTTTTCTGATTGCAGTGCAGGCTTACATTCTAGATTCAACTTCAGGCCCCATCTCTCACATTCATATTGTAACCAAGTCTTTTCTGCTTCTAGTGATAATTGCCCTGCAGTGATATACGAAAAAAATGTGTAGCTAATTGTCATAATCATTATGGAAGATAACTACAAAATCACTACATGGGGACTCTATCAGGAGGAAATTTTCTGAGAAATTGGAGGCCTATATAGATCTACCCACTACTAGCGACTACAATTATTCATCAACGTGCATATAATTCATTAATCGTCACTTACGCGACACTAGAGTATCTGGAGGATAGCGGAAACTAAATATCCAGTCTTCTTCCACTTTTAATATCCTTCCAGTGATTCGAGCGTAGAATTCGTAATTTTCTCTCCCAAAGAGGTTCGAAACGCCGAAATTATCAATCATGAATTTCATCACTCTTGTGGCAACCTATATTAGAAAGAAAAGGCAGGATGTAATATTTACTCTTGGATTACAAACTTGAGCACAAGATTTCAATCAAGATTTTAACAATAAATTTTAATGCACAATTATGATGGTTGTTTGGATGAGAAGAACTTTTCCAATGACTACGATTGGAAGCAAGGATTTCAATGAACATACTTCTCTTCATTGATGCAAAAATCGTTTGATTAGCCGTCAGGGATAGTAAAGTGATACGATATCTGCGTTAGCTTAGTAAAAAGTATGGGACTTGACTTTCTAGACAATTTTTGGCTTGAATAATCTTCAACCACGACCTTACTTTAGCTGCAATAGCGATGTCATATAGATCACGCGAAAGCGGAATGTTAATACTGTTAAGAATAATGAATCTAGATTTGCCAAATCTTCTTATCAATACTTACAATTTATAGGATCGAAAAAAATGTGTCATTGTGAAATTTGATGCTCTTCTTCGTGAGGATCACTAATGATTATCAACGCAACAAATTTTGTCGGATACATTTCTTATAGGTCAGTACAAGGAAAACCGGCGTGTTTCCACGCGTCCTCGTACCCATAAAACGGCATACGAGTCTCGTACGGAAAACTTTTTTTTCATGGCTTTGCCAACGTCCAGCACGTTTTTCGTAAAGAAAAAAGTTTCTAAGCGCCCAACACGTACTATACTATTCTACCACAACACAGCTTGTATTGGAAAAGTTCTTGAGATAGGGTTTCATTCTTAGTTTTTTTGGGGTGCTAGATAAGATTTGTGGTAAAAAATTACGAATTATTCTAGTAGATCTAGCAATGGTGAACATAAACCTGTCAAATATTTCCAGTTAGATTGTTAATCATGGAAATTACGTGATATTCTTCACATATTCTTGACCATTAGTAAATTAATATTATCAACAGTTGACCATTGTTTGATCCACCTTATCTTATAATGTCATGCCCACATACATAGAAAAGTCATTGTAATCATTAACAATTAAAAATTCTTTCCCTATTAGGTTGCATGGATTCTATTGGTTGACTGATTCATATTTCATGCTTGCTTTATGCAATTCATTCAGCATACTGTAATGTGTCACAATGTACAATAACCCAAAGGAATGCAACAAGTCATCACAGTACTGCAACATTTTGAGTAGGTTGAAATACAGAACATACAACATAATGTTGGTATGGTAAACTTACTGACACCTCCGCCTGGTGGTGATTGTAGGCAAAATATGAAAAGAAAAGAAGTGATAATACTATACTGCAATTGGTTGAGCCAAAAACATGCATGGAATGCTGAATATAGCTGCCTGTGATTTATGTTCATGATTATCATGCATATTCTTGTCATTGAAAAAACTATTAGTGGCACATCGATTAAAATATTCAAGGATATGTAATAAAAATATATCACTCGAATCGGAATTAAAATGTGAACTATTCCAAAAATATACCTAATCCGTTCCCAGATTTGTCAACCAATACAACTCAAATTTTTGATTGATTTCACATTGGAAAAATCTCACTATCTAATTATTGAGATATTTACCCGGAGTGTCAAAAAATAAAAATGGTATGTAATATGTAAATGATGGAACTAGACTATAATTCAAATGCAACCTGCTAAGAACCTATCAATCTCTTCAAGTGTTTGTCAACCAAAGACTCTCAAGAAATAAACTGTCAAAAAGTAGCACTGATGGAAGTGATGATGTTTTGATTTTCCCTAAGAGAAGAAGTATTAGGGTACTGCTCTAAAGAATATGGGTTTTCCTTCAACAAAGGCATCAGTATCATCTGAAACTGAATGTTTGAATGCCTATAATGAAGCACTTATACCCTTAATGGGCAAGTCAAATTTGGAAGCAAATGATTAGTATATTCGTGTGACAATCACTTTGCATTTATGGCTCATAGTGAACATGAGTCAAGAGAAAAGAGTGAGATTTGATTTAATGTGAAACTGAAACGTACCTTGAACCTCAAAACATCTTCCATTTTTGCAGTTTTGCCATCGCTGACACAACTTTGGAAGAAAGATGGTGCAACCGAGACTCCGAGAGCTTCACTAGTCATACCTGTTCTTGCTCTTTCACTGTTGACAGCCACCACTCTGAATGTGCCGAATAATAATACTAACAAACGCTGTGTATAAATTGGCAAAGAAGTTATCAACCTGAAAAGGGTTTCATGTAGCATGTAACTCAAACATTAGGATTTTAGAAAGATGTTCCAAACCCCCATACCTGTGGATCTGGTCCCTTTGTTGTTCAACACTGTCCAACTGAATAACGCTAAACAGCTGTTGTTCACCCTCTCGTCCAAAGACACCACCAGGGATTTTTCTCAAAAACTTTTTCAGAACACTGGCTATTGTATAAACACTAAAATTATCCATGTTTACTAAACGGCCTGTCTGGAGAAAATGGATGAGTTTTTTCATGTTTCCTTGGTGTCCTGGTGCTCGAAATACATCTTTACGCAATGGAGCTTCTTTATTCAGCTTCAGTATCAAGACCTGTCACATTAAAGGAAGTGCATTATTAATTTTAGATTCCACAGGATTCATAGAAACTAGAGACATTTACAACACTTACCAGTAATGGACCAGGAATATCGTTCTTGCAGACTTCGTCAAGCGGAACCCCAAACTTGACCCTATGGAAGAAGTTGATTTGAAGAGTTATGAGTGTGTGCAAAACATTCTGCTTGTGAACAACTTTAGACTTCTTGAATATGTTTACTCATGTCATGTCAATTTTGAAATATTCATACTTGAAATTTCCACTTCACTTGAATTTTCACTTAGATTGTTAAGAGTGATAACATATGTAGATAAGAAGAAGTAGTAGAAATGATAGTTTTGTGTCATAATGAATGAAAGTAAAATCAATCAATGAGATATTAAAACTGGTGGTTTCTTTTGATCAATGATGAAACATAACTTGATAAATCATCAATAGTGAAAGATGGTTTGAAAAATGTCTGAAAGGGTAAAATTCACGAATCAATAAAATTTTCATGACATGTGAGCTCAGAACACATCAGAGAGAAAGTGACAGAATTACATAATTCACACACTCTTTGTTTTCCCTTAGATCTAATTTTGGCTTCAAGAAATTTGATCACTCAACCCATCCTCACCAGACCATGAAAAGTACCAAATTATCCAGAAAACCTGTTCCAAACATCATCCCTTACAATCACCATCACAAACTCTTGATCAAGAATTGAAAAAAAAAAAAGCTCCAACAAATAATTTTTTCTACACACTTCCAAAAGCACGTTGGTATTCAGGTCAAAGAGCAAATCCTATAATAAGTAACAAGATCAGTAGAAACTAACTTTTCCAGCCGCCTTGGATAAGGCGAAACCGACGATGGATGTCCGCAGCTGGTGACAACATTACCCAGGGTAGCAGCCCTTCGGTGCATTCTTTCAGTCCAGCTACTCATGGTGTTTTTTTTTTTCTGATTGATCGCCGCAACCGTGTTTATTCACCACAGAGCAGCATCATCAGTCAGCCATTTCAGTCTTCTAAATAATTCATTCGAAGGCAAAACTCGAGCCTATGATGGCTCAAACAAATGTTATGTGTCAAGCCATGGGCATCATCATAGAAGAATCCTTTTGGTCATCGGCATAGAGGTAATACGTGCTCGTCGCAACCTGGGTCCAAATCTAGGCGGGGGCGTCTCTCTTCTCTTTCTTTATTCTGTGCCGACGACGACGACGACGATGCGGTCCGTTTTTTTTACCCTACGACGATTAACGGTCATCACTCTTAGAGTTAAGATTACACGAGGCCCATATCAATTCACCTTTCTTCTTTAATAATAGATATATATGTAGTCATGTATAAACTCTATAACTCTATATATATATTGCTGCAACGATTTTACGTGCTGCATGTATAAACCATACGAAGACCCCCCTCCGGAGGAAACTAGCACTCACTTTCTCTTGGTTCGTCGACGAGGGGCATATAACCTGATAGACACTTTTTTTACAATCAGGGCGATCAGGGCGTCTTCTAAGTTATGTTTATAAAAAGCGATAGAAAGCTATAACCTGTCCCTGTAGATGATGTTGTTAAAAAAAATATACTAACGTAATGGTATAGTGGTGAAGGGCATGTTTCGTTTAGATGATGCAGTCGGTGAGAATAATAGTAGGACGCTCCGCGAGCAGTCCGTCGTCGTCGTCGAGGTTGACCCCATCATCGTCACTTCACGATCTCTCACGATTCCAACCAAATGACAACGGCTAGATGGATACTTTTGAAACACTGATATGAGAGACGATAGCACACACAATACGAGACGGGCAGCTAGTGTAATTTTTGGCTCGGTGCCAAAAAATTACGAGTACTTACAATGTATGTAAGTAAGTAAAGTAATAAAAAGTTACAGAGACATACACGCGATTGAGTATGGCTGAAGTCGCGCACTGATGATGATGCGCGATGGCGTTCGCGAGACGCGCGAGCAATGGACACACCTACGTAAAGCTCGCGCACTAATACTAGTTTACAAAGGCATGGGTTGGGTATATATAGAGTGGGAGAAGATATATATTAGAAAACCCGTATGAAGTGACGACATATATGAGGTTTTGTGCGCTCTTCGTGATAGACTTTTTCGACCCATGCTTTACATGTTTGACATTAGTTTGTTATTAAACTTACATATTTATGCTGAAGTTTGATGATTAATTGTTGAAAAATGTAGAATTTTCACATTTGCCCTTTTTCTATGAAGGATATTGGGAAAATTCATTGTTGAGTTGATGATTTTTTAGGTCTGATTTTTTTTTGGAAAAATTATAATATTTACTGAGATAATATGGATTGTGGCGGGCGGATCGCGGATGTGGTATTCAGAATGGGATGATATGACTCTTTGCTGTTTTATTATTCAGAGGACACAGTAGGCTGGTGTGTGAGCAATGGAATATAATGACGCACGCCTATATATGGGTGCGTTATAATGTATTCCCACGTTTTTTATTCAATATCAACACTTGAATAAACAGCCTTTACATTGCTCGTATATCGCAGAAGGATCCTACTAGATTATTTTGTTCCTGGTTATGATTCAATTCAAGGATAAAAAATTGAATGTCAAGAAATTTAGTAAAAAGTTTTTCTTCTGTCAGAATTTTGCACTGGAAAGGAAGATGTACTTGACAATTTGTAATTCGTCACATTCAGGAGAGTGAAAACTTGAAATTCTATTCATCAGTACTCTGCATTTAAAGTTTAGTTTTGAATTCAGCTAATTACAGAGTTTCCTAAATGTTTGTAGGAAAATGAAAAAATTTCAGAAACATTCTCAAACCCTATGCAAAGAATTTCTGTTATGCACACTGGGAATCCCTTAATCTAACGTATGTATACGAAACGATTTTTTAAATCGAATTTTTATTCAAGAAAAGTGTTGTCAAAATAATCACTTAAAACACTTTCGTGTTGACATGATGAGATTTTCCGGAGATTAATCAAAGCATTCTGAATTGGGCATTATTTTTGACAAATTATTCCTGTCAACACTGAAAAAAATCGTAGATTGAAATATGACTAAATATTGTAACTACGCGTAAAAAGCATTTTTCGAGATTTTCTTCGATAACAAAAAACTTATGGCCAAATCGTTGAAATACCTTCGATTATTCACGAATAAAGTATGAAATTCCATGTCTATACTTGTCATGCAGAACCATTCATAATCACAATTCAAATCCTTTTGCGTGCCCTGAATCACGTCTTGCGCCAGTCAAGCGCACGAACTATCCATATAGGATCACAATCATTAAAATCAAATAGATAGCTAAATTATCGCCAACTACATTGCAGTTGAAGTCACACTATGCAAGCGATGATCCGACGCGTCTCTTTCGTTCATTGATGCGCCCAACCATCAACGAGAAACGCTCAACTATACGGTGGCTCGCGGTATATTGTGTGTTTTATTTGTTAAAGAACGACCTCATTCCATTGTAGTCTTTCATCAGTGCTATTAATCATGATTTTGCTTCACATCTGACGCTTTGCTCATAATGGCAAAATCGGATACCACGACTCTATAAATGATAGACATCGACTGATGAAAAGTGGATAGAGTCGGCGGCAGAACTATTAAACATATTGATTGTTGAACTGAATAATAGTACGCGTAACATGATACTGCAATTCTAAGTAATCAATGCATCGATTTCAATCAATTTATCAGAAACAAAAATATTCTTGTTTTGGTAGCAACGCTATGTAAGGGCTGGATTTTAGAAAAAGTCGCAAGAGAACAACGTAAAAGTCAAAAACGACTGCAGGGGAAAGATGATATATATCACATGAACTGGCCCGATCCGAGCGATCGATGAAATGAAAAATATTGACTTTGCATCGTATTAAAAATCCATAAGGATCGATAAAATTATCTTAATATTCACATACATGCGTAAAGATTTATCTAATTCCTCGTCCAATTCCATCATATCACGATTAGTCGTTATAGAAATGTCTAAGCTTGCGTTGGAAGCTTCAATTCAATGTGCGTTGGCACGCCGTGTTTATCAAATCGAGCGCTAATTGATCCTGGTATGGAATTCGACTCCAATGAAGAATAGCGTTAATCAACTCTATCGGCATCACAACGATGCCGTACGCATTCATTCCTACTTTGATTTCTTATTTTGTATATCAGTCTGAGCTCCTCTGCAGCGTTTGAATCGGATATGACTCAATCTTCTATCCACTTGGCACGAGAGATGCACGCATGCATCTTTGATTTGCTTATTCACATGCACCGATCACTTTAGTTGCACTTCAGAAGTGTGATACGGAATGCAGGGAATTTTGATGCTTGAATCTAATTTCTGTATCAAAATTATCGCAATAGTTTTGATCAATTTTACTGAGTGTACTTTCCTAAGGGTAGTATAAATTTTAATTGAGTGCATGGTTTTACGATCCATAAAATATTTTCGTTGAACTTTGAATAAAATTTTGATAATACAAACAGGGAAAAGTCTAGTTATGTATTATTGGGGAATTGCTTTTGAATACTGACAAACGCGTGAACGTGGTGGCGTAGATATATCGGAAAACTTCGGTTATCGGGTTCTGTAAGAATTAGACTGATGCACTATGAACAGGACTTTATCTTAGTGGTGAAGAGAATTTAAGGAAAAACTTACTCACTCGTAAAATTCCCAATTTTCATTATAATTTTCAAATTTTCTATAACAAAAGTATTTGTGCAAATAAAATACGCGGCGTACTTGGAAATTGAATTCTCTTACTATAAAGCTAAAAACATTATTTGAAGAACTTATTTATAGTAAAATAATTTGTATGAAGCTGCTAAGCATCTGCAATCACTTAAGAGTTAGAAGTTAGGCAAAGGCATACTCTGCTCATCTTTAGTATTTTCAAGTTCTTGTTTTCCCAGATATCGATCCAAGTAATGCAAGATCTCAAACCCAACCTCCACCATGATTAAGACAATAATCATCCATTCAAGACGAATATGATGTCGATCGCTGAGATGAGAAGATAAAAGCTCTACAAGTTCAACACAGTGACTGATTTTTTCGTTCATTACCTGCAATCAAAATTTTAATCATTATTTGCATGATAATACACGAAGAATAAAAATACATTCATAAAAGTAATAATTTTCACTTTCGTGACAGCGGCACCAAAGCGAAATACTGCGGCAACGGAAAAAAACGCTCATCAAGTAGGAGGACTTTAGCTCACGTAAACGACCAAACTGTAGAAACGATCAATTCTGTACGACCCCCCCCCCCCGTTACTATCTGTTTTTGAGATATGAATGATTGCTAATATCAATCTAGCATGTGAATGATGGCGATTCATAGACTGATACGAATTACGCTCGATTCTGAAAATTAACGCGTCATTTGAAATTGCTTTCCACGACCAAGAGCGTCTTGTAACGAGTCATTGAGGATACTCAAATAGTCAACTCATCTCTACAAAATCACATTTTGCTGAATTGAACCCAACTTCCTTTCATATTCTGAAGGCAAACGACTTTGACGTTGAAATTACAATTTTTCATCCCAGTGTGAAAGATAAGGACATTCAACGTGGGAATTTGAGATCATAGAAATGTAGTCATGAACTGCGAAAAACAGTAACTTTCACGATAACGAAATCTTATTGTAATACAGCATATATTCAACACATTCTAATAATAAACCATGGAATGAATTCCCTCTACTCCATAGGAATCAGATTCAAAATTTGCCATATAATGATACACTCACTTTTGTTCTTTTGGCAATGTTGTAATATCCACAAGTTTTTTGGTAAAGAGTTTCCAAGTCATCGCGCTCCCAATAAAAATCGGGAGTGTCCAATAAATCTGAATCTAAGTTGATCAGATGTCTCAAGGCCAGCAATTCACCTTGTCTTCTAAGCACCTCATGCCTTGTCATTTTGATTTTTTTACCTGTTTTCAAATCTTCTGTAATAAACTCAATGGAGTCAACATAATCATCCAATGAAGCTTCCCAGATGCCCAATTTTACAGACTGAGATAAAGCATTGGAAAATGTGTATTTGTCTAGATTTGTATTCGGTAGCAGGAAAATATCACCATCTTTCATGTGACTCTTTCTCCTATAAAATAAATGAGCTCCAGTAAGTTCAAGATCTGGAGGATTGAGTGTCTCATCAGTTAGTGAAGTAACACTATTTACCCAGATTCTGTGTAAGTGTATAGAGCAGTTTCACTTTCTGCATAAATGAGGTCATTGGAATAACTCCCTTCTTCATACTGCCTTAGAAACTGAAGTACACTATTGCATTCAATTTCAGTCATGTTCCACATGACAGTAGTTCCTTCTCTAAAGAAATAAACTTCGCGAGGCTCATCACCAACTTCATATTTAGCAATAGCCTGTATAGCATCAGAGACAACTGCAAGAGAAAGTGACTCATGACCACCAGATTACTAAAGCACACAGATAAATTATTAGTTCAACTCACGTTTTGCTGAAGTTCTTATTTGAGTGGGAATATACAAGTTTTGTTTGATTAGTCCATCTACTAAGCTTTCCAAATTGTATTCATCTGCTGTTGCTATGGCTTTCACGCTCCAAAACTGAAAGTATGATTTTAATAGAAAATGCTTTGCTTAGAACATGAAATTGAAATCTAAAACCTCAAACAAGTACTTGATGGAAAGTAAATGGTCCATTCAAATACCAGAAGGTTTATCAATAATCAGTCATAATTGCATCATAGTATTTCTATCTGAATTTTCAAATGTATTGATTAAAATTATGACATTAGTGTTTTGAAAACTGAACCAAAGAGAATATTTTCTTGCTCTGTCAAATAATAAAAAGATCGATGAATATATAATCAGAAGAGAACAAACATTTTACTCACACCGGGTTGAGATTTATCGGGTCCAGGACTTTTTTTCTTGCGCTTGGATCTCTTTTTGATTTGAAGAGAAGATATATTCTGAGGTATACCGTTGGGATTCATCCTGTTGTTGAAAATTTGTGTGTGGAAAGACATACTGTTCCATTGACTTGTTCTGTTATAATTTACTGCAGCATGTTTACACAAACTGAATCGAGCAGGCGAATAGTACTTCACTGCCATCAGAAGGACGGAATCTATTGTATGAATGCAAGATATGTAATGATCAAACCATAGATGTTGAATTACTTGATAAAATTAAACATACTCAGCTCACCTAGCATACATAATTTCTTCATGATGCAACAAGTATTAATTGTTCAAACAATGAACTAACAATCAAAGGCACCCATCGATCAACAAACCAGTTCAACAAGAGAACTACTGACACAATCTATATATCTCAACGATATAGAAATTGATAGCAATAAGTAAACACAAATCAATCACGTTGAAAAGCACATGGCACAAACATTGCAGCCGGCACAAAACACAAATATCTTAAAACAAGCCAGTCACCTAACTTACCAACTCTTGATAAGATAGTAATCCTTAAAAAAACGTCGCACATATATACCGCATGGAGCGCCAGTATAGGTAACTCAAGTGGTGGGGGATCTTTTCTCGTGGTTGATGCAGCTGCATCATGAAACCGATGCTGCTGCTGTTGCAGTTTTGATCTTGGCACTTCGTTCGCCACAAGTGTCTAAGATTTTCACAAACGAAAACCACGCGCGCGCGAAATAACACCGGGACCCGGTGCACATGTCGACCAGGGTCAATATAAACATCTGGTCCATCATAAAAGTGAACTTAATATAAGTATAAATCTGGTGTAAACATTAAGTTGAACGAGATGAAGCTCGTGGAGGATGAATGTTCGCATTGCAGCGAGCAGCAGAATCTACATCATCAGCATTGGAGAGTAGAAACTACTACGAGTAATACACGCTGACGAAGACGACGACCGCCTTGCTGCACCGCCACCATCACCGGAGGACATGGCGGGCGTCCTCATCTCGTGGATTATTCTCCCGGCACTGATTTTATTAATTTATCTCGTCTCCGTTGGTCATGCACTCGGTAAGTTTAATTGATATATTTTTTTTTCGTCTAAATTTTAGCGTCTGCGTCTGTTTTGCATGCTTTGTAAAAGATTGAAGAGTTTTGTGGTGCAGCAGCAGCGGTAGCAGCATCATAGCAGAAAAGGGAGGAGAGCGTTTTCGAGAGAGAGTTTCTTTGTTTTTTGCCCCGCGCCCTCGACCATCAGCATCTGAATAGCGTATTGCTCTTTCTTTCGTTCTTGGACACGTTTTGTATGGATGCTGGGCATCATGAATGTAAAAAAAAAAAATCTTCGGCGAAGGTGTGCAACTCACGTGCTTGAATTATTCTTATTCAAGTACGGCGCCGATTATATGGATACACACACTGATGAATTATATTCGGCTTTTTGTTATTGAAAATTTTTTCTACGCGATGTTTGTGTTGTCGCGAGGTTCGAAGAATTGTTTTGTAAACAGTGTCACGTGTACCTGATCTACGAATCGTTTAAATGGAAAACTGTGAGGTATGTACCTTTGCTTCTTTGGCGGGCCTCATTTTGTATTGCACTCGATTATTTTGTTCACTTGATACACTTTTGCAATTTTAGAACTTTTGAACAAAGAAAATTCGATCGTTGACATTGTCTTCACATAATGATGTGCATGGAATAAGTGCTAGAGAAACATATTTTTTTTACGAACATCCATGAATTTAGCGGTCTGATTTGACACAATCAAATCACATAGCATATTGGAATTCTTGACAAGAAACAAATAAACTGCGGGAAATTTTTATTAGTCTCGTCAACATCGTTTCATTATAGGAATACCAAGATATGCATACATTCTTTCAAGGATTTTTATTTTATTTAGACTCACCCCAAAGTTCCATGTGCGACTCTTCTTCAAAATACCAAATCAACATAAACTCACAACCAACTAGTGAATCATAAAAATATTTTTTCATGCATTTATTTCGAATTTTTTTTCATCTTGAGAAGACCATTAATGGACCAAACTCAAACTTGAAAAAATCCTCTTCGTACGTGTGGTCCGCCCTACTCGAAATTTTTCATGTCATGCGTATTAGACAAACCCAGACAAACCGGTTTGAAGCTCAGAAATCAGAATCATCAAGATTGATGTACAACCACCATGACACCGTCATTTTTGAGCACGTGTACCTCATTTCCATCGCTTTATATTTCTTTGTTATTCTAGGATACAAATCGTCCACTTTTCCATCCCTCATCACAATCAAGCCCACAATACTTGCCACAACAATTCAAATAGACCATCACATATATATTGCAATGAGTGAAAGGAATTCTCTGAAAGTGATTTAAACAATTTTATCCACAGTCAATTCTTCGCAATCGTACATATCAATCACACCCTCAGTCCAACAGAATTATATGATGTAGACACATCCGTACAGAGTGTATATGCACCTATAGGTAAGGTAAATAAACGTTTTTCCACGGCTAGATCGCGTGCACAGACGATATTTTTTATCGTCTCTCTTATATATCGAGACTACCGATTCTTTTATTTCTGCTACGATATGCAGTTTTAATACTTCCACACCTGATGGTTCCAAAACTTGTTATAAAACTTTGCGTGTCTACATCAAGTAAACTCTCTCGCATTCTTGGTATCGAATCAACGCGTAACCGTGATTTATTATCACCCCCTGATCACTTATTAGCGCGAATGAAACGCTATCCGATGAAAAAAGCGGAAATGATACAGTTTTACTAAATGAAATGTTCTGGTCTGGTTTACTGTACTCGGTGGTATTATTGAGAGTTTGCGAGAGACGTAAAGTTAATTTTACGGTTGTGATGTGTAATTAACTCATCGTCGGAAGTTGATTTTTCCTAAGAATTGAATAAAAGAAATGCCAATAAGAGAAGGGTTTTGTATATGAATCGTATCGGATCGTATCAATGGATGATTGATGCTGACTTTCTCACATGTTTTTCTTGAAGGTAATGATGAAATTACAAGTGCAATAAAAGAATTCCTATGTGAGTGTAATCATCTCAATTTTGAAATTATCCGTGGTAAACCGTGTGGGAAAAAATTAGCGAAAATTGAGTCTCTTTTGAAACGGATTGCGAAAATACTTTAGGAGAACAAGATCACATTGATTCTGAGAATTTTCATCAGGTCAGACACTTTTTAAAGTTATAACTTGCCTGGTACACATTTATCAGCGATTAAGTCGTCAATGAATGAGGTATCGTAAAATTGTCATAATATAATTAGTTCCCTGAAAATAGGTCAAAACTGTTTTTTTTTCTCTCTATGATACACACTCTGAACCCTCTGAAAAGTGAGTAAATATTTGAAAGTCAAGGGAAGTCTTCTATCGGGGTTGCAAGGCTGAATAAAAGTATAAAAGAGACACTGCAAAGAATACACGTTTTCTTCTATCGCAAAAGATCCAATCGGCCGGAGGGAATTCGCATCACACACGGGTTTTGCACATAACATACAACCACCTATAGCTCTTCCATACCGATATCTGTCCTCAACTCGTTGTGTATAAATGTAAAGGTGTAGAAGCATCTCATGTATATCCGAAACTCTCAAAGTCGAACGTGAGGCCCGTTATCTTGATGTTATACGAGAGAATATATGGAAGACGACGAAAGAGATCAGAGACTCTTGGGAGTAGTGAGGCAGTAGAAATTGGGGGAAAAGAGTGAAAAAAAAAAAATCGTCGTCGTCCTATCCCAAGCGAACACTTTTGATCCTCTTTCAAGCTTTTGGTATTTTCAACTCGATGGTGATGCACACAACCCCCTTGAGCTATATAGGAATCGACTTCTTTGAGAGTGATTCTGTCTTTTTCGCAGGTTTTCCTCCTCGTTCTTTTTCAGCGGTGAATCCTTTATTTTCCTTTTCGCTAGCTTTTCCATCGTGCCTACGATGCTGTAACTCCTCATACATTTTTTTATGTAGGCTTTGAAAGTGTAAAAAAGGAAGAAATTCGTTGAGTTCATACGCGACGTTTCTCCTATCTACTATCTTTTGATGGTCTACCTCATATATATTATAATGATCCATCATTAAAATCTTCCCTTCAGATGGATGCTTCGATTCATTTGTGGGCGTCACTTGTCTCTTTGATCTGTTGTTCCTTAAAAAAATTCAATGTGATGTGGCAAATGCATTTCTGTTTTGTGTGTTATGATAATGATAATAGCAGCGTTCATTGTCTTACAGCTATTAGTTGAGGAATCTGTGGATACTAATGCACCTAAAAATAATGGAGTACATAGTACTACTTTATTATGTTTTTCATAATTACAATCTATTACCTTGAATAGTAACATCTTGATGATTTTCATCGAAAAGAAGGTTTTTGAATTAACAAAATGCTTGAAAACTACATGCATTGCTGTTCAGTTTTGCCAAAAAATGCAACTTGTGAAAACTCAGCTTAGATTATCAGTGCTATTGCTTAGTGAGACAAAACTGAAAGATGTTTGGGAAATTGAGCTACTTCTTTCCTTCTTGTTTATTATATACTGATTATGCTCATGTATCCTCAATTCACTATCTGTCACAAATATCCTTCATCTGGCAAATTTTCACTCTTTTGTAGCTTCAATTTACAAATTGTATGAAAATCCTCCACTCATAAGTTGTAATACTAGAGTATGAGCTCCTGCACCAATATCATCTTTTTCAGGCTGAAACTCAGAAAACACCAATACGGTAGCAAATCTCTCAGCTATGGATCATGTCGAAGAATGATATTTTGAGTTGAAAAGATATCTTCAACAAGCTAACATAGTGTGAGAACTAGAAAAATCTTGAAGACTTCTACAGTCTTGGTCAAATTCTTCTCATAAATATTTAAAACACAATTATCGATACCATTGAGAATTCCAAGTGTAATGTATCTTTCTCTCAAAATATTCTCAACACATATTTGGTGAAAAATGTTTCAATCGATCCTTGAACACCAACTAGAACATTAATCCCAATAAGTCAAATGTGCTACGTTAGAGTAAGTATGACTGATTATTCACATATGCAGTTCTCATATCTTCATAAGAAAGGTTTAGACTTGTTATCCGCAACGATTATTCACATATGCAATTCTCATATCTTCATAAAAAAGGTTTAGACTTGTTATCCGCAACCATGGAGAACAATTTCTCAATTTTTATCATCCATCGAATGCTTGTATCGCTCAGCAGATCACCTAGACAAATTGTTTGACCTGCTGCTCATGCTTATCTCCAACTATTGTCCATCAAGCAAAATTAGCAAACAAGAATCGCATTCTTCACAACCCTATAGAGCTACTTGTTCATGGCGCCTTTCAAGAAAATCTTTGAATGTCAGGCATTACCTATTATCTCCTCACAACTACTCTTACTACTACATACTTTGACGCACTTGGCATACATACAAAAAAGCTCCAAAGCTCAACGAGTATCGTAATAAAATCCTAAGGGCATATCAACATCATCTTCGTCGTCGTTTTGAGCATAATACCAGAAGGATGATGAGGAGGGAGGAATAATCTTGTCTCTCTGCAGGAGGCGGTATTGGTTGGTGCGTTAGCTTTTTCCTGCCTCACGGGCGTTCCTGGCGTTCCTCTCTCGTATAAATATATAATCCAGTCGTGCGCAACGACATCAAAGGGCTCAAGAGAGCAAAAGCCAGAATATATCGGTGTTCTATGTTCAATGTTCTACTGCTGGGTGCTTGCTAATTATATCCGCCAGATGCCACGTGCTCATCGACGGAGAGGGCGGATGTACTATATAGTCGTTATATATTCACTACTGTATTTACTCTTGCGGGGGAGGTCTGGAATTCAAAACAAGCCGCGACAGTAGCGGTGGTGGTGGCTACCGGATTCTGATGATGATGATGATGATGATGTGGGGGTGGAGGTGTATATTGTGGTGGCATTCATTCATTCATTCATTCATCCAGTGGCACGTCGCTATGCTGCTGCTGATAATAATGTGTGAATGTTGTAATCGTATATTGGTATTGTCTTGTTTGGTACGGATGTTGTGGCGATGCGCCGATTATGATGATATATTGCACTTGGGTAGTCGCGGTGATGATAATTGTAATGGACAGGAGACGATTATATTGCAACGATGATGAGCTGCAATGACTTTGATAAATTTTATTATTGAGAGGAGTCTTCGGTATCCGTTTTTTACGAGGTTTTCTGCGATTCCGGTTGATTACGCTCTTTGGAGTTTCTACGATTTAAGCTAAATTTTCTTTCCCTTGGAAAAGTAAATTGAAAAAATTCTTCAAAGGTAATCGATTTTTGGGAGTGATGGAAATATGGTCCATATTTTGTGATTCAAGTTGAAATTTCAAGTCTCAAATTTTTACAAGTAATTTGAAAAGACCCTGGTCACGAATTCTCGAACGATCTACATCATACACAGATGTTTGATCTCGACCAAATGCGATAATAGAGCTCTGCAAATACGCATTCCTGACATGTCAACTAGAAATTTCGAGAGAAAATTTTTGTTGGTCGTGATTTGCTCATCAATTTTTATTTCATCAGGCCCTTCAGCCTAAGATTTTAGAAGTTTGTTTACTATTCTTACATCAAGAGTTTCTTTGATGAAGCTCTGAATAAAAATAAAGTTTAACTTAGAACCAAGCCACCCACGAATTTCCGATACTTTGTTTTCCAATCTCTGAATGTAAACACGAACTCCAATCATTTCACAAATAGTGTCAATATTTGATAACCCTCCAATAAATTGTCTTGTCCATTCGGAAAAAATAATGAAAAATTTGGCAAAATTCGGAAAAATAAAAAGCTAAGATGGCCCCATCAATTTTTCTCATAAAATCGTTGATGTTTTCAGAAATCCCGTTTTACGAGAATTTCTCAATTTTCAAAAATATCACTTGCTGGACTCAAGTACGGTTTGAGAACAGTATCCTACTATACTTTCTTCTCTGTGTGTAATGTATCTGTCGTCCATTTGCTCATCTCTTATCCTCTCGGCAAACTCACCGGCAAAAGTATTTCATTCGGAAAAATCAATTTCACCGCCAACTGACCACACTTACTATATTGCACCCTGAGCATCAGACCTGCCGCAAGAGTTAGAGCGGGATACTTTCGAATTTTCCGCTGCTCTCGCTTCGATGGTCTTCCTCCCTCTTGAAAATCCCTCTTATTCTCATTCCTGTGAGTGTGAGTCACACATCGTATAATAGCCATGCCTTCACTTTATATATTATGGACATTTCTCTGTACTTACATGTAAAACGTTTTTCGTTGCAGCTTTGTCGAAAGTGTAAACCTGTCTATGCGGAAACCGCAAGCCGGTTAGCATTCTTACGTGCCAAGCGCATTCTCACTTACCACTTTTACGAAAGATTACAAGACAAATTTACCATTTGGTGACTCTCAAACTTGTTCTCTACTATTACCTAGTTTTCGCTGGCCCCTGTTTATTCTTTTTCTTATCTAATTATAAACTTACGAATGAGAAATGTGCGATCAGCTTCTGATCAGGTTTACCTGTCATACTAAATAAGTTTATTCATAAAAATAGCTTGATTTACATGTAAATTCATCAATGTCCAATAAATTGCACTTATGAGGCTACATTACTCGTGACAGATGACCAATTTTCTTCCATCCGTGCATTATCCGTACATCATTATTATTAAGTATTACTTCCACCATACAAGGAATCTATGCAGAAAATACTCTATTTCGCGTTTCTGTCCAGCTCCAACACAAAAAAGTTGCAGTAATAAATGCGTGAATAAGATATTCATTAGATTTTTTTATTTCATCAATACGTAGACCAAAATTACGCCGCTACAATATTGTTTATCTAATACTCTCCCATTCCGTGAAAATCGAGTAAATAGAAATATATCGATAGACAACTTGAGTGGCTCTGACAATTTCAATCCCATTATAAATCTACATCACTTTCCTCGCAAATACGAATATTACTGAAAAGGTCAGCGAACCGATGCCCCCCGTACAAAGCGCAAATACACGCAACAAATTTTATCAGATTACATCAGAATAGCCTCAACAAAACTAGTACGTATTCTCTGTACACTGATCAATTCCTCGCCACCATTCGATTTGTAAAACATCACTGTCGACATAAGGTTAACCCCCTCGAATCGCGCATCGAACTCTCCCCTTTCCTGATATATTTGCTGTCAATCCCTCGAAGAATCTCCACAACTTTAGCGTCGAAAATCCTTCTTTTGCACAGAAACCCTTGATGCTTTTCACACGCGAGCGTATCAAATTCAACACATGTTGTCAGAGTAGTATTTGATAGGATTACAGTTGTTGAAAAAAAGAACCAAGTAAAGCTCGTGTCTATCGGAAAAAGATTCGCTCAATGATAGGTATAGCATAGCACTAGAAGGGAGAGCCTCTAAGTGAAATTCGATTACTTCTTTCCGTGCAGGTTTTTCATGTGAAAAGCTTTTCTACACCGGTAAATCGTACAAATACACCTAATCATTGGTTTTTCTTTCTTCTCTAGTGTGTCTAATTCTATATAACTGATACCATTGAGCAAAATTGACACGAGTAGCATATTTTATTTTCTACGAAATAACCATATGTATGGGCGCGACGATTATTATATGTACTACTGTAGAATATAGTGAAATCCATGTCGTTTCTCCCACGTATAGAGACGACATCGACATATCGGCTTCAGTCGGCGGAAATCGTCGTCGTCTGATGGTACAGAAAGTCGCTCCTTTGATGCATCTCGTCTTTTACTTTGTGCATATATCTATACGAACGAGGATAATATCCTTTGAGAAGCCCCGCAGAGGAGAAGGCTCAAACTTTATCCGATAGGGTTTATAACTTGCGTGATTTACTCTCGCGTATACTTATTTGTTGGTTGAGCGTATGGCAGAAATATGACGATACGAGTTTTTAGTATAGAATATGGGCTCTTTATTGTGAAGAGCTTGACGCGGCGCACCCTTTTGCATTTTATTGTTAGCAGGTTAGGGCTCTACTATGGTGCATCTTATAGCAGTCTTGTGAATTTGGGTAATCCCTGATTTTTATAGGCTGGAAAATTCTCGTGGGTGAAAAATAGAGCAGTATTTTATGGCGATGTAATACCAAAGATGTATGTGTTTAAAAATTTATGGCTGAGAAGAGTTGGTAGTTTGAATTTGTGATGCTATCTTTTCGTCGAAAAAAAAAAAACGAATTTTTGACATTTATCGTGAATTCTGAAAGAGTTATTGGAAATTCTAGAGACCTTAATCGAGAATCGAGCTAAAGTGCTCAAAAAGTGTATCAGATCTCTGTTTTGGGGAAAATAATTGTAGAAATCTAGAGTTTTTTCACTCAACCAATCTATTTACTTAACCAATCTAAGTTAACCCTGAGTTATAGTAACCTTAGTCACTTGGGCACCTCAGCTGATTCAACTAAAATTGGAAATTTTGGTACAAGGGTGTAAGAACGTTTTTTCGCATCCAAGTGATGGGTTTCCGACTCGAGACGTAGGCGAGGGTAGGAATCACCATAAGGATGCTGAAAATAGGTTTTACACCCGTATGTCGAACTGTGTTTTCTAACAAACTTTGAGGAAATGGAAAATCAGTGAGAAAAAGATACTTTGGCCGACAGTGTGTCAAAAGAGTTGATTAGGACACAACGGCGCAAAAATTGGATTTCAATTTTCAATGGGTTATGGGTTATGGGTTATAGAAGTGCCTTTCTCTGTTCCAAGCCAAAGGCGAGAAGATGATTCCCAGATTCTGAGGCAGCAGATCAGAAGCCGTTTTTTGACGAACTGCAGTGGGTGATCCTTGCTCAATTAACACTTCTGCGCGCATTTTGCTCTGTATGCGGAAGTGCATAATGTGGAACCTAAGTATATATTAACGTGGTCATAAGTTAACAAAATGCTAATCATTGAAATAGTAGATTCATGTACCCAAGTTGCGGAAGCGCGGGATTTTCACGACGAGGGCTGAAAACGCAATTTTCAGCACGAGTCGTGAATAATCGCGTTTCCGTAAAGAGATACACACGAACTTTGCCAACAGTGTGGATCAAAGTAGAATTACGTGCAAAAAATACCTTTTCTGATACAGTGGGTGTAAAAATGTACGTTGCGCCATCACATTTTGTCGACTTTTATTCACAGTTTATCAAAAAGTATGGTCCCACACCCGAGAGTGAAACTTATTTTTACACCCTCGTCTCAAAATGTTCTATTTTGATACACTGCTGTGCGTATAAGAGTGTACTTTGCCCACAGTTTGGCGTCTCTTATTCACAAATTGAAAAAAATTAAAGGAAAACAGTTCGATATACGAGGATCAAACCTATTTTTCGCACCCTCTTGATGTCAAAAATGAATTTTGGGTTCTCGTGGTTGCAGACCATTATTTATGTGTCTGCGATAGTATAGTACGTTTGTTGGCCTTTCTTTGTTCTGTATAGACTGGGTAGAAATACAATACAATTTTCTCCAATAAGAAGATGAGGAAGAAATTTTTTAACAATTTCACTGCTCCCTCCCCCCCTTCCAAATATTGCTACAACGTTCAAATTCATGCGCAGCTGAAGCTTCTGCGCGATATCGTACTTACGAATACCTTATGAGCCTAATTAATTCATAGCATTCATATTTCGTAGAATACTCCGAGCGCTTTCTGACCCTTTGCTAATATGGCGCTGCTGCGATTCGTCGATGCTTCTCTTATGCCATATGCATGTCTAGCAATCCATTATTTCGGTAAGTTCGCAGAATATTGATTGAAACGCCTATTCGGCATGCAAAACTTGCATCACAGTACTCCGTAGGCGGCTTCTTTCATCGCGTAAAGTAATGAATAATTTTATAATCTTAGTTCGATTCCTTGCGCAAAGAGCATAAACTACTAGATTCTTGTTATATTATGCTCTTTGAAGTATGTTTACTGGAAGACACGATGTCGACACTTGCAGTGGTGTATAAATAATCACTGCTAAGTGTTTCCCTGATTGTTTCTCGTTCAAAGGTGCATGCACACTTCATTAACAGAATAATATCTTTCCTCATATGAGCGCATCAAATTAATGACCTAAATCATCCTCCGGGCAGATGATGATGTTTGATGTATGATTATTCTCCTCTTTGATTTTATTTTTGATTTTTTTTAGACATACCATTCTGTGTTACTTCGCTCATCTTTCCATTTCGTGCAATTGGACCATTGACTAAGGAAGCACCTTTAGAATCATCGATTCAACGCTTTCCAAACGTCATTTTTTATAAAATGAGAACTTCATGTTTGAAAATACTTATCTTCATTTGAACTTCTTAACATCCCAAAAACCGCTCTAGAAGCAAAATTTGGTTCCCATCGCTTTCAGAATTCTATCAATTTTAATATTCTGAAATGTATCCAAAGTCCAGAGAAGAAGCAAATATCTCTTGAATAAAAGTTTCGTTTTACCATAAAATACAAAGACACTTTGCTATCGTTATACATTCATTTCACGATCTAATACATTATTCAGGTTTTCATTGAAGTCTTTGAGTCTCTTTCATTTTTATGAAGCAACATTTTTGTGTGTACAACTTTCTGCTGAGCGCTCTAAATTTTCTCAACTTGATATCATCCCATTGTACTTATTCATCATATTCCAAATTGTCATGTATCTTCCCAAGAAATCATGTTAACTCCCTGCTCACTCATCGCCTATAAAAACTACCTATACAATAAGAGACCAATCCCTCACACAAGGAAAACGATCAATTTCTTCCATTTAAATCCATGCATTGTACCATTCGACGTACAACCTAAGAAATCAATGTAAACCCCCGGAAACGCGTAAATCTAGCAAACGTCATGAATTAGCTTCACAAACGATCGGTGTTGATCGAAGGGTGGATTCTGGTGGATTCTCCACGCCTCAGCAAAGAATAAGGACAAACTTTACCATTCACATAACCTATAACGTAGCAGACGGTAAACCACCACGTGGATCTAAAATTGCATACAAGAGAGACGAATCAAAATGATCAGGAAGGTGAAAAATGTTGTGTTTGGCTTTGAAAAAGAAGGAGGCAGTCCGTATATAATGACTAGTACACTTCTGACAATAGAAAATAGGAGGAGCAAATTTAACATGGGTACATATAGAGTAAATGAAGGGGCGGTTTTGTAGGTAAAAGTATATATGTTACAGTAAATGTCCGAAATCAGTCAATGCCGGAGATTTACTAGTAAATCCTAGGATTGACTGGTGGGGCCAGTCAATCCTAAGATTGACTAGTAAATGTCCAGCATTGACTGGGAAGTCTAGTGAATGTTGTTGAAATGGCAGAATTTCGGACATTCACTAGTCAATCTTAGGATTGACTAATGAACCTCCGTAAATGTCCGAAACGTGATTGTTCACGAAAAATATAGTTGGCACGTAAACTTGATCCTTTCAAAACTTCGCGCCGAAAAACAAGCTCCTGAGATACAAGAAGGTATTATTATTATAGGATGAGGATTTCTACAGAATTGGAACAAAAGCTGGTTCAATTAATAACCTGTTCACGAGGAGCCAGTTTGAAGAGTTTGCAAAGAGAAATTCCTCGATCTCAACGAAATTGACCAGACGCAAACTGTAAGCTTACGAGCAGCAGCTTCAAAAATTTCGATTACAGGTGGCCAGGGGATGACGAAATGGAATTGTAAAGCTAAATGTTCTTCAAATAGATGTTCTTGTAAAGTGAAAAAGATACTGTGAAATTCAAGATGCCATAATGGCCAGAGCTGTTGTAACAAGTAGCTTTTATATTGTTAAATTTTTGGGAACATTCAACTTCACTTTGATCATGCAACGTGCTATATTATTTGTCGGTGAGAAAAGTCGTAAGACTAGAATGACATTATCAATGTGATGAAGATGTAACCTCCATTCAGTATGAACGTAAGATCTAAGACTATGTGCAGCTGTGATACATTTACGCTAAATATCATTTTGCATGAATAAATTTTGCTTATCATATATTTTTATCTCTTTGCTCATTATATGTTTCGGACATCTACGGAGGTCAGTCAGTCAATCCTAAGATTGTCTAGTAAATGTCCGAAATTCATCTTCGCGAATCAACATTGACTGGCTGTTTCAGTCATTTCTAAGATTTACTAGTAAATCTTAGGATTGACTGGCCCCTCTAGTCAATGTCAGGAACAACTAGTCAATCCTAGGATTGACGGATTTCGGACATTTACTGTAACATATACAAGGGTAAGAATAAAGGGCGGACTTTTGGAGCTCGCGTGCGACCATCTAAAACTTTGACAATGAGCGATGTGTAGACTATACAAAAACGGGAATTAACATCATGACAATATATAAGGTGCGCATGTGGCAGTCCAAAAAAAGGAGGAAAGAGTCGACCGAAAAAAAATTGTTAACAAGACCTAAAATGAAAAGCTGCAAGGTAAAATTGGAAGACAGGAGTTTTGAAGAAGTTAGCATACTCTTCTTTAGTTGTGTTGAATCTTCAAGAAGGTTCGTTTTCACTCCAACACTAGACTGAGACATCTTTTGCATAAAGACATGAGAAATTGGCACAGTATAATATGAGGGATAATATATACCACCAACTATTTACCTGTGCGAAAACGAAAAATGGCAAAGATGAATGGCTACAGATCTCAAGATAATGCCAGCACGATATCGTGCTGAGAAGAGATGTGCTATTATACGGACGACACACGTGGAGACTTGGGCATCAAGATTTACTTATCTTTACAAAATATATATGTGCATACCTTGATGGTTTGTGGGGGAAAAAAGAGATGGTACATATACCTATATATGTACTACGTAGTATTGCGCTGAAAAAAAAAGAACACGTCAAGCACACAGGCTTTGACACACGAGGCGATGAAGCGGAAAGTTCTCGCGCCTTCGAATTCTCATACGGGTGAACAAGTTTTTTGAATGTATGCTCATTTCTTCAGGTGCACAAAGCAATTCATTTGAGATTTGAGCAACGAAGCCTCCCATAAAAAATTATATTTTTGTAAGGAAATTGTCCTCCTACGTATTCCTTCTGATGAAGAAGTAAATCTCATCTAAACTTCATTGGTTCTCACACTGTTGACCATACCTCCCTCTTCTTTTCCCCTGGTTCCAAGATTTTGGTACATTCAAATTTGGCAGAAAACATCGTTATAATATAACGAAGTATCAGGGTAATATCGAAAACTCAACAGAATGATGGGTATCGAGTGAAAAGCCGGGCGAAAGTTTTCGGCACTAACTTTGAACTGTATTCTGGAAACAATTGACATCAAGTTCATGTTTTTCGCCTCGGTCTATGTTCTAGGCTTCTCAGTAAGGCAGAGAGGTTTATTGTTAGAGACACTGTTGCACACTGAGAACAGAATATTGCAGTTTGAACAGTATATACGGCTGCGTTGTAGCGCGGTATTGCTGTCAAACCAATACTGGATTGTCAACAGAGCATTATGATTTGTTATTGCCGTTAAATAACCTCAAAAAATCTTTGGATTATAATAATCCGTCGCCGCTATGATTAAGTGCAAAAATTAGATGGCTTTCCTGGTAAAATAATCTTAATGAGACTGTGATTCCATCGAGTATCAAAGTATTTGAAATATATGGACTATTATTATTTATTCTGGCAGAAATACTAGATGCAAAATCATTTCGATGGCTTGTCATAGTGGAAAAATTGGTATTGCTCTCCTGGCTATACCACTTTTTGGTCGTACGACAAATCAATTCGCCGTACCTACGACCAAGAATTTTTTCTCAGTGCAGTTTGTGTAGAAAGCATTGAAATATATGAGGGTAACAATGAAATCTTCTCGGAAATCTTTCTATGGTAACCAGTAACAAGATAATCCGTATCTTCCTGATCAAGTTTCAGAGCATTTTGAGACATTCCCGAGGACATTGTACTTTTGACGTGAGTTCTGAAATTTGATTCCTTGACTCATTGCTATCTGTGGGTGATTTTTCGGCCAATAGATATGAGTCTGAAGAGAATTCTAGAGAGGTTACTCGACCGCTTTAATGAGCCAACAGAGAAATCAAATATGATGGTTCGATACTCCTTTGAGCCTGTTTCATGTAAAGTGCTGACATTTTTGTGTCTTTAAACGCCACGCGGGACCAGAAATATGAATGTAAGATTCAAATGACTCTTTAACTATAACGAAAAAGTGTATTGATGAGTTATTTGGAAATTGAAATGAAGTGTTTCGGCTCAATCCCTCCAAAGGTCTGATCACTACAATTCTGGAGAGACCCGATGTACACATTAGGGATGGAACCGAATTCTGAAAATCTCGAAAAAATGTGAAATCTGTGCATGCATTTAACACGTTCGCTGCGGCGCGGCCCACCGGTGGGCCCCGCGATTTTTCAGTTTTCAATCTTCACCAGCCCGTGATGATTCAAAAAATATCCCCAATAAGAATTTCTCAAGGAAATTCATTTCACCTAGGGCATGAACAACGAGTCAAGAAAGAATTTGTCCCCATCCAGACATATTTGACATAATACGGGAGTCCAGTTCATGGCCAGAATAAAATTACGAAAAATCGTCCCCGCAGCGAACGTGTTAATTTCTTTTATATAGGTAGTTCGGGAAGAGACAATCTTCATAGGCACCTGCGAGAGTGTGGATAGTGTCGGATTCACCCGAAAACACTTGGTCACCTACCGACCAAAGTACTTTCCCAGAGGGCGCCAACCGAGAGTTGACAGTCCTAGAAGAAAGAAGGAAAAAGTTGGAAGTAGAGTAAAGGTGAAGAATTCAAGGAGGCTTACAAAGAAGTGAAAATCCTGAAGCGATCCAAGATGCTTTCCACGACTCGTATACACGATGGCGAACGGGGTGGTGAGAAGGATACTGCGGTTGCTGGAGCTGAAGACTGGGTTGGGGGAGTTGTCGGGTGCTCCCGGGTTACTGAAATAAATCCCCGTTATCGGAAGATTGGGATCAGGGAGTGTGTCTATCTCCCAGGATCAGTGAAAGAGCCTCCTTGCGGTCGACTGGGGCCGGGGAGTCGTTATGCTCACAAGATCCAAGGATCTCCCTCGCGGGTCCCTGTGTATAATTTTTTTTTTTTTTTTTTCTTGGCCGGAGAAGGGAAATCCTCATAGACACCCACAAGAGTGTGGGTAATGTCGGATTCACCCGAGAAAGCTCGGACACCTACCGACTAAAACCCCTCCCCGGAGGGCGCCGACCCGGATGTTATAAGTCCCAGAAGAAGATATAGGGATAAATGAAGAGTAGAGTAAGGATATAAGATACAGGGGAGCTTGCGAAGAAGCGGGAGTCCTGAAGCAAGTCCAAGATGTCGCTCATCAAGAGGACTCATACGCCATAGAGGCGAACCGGTTGGTGTATAATGGTTGGCTTACAAGCACACTCTTGGGTGTCGGGGCTAAAGACTGGGGAAGGAGGAATTGTCGTGTGCTCCAGAGATACTAAGATCTCCCTTGCCGAGAGACTGGGGCCGGAGAGTGCGTCTGTCTCCCAGGATCAACGAAGGATCCTCCTAGCGGTTAACTGGGGCCTGGGAGTCGTTACTCTCTCAAGATCCGAAGATCTCATTCGCGAGTCTGGGTATGAAAGATTTGACTGGCATTTAGAGCATGAAAATGGTTAATCTGCATATGGGTGTAAATAACTTGACTCCATCTAGATGTCAATACACGAACCAAGATAACTGATTCGCAACAAAGTAGCTTCTGGAGAAGATTAGTTGCACACGCGTGGTTGTACAGAAGTTCCTCCACATGGGATACTTCGTTCGATTCTATCTTCAGATTCTCATCGTATCAATTTTCTTCTAGGATTATCACTTCATCCCACATTTCTTCTTCCCACATCTGATCTCAACGTTCCATGCACAGTTCAATGCATCCCGAAGAACCTCATTTATCTGAATCAAAACACCCTTGAATTATTAGAAGCAAAACTCACTAAAGCGAACTCACTCGTGAGTAAATTCAGGTCATCCAAATCAAGGCTCAAGTTACCCTGGTTCTTTTCTAAATAAAATCTGAAGGCGATGATTTACAAAGAATGGCAAACAATAGTTGCACGATCTGTTTGTTTTTCCATTGAACTAGAGCTCCATGGAGCTGCAGCAGCCAGAACCAGAGGTACATGAAGAGAGAGTCCCTCTTCGCGAAAACAATGAAGAATGATAAACGCGGTTACCTACAAGAAGAAGAGCCAGACTGTGTTTCAAGGTACCTATATGGATACAGAATAGCTCTGGTGCATGCGAGAGAAAAGAAGCAGAGAAGCGTGAATGGATGAACGAGGTAGTACAGCATACATACATACGTATATATTCTTATTCGCAATGTCTATAGAAGCCGAGAAAAGATGCATCAATGGCGTATGCAGAGATAGATGAGACTGAAAATACAGTCGTATTGAGAAAAAACGAGAAAGATAGATAGATAGATAGATAGATAGATAGAGTCAGATTTATAAAGAAAACGTCGTGAAGAGGTGAATCGCTCACGCCCTCTACATTGATGTACGATTCTGTACTCGCGCGTATATGAAAAGAGAAACGTATCCATCTATATACCTTTTATTTTTTCTGATATATACCTATGCATCCCTCAAACTAGGTTATATCTCGGGTTATACCCAGACTCGTCGATACTCTCCTCTTTCTTTCTCTTCTACAACTTTCTCCATTTCATCTCATATAGGACAGGTGTGTGTACTCATAGGTTATGGTTGAATACGAGAATGAATGGAAAACCAGCAAGAACGATGATGTATAGAGGGAATGAAGAGGGAGTTGGTTGATGAAAAAGAAGAAACTTTTTTATCCCCTAAGCTAAGAGAAAGTATGAGAAGAACGAGGAACGAAATGCATTTTATGCAGAAGAGAGGGCAAACCGTATAGGAAGAATGTATAAAGGTCTTTACTTGGAGGCCCCCTATCGGCGGGTTAACTCTTTTCACTCCGTCTATACACCTCGCATCATCTTGATTCCTCGTTTCCTCACCGCATGTATAGCATGCAAAAAGATAGGAATGAGTTCTGATGGCGTGTCTGTAATACTTACTCACCACTCTCCTCCTCTTTCTCGCTTATCAATCTTCGCTCTCAGTTTTACAAGCCTTCGATGTACACCTATAGGTGTATAGCTGAGGTGTACATACTTGGTCTAGGTAAGAAATAAAAAAAAAAGAGGTAAAAAAAGAGTGATGAGGTGAAGAAGGTATATACATACACTCTCTGTATAGAGCGAGAGATTGTGCTTTCTCACCTATCAGAGACTGTGAAAACGAGATATCTACAAAGGAACGAGTGGTTCATGTATGTAAGTACGGATATCGTTATGTGTATATCTTTATACCCTTGTGGTGGTAAAAGATACTACCATTATTCATTGCAGAAGGAGGTTATGGCTCGTAAAGAATGCATAGAGGGATGATTGATTTTGAGAGAGAAATTATTTTTCGAGAGAAAAGCTTGATTGGTATAATAGTACACCTGGATCATCTGAACCTTGTAATTGAAGCAAAAGTTATCATTGAGATGTTGATATGTTTTTCACACACCCTAAAATGCAAAGTTAGGTTATGAAACTTCTGCCGTATCAAATGTCACGTCTTCTCCTGAACTGTGGATCCTTAACTATGCGATACGATCAAGAAGAACTATATATGAGCAGGTTTTCGTAAAAGATGTAAATGTCGGATATACTAGAATGTAATCCAAGACATCTTATATAGTGATGGTGCTTCTTTCAGTATATGCAAATTTGTTGCCTCCACTATATTTTTCTACTATACGCAGATATGAAAATATAAGGAGGCCGTAAACTAAAATCATATGTTAATCAAACTCTTCTTGTTGTTTCTCTATATACTCTCTATCTTTTTCTTTTTAATCAGGAATACATATCCCTCTCTCCTTGCTCATTATTGCTCCTTCATTCCTGTTCTTCCATCTTTTATACCTTCCTCTTCTTCCTCCTTCCTCATACTTTTTGCACATTTATTTTTCTCTCGACTCTTGTTGCGGATTAAACATGCTGATGCCATCCTCCTCTTCGTCCTCCTCTCTTTTGCAGTCTACTCAAAAGTTCTCGCTCTTTTGCTTGCCTTTTACCCTGACTCTACCCTGCCCTGACTCTCCCCCCCCCCATCTGCTATCTCAGTCTACCTCACGTGGTGGCCTCCTTCGACCTTCTAACAAGCTACAATATAAATAATGTTATACAAGATGCGCGTTGGTGCCTCTTGGCTTTTTTATTAGAGTCAGGTTTTCGGAATGATGATAATGATGACGATGGCACACATTTATAATATGAGTGTGTGCGTTGCTGCGCGCAAAAATGTTGGATTTGTGTGCCGTGAATATATATGTTAACTTGAAAATATATTCTCGTTTGGCTTGGCTAAATTTTTTTCTTTCAATTTATTGCTATGTTCGTTGCTCATTATTTGCGACCTGTACACCTCCAGCACGCACCAAACTCATAAAATAGCCACTTAGTCTATTCGCAAAGTGTCACTGTATCCTCACACTCTTGTAATCATTTTCTTGTAAATTTTTCTTTTCTAAGCTGTCGTTGAGTGTATTGTCTAGACTCCTTCTTTGTTGGGACTTGAATCACATGAGCAATGTTCTTTCCCATCTAATTTTTCTGCAGCCAGGAGAAGTTTGTCTTCCAGTGACTTCTTGTCTGGTCCATCTCAAATCATATGAACTTTTTTTTTCTTCTTCCACATTTACCTGAGTAGCCACTCCTATTGGAGATGTTTGCCATCTTGAATCAACTTCACCCGTTTTCTTTCCAAACTTCAATTGCATATGCTAGTTTTTTTTTCCTTTTTTTCAATTTGTTCGCAGCTATTGTTCGACTACAAACCTGATGTTGAGTCTTAGCTTGACTCCGTCCCTGTTGGGGCTTGAATCACATGAATAATGTCATTCCCTATCGCAGCCGCAGTTGTCGAAGTTTGTCGTTCAGTGACTCCCGAGGTGACTCCAAGTCTGGCAAAGCTGAAATCATAAAAATAATATTCTTCTCACTTTTTCCAAATTCACTCCTGGAACCAACTCTATCGAGGAGATTGACCATTCTGTGTCACCTTATCATTTTAAATTGAAAAAAGTTCTGTATTTTTTAGTCTCTTTTCTCCACATTATGTCCAGTTATTTATGTTGCGAAAGTCTTTCGTTCAATGCCAACTTGACGTGCTAGAATCACGCAAAATTACAGAACCACTTTGCCACAAGGTATCAGGAAAATTAGTCTGTCTGCTCTGAGCGAGTAATATTGCTATAACCTGAGCTATCATCACAATATCCTCGATAGAAACAGAAGATTTTTGTAGGTATTTCATCCAGTTATTGATCCTCAGATTCATAGAAAAGATTCCAAACTTCTTCAATGAATTTACTTTTTCTTCTTCAATTTCTAAATTTATTAAAATTGTTTTTTTTTTCACTCATAACATATTTCTTCCTCTCTTCCATCTTCTAAAAATCACTTTTCTCACCAACACATCAAGGTTGGACGCAACCAACAAGTATGAATTTACGATCTTGCTTGAGTGCAGGACTCGCAAAGTTATTCACCAGGCAACAGGAGGGGCGCAGCAATAATTCATCGCCTACTCGCCGCCTATATATCTTTCACCCTATATGTATCTACCATCTTCAAAATATTTCTTCTTTTTTCTCTTGCATGGGGTGAACCTCTAACATTCGCAATAATTTTGCCAAACCAAGAGGAGTTTTGCTTCTCCTCGTTCGATGTGCATCAGGTCCGATTCGCCGACCACGTCTCCTTTCGAGCGTAGAATCTTGTGGTTTTGCGCTTGGATGGAAATATAAGAGTCGTTTTCCGGGGGATTGAGCTACTCCTACTGCTATGTGGATGTAATATTACGGTAAACATTTTAGGCAAATTGCCGTCTGGAATTATTTTTTAGTGTCCCTTGAGATGAGAAGAAAAATTGACCAAATTCTGATGTGCATAGCACCGAAAGAAATTCTACAACTTCGGGAGGGTAAATACTGTTTGTATCAAGAGAGTAGGCCGGTAGACGACCTCCTAATTCCATCGAATTAGCTCATACTGTTTGTGAAAAAGAAAAAAAAAGTAGGAATTTTGAACTAATGATACTAGATTATCCTCTCTTCAATCATATCGAGGGTGGCTTATACCCCTGTACCAATGATTTCATGATCTTTCGAGTATATAGATAAATCTTGACGATGAGGAGGTTATGTCTCGCATATGTTTACCTCTAATAATCGTTCTAACTCGGTGGATCCGCATACATCTGCACCTGCAGCCGGTCGCTTCGTTAATTTTAATTGCGTCGAATCAATTTTAATTACTCGTCTCGGAGGCTTATATGCAACACACGCGTATATGCTCACCCTTTCCTCGCCTCACTTAACCTCCCTCTCTTTCCTGCTTCCACAACTTATACTATAAGCCATACCACAGGAAGTGGCTTTATTTTTTAGTCTCGCCACGAGTTTTACAGCAGCACTGCACCAATTTCGTTTTCAATTTTATTTTTAATTTTTTCTTCATTTTGTCATCTTGAAGTTTGGGAAATGCGCGACACCCTCGTCATCTTGTTGAGATTTCGGCTCATTTCTCGCGCTCCACTAATTATGATAATTATATGTAAACGAGGGTAACAAATGCTTAGGGGTCGACTCAGTTTACTCGTTTATAAGTGGTTGATCTTGTAATTCATTAAAAAGCTTGTTCTAATCATGATATGATGGATGTGACCTGTAACTTTTTGATACAAATTATTAGATGTTGATCAGTCGAATTTTGACATCACTCCCATTCATAGTTAGTCTCTACAATACTCTTTTGTGTATTCTTTTTTTTTCTTCCATTGAAATGTCAAGTCTTGCCAGTTTCTCAAGATTTTCAAATTATACAACGTAACAATGCATAGGTTGAATTTTTGAAGAGCTCCTCTCCCCCATATAGTCGAGTCGTCTCGCCAACTCTGGCGATGTTCCCCTTTTTTTCGAAATGGTCGGGACTCGGGTCTCGAGTTTTCATTTCGCGCTCTTCAGTCAGCACACCCTGTCGCGCTCGCTACTCTCACTCACACACGCACACACACACATATTTTCCGTCTCTATAGTTTTCAGACGATTTCATCCAGTCTCCAAATTCTAACTATAGTAAACATTCCAGGACACTTGTATTATATGTCTATAGGTGTGTGCATATGTATACATATAATTAAGAAGAGCGGCTAAAAAAATTTGCCAAGGAAGAAAAACTTTCGTTTGCAACGACGGCTCTGAGAGCAGCGGGCCCCTTATAGCCCAAAAAAATGAGGTTCAAGCGAGGGTGGTATTAGTGGCCGCAGCACAGCGTGCATGTTCTCGGTCGACATAGGGACCCCTGCATGCGCTTAGCACATTGTATCGTCCTCGTACAGCATCCAAGAGGAACGAGATCCCGTAGTCCTTTGTTCGCTCTTTTACTATATTCTCTGCAGGTTGGCAGCTAAGGGACACACCATGCCCTTCTCTTCAATTCTCTTGCTTGCCCTTCTCTATACCGACCTTCCCCCCCCCCCCCTCTCTCTTACTCATTCTTCTCGTTTTTTTCTCTTAGCCCATTCACGAAACAGCCAAAAATGCATTGAATACAGTATGGTCAGAGATTAGAGGGGTATGGTTATACGCTGGCTGCATCAGCATCTGGAGCCCTGTAGCCATACTACTTTTGCCCCACTCCTCTTTCGATCGTCCACTTGCTAAAGAATTTTTTTACTTGGCTTGTGTGCTATACGTATAAACGTAATACCTACTTGGGTTGACTTTTTAGCCTCGTCCACATTATCACATCCTGGTGTTCTGTAAAATCCCAAAATCTCGCTTGATTTGTGATGCAATCGATATGCATCGCGATTTTCAGTGTAAAGAGCACAATACCTGGTAGATAATGTGAGGTTTATCATTCTTTTATACCAATGATATTTTAAGACTCTTTCACCAACTGTTTTTGAGAATTTATGGTAGAGAAAAGCTTGGATGGTGATCTATGAACTCCGTGGATCATTTTGTGATGTATGAACATGATTGGATTATGAAATTGATGATCTGTTTATCTACCCATTACGCTGGGTTGTGACTGTCCAGTATGATCTAAATAATTTGGAGCCATGGGGCATTCTGTGATAGCAGACGCTTTTCGAATTCTGGCATGAATTTCCGTGTAAGACTTCGAGAAGCTTCGAAATATACCAATTTGAAATTTTTCGTAATACTCCTTCAACTGATTAGAAACTCATCATTACACTAAAATGTGTCTGTGAAATAGCTAGATAATATCAGAATTTTGAGGTTATAAATTACAACTTTGTATGGATTTTTCAATTTTTTGATACTGTGATGGCCTACGATTCTCTTATTTATCAAGGTCTCATCATCCCTTACTTTCAGAACGCAAACATCAATCCTAACCTAAAAAATTTTGGACTCCAAAAGTTTCCAGGAATAAAAGCATCAAATGAGCATTCGATCCGCAAAGAGCTTGCACCCGAGTCGTATGCACATACTTAATTAGGCCTCTATATACGAGCAAACTAAAGAGAAAGAGCTTTGCCGCCCGCTTCTGTTGTGTTCGTGACTCTGGTAAACGTGTAATTAGCCTCTTACTCGCGCGCCTCGTGTTCTCTTGCGGCAATGTTACAGTATTATATGTGCAAGCATGCAGGCGCTTCTCCATGCCAAGGCTTGTTGTTGTAAGTAAATCAGCGACGAAAATTGAACGCTTTCAAGCTCCAACTTCTCCACCAATGTTCCATAGAACTACAGCTAAACTACCTTTAGAGACAATAGGTACAGTGATGGTCAGAGAACAATTAAGGTAGTACTAGCGGTACTCGAATTACCTATCAGAAAATTACGAAAGTCGGCACAGTGGTACATTAATGCCTCAAACAGTCACAGCTGAAATTTCGAAATTTTTAGGAGCCGCGGAGGAAACGTCTGGGCAATTTCGTGAGAGCCGATTAACACGGCGTCTTATGGGAAATTATCGGTACACTAATTTCTAACTATCAGATTTTCACAGGAAAGAGCACACAGGTGTAAGAGTACACGAAAAGTGCATAGAAACAAACAGATCAACGATTAGGAGCCCACAAAGAAAGATCTGAGCCAATACGTCACTACTTTCGGCAGTTTCGGGGTTAGGTTGTCGTCTGCTGTGTACGTTACTATACCTAAGGCGGGCGGAATCGAGTCAAGCGAAGATCTAATCCGCGCTTGGACTCATCAGTACCGCTAGTACTACCTTAAGTCAAATTTGCCATATTTGAATTTCCCGCGCTTTTTCGTACTCTCTCAATCAAAATTCCAGATCTCAGAGATAATAACCCTAGTACCACCGAAGAAAGAGACTGAAAAAATTAGGATACTGGAAGCGTCAGAATTATTCATCCTAAACCGAGATCTAACCAAAAGACGACGGAAGAGCTCGGAATCCAAGATTCAAGGACACTGGGTAAACAGTGATTTGTCAATCCATCTTGAGTTTACTCGGCTTTGGATAGAGACGGGGACGAACAGACAGACAAGGAGACAAACCAAGAGAGAGAACGAGTGAAAATATATACCGTTAGAAATGAACAGGAGATGGACACCCGTAAGGATTCCGAAAAATTCATGAATTGTGTATATGTATCGGCTTCTTCGTATAGTGGTGGTGGCGCTGATGCTTATACTCACACGGGAACGTCAAAAAAGAGCGGGTGGAAGAGAAGGACACTAACATACAAACCAAAAGGCTCGCCAAAAAGGCCCCCAAATGTGACATTGAGAATTCAACAGAAGCAAAAAGATACCCTACGAGAGTATAGTTGTCGTATATATCTGGAGAGATGTCTCTTGAAGAGACGGAAACCAGTGCAGGGGCCAATACTTTTTTGTCACATACTCCTTCAGACTCTTCAGTCAATTGCTCTTGCCTTACGCGTCTCTGGTATATATGTACAATCACGTGGATCGTGTCGGATAAACGGGATATGTACACATTATCTGGGGTAAGATGCGTCGTCGCTTTTGTATCAAGTAATTTAGTCATGAAAAAGGCGAAAGTGACCAAAGTGCGACAATCCGTATCTCCCTTGTCTTGATTCTGACTGGTGTGGTTATTCGTTACGAGTATCTCTTGAAAAGTGTATGTTTTTTTTTTTTCAATGGTTACGCGTCTCTAGGTATACTTGTTTGTTGTTGGTGTTTGTAGCATTTGGCACGAGGTTCAAAGTTACGCACGTGACGATGCATTGAATTTATCACTATTCGTTACCGGGGGGTTAGCCTGAGTTTTGTCCATCACATGTGGATCACAAATTTACATTTTTGGAATTCTGTTGTGTTTCTCTGATCATGTATTCTATTGGGGCGTTTTGAGGTAGGCAGTATTATTTGGACATTCAGTGATTTGGCACGTTTGTTGAATTTTGAACTGGCTAAGCTTTTGAAATCTTTCGATTGGTTCATCTTTTATGCATGAGGTTACAATACGAGTTTTTGAGAAGTTATCATAGTGGTTTTGGAGACCTTTTTCAACCATGCAAGAAAATACTCTCTGGATATATGGAAGAACAGATCCTTAGAGAAGTTCTCCACACAGAAAGTGTGAATATTATAGAATTACAGTGTTTTGTCATCAATTATAAAAATTGTTAATCCATTCTTGATCTGATGAGTGTTGTCTTCCAATGAAACAGCTTGAATTTGAACCTTTGAATGAAACAGCTTTCATTGTCCTAACATTGATGATTCATCATTTTTAGTATTATTCATACACTTGTCTTTTGTCTAGTTTTGCATCAATGTCCAACCCAAATCTTTTTTTATTTTCCAGAATCTCAACATATCCAGAATCTGTCTTGTTTTCTCTAAGCATTCAAGTTTAGTCCAAGCAAGATTGGAACTAGCGAATGAATGTCTTCCTCCTGATGGACTGATTATCAAGCCATGCAATAATATTGGGATCGTACCCAATATTCCTGGGGTCTCAAAATGTCATCAGATTCCAAGTCATAAATACACTTCAACTCTTCATTTCAAACGAAGAATCCGCACAAAGATTAATCCCATAGACTTCAACAACCCAGGACTTGCTATTTCATCTTGGTCGTGGAGGTCATACTAATCCGCATTTGATCCCATTCAAGTTCATTTCATTCAGAAAACACTGCTCAATCTAGAATTTATGAATCTACATAGTACAAGACAAGATTCCTTTAGACAAATGAATTCAACCTGGAAGCAGAAAAGCAGATCAAATTCTACTGAATACTCGCACCTTCTATAGAAATCTGACACCATCGTGCACCATTCCACAAAATGTGATCCACTTAGATTGAAGTTTTTTGAAAAAAGCCTCTCTCTTTATAAGACATAAACGTGCTAAGTACAATAAACTCAACAATAAGGAGAATAACCAGATACTTTCAACACCCAGAGGTGCTCGAAAAGCATTATGTACATCCTGTGGATATATCACATGATACTCAGCTTCGTGTATGTGCACACTCCCCATAGGCTGGAACATAATGCCAGGACCAAAGAGGACCTCTCTCTCTTCTGTATAACCAATGCGGGGGCGAATTTTACATTCTGCGCCTGGACCAAACACGCCAACATACATATACACCCACCCACGCCTATATATACATAGAGAACAACCCAGAATACCTCCAAAGAGATAACAGATACCCTGGATCTACACGGATCCTGTATAAAGCCAAAGCCTATGTACAGGAAGGAGTCACAGAGAATCAAAGGGAGATGGGGGGTAAGAGAGAGAGAGAGAGAGTATTCGCAAGCGTAACGAGGCCGGCCTTTGAAGTCAGTTCTCTCTCTCTCCCTGTATATACTCGAAGGATCGGTGATTGCACGAGATTAAAGAAAGGGCCCAGGGCCACTATACTTATATACTCTTGATGGCCTTTATTTTCTTCTCGCCTCTCTTGAACCTCTTCCTCCTTCAAATTTCCCCTTCTCTTTAACTTCCCACAATTTTTTTTTTTTTTTTCACCATTTCAATATGCCGCTCACAAAACCACGAGGCTGCAATTGAGCAAAGGAATAATATCTCTGGCTCGTTATGACAAGGTTCTGGTGGGTTTATAATAGTACTACCTTACCGAATGCAAAATTGAGCTGAGCCGTCATCAGCAAGAAGGATGATGGCCGCATAGGAAAAGGAAATGAGAGAGTCAAGTCAACGACGACGACGACGTCCTCTTCTTCCTCAAAATGACGTCGCGAAACGATCCTGATGGTATACATAGTGTCTGATGGAGATGGGGTATATATTGATGTCTACGCTTGTCGGATTTCCAATGAGCTTCTTTCTCCCTTTGAATCTTCCTTTACTCTTTGTAGTCCAGTCAAATAGGCCCTGAGATAGCAAATTGAAGCCCGCAGCGGGCCATTTTGATATGTTGTGGCCAAAATAATTCTAAGAAAAATGGCTCTAAGGAAAATTTTCTAGTGATAGGGGAAGTTATCAAAAATCGCGAAAAACCAATTAAAATGGCCATAGCTCGGGAACGGCTCGAGATCCCGGGGAGCGGCGGGCACCGATCGAAAGCTCGCAAAATTCTGCACAAGATGAGCTACTTACCGGGTCTGTGGGTCGATCAGGGAACGAGTAAAATCGATAAGATACTTTGAGATAATCTCGAGCCTTCAGATAACACGTGTTGTCTAGCTCATCGTTATATACGTCCCTCCGCGACGATCTCTGCACATGCATGTAGGTATATGATGGTATATGCGGTCACTGCTCGTCCCTGCAGGGGTTCCTCTTCTGCACTTTTTATACCTGCACTCGAATCGCCAAATGTACGGGATGAGCAAGATGCGTTTTCGCCTCTCTTGTGTTCTTGGTTTTCCACTTTTTGAGCTCGAATACCGCTGACTTGGCAAGCTCGGAGAATCGTGAATTTTGCCATCTTTGACTTTCAATAGTGACATAGACAAATCAGGAAACTTCACCTGCACATCCGCGGGAGGCAACATTTTTGGTTCAACAGACTATATAAAATATTGCCGTCTGAACAATAAGGCTGGTATTGTAAGGTGGTATTACTGCCGGACCAATACTCGATCGTCATAACAGCATTATGATTTGTTATTGTCGTGAAATGACCTAAAAAAAATGTCTGGATCATAATTATCCTCCACCGGTCCCATTACGTGTGAAAAATTAGATGGCTTTTGTGGTAAAATAGTCGTAATATGATTGTGATTTGATGAAGTATCGGGGTACCCGAAATATACGAGTTAAGGCTATTTATTCTGGCAGCAATGCCAGATGCGACATCATTCTAATGGATTGATGTAGTGACAAAATCGGTATTGCTCTCGTAATCGGTATTCTTTTTGGTCGCGCGGCAAAACGCATGGCTCTGCGTGGGACTAAGAATTTTTTCTCAGTTTACCTCATCATTAGTGTTTCACGTGTCTTTTTATCGTTCCCACATCATTCCGACTTGATCAGGCTAATATGCAACAGTTCTCCAGATATGGAAAGTACCATGTCAGTCTGACAATATCGATCTTGCATTTTCTCTAAATAATAAGTCATTATGACGCTCTTTCAAGAAAATGAAGTATCACTTGCAAGGTATTTTTCCAAAACTTTCTAGCCAAAATATGTATTCTCCATCTCTTATCTCACATTTGAACATTTCATCCGCACAGCCATCAAATTCGATACCAATGAATAATCCCTCCAAAACATTGCTTCACAAATGGATGACGTGAAGAACAGAGTAAGGTCAAAAAATTAGATTCCCACCGCGATGGGATACGAGTAATTCCGCGCGAAAGCGGACCACGAATTGCGAACATGTTTCAAACTCTTTTTCCGAAATTTTCAATTGATTCTACGGTCCAAAAAATGAACTTTTCACTCCCTGTGGGACTGAAATAGTATATTTCCGTACTGAGCGCGGTAGCCCATTTTGGGCACTAGGACAGTTTGTCTGGCGAGCGAAGCGAGACAGGCATGTCCTCCAGTGCCCAAAATGGGCTTGCAAGCGAGGTGCGGATATATTTTTTCATTACGAGAACCCTAAAATCGTATTTAAACGCGGCATTTTTAGGTTAGAGTAATGAAAAAATTTTTTTTGTTTCCCAGCGGAATATCTTTTTGATAGTATTTTTATAAGGAGATATCAATCTTCTTTTCAGTAAAATGGGTGTAGTTCCGATTTGACGCAAGATACGACCACGCGAAGGGAGTCATTCGAAAGGTCTTTAGAAAATCTATCGAAATATGCCTCGAAATTTTTTTTTGGGACTACGGGCGCCCCTTATGAGCAAAAAGGTGAAAAACAGAAAAAATTCGATTCCTCAAAAACCCAATTTTTAAAAAATCTGGAAATTCATATTTCGATGAAAAATTGCGTGTTCTTCCAGAAAGAAGTGGTCCCGATCTGTGTTTTTGGGTTCTACGCTGCTTTTTTTACGTTTTATCAATATTCTCAGCCTTATCGGTTGAAAAATGAATTTTGCTGCGCATGCGCAGAAATTTCGACTGCTGAAACCATTTTTATTGAAGAGCCGAGGAAATTTCCTTCAAAATGAATACTTGGCAAAGTCAATTCGATGGACTGCGCCCAAAGTTAGAAAGTCTAAAAAATGATGACATTTCTACTCGTGTCACGATACTAATGGGAAATTTGTGCAAGATTTGCATTTACTCCTCTTGAGGATGCTTCATCATTAATGTGAATTCAATCTTTCAAAACCTTGATCTATTATCATGGATATAAAAAACAATTAATATCACCTGCGTTGAACGACCAACAGTTCAACTTAGAAATCATTTGATTCCGTGGCTGATGATTGACTTCCAAAAATTGAATCACGTACTACCTCGCGTACTACCTACTTGAGCCTGGTAGCTTGCAGTTCCTTGGCGTGATTCTATTTTCAGCTGTGCACACGCATAAATATGTATTTTTCGACTCGCTGTGCAGAAAAGTGTCCTTCCCGCATTGATTTTCTACTTTCTGGCACAGTTTGACGAAAAACACAGTTCAATACACGGGTGTAAAACCTATTTTCCGCATCCTCGTGTTGATTCCAACCTTCGCCTACGGCTCAGGCCTGAAATCCATCACTCGGACGCGAAAAAAAGTTTTTTCGCCCTTGTATCGAAATGTACTATTTCTTCCTTGTTCAAGTCGCTAAATTGCATAAAATAGCATTCGCGCCTCGGTCATGAGGTTCCCCGCTTTCAAGCGATTATTTCGACCAATTCCAAAACTGAGTGGAAAACCCACAAGAGAGGCGAAAACGCATCTTGCTCATCTGTACATGTGGCAATTCGAGTGCAGGTATAGAGGCTAGTATAAAAAGTGCAGAAGGGGAACCCCTGCAGGGACGGGCAGTGACCGCGTATACTTTCATACATGCATGTGCATAGAGAGGGTCGGCGCGTATACGATGAGCAAGGCACCACATGTTATCTGCAGGCTCGAGATTATCTCAAAGTATCTAATCGATTTCACTCGCTCCCTAATCGACCCACAGACCCGGTAAGTAGCTCATCTTGTGCAGAATTTTGCGAGCTTTCGATCGGTGCCCGCCGCTCCCCGGCATCTCGAGCCGTTCCCGAGCTATGGCCATTTTAATTGGGTTTTCGCGATTTTTGATAACTTCCCCTATCACTAGAAAATTTTCCTTAGAGCCATTTTTCTTAGAGTTATTTTGGCCACAACATATCAAAATGGCCCGCTGCGGGCTCCAATTTGCTATCTCAGGGCCTTTTTGACTGGACTATTTGAGCGTTCAGTTTCTCCTACAGAGGAAATTATTCGAGTGAGCTTTAAAGTGTTGAGTATATAGTCTGTACTTACTATGTATTGGATCTTGGGTGAGAAAATGTGTCTTGAGAGAGGACGAAGGTGATATTCTTCCCGCCTTTCGAGACGATATTTCTATTCGAATGAAAATTTTGCCAGCAATCGCTTTGAGAGTCTCAGTGAGAAGCTTTCTTCGTGCTTCTGAAGGATATTGAATTTTTGCACTTGAATTATGTTAAAAGGCTCCTCTAAATTGAGGTAAGTCAATAATACAAGTTCTTCAGGCAACATTGAATAATACATATTATATATACAGTAGCTTCCAAAATTAATGGATCATGCATGGTCTAACTAAATCCATGATAACTTCGAATCCCTTCATCGTATGAAAATTTTGAAAAAAGGATCTTGAAGATCACAAGATAATCTATCGTTTCATGTGTTTCAAACATTTTAAAAGTGTTTTTTGCCTGCCCGTAATCGACATTGAAAATCTAAAAAAATTCTTCTTCAGTGGATCACCTACAACTTGAACGGGAAAGATCGGATCACAAAAATTCTGACGGGATCTTGTAGATCGTTCAAGAATCTAAAAATTTGGTCCTCTGTAAAATTTTTGTACGACCCTTCCCGTCGGACTTACGAGCTCCGAAAGAAAACTTTGTATTAACATAGGGTGCTTATGGAGATCCCGAGGCTGGTACCTATTTCGTTTCATCTTGCTCTACTCTAGTGCGAAACTCATCAAAAAAATATCACGCTACATGATTTCGACGTAAAATGATCTCATCTTTCAGAATATTCCATCGGATTTTGTCTCAAATATAATATGGACGGCCAAAACATGAAATAAATCAATTTTCATAACAAAACTTGGAAAATTGTTGTCGCCTCAAATCTGAGACTAAATCTGATAGAATATTCTGAAAGATGAGATCATTTTACGTCAAAGTCATGTGGCGTGATATTTTTTTGATGAGTTTTCGCACTAGAATAGAGCAAGACGAAACGAAAGAGGTACCAGCTTCGGGATCTCCATAAGCACCCTATGTTAATACAAAGTTTTCTTTCGGAGCTCGTAAGTCCGACGGGAAGGGTCGTATGAAAATTTTACAAAGGACCAAATTTTTAGATTTTTGAACGACATACAAGATCCCGTCAGAATTTTTGTGATCCGATCTTTCCCGTTCAAGTTGTAGGTGATCCACTGAAGAAGAATTTTTTTAGATTTTCAATGTCGATTACGGGCAGGCAAAAAACACTTTTAAAATGTTTGAAACACATGAAACGATAGATTTTTTTGTGATCTTCAAGATCCCTTTTTCAAAATTTTCATACGATGAAGGGATTCGAAGTTATCATGGATTTAGTGAGACCATGCATGATCCATTAATTTTGGAAGGTACTGTATTTAGTGAGTTAGGGATACTTTTTTACCGCCACCAAAGATGAATTTTGCATGATCTCACAATAAAAATTCTGTTTATTAAATTCCTACGATCTTGGATGTATTTTTACTGTGGTGGAGCCTGAGGTTCGATGATGTCATAAGGGATCGGTGGAAAACTAACCTAACCTGCCGCTCGGCTGCACAAAGATACACGGCGAGTATACCTACATGTTGATGATTTTCGACAACAATTCGATCATATTTCCACAAAATGCATGGTAAGCTGTGATCACCGAAAGGTATCATTGTTCGTTAGGAAATTATCTATCGTCTGAATATTTTATGAGAATTTTCTCTACATCTTCTCAAGAGGTGCTAGGCTTGTTTTGGTGGCGCCCGCGACGTCCATAAGAGCGCATGTTATTTCAAAAAATGTAAGAGCTTAGATCTCGAAAAAACGCCTGGTGGAGAATACTGAAAAAATCCACAGAGTATTTTTTTGTCTCAAAGATAATTATGTAAAAAAAAGGTTTCGCCAAGATCTCTACATCTTCGTCAAAACCATCGGACCTCCATAATAATAAATGCTTCATGGTTCGAATTCCTCTTGAAATTTTTGGTTTCTTCCCCTAGAAAACGGAAAGAAAACTGTTGAATTGAAATTGCATTTGTTTACGACTTTTCTAATTAAAATTCTATCCCAAAGTATGCTGGGAAAAGATATTGGCCGTAGCCAAGTCAATAACATCTTTTAAATAAGGTAAGTGTGCCTAATATGCCCCCATTCCCTAATATGCCCCCACTCAAGTTCTCACATGTACGAACCCGCAGACCTTGCCACGCATTTTTTTCATGTTTGTTACATTAAAATATGAGAAAATCAACGTTTTGGACCGATCCTAAATGGCACGCGCATTTCTTAGAACGAAAAAAGTGGATTTGGTACTTTCGACTTCTTTTTTGTTAGTTACTAAAAGCCATGCCAAACAAAACTGGTGCAACCAATCTCAACGTATCTTAGCTCGTTTTCTTTGTTTTTGTTTCAACTTTAAGATGCTTTTTTCAAAATTGCAAAATTCGATTTCTAGCCGATTCTACGCCCACATTACTAAAAAAAGGTGCAGTGTTCCTAATATGCCCCCACCCCTTTTTCCGCATATAGAGGGCTTTGCGCAATGCCGCAAGTACTTTTAGCACTTTTTTATCGAGATAATATTAGTTTTAGGTGTATTTAGCTATATCCAGCGGCGTGGAGCCTCCCAAACGCACCTGATCTGACAAAATATGCTAAAAATCGATTTTTATGTTAATTTTGAGGTTATGTGCACTCTAAATCATCAAGGATACCTTGAAATATGAATATTTGTTCATTCAATACATTACCGTCATGATCCAAAACCGACATCGCTTTTCCAGAGCTTCAGAATCGCGAAATGACTACGGGGGCATATTAGGAACACATTGTCAAAAACTCGCAAAAAATCTTTTCGTGCAAAAATCAAGATATCTCGGCTCCAATTTGTTAAAATTAAACGTACCTTAGCTCAATTTAAAGGTCTTGAAACAAGCTTTAAAATGAGCTAAAGTACGTGGAAAAATATTGAGATGAGCCAAAACTATGAGCAAAACAAAAGTAGTGGGGGCATATTAGGCACACTTACCTTATTCATGATCCAGTTTCAAAGTGAAATTCGTTTATGCAATTTGCTAACCCAACGTGACAGTTCAATCGATTCAGAAAACTCGTGAAGATGGAAGATTTGTTGCAGAGGGAAGAGTTGTGGAATTTCTCTCGAATGGAAGTGTGATTCGATGAAATCATTGATAACATTTTGACGTACGAGGGTGGACTATCCTGTTTTTTGTTTTTCCGAAGAGAACTTAGTGGCTATATCTGGCACGCTTATAAGGTTTCACATGCATGTTTCTTGTCTTACCATTCCATATCTCTATTTTTTAGTTCATTGTTATAAATATTTTGTGGGTGCTTTTGATCTCGATCCAAACCAGTGTGCCGCCAATTCAAATTCCAATCGTTACTTGGAAATCTCATCTCGACCAAAGAATGATTACTACTGACTTCTCCAAACTAAACTTGCAACAGTTCGACTGCTTAGCATCTAGCCACAAGTGTAAATTCTAAATCGCAAGCTTCGTCGGTATCGACGCTGATGGTTAAAATCAACGAGACGCGAATAAACTGGCAAGTTCTGGTTTGTTTCCGGGGTCGCGCAGTCTGTCTGAATGTACAGCCGAAAGATTGAAAAAAGTTCAGGCAAAGATAACGACGATGTGTGCGCACTTGTTGAAAAATTGAGTCAGAAGCACTCGAGTCTCCACACATTTTCGCGTGTGGCACTGCATACACACTCACATATACATACATACACATCCATTTCGCACTCACGCATTTTTTATTCCACCCTCTCGCATTCATTTCCCTCGGCATCGCAGCATGATATTCCGGCCTCCTTTTCTATTTATGAACAACCGTACTCTATTTTTTTTTCTCTCTCTCATTCATTTGCAGAGTCTGGACTGGCTCAGCAGCATCAGCAGAGCCATGAGTACGCTCCTCGCTCTGCTCTCATTCAATGATCTCCCACATATATATACATTCACACATTCCTGGAGCTCTCAAAAAATGTGCACTCTTCAACAGCCTTCTTGAGAGTTGGAATAATGAGAATGTGAAAAAATCACGTTCTTTTTCGAGAGAACTCTCCTAGTTGATTCGGAAGAAGGTTCATTAAATCCAAAAAGATATTATTTAAAAAAAATGAGAGTCATGTCGTCTGCTACGAGTTTCTGAAGAACCACTCCGACTACCAAATGAGCCTCGTAAACTTTGAGGGTGTACATAAATTCGTTTCCATGAAAATTCGACGCACCGCAATTGCATTATGAATTTTTTCTCAATTTAAGAACAAGAAGCAAGTTTTCCTCATATTTGCGACGAAGGGTCCAGAAAATGAAAAAAATATGCATCATTAGTGATTTTAAAGTGGCGCCAAGAAGTCCTCGTTCGCGCTCACGAGTTGTGAAAAAACATTTCACAATTAATGATATTACCAAGTACGTTCGCGCGCGCGCGCAAGAGAGTGTGTAATTTTCAGCTTTTTCATGCACGAGCCGATCCTCGAGGCCATCCTCTTGGAATAATATACATATATATGCACTCGCGAGACTACGAAGACGACGAGGCGATGTACTTGAAGAGTATATTGCATAAGGACTGTGCAGAAAAAAAAGAAAAAGTGTCAGGAAAAATTGAAAAAAAGCAGTAGCCCATCGCCTCAGGCGCAACAAATCACCTATACATCAACGACGACGCAACGATGACGGTGACGACCGAGGTGACGACGACGTCGAACGCAAATATCGCTGACTTGCTAACTGCGCCCTCTTCATTCTCCATGCAAATGAACGAGCTGCAGCTTCGGGTAGTAGACCATGTATGCGCTTTCGCTAATATTCACGTACGCACACCCTCTCTCATAACTACTAGTACCACTACTGCAACATTCTCGTGAAAAAAAAATCTCGTTGCTAGTAAAAAATGAGGCGAGCGAAGAAAAAATTTCACTCTCTATAACTCAAGAGTAAAGAGCTGTAAAGGCGAACGAGCACAAGTACGCGTTGAAAAACTGAGTGCGGTGGGTGGCTGGTGGTTGGTATATAAGCTCATACACGTGGAGGCTAGACTGTTACATTATATACGCCAAGAGCCACGACGACGATGAAGAGAGTTTTACGGAAAGAGGGTCGAGAGGAAGACACTAGAGCTTCATGAACTGCTACTGCTCTCCTGTTATTGCATTTTTTTTCTTCTTCCCGCAGTAACTGCTGGCCATGGGCCACTCAGCAGTTTCTCCACTGTATGTACGAGTGAAGTTGATTGAGGAAATGGGCAGGAAGGCGGGTGAAGTATCCGAATTTGGATGCGCTAGAAGTGTGCTGGGTGGCAAACGAATTGAGTAGAAGGGGAGAGTGAGATGGAACCAATCACATCAGCGTATTCATTGCGTGGGAAAATAGTCCACTCTCATTGGTTATGGCGAGCGAATGATGGACAAGATGACGCGCGAGGCATGCCTATTGGCTCCCCACGCTCGCGAAATAAGTTTATTCGTCCAATGATGTTGAGTTGGGTCACGTGGTACAGAAGAAACGCATCCTGATTGGCCAGGCATGGGCAGTCGTGGAGAAATATTCTAAAATTCTGTACTTTTCTCAATGATTAGTGTAAATAAGAAACCTCGTCAGTTTTGTATTAGTTGGAAATCTGCATCTGCAATCCGGAATGGGATATATAAATATTCGCGAATTTGAATTTTGAGGGAAGACAAAATATAACGCAAACTTCTTTTTCATAGACATTGCCACTCCCAACTTATGTGAGAAAGTATCCAGTGCATTCTTGCGAGTGTGCCAACTAGAATAGAAGTTTGCCAGGGGTTCAGGGACAAAAGTTGTTGGGCAAAGTTGAAGAACAAGAAAATTTGGCAGAAGAGAAAAGAGCAAAGAATAACGAAAAGCTACCGAGTGGTCTCGATCGTGAGTACACACTTGCTGTACTTTGTCAAGCTCATGCAAAGGCAACTGAAACTAAATACCACCACATTTGCTCAATTTTTACCAGCAAACTCCATGCAAATTCTTATTTCTCAAAACCTGCAAGAAAAAAGTTTACGACTCTCTAGATTGGTGCAAGAATCGAGCGACGCAGAAGCCGATAATCAAAACGAGACACTCAGAAAGCTCGTCAACGACTCGTCGCCGTATTCTTCATCATCTGGTCGGTTATGATGATGATGCTTACAATCTCCCCATCTTCCTCTTCTTCTTACGAATGTATCCACAATACAAACAAGGCAAGCGCGCATGCAAAATCAAGCTCAACTATATAGTGAGCCCGAGGCATCGTTAACTCGGAACAGGCAGGCAAAACGAGACGCAGTAGCATAGCATTAAGGAAAATACACACCACATCATTTTGCAGAGATACACCTCACGCACAAGACTTTACATTCAACAAGATACGATCCAAATGATACCTCTGCATACCGCACATAACCTTTCAATGATACACACCATATAACCAAAACAAGCTGCTCTGAGTAAGATTAAAGAGGTTAGGTTGTCCAATCCAGTTTAGGCGGGAAAATGCAATTTCGAAAATGACGAAGCAACGAGCATACCTAATAAACTCACAAACAAGCTGCTTTCCGCAGCAGAAGTATATGTGCCCGTATAGTCTTTGCACGTGAATATAAGTCTTATGATGCAAGGGGCGAGTCCAGAGGCTGCGGCCTGGATGCAACATAACCAAAAAGAGCAACTTGAATAATCAGCGCGGGAATGGTGGTTGAGAGAGGGAACCGGACGCTAACAAGCGTCGAGGTATATCGTTGTGTATTATTGCAACGTGGGTCCCATGAAGGTTGATTATAAACGAAGGCGAAGAAGCAAGAAGAGAAAAGGGATCTAGAGGGCCTCTGAGAGAGAAGAGTTGGTGGTGCAAGCGCAGGTTTCTTTCGGCGCCGAGTTATAATATGCGAACCACGTACATACCTTATACTTCTTGGGCTCTCCTTTTGCAAATGGCTTTGCAAGTCAAATTGCCACGCTCTCCATGCATGCCATTTTCTTTCGACGAGGTCCATATAAAAGAGTACCTCTCGAAGTTATGCGTGTATAGTTGTTGAGGTTAGGTTTAACTCACAAGTGACCATCGTCACTCTTCTCGTTTTGTATGCCAAGATTGGCAAGCCTGTTGATCTCATATCTGAGTATGCAATAGATGTATGGAGTGGAGTGTGCAAGGACCAAACACAGTCTGTATGTGCGTCTCTTTGATATGGACTGATGTGAGTCAACGCAAAAATTTGCGCATTATGCAGTTATGCCGGCGCATTTACTTCTCGGTCAACGACTTCTGATGGTGATGGCAGCTCAAAGCTGTCATTGTACTGATGTGTGCCAGATCTTGATATATTATCATATGGCACCACGTAGAGCTCTATCACTCTCTGCGAGTGTCAGAATAGATGAACTTTGTATGTGCTTGCAAGTACACTTGCAATCTGCAATATCTCGATATTCTCTTGGAAGCTTTTTTACATAACAGATGTAGACGAGTGAGGATTACTCTAGGATTTTTTGGGTTTCTGGTGTCTTATACTTTCTCAGCCGATTAGTTGGACCGTATAGTAGTCACATTAGGGAAGTCATACTTTGTCTCAGAGATTGTTGTTATTATATAGGTTATGCGAAACTTGGGCTACAAGTTCTTCATGATCATGATCTCTAATAACATCCACGATTGCGAAGTGTGAGCGGAGTATTTCTAATCCAGAATGCAACATCTTGGTAGACGACGCTTGATATACAATCGATCGAATCTTCAACACTTCCGGCGCGAGGAAGGCTCTTAAATAGAATAAAAAGATCCAGATTAAAATTAGGCATAGGAAGCTGGAATTGATATAGGCATCGAATAAAGTAAGACTCACATTGGAAGTAAACCTGTCAATTGAAATGGGTTAGCATATCCATTATGGCCGCGCTAGGATTTTTTGCCTGCCAAATACATTGAGAGAAAAATGGCAGCGCCTTGATTCGTTTAGGGCTACAGGATGTTGTCATTTTACCAAATAAATGAGCTAGGATTAAAGTCAGCATGAACTTGGTTGAGGTACGGTCAGAATACCTAACCCCTATTCACTTGAAGGGTAAGACCAACTATAACTGTCAGCTATAGATATATGTAGTTTGAATCTCAAGCTTTATAATACTCTGACAGAACTCTTTAACGGAATTTTCGAAATTTGAATATATCTGTGCTTGAACAAAATCGAATCCCAAGACTCGTATCATCTATGTAGCAGTTGTGAGAAGAGGCAACTCGATGATCCTTGCATACTCAAAAGCTCGTGTTTCGACTGCCAAAACAGCTCTTCGAATCCAAGCAATCAAACTTGAGGACCTCCATAAACGAATTCTCAAAATTGACATCGATAACACGAACTTGTGACGCTGATGCCCTTCGCATTCGTTTTTCTTGCACGTCGATCAGCACGCCGATTACCGAGAATCTCGACAGCGACATCGATACCTTCTCTCCTCCTCCTCCTCCTCCTCCCCATTCCATCATCGTGTCTTCGTAAAAACTCGGGTCACCCGATCGGGATACCTGCACGCACACCTTCTGCTCAACTAAACGTCCCTTCAACTCGTATGAGGCTATAGCGAAAAAACGTCCACCAGGGCGGCGCTGTTGGTCATTTAAGCTCCCCAACACATGGATTTCGCTGTCCGTGTACGTCGGTGCGTGCTAGTGTGTATCTGTGTGAGAGAGTATGCGGCAACTCCCACAGATGTGCACGGACAGAGAATTACATGCGTTAGACCACCAGCGCCCCTAGCGGCCGTTTTTTCGCTATAGCCTCATTACTTTATATATAACATCGACAAAGTATTTTGACTCGATTCTTTGGCATGTGTTCGCACACAATTCATGGTATACCATAACCTCACTATCTTACACCCTTCGACTATATTCCAAGCCCATAACAATCATTGAATTTGAAACGATGACGAGGAGGAATGAGACTGTTCTTTTCTTGACGACTTGGTCGAGAAGAGAACAACATCAACAACAACCGCGACCTTGGTATATACAACTATATACAGACACATGTAATCATTTTGCGTTACTGCAAAAAGGTCCTCGTTCGAGTACTCTTCTGATTCTGCAGCTAAGAGTTGTTGCAGTTCCTTCCATTATTCTCTCTGGTAAAAGAGCATAAAGAGGGGGAGAGATAACGGGGGACCATGAGCGGCTTCCTTTGATTCCAGACCACGCAATTTCGCATTGCCGCACGGTGCAAATCGCCCGCCGGATGACGAGCTTCTCGAGAGAAAAGTTGAGAGCGTTATGTATATATAATATTCACTACGTAGATGCTTTTTCAAGATTCACTCAGAGAGCTCTCATCGAGGCTCTCATCTTACCTGCAATCGAAGTTGCATTACTAGAAATATTTACGAGCTTGAGCATCGAGTTGAGCATTATTTTGAATCTTTGGTAAGAACAATACGCAGGATATCCGATTCTTTGGAGGTTAGGTATGCTGTCCGCGAGAGGCGACATAATTCGCGCGCCAAGGTGAGCAGAAAAGGTGGTTCACACATAAATGGGACCTTTTTGCATGCGTGGCTTCGAATTTCTTTGCATTGTGTGCCGATACTTTTTTCACCCGCCTCGATGTCCACAATATCTTTGAATTACGCATTCACTAAGCACGTTTTCGGTGTACAATGCCAAAACCGCTCGCACGGTGTATTCTATGTTTAGGCCCAAGAATGGGCATCAAGTAAGTTGGCTGCGGGTGTACTTGAGAGTGGGGAATTTAGTTTTTTTTTCTAATTGCTCACACAGCAGCGTATTATAGGGCCGCTAAAGACGAGAGTCCGCAGACCGTATTGGGCCTTACAGAATATACTGTAGTAAGTCGCGCGTGATGCGAATTTGAGAGCATTTACCGCGAAATTCAAGACGTTGAGAAGCTTTTATTTTATGTATGTATAGATAGATACCTCTTTCCGTGCAGTCCGTTTATGGATTTCGAGAAAAGCTTTAAACCAGGTTTTTGGAGGTTAGGGTAGTTGTATACGATGTGATGCGATGCGCGGGAGATGAAGGGGGATATCGAAAAGAGGGCCCAATGAGCTGAAAACGATCATTTTGATGCTCGTTAAATGAGAGTATACAGCGCGTAACTGCACGTCGTCATTTTTGGTTGGTTGGTTGGCAAGCTTGGAGCTTCGTCGTAAAATGCTCTTCTGAAGTATCATAAAGGTATTTGTGGGTATCTTTTTTTAGGAGTGTGGTGGACGTCGCCCTGGGCGTTGCAGTTGACGTTTATGTTGGATACGGAGCGTACGGTTGAATTGTTGTCTATACTCTTTTTGCTCGAGTTATATGATGCTCGAGGTTATGTCTGAGCAGCTTTTCTCTGAAGTGGTGCATTATGTTTTGCACTAATTGATTTTGAGTTGTGACAGGAAGAGCTGTCGGTGGAGACCATTATGTGGTTTTCATGCTGAAAACAGTTTTGCGGCTCTGACCTTTTGATTTTTTGAGGTTAGAATTCAGAATGTGAGTTGAGTTCTAGGCAAGAAGAAATTTCGCGCTTCTGAAAACAATACCAGGTTAAGGTTCAGGTTCCTTGTAGAAATTCATGTTGGATTGGATCGTGTTTTCTGGTTTCCTATTGTACATTTTGGGGTTCCTGGCTGATCATCAGCCGTCTTCACAGATACTCATTACTGAATCATCTTTGAACCACTTGCCTCCTGCTGGCCTTGAACTGATAGATCAGTTGGTCCAGTCTTTGTAGATTAAAATTGGTAGCATAATGACTGGTAGCTGCAAAGTCCCATAGCTTAGCTACCGCTATATGTATTAATTTGCTTGGAATCAGAAAAATGATTCTCCATTATTTTAATGGATGCGTAGCACCAACGCAGTTCATCATTCGATTCTTCGACGACAAAGTTTTTGGCTTCTCAATACATCATAATATACATTCAGGGCCCAAAATCACCACTAAAATCTAGAAAATATATCTGACTCACAGATCCTCCTCTCACCCCATACTCTTTACTTGAATTTTCTTTCCTTTCCTCATCATTTCTATGTATCTCCGCAAAGTTTAAGTATACCATTTCCCTCCAGATCGCGAGCGCAAAAATTGCATCTGTACATTAAGAAAATAAAAAAATAAAAAAAAATTGAAGAGAGAGAGGAAAGGGCCTTTGGCAAAAGTGTTAGTTAGCAAGAAAGACGCAAAATCGATCTGGATCAGCAAAGCGAGCGGGGGTCTCATTAAAAAATTCACAAGTACAGAGATAATAAGCACTCTCTTAAATTTTGGCCCTCCTTTACTTTTGCCCTCCCATCAGCCCTCCGACGACGACTGACAGTAAAAAGCAATCTAATTATCGCGGTACCAGGCAGGCAGGCATGCTCTTCTTTTGCCGAACCACCATACACTGATGCAATGAAGTCTCTTGTTTTGCCTTCGATATTTTACTCGATGCATCTCTGTATATAGCATGCATATAAACTCTGTATGGATGTATCTCGCGTTGATATACATTAAAATTCACATCACGAAAGACGTACAGACCGAGGTACAGACTCATTGCGTTCAATGCACTCCTCATGATGCTTCAAGATATATCATGTTGAAAGCCTATAGCGTATACACGACACATTTACATTTATTATTATTTAAGTGATAATACCTCCCTAACCTCGCTCTCTTTCTACTCATTCGCGATTTATATATAGTCGTCTGCTTCGGAAGCTGCGTATACCTCAGCCGTATGTTTCATATACAACTACACATTGATGAACATAAAATTTAATTGCGTGTGTATGTGTGTATAAAAGGGTTTGTGTATGTGTTAAGAGCACGTTAGGAGGGAGGGTAACATGGTGTATTGCGGATGGCTGCGAAAATTATTTCAACGAGCGAGAGAACAGCAGGCAGGTATACCTTTATGATGATGGAATGGTTAAGTGACTCGCGCAATCACGTTCACTCATGCATCGTTAGCCCTATTATACATGATACTGCTTCATGCACCTTGTGTCCATCATGTATACACCATCGCACAAATTCTTACTACCCTTCGCATGCAATATGCTCATCGAGATTACATTTTTGCCGAATTCAAGATTCTTGTTGTGACTCGTGTTAAGAGTTTCATAACTTTTTGGTACTAGAGTTTATTATTTCAAAGATTTGTCATGGAATTGATAGAATAGAAAAGAAAGTAAGATTTCAAATTCTTGGCAATACTTGGATGATTTGTAAATAGTTAATGAGGTTCAAAAATTTGAATTTCGTACTTTCCGATATAATGTGGTGTGGTTGCACACGAATCACGTATGATTTTAGTGAGATTCTACGTCAGGAATTTTCTGTCTCAATCTCAATGATATCGCCATTTCGGGAGGAAATGAGACCGGGAGGCATGTTTTTCTGCGTAAGGGCCTCCTCGCGTCCAAAAACGGTGAAATATTGATATACTCAATCAATTTTCCACTGTTCACGTCGTGAACCCATACAGAGAGGTCCTTATAGCAGAAAACCCTGGCTTCCCAGGCTGTCTTGATTGTGATAATAACGCCATGCACTTATCGAAGTCACATGCCTATAGTCTTTAAAGATTTGACAACTTGAATGCATGCATTCCAATATGGCGGCGGTTGCGCACGAGTCACGTGATTCTTCAACCGATTTTGGATACTTTTTCACCAGGGATTTCATATCTTGGCCTCAACTATATCGCTTGCATATCAAAATAACATCACTTTTCTGAAGTATAGAGAAACTGAATCTGTTACAAAATCATGACGAAAAAAAAAGAGTTTCATGTCACGTGACGAATGTGTAGTCGCCGCCATATTGGAATGCGTCACTCCGCATGCTTTGAAACGTTTAATTTATGATGGAAACCGATCGTACAATTGGACTTTTTACCATTCGTGGTATCGTGTAATTCCCTTGTACGCTAAAGTATAACACAACACGGATTACATATTATCATAGTATCAAATTCAAAGACGTGTGTAAGGGTTGCACAGGTATTTTCCGTTGAAAAGAACTACGATGTTCACACCACATGGGAATTCAATAGACCCATCAACACGAGCATCAAGTGGTGAAATGATACTTTCATATTTCACAACTACTTTCTCAATTTTCTCATATTCTCACCCCTATATTGCACATCAGGACAAATATTCATATCTATTGCTCAATAGATGCCTATTGGTTCGTGTTGAATGGTGATTGTACATAGAGCCATTATCACAGCTGTCGATATCGATAAACATCGCTATCCTCAATATATATATATATATATAAAAGGCTGAAGAAAGCACCAATCGTCCACTCGAGAGTCCTTCCATGCTTTTTATTGTGGCAATCGACGTAATACTTTCTCTGAAGAGGTGTATTCTTCTACTTCTATTCTGTCTACTATAACATAGACCTGTACATGAGAAACTATGAATGGAGCATCTGATGCTCTTGAAACATTTGTTCATGGTGATACTTATATATACGGAAAGGGGGATTATGAAACAGTACACCAGATATGGACACGACAGGTTCTATACATATTAGGGTTGTATAGTGTATTATAGACAGAAGAACGAAGAGAATGGTTTTATCAAGTGTTCTGGATGGGGTGGATTGAATGAAGCTAAAAGGGGGTCTTGCTCTCTCTCTATGTATCATCATCAATATTATATTAGATATGAATCGTCGTCTGCTGGTTGTTGTCGTTTCCCCCTTTTGTATGATGTGTGTTGTATTCATATCTCACGCTAAATATGCTCTGCATTGCATTGATGTGACAGACACTTGATATCGTGTATCGTGTTCTATTATAGATTAGGACAAATGAGCTCTTAGCTTGGATTTGAATATATCTCATTTTATCATAATTGTCGTCGTTTTATCGCAATATCGCCCACATATTTTTCCAAATGATTGACTCGAGAATAACATTTGGATGGTATTGAAAATTTTGTTTGTATATTTGACTACGTGATCTATTTTCAAACGCTCTAAAGAGTTTTTAAAATACTCAGAAACTTTGATATCATCATAGTTAATTCTCAAGTTGGTGAGTCGTCATACGGGATAGGAAGTATAACTTCAATATTTATTTTCTAATTCTCGCTCATTTCAATAACTTGTCTTACTAAATTTTGAACTACATACCCGAGCTTGATGATTCTTGCAGGATTTTTGTTGAATCAAATTCGTTTCAGAAACTATTTTTCAAATTTCCTCTTAGTCGAAGCTTGTCATTCTTTCAGTGCCTTCAAATTGAGATAAAAATTTGAATTTTTGAAACTCAATCAGACAACGAAAATAATTTAAATAGTTTCAGTTCTTCTGTGTTCTTCTAATTTATGTCAACTGTAATGTATTCCGAATTCTGATCCCTTATTCTGTGTACTTGTTATTATCAAAATATCGTATGAAACTTTTGAATGGTCGAGTTACATTCTGCATTCGAATGTTGTCAGTCTGAATCATTTAACTTTAGTTTTCAGTAGATTGGACTTGTTTCTCGACTTGTTTCCAAGACATACGTAGTAAAGCTCAAATTTGCTCTGTTTTCTTGGGTCATTTTTGCTTCTCAAAACTCATTGTCCACTCATTATTCAGAAACTTGGTAAATTTTTCAAAAATTTGCTACGAACACAGATTACTGAAAGATAACCCTGTGAATACAACCTAAATTCCAAAAATTTCAAGAAACTCCATGTCGTTTTTATGAAAAATCTGCCAATCGAGTATTTCGTCATTGCAACGAGTTACGAGTCTATCAGTCTAACAAAAATACGATTCATTCAAATAGATTGGATCGCCATCTATTCGTAGATAGTGATTAAAGTCAGCTCAATAATTGTATAAAAATTCTCTAGTTTATTTATATTTTCATACAATTTTCCTGATTTTCCGTCAAACCCTAAAATTTGGAGCTTCCTCAGATATATTCACAACATAATAATCCACTGTACATCATCGCACGTCACATCACTGCTCAAAAAAAAAAAAGAAAAAAAAACACCCTGTCATCTGCACTGAATCTCCCTACACAACCCCCAGATCACCCTAAAATTCATCCACACACCCTGTTGAGGTTATATTTTACCCACGCATAACAAGCCTCATTCGATCACAGTGTGTACCATTATCATCCCATCATAGAAAGTAAGACCAAAGAGCTCTGTCGTCACCATCCATGTATGTAATCTCCACACAGGGTGAATAATGGACAACCCAATAGTCCCCCCCCCCCATTCCACTACTCCCCATGTTACTTACAAAAGATAATTTACACATGTAAAAGGTCTGAAAAGTGTAATCCTCTTGCATCAACTTCAACACGCTTCGTACCCATCAAATCCTATTTTATTCTCTTTGTATACTTTTTTTTTACTTTCTATTCCATAATCTCATGTACGTCGCAAGTTAGTGTCCAAACTGCCATTTTTATGCACCGCATGTAACACCACCATCACATAGATGGTTGGTTGTACATCAGTACATTTCATTGCACGTAGGGAAAGCAAGTTTTGCGCAAAGAGAATTGCAATGGGCTATAATATCTCATGCCAAAGTGCATAACAAGGTGAAGAAACGTCGTCTTCTTCGTCAAACGGACGACGGTTAACATCAAAGGAACACACCACCACGGCGACGACGACGACACTTCTTAGTTTCGTTCCGCTTTCGGTATTCGCATCAACGAAGACGACGACGACGACGACGGAAGTATGAGTATATAATGTGCGGTCACGTCTTGGTACTGGACAATTTTCTATAGAGATATACACACTCGGGAATTGCAAAGTATATATGTGCCTTCCGTGAAAATTAGGTATAGCATCATGTACAAAGTGGTGAATGATATCAAAGAGCGTATGAAAAAAAAAAGTACTCTGATATCCGGAGATTTTCTTTCATGTTTCTGCAGTGCACAAGTTTGAAGTGATGACATTGACCTTGAAACCAACTAAATTTTGAAAATGAAAGTGTTACATCAAAGCAGAAGACTAACTTTGTATAGACCTGAAGATGTATTTTAGTGAGAGGGTTGACTTGAGAAAAGGTTCATCCCGGCGCGCAGATGTAGCTAATTAGACGACGTCAAAGACTTTTTTTTTTGTTTTCTTTCAAAGATCGGTATGCGGTTAGTTATAAAGAGCATGCATGGCAAAGTTGAGATTGGTAAAAGATTAATGAGGGAGGAACTTGGAGTGATCGATGCTCTCCAATGGCCTCCTCCTCTCCTCATCCCTATACATATAATATCTGCGATTGGTTTTTGAGAAACGATTGAAGGTAGAGGAGAAAAAGAAAGAAAGAATGAATGAGAGAGCAAGGATTGATGATGATGGGAAAGAAGAAATGTAATTTATATACATATGTAGAAGGGAATGAGAAATGGATTATTATTGATGTGTAGATGATATTGATGATGAGAAATCGAACAGTGAATAATGGATTTTGTGATTTTTTTGTATGTATTACAGGTTCGCCGATGCTTCTTTTCGCAACAAACAAGGACATCAGAGTTGCCAACGTTTCAAGATCGAACAAGGTTGTTTCAACGATTGTTAAAGATCTGTCTGAAGGTGTCACACTTGATTTTTACTATGAGAGAGGTTTGGTTTGCTGGTCCGATAGCGCACTCGAGCTTATACAGTGCGTTCATACCAACGGTACTTATGCACAGGTTAGTGAAAGATTTATATAATTGTTAAAAAGTAGAAGGGTCCAAATATTAGATTACGTTACTAAAGATGGCGTGTGGTATTGTCAATAATCCTGTTTCGTGATTTTTTACCATGAATATAGAGATCATAATTATATCGCAATTCTTAAAATCCCTCCCCCCCCCCAAAGTGCAAATTTCACCCGTCGAAATTTGCGGTGGTATCATTTCTAATCCAACCCATTGAGATTTTTCTGCAACCAATCAAAAATCAGTAGTTTTTATTGGTACCTAAGTTCGAACTTTTCAATATCAAAATTCCGCGATTTACGAAATTTGTGAAAAATGTGAACTTGATGACAGTAAAAAACTGAGGTTCTCCGCACCATATATTGATCCGTATGGTGTCACCTAAGCTGAAATATTGATATCATTCATTACCAATTGAACTAAGATCTGAATAGTAACATCGTGAGGATGAGCGATTTTCCCCGTTTTAACGGTGCAAAAGGAGTGTTTGAATTTGGTTTAGAATTTGAAAATAAAGAAACCTAGATTGTTGATCAAGCTATAGTAGTGTAGTACCTATGTCCATGCACTAGAGAAACTCAGTCGTATAACTTTCTGTGTAATATGCAGAAGAGCTAAACCAAAAAATCTTGATTTAGTCAGATTTTCAAAAGAAAAACTCTCGTCATTGAACCGTCTTAATTTCTCCGTCTGAGATACATCTGCCAAATATCATTAAAAACGTTTGATCCCACGAATTGAAGCTCAAAAATTAACGAAAAAATTAATCTTCTGGCTACATGCGGAACACATTGATCTCTATTTCTATAAATCTCAAAATCCACATCGAATCTGTTTACAGGAACCAATAACAGTAGTAAACTCAAGCCTGATATCACCAGACGGCTTAGCATGCGATTGGTACACCGGAAAATTATACTGGACAGACGGCGAAAAGAATCGAATCGAAGTTACCAGTATCGATGGTCGTCATAGAAAAGTACTATTTTGGACAGATATCTATCAACCTCGAGCGATTGCATTGGTACCCATGGATGGAATTTTCTTTTGGACCGACTGGGGTGACGTACCAAAAATCGAAAGAGCTTCGATGAATGGTGATCCTGCAAGCAGAAGCGTCGTTGTCTCAGATGATATATTTTGGCCGAATGGACTCACTGTAGACTATGAAAATGAATTGGTTTATTGGGTTGATGGGAGATACAAGTTTATCGCTGTTATGGATTATTATGGACGAAATAGAAGAAAAATTGTTAGCGAGGGATTGGAGTATCCTTATGCCATTACGTATATGGATCAAAGGCTGTTTTGGACAGATTGGAGGACCTGGTGCATTCACAGTGTGGATCTCAGAGCGTCGACTTTGAAACCGCGAGAGCTGTTTCATGGGGAGTACATACCTGGTGACATCGAGGTGAGTTGCTTCTACAAATTGTTAGTTGAGGTTTGATTTTGAGTTTATCTCAATTATTGCCTATGTTGGGTCCAAGTTTTGATGTTCCCACTCTTGGTTACATCACATTTTTGAAATTTTCTCTGTCAACTGAGAAAAACCATGATCCTTGAGTAAACTCTTGCCAGATCAAAGTCATGAAGAAATACTCTGAAATATTGGTTCAAAACTTTCAAATAATTTTGCATTATTCCTTAGACCATAGTTTTCTCGGATTCTGCGTGAAACAAAGACATTGATTTTATCTCATTTTTGAGTCCCAAACGTTCGCCAAAATTGAACTAAACCATCTTCTCGTTTCATTATCGAGAGACGGTGACATTTCTGTCTGTCGATGATAATGAAATGTTGATCTGATGTTGCGAGCTCACACTTACTCGTGGAAATGTTAATTCTGTAAGCTTAATACTCTTTTACGTTTTTCTGTATTGAATGTTTTATTCAGATTCGTTCAAGCTTGATTTACGTAATTCATTGGCTAAAAAAGCATCTTATATAGGAGTCAAAACAAATATTCCCCTTGCGTTATGTCTTGAGCTAAATTATAATTATGAAAACAATAGTATTGTACCGACCAGTCAGCAGAAATTTCCATCTAATTTCATAAACTCTCTAAAATAAGCTGTGAATTCACAAATATTTTGCTTCCTCCAGGTATGGGACGCTCGTCGCCAGCCTCCACCACCATCCAACAATCCCTGCCGAATCAACAACGGAAACTGTTCTCACCTCTGTCTTCTCAGTACCAAATCTCCAGGCTACAGTTGTGCCTGTCCTACAGGTGTCAAACTTCTAGACGAGCACACATGTGCCAAAGGACCCCAAGAACTTCTCCTAATAGTCCAACGTAACGAGATCAGCATGATATCTTTAGACTCACCCGACTACACAAACTTCGTCCTACCTCTAACTGGAATAAAACATGCCATAGCAATAGATTTTGACCCTATCGATGAGATGCTCTATTGGACTGACGAGCAGGCTCATGCAATACGCAGAGCATATCTCAATGGATCTGGACAACATGATGTGGTCACTGCTGAAGTTAGAAGTGCAGATGGTATTGCTGTAGATTGGATTGCAAGAAATTTGTATTGGACAGATACTGGAACTGATAGGATTGAAGTTGCTCGATTGGATGGTAGTACTAGAAAAGTATTGATTCATGAAGATCTTGGAGAACCTAGGGCTATTGCATTGGCTTTGGAACTTGGTTGGATGTTCTGGACTGACTGGGATGATAAGAAGCCAAAAATTGAGAGGAGCAATTTGGATGGTAGCGAGAGGACTTTGCTGATTTTTAAAGATATCATTTGGCCAAATGGAATTGCTTTGGATTTGGAGAGAAAGAAGGTTTACTGGTGTGATGCTAAGACTGACAAGATCGAGGTAAGCACGTAACTGCAGCTTCACTTTTCTTATGGTGGTTGGGTAATCTTTGTAACTTTTCCAGTTTAACTCTTACTTTTCGATTCTTGATGAGGCTTTCTCACATTGAATGCGTGAAGGTGAAGCCACAAATACAAACGCATACGACATTTGATTATTCTTATAACTAATTGCAATCACCATCGAATCCGAAACCAACTTAGGGTAAAGATAAGCTCGTCTCTTGGACACTCAAAAAAACCGTACAACTTCTATTGCAGGTATGCAACATGGATGGCACAGATCGCCGAGAAGTCATCACGGAAAACCTTCCACACTTGTTCGGCTTCAGTTTGCTTGGTGACTTCCTTTATTGGACCGATTGGCAAAGACGGAGTATTGACAGAGCTCATAAGTTGACTGGTGGAGAGCGTGAGATAATTGTTGAACAATTCCCGAATGTCATGGGTTTGAAAGCTGTGCACAGAGGAAAACCAAGTGGTACAAATCCTTGTGCTAAAAATAACGGCGGATGCAGTCATCTCTGTCTCAATCGACCAAACGACAAGTATGTGTGCGCCTGTCAGATCGGTTACGAGCTCACCAAAGACATGAAAACATGCGTCGTGCCCGATGCGTTTCTTCTGTTTGCGAGAAAAGACAAGATCGGTAGGGCTAGCATCGACAACTTCAACAACGACAACATCATACCTATCACTGGAATCAAAGATGCGAGGTGAGTGCTGATCTCTTGAATGAACTATTCTTTAACATATACGACCATTTTCGAGAAGTAGAAAATTGGCGTTTGTATTCTGCCACTTTCCAAAATTGTAGCTGTTGAGGAATTATATAAAATGTATTATTTCAGTAGAAATAGGAATAATTTTTGCCCTCGAAGTTCCGTGTAAGGAACTAATTTGCAATATCAATTAGGCAAATCATTCGAATTAAAGTTCTGAGTCACAGATGAACCGATTCAGAGCTTGAAACTACCTAACTTGAATCTTTATAACCGAAAACGGTATCTTTGCAGCGCTCTGGATTTTGAGATATCTAAAAACCGCATCTACTGGGCTGACGTGAAACTGAAGACCATCACTCGAGCCTTCATGAACGGTTCGGAAGTGGAGAGAATAGTTGATCTTGGGCTAGAGTCGCCTGATGGATTGGCGATAGACTGGATATCGCACAATCTGTATTGGAGTGACTCGGGTACTCGAAGAATCGAGGTCATTCATCTTGAGGGCTTCAGTAGAAGAGTATTGATCTGGCAAGATCTTGGCGAACCGCGGTGTCTCACTTTAGATCCAGAAAGAGGGTAAGTTACTTCACCGAAATCTTATTTTTTCAAATAGCTTCTCGAGTTTTATTGTATCATGTCAGTAATATTATACTTTTTTGTTTCGTTTAGGTATCTGTATTGGAGTGACTCAGCAAACCCTGGTAGCATTGAACGAGCTTGGTTGGATGGATCACATCGACAAAACATCGTATCCGACGTCGGTCGAACCAACGGTCTCACCATCGACCATTCAGCGCGACGTCTTTATTGGGCAGACCTTCTCACACTGTCAATCGAGAGTTATGATTTGAACACAAGGAAGCGTAAGCAGATAATCACTCAGAAAAGTGGATATCCTTTCAGTATTAGCCAGTATCAGGACTACATCTACTGGAGTGATTGGAACACCGGTGATATAGAGCGAGCGGATAAAAATTCTGGTGGAAATCGTACCAAAATCCACGACAATCTTGAATCTGTTATCGATTTGTTGCTTTGTCACAAAAGCCGACAGCCTGGTTGGAACACTTGCGCTATCAACAACGGCGAATGCAGTCATTTGTGTGTCGCATTACCAGGGAATAGTGGAGGTCTATCTGAAAATCACAAATGCGCGTGCCCTACTCACTACAGCTTGTCTCCGAACAATAAAACTTGCAATGGTATGTATACTTTCAAGCTAACTATATCATCATACTTCCATGTAATTTTCAATTTATATACTTTTAAGATAAGTGTATTTCACGATGTATCTTCTGATTCGCCATAGTGATTTGGAAAAGAATTCGGAGTAAATTTTCTGAGGCTTGGCACAAGATGAAACTAAAATTCGACCTCATAATAGTTCAATGTTCTGTGTTACATCTTTTACGACTTTAGCAAATTTTTCTTGGTATTTCAGCTCCCAAGAACTTCATGGTATACAGCTTTCGGAACATGATGGGTCGCTTTCTACCCGACACTAAAGACTGTCCAGACGTAACTCTTCGAGTGCAAGGTCTCAAAAACGTGCGCGCTATCGAGTTTGACCCGATCAGCCAATATATCTACTGGATTCGAACTGGAGACGGCCGCACCTCATCCATCAGGAAAACTCTCGAAAATCGAACGCACGCCGTAGTCGTCCTGCCAGGTGGCAGTGGTCATCCCTTTGATCTTGCTCTCGACCCTCTTGGTCGTCTCCTTTTTTGGTCCTGTTCAATGAATGACGCGATCAATGTTACAAGACTCGACAGTGATACTAGTCTAGGTGTAGTTGTCAAAGGTGAAGGTGAAAAACCAAGAAACATAGCATTACATCCGGAAAGAAGGCTACTATTCTGGACTGACGTAGGCGACAAAATGCGCGTTATGCAAGCTCTAATGGATGGAAAAGAGCGTATCGTCATAGCTTCAGATTTAGAAACGCCAACTGGATTAGCTATAGATACTGCTTCAAATTTGGTTTACTGGGCACACGGAAGGCAGATCGAATACGCGGACATTGGGGGAGGTAACAGACGTATCCTTGTGGCGTCTATTCAAGGATCATTAATGCATCTTTCAGTTCTGTTTGACCACGTGTATTGGTTTGATAGAGATAGTCAGATGGTTGAAAGGGTTGACAAGACAACTGGTTCTGGAAGGAAAACCGTAATGAGTAGTCGAGCTTTGACAGATCTAGTTTCGGTTAGGATGCCTAGCGATTCGGCCATGGAGTCAAACATGTGTAGTCCTTTGCACGAGTATGGTGGATGCTCTCATATCTGCGTAAGTGGTACTGCTGGAGTTAGATGTTCCTGTCCGCAGTCTTTAGTTTTAGCAGATAATATGAAAGACTGCAGGGTGGCTCCAACTTGTGGTGCCGATCACTTCACTTGTCTAACGTCCAAATCTTCCGACTCCAAAGATTGTATACCACAAACGTGGAAGTGCGATGGACAACGAGATTGCGCTGACGGAAGCGATGAGATTGGATGCCCGCCTTGTAATCGAGATTTATATTTTGAATGTCACAATGGACAATGCATTGGTACGTACAAAATGATCTTTTATCATTCAGGAATTTTGAGGAGTTAGTTTTAGGACAAAAACGTGATGGTTGTTTATGAAAGAACTTGATTCAGTCATTGGATCGTATTCAAACTGAGAGTTGTCTTTCCTAGAAATAATATTTCTCAACATGTTCAATTCACTTCGCTAAAATGGATCTTGATGAAAGTCATCAGTCGCTCTAATATTCAGTTTTATAGGATTAGCTCCGTTGAAATGTGCTATATTGAAATGTATTTTTCAGATAACTCTTGGGTTTGCGACGGAACGCAACAATGTAGTAACGGCGAGGACGAAGTGAACTGCTGTCGACCTGGCCAATTTCGCTGTACCACTACAGGTGTCTGTATATCTGCTGCTGCTCTGTGCGATGGCTGGGATAACTGCGCGGATGGCAGTGACGAATCTGTTCCAGCTTGTGCATCAGCAACAAATCATCGTCAAGCAATCGAGCCTGCTGATTCGAGTATAAAGGCTTACGTTTTAGCCTTATCGCTCATAGCTGGTATTAGTTTTATCGCAGTCGTTGGATATTATTATTGCAAGCGTAAGATGATCGGTAACGAAGATTTACCAGATATTTTACACGATTCTGCGGGAGATCCACTAGCGCCAAAAGGTGGTTATAGGATGGTCAAGCCGATATCACAGAAAAATGGAGGAAAAGATTTGAAAAATGGAATGACTATGAGGATGTCTGCGCTAAATGGTAGCAGTATGAGTTCCAGCTACGATCGGAGTCACATTACAGGTTTTTCCTATTGTTCGTTATCATCTTTTTCTCATACTCTAATGCTAGTGTGCAGTTGGCTTCCCTACTAATTGAGCAACCTCGCCTCACCCATCTTGAAAGATTTTTATAAAAACTTTCAGCTTCAAGCATGTGAATGACGCAAACCTCACTCCGAAATGGCTTGCTTGCGTTTGACTGAACATATTTTGATGATGTTGCTTGAAGATTTCGAAAAGCTACACTGCTATGTGAATTTTATTATCAAACTTCGAGAGTTTTTGAATTCTACAATGTTGAACTAATGAATTCTAGAGCCAATAGTAGAAGCTTTTTCCTCAATTACTAACTTTCATTAATATGTATGACAATACGTCTGTATCATAGCGTGAGTGTTTAATCAGCTGAGTTGAATTGATCTCAAATGATGCAGGGCAGTTCCATAGAATTTCGTATCAGACTATAATTGTCTGTGTTGTGTATGATAATTATGCGAACAGTTTCTTTTTCAGTGTCATTAACACTCGCGCACAATAGTCCTGGAGTAAAATGTCACAAAACGCACTCGAGTGCTGAAACGATGTTGCTCAACCGACGAAGCATTGCACACTAACGCGAACCACCTATTGAAACCAAAATTTTAATCAAAATTTAAATCGCTTTTGCAGGTGCATCAAGCTCAACTCATGGAAGTTCTACAGGAGGCTATCCTCAAGAAACTCTCAATCCACCACCAAGTCCCGCAACAACGGCAAATTCAACTCGCTGTTCCAGTAGCAATGCATCATGTCAATATCAACCATACAGATATCGTAGAGGTTTTAATACAGGACCACATCCAACGCCTTACAGCACAGACGTATGCGACGAATCGGATAGTAACTATCCTGCAATATATGCGACCACAGGTTCAAGATCAAGATACATGCATGGAGCTTACGGTGAGCCCTTTCCGCCACCTCCGACCCCGGCTCGATCAGTCTACCAGAGCGACACGGCAATCAGCTGCCCGCCGTCGCCGAGTTCGAGGTCGTCGACATATTTCAGTCCCTTACCACCGCCTCCATCGCCTGTACCTTGAATCGACTGCAAACTCCGACGATTCTTCTTCGTGAAAGATAGTGTAGATTACGCTAGACAGTCGGAGTGTGGACTTTTGAACATTTTTAATGCCTTGTATATAATTCCGTGATATCGTTCTCATAAATTTAGTTAGTTCCTCATTTTAAACGAACGTCTGGTGAAATGGCTACTGAGCCATTCTTTAAGAACGTTGACTCTTTTCCTATTATATCATTTACAGCATTCAGCCCTGTATTGACTACAGTACTAGAAAATGATTTAGGGTCTTACATTTGCTCGTTTGTCATCATTCGCAAGACGTTTAATCGTTTTGCATTTTCACGTATTCGACAAGGATCTATCAAAAAATCGAGCTTAAATGACTGTGAATGGCATATTTTGCCAATACAAAAGTGCAAATATTCTATGTTAAATGGTTGACTCTGTGTATAAAGTCTCGATGCCGATGTGCCTAGACCTGTTGCTGTACTTACTGCAACGGTATGTTGTAAATAGTTGGAAGCAGATAAAAATGTGCGAATGTGCAATTTTCTTACTTTAGATAGTACCGTCTAAATGAAATGTTCAAATGTACAATTGTTATCATTGTATTTCTAGATGACATATCTTTGAAGTTAATTTCCGAAATGAACAGGTAAGACCAAACTCTTGTCGAATTCTAAGCACACATCTCTTTTATGACTAGTATTTTTCTAGTGAGAACCGTTCGATTAGTGATGAAACCAATTTGTGGTGAAGGATTGATACGTTTCATCTCTGTGTTCGAGATCAAAATTCATTTTTATCCATCTTTAGACACGTACATTTCAAAAGAAAGCATGCAAAAAGTTTATACTTGTATCGGTCTTACTGTTCAGAGAAACAAGTGCGGCAGTCTTTTCCAACGACGTGTTGCAGTGATTTAAAACTATTCATGACATATGTCATTAGTTTTAGACAACTTGACTAAAAGACTGTCCCAGGTTGTTACTTTCTGTATTTCATCAACACTGATCGGAACAAGTCTTATCTCACAAAACGTAGTTTTACGATTCCGAAGAATCATTCAACCAAGATTTTTCAAAAGTCAACTTGATTGTCTGCATCGTCGATGGTTAAAGTATTTCATCCGGAAATCCACTTTTTCCTGTAGTTATCTATTAGTTTCTGAATAATTTACTCGTTAGTGTGCCCAGTGAAAGTGTTGAACAAGAATTATTTTTTAATTGATAATCTGAGATTCTACACTCAAGTTAGAAAATGAGATTGTTGTTATGCAGGAGTGATTCAAAGATGACACGATTTGCGAATAAAATTATGTCGAATGTTGAAGCTCATGAGCGGTTGCTCAAATGTCTGGTTATTGACCATGTAAACATATCATACCACTTGAGAGTATTCGTTGAGTAATCGCAAGATCCGTTTCTAAAGCAATGGATTTCTAATTTAATTTTTTTTATTTTTCATTTTTATTCATCAGGTTCACTGTACTTTGAATGCTGCTAGCCTCTTTTAGAAGCTTGACAGCTATTGATTGGAAATTGAAAAAATGATTTATCAAGGAAGTTGTTGAATGGATTGAGGTGCTAAATTACAGGGAACCGGTATTTACGAGAAATTGGCAAATAAGTTTCAGATGCTTGTTCAAAATTGGATTGGAAATGTTTTTTAACTTGAATCCTGTGATGCGAATCCATTTTACGGTGCCATAACTCGGATTTCATCGTTCTTTGATGCTATTTATCGAAGATGGCCCATTATTTTGTATCGATGGGCGCTCATTCGTCACAACAAAAGAACAATATTTTTCTTGCGAGTTAGAAATACTCGTAATTTTTGACTCTCGATAGTATTATTCTTACTAGTGCATTTTTTCAACTCTCATTTGAAATTTTGTCTTATTTGTAAATCTCGAGACTGACTTTCATCGTCTACTTATATTTTTCCTATAGTTGTAATACGCCGTATCATGTTCTACAACACTTGTAAAATATTTGTACAGAACAAGAAATTAAAAAATTGTTGAAATATTTTACATGAACCAAATAATCGTTGTTTTTCCTCTGATTATACACCCATCCTTCTCATTAAAGTATACACCATGAATCAAATGACGAGGCCGTTGGAAAAATTTTTTTCGTTCTTAATGCAATTCGATGCTAATTGGATACAAGTAAATTTATTTCGATTGATGCCTCAGCGTTCTACTTGCAGTAAAAAAACGAGTAATTTCAACGATCCATTGACAAAATCAAAAATAACACCGATAGCTCGATATTCGAACGACAGTCTCGAATGACTCGAATACACCGAAACGTTTGTTTACACCACAGTTTACCAATTTTCGGCGGTTCGCACTGCGTCGACTGCTCTGCACTGCTCCGAAATTTCTAGTTGGTCATAGACTATCGGTCGTTCCACTTGTGCTGACTAGGTGCTGACCAGTTATTGAGTTTGGATATTTCAAGATTTTTTTTTCGGTAGTTCCTCGTTTGCAGCACAAATCATGGAAAGTAAGTAATTTACAAAACCATTTTATCTATTATCAAAGCTGAAAATTCCATCGATTACATTTCGTTGGGTACACAAGTAACCCGCCCCATTCGAGACTTCGTCAACTGTTAGATTAATTGAAACGGTGATAGAAAATTGGTTGAAGTAATATGCATTTGGATTTATAGAAAATTGGTAGAAACATGAGATGATTGCTTTTCTCTGTGCATTTCCTCGAGATTTCGTTCGACAGTTGTTAGTTTCATAAGCGATTGAAATAGTTATCCAAAACTTGTCGATCTTTGTGATGAAATTTATAAAAAGTTTTCAACAACCCTAAGTGATCCATCCGAACTGGTCCAGTTTATAAAATCAGTATCACTACAAATTGGTGTTGAAGGCAAGTTATTTACATTTCCTAGAAATCTTGAAGGACGATTTTTCACAGACAAAAATTTGCAATGAGTTGGCTTACCAAAATTTAACGTTATTCAGCTGAAAACTTTTTGGTATTAAAATGAGCACTGATATAGACTAGAGTCAGTAGAAAATATTCGACTTGATCACACATATTAGGCATGCTCACGTTAGATTGGACACATTTATTTTTTCAAAACTAAGTTTGAAGAATGAATAAAATTCCGGATAGTCTAGCTAACAATTTTCTGACTGTTGGGAGACAGTATAAGCGAATAATTAATAATTTCAGTATCCACGCGCGCTTATGTCCAATTGGAAATTTAGAACATGCTTCAAAAACAGCCCGTTATCTGACTCGCCATTATAGAAAAATCCGAGGAAAAATCTCAAAGTTTTTCGTGAGACGTTCTGTGCGCGCAGTCAGAGGTCTATATCGAACTGTCATATAACTGGTTCTAAGAGTTCGAGATCAATCGTCATGTAAGCCCAGAATTTTTGAATTTTTGAAGCCCAGAATTGAGAATTTTTGTTAGAAGTTTTTCGATGAAGAAATTTGAGATTGAAAGATCAATGTCTCAAAAAGAGCAGAAAATCAAACCCACGAATTTCAAAAATTCTAAACCGACTATCTTCGATCTACGTGTACAGGTAGCAAATTATATGAAATCATCAGGACCACATGCGTATGTCAAAGGCCTAAAACAAACATCATTTGTAGAATGTGTGGTCACGTCATGTTCGGCAGAGTGCATATGGATTGTGTTAAACATCCAATGGTGAGTTCAAAAAATCAAAATCAAACCTCTATCTCTATATATACTTGTTTCGATATTTTCTTTTTTATTCACTCGTAAAATTAATTGAATTGTAGGTAATTTTTTTATGTGACATAAGCAATTGCTCAGCATGCCTAGCGAGAAGAAACTATTTGATAGAAATTGAACCTGAAATTGGCTCTAACGATACGAAATGCAAAGAAGATGATTACAAAGGAGTTTACAAAATGCTTGACTCCTGAAATGTTTGACCCTAGTTCTTACAGGTTGACTTTATTTTTAACATATGACCACAAATTGTTATTATTTTAGTTTAGATTTACCGACTTTCGAAAGTTTTTTGTCAAAAGAAGTTGTGATTCACTGGTTGATTGAGTGTGCCCACACCAGGACAAAATAAGAAATGATGAATTTTGGCCAAATAATTTTCGTTTGAACCTTGGCTTTTCATATCGTCGACAATTCGATTCACCATGCAACGCGCCAAGAGATATTGAATTAATTGTGAATCATGAAATCATTATTTGTTTACTCTGAGATGAATAATCTGTAATGATTCGTTCATCACACACGAATTTTCCTTGTTAGTATTTAGATATTTCTCGATGAGTTCGACTGTAAATATATACGATAATTTTTTTTCGTACTATTTATGTTTTCGTAGTTTTTGACTCAGTTCAAGAAATAGGGATGTAGAAGTTTAAAAAAGACTGACCCAAAACTGAAACTCAGTTTATAGTTCATCTCAAAAGTGTATGTATTTGTTTTGAAATTAGAAATTTTGTGCCATTTTGACGTTATTCGCGCAAAGTTTCTCCGGTCTCAATAAGTTCCTCTCGTGACATAACATTCCAGGATGTCAATTTTCAGTTTTTTTCCAAGTGCTTATGTATTTTTTGACTTACAAAGATGTATTTGCCTTTTGTAATGCTGACCGATCGTTTTTGTAAAGAATAAAAGTGCAATTTCCATAATTTTGATTACGAAAATATATCCTTCACAATCCACCAAAATATCTCTCTTCATTTCCATTTATTGGCAGAATTCTTGTATTTCCCTGGATTTTCTCTTTCATCTTGAGCAGCCAACTCTTCATCCAAAAGCAACTCAAAGTTACCCATCGCCTCTTGTGTAGGGCATTTATTCCATCTCACGCTGTATTGAAGAAAATAGGAATTAGTTATTGGATTAAGAAAAGCGGAACAAAAATTGTCACATTAATTGATCAAATGTCTCACTCTGGAACCCCGTCAGGTGGCAAAACGACAGAAATGATATTATCGATGAGTTTATACTTCAGAATTCTATCGTTCACAGTCGTCGATGTTAGAGAAGGTGAAGCATTGACCTGTGTTGTGCAAAAATTTTCATTTAAATTCGCCAATTTAATTGAAGGATTTTCAATTGCATTTATATGAGATACCTCAATCAACCATGGTTTCAATTTATTGTCGATGATAATGTCGTAGCCATAACATTCAAAACAGTGACGATCATTTGCCATAACAGGAGCAACAGCCTTCAATGAATGTACAATGCACCACGAAATATTAGAAAAAAGTTTCTCAGTCACAGCTTTTCCTCTTGTGCTTTCCAAGTATAGACGAAGATTTTGCACGCTCAGTTTACCCCCGTGTAAACTATTATACTCTTCCTTTATCAAAATCATAAAATTCCTCAGAATTTACGAAATTTTTCTTTTTCCAACGCAACAATCGTGTTTACGACTCACCCCGTGTTTCTGAACGGACACATTTGTAAGGTGAACGTACATATTGTCAAGCTCTTGAATGCTCGTATCGTATTTTACGGTACAAAATCGACAAAAGCCAAGTTTGAAGAGATAAGCTTTAAGAGGCCTGAACGAAGTTATCAAAACGTAGAGACGAAGATCAAATTTTTTTCCACCGATCAAAAGAGGATTATCGATGTATCTGAAAAAAAAGAAGAATTTTCTTCCATGAAAAGATTACTTTACTTGTATAAATTGATTGAATAAAGTACGATGAGGCTTACCTCGATATAACATAAGATTCTTTGGTAAGACTCGGATTGAACGGATTTCTCGCTTCTCTAGACCATCTTTTCAGCTTGCTCAGTTTATTTATAAGAAAAATCCCAGCTCCCTGAGATTTGCCACAGGGTTTCATAATCCAAGTACTTTGAGGCGATTTTCTATATTCCTCCACAAACATGTTGTAGTCTTAAGTTGGAATCAAAAACTTTTTTTCATCATTACTTGAAATCTCGCGAGTTATTGACAATATTGATTCGATAAAGGTAATATATGCAAAAGTTTAACTTTTTTTACCTGCTGGTAAAACAAATGTGACAGGGATAAAATCAAGGTAGAGATATTTTCCAGGAACATCGCCTCGTTCAGCTAAAGGATTACCTTCACGTTCTAAATCCTTTCGATATCTTTTGATATTTTTGACGAGTAGATCCTTTCGTGTGAGCTCGTAATGATTTGGAAAATGATTTATCGTCCTGTTGGTACACAAGTGATTAATAAAATATTAGTATTAGGGTAGGCTTTTTTCTATAAAATCCTCACTGGTTGTCTCCCATTCTGTATCCGGTTTCGACGCTGAAGATGTTTCTACACGATTGCGTGAGAGCCCTGAAATTTTCAAAAAATCCCAATTGACTCGAAATGAAATTTAAGACTGTTCCATAACGACTTACCAGTAAACGTTCCAATCATCTTCAGGGCTGACCTGCTGCCAGCCTCTTTTTTCAAAATTGTGAGTTATCACCGATTTGTCCATGTCTGTGCAGAATGTGACCCTCATTTTGTCCGTTCCAGCACCCGTCAGTCTACTCACCACACATTATACAAATTCAAAAATAATGTAAAAAAAATATGCCGATAAAATTACAAAAGAGGTATGCATTATTCAGCTTTGTATATTTATCAGATATGAGGAAAAAAGTCGTCAAATTGTTGCGTAAAGCTTTGTGCAAGTTTGAAACTGTGCCAAATCAAAAAAATTTTTATACCGTCCATAATTAGTTGAATAATAACTTCCAATTCGCCTATTTTCTGCGCTTGCCATGATGTCTCTCAAGACAAACTGCAATTTCATCAAAGCTCGAATGAAAGTAGTTGGGTCGATAGCTTGCGGGCTATGGTAACGTGCGCACGACGAATATATACTTCGAGCTTTGCGCTTGCATCTCCTCGACTTCACCGCGGCTTATGCCATGGACTTTGATTATAACGTACGCTATCGAGATACATGTGTTTGAGACGCATAGAGATAGTACTATCTCTATGTTGAGACGTCCGATTTTTTTTAATATGAGTCTTTACATCGGATGATGCTAATTTGAAATCGTCATATTAGTTATTAAATCTTTTACTGTGCTAATCATTCGTTCTTTTCATTCGTTGGATAGAGTGGGCGTGGGGAAAAATCAAAGGGTGAATTTGTCGCCACAAGAGAATTTATCATAGAACCGCGCGTTTGCAGTTTCAACCTAGTTCTATGACTCACACTGTAAATTATGTATTAAAAAGCAAGCTTTTTCAAGAGATTTTCCTACACATTTTCCCTTTGCTGAGTCACGAGTGAGTAGGAGACTGACTTGATTAATCTTGGTTAAAGCTGCTTCATTTTTTTAGATTCAATTTGTAAAACATCAAAGAAAATTAGGTTTACAGAAGCCGAATTATTTGCGTATGGTCACAAAAATTCTGTTAAACTTTTCAAAAGTGACGCGCATCCTCAAAAAGGCACCAGTAAAAAATTGATGCAACGTTATCTCGAGTGAAATCGAGTGTGAAATGGATCAGTGTCCCTGCTGAAAATAATCCCGTGGGACCCTATGGGGCTTCGAGGGACCTGTATGGCCCTGGGAAAATGTCGAGGAAAATGTTCAATCTTGAAATTTGCGGAATTTGGTATCGAAGACGTGCAGCATACAAATTTCGACCATTATCCCTCTAAAAAGTGTTGGGGTCCCACGGAATTATGGCCGGCCTTATTATTTTTAGCAGAGGTCCCCTTTCCTCAATGAAAAGTTCATCTTAAATTAATCACGAGAATTGGCGTGTGCAGCTTTAGAAACTACTATTTTATACCTATTTCCGCTAAATCAAGCCAAATCCCTGTATGATTACAACCGTTTCAATTAGCAAGCCGCAATTATTTCTGCCCCAAGAAAATCATTACGCCACACAGAAATTCGAGCAAAAATCGCTAATTTCAGTGATTTATCGTATGCTCGTTAAAATTTTAACTCAGATTACCGAGGTATGTATTCAGAGGGTGTCTATATAATTCATGAAATTTCCTCTTTTTGAGAAACTTACGTGTGCAATGAGCATTCTCAAAAAAATTTCATATCGATGCAACATATGGCTCTTTGCAAAACTTCCCCACACGGGATTTCTCATCTTTTGGATCAAATAAATCGTACTCACCAGTTCGATAGCATAAGTATATATTTCGAGCAGGATATTACAGTGTGTCCTATATTCAGTGTCCGCGCGGCCAGCGTGCTTTTGTTTACAATTGTCAACACGCCGGCGACGACCATCACATCATTCGCCGTCTGCGACGTCTGGTCGAAGCATCAACAACCCAAAAATCTTTCGCATCAGCAAGCCCTTCAGCAGCATCACCACCCGAAATACACATTGTGCCTAGTATTTTTCGAGGTTTTTCTTCGTCGTTGTCCAGAAAGTCGTATCCAGTGGTGTTCAAGATGGGCCAAGGACCCGAAGGTTTGTTTCTTTTGAAAATTCGATTGATGTTATCACTGTCGCGCGCGGAACTTTGTGTGCATTTCTTCGTCGGGAAACTTACGCGAACTTGAGGCGCGTTGTTTTGTTGTCCTCCGCCCTTATTGCGTCTCGAAACAAAAGAAGATCTGTGCCAATAATTACATGATCCACGTGCTTTCGTCAGTTTTGATGTGAATCAACAACAATTTTGGTAAACGAATCAGCGTCATCCTCGCAAAGGCAATGCAGGTATGCAGGGCCTCGTGCAGTGCATCAGTGAACACTTATTAGTGCAATTTTTCGTGGAAAATACGTTTATGTCTCGTGAAATTGTGGGTGCTGTGAATCGTATATTAGGTGCCTCACGCCACACTGCGATGGGAAATGCGTCTTTTGGAATACAAAATTCGAGTGTTTTTCGATTCGTTTACTGCAGTGAGATGAGTGCATGAATGAATGGTGGAACAGCGATTCCCAAAGTTGGCTCCGCTGCTCGCTAATCCGAGGATCTCAAGGTCGGTACGGTACGCACACCGTGGAAACGTCTCCGATTTTTCAGGTATGGTTTCGAGCAAAGACTGCGATTCCGGTACCCTCATCTGAAAATTGTATAATTCTCTCGAGTATACTTGACGATGAATTAAATATTGCCCAGTCTAAATATTGCTTATTTCCTGAATGACGGTAATGTAATCATCGCGGGCGTCGAAAATCGCCTTCACGGATATCAATCGGCAAATTCACTAGATAGCGAAATAAATATCCAAAATGTTCGTGAAACGGACGTGAAATTCTGACTTCAAATCATTTTCACGAAATTTCATCAAATATCCATTGCAATATGATGGATGAGAGATTGAATTCGATCGTGTATTAGGACACGCGTAAATCGAGTTAGACACTCACAAATTTGCGAATAATGCGAAAATTCGAACCCGAAATGATTGCTCGCGCGTAGCAAAATCTCTACCTCTCATTTCACCGTGGTTTGTAATCGTATTCCCCCTCATTTTTTTTCAAACAAGTTGATTCCTCGGTTGATTCTCATATTTATTCAATTTTTTCTTTTTAGTTGATGAAAATCTGGCAAAGAACTATGAAAGCATAACTGCAATCATTCCTGGTCGAGGAATTGGAAAAATCCATCTGCATCCTAACAGATGTGTCTGCCAGCGTCCCTACAGGCATATATTATGTCTCAATTGTGGTCATCTGATGTTTGGAAGAGTTCGATACTGCTGCCCTAAGCATCCTAAGGTTCGTATTGATATCTCTCTGACATATGAAAATCTCTCTACTGTTCTCACTGATTCAATGTTTTAGGTAACATTCCTTATTGACATCATGAACTGTCCCAAGTGCCGGGCGTATGAGTACATGCTAAGTGAGTTTGACATTATAGAAGCGCAGTAGAGAAGCTTTTTTCAAGTTTCTTGAGGTATCATTAATTTTAGAATGTTATCGAATACTTATGGCAATTAGGGTAGATCATAAAAAGATTGATACCACCCATGCTTGCAACTTTCACCTTACTGAACAGTGCATTTCTTGCAATAACAAAGCATCACAAAGGAGATTCATTTGATATGGATCTAGGATTAAATATTATCATATCTTCAAACAGCAGTACAAAGTATGGCTCTAGCTAATATAGGATTCTCAAAGATCTCTGGCTAGCAGGTAAACTTGCTTTGTAGAGACAGATCGTTTGAAGTTTTTACATTAAGAAAATAGTATGACCTGCTCATAAGATATTTGTGTCATCATCTTCATAGTTTTAAACTTTCATGATCTTAATTTCTTGTTATTGAGAGTTAACAAGTGCCTAGTTATAGACTACTTTTTGAATAAAAATTGTTGAGATAGTAATTTGAACGAAACTTATCCACTTTTATTCTTTAGCAACTATACAAACGATTAAATATCTTAGTTAATGAACCATGGAGGATGGCCTGGCCTTGTTTTGTTGACTTCTGCCACTCTTTGTTGAAATGCAAGCTCAGCTTCATCTACAACTTCTCGCTCCTTCTCCTTTTCTTTTCCTTTCTCATCCTTATCAAAAAGATCAGGGAACACAAATTTCTCATACCTTGGCTGTAAATATTCAAATCATTATAACTATTTTATCTCCAAACATTTCAATCCGTAATAATGTTAAATCAAGGCTCACCAAATACACATATGCTATTTTCATATCGTCGTCCTTGATGATGGTTCCCAATCCATTTTTTCTGAATTTTCCCATAGCTATTCTAGTATGGACTTTGATAACTGGGACTTTGTAAATCTTTTCCAAATAATTTCTGACATCATACCTTGTCATCTCCATTGAGCAATGGAATTCCACAACGTTTTTGGCATTTGGATATTCCGGCTTAATTAGCTTCATCCAGAAATTTGGAAGATAAATTCTCAATTGTGGATTTCCTCTTAGATACAAAGGGTACCTGGAATTCGAATAACAAAACCATGTTTGGTCCAAATCATCTTGGGCATGCGTAAAGCTAATCAGCATGACCATTTAAACAATCCAAGCATGCGATATACAACCTAATTAAAAAGTTATAGACTTGTTGATAATTGATCACTTATTTGGAAATTCATATTTCTTAAATAAAGGTTCAAGGGATTATTCTACAATGTTGACACCAGTGTTTCACATGAAATTCCACCATTTACATGCTTCATTGATAAAATACCAAATGTACAGTGTAAACTCACCATCTTGTAGACATGTTGTGTTGATCTACAAGTTGATAGATCAACAAATATTTCAATCACTTTGTTGTAAACAAACTCATGCTCCCTATCACAAAGTCTAACCTTACAATCACAGCTGACGATTTTCGCCGCTGCCCGTGCGTCGGTACATCAGAAACTCGAGTTTTCTACACTTTGGCTTTACTCAATTTTCAGGGAAATCTCGGGAATCTCTTTTTTTATACCGTAAGAATCTACAGGAAAATCAGTAATAATGAAAATTGTTCCAATCCGAAAAATTTTTACCGCTTCAATTGATAACAATCGAATCTTCTCAAAAATCCAAAAATCATTTGGCCGACGGGTCGATTTCGACATCTCCCGTAAAGTGGCGCCGCCGCGGGAAATACAAAAAATACCACGTATTGCCGGCGGGCAAATTGGCCGGCTAAGAATTTTTTTTGTTGTCCCTTATTTTCATTTGAGCGAGAGTGCCTCTCACATTTATACTCACCAACACTTGCATTTAATCCTTACTAACACAATCTTGACCGGCACTGGCATGATTCTCGCCCTCTCTCTCTCTCTTTCTTTCATCGGTGGATCGGCGTGTCCGCTATTGCCCTGCTGAAGAGAATCGGTTGGCGAGTGCAAGCATTTATATCAACGTGGGTCAGCAGCCGAGCCGGAGCTTATATTATTATATGAGAAGCTGCGGTCGGGATATATACTTATATTTGTTGCGTGTTCGTCGCGATCGGTTGCCGAAAATGTGTGTGAATTGTTAAAAAACTGCGGTGAAAAAAAGGTTTTTTTAAAGTGTATAATATATGTTGAAATGATTGTATTATAATTCAAGAGGTGAATATGGAAGGTGTGTTGTGAGGTTTTTTTGTGAGCAGCTGCGGTTGTATGTAAAGTGAATTTTGCAGGGTGCGGTTTTAGTAGTATTCAGAACCATCAGCAAATTTTTCATGCGTGCGGTGTATATATTTTACTCTCATATGTTATCCTATGTGCATGTGAATATGTTGGATCGGTGACCGGTGATACGCTTGAATTCGCTTAGAAGCGGCAGCTTTATTCGCGGAAAAAGGAATGCTGATAAGGGAGAGTGGTGCAGTCGATGGTTCGGAGAACAAATTCTTACCGGTGAGCGATTTTTCATTGTGATGGTATTTTTTTGAGTTTTGGACTGTATTTGGTTTTTGGAATCAAGTTTTGAATTCACTCCATGCACCTAATCCTGGTATCAGCTGTCAAACTTTTCTCATTCGATTGGTTCCATCCAAATGATAACTCATGGAACTCAATCGAATGATTTCAATCCAGAATACATACACACTGATATCAATCACAGTCCGGACATTTTTTATTCAAAAAGTTGGAATTGTGGCTTACCTAAGTATTCTCCAACTTGCTTTAGCTCATTTGAAAGGTTTTGAAAAAAATCTTTGAAATGAATTAAGATACTCTTGGTTTCGATTTGATCGAGAGAGACCATCAGTCAGTTTGGTATTGAAAAACTGGAAAAAACCAATTTTGAACTTTGTTCCGGCTTCAGAAATCATCTTCATTTATTCGTAGTCTCGTTAAACTCTGAAAATCTCAAAAAGTTCCTGTAAATATACCCTCATTCGTGTGATTTTGTCAGTCATCTATAATAATGTTTGAAAATGATATTCAATGTTCGATTTTCTTTTGAGCACCTATCCTCGTTCGCTATTACCATGCTACGTGAACTTTTTCTCGATCTCACACACAATTGGCTAGCTCATCTTGAATTCAGTATTGTTATATTCCCCACAATCTCCAATCTTCAATCTCATCCGTACATGCAGAACACTCTTGCAAAAAAATAAATTGTGTAAGCACTTGGTTGTAATTTTTAACTCAACGAGGACACTCTTTACATAAAAACCGTAGTAAAAAACATCTGAAATCCAACGCTCCCCTGCAATAGACTCGTCAAATATTAAGCTTTTTGAACATTACGTTCTCGAAAGACACAAAAAGTACTTATATTGGTACCAGCATATTATATATATATTTTTTTACCGATGACCATTCTGCAAGCACATTCCATGCAACGGTACCTATATATTATAAAATAAATACACGAGAGAAGCGGGTCTCTTTCCCCGAATTTTTGTCAGCAATAAAATTCGAGGGGGCATATTATAGGGGCTCGTAAAATGTGCCAACTGTATTGTAGCTGTGCAGTTTTTCTTTGTGATGCATCGGAGTGTTGAGTATTGAGAGAAGAAATTACGCCTGGACTGCGCTTATAACTATAATAAATACGACCGTCGTATTGTGCGTTTATTGGCGTATGAATTTTCTCTTTACCTATGCACATGCATATGTATTGCCAATGTACCATCAACGGTTAAAAGTAACGCAATGAAAAAACTTTGAAGAATATATTCTCGGGCGTCTGTCTAATTTCTATATAATTCCAGATAAACATACTCATCATGTCTATTCACATATGACGTATCTAGAATATCTTCAAAAAAACATGCATTCTCATCGGTTCATTATTTCATTTATTTATTCATCAAAATGCCTCTCTGGAATTTATTGAATTAAAAGAAATTTGGGGACACTCACTTACAAAGGCAATCCAACCTTCTGAGTCACATGAAAAATTCAGTAGGTATGATATAGAAGAAAAAGAGCCGAATCACCATATCAAATGTCTGTACCTTTCCCAATGGGACTCTTCGTTGAATTTTCCGCCTCTTTAAAATTTAAAACCCACCTAATAATCCTCATCAGTCGTCGTCGTCGTCAGTATATCGTCATCAGTCACTCCGAGTGTCATCCTTATTGCTACTAAAATATACCTACAGAAACTCGTATCACATACACGCCCTCGTCAACCCCAAATCTCATAATGAGAGATCTAGACCCTATTATCGAGCCTTATTATAGACCAGAAGCTTCATTTTGGACCATCACGTACGGAATTCAAAAGCCCATTGAAAATTCTTCACATGTGATTATATATGGGTATTACCGCGGAAACTTGCACGGACCGTGTAATGACTTTCCATTTCGACCAGTGAGCTCCAAACCACTCCATTCAAATTTTCCTTTACGTATCTTATTGAAATGTAGTTGGTACTAAAGTTTCAGGCTGATCCGTCCAGCCATTTTATTTATTTTTAAAGATTAAGAGTCGAAATGTCAATTCCATGGTTCCGTGGATTGTAATAATTTAATGGTGGATTATGAATTTGATGCTTTTTTTGGACAGATTTGTTCTATCAATACAGGGAACAAACGACGTTTCGGACCTCTGAATAGGTCCTTCTTCAGGTTGAAATATATCTTATATCTAGGGGGAGAGAATTGCAAAAATATGATAGAAAGAAGAAAAGGGATGCTTAAAATCTATTAGACCTTATCAGCGCTGATAAGTTCTAGATTTTAAGCATCCCTTTTCTTCTTTCTATCATATTCTTGCAATTCTCTCCCCCTATAGATATAAGATATATTTCAACCTGAAGAAGGACCTAATTCAGAGGTCCGAAACGTCGTTTGTTCCCTGTATTGATAGAACAAATCTGTCCAAAAAAGCATCAAATTCATAATCCACCATTGATAATTGCTGGGCATATGAGTCAAAAACAAATACTGTAATAATTTAAGTTCCGCGTATACTCTTAGTGCTAGCTACGAGGTAATCAATATAGTCGGTTTCCCCAAATTTTTCTCCCAAAGTACAATATTGAATCAACTATTTATCATGGGTATACGGCCAGAATGGTTAGTTCAGTCCCCGAGCCATGTGCCTTTTTCTTGCAATGGGATTTTCAGTTAATATGAAACATTTTTTGCATTCGCTCTGAGAACTCTGTCACGAACACAATTTCAAGGAAACATGTCAAACAATCGAATCACATTGCGAGAGAAGGTCCAGTATTGAAATTCTGAGTGCTGCATCAACATTTATAGCCGAATATTAGCTATGTAATCAACTTATGTCAGGTTCACACATACCGTGTTAACCTACTAAAAGTCAATATATCTATCTGCAAACAATTTTTTCCACTGAAGTATGATAGGGTTAGACGAAGTCCCCGCGGAGGAGTGAATATTGCCTCAACGTTTCTAAGGAACGTTGCATGCAATCGCAACCTTGGAACGTACCGTAAATTGTCGGAATAGTAAGTGGAACGTTAGAGCAACATAAAATGTCTAGGAGATGTCTGTTGTCTCAACGTTACCAGCATGTTTCTGGGACGTTGCAAATATAAACAAATGAATGGATAGTTTTTTATAAATTGTTATTAATTGGCTCTTGTTGCGTTCAAGCACAATCTCACCGTCTTGCTTTTACTAAGTGGACATGTTTCTGATTGAGCGCAATCGATGAGATTGAACGGAGATGAAGCTGATGGCTTGCAAAAAAAAGGGAATTTTAGAAACAGTTTATTTATTTATGTAACAAAGAATTTTCTAAGTCTTGGTTGTACAAGAAACATCTGGGAAACCCTTTTACAACCTTTGGAAAACCGTTGAAACGTCCCAGAAACGTGCTGGAAACGTTGAGACAACAGACATCTCGAAGACATTTTACGTTCCTCAAACTTTCCACCAACGGGGTTTCCGACTATTTACGGAACGTTCCATGGTTGCAATTGCAACGTCCCAGAAACGTTGGGGCAACATTCACTGTTCGGTGGGTATGTCAACTCCTTCATTTTTGCAATCGCTTTCGAGGGCGAAATGTCAGTTCCATGGACTCAAAAATCGTTCCTGGGATACTCAAGAAGAATACGAAGGAATGGAATCATCTGCTCCAGATATTTCCTACTCAAATCAACCATGCAAACACGAATTTCAGGGTCATATGACCCCATCGGGTCAGGATTTCTCGTTAGACGATGAGACGTTAAAAACCGGAAATATTTTTATTTTTTTATTTTTTTATTTTATTTAGGAAAATCGAACGGGCAACAAGGCCCTATGTACATAGATAATATAAAGATTCTTTGAGAAATATAATCTCAGATAAGAATAACAACATATAGAGATATAAAATATCGGGGAAATACATAACTATCAAATGAATCATAAATTGTTATTCAACAAATGAAAGAAATTCCAACTAACAGCAAAATTTTCATATCTAAGGGTTGTGAAGACGCATGTTGTTCTTCACCAAAAACTTAAAATTGGGGCTATCATGATTTTGAACCACATGGTTTGGAAGCTTGTTCCATAGTTTTATACAACGACGAAATGTCGACTCCTTCGTACCATGAGAACTATGTGGTGGTATTCTGAAAGATTGAGTAGATCTCGTGCCATAAGGATGTTCAAAATCAACCAGTTTGGATTGGATGTATGAGTTCGAATCACGAAGATACAATGCACATCTTAAGGTCAAAATATCGTGGTAATCGAATAGTTCAGTAATTGTAGTGATACCGAATTTTTATTCGCTTTTATTGAACTCGGGCGCGTGGAGACAAGATTTCTTGTCGGGAAACTTCGTGTGAGCGTGTCATTGACACACTCTGGTATAGTTATGTAGGTGTCGGGGCTCGATGCGCGATTTAACATTGTGTAAACGCAAACGCGGCTTTGTGCGCAGATCGAGGGGAGAGCATGTAGACAACAGTGGAAAGAATCAGAGATGAGCTTGGATGAGCTGTCACAGCCGTGGGCAGAGCACATATATAGCACATCAGCCGATCAGACGGAGATGCTGGGAGATCTTCGCTATCTTTCTAATTTGCGCATGATAAGTGCTTAGTACTTCAATAAATGATCATCAGTGATTACGGTGAGAAGCAATGCTCTCGCCGGCCTGGCCGACATAGAGATAGTACCAATAGAGGGGGCATGCCTGCCTTTTCGGCGTGACCGCAGAACTTGAGAGAGAAGAACGAGTTAGGAATGCTTTCTCTCTCTGATGAGTGATGACGTCACATAGGAGAGGGGAAGCTAAGCCGGCGGTAGGGCAGTGTGGGCGCCCACTGAGGCTTCCGTGGCCACTTCAAAAGTCTATACGTTATTCTATGTATTTTGACGCGCTAAATTGTTCCCGGGAAAGCTCCATCAGATCGAAAAAGTGAATCGTAAAATTTCCCACAAAAAAGGTCCTCGCTATTTCCCTGGGAAATGGAAACCCTGCCCAGATAATGCCCGAAAAGCGCTCGGCGCATTTGAACGGGACCGTCAACGTTGCGTTGTTAGATTCGCTGCCAATTTGACAGTTGTCATTTTCTGTCAAAGCAACCAAGTGCATCTTGGAGAGTATGAAATTCCCTTCAGAATGACACTAGTCGTAACTCATTGAGAACGACGCCCTTTGAGCATGGCTCAGAAGAAAGAGAAATAAGTGTGTCAAAACGCTATTCTCGCAGCAGAGCTGCCGGCACGTGGCGCTCAGAATCTGCACTTTTTCACTTTCTATCGCTGTATACTGGAAAAGCTTAGTAATTTTCGAGGAGGGACCCGTACCATTTTGAAGGAAATTTCATCCTCGACAAGATGCACTTGGTCGCTTTGCCAAAAAATGACAACTGTCAAATTGGCAGCGCATCTAACAACGTGCACGACACAAAATCTCCTGGCTACTCTCCTCTTTTGTTCTTTCCCACTTTCGTCAACTTTCGTGCTCCCAGCCTCCCACTGTTCGTAGTCGGTTCTCCCTCTCTCGCGTCATAGACAGAGACAGTCTTCCCAACTCGTTCCTCTTTCTCTCTCCCTCGCAGTCACGGGCTCACTTACAGTGGCCCCCATGCCATGCCTCCTCTATTGGTACTATCTCTATGCTGGCCGAGCGCCTGCTTATTGTTGTGGCACGTAGCGAAAATCACATACCCATAACCTCTACGATTCTTTACCGCTGTGATGATGTTGCAGTTGCAGGTTGCAGCTCAGTGCAGATATTTTTGTGATGAAGTGAACCAGTAATATGTTTCAATTCTGGATCTATCCTGCATTGACTCTCACCTTCATTAATTTGTAGATAAATTTGTGAATAGTGTTGGAGCACATGATTGAGAAGAGTATTAGAAACAGATATATAGACCAGTAGTGTAACTGACAGGTGTTTCTATTTGTCATAGCTGTGAGGAGCTAAATTCTCTAGTGCGCAATCAAGTTTTGTATACAGTGGAAAAATCAAGCGACAGCTCTGATCAAGTACTAAAAGAGTGATGAACTGTCTTTTATGAGATACTCTGTGTCACTTGATTAGTAATTGACATCAATTTCTCTCCTAAATATTAATCAGGTATGCCACTGTTCAGGAATCCAGATTAGTGTGATGGAATAGACCTTTTTTGTTGTGAACTGTTGCAGTAGCTTCATGCGCACCAAGTGCTGGTTCGTTTACACTCCTGAGGATGCTTTCTACCGTTGACGCATCCATTACTGAAATTCAGCAGTCATCTTTAACTTAATTTCACCACTTCAATTATTTCTGTGTAGGTGTTCACAATTCTGCAACACTAATACCAAAGTATTAGTGTGGTATCAGCATAGAGGGCTTAAGGATGATTCAGTTTCTCACAAGCAAGAAGCATCGCTCGACTAATTTGAATTAGAAGATATCTCCATCCATGATTGAGCTCTGACTTGTAAAGTGTTATGGAATACTAATTGATAGAGATATACTCATGTTGTCAATAAGCTATACAGCCTCCTGAATTTGATTCGCCAATAACTTGGCATTCATTACAAAGTTATCGGTTTGCTGTACATGACAAGAGGCATAATTTGGGACCAACCGTAGCTGGTCGCTCTACTCCATCATCAGCCAGAGGAATTTCAAAGATTATCCAAAGCTTATGCCTGACATTAAATTTTTTTTATTATGGTCCATTTTAAATGATTAGATATGAACTAAAAATATGAAAATAAAATAATTAAAAAAAATAATTTTAAAAATTCGCTTTTATGAACATAATAGCAACGCAAAATGTGAAAATAATCTTGAATCTCCTTTCTGCATCTAGCATAGATGTTGACTAATTTTACTGACTTACATGCTCCAAGATATTGATGATTTTAGGAATGAATATGATAAAAGCGTGGGTTACATCATGAAGACTACTGTTGATGAATCCAGTTGATAACCCACGCTTTTATCATATTCATTCCTAAAATCATTAATATCTTGGAGCATGTAAGTCAGTAAAATTAGCCAACATCTATGCTAGATGCAGAAAGGAGATTCAAGATTATTTTCACATTTTGCGTTGCTATTATGTTCATAAAAGCGAATTTTTAAAATTATTTTTTTTAATTATTTTATTTGTATTGACTTTCATAATCATGATCAAATCTATGCATGGGTTCATTTTTCTTGAAAGATAGATACCTTAATAGCCTATGCTGAATTTTTTCGAATTCATACATCAAAAATTTTGAGTTAGGCCTCCATATTGCTGAAGCAAACGTGAGTTTCGGACAAATCAGTGTAGTGTACAAATACTTTATACTTTCAATGTTTTTGAAGTCACTAGTATTTCTTTTAATGAAACCCAGCAATCGGCTGCATTCGTTAACTATACCAGCGACATGCTCACCAAAAGTAAAGTTTTCTACAAAAACGACGCCAAGGTCTTTTATAGCATTCACACGAGACAGCGTTTGACCACCAATTTGATAATCAAACTTGATAAGCTCACGATTCTTAATAAAAGACATAATGTGGCATTTGGATACATTTAAGTTGAGCATATTTGTAATGGACCACAAGACAAGGGCATCAAGATCCTTCTGCACCTTCAGTGCATCACGAACCGAATTGATTTTGAAGTATATTTTTACGTCATCAGCATATATCAAAACCTGACAGTACTCGAAGATAGATGGTAGATCATTGATGAAAATGATGAACAATATCGGTCCTAGGTGTGAACCTTGCGGAACCCCTGACTTACAGAAAAACCATTCAGAGCATGATTCACTGATCCTAACTGACTGTTTGCGATCCGATAGATATGAGGAAATCCACTCAATTAAGCCATGATTTATCCCATAGTCGTATAACTTATTAATAAGAATTCCATGATCAACTGAATCAAAGGCTTTTGAAAAATCAGTATATATAGAGTCGATCTGCGAATGTTCCTCAAGTGCATTGAAAATAAAATCTGAATAGATGAGTAAATTCGAGACTACAGATCTTCCCTTTATAAAACCATGTTGTTCCTGTGCAACAAATTGACAAAAAATATCGTACACTTTTTCAGACATAATAGCATCAAATATCTTTGCAATAGTACTAGAGATAGATACTGGACGGTAATTTAGCACTTGCGATTTATCGCCAGATTTCAAGATTGGCATAATATAAGACAGTTTCCACTTTCTGGGGAAATGTCGACATTGTAACGATAGGTTGTATAGCTGAGTTAACGGATTTACCAAGATATGTGCGAGTTTCTTTACAAAGACGGATGGAATACCATCTGGGCCAGGAGAGTTAGATTCCTTCAGCGAATTTATCACCTTACGAACCTCAGCTTCACTAATTCTAAAATTTATGTCATAAAGTGATTCGTCTAAAGCTGTACGTAAATTCATGGGACTAGAGTTAGAATAGAAAGATCCAAAATACGCAGCAAACAGGTTCGCTGATTCCAAACCATTGCTTGAAGATTTATTCTGAAACTTCACATTATCTGGTATACTACTACTATTTTGTAGATTACGTACATGCCCCCAGAAAGCTTTAACATTCTTGAATATATTATTCTCAACATTCTCAATATATCTTGAATATAAATCTTTGGACTTTCTAATGCATTGTGCCCTCAGTTTCTTAAATTTGATCCAGTCATCCAATGAGTTGGTCTCAAGGCTAACAGAATGCGCTATAGATTTTTCTTCGATCAAGTTTATAAGTTCATCAGATATATAAGAAATATCAAATGTAAAAATCACATATACCGTTCTAACTTGTTCCAAAAGAATTTCTGCATGTTTCATAACATACTATCACTTGACATGCGAAAAAAAAATGAAAAAAGTTGGGATAGACATACAGGGCATGAATTTTTTACTTTTGGATTTTGAGGACCAAAACGCGAGCAAAACGTGTAAGTTTTCGCATAATAATACTCATATATAGGTATAAATTGAGTTCCCACGGGTAAAAACGAAGAAGTTGGTTAATACATGTGATGGTGGCATAGCCTCCGGGCATAGTTTTCTCTCGGCGAGAACTGCATGTGTGTATGCACTTATGTGCGAGAGGAAGGAAGAAGTGCATCGCGCGCGTATCAAGAGAGTCAAGAGCGCGCATATATACGCCGAGGTGACATTCCGATGTGCATGCCGATTACTCATTGTGTTAGGGGAAGGGGAAGGGCTGATGTTCAGAGCAGTACAGCATCTTCAGACTTTGCTATATATATCTTTAAATGTGTATTACATGTGTGTGGGTATAAGGATTTAATCCAATGGATATTCGCGAGGGTATTTTCCATAGTCCACGATGAGACTTGGTAAGATTTTTGGGGTCATTGACCTAGTTTGATTATTTCAGATCCAAAGACTGGATTTAGGACTGTTCAAAGAGTTTGATATTTAGATTTTGATTTTGGGAAGGAATGAACCGGGGCAGAGTGTTATTTTTACACTCATTGGAAGTCTTTTTGATCTTGGGCATCCAGGCATCATGAAATTATTCTACTTTTTCTATTATTGTTATTATAATGTACTGAAATTTTCATTTTCTGTGCTACTTTACCGTAAAGCAATATCTGGTTGGATGTCACGCTTTTGATTGTCGGCTTGTGCAATGAATAACTCGAGGAATAATTTTGTCATCTTCTCTGACAAATTCGAGTCAATTCTATTTTTTCAATCAAAATAAGTTCTTTCTGTCAAAATACACCGAAAAGCACTCATACTATCGCATTAGACATGAACATTTTTTGGATGGAAAATTTCAATCCGACTCAATCACACATGTGTGTCCCGCGACAAATACCGATTACTTCTTGTAACAATCAAAAGCACTCAAAGGAAACGCATGAAAAATATTCACAATGACGGATGACGAATTATTCAGAATTTGAACGTGGAAAGGTTTTCCATGTTTGTAAAGATATATCAATTTTGAATGACCATTCGATTACAGAATCTGGCGCCGAGGACCATTTCAGGCCTTCTCAAGAGACCAACTTGACAAACATCCATCCAATAAGCCTAAAACGTCGCGCGTCGCCGAGTAAAAATTTCAAGTTATTCTGGCTCTCCTCTTATTAAAATCCGAGTCATCTTTCAAACCGTAGTAAGTAGCTCAAAAACCAGTGGACTAAAACTCGTCTCTTAATACCAAAAGATGAATAATCACGTTCGGGGTTACCTTGTAAGGCCAGTTTTGAAATATTTGGGGAACTCTCAAAGAAAACGAAAATTTGTTAAGGGACACTTTTTGATAATCATCGTCTGTACTTGGGCTGCAATCATGGAAAGAGTACACGCATTCTCGCAGAAGGAAACCGGTGCATGTACGGCCCTACTTACTCCACGCATCTGTTCTTCGTTGGTCTCGTCCTTCCTCGAGTGGTACTCCAAATTATAAACCTATACATATATATTTGTACATAAACACATTCACCGGTCAAAATTTAACACGAAGCCTCGGGCATATCCAACATCCTCGCGGATACCCCAATCCTTCTTCCTATACATATATCCTTACCATATTTTACCTTGGAATTCGTGTAAGTCAGAGTAAATTCGAACAATTTGTTCATTACTGCAAGGCCTGAGTTTTGCAATTTTTTCTTTTCTTGTAAATTGTCGTATATGAGTGATTTCGCTGAGAGTCGAGCCGAGAGTGGGATTTTTTGGGGCCAAAATCGTCACAAGGAGTGATTTGTGTCAAAAAATTATTTTAGTCCCAGACGAGTTCTGGTGTCTGATAGCAGTTGATTTCCACTTGTTTGGGCACAAAAAGAAAGCATCTAGAGCTACGTATCTCACAAGTAAAGTCAGACGAAGATATGTATATGTACACTTAATTAAGGGATTGCCGAGGGGACGGAATTGATCGAAAATTTTGTACGCCATTTTGCGAGCCATTTTGAAAACATGGTCATATAGTGCGCTCGGCTGCAGACTCGAGTTTTCGGCTAATTTTGCGGGTTAATTAGGTGTAGATGACAACCTCATTCGTTTAAAAGTCTTAAGGCGATGCGGTCGCCGTGCACGCTGAACTTCGTTCACAAAAATCTCAAAATTTTTCCCAGTTTGGGCTAAACGACGAGTCATCCAGGCTTCACCATCATCTAACTTGGAATGGATAACTCGTCGTTTAGTCCAAATTCAAAAAAAAAAAAAAAAAAAAAATTGAGATATTTGTGCCGAAAATGTGCCTGTACTATATGGGTTGGGAAGTACCAACGGGCAAGTTATTCTTATTTTGTATCTCCAATACTTTTTTAATTGGTGACAAATGATGAGTTGTCCACCACGATTCAGATGATAATTAGTAGTGATTATTAGTAGTTGCAACTCGTCTCAAACTTTGCATCTTCAAAATTTTGAGTTACATGTAAATGAAATATAATTTTCGGGTTGCGCGGCAGCCGCCGGCCGCCCGCATATGCCCTTGGGACCGTTGAGGACTTTTCGGAATTAGTGCTGTACGAGACAGAGCAGTTTCGGTGCAAACCCGTCTTCAAAATGTCGAATAGCCGTGCGCGAACTGAGGGTTTAATTTTGACTCGCAAGGTATATAGTGCATCAAGTCATTTGAAGTTACATTAATTCAAGTGCGTATATTAGCTACATGTAGGGATTTTTGACTCTGCATATGCGTCGTGATAAATTCAAAAGTCAAAATCGGGCCGCCCGCAGGGGAACTCAAAAACCATTAACATAGATGCAGACCAATGAAATGCACCCTAGACAATTGCTACAACGCGCATTCCAAGTCGTATTAGAAACTTGGGGGAGATTGGAACACGGAAAATCCTACTTTCGTCGGAACCACTGATATATAGTGGTCAATCTGGAGCACAAAGTTTGCACGATCCGCTATAACGTCATTACAAGTACGAGTATTCTTTAGGTTATTACGTTGTGCAAGTTGATGTTGATAACGTATTATATGAAATTGACGCGCAAAGGATCATCGCCCCATAGCATCAGATGAGATAATGATTCTTGATACGAGTCTTCCGGGATAGTTATGATCCTAGAGATGTGTCTATGCGATACTAGGTATATTATATGCTATGTATAGAGGATATGGTTGAGGGCATGCATTATATGATGGTATTCGATTGATTTCATGGATAACGATATAATATAGCTACAGGATGGATAAGGATGTGATAGAGATTCGATATCGCGGTGACCGATCCTACTATATAATGCAATCCGATCGAAAAATCTAGAACCGATATATAAGTAAGTATACATAAGGCGATTATTGTGAAGGTATGTCTGAATTTAGTTCGCGCGCCGCGTATAGTTCAGCGATTTTGCTTGTTAATGATATAAGATGGTCTTGAAAATGTTGAAAATTGACTTGTGTATGCAAAATTGTGAGATGCGCTGCACGGTATAACGTGTGGTTTGTATAAAGTTTGATGTGAAGGATATCGATAATGAGATTTTTTAAATTTTAAATTGGATGCGTCTCAGGGTCAATAATTGTCCTAGAAATAGACGTATTTTATTTCAAAAGTGATTTGGATATTACTAACTCATTTTCATACAAATTTTTTGATGAGTGTCAGAGTGAGGCTCTGTAAAGTAACGCTTTCAATCGTCCCAAAGATGTTTTTTTTTTCCCCCAAATTAATGAGACAAAATTTGTAGCCAAGTTCAAGAGTAAGAAAATCCTAGGATTTGGGAGATATTATCCTGGTGCAGATAGTTAGCATTGGAAAATAAAATCACTGAAAATCGTGAATGTAATGTCGGATTTTCCAAGTTAAGGGACACTTTCATACGATAACACAAATAGAGAACTGACATGACTACAAAAATTATTCGAAAATGCTCATATTATGGAAGTTCACGTTGAAATAGACACGATATGTGGAAATTCGGGAATTTTCTGTTGTCAAAGTGACTTGAATTTGAGTCTGAAGTTTTTCAGGTTTTGAATTGGCGCCATTCAACATGGCGGCAACTGCACATGAGTCACGTGACTTCCGAATGTTTTTCACGATGACTCTGGGGCAAACCTGCGTTTCCTCACCGCGAACTATCATTTGAGTAAAATAAGCTCTCGATTGTGATCCATATAAGAATTTCCGATGAAAAATGACATCACAACAGTTGGGAAATTTAGCGGCACATGTGCAGCCACCGCCATATTGGATGGCGCCAATTCAAATATTCAAAACTTCAACGATGATTTAAAAACCATAGAGGCGTCGTAGAAATTTCCAACTTTTTTTCCTATATCTATTTTGCCGCGAACTCTCAAAATAGAACAGGAAGTATGTCAGTTCCCTATTGAAGAAACTTCCATCCATCACCAGGATAACTAAGCTCGGATGTAACCACTAACAGCACAGATTTTATCAAATAGGAAATAATCATCTTTTCTCATGATTACCAACTCGTCATTGACATGGAATTGATCATGTAGATAGAATCACCTCAATTAAATACTCATCTTTGCTAATCGGTTTTCATCGTGAAATATATTGATATATGCATGGGTAGAGATTCGATGAGTCATGCAATTGCAAAAATCATGTAATAGGCACTCTTATAACATCGATGAAGTAAAAGGAACATCAGAAGATATGTCTCCTCAAAGAAAGAGTAAAAAATAATCAGGAACCGAAACATTCATTCGGATAAAGATTATGACTTGTGGATCGTATGGGTTATCTATATTGGCAGCTATTCATTGGAGCTATCAACACACGTGGCAATAATTATTACAGCACTATAACGAAGAAGATAAGTTACACGACATAGTAGATATGACTTCCCACCAGATATAAACTTCAATATACGCCCACAGATCGCGTGCCAAGATAGAAGACCCTTATTGCCATGTTGTACATTCTAATTTGAATAAGTCTCTTCATCCAATGGTTTCCGATAATCTTATGAAAGCTTATATAGGAAAAAAGTGATATACCCGGATCTATTTATTTATTACAATAAACGGTATTTTTCTCCATAATAATCATGTTGAAAAAAGGGAAAACATCGCTATGTTTCTTATACAATACTGATTCAACGCCAATTATTTTGCAAACCGACCTCTATTATCACGTTTACACTGCGAGAACGATTTTTCACATTTTATTTTTGATCGTCTGTGCGCAAATGAGCCATTTGCACACTGTTTGTCGCTTTTCATTTCCTCACAGAAGATCAAAAATCATAGTATGATACTCGGGCGCAACGGTTTTCGCTTGCTCGTGACTATTTAGACCCTCGCCTGCGGCTCGGGCCTAAAAAAGTCACTCGAAGTGCGAAAACCATCGTTTGCGCCCTTGTATTTTGAAATACTATTTGATCATGAAGTGAATTTTCATTTAGCGCTAACACGTTCTTAGGGGGGGGGGGCAAACTCATTTTGGGCTCATTATTAATGCGTATCCTTTTTTCTGGTGGATAAAGCACCTCAATAGATCGAAATTAAAGAAATTTCTTGGGCAAAAAGAAACCGTTGTTATTGGAAAATGAAAAATCGTGGGCCCTACAGACAGGGTCCGTTATACTCGTGGAATATTATAGTTTTCTGATAGTCAATGGGTACTTTGACCTTAATATTGTAACTTGGATATATGATTTTCACGAATTTTGACATATTACAACGAAAAAATGTCGCATGTAACCGCGGGTTGCGGAGGACTAGTCAAATCATTCGCTTCATTATACTCATGTCATGAGTTACATTCCTATCAATTTGACCGAGTTTGCCCATTCATATACGTACCACATCATATAAAATACTTTCAAACGAAGAGTCTTATTCAATATAACGTGTTATATATTTTATATGCAAGAAATTTTTCTCAAAGTCTTTGAAAATCAAAAAGTTAGAAAAAGGCCACCAAATAAGGTAAGTGTACCCAGCTTGCCCCCATTAAGCCACTTTCTTAATAACTTTGGTTTACCTCAACAACTTTCAACGTACCTCAACTCATTTTGAAGTTTGGGACCTTCAAAATGAATTGAAGTACCTTCAAAATCAACCAACCAGAGTCGAGCTGTCTCAATTTTTCCGAAAAGTGATTTTTTCAGACTTTACAAAATGGTGTACCCAACTTGCCCCCATCATGCCATTTTTCCAATATTTCTGGTCTACCTCAACATTTTCCAACGTATTTTAGCTCATTTTGAAGCTTGTCTTAGTATCTTCAAAATGCATTGAGCTACGTTTGATTTAGATAAATTGAAACCGAAATGTATCAATTCTTCCAAAATGAATAATGGAAATCGGCGATAAAGTGTTTTTATCGCCGTGCACGCACATTTGGAGCTCTTTGGTGGTTTGAAACACTATTTCTGACCTATTTTGACCTGATAAACACGTTCTGAGTGGTGAAAAAAGTCGTTCTGCACGCTCTTTCGAGATAAACATATGGGGGCATGTTGGGTACGCTCCGATGTTGGCATCCTTGTTTACAAATCGTCTCCGTGTTTTGCACATAAAACAGCTCCATATTGAAATTTTGCAATTTTGAAAAATGGATTTTGAAGGTCTTGAAACAAGGAATCGAATCCGCTAAGGTACGTTAAAATTGGTTGAACTCAAAGAATTTGGCACTTATTATACTGAACGCAATTCCCTCGGTGCATTCTTAGCTAAGCTATCACGAAAAATAGAAAAATCACTTTATATTTTCTGGAGAACGCAGGAATGATTCGGCATCGACGCAAACTACTTGCTTTCTCATATTTCAACATAACAAACGTAAAAAAAATTGCCAGGAGGCCAAGGAGTGCCCATCCCCGAGATCGGCATATGGGGGCAAGTTGGGTACACTTACCTTAATAGATACTGGACTTCAAATTGTTCATTATTTCTGATAGAAATTCATACAAAAAATTTAGATCAATAAAATCCAAAGATGGCTTGCTTGTAATTTTTGGCACACCCAAACAACACATTACGGAATTCACGAGAGTGAGTAAAGAAGAGACTTGGCCACCGTTGAAGAATTCTCACGATAACTATCACACATATACGGCAGCTGCATTATATATCTCTTTTTATCCCATCTTTTATATGCTCACTTTTGGGCTCTGGGGCGCGAACGCGCAAATTTGAACGCAAATTTCATCAATTCCGCGAAGCTGGCCAAAACCAGACTCTGGAAAGCATCCTTCACTTTGAGTAAACTACAGAGTAAGTCTGGAGAATAAGAACCTACTCCTCATCCCCTCGAGGCTATCATTAAAATTCAATCGCTCCTTCCTACCTATACCTATATACGTCCATAAGATCAAGTTCAGTTAAGAAATCGGTCTGGTAATTCTCTCCCTCTCTTTTTATTTTTAAATCCATCTGACTCTCTTCTACAAAATTGATTCGTCTCGTGCATGATGTGTTGGGTATATATCACATGTAGCCAACTTCGATACATACATTATTGAGGATTCGATCATCAGAGTATATAGTTGATATGGTATCATGAATACATATCTGGTTTTGATATCCAGATATATCAGTCTCCGCATCGAAAATAAAAAAAAAAGCACGAAAAGGAATGAACGGGAGGAGAGCTTCATTTCGATTCGATATATATCGCAATAAGCTCGAGGCGATCGATGTCTGTATATCCGCGATGTTTCTCTTTGCAACCCGAGTGCAACCAGTGATTATTTGGGCCTCTGGGACTTATATGCGATTTGCTACGTGAGTTTGTAATATGGGCTCTATAAGTGATACATTGTGCCTCCTCTGTTCGGAGGCGGATCCGGTAGAACTGAGACAATATGTTGGGTATAATATGTAAAGTGCGACAAAGACAAGAGGTATGAGCACTTTGTGTTCGGTAGCTGTAATGCACGCGATATCGCGTGGTACATACTATGTACCAAACCCAGTGTTTTAACATTAGATGTATTATAATGTGCATTTTGTATAGGTATGGGATGCGGATGAGCATTGGTCTATGGGATAATATTGCAAGTGGATAGATCCGATGGTATTATAATGGTGCGTTGTAAATCGCCATATATATAACTATTATTAATTTGATATCGGTGCGAGTCGCGGATGCAACAACCGTTTGGTACTTATTATACAATGTGCACTCTGCTTAACGATATAGTGTATTGCACTTTGCCGCATGATCTTAGTAGTATCGTTTTATACAGATCCAATAGGTGTATAGTTTCTGTAGTGATCGACCGCTACTGCATAGTTCCATGCTTTTATGTAGTTGATGATTTCATTCCAACGCAGAAATTTTTCTGATCCTATGGGGCGAAGTTTTATGGGGCACCAGAAAAAATTTCCCTGCCGACTTAAGAATTCTTTTTTTCGTTGATCATATCGTTTTCTTTAGGGACTTTGGAAAAAATTTGGAAAAATTCAAATCCTTCATCTTGACAGCACGAGGAGGCAAGAAATTTGATGTATTGTTTCGGTGAAAATCATAACACCAATTCCTAACTCACAATCAGTTTCATTGTCAAGAGTAGATTTATTATTATCCCAAAAATGATATTATTTAAAGTAATAATCCCTCTCCTCCTCGTTTTTTCAGAGTCGTCTGGGAATCGCGGAGTAACCCGGAGCAAATTTCCGCGAATTTGGGGGTGGAGATATCGGATGATGACCTTGGTTTTGACATTGGAGGTCATTTTCAAGGTTATGTGGAGAACAACTTGATTTTTCAAACAAGAACATCCACTCTTGACCTCGGATTCCGAAAGAGCGTGAAAAATTAGGAATCTTTGGTCCGGAATATGTTTTGACCCGACTTGACCCTGGCGAGGTAAATGGAGGTCGATACGGAAGGACAGTAATCGCCATAGCTCCGAGAGTAATCGTTGTATCGAAAAATAATTGGGATGAAAGTTGTTTACAATTACAGCGAGAATGAGATGGTGACCTTGGTTTTGACCTTGACGGTCATACTTAAGGTCACCAGGAGGTCAATTCGATTTTTCGGATAGAAACACCTACTTTTGACCTCGAGCTCTGAAAAACCATGAGAAATCATACACATCTTGTGTGAGATCCTTTTTTGACCTTGGAAAGTCGGATCAAAAAGGTCCGAGAGACCTCCACCCACCGCGCCAAAGTCAAATCGAATCAAAAAATGTTTTGGACGAGAATTCCATAACTCTCCACATCCTTTCAGAATTGGAGGTCAAAAGTAGGTATTCCTATTTGTAGAATCGAGTTCCCCTCTGGACGACCTTAAAAATAATGCTCTCCAAGGTCACCACCGACTGTCATCCTCGAAGTAACGGGACACATGTTCCCGGACTTTTCGTGATTCTCAATCGTTTTTGATAAAACAAGATGTGAGAGGGGGGGGGGTACTTACTTTTGAGACACCTAGTTACAAGTTGTTCATTTACCTGCATATTTGATTAATCTTGAGTTATTGAAGTATTTGGATCGACTCATTGAAAGAATCAGACTGTCCCACACTGAAAGCACTCTGATATCGCAAACAGATGAGAATGTCCAGATGACGATTTTTTTGCTCTTTCATCCATTTATCGATCAAACACCTACGGCAAATCATGACCTTGAAGAGGTGCACTATAGATCGAAGGAGTAATGTATATTATATAGGAATGACAATCGTTCATCCTACACGATGCACGCACAATATCTGCGAAGCTCACCTCAGAGAGAGAGCCATTATCAAGAGACAAAGCGAATATGCCCGCAACTGCATGTATGCTATAACGTATGATATAGCTTTTATGCATACATGCTCACTGTTTCAGAGCTTCTTGCAGATATATCGCTCGAGGGTATACTGATGATAGTCCAAAGTGGAATGTGGTATGCGAGAATTACTTTTTCTACTCTCAGATGTTATATTTCTTTATATCACTATGGATATGCGTGGATATGCTACTGATGCAACTATGTGACTATGATTATTGTGAGGACTGGTGAGCGAGAACTGAGATGAGTCTCTCTCTCTCACACACACTCTGGTATTTAGAAAACTGCTTTTATCTCTCACCACTTTCTAGAAAAATACCAATAAAATCATCTTTTGAAATAGAAGTATATTTGTAAAGGGGAGAGTGGGGCAAAATTGGACGGATTTCGCAGTGGGGCTATCTGACGATACTTGGGGCTAGGCGCGCTATGGGACTTTGAAGTTCAACTATAGAATAGATTGTAATAGTATTTTTCGAAACTACTTCGATTCTTTACGCACTGCCGGAAAATTTTACACACGAGGGTAACAAAACTTTACGCACTGTTGAGATACTTTACGCACGAGCGTTAGCGAGTGCGTAAAGAATCTCAACAGTGCGTAAAGTGTTACTCGAGTGTGTAAAGTTTCCGACAGTGCGTAAAGTATCGAAGTCGTTTCGAATTCTATTTTTCGAAATTCAATGTGCGTAAAGTTAGTGCTTTACGCACCGAAAAATGGTCTTTACGCACTAACTTTACGCACATGATTTCGAAAAAAAATTTTCAGACCCCTAGGTCTCAGCGTTCATAGTTTTTTTTTGAAGTTGAAAAACAAAAATCTGTCCAAATTCGCCCCGAGCTTGGGGGCACTTTTGACAAGTTTTGGGGGCAAATTTGGACAGCCTTCCAAAATTGAGGTATACGGCAATATTCCTTACCAACCAGAGTCGAATTTACTCACCAAAACACGTGGTGATAACCCAAAATCAAGAGGGAAACCCGCCTTTTACATCCTCCCATAGCCCGAGCAAGCAAGCCCTTTTTGTGTCATTCTTCAGCATTACTAAAATAGGTGCTTCATTTAGTGCACTACCGTCTTCAGCAATCAGTAATTCACTCGCGGCTTCTAAGAGTCGACTTTCTTTCTTTTTTCTTCATATTGGAGGTACCCATACTTGCCCTAAGTCAACGATCCCGCTGATAGTGTGTAACATTCAAGGCGATGTCACCGAATGCGAGAGTGAAAATGCGAAAATCGAGCACTATCTTGGAACACGTTGAAAGCGACTTCTGACCTGTAAACTGACTCCTAAGACGGCCATTGGACATCTTAACTTCATTTTCTCACCCATTTCCAATCACCTAACTCACCCTCAACCTCCCCCGCCTCGAAATATTCGCAAAGATGCACACGCGCCTCGATACGAGCAATAATCCTCGAAAAACATGGGCACGGGACCGGTCGCCTGAGTTTAGATAGGATTTAGCATTGTCTAATTTCGCCCCCACCAACTCGTCCAAAAATGCCCCCAAGCGTTTTTTTCGCAGAATTGTGATCATTTGGGCCCAAGTGAACCGATTTTGGCTCACGACGGCTCAAAATCTTCGTTTTGTGATGTAGTTTTTGACCCCCAAATGGCGATTGAGTCAGTGCACTTCGGTAGAAGCAGCGTGTAATCTTGCATTTGGAAAATAAACCGCGTGAGGCCCTCGAAAAGCAACCCTACGTCAGCGTGGACTCCCAGTATCGTTTCGGGAGGTCTAACCGCGATAAAAACCATTGTCTGTGATGGTATTAAAAGAGAATTTAAGCGACGAAAGCCTAGACTCACCCACAACCGAGCTATCTCACTTATCCAATTTTGCCCCCGTCCAATTTTGCCCCACTCTCCCCTACAATGTAAGAATAATTTTTTAAGTCAGTATTTTCCAACAAAAACAGCCTCCAAAATACCATAGCGACTTTTTCAAAATTCTGAATTGAACTTAAATGTACCGTGCGTACTTGTAAATGTGATTAAGATATCGGAATGAACAAAATGCGATTTGAGTACTAGTGCATGCATGCACCAAGAAGAAACAGCTTACAAGAAAGCTCTGATATGACGACTCATCGACTCTTTGTCCTTGACCATGGTTTTGCCCAGCGTAAAGTCATAAGTCAGTCGTTGAGTGTTATACCTATAAAAAGGGTCGTTTCACCAAGGTGTAGTGATGTATGGACCATAGATATGAATATGAGAAATGTCTTTCCGTAATATGCAAGACGGCATATATCTCATCCTCTTCTGTACACCGTATATCCTCTACTATACATATCCTATGCAACGACTTTAGACAAAACGACGCATGTCGTAGAGAGATTCTCAAGAGTAATAGGGATGTGTATGTCAATGTACCTTCGAGTTGTGACGTTTTATGATAAAAGATGTAACACGTCGAATAGCTAGCTGACTTTGCAAAAATGCATTTCTCGTTTTGTTGAAGAAAGAAATCTTATGGTACATACAGATGTATGGCGCGTGCATCACATATCATAAGTATAATTTTGACGTTCTCCGACGTTCCTATGAAGATGAGAGAAAAAATATGAAATGCTGAAAATGCGCAAAAGACGATCATGATGATAAAAACATTCCACAGGAAAAGGTATTTGTCAGACTATGATTTATGCGTAGTTGAACGAGCTTTTGAGCTTACGTTTACTTATACTTCACTTGACGCTTCAAGTTTCTATACTCTTTCGTATTTTTTTTGTATTCTCATCGGCTTACTTGAGACTCAAGATTGAAACGTTAGACTTATCACGAAGTAAATATCTTTCTATGTGAAACCTGTATGAAATCTGATGACGATGAAGTTTTTAATATCTAAGGTGTCGTTTTATCAATTTTTAATTACAATCCTTTTTTTTAATGCATCCAAGTCCTGTTAAACTTGTACAAGATTTTTCAAAACTCGTTAAGCTACCGTTATGACGTCATTCACGGTTGTCGTTGGGGAGACACTTTTCCATCTACTAGTCTATAATAAGAGAAAAAATATTTGATAACTCTTACCATACTTGTTGCTATTGAAAAAATCCAAATTCAACTTTTTCATTTCCTCGTAGTGATTGAATTTTGATTGGAATTTCTACTTGAGTGTGAGACGCAACAATTTCATAGGCTGATTTTTTGGATAATCATCTGAACATTTTTTAAGGTAGGTAAAACGGTTAACTTAGAAGGCACATATTTATGGGAACCCATGGACTTTAAGTATCCAATGATCTAATAGTCCAGGAAATATGTACATTTAGGGTCTCAAATCATTGAAAAAATATCAAAGATCCAAATCCATTGCCCATTTTGGTACTTCATCATTTTGCGATTCATTTTGAGCCAAAATCTAGAGCCTCTGAATGCATCGTCCACTATGATTATCAATTTTTTCTTCTTGTGTGTCAGGGCACATTGAACATTGCCATAAATCAAACATTCCGAGACTCTTATTCCTTTGACTGTTGATTTTTTTTTCTTTGCATGCAGAGTACCGTTTGTCCCTCCGTTTGAATAACGAACCTCTGAAAGAGATGGCACAATCGCGTGACTCGGGACCATTTCACTGTATCTCAGTATCCGAATCATATACATCATCAGTTCAGTGCATTCCTGATGACGCTCTCATTGCGAAGCTTGCAAATTGATTCAGCGATGACACGAATTTAAGAAGTAACGCCATAATCAAGAAGCGCCGAGATCTGATGATACGATTATTGTAACGGTCCACTCTCCTCTCCCCGCCAAAATTTCACACTTTCCGATGCATGAGACGATTAAGTATGATGTATGTACCACCTGAGTCATTTCGCAGCATTTCGATAGATCCCTTCACTAAGGGAATCTGCAAAAAAATCTTTTTCTCATAGTATTATGGATGACGGGGTAGGACAATAATTTTTGAGGGAATTTGTCAGCGCCCCCTCCCAAGGGGGGAGGGGGCGGAGTAGCGCCCATGAGAGGTGCGAATCTCTTTTTTCTAACCTATTAAGTATTGACGAATACTAACTTCGAATAGACTCAACTTTCTTTAACGTACTTGAGCGAATTTTCTTCATTGGAAACTCAGACTAGTATGCCTGGGGGAACAAATTGTCCAAAGTCGATAGATGAGCTCAGTGAATTCTAGAAACTGTCTGCTGAGATATGACATGTGATAATCGACTTTTACCAGGAGTCATTTTGAAGGTCTTGAAAAAACCTACGATTTGACCAGGTGTCGAAGTCGGTTATCGTATTCTTCATAGGTGCCACAGTCGATGCAAGTTGAGCAATTTTGTAAAAATGTTCAACTTTGAGCTCAATTGACAAAAATCTTTTTTCACGTCATCGTAGTCACGTAACCTACGAGCTGTAAGAAAAATGTCGGTGGCTATTTTTTACTTCTTGATTTTCGGTAGACTGTTCAAAATACCCCATTTTGACTTTCTGCTAAAAATCATCTCATAACCATGGCTCGTATGTGCTTATCTGAAGTAATGTGTACCATTACTTACCAAATTTACTTACCAAACCTGTGTCAAATTACTCACCAAAGTACCTCCAACTATATGAGGGAATTCGAGAGGCAAGCCCTTAGCCAGGAGCAAGTTAGGGATTCATCTAACGAGTCAAAAATGAGCTTCATTATTTCGTATTTTCAAGACTTGGCAGCGCCAGAGGGATGTCGCTCATTCTATATCTCAGAAATGGTATAAGTGGATAAATGAAGGGTACACGCATGACTCTCTGACTCGAATTGACCGTCTAAATATGACGGCGGGGTCAACTTGTCCCTAAATTATCGCCATTTTGGTCTAAAGGAACAAAAATCTCGACAAAAACCCTGATAACTGTGGTTTACCACCACTAGAGCACCGGATAACATCCTTGGGCCAAGCTGACTTCGGAACCGTATTTGGATGGTCATTTTGGGTCGAAATATCAGCCTGCGCTCCTATTCTAGCTCCTCGTCTTATTTGTGAGCAGGAACATGGAAAATTGAGCCCTTAGCTTGCTCGCTTGCACCAAAATAGACGAAATAATGCCCATTTGGACCCGTTAATTTAAACCTTCAGCTTGCGTTCTGCTTGAGGATCGCCTCTGGAAATTTTCACATACTTCGGAGGTATACTTTGGAAAGTAATTTTTTTTTTCTCTTAATAATACTAATTCAACACAGATTGGTGCACTCTTATTAAGACAAAAGCATATGCGAGTCATTATTATGGGGTATAACTCTTAGTAAAAAGTCCAAAATGGATACTTGAAACCGTCTACCAAAAATCAGAAACCAAAATAACTAACGAGATTTCTTTCTAGATTATAGAGCTTGTCTTTGAAGAACATTATCTTATAGGTTGGGTGACTGGGAAAAGAAGATTTTTGTTAATTAAGTTCAAAGTTGAACATTTTTATGAATTTGCTCAAATTGTACCGACCGGGTAAAACCTATGAAAATGGCAATAATCGATTTTCACTGGTGGTCAAATTTGCAAAATTTGATTATCACTTGTCGAGTGGGAGCTAGATCAGAAAAGAAGCTCGAAAATGACTAAAATCTTCTCTCAGCGAACGGCTCCATTTTTTTTTTTTTTTTGTTGAAAGTTTTAATAATAAAAATTACACTGCGCCCAAGTTTACGTCGAAAAAGTTGAGTCTAGTCGGGATCGTGAATTTTTGAAAATAACCTGAAAGAAGACCTCGAGGAAGACCTTCAAGGGCGGGCCCTGTATTGGGTCTCGGGCCCGTGGTTAGTTATATTGAGAAAAAACCAAAAAAATTTTTTTGTATCATTTCAACATAGTACTTATCCAAAAATAATTTTTGGCATTGGTTCCAGACTTTCCTGGTGACGGTATTTCTTGAAAGGCTCCGAAAAATGACTCACCCATATAGTCTGCGTACTTTCATGCATTATCTCTGCAGAACAAACCGTCTCCTAGGCTAGAAGCCTAAAATCATGCTGCCATAACCTTTCAAACTTGTCTCCGAGAACTTGTTGAGCTCAACTCTGCAAATTTCTAGCACCGCAAAGCTCTATCTTACGGTTCGTCTATATGGGTGATCCGTCACAACCGGCTGCAAAGGTGTGTGTTACCTCACCTCAGCTCGAAGAAACGAGCTTTGGTATTCTTGCACTCTCGCCTATTACATACCAATAAATATAGGTAGGTATAGGCATAGGATCTTTCATAGTCTCATAGCTCGGATGAAATACGCTATTACTGTGCAATATAAGAGTATAGGTGGTTGAAACCTCGGTTGAAACTGCACCCACGCGTAAACGTGTTGCCGGTTGGGAAACCTGTCTCTAAGCTCTTTTACACTATAGTTATATATAACTTGAGAGACCAGCAACAATTTTTTCCAAGCTGTTTTCTTCAAGGTGCTTGCACGACGACACCCTCATCGAGTAAAATGTACTCGCGCTTGAAAGTGTACCTAATATATATGAGTGGTTCCGCTGAAAATGGAATTTTCCGTGTCCCAAGTTCCTCCAAGTTTCTAAGGGTTAGAATTTACATTGTCACAATCCTCTGGGGTGTATTCTATTGATGCCGAAACATTTTGATCATTTTTGAATCGGTTTTAAGGTCCACATACTTTGTAGTGCTTAATAAAGGGTCGAAATGTTAATTCCGTCCCCTGTAGGCAACCTACCGCCAACTTTTGAATTCATCATGACGCATATGCATAGTCCAGAACCCCTATGTGTAGCTATGCACTTCAATTTGTAATACTTCAAACAACATATTCCACCACTTTGCGAATCCAAATTGAGCCCTCAGCTCGAACACGGACATCCGACATTCTGAAGACGGGTTTGCACCGAAACTGCTCGCGCAGCACTAATAAGGTCGGCAAAGTCCCCAACTGTCCTTTATAAGACTTTTAAACGAATTGGGTTGTCATGTGGATATTCAAATACACCTGATCCATGTGCAACAGTGCAAAAACTCTAACGTTGTATTTGGTTGCATTAGAGCAAATCCATGCAGGAAAGAGTCTATACGATTAGTTGCCGAGCTGTGGGAATAATTTTCAAGTCGAAATGTTCATTCCGTCCCTGTCCATTCCGTCTTCCTCCGCAACCTGTAGAAATCAACTGCTACGAGCCACTGAAACTCGTCTGGGGCTGAAATAATTTTTCGGCTCAAATCACTCCTCGTGACTTTCGGCGGAATCACCCATATCTAGATCTGTGTGAGAACAGAATGTCCTGATGGAAGGAGTGCGTAAAAGTAGCCGATATACGATGGCAGATGAATTGAGCCGTGAACATGGAAAACCGAAACTGACATATGAATGGTGAGATCGGTAAATGGATGTACATGGGCGTTGTCGCAGTAATTTGCAGATTGTGATGATCAGTTTCATGAACGACACTCTGAAAATCTCGTGAGTGAATTAGTGCATTTTGAACCCTGCGGACCCATGAACATCGACATCTGTGCTAGATTTCATCTCAGAGGGGACCACAAAACATCGCACCTATATACGTTTGATAATCCCTAGTCTTCTCAGCTTCAATATATTCTAAATTTTCATTTTTAGATCAAAAAATAATCCACTTGAAGAAATACATAGTCAGATGTCAAAAACCAGAGTTTATAAATTGCATTACATTCAGACAGAAACTACGAAGATTTACGTTCTATGAATTATTGAGTTGCTTTTTTTTCAAGATAAAATTTGGATTTCCATTAGATCCCTAGATTTAATATAGAGTGAATCAAGCCCCTAATCATCCTTTGAACTTCCAATTGATGAGAATATTATCATCATACGTCCAACCAGTACAGTCTCATCAAATTTACTTTCTCAAGTAATTCATCAATTATTGATCAATCGATTCGTACAGAATACACCAAACCTCCATTTTAACCAAAATTACTCTTCACCAGAGCAAACCTCTTAAGGCGATGCGGTCACCATGCAAGCTGGAAATCATTCCCAACTTTCTCCGATTCTGTTTCGATTTGGGCTAAACGACGAGTGCACAAATATTTGTTATCATCTAACTTAGATTTGTCTGCTCTTCGTTAAGCCCAAATTGCAATAGAATCGGAGAAAGTTGGGAATGAAAATGTGCGTATATTATAGGTTAAGAGGTTCCCGCGGCCGAATTATTCCCACTTTTCTTTGATTTTCTTGTGATTTGGGCTAAGCAACGGATTGAGGAATACAAGTTGGACAATTACAAGTATTCGACAACTCGTCTCACACTTCGAATCATCAAACTTTTTATGTAAGATGTATTTTCAAGGTCCATGGTCACGGTGCACGGTGACCGCATCCAGCGTTGGCGTAGTTCACTAGATGACTGTGTTCAGGGTGTATTTTTAACATGGAAAAATCAGTCTGAACATTGCTGTTTAGAGGAAATATCCACTGTAAAATGCATGTGATGCGCCAACGCTGACCGCATCGCCTTAAGGGTGCGTCCCCAAATGATGCACATGCATGAATATGCAGTGCACACTGCGCATACGCACTGCACATGTGCACATATGCAGCTCATCGAAGTTGAGCAAAAATTGAAGGGCTCGCATCAGAGAACTTGTGATATGAATCGCGTTTTGTGCTGCGTTACCGGCTGATCCAAAGCAGATCTAGACGAGTTCCATCTGGTTTTGGCTAAAATTTGATGAGCTGCACATGTGCACGTGTGCACATGTGCAGCTCATCGAAGTTGAGCAAAAATTGAAGGGCTCGTATCAGAATCTAGACGAGTTTCGTCTGGTTTTGGCTATAATTTGATAGTCTGCACATGTGCACGTCTGCAGTGCATATGCGCGGTGTGTACTGCATATGCATGCATATGCATCATTTGGGGACGCACCCTAAGAGCGTAACCCTACCGTTATAGTGCATCTAAGGCTAATACTATCATCAGTTACATGCACCACGAGTAGTTTAAGATCTGATATAGAACCGAGGATTGGACGGCTAACTATGAGATTGGGCTCTGATGATGTTAGCACTCTCTCCAACAAGCGTCTGTATAAGTTCTTTTCATCATTACGTAATTTTTGACAGAGCAAAGGACTCACATGACCATCACGATGAAACTCAAAGTACCTCTTGATGATACGATGGCCAACTACGATATGTTGTAAATGTACTCCCTCATTGAATGAAAGGCGTGATAATCGTGTGCGAATCAACTTGCCAATTGCTTTTTTCAACTTGCTAACCACCGCGCTAAGTGATTCCCATTAACAATACATATATCTGTTTGCGTTTATCGTCTGTTTTGAAGAGCTCCTGTCACTCATCAGATCAAATCAATTATGTTTGTTGTTCAGCGTTCTCTGTATGCTTTCTAACCTATCCATCAAAAAATAATTTACGGTGAAACAAAAAATTGCTTATTTTATTACCTTTGTTTTCGTTACTTTATTTCTCAGTGACCGTTAGGTAAGCTGTGATGTGCATTTATTCGCACTGCGCTTTCATCCGTCGTGCTGCTCCCGACGATAATCGTTTCAGTTCGCGTGTTTGGGACGTATAAAACAGTCCGTACAATTCGCATCGCCAAGCCCATCCACGCTTATACTGAGATGGAGTGTAAATCTGTGTGTAACAGTTATGCAGAGTGGTAATGCGTAATTTTTAAATTCCAGAGTTTTTGCTTTGTGAGTTATTCATTTGATCATTCTTGAAGACCAGATGAATATGTAAAAAAATTTCTCTCAAAAATATGTGAAATTCATATGGACCACGTCTCATCAACCTCCCTCTGAGGTTCAAAAAATGACAAAAAAAGGTGATACCAAAGTTTCAATAGACCAATATATAGACGACTATCCCGCAGAGAGGTAATCAAATTTTTGTCATATCCTGAACATCGATTAATAATTCTTCTCTACTTCTGCTCGGATTTCGTTCAATTTTATACATTACTTAAATTTTTCTGAGACAAAACAGACTTTGGGGCATTTTCTCAAGTTGAGTCTAAAAAATTCTCAGGTATCGTTCATTCATCACCACGGTTGAAATTATCTCGATACCAGAAAAAAAAAAAAAAAAAAGGAAAATCTAACCAATAAAAACATAATTTGGCCGATAGACCATTTTTTTCAAAATTATAATGACTTAGTCACTAAAATTCATTACACTGGCTAAAAATCCAAATTTTAAATCTTTTTTTCCATACTGGTAAGACGACTGCTTGTGCAGACTCAGCCTTACACACATCCGTTTCATTCAATCGTATCCAACAAATTCGCATTAGCCAATTTTCCTCGTCAACATACAACTACATCGACTACATCTACATAATACACAGGTATATACATCTCAAATGGAAAAACTTGTGTATGAAGCATCAAGCAAAACAATGAACCAAGTGAAATTTTACGAAAAAAAAGTCGTCGAGCGCTGATGTATAAGACGACGACAGCAGGAACATCCGCGACTCTCATCCACATATTACCCATTATGTACTCCCGCCCACGTGACAATGCAACATACCTGATGCAGACTTCTTTTTCGCATCACAAAGTCCTCATGTGTCTCAAATGCACTATTCGAGCATTTTTCCCTTACATATAATCTCATCTCATTCTACTATATAATACACGACGACGATTCTTCTCTAATAGCTGTGCAAATTGCAGGGTCCTTCTATACAACAACAACAACAACGACGACGACGACATGATGTGTCTCTAGATTCCACTCTCCCCCGCATGCATCGTCGTCATTACAAACCGTGGCAAAATCGTGATACTTTCACTTTCAAAATTCGCGCGCGAACGCAGCTTTAAAGTCACTCCGTCTGAAACCTTCTCTTGAATTTCTTTAAGAAATTTTTTTGTAACAAACGCCTGATTTCATTCCTAATACCACAACCGACGCGACGTGACATGAACGCAGTTTTCTTCGTATGGGGATGTAAAGAGAATTTACTCAACCGGATGTGTGATACGGTATGATGAGCTTCCGCGAAAAGTAAGTAAATGCTGTTGTTGGAGTGAGATGGTTACAATGTGATTTACAAGTACAAGTGTATGGCGATTGGCTTGTCTATAAACGAGATTGCGATGTATGGATCGTGTAAAATGTGGTGAAATTCCTGTGTATTGGATTTCTTTGGAGTGATTGAACGTTCGAATGAACGAACATTCTTTTAGGTGGCTTGATTTACGCTCTGAATCGATCTTGAGTTTCGATTGCTAGAGCTCGATCGGTTAGATTCTTCAGTTGCAAAAATAGTGAAAGATTCGCAATTATCGTTGAGATTTTGAGTTTGATCTTTTATCTACAGGGATAAAATTGAAAAATATCCTACCGAGGGATTCTCAGGAAATCGAAAAAAAATTTAAATAAAGAATTCGAGATTCAATGAATACTGATTCCTCGATGTAAGGCAAATTTACCCAACTTGCCCCCATTGAAGCGTCTTTTCAACAACTCTGGTCTCGCTCAATATTTTTCAACGTTTTTTATCCCATTTTTAAACTTGCTTCAAGACCTTTAAAATGAGCTGTGATGAGTTCAATTTCGACCAAGCAGAGCGGAGCTATCACGATTCCCTCAAAAAGTGATTCTGTAGAGTTTACGAAAGGGTCTACCCAACATGCCCTCATTGAGTCATTTTTTTCAACAACTCAAGTCAACCTCAACTTATTCTAAAGATTATTCCAAGACGTTTAAAATGAGCCTAAGTACGTCTAAATTCGATCAACTAGAGGCTACCTTTCTTGATTTTCCCAAGAAAAGGCCATGTCAATCAGCGATAAAGTGCTTAAAACCATTTTTATCGGCGTGCAACCACGTTTGGAGTCCGAAGTTGGTCAAAAACACAATTACCGACTTGATTTTCCGCGATTAACACATTTCAAATGGTGAAAAAAAGCCCTACTGGACGCCCTTTTGAGATAACCATATGGATGCATGTTGGGCCTCTCTAAAAGCATTCGAGTGAAATTCTACTCGAAACGAGTGGTTTTTCGACTCGAAGCTCGAGTACCAGCGTCGCAACCCGGCTTCGAGTGATTTTTTGCTCGAAGACCGAGTGAAAATTTCACTCGAATCGAGTCGTATTTTTTACTCGATCCTCGAGTCGCTTATAATTTACAGTATGAAAAAAAACTAACTATTTATATATTGTGGAACGATATTGAGACTAAAATGCTGAATGAGAACAATGGAACTGCATAAAAAAAGTGAAAAAAACACTTTCAACAAAGTTTAGTATTAATTCATGATTGGTCGTCGCTGGGGTTTGAACCTGGTTCTCTTCCTATGATATGTCTTCGCTGTCTAATATTTACGCCAACCATCTAACCAACTGAACCATTAGGGATTTTGACAAGAGGGACTGAGAAAACAGTGATGAGGGCCGTTATGGCAACCAATCGTAAGTTTTTCGACAAAAGTAGTTTACTGTAAATCTGAGTATGACTACTTTTCACTGCTCCACGTAAAATAGCTTGAGTAACTGATTGTTCGTGTGATATGGAGGTAGAATCCCATATGAAAATCCAAATCTCATGATGATAATGAATGAAATCGACATAAATAATTGCTATTTACGAATTGAATATTAACGCATTGGATGAGATACACGTGAAAATTCAAGAATATGCCCTATTCGCATCGAATTGTACATCTGAATTCGTATCAAGAACGTATGTAAAAGTGTCAAGGTGATTATGTTTATGTCGGTTAATTTCACTCGATATCGAGTAATTCAAACGACTCGGGACGATCGAGTGAGTTTTAGTTACTCGATGGCGAGTGATATCGTCAGAAATTGACTCGTAGACGAGTCATTCGAGGAGTTACTCGAGCTTCGAGTAAGTAAAATCACTCGAATACTTTTAGAGAGGCTTACCCCATGTGCTTCACAACCGGTCTCCGTATTCGGCTCATATAATGGTCCCAGATTTAGAGTTCTACAACTGTGATGTAATGAAGATTCTGAAGGTCTTGAAAAAAGTAAGCCAATGCGCTAAGGTATGTTGAGATTGGTCGAGCCAAAAAATTTGGCATTGATTCTACTGAAAGCGGTTTCTTAATAGCTGTGCAAACCTGCGAACATGAAAAATGGAAAAATTATTCAAAGTTTTCTGGGAAATGCAGAAATCCGAGCAGAAATCATTCGGGGTCGGTCCAAATAGGTCATTTTCTCATATTCTAACATAATAAATGTTTTAAAAAATACACGAAGGCCAGCGAATACCCATTCCTGAGATTGGCATATGGGGGCAAGTTGGGTACACTTACCTTATTTGTCAAGATCAGAGTGAATTGACTCTTAATTACTCTAGAGCTAACCACGCGAGTAACCACGTGGCCAACCCGTGTCTCCTCATCTACTTCATCAGAGCAAAACACTAAGTCAAAGCTTTGAGTGAATTTTGAAAAGGGTGACGGAAATGGAACTTCGTTTACATTAAAGATTTCATAACATTTTTTTTGATGAAGCATAATTTAAATCCTTTGACCGAGCTGCTCATAATTTAGGTTCGAATAAACATATTCATATACTTGAATACTTGCGATGAAACCTTCGACACAGTTACTAAAGAGTTGACCAAAATCGACTATCATTATCTTTGATGTACTACAGTTGTACTACAGTGTACAGTTAACCACCATCTATATGGTGCATTCTAAATCAATGTCCATGCTGAATACCGTGGGAAAACTCATGCATGCTAAAACCTCCATTTTGATCCGGATATATAGTAGTGATAGAAAACGTTCTTTCAAAGGATATTGAATTCAAAGCAACTGGAACTACTGTCAAATCAAGATCTTAGGATGTAACTAGATCTCGGGTCAAAAGATGAGTCAAAACAACCGGTCAAACTGAGGGAGCATCAGGCATCTTTAAAATACGTGATTAAAATATAAATTAGTGATGTCTTAGCTCGCTTAGAAGGCGTATGTTGTCGGTATTCTACGCAGAACCTGACGTTAGACTCATTCAGTACCAGGTCATATTTCATAAAAAACTTTGTAAGAAACGCCAAAATCTTGGCATACATAAATCCTCTACAAAAGAATAACTCACAAGTACCAGAGCTAATTTTGCCTTTTCCACAAGTCATGGCCCGGTTAAGCATTATACACACTTGCTTTAGTTTGATATAAAATTCCCTATCAATCTGAGCACCTCCTGCAACTCGACCGTGTCGACCGTAGAAATTACTTACATGTACTGTCGGTAACTACTTCAGATCATGCTCATGCCCATAAAAAATTGTTTGTATTTGGAACAGCAAAATATAACCTTCTCAAATCTTGAGAGGAAATACAAGAAATACATCTTTTGGCACTTACTGGCCCTCACTTTCATAATAATGAAGAGTTGAACGAACGAGTGAGTGTATGATGACCTCCTCCAACTCCAAATCAGATTAGAGGCATCAAAGATTGATATCCTGGTAAACCTCTCTGTATACATATAGAAAATACAAGATTCACCGCTTCTTCTATACATATTACTGCACCTTCGGCGTCTCTTCTCTGAACTTACGGGAGCCTTGGTTACTTGTCACACGCCGCTATACTGATCTTATCTTGGTCCAGGTCTTTTATATATTATATAGAGATAGAGTCTCTGGTGGATGATGTAGAAGGTGATGCCCGCGGGTCTAAGAGATTATCGGAAGAGAGAGTCTTTAATTGTCCACGAGTGGGCCTTCTGTTTGTTATCCACCTTTTCTTATCTGACCAGACAATCTTGACGTGGACTCTTGGATTTGAAAAATTGTTGATGCGTGTTGTGTACGAGGTTGTGTATCAAGTTTTGAGTAGAAGGTACCCCTTTCTGTTTTAATTCAAGTATATTCGAAATATAGACATTCATGACGCTTGACCAGTGTATTACATCTTTACCCTGACAGACTACTTTGTGGAAATGCACTCACAGTTTCAGTGTTATTTTCATAATAATGCAGAATGTTTATCGTCATTATCGTCGAAGAAATTGATCAATAGAATTCAACTTCAAAGGAAGAATACCAAAGTGTCTGGACTGATTCAATCTATCACAAACGTTGAAAGATATTTACACATCCTTTAGGCCTGAAAATTACTGCGTCCTCTTCTCTTCAACACTAAGAGATCGCCAAGTGCAACAATTTTGATTCAAAATGATGGATAGCTCCATTTTGCCCATTTCAATTTTTTTTCTCTTTTATTTCTACATAACACTCATCATGCATACCCATATATGTGTTCTTTAGTGCTCGAGGCATATCATCACACCAGCTGCTGCTTCAAAACCCATCAGGGAACTGTATTCTGGTACACTACCGCATTGCATGCAAATACCGGTTTCTCTCTCAGTGTCTTGATTCTTAGAAAATTGCCCGATTGCAAATGCTCTTATAATTCAATCTCAATTTTTAGAGACCAAACGCGTGCCTGTGTAATAGATTATTTCTCAAAGGTTCCATTCTTGCTATACACATGAATGTAAAACATTATCTAGAGGTGCTATCTGTCAAATTCTCGTCTGGATTGCCATTCCTTGCAAATTTTCTATCTTGCATGGTATCCCCCCGGAAACTGGTTTAGCTGATATTCGAACTTTTATTTCGATGTTGAATTGAATACGATGAGTATAATTGGCCATATCTTGCAATGTCTAGCTCTTGTTTGAATTCATTCTTAAGCGTTTCGATTGCTGAAATAGTTTTCTAATCATTCTCTTTGGGTAGAAATCATAGAATCGAATGTAAGTGGGTATGTAGATGAGGCTTGTAGATGATACCCGATAGCTCAAGTTGAATGAATGAGTGGGTGTGATCTGCTGTCGATTTTTGGATGTTATCATTTTTTCACTTTTTTCACCAGATGCAGTTTGAAATTATTCTTTGTATGCGTTTTTGTGGATCCATGAAAGTTGATCGAGAAGTTGGTCATAGCAACCAGACATTCTTCCAGTTATGTATATTTCTTCGTAATGCCAGAGACGTTCTCATTGCGGAAGAAATAGAATCAGATTTTTAAGTCAGCGATGGGTTAAAATTTATTTCATCAAAATCCAATCCTAATCAAATGGATGAATTGTTTGGTCCAATTAGGTGAAAAATAAAGTAGAGCAGCACAAAGAATTGACAACAATTTTCAAACTTGTGGAAGCTTTTGGTACATATCTCGCAACCAACGCCATGTTCTATTTCTTGATTCGCAAGGCTCAAAGTTTGGAAAATGTGATGTTTTGTGCCAGAAATAACCCTATGAATGTAAATTGTGATCAACGTGATCTTGTACTGTGAGTGTTCAGAAATTGCTTTTGAACGATCTATAGTTTCAGAATGTTGGTCTGTTGCCCAAAAATTCTTTGGGATTGTAGTTTCATGAAATTATTTTGATATAAATAATATTATCATAGATGCCTGAACCACAAATTTGGATTGATGGTACCTGCCAGATTTTCATGTCACGTATTGACATTCTCATAGCCTTATCCGCTTGAACGGAGAAACTTATGGAAAGATGTTTCAAGTGCCTGAAACAATTGTTCCACAATTCACCAGCCTACCTGAAATTTTCCATTCATACAGATAGGTAACTGATGCCCATGAAATCAACTTCAGACTTCGAATACTGGATAGATCAGTTCATGAATTAATGCCTGAAACTGATGCTAGAAAGTTGAATAGAAACGGATCCATCGAGTTCTTGAGCTTCGCGAGTCCCATGTTTTGTCTTCAGATCAAGGAGGCTTTGCTCCTTTTTCTCAACTCCGTGGAAATGATCCTTTTACATGATTCGATATTTCTCGATTATTTTGAAGTGAACCATGGACAGTTTATAGCTCAAGATTACCGATCATGTTTGAAGATAATCAAAGGGTACCTCCTATCAGATTTACACTCGAACTCACCATATCATCAGGATTGCACTACATATACACAATTCGACCACCCAGCTCTTATAATTCGTACAAAGAAGCCTGCCTCATCATCATCATCATCATCATCATCAGCAGAGGCTACGCAGTCCCAATTCCACCATCACTGTTATCAAATCTTGCAACGGTCCACCCTCATTTCGTCTTCATACCTTAAATTCCAAAGGTAGCCCAATTCGCCATATCATCAGTACTGTACACATACAGACTCTCTTCCCTCTCATCTTCAAAGGACGACGAGATACCGTGTCACACATATATCGGTATACTGCCGATTTCGATGCGAATGTGACCCCGTTTTGATGCAGCAGCAGCAATAAAGCCAGAAGGAGAAACTGATGGCGAAACTGCAAGGAACGACATTTACCGTTTGGATGGAACATTATTGCATGGAGTACCACACCAGGAGAGTGCATGTGTCCCATTTTGTTGTGGCGCGCGTACCGATTTCGATGGTTTGCGTGTTTGCACAACATAACCTATAGAGTCCAAATTTTTTTAACTGACGTCCATGCATGGTTCCTCGGATTGTCGCTGATGTCACGAATCTGGCAGTGTGTAAAAAACATTCTTTCTGCACCAGAGTGACATGTTTGTACAGATATATAATAGCTGTGTATAGGCTTTTGAGATATCTTGGATGCCAGAGATTGCGGTTCCTGTCACTCTCTTAAAGAGAGATATGCGAGGAGATATGTGAATGCGTATATTAGGTACATATATTACAGGACAGCTTTTAAGCATGTGGCATTGACGCGTCGTATAACTCAATCGATGAGACAACCGATTCGATCTTGAGTACAAGTATGTTGGTATACGTATATGGGTGATTTCGACGTAAGTCTGATTTTTTGGGCCAAAGTCGTCACGAAGAGTGATTTGGGTCAAAGAGTTGTTTCAGTTCCAGACAAGTTTCGGTGGCTCGTTGCACTAGATTTCCACTTGTTTGACCACGGGAGACCGAGAGTCTATGAGCTACGTAGCTAAAACTGAAGACCAATAAGATACAGTCGAACTTGTGTTACCCAACTGGAAATCTTCTTATTTGGAAAACAAACCTCGGCCCCTTCAACAAAGTTCGACCGTCGAGTTTAAGGGGTCGCACAAGGGGAATGGAATTGACAGAGACGATATTGACATTACGACCCACAAATATTTCCACGGCTTGCCAACTAATCGTAGACTCTTTTCCGCATAGATTTGATCTAATGCAACCAAACACTTATGCAAAAAATATGTTTTACAAAGCGATACAGCACGCCAGCGAGGTGCACAAAATGGGAACCAAATTGACCGAAACTTTTGTACGCAATTCTGAATGCACGCTCATGTAGTACGCTTGGATGGGGATTCGAGTTTTCGGATAATGACGCGCGTGAATTCGGTATATTTGAATATCTAGATGATATCTTCATTGGTTCAAAAGACTTCATAGATGATTGGAGATTTTGTCAAGCTGAAGAGTGCTGTGCAAACAGTTTTGGTGCAAACCCATTTTCAAAATGTTGAACAGCCGTGCGTGAGCCAAGAGTTAATTACCAACTCACCAAGCGTGGTGGATCACGTTATTCGACCAAAGGTTTGTTCGGACAAAAGTTATAGACTCCGAAAGCCACGCAATTTTAAGTGAACTGTTGTACACATTAGGGTATTTTACTCTGTACATGCGTGACAGTGAATTCAAAGGTTAAAAATTGGGTTGCTTACAGGGAACGGGATTGACATTTCGACCCTTTATCAACCCTGGTAGAAATCTGAGCATTTTTTTGGCCACCTGACCAATTTTTGGCCAGTTTTCTTAGGTTAAGAATGGTCTCATGTAAATGGCCAAAAAATGGCCAATTTTTGGCCATATTTCTGCCAACATAACCTCAAGAATTGACAATCAAGTTTCAGAATATTAATAACTCAAAGATAAACAGTTTCATACAAATATTCATAATAAAACCATGCTGTAATCCTGGTAGTTCGGGTAGTTCTGAAAGACAATATCTATCAAGATCTCCAACTTCATTTGTATAATATATTGAAGCTTGACGTGCTCATCGGTTAAGAATTTCAGGAAAGATAGATATTGCTTATACAATTGACAAAATTCATCATGAAACCATTCGAAGAGCCGCTGGAATAGATTCGTGCTCAATCCCATTGGCCAAAAACTGGCCAAAAAAGCATTACATATTTGGCCAATTTATGGCCAGTGGCTATCCTATTTGGCCAGTTATTGGCCAAAAAATGCTCACCATTTCTACCAGGGCAAGCACGACAAAATACGGGGACTTTGGAAGTGCCTCAGAAACTGTTAACATATTTGGGCACCAATAGAATATCCCCCAGAAAATTGTTACAATACACGTTCCAAGTCGAAGACACTTGGGGGAACTTGGAACACGTAAAATCACGCTTTCGGCGAAATCACTCATATGTGTCCGATCGCATTCTCGATCGCTATACTCTTGTGTGTGCAAAACGATTGAAATTGAGTACATACATGTTGTATCTGAATTTACAGCGAGGGAGGTTTGAGTGTTGTCGGAAGTTATCGGGTTTTCTGCTTTTAGTGTATATAAATTCGTGTGTATGTGTGGATTAAGCTCACAAGTATGAGAGTATATACGAGCTTTTTGCGCGCGATAAATTTTATTCGCGTCGAGTAAAGTGTACCTTTTCTGATAAATAACCAGTCGAAGGTGAAAGAGAAATTTTTTTAATGTCTTTGTGTGATGATGATGGCGAAGAGTGAGCTTGGAAGTTGAAAATGAAGCGAGTTGTGTGATGGTTGGTGGAATGTGTTCGGGAATGAGGAATGCCTCTTTGTGCTTGAAAGCTTGCTGATACGAATTGTGTGTAATCTGAAAATATTGTTGTGGTTTATTGTATTGAGTTTAACCATGTCTTTTAATTCAAAATACATTCTACCTAGTTTGTTGCTCACCCTTAGCCACTATATTTAGTAGGCAAGATTTTCAAGAGTATCGCGAGAAAAATGATGTTCCATCTTCTAAAGTTTACCATCAATTAAAATTGTTCTTCTTCCAAAAAGATGTTGAAGTTTTTTTTATTCTCACTGGATGGGCTGAGCCGGTCTAGGTTGGGCTGAGATGGGCTGGGTTGGGCTTAGATGATTTGCGATGGGATAGGCTGGGTTGGGACAAGATCGGATGGGGTATGGGACAAGCCGGGCTGAACTGAGATCGGAATGGATTAGATGGGCTGGGCCGAGCTCGGTTGGGATCGGGTGGAATGAGGACTGGGACGGGCCAGGTTGGGATGGGATGGGATGGCATGGCATGGTTCAGGCCGGACTGAGCTGGGATTGGGGGGATGGATACGATGCGTTGGGCTGGGGTGGATGGGATGGGACGGGCTGGAGACTTACTAGTATGGGATAAGATGGGATATGGGGGATGGGCTGGCATGACATGGCATGCTCTCGGCCGGGCTGGGCTGGGATCGAGTGAGACGGGATTGGATGGGATGGGCTGGGCCGGGCATGTTAGGACGGGGATGGCGGGGCATGGTCTGGGCCGGGCTGGGGTGGAATCGGATGGGATGGATACGATGCGATAGGCTGGTGTCGAATGGGGTGGATTGGGATTGGACGGTCTGGAGACATACTGAAATGGGATAAGATGGAATGAGGGAAGGGCTGGGCCGGTTGGGTTGGGTTGGCGTGGGACAGGATCGGATGAGATGGGATGAGCTGGGCTGGGATGGATAGATAGATGGGTATCATGCTCATCCCAGCAGATGACATATACATATACCACAATTCTTGCACGTGTTCACGCGTGAACGTAACGACCCACGGAGGTTGAGGGGTGCGCATCCAGCTAGATTTTCCCTCTACACAACGTCGGAGGAGGAGGTTCACCCTCAAAAATTTTGCAATCGGCCAATTGGATTAGGACTACTCATCTACTGAGCTTTTCAAATATAGTTTTACTGTGAATACTACAAGATTCGGAGCTCAAGATGTTACGCGTCAGGTAGATCTTTATTCAAGTTGTTATGCCGTTGTCAATTACCCAAATGCAATGAGTATCAAGTGTATGAAGTGATCGATCCTGTGCAAAAACTTACTCGAGGTAGAACAATCGACGTGGGTTTCAATCAACCAGCAAAACGAAAAAAGTCTAAATTTCTAAAAATTCCAGAGTTATGCAAGATTTGGTACAAAACAATTTAGTTGTCCGGAGCAAAGGAAGTAGAAATTTTTGAGAATCATGAGGTCAGCAAAAGCTTTTGCCTGTTTTTTTTTTTAAAGTTTTACCTGGTTTTCTATCAAAAGTTTTCGAAATTCGACAAATTTCATGGAGCTACCATGCATCTTTTAACCTCGACAGATAGCTGCGTCGCTTTGAGATCAAAATTCCTTAAACTTTCTTGTAATTCTCCCATCAGCTACCAATTTGGGGCTATCAAAATTTGTTGTCGAATTCACTCTGATTTACAAGTCTTCTCACTCGATCCAGAGGCCTTAATTTGGATTCAACTGTACCTATCGTTGGAATTTCAGCGCAACCGTCATCTTGCCAAATTGCACAGACTCGTTTCACTGACTCCAAGAAGACATTCATCTATAACATTCTCAGTTCATCAAAACCGTACATAATACCAAATAAAGCTGTTCTATCGTCAATTTTTTTGGCATATACGACACATTCACGATAAGCAAGGGTATATAATTTAATATAAAAATGGAAACCGGAAGCAACGCGTTAGGAAGCATCAATTCTGTACTCGTCGCACCTTTTCTTTTTGCCATACATCTTTTATACACTATACAACCATTTTCCCATATTAATCGCGAGTGTCTCGAAAGATAAGAATCTGTGTTCTATACTTACTTTGGCTAATTAGCTTCGCACTCGCGTAAAGTATAGAATTGCGTTAATGACCTTCGCGGGATCTTCCCATTAAGTATTTTTTACCATCAACCTTCTATGCGAAGTTAGTCTGCGTTGATGTCTGATGTTTTGCGCGGAAACAACGAGAGCTTGGCGAAGAAAGTTTGCGCGCGCGGGAGTAAGTATAAAGTAAGTGTATATACATCCGAGCTTACTTTCATTCGTACAGTTGTGAATGAAATGTAATGGACCTGTATAGAGTTGAGATTTTCACGTGAGGTTGGTTTGCGTGAGAATTTTACCGTGTATAAGTGATGTTGTGGTGAATAGAGTAGATTCTAGTTTTGTATAGTATGGGATGTGTGAGCTTTGCTTTCGCTGCGCGAATTTAATATAATGATGAGATGATGAGACTGTGGGCTTATATTCTCTATTGTTGTCATATGAGAGGATATTAGACTGGAGGTATTATAGAGTTAGAGAAGGTGAGCGATGATGGGTGGGATATCGCGCGCTTTTTTTTGATATAATAAGAACGATGAGAGGGTATACTTCTCGTGATATTGATGAAGATGTGTCGGCCTATGTGAGATTTATGATTGAGCGATCTGATGTATATTGAGCCCGATTGTCTCGTGGTATTTCCTCCTTTCTTTAGCTTGATTAGTTCAATCAGCTTGGCTAAATTTTTACATTCTCTCCGAGTAACAATATCATCATTGCAGGCTGTAGCTATATTCAAAATTCGAAAGATTTTTCATCGATGGAATATTTTTCGAAATCAGGATGTCTCTCCCTGTTAGCCAAAAAATTACTCTATTCAAAACTATCCTTTAGTGGATTTTAATTGCACGATTGTAATGATTTTTTACTCTTCTCGTGCGGTTCTCAAATTTTTTCAAGAGGAATAATCGAGCCCCCCCATGACCATTAGACATTTTTAAAAATTTTGAAAATATGCACTCCTCCGATACCCAAGATATTTTCTTTACATTCTGCTGCAATAAAGGTGTTGACATCACATCGGGTAACTACTTTTTCCAGTAATTAATCATTTGGGTGGTAATAATTTAGAAAAAATAGGCAAAAGAGAGTGCGAGTGTGAGTAAGGGGCAGACAATTGCTCGTTGAGCCTCGAATTATCTCGTTTGTTTGGGAAGAGAATCTGCTAGCAGTACTCGAGACAAGGCAAGGAAAGCGAAAATGTAGCCTCTGATGCTTGTGCGAAGAGTCTCCGATGCACTTGATCGAACGATGAAACGAGAAACGATAGCGATCTCATTTTCCCTCACATTTCCTTTGTTTCTGATGGTGCACAATCTTGGCTTTGTATATTAGTACAGAAGCACAGCACGCGATCGCTTCTTTGACTTTCCATTTTTCACGAGTTCATCATCGTGAACGTGTCGTGTGAATTTCTATTCAAAGCTCGCATCATTTATACTCACACTATATTATTATAGGAAGTATCAATTTCTGATATGTTCTCAATTAAGACTGACTCTGATCATGCACATTGAATTGATCGCAGAGATATAATTCTTATTTCTGCATTGAACAAGTCTACATTCGGAAATTCTCTCTCATATGATTATCATAAGCCTCTCCGCCAGAGTTTTCAATGCAATATCTTTCGGGCTTAAAATGAGATGTAAGATAATTCTGAGCATTATTTGAATACTGGCCAGGAAAGTGTCTTATTAGATCCGGGTCACGGATTTGGCTGGAACTTTGGAAATAGTCTCTTTTAGGTGCCAAAAAATGATTCCCAAAATCATAAACGCCTAACCCTGAAGCCTTTCCGATCTACATCTTCGGGCAATAGCATTGTCCATATGGGCCCATGTTAAAAATTATGCATATAGGTATACCTGCAATGCTAATGCCCTCGGCTGTAGCTCGGAAACGCTTGAGCGTTAGGGTCTATATGGTTTTGGGAATCATTTTTTGGGCACCGAAAACAGACTAATTCCAAAGTTTCAGCCAAATCCATGACCCGGATCTGAAACACTCTCATGGTCAGAATGATATTAGTCATCATGATGATAAATACTCGAAAATAAGTTTCACATCTACTTCTGTGGAAAATTGGTCAAGTTCCCTACGAGCATTCTTAATCAGTTATTGAAAATTCAACCGGTTGGTTGATTCTTTTCCTTGTTGAACGAAATTTTGAACCCAATTGGTTGAAGTTTATCGAAAAAATATCTTAGAGCAGTGTATAATACTTACCAGAACAGTAGAAAGAAATATGAAAACTTTTCTGTTCGATAAATAGAATTTCTACATCTATCTACATCACGAGTTCTGATTGAGAAAATATCATACCTGAGATAAAACTATTCTAGACTGAAATGGCTGACAAGGAGAAAAATTGATAATATATAACAAGTATAATGTTTACAGATATAAGTATTTGCGATGCTGTTAAAAAAAAACTTTGAGTCATTGACTCATCGTACATCGTCAGCGGTAGTTTCATCCTCTGTTGTGATTTTTAGCAAGGCCCTTTAAAACTTGAAAAACATTAGGATTTAGGGAAATTTGTAAATAATTCATAGACCTCATGAAATTCATGTATCTACTGAATTGATCGTCTTCAAAGTTGACACAATATAATTTGCAAGCTCAAGTAGCATCGCCTAATCAATCCATTAGTAAAAATTATCACGACGTCTGTGTCAAATTGATCAAACTATAGCTCATAAAAACGACATTAAAAAAATTCCCAAAAAAATTCAATCTCACTATTTCATGTTCTAGGGATCATGACCACCACTCAACGATTGACTCGATGATGACCATCGATAAAATCTCAGAATGATGGAAAGACCACCACCACAGCCTCTGCAACAGCCGCAAGCACAGCAGACTCATCGTCAGCAACAGGTGCATAATCAGCAAAAGCAGCAGCAACAGGGGCCACGCGTTTTTTTGGCAACAAGTGAACCGGTGCATCAGCTGTCCGAGCCGAGGCCAGTGCCATTACCAAGGCCAAGGCCCAACACCCCCGATGATTACAGCACTCCGCTCAGCCTGAGCGTTTGTCTGCCAGAACCTGGACACGATATCATCCGGCCAAAGCCCCGCAGGTACGATTTTACATACCTCAGATTATACTTACCAAAATTCATGTTTTTTTTTTTTTTTTTTTTTTTTTTTTTTTTTTTACTTAAGTGATGCTGATACATGATGGTACGTTTTGCCCACTACCGTGTGGTATTTAGCTAATTCGTGAATTTGTAAGGGCGGATCCACAGGGGGACGGTGAGGGGGATCGCCCCCCCCCCTCAGAGCCAAAAATTTTGCATGGGCATGCAATGTAGGGAACGCGCGCAAAAAGTTTTTTGAATGGGATCCCCCCCCCCCGGAAACCTCGGAAACCTTTTCTGGATCCGCCCTTGTGAATTTGTGAAGTATAGTTACGAGGACTTCAGAAGTATACTATTTGAATTCCGAATCACGTTACTTTACAACTGATATCAACTTTATGGTCCAAATGAACAACAATAATTATGTTGGGTTGACAACTCTGCCTCGCTCGATAATCATAATGCATGATCATTCTCAACTTGAGTACGGCAATCTTTAACCAACAAAGAATATCATAAATATTGAATGAAAATTGGACAACAAAAATTAGAAATCCATCAGGGTTCGCTTAGATATGCTTGAACACTCTAATATCCCATATATTTATAGGGTATGAATTTCTGTCCCAGTGAAAATACGTATCTGGATTCCATAATACGTTCAAAATCTTAGTCATATCGAACACCTGTTGCCTGCTTGTATACACACAAGATTAATACCAAAACACAAACACTCCTCGTAGTAACAATCGATTTTCACAATATTCAACACTCAACACGTTCGATGCGGAGGCTGAAATCGATGATCTTTCCCACCGGTGGGTCCCGCCGCAGCGAACGTATTGTGGTTATCTTGCTCAAAATTTCACGTACATCAAGGAGGATTTTTTTCATTTTAGTAATACACATCTATGAATAAAAAAAAACATAAAGCCCCAACTTCACACGATCATCACTCTACATTTATTAAAATAAAACAGGATAAAATCATCAAAATACATGGATTTGTCACATTCAATGTGTTACAAATAAAACGATTACACGAGTAAAATTATTACATTCACTTCTCGATTCACGTTATTGGGTTCTGCTACCCATGACTTGAATCAATTCAAACAGCAAGCTACTTTTCATATTTTCCAAAGACGCAAACGATGAACTTTTCGATATAATTTTGAAATTTGATGCGACAAATTCAATAACCACTTTCTTCAACTCTTCCAAGTCAAACTGATCTACCAAATCAAGATATTCAATGGCATTTTCACAAGTTACATTTTTGCTCACCTCTTCTTCGCAGAATTTACTCAACGCCTGCATTGAATATTTCTCCGCGACTGCGAAAAGACCCTTAGCATATTTTCCAATTTCTTGGATTTCGTTGAAGTAAATAAATCTGAGAATTTCTGCAAAAACTTGATGATTCACGTCGTCGATGGTCACTGATGCATTTCTCTGTCCACACGTATAATTATCAAAAATTTTAGCCAACTTTTCGCTCTGACTGCTCAGAAGTACTCGATGTGCTCGAAATTTTTTGCCGTCCACAAAAATTGAAACATCGCCGAAACTTCCATCTTGGATGATTTTCAACAATTGATTTCGTTCAGTCTTAAAAAATTCTTGATTTTGTTTCACATTACATTTACAAACGATTTCACTTTCTTTGGGTTCAACATCACGATCACCACTGACATTTTTCAAACTTAGTAATGTACATTTATTATGATCGTTTTCGGTCGCAACAGAATCTAGTTGTCCGCCATCGTTTTTACACTTGATTTCACTCACATTCAACTTGACTTCAAATCGATAAAGAGGATTACCAGCAGATGTTAATAAACTGAGACTGTTTAAAAAATTTCTTACATGTTCATCACCTCTTTGGCAACCTCTATAAAAGAAAAATTTACCTTCTGCTCTCGTATCGTATTCATATTCGACGTTGGGCCAACCGTTGCAAGAAATCATTGTGATTAAAAGTTTAAATCTTACCCAAACTTGATTTTTATTTAAAGAAACGAGCATAATAGACCCGTGATCACACTCCTTTTCAGAATTTAATGTCCCTTTGGGATAGAATCGCAGTAACCATTCGAGTTCCTTACCATCGTCGGGCATGTTAATTTTGAACTCTGGTGATTCGATTGCATCGCCCTTGTTGAGACAGAAAGAATAAAAATCTTTCATATTAAAATTCCATTTCCACCTGGGATCATCTAAATATCCGCAACGTTTCAACATGTCTAATCGTTTCAACACCAAATTTCAAATATCACGCCACTTGTGCACTCGTTTTATCTAACTTTTTGTTCAAATTAATCAATGCTTGGGATAACAATATGATAGCTTCCTTCAGTAATCCCAAGTTGAAGAGTTTTTACAATGAGATTTCAAATTCTACTTGTATCATCACTGTAGTTGACTTGAAAATGCCTTAAAAGATGATCATTTTGGTTTCGTTAATAGTGTAATGCAAACATCCTAAAATGTATTTGAGACTTTGTGTCGCGGACAACAGTTCGAATGATACTTGCTTGACTGAGCAATTTGCGAATCTCGATAAGCGTGAAATATGCCACAAATAAGTATCCCTTCTCCTAATCATGCTTTCTTCGATATTTACAAAATATCAAGTGCTCCTCGATGTCGTGAGCTATATCAAGTATTCCTAGCTTCACAGGCCTCCCAATTTCAAAATTTTTCTACAATATCTCTGATAGAGTATGCTAAGAATACAATGCAGATATTTTTAATACCGCAGTGACGGTAAGAATATTACATGCACGAATGATTGTTTCATCGATCTTTCTTGCGATCGAAAGACTGTGCGCCTAATATGTGATCACAACTGCACTGAAATTCTTGAAATGAGGGCAGAGGGGTGGCTGAATTTTTACTCTCAAATTTCATGAGTACTGAAATTCATACCTCAAAAAGCCCTCGAAATTTGGTTTTCAGACAATGATTCTGATTTTCATGAAATTCTCGCATGAATGTTACAATCGAGTTTGCGTTGAATGAAATTTTTCTTTTATTGAGGTTACAGCTCCGATTGTTGTGAATCGCTTTTATCGAACCAGTGATCTTCTCGAATTGCCTCAAAGTTGAAGTTCATCGAAACGTTATAAAGTGATTAGCCAGGGGGCAAATTAAAAGAAAAAAAGAATTTATCATCACATAATAAAACGGTCTTTTTCCCCGTGGGAGTGGATGGGGTCCAGACAACACCACAGAATTACAATAGTTCCGTGATTCGAAGACCACTTTTTTTTTGTCATACCGGGAACCTCTCTGAGAATTTCATACCCGAACCGGGGGCGTTCCGACGCCCTGCTTACCAAAATTCATGATGTTTCATTAAAGTGATATTAACTGCTGGATATCGCGTAATATTTGGTTATTTCGTGCACTTTGCGAGAGGTCGTACTTATCAATGAGATCTAAGAAAACATAGATCTCACTTTTCAAACATGCAAAGACTAATGGAATTTTGAAAGAAAGATGAGAAAAATATCTCAACGATCGACGGTGCAAGATCGAAATGAGAGGGTTAATGTTCGTCATGTGCCAAGTTTTTGGTATGTTTATGGTGATTTGGCTATCGTTACGAAAAACTAAATATCTCACTGGAATTTCTGTTTCTATGTAAATATTTGATCACTATCCAATCAATTTATAAATTAAAACACCTGTTGAGCGTCTATATCCCCTCACAAATAGAACCCAATCACAACTGTGTCTCATGTTTACAATTGATTTTCGCAATATCGAATAAATTTCTACACTTGATGTGGCTCATGTTAATTAAATACGGGTACAAATGAAAGTGAGAATGCAAAATTAAAATTCTACACGATGACAATAACATTTATTATAGTCAAGCAAGATAAAATCATCAAATCACACAGATTCGTCACGATAGTCATTGTATTACAAACAAAATGCCCACATAAATAGAATTACTATACATACAGATTGCCAATTTACATCACTACATTTTATTACCCATGGCTTGTATCAATTCAAACAGCAAGCTACTTTTCATATTTTCCAAATACGCAAACGATGAACTCCTCGATATCTCTTTCAAATTGGATGCCACGAATTCAACGACCACTTTCTTCAGTTCTCCCAGTTCACTTTGATCTGCCATCTGAAGATATTCAATTGCATTTTCGCAGGTCACACTTTTGCTCACCTCTTCTTCACAAATTCTTTTCAATGGCTCCATAGAGTACTTTAATGCAGCTGCTAGAAGATTTTTTGCATACTCTTGAATTCCTTTAACTTCTTTGTAATAGATGAATCTGAGAATTTCTGTGAACACTTTATGATCCACATCGTCTATCGATATTGTCTTTTCATCTTCGTCATTTTCACTGTCACCAAGAATTTTAGCGAAAGCTTCGCTCTGACTTCTGAGAAGTACTCGATGAGCTCTGAATATTTTGCCGTTAACTTCGATTGAAACATCGCCAAACTTTTTATCTTGAATGAATTTTAATGAACGATCTCCCTCGTTGGATGCGCACTCATCATCACAATCTTCAACTTCTTGATCCACATGAGATCCACGAACAGTACCAATTTTTCTATGAGTTCCAAAAGTGCAACAGTTATCACAATAATTTGCAAAACTATTCAAAGCACATTTGTCTTGAATTAATTGACTTTGATTGCCAACTTTATTCTCAATTATTTGGTTTCTATCGGTATCGTACTGAATATTATCTAGATCAAATTGAATCAATAGTCGACGTTGATCTTGACACGATCGTGAATTCAACCAAAGCCTTAAACAAGCATCATTCAATCTCGTACCTTTTTCACAACCCAAATAAGAGAATAACTTGCCCTCTGGTTCTGAAATATATTTATATGTAAAAAGTGCCTCACCGTTAACGAGTGTAGTCGTGATGGACAATCGAAATTTTACCCAAATTTTATCGTGATTTAGAGAAACAAGCTGCACCGACATCCCAGCTATTAATTTTTCTTCGTTTTTCTTGCTTACAAGATAAACTCGTAAAAGCCATTCAAGTTCATTACCATCGGGGCCTCGAAGTTTAAATTTTTGCGATTCGACTGCATCGTTTATACTCCTACAATAGATTTGCATATCTGGACGATTAATTTCCCATGTGCAAGTGTGTCGTGGTTGCTCTAGGTATCCTGTAGTCATTCTGCGATTCATTTTGACGATGCGGTCGTTGGGCTGAACTACTTTCAAACGGGCTCTTGAATAATTGACTCGAAAATCACAGACAAGTTGATTAATAAACTTTTCAAAAGTACTCGTCACTCACACAGTTTACAAATTGATTGAATTTTCAGAAGCCAGATATGAAGATGTGCAACAATTTGGCATCAACGGCCTTATGAATTCCGTTCAAGTATCGATGCTACACTCACTGCTTGCTCTACTGATGTAATGATTTTACATTTATCGAAGAACGTAGAGAACGTGCTGATGACTCCTGTCCCCTACCCATACCGCAAATATGGTATATTCTTGATGGTGTCAATAAATTGTGAATGATTTCAATCATTGAACATCTACAATCTCATAGTTTCATGGATGCCCCAATCGCTACCAGGTTTCCAAGAACATTAAAGATAATTTTCTACCGATTTGAATCGAAAGAGTAATGTTCTTCATCATCGATTGTACTGTTCTCGACCGTGATTTTCTAGAATCACTTTGAACCTTTGACCTGAATCCAACGGTTAGATTTTCATCGTATCGTAATAATATTTGCTTATTTTTGAAAGCGCGCTGAATCTAAAACCATCAATCGATTGGATGGACATTTTGCAAAATTACAAAAATACCTTCACTCTGCTTGCTCATTTTGGACTTTCAGTAGCAGAGTAAAAGCTGAAAACATTTTTTTCATAGCCCAAAGTGGGTTATCATTGAACAACTTTGAGTTGTAATTCGCATTGATATAATTTTTATATAGATCACTGCTTTTACCATATGGAACATGATTTCAAAATTTATGACTTATACCTTATGGTAAGTGTGCCTTATTTGCCCCAACTGTTTTTGTTTTGCTCGTGGTTTCGGCTCATCTCAACGAGTTTTATAACTTAATTTGAAGCTTGATTCCAGACCTTTCGAATGAGCCGATACGTTAAATTTTACCAGAGCTGAGCTGTCTTAATTTTTGCCAGAAAAGATTTTGTTTTGCGATGAAAAGAGAGTGCGCCTAATTTACCTCTATATACAAGATGCTTATTTTCATGAGACTGTATATGAGTTTTCCTTTTTCGAGGTATTTTTGCTCCATCACGTCCAAACGAGTCACTTTTTAGCTAATTCTACAGCTTTTTCTACCCCCTAGCAAATTTTTTGAGTTGAATTATAAGATTCTAATGGAGTGAAAGAAAAAAATGAAAAATATCATGGGGTCAAACTTTCCAATTGATCTGCATACAGAGTTTACTCGCGGTCACACAATTAGAGAAACGTTTGATTATATTTATGATAATCGGTCAAATTCGTTTGAAGACTATGGATTTCTCAGAGTATCTATTCAAGATTTGTTGAAACATTTTTTTGACACACTGTGCGAGAATAGTATATTAAGCAAGTAGGGTGCAAACAGAAATTTGCGCACGAGTGCGGGTACGAGTGCGCAAATGTTTGACCCGTGTCGCTTACGATATTTTTTGTTATTCTGTGCGTAAAAATGGCTATTTAGACGCGAGTGTGCGTGCGTAAATAGCGGATTTGCGCATTATTTCGGATCAAGTGTGCGCCAATAGTATATTATGACACTGCACGTAGATGGGTAGTTTTGTACGAAGGACTGTTTATGGCACGAGCGAAGCGAGTGCTATAAGTCCTTCGTAACAAAAATACCCATCTGCACGCAGTCTCATAAGATACTTTATGGCACGAGAATCCAAAAATCATGTTCAAAGTTGCGATTTTTAGGTTAGAGTGCTATAAAAATTTTTTACGCACTGCTTTTAATGCACTTCTGTGCGCCAATGAGTCATTTACGCACTGTTTGCGTAGTGGATCCAATTCGAATCATGTGATTGTCTGATCAATCTCCTCTCAGTAAAAAAGTGAATATTATAAATTGCTAGCTGTGGACGATTTAGGAAATAGTTCGGAAAATCAAGCATGGATGTCTATGTGTCGCTAAAAAGAGGGATATGAACCTCCAATTACTCTTTGTTTGGGATGAATTCATAGTAAAAATAATCAGTCGATCGATAGAGATGGAAATGTTCATAATCTTTGAGAGTTTGAGTCTACCTTCTCAGGTTTATGCAGATGATCAATCATATGTCTGAACAAATTTGCATATGAAATATCAAAATGAGATCTTTTGATAGCTGGCGATAATCTCGAGCGACATGGTAACACGCTATAACAACAAGACTTTTTTCTGATACATCTTTCAGAATTTTTTTTCAGTCGGGGGGCGGACCCCCCGGCGGGGGCTCCGCCCCCTGCACCCCCGCCGGGGCTCCGCCCCTGGACCCCGCCGGGGGCTTCGCCCCCTGGACCCCCACCGTAGGTCGCCGCCTTGAACCCACTTATGCTGGGAAAGGAGGACCAGGCCCGTCGACTCTTGGAGCGACGGCCAATTTTCGCATCGTCCACTGTTGTTAGGGCGGGTTACATTTTTGCTCACAGAAATAACAAAAAATATCGTAAGCAACTCGGGCGCCGATATTTGCGCACTCGTCTCCGCACTCGTGTGTAAAAGTTCCATTGGCGCACAGTTTTGTCGTTTACGCAGTGCGTCAATAATTTTTTGGCGCACTGGCGTGCGCCACAAATCATTTACGCACTGCGTAAACGACAAAACTGTGCGCCAATGGAACTTTTACACACTCGTTGCGGTGACTCGTGCGCAAATATCTGTTGGCGCCCTTGTTGCTTAATGTACTATTATGCTATTGCTGTGAGCAAAATTGCAACTCGCCAAACAATACGCATCTATCGAATTAGATCCAGTCATTTGAAGTTACAGAGGATATCTCGAGAGTCTATTGATTTTTAACACTTTCCTTGTTATTTTAAAGAGCGCACGTGTGATCCATGTAGAATTGGTCGGACAGTTAGAAAATTTACGCAACTTAGTCATCGTCCGGAGGCGTTTATAAATTTGAGACATCAGTTATCTAAGCTTGTGTTTTCCTATGATAAATGTTGCCCGGCCAGTTTGTGAATCAAGAATGTAGAGAATCGTGTTTGGAAATGCTATAGCAGCATTCAGCCCGATCGTGAACGTGGGTTGGGGGGGGGGCGCAGGGCGCAGGAGCGGGGTCCAGGGGCGGTAGCCCCGCCGGGGGCTACCGCCCCTGAAAAAAAATCGGGAAAATAGTTTCAAAAAGCCAATTTTATGCGATTTTCCGATGTTTGGGCGCTCGCATTATCGCAGAAAATAGTAAGTTTATGCAAGTACCTGCTTCCGAGCGATTATCTCGACCCTCGCCGGGCCTGCGGTTCGGGCCGAAAACCAATCGCTCAGAAGCAAGCTACAACCTCATAAACTCGGTGCGAAGTATATTGTTTCCTCTGCGTCACGGACTCATCACTCCGGAGAAAATGCAGAGTGTTTTACACTGATACCCACATATTTTACACACACGACACGTACACTGAACAAGTTCGCGAAATAATCCCGTAGAAAAATTGAAATTGGGTAATGAAAAAAAAAAAAAAAAAAAAAAACCAAGTTCAATGTTTAGTTCAAAGAAATCGTATTTTCCGTGCGTAAATAGAAATTTGCGCACGGAATTTTTTTGCAGCGTGCGCAAATGGCCGATTTGCTCACGGTTTGACGATTTGCGGCGTGCGCAAAAAAAATTTGCGCACAGTTTGCACATTTACGCACGCTGCTCGCCATTTGCGCACGGCACACAAGCGTCTAAATGGACATTTCAGCCCAATTTTGCGCACAGAATAGCATAAAGTACCTTTTCCGCACAGATTTCCCCTCGGATTTCCCACTTTCTCTCACAGTTTGTCAAAAAAATAGTATTCGATACACGGGTGTAAAAAATAAGTTAACTTATTTGTCCACCCTTGTATCGAAATGTACTGTTTTGACTTTCGGATCGAATGTCAAATTTAGGTTTAGAGTAATAACAGTATTTCAATACTCGAATAAGAAATCTCGTTTTCAGTTTTGCGAGTTTCAGCTTATTATTTCAGTTCTGGAGGTTCAGTCAAGAGGCTCGATTCAAAAACCTGTCACTCATATTGTCAGATAGACATCCAAATAGCCATTTGACACACATGGAATTTCAATTTCAACCAAAAACTTTAACTTTTCTCCTGAGGGCCTGTAACCTGGGTATTATTTTGGCATTATTTTTCAAATAAACCAAATCCAGAATTGGGAAAAATGTTTCTTCTCCAAAAATTTAACAAATATTTTACTGAAAATGCATCACCGCGATAAAACTCAAAAACTTATTTTCAACTCAATTATTTCAAATTGGGTTTACTATAGCTTACCTATTCGAAGTCTGTTTGAAACATAGAAATAGTTTTCAAAGTGTTTAGACAGCAACTGATATAGTTTTTTCAAGATTTTAAAAGATTGTTCATCAGCCTAACCTACAAAAATGACCAAATACTGACATTTTCCGGAAGTTCTAGAGAAAATATGGGTGTTCCGAATCCATGAGAAAGAGTTCATGCTGATTCTTGAATGGTTTAATTATATGAAAGTAGTTTTTATATGCCATTTTACACAAGAAAGTTGAGAGAATATAGTTTCTTGAATGTGCGATTTGGCTACCACGTTAAGTTAGAGTGTAACTAATTTCCACTCTCTCAACATGAATCAGCTAACACGAACGGATTTTGACTGAAAATCAGCTATTTCTCAGCTATTGTAGCTGATTTTCAGTTAAAATCCGTCCACGTTAGCTGCAAATCAGCTAAAATAGCTGATTCATGTTGAGAGAGCACCTAATAGGTAAATAAATGTTAAATTCTTAGCTAATATAAGAATGTACTATCTCGTATGCCTTTATTGAAAGAACATTCGCGAAATCTGAAATATTCTCGTCACACTTTGATGGTCCCCGAGACCATTACAGCAGCCTGGACATGGTGTTATTCGGCCAAAGCCTCGCAGGTTCCGATTTTTGTACCCCAGATATATACTTACCAGAGTTCATTTTTTCCAGTAATCGAACGTTGATACGGTTTACGTGGCATGCATCTCATATGTCATCGATAGATCATAGTCTGATTTGGAGTTTGTGAAATGTCATAATTAATTATAAAAATCTCGAAGAATAACTTACCAATCGGTTTGAGGAAGCTACTTTTCGACTGCTATTAACTTTATATTCCAAGAATAAATAAAAAAAACACCAACAAAGATATGAATGTGATATATCAAAGACGATCGATAGTGCAAGCTTGATTTGCGAGGTTTCGTGTTTTTTTCGTGTGCGAATTTATTTGGTATTTTTTGCAAATTTTGCCATCGCCACGCAAGACTCGATAGGAGTAAATACAAATAAATGGAAGATGAATAATGGCTATTGGAAGTGCTTGAAGACATTCGAATATCTCGTAAGAACTTTTGTTGCGATGTAAATATTTGGTCTCTACTCGGACAATTTAGTAAACTCACACAAAACACACTAACACCTGCTGACTGATTGTATCCATCACGAATGAAAACGTCTTCCATGCGATGTTTACATATATCATCTCCGCAATATCCAGTGAAGTCTTGGGTTATCAAACTGAAAGGTTTACAACTGGACATGGCTCATTTTCATCAAATGATGCGGGCACGAATATAAATGAAAAACGCCAAATTCTAATTCTTTTCACGAGGACAAAAATATTTATTATGATCAGACAAGATAAAATCACCATATCAAATTCAAAAAATCATTAAATCTCACAGATTCGTCTCAATAGTTGTTGTATTACATGTAAAAAAAAAATAGAAAAATTATTACATTCACTGTCTATTTTCATTACTGGGACTTATTACCCAGAGCTTGGATCAATTCAAACATCAAATCACTTTTCACATTCTTCAGCGATGCAAACGTCGAACTTTTCGATATCTCTTTCAAATTGGATGCCACGAATTCAACGACCACTTTCTTCAGTTCTCCCAGTTCACTTTGGTCTATCATCTGAAGATATTCAATTGCATTTTCGCAGGTCACACTCTTGCTCACCTCTTCTACACAAATTTTTCTCAACGGCTCCATAGAATACTTTGATGCAGCTGCTAGAAGATCCTTTGCACACTCTTGAATTCCTTTAACCTCTTTGTAATAGATGAATCTGAGAATTTCTGTGAACAATTTATGATCCACGTCGTCGATCGATATTGTCTTTTCAGCTTTGTCGTCTTCCCTGTCACCAAAAATTTTAGCGAAAGCTTCGCTCTGACTTCTGAGAAGTACTCGATGAGCTCTGAATATTTTGCCGTCAACTTCGATTGAAACATCGCCAAACTTTTTGTCTTGAATAAATTTCAATAAACAATCTTCCTCGTTGGATGCGCACACATCATTACAAGTTCTACGGTTTTGATCCACATTAGATTCACAGATGTTACCGCTTTCTTCAGTTTCAAGACCCTCGATATCGCTATCGTCATTCACCATTACAAAATTGTGCCACATAATTTCATACTTGATACCATCTAGATTGAAATCGATATTCAACATTTGACCTGAACGTTGATCTGGATCCCACCAATACACCGAATAATCATCACTTAATTCAGTTCCTATTTCACAGCCGAAATGACCAAATAAATCGCCTTTTGGTCCCGAATTGTAATCACATGTGAAAAACGGCTCACCAGTGATAAATGTAGTTGTGATGGCCAAACGAAATCTCAACCATATAATTTCGTCATGTAGAGAAACAAGCTGTGCGATTGGGCCGTCCATTTCTTTGTTGCCCATAGGATATACGCGCAGAAGCCATTCAAGGTTTTTGCCATCAGATGTTCCAAATATAAATTTTGGGGAATCGACTGAATCGCCTACTTCCTTACACTGCTTGCACATCTCATCAATATCGATATCCCATGTCCATCTGCGACGTGGTTGGTCCAGTTTCCCCAGAGTAATTCTGCGACTCATTGTGAAAACACAATCTGAATTCAAAAACTTAGAAATGTTATCACTTGTTGCACTGGTCAACAAATTTCTCACTCGGGTGAAATCACGTGATATGATTATGTTTCGTCTGGCTTCTTCCCTCAAGAATGTTAAGGAGTCTTGTCGATGTCAAGAACAGATCGGTTTTACTAGAAATGTTTATAGACACTCGTCAACCATACACCGACACAGTCAAAAACGGATAAAATGTTCACTAGTCGGATAGGTAACAATTGGGCACCAGCGACACAATAAGCATGTTCATTTTATCGTTCCTTTTGAGTAATGCTGTCGCTCACAATGTTTGGTTTAGACTGACAGGTACAATGATTTCCCATTTCTCGAAGAGTCGCACCGAATATACCGATGGCACCCTTCCTCTTCCATACCTCCAAGTACAGTATCAATAGATTTTGTCAAGGTGTAGTTCAATCATTGAGCATCTACAATCTTATAATTTCACCAACGGCGTTCCTTTCCTGCTGTGTATTCCTGTCTCTACCAGGGTTTGGAAGTCGTATAGATACCTGTTTTTTTTTTCTTTTAATTAAAACCGAGAGAAAATGTATGATAACTTTTAAGCGTTAAAATTCGCAGGAATATTTGCGATTAATTTCTCACTCGCGTTTTTTTCAAAATTATTAGCAAACCTTGATTAGGATTCAAGAATTCATGCGATTTTCCACCTACCGCACAATTTATTGGTTTCTCAAATACTTGAAGTTCAAAAAGTTGGAACCAGTAATTGCGATCGATCAAAATCATGTCATCTCGCGCGGGGCTGCAAGAATATACGCTAAGTTTTTCTCACACACATAATCTTAATCTCACTGCAATTAGACGTCGCTCAACGAAAATGGTTGATTTTAGACTTGCAATGGGTATTTGATGGTCATTCAGGATGGGATTAATTATAGAACAGCCCTGGAAAATGATACTACTCAACAGTTGTTATCATCGATCAACACACCAATTGAACTCAACACGTGTTAATTAATCAATTAGAATTTGCAATAATTTTCAAATTTTCAAGTAAATCTTCATTCGAGTTGATATTTATTGCGGCTCTCTATCGAATAATCACTTTATTTTTTAAAATTTTGAATCAGTTTATGAATTAAAAATTACAACGGTACAGTCAAACTAAAATAAGAGGTTGCGTTGCCTCTTGAATTATATTCGGGTGATATTTCTACATCTGCATCCTTTCTGGACGTTGTATAGCTTCAGGGATGATCCGCTTGCGGTATAACTGAATATCTTTATTGAATACTTCGATCAAGTTTCTCGATTCAAATAACTGTCACTCATTCTGCCAACGACACATCAAATTTTCATGTTTTGGAGACAAGAAGCTTATAACTGTAATTCGGATTCTTTATAGATATTTGAGTATTATTATTTTGTCTGATTGAATTGCACCAATACTCGCAAAAAATATTGGCGTTTCATGAGTGGAATTTATTAAATCTTACTTTATGTAATTTGAATTTTTTTATGAAATAGGCATCATCATTGTCAAAATAAATGGGAATTTGCACCGATACCGATTGTCAGTTATCTTGAAATTGAAAACTTGACCTTCACGTGTATGTAAAACTTAATTTACATTGTGGAATTTTTTATGAATTTAATGTCCAGTAGTTGTTGATGTTATTTTGATTCAAATGCTGTTATAGACCGTATTTACATCGTTCCCATAAGACCATACTTCTTTTTCTGTTGATGAGAGTCTAATTAATCACAATAATTGATGGTGTAGGTTGATGTGATTCACAGAAATACATGTTTCAATCTTGATTTCAAATGACGAAAGCACTATCATGATGATAGTTCTGAAGTGGCAATCGATCGATGAATGACCCGACGTGACTTTTCGATTTTTTTGAAAATACTTTTGGAAGTCTTTCTCGTCCTACAATGAATAATTCTACTTCGTAGAAAACACTCTTTTGGGCAAAAAAGTATATTACTTCCGAAGCGAGGCTAGGCTATTTTGGGGTACGGGGATGGTTTTTTTGCTATTCTTTTGCATTAGGGCGAATAAACGCCAATTTTATGTTCGCAGCCGGAAGTAAAACTGGCGATTTAGTCGCCCTATGCTAAAAAAATTAGATGTACGGGAGTTAAATCACAAAACAGTCCTCATTGTAGCAAAATATACGGTATCAGACACCCATAGAATCTATCCTCGCCAACAGTCTATCTCTTATTCATTCTCATCGTAAGAATAATCGTCGCGTGTATTCATATCGTTATGACAGTCCTTTTGTATAAAATACCATACAACCGATACCCGATGGAATACGGTATTTTCTCATCTCGACATTTAAAACTTGTCTGACTGATCAATCTAAGGAGAATAACTTGTTCCTGATGTACACACGCACCGTATTTTCTTTCTCTTTTTTATTCAGCAATATTAATGTATCTCATAAGTCAAGGCTCCACTACGTGAATTTGAAATTTTTCATTCGTACAACACTATACGTTCGACTCTCCTTTATAGAGAATCATCAATCCTGACTTCACATCAGTGGCATTGGTAACATTTTTTCGTTTCTCTGACACTTACATATACGAAACTTTTGAGTGATTGTAAGTATACTGAGAGACTCGCGAGTGTCCTGTAATTAAAAACGATAGAATCTTGTATTCTGTTATACTGACAATCAGTTTGAATTGTATTTGGTATTTTGTGTACAGAGTGATGTGTGTCTGGAGAATTTCAAAGGATGGATTATTAGGTGTTGATGATAGCCGACATATTGCTACCTATTTTTTTTTTTTTTTTTTTTTTTTTTTCATCTGGAAGAATCGAGTTTGAGAGAAAGGATTCTGCTTCTGCATGTACAGTTTGATAGACCACAGAAGCGGTGACTTGCAGTCTTGTACATAAATTGGATCATGTGAGTGACGATTTTAGGATGATAAATTTGATTTCGAGTGTTTCTGGGAACTGCTTATTCCAGTCGTTCATTGATTATTTTACGATTCCAAGATTCTTACGTATCTCTCGAGATATCTCTGGTTGAGGTTGAATTATTCAATCAACAGCGAATGAATTTGTAGGCTTTATAGAGCGTTATAACCAAGAGACCGAGAGAGAAAAGAACTCAAGATTCACTTATTTGGACGTTGATATTTTCGACAAACTTTTCGAAGAAAGTTGTGATTCCGCTCGTCAAAATTAACTTTTCAGGATTTAGTGAAAATTTGACTTTTCTGATCCATATTTTTCCACTTTATTGATACTTTTTCGACATTCTTCCCAATTCTTTGAAATATTCCAATACAATAAATTATCTACATTTTTTAAAAGATTTTGGCAATGTATTTGTCCATCCAACAGGTGATCTCTAAACATGAGAAAAAATTGATAGCCTGTGGCTTTTTATCTCCTCTCAGTCATGTACCATTTTTCAAAATATCTATTTCTCCTCTCTATAACCTTTTTTTGTGGATGTAATTTGTCATAGTGTATTCGATTGATAGGGTGATTTTTCAAATCACCCGACATGCCAATCCGACTCCGTATACCAATCTCATGTGACTCAATCAAGGATTTTGTGAAACAAATCATAAATCGAAGATGGTCAACGTGATTTTGATTTTGGAGGTGATGCATTCATTTCGAAAGAGCTCGTGATGTTTGAAAACCAATATGGTTACTTCTATCGATTTGAACATCCACATAAAAATAGTTTTCAAGATTCTCCGGCATATAAGTTTCACGCGTATATCAGAATACATTTTTGCAAAAATCGTAATGTCCAAGAGAGACTTTCTTTAGAAATATTATCCTGTTCAGTATCTTGTACCATTTTAATTTGTGATAACGCTTCTAGAATTAATCTCTAAAGACAAAAAGAAACTTTGGAAAACATCTTTTGGAATTCCAATGAGAATTACACATTGAATCTCATGAAAACAAAAAATAAAATTGGAAAATTTTTCAAAATTTCAATTTTACTATTTTTTTAAATTTTGTCTGCACCTGAGAAACATGTTGTTATCAAGAGAAAAAGCGTTAACTAGTGAATGGATATATTTTTAGATATGTTGAATCTTACACAGGAATTTCATAGAGCTCTGGCGTCTTATAGAAGTGAGAATCCTGATGAAATTGAGAAAATGAAAGTTTGCTCAGATGCACTGTCTGAATATATGTCGAAGGTCGCTAATCATTATGTGTGCCATACACATGCCAGAAGAAAATGCAAGTGCAGGCTACAATGCGTGCAATAACAATAAAATCGTCACTTTCGCCAGCTCATTCCTGACCTACAGATCCTGAATTTTGATATACACTGCTGGAAAAAATAGGCCAGAGAGTCGAGACTTTTCGTGACTTTTTTATCATCGCTGCACTTTTCAATGAAAAATGTCAATTTTTTCTATGATATTTCAGTCGTTGGTGCAAATATTTTTTCATCAAAATGCCGCATTCAAATGCGGTTTTAGGGTTCTCATGATGAAAAATCATTATTGCCCTGTGCTCCCAGGCCCATTTCGGGCGCGGAGGACTTATTTCCCTCGCTTCGATCGGGAAATAAACTGTCCTGGCGCCCGAACTGGGTGTACGGGCCCAGGGCAATAATGTACTATTGATTAAACCCGATAATAATTTGTCTTTGCTGGTGCATATTAAAAGTACATGCAATAACCTGTCTCTAGCTCGTCTCCAATTTACAAAAACTGGTATTCTTTTTCAGAGAACATGACTGATAAGTTTTCGCTTGATTTTCAAAATTGTGACTTACCAGGAGAGGTCATCACATCCAGATCACGGATTTGGATGAAACTTTGGGAATAGTCTTCTTTCAGTGCCTAAAGATGAAACCCAAAATTATAGATACTAACGCTAAAACGTTTCCGATTTACAGCCAAGGACATTAGCATTGCAGGTATACCTATGTGTATGCTTTTTAACATGGGCCCATACAGGGGCGTCACTCGCCCAATTTCCCAGGTGTGGATCGCCTCAGGGGCCTAAAGTGAGAGCTAAGAAAAAAAAAAAGGTCATCGGTCATCGAGATTGAAGAAGCTTGCTAATTGATGATAGCTCCGGTGGGTTGGGCCAAGGTTGCAAGGTGTCCATGCAATTAAGTGTAATTGATATGATACTAACAAGGGGAGGGCCAGGCCTTTAGATCACCAATTTTTTACAAAATTTTTTTACAGTTTGGGGGCGCCTAGAATATGAAGAATCCGAAGTAACTCCGTCAAATGGGCCTTCTGTTCGGAGCTACAAGCAAAAACGTTAGCATTACCAGTACATCTATATATGTCACCCTCTTAACTATGTCTATATGGGTAATACTAATCTCGGTGGCTGTATCTTTGGACACGAGGTCCATTTGACGGAGTTACTCTGAATTCTTCATATTCTAGGTAATGTAAAACTGTAAAAAAAGTTTGGAAAGGATTGGTGATCCAAAGACCTGGTTATCCCCTTGTAAGTGAGGATCCAGCAGTCTCAAAATCTCGCTCAGTTTACTCTTTTATTACAAAGAGCGATCAACATACTTGGCGTCAGCAGAATTTTTCTCACTCTTTTGCGGAACAGAGATCAATCTCACTCAGATCACTCTGATGCGGAGCAGAGTCTTTATCATATTTTATCATATTGAGTTGCAAAATTTTTGCTCGCTTGGATCCGATTTCCCAGGTGTGGATTACCATACGTAGTCTCGGCCCAGGTGTTGATTTTTCCATACCATCCACAGGGGAAGTGACGCCCCTGGGTCCATATGGACAACGCTAATGTTTTGGGGCATACATAGATCGGAAACGCTTGAGCGTTAGGGTCTATAATTTTGGGTTTCATCGTTTGGCTCTAAAATAAGACTACTCCCACAGTTTCAGCCAAATCCGTGATCCGGATGTGATGACCTCTCGTGGTTAGACAAGTGTCGAACTATCGATAGTCTTTTTCATAGATAATGATCATCATACCTCGAGGTGTCGGAGTCGAATCTCATTAAGATACTTGCAAAAGATTGTCAAAATCACAAATGAAGGAAAATTTGAATTGCATGTATCAGAATTATCACCCGTTGTCTCGAATCCTTCGTCTTGATTGCGATGACATCCAAAACTTTCAGCTTCACTTTTCACCACTCATTATCACACCTACCTTACGTATTTATTTGCCACTATCGTTCATCCATCTCTGCTATAGAAAGAGAGAAGATGTACCCACCTTGATCATAACCTGATTCTCACAGAATCAAGAAGTCTTGAATGCATCAGTCTCGTGCAAAAGCAGCAACTCTGCTCTGTGTGTATAGCACATATTTCTTCCCAAGTGCATCATATCTAATTAGGAGTCATCCAGCTCGTGCACACACTCTCTTTTTCTCACGAAATCAATAGGCCGGTTTCTATTTCATTCTACAACACACGCATACGGGTCTACTGTTATTCCAGGGTTGGGAAGATAATACATAAAATAGCTGGTGCTTCATGCGTGGATGAGGATCCATTCGATTTTCTTCGAGATTCTCTCACTTTTCTTCGACAAGTCCTCTACTTACGCTCTTGAATTTTATTCATAACTTTATAGACCTGAGGTTCCTTGTCGATTTGACGTATTTAAAGGATTTCTTTCGAAACAGATGTAGTTCAGAGATGTTATTTGAGGATATGAATCGTGGACGTTTGAAATTTTGTCACAAAAAGGATCTCATCTGTCATTTTACTTCGCACATACTCCATTTTCGGGGATTCAATTGATTGCATGCTTGGATGGATCGATCTCTTCGCCTAAAATAAATGTTCTACATACTCAAATGAAAATATTTATGCCAGAGATACTATTACGTGGGCGCCATCTTTTTTATTGAGAAAAATTTAGTTGTGAAAATTCAATGTGCAGGGCATCCCTCTTGATCAAGCATTCTGTCTTGCACTATCTATATCTCCAGAGTCCTGATCATGAACCGAGAGAAATCGATGCTAAAATCTCGCGTACCTCGATCAAGTAACATTTATGTCCAAGGAAATATCAGGTTTTTCTTTAGGTTTTTCGATTCAGCCAATTTTTTGTTTTACCAAATAAACCTCTGAGATTACCGAGAACTCGTACCGTCAAATTGGGTAACTGTGGTACAGTGGGTGTAACTTTGGTACACCCCTGAAAAATGACTTTCAGAGCTGCATTCGTGAAGGTGAATGATTCTATCGCTCTGAAACCTATCCTCCCTTCTTGGCACACGCATAAACGATGTATTGAGCCACCGTAGATCCCGTGTGGATAATTGTAGTCGTTTATCGAAGCTTTTTTCAAAAAGAGAGATTTAGCACTGATACTCGAGTGGTCCAGTTAGTGTACCTGGCAAAAAGTGTTCCGGAATGAACTACGGGTGCACAATGCTACATTTCGATCACATATATCACCATATTGAAGAAACCATCGTTACATTAGAGTATTTACAGCATTTGGAATTTTAATGAATGAAAAACAGGGAAAAAAACGTACCAAAGTTACCCCACTCTAGGTAAGAAGCATGAGGATAGGGTAACTTTAGAACCCCTTCCTATGACAGCTTCTTTTCATCTCATTTCGAGTCGAATGATGGTCTATGAGGTTTTAAAATGTTTCAAAAGGCTTAGAATGAGACGTCTGAACGATTAAAATTAATTCTCTCGCATGGTGGTCGGTAGAATTGAGATATTCTGTAAGTGTACCAAAGTTGCCCCATCGGGGTCTAACTTTGGTACACTTACAAAACTGCTAATAGCTCCAGTTCAGACGCATCAAATTGAACTTTGTAGCCCATCAATCGAAAGCTGAGACTGTAAGCTTTCGATTTACACTAATTAATTTGGGTTTTGTCAATGTATGTTGGAATGCGGAGCCAAACAAAATGAAAAGCACCGAAAACGTACCAAAATTACCCAATTTGACGGTATGGAAAAATTACAATTTGTAAATTGTACAAGATCAGCATTACTCTTTAAACCGTTTCGATCGATCCCTGATCAATTAATTCCTCAAAAATAAATCGTCGAATCCGCAATGTCTCAAAAATCGATCGTGTAAGTCGAAAATGGAAAGTATCGATATCAGACATTCTGTTAATGGAATCAGTACCATTTCTTCACACAGCAGCTGATCGGAGTTTTTTTGTCGTGTGAGAACTTACGATCAAAGTGCCTTTTATAAAAAAATGAAATTTGATTCCAACGACCCGAGCGTCTTCGAGTAAAAACATTCTTGTTATAATCTCTTGAAAAGCTTCGAATAATATTGAGTATTCCCTAGATGTTGGAATTATCAAACGAAATGAAATGGGTAGGAAAGTTTGAAAATGTTAAATACCATAATAAAATTAAAAAAAATGTCTACTCTTCTAATTATGCAGATGTCAGTGATGGAGCAGATATGAAAATTCTCTTCATTTTCTTCTCATAATCTTTGATTGTTCATTGTCTGAATCAAAAAGAATCATAACTAAATAAGTTCTTAGTGGCATTGATATGGTAGTAATACAAAAATTCGTTGGCATAGGAGCTTTCTAGCTTTTTAGTAGAATTCAGACTTCCATCGACTTAAAAGACGAGAATTCATCATTTTGGTCTTGATTAATGTAATGAATTCATCGATATATTTTGATAGCACAGAGTTTTCGTACAATAGGAAGGACAGAAATATAGACATTCGCATTGCAGTCTTATTTATTGGAGGTCATTTATAGTCAAATAGTTACATGGTACAAAATTGTATCTTGGTCAACATGTCAGAATATAATATTTACATACACATCAAACAATCTCACGGTCTATCGCATGAATTTTCAGAAAGTTTCGTCATAATCGCTTGTATTAGTTCATACAGCGAATCTCTTTTCATCATCTTTATGGAATTATATGAAGAACTTTTCATCACATCTGCAAGATTCGATGCTATAAAGTTGATGGTCTGCTTCCGCAACTTTTCTAGTCTATACATATCTGCTAATCTGAGATACTCAATGACATTTTCAGTTACTATGTTTTTAGAAACTGTTTCAACACACTTCTCCTCCAGTTTTTCAATAGAGTATTTAATTGCAGCTGGAAGAAGTTCCTTTGCATATTTTTCAATTTCATGAACCTTGTTGAAATAAATGAATCTGAGAATCTCTAAAAATATTCTCTCGTCGACGTCATCGATAGATACAGAGTTCTTCTGTCCATCTTTGAGTTTTCCAAAAATTATAGAGAATATCTTACTTTGATTGCCGAGAAGAATTCGGTGGACTCGAAATTTTTTGCCACGGACGACAATCTGGATATCGCCAAAATCTTCATCATTCACCAATTTCAATAAAATGTCATTATCAACTATTGACTCAACCATTGCATTTTTGTTGGCACGCGTCCTTTTTTCTTTTCCTTTGGTGGATTTACTAACATCCGTACCGTTGCTGTTATCATTTTTAACACTTCCAGAATTTTGGTTTTGGATCATTTTCAGTGCAGCCTTATTTTTATTAGTTGATTCTTCTCCATCGCTAAGAACTTTAAAATTCTGTATCACTTCGAGCACACATTTAAACTCATCAAAATGACAAGAAATTGAGAGATTTCCACTTTTTGGATCCCCATTTATCTCTGGCATGATCAAGTTCTTCGGCAAGATTCTCTCACCTCGTTCCGTACGAGAAGCATGAAATAACTCTCCTTTTGGTTTAGCACAAAATTCATGCACTATTGTAGAGCCTCGTCTGACATACAATCGAAAGTTGGCCCGAATATGGAACGAATTTAGAGAAACCAATTTTATTGCTGGAGATTTTCCTTTGGTATCGTTTCCCAGATACAAACGTAGAAACCACTCAAATACTCGTCCGTCATTTATTTGAATTTTAATCACTGGTGACTCCACTACATTTCCGAATATGTTACAGTTTTTTTTGATAAATTCATGATTTAGGTGCCACGTAAAATGTCTACGTGCTCTCGCAAATTCATCAACGGTTGACGAGGAGCTCATTTTCACCGCGTTATCACTGCAGTCACTTCGACACCAGTACAATAATGTAAAATAAACGAAGGTACTTTTGCTTTCGATCGATTTTATAAGACGTGGTTTTAATCACATTTCAGATTTCCCGTTCACTGACGCGAAGAATTGACGTTATGTACAGTTTCAATGCACGAAGGCAAGTGCCAGAGTCTAAGAGCGTGACGAGGAGTGTGAGGCACAGCAGAAGCTACATTTGACTATGTACATTTGACTACATTTAGTCCCTATATTTCAGAGTCAATACTATTGTTAGTCAAGGATTGGCACAAACAGGATTTGTCATACCTGCGTGACTCATTTGGACTTACATCGCCGCACATCGTAGGGTTCGCTATACATCGCTATATACATCAATAGCAACCTTCGCTGTTTTCAAACTTCGGCATTACGAAGATATGAAGATTCACTTCATACGTTCAAGAATTTTTTCAAACATCACTCATTTTTTTTTTCGTAATTTTACTCTCAAATTTTGGCTACCATGGTCAAATTGCAGTGTATTTTTTGGGTCATTGTTTTTATCCTCGGTAAACTAAAAAACTGAGATAGAAGACAGGGCCACACCGCGGTGGCTCCCAGGCTCACTTCAAAATATTAAGTTTGAAGAGTCCGTTCATTTAAAATTCTGCGCTCGATTCTGCGAATTGTTCACTTCTTTCGGCCCACATAGTTATCATTTCGGATCAAGATTGTCGGGTTCAAAATCAACGAGGGAAGACGGTTATATGATGGGGAGAAGAGATCAACTACTTTATCAATGAAAAAAAAAAACTAATTTTGCAGTTAGTGTGAAACTTTTGTGTCAAAGTTTGAACACAAATTGAGTTTTTGAAAGTTTCACGTTATCTTTTTTGATAAAATCTTGACTCTTTGTCAAGAAAAATGTAGAATCTTGCCACAATAAGAAGAATTGAATCGAATGTTGCTCGCTACGATCGAATTATGCAAAATGTTGATGAGTGCAAAATGTTGAGGCTGTGAGGGGATGAGGCTAGTATATAAAATACTTCCAAATACGAAATTGCATGATACAAACCAAAATGATACAAATGCCTTCACAGCTAGTGTCGATTTTTCGGAAATTGAAAATGCAATTGTTATCAATCTGAAGAACTTGAAGATTTGCATTGCTAGTTATTCCTGTAAGGCTCGGAGGTGTGAATAAAAATAAAGAACGTCAGTCTTATGTTGAACTTTGCGTTTATTAGGTTGAACTGAGGAAAAATCGGTAGTCAACTGACAATGAGTTGAGCAACCCGCTACAACAGACAAAAAGTATAAACAAGAAAATAGTCAGTCAAGTTAATTATCAACTAAACAGTGCTTCGTTCATGACATTTCAGTCAATTTCTTACCCATAGCTTGAATCAATCCAAAAAGCAAGCTACTCTTCATGACTTTCAACGACAAGAAGGATAAATTTCCCATAATCTTTTCGACATTTGATACAATGAACTCGACAACTCGCTTCTTCAACTCCTCCAACTCATAAATATCTGTTATTTCAAGATACTTTACAGCATTCTGACAGGACAAGTCTGCGCTCATAGTTTCTTCACAAATTTGTCTCAATCCCTCCATGGAATACTTGTCTGCAGCTGCGAGGAGACCTTTTGCATACTTTTCAATCTCATGCACCTCGTTAAAATACACAAATCTGAGAATTTCTGTAAAAACTTCAACATCTATGTCGGTAATTACAATGACCTTCTGGTTGCTCACAGTTTTGTTGAAATTTTCAGTAAACACTTTGCTCTGATTAGCAAGTAGTGTTTGATGAGCACGAAATACTTTGCCATTGACTCGGAATTCCACATCTCCAAAACCACTCGTACGTATAATCTTCAATAAAATATCGTCATCCTTCAACTTGCATAGACTGTCACAAATACGTTTTGCATGTGAGTCAGCATTAGCACATACATGACAAGTAGGGCAGAAAAACCAACAGATAATTGAAAGATTGTCATCGATCAACTTTCCGCTTACCACATCTATAATAGAACTTTTCGTGATTTCCCTAGAGGCTGGATGATTTGAACCATAGAATGTATGATGCAAAAGTCCTGAATCGAGTATATATTTTGACTCGGATCGCCGTTTAACAATTAACCTGAACGCTGTCGAAATTTTGCTAAAAGTCAGTCTTGAAAGTTGTACGGAATATAAATGAGATTCTCCCTCAAGATTAGGTTTGAGATGTACGATGTTGAGTTTCCATTCGATTTCCCTGCCTTCGAGTGTTTCTGTTGTGATGCATGGAGATCCAACCGAGTCATAGAGTAGGCCATAATCATCCTTGATGCACGAATTGTCAAGCTTCCATTCCCAAGTTGATCTATCAGTCTTCTTTAACCATCCTGCGATTGGTTTTTTGTTAATCATATTCGACATGATGACCACTTATTTTCTGATTACAAGATGGAATAACACTCTCGATAACACTGTTAACAACTCTTTATCAATCAATCGTTTTTTTCTGTATATCCCTGGGTGCGTATTGCAAAGATCTTGGGAATGCGATTTCACTTTCCGGCGGATATAGACAGGAATAGATTATTTAGATAGCAGCTGGTTCGATAGGTTATGTCTACCATCATCAACAATTATTGTTTGCATATTGATTTGTCGACGAATATTTTCTTACTCCACTCTTATCGAGCTGCTTGAAGCGCTCTGATTGAAGCGCTTTGATTGATTTTTCCTCGTCATACCAAGGAACGACATTTTGGATCCGTAATAACCCATTGGAGAAAACATGAATTTCCCATGTACTTTCCGACGTAGAAACTGAATCCTTATCCAAATTTGCTCCTAGGTATAACGTCAAGATTTTTTTCAAAATCGTGTGCGTAAAGCTAAGGTAACTGTGCCTAATTTGCCCCCATTCCCTAATTTGCCCCCATTCAAGTTCTCAAATGTATGCACCCGCAGACCCTGTCGCGCATTTTTTTTCACGTTTGTTACGTTAAAATATGAGAAAATGAACATTCTGGACCTATCCTCTATGACCCGCGCATTTCTTACAACAAAAAAGTGGTTTTCGGTACTTTCGACTTCTTTTTTGTTAGTCACTAAAAGCTATGCCAAACAAAATTGATGTGATCAATTCCAACGTACTTTAATTCATTTCCTTGGTCTTCGTCCCAACTTTAGAATGCTTTTTGCAGAATTGCAAAATTCGATTTTTAGCCAATCCTACGCTCATATTACGAGGAAAAGTGCAGTGTTCCTAATTTGCCCCCAAAGTCTTTTTCTAAACTCGTTCCTCACTTCATTCAAATACATCAATCTCACTCAAGAAATTCGAAAGAGGGTAAAAAAAGCTACAAAATGAGCTAAAGTACCTCTTATTTGGAGGTCTGGAGCCGAGATATCCCGATTATACGAAAAACCCGTATAATCTCATGAAAATACGCCTCTTTTCCACGTGGGGGCAAATTAGGAACACACTGTTGAAAACTCGCAAAGAATCTTCTTTCGCAAAAATTAAGATATCTCGGCTCCAATTTCATGAAATTAAACGTACTTTAGCTCATTTTGAAGGTCTTGAAACAAGCTTCAAAATGAGCTAAAGTACGTTGAAAAATACAGAGATGAGTTTAAATGGCGAGCAAAACAAAAGTAGTGGGAGCAAATTAGGCACACTTATCTTAGTACGTAAGGGACATTTTTCAATGTGTGAAGCACTACCCGACGCACATCGAATCACAAAATAGTATATTCCGCACCAAGTTCATGGGGTTGTAGCTCGCTTCTGAGCGATCGGTTTTCGGTTCGAGCCGGAGGCGAGGGCTAAAATGATCACTCGGAAGCGGGGAAGGTCACGTGCGAGGCGTGAAAGTTATTTTTCGCAATTTTGTAGGCACCCTAACATTGGAAAATTGCGAAAAATACGATACGCAACCGATACTTTACGCACTGGAGGAAACTTGATCGGAAACTTTACACACTCGAGTAACACTTTACGCACTGTTGAAATTCTTTATGCACGAGCGTGAGCAAGTTACCCTCGTGTGTAAAAATTTCCGGCAGTGCGTAGAGTATCGAAGTCGTTTCGTAATGAACTATTCTAATCACGAAAGATTTAATTTCTGAAAAGCGGCTTGTTTAGCGTTTTTTGTTACTTTCGTAAAGGGCGAGAAGAGTATTGGAACTATAACTATTTCCGTATTTTGACCTACGACTGGGCACGATAGCAGTGATGTCAAAAGGACGCGTTCAAAACGAGTGACAAGCTGATTTTTCGAGCTGCTATTAACAAAATTTGCCCAATTTCGCGATAAATCTTGGAATGCCCACGAAATTGACCAAAAACATTTTATTTGAGCTTACGAGGGCACATTTTTTTCGTTTCCATATATACTTTTGAGGAAAAATATTTGCAATAACCGAAAAGTAGACGGTTCAAACATACGCTTGTTTCGGAATAATGCATGGTATACATATTTCATCCAAATATCCACTTAGGCTATTGCAGATATTGTTCCCTCAATGTATATGTCGTAGGCCGATGGTACATGAGAACGAAAGAAATACGCCCTGCTCGTGAGCTCAACATTTCGAATTGACTCATAGCAACTGATGGCAACTAAAGTTGATAGCAACTCAAAAGATCAGCTTCATCATTCGTTTCGAACGCATCCTATAGCTCTCGAAAACCACTGCCATTGTATTTTGCAGGTCAAAATACGTAAGCTGATACGCTCTTGGTTCGTGGCTCAAAACAAGTATGCGCCACCAAAGCCTCCAATTTAGAAAATTAGCAAAAAGTGTTAAAATTTATTGAAGCCATTTTGTAGACCAAGCATGAATTAGAATGCACGTTCCATATGTTGTTCGCGAATTATCTGATGGTGACACGTTATGACGTGAAATTGAAATAGATAAGGTCAAGAAATGTTTTTGACAATGACTCAGATGAAGAGGACAGTGTGGCCCATGCACGGACGTTTGAATTTCATTGAAAGAAATCACGTATTCTCGCGTGTTGTATTCATATCTCATCTTCGTCTACAGTGTCGGAGCTTTCATTAAATAGTTTTGCAAGCGTTACATTGACTCATTTAACGCATTGAGATAGTTTTGATTAGCATGTAGAATTGATAATCGTAGAAGTTATGAAACATTTTTGCTTATTGACTTCGAGTAGTGTGCGACGAAATGACCGAAAATTCTATCTGTTTACATTTGTGAAAATGAAAATGAATGGAATCTTCGTTGAACCACCATATCAATCGATACACGTGATTCAAAAACAAATGGCTACTATCGACACGCATAAACAGCTGTTTCCATGTAAACTAACGAATAATTGGAACTGCTCACTGGCTTATATCAACGACTCATGCAAATGAAATACCAGAATCAAATTTCGTTTTTCTTTAATTGTTCAACGTTTATTCAATCAAATAGAATAAAATCATCGGACAAACAGATTCCGCAAGATTACTACTATTCTATGAACACAACGGGTACATAAATAAAATTATTACATTGATTGTCAATTCATATCACTCAATTTTATTTCCCAAAACTTGAATCAATTCAAACAACAAGTCACTCTTGGTATTCTTCAGCGACGCAAATGATGTACTTTTCGATATTGTTTTGAAATTCAACGCCATGAATTCAATAACCTTTTTCTTCAACTCTTCCAAGTCAAACTGATCTACCAAATCAAGATATTCAATGGCATTTTCACAAGTTACACTTTTGCTCACCTCTTCTTCACAAAATTTTCTCAATGCCTGCATAGAATATTTCTCCGCGACTGCGAAAAGACCCTTAGCATACTTTCCAATTTCTTGAATTTTGTTGTAGTAAATGAATCTGAGAATTTCTGCAAAAACTTGATGGCTCACGTCGTCAATAGTCACCGCTGAATTCTGCTGCTCACCCTCACCATTGCTAAAAATTTCATTAAAGTTCTCGCTTTGACTGCTCAGAAGGATCCGATGAGCTCGAAATTTTCTACCTCGAACATGAATTTCGACGTCTCCAAAGCCTTCTTTTTCCACAAGTTTGAGTAAAATATCATCCATCTGCGGCTCGCATTCCAAACTTGAGAATAGATAAGTAATCGAAAGTTCATTGAATTTGAGACAGTTATGAATCTCATCAACGATCAAATTTCTCTTGAAGTCAATCACTCCTCCAACCGCACCAGAGTAAGGGAATGATTCGCACTTTTCCAGTTTGTGAATAATTTGTACCTCCTTGTTGTCCATAAGACCCGAAACGATACTGACCAACTCTGATGAAATCTTGTATTTATTTAAAGAAATAAGTTGCACAGACACATAATTGCTTTTTTCTTCTGATACACCTTTTGGATAGAGACGTAATATCCACTTGGATTCTTTGTTGTTAATATATGAAATTTTGATAAGTGGCGACTCGATTGCATCACCGATTTTTTTGCAATTTTGATTAATGTACGAATCACTGAGTTCGCGACTGAGTTTCCATATCCAACCTATCTGGCACATATCTATTTCTCCCACATTTTTTTTTATTATACTCATCGCATTACACGTATACACTTTGAATCTGATCAGTCACTTTTCAAGTCACTTTAACAATTCACTCAATCACACACAGTCGATGTGTAAGATGGATCTTTCTCGAATGATTCTATGTATTAGCTTTGGATTCTTCAGAATTTTGAGGGCTCTAAAAATACGATAGACTATGATGGTGTGAAAGTGAATAAATCACAAAGTTATGAAATTCCAACGGCTGTGAAGAGTTTGAACCTAGTCCTTCGATTGCCGTTACCTCACACATTTACTCAAAACCAGCCAGGACGTCTCGCTTGGAAAATGAACAGTCCCTTCTCTGTCAAGTTTCCCCCTCCATCAAGGGTCTATAAACTTTCAAGTATACTCGGCTCAAACACATGCTATCATATATTGACGTATATCGAACGAGAGAAAATTTAATGATCCATGTTTTGAATATTTCACATATAATATTGTCTCGTTCGATTATATGAATTGAAATTTCTCAGAACTCCACCGAAGAAATTGATTGAATTCCGTACAATCATTTCAACCAAGTGATTAAATCCAAAGTCACGTGCGTCGGTCTAAAATCCAGGTCAAGCAATGTTTTGCGATGATCGTATCCGGATGGGTGACCGCCAGCCCGGTTCTGCAACGCCTATTAGGTTGCGTAAAAAATCCGCCGATTCTATTAGACGGGTATAATATACCGAACCCATGAAATTGGTCATTTCTCTGACAAAATTTTTTGGTCAGGAAAACAATTTGCTCAGTGTTTATCCATACTAAATAGAAATAAACAACGATGGCGTCACTGAGAACCTTTTCTGGCTAAAATTCCATTACTCAACTTTATTCGTTGACTTTTAAACCGTCTGTAAAACTGACATACTTCGTTATTCTACATGTTTCGAAATTCTACCCGTGGAATTGGATGCGACTCTGAATAATAATTGCAGAGGTCTTCCACACGAAAAATCAAATTGATACCGATGATCAATTGAAGAAACATTGATTCGACTGATGAGAGGCTGAGACGAGTCCCAGAAAATTACAAATTAGTAAATCAATTACTGAGAAGGTGGTCTGGTTATTTTTCCTATAATACACGATAAGAACTCTACTCGTCATATACGCAATCATAGAATGGGATTCAGTCTTTTTTACTTTATCGAATAACACTGGTAACATAAATTAAAAGTGACGGTGATAATTTTGGTTCCAAAAAAAGTCTCGGCTCCTCGCTCGGCTCTGAATGCTGCGGGTATAGGTTTTTCAGTGTATGGGTAATGAATAATAATACAATAATCTTCTTGAAATTTTTTAATATTACTAGAAGAGATAATCAGATAATAATGATAATATCATATCATGGTCATGAGGTATTCAATAAATGGTATAAAAGTAAATCGGATAATGATGAAAAATAACCTTTAGCGATTAAATTTGCTTGAAAAATAAATGAATAGAACAAGTGCATAATGCATTCAGCAATCGAGACGTCTAACTCATTTTTGATGCCATAGTTTGTATGAGTTCAAAAAGTACACTTTTGTTCATCTCCTTCATCGTCCTGAATGACGAGCTCTTGACTATCTTTGTCAAGTTTAACGCCATGAATTCAAGAATCTGCTTCTTGAAATCTTCCAATTCAAAAAGATCCGCAAGACCAAGATACTCAATCGCATTTTCTGAGCTCAAATTCTTGCTCATCGTCACAACACACATTTTTTTCATCTTCTCCATGTCATATTTCTTAGCAGCGGCAAAAAATTCTGATGCGCTTTTTTCGATTCCGTTCATCTTATTAAAATAAATGAATCTTAAAATTTCCAGAAACACTTTATCGTCCAGATCGTCGATCGACACAAGGCCCCTTTTTTCATTTTCAGTTTTGCTGATAATTTTTGACAATACTCCACTGTGGTTACTCAGAAGTACTCGATGGGCTCGAAATTGTTTACCCTTGACTTCGATGTCAATATCACCAAACTCCTGGTCTGTTACTAGTTCCAATAAAATATCATTTTGTATTGAAAAAAATTCATCGTCACAGATACTATCCATCTGTTTTTCGTCGCGTTTACGAATAGGCGAGCATACAGGACTATCAAGATAGCAAAATATCGATAGATTATCATCTTTTAAATTAACATGTGTATCATCCATGATAATAGACCTCTTCAAAAATCTATCACCTCTTTCCCATCCAGAACAATGAAAAATTTCTGGTGTATGTCCCGAATCATATTCACGCACTGATTTGAGATTTTGTACGATGGACAACTGATATTTTACCAGAACTCTGAAATTATTTAGAGATACCAATTGCACAGATGCGTAGTCGTATTTTCCTTCATAATTGCCTTTTGGATAGAAACGTAAGAGCCATTTCACTTCTGCACCATCGACAGTTTGTGCCTTGAATATTGGAGATTCTATGACATGTTTGAGATTCTTGTGATCATTTTTTATGCATGAATTGTTTATCATCCATTCCCAGGATTGTTTGACCGGCACTAATTTTCCACCGTTCGATGCTGGAGCACTCATATTCGATGTCGATCACAAAGTTTATTCCGAGGTTTATTCACAATTTTCACTCGTCACAAATCACTAAATTCTGTCTAGGTGAGACCACTTCTCCATCAGCTTGGTTCTTTCTCTTTGGTCTCAAAACTCAAAACACAACTTTTTCATTTTTCCTTTGAATCTGTAGAGGTTAGTTGTATTGATTCTCTTCAGAAATTCGTGAGTGCTATATCGTTTTACTTTTCACTCTCTCTCGGTGTACTCTCATTACTCACTCGCGCAAAGTTTAGTCGTGATGTTATTAAACCGTGTGTCGATAATCGAGTTGTATTATGATTTTCTGTTTCGTAATCGACTGTCGTGCTTACGACACGGATGAGCGTGAATCATGAGACAATGTTTGCATTCCTGCTAATTGATTTTTGTTGGATGAAATTATGAAATTTTTTTTACACCCTACCAATAATCGGGAGGAAAATAATTGTTTTAATTCCTAACAATACCTATGACGAATCATCAAGAAATCAAATTTTACCATTTCAAATCAATATTTGTATCGTTAAAATTGGATTCCAGTGCAAAACCTCAATGTTCCCGCATCATAAATCATAATAGTGTTGAAGATACAAAACCTGAACTGATAAGCTCACATATGAGTATTATCGCGATAACTTACCCGGACATGTCAGTTCCGTGCCTACCCCTTTGTGGCTCTATAGGCCACGGGAATCAACGTAGCGCTCTCATCTCGGAGATTTCTTCTAATGCAGTGATATTACTCTGAAAAAAATTGCTACGATACATGTAGGTCACTATTTAGTAGGCTAAAAGGGTATGCACGGAACTGACACAAAATCCTCGTCACACGCCTAAAACCACTTGGCTAGGGGTCACGTGACGCATTCAGGACTTGGAACCAATAAGAAATAGTTGATCTATACCATACTTTGATGGAAAAATGCGATCATAGTTATTTCCCTCGCTACATCAGCAAGTCTGAGGGCAGATCACTACCCCTTTGGCAAGTGAGAATCGTGCACGGAACTGACATTTCGACCCTTAATCTTTAAAAATAAAAAAAAATGAGTGAACGGATCGATCTGGGAATTTATTCCCAAATGTATTTCAACAGAACACATGTAGGAAAATTTGAATGGAGTGATTTGGAGCTTGCTCGTCGAAATGAAAGACCGTCACGCGTTCCGGGTAAGTTATCGCGATAATACTCATATGCATACAGGCGCATTATCATGTAATCTAGCAAGATTGTGATTGGTTGTAAAGTGTAAATCTGATCAATTAGAGATAGATGATGGGAATTTTCATTCATTTTTCATAATTCTCATCAATGATATTTTTTTTGTACAAAAACAATAACATCTCCCAAAATTACCAAGATTAGAAGCACAACAAGTGAAATCATGATGACAAATTTTTGGGAATGGAGTCAATTTGGCGTTTAAATAGATATCGATATCTCTATATCTAGCAAGCACCTGATGCCGATGACTTGTAAAACATAGAAAACTCGAGAGATCGCAAATAAGGTAACTGTGCCTAATATGCCCCCATTCCCTAATATGCCCCCACTCAAGTTCTCACATGTACGAACCCGCAGACGTTGCCACGCGTTTTTTTCATGTTTGTTACGTTAAAATATGAAAAAATCAACGTTTTGGACCGATCCTAAATGGCACGCGCATTTCTTAGAACGAAAAAAGTGGAATTGGTACTTTCGACTTCTTTTTTGTTAGTTACTAAAAGCTATGCCAAACAAAACTGGTGCAACCAATCTCAACGTATTTTAGCTCGTTTTCTTTGTTTTTATTTCAACTTTAAGATGCTTTTTTCAAAATTGCGAAATTTAATCTCTAGCCGATTCTGCGCCCACATTACTAAAAAAAGTGCAGTGTTCCTAATATGCCCCCACCCCTTTTTCCGCATATAGAGGGCTTTGCGCAATGCCGCAAGTACTTTTAGCACTTTTTTTATCGAGATAACATTAGTTTTAGGTGTATTCAGCTATATCCAACAGCATAGAGCCTTTCAAACGCACCAGATCTCGCAAAATATGCTAAAAATCGATTTTTATGTTGATTTTGAGGTTATGTGCACTCTAAATCATCAAGGATACCTTGAAATATGAATATTTGTCCATTCAATACATTACCGTCATGCTCCAAAACCGACATCGCTTTTCCAGAGCTTCAGAATCGCGAAATGACTATGGGGGCATATTAGGAACACATTGTCAAAAACTCGCAAAAAATCTTTTCGTGCAAAAATCAAGATATCTCGGCTCCAATTTGTTGAAATTAAACGCACCTTAGCTCAATTTAAAGGTCTTGAAACAAGCTTTAAAATGAGCTAAAGTACGTGGAAAAATATTGAGATGAGCCAAAACTATGAGCAAAACAAAAGTAGTGGGGGCATATTAGGCACACTTACCTTATTTGTCAAAGTATTATGGTTTCACGAGCAAAATATTATAGGAAGAACGATGGATGGATTACGAGGAGAGTTTTATTAAAATTTATAATAATTGAACGCCCAGCCGAAATTTTTTGATGCAGATCCCGCGGGTGCCGGATTGCTTGGGTCAAAAGTATGATGGCTGGCCGTATGGGTCATGCATGAATGGATCAATGGGTGAATGTGTTGGTGAGGGGGGGGGGGTTGAGAGGTCAAGTGGATAGATGGATGGATGAATGGTCTGATCTGATCTAGTCCGGTCTAGTCCGGTCTATTACGGCCCTAGTACCCTACTAGAACCACCGTAATAGTGCTGCAATATAGAGTCACCGTACTGCTGCAGTACCGTGCGAGAATCATCGCGGTGGCGCCGCTTGAGAATCGTCGTACCTACTTCGGTCTAGTTTAGACTATTTCGACGGTCTGGTTCAGCCTATAGTGGGTGCTAGTGAGCCGAAATCGGTGTATTTCGGCTTGTCACGGTCTAATTCGGTCTTATTCGGTCTAGCTCGGTTCGCAGTTCGGTCTAGTTTAATGTAATTAGATCTAATTTGACCTGGTTCTATCTAGTTCTATCTAATCCGGTCTAGTTCGGTTTAGTTCGGTCTAGCCCAGTCTAGTCCGGTCTGGTTCGGTCGTAATATATTGCGTGGCCGTGTGGGCTATGGTCGGGATTGACTGATCAATTGATTGATCAATCCAATCGGTCATATGTCATGCTTATTGCGTTGTACGTCGTGCATCATGTGTCTTGTGTGCGATTTTGAATGCGTCGTGACGTATCAGAAATTCGATCACGAATTCGGTGCATCATTGAACATTTTATTAACATATTGACTGTTTCGGATAGAATCGTTAATTAATATCTATCACTATATATTAATCATCTCATATATTCAGAATCTTTGAAATATATAATATTTGTGAGTCCGTTCGCTCATTTTATACCTGTTCCTATTGTTATAGAATGATATAAATTTCAAATGCTTTTTCTAGAACGTGAGGGACGCTGAGTCCTGGTGTTCACTGGCTGTAGTACGGACTTATCCGGGGCTGCAGTTATCTTCGCAGGGAAGATATCGACACGACTCACAAGGAGGGGGTCAGGCCTTCGGGTCACGGATTTGCCTGAAGCTCTAGGAATAGTCTTCTTTTAGCACAGAAAAAGATACCCAAAGCCGCGCTTGCCAATGCTCAAGCGTTTCTGAGCTACAGCATACGGCCGTCAAATTGGGTAACTTTGGTACACCTTCAAAAGTCTTGTACAACGCTCCGGGAGCAACTCAGTTAATTTTACAGCACTCCAATCAAATTCTGATATCAATTCTGATATTATGAAATTCTATTTGTTGCTCCTGGAACGCGGGACAAGCCTTTTGAGGGTGTACTAAATTTACCCCACGTGTACCAAAGTTACCCGATTTGACGGTACCTATATTCATCAAAAATGGTATATAAAAATATACTGTAATGTAGGGAGGGTAGAGAGACTGTAATGCATATGTTTTTAGCCTATAGCTCAAAAACGAGCTAAAAAACGCTTGAGTGTTGGCAAGCGTGGCTTCGGGTATCTTTTTTCTGTGCTGAAAGAGGACTATTCCCAGAGTTTCAGGCAAATCCGTGACCCAAAGGCCTGGCCCTCTCCTCGTCAGCGCAGAGGCTGATCGTGGTCGCGATTTGGTCAACAGAAAAAGCATTCGATAAAATTCAAATTCAATTGTTTTTGCCGGTTTAGTAATAAGCGTTTCCAAGTGAATAAAACACAATTGACATTTTAGTTTCAAACTTAAAGCCGGCGGACGTTCAAGAGTGCGTTTTGTTTGTCTGTTCTTTGATTATTGAATGATCCAAAAAAACTTGATTACGAAAGCTGTGTGAAAACTTACTCCTACCCGGTCCGAGCGAGAACAGACTATATGTATCAGAATGATCTCTTAATAGTTCGGGACTTTGATATATTAATAAACCGATTCGTTTTGAAAATTTAGAAGATTCTAAAATAACTTATCTGTCAGCATGTATAATTCAACATAATACTATATTTGAAAATTCCGCAAGATATTTTTTTAACATATTGATGAATAATTATTCTACAACGATCATTTTTGAACTACAAAAATGACAAAAATATTTTAGGGGTCTGTAGCCTATCAAGAATAGCATAGAACGAGCGGTTGCAAGTAAGGCAGTTGTCAAAAATACATGGTTCAAGATATCTTGACTGTAGCGATTAATCTGTACAAAATTTTCAATACCTCAGGCTATCAATGGATTTTACATTCTTACCTGTCATTGTCAGAGCTGATGGAAAACAAACTCCAAAATTAGATCTGCTCAAAATAAAGTCTCCTCTTCATTTTTCCCAGGCACAAAAATGATATCTGCTTCTTCATTGACTTGATAACGATTCGCCACTTTAGATAATCGTATATAAAAAAAAAATCTTGAAAAAATCTTGTAAACCATGCCTTGATTAAGTGATCTGGCAAACAACGTGATAATATAATGGCACGTATCCTTATGGAGTTGGAATATAAAAGGAAAAGCGCATGCCATGCAGAGAGTTCAGGACTCTTGGAGTATATGTCAGCGCCGGAAAGATATGTATAGCGGCAAAAATAATGTTGGGCTCGTGCTCGTCACGCATGTTGGTTGGGGTGGTCACTACACTCCTTAGTAATATAGTACACAAAAGTATGTATATCGTAACATCAGATGAGGGCATATAACCAGAAGTTCATCCATTCGTATTACATGAAAAGGATGTAGGCTTGGCACAGGAAGTCCGCCATATCCTCGAGTAAAACGATGATAACCAATTCTTTCTCTGATTATGTCTTGGAGTTGAAAGAGGAAAGAAAACCACTCGCCCTCTGTGTGTGTGTGTGTGTGTGTGTGTGTGTGTGTGTGTGTGTGTGTGTGTGTCGTGACCAACAAAGTCCACTTTAAAACGATTTCTAATTTTGCCAATTCTATAGTGTAACATATGTGTATCACCTTGAGCCAAGGTAAGAATAATTTTGCAATACTGTTGATTAAAAAATATGACAGATACGGCTTTACAATTTTTGAGGATCTCTTGTCTCGGTCTAAAAACATTATCGAACTAATTTTTTCTTTTTTCTATTGATCTCGTTACACTAATCAGACTCGATGACAGTCATGCACCAATAAACAATAATCATATATGATCATTTTCGACAAATAGAAAGTCTCAAATTCAACCTCACCTCGAACCATCAGACACGATTCTTCATACTTGCCTTTACTAGGTACATAATTACACACATCAAGCAACTCATTTCGCCAACTTTAAGAAAATTTCACGTGGGTGAAAATCATACATCAAACAAGTCTCGAATGAAAAGCGCGCAAATATATATAAGGAATAACACTTTTATGGTATGCGACACATGCACACATACATACCAGATAATATAATAATGTATGAAGATGGATGATGCAGTAGTGTGCGTTTGTATAAGAGTAGTAAACACGAATTGGGTCATTTAAGCGTTAATTAATACGCGTGGTTGAACCGGTATAATATAGCACACAATATCTTGACTGCGTGCGTATATATGTCGACTGTATTTAGTAGTGCACCTAATAGTATATGAGTATTATCGCGATAACTTACCCGGAACGTGTTATGGCCTTGCATTTCGACGAGCAAGCTCCAAATCACTCCATTCAAATTTTCCTACATGTATTCTATTGAAATACATTTGGGAATAAATTTCCAGATCTATCCGTTCACTCGTCTTTTTTATTTTTAAAGATTAAGGGTCGAAATGTCAGTTCCGTGCATTGTTACTTTTGGAGATCGACGTATACCTCCAGCGCCAGCGTCGGAGTAAGAGTCGTTAAGGGTACGCTCAAAAATTTTCCTTGAAGTAAAATGTTAAACCAACCATTTTTCATAGGTTTTATGTCCAGAACTCGTGGTTTAGTCCCCAAGCCACGTGCCTCAATCTTGTTATGGGATTTTCACTAAAAATGAGACATTTTTTTCAAATGCTCACAGCGTATGCTAAATCAAGTCTAGGTCACTTTGTAGTGGACGAAATTTCAAGTAAATGGTTCAAATAATCAAATCCCAGTGCGGGAAAAAATCCACTTTCAAAGTTTCGAGTGCTGCATGTACATCCGTAGCCGAAAATTGGTCATGTAATTAACTTTGTCAGTTCCGTGCATACCATGTTACCCCACTAAAAGTCAATTTATCTGGGCGGGAACAATCTTTTCCACTAAAGTATGGTGGGAATAGATGAAATCTACAAGGAGAATTTTCTATGTCGACTCTGCTATTTTTGCGAGCCATTTTGAGGCGAAATGTCAGTTCCGTGCATGTCAGTTCCATGCATTCAAAAGCTGTTCCCTGGCGTACTCTATAGCACGCGAAAGGTGGAGAAATGAAATTATCTGGTCCAGAGCAAGTGTTTCCGACTCAAAACAACCATCTAAACACGAATTTCAAGGTCATATGGTCCCATTGCGTCGGGATTTCTCGCTAAACAACAAAACGTCAAAAACCGAAAATGTCAGTTCCGTGCACCTCTTTCCCTATGCCTTATACACGTGAATATCACATATCCCATTCTAAAACGTTCCAAAAAACTTTCTGTATACGTTTTATCACATATTATTGCTCAATATGGGAAAAGAAATGGAAAAAGTCGACTCAGACAGACGCAGACTCAATATTCCATTTCTGAATTTTTGGGGACAAAATGGGTAAGTTATCGCGATTATACCCATATACGCGAGACTCGCATATAATAATGACACATTGGCAAGTTGATGCTGAGGCGATATATGCTATTATTTGTGTATATGTCTTGGTCTCTACAACGTAATAAACGTTAATTATGCATCGTAAATTATATTGGACATTTCATTTTGCGAAAGCTCGACTTGGACTTTAGTCAAGTTGGTTAGGGGTTTTGGAGGTGAGGTATGAAGGAAAGGGGTAACGAAGAAATTTTAATCCAACGCTAAACAAGCTCAATTGTGAAACTTTTGAGAAAATGTCATCGACTAATAAGGAGCACCCAGGTGTTGTGGGTCACGGATTTCGCTGAAACTCTGGGGGTAGTCTCGTTTTACCGCAAAAAGATGGAACCCACAGCCGCACTAGTAAATGCCCAACCGTTTTCGAGCTACAGCCTACGACTTTAGTATTGCCCATATGGGCCCATGTTCGAAAAAGATATATTATTGGTATACTCGTAATACTAATGTTATGAGCTACAGCTGGAAGTTGGTTGGGCATATTTGCAAGTGCGGCTGTGGGTTCCATCTTTTTGCGGTAAAACGAAACTATCCCCAGAGTTTCAGCGAAATCCGTGTTCCACAACCCATGGGTGTTCCTCGTAATTTGATGAAAGGTTTTGTTGGATACTCGAAAAAAGATGTGCTGATTTAATAGAGCTACGTTCTTAATAGGGCTGGAACTTTTCGAGATCCGGATAATATGTACTTCTTAACCTTGAGACATTTGAAGAATTTGAAATCCTCATATCCTTCGGGAATAAATTTTCTCACTATTCACGAATCTGAATTTTCGATCCGAGTCTGAATCCATGGATTCGGCTTTGCTAAAGTCCCAGCCCTAATTTTTTACACATTCTTTCATTTTTCGATTCAATCATCTATCCAATCAGCTTTTTAAATATAAGTTGTTGAGTTTTTTCGAAATGCTTTTCAAATCAATAATCAAATACCAACATGAAAATGATAATACAGAAATAATTATAAAATCAGGACAAGAGGACCATTTACTATACAAAATTTTTGTTCTCAGATCTGTTTCATAAGTCCCTTTTCATACAAAAAATTAATCAAACCATAGACGGAGGCCGAATACCTGATTACAAGCAAGGAAAAAAAAAATGAAAAATGAAGAATCTCAAAAATCCTAATTTTGCATTTTTGCGTTCTATTTTCATCGAGAAAACATATTTTGAATCTTAGAAATACGTCTCTTATGATGTCTGAAGCTCGTGCTATTGATTGGATTAATCCTCAATAACACTAGAACATCTTACAAAAATGACAAAAAATTACAGACATATAAATTCCCAAAAAACCGCATCGTCTCGAATCACCATGATTACCTAGATGCTTACCGAATTCTTCCAACTCCTTACCGATCAATCTAAAAATCCACCTGCGCATGCCACTTACCCAAGTATGGATTTCATCAATGAAACCCACTACTATATTCAACGCTAATAAATCACTTCAACCGATTTGTAGTGAAGAGAGTATTCAAGTAACGCATTAATGCGATGATAAAAGGAGTCAATGCGCGTAAGAGCATACTACACTTATAATCAAAGAAGTGGGAGGTTCTGAATGAAAGGAAGTGCAAGTTCGTATAAGCATACGCAGGAAGAAGGAGAGCAAGGTGAAAAGTCTCGTCTCGTTTCCATCACTCCTTTTTACCACAATTCCATACAATACAACACCATGTGGTACCTTACTACTCGCATATACTTGTTTCTACTCATCATATCCCACCACCCCACAGGCACCACCTAAAAGGAAGTACGTTCATTATATGCTACTTTTACCACTACCTACCTACCTCAACAACTTCTACCTCCCTACTTCCCACTATCAATGTTTTCACCTCTATGTATGTACTCTGTCTGATGGCTGGCTGCTACTGACTGAACCATACCATACCAACATCATCAGTTGCAGTAGAGAAGTCAGTCTGGCAGGAAACCACTTTTGCTCGGTCACGTGTGTGTGTGTGTATGTTGCGTTGAAAAAAAAAGTGCCCAAGCCGGCTGTTGTTACATCCAGTTGACTTCCGATCGCCACTGAAGCATATTCTTCATGGGATTCTTCATGAAGAGTTCATTGTTCATCTATAGCGATATAGTGAATGTTTACCTGGTTTGTGAGTTTATTAAACTCGTGGTGAAGTCTGCTGATGCATGGTAGACTAATTTTTTTTCATACAACAAGGGCGTGTGTTGAGATTGATCAGATATACAAGTTTCAAATGCTGTGAGTCTTGTAAGAAATTGTGGACATATCGTGGTTGTGATCTCTGCTATGTGAGCTTTTGGAGAAGATTGAATTCATAGTGAAGTGTTGATAAAGGTGTAATTGTTTCCCAAGAGGTGCACTGAGATCTGGGACGGATTTGTGGTTTTGAGGGAAAAGAACTTCTTAAGGGATAGGAATACAATCACATCGTCGGCAATGTATCTTGGATGAGAAAAATAACTTTACCAGAGTAATGTGGGACTTTTTGTAGCAATGTAAACCAGTCTACATAGTGTAAAATCTGAAGATGAAGAATTTCTCCAAATGACTTCCAAAAAAGTGTCCCAGAAAAATCATAGTATGAAGAACCACGAACAAATCGATAAAAATCCACAAAAAAGTTAAAAATGCTTTGCGTACAAGAGCTAAAACACTGCGGAGGTGGTGGTGTCTCTGCAGCAGCTTCGTCAACTTCAAAATCTATGAGTTCATCATCAGGACCAAATTTTATCCTTCGTCGAGCTTTACCATACGTAGGACGTACACCAAGTCGAGAATGGCTTGAAGAAGCAGCTTCGGATCTTGATTCTGATTATGAAAGAAGATCAACCCTACCTGATGATGATTTTACTCCAAAACAACCATTTGGTACACAGCAACAGCAGCAGCAACATAAGACTGTCATATATTTTGGAGATACTGCTCCAAGAAAGAAACGTGAGGATAATGAAGATAAGACAGAAGATAATAATAGGATTCCAAGGAGGAAAAGTCAAGGTCATCGTCAGGAGATAGAAGATGGAGGAGGAGGAGGAGGAGGAGGAGGTGGTGGACCAACAGTTATAGAACTTAGTGGAGTTGAAGGTAGTGATAGTAACAGGGTTGAAATTGAATCTGAACCAAAAAGTGATTTTGTGATGAGTGTTAGCCCTTGTAGAGAAGATGTACTGAGAATTGAACAGGAACAGGATAGTAAATTGGATGATTATTGGTCACTACCTGGTGATACAACTGGATTCAGAGCTGATTGGAGTTTTGTGCAGCAGTGGCGGTTGAGAGGGTGCGTTAAAATTTATTCTTTTCTTGTATTTCGTGATGGCGTGTCAGAGTGCAAGGCTTTGGGTCAATGATACCCTGTGATATCCCCATGTGATACACCATGACAAAGTCTTTTACAGGGATCTTGGGAATGATATAGAGCATATTTTCTGGGTTGTAGAAGAGAGATACGGGGTTGGGAATGATAATTTTCGTACAGCGGACTGACACTCTCCTGAGCTAAAAGCGAACGTCATAACTGTCACGAGTATGCGAAAACCTTCTCGCTTGAGTATCAAACGCTATTTTTCCATATTCTATGACTTTTTCGCACAGTTCTTGAAATTTTTCTCCCACACAGCTAATAAATTCAATGTTCGACGGATGGTTGGAGTAGCTTCCGCATCCATGGGATAGTTATGCTTACAAAATTGCAAAAAGTACTGGTTCATGAGGTTCCCCGTTTATGAATAATTATTTCGACCTTTGCTTGCGGCTCAAGCCGAAAACCAATCGGTTAGAAGCGAGCTACAACCTCATGAACTCGATGCAAAATGTACTTGTTTTATCAGCTGTGTGGGAAAGATTATCAAAAAACTGTGCGAAAGAGTCACATTTCCGCTCAAAAATGGGAAATCTTAATCCAACTCGATGGACCAATATATTCGGTAAGTGAGGCGCTTCCCTTGCAGTTAAAACACGGGGATGAGGAGTCTGGGTCGGGGTTGGTGATCCAACTCAGTGATTTGTGGAATTTGTGTAACTTCATTTGAAATCACATCTATTTATTAAAGCTTGTGATGTAATCAAACAATTTGTTACCCACGTAAAGTCGTTTGAATAATCGGAAGAGGATGCTCTTTTCTCATAACCCGCGGGCACACACCGAAAGTATACTTGTTCGGTATGTTCGGACGATAGTCGATACATAGATATACATAATGAGCGATGGTGGCAGTTTCAATCTTGAAGTTGTCATAATGTCAAAAAATGAGTATCATAAATTTTGCTACCGACAACCCGTTTGGAAACTCAATGAGCTAGTTCTATTCGAAATTAAATACGAATGTCAATTTTATAAATTAATTCAAATCCTTTCACGCTGGGTACTTGATTATTTATTGAAAATTAGCTAGAAATCTGGGCCAATATCACCGGAGAAAACGTCCCAGTCTAATGGCATTCCGTTTGGGTTCTCAAAAATATTCACATAAAGTTCATACGTTTTTCTTTTGCTCAAAGTAGCTGTGCTCATAATCAAAGGCTCGCAAGAAAAAAAACCTCAGAATGACAACTATTGCAAAATTCATAATAGCTGGAGTATTGTTTCTTCGAAAAAATGTGTTCACATGAAAAATAAACTGTTCTCTAAAATTGAGTAGGTCTCAAAAAAGTAGAGGACAAATTGAACTTTTGAATCTTGATTGATATCTTCAAGGAAACATACTGATTGTCAAAGCTTCAATGCATTACTCACTACAGAAAATTGTATAGTATCACTTCAAGTTTGTCTCTTATCGCCAAAGATTAAATACTCTTTGAAACATGTTCTCTCAACTAAACCAGGTCACTCCCTTCATAAACAAATCCCCATTTTACATCAAGATCACCCGTTCCGAAGATTTCACTATCAGTAATAATTCATAAGAGGGAGGAATAATTTATCTTCAACTCTTACTCTGCCCCGCCACACGCCATCATTCAATTCTGTACCATATACACTCATTATTACGACCATCAGTACAACACGATACTTAGATCTACACCTACATCGCGTGCAAATCCGTCCAGCCTCATTTCCCACTACATAAACCTATCTATACCCAATATGTCGATTTGCAAAGTCGTCCAAAGTCGTCCGCCCCTTATCTCAAACATTGGAACACTGCAAACACGCACACATACATACATTCACACAAACATATTGACGCAATGGATAGCAAAATGCAAATTTGTACCAGCCTAGAAAAGCTGATCCTGATTATAATTGAACTAGGCGAAACTCTTGACTACTTTACACACATTGCACATACTGTACGTGCACATCAAGACTTTCCTATGACACCATAATAAAAATGTGACTTTGGCGCGCGGGCGAGTTTTACTCAATATATTTTTTGCTTCCAGAGTTTTCTTATTGCACAACTTGAATCTGCGACGACTAGTGACACATATATATACATACACAGTAGTTAATGAAAATCTTGTATTGGGTTTTGTACCGGACCGAAAATTCATTTCATATTGTGCAATTTTGTAACAAGTTGGCCATATATAATCTCAAGAGATATAATACTACTCGTTAATCTTGGTACATACCGTCAATGATCGTATAATTAAGCTGCTTCCCGTGTGTCGTGTTCGAAAATTTTTTTTCTTTTCATTTTCATCAATATAAGCTTTCTCTGCATCAATGCTCGGTTGGCATGAATGATAATTTTTCCTCACCTCTCGTATACTATATATAATATATGTTCGATACTAGAATCTGATGTGCGTGGGATTTACTTGATGAATCTTCTTTGGAGGGAATTCTAATCTGTGAAGCTATGAAATGAATTGCTTGCATATAACTTATAAGTGTATGCAATACCGGAAATGAGAAAGTATAATGGGTGGATGATACTATGAAGCCGAGCTGCACGCCGTGGGAGATGTAGTTTTCTGTGCGTTTTAAAGCTTGAATGCGTGTGATAATTTTGGAGGAAGGCGTGGAATCTGTTTTATGAAACTGTGGAATATACTGTGGTTTTCAATTTGTCTTGCGGGATGCTTGGATGAGGAATCTCACGCTTAGTCTCTTCTTTGAACCAAGTTGTTTAGATTTAGTGCTTTTGGTGATGAATTTGGAGAACAAGACTGTTGCAGATTCTCTGACAAAATTATCAAGGAAATTATTATGAAATGTTTATCAAGAAAGTTGAAAACTCTAGAAGCGATCTGCTGTCTGATTGACCCAATGCAGTGTCTCAAATTGTCTTTCCTCCAAACGTTTCAGGTCAATTGAGCCAATTTTGCAGAAAAACAAACAAGGAACCACACACATAACAATCTGTCAAATTAAAAATGAATTAATAGTGAGCAGCTATTCTACAAAACTACTTTCTAAACTTTTATACAGTTCTTCATGAAATTTTATCAACGTTCACAGAATCAATATATAATTCATAAACTATCCCAAAATGACATCCCAAAAATATCTCACCCCTGGAACGATCAAATATCTTCCTAATGAACAATCAAATCTCTATCGAAACCGTTCACTAGAATTTTGTTACATTTCATTCATATGGTATCTCAATTTCTTACAGTCATTATTGTGACACAGTTACAACAATTAAATGAATGCGATTATTTTTTATTGTTACAGGCCAAATGGAGGAAGTCGAGAATTATACTGCCCATCATACGCCAAAGAGGGAACAAACGGCTTCTCCAAGGGAAGCCCAATTCAACATATGGTTGCGGAAAGGGATACGGATAGCGTTGCACCGACGCCGACGCCGACGACGACGACGACACCCTTTACTCATCCACATCATCAATCGCAACATCATCACATCAACATTCATGAGTTGAGAGCTTATCAAGTGAGTCGGCCTTCCAATTTTCTATAATATTCAAATACCGCCCCCCTCTCTCATTCGATCTTCATCTTCACCGATATTAACAGCGGTATGCGCAATTGGGCTGTAAAATTATGGTATTACACCAGATGTCCAACGGATTCAAAAAGTGTAATATACATATAACTCTTATCGAATTATGCCACGATGATTCAAGACATATCCGTAAGATTATTACGCCAGAGGCTCGTTATATAGAAGTAAAAGTTATACGTCCTAGAACGACTCATTTTGTGACCGGCTTTTTACGATTCAATCGTTAAGGCTCGACCATAAAGTGAACTTGCCTTATTATAATGGTATGAGCTTGTAACTGGCTGGATCTTACATTAAAAGTTGGAAAACATTGATGCATCCTGCGATAACAGACTGATTGATGCGACCGCCCGGTGTGCAGGCTAGATTCAAATTTATGCATGACAACACTATTTGAGCCGCTAGTTTTCTATATTTTCTCAAGTCTTTGGACCTCCTCAGTCATTTAGCCTTGATCAACCATGTGCTCCAATACAGTACATCAGGAATGCCATAATCGAATCGACGAAATTGATTCGTTGTATTACGTAACTGGAATTTGTATCCTATCATCACATTGATGGATTGTTGTGGAAAACATGAAATTACTCAGATATGAAAGTTTCGTCTTGCATGTTCTAACAAAATTCTTCATTAGGGGTTTAAATCGTTTCGAAGATCTGGAAATTTCATTATCGATGGAAAAGTTCATCCGATTATAAGTGTTCCAAATTTTTACGGGAAGGTCACATACTTGCACAAAAGTGAATAAGTTCGTGAGCTTGTGATTTCCCTATTAGTATTAGGGAGTTGGTTCCGACTCATCTCCTGGCACAAATTTGAAAAGGATCGAAAGCCCACTTTTTGTCCCGTAACCTCCACACTCTGAACTTTGATGCTAGCAACACATGATCCCTCGTTTAATCATGATATTAAATATCTCTAAAGATATCCCAGCTAGTTCCAAACCTTAAGGTCTCACAGAAAATCTTACTACAAGGAATCATCAATTTTGTCGTACAAGGTCAACGTACCCAGCCCAATAGATTTTTCATAAATATGGACGGTCAATATCTGGACGAGTATCTGGATATTGAACCAAGTTTACTCAGCTATTGTTGAGTAGATTAATAAGAAGTTCAACGTGGTCACCGAAAAGTAACGTGAGTTAATTGTAAAAAGTGTCTCCATTTAGCAAAATACGCAATTTTCTCTCTTTCTAAATACTGTTCGTCCGTGTTCATCTCATCCCTTCCATGGATGAGTCCAGGAGTGAAGAATATATCATCGTAAATCCACAAGATTGCACACTCCCCAACGATCTAAATTGTCCTAACTATGAAGGTTAAAAACCGTTCGAGATCTCTTGTCTCACTTGCACTCGTACCCCGACCTACAAGTGCGAGTGAGACAGAAGATCTCAAACGGTTTCTGACCTTCATAGTTAGGACAATTCAGATCGTTGGGGAGTGTAGCCCAAATTTCAGATGTCCATCTCCTACAAACCCCTAAAAACTTCAACCCTACTCAATCATCAACCTTCAACTTGACAGCAACAGCAACAGTTACGTCGAGCCTCAAGCAGTGGCGGCGAATGCAGCGCCACCAACGGCGGTAACAGTTCCTCCGATGAGAACCGTTCATCCGGTCACGCCAGCATGTCAGACACTGGAGGTCACACAAGCAGTGGTTCTCCACCTCGTCACCATTCAGGCACACCAAATCGTAACTCCAGTCTTCTCAGTGTACCAGAAGATCATAATCCTTCAACAACACGGTTACCTCCACCCCTACCTTCATCTTCCAATCGAACTTCACATCAAACTCCATCGTCCAGAAAACACCAGAATCAACGAACCTCTAACAAACTTCAGTTAGCATGTGGTTCAGGTTCTGGTCTTGAAGATGTCAGGGCAGCCATACAACAGTTAACCATGAGATCACATACATCATTATCAACATACTCTTCTCTAAGTGGTTCAGAGAGTTCTACTACGAATGCTCCAGCTACAAAGAATGCCAATGATCAGAAGAGTCATCATACACAGGCTAGATTGGTCAGACATTCGAGTTTGGAGACTGTAAATACCAATGTGACCAGTGCTGATGAGTTTGTTTGGGTTGACTCACATAGTAGACTTGTAGAACTTCAACAGTTACCTTGGACTCATCATGATGTTCTGAGAGTTCTTCAAAATGGTAGAACTCAACAGTATATGCATTTGGTTGGAATGGACAGTGTGCCAAGATTGAGTTACCTGATGCAGAGGGCGCTGGCGAGGGTTGCAAGGGAAGCACAGAGATTGGCTAGGCCATTGGGTTTATGCAGTAAACATCATGTTTTCAGTGCCTTCAAGATTGTGCTTTGTCCGGCGCTTGCTGACTCCTGTACAAAGGTACGTTCTTTGGATTATACACTCGAATATAGTCATGAGAATTTATTTCGATATACATGATAGGTACTAATATTGAGTGGGCGGGATCTGAGTTGACGGGATAGACCGTCTGCGTTTAAAAAGATGAATGTAGTGAAAGTGATATCGACTCTAGCAATGATGGACATCGTCAAGAAGGCTTGTATTGGCCTACTTTCCGCTATTCAATGAAATTCCGGTTGCATTTTACTCATATTTCATTCTGATATTTCTAATCGAGCTACTCTCAAGCAGTCCCGATTGCATCGTTTATTCGATAGAAAGTTTCCTTTTAATTTTTATTGCACCCAGAATTCATTCACTGGACTGGTTATTTCACAATGTTTCAGAAAATTCTCTGCCAGAGCTTAAAAATATGATGAACAGTTGACGACGATTAATGTGCACGGCATGAACGATTCATGCCAAGTTTTGATGAAGTATTATTCCAAACGATTCCCTAGCAGAAATGGTGAAAATTTTTGGCCAGTAACTGGCCAATCCGCATTGCTACTGACCATAGGTGGCCAGAAAAAATGTCCACATTTCTACTAGGGTTCCGATTATCATATCTTACAATGAATTGGTCATATTGACAAAGAAGTTGGGTATCTCGTTCAACTCTTGAGGGCATTTCGAGCTCAAAAATCCATGGAGATTCCAAGACCTACTGACTCAGGAGAGCTGTCGAATACTTTCAGAAACATTTTCAATGCGATGAACAAAATAGACATGCTCCTTATACAAAATGATTACGATGCATGATGAAGATTTGGGATGATAGAGGCAGATATCATTCGAAATGATGATCTGCAAAAACGCAATTCCCAAACCGAACTTGCAAGCCCTCAACTCATGTATCACAAAATCGATGCATATAATTTCAAAATAAATGACTGTCTCCAAGCTTCATTTCAGAAGTCTCTATGCTCACCATTTACCCTCAAATCCATAATCTTATTATTTAGGCATGCCTCCGAGCAGCAGCAATGTTCGCAGTCTCAAGCTGCGGCGAATCTCTGAAACAGAGCAAAAGTTCACGATCAGGTCTCCAAATGCCTGTTGGACGATTTCTCCGGTGGATGTCGGATGTGCGGCTGGGCCGAATGGTTCACGAATATGCAGCAGTCTACCTCGCCGCTGGAATGGAGAATCTCTTAGAAGAAATTGTTTTGCATTGCCTTCAACATCAGCAAATACCAAATGGTTCATCTTCTTCTGCTTTAACGAATCGGAATGGAAGTTCGAATGGAATCAATGGAAGTAGTGGTAATTCTGGAGCAGTAGCAAGTCCTCAATCAAAACAACAACAACAACAACTAACTCTGACTGCGAGCCATCTCGAGCAAGCAATTGCCAATAGCCAGGATTTGTGGGGACTGCTACAGCCTTATGCACATCTTAATGCTGGCAGACTTGCTTCTGGTAAAAACTTGTGATTTTGGATAATTTTGTGAGACAATATCAATATTTTCAAGTCCTGATTATGACTTTGGATAGGTGTTAATGATGCCCAAAAATTGTCACTTCTTAATTAATTGGTAGTTCGATGGATAAGAATTAAAACCTCCTTCTTTCGATCAGAAGAGACAATCAGTTGCATATACTCTGATGGAAGCTTGCATGAACTAATACTTCTGCCAATCAAAACTGTAGAAACCAGGATTCGTAGCAATGTTATCATGTTCTTGGCTCAAAGGACTCGAATCTCTTAACTGGCAGCAACTTCCAAACTCATCCGGTTTCAGACTTGGTTCAAAGACCCAAAACCGAAACCTACAGATTGAATAGATCCTGAAATAAATGAACCATATTTTACTTGATACGTCAGAACCTCACGCATTGGATTCATTTGAAAATTCATAGGTGCTTTAGCGATGCCAAGGTGGGCTAGCGTAAGTTCCTTGGGCTCGGCAAACTCATCACGAAACAACAACGGCAGCCCATCTGCAACTGGCATAAGCAATGGTAGTAGAGATGGCCTCGCAACGATCTGTTCACCAGGACTCGAGGCAGCTCTGTTGACAACCTGCGTTGGATCTCAAAAAGAGCTCGGAGATCTCGTTGCCAAAGTAACCCAAGCTGGCAAGTGTCTCCTTGGACTCAGCCCAAAAGCCTTAGCAGCGCTGTTCTACTACATGCGATGCTCACAAGTGAGTTTTATTTTTCATGATGATCAATCATTTAATTAGGAAGAAATCGATTCCTAAAAATTTAATTGACTCTGTGAATAATTTTATGAATGAGAAAGAAATACCGTACTGCGCAATCTTCCCCCGATATAAATATTCTGCACAATGCATAAACTTATCCTTTTTATTCAAGATTTGAACCATTTGACTAAATGTAACCATTATTTTTTTTCTCAAAGAATTCATTCAGTTGAAAAGAATGTGTGTAAGTCATACTTTACAATCTGCGAATAACAGTGCATTGTCTGATCAAAAATTTGCCTCTGACGATCCCAACTCTCACCACGCTAAAATTGAGTTTGCTTATGTGAGTGTGTGTGTGTTTTTGGGCTTGCCCTCATCACAATACTTGGAGTGAGTGCATGCATTTGTAATACCAGTTTACCAGTATCGATGCATCAGTGCGTGAAATCGACGCACTGAACACAATCGTCTCCACTTTGTTCGATGACCGTTGGTATATCTCACGTCATTCATTGCTGAACTTTCGACAATCGATCACTCGATTATGCTGTCGGAAGAGTAAAAGAAAAAGACACGACACGCGAGCCTTCCGCCGATTCAACCTTTCACAGATACAAACATTTCCGGTTTTTCTGACACGGTACATAGAATCGTTGACCATTATTCTTTCACATTACGAGTCTGTAATAAGATTTGTAGAACATTTCTCTTTCCGTTGATCATTCATGATCTTGTGACCTGGAAAATAAACAGCACCATAATCAATCAATGCATGCATGGATACTCAGTTACTGTTGCAGAATTCAATGAAACTCATCAGTCCCGTTACGAGACGCGATAGCAAGCTCGATCACAGCATATGATTCTGTTCGATTTCAAACATGATGTTTTCTAATTTTTTTTAGAGAATTTGCGCTTCTTATTTTGATGGCTATACCCTATAGCGCATTGTTATACTTGGCTAGCACCGGCATTTAGTTCATTTAATCATATTAATACTTAATCCAGTTATAGTGACAATCTATAATCTTATTTTCCACAATGGCGTTATGCAGAATTCATCCAAAGTAAAAAAAACTTGTTAAGATTCATCTTCAACTTCCAATCAAATATCGTTATACGAATTTGATTCAATCGAATTGGGGGATTGTCCGATTTGATTAATGGTGTCTTTGAATTTCGTAAAAAGGGATGCCAACTGGGTATAAGTATATACGTCTCCAAGCGACTTTTTTTAAAACCATAGAAACCGAGACCATCCAAAATCGGGTAGATATTTTGTTTCTTGATTTGATTCGCTTCTTTTGAGATTCCGATTAGGCGCAATGCACGCAGAATCTCATAAAACATTCTAGAATGTCAGTTATTACTTTATTAGTCCCGTGCTGTATAGGACGTCATGTTGAGATTTCTCACAAATTTGGTTATGTATGAACATTCTAGGCAAGCATTTTTGGTCAAAAGAGTGCTATTAACACCACCGAAAAACCCCGTAGAGTCAAACCCGATTAAAAACTCAGGAAACGCAGAATAATGCTCGTTCAGTGATGAGTCATTTTCACCAATTTGAAAATTCGAACGAACGATTTTCTGGAAGTGGTCAGGAAACTTGACGGAGACGCTTGATACATTTCAATAAGCGTACAAAATAATTAGATTTGGCCTAAAACAAGAGGATACGACCTTGAGAGGTATGAAATGTTGATATGGATGTATGAAATTCAACATATTGTAAATCGGTGCTGCAGGACCCGTACAGCGCCTATGGGTTAAGAAATGAAGAATCGAAAGTAGTTTTATGATGCATGAATCGAAATAACGTCAAAACTACCCATTGATTCTGTTCTGACCATTTTCTGTGGGATTACATAAAGAGGGCAATACTAATCTATATTCACGATACTTTGAAGCTACTGGTATCCAATTCACCGAGCTTCATTCATAAAGAGCCTTCTTTCCTCGCCCGTCTTTTTTTTAATGTTGAATAATTTCAATGAGTGATTCAGCAAGGTATGATAGAGTGAAATTCAATCACATGCCTATTGACACTAAAAATCACTGTTCTTGGGGGGTATTGTAATAAATGTGGCCTGTGTACTTATGCTGCAGCTGGAGCATGGTGAACGAGGAGCAGGCATTCAAGAGCTTGCATACGAAAGAGCTTACGTAGTATTGCCTCCCTTGGTCGAGTGGTTGAGGGTAGCCTCGGCTCATGCCGAACATCGACAGGCACAACTCGTAGACCATGACGATATCGCTCAAGCTGCACGGTTACTACTGCCCGGTGTCGACTGCCCTGTCAGGCCCATCTGGTTAGTATATAGGACCTCAATTTGCATCGATGACTCTACATAATTTGATGGTCATGGCGAAGAACTATGTCTGATGAATGTATAGAAAAAAAAAGTTTGGGCCCTGTCGCTTTCAAAGTGACACAGAGCCTTTTAATTCTACATGAAGACTTATCAGCTACTCACCTTTTAAAAATTTAGAAAATTTCTATAATAAATGTGGGCTTAGCGTTTTCACACCAAAATCATTTCTAGAGAGGTGAAAAATGATTAAATTTGATTTTTGATACACAAAACACCGGGGATTATTCGGGGGATACTTTTATAATCATTTCTGACTGCTCAAAAGATTGTTAGGATTTTTGGGTAATCGATTTCGTTGAGGATGAAAACACTATAGACTTTTTAGTTTTGTATTGCTCATTCTTATCCTCAAAGACTATTTTGATTAAAATAATTTTGGACATTGAAGACTAAAACATACATACTCTTCGCTGAACCCCCTTCCCCTCCATGCCAGAATTTCCAATAAATTATAATATAATCCTCAAAAATGCGGTTTTGTTAAAATTCTCAACAGCTCAGATGAAGTGATCCTGACCGGTCTCAGCAAGCGTCCAACCGACGATTCTGTCGACTGCGTTCGTCGTTTGAGTCTTGAAATGGGTCTTCGACTTCTTCAAAGTGGCCGTCCAGAACTCATAGCTCAAGCCCAACCTCTTCTACCATCGCCTAGCAAAATTGACACATCCAATGAACATGGACTCACTGCCTTGATGCTGTCTTGCATAGCAAACGATGAATATGCGGTGCGAGCACTTCTCGACGCCGGAGCCGATCCTAATGCTGAAACACCTCCGTACTCTGGTGGAATTCATTTGGGACAGGATGGTGGAGTCAATAATAGATTGTCAAATGGATCAAATTCTAGAGCTGCAATGTGCAGGTCACCTTGTGGTTTTGTAAATGGAAGTGGTGGAGGAAAAGGGCATAATTCATCGATTGGAAGCTCTGGGACTCCGCAAAGTAGTACTGGGCCGACGGTGAGTTACGATTTTTCAAGGTCTGGAATGTTTTTTTCGTTTTTTTTTTTTTTCATTCTTTTCGAAAGGTGGGCCACTCTTTCACAAGTGAGGCTGATTGGACATGATTTGAAGTGAAATCTTGGGCGATGAGATGACAAAATAAATTGAATTCTGTCTATAGTCGCGCATGTAATTGGGATAGATGTAGAAAAGTCGGGGAAAAATTTAATATTGCTTTCAACATTGATTGAATCGCATTATTTAGAGCGTTTTTTCTTGTCATATGAGTGGGGAGAATGCTGTTGGGGATCTTTCTTGGTAAAAAATTGAATGTTAGGTTTTATTAAACATGACAGTCAAGGTCGAAGAAAAGTGTACGATTTCCATCGGAACTCTACTTTTTTTCTCTAAAGATGACCGTAATTTTGATATTTTATACACGATGAATACTTTTGCCATAGAAGATTTAATCTCAGGTAGTCGTTCTCCCGGAAGCTTCTCATTTCCAGACACTTTTTTCGATGCACCATTCAATCAAGAAAATGACGAAGAAAAAAATATCAATCTCAAAATTTTTACTTTATTATTTCTATATTCGATAACAAGGATTTTGAGTGGCTTATGATATCAGAATGTGTGAAAACTGGATTATGCTCCAGGAGGTACAAATCAGAGTTACGATATTGCTTGTCACCATATTTCATGATTGCACGTATTCGCTCGTTATTTTTCAAATAAAAGTATCATCGTCGCAATCGTAAAGGTTTCGACATCATTTTAAATGATAACTGCTGAGTTTAACGAGGTGATAGCATTTGCATCTCAGCTTGTTTGTCGATCCTACAGGACGATTGTAAATTGTGAGGACAAGAATTGGACGAAGGCGTCGAAAAGATATTTCAGCTTTCTTGCAATATAAAACTATACGAAACGAAAAAGAGCATGTAAGCTCCCCGTAAAGTTGATCACCAATTTGCGACAAGGGTAACAAAAATTTATTTCTTGGAAATATTTTTTACCACTGCAGACTGTGACACGTATAAAATCAGTGGCTCCGTCAGTGATGCCTGTTTTTGTTTCCTTGTATTAATAATCGTGAAACCCAACTTCGGTGTGTAAAGAGGACGACCTACTGTCTAACTTCCATTTGCTGAAAAGTATTATCTCTATCATAAATTGACTACTCAAAAGTTGATGACAAAGGAAAAGCGAGTGTACAAGTCAATTCAGTACTGGTCTCGTTAACTATTGATAATTTATATTTTTTATGCTATTCTGTGCGCAAAATTGGGCAGAAATGGCCATTTAGACGCTTGTGTGCCGTGCGCAAATGGCGAGCAGCGTGCGTAAATGTGCAAACTGTGCGCAAATTTTTCTTTATAGCACTCTAACCTAAAAATCGCAACTTTGAACATGATTTTTGGATTCTCGTGCCATAAAGTATCTTATGAGACTGCGTGCAGATGGGTATTTTTGTTACGAAGGACTTATAGCACTCGCTTCGCTCGTGCCATAAACAGTCCTTCGTACAAAACTACCCATCTACGTGCAGTGTCATAATATACTATTTGCGCACGCCGCAAATCGTCAAACCGTGTGCAAATTGGTCATTTGCGCACGCTGCAAAAAAATTCCGTGCGCAAATTTCCATTCACGCACGGAAAATACTATTTCTTTGAACTGAACATTGAACTTGAATTTTTTTTTTTTTTTTTTTTTCATTACCCAATTTCAATTTTTCTACGGGATTATTTCGCGAGCTTGTTCAGTGTATGTGTCGTGTGTGTAAAATATGTGGGTATCAGTGTATAGAAGCCTCTGCATTTGCCGGAGATTGATGAGCCCGTGAGGCATGGGAAATAGTATACTTTGCACTGAGTTCATGAAGTTGTAGCTTGCTTCTGAGCGATTGGTTTTCGGCCGAAGCCATGGCGTAAAAATAACAAGGTGTGTGACCGCGCACGTTTTTGATGTGTCTCCACTCGACGCCATTTTGATATTCTTGACCGCGAACTTCCAAATCATGCTCACTGTTTAGTACTGTACAAACGGGTTGCAAGTAGGTCTTATTTTGAGAAAGGTGAGAAGTCCTAGCGTGAACAAGCAGCTTTCAGCGTAATTATAGGCAAATACATAAATCCAGAACGATACCGCAATGATATTGCAGTTGGAATAAAGAATGAAATCATGAATTCATTTCAATCAAAATGGGTATTTATTTTTAATTTAACTGTCCACGAGACTAAAATTTTGGGGAAATCGGTGAAACTACAAATTCTTAACATCGATAACTGATCCTGTGCTTTTTTTGCACTTTGACAGAATGATCTGGATAGCGAGATAGGCACTGTCCGCATGCATGCTTGTCGGTCACCAACACTTGCACGCGGCTCGAACTAAAACCATAGAGATAGTACCAATAGAGGGGGCATGCCTGCCTTTTCGGCGTGACCGCAGAACTTGAGAGAGAAGAACGAGTTAGGAATGCTTTCTCTCTCTGATGAGTGATGACGTCACATAGGAGAGGGGAAGCTAAGCCGGCGGTAGGGCAGTGTGGGCGCCCACTGAGGCTTCCGTGGCCACTTCAAAAGTCTATACGTTATTCTATGTATTTTGACGCGCTAAATTGTTCCCGGGAAAGCTCCATCAGATCGAAAAAGTGAATCGTAAAATTTCCCACAAAAAAGGTCCTCGCTATTTCCCTGGGAAATGGAAACCCTGCCCAGATAATGCCCGAAAAGCGCTCGGCGCATTTGAACGGGACCGTCAACGTTGCGTTGTTAGATTCGCTGCCAATTTGACAGTTGTCATTTTCTGTCAAAGCAACCAAGTGCATCTTGGAGAGTATGAAATTCCCTTCAGAATGACACTAGTCGTAACTCATTGAGAACGACGCCCTTTGAGCATGGCTCAGAAGAAAGAGAAATAAGTGTGTCAAAACGCTATTCTCGCAGCAGAGCTGCCGGCACGTGGCGCTCAGAATCTGCACTTTTTCACTTTCTATCGCTGTATACTGGAAAAGCTTAGTAATTTTCGAGGAGGGACCCGTACCATTTTGAAGGAAATTTCATCCTCGACAAGATGCACTTGGTCGCTTTGCCAAAAAATGACAACTGTCAAATTGGCAGCGCATCTAACAACGTGCACGACACAAAATCTCCTGGCTACTCTCCTCTTTTGTTCTTTCCCACTTTCGTCAACTTTCGTGCTCCCAGCCTCCCACTGTTCGTAGTCGGTTCTCCCTCTCTCGCGTCATAGACAGAGACAGTCTTCCCAACTCGTTCCTCTTTCTCTCTCCCTCGCAGTCACGGGCTCACTTACAGTGGCCCCCATGCCATGCCTCCTCTATTGGTACTATCTCTATGACTAAAACACGTAAGAAAAGCGAGTGGAGACAACTGGAGACTTAGAGAATCTCCACTCAGAGATTAGAGACCCTGAGTGGAGGGTCTCTAGTGGAGACAAGGCCATGTATGCGCGAGAGTAGACGAATTTTGAGGCTCCGGTGTCACACACCTTGTTATTATTCCGCCATGGCCGAAGCCGCCCAAGGTGACGGTCGAAATACTCAGTCAGTAACAGATACTCTCATGAACGAATCGCTATTTTATGCAATTAAGCAAGCACCTAAACATCGGAAAGTTGCATAAAGTTGTATTTTTGAAATTATTTTCCTAATTTTCTTTTCAGTCGGGGGGGCTTCGCCCCCTGCCGCCCCTGGACCCCGCTTCCGCGCCCTGTATTTTCCCCGACCCAAGTTCACGATCGAGCTGCGTACTGCTAGCCTTTCGAAGCATGATTCCCTACATTCTTGATTCACAAACTGGTTAGCAAGCTTTTGTCATAGAAAGACACGAGCTTGGATAATTGATGTCTCAAATTTATAAACGGAGTCAAACGGTGGCTAAGTTACATACATTTTACTAACTGTTCGACGAATTCTGCACGAATCTCACCTGCGCTCTCTAAAGTAACAGGGGAAATGTTGAAGATCGATAGACTCTCAAGATATCCTCTGTAAGTTCAAATCATTTGGTTCCAATGAACATTTAGATACTAGAAGATCAAAATAACTTTACTGTTCTTAGCCTTCTTGGCTCTAATTTGAAATCGAGATAGAATTAGTACTGCCTGTCTAATTCAAAATGAATATTGAGAACCATGCTACTGAAGTACCAGAATGGGTTTCAATACTTTTCAAAAATTTATCGATCAAAGAATTGATAGTAAGTTTGGTGATCTTCAGGCAACACATGATTGAGCAGCGGATTTGTGCTAACTATCTCATGAATGATGTTATTACCTTCCATCAAATTTTCTATTCAAATTTATTATACAGTTCCCTGCGCACATTCACTAGAATGATTTAATGCTCCTTGATCTGAGATCTAATTCGATGATTGCGTATTCTTTGGCGAGTAGCAATTTTGCTCACAGCAATAGCATAAAATATCGTAAGCAACACGGGGCAAACATTTGCGCACTCGTACTCGCACTCGTGTGCAAATTTATCATTTACGCACAGTTTCATCATTTGCGCCGTGCGCAAATCCATCACTGCGCAAACGATAATTTGCACACTCGTTGCGGGCACTCGTGCGCAAATTTCTGTTTGCACCCTAGTTGCTTAATATACTATTTCCATTACCATGATCGTGAATGAATTTTTTTGATTCCGGTATCTCGGATACAGATATAAGAATACTGCAGATCTGTACATCAGTTGATGAAGTTTTCGTAACAACAGATAGCTTCTAATCCAATTTCGTATCTAATCTTGACCCTTGATGAACTTTCAAGGATGCTTGGTATAATGATTCGTCTTGTAGTAGAAAAAGGTCGATCGTCGCCCTGATGCAGATGAACAAAACTGGTGTTTCCAGTTATACGTATACTCAGACTTGCTCATCTAAACGGTCGCCAACTGAGCTGTCTCTTACCACATGTTTATCCTATACCTATACCGAGCCTGATACTTCCTACGAAAAAAGTTACACTTCCTCATTCCCCGATTCACAAAAATAACACAAGATTCAAAAAAACCAAGCATTCCACCTCGAAGAAAACCAACAAGAATAACCGTCGATTAATTCAACATAAACACGATTTATCTGAGAAATTTCAATATTTTACGTAATTCTTTAAATAATTTTTTTTGTTTTTTTTTAATCAGGGCCTATTCGCCGAAACTCAACACTGGACAGCCCTAACATACGCAGCACTGTTAGGCCACTGTGGAATTGCACGTCTTCTTTTAGAACGAGGTGCAATAGTCGAAGGTGGTGCTCGACCAAGCGATGATAAACCAACTGTAACACCTTTACAAGCTGCTTCTGCAGCTGGAAATTGTGAAATGATAGCATTACTCTTAGCACATGGTGCTCAACCATTTCTATCAACCCTCATCAAGGATACGTTCTGTTATTCTGGATCAGCTCAGCGGGGATGCTACAGGTATGTACATATACACATACATTTTATCTTTCTATGTACATAAAATCCTATAATTCATAGAATATAAATTTATCGTCGTACAGTTGAGGCCCTTTTCATATAAGTGTGCCTTGTAGGGTGCGCATTATGGTCAATTTTTTTGTAAAAAAAATTATGTTTAGTGTTCACAGCGTGAGTCAAGTGGGTAGTTGATCGATGAGAGAAGACTGGTGATAATTAATGGCGAGAGATGTGGCTAATTTATTTTTATGTGTGATATTTTTTTTTTTTTTTTTTAAGGTAGTATGGTCGAGTTGCGATGTGCGGTACTGGTTTGGTTTTATATACGTCAGAAGCTGCACAGCGGTTTGTCTCTCCGTTATGCACGCCAATAATGCGTATTTTAAATAAGGATGAGCAACTTGGTGATGAGAAGTGTACGCAATTTATGAATACAGTTCTGTATGGGAAGAATATCACATAAAAATTCATTGGCAGAATTAAAATATAGCTTTATTTTCTATTTAGTCTCAATTTTGATTGATTTTAGAACCAGACAAACTAAAGCTTTAAAAGTCAAAGAAAATTGCAATATTGCTCATGAGTTCGCATTAGATTCAAAATGTTCCCCATCTTATTGTCGTCACATTATTGTTCAACTTGCATTTTTAATCAATTTGTAACCAATTTTCTTCAGTACCTACAGGACATAACTGACGATTCTATTTTTTAATTTGATTCAGATTAATATATTATCAGATTCATTGACACCCAGATGAACCATATCATCTTGTGTCACAATAGAATTGGTCGATAAAGCAACATTTTTTCTTCTTGAAAACAAGTTTTCTCACTGATGGGAAAGTATTTAATTTACTTATTTTGCTAGTAATAGTAAAGGGAATCAAACTAAGACGAAGGATACGAAAATGCTATTCAATGTAACAATCATTGATTTATTACAATCTCAAAACCGCAATACATCGCTATACTTATTCCACCTCAAAAATCGAAACAGAAAGAGAAAATTGTCTTCCCGATATCATTCCGGTATTGACCGAGATAAGGGGTAGCCTTCTCAACTTCCATTCGATTTTTTATATAAAATGGTCCTTGTTCAAGTCTTCTTGTCAGCGGTGAAAAAAAAATTGAACGCCAACTCTCGCTTGTCAGAGCAATTCTTCCGATAAAACGTGTGATGCACTCACTCATGTATGTCTCGAGACCTACATACTCCCTGAGGGTACGAAATTATAATACATACATATTTTTATTTTATATATGTACTCCTTCGCAAGAATAAATATATAGCTTGTCACTCATATCGCAAACTCGAATTTCTCTCAGAAAAAACGTCATCACCACGCATCATCGCATCCACCTCCTACATCATATTCATTGAAATAAAAAGAATCTTTACATTTAAAATTTGCACTTTGATGAATAATAAAGCAAAGCTCATATATATATACATGTACACATGACTGCTCACATGACCTAAAAAAAAAAAAAAAAAAAAATAAGAAAATAAAAGATAAAAAAATAATTTTTTACAGTGCAATATCAGTTGCCGCAGCTCACGGTCAACGTTCCTGTCTTCACCAATTGCTATCTCATCCTTTAAATTTTTCATCCCGTCGAGGTGGAGAAAAGGAAGTATTATCACTTGAGGAAATACTTGCTGAAGGTAACTCATCATCATCATCATCATCATCCAACAATTCAGCATCAGTAAAATCATCAGTATCATCGGCTATGGCTCAAAAACAACATCAACAGACTGATACTCGAGCAGCTAATCATCAAAGAGACATTGGTAACAGTGGTAGCAGTGCAGGCGGTGGTAGTAGTGGTGGTTCTGTAGCATCGAATGAACCGGTTTTCAGTAAAGCTCAAAATAAAGCGCTTCAAGAAGCCATGTATCACAGCGCTGAAAGTAACCATTTGGGTGAGACTTGAATTTTATACCTCTTCTCGGTGCATGTGTGTGTGTGGAATATACTTATAAATATTCGTATAATGGTCATTGCAGTTTTCGATACAGTTATATATTTTATTTCATATATGTATGTACCGGAATGATACTTGAAAAGAAGCAAAAACTGAGGAGGAAGACAGAGAGAAACTTGATTTACATTGGGTTTTATTTGTAAAAGCGTATCCTGGTAGAGATTCTCGTTTTTTTTTTTTTTTTTAAATGACACTCTTATCAATAAGTGATCGAGTTCAAATGCTTACTTTTCTGTTTAATTAAGCAAATGTAGTAGATGCATGTGATTAAGTTGAAAATTGTAATGATTAAAGGTAAAATATTGAAGTTTTGATAGATAATTATTCAAACTTGATCGGATACAATTTTTCAAATGATAAGCGCTTTTTCAATTAAGGAGAAACTCTCTATAGATACGATGGGATAAACGGGAATTGATCGTATGTCGACCTTGAAATACACATATGTGGTACTAATGTAAATGAATATTTTATACAGATATAACGATGGAACTTCGAGGACTTCGAGTTCCGTGGACTTTACACTGTTGGATGCACAGCTTATCAACTGCCCATGAGATGAGGATAGATACCGTAATTGACCAACTTTTACAAGATTTTCTTCAAGTTTGCCCTGACGAATATTCAACGCAATTTGTTCAAGAGTGTCTGCCCTTGCTCTTCAATATATTCCGATACAGCAAAGTATGTTGATTTTTTCAAATTTTTATACTTATACTTGATCGAACTATACTTGAATCAATCAATGACGATTTTTTTTTTCATGTTGTTTGTATAGAAAGAAGGCACGACGTTGTTACTGGCAGATATATTTTGTACTTGCTTTGGTTGGGAGCCTATAAAACCGATAAGAGATACGACAGTTTCCAGTGGATCTAGAATAGATCCAAAATTTGTTAATAATCCAGAGTTAAGCGACGTTCAGTTTCGGGTTGAGGGTAGAGTATTTTATGGTCACAAGATAGTCCTGGTTACGTCATCTCCTAGGTTCAAAAATATGCTCAGTTCGAAATTGTGCGAGGGAAATCCTCCTATAATCCAGATAAACGATATCAGATACCACATCTTTCAGGTAAAAATATATTCCTGTTTTTGATGACGTAGTATTCAATTTGGCTTTTCTTGATATACTTTGATCACATGTTCCGTTTCAGTTGGTCATGGAATTCTTGTATCATGGAGGATCTGCGAGTCTGGAAGTGAATCAAAATGACGTATTGGAACTTATGGCAGCAGCAAATTTCTTTCAGTTAGATGGACTTCTACGATTTTGTGAAGCTCAGTGTTCTACAATGGTTGATCTTGACAATATCGTCTCAATGTACATTCATGCAAAGGTAAATTTTCGCCATGCGTTCTTAATTATTATATAGGGTTTCCGAGATTGAGATGAGATGAGATTTGACGTCGTTTTGATCTCTGCTCTTTCGAGATCGAGATATTTCCAACTTTGTCTCATCTCGGTCGAGGTTTCGGAAACAAATCTCATTTCGTCTTTACAAGATCGAGATATTTCACCGAGATTACGAAAAAATATACAAATGTATCGCGTACCAGTCCCCCGGAAATCGCACTTGAAGGAAACTATTTGTCGAATAGGAATCTAAATTTTTGATGTATGACTGACATATTCAAACTATTATTTTTATGATTTTCTAATTGCCTTGATCAATAATATTTATCTACAGTTCAGATGTGTTTATGGATGATTTTATTTTGATTTCTTACTTATTTCTTCCCTCAATTATGATTTAGTCTATGGATGCAAGGTACCAAAAGACGTCGAAATTGTTACAATTTTTATCGTGGTGATGATGTTACAGATTGTATTTTATCAAGGAGATGAACAACGTAATTATTCATGTAATGTAGTGACTTTTTGGAGGAAATGATATATAATTGAGGATTCGCAACTCTATAAATTCGAAAAACATCGAGATTTTCAAAAGTTTCAAGATTTTTCGGTTGACATTCTAATCACGTCGAGCGATGTTCAATTTTGAGAAAAATCCAAAATTTCGTCTCAGTCTCGATCGAGATATCTCGAAAAATCTCAAAAAATCACGAAATGTCGGATGCAATGTCGGATGCCTTAGTCCGTAACTGCAAACATTGTTGAAAATTGATCGAAACTATCATTGTGTTTCAGGTTTACAACGCACAACATTTATTGGAGTACTGCCAAGGATTCCTGTTGCAAAATATGGTAGCTCTCATGACCTATGACGATTCTGTAAAACGATTGTTGTTTGCAAAAAAATTACCAAACCATGACGTTTTGGCCGGTCTACTTCTGACTCTGCAAGCAAGAATCAAAGCTAGAAGATTGCAAAATTCAAAATGAGCCGTCGATATAAAGCATTCAAATTTTTGAACAAATTTTTTTGTATAAATTATGTGACTCCGGATGTATTTGAATACGGATATTATGACTGACTAATTGATGATATCACGACATATTTAACAAATACACATTTTTTAAACATATATGTATGCTATGACGAGAAAGCATGCATTTTTTGCGATATGTATTATTATATTGACACCCGATAATGTTCATTGCATTTTAGTACTGTAAGCGTGAATTTTAAGTTGATAAACAAATCACTCTCATTCATCTCTGATGGATCAGAAATATCCTAATCATTGTAAATTGTAATTCATTATCAATCATGTAAATGTGTATAGAACGTTGAAGATTTTTTAAAGAGCTCCGTTGTGTAATATTTATACTTATTGAACTAAAATTTATGTGTCAGTTGTTGGGCGCTTTCTTGTTGCTTGGTTGCCGAAAATTGTACAAATATATATGTCATACATTCATTCCAAATATATGTAGACTCTTTAAGAAAATGATCAATTTTCTACTTTTATCGTTGGAATAAAGTTTATTCAGAACGATGATTGTTTACAGTATATACAAATTGTCGCCAATCTAAAGGTATACGTTTTTATGATGTGCGTTCGAACAAATTCTTTGAAATCTGGAATGCCTAATATATGTAAAAAAATCATATAAACTCCTTCAGGAGCTGTCTCCACCAATTTCATCATAATTTTATTCTCTACAATACTAAGCAATCGTGAGAAATATGCTTCGCCAAATACTAACTATCTTATTTTAACTTTCTCTCACTTTCAATCACAATATGTCCGATATCATTCACAGGTATTGAACGTATGAAACTAACAAATTTTGTTCTTTTTGTCAAGTACGCCAGAAACTCGTATTCTGTACATAAATAACATCTCCTTCTTTTGTAGCAAATTCATACCATCTTTTTCAAAGTACGCACGATACTTATTCTACAATTTTTCAATCATAATTTTTGTGAGACTCATTGATTTCAAAAATATACTCGGGGAATGATTCAAAGAAATGATGGTCGTTCACATTCTGGTAGCGATTCATCGTTTGAAAGTATCGCTTGAATAGAAAGTGATAGTCAGGTGATCATATGTAACATGTCACTTATTTTCCACAGATGTCAAAACAAGCTAGATAGCTAGCATGTAATGAGTAATTCCTGAGATCCAATACTTTCAAAAGATAATATATATTGTTATATGATCAGAATTATTCGACTTTTGAATCGATTAATATCCTTATTGGTTTGTGTAAAGTTGTTGCGGTATGAAGATCGTGAAAGATTTTCGTAATTTGTATCGAAAAATAAATGTTTTCCCTTTGATATAAAAGTATGTTGCTTGATAATCCCAATATTCGTCATTTGTGCCTCATGGAATATTGAGTTTGACTGATACTTATAAACTGATATTTTGTAAATTAGCCCGGAATCATGAGAAATCCTAGAGTAACATACACAAATTACCAATCAGTTGAGCATAGTTTCTACTAGTGTAATTGTCAATAAGTTTTTTCTAAATCATGATTGAAAATTATGAAATATCATTGATATTCGAATTAGTAACATTGATCGAATTGTCTTATTGTTATTCATGATTTGATTATTCAATTCAACGCTTATTTAATACACAAGTGAACATCATTGATTGTAAGCACCTATTATTGGTTGTTTACTTTTGGACTTACAATCACAAAATACCATGCTAATAGAGCATTAATGTAGAAAATCGTCTACAGAGTTTTTGAGCAAAACTCTCAACTTCTTTCAGTTGTATACTTTATGCAATCGCAAACTTAACAAAAACAAGCAATATACAAAATTTATCGTTAAACAAGATCTTGGAAATCGAGCCATTATTGCGATGTATCGAGACACTGAACCAAGCTCTCTTCTTTACTTAAAAAATTTAAATCGCTAACTCGACCTGGCTATCCATATTATAAGAAAAGTAGCCAAGAAGAAAGCTATTAGTAGTAGGATGAACATTTTTCGTCGGAATTTCCGCTGGTAATTACTAGCTTTTATCAATTCTTCCGTTCCTAAAGCAACATGACCCTGTGCATTGTCAATGTTGTTTTCAATGCTATCTGTAACAAAAAATAGTTGTGAGACTTTTAATCAATCTTCACTATGTAAATCCAAACTTAAAATGATGATTTGTCCGCAGAAAAACCTCTATCTCATCATGTAAAAGTTAAAATATTTATAAACGAGTTGCTTACTTATTGTATCTGCTTGTTGATACACAACAGCTCCTAGTTCTCTCATAATTTGATTTACATCCAAAATGTCACCTTCAATTCTTTTCACCCTTTCTTCTTGTTCTAAAATTAATCCGTGATCAAACTCCAGCGCCCTGTGAACCAGCCGAATGTTTTGGTTTGTCGATCAAAATTCGGGGATGATAAATTGGTTCAGACTCAGAGAACCGAATTTCAAAGTTCTCAGGAAGAGATTCAACAAGCAAGCCTGAACAGGACGCGATTTTTGCTCTAATTCGACTTCAAAATTGGAGCCATTTCAGAAATGTTAAAATACAAACACAACAGATTTGTTGACCACTCACCTCAGTTCAGCTTTCCGTTTAGCATCCTCTTGGACTTGAATCAAAGTCTGCTTATCGTCTCCATCCTCGTCGCCGCGAGTTTCTATGCTTCCAACAACCAGTATATGTCTCTTCATCTTGTCTGCAATAGACTGGAACAAAAAATATGGTTGTCACTTTGCTAGTCATGAGGATGAAACGATATTTTCTATCAAAACATAAGCTACCCATTTTCGAAAAGGCTAATAGCATAGAAATGTACTGGGAAAGGATGGGATAATCTAAAGTAAAGTGACATTCACTTGGGCATTTCATCAACTTTTATGGCGCTCTGCCTTATGTAATCAAACATGTCACATAGTTTCCCAATGACTCGCACGCCATATCTTACAGTTTGATCGAAATTTTCATTTTTTTAGTGCACAATAAAATCATTGTGCTTGTGAACGAAACTCATGCTTTTCGAAACGGAACACGTAAAAAATCTTCAAGAATGGTCAAAAGAAGTACCCTTCATCGATCGTATGGAAGGACTCAATACGCAATAGAAAGCTATGCTTTCGCAATAATTGCAAAGCGCTATGTACAAGTCATCGGCATTAGCGTTTTATTTTTCGAACATGATCAATCAGTATCAAGAAAGATGAGATTCAGTATGCTTGTGAGTGAAGAAGCCTCATACTCAAGTGACCGGAAATATCACATTTCCCATTTCAAAGGGCAGTGATAATCGCAGAGGATTGACTGTGTATTCGACTCGGAAAAATTTAATTGGTAATTTCGAATCCTGAATTGAAGATTTGGGAAAAATTTAAAGGACATTCTAGAGCCTGTTGAAGTTTGTAATAAGAAAAATTAAAAACAGATTAGCCCGTTTAATATTTTATCTCTGAAAAAGAGCATTTTTGACTTTCAATAATTTGTGATAATGCTTTCAGAAGACATTGAAAAAATTTGAAAACTCCCGAAAATTTTTGTCAACACAAAAAAACCATGGAAGTATCCATGAAGATTTAGTCATTACATCGCGAGAATAGAAGATGAAAGACGAAAATATTTTAAAATCATAATTTGGCCGTTTTTGACACCCCCCCCCCCAGAAACATGATTTACCAAGAAATAACACATTCATGACCCATGGGCGATTAACTACAGAATAGATTAATTTATAAGTTTTCAAATTGAATGAGAACTTACTCGCTGCATATCAGAATACTTTTGTAGAGCATCTTTGAAGTCATTAGTGAGCTTCTCAATTTGCAGTTTTTGTTGCTTATCCCCTCGTCTCATCAAAATAGTCAGTCTTGCAATATGTTTACTTGTTTGAGTTACCACTTGATTTGTGCTCAGCTGAGCAACATGTCTGAAATGAAAGGAGGATTATTAAACCACTCATCTTATTGGGAAAGATCACAAAATCAGGTAAGGTAATGTCTTAACTCACACATTATCTCGAAGACCTTGACCATCTTTGCTAGTGCCGATATTTTTAAAAGCGCGTTCTAGTGTTTTATAGCTTGCATTTATTGTGTAAATATTTGTTGTTATATTCTCGCTCAAATTATAAAGTTCTGTAGGGCTGAATCCCACATCAGGTACATCTGTTCTTTGGTCCGTGGACCCATATGTATGAGAGCTGTGCGCCATCCTATTGGGTAAAACAAGAAGATCAAGTATTGAAAGGATTCAGAAATTCTTTGAATGAAGTTTCCTGAATCACAAGAAGTTGTTTGGTGCACCTCTCTACCAAAGGATTGGAAGTGAGCTCATCATGCTTATGAAATGTAATGATCAGTAGTGAGTAATCAATCAGTAGACTGAATAACTCAGATCAATACTAAGAGAATCAGATTAAATCAATCGGACTGACAAATACTAATAAAACTCCATAATTTTTGTCCTTGAAAGTTTGATACTATGAAGCATATGATTTTGAAGGGAAAATGAAACATACTGCACATTGATCTCACAAAGTTGGGTGAAGCAATAAGTTCACAACAAAATATATGGACCCAATGAAAAATGAATTATTCTAGGTATTCTACACTTTTTTGCATTCTCTTGTACACTACAACGTCCTAGATCAGGATGAGTCGATAACACTCAAAGGAATGATATTCCAGTAAACAGAGATTAATTGACCAACAAAACAGGAAAGGGAGTGGCAACAGATAAGGCCTATCATTCTTTTAAAAAGCATTCATACCTCTACTCATATAAAATTTTATAGAATCCAGAGAGGTCCATATCCTCACTCAAATTACCTTTAAAGGAAGAAAATGAAAAGCAGAAGTACCGGGAGTGACTGTCAACAATGAAACTATTCCTCAAACATACAAGAAGTGCAACTAATTCTAATCCTGTTCTCACTTCTCTCTTTTTTTCTTCATCTTTTCCAACGCGACCTTCGCCGACTAAATACCAACTCGCTATAATCGCTATTAGACTTTGAGCTCCGAGGTCGAGAGCACATAGGTAACAAGGTCTCAGTATTAGAAGGCACACCTATTTGTTAAGAATCCAGGAGCAAATTGTTAAACAATACACAACGGATATACGAACCTGTAGGTGTTTTGTATCAACTTAGAGTCGTTCGACGATGGACATTTAAAGGGCCCTGGCAACAGCAGCAACAGCGTTTTCTAAACGACTAAATAAGCTACTGTATGCAGTAAGTAATAGATAGAGCAGGGCTTGGCCTCGGTACATGGATTGCTCTCGAGCACAAAGACTTCTTGTTGCTGCTGATTCTGGTGGCCTCTCCTCCGGTCGAACATAATCTGACAGCTGGCGAACTAATACACTGACGACTTCTACAAGAGTTGCACCTAGCCTTGACTGAAAACGCGAGCATGTCCAGCTGTTATTTCACTGTATGAGTTTGTATATACACGTGGAAATGAATTGGATGTGTGAGTTGCGGATCTCGATGATAAATTCCAAGATAGATACTTGACACTCTCGTGTGCGGTTGCAATATTCTTGTTTTTTTTGCGTTGATTATTTACCAAGAGCCGCTATTTTATTCCTCGTATCAGCACGCATAAACTGCATTCTATGTTTCCATCACGGAGGCATTACGCACGACGTAATAACGAAAATTTCGCAATTGATGCACTTTGCATTTTCCATAGCTGTCTTTAGCACAAGGTTATTCGCTCGACGGGGATTCCCTCTTAATTACTTACAGCATCTCAACCATATTTGATTCAAATTCTGTCGATCATACTGGCCAAAAAACTTTTCATCTGAAGAAGTTGTGTACCAATGGAAGAGTATTTTCTAATAGTTTCCGTAAGAAGTTCAACGTCGAATCACAATCACATATTTTGAATTCCTTTAAATAGCCCGCCTCAGAATCACGCATGCGCACTTTGAAATAAATTTCGCAGACTACGCTGATCGAATGAGCCAAGGTTTTTGCAAAATCAAAAAACTTTACTATCAAACAGAGATACGATAGGTAATTGCAGGATGCTCATTTATTATTCCCTCAATCAATCAACGATCAACACAACCGTAGAGACTATAGAGTTATAACAACAAAATTCCCGGCTGACCTAACCTACAAAATAATCATCAGTCAGTAAGCGCGTGTCGAAAACACTCGCGCTACCCCATAATCACAAAAGCTTGTTAAAAAATCTACCCTTTGAATACCAGCACAGTTAAAATAATATAAAAATTTTCCGTTTCAAAAACCCGAAAAGTTGAGAGTTAGTGTTGAAAATTTTCATCGCGCATCGCTCACCACGCAAGACAAGACAAGGATAGAACGAGAAGATAGCGTCCGGGAAGTATAATAAAAAAGAGAAGGGGGGGTTTCAACGGGGGCGACAGCCCCGCACACACCAACTTCGAGGAGTAGCGACTCCATCACATCAACCAGTTAGTCGCGCGCCGGACGCCCGAAAGGTCGTCAGCCGTCGTTGTGTTTCAGTAGCACGCGCCTCATATAAAGTGTGAGCACTGCTGCTGCTGCCGACGACGACTATTTTACGGCTTCCATTCCATCATCATTATAATAACCATCAGTGCAAAAGTATAAGCAGTGTGCGCGCTGAGAATATAAAAATCTCGCCCAGGTTGCTGCTGCTGAGTTGCTGATATAGACGCGGACTGTCGTCTAGACGCAGCCCGACATACAAATCTACTTCTGAGGACAACACAAGTAGTAAGCATCATCAACATCATCATCATAAATTCCACCCACATCTTCTACGTGAACAAAACGTTGTATATTGTGAGATAGTGATTGTGTGTGTTTAATTAATTGCTATAGCGTCAGGATATATATCGTTAAAACCTTCCTGATGATGGTTAATAAACCTCGTGTGTTAATAAAAATTTTTGTTAGAATCACCCAGTGGTCGTCGACCTCGAATTTTAGATAGGCTCAACCTTGTCTCCGCGCACGAGCCAAATGTAAGCGGACGTATAGCTCCGGGAGTGTGAAATATATAGATATATAGAGAGATATGTCTCATACAAAACCCACGCGTCCAGAATGAATAACATTCTTCTTTCGGTTATAATTCCTTGCTCCGAAGCAGACGATTCTATCCTTGCAGACGATGTTCATAAATACAACTTGGTGCAAAGCATCTCTCTGGAATTGAGTTAATTTTTAGAAAGTTTTACTGCAGGACGCGGGGGTGATGCACGCAAAAATGGTAGCCGTTGTAGACGATTGTCTACAACGAGTTGTGTACTGTATTGTGAGCGTCGTTGACGGTCAGGATACGCTCTTTAGGCACAGGAAAACACACTACAAGAGTGATTGAGTGAGTGAGTGAGAAAGAGAGATTCGAGTCTAATAACTCGTGGGGTTCAGGCGTCGTCTACGTCGTCCTCGTAGGTAGTAACTTCCTCGACCTATAACCTCAATTTTATCGCTACTATTCTGAATAAGATAGAGAAAGATACAACATATTTATTTGCGAATACAAGAATTGTTCTTCAAATTTCATATCATAGACAGAAAAGACAGAGAAAGAGATAGAGAAGAAAGACGCGGCGACGTGTCATGTCGGACGCTGTTGCCGAGGGGGCCCCGCCTCTCCTCGCTCTCTCTTCCATTCGTCTCCCTCGAGAGCAACTAATTGTTAGATATATAGATAGTCTTGGATCTATGTGCGATTTTTTTGTTGCAGTTTTCAGGTGAGATGTGGGGCTTTTTTTGATTTAGAAAATATTAAAAATAGCTGATGTCGTAGAAGCTATTGGATTGATGAGATGAAGAAATTGTTGGTCGTCAATTTTGATTTAGGATGCATGCAGGAAGTAGCCCTATTGTTCTTGTCGCAGCGATTAATTATTTACACATAAGTACCCTGTGAGAGTCTTGAGCAAGGAAGAAGCTTTGATTGAATTGGGTTTTTAGACTGTGTAATATCGCTTTTGCAAGAATATTTATCCACTTAGTCTGTCAATCAGTAATATATCATATTGCTCTGAGCGTCTGGATAATATTCATTGCTTGTTAAATTCATACTCTGTCTATCAATTGTCGAGTGCTCGTTGCACTATTATAATGTCTGCTTTGCATTACTTTGGTACTTTTCAGTTAGCACAGTCTTTATAGAGTCATTGCTCCGAATCTTCTATGACATTTTTTTCTCTATTCAATTTGAAAATTGAGTGTTTCGTTGAATTATAGAATTTATCTCGTTAAACGTGTATGATACGTGGAAGCGTTTGAGTTACCTAAAGTCAATTATTAGGTAAGAATTACAATCATGTGTAATACCGAGATTTTGTAATCGTCATCAATTATAAGACAGACTTTACTATATGATGCTTGAGCTCCTTCGACATCAGTCACGTATCCGTGATTCTTTTTTTTTTTTTTTTTTTTCGTAATTCAATCCCACGCACTTATTATGTTTGCGCGAGCACTCGATCGACTGTGGTAAAATCTCAAACACATGGAAAGCACGTGCTAGAAAATTTTATTTTTTAATTTATCTTCATATCGTGTAAATAATTTGAGCAGAATTGGATATGATTATTGTTTGCACGGGAAATCTGGTTCATCCCCACCATTTGCTGGGAAATGTAAACATTCAATGTCACGATTACTAACTTACCGACATCTATGTAATTTTAGGAAATTTAAATAGCCTTGTTTTACGTACAAATTTAAAAATCAAGTAATTTGCCAAATTTCATTCAATCTTGTCATGGCCACGATTACGATTTGTTTTTGATTTGCTTCAATGTTCTGTCTATGTTTTGCTTGAGCAATTTGTTCTAAGCGAATAATTTTCCCTTCGCTGCAATAATCAATTCCAAAGTAAACTCAGTATGTGTAGTTTATTAAGAAATAGGGCAGTGGTTTCTTTTTGTTGTTCGTAAAGAATGGTCGGTAAATCAGGTTCCTATTCAATCACAATCAAAATTTTCATCCTCAAGACTTAGGTGTGTTACCTCATATCTCCTCTTTTAGGATAAATCGATATCTCAGGCTAAAGATGAACTATGTAAAAATTTTTGGTTAAACGAAACTTTCTTGTACTGTATTTAATACAAAATTGTTCAATTCAGCTAAAAATTTTCAGATGGTTCCTTTCTACTCTGGGCCATCGAAATCATATCCGGTAAAGTACTACTTGAATCTCATCAACAATTTTCAATTTTTCCCATTGCGCCAAGATCTCCCAAAATCGTTATCCGAACTTCTCTTTCTCTTTCGTCTTAAAATCTTCTATATACATACTCGCGTGGGTGTATATAACGAGGCCTATAAGGTAATACATCCTTGGAAAGCGAAAAGATCGAAACTGAGAGCGAGTGAGGGAGCTATTAGGTACACGTCGCGGCATGGATCACGAAATAGTAGTCTCGATGTGGGTTAAGGACTGCCTCGTGCGGCCTCCTCTTCTTCTCCAGCATTAGATGTAATAGCTCAATTCTTCCTTTTATTATAACTATGCAAGTGCATCACATAATGACTTTGGTGAACCTATCTATCAAAAAGCTCTTTAGACTTCATAAGATGTAATAATACCACTCCTTGAATCGATTGGTTCACTGAACGCCTTGACCACGTGGATCATCTTTTACCATCTTCATTTTTATGAAAAAGAAAATGTTGAGAGCAGAGAGTGAGAATTAAAATGACGACGCTGAGGAATGATGATTTGTGAGATCCTTGTCACTTTATGTTTTAACGGATTCTGTATCACTGGCGCGTGATTCTTTGACTGAGGGAATCAGCTGGCACATTCGAGATATCTCGACAGCGTGTGCGAGATTGTATAAATGTAGGTTCGTATTATCTTTTCGCGTCGCGTCATGAACAACGAGGTCTGTGAGTCGTCGACTTTTACGTGAGAAATTTGCTGATGTGTTATTTACTTGATTTATAGCAATGAGTAATTTTGCTTGAGAGATATGGACGAGTGATGATGTACTGTTTTGTGTAACTGAGTATGTTGATGTGAAAATGTTGATGATAATGATGCAAACTGTTTTTTTTTATCACCACTCTAAGTAAGCTCATCTTTCATAGAATAAATGAATGAAATGATTTTGACTTGTAACTTCGATAATTGCTGAAATTTCTCAATAGGAAGTTCATGATGAAAAAAAAGCTTGAAGCTTGCTTCATTGAAAATTATGGTCGAAACACTTGGTTGATCATCGTTTTTCCAGTAAAAATGAATTTAATCATTACTTATGCTATACATCTTTTCTTCGAATTAACTTTTGATCATTTCACAGGATACAAACTGTGTAGAATGTCACATTATAGTTTCAGTATTGAATGTGAATATTGAATGAAACTCAAACCTCAAACCAATCTGAGTAGGCAGATATCTCAATGACACCCACACTAACACCTCACATATATTCATACACCTTTATGAAATCTATGGCAACGATCATTCGCACTCTTATCGTACAGCTCTTGAATGTTCAGTCAAGCTACATCCACGTGGGCGCAGCAGTCAATACCATAAAGCAAATCGAAATCGATGCATAAAAAAACTTTACTTCCGATGTCGCAATCATTTCATCCTTAATACTATAAGTACACACTGCAAAAAGTAAAAATTTCGTCGTTCCGAAACTCATTATTGCCCCTATCATCCTTACGATTTTACCACAACACAAAAACTTTTACTTGAATGTGCAAGATGAAAACGCGAATATAAGTCTGAGCATTGCATTGAAACAAGAGTTCCGTTATATTAGGAAGAGTAAACATATATGTGCAGAAGCAGCAGTTCGAGCACATCCTTGCGTTTAGCAAAGGAATTTCCGATGACGAGCTCTTGTGATGTATACCGTTATTATATATCCATATATAGGATGCACCAACTAACACTCATTCGAGTTGGAATTTCTCGATGAATCGAAAACCTCCCCTTGAAGAGTAGAGCAGAGTATATATTAGCGTCGTCAGGTGTGCGCATGTGATATGATGACGATATGAAGAGGACATCGACGTCGGAAATATCGTGACGCGATGGGTTGCCTTGTCGTCATGATGCTAGACTAGAAGGTTGATTCTGTCTCTGTGACGTTTCTGGCTATTTTAACCCTTATTTGCTCAATAATTACTTCCTTCGAGTGATTGTTGCAGGTGATGGCTAATTCTGATCAAGTATGCATGAACAAATTCGTGTGGAACTACTGGAAGTGTTTTATTTGTACTAAATGAGTTTCAAGTTTGTTTCTATATGTTTGTATGATGGGAGCCAGAGCCTTTATTACGATGGGATTTTTAGGCAACTCTTTATACATTTTACAGCAGCAACCATGAATCTATTCTGAGATCTTTGTACATGCTCTTGATCATTCTGATCAAATCATCTCATTAATTGTTCATTAGCGGATAGACACTTCATATGATCCTCATAAGGATCATGGAAGCAAAACTTCCAGTTCTAATTTTCAGCCACAAGCTTTTGTTGATGTACTTGGAAGATGAATTAAGCTCAGATATTTCTGAAAGGTACTTTTTGTAAGTACATGCACTTAGTCATAGAGTCTTTACCTTACCTTCCTAAATATATCTTGAAGCTTAGACATAGAATGACTCTGCATCATTGGTAGCAAATGTTCTGTGCTCTGCAGTTGAATCCATGTTTTGTGACAACAATAGTATCATTTGAGTTGGGCCAAAAGAATCATCATTGTTGGAATACGCTATACCATAAATTGCTTAAGCTATCTAATAAAATAAACTAGAAGATATTTTGATAATCGGAGGATCTTATTAGATGTTGATACCAAAACTACCTATACTTATTGTAAGTAGTTGAGGTATAAGCATCTTATAAGATCTAATGGGTTCGGCTGACTAACTTAGAATAACATTGATATACTGTGTTTGAATCACAAGTTGATGGAAATTAATGGCGGGCACATAGAAATATGAGAATTGAAAGCCTACAAAAAACATATCTCAACTATAGTTCAACATGTGTTTATAATATGCTTTAAATTCTCATTTTTCTATGTACACATCATCAATTTTCATTGGTTCATGATTAGAAGACAACCACTGAGCTATTCTTAGTTAGTCATATCCATTCACTTGTTTGATCAAGCTACGGAGCATGAAATATTATCTTACATAACATAAATGTTCTCTTTCTTGAAATATGAAATATCTTAACGTCTATCAATTGACAAAATTGAATATTAGTCAATCGTGCTTGATTCGCTGATGCAATGCTCTACCTCTGCATGACTCAAACCATATCTGATCGATATAACATTTCTTAAAAATCATCTGCATTCATTGTCTGGTGGCCAAGACGAAGCTAGTAACTACTATGTGTGGGCGAATTTTTCTTACCTATGCAATGAAAGAAACCTGTCAAAGGCAAACGCCTCTGTAACTTGATGCAAAGTTACTACTTGACTTTAGCAGAGGATTTAATTGATTGTTCTTTACCCGCGCGTTAATTCCAGCTCAGGCGTGAACTGTGCTTATGAAAAACTTATTGTGCACAATATTGCGCATTTCCCATAATTTGTAATCAATAATTCACTACCAAAGTAATTTTTTTCACATTTTTACAGCTAGATTCGTTGTGTTCTCTAAAAAAAAACGTTGAAGCATTTTTAAGAGGTACGTTTAAAAAAATGCGATTGCGTAACGTAATAATAGTGATGATTATCGACTGCTAAAAAAAGAAAGTGAGATTGAGCACGGTCATTTATGGTAAAGTGAAATCAAGCGATGATACCATGACGTTTATGCCCAGTTATTATCAATCATTAAACATTCACTGTCGTTTTTGAAAGGTGAAATTTGAATGTGCATTGCATCATTTAATACTTTTTTGTGACATACTGCACCGTGTAATTGTGCCGAATGTACTAAATTGATGAGATTTGTCATTTTTATTTCATTGGGTGGATCAGGATCTGCAAGAAAATGATATAAATTTTTTGATATTTAGGTGCATAGGTGTGCCCATGATTTACCTGAAAAATCGAAACAAGAAAACTCGATAAAGAAAGAATACAAAAATATTTCACACGTGCATGTGACAAAACAATGAGCGCGCATTTCCCACGTGCTCTCTGTATATTCCCGCTTCTCAGTATCGTTCAAGTGGTACAGCTATATGATATAACTTTATGTATTCTACTTTCTTATTCTAGTCTTCAATAATGCATTATTTTAATCAGAACCCAAAGGATCAGAATCACATTATAGACTTGCCTCCGAATCGAACCTCATGTCACATGCACACGTATTTAAGTCCAAGTTTCCAGTTTTTCCATGTGCACGTGGACAACAACGCAGTTCATTTAGTACTAACAATAAAACTCGGACCTAACAAGAAGCTAACGAATATAGCTGTAAGAACTGGTAGAACACGTGCTATGCCATACTACAGCTTCGAAACTGGGCTTTCTGCTTTCTCTTGACTTCTTCTACTCTCTTATACTTTTTGATTCATTTATCGTAATATTTAAAGACTATGAATAGCTGCATGTGTGTGTAGCTTCGATTTCGATCCGTGGATGAAATAAAAATGTTACGGACTAAAATGTTATCCATATTTGAATCTGGAACTGCAAAAATACAATTTTTACTTTATCTTTTTTTTCCATGGTGACATGGCTTTTGAATTGAGGTATGTTTGACTCATGCAAAGTTTATGTATGTATGTCCTGGTATTGAATATTTGTCACAGAATGGGGTTGGATGGTGGTGGTGGTGGTGGTGGCGATGATAGCAACGTCAGCTGCGCGTGGATGGAGATTTATCGATGCGTCTTTTGCGTGACGCGCGGATGACTGTTTTTGACGTGTGATGAAGTTTATCGGGCTTATCTCAATGCCGACACTTTTCAAAACTACTCTGGTGACGGTTTGTTATTTGTTGCTTGTATTATTTATGGGATAGAAGTGTAGTTTGTTTTGATGCTGTCGATGAGATTGTCAAGATTTTTTAAAATATGAGTAATGTTGAAAATTTATTTGATATTCATATATTTAGAATGGGAAAAATGGAAGATTTAGGACGTATCAAAGCATGAAAGAAAGGATGAATCCTTTTTAAGAAATATGAGGTTGGTTTGCTAGATGTTGAATGAATTCTATTAGAATCGAGTACGAGTTCAAAAATATCTGCGAAAAAAGAAAAATCTTGCCATTTAGCACGTGCACATTAGCTCTGGCTTTAGTTCCTCGTTTACTCTGGAAGATCTTTTTCTTTATTTGAGAGCAAAGATTCGGAAAGCCTCGGTCTGAGCAACAATCTCTGATGCATGTAGACTAATGGTCGACGTTCCTCGATCGTTTAATTTCATCAGTGCTGTTGCCAACATTTTCGCAAACCCTTTTCCTTCCTCTCGATCCTCACTCACTTAGCTTTGTTTTGGCTCTCTTACTTTTCGTCTCTTTTTTAGCGCTTGATTTATCAGATTGTCCTGCATATATGTGTTGTTCCATTCCATTTATGCGATCGCTTTTCAAGAAATGCTTTCATAGAAACTTCATAATCTCTCGTTCCAGTTTCTTTCAAACTTTTAACTATTTTTCCACGCTTTTATTCTTCACCTCAAGTTTGATGGAGTTTGATGAAGTCAATTTGTGTACAATTGATGCAATTATTTTTTGAGTTTTTCTTTTAAATTGTAGATTGGTAGTTAAATGGTTGGAATGATAATTTAAAATAGATTACTAAACCAGATTTGAATTGGGATATTCTTCAACTATCGAATTGTTTGGCGTTGAATTTTTTTTATCACAGTTTAGGGTTTGTACTTCTTAAATATTTCATGTTTGATCTTATCAATCATTCAGTTTGTCAATTTCAAAAGAGTTTCTCGTACTACAATCCATAACCACACATTTTGCGAAAATCGAACTCGTGCCCCAGATATAAAGATTGTCTTTTACAGATTGTTTTACATGAATCATGAAAAATTGACTTGAGCGTTACATAATGATACTCACGCTATCAATAACACAAATTGATTACCAGTCTATTCGAGATCTAGATATAATAGTTTATTCTTGAATATCTCGTTACTGCTTCAGCGTGGCCCCGTTGTATTCCATTGTTCAATAATAATTGACCCGTTTTCTCTTCACAGTCATTAATTTTATTGAGTACGTGTCTCATTTTCAGTGCATGTCCGACTTGATTTTCAATCTAATCTGGTAAAATAACTCAATTTTCTTGATGCTTTGAAGTAGTGATTTGTGCAGCTATTATGTCAAAACAAAAATCGTAAATCTAACACAGTTGTGATTTTCTACAGACATTTATTAGCATTTTGTAGTCAGTCAGACCGATTCAAACGCTGATTTAGACTGATAATAATTCGAAAAACGTTGTGGTTGACTGGTATTGTCATGTCATTTTACTAATTGTCGCAAATTGAGGTGCATGTAAAAGTCGGTCTGTATAGTCGTAAAAAAAACTCGTATCTGACCGTAAAACTATCATAAATCAACATCTCGTCGATGTATAACGACAATTTACTGGCTCATTTTCTCATTCAATTATGATCGATTTGACACTAAGTTTATGAATCTTATACAAACCTCACATTGCTCACTGCAGACTGCAGCATCAGCTCGTGTCATTGACACGCCTAGTAAACATTCAATCAATTAATCAACGTCAATTGAAAAATTCTAAAAATTCTTCTCATTCTCTCATTTACTTATTGAGTAAATCTTAACCCATCTTTAAATATGCCAATACAAGTCATCTTATTTCAAAATTACGTCAAAAATCTAGTCACACATCGAGATCTAAATCCTAACAAGGCTCTTACATTAAATCAAAAGCTCTCATGCATCGTCAAAAATTATTAAGTATCTTAGCCGTTGGCAAAACTGTCTGTTTTCGCTTCATGCATGCGCCGCGTCGTCGTCGTCGTCGTTTATTCGAGAATCGAGAGAGAAGCTTCATCGTTGGATCAGTCTGCATCAGAGTTTCAAACGGTGCGGAGGCATCGCTCTCTCTCGAAAAAAAATAAATATATTTGTAGCGTCGCATTAGTGCATACATTGTTGACATTGTTACAGTAGTTTCAATAATTGACTAGTGTTTGTAGTTTAGACTACGCGAGTGTTTGTGTTGTGTGTCTGTGTTGTTAAATTATACAGTTGTAGCTGCATAGGTGAAATCCAATTGACAAGAAGCGCATAAATAAACAAACAAACAAAACGTTCTTAGGGTGAGTGAACGATATTCTCGAATCGTCGTCTCGTGTCTGGGATGCTGCATTCTGCAGTCTCTTTCAATTTTTTCCGTATCTCTGGAGGATTTGTAAATGTGTGTGTATGTACATGAGTGCTTTTAGGTACTTTTCGTTCGAGTCACGAATCGGAGACGCATCCAAAGAGTTTTGCGAAGACTTTATAGAGAAAACCAGTTCGTGGTTCCGCTCTTGGCTTTATACATATTTATGAGTGATGCTCGTCTCGCAAACTTATAGACATTTCGTCAGACAGAATTCGAGAGAATATACCACATGATTCTTTGTGTGTTTTTAACTGAATTTTGAGATTTGAAATTCCTAGTTGTTAGAAGAATTTTGTACGATTGCTGTGTGATCAACTCTTTTGAATAGATCATCGATACTGATTATGATTTTCTAAATTTTGAGAGTGATTAATCGGATAATCAGATAGTATCTGAGTGTAAATGAAAAATAATAATATATTAATAATTTACGTCAGCGTCGAGTACGGTATATTTATGAGCATCGGTTATTTGTATGTGTAATCGTTTGTGCCAATTGCGAACGTGATCGAATAATATTGTCATCAGCCGCGTTGTACTTTTTTCATTTCGGATGTTGTCGCTACTCATTGATGATCTATTTGCGCGTGTTGATAGCGATGTGCGACGTTTTAAATCATCAATAGCTAATCAGAATTGAAATAAAGCGTTTGACAAAGGCAATGAAATTCAGTTGTGGTTGTTGTATGTAGTAGGAGGCAGATGAAAGCATTTCTTGGAAGAAAATATGATTCATATGAGTGAGTCTGTGGACTGACTCATGAGAGCTTCTTACCAAATTTTGCTTTTATTGCTACAAATAATGCACTATTAATTTGATGCTTGAAAAATAAGCTGTCAGCGAGTGGTTATAATTTGCCTGAACAAGTCTTTCGCATCTAAAACTTAGAGTTAAACTTGTCCAATTTTGTTAACGAGAGACAGCAAGTAGAAAAAGTCTTACGTTGCTTTCAACTTTCATGGGTCTAACATGTTGTGGCTCGATACTTTTCATTTTCTATTTCTTTTGTCCTGAAACATTTTCTATGACTCATTCAGAGATGTGTCATTGACTTGTGGCATGCTGGTGAGATAAGAAATAGATGTTGAGTTCACAATTGTATACCAAACATAGTCAATTGGTTCTATCTTGTCAGAAGTGTTGAGTTGGTTGATTTTGTAATAGTCGAATGCACCAGTATTGAAATGTTGCACTGAGATATCCACATGGTTGTCTCTGTAACTTTCTGATGTATCATGCAAGAGCATACAAAAAATATCAATCATGCGTCATAACTGAGATCAGGATCAATGATATGAGTCTTGATAAAAAATTCATTCGTTCAAAGCAATTTTTCAAGATATTTTAGTATTATTGTGGATATCATCAACTGAAGTTGTTACGCTTGGTCAAGTTCATGGTTATTAGAACAAAATTTGATTTTTATCTAAGTCCTAGCAAGCGCTATATGGACAAATTAAGGTCCATTCAACAAATGGGTTATGACAGGTAACTTCTCCAATTGTGCTCATTTTTATCTTGAAACCATTCAAGATTTATGAGCATACAAACTACCATTTTTCAATAATTCTTATCGATACATGAAAACTGAATGTAAAAAGATGGTGTCAACAGGCTCAAACAACAAAATTTTTGCTTGTCGAGTGAACTCTTTCTTCATGTGAGTTATACTAACAATACAGAAATCGGTGGAAAACATTGACCTCATACTATATTAATATTCAAGAGGCTATTTTCTATTCTCCACTTCCCATCGAAGCATATTTTAACTTCGAATTGTTATCACTCCACACTTCATTTGTACAAATGATTTGCGCACTTATATCGGTCTCTGATACGAAGTTCAAATAGCAAAATTATCTTCATCACGTCAGGCATGTATTATAAACACTCTACAATCATTCATTCCAACACTTCGATCAGGATAAAAACAAAAGTAAAATTTAACGTTAGACAGAATGAAATCTCATTATCTAAAAATTGTCCAAAAAAAAAAAAAAAAAAAAGAAAGAACAAAATCGACAAGAAAAAAAAGCAAAGGTGTATTATATCTGATGCTTCCGCTTCGTTCAGCCAACTTTTCTGCCTAGGCTATTGCTCCTCGTTTTCGCGATATATACATGTATTCTACATACTAACTCTTTGTCTGCTTTGTGTTCTCGTGCAAAATATATATAGGAGATTTGAATACACCAAGCCAGAGGCTTTGAAAAGAAGGGACATGAGTACGAAAGGAAGTGTAAAGCTTTACATGTGGGTGGATGTACCTATATGCTTCAATATGTGTGTAATAGCGAATATATCGGTGGATTTGCGCGCGTGCGCAACTAACGATCGTAATAATATAATATAGTCACCGAGATCTACACCCACACCTTCTTCTCATATCGTTTCAAAGATTTTGCAGTTATATACCGCTAAAACATTCCAGCCACTGCACTCCTTTTCTCATTTTTGCAGCTTCTTTTTGGCAATAATCATTGATATGTGGACTAAAAAAACGGTACGAATATAAAGAAGGTTTCGTGTAAAGTGATATCGAGGGAGAAAAAATATACTCTTTGAAAAAGATATTTAGGCGGGCTCATTGGCGTTGTTGGAGTTTGTTCGCCTTTTGTTTCGGGTCATTTGCTTTTGACTGACGATAGATGTTTCTTTTGGTCGAAGAGAGATTTGGTTTATTCGGTTTGCTGAACTCAACACGATAAGATGTTATTGGATCCGTTTTCAGATTTTGTGACTGTGTTGGTTGTTCACAATTGTGCTGGCGTAAATTTTGATTAAATTTGATTGTAATCATCTAGTTCATTATCATCAGTAGTCGTAACCCTCTTATGTACTTGTTTTATCCAGTACAGTTGACATGGCCGAAAACTGATATTTGTGATAACTTCAAAACGGTTCTCGGTGAGAATCTGAAAAAATTCTGAAAAATCTCTGGCAAACCTAGGAATAACCTCCCTAACTATTAAATCCCAACATGCTTCTATTTTGACAAAAAAATGAAGGAAGAAAATTTCAATTTTGTAGTTTACACGATTTTTGTCAGTTTTCGACTAGTTATTGATATTTTTCGTGTCTGAAAATTTTTTCAAGGTCGGTAAGTCTGAAGTAAGCAAGTTAACCGCAAAACCTCTGTCATGGAATAAGAGTATACATCAGAAGCTTAGAGAATATTTTGAATAAATCGCCCAGAGATGAGCAGGCGTCTGGCATATTTCCGAGGCCATTTTCAAACTAAGCATCTAATTAAAATCAGACTCTTAACAATGCATTCATCCAATCCGTGAATGTCAAAATGCCGACGGTTAAGTATGAGCGTAATGATATCTTTTGTCTGCATCGATGAGGAGGCTTTGTTGCAGGAGAAAGAAAACGCGTCAAGGTCGCCGAGCAAACAGCTGATTTGTCTGATGGTAGAGTTATTCCGGAGTCATACTTATCAGCGATTACCTTCGCGCATAATTTTCTCTTCAACTAAAAACTCTGTGGGACTATTCTTAGCCGGGAAGCGTTTTTTTTTTACTAAACGCCTGTCATTAATTAATTCAGGGTCGCTCTATAAATGATATTTATAAAAAATAATTTCCAATATGCCACTCGTCTCTCTTTTTTCCTCTAAGTTTATGCAATGATTTTATTTTTCTGCTCAAAGTTAATCATGGGTTATTTCTTGTATTATTATTACTTATAATCAGTATTATGAGCGAGAATGGATGTTGAATATGAGTTTCAATGCACCTTAACTTGAAGGATTCTGATGTGCATCAAGTTTTATTGCTTGAATTAGTCATAGTACTGTTTCTGAATTTTCCTGAAAACAATTGTGTCACACTGCTTTGAGACATATATCATTATGCGTTAGATCTTGGGAATCACTTTCACTCCCAAAAGTAGATATTAAAAAGTTATATTTTCCATGAGAAGGTCCATACATATAGGCATCCCGTCACCCAACCCCAGCGTGAATTATTTACGGTTAAAATTATGTAGATCTTCTACGCATCGTAGTTCACATTCTACTTCATTCATTTTCCATATTTAAAGAATGTTGACTTGTCTAACATGAAGTATGGAATTGATTATATACTTATTATACAATTGATTATACACTTCAGATGATGGTTTGACTATTATAACTTTTTTTTCTCAAGTACCTGTCGTACATAGCTCAAACGCGCTACAACTTTCGTATCGTTCAATTTTATTCATAGTGTAATATCTAAATTTCCAACTTGAAAAAGAACCCAAAATTCTTTATTGACCGGAAAAAACTAGCCTTGAACCAAGATTACTATAGATATCTTATCCACTCCAAAAAGCGTTGGGGTACAACTCCCGGTCACGACACCCCAAGTCTTCATCACACATGAACCTCCAACCCACGTATGTATATGGATAGACCGTAAAGCAATAACTTGGCATCCCCAAATATCTTTCCCCTCAGGCTGTTCAACTCCATCTCAGTCGGATCGATTCCTCGACACCCAAGACCCTCAGAATCCATCACCCTCACATACGGTCATCCACCCCCTCATATTACCCTAACCAAAGAGACTAGAGGGATCTCCCTCTATCTTCCCTGACCCTAACCTATACATCACCATCACCTTTCTTCTATCCATCCATCCACCCTGAACTATCTCTCTAATCTCGCATCTTTATCGTTCTTTTAAAAACCAGTGACTTGACAATTTAAACTCTAGGAAGAGTTGATTATTTGAAAAACTAGTCCCTCAAAATTTCCCATTTTACTCCATAAAAAGTTCTCAATTACCCTGTAAGAAATACGCCAGACGCCCTGACATGTATCTAATATACCATATGACATGTATAACAAAGCAATTTGTGCGAAAATATGCCTATATAGTTATGTAAATTACACAGAAAGACATCATCATGTGCGCGCGCAAAAGAAGAAGAAGAAGAAGAAGGGGTTCATTGACCGTCTGACCATGAGGGCCGCGCCCCACTGATATCCGCGCTAACTCCTGTGCAGATTTTACTTTATAAATTCTCTCTTCTTGCGAATAGGAAATTTTCATCTTATATGCAGTGTATACATGTATATATATGTATTGCAAAACTCACGAGAAGTTGGTGCTCCCCTTGGTGGCCACTATATAACCTACCGTCGCGCCCCCCCCCCCCCAGCAACTCTCGTTCTCTTGAAATTCTCTCAAGATCAAAGTCGTCGTGTCGTCGTTCAGTGCCGAGTTCTGTATCGTTCATATGCTTCTGTTGCAGATCCTTCACCCCTGTGATTATTTCGCGAGTTCGTCGACTGATTCTTTGGTTATAAATTCGTCTGATACTCTTTGGTTGACGTACTTTTTTATTATCAAGAACATTGGACTGTTTTACCTTGAATTCTTGCTCTTTAGCAATATTTTTCCACTTTCATTCTGGACGATTTTGAGTCTATTCGTTTTGTTTCAACTGCATCTAATGTTGGTGATCTTTGGTATTTTTTGTGAGTGTGAGGGTGCCACCAAGTGTCTGGGATATTTTGGTCCAAATCAAAATAGTATTCAGCTCGAAGAAAATCCAGAAGAACTTCATAAGTCTCTGAATATTTGACAATGCATCTAGCAATAGCTATGGGGTTTTCAGTTTTAAGAAATAGTCCAACAACCTAGTTATTCTTTTATTCTGAGTTTTGCTGAGGGTCACCTGATTCCAGATCTGGAATTTTTGCTTACTACCGCTGTGGACAGTAATTTTTCTATTGGAAACGCAGTTCACAAGTATTTTCATCTCTTTCCCTGTTCATGAATCAGAAAAACTCCTTCCGTTGAAGCATTTGCTCTTATCAAGGGGAATGGAGGCTTACCTTAACTCAGTCTGATGAAACATTATGAGTACTTGTGATTGCTGAAATAATTTTCTGTTCTTTTGCACAATTTGACCACACAATAGAAGTTTGAGAAAGAACTCCTTTTCTTCCAACTCTTTTTGATTGATTTCCATTCATCCACAGCCAGATACATGTGATTACTCGAACCAAGTCAAATTTGGTTTTAGTGAGTGAGGCTCAGTCGAACAGAGTCAAAAAGTCTTGAAGAGAATGCATTCGAGTTCTAAATAACATTTACACAAGACGAGTACAGTAGAACACTTGGAAGGTAGCATTTCATCTGTTTTTTGTTGCTGTTACTAGGGTTCACTTCCAATATGCATTCTACGTGTATGAGCCAAAATTCACCAATCTAACTATAACTGTGTCAAACAATTCACCGCATTGGACATGATTAGCTCAAAAAGGAGAAGACCGATGAAGTTTGTAACACAATATTATTAAATTTCACTGAGCTCCCAGGTGTGTCTTCACAATTTACCTCTTGATCGACTAATGTACAAGATGTTCCCAATGATGCTGTCTTCATTCAAACATGTAAAAAGTTCTCACACTTTCATTCTTTGAATTTTGTATACCAAGTACTTCTCTCTTTTGACATCTGATGTGACATCTGAGTCCAAGACAGAGATAAATTCAACCGAGAGAAAGTTATGAAGTTAACAAGGCATCAAGCCATCAAGTTTCTCATGCCAAGAACCAAGTAAATTGCCCCCTTTTACAACTATCTATCTTCCTAACACTCAAGATCTACTCTTTTCACATCCTGAACAACCACTCAAACTCCCTTCATACAATCTTAAACCACCAAATCAATAAAATCTCAATAACCCAAGCGGCATCCCCCCAAAAAAGGAAAAAACGTCCTCGCTCCAAAATTCTCGATCCATCATCTAAGAAACCACGTGAAAATTCGAGGGCTCAATAGAACTTTCTTCATTCGCGACTGCGCGCAATTTTACATATAATATCGCCTAGGAGGTAAATGGGTCAGGGTGGCACTGACAACTCTAACAACACACTCTACTATATATACTTGGGCCGCATGCGCGACGACACACATATCTCTTTTCAAAGATTCGAAATCGAATGATTATGAAGTTTCAAAGTTCCACGTGATTTGTTGAACGTAGCATTTGAAAGTTTTTGAATTCCACATGTGGAATATCGATAAGGTAATATGAAGGTTTTATGGAAAAGTATCGGGTTTGGGTGTGAATATGAGGGTGTAGAATTTGGGGGTTGGAAGAAACGGAGGGTTAGAAAACGATCAATAGACGACCGCGCAGTGTGAAACTTTTAGCTTTTTCCGTTTGTGTAGAAGGTAGTGTTCTGTTGATGTAGGTATCAAAGAAAACATCGTTGTGCTTTAGAGAATGGCGGGAGGTTGCATCTTTAAAGGTCAAAATCCTTACAAATTGACTTGAATGAGTAAAAGCGATTGCTAAACCGCGATTATAATACTATGAAATTATCATTTCTCGCTGTACTTTTTACGCATTGCTGAAGATTTTATGCTCGAGGCGACGACGTTTCTAATACGAGAAAAAGCATTATTTCATTTCGAGAGAAAGAAAAAGTCTGTACTCACTTTTAGATTACTGATTGTCTCATAACACAGAACATGCGAGATTGAAAAATATTACCTTAGGGCTTCATAATAGTACATTTTAACATATATGTAAATAAAGTTTTACATTGTATTCATTTCGCAATTTCTGCATCCGTTATGACTTCATATTGTTTCATTTCAGTACCAAATCCTGCAGTAATATTTCTCAGCATAATCTTCACTGTCTCTTCTTCATAATGTGTATTTGAGCGTTGTTGCTTTCCTCTCCGCTGATCTCACTTTCGCTAATGCTTTTCGTAGAAATCACGACTCGAAAGCTGGAAAAAAAAATAACTATCCTCTCTCCTCTTGTTTTCTTTTGTCACACATATCCAAGATTGTGGATTTATAATCTTGAAATTGTACGTATTTTTTTTACGTAAGCCGATCTTTGTTTTTGCAAAGCCGTTGTGCGAAAAGAAGATTGGAATTTTTTTGGAGACGATTTCGTGCCCGGTTATTTATCCCACATTGATTTCCACGTATGTGTACGAGAGAATTAATTCTCATTCTATTCATTGCAAAAATGCAAGGCAGTAAACTGCTTTCGCCTTGGTAATTACTCATATAGACGTATACGTACAAAAATATTGCATGGGAGGAGTCGACATTGAAACTGGAGTAGAAAGTGAAGATATATTATTGGATTCGCACTCGTGTCGTGTGACTTGAACATATCTTTTGCAGAATTGGATAAAATTATTCTTCATCCTTAAGGAGTTTACAAGTGTCTCACTGTGGACAGGGGAAAAAATTAATTTGACATTTTTTCACAGAGGCTGGGTTAACAAACTGGAATTTAATTTTTAATCCGATCAAGATGACGATTTTATCCATAGATCTAGGATCAATTTTTTTTAGTTTGTAATTTCTCTTGAACTACGATTTTCGGTTGGTTCAACAAGTAACAATTTACCGCAAAACGGAATTATCTGCGTAGATGAATAATGTATTATGCTTTGGTAGACGATTGTTCGCAGATGAATGAGCATTGAACTTGTGATTAAGTCTAAGAATGTTTTGAAATCGTTGAAAGATTGATACTTGTTGTATACTTGCCGCAAAATATATTGAAAGATGTCATTTTATCGTCTGGAAATGCCTTTGTCACGATTCACATTTATCTACGATTGCAGTCTTTAATTTTTCAAACTGTACAAATTACAAAGTATATTACGAAAGTTCAATGATGATTCCGCTGTAAATTTCTCTTGGCGATCGTTTTCCGTTGTTTAACGGTACAAATTGATTGAGATTCTTGTCGAATCATTGAAATTCACTTCAAGCCTTGAGAAAACAGCGTTTGACTTGATTGCCATGATGGTGAGTCATTTTATCTCTTTTTATAAGGTTTCTCAGAGAGCAATCGAGTTTTGTGAGCGTTCTATTGATTTAAATTGGTAGAAAATTGAAATTCATCTAGGATGATTAGATTTACATTCGAATCTCTCGAACTTGAAACTAATCAGAACATTCTCAATTCATCGATGGAAAAAGCAGTCTCATCATTATCTTCATTATTTTTGTTCACTTGACACATTTCCATTGTTCAAAAGAATTTTTGAAACCCGCGCATGGTTGTAGTACAAGTATTGTGTGAACTTGAAAATCTTTCAAGATATCCAGGTCATTTTGATATTGAGCAGTTGACCATCAAAATTTTCAATTTTTATTGTGGTAGACGTTATCTTGCACATATCTAAGAAACCGTTATACATTAATATCATAATTGCAAACATTCTCCATGAGGTTTTTTCCCTAAAATTATTCATCTCATTTTGGAATTATACTGCAATTAATTTGGTCAGTGGCTGAATTGAAAATTAAAGGCCAGCTTTTATCAAGCTATATGCGGTATAGAATTTTTAGACTATTTGTGAGATTCTGTTCCCACGAGTTTTTTTTTTATTTCCAATTAACTAAGAAATTGAGCTGGCCCTTCCCAGTGAGATCTGCCCTTTCCTCCACAATTAACTAAGAGATTTACTTAAGCCCTCGAAGTATGATAACCTAATAAATAATGTCACATCCTTATTTCGAAGGACTAGAAAAATTATCATGATACTCTGATCGATAATATCCTCAGTAAAACAAAGAATCAAGTTTAAAATCCGCCACGCTCTCATTACTGCACGTGTCGATCTCAATTTATTCAACGATGGATCGGTATGTATCGCTCACTCATCGCACCATCATCGCCATCCGATCGCCTCGAGCTACAACATTCTCATTTTTTTTTTTTTTTTCCCCTACAAAAGTCCGTGCACTTCCTGAAAAGTTTTCTTCCGTCTTTTCCACATTTTAGCGTTCACACACGCGTTTCACCTCACTAATAAATACGTTTAACGCAAATAGACGCGGCTGTGCATTAGAGATCTTTCTCGAGTCCAAGGTTGAGCATCAGAAGAACCGTCATCCTATTCGCTCGTATATGATGGCGCGCCCATGCATATTACACATTACACATATTTTATTAAGTATTTAAATCTATAGATATCAAAAATGACGTTTGCTTTAGCTGAAAATCAGCGAAAGCCACGTGTACTATACAATCTATACATATCAAAGACTGGAAGGTTAATTCTCTTCTATATAGAGATCTATAACGAGTGATAGTTTGTGCAAACTTTGAGTTTGAGTTCACTCAATTTTCCACCATATACCCGGAACCAATTCATGCCGTTGCAGATATATTGCTCATTGTGTTGATCTATCTATTTGTGTGTGTGGGAGGGGGGGGGGCTGGAAGTTAATTTATGCGTGTATGCGTTGATGAAGAGTAATTGATTCGATGCTGTTCACAGTATAACTGGAGCGAAGAAACGGCAAAAATAAGAGTTGAACTATTATGTGTGTCTGTGTAGTATAGTGTTACAAAGAGGAAATGCCTCGTTCGCATGCATGCACGCGTGATATTATGTACCCATACAATCATCAGAGTTACTTGGTACAGCTGCATAGTATCTTTCATCCGGTAATTTTCAATTGATCCGTCGTCGTTGGTGCTTGCTCTTTATACATACAAAGATATTTGCCATTGTCAATTCTGATAATGTGCTCTCTTTGTACGATTCTCACTATGACTTTTCACGCCGTTACAGAGTGCAGATTCTATTTTTGTACATATTCTTTGTACAAAACTTACTTTACTGAATTATTTCAGCTTTGACTACTTTTTTAGGCATTTCAAGCGGTTTTGTTGTAGGGTTAGCTCAAATCAGAGTGAATTATAATTTTTGAATTGCGTTTCCAGATATTTTCACTACTGTCAAACTTGTATTTTTCATTTTATTTGAGGGAACTTATCTAGAACTTTCTAGCCCTGTATAAAAAATTTTTCCTACAATCATCAAAATGACCATAACTACACTACGAATATTATCGTATTTTTTCATCTTGATAAATATCCTCAATAAATGGAGTTGACAAGGTCGACAACAAGGTTGTATTTTTTTTTTTCTAAATTGGTATATTATCCATCGATAGACATCCAACATCTCTGTAGGTTCGATATGCAAGGCACGACATGGTTGCTTTCACGATGAAATATTATATCGTCATCTTGATAAATTCTCTGTGCGTGCATCTTTTACAATAGAAGATGGATAGATATTTGATGATTGCTTACCATATCGGGTATCGATATAACGAACGAAGTATTCATCGAGAATCTATAGTTTCAACTCTTCATCTCAAACCTCATTCCGTATTTTACGAATCATTGTATACGATTCTATTGTTTTCTCCACTCTTTTTTCATTGAAATCTCTCAAGTCAAGAAATCCTTTACCGAAGTAAATTTATCTTGTCCACCTGTAAATTAGCCCATGATTGAATTATGAATGAACCAATATAAATGTAAGATTGAAAAGTACTATGTTTGAAATTCCACTGCATAAAATTGAGTAAAGTGAGTTTTTTTTAATGTTATCATCGACTATCTTCTAACCTTACATATCTCTATTTTTCTGAACAACATTCCTACAAGTATCTAAAGTATCCAAATGAATAATTAGATTTCATACAACAATGAACTAACGAAAGATTTTTTTCATTTCTGTTACAGAATTTCCAATTTCGAGGAGCAGTGTGACGTGATTTGTCGTACTGGGGGCCAAAACACGCGCAACAACGGACCACCCCACAAGAGCGGGGGGTGCTTCTCGTGTCCTCGGAGGAAGGTCAGCCTCTGCCACTCAAAAAACAATTCAAAACGCACACCTTGTTAGCTTTTCTCCCTCACTCTTACTTTCCACATCCATCCGCATCCTTGACAAAAAACACATCCACTCGATAGCTTACACATCCAATTTTGTACCTGAATAATACACTTTTCCTTATTGATTTTCCATATTAAACACCTCCAAAGTAGATTAAAAAAGTCCAAAAAAAAACCTGTGTGCGAGTAGAGATTGAATTTTTAAAATTCGCGAAGAATACAGAGACAAAAAAGAAAAAGAATAGTGAGACTAAAAGATTCGATGCCTTCTAGGGACGATAATCGCTCCCTATCCACTGAGCAACGCTGGATCCCTCCTTCAACTATTAGACGCGATGCACTCGCCCCAGAAAACAGTAATGATGTCGTCTTCAGAAAAGTGCGGGGAATTCTTAACAAGCTCACACCGGAAAAGTTTGCTAAGCTGAGCAACGACTTGCTCAACCTTGAGCTTAATTCCAATGTAATTCTCAAAGGCGTCATTATTTTGGTGAGTATCTCTTCCTTCCTCATCATACTTCATGTACACACATTTCATTTATTTTTTTTATCTTCATATGCCTCATAAAAATTGCTGCGTTAACTTTGAAAATTAATTGACACTTGATCGTTGAGATATGATGGCCTCATTGAACTCGTATCTCTTGAACAGATGGAGACTCTGTGTCGATTATTATAAATGTCTCTTGATTTTTTCCAATATATCGTCTCTTGTACTGAATTGAAGCTTGAAGCTCTAATCCAGTATACCATGTGACCACGATATTCTGTGGCGATTCAAGCTCTTTATAAAATATTAGACACATTTGAAGTATATTTGAATGACACGATGTTGAGGCACCTCAAATAGTTTGATTTAGACGGAAGCAGCCCCCCAAGACGAAAAGCTTTTTGAGATTTGCTCAGGATTTATGTCCTGCGAGTGTCCATACTAGATTTGTAATTCCTGTTTTCAAAAATTGATTATCGATGAATATTTGTTCAATTTTGATGTAATCACCTTGTCATACCCTTCTTGTGACGATTCATGCGACGCGTGGACTCAATGATGTATTGGTTAATCATTATCCTTGTTCATGAAATCATATCAGAATGATGATTTGAAAACTGTCGATTACAATTCTTGTATTGCTTGAGAGTATAATTATATTTTGCTTGGAGAACACCAAACCTCAATTTCTATCTTGATATCAATCTGCATATGATAGATGATATAGATTACACAATGTTGCACATCACAACTATTGAAAAGTAATGCCTGTCTCAAAACGTATTTGTAATATTCATATCTTCAAACCATGTCAGCTTGATTATTGTCATGTTAATTTGTAAGACCTGTTTTGAAACAAAACTGAATAGCTACCTACAGAAGTGGCTTATGAAAGAGAGAAATGAGTCAGGTTTATCATAAAACTTGGTTCTTTATCTGGTCGATGTTGTATCTCTTATTAATTTGTTGACGTATTAATAAGTGTCTTGTTTAACTCAAGTTGATTTTGGTAGACCAAATCATCCTTTTTTTGACTATGACTGTCTCGCAAACAACCAAATTCTATTCATTGACTTCAAAATTAACACTGCATAATACAAAGTTGACGTTAATCCTATTTCAAGGAACACTTTGATTTTTTATATCCATATTCTGCAAATCATAGTCCATAATGATCTAAATATTTATTGGGCAGTTCACGAATATACAACTATGAATCTGTCGCTTGATGTAAACAGTTTCTGCAATGCCAAAATGTCCCCTGAGTAGAAGCCCCATGCAATTTCTAATTCTAAATTTCTAATGTTACAGATCTTTGAAAAGGCTCTCGATGAACCGAAATACAGTTCTATGTACGCACAGCTGTGCAAGAGGCTGTCCGAAGAAGCTGCAAACTTTGAGAACAACTCACAGAAGCAGCTCATCGGTGGTCATGGCTTGCGCGGCGGCTTCGGCGGAATACATCAGGCCGAGCAAAACAACAAATTGCAGCATAACAACAGCAGCTCGGACAATGTGTTCAAGCGAATGCTGCTCAACAAGTGCAGAATCGAATTCGAGAACCGTTCCAAGGCGAATGAGGTATTTGAACGTCGCGAGGGTGAATTACTCAGCGTCGAAGACGAGGAGAGGCGCCAATCGGCAAAACGCAAAATGCTCGGAAACATCAAATTCATCGGCGAGCTCGGTAAACTTGAAATCGTTTCAAATTCAATCTTGCACAAGTGCATTCAGCAGCTTATGGATAAGAGGAGCCGCAGATCCTGGGGGGACCATGCCGAAGATATTGAATGCCTCTGCCAAATTATGCGTACTTGCGGACGCATACTCGACACCGAAAAAGGCGCCTCTCTTATGGAGCAGTACTTTAAACGTATGAACGTTTTGGCAAAGAACGCCGAGTTACCGCTACGTATCAGATTCATGCTGCGCGATGTCATCGAATTGCGCGACGACAAATGGGTACCACGTAAAGCTACCAGCACCGAGGGACCTATGCCAATGAATCAGATTAGAAATGACAATGACGATAATAGATCGTCAAGGCATCATCATGGTCATGGAGGTGGAGGTGGTGGTGGACATCATGGTCATGGTGGTGGAGGAGGTGGAGGTGGTGGCGGAGGACATCACGGACACATGGGTGGTGGTCATCATGGACATCACGGAGGAGGAGGAGGAGGAGGACGAGACAGAGATAGAGATGGTGGTAGAGATGGATTTTATGGATCCAGAGGTGGTGTAGGAAGAGATGATCCAAGCCGTGGTGGAGGTGGTGGTGTCATGGGCGGAGGTGATCTTTTCCGTCGTATGGGCAGGATGAATCTTGAAGTTGATGGCCTGGGCATCATACCGCTCAGCTCGTCTGGTTTTAGCATTGCTCCAACATTTGGTGCTAATGGCTTTGGACCAGGACATGGACAGGGTGGTGGTGGTGGTGGAGGTGGAGGCGGAGGATCCAACTCTTCTGGACAGTTTGGTAGTGGCGGTGGAGGTGGTGTCGGTGGCGGCGGAAGGCGCAACCAGTCCAATGCTTACTCTTTCAACAATCAAAGCAACCGACACCAAAACAACTTCCAGGGTAAACACAACCAACAGCAAGCTCTTAATAACAGTGAGTATCATTGATGTACGCTGTTCTATTCTCGTTTTGTGCGCACAAATTTTGATTAATGCATTTTTATCAACAGCATACTCTTTTTGAAATTCATGTCATTCAAGCATTTAGCTGTTGCTCCACTAACCAGGGCAATGTATCAGTATTCATGCTCTCTGCCAAAATTTGATGAGAAAGATTACCCAGTTCGCGGCGAAAATTATTGCCGTTAGGTGTCATTAGGTGTCAATCTTCCTGACTGTGCGTTTTAAGAAACTATTTTGTGCGCAATACCTTGGTTCGAATCATACGGCCAATCTTGAGTTTTATCCATTCTCACTTATGAATATTTCCAGAGAACATTTTCGAATTCGACATTTTTCCGTGCTAAATCGGTTTTCCCCTCATACATCACTTTTAATTTTCTTGAATACGACTTACACGTTGAATCATTTTTCAGATGGCAATAAAGAGCCTGTAAGGTTCAACAAGAACAAGATGCTGATCGGACCGACGGAGGAGGTCTCGCTCAGGCCATCGGCCAACTCTATGACGTTCAAGCAGCCCAACATCAATCCAAATCTACCCCTGAACAACGGTACGTACAGGCACTTGTTGATTTTGGCAATCTTTTCAGATCCAAACACAGACATAGTTGATTAATAAAAACATTCATTGCAGGTGGTATAGATCTGTTCCCTGGACGTATTCCCGAGTCACCACTTATGCGTGCAAGCGCTATGCGTCGAGCTGCAAGTCCACCAATGCTACCAACTAAAGAAACGCCTGCTATTGTCATCAAGCAAGGTCCATTAGACAAGCGCGAGAAAGCTCGTGAACGTAAAGAAAAGGGTCCAACTAAGGAGGATGTAATGAAGAAGGTCAATGCCATGATGGATGATTTCATCACCAAGGCTATCATTCCTGATGCAATTCAGGCATTCAAGGAGCTCAAGATCCCTGAGCGTTTTATGCGTTACGCATTGTATACCATCTACTCAAACAGCCTTGAGCGTAACGAAGAAGAGCGCAATCTTGCTGCCGACTTGGCCGCCCAAATGCGTAAGGAAAATGTCATCAACGCCACACAGTATCACGATGGCTGGAAAGAGCTCGTCAACTCGATGGCTGAGAAGGAAAGTGCGGTACCTTGTATCTCATCGCACGTCGCGCAACTTACCACCCGGGCCATCGTCGATGGATTGATGCATCTTTCAGATCTTGCTTCGGTCACTGAAAACGGCCAGCACTATCCATTGTTCTTGCTTACTCTCCAGCAGCTTCACAAGACCCAGGGCAAAAACACTCTCACTCAGATCTTCAACGAGAGCAAGGTCAATCTCATTGGACAACTGCCCGAGGCTGAAAAGACCAAGGAACGCCTTGGCGAGATACTTGAGGACAGGGACCTTACATTCTTGTATCCGCTGCTCAGAATCCAGGGAGACATGTGGAAGCAGCTTGAAGCCGATCCATCACCCAGTAGCCTCTTCAAGTGGATCAAGGAGAAACTCGACCCATCTCATCATTCTGATCCTGGCTTTATCAATGCGCTTGTCACTGTTCTGCTCAAATACATTACTCAGGTAAATCTACAATTTTATCTTTATTTTTCTTAGCTCGAGATGTGATAGCTTCCAAGGTCATTGTTTTCTTGAGGTCGTGGATTCATCTTTTGGTGTCGAATTTTCTCATTTTATTTCAAGAGATTAATAACCACGATATTTGCTCCACAGGAATCAACATTTCCACCTGGCACCAGCCCATCGGTCCTTCCTGATAAAGCTCTTCAAGAGAAAGAAGTAGCTTTGCTGAAAAAATACCAGCTGATGTTGCAGAATCTTCTGCCTACCATCGAATCACAGGTCACTGCCGTGCATTCTTTGCAAGTTTTCTGCCTTTCGCTCAACTTCCCCAAGGGAATGTTGCTGCGTTGGTTCATAGCATTATATGATCTTTCAATTGTTGATGAGGACGCCTTTATGCGTTGGAAAGAGGATGTCAATGATGCATATCCCGGAAAAGGCGATGCTTTGTTCCAGGTGAGTTTCAAATTTTCAAGTCTTCCGTCATATTTGATCATGTCTGCACAAAGTTTAAAAGTCATCACAATATTATCGCGATAAGACATTTGCGTGTAATGAATGATAATTCTTATTATTGTGGATCCGCAGGTCAATGCTTGGTTAACATGGCTGGCAGAGCAACCGTCTGAGGATGAAGATGAAGAAGAAGAGGAAAAAGGTGACAACTGAAAGAAGAAGAGAGTGTCCCGAACAGGGTCGCTGTCTTTGAAAAACACCTATTATTTGCGATAGATTCTCACTATCTCCAAATTTAGCTGAGCCGAAGTTTTTCGTTTCATCGTTCCACTCTTTCAGTTGACTTTGTACGTCTGAACAACAACATGCTGGAAGTTTGTCAATGCCCTTTAGAAAGTGAAAGAACTGAGAAAAATGAGGATAAAGGACCGTGCGTTTTTGAAAAACGTAAAGCAAAGCTTTATAGCATTGGAAAGATTGAAAAAAAAATAGCAAAATGTTGATAATAACTCTTAGAAAATACAGAGGCACACGACAAACTTCATAAGCAAGAAGTATCAGTGTCTTAGATAATTGAATATTTAATTTTCTTTTGAATTTGAAAACGGAAGAAGAAAATGGAGAATAGAAAAAAAAAATTATGAATGGCCAGCAAGAATTAGTAAAGTGGAACCTCTTTGAAAATTGAGAAGGTTGATGAAAAGACCAGGTAATGGAGGATTAATGCAAAAAATGATGAAAAAAATTAGTCTGATGATTTGTATTGTCCGAGTTTTGTCTAGTATATTGTGTACGTGCCACGTTTTATAAGTCTTTTTGTCTGCGAAAAAGAGAGAGCAGCCAGTTATCTCTGTGTACCAACTTTTACACTTGTAATGGATTATTACTGCGCATCAACGTTGATAGAATATTATCACTCAAGACCGTCATCTGCAAGAGTTGTTGATGATGATTTAGTAATTGTTTTTCGGTAAACTCACCCAAATTTGAAAGTAGAAAAAATGTTGGTTAGCTGGTTCGCTGATTTTTCCTCTTTCTTTTTTTTTCTACAAAGTAAATTGGTGCTTCAATCACTTCTATTATCAAAACAAACAAATCATCGAGACAGTCATAATCAGCTTCTGAGTTACGATTGTAGTTTCAAAATGCTGAGTAATTCTGTGTTCGTAAAATTGGAAGTTCTGTTGGGATGAATATTTAGGAAAATATTTCAAATTGGAAAATTCACAGCGGCCAGCATGAGAACCGCTTGGAAGAAAAAATCCAAAATAGTAAAAAATGACATCTGCTAAATCTCACAAAAAAAGGAATAAAGAAAATGTGGTGAAATTCATTTGTTACACGGCAGTTACTCTAGCCTCATACCTTCGATCCCGTTCGTATCATCTGTTTCATCTCATAATCGAATTCATGTATGAGTAGGATACACAGTTCATCCTAAATTAGCATGGTGAATTTAATTCTCAGAACATGATAATTCAAGAAGAAATTGGTGATGTGGGCTTATGCTCCAGTAACCTTCAGCCCGGTCGATCTTTTTGACAGTGGAAATTTGCCTGGATGTTGGTGCAATAATCGGGCTCTATTTTGGAGTACATGTTCTAGTTTTTTTCTTCCAATTAATTTGTACTAAAGATTGAAAAATTTTGCATATAATTTTTTTGTTCTCGTCAAATGCTGTAAAAATAAAAAGAACAAATGGAAATGAAATCATTGTTGGATCAATTGTTTTGTAAATAGAAGTATTTGTTATCACCGGACTGAAGAGTTCATTATAACAATTAAATCTGGTTGGTGTAGTAACTAATCGTTGATGAGTTGACTCTATTCCCCTATTATTGAAAAATAACAGCATAGTGTTTAAAATGAGGGGAAAAAAGATTGAATGACATCTAGTATTGATTGCATCTAGTTCCACTATATCATGTCATATGTGTGCACGAATGTATCGAATTGTCTCTTTCATTAAAACATTAGGTGAACCTTTTTCGAAAAGTAATTGTGCGTTAGCAAGTGTTCAGGAAAAACCTTCCCACCATTTGACTCCTACGAAATATTTTCATTGTCAATTCTCAGAAATGGAGTTAGAAGGCTGAAGAGGAATACGAGTTCTCAATAGTTTGCGGGGTTCCGGAACCAACTTTGGACCGACTTGGGATTAGAAAGAAGGGTTCTCTTATTGAAAAGTATACCATAATAAGAAAGTTGATGAAAACATTTATAAAATGAATATTTTAGTTGACATTTTTGATACATCGCATACGTTTTTCTTTTGTGTTGGAAAATTTTAACCTCGCAAATTTTTAGAACCATATTCCAAAGCCGAAACACTTAGCTGCTCGAATTCATGAATACAAAACATCAATTCAACATTACTTAGTTTGTAATATATAATTTTTTGTAGGAACATCACAATGTAATGTCTGGTAGCTTTCCTGTGTAATCTTTCTTTTCATGCATCATGACCCCACATGTATACACACGAGACTACATAAAAAAGTTATCAGAAGTATAAACCTTTCCTCATTTCAATAAATCATTTTCAAACTTATATCTCCGTGGGCTTTTCTTCCTCTACTTTTCAATTATTCAAATGATATTCATGAGAGGTTATCAAGATTTCTTGGTTTGTACTTACAAGAAACTACATAAAATTTTTGAGGAAATCACTTTTGATTACTCGATTTTCACTGATAATGATCATTTGGCTTGAGTTTTACATGTACCGAGTTGCGGAAATGGTTTTCCGCACGAGGTACAAAACGGATTTTATCGCTATGAGTAGGGAAACACGATATCTCCGCAAGGAAGGCTAAGTGATATACCTACATATCAACCCGTGCAAGAACAAGACTGTTTCGATGATTCGATCAAATTAGAAATAATGATCTCATGGAGGAATGTATGACTCTAACGCTTGTAGCACATCTTCTGTATCTCGGAATTGGAAAATCGTGAAACTTACCTGACGCAAATCCAGAATCTGGATTCGCGATATTTTTATTTTTTGTCGAATATTTCATATTCTATCCAGAGGTTGCAAATATTCACCATTTGGACTGCTCAAGTGAAGTCGTTAGCGAGATATTATTCAGCGCATCGCTTACGAAGATATGATTTGTTTTGAGTAGAAATTTTAGCAACTCGTTTCTAGGGAAATTAATTTGATGAGTGGATGATAGCTCATATATCATAAATGCATAACAAGTAACTTCATTCATCAGATATTTGATATTTTATTCGTAAACGGGATCATTCAATCGATTTTCACCATCATCAATCGAAGGCTGAATGTTTTAGCTTCACATTGACCTGTTGTAAAAGTCTATTTGGTTGAATTAAACTTCTACGATTCAGCCTACCTAGCCGATTTCTTGGTGGAGAATACCATCAGCTCGGCTTTTGTTGATCGAAATGAGAAACTCATCTTGAGATACTAGAATTCAATGATGATTTAGATGTTGGGAAATGATTGAGGAAGCATGAACAATTGCACTAAAATAACACCAATTTAAAAAAAAAAATACGTCCTTTTCAACTTTTGCACTAGCCAGTGCAAATTTCGGTGAGTCTGGTAGATTCATACACCAATATAATAATGTGTTCGACAAGGTATTGATATGGATCATTGGAATCTATACATAGCTCCATTACTTTGATATCAGCCTGGAAGTGCTCGAAACAGAGTGATTATTCAGAGCAATTTTTTTCGCTTCAAAATCAACCTTTTGAAGAAGTTTGATATTAATGAGCAAACAGCTGACAGAGTTTTCCTCACCAATACAAAATATTGCGGATCCATGCAACTGATGAGCAGAATTGGTTCTAGAACTACGGGGCAACCCACTTTTCCTAACGCAGAAACATACAAAGATTCACTCAGGTATCCCAAAGTTACCCCGGTTGACAATAGAACTTGTTTCGAGTCTTGTCTAAGTATTAGGTCTAGGTGCTACTAACGGACCATGAGTTTCCTGAATAATTTCAAAATATCGTACGGATGAATTTTCAAATTTGTAAAAGTGACTCGTAATTGTCAAACTGAGAATCTCCCATACATTGCTTATGGAGAAATTCGGGTGTCTTCCCGTTTTCTTCGCACCATTGCGGTTTCCTCGCAAATACTCAGAAAAAATGTCACGAATACTTTTTCATAAATTTTTTGAAGATCTACAAGATGACGTAGTTGGATTGATCGAGAATCTCAGGCTTTCTTCACAGTATTGAAGAAAATGGTAGAAAATTAGCAGAAAGCGCGAGGTTTTTATTCTTGAGTTTCGCGATGAATCTACCTACATCATCAGTCACTGAATTTCTCCATGAGCAGTGTGTGGGGAATTCTTAGTTCGACAATCACTCGAAACGCCGAGCTGATACGGTTTCGATCGAAATCAGATTGAATTTGTGACGATTCGTACAAAAACACCCCTTTTTTCAGCCTCTAGGGGAAAACTTAAGAAGAGCTCCAAGAACTCATCAGTTGATATGGATATGAGCTATTCCTGAACCTTCTATACTGACTATTTTAGGGGCAAAAGCCTGAAAATCACGATTTTCCATGCATCTTCTTCATATGCGTATACGTTGAAAATGTTCATCGAATTTCTAGTGCTATAGCCCAGTTCCAAAAAATTTGACTCTGTTGAGATTTGGAATTTCTCAGAGTTTTTATACAATCGGAATCAATCATTAGTTTTGGTCTACTTTCATGCAATGGAACGCGCAATATCCTAGGTTCGATGAATTTTCCGAACCATCTCATATTGAAATTTATTAATATAGTTTCTGGAAATTTAACAGAGGTGCGAATAGGTCGTAACAGCGTTATTCATTCAGAAAATATGATACAATTTTTTTTCGTTCCAAGAAATGGCTCAATATGAACAGTGCAGTTAATTCTCCGCAAATTTGAAATATTTTCAATCGAGAGTTAGAGCACTTTTCACCAGAATAGCTGATTGCTATTGACTTCTATTTGAACATGAATCTGATTTTGATTTCATTTTGTAATCTTTATTTTGTATAAGACAGGGTTTTTGGGCTCATCTGAAATGAGTGTATAAGGTACCTCGGAGCATATTGAGTTAATCTGGATATAACCCTGCCTAAAATATATATAGAATTAATTAGACATGACTCAGGGATGAATGATCAACAATTCGTTCAGTACTCTTTGCATTTCAGAACTTGGAGAATATTATCATCAATCAGATTTTCCGAGAGACATCATTTCTGATGAGTAATTGCAAATTAGTCATTCTTATTGGATCATTATCTATTCCAGTATTCTGAATCCCTTAGTCATTTGTAATGATTCATTTACTCTTGTCACGGAAGTTAACCGATTCACCAATCTGAACATTCTTCTTCATCACACCATCGCAGTTTCTAACCGAAACATCTAATGGTACTGCTACCCCAGATTTTCTCAATTTTAGCAGTAACCATATGATGAGCATGAATTATTAGTCTGAAATTCAATGCAAAGAGAAAGATATGCAACTTTTTTTCCTGAAACCTTTCTATGAAACTACGAAAGATTAGAAAGATTATGACAGAGAAGTGTCCATTCTCACAATTTGAAACAAAAAAATGTCTGAGAAACAATAATGTAGCCCTAAGAGCAAATCGCATTGGGCGAGCTAATGAATTAATTCACAACTATTTTTCAGAAAATGATATTTGTATAAACGTATAAAGTCATCTTGAAAGATACAATTAATGTATCGGATGTCAAATATGGTCAAGGAGAACTCGATTATATGGTTTCCACGAGCGAGTCGAGAGCATTACATCGCGCAGTTTACTTGATTTTGTAACGAGGCCATATACATCCGAGCGATACTTATTATCAACGAAATTTCACTTGCCAATAGTAATACTGGCAATAGCCCATGGACACTTTAAATTGTTTTGGATAAAACGTGATCGGAGTATATATTTGCTGTGATTGTCCTGATTATGCAAAAGATTTTCACATTCACTATCCTTACCTGAATTGGGAACAGTGAGATCGTGACCTACGATCATGACAAGGTTGTCTGATGAGATTTCTCATTCTTTGAAAGTATTTTATATCTATATTTGAGATTGTGATTTTTTGCTAGTGTGACAATTTCGAATTAAAAAATGGGTAATTGATCTTCAAAAATACCATTTCGAATCCTCTCTGTCCTATCTAGTCTTTATAGCTTTGTCTATGTTTGCTAGACGGTAATTTTTACTATTTATGCTTCTTAGATAGGTAAAAATTATCGTAATGATTTCGAATAAACTTGTCCACAAATTTTGCTGTAAAAATTGGTGAATTTGGAGCTGGCGCCGTGACACTGACAACTCACTAAACTAGGCAATTTCAGGTCAAAATTATGTTATTTTTAGCGTGACAATCAGTAATTACCGGATTGAGTTCGAAATTTGAAGCTTTTGTTGAGCAGGAAAATTACTCGAGTGACTCAACGAGTAGTGAGAAATTGTTCCAGTTTTCGTTATCTATAATTGTTCAATGATGAGATCTTTAATCGGAGTTTTAGCTATTGTGAGTAGGTAATATTCGTGATATTTCTTTCAATTTTTGGATTTTTTCCGGTTTTCACGTCGCACTATACACAAAAAATCGAATCAAATCGACGATTTAATCAAATTAAGACATAGATGCGAGCGATTGTATTAATGGTCCTTTTATTGAATATGTTCGGAATTCAATCAATTTCATTGAGCAACAATAATAATTATCGACAAATTCGTGAATCCATGTATATGTCTATATATTGATAAATTCATCATGAACCACATCAGCGTTCGCAAAATGTACACTCATTTTTTTTTTTTTTCAATACGAAATTTTTTAACTGATTTACTCTCGAATCTCGCTCCATGTTAATAATCTTAATTCTTAACGTGTGTTGTTTTGACAATCCATCGGTAAAAACGGACTGTCAAGACTGAACAATCATGTGTGATGATGAGAATATAATGGAAGAGTTTATAGGCTGTTCCTGTAATTTGCTAATGATCATTTTTTTTTTTTTTTTTAATGAAACGAACTCCTACGAATTGTCAAAATCTATGCGTTCTTGACATTCTTTTTTTTTATATAATACATGTTTTCTTATATTTTATGATACACATCTTTGACTTATACATTATAATATTATTATTAATCAACCCCACAGCAATGATCTTGTAGTTGATGAATTATACATGCGGGCTACAAGATTTTTTTTTCTAAGCCTGTTGTTTCTTTATTCGCAAAATTATCCGGCTACTCCCAATTAATTTTCCATGAAAACAAATTATTGAAATTCAATATTTTCCCATAAAAATATCATTCGGATATTTTGTTGTTTTTTTTTGTCAATTTTCAAACGATTCACTCGAGCTCGATTTTTCATACGTTACAGAGTTGTTGAGCACAATATAAATGTAACATTTCGCTATTTTACACAGATTATTATCTATAATCCAACAAGGGGTGATATATTTTACTACATATTCATTATCTCATGAGCAATATCAAACTTAACGTAGAACTCTCATCAGTTAAATGAACAGACTAATACAGTTATACAAAAAAAAAAGTATACGCATGGAACGTTTCGAGTCAGATTTACACTCCCATCCCTCCATAATTAGACACAACCTAATCAAACACGTGAGAATTGACAATTTTTTATATGACAAAACAGCTGTGAAGTTTGAAAATCGAACCATGATCACACTCAAGTCGGAACTATGTTTCAGAAAAAAACTTCTGAAAGACAGAAGATTATCATGCACAAACATTCAACAAGTACGGAAAAAAGTGCAATTTTTCTTTGCTCAACCACAATGCTAGAAGAAAGGAGATAAATTTACTCGTGAAACGTACCTTTTACTTACAGAGAGAACTCGATAGCGCATTCTTTATCACCTAATTCGAATTGTTTGAAGTTCAAATTCGCTGTGCTAGATACATCAAGATATGTCAAGAATTTTTTACTCAAAAAATATGTACTCCTTGGCTAATTTTTTCATGATATTTTCTGTTCATAGTTTTACCAGTATTAGGGCCATATTCTTCCATCTCACTCATTGTGCTCATCAACGTCTTTTGGGATGTCTCACGTCGATTTCAAAACCTTATATTCCAAAAACTGGTGCAGCTAAATCAAACGCTGTGAGTTCCACATGTCTTCAAAAAATGTCCTTACACAAAATTGCATAAACAACATGTGCCGGTGCACTATAATCAATTTTCAAAATTTCATATGAAAGATTTGCCAATTAATTCAACGTTTGATTTGGTTGGTCATATTTTTGGTGAGATAAAGGGTGACTAATCTGACATGAGCTCCCCATACATTTATATATGAATAAAATCTTCTTTACGTACATAAAATGCAAGCGATGCGGCGACACGATGATATATAATACTGTTTTACGACGAAAATGATCTTGTAGTTATAGGGCTGTTTTTTTTATACATGACATATGTATTGAGAGAAATGAAGATATGATAGTAAAATTCGACACAGAAGATGGAAATTTCGGAATTGAGATATGTTGGAATCTTTTTTTTTTTTTTTTCAATCGATTGTAACGAGGATAGTATTCATCGGCGCCGAAACAATGATGTATCGTGCATAAAAAAAAAAACAAAAAAAATACAATATGAATAGTGATACTCCCTGATCTGAACACGTTTGAATTGAGAAGATCATCTAACCTTTATTATAAAATAAGATTCAAGGATTTTTTAAAATTCCATCTCAGAATTTGCTATTGCCAATGATAGAGCAAGAGCGGCATCAGAAAGTTTATCCAAAAATCACTCACATATCGGTTCACTCGTTGAGTGGATGAGGATTCGAAAACTTCAAAAACTTGCAAATTGAAATAACTAATTCGTCATCTTTTTGAATGGTTCTTGGGATTATAACATCATTTGAGGATTTTCCTCCTAATCTTGAAAGCAATGCTCATAATATAGAAATTCGTCCACAAAAGTCTTTATAAATCTCCGTCATGTTCATCAGAATGTTGTGTTCTGATGATGGCATTTTTTCGACACAATCCTTGTGAATATCTCAAAAATCGTGAATACAAAAATGAACGTGTGGAGAGTGTGTATCACACCACGAAATAATTTTGCAAAAGAAGCATCAAATAAACCAAGAAGATCAGAGCACAATCGATACGTTAATTATTGCGGAGTATTTTGCGTGATTCCTGTTAGGTAAATCAATTTTACTGGAAAAATGATGTAGCCATGTACAGACACCACTTGTGAGGAAGAATATAAGCACCACAAAGAGGTGCTCCAAAAGATTTCCCAATTGATTGATCACGAGATCTGATAAGAAATGTCATATTTTTCTCATTCACATTCCAGATAAAATGACCTTGAATTGAGTTCGATAAAATCACTTCACTGATAGTGTGGAATAACTGGAGAGAATGTGATGGAACGAAATTCAGGGAACACTGTAGATCAATTTCACCATTCAACTGAACTTATCACTCATCGCAGGGTGAAGTTCCAAGAGGAAAGGCATATATCTCTTTCACAGCTCAGGAAGGGAAGTTGAATGATCAAGATGGTCGTAAATTCAAGTACGATTCTGAATATGTCAATGTCTGAATATGTCACTCTCATCTCCCTATTTATGCTTTGTTTGAATCTTGATGAAGCATATCAGACTGCTATTATATATTTTGAGAATACTTTCAGAGTTGTGCTTGGGGACAAAATCTCATAAATAGTTTGAACAGATCTGAACATTAATTTAGCTAAATTGAAGTTTAGAATGATAAATTTATCTGTGTCAATTTGGTCCATGAGAGTGAAATTGAAGAGATCATTTACTCAAAAATTTGTTTCCACTCAAAAAATTCAAGTTCAGACAATAATTAGCGACGTATACACTTTCCAAAAGAAGATTTCTAAATAGATGGAAGTAAAAATAAACAAGATGATTCATCTGTATGAGTTTATTCAGTTTGTAGAAGGGCAACAAATCCGAACTAGTACAGCTGTAGAATCTTATTTACGACGACGTGTTGCCCTTCGAATCTTGATTGTTCTTATTATGCTCGAAGCGCGCGATAAGCCGCGCAGAATCCGGGTAGTCTTATTTAAACTCATTTTTCGAGAAAATTATTCTCAGAATGAATAAATCGATGCGATTTTCTTAAAGGCAACGGCTCTAGTTACACGTCAGATTTCTTTCTCAATTCAAACGATGTTCTCCATCTTCAAACACATTGGGCCACTTGGACCCTCTGGTTAGTTTACAGCTTGACAAGTTCTCGGTAAGTTAACCCAGAACTAGAGCATAGAGCTTTCAGTATCTAACTGCTCTCGTTTCTCATTAGACAACTGAGATCTTTTATAAAATATCATTCAATATCAGAGTAAAAAAAGTTTAATCTGAAATTATGAGAGCCAAAAGGCAGTAATTTGAAAATCAAAATTGATTTTCTAGTACGGAATTCGATTTAAAAACTTGAAAATGCACTCAAATTACAAAACAAACAATCAATTTTGAGCAAAATCACGACACACTGAAATCTATGTAGACAAAGGTCTCGCATAGTCTGATGAAAATGATACAAGATAATTTCAACGTCGATTTGCGTGATTCCGAAATTTAGCCTGTATAATTTGCGACATATCGGATCACAAACGGAAATAATTTTCTGTCACTTGCAATACAATAAATACGTATAGACAACAGTGAGTGTTACACTGTAGCGCAACTAATTATGAATGACAACGTAGCGTGTGTTTACTTGACAGCGGTCAGTGTCGAGCTAATCAGTGGTGTTCTCATAAACCGATTCTTCATTTGATTTTGATAAAAAGCTGTTGTAACTTTGAAAATTCAGTTGAAAGTTCATTTCAAGCAGTAATTTGGATTGAATTTACTAACGTCTGTGTTTATTACCGCGAGAAATACAAATTCAAAATATTACAAACTCGATCCCTCACTAATCGTGTAGTTGATCCTTTTATAGCGAATATTGCGAATAAATTGATAATAAGTTGATAATAAATTGATAATACTAAACAATGTAGGCTCAACAAACAATCGGGTTTAACAAGTATAGCAATCGCGGGCGAAAATCATTTGTATGATTATGACGCTTTGATGAACAAGTAGATGGCGACGATGAGACCATAGAGACCCAACACTTCGGCGAAAATGAGAATCAGGATCATACCGACGAAGAGACGTGGCTGCTGAGCTGTACCTCTGACACCAGCATCACCTACAATACCTATGGCGAATCCAGCCGCCAAACCGGAAAAGCCTACCGCCAAACCAGCACCAAGATGAATGAATCCCCTGCAATCACGTAAATTTTCATGAGCTTCTTTCAATTACTCATTTTGAAAATACTGTTTACTGATACATCCGTTTTGAGATCTCAAAGTAAAACACTCAATATCATAAGTGATTTTGGTGATTTTTTCGTCCTTGGTGGTTAATATATGAGTTGATTTGTTGGTCTCGTCGATCTTGAAGGACGGATCCGTCCTTCAAGATCGACGAGACCAACAAATCAACTCATATATAAAACACTCAATAATACTGAGAACGATAGTAATAAACTATTAACGGATAGACCAAGAAGGTTCTTGGATTGAAATATGCAATCTAGTGGTAAGTATGGACTGGGATAGTAGTTTCATAAGGAATGCTCATGTTCAAAGATATCAAAATACTTACTTAAAAAGGGTGTAGCTGTCTTTCTCCATGCCTCCTGCAATCAGGACAGCCACAACCAAGCCATAAATGGCAATGATACCCGCCATGACAACAGGAATGATGGATTTCATGATCAGCTCAGGTCTCATCACAGACATGGCTGCAATTCCTGTTCCTGATTTGGCTGTACCATATGCCGCTCCTAAGGCTGTTGATATAAAAGCAATAGAGTGTTAATAAGTGAATATGAGCATTGTCCAATCAGATTATGGAATATGTGTAGTGGGATGAGAAGAACGATACAGTTCAACAAAAGCTGTAGCGAATAAGAGGATACGGTAGATGCAAAAGGGCATTGTACAAACTTTTACGTATACAAAAGTACAATTACTTGAATCAACATGGAAGCTTGATGCGCTACTTCATAAATCCACATGAAAATCTGAACGCTTTCAGACAGGGCTACTCAATGCATGAGACACAGATGAGTTTTCGGAGCAAGGATGTACCATGTTATATGTGGGATGTTGAGGACACGTATCTTGCTGAGGTACAACATCATAAGTATGAGCAAGACAGTCCTAAGTTTGAACGAATCCATTAAAATTCATCACTCTCTCAAGAAAAATAATCCATCGATTGATTGTAGTTCAATTCTTTCAGTGAAACTGAAATTTCTTGAACAACGCGAAACGAAAAGACAGCTGATTCACGCAAGTTGCAATCGCAAAACTTGTGCATCATCATCGGTATCAGCCACAAAAGAGATAAGTGAGACTCGATAGGTGGCAAAATTGTCATTATACCAAGAATGAGGTAAGCTATCTGATTTATTTCATCGAAAAAGAGACTCGTATCACGGCTGGAAGAATTTTAACGCCCAGGAAAAGTCACATGATCGCCATCAGTCCTCTCAACTCTCGGGCATCATATATTGCGCTCGCGATCGAGAGTCAAAGCTCCAACCCAACTCTCCGCGAGAGAGTCACATGACAATCCTCGAGGCCCCCGTGTATTACAAACAAGTAAGTAAAGTATCAGGAGTTAGGTATGTATGTGACGGGCGCAAGCTTACGAGAGCGTTATAATGCTGATGATGTTCGCGAGGGAGGCGTGGTTCTCGCTCCCATCGTGACTTCCTCGGGATCACAATCACGACATATATTCAAATATTAGAATATTAGATATATGTATATATAGCATCTGCTAAAAAATCGTGCTCTCTCATCATGAATGAATGAAAAAAAAAAAAAACTATGCTCGCCACACATACATTGCATCCGCTTTGAAACGTCACGATTACATGAATCACGAGGCGATTATTATCCAAAGAGTTCAGATATGTACACATATATATATAATTCTCAGCCGACAGGTGAGCTGTGAGAGATAGATAGAGAGTTATCATCATCTGCAAATTCCGGAATCTCACGATATGGCTGCCGTATGAAATAAATTCTCGCATGAATGAAAAATATCAGTATAGATTATTGTAAGCTTTCGTTTTGGGCTAGCAGACGGGGATGAATAACCCAAACATTAGAGGAACGTGCTTTTCAACATATATAGGAATCAATCTATCTATCTGCAAGCATTAGAGGAAGACAAATATATATATAAGGCTTGCATGTAAAGACTAAGAGTCTGGCCCATTTGGCCGGCTATCAAAATATAACGCCGCCGAGGCTCGCTGTTTCTTATGCTTCTGCTATGCGTTCCCGGACACATCATCATACACTTTGAAACACCGGATATGGGAATTATCATCATAATCATTATCAGGACGACTAATACATGACCAAACTTCTACAAGAAGAAACCACTGATAAAATCAATTGGTATTAAAATCATTCAATATGTGATCTGATACAATGCATTAATATGAATAAGAAGCTGCATTTATGGAATGATGATTGCACAGCTGCTTCAAAGAGAAGCCTGGACAATTATGCAATGCTATATACTTCGTATAGAGGAAAAGCGCGAGGCTGCATCAGAGCTCTCGTGACGCGTGATATGTTTCATGTACCCGATGATGTTACTATATATATCAAGGTAACATTTCTAGGGTATAAAATACACACAAGACGTTTATATCGACCTCTCTTTCTTTCTTAAGACTCTGATAGAGAGAGTGTTCCAGATTGTCGAACTACCAGAGCTTTCAAGCTTAATTTAAGTAAAAAATCAAGAAAGTCCAACATCATCATCTTCGAGACATGGGAGAAATTTTAAAGTTTATCTCGATTGAAAATAGGTGAAGAAAATTAGGATGAAATAACCGGCAGGTGGGCCGATTCAAGCTTTTGCTGGTCGATTAATCGGCGCGGCCGCGGAGCAAAAGGGATTCGTATTGATCCGGGGCGCCGGACGACGTGCGCCCGCGTGAGAGAGTGTCAAGTTAGCTAGCATTTTAGGTAGGTATATAGAAGGTAGACGGTAGCGGCGCTCGCGGGTGGCTCGAGAATTTTGATGGCCGCTATCTTTATATATATCTTTTGACGCCCACAACTTCTAAAAAGGAAAAAAAAAAACTCAAAATATACTCAAATATAAAAGTATGTTCCAGGAGAAGCTTTAAGTAATGGAAGTAGTGCGACGAATGGAAGCTTTTGAGTTACAGATTAGTAGTAGTAGAGATAGAAGGTACGATATGTGGCGAGTTGCTTGCACGTGATCACGCGGCGCTGTACGTCAGCAGAGTAGAGGAGAAATCAAGCAGCTCGTCCTCGGGGAGCGGTCGATCGATCCGGGAGACCCGGGCTTATATCCACACAACCAAATCCAAATATGAAATACGACGACGATGATGATGATTATGGATAAGGATGAATGAAGTAAAGGGATTTTAGGATATAAAAATACTTACCGGAGAATACGATGGCCGACGCGGCGCCCATGACGCCAAAGAACGGCGCGTAGATAGGTTTATCATCTACTGTTGGCTCTGCCATGTTTGTATTCTATCAGGTCGTTATAAACTTTAATTTTAAAAAAAAAGTACCAAAGGGGTCCAGTCTCTATATATTATTCACAAAGCACCCGGGTGACCTATCCCCCAAGGCTTCTTTTTTTACTTCACACTTAGATCACAACCAACGACGACCAGCCCCTTCTTTCCCGTATATACGGTGCTTACTCGGCCTCACTGCAGCGACGACTGGCAGCTCAGCGATATGTGAAATATATGTTCCACTATATGACTATACCTACTCTATACTCAGATTGTATCCATGTAGGTGTGTGTTTTTATAACTGTGTAGGTGGACAAATTCTGAGAGAGCACCGCAGGATATGTAGAAGATCCCGATGATCGTCAATAAGAATTTTTGGAGACGAGACACTTTTTTTTCTTGAAAGAGTCGAGTCCGATTTGTTGTAAGATCAAGCACTGACTGAAACGCTTTTGTCATAAGATAAGTGATGAGAGAACAGCACTTGCTGTGGTCATGTGACTGAAATTAAGTGGCCGGAAACTTTCGATTATTGGTGGGAATGAAGAGAATTGACCAATAAGATTTATTATAGAATGAAAAGAGTCACGTGATCGGTTTAGATTTTCCGGGAAAATGGGTTATGCGATGAGGAAAAGTCGATATAATTGGAAGAAGTGTTTTGGGATCGATGAAGGTAATTTATACCGGGAGATGATAGTTAGTGGATAATAAGGTTGAAATTTAGGTAAATCTTGAAGGAGAGCGCGTGACGTCCGGGGCGGTGGAGGTGCGGGTGTGGGTAAGCCGCGAAAAATGAATTGTGATTGTTTTAATGCGGTTACAACCAGGGTAAATCACCCTGGGGGATTTGCATGAGTATCATGGTAGAAGAAAAATTTTCTGTCATAATGAGTACCTACTCATAAATGAGATTTAGGAGTTCCACCATAAGATTATCTGATAATCTTAAAAGCTGAGAAGGATCGCAAAACTGCAGTTCATTCCCATTCAATTTGTTTTGAGATTCTTGATTTACTCTTGGATTCCATATCGACAGGAGAATTTTCTTTAGATTGATCAGTGCAACAAAACCGCTTCACAGAGCGTTGAAAATCGTGACGAAAGTTTTCCGAGCTTTCACAAGCTTTCGCGGGCAATTTGAATAACACCGGAAACGACCGACATGTTTGCTCCGCGCGGACTCCGGACATGTAGCAGACGTCAGTGACGTCACCCGGTGCCAAAAACGTGTGCGATCGGCTAGCAGAAGTCAATGGCTCATCTGTTTATTTTCTAAATTTAGTGTGACATTTGTATTTCATCATGAAGTTTGCTTACAAGGTAAGAATCGACGGTTTAAGATAAAAAATTTCTCATTTTGGATTAGAGCTTTATATCGGAGGTATTTTTATTATTGATCTGTCAAATTTCTGTTTCTAACCTACAACTTTTCCAACCAAAACATTCGTCTTGAACGAGCATAGAATATTTGGTATCACTCCTAATTCCTCAGAATGATATTATCTCTAATTAGGTACTTCACAGTGATCATTTTCATACACCTTGGTCTGTGATGATGCCACAGAAACCAATTTCTGTTTTTATGAAATGAGATTTTTGTACCATGATGATTATGTTGATAATTCATCTTATTTTGATTTCAGTTCAGCAATTTACTGGGCTCTGTTTACCGCCAAGGTAATTTGTTGTTCACTCCAGATGGAATGTCAGTCATCAGTCCAGTTGGGAATAGAATTACGATATTTGATCTGAAAAAGTAAGTACAATATTTCATCTCTTTAGATGAGATGACAACTTTGCTCAATAAATGATTTCGATTTCAGTAATAAATCAGTCACACTGCCAATCGAAAGTAGATTCAATTACAATGCCTTAGACTTGTCACCTAATGGTTACATATTAATTGCCATAAATGAAGGTAAGTGGGATCACGATTCGTTATTAGTATCAAACCCAAACTTTGTTGATCAACCGATTTTCTACAGAGGGTGATGCAAACGTTATCAGCATGATTAGTAAAATGGTAATCCACAAGCATAGATTCAAGAAAAAAGTACAGTGCATTAAGTTTTCACCAGATGGAAAACATTTTGCAGTTGCTAAAGGGAGCACAGGTATACTTGATTGACAAATTATTTTCCTCACACACTCTTGATGATACCAAACTAATACTTCATCAAATTTGCAGTTTTTGTTTTCACAGCTCCAGGCTTGTTGACTGGAGAATATAATCCATTTGTTATGGAGAGAGTTTTTCATGATGCATCAGATGATGTATCGTGTCTGCAATGGTCTTTTGACTCCAAACTCCTACTCGTAGGATCAAATGATACATCTACAAGGTTGTACAGTTTGGAGAAATGGATGAACTTCAAAAAGTATATTCTTGGAAGTCATTCAGATGCTGTGATAGGATGTTACTTTGAGAGAAATAATTATGATGTCTCAACTATCAGCAGGTATGGAATTATTCATCCGATTCATAAGAAAATCTACTCCATTGTAACAAACATTCACCATGTTTTTAGGAATGGGCAACTTTGTGTTTGGGAATGTACAATTGAACCTAGTGATCTTGTTGTGTTTGAACCTGTGGTCAAAAAAGCCAAAGTTGCTGATAGTGACAGTGAAGATGATGTAGATTTAGATAGAGCATTAGAGCAAACGGAAAAACAAAAGAAAACTTTATTGAGTAAAGAGGCAGAAGAGGAGGAAGTGGTGGATGACGGAAAACGGAGAACCAGAAGTAAAGATAAAAAAGCTGAGAAGAATGTGAAAAAATTAGCATATAAAAGACTCTCCAAACACTATTTAGCGGATGAAGTACGCAAGAAAAAAAAAGATGCAGTTGTCACTGCAGCAGCTTATCACAAAGAAACGCATATCCTCATTGTAGGGTTCTGCAATGGGTCATTCTTCCTTTATGAAATGCCAGAGGTCAACACAATTCATTCATTGAGGTAGTTTTCAATGCTTACGAAAGCCTAATTTTTATAATCTACAATATGCAAGCAAACTATTGAACACAATGATTTCTCTTTTAATTCCTTTAAAAAAAATTCTAGCATGTCAAACAATGAAATTTCTTCAATAACGTTCAACCCATCTGGAGATTGGATTGCTATTGGAAGCAAGGAATTGGGACAGCTTCTGGTATGGGAGTGGCAAAGTGAGACCTATGCAATGAAACAACAGGGTCACAGCAGCAATATGAATTGCATCGCCTACAGCCCCGATGGTCAATTTATCGTCACGGGAGGTGATGATGGAAAACTGAAACTATGGAATACTTCCAGTGGTTTCTGCACAGTTACCTTTAATGAACATACCTCTTCGATATCTGGGGTGCTATTCAGTAGAAATAGGAGATTTATATTATCTTCATCCTTGGATGGGACTGTGAGAGCGTTTGATTTGATGAGGTACAGAAATTTTAAGACGTTTACATCTCCAAGACCTGTGCAGTTTTCATGTGTGGCTCTAGATTCGAGCGATGAGTTTGTTGCTGCCGGCGGTCAAGATGTTTTTGAAATCTTCTTATGGAGCATTAAGCTGGGAACACTCTTGGAGGTAATTCTACTAGTCACAGATATAAGTTGAACAAAATATGCATTACATGATTTGATTTCTAGGTTTTGAGTGGTCATGAAGGTCCAGTGATGAGTTTAGCGTTTAATCCTAACTTGTCTAGTTCTGAGCTAGCGTCGGTTTCGTGGGACAAAACTCTCAAAATTTGGAACGCTATTGAGCACGGTTCCACACACGAAACGATACAGTTGACAGCTGATGGTTTGAGTGTGGTTTATACACCCAATGGCGAGGAAATTGCTGTTGCCACGTTGGATGGACAAATATCTTTCTTTGATGTCAAAACTGCAACACAGCTGAGGACTATTGAAGGAAGGAAAGACTTGGGAAGTGGGCGTGCCGACACTGACTTGATCACTGCTAAAAAGAGTTTGGAAGGAAAGTAAGTATCTCGTCTCATAAGCAGTATGTTCAATTCACAGAACTTTCCATGAGTTTTTCTGGGATATAATTACAAAATCAACCCAATCCAGCTTTTAATTAAATGAATTCCTCTCATTTTAGAGCTTTTACATCACTCTCCTACACAGCTGATGGCAGCTGTATTTTAGCAGGTGGTCAGTCCAAAAATGTATGCATCTACAATGCCCAAGAGTGCTTACTTTTGAAAAAATTTGAAATCACACAAAATCGATCTTTTGATGCAGTTGATGTAAGGAATGATTCAGTTATAACATGAGTGTGACGAATGACCAAGTATAATAACTAAATAGAAATTTTATTCTTCCAACAGGATTTCATAAACAGAAGGAAGCTAACAGAATTTGGAAATGTGGCTTTGGTTGAAGAACGTGAAGAAAACGAGGGTGGCAATGTAACGTTGCGTTTGCCTGGAGTGAGATCAGGCGATATGGCCAGTAGGAGTATGAGACCTGAAATTAGAGTCTACAGCTTGCAGTTTTCTCCTACAGGTAAATGAATCAGATTTTGGAACTATTACGAAGTTGCTGAAACACAAAGAACTGTCGATGAGAACATTATTACTCAAATAAATTCTCTTTCAGGTCAAGCATGGTCTGCTGCTACAACTGAGGGCTTATTAATCTATTCTTTGGACGTAGGACTAGTTTTCGATCCATTTGAGCTTGAAATGGGGATAACTCCCATGACTGTGAGAGAAACTTTGAAGAAACAGGAATATTCTATGGGTCAGTAATGTTTTATTGTCATAAGTTCACGTTTGATCCAAAAATTAAAGGGATCCCCTCTTTCAGCTATCATGATGGCTCTGAAACTGAATGAAACAATATTAATCCGTGAAGTTGTAGAGAGTGTTCCAACTCGTGACAGTGAGTAATAATTGCCACTGATTTTTCAGTATCATTTTGGAACTGTATCTTGAAGATTCTCATTACTTAGAAAATATTCTTTTTCAGTCAACCTCGTTGTGACGAGTCTATCACCAATTTACGTCGAGAGGCTCCTGAAATTTATAGCACAGGAACTTGGAGAATCCCGTCATATTCACTTCTACATACTTTGGATAGAGTCTATCTTAACTGAGCACGGGCCAAAAGGTACTGCTGTCTCACAGCTACCTACACTTCTCCTAATGCAAAAAAACATGCAAAGAATCTATGACGATTTGAGTAAAATGTAAGCTAAATTCTAGTTATCATTGTTACAATGTCTTCAGTCTGCACAAATCTTTATTTTATTTTCTTCCTACAGATGCGATTTTAACCAGTACACAATGGAACATCTGATTAGGTTGAGTGAACTGAAGAGAATAAAAAAAGCAAAAGAAATCCAAGAGGCGACGAGTGATAATGAACAGGAACCAATGGAAGTCCAGTAGAGCGTGGTATTTCGTGTTGCGTGTGTATAAATAATCTTGTTGCATAGCCGTGTACAAAGTTTATAGTTATATGACGCTGACAGAGATTTTGTAATGAGTTTTTTTTTACAAGGAATCTCGTTGGGATGTAATTTTTAAGATGATTTTTACGTAAAATGCTGAGTCTATGAAGATTTTACATGTGAAAGAGTCATCCAATTCAAAGTACAGAGTATAAATACCAATGACATTTTGTTCATACATTTTATAATCAATCTTCATTTACATTGATTTGTGTTCTTCATGCTTCCCTCCACAAAAGGATTGGCCAGTACAAAAGACTGAAAGCCAAAAATAGGACAGGAAACACTACTCTGCTATACTTGTCAATTTTCTTTGCTCGATTTTTTGGACGTCGGATCAAAACTTCGGGATCGATCCATGTATTTTGTAAAAGATTTCTACTCCCTGCTCGCTTATGTCTCGATTTTGGCGTGTAAGCGCAGTCGTAATCCCAGACTGTGAGACTTTTTTCAACGATCGACAACCTCTGTAAGTGATAAACGCTAATTATATTGATTTAGAAAGATTCTTTTTGTTCTTCATCTTGTTTACTAGTAAAAATGTTTACTAACTGCTGGTAATCGCCGATACGCGTTCGAAGCTTCACATTCTTTTTGGTATTCAAGATCGAGAACTTTTACCACTACAAATTCTCCGAGTGCTGAGAAAACGAAGAACATGCATCCTGCCATCCACAGATCCAGTGCCTAAACATGAAAGGTTACATTTTATTTTCGATTTTTGAGTTAATCTCAGCTCAACAAGGGACTTGATGTGCATTTTGCAGTCAAAGCTCGAAAAAGATGTCAGTCTTGTCGTTCTATTTAGAAATACTAAATTTTTTCCATGTTTTTGTCAAAATGAAGTTGAATACTGTAATGAAACTTTTTAATTTCTTTCTCCAAAGAATTGAAAAAATCCTGATAACCAGTTTTCTTACAACTCAATCGATTCATCAAACTATCGTGATTCCTTTCACAATTTTGTAATTCATGTCTTAGATGTTACAAGTTTCTTAGCTACGATTATTGATTCAGAATTATGGACCGAGCGTGTATTTGAAAGCTCATTCAACTTCGACGTCCTGATAGATCCTTTTGCAGATTAATGATGAAATCATTCTGTAAGAGCATGCTTGAAATTTCGAGAAAAATTGCTCACCTTGACATAGGCAACAGGTGGAATGTCGCTTCTTAGTCCTGTGAACATCGTAACCAGTGTAAGCATGCTCGTGACCAGGAGAGAAATTCGTCCTGGAATAGCATCGACTCCAAGCCAAAAACTGAACCACGACAACACTACAACAAGTGTAGAAGGAGCAAACGTCTGGATCAAGTGGTGGCCGATTTGTCGCTCAAATTGGAAGAATACGATCAGCCGGGAGAAATTTCCTGCCCAAAATCAACTTTGTTATAGTGAGTAGCTAAATTAACTTTGTTTTCATATCTTATCTCATCGTTGCATTTGAAGAAGTTACTCCAAAGTACGATTTAATTCAGCGCACAATATTTAAGATTCATGAATACGGACATAGATCAGTTAAAAAATTTTTTCTAAAAATTTCGTATGAGAATAGCATTTGGAAGATGAAATATTGACGCATCTTGTGCGAGGCCGTTCCGTATTCTGGCAAACGTCTGAATGGGAGCAAACTCTTTTTTGAGTCATTTTTCACACCTTTGCTAGAGTAAATCACCATAAACGATCCATATCGGAAATATTTTTCGAGACACTAGGAGTCGCTAACGATTCAAAAACGGAAAATCACTCGCAGCCAACGCGTTAATTTTATACATAATTTTGAAATAGATTTCATCAACTTCAACACGGTTCCGTGGTCAAAACCTATGTGAACGAAATAATGAATAAAATCGGGATGCGAGGGATTTCATGATTCAAAAATGAGAAATGAAAAGCTTTGTCGAACTATCTTCTTGGCTAAATTGTTACTCTTTCAAGTTTCTGGCCAATTCCTATTCAATCGCGAAAAGTCCAAATCTCTTGTACAAAACGGTGCAGATCATTCCGCACTAAAGTGAAATCCTGACCTGCACCGAAAATTGAATTTATTGTAAAACACAGGTATTCCATTGTCACCAATAACTCCACTGAAGCGACCCAAATTCTTCTATATATATATATATATTGGTCTACAGAGTTGAATAATTATCATGCAAGAATATTGTTTTAGTACTTTCTTATGTTGCAAAATCGTAATAAAATATCTTGTACTATAATAGCAAGACGGCCAAGTCGTGCACTGCCAAGAAGACTATTATCGCCCTTTATTGTGCATCTCCAAAGAATATGCCTGTCTCAAACCGTCATAAATAATTCATCTCGCATGCATCAAGATCGAATTCTCCAAATGCTTGAAAAAAGAAATTGTAAGCATTAAATCCACCTACCATTCTTTTCATTGATAAAGTTATCCGACTCAACAGCTTTAAGAGGATCCTTGAGATTATATTGCAGTAGTTTCAATTCCGGATTAACTGCAACCCCGGCATTGCCCCATTTCAACTTTAACTTTGCGCTATCGTAAGAAACTGAAAGAGAAAGAGGATGTAAATTTCATCTTACCTATATGTCGTACCACTGTTTTGGATATATCGTCGTTATGCAGACAGCTTTACAGACATTCTAGACTTATATCTATTCTATTTCTATGGGAAGAGGGCTACATCCTATACAGAAACTAAAGCTGGCCTCGATCTTCCAGAAATTTTACGATCGGCCTAGATATTAGATACATTTGGCCTACTGCTTGAATTAATCTCGGTCCCTAACCATTGGTTTCTATGTGACTACTCGAGCGTGACGTACGATAAAGCCCCAAAATGTTTATACGGTAAAAACATTGATAGACGAATACAATGGGTCATTATCCCATCATCAACACTGTAATGGATTAAAAATCTATTCATGTCCATTTGGTGGTTGTCACTTGTTATCTACTTGACGTCCAACGATACTTGACCTCTTACTAAAGATTTCAACACCTTCACTTTCATTATTGTAGCGCGAGAATATTTTTTATCCTTTAGTAAAGCAAAGATGCATCACAGAAATATAATTGACATAACGGCACCTGCTCTCTGTGCACAAGTTTTTTTTTATTGTTCCATTTGGTTGGTCTATTGCTCGCGCTTTCAGTTCAGAAAAATCAGGCCAATAATGTCACGCCGTCATGCAATGCGTATGAAATACTCGTAAACTTAGCTCGCAGAAGCGCTTTCATTCAAACTCGTGGTCCATTGATGGTACCGTTATAAGATATAGCGTCTTTCTTCGGTCTTTCATCTCGCGGTTGAAGCCAATGTGCTTGAGAAAGTTTTACGGATAGCAAGTGGACCGATATATGAGTTTTTGACCCAGTGATAACACTTGCTGTAGGCGATGCTACTTATTTTTGGGATATTGGAATTGCTATGGTTTCAGGTTTTTGATCGTTCTGGGTCACTTGTGATTTTTTTGGGTGATTTTTTGTTTTACCACTTATACTATCGATTTTTTTCATTCAGTATATTGGAAGAACGCGATTTCAGATAGTTTGTAATGATTTATTCCCATGGAAGCCGCAAAGAAAAATTTTTAAATAATATATTCAAGAAATTTCTTGGGTAAAATAAAAGAATTTTATGCAATTCTCCGATGTTTGGGTGCCCGTAAAATTACATAAAATAGTATTTGCACCTCGTTCTTGAGGTTCCCGGCTTCCGAGCGATTATTTCTATCCTTGCCTGCAGCTCGGGCCGAAAACCAATCGCTCAGAAGCGAGCTACAACCTCATAAACTCGGTGCAAAACATACTATTACCGGCATAGGAATCAAGTCTTAGGGCCCATTCATTTGGACACATTTCGGTCGGATCGGACGAACCGAACCGATCGGACGAACCGAACGAAACGAACGAAGCTAAAGGATCGTAAAGTTTGTTTGCGTTGAGACTGAAACTCTACGTCCCGTCGTGAATAGGCGAGCGCGCGGGCTCGAGCGTTTATGGCCCCGCTCTAATTGCTACTTCCAAATTGCAAAATTGTTTAAAACCGCACAAAAATGTTTGCAAATATTTAATCCGTTCTCGTGCCTTCAAGACGATCTCATAGAAACTTGAATCGTGAAAATCGGTTGATATAGAGTGATTTTGTGGCTATCAAAATTATTTATCATGAGCACACATTTGCCTCGGATAATCACTGAATATCAACCGATTTTCACGATTCAAGTTTCTATGAGATCGTCTTGAAGGCACAAGAACGGATTAACTATTTGCAAGCATTTTTGTGCGGTTTTGGTCAATTTTGCAATTCGGAAGTAGGTAATTAGAGTGGTGCAATAAACTTTGGACCCCGAGCGCTCGCCCGTTTACGACGCGACGTCGATTTTCAGTCCCAACGCAAACAAACATAGTTTCACGCTAGTTTTCATCTCGGTGCGGTGAGAGATCGTGATCAGCGCGAACGAGCGACTGCATCGGTATTTTTACGATGACGGATTATATTATATTTGGCGATATAGTCCGGCGACTTCAAGATGCTCGGATGACATGCAAATTTTCAAATTTTCCCATTGACGCGCGCGTGATGACCCAGTTTCCGGGTAATTTCGCAGGTACATCGGTGCATACTCTTTTGGCCACTTTGCGTGGCACGAGCTACCCCTATGTAAATGCACTACTTCGAATTTGCTACATTCGTTTAGAATTATTTGCAAATGAGATATCAATTTTTGTTTCTAGGCCCGTATTCTCAATTTCACACGTTACGACTCCCATGTATCGACCTATGGTTTTTGATTAAAGGTCACAGTAAAAAACGACAAAATATTTCTCGACACACTGTGCGTAAAAAGTGTACATTCCGCGAGACATTTCGCAGATTTTGTCGTTTTTTACTGTGACCTTTAATCAAAAACCATAGGTCGATACATGGGAGTCGTAACGTGTGAAATTGAGAATACGGGCCTAGAAACAAAAATTGATATCTCATTTGCAAATAATTCTAAACGAATGTAGCAAATTCGAAGTAGTGCATTTACATAGGGGTAGCTCGTGCCACGCAAAGTGGCCAAAAGAGTATGCACCGATGTACCTGCGAAATTACCCGGAAACTGGGTCATCACGCGCGCGTCAATGGGAAAATTTGAAAATTTGCATGTCATCCGAGCATCTTGAAGTCGCCGGACTATATCGCCAAATATAATATAATCCGTCATCGTAAAAATACCGATGCAGTCGCTCGTTCGCGCTGATCACGATCTCTCACCGCACCGAGATGAAAACTAGCGTGAAACTATGTTTGTTTGCGTTGGGACTGAAAATCGACGTCGCGTCGTAAACGGGCGAGCGCTCGGGGTCCAAAGTTTATTGCACCACTCTAATTACCTACTTCCGAATTGCAAAATTGACCAAAACCGCACAAAAATGCTTGCAAATAGTTAATCCGTTCTTGTGCCTTCAAGACGATCTCATAGAAACTTGAATCGTGAAAATCGGTTGATATTCAGTGATTATCCGAGGCAAATGTGTGCTCATGATAAATAATTTTGATAGCCACAAAATCACTCTATATCAACCGATTTTCACGATTCAAGTTTCTATGAGATCGTCTTGAAGGCACGAGAACGGATTAAATATTTGCAAACATTTTTGTGCGGTTTTAAACAATTTTGCAATTTGGAAGTAGCAATTAGAGCGGGGCCATAAACGCTCGAGCCCGCGCGCTCGCCTATTCACGACGGGACGTAGAGTTTCAGTCTCAACGCAAACAAACTTTACGATCCTTTATATAGCTTCGTTCGTTTCGTTCGGTTCGTCCGATCGGTTCGGTTCGTCCGATCCGACCGAAATGTGTCCAAATGAATGGGCCCTTAGGAGACATTAATTCTTCACGAGAAAAATTAAAAATCAGACATCTTATTTCGACCTTCCGATATAATTTTTCTTTCATTTTAACCCGCTCACTAAACGTGTCTGAATTTCGCTTTTCGGGCATGTCAATATATGTGGACATGCCCGAAAACCGACATTTGTAATAACGACACTTGGATACATCACAGAAATCTGGAAAAGTTCACAAAAATCCGTAACGGTGCCAAGAATGTATTCCGAAAACAATGAAGTCTCTCAAAAACTCTGAATTCCGTAATTTTGCCATTTTTTGTCATTTTACAATCAATTATTGATTTCTTTCGTGTCAGGAAACTTTCAAGAAGCTGGAAAATGCGGTCCGAAGTGAGGGGGTTAATTATACTTCGACACAAATATTTTATGTTCTCACCTGAACGATGGAAGTTGGTTTGAACGTAAACGAGTCAAGACATAGAATACAAATAATACGAATCGTACATTGTATCTTTTCTTGTGTAATTTGCTAGAACGGAGCAGTTTTTTTTTCTACTAAGTCAATGTTTGCTTGAAAGAATTAGTTACTTTTTCAGATTGTTATATCTTATCGTTTAAGAAGCTCCGAATGAAGGTGCCCACTTCAGGTCATTAGTTCATATACAAAGTTGGAGTAGGCCAGATTTTATGCTTTCTTGTTCTGATTCGGACTATTGCGTCTGACAAGAGGATGTCTTACAAGCACCAGGTAAGAAAGAACTTATGGCTGTGTCCACCAATGATGCTTATATCGGATTTGAGTAGAAATTGAAGGGTTCAAATAACAGAATTTCTGATTTAGGCCAGTTTGTGTTTTGCATCCGTCAGAACTCTTCGAGTTTCAACTGGTTTCAGGTAAAATTTGATAAGTGACACATGTGCACGTGCGCAGTTCATGGATTCAACCTTATTCGAAAACAATGCGCGCTTCAAACTATAAGTCAAGTTTTTGAATGGGTATCGACAAAGTAGTCCACTTAATTAAAAAGTGCATTCATGATTTCAAAAGTATACTTACAGCTTTCGATGTGCATCGGGCAAACTTGTACATCGACAGGATAGAATTGAAATTCCATTTGGCAGGCAATTATTGCGTGCATCCGGGCAGAAAAGCGCACAGTTTTATTTTTGTACAACGTCACCGATGAATGCTTACTATTCAAAATTGCAATCTCTAGAATTGATCATCATGAAATCAGTTACAAGATTAAAATAGACACAAAGAGATTTGAAAAGACATTTGGTGTACGCAATGAGATTGGATGATAAATGGGTTTGAATTCAAGATTTCTTTTTTAACCACAAATTGCTAGATGAAGTGGCTAGTGAGGTATTTTTGTAGCTTTGTTACCACTCTCGGGTTATTATGAGAGAATGCTAAAGAATTTTCAGTCAGTTAAGGTTTCATAAAAAACTAGTTCATACCCGAGACCTTGGAGTTTAAAAAGTATGGATCTGGCTGCCAAATATTGTCAAAAAATTCAGGTGGAAGTGTCACATAGTCTTCTTCATCTTCGAAAACGTCAAGTGGTATCCTCAAACGAGACTCGGTCCAAGTTTGGTGAATAAACATATCGACTCTGTGGAATATAACTTTTATGTAAATTTTGCTTCAAACTCAAGAAATTCCGACTCACTGATCTTCACACTTATTCAGCTTAATTTTGAACAAAATCAATCCGTTGATAGATATTTAAAAATTATGAGCATAGAATGTGATGGTCAGCGGCAATGGAATTTCTCATCAATTTTGATGGGCCCGATTGAGTGAAAATTAAGAACGATGATTTTCATTTAGATTTACCGAAAATCCATGTCCTCGACGTTTATGGAGTTTATGTCAACCACGTAGATGTTGAAGTCCACAACTACTGGGGTCCTTGATTTTGTTGGAGGCCTTATTTCTTCAAAAGACGGTTATAACCAAATTAAATCAAATTTCGGCACATTGGTGGCGAGAATAAAGAGGGGGGGGGGAGGCTGTATATCAGTGATTCCGTTGAAAGTGTGATTTTCCGTGTTCCAAGTTCCCCCAAGTTTCTGAGGGTTTGAATATGCATTATAACAATTTTCTGGGGTGTATTCTATTGGTGCGCAACTATGTTGATAGTTTTTGAGTCGATTCTGACGTCCCCGTAATTTGTAGTGCCTGATAAAGGGTCCAAATGTGCATTCCGTCCCCTGTAGAAAACCTACCTTTGACTCTTGCATTCACTGCAACGCATATTCAGAGTCGAAAATCCCTATGTGTAGCTATGCACTTCAATTTGTAGTACTTCGAACAACATATTCCACTACTTTGTGAGTCAAAATTACTTGCTTAGTTCGCGCACGGACATCCGACATTTTGAAGACAGATTTGCACCGAAACTGCTCGCACAGCACTAATCAGGTCAGCAAAGTCCCCGATAGTCTACTGAGACTTTCTAACCAATGAGGTTGGTTTCCAGATACTCAAATACACCTAATTCTTGCGCGACATAAACCGGAAACTCGAATCCGCGGCCGAGTGCACCACATAAACGTGTTTTCCAAATGGCGTACAAAATTTTCGGTCAATTCCGTCCCCATGTTGTGCTCCTCCCCAATGCGCTATATCCCTTTGTGGAACACATCTTCTTGAAGTATTTGGTTGCATTGGATCAAATCTATACGGAAAAGAGTCTACGATTAGTTGGCGTGCCGTGGGAACATTTCTAAGGCGAAATGTCAATTCCGTCCCCGTCAATTCCGTCCCCTTTACGACCCCTTAAACTCGACATATCTTTGTCCGGCTTCAATTTTGAGCTAAGTAGCTCTAGGTACTTCCTTTTTATGCCAAAACAAATGGAAACTAACTGCAACGACCCATTAAAACCCGTCTGGGGCTGAAATAATTTTTTGACCCAAATCACTCCCTACGACGATTTTGGTCCCAAAAAATCACACTTTCGGCGGAATCACTCATATACATAGAGGTGGGTGAGTAGTATTCCTGCTAATGATTATCATGTGTTCCCCGGATAATGTGGCCAACTCTTACAAAATTTCGTAGAGCTACTAGTCGATTAATGCTCTGTGGCCACACAAATCATTATAATTTATAAAATTGTAACAATTTTCGATAAAATAATTAGTAATTAATGAATTTTCCATCAGTGACACTTTTTATTTGATTTTTAACATTAATGATTTTTTGATCAATTTCGGTGAAAAGTAAAGTTGTCCAAAAATAGAATAACTCGATGCTCTCTAAAATGCGAAAAACTCAATTTTATGGCAATCAGTTGCATTAGAGAAAAATACTGGCGGTGCGTTATTATCACAACAAAAGTATTGAATTATTCATATCAATAGAACGCGGATCTATGAACATCATGGAAAAAATATGGTCTCACTTATAGCAAAGTAATCATGATTTGCATGAAGTTCTTACCTTTTAAATAATGCGGAGGTAGAACCATCCTCGGCCAAGGCTTGGGAATCTCATCATGCGGATTGTAAGAGCTGATTTCGAGAAATTTATCAACGCACATATTAATTTGGCTGTATCTAATCATAAATTGTTGTCAGGATTATAATCATTATCTACACGACATTATTAATTGATCACACATCATAAATTGATTTTAATATCGTATAGGCGTCAAAAGTATTCTCAATAATAGGGCGGTGCCTGCTCAAAAAAAGCTTATTACATTGCCGGATTTAGACACAAATCGCAAACCACAACAAAATTTTGAAAAATCTTCACTCATAGCCAACTTAATAAGGCGATAAATCAAATTATCCTCCACATAATGATCGGTATTATCATTAATAATTGAATAACTGCCCCTTAACAATGTTGAATAAGGTGTGAAAAGCTAATTTCAAATGCACTGATTGATTCTGATTTACCTAGAAGATATCACAATAGGAAATGAAACAATGTAAGCGACAAGCCTCGCGACAACAGTCGCATTCTTCATGGTAACATCTAAGACTAAAAAGCTAAAATTTTTTGCGCGTTCCAATCGCCGACTGATACTATAACCGCGTCACGGAGTCCGCAACTTCATTAATTCATCAACGAATCGTTCGTCTTGAAAATTTGCTAATTGTCGAAATTACTGCCACGGTGCATATGTCTTTGAGCACGGAAACAAATTTTCTTCTCACATATTGCGCACTGTTTGTGGTTCAACTCTATATAAGCTGGCTACTCGAACTTGAAGCTTCCGAATCAGACACATTATCGTTTATGTATTTTTGTTAGGGTTTTTAACGAAATCTATTTTGAATTCCGTTGAATTTTGTTGAGTTCTATTTAATGGCCAAATCCATAACGAAATCCCACTCTAAAAATCATAATCATTATTATTATGACCGTTATGATTGTTAGAGTGGGATTTCGTTATGGAATTGGCCATTAAATAGAACTCAACGAAATTCAACGACATCCAAAGTGGATTTCGTTAAAAACCCTGATTTTTGTTGAAGTATGTCTCCTCTTGATTTCATCCTCTTACAATTACTCATTGCCTCTTTGGAATTGTTCAATATACATGGATCAGATTAGTATATTTTGGACAAATCGTGGCCCCCGCAAATTTTTTCGCCAATTTTTTATATGAAAATAGGTACCAAAAATAGGACTTCCCCAGAGTTTTAGCCCAAAAAAATTGTCCACGCCCACGCTTTTTTTCAGCGTTTCTTGAAACATCGACCGGGAACACCGTAGCGAGATCTTCGAGAGCTCATTTTCTGTATTTCAATACCATCTTTTAGGAGAAAAATTGTACGAAACTCCCAGAACAGAATTAGCCTACTCTACCCCACGATATGTAAAGTCCCATTCTATTCGATTTTTAAATCATTTTAAAATGCATGCCATTGGTGTTTTTTAACTATTGGAACCAAAAACCTCAAGTTGAGAAGCGAGGTAGATCGGGGGCAGATGGGTACAAGCATGAAAGGTAAACTGATTCAGCCAAACATGAAAGCAAAGATGATCAGATGGGCCGCAAATCCTCAAGTATTAATGAAAATGTGGTTTTGAATGAAATCAGAGGATTCGTGGTTGATCTGATCATCTTCGCTTTCGTTCGGGATGATCTTCAAAATTTATTTTGGCATACTTGAGAATCATATTGGAACACGGAATGTCCTCTAAAAGAGGTTCACTTTTGGGAAAAAGAATTCAAATGGACAGTTCTTCATATCACTATCAATATATATATTTTTTATCAACGCATTTTTAACCTCTTTTTGAGGTTAATCTGCGGGACTTAAGGTGGGGTTCCGAACCACCGAAACCACCGGAAAGAACTTATGAAATTTGATACGAACCCCAGCCTTCTGCGCTAAAGGCAAGGACCTTATCCACGAGCCACGAGGCCGCGGTGGCTATCAATATAAATTGAAACCTCCGAATCGCTGTAAAAAGTCATACACACGCAAAAGTGAGGGGTTCGTGGAGGTTTCACGCGAAAAATCATAATTATCACCAAGTGTTGATTTGTAAGCTCGACAGATGATTTTGTGGTGAACATCTCTCGTTCTAATTAACGAAGCAGTCAAAATAGCTCAAGCCCATGGTCGTATTCTTTTATACAAAATGCAAATATACAGGCGAAATATCGTCATGTCAAAAACATCTCAGCTATAGCCACTTGTTCCAACATTTGTTCAGTCAAACTTCTTTCCGGTTTGCCAACCAACTCATCACATGCATCGGATGTGATTTGGAAACTCACAAAGCTTTATGAAACAGTCTCTGACTCTCTGTAACAAATTTTTTCGTAAAAGAGTGATGCAAGTGCTCTGGTGATAATGGGTCAAATTCGTCATCACCAGAGCATTTGGATCAATTTTTTGACTGGATTAAATAAGTCATACCGTCAAATTGGGTAATTTTGGTACGTTTTCGGTGCTTTTCATTTTGTTTGGCTCGGCATTCCAACATACGTCTACAAAACCCACTTCTATTAGTAGTCAATCCAAAGCTTACAGTCTCAGCTTTCGATTGATGGGCTACAAAGTTCAATTTGATGCGTCTGAAGTGGGGCTATTAGCAGTTTTGTAAGTGTACCAAAGTTAGACCCCGATGGGGCAACTTTGGTAATATCTCAACTCTACCCACCACCATGTGAGTGAACTAATTTTAATCGTTCAGACGTCTCAATCTAAGCCTTTTGAAACATTTTGAGACCTTGTAGACCATCACTCGACTCAAGGCAAAATTTCTAGAAGCTGTCATAGGAAGTTGTACCGGAGTTACCCTATCCTCGTGCTTCTTACGTAGAGTGGGGTAACTTTGGTACGTTTTTTCATGGTTTTTTCCCTGTTTTTCATTCATTAAAATTCCAAATGCTTCAAATACCCCAATGTAACGATGGTTTCTTCAATATGGTGACATATGTGGTCGAAATGTAGCATTATTCACCCGTAGTTCGTTCCGGAACACTTTTTGCCAGGTACACTAACTGGACCACTCGCGTATCGCTGCTAAATCAGCCTTTTTGGAAAAAGCTTCCATAAACGACTACAATCATCCACGCGGGATCTACGGTGGCTCAACACATTGTTTATGTGTGTGTTAAGAGAAGAGGATAGGTTTCAGAGCGATATATAGAATCATTCATCTTGCCAAACGCAGCTTTGAAAGTCATTTTCCAGGGTTGTACCAAAGTTGCACCCACTGTACCAAACTACCCAATTTGACGGTAGTGTTCTAATAACATATATAGTCAATTTGACTGATGTTTGAGTCTGTGATCGATCATGATCTGATGAATCGGGCATATCTCATCATCGAGTTTTCTAAACTAACCCTTCGGATATCAACCCCCTTTATTAAAGTGTTAGTGTTTATGCGTTTTCTTACCAATCAATACCAGTGAGAACTAAACTACCTTATTTTCTTCTTGAACTATATCATTTATCTTTCTTGAAGTGCGATGCTAAACTTTCATGATTTTCATTCATAATGATGTATTCTTAGACAGATGCCTACACGATGAATACATCAAATTTTCAGTGAAAAAGTTTCTTCCTGTATTTCTTTCCTCTTGGCTCAACTCTTGGTAACTGCCTTTGATGCCTTACACCAGTATAAGATTCTAGTCAGCCCTGCGTAACAATGGCTGCGTTGGTGCGAAAATATATACTCAGCGGATTTTTCTTTGAGTGATAACTCAAGTAAGGTAAGTGTGCCTAATTTTTCCCCACTATTTTGTTCTGTTCACCATTTTGGCTTGTCTCAAAATTTTTCAACGCAGTGCGTATTTCAAGGCGTACAAAATGAGTTAAGATACATACGTCTAACTTTTACGAACTGGGGGTGAGCTATCCCAAATCTCACTTAAAAAGGTTCTTTGTGAGTTTCAGAGGTGTGTCAAATTTGTCCCCACCGTGCATTAGAGGCCTCCTATCGTGAGATTAGATGAGTTTTTCGTAGAATGGGAATGTTTCGCCTCCCAGGCCTCCTGAAGAGTCGTACCTAGGCTTATTTTGCAGTTTTTTCTATACCCCTTAAAACTTTTCAAGTCGAGTGGTCGTGTTCCCACGCGCGCAGTGGAGAAAAAATCTAGGAAAAGTCCACGAGAGTACCTCAGGCACACTGCAATTTTTTTTAGTACCATGCGCGTAAAACCTGTTAAAAATTGAGATTTGCAGTTCTGCAAAGAGCATTGTAAAGCAGGAACAAAGACTGAGAAAATGAACTGAATTGAGTTAGAATTGGTTGAGCCAATCGTTTCCGGCGTCAGTTTTCATGCCCGAGAAGAGAAAGTCAAGTTTGCAAAAACGATATTTCTGTTCTAAAGAATGTTTAGGCTGTTCTGATGGATCATTCCAAAATTGTTAATTTTCTATATACTAACATAACAAACCTGACAAAAGTCCGTGGTAAGATCTGCAGCAACTTTCTATCGAGATCTTGAGTAGGGGCAAGTTAGGCAATGGGGACAAATTAGGCACATTAACCCCAACTTTTTGTATTTGGAACATTTTGGTGAATTTTGTATAGTTGATAAAAAGACACGATGATTTTTCGTTTCATGTGGTGAGAAATCATCAGAGCTTTTAGTTTTGGTTTGCTCCTTTATCCAACTACATATATAGATGAAAATGTAAGTATCATTCGTGACCCGTTTCCTCAGGATTGCGGGAAACAATAAAAATCACGGCCGTTTAGCTATTCTCCTCTCAACACTGGTCAGATGTTTATGATAACCTACGTTTTTTGTGGGGTTCAAATATAAAATTTTCTGGAATGTATTTCTAATTTGAACGTAAGTATTACAATTCTTTTTGCGCAGCAAGCTTATTTTTACATTTCTCATAAAACTGTGGTAGTATATAGTATATTATGATACAAGGGCGCAAACGATGGTTTTCGCACTTCGAGTGACTGTTTTAGGCCCGAGCCGCAGGCGAGGGTCTAAATAGTCACGAGAAAGCGAGAACCGTTCCGCCCGAGTATCATACTATGATTTTTGATCTTCTGTGAGCAAATGAAAAGTGACCACCAGTGTGCAAACGACTCATTTGCGCACAGATGATCAAAAAGTGAATTTTTGATATGAAATTCTGAAGTGTGGTCTATTTTTAGACTTTCGCTCTGCTAAGCCTAAGTGACTTGGATTAAAGATCTATACAGGTGATGATTTTAGATTCCAAGAGTGTATAACTAAATCTACTTACAAGACCAATCTCAAGTCCTTAGGAATATTTTACGACCTTCGGATCATCATTATCATCATCATCATGAATACAGAGTTGAATACAAATTCCCAGTATCTAAAAATAGAGTTCAACAAATCTATAACTATAATATTTGCTCAATTCCTCTTATTTCAATAGGAAAATTGAAATTTGCATTGGTTAAAATAGATAATATCTGTCATTGAAAAATGTCCTACTCTTGGCGAATGTAAAAACTCGGCGAACATCAGTCATTTTCAAGCCCCAGCTCCCATTAATTGGGAATTGATCCTGGGATATTCTACTAATAGATCGCCAATAAAGTTTACCAATTAATGAAGGTACTCTTATCATAAGCTACCGAATCAAGAAAAACGATCAGAAATGGTATCTGGGACTCAACTAGGTATTTTTCTCGCTATTTTTCATAGACCATTTTCAGACTAAGTTTTTCCCTAGTTTATTTAAAAATTTGATTAATCATAAGAGCTCTCGACTACTGAGTCTCCTTTGAAATCGACAGATCAGGAGTGGTTTGGATCAGTATCTCGACGAATTAATAGAAGATCTCATTTCAAGTAACCTACTCAAACATGGATCAATTCCTGAAGAAATTTGCCGATATTCTCAAATTGAATGTGCGAGAAAATTTCTATGGCAAACACAATATCTTTCTTTTAAGATTATCAGGGTTATGGCCATATCTAAGATATATGAAAAGAATGATACTCCTTTCCTGCTTCATCATCTTGTCGATATCTCACTTGGTACCAATTGTGAGTTAAATTCATACCAGCCTCGATACCAGCTGAGTACTTAAGAAGATATGCAACCCAAATTTCAAAGTCTGGCTGAAAATTCGTGCGGGGAGAGGGAGGGGGGAGGCTGAACCGCTTCACCGATCTCCAACCTCATATACACGCTATATCGTTCCGAGTCATGAAAGATACCCCCGCAAAATTTCCAGACCGATTGGTCTACTTACGTATACGACTGGCTCCATTTATTCGGGTCAAAATTCTGAATTTTTTCGTTAAAGTGCCTCAAATATGGATTGTTTTGAAAAATCGCAAAAATCCTTTTTTGTCTAGATTTTCTTTGACTTTTGCTATCTTTCTTCACGATTCTGATGTATTTTTTGATCTGAATAAAATAGTGTTTTTGTGATTTTCCGAAAGAATTGATGTTCTTTGAGTTTCAAGGCATTTTGACGATAGAATTCAGAAATTTGATCGGAACAAATGGAACTAATCAAACGTAAGTTGAGAGGTTGGTCTGGCATCTTAGTAGTATTTACAATCTTAAACGACAAGGATAGGCTTAGCGATCCGTGAGGGGGCTGAGAGATAATAAATAAAACAGGACCAAAATATTTTCTCTCAAAAACTGACCACTCTAATGTTCTTCCCCGAGGGAATACATATAACTGTAGATCTTTAGCCCCCCTCTCCCGAGATTTTTCAGTCCAGACTACAAAATTAGGGTTGCAACTTTTCTTAATAGAATGACTTGTCTACATGAAAAATAATAGAATATTGATTCCTAGACAAATATGTATTGATAAAATTATTGATATCATCTCCGACATAGTTTGGGACGCAGAACCCAAATCTATTTTCAGAATTCTCAAAAATGTGACGTAAGGGAGCAATTCTGGGGACGAATTTGAATTTTGTGTCCCAAACCATTATTGTAATCAATGAATGTAAAATGATACGTACTTTGTTATATTTTTTCCGTTCCAAAGGGCTTACTCTTGAACCAAGTATGGGGCAAAAATCTTATAATTATGGTGCAAAACTTGGGAATTATGATCGCTGGTACCTGTATCTTGGTCACTTACATCATGTTACACGTGAGATGTGCCAAGGCATGTTATTAAGTTATGCAAATTTAAATAAGTAGTGTAGTACAAACACATCTGAAAAAGCCCAATCCCATATAATTCGATCAACTTATATAAAATTATTTTCAAAGTTGAAAGCGTTGATCAATCCCACAACTTGTCTCACATATTCTTACGGAAAACGTTCTTAAATCAATGAATAAGTTACGTGCGGGAGAGTAAGAGACGAACTTTTTCCGGTGGTGTATTTTTGTTACGATGAAATTGATGAAGAGTGTTTGGAAAGTTAAATTTTCACACATTTCATGCTCAAAATGGGGCTTGTCAACTCTTAAGTTGAGGATAGTTCTGATTCTACTTCATCAATAGTTCAGATTACTCTACGAAGAAATTTCAAGAACTTGGCAGAATATAAGAAGTAAGGATGACGAAGAGTATCTTTTGAAGCATTATAGACTGGGACATCTGGTTAGCTTTACATTTACAGGTACAATTTTGTAAATTGACTGACTTATAGTAGAGACTTTTTTTACTTGTTCATGTTTGCATTCTTTTATCAGACCAGAATCACCGTGTTCATGAATTTTTGCATAACACTGATTCATTTTACCGGATATTTTCATCTTCTTGACTTCTTTGAGACTTCGAATAACTGTGCCTATCGAGCGCTAGATGGAGATTTCAAAATTTCTATTTTTTTTTCTCGGATCGCATGGTGGGTAATGAACTTTGATGGGCCATGATTTCAGAAAGGCTATGCAATTACAGTATACAGCCCTTATAGAAAACCTGTAAAGGAATCTCTGATAAAACGATGAAATGTATTGAATTTTGTAGAAGTAGTCATTTCGATCCGCAATGTCTGATGATCTTATCATGTATGTAAGCTCTGCTCATACATCTGTCGAAGTTGAGAAACTTTTACTCCTTGACAAAATACTTATATTCTGAAATTTAGGAGATACAAATACATTGAAGATAATTTTGGAAAACATACCTATAATAACCATTGGGTTCAATAAAACCTAATGATGAAATTCTCTTGGTGTTCAGAAAAGTTGTTACTACTCCACATAGGTAGTTAAATTACCCTCGAAACTCGATCACTAAGTGGCTCAACTCGATACAACACGATGTTTGTGGGTTCAAACGATAGGTATGATACCTCCAATAATCGATATAACAAGAATTATTGTTTAAAAATTGAGGCGCGCAATAAATAAACAATAGAAACATGCATTTTTGACCTTTTTCTCGGTTTTTCCACAATAAGTCGGAAAATATCAATTTTTCGAAAAAATTTGTGAAATAACATTTTGTAGATCTCCGAAAGATCTACAAAATTGATCTGACCACTTTTCCTCGCAAGCTGCAACCCTTTGGAGTTATTCCTCATCAAAGTCAAAATCGAATTTGTTTAACACGTTCACTGCGAAGGCGAAATCGCGATTCCAGTCTAGATTGCGAGAGAGTACAAATGCGCGTTTGAGCAGTTACGGAAGCCAAACCTGTTGGAAAATAATCAGTTTGGCATCTATTTACGGTATTTCCATGAAATTAATTGGGCCCCACCGGTGGGGCCCATCGCACACAGAGTTGGCAGCCATCTTTCTGTGCGGTGAGCCCCACAGGTGGGGCCCAGAAAATTTTCTATAACGCTGAGAATATTCATCAGGGTGATAAGGGGTACCAACCAAATCGTCAAAGTCGATGTTATCAGCCTCTAAAAAGGCTTGCGCTTCAATATCTCCTCCAGGCATATATAATAATCGTGACCATGGTTTTACCGCGCTTGCTATGCACATGCATTGCGAAGCCTGATCTTCGGCTGCGGTTCATTGACGTCCTCCAAATGTTTGCAGCATTTGAAGCCAGATATTGAAATAGAGCAATCTCTTCTCTAGTTTGAATTCTGAGAGTTACTAGCTGTGCACGATGGTAACATGTGAGATGGAGCCAAGGCTATGCTTGGAAGAGCCCAAGGATTTTCGATTTTTCCCAAACTTTTCTCTCGCGTAAATCGAAGATTGCCGGAGTAAGGTCGAACATTCTCCATCGTATTTCGACTAAGTTCGTATAGGTTTCGAAAGGAGCTCTCAAACGAGCTAAGACGCGTTGAAAACCGCCGATCTCATAGAGGAAGATCTGCCACTCATCGATATATCTCACTTGATTAATGAATAACTATGTAAAAAACGGAGATCGAGCAAAACTCATCGAAATCAAGTCCGATACCGAAACTGCTGTGTACTAGGGTGGGCCGAAAAATGGAAATTTTCGAAAATCGTTACGCCTGAGGGCCAATTTTTTGCTGTTTTGCACGTAGATGATGGAAAAATTTTTTGCGGATTTTTAAAAAGAACTTTTAGGTTCTGGCAAAAGCCTTGAATATTCTCAGAAAATAGAGTGAAAACGTCATTTTTACGCTATTTCTAAAAGCAAAGTTATAGCGTGCAGAACCTACGCGGTGGCACCAAATGGTGATCAAACAATATTTTCTTACGTATTTTTGGCCGTAGAAACCGAAAATCAGGTTTGTTTGAGCCTCAGGAGTTGAGGGCTTTTGTAAATTGCGAGATAATGATCAGAGCGGGGAAGCGAAAATTTTCCGGGAAACGCCAGATTTCTGTGAAATTGAAAAAGATCCTCCAAACTCGATTCAATCGACCAAAAATCATTACACACTATATTTTCCTATGTATTTTGACCCGCTAAAGACGGTCTTGTTGGTATCAGGAAGCTAGGACGCGTCAAAATTTAGCTATGAGCGAACGTATCAGGACCATTTTCGTAGGGCTCACGAATGGGCTCGTCGCGGCCAGGGCATAGGTCACGGACACGAGTTCTCTTTCACTCGATGCGTAATCCCCAATATCATTATAAGTCGGGGCCGAGTGGGCGCCATCATTGAGAAAACTATTCCCACGAAGTTTTGCTCCGTCTCGGAGCAAAAGATCAGAGCGGGAAAGCGACAATTTTCCGGGAAACGCCAGATTTCTGTGAAATTGAAAAAGATCCTCCAAACTCGATTCAATCGACTAAAAATCATTACACACTATATTTTCCTATGTATTTGGCTTCCGTAACTGCTCAAACGCGCATTTGTACTCTCTCGCAATCTAGACTGGAATCGCGATTTCGCCTTCGCAGTGAACGTGTTAAACAAATTCGATTTTGACTTTGATGAGGAATAACTCCAAAGGGTTGCAGCTCGCGAGGAAAAGTGTTCAGATCAATTTTGTAGATCTTTCTAAAATCTACAAAAAGTTATTCCACAAGTTTTTTAAAAAAATTGATATTTTCCGACTTATTGTGGAAAAACCGAGAAAAAGGTCAAAAAATGCATGATTTTATTGTTTATTTATACCGCGCCCCAATTTTTATACAATAATCCTTGTTAATATCGATTATTGAGTGTATTACCTATCGTTTGAACCCACAAACGTCGTGTTGTACCGAGTTTAGCCACTTTCTTGCGCCAGGAGCGTCTTTTCGGGGGTAATTTAACTACCTAACAGTTTTCCTTTTTTTCTGCTCATTTTTTGCTCTTTTAGCTGCACGTTTCATGGCATTCTTCACGATATTTACTGTTCAAGAATCCTGAGTATAGAAATCATTGTCTTTTTCAGCTTCTTTACTAATTTCAGCATTATTACTGAACGTAATAACAATCGTAGTGGACAGAATTTGGTATCCAATGAATGACTCAGATTTGCACTTCGTTCTACTTCATTGCGATTACATATTTTTCGATCAACAAGAAAAATATTTCTTCAGCATATTCCATTTGTATTTTGCTGTGTACGTGGTTGCCATAACATTTTCTGCATCTTCTAGCGTTCTCATTATCACCACGGAACAAGTCATCGGATTATTTTTACTAGTAAGGTAAAACTATAGAAGTGCCTAACACTTTGATGAGAGTTCCATAGGTGGCGGGCTGAAAAATGAAAATTGTTTCATTACATAACGAGGTTTAGATATGCCGTGTATTTACAAATAGATACGAAAATTTGATTGACGAAATCGAGCTCTGCAAATAACCAAGTCAAAATAATTGGAAATACATCGCGGTGGAGAACTTCAGGCCTACTACTGAGCAATTTGAACGTATTCTCGGGGTATTCTGGAATCACGGTAATCTTTTGCTTTCGTCGGTGTCATATAGAATACAAATGATGAATAAAATCATTGAAAAATGCATAAGAAATATTCAGATGACGAAAACGCACTGTACCTTGAACATCTTCACGGCTTTCTGTAAAATGTCATCTTTCAAGGCGCATCGAAGAAATTCCCTTATTTACTCGTCAGTAATCCAATCATGAACATATTAGAATCCAAAATTTTCATTTTAAAACCCATCCTTCTAGATACCTATCATTACACTCGAGATTAGATTCTGCGATGGAGTGAGTCTTGAGTCGTGAACTCGTCATGCAATAAGTATCACTGGACGACAAAAGTTTGGGGCCGGAAGTGCACAAGAATCAGACAATGCTCGAGATGTTTTTCTTGTATATTTTTCGACGTAGAACACTTTACACGTCGATACGTAAAGTCATTTTCTTTCGTTATTTAGATCATTTTCCAATGGATGCTATATCTCTACGTTTTGCAATAATTTTCAATCTATTTTTGACAATTTTCCTTTTCTTGAAAAACCCTATAATTGGCATTCTTGAACGTGCAAATGGTCGAACAGAGCCGAGGTCGAATTATATGTCCATTGGAAGTTGGCGGGCTATTATTGACAGCTCCAGATCTATTGCTTCCCTTCAATCAAAGACAAATGTGGCACATTTACTTTTCCAAGTGTGCTGAATACATGGGAAAAGATTTTGCACTGCGTTCCGACCCTCCGTCGTACCATGAATTTAACTAACACCATAATTTTTGATGTCTTTTGTGCAAATTTTGAAGTGATTATCGCATTATACAACGCATGTGTACACCTGTATGGCTTTGAAAGTATTTTTAAAAATAGCCCTCGTAATTCCCTTCAAAATGAACCTTTAACAAAGTCAATTTGATGCAACAGAAGCAGACATCAAGCTATTCTATAAGACAGAAGGATATCACGAAGACCCTCATCATGGCCTAATGGGAAGCCTCGGCTCCTTCTTGTGACCCTGGAAATCTGTCAGTTGAGATACTTTCGGCAGTTGGGGCCTTCTCCAGCCATAAAATAAGTATGTTACATCCCTGGTTCTGTTGCATCAAATTGTCTTTGTCTGGGAGTCTTCTTGAAGGAAATTGCATGGCCTATCAATTATGGAGAATACTATCAAAAGTGAGAATGCTCAGGAAATTACGCAAAAAGCAGCAGAAATTATGGCATTTTTAAAATCTATATGGGAGGCCAAAACGCAGAGTAAAATTTTGTCTACATACTTAGGACACTTGGAGGAGTAGCCTTGCCAAATTTCAAGTCAATTGGTGAAGTGCGATAGATTAGGCGAGCTGAACCAACTCGACATTCGTCAATAACCTACCGATTTCCAATGGACGTAATTCGGGCTCCTTTCGGCCGACTTGAAAATTTGAGAACCCAGATTGCAGGGTTTTCCAAGACAAAAAGAAATAATGAAAAGAGATTGAGGAATATTGGAATGCGTATAAGGGGTATCCATTTGAAGGTGGTCTGAGAATCGAAAGAAAGTGACTCCCCGTATCAACGAGTAGAGTATAAATGCCTTTCATTTTGAGAGTTTTATACAATTTCTCCCTAAAGTTTAACGTCAAAGTGCAAGGAATGCGCTCCCGAAGACCAACCTACGGTGTTCCTGGTCGCTAAAGCGATTTTAGAAAAATAACGGGCTTTTTTCGAAGTTCAAAAAATTCTTTCCGGCATCGAAAGTCGTTTTTCGGGGTGAAGCTCCGACACGAAACAAAGGCATTTTAGTTTTTTTTGTGTCGTTCTAAGTTCCGGAAATGATTCAAAACCAGATTTACTCGGTCATTGATATGAGCTTCTTCGGAAAAAATTGCTTCGTGATGCAGCCAATATAAAAGTGTAGCCTCGAAGGTCGTAGACCTAACACGCCACCTGAGCGCGGCATTTAATAAGTGTCTAGTGTCTCGAAAGAGCGATACATTCATTCATCAAATATTCTTCAAGAGATTCTATCAAATTGTTTTCTCGTTCGATTTGTGAAAAAAGACATCCATAACGGCTTATTTAATCAGTGCACCACAGATTTATTCGAATTTTTAAGAATCAATGAATTTCTGTAATACACATCATTTTCAATACATCGACAATATCATGTAGCCACAAACTCGAATCCATCGTTAGATCTAAGGACGAAATTGAAGGCATTCAACAATTTTATGATGGTTACGTGAGATTTAATGATTTGAAGGACATTGTTGACTTGCATAATCAAACCATAAGGTAAATATTATGAGCACTGTATGGTTACCTTGATGAATATTTCCGTATATACCACGATTTTGCTAAATTTTTACAGATTGTGCAATCTATTAGAAGACGCATTCAACATACTAAACTTGATAATGGAAACTATGTGTATACTTGGTTTATCTGCATTATATTTTCATGTAAGCAATTATTATCTATAACTTAATTTGTAATCATCATCATCATCAGTTGGCTTTCTCGGGTCTACGCGTTTAGACCTTCAGACCACGAGGTCTATTGCCTCGGTAATCCACACTCCCGCTCGCATGCCTCTCAGCTGAAAACCAATCCAGCATTCTTCCATGCTGGGATGTATTTCCGCTACTCAGCTTGTGAGAGGAGGGTGGGCCGTTTCTAGGTGTATTGGCCTGTTTTGGGCGCTTGCACTGTTGAGGTTCGTTCACCACACGTACGCTCGTGCTAGGCCCGGCCTCGCTTTCGACCAGGACGATAGCTGTCCCTTTCCGTATTGCGACGATACGCGCTTTACGGGGTGGAGGCGCCCTTACTGAGCAGCCAGCGTTACAGAGATACGTTCACCACACGTTGCTCACACTAGGCTCGGGCGATATCTGGGTTGGGAAGGTCGTAGTCTCTGACTGCTTGGCAGCAATCGCGCCATACGCTCCTGTCCTGTGCTCGGTTTCTCCATACATTGGGATTGCGGCCCGTCATTTTTATCTTACTTAGCACGCTTTTTTCCAGACTTATACGTGGTCTTCCCCTGCCCCGTCGCGAGTCCGGGTTGTAATCCAGTACCCTCCGCGCTACACGTTCCTCATCCATTCTCGCTACATGGCCCATCCACTGTACCCTCCTGTAGTTAATGACATTGACAATGCTCGGAGACCGGTAGAGTTGGAGCAACTCATCATTATACCTGATTCTAGGGATTCCCGAACTTTGATCAATAGTTGTTCCGAAAATACTCCGGAGTATTTTGTTTTCAAATACCTGGAACTTCCCTTCATCTAGCTGCGTCATTGACCAAGTCTCGCATCCATAGAGAGTCACGGGTTGAATAATTGTTTTGTAAATCGTTATTTTGGATTCGCGTGAGAGGTCTTTATCTCTGAAAAGCTTCTGTAATGAGCCAAAACACCTATGTCCTGCGCTTATTCTTTTATCAAACTCTACTCTTATGTTGTTATCGTGCGTTACTGTGGTCCCAAGATATGGGAAGAGGGGGACTCTCTCGAAGGAGTAATTCGCAATTTGGATATGATCTGTGTCGTCATCCGCGTTGTCACGGTCCATGACCATGTATTTCGTTTTCGACTCATTTACCTCTAGGCCTACTTCTTTCGCGCTTGGGATCAAGATATTTGCGATTTCTTCTACATCTTGTTTGGTGTCGCCTATGACGTCCAGGTCATCCGCGTACCCTAGGAGTTTGATGACGTCGTTTGCTTGAAGGCGGAGCCCACGTTTACTTTGAGCTAAAGGTCTTATGACGTATTCTAAAAGAAAATTGAAAATTGGCGGGGATATCGCGTCGCCCTGCTTCAGCCCGCTGACTATTTCAAATGGTTCCGATAGGGCCTTGCCAATCCTAACTTGTCCTTGGGTTCCCTCCAGCGTTACTGCAATCATTCTCACTAGTTTGTCAGGGATGCCTAACAAACGCAATATCGTAAACAATTTTGATCTTATTATGGAGTCGTATGCCTTTTTGAAGTCTACGAATAGGTGGTGAACTGGTTGTCTATGCTCCCATCTTTTCTCTGCTATCTGGCGTAACGCGTATATTTGGTCGATCGTTGAGCGATTCCGTCGAAATCCACACTGGTAGTCTCCGATTATTTCGTCTATGTAAGGGTTGAGTTCTTCAATCAATAGGAGGGATAGAATTTTACTGCACGAAGCTTGAAGAGACAGTCCTCTAAAATTATTACATTCCATCTTGTCTCCTTTTTTTGGTATTGGTACGATAACTGCCTTTAGCCAGTCTTCGGGTATTTTCTCCTGTGACCATATCATCTCGATCAATTTGTGAATTTCTACCGTGAGCCGACTCCCACCATACTTGAAGAGCTCAGGTGGGAGGCCATCCATCCCGGGGGCAGTGTTGTTTTTCAGTCTCTGTATAGCACGTGCCACTTGCTGCACCGTAGGGCATGGAATTTGTTGTTCGGCCGTGTGGATTTCGACGGGTGGCTCATTAGTGCCCGCAGGAACGTTAAGGAGATCATCGTAATGTTCTCTCCATCTATTCAGGATGTCTTTCTCATTTGTTAGGATGTTACCGTGCCTATCTTTGATAATACTAACCGATGCAGATTTGGGGTTTCGTAATTCATTTAGTTCTTTGTATGCTTTGCGGGTGTTGTTTCTCCCGAAATTCTTTTGTATGTTGAGGATTTTGATCCTTCGAAATTCCCTTTTCCTTTTCCTAACGTGTTCGTCCCAATTCTTCTGCGCCTGCCTATGTGATTCTTGCAGTCTTTTTACCCTGCGCGGATCCCAGTTTAGTTTTGTTGCATTATCGCGGATGACCTTCGCGGCCCTTCGTGCGTCTAACATCGCTTTGCACGAGTCATCAAACCACGGTTTCTCTGCTTTCCCGCGTACTAATCCTATCTCAGATCTTGCCGCTTCTGACAAAGAGTTCTTAATGTGTTGCCATTGGGCTTCGATATTCACAGGGGTAGTGTCCGTGTTCTCCCGTGGCTTGCCATCTGTTCCTCCCAATTTTTGTGCAATGTAGTTTTGGAAACGTGTCTGAACTTCTGGCGATTTGAGTTTATCGAGAGCATACGGGGCATTGTCACGCTTAGTGTTGGGTGGAATAGTGTTTAGCTTGTCTCGTACGCAACTTATCGTTAAATAGTGATCTGAGTTGCAATCCGCCCCCCTAAATGATCTAACTTTCGTGATGCACGATTGTCTCCTCTTATTGATGAGTACATGATCGATTTGGTTATGGGTCGAGCCCTCGGGGGAAGTCCATGTGATTTTATGGATGTTTTTGCGGCGAAACCAAGTGCTTTTGATGATCATGTCATTTTCGCTCGCGAAATTGATGGCTCTGATGCCATTATCGTTACTAATTGTGTGGAGGCTCTCGGATCCGATAATGTCTCTAAAGTGAGGTTCTTGCCCGATTTTCGCGTTGAAGTCTCCAACTACGATTTTCGTCTGAAAGTTTCCAATAGCTTGAATATGTGCCGATAGATTCGCATAGAAATTGTCTTTGGTTGCGCTATCTTTGTCATTGGTCGGAGCATGAACGTTGAAGATTGTGTACTCGAACATGCGCGCTTTCAATTGTAGGAAGGATATTCTCTCGGTTATTGCAATAACATTTTTGACGTGAGGTACCACGGTGCTTTTCACCAAGAAACCCGTACCTAACGCGTGGACGTTGGTACCCCCATGAAAGAATGTATACTTCCCTACTCTGATTTGGTCCCTCCCAATGCATCTGGTCTCCTGTACTGCAAGGATATCAATATTATACTTCTCAGCTTCCCGGCTTAGGCATTCGAGTGACCCAGGTTTGTTCAAAGTGCGAACATTCCAGGTTCCCAGTATGATTTGCCGCTGATGTATCGTAGTAGTGTGTGTGGATCTCAGTATTGGTATATGGTGGGTCCGTCGATGAGCACAGGCAGGAGGATGGCGAGCTGCCGGTATGTTGTGGGAGTATGGTGCCATCTCGTGTACCTGGGGACCGTGCCTTTTGGGGCTGGTCCGGGGGCACTGGCTGTTGAAACACTATGATATACGATAACTAGGTTGAGATATTCGAGATATTCGGAGAAAGGAAACTTCCACCCTTGATTTGGCTGAGACAATGTTCAGGATTCTCAACGAATCGTTTTGGGATATCCTGTGGCTAGCAAGTCGTATATAAGGGGGGGGGGGGAGTACAACCTTCAAAGGGGCGGCTATCTCTCTATGATAGGGTATGGTATCCGACTCTGAATACAAGGGGAGAGCCTCCACCCACACGCGGGACCACCTTTTTTTTTTTTTTTTTTTTTTTTTTTTTTTTTTTTTTTTACTTTTCGAATGAGGTTTAGGGGTGTGGGAGAGGGTCTACCAGAGTTCCTCGCCGGGAGGCGCAGGGGTCTCGCTGCCGGGTCGCTCCGTGGGGGTGCTGCACTTGGGCTATGCAGCACTGGATGGGTCCGAGAGAGGGATAGAGAGAGACAGAGATAGGGCCGTACCGATCAAGAAAAGCATTAGCACATAGGGCAGAGTCTGTACAGGATGAGATTTTATGAGTTGCAGCTGTGTCTAGAAGCTGCGTATGTATAGAGAAAATTCGTGGGAAGAGATGCACGAGGTCTAGTATGTAGACAAAGCAGACTTTATTTTGGTAGAGGGGGGATTTTGAGTTTGAATTTTTTTTTTTTTTTTTTTTTTTTTTCTTGCAAGTTTATGTCCACGCGGTGGGTGTGAGGCTGGGATGATGTTCTATCTCGACATTTCCGATAAATAGAGCTTGCAAGCTCACGTGAGGCTTTTCTGACTAGTGATTATTGATGTGTACCTCTAAAACTCTATGCTGGCCGTGAATAAGGCTTTGGGGCTTTATCAGCACTTTTTGATAGTGTTATCAAATATTGGCCGAGAGATGAGCTTTTTTCACGATGCAAGCTCGGCAGTTTGTTCTCTTCCGAGAGCTTGTGGGTCTGCAGTCCCAGCGAGTAGCTCGGGCGGGTCTCGGCGGTCCGCGAGGCTCACCCGTTCGCTCTCACGGGCCGGGGCAGTCAAAAACGGACAAATCAGAGCTTGCAAGCTCATGTGATTGTCTTCTCCGAAATTGGAAATTCTGTGATTTTGTAGTGGTGGATTGCTTTACCGGGCCAAAAATGCAGTAAATGACTCGAAAATCTCGTTGAGGGATGAATATCCGGCGTTTCGGACCGGACCAAAAATTCTGTGTATTTGGATATCAAAAAGCTCACTGCCTGTTTCCGAAAAGCCTAATCAAATTATACAGGCATAAAGTGCTACCTTTTTACAAGTAATTCACGTTATGAAATGCTTTGGTAAGCTTGACGGTACTGTACAAGGTGAATTTTCTACTCTGCTGTTTGAGTGTGATTTTTTCGAGTTTTTTTGCCCTTATTCTAGATGTGAAATAAAACTGGTGCATAAATGCATTGATTTCTCTCTAACACCACTTAGTACGGTTTCTTACGAACAATTTGAGCCCTTGTGGATCGTATTTGGGTGTGCCATGTTTGCGCAAAGTCGAATAATTACGATGAAAATTTGTAATAGAAAAGAAATTTTTTAATGCTGCAAAGTTTTTTATTATATAGATACTCGAAAAAGATATTCCACCTGTAGTAAAAATTTTTGCCGCTGCCTTACTTGTGTCTTTGTACCTTTACTTGATATTTTTAAATTGGTACGGCCAGAGGGTTATAGATTCCAGTGAGACAGTCCTAGAATCCGTGTAAGAATTTCAGGAATCGTAGAAGATGCCACATCACAAGAGCTATTATGTTATATGTTTATTCGTGTTCCAGATACTTGAGTAACTGGCAACTTATTCATCCAAAAGAACGTAATTACCTTTTAACTATTATGCAGAGATCACAAATCTCATCTCACCTGACTTCTGGTAAAATAATGATCCTTTCGATGGAGTCATTCACTCAAGTAAAGTCACTTGAATGTACATATGAATACTTATTGTGTTATAGATGTATAGCTGAATCTCAAATAAATTTGATTTCAGGTGGTCAAATTATCAAATAGTTATTTTGCAGTGATAGCATCTTTGAGCTTTGCGACTGATACGGAGTCGTCCTAATAATATTTCATACCTTTATACAGAAAAAAATTGACAGAGGAAATTGTTAAGCTGCGTTTTAGGTCTATCATAATGGATGATAGTGATTGTTAGAATACTCAAAGTTCATTGATCATACTTTTAAAATGTCTGTGCATTAATAATTTTAAATCATCACAACGAATGTTCAATCCGATTGCGGTCGTATTATATGAACCCGTCTGTTGCAACCGGAATTGATCGACAATTGGCTGTTGTATATTGTATCATATTTTCATAATAAAATCATCGTAACGAGTCAGCAAATTAGACATAAGCTTGCAGACTGAAATATATCCTGAAATGGGATGAAATATTTTGATTCTATGTGAGCTCATCTACTCTGGAATGGACTATACAAAAATAAAAATTCCTTCTTATTATTATAAGACAAGTGTGCCTAATTTGCCCCAACACGTTTATTTCCGTCATGAAATTTGAAATATATTTTTGATCTCCAACGCATTTCATAGCTCATACTAATGATTACCTCAGAACTTACTGAATGAGCCAAGAAAAACGTTCACAATTATGGAGTTAGATGAAAGTTATCTCAGATTTATAAAAAGAAAATTCGTTTCCCGCGATTGGAAGACAGTGAGCCTAATTTATCTGAGTGGTCTTTTTCTGCATCCAATCTTACTACCTGAGGAGTCAATCCATTAAAGTATAGTTTCCGCACTGATTTTCCACTTTCTCGCACAGTTTGTCAAAATAGTATATTTCCGTACTGAGCGCGGTAGCCCATTTTTTACACTATAGGACAGACATGTCCTCCAGTGCCCAAAATGGGCTTGCAAGTGAGGTGCGGATATATTTTTTCATTACGAGAACCCTAAAATCCTATTTAAACGCGGCATTTTTAGGTTAGAGTAATGAAAAATAGTATTCGATACACGGCCGTAAAACTTATTATTCGCATCCTCGTGATGATTCCGACCCTCGCCTGCGGCTCGGGCCGGAAACCCATCACTCGAACGCGAAAAAAGTTTTTTCACCTTTGTATCGAAATGTACTAAAATTTCAAATCGTGTGAAAAAAGTGTTAGAGAATGTATTATTTGCAGAAATTTCGAAACTCATCCTGATTTCACGAAATCAGCGTAAAATTACTTAGAAGTCAAATCTCGCAATTTCATAAAAATCAATGATTAATTAACTCGAGACAAAAAATGACATAGTGAGGTATGTATGTTGAGATTGTTTGTATTAATTCGGCTAGGTGTTCCGCGCGTGAGATCGGAAAATTTGTTTCTTGGGTCTCCCACGATTCGTAAAGACAAAGCGCGATCTGCATGAGAAAAAGAAGCCGAGAGTAAAAGAGATGGGTGTACATCGGAACTTCGGTACTGTCACCCTGATGAGTTTATGTCCACGCTAAGAGAGAGAGAGAGAGAGAGAGAGAGAGAGAGAGAGAGAGAGAGAGAGAGAGAGAGAGAGAGAGAGAGAGAGAGCCGCGCAGTGGAGTCAAGCATCGGGTATATCGGGTATATCTCAGCTTCGTTGTAAGCGATGGGCCGCAGGTGGGCGCTTGGGCCACATGACCGTCAAGCCTGCGAGGGAGAGCGAATGGGTGGCTTATTTTAGAGTATGGGAAAGCGCGTCTTCGAAAATGCATCGACAAGTCGCCACGCGTGGTATATACAAGTTTTCCACGTGTTAGGAGTCCTCCCTGTGACTTCGACTTTATTGCCGCAACAGCTGCGGCGGTAGAGTCGAATTCACGCGGTGAGCGCCACAAGGTCGGGTTTGAGATGCTTGATCTCTATGTGCGGCTACTCTACTGATCTAGGCTTGAGCTTTGACGAGTTGTATTACTTAATGATTGCATGTTTATGAAAATTGTATCACCGGCTACGGGTCGCAGGCTAAGGGTCGTATAAGCTGCGATGTCCATATATATATATCTGACGTGTTTGGGTAAAATGTGTGTTTGTTTGTAATGTACTAAGAATTGATAACTTCTAAAAATCTGAATATTTGTTGCAATATGCTGAATATCTACATGAGGTTAAGAGATATATGTACATCTTCGATCTGATATCAACCGATAATAATATGTTCATATAATCTTGCAATGTTGACGAATATCGCTACACTGAAAATTCACGATGATTATGTAAAGGACTCAGAGAGCAGATTTTTCTGAAGCATCGCTTGTAAAATCATCGATCATTTGAATTTGCATCCAGAGATAAGAAACATCAAATTTGGGTTGTGGGCTATCTTTGCAGTGCACGCCCAGCCCCAGCTCCAGCCCGTGCTTAAAATCTAAGTACGTTAGCAATCTGCGAAATTTTGCGCAACAAAAATTGTGATGAATGCTGAGAATTCTCATGATTTTTGGAGTAAAAATTTGCAGGTTCCGATCTGTATTTTTGTGGGACAGAAACTCGGGCATGATACTTAATCGTGCGATTTCTCGAGCAAAAATTCAACAATCGGCAGAACAGTATATGTTACAGGCACTGCAAAGTATAGCATCAAAGAAAATCTCGTCATCTCGATTTGAATTCATGCGCGAGCCGTGCGCTACGCTGTATTAAAAATCTGTTCTCTGATTTCTATATTCGGATTGTAACCGACAAAAGGGGGGCGCCCTTTACCGCTCGGTTATAAAAAGGCCGGCTCCAGTGGGCGGCTAGCATTCTTATTTCGATATCTCGTAGAGTACGATCATATGTACTGTTTGTATCTCAGACTAGATATTAGTTGAAAGATTTGTAATCGATTTGTAACTTGATTTACTGATTTGACTCAAAGTTCAATATAATTGTGTCTATTCTCTACAAATCTCGATTTACTCATACCCAGCCTATAAACTGTCAGTAACACTAGGCTTTCAGTGATTGACAAAAAAAAAGGAAAAAAAGTAGTAGAAGCTGATATGTCGGTCCAAAAGTCTCAAAAATTGTTTCATATCGCTTGGAATTATTCATTGCGGTTTGTATCAGCAACAGAATTTCGTCGAAAATGTTTGTCTAAAAACAAAAGATCCCAAAACACCTTTATCTTGTTCTTGCTATTGTAGCCATGATATAATTTTATTCACCAGATCTCTAATTCAAGATGAATTTGAAACAACACTAAAAAAGAATTATAACAAAATTTTCAAAATCAAGTATCAAAAATTCATCGCTCGCAAATAATTCAAATCAATTTCACGCAAAACTCAAATACTTGTACCTGTAAACTCTGAAGCGGCTATACATATATTTCTGATGACAGATGCATTTTATCGAATAATGGGGAAGTAGGAAACAAAATGAATATAGAAAAGAACGAGGCAGAAGGGTGAGGTATCCACAATATACATACATTCAGTGCACGCAGTAAGCTCGAAAGTGCAGGGCTTTTGGCACACAAGCGGACAAGTCTTCTATAAGTACATATACACATGATGAGGTATAGGTGCCCACGAGATATATCGATTGCTGAAAGAGGGCGCCAGCCTCGAGCATATAGCTTGCAAGCTCTCCTTTTCTCTCACGCAGTGTATCTATACCGGCTGTCCTGTAATGTAGTGATATATACGTTTAAGCTTTCAGACGGACGGAGCTTGCAAGCTCCCCGCGCCCTAACATCGCGCTATGAGTTTTAAATATTGTATAAAATTGTCATCTTGTGAAGTGTGTTAAATAAGTGAAAATTTTGAGGAAGCCGTCAGAAATTGAGGTTTGTACTTGCAAGCTTTTGTTAGAGTTTATTGAACTTGGGGAGGTGCGTAGTATTGAGAGGGTATGTAGGAAAATACATAGTATCCTTGTTTATGTTGAGGCTGACCCGGAAAGAGAGATGAGGGTTCAATGACCTCTCTCGTGACTGATTTTCTCGGTTTGGGATTCTATCATATTGTGAGAGTGAGATTTGTGAGATTTTGTCGTAAAATTGAAACTTTTTTTTTGAGGTGGTAAGGGATGGCAAGTGATTTGGGACTTTTTTCAAATAAAATTTTGACGAATTTTTGATAGCTGGCGCGTATTTTGTTGGGCTTGGATTTAGTTGTGTACAGGGTCAAGGACTTGGATGTTTCGATTTCATGGATTTATTGAAAAAATTATTTGTTCTTGGGAATCATGCATCATTATTGTAGTGGGAGTAGGCAGTGTTGATTTTATCAAATGAAACGGTGCACAGTTTACTTTCGTTTATTGTAAAACTGATGATCAGGCTGAGCAATTTTTGTCAATTCCTGAGTGGAGTGTTGATGTTCACAATTGAATGCTGATAAGAATAGTAATATTTTCGAATTAAACATAGTTGTTTTACGGTCAATAAATTTTTTTCACCGATTTTCGACAGAAGCATCCTTTATATCAATTGGAACATTTAATTTAGGCGATTGGAAGATTTTTTAAATATCAGAGTTATCCTATGACTCAAATAATTATTCTTAGATTTCATGTCAGCATGAATCACGGGAGGAAAATAGTGACTAAATTGGCTAACTATTCAATGGAAAAAAAATCAAAATATTTGGTTCTTGAGTTTTCAGTTGGTATAATTTGCATCTTGTTTGATAAATTTGACTAAATGATTTTCCATACCGTCGACAAGGGTAATTTAGTGGCGAAAATCGCATTTCCTCCTTAAAACTCGTGTAACTTGAACAAATTGGATCAGAACCGCATTGTATTTGTAGTCAATCGAAAGCTTACAGTTTCATCAGCTTCCGATTGAAGGGTTGCTAGAGTCCATTTGTCCATTTCTGTATGGAGCTATGAGCACTCAAAGTCATGTCCCAAAGTTGAACCGGTCTGGGGTAACTTCGGGACATCATACATCGTATAGAAAATTCCACGGTTACCATCAACTGGGGTGACTTTGGGATAAAAATCGGATTGTTCTCCTTGAAACTAAAGTAAGTTGTATATCTCGCACCAGTTGCATTAGGATTGCATTGTGTCTGTGGTCTATCGAAAGCTCGCAGTTCCAGCTCTCGTTTGACATGTACCATAGTATATTCGAACGTCCTTGGTCAGAGTTATAGGCGCTCAAAGTCGTGCCCCATAGTTAACTCGGTTTGCAGAAGAAAACACATTCTTTTCAGTTTTACCCTACAAAATTGAAACTGGGTGAAAGTATAACAATTGATTCGTCCGGATATGTGTACAGACAAGTGAAACTTAACTCCTTAGCGTCTCGTTACCTTGGAGTCGTCCTGCAAAGGTCGGAACCACCTGATTCTTCCAATAGACTGTTTGTTGCGTAAAAAACATATTTCTGAAAAAGTCTATTCATCAACGATCACAAAGCTGATGGAGGCCCAAGACATTATTTGCCTAGCCAACTGTGCGCGATAACCACTCTTTCATGGGTTGTTCCAAAATTGCCCCTGCTTCCCCTCCCCCCCGTCCTAAAGTTACCCCAGTTGACGGTAGCTTTAAAAAACATTAGATGACACAGTAAAATGCATTTTATTGATGAAAAATTTGGCAAAAGTGTCGAGGCCGAAGTAGAATCCACAAGCCCTTGGAGGGATGGCATTTTAAAATATTTCAATTTTGGATTTCATCTTTTACAACTCAACAAAATATATAAGGCCTCGTGTCTCATAGTATATGGGCCATTTCGGAGCATTTCGACGAATGCCTACACCAGGGGGGGTCTGGAAAAATCCATAAAAATTTTTTTTTCTTTAGTACTATATTAATATGGTACAAAATTTTTTTTTTTTTCTAAGGCCCCCGTGGGCCCTGGAGCCTATGAAAGGTCCTTTTTAGGCCCCTTTTTAGCCTATTTCCAGAAAATCATAACTCTGACTAGACTCAACATTTTTGGACGTACCTAGACGCATTTTGTTCCTTGAGACTAGTTCTTTTGAGAAAAATATATTTGTCCAAGGTCGATACTTGAGCCTAGCAACTTCTAGGAGCTATTGGCTGGGAGCACATTTTAGCGATTTTTGGGCTTACTTCAAAGTGATGTAGCTCCCACTAGACATGTGATAGTCGACTTTTACAAGTGGTCATTTTGAAGGTCTTGAGAAAACCTACAATTTGACCACTGGTAAAAGTCGATTACTGTATCTTTCTGTAGGAGTTACAGTCGTTACAAGCTGAGCAAATTCGTGAAAATGACAAACTTTGAGCTCAATTTAAAAAAATTGTTTGTTTTTCCTTCGACCTGTGCAACTATGTTTTTCGATACAAATACTACCAATTAGAAGAATAATCTGGGTGGGATATTGAATTGCCGATTTTATTCAGCCCATTTAAAACACGCTTTTTTGACTTTTTGCTCAAAATGACCTCAAAGGTATGGCTCGCATATGCTTCCCTCTGAACTAATGTGCACCAACCTGTGTGAGATTACTCTCCAATGTACCCCCAAATATGTGTGAAAACTTCCGGAGGAAAGCCTCGAGCTATATGCGAGCAGGCGGTTCTACTTCATGAGTTGAAAATGAGCACAATTTCGTCTATTTGGGCGCAGGCGAGTGTGAGCGGGATTTCACTCATCCTAGCTCACAAATGAGATAAGTGGCTAAAATAGGGATAAGAATATGGTTTTCTGACTCAAAATGACCATCTTAACACGATTTCGGGGTACAACAAAGTTCATGTTTTGTATCATAGAACCGAATGAAAAATAAGAAAATAATCTGAGACATGGCCTTTTTCTGTAGGTCTGTTTCGCGTGGAATCACTCATATAGCCTTACAGCCAACCTGTAAACGACTTATCTATCTTTCATAAGACGAATCAAGTCTTCGAACCCATCAGAGCAAACTCTCGCCAAAGAGTTGGTATCGTACAGCTGGTTCCATAATGAATGTACAAGAGTTATACAGTCTCAGATGCGAGGGCGACGAGCGCCGCAACATCTCAGCGATGGCCAGAGGCTGATCACGGGAGAGAAAGTCAGTCAGTCGTGAAAGTATACCCCACGCGATTCTCGATGATGACTACATCCTCTTCTTCTTATTTTTATTTTCATTTCTCTCGTCTCTTTCTTTCATCTTGACTGGAATCGAGCTCATTTTCGAACAGCTTTTGGATTAAATACCCACTTATATGTGTGAGAGAGACGATTCATCTCGCGATTTATCTTGCGTAACGATTGTACATAATGAGATGAAATTTTTGAGAACGAACCTTTTTGGAAATGCCTTAGAGATAATTAGGCTCTTGGTCTCACTTTTACTTGGTTGAGCGTTGATTGTGTGACGTTTTGTTGAGCGATTTTGTAAATTTTTTCAAATTAAGGATGTAGCAATCACAATGATCTATTGAAATCGACACCAATCTTGACTCAGAGCTAAAAATTCACCTTTGGTTCCCAAAAAATACTCTGACATTGACGAAAACTGTTACGTTTGAGCACTTGCAGAACACTTGATTTTTTTTTCTTTATTTATTTGCCTGGATAGGCTGTAGTTTTATTGCAGTATATTTTCATCATTGACATGAGATTCGGTTAACCACTCACATTTTTGTGTGACATTGGTAAAAGTTATCGTGAAATTCCAGAACCTAGATGCGACCCCTTTCGTGGTTTGTTAAATTTTATTTTCTCCAATAGCTGGCCAGAAGCTTCAAGAACGAGATATTGATACCCCGATAGAAATGACAGTTCTTAGCCGACTGGCTAAAATAAGCCATGTTAGGGCTATTCATGTGTTGCCAGGGTAATATTATACAGTCTACATTAGGGCGAAGGGAAGAGGTAAAAAAATTCATAGTTAGATCATTTTACACAATGATACATTATCATTCATCTCCATACCAAATTGTACTAGAAGCAATTTCCTCAAGCTTTTGCAACGTGTCTGCAAAGCGACCAGACTAATTCAAGCGAAAATGAAACCCCTATAATTTTACTATCTTGTTCAATGGTGGCCTATCAGAGACTTTGGGCACTTTTTGAAGCGGAAGTGCGCGAATTTAGTAATTTTTTTTTAATCTAATTCAAAGATTGAAAAGAATCATATCCTGAAAGAAATTTCCAAGTTTTTAAATGAATCAGCTCTAACAGCAATTCATATGGTTATCACAGCAATACCCTCTTCTCCGTGCGATTCTTTTATGATCACTAAATTCCAATTTTTACCTTCAAATTTTTTCGTGATCAGAAGAAATTAGCCCCAATCATTACGCATCATTTGTATTTTTCTTATTTATATTTAGATGCCGAAAGATTTGTTGCTATAAGATCAAGCAAGATACCACCGACGTCGAGGTAAAAGAGATGTAATTTAACACTTTCACTGAAAGCACTGCGCTGAGTGCAATGCTCTCCTCGCGCGTTCGAAGAAAAGTTTCGGCAAGAATGAGTGAATTATTTGATAGCGAACTTGCTTTGCGAAATTGAGTAGAAACAATACAATAGTGGGCTCAAAAATTCATTATCTCATGATAAAATTTTTTACACGTTTTGAAAATCGAATGTGAAAATTGTATGACAAATACTTTGCAAAACCAGTTTTTAAGGCGTTTCGGGTGCGTATTTCCTAGCGCGTTGATTAGAAACTCGTTTCGTTCAAGTGCAATAACCTTGAAGCAGGATCAATTTCTAATCCACGGCATAATATGTTCTATAATACCTTAGATCGTAGAAATATCTTTTATCGTTATATACGAGAATTAATTCAAATATTTTCTCTGATCGCCGAATTCATATTTCATGTGATAATATTCAATCATTCACACGATAATTTTTCGTTTCATCATACAATCATCCGAAATTGTTGAATTTTTGGACCTTTTTTAGCAACCGTGATATTCTAATATTTCGATGAGAGAAGCCAAGGTCGAATGCATGGACCCTTGACACGGATTATTCTTTTTTTTTTTTTTTATAATTTCGTTGATGAGAGGAATTATGGGTCTGACATTATTTAAAGCTCTAAGACTTAGGTGGCGAACATATCGAAAATCAAAAAGTTTTCTTCGAAATTTCATAAAAGTATTCATCTCTAGAAGGTTAATTACCTTTTCGTGATTTTTTTTACCATTATTGTCATATTTAGACGGAAGCATATTATGCTGTACAAAAATAATTACTTGTCACTCAATCTAACGTTTATGCACGTGCCCACTCATTAATTGACAGTACAGTTATATTATATCTTGAATGTGAGCGTACGACAAGTATTTTCCGTTTAATAGCCATTTATTAACTTTTACTCTGGGTATCCGGCAATATTACTACAAATTTGAAAATTTCATGGGATTACTTTTTACAAAACATCAAAAATAGCTCGTGATATTTTTGTATCAAATTCCTGGATCAATCAAAATTCTTTAGCCTGAATAAAATTTGAACTAGGAAAAGTGAAAATTCTGTCGGCCGGAACTAAATTCAGTTTTGACCTTATATTCAGTATTTCGAACAAATTCCCGTTCATTCATGGATCAGGCTTTAGAAAGTAATCTATTAGTTTCATAATTCCAAAACAAATCAAATCGGAGGAATTCCAATAGAAAATTTTGTCAGGCTGCATCCGGAATAGCTGAATAAACCTTCAATCGATTTAAAAAAACCTTTTAGCGCTTTTAGCCCTTACTATTCTTCCACAGTTCAGAACCAATTCTCACTCTAGACGATACGCAAATAGAATTTATCAACTTAAAAAAAAAAAACTTACTCATGCAATTCGGATAAGGTGCAAAGATATTGCATACCTTTGATGAAAAGCACTTCACAAAGTCTTTTGAGAGCTTGAATTGAAAGTGCCTTGACCCTGCGCTTGAAAAAGTCCGCGCAATACGAAAGTCAAAGCCATCACACAACTGTGAACTGATGCGGTATTAGAGAAAGGTGAGATTACTGCGGATCCTCTCTCATACCTCTCAGCTGCTGTGAAACGAGTTCCGTCAATTTTGTGATCCCATACCTTTTACACATACATACAATGACAATAAATTCAAGATGGATCGAAATTATGTGGCTATGGGTTGCAGTGACGACAACAGGTAGACACTTTCGATCGAAAAAAGTGAAATTTTGCCCATTGTGTGTGAACTAAGGGGGACCATTTTATCATACCTTCAGCTAAGATTTCGTAACCTTATTTTTATGATTTTTTTTTCGGTTGCCTGGTGAATGATGGATGTATGTGCCACTGCTACTTAAAAATCGAGTTTGGATAGGCCTGTATACATGCAGAATATCCAGACACTCCGATAATATAGGTTGATAAAAGGAGCAAAAAGCTCAATTTGCATTTCGATTTCTCTTCGGATTTTATTCGTTCTAGGTGTGTTGACCCAATCTTATCCAACTCACTTTAGACATGTAATATCGTCATTTTTAAAAACATGATAGTGATCATCAGCTATACAATGCCTAAATTACAGCTTCCTTAAAATGACCTGATCATGACATAATTAATGATTACTTAAATTTTTAGAATTTCACAAAATTAAAGATCATAACGAAAATGAGTCAGGTATATGTAAGAATGAAAATGAAAGTTAACTCCCTAACGAAGCGGCGAAAAACGGGTGTAATTTTTTAGCCACTATACGGAAAGAGCCTATTATACTTACCTAGTAGATAGTAGTCGTCGTCGTCGTTTGTGGATGGGACGACTTGACTTTAAAGAAGAGTGTTATCTGTCAAGTGTAGAGTGTCGTTGTACCCAAGTACTTATATTCTTGTAAGAGCTACATATGTATAGTATGGAATGTAACAAGTACATGCTGATGCCTGGCATAATAGTGCACTCATTTTGAGTATATACTACGTATGTACATGGGTGAACCTGTTGCAATGATTAATTAGAATCTCGTAGCACAATAAGTACGTACACGAGTATTTCACTTTCGCTTTAGAAGCTGGTTAGAGTGAGAGGATATGGTCGACACTTTTTTCCGTCCGCTAGAGCATTTTTTTTGCGAGAATATAGCTAGCTTACACTTATGCGAGAAGAAGATGAATCGTTTCGACGCATTTTACAGTGCTTCCTCCTGCCATATATGGTCAACTTCCTTATTATATCTCGAGGATTTAGGAAAATTTTTTAAAAAAAATTTGTATTGATTGTCAGTGACATATAATGGTGACGAGATGTGTCTCAGATTTTCTTTCAAGTCGATTTTTTTTCTTCTTTTTGGATTCAATACAGGTCAAAGTATGAACACCTACTTCCGTATAAAAATCTTGAAAAACATTTTGGATACTCTGTACGTAAAAATGGACTTTTTGCACACTTTGACGTTAATTTACTCACACTTGATCAAAAACTATAGTTTGAGACATGGGAGTAAAAATAATTTTTTCGCATCCTCGTGATGATCTCGACGCTTGCCTGCGGCACGAACTTGAATCCCATCACTCGGACGGGGAAAAAGATTTTCATGCAATTTTCCGATGTTTGTGTGCTTACAAAATTGCATAAATAATATTTTATTCGAAGCCAAGACTAAAAGCGACATTTTCGTTGCCTTACGTTGAAAAATAATTTTCGGTAGGTTTTTTTTTTACTTTTTGTTAGCACCAAATTGTGCCCAGGTACTTGGCTTTGTTTTCGAGTTACAACGATTTCAGTGACAGAAAATTACATAAATTTCGATAAAACGTACAATAAGAGAATTTAATTGGCGTACCGGATTCCAAAATAGTATATTTCGGTATGGTTGTAGTAGTAGATTATGCACCACGTTCGTGAGGTTGTAGCTCGGGCTCCTCTGAGCGATTGATTTTCGGCCCGAGCCGCAGACGAGGGTCTGAATAATCGCTCGGAAGCGGGGAACCTCATGAGTAATGCGCGAATACTATTATACCGGTTATTCGTCCTAATTCTAAAAAATATCGGACGTCCTTCACTCGGTAGGAGGTTTTGAGGCACGACGGATATTTCGCCCTTTGTATTCGGGGGAAAACAATCACCGTACCGTAAAACAGCCGGACCTCGTGACGCTCGTCGTGACGGGAGTACTATACCATTGAAACCGTTACGTCCAACTCAATAGTATAGGCTTACATATTGAGGATTTTGTGTAAATTATTTCTCGATTTTTTTTGCCACAAGCTAAGTTTGAGACTTTTAAAAAATACCGTAAACCTATGGTTGACTTCGGAACCCGGGTCGACTTTGTGACATTATTGTTATTGTATTTGCTTTTGATCAGCTCCTTCTACGGCATCTTGCAGGCCTTCAATTGGAAGCTTTTGGATCAACTATAATATAATATGAGCTTACAGAGGGCTCACGAATGAGTCAACCCAAAAAGAACGCAAGAATCAAAATAATCTCAGGACCCACCACCGGTGGGTCCTGCCACAGCGAACAAAAACAACTATTAACTACGCATGCGTAGAATTTTTGAACTATGGGCTATGAGTTTTGACACTAATTCTTTGATTAACTGGAAAATTTCATTTCAGCTCGACTAGTTGGGAGATACAATTTCATTGATTTCAACCAACGTTACATCAGTGACAATGAATTTTGATTGAATTCCTTACAAATTTAGGCACTAAACTAGAAAATAATACTGTATATCGTGATTATGCATAACTTTTTTCATTATTTCACAGCTGCAATTCGTCTGCTCTCATTCTGATCACGTAAATGATTCAATATCATTATCAAATTATAATTTAGGGCACTGTCAATCATCGTAAATTGATCTCTGTGATGCGTGATCAAAGGCTCAAGAGTACAGAATGATTGGGGGGGGGGGGCTGAAATATAGCTTGAGAGTAGTCAAAAGTTAAATGATGGGGGTCATTGTAGACGATAATTCTCATCTCACTCGATTTTCCGATCAAAAATTGATCGTTCCGAGTCAATTTGAGAACCAAAAATCAACATTTTTGGAAAAGCACTAACAATATTCCTCTCGATTTTTTTATGCACTCGAGGAGGGCCGATGTCAAAGAGGTATCAGTTCCACGTGACTAGAATTTGTCAACAGTCAACAGTGTGAAAATTATTTTAGTATTTCTGCACAAAAGACTAAAGTAAGTTTCGAAGGAACGAGACTGGCTCTACAAATTGGCTTATGCACATGAGAGTAGACTTTTCTCATCTCTTGCATCGAGTGTCTTACGGGTAAGGAAAGAGTATAGTTGTAAGTGGGTGGGTGGGGGGGGGGGCAAAGAAAGCTGCATTCGAGCAGTTAGCGCATAGACGCAAAGTACACTACCACTCATAAATTCGTGAACGGTGGACGCACGTTCCGCCTCATTTTGAGAAGCGATATCTCAGACTCTATGTATTGTAGGACAATTCTGAAAAAAGCATCCTAAAGAGCAGAAAAAATGCTAACTTTCCAGTGGTTTCGATGATCTCTATCGTTCTTCTCGAAGGTACCAGATGCTGGCCGAAAATTCGAAGTCTACGAAAATTTTCACTTTCATTGATACACCTGCAGTTTTGCTGCAAATAAAGATACGGCAATTCTGCAAACGGCATCTTGTAGAGCAGAAAAAATGCTATGTGTAACCATTTTTTGATTATTTTTTCCGTTCCGCATGTGAGAACATACCAGCTATCAAAACACCCAAAATGATGGTTTCTGCCGTTTTCCATGCCGATTCCGTTGAAAAACTATCATTTCGGGTGTTTTGACAGCAGTTATGTTCTCACATGCGGAACGGGAAAAATAATCAAAAAATGGTTACACATAGCATTTTTTCTACTCTACAAGATGCCGTTCGCAGAATTGCCGTATCTTTATTTGCAGCAAAACTGCAGGTGTATCAATGAAAGTGAAAATTTTCGTAGATTTCGAATTTTTGGCCAGCATCTGGTACCTTCGAGAAGAACGATAGAGATCATCGAAACCACCGAAAAGTTAGCATTTTTTCTGCTCTTCAAGATGCTCTTCTCAGAATTGTCCTACGATGCATAGAGTCTAAGATATCGCTTCTCGAAATGAGACAGAACGTGCGTTCGCTGTTCACGAATTTATGAGCGGTAGTGTACGTGCATGGACCTAGACATTGACCTCAGATGTTGGTGATTGCAACTGCGCTTACAGACCAGCTGTTTCCATACTGTTATACATTTGCAACTTTCCGCTTCAAGTGCAATGCATTTTCATTGAGCTGTAACCAGATCAGACTCGAACTTGTTTTATGGGCCAAACAGACAAAATCTTCATCGTGAATTTTGAAAAACCATTTTCAACCACTCATCCGGTACTCTGATAGTCAATGAACATGCTTTACGATGAGCCTAGGGCAGTATAGAACTATAGTAAATTGTAAGATTGTTAGAAGTACGCAGGAAATCATCATTGTCGAATTTATTGAACGAGAGATTCGTTGGAGTGGTCTATATTAAAAACTTCAGTTTTTTGATCAGTTTAATGAATATTTTAAGAATTCATAGGAACTTAATTTTTTACCATGAGCTGTTGCTTTTAGGTGTAATTTTTTTAGACTCTAAGGGAGGAAAATAAAACTCTGATATAGTTTGCAAGATCGTTGCGGGTGATTGATAGTAAAAAATATAACTCTGTTAGAAAAGTTTCTGACCATATAAGATCGAGGATTTCATATTTGTACCATTACCGTTCAACCATATACGTAGATGATCGAAATTTTGCTCTTAATTTCTCAAAAAGTTTCGTGAAGAAGTTCTAAAGATGGCAAAATGCGTAGTCTTCTGAAATGACATATTTTTAGGTAGACCACCCATAGCAATTTTTTATATTAAATTTTGGTATCTGTGGTGGAATTATGCCAAGATGACGATATAAAATTAGGTAACCCACTCTGTCAGGGACATCAAAAGTTTGGGTTTCTGATATTAGGCTTTCCCCATAATGATTCCATTTAAATGAAGAATTTTTGTAGATGAGTAGATTTGAGAATCTTGGGGATGCCTTGCTTTTTTTTCTTATCATCAGAAATCTGTTGAGTTCATGATGCTGCACAGGATCAATCAAAGATGCAAAACTCAGCAAATGCATTGTCTGAGCACGAATTTTTGTGGCCCGAGGCAGATGAAAGTTATCCACGTCCGATATCTAATACCCCAATGCTTGGTTGTCTCCCTCGCTACAAACAAAGACTATGCTCAAGAGTTCACTCACACGTGTTTGAAACTTCCTCTCAATTTGTTTCATGTATCCAACGTTTTTCCATTCCGCCACTAGTATGTGAGTAGTTCCGCGCGGGTCAGACCTAAAGGTCTTTGACGAGAAAGGGTCATCTCTTGAATATTTTTTCCTGACTTTTTATTCGATTCTATATGGTACAAAATATGAACTTTTTAACACCTATAGGATCCCGAAGAAATTTTCCAGGGATCATTAACGTACATTACTTTGTTCTTTTGAATTATCTTCGACAAAAAAGTTTGGGTATTTTTTTCAATAAAATGCATATTTCTCAAACCCGTTTACAGATACAAAAATATTGTTTGCGGCATTCGAATAAGGTCTTGAAACTACTTATGGCCGTATGATGCTTGTATCTGTTATGAAATTTTCTAGAAAATTTGAAATATTTACCTGCTCATCATAACAGATAAAAGAAAAGTAGATTTTGATGCAAGACTGGAATTGTTAGTTGTACGACCCTTATGAATGATTCCGACCATCACCTCGGTTTCGATCTGGAAATCTTTCCTTTGCATCGCAAAATCAGCATCCCACCCCGTGTAATCAAAACTTAGTGATCTGCAAAATGAAATACATATGGAGCGATGAGGAGTCGTGAACATTTGTGCCGAAAGTTGAAATTCTTCAGCTCCATGAACCCCGGTGTATGTGAAAATAGTATTACATGGCCAAAGGAAATGAAATTTTTTGCAGCTCAGAAGTTTTGAATTTCTCCCGATTCCGATGGCCATTTTCGCTTTTGCCAAACAAATATTTTTCCTTGAATTAAAAAAAATTCTAATTCCTGAGGGTTAAAATTCTGATGATTCTGCGGTTTAATTTTTTATCATTTTGTGTAGACAGTATGTACATCAATCGAGGCTCGGATTGAAAGCGAAACTTAATAACCCGACGAAGCTGTCGGTCTGCAGCCTTTGCGCCGCGCCGGAGAGAAATTTGCACTATACATAAGACTCGGCATTACATTGGGTATCAACGGCCTCGTGGCATCTAAGTTCTCGTGTCTTATAACATCATGCAGCATCCGCAAGACTACTTTGTTAATTGCTCAATATGCTATACTGGCGCGGTATTGCGCTATACACAGAGTTTGGCTGATAATACCGTGACATTGCTCAGGTCTCGCAAGGACGTTGGACTCCGGATGTGATTTCATGATCATAAGATTGGGACTGGTGGAATTTCTTGTATCACAAGTCAGACTTTGTTTTGTTCTATATATGTCTATAGAACTCGAATTGATGTAGTCTAATTGGTTCGCTAGTGGTTTTGTATGAGTCCTAGTCAAAATTCCGGTAACAAATAATGAAAAATTTTCTGAACCAGTGTAGAATCAAGATACTTCCGTCTCTTCAAACTTATTCAGATGAATGTACATGGAATTAATCTCAATGTCGATATTCCCGCGGAGGATTACAATTATATCAGATTTGAAAAAATGATTCAGAATGAGAACGTACATCAGGGAAGTTTTCATACTGAACGATCCTGATGAGGATACACAATAATTATTTGAGGGAAAGATGTTCGAGAATCATACTCTTCCACCATCAGTCCGATTTTTCTATTTCCGATAAGATAATAACATCCGTAACTAGATGACGTTGAAGATTACCCAGTGGCTTCGAAATTTCGATCTTTTTTGCAAGGTTTTAACTGGTTCCTATTCTTAGTCAGTTTGAATATATAGAATTGGACTTTTTGACAGGTGGAGAAGCAGTTCCCGTTGACAGCTATACTACGTGGAAAACGACTTCTGGTTATTTAGCACAGTCAAGTTGTTTACACTGAAAAGTAGTTTTTCCGTTTTTTTTCTGCTTCTGCTTGGACGGGGCGGTTGGTGTAAATTGTCTTGGTACAAAAAATCGCATTTACGACTTCAGAACTGTGCTCATAATTGTCGATACTTGATTTTCCTTGAAGTCATGTTGTATCTCTTTAGAACGCAGCAATTTTACACGTTAGCTACGAGACGGTGGCAATCGCAATCGTTCCCCTGTGTGAGACGAGAGCCAACGGTGATGAGGTCCGCACCCTGTGAAATTTCATGAGAGTAAATTCTTCAGTACTCCCAGAAAAGGGCAGCGAATATGATTCATTTATATGATGATAATCTAGAGTTTCGTCGATCTTGAAGGATGGCAAAATTCGCCCTCCCTCAAGACCCTTCAAGATCGACGAGTCTTTGAGTTGCTCAGGGGCGACAAAAAAACTACCAATATTCTCTTGATATGATTCATTTATATACCGGGCACCCACCTATACTTGCTCTACCTTGTTTGCACCCATGGGCGTAGAGAAAGGATACGCCTCCCTGTCAACTACCAAATTTTGTGTTCAGCTTCCGGCACACGGCAAATTACCCACCCTCTCGGTGGGGAGCTGAGAGACTCATCTATTATGCTTCACTCTAGCATATGAAGGCCTCTGGAACTCTGGACAATCGTGGGAAATTGCGTGAGGGTAGCTCTGATGCCACTACGCGACGTGCACTACTCACCCTATAATTCCCATTCGGGCATTGTGGATGCCATGGCCACTTAACTGAATGCAGCTTATACTCCGCGCTCCGGCTGACGCACCTTATTGGTGGGTCCGGGTACCGTCACAACCTAGATAAGGGCCAAAGCCACGTGGGGGGCTTGTTCCAAGGTCGGCGATGACTGTCGCAGCGGTGTGAATCGTGTCACTCGCCATGTACAAGGAACGCGGAACCGAAGGTGGTCCAGCATATTCCACGTTCCTTATGCATGGCGAGTGATGGAGTCACGCCACCGCTGATGATTCGCCGCTGAATCTCCAAATTTGACCCCCAGGTCAAGTCTAAGGTCACCATTGGATTCCTCTTTGAAAATGCGTAAAGTTTGATTATCCATCGCAATAGTGAGTTTTGCACCCCAGTCGATTTATCCGGCACTTCTGGCGGGTTACTGGGCATTTCTGGGCTGAAACGGGGCCCGGACGTCATTTCAGCTAGTGGCGACCTCTGGAGGTGATTCGAGAAGATCCCAAGGATACATGTTTCGACGTACAATTCTGCGTTCTTTCAGATGCCGAGGTCCAAATTATGATAAATCCTCGGAAAAGTGGAAATAACCTCCATATAACCTCAAAATTTGACCCCAAGGTCAAATCCAAGGTCACCATTGGATTCCTCGTTGAAAATTCGTAAAGATGCCTATCCATCGCAATAGTGGATTCTGCACCCTAGTTGATTTATGGAGCGATTTTTGCAATCCCCGGTAAATTCGGCGCTTTACGGACACTCCCGTGTCTGCACGGGCTCAGAAGGCTGTCCGAAGGAAACGGATCTCGGCTCCACATGGTTTGACCATCAATTTGCGTTATTGAAAGTCCCTGTTGGACCCCGTTTTCGACCGGAGGTTCTTTACGCCCATCAGCGACCAACTTAGCTGCACTGGTGTACCGGTCGGTTCCGTCCAGCGAACTTGTTGAAGTCCCTTCTACATCAAAATTTTGGTTAAACGATCGTTTTAGCCCATTCGTGGACCATTTTTCCATGTCAATATGTCCCATTCCCCTTTTCATCGTCAATGTTCTTGATCAACATATCCCAAAGTGCATCAATTCAATAGAATCTTAGACTCTGGAGCCGCACAGGTTGTTGAATGATCTAACAATCCAGATCAGTTTGGATTGGAGAATAGACATTTTCTCCAAGATTGATATTTTTTGTATGACATAATGTGAAAATCAATCCCACCGCACATGACAGTTTTCTTCTCCTAGAATCGAATTAGAACTGTAATCGGACACGATTCTGTCACAAAATATTCTTACGGCTTTCTAGGGTACTTATAGAAACCAAAGCACGACCACTTTGTCGGGCAGTTGTTGAGAATGATGGAATGAAAGAAAATAATGTCGATACACACGGCATTTTTATTTGAATTATCATATCCGATCAACTTAGATCCCTTAATCTACGATGAAATTCGTCGATCAAGAAAATATATTTTTCGACAACGCATGTACGAATTTCGCGATCTTCGTATGCAGCCTTTTTATACCGGCGAGGAAAGTTGCCTGACAATAATTGGCTTGTTGTTTATTGTACGCAACGATTTCGAACAGTTGCTGTAATCGGGAGCAGTTTATATACGTAAATGTAAAGCAAGAGAAAGGACGAACACCTGGTGGAGTACATACTTAATGTCGATATGTATATACGTGGGGTGTAATGTGTCTCTTTCACCGACTATACTATGGTGTGTAACATGGCAATCGTAGTTGGATTTTACGCGTCATTATCGGATAAATTTACACGGATGTATGCCCTTATTGGTCAGACTGTTTGAGATGTCTTGATTTTGCTATGGGATTTTATGTGTAACTATTATGAGAGCTATATTTTCCTTATACTGTTTCCTGTTTATTTGTACGAGGATGAGACGAGTGCAGTCATCTAGTTGTTATGAAATGAAGTCAGATATTACGGGGTTTAATTGACTCGGTTATGAAGATAATGATGCTACTTTGGATATTTTTATTCACGATGCCGAGATCATTTCGTTGTGTTTACGACTTTTTTTCCAATAATCGAGCCAATGATTTAGCGTCATTTAAAATTGATGTTCTTAGAGTCACTTCATTGCAGATGTGCATCTTACACACTAAAAAGTTGATCGAACCAGGAATACCTTAATGATTGTGGTGTTATCTCATTCTTCAAACCGTCCAGGAAGTAATACATTTTTTGTTTTTTCGGCGTAAAGGTTGAGATCTGACACAGACGTGAAAACACGATTGAGGAGTTGATTCGACCTCAATGTATTTTCTATATAAGAATCAAGCCTTGTACAAAAACCCTTTAGTGTAACAAGATTTTCGATATGAAAATGCCCAAATTTTGGTCTTTTAGCATAAGTTGTCCAAAGAATTGTTACATTTTTTATTTCCTATTGCTACAAACGTATAATAGGCCACATTATGAATAACCTATTTTCTTCTTCACTGAGCTCAGAAAATTTTTGATCTGGAATTGAACGGGTCTTGAGTGAGAGTTAGGAAACCCTTTATTCTACAAAATGTATCATCAAAACCCCAGCATTTTACGTAAAATATCTCTCAGCAAATTGAGAACGAGAAGGTTCGTGATGATCAAAAAGATTTTTTTGACACACTGTGCGAAAAAGTAACTTTTCCGCACTGATTTTCCACTTTTTGTCACAGTTTGTCAAAAAATAGTATTCGATACACGGGTGTAAAACTTATTATTCCCATCCTCGTGATGATTCCGACCCTCGCCTACGGCTCGGGCCGGAAACCCATCACTCGGACGCGAAAAAAAAGTTTTCCACCCTTGTATCGAAATGTACTATTATTGAATAATGTGAGAGTACCCAACATGCCTCTGTGCCCGATTTGCACTACTCAAACTTTTCGCAAATTTTTTTTTTCTACGTTCGTTATCTTGAAATATGATGGAATGAGTGATTTGGACCAGCCCCGACTGATTTTTTCGTTCTTCTGAGATTTTATAGTGACTTTTGCATTTCTCATATCCGCACAGCTAAGAAACCGCCGAGAAAATTCCATTCAGTAAGGCTGGAGCTAAAAAATGTGGCTTTCGATTCATTTTTTTGAAACCTTCAAAATCCTCTTCTCAGAGTTGCAAAGATCGAATTTGGAGCGATTTTATGAGGAAAATACGGAGACCATGTGTAAAACATGATGGCCAACACATGAGTGTATCCAAAAATGCCCAAAATGCCCAATGGCGTACAGTATGACTCTTTTACGACTCAGAATTTGTTTATTACGTCAAAATAAGACAAAAATAGTGTTATGAACCAACAAAATGCTGTAAATGTGGTTGCACGCCGATAAAAACGGTTTTGAGTGGGGCAAGTTAGGTACACACTTTTGTAAATCCTCAAAAATCACTTCACAGGGAAATTATGATAGCTCAGCCCTGGTCGACCAAAATTAATTTTACTTCAGTTCATTTCAAAGGTCTTGAAACTAATTTCGAAATGACTTAACACGTTCGTTGTGCCGGGATCTACCGGTGGGTCCCACTTTCCTTCTCTATCTGCGGCAGATTTTCGGTATATTTCACCAGTGGAACCCACCGCACACAAGGAAGGAAGTGCAATTTCCGTCGTCACAGCGAACGTGTTGGACGACGTTGAAAAATTTTAATGTGGGCCAAAGTTTTTAAGAAAATGGGTCAATAGGTCAAGTTGGGCACACTTACTCCATGTCGAGTGCTTGATTCAGAGGAATATGGTGCTTCCGAGTATAATCTTAACCAATGCAATTTCTCATACTTTTCCAAAATTTTCATTTGAATTATGAAAGAAATGAATTCCGAGGAGTTCGAATGTTAGAAATTTCCTCAAACAATCGAGGATCCAGAAAATTTCATTGTATCTATCAACAATACACGCATATAATAGTATGCATCCGGAAAATAAATGCACACCAATTTCAAGCTCAAAATGCTCAATCAATGGAGATATTCAAATTTTGTATTAAATCAACCTGCGCACGTGTATTCCAGTTTACTCATTGTAAAATATCGCACCCTCATTGTACGAGAAATTCTCGAGCATCAGACTCGTATATGTACACTGAACGATATGACGCTGCAAAAATTTTCTCTAAACTTGGGTCAGCAGTGACATACATATAGTATATGCGTTCACAAGAACGTGCGAATCGACGACGACACTATTTTGTATGAGAGAGCAGCATCACCTTAAGAACTGAAAAAAAAGAGTAAATTGCGATGCAACGTAAAAAAATTGTAATTGTAAACTCTTCCTGTTCATATCTAACCTTGCAAACTGTCTGATTTTTAAATTAAAAATCTCACGAGCAAAGTTCAATTTTTCCTCAAATTATAAAGCGTATTACGTTATACTTACGATGTGCACCACGCAATACACACGAAGAGTCACATTCTCGAAGCTTTTTGTTGATTTGCAAACGTCCTCTTTAACGTTCTGTGTGACTTTTTGTGATATTTACGTCTATGATCGATTTGAAGATAAATTTTTGAAAGCAATAGGTTTTGAGTCTTTGATTGATGCATTCAGATGAGAAAAAGTGAATGACGTCGGAATTTTGCATTGTAGGAGAAGAAATGTTTCTCGATGCCTTTTTTATTTGTGGGTGTCATCGAAACTTTATATGATGATTGATTCTGATTTGAGAATGATACTGAATTTTCCATGAGGAATGAAAATCCGGATCAGACTCTCGAGAGTTTGACGTTATGCACGTGAGACTCTGCAGTAGAAACAGACGAGCATGCTCAGACATGAGCGCAGTGCTTTTTCAAAAATTCTGATCCAGTTCTGATCTCTGATATCAGTCACCGAATACTTATTTTAAATAATTTATATCCTAGGGAATTCTAGTTCATTGGGATAAGTTCTGGGTGAGTAGATCGAGGACATTTTCCTGAGAAAATCCGTAGAAAAACAGCTACACGTGATGAGGGCACATTTGAAACTGAACAACTGAAGAAAGAACTCTAAAAAAGTTGTAAATAGCCTCCTCATATCTGCATAATTCCAAAAACATGGAAAAACTGTTCTAGATGCTCACTTGTTTTAGAAAAAGATGATACGTCTAATGATACTTTCAATTTTTATTTGTTTATTCGTATGTATGACCAATTCATTGATCTACAAAATATGACATGGAAGAATTTTATCTAAAATATCATCAGCCTAACAAGTATTTATTGATCCATAGTTGAAATGCAAAAAGGTTCCGACTTATGTACGATTGTGATTGTAATTTAGGGCAGCATCGATCAATGGCAGCTGTCAGAATATTACATTTGTCAATCGCAAAAAGGAAAAGAAAGTTTCAATTTTCCGTAGTGGTCCCTAGAATTGTACTATTCGCGGAGAAGACGGTTCCACAACCATCTTGGTCAATAAGTTTGTCTGGAAACTGATTTCCAAGAACATTTCAATCGTGTTGATCATGGATTCCTTGATTATGCGACGATTACCCTCAGTTATTCCAAATTCTCACAATGTAAAATGCGAGAAAAAAAATCCTTCCGTCCCCCGGGAAAAATTGGGGACAAGTGAAGAAATTCGAAGAATAATGGTTCGATGACGAATGAAAAAAAGTCAAACAAATTTTCAATGTCGTGAAATTGTATATTCTGACAAATCCAAATCATTTATGGGATTGATAATGATTTCCTGCAATAACAAATACCGGAAGTGCTGATAAGATGGGTGTCTATGTCCGAAAAAAATTTTATGGAAGACTGTGACGTTTCTGAAACTAGCTGAGGTGTAGAACTATAACAAGATTCATTCTAGAATCATAACAGTCTTGTCGTCAAACACTTATGATTTTATCAAAAACGCTCTGATTATCGTCTTAGCATCATTACAGTCTACACAAAATCAAATTTAACGATAAGTGCACACTGGCTATATAATTTTATCAATCGATAATTAACAAAAACTCGAGAGCATCGCCGCAAAATCTTGAAGGATGGAAAATAATAAGAAGAGATCTACCGACTCTCATTGTAAAAAAGTGGATTAGTTTTTTATCAACTAGATCTTGATTTGAATTTAAAATCAATACCCGCGATGCGCGCTTGACTCTTTTGCTCAAATGCAACGCAAACAGGTACGATATATACATACATATTTGTATTGCGCAAATGTCGCGCGCGCTACTTATGCGACTCTTTTCGTTACGAAAGCACATCTTTCGGCAATGTTTGGTCAATGCAAATATTTCTTTCCTTCGTTATACCGTAAAATTCTCGTGACTCTCATCAGGATAGACTATCGTTTCTTTGGGTATATTGTGTATCCGTTATCAGTTTTGCACTGTGGTTCTTCTTGGTTCTCGTGAATTCTACGTATTGTGCGTATATGACATTCGAGACGAGTACAGATTTTTTTTTCCTTGAAATGAAATGTCTCCTCTGGTTTGAGAATGTATGAAAAAAAGTGTGAAAAGTTTCTCCGTGGAGCTGACAATATTGCTGTGAAATTCACTCATTCACATATTTTCGTTTTCACTTGAAAGAATGGACGGTATGGATTGCAGCGTTTTGATAAATTTTATTGATAGCGAATTTTCATTTACTTCGGTACAATATTTTGTGAATTTGAATTTCGGATTGATCGCGGTTCGTTGATGAATGATGCCTTCATCTTAATCAAAACAATTCCAGTGAAATTATTGAACCCGGAAATCAAAGGAGCTAGTATAGGTTCCCTTACAAGAGCAAAAATGTTGGTTTTAGCAAACCGAGTGATATTTTTTGGTTAGAGCCGAAGGAGAGGGTCGAAACTATGACAAGGATCCAAAATTCACCCTGCCGAGTGTCGAACATTTTTTCATCATCTGCGCAAATTGCATTTTCGATTTTTTCCCACACAGATAATGAAATAGCAGTTTTTAACCCTTTGCGGCATGTGACGACACCTGAATTTGCGCTCGGAATGTACAGGGTGTTTCAAAAGTAATATAGGTATATTTCCCCGCATGGGGCTGATGGGAGCATTTCGGATTTTAGATCGGATGATTATTTTTTCTATTCCTTTCATGACGAATGGATTCTATCGAGATCAGAATTTTTTGAAGAAGAGCCTTTCCCACAAAACCCGATTGAGAATCACCAACCTAGCACTGACGCAGTACCAGTCAAATACTTATGCGGTACTTCCACGACAGTTCTATAGGATTTGAGTAGTACCGCGACAGCACTATATAGCGCGGTAGTATATCACTTGGAGACTGATACGGGACCTTTGCGACACTTATTCAGAACTTGAGTGGTACCGCAATAGTACTAGGGCGGTAGTAACAGTTCAAGACTGATACGGCACCTCTGCAACACCTTTCCGGGACTCGAATGGTACCGCGACAGTTCTAGTCCAGCGGTACCGTTTCAAGACTGATGGTACGGAGGCTTTGCGAAACTTTGTTGAAACTAGAATGGTACTACAGTGAAACCTGTATACATTGGACACCTCCGGTTCAAGGACAAAGTGTCCAAAGTGAACAGATAGCCAAAGTATAGAGGGGAAACTATGTACATGTAATGTAGCTATTTGATGCTCAAGAGCATGGCCAATGTACGCTATCAGGCCAATGTACAGAGGTGGCCAATCTAACAGGTTTCACTGTACAAGATTACCAGTGCAGAGGTATCGATTCAACACTCATATGATAAATTCTGCAACACTTTTTCGGGACTCGAATGATACCACAAAAGTACTAGTACAGTCGTATCATCAGTCTGACGAACCAGCCATGTCAGTCTTGAATTGGTGCTCCTACGCTAGTACTGTTGTGGTACCATCCAAGTTCCGAAAGAGTGTCATAAAGCTCTTATATATCAAACTCGAAATGTTACTATAGTGTAGTAATACTGTCGCAGTACCGCTCAAATCCTGTAGAACTGTCACGGAAGTGACGCATGAGTCTTGGACTGGTACTGCATCAGTACCAGGTTGGTGACTTTTGATCGAATTTTGGGGAAAACGCTCTACTTCGAAGAATTCTGATTCACCATTGAGGGGAAAAAAATTATCCAATCTGAAATTTGAAGTACTTCCACCCCATAAAGGGGAAATGAACTCTTTTTGGAACACCCTGTATATATAAATGGCGATTAAACAAAGATGGAGCAATGAAATGACAAAATTCTTGCCAGGAAGCATGATTATTGGAATCGAGTTAAAATTCGTCAAAGAAAAATGTGTGCATGTCAGGGTTAAGACATGGTTAGTGTGGTCTTCGCATCCTCGTGATAATTCCAACCCTGCACGCCCCCGAATCTGACTGTAAAATATCACTCCGTGTGCAAACGCCTACATTCTATTCCTCGTATCACTATCAGCAAGTATCGTTCCAATCAGCTACTTAAGAAAGGAAATTGACAAAGTCTAATTTTTCTACGGGTTATGTAGTATTTTCTGATACGAGGGTGTGAAGTTTGTCTTTGCTTTTAGCGTGATTGTTTTCGGCCCGAGCCTTGGCGAGGTTCGAAATATCACGAGTAAAGCAAAACACGCCCGAGTGTCGAAATAAGTTTTTCGCACGACCGTGCATAAAGCACGTACGTTACGCACGGCAGGTCTCATTTTTTGCACGCTCAGTCGAGCGAAAAATAGCATACGACATGCCGACGCAAAACTTGGAGTTGAATCTTTGTGTCAGGCTAGAGAGACTCACTTGGGATGTAAGATCTTTGACTTCTTGTCGATGAATCATGAACAACTAATACTCACAACCAGCGGGAATGTGACAGAAATTCTGGTCAGGTTCCTCGAAAATTGTAAGAAATCATGGATTACTCGAAATCAAGGATGATTTTGTGTTTGTAATACTGCCCGTAAACTTGATCAAAAAATTAGTTCTCACGATTTTGATCATGCCAATTTTACATAAAAAAAACTCATACAATTCCATCAAGAACCATTTTGCAGCAATCAATATATCCAATAAACAGGATCGCACTCAGTGGTAGCTTAAAAAAACGTTCTTCATTTTCTTTGTCGTCATAATCTTGGATGGGACTTTCTTCCGGCTTCTGATATGATTGGGAAAAAAATATTCTAACGCATCGATTACGCATTGATCTGCAAAGCAAATTTCAAACGATCGACTCTATGAAAGACTGGAAATTGCCACAAGGTGAGCGATTAACTGGAGATCGTTATTATTTAGCCAACGACTCACGTGAACATGCGTGTTGTAAGTGCACGAGACTCGGTCAGTTCAAGGAGTTCTTTGACGCGATTGGATGAATTCTTTTTTTTTTGATACCCAACATATAGATAGAAGATCGTCTTGAACTCTGAAGAGCGTAATACCTCTGACGTTTAGGGATGATGTTTGCTGGAACTGAAATGATTGATTGACAAAAAAAAACATTGGCGATCAAGTATTTTCTTTCAAAGTATTTTGTCAACCGTGCCGAGTTAAATCGAAAATTTTTATCAAAAGTGGCTGGAATGATAAAAAAAAGGAAATTTCTTCGTTCAAGGCAACCAAAGTGATGGACTGCCGGCTATAACCCGCAAAGAATCCATGATTTCGATTTAAATTGAATGAAAACAACAGTTTTCAATTCTGTAAAGACCGGACTGATTCTAATTGGTGGATGTACTGGTCGTCGTTAGGTCTTCTTGGGTACGGTCATCGTTTCATCAAAGGCCTATCTTGGAACGATTTCTACTTTGCTGAAAGATGAAATGGTTCTGAATCATTTTTCAACCCCCCCCCCTCTTCCCCGAATCCTTGAGCTCATAATTAGAAGTTGAAGCCAATCAATTGCTTTGAATTCAGAGATGAATACAATTGGATATTTATCGCTCTACTCATGCCATATCAGTAAAAAAATTATCAAATTCTTTATTCACTATCTTTGACTCAACAATTGCAACTCATCACCCCCTTAGTATTAACAATGAACCTAAAATGATCAAAAGTCCACGTTTGCGCAGGAAATATGTAGAGCATGATCCATCTACACATCCATTCGCGTATAATGTTCAAGTTTGAAGTGAACTACACGGAATTTGAATGGGAATACTTCGAAAATCTTATGGATTATTTCATATTGCCTGTTCCACTTCAAAAACAAGACGCATATGGATGCTGTGTGAAAAATGGAGAGAGTTATCGCATGTAGAAAATCTGAACCGTTGTAAGTTGTCTCTTGAAAGATTCATGGCACAAGTTACGGGTTCGTTCCATTTTCTCAATCCACTCTTCATCCTACAAGAATACCTACTTCAAGGATTCTATTCTTTTGGTTTGGAAGTGTGGGAAGCTCGGTGGGAAGTCTGACGAATGCAATCATAATCTTCAAGTTGTTTTGACAGACATTTATACCCCTAAAATACTACGCGTCTAAATTATCCTATCAAAAACAGCAATTTGCGGCGCAAGCAGTTATTTCTGGGGTGATACATTCATAAGCATCTTTGAAATATTTTTTTTGAATACCGATGATATTTCCATGATAAATTTTAACTTTTCATCTGAATTTATGGTTTTATAACCTTGTTCACTGCTATGGTTACAATGTTTCAATCGAGGTCTCAATCGACATTCCCAGAGCATCGAATGATTCTTTAAGAAATGAGTCCCTTACGAGAGTACAATGAAAACCCAAGAAAGTAGTAGAGTCCGGTCCAATATCATCAATAATTTCATGAACACGGAAATACTTTTCATGTTCATGAAATTGATGGCGATATAAAGATCCAGCTCAAGAAAAAGAATTGCAACGTAAACGACTCAAAACCAATCCATAGTTTTACATAACAGGTGAAGAAATTGTCACGAATACGATTATTGATTCTGCAAATAAACGAACCAAAGTCACACTTATTTCGATCCTTCTCTTAAATTACTTTACCCCCCAATCGCAGACAGATAGATTCTGCCCGAATATCGGTTACTCGGTTCCTGATGGTATCACTTGTCAGTCGCATCATCAGTGCCTAAAAAAAAAAAAAAAATCTTTCTGTTGCCATCATCATCGAGTGAGAGTTGGACGATGCCATTATAGCGTTGATACATCCTAAACGAGACACGGACTTTTTTGGGGGGAATCTAGGTATGCATCGTCTGTGTACGAGTAGGTCGTACCGTTTTGCCTGAGGCCAATAAGGATGGATTATCTCAAGAAATGTGATATCTATTATGAGGCCATAGGCGCGCGGCATCGGCAGCAAAAGTTCATCTGACAAGTTTTTGGGGTCGAACTCTTTTTCATGATTTCTTCTTTCTTTCTTTCTCTTTTTTTTATTTTTTGAAATGGGACTCTCGATGCGGTTTTAGTTCGAGCTCGCTTATCTTTGAATAATCGACGTCGAGATTTAGATGTGATGGATTATTTGGTGACATTAATTCGGACTCAGAGTTCGATGATAAATTTTTTTTTTGGATCGAATTGGGTCAAGTAGTGGAGCCAGAAATGAATATTATTTACAAAGAGGATGAGTTGAGCGATCGTACAGTGTGTTGACTAAAAATAGCTACGATGATCAAGTGTCGTTCAGTGCATTCCATAAAGTAGATTCAATTATATTGCTGATCAATGGTCTTCAAATTTCGCCTGGCGTGCAGTAAAATTATATAGGATTATCAGTGTGTGTGAAAAGTTAGACTGGAGGCACTGACCTGGGGATTGAGATGTCAAAAAGTTTTGGACGGTTTGTCTATGAACTCCGATTCCTTCAAATTGGTTCCAATAACCTCCAAACAAGTTCAACGGTCAAGTGAAATTACACCATTTTCCAACCAATGATTTCAGACTAACCAAAAGTTTCCAAAGTATTCAATTTTTCATAGCTTTTTTCCGAACCAAAAAGGTCTGAAAATGACCTGGCAAGCCGAGTTTACGAAAATTTATCAAGATCAAATATATTCGCGGTAAATAAAGGTGAGATGTACCTGCATTTAGGATTGTCTCAAATTCATTTACTTATTTTTTTCATATAGAAACACAAATGGAAGAAGTGTGATAACAGAGGTTAGCTAGGATGAAAATCTGAGATATTCAAGAATCTTACTGACATTCTTTAGCCAAATAGGAACCACATTTTGGGGTTGCATGTAATGTCATCTTTGACCCACAAAAAAATGGTTGAATGCAAGACCTGAACGATACGCCCTCACAATCACAAATGGCCTAAGATTGAGAACCCTCCCACTTTCAATAAGATTGCATTGCCACAACATTTATTCTGACGAAAATCTCTATAGACAAGAATTGAGTAAGATTTGACGATTTCGAGTCAAAGCAGGCTCAAATTCCGTCCTTCGTCAGACCATGACCTTTTTTCATTATCATCCCTCTGAAACATACCCTGGTATCATAAAATATTCTGGATCTGCAACATTTCCGTCTACCCCAATTCAAATATCCCCGACTTGCTATTTTTTTTTTGGACAAATTCCTGCATATTTCATATTCAGATTGTCTATACATCGGCAAACTCTGGGTGCATGTATATAACCACTCAGGGAAGTTGACCAAAAGTAATAAGGAGAAGGGGTCAGGATATATACATGTATATATTATCATACTTTACTTAAGTAAAATGGGTGGCGGTGGTGATGCTTTCAGTTCTCTATAGAAGTGCTCTTGACTTATCCGCTTGAAAGAGACGGGGGCCTGGGTTAAAACTCACCTGGTACCGCCAGCAATCACTCGATCGTCACTCGCTTCTCGGACGAGGTAGCCCTCGCATCTCGAATCGCTCCGCGCGTTTTCTTGATTAAGTCGCGGATTGTGTAAAATCATTTATTATATTAAATTTTCAAAATTTTCGAATGGGCCATGATACGGCCTATCATCCTTTCTCCTACTGTTGAAAATTACAAAAATTTATTACTAAAATCATATTTCTAAAGTTACGATATTGTGAAATTTGATATAAATAATAGTCAGTAGTTTGTAGAAGATTAAAAATTGTGAGAAGACTGCCAATCTGCTCAAGGTAAGCAATTTATTTTGTGTTATAGGTTTTATTGGATGTAGAGCAAAAACGGAATTGAAATTCTTTTTTTTTTTTTTTTTGACCCACTATGAGATGAATTGTTACGGTACAGATGTAAGTAGTTCATCTGTAAGATTATTTTTGTTACTGCTAAATCATCGTGAGGTTGGATATTTTATGAGGACATTTGAGAATTTCTATTTGACGGTAGGTATAGACCGCGTCTCATCAAATTAATACGAGTGACCGCTATTTTAGTGTCGTGTTCGCGCGTTCTAGAATTTGGTCTACAATACAGCTCGGTCACTGTATTGATGGGGCACTAGTGAATTGACGTCTTTGAAGCATATAGTGACCATTACAAAGTATGATGGTCTTTTGAATTTTTACGAGGTAGTCTGTGCGAGAAAATTGCGCTTTCGCCTGGTCTATAGTGTAATATGATGGATAGTTGAGCGTCTTTTTACTGAGAGCAGGTCACGTTTTATGTAGACTTATGTCAGTCAATGGGTATGCATGAGACTAAGAATTAGAACCAATTTGCGTGCGTGTAGTGATTAATTATAGAAGGATGGGTTGGATTTGAATAAAATCATATAAATTGTCATTGATCAATCAATTTTTCTAGCAATTTTGGTATAGCAAAAGTTTGGATCTCCGAGAGATCAATTCATCGAATAAAATTTACTATTTCGGGAACTCATTGCAAATTTTTTTGATATCAGCTCCATCGGTTGGAAATACATTCCTTTCTCATGAACATTGGTAATACGGCTGAATCTGGGTACCAATTATCCCAAAATTGTCCCAACACAGCAAATTTTGTCATGAAATATCTCAAAATTCAATGATTTGACAATAATTTGAAATATTCTTAAAATTGCAGCTTTTAAGTTTCCGAATTTTTAGTGTATTTACTAGAATCAAGCAAGATAATCTGATTGTAGTCCAGATGATGTTACATTCCTCAATCAAAATCAATTCAAAACGTGGGTCTTAATATTTTTCGTAATATTTGACGCATTTTTGTGAAGAATTGTGGTGGTGAAATATTTTCACCGCCAAATGACTACCATCTCGGAGCAAAGCTTGACGTCATTTGAAATGTTCAAATGTTCTAATTATTATTCAATGAAATAACTATTTAAATATCCGTGGCTTGGAGAATTTTCAGCTTCAAAAAACAAATTAAAAAAGGCAAAGTACCAAAATTCAAATTTTTACATGGATTCACGGCTGCACTGAATTTACAAGTTAAAATCCGATTAATTCCATCGAAATTTCATCAGGCATGATTTCACTTTATTCAGTTTAAATGGACTTTCACAAGTCGTTTGTGTAAGGTTCTTGAAAAAAAATTTCCAACACCTACAATTTTGTTCGCCCCATCGACCTGTCTCACCAAACTCGTCTTCTACTACTGAAAAAATTTCACCATGGGCAATTTTTCTCGTACATCGACTTGTCTTACCATACTCGTCTTTTACTACTAATAATTTTCAGCATCAGCTATTTTCCTCGCCCCGTCGACATGTCCCACCACACTCGTCTTTTACTACTATACAGCTCTACTGTACAGCCCCTTTCCGACTCAAGAATAACGAAATTTTTTTAGTTTTTTCTAAAATTTCTTTTTTCTACATTTAGACCCTGAATCAGTCGATCAATCCTGAAATGGTCTCATTCAACCCATAACCCATCCAACACCCGTTCATTAAAAAAACCCTATTCGTACAGCCATTCAACAGCATTGCAAGCTCTCATCGTCCTAGTATAACGGCACGGTCTATACGGCCACCTATCCTATCCATTGTCATTGTACATACACCTAACAAAACGGGGTTTTTTCCATACACAAGATTCTCATTCAATGGGCTCATATACCTTTGCCTCATTTTCATCTCTTTTCATTCCTCACACTGAGTATAACCAGTGAAAATCTAAAAACCAACTAACAGAGTAACCATATATATTTACAAATCTCAATTCATTGAACTCGAATAAATATCGTAAGTAGAAGAAAAAAATCTGGGCATCGATTGAAATTTCTCTCTCACTCTCATCGGAGTCTGCCATCATCATACAACTCATGGGGGCCTTGATCTTTTAAACTTGTATGCTATGTATATATATATATATGGAGAGGCCTATACGAGCGCGAGCATCAATTTGCGCTTTCTCCAAGACTCTTGAGATCAGAGAAAAAGGCCTTGCGCTTGAATCTTTAAAAGCTGGTGCCGTTTTCCGTTAGCTATATATATTTCCGCAAGTGAAAACGTGAGCTTAACGCGCGTTCAATGATCGCGTGATGTTTGTTATGTAGAGAGTTATAAGATTATAACATGGGCTATTGCCTTCGCCTCGACTGTCTTGTCTGAATGTATGATGCTGACGAGATCAATGATCTTCGATTTTAGATGTAAGATATATATATGGTTAATGACGTAGTAAATTGATAAAAATTTTTTTTAGAATTTTTGGTTATGAAATTTTTTGATTATGGTATTTGGGTTACCTATTGGTTTTGGAAATTGAAGATATTATGAGTGAGGTTGATTGAGCCGATGACGCGCGTTTTAGGAGAAAGTGAGAGAGCAGGGATCTTTGGGCGATGATGTATATATAACTGGTTTTGAGAGAGTGAATGAATTTTTTTTTTTTAATACAAGATCCGTTTGGAGATCGGTAAAAGTTGCGCAAGTTAGGAAGATGAACCGTGAGATATAATGAATTATTGAGGGAATATAGATATGTTAGTTTCGATGTGAAATAATTCAAATTAGATGGTAATTTATTCGAAAAGTCCCTTTGAGAAAGTTAACGGAATTCGAAGATATAACTTGTCATGGGAATTTCAATTTTCATTACTGTGGAATTACGGCTGTAATTCGGCTCAATGACTCATCACACAGATCACACGATTTATAATATATCAAAATTTGATAAAGAAAATCTCAGTATAGTAAGTTACCTTTTCCATCATAAAAGACGGTCCATCGTCCATGCCATCGAATTATTTTGAGAAATTTCGATTTTTGATTCTGACTAACAAGGGGGACCCACGAAGTACGGGTCACCAAATCTCACCAAACTTTTTTCACAGTCTCGTACCACCTAGAATGTGAAGAATCCAAAGTAACTCCGTCAAATGGGTCTCCTGTTCGGAGTTACGAACAAAAACGTTAGCATTGCGAGTATATCCATAAATGTCAATTTTTTACATGGGCCTATACGAGCAGTGTTAGTCTCAGTGGCTGTGACTTTGGATAGGAGGCCCATTTGACGCAGTTACTCTGGATTTTTCATATTCTGGGTAGTACCAAACTGTGAAAATATTTGGGGGCAGGGGGGGGGGATTGGCGACCCCAAGGTCGTGGGTCCCCCTTCTTAGTCTTACATATAACGTATGAGATTTTGAAATCTTTGAGATTGAGACTCAACATCATTCACCTACTCGTAAAACATTGAAAAAGTATACTTTTTACAATAGTCGTGGATCAACTTTACTTTTTCAAAACTCGTACCCGACCATTCTCTCCGTAAATTCAATAATGATAACATATCAATCGAAAATTTATTATCAATTTTCAAGATTCTCGATAACGTGTTTGCATCCACCTTAAAGATTTTTCCGTATAAATGAATGAATAATGCGATTTAAAACTTGAAATTCATATTCGATATCGCAAGAAACTTATCGTCCTCATCATCTCGTTACCTCGCAATGCAATCCAGTAGTATAGAATCAAAGTAATTCAAAATAACAAAAAAATTGTATCTCGGGTCACCTCTAATCTGCTATGCAAACTTTTTTTGACGCATTATTTACATCCATCTCATATCATAGCGTCGCATCAACATGAATCTAGAATTCATCTCTAGATATCACCTTCCAACATACTTCTAACGTTATAATACTTCCTCATAATAACGAAAAGGATACCTACATATAATTACCATCACCATCACCCGCCAGAGAAGACGAAAGTGAAATTTCCGCAAAGATGTATCGCGTAACTTGTATGATTAAGATCCCCAATTCTCGTTCGCGCGATTGAAAGGAGAAAGTTTTGAATGGAATCAGAATTTAATGTCCGTGTAGCTGGACTCTTTTGAAAATTTGATTAACGCCAATATATATCTTCGACAACTGGAGAAAAAAAGTCTGTATGAATCTATACATATTTATCGACGGTCAATGAGCCGATTTAGAAATTATTAGTAGAGAAGGTGTGTGTAGAAAAAAATTTGCTTTAGTCCGTGCTTTTGATTGGCAAGGTGTACAAATTGTGAGAAGCGTTTCGAGCGCGTAAATTTTGCAAACTCATGCATTTCTAATTTTGCTTAGCAAAGCTTGAGAATGGTGGCGGGCCCCCAAGTGGAACGTTAATGTCAATTTTTTTTAGAGTCTTTGCAATCTGACACACTGTCGAATACACATTCCGGATGCTTTGAATTGGTAAACATAAATTTTCCAATAATCAGTTATTTTCTTTTTTGTGTAAGAAGTGTTGGTTTTGTGGGTGCAACGAAATGAAATTTCTAAAAATGGTTTTGAAATTCTAAAATTTCTAAAATTGGTTGTGAAACTTACCATTGATTTACCATAGTCAAATTTACCTTTGGTTGCGGTGACTACCATTCATGAAAAGTGAAAAGTGACAAATTTTCAAGTGCAATTTTCCCGTCACGAACAAGGGTCAAAAAATTAGCTTGCTGATGTAGTCTGATGCAGTCTTTGAAATTTATCATAACATAACTCACCATTTACCAAAGTTGAGTATTGATTACCATTTCCAAGAGATGAAAAGTGACACGGTTTTTAGTGTAATATCACATTTATTACTGTGGGTGAAAATATTGACTGTTGCCGATGTAATTTGTGAAATTTACCACTCATTTACCATCATAACATTTACCATCCTACCATTCCCAAAAGGTAAAAAGTGACAAGTTTTCGAATGCGATATTTTAGTCAAGAACAAAATTATAAAAATTATTCGTTGCCAATGTAGTGTTTGAGATTCATGTTTAATTTACTATAGAAAAATCTACCATTTGCCCAAGTTTACCATTCATTACCTTTCTTGAGAGATGAAGAATAACATATTTTCGAGTGTGATCTTCGATTTATGAAGTAAAAATGCTGACCGTTGCCAATATAATTCGTAAAATTTACCATGAATTTACCATCATAACATTCACCATTCGGTTTCGGTGGGTACCATTACTAAAAGGTAAGAGGTGACGAGTTTTCTAATGCAACTTTTCATCCGTTGGCGAAGGTAAAAGAATTGACATTCCTGATCAGTAAGATACACTTTAAAAATTGCAAACACTTCGAATCATAATTTTCAGCGATAGTAATTTTTACCTTGACATGGTGACTTACTCTGAGGAAACATTTCAAATACTATATTGGCCTGTCGATTATCAATGACGCAAAATTACCTATTAAAATTGGTAAAAATATACCCCAATAATCCCGTCGTCTACCAATATTACCATTAGAGTTAATGGTAAACTTACCACCCACTCACTACGTAACAATTCACGGAAAATTTTTCACGTACTCGTCTCATCCGCATAGCAATATCAGAATGCACTTTCGTTACACACAGCTGATACATACTATGATCTAGGTGCTATTAACGGTAATGGTTTTGCGGCTGCTCAAATCTTTCTCCTACCACGTTGCGCGGGCGATGATCTCTCGTATAAGACTTCTTTATATATGGGGGATATCGTGTATCTGGTACCGGCTTTACAAGATCAAGGCTCTCTCGCTAACTCGAGTCAAGATCGTGTGCAGGAAATTACGCGAAAGCGAAAGTTGTGTTACGGTATGATTGCTTTTGCCTCCGACTGTTTCATTAGTTTTAAATTTATCCCGACGGCGTGGAATTTTGTATACAGGTATAAGACACTAATTTTAAGGACTGTGAAATTTGACATTAAGATTTTGTAAAAATTAAAATGGAAAATATTTAGGGTGGGCTACAGTGACGAAGTGATTGAGCTCGGATCGTTTGGGAATATGAATCGAGATGTTGAGATTGTGAAAATCATGGCAATCCGGTTGCTTAAGATGAGATTGCATATTTTTTAGTAAGACACGAGATGCGTCGGTTGATACATTTATTTAAAATGAAGGATAGAAGATAAACGTCGACCTTAACGCATGTCAACAAACAAATTCTGATTAGACATGATATTGCACAAGAAACACGTGCTATGAGTTTTTTCTTGGCATAAGCGGGTTTGGCCTACATATTGGGAATGATAAATTATGATACAAAGGCGAACAAGCTGGACTTTGCATCCCGATCGACTTCTTGGAACTAAAGATGCGAAATCCAGATTTTGTAGCCGCACTTTTTTGATAGATTGTGACTGATAGTGAAAATTCCGTGCGGAAATGGTATTTTTCGATAATACGGGGTTGGGGAGTTTGATTTTGCTTTTACTGTGATTGTTTTCGGCGCCCGATCACTGGCGAGGGTCTAAATTATCACGAGTAAAGCGAAAAACTTCCCACCTAAGTGTCGAAAATACATTTTTGCACCCAGTGTATCGAAGAATGCCTAATTTCATGGCCATGATCATTTTATGAAATTTTGCAAACAGAAATAAATCCACGAGTGTAAATAGCAAACCGGCAAAAGTATACAATCATGATGCGAACGAAAATGGTGAAGATTTGATGGAAATTTAATTTAAGGTTTTTTAAATTTCGGTAATGAATAATTTATAATAAATTTTGTTTCAGGCAATGGCGGACCTCATAAATTCGACGACTACCCTGATAAATGATGCCTACGATTACTACCTCTGGACGCTCTCGCTGGCAGGTGAGCACACAGTTTATTCATTACTTTCATTCATCTGACTTTGTTGCAAATGATGTTATTCGATACTTTAGTACCGATTTCGTTACAGCGTTTGAAAAATTCAAATGTAAAAGTACTGGGCATTTTTGAACTGTTTGAATCATTACGTTTCGTTAGGATTAAGAAATTCAGGAAATTAAGAAGAAACTTGCCCGGTGCAAATGAGGACATTGAGGTAAATTGGTATCATTCAGGATTGAATCGTGCATTTATCAGAGATAGGGCGATGTAGCATAGCATTATTGAAGATTAAATAATTCAACGTTCATGTAAGACTAGAAAATTTCTTATTTCATAACAGTGAAATTGAATTTTATGAAAAGAAAATCGTATTCGACGTAATCAATGCAATTCTCTACCTTCGATCCATCTAAATTCAGAGTTTTACACTGATATAAAATCCAGGGTACGAATACTAGCAACTTTGCAACATTTTTCATGAGAAAAACGAGAGATAATTGAATTTTTTCCCATTGTTTCTACCGTATCTTGATACACCAAGTTTGTTGTTGACGAGAAGACACATTGCAAGACAAGTGTAGAATTATGCTCAGACTATGAAAATATTGAGTACGACAGTGTCTTCTGACACGAGCAATCTTGCTCCTTATTGGTATTCAATTTTTTAGCGCGGAAAGGAACTTTTTCTTACCCCGCGAATGAGTTTTTTTTGCACACTACTTTATTCAAGTAATATCATCATAAAACTCGATAAATGAGTAATACACTTGTTGTTGGAGTAGAAGCTTTGCTAGATGGTGATTTCCCGAGTTATGAAGTGTTTTGTGGTGTTAAGGGGATGTTGGAGTCCTATCAATATTGCACAGTTACCGACATTGTCGAGTTTTTGGATTTCTCGATGAATTTTTGGAATATCAAAAATCTAACAAGTAACGCCGATTCTATGAGCCATACAGAATCGGCGTTACTTAGTAGAATCCCGATATCTCGAAAATTCATCGAAAAATCCGAGAACTCGACAATGTCGGTATCCGACATCCTCTCAAGAGTCATATTTCTAGTCTATCAATAAAATTCCGGACATTAATTGAAAGTATATGGAATTGTATCAGAAATCAATCTCAAAAGTGACCGGCAAGTGTTGAAAAAGAATCCTGCTAATTTATTTCGGACTTGCAGAATTTATTATAGGTTGACCGTTTAAAGTTGTAATCAAAAGTGTGTCTGTTGGCGAAATCGATACAAATGGCATTTTCAGCATTTCAAAGATCCGTTGTGAAATGAATAACTTCATGACTTACTTTGGCGGAATTTATATTCAGCATATTCTGCCGAATTTTTATGAAACATTTTCCTAATTGTTTTACCCTTTAATCTGAAATTTCAAAATTTTGACGAAAATAAAATTAGAATAGCAAAAAAAAATTCCCGCCAGAAAGTTGAGAATTAATGAGTTAACTGATTTAGATGAGCGAACGAGAGGATGGCTACTGGTGGATTCGCCAAAGCCGACCGTACTATACACGTTGTTATATCTTTTCATCGTGTGGTCGGGTCCCAAAATTATGAGGCAAAGAAAAGCTTTTAAGCTCACATGGGCCCTAGTACCTTACAATCTCGCCATGGCTTTACTCAATGCTTACATTGCTATCGAGGTAAGTCTCATCAAGTTTTTATTCATTTCGAACACACTACACTCAGAATCTGACCCACTGACATTCCTTAAAAAAATTTCTTGACAAGCGTAATGAATTGATAACAAGGCGGTTCATCTGATTGATTCATCAATTCACTTTCCAAATCTTATCTCAAGATATTCGACTATGCATAGTATAAAATAAGTGTGTCAACTTGTCTCGAATCCAAGAAATCGAAATCGGCTCAATCAGCATAAAATTCTGTGACGATGATCATGATACTCTGAGAAATTTTGACGAGTAACCTATATTTGATAAAATTCACAGTTGTTCGTAGCATCGACAAAACTGCGTTACAGTTACATCTGTCAACCAATTAGGCATATAACGAGGCCGGAAGAGTTACAGGTAAGACCAATATATTTAAAGCTAATATAAGCAATTTCCTCGTTTTAAAAAATGCGCATACATCTGCATTTGAGCGTAAAAGCCGATAAGTTATTGAGAAAGCTAAAATCATTTGTACGACGAAGCTTGACCTGTGAACTTGACTAATCGCTTTCCTGTACATATTTGGAGGGTACACCTTCAAATTCATGAGTGTGGTCGGAGCAATTTCGTTTCTCTGACTATTTTGGACGAATTTCCTTCCAGGCACGCGGAAAACACCATTTCTCAGTCACAGTGTATTATGAATAAAAATTTGATGAATGATTGAAAAATTGTAAAAAATTCACATTTTCCAGCTCTGATGCGCAGTAGCGCATTTCAATATTTCGTATAGGGCTCGTTTTTGACGAATTTGAATTTCCAAGTAGTCAAATTATAATTTTTTCGCGTTTTTCTAGATTTCTTTTTTCAAAATTATGTGAATTTATTACCAAACTTAGTGAGAATCCGGTGACTTATGGTATTCTCTTCGGACGATTTCTTACAAAAAAAGTTTTACCTTTCTATCAATTTTATAGATTGCAAACGCCGTATGGTGGTACTACTTCAGTAAACTTCTGGAGTTCTGCGACACGTTCTTCTTCATTCTTCGTAAAAAGGACAATCAATTGAGCTTCCTCCACGTCTATCATCACTCGACAATGTTTTCATTATGGTGGATTGGAATTAAATGGGTACCAAGCGGTTCCAGTAAGTATACCAACCCTAAAAAATCTCAATTTCAATTTTAATCAAATCTGAACCGATTTCAAAATGAATAATTCATTCAAACTGTTCAAATAGCATTTTTACCGGCAATGGTCAACAGCTTTATACATGTCCTGATGTACTCGTACTATGGTTTGGCTGCATTGGGACCTCATGTATCAAAATACCTCTGGTGGAAGAAGTATTTAACGATTCTTCAGCTCATTCAGTTCACATCTGCTTTAGTACTTGGAATAAATGGAATAAGATCGGGATGCGATTTCCCATTGTGGATGCAGTACGCACTCGTTATCTACATGATCTCATTCATCGTTCTGTTTGGAAACTTCTATGCCAAAGCCTACATTGCCAAGGTAATTTTGACTTATTTTCATGCATGTTTTAAATCGATGAAATATGAAGACATAGTTGGAAACAATAATCTGGGGACTAGTACCAAATTGTATGAAACATTTTTCACCGGTAGTCTACAATTTTTCTCGTTATTTCCGATACTGCTTGAAAATGTTTCACGAATCCCAAGGCCGAATATCTCAAACAATAAATCGTAAATGGATTTCATATTCAATTTTTCATAATTCATTAATAAATTTTTTCAATGATGCTTGTGAAGGATGCGTTGAAGGAGGGAAAAAAATCACACGAAGTAAGTTCTGGATCTGGTAGTTAAAATTTGGTTCGCATGCATCGTACCTTGAAGAATAGACTCAGAAGAATTTCACTCGATTTTCTTACTCAGTAATAATCAAGTATCATAAATATGAAGCATGATTATCTCGAAACGACAAATGTGTGATCAAACAGTTGCATGAGATCAATATCAATCCACTTTCCTGCATTTGATTCATAGCGTATTTACGTTCTTTTATCCATTCTTTTTCTTTCCGTTCTTTGCTTGAAAATTTTCCATGAATAAGCAACGAAGTGGCTTCATAAGTAGAAGGAGCACAATTATTCGCATGATGATCATGTTTAATTACGTCTCTGTTGACAAAATTGGTCAATAGAAAAATGATTTATAGAACCACTCCTCTCCAATTGCACGAGAAGTTGTAATTTACAACCCCTGTTTTTTGAAATGGTTATACTTTTCTTGTTAACGAACTGTCATCTCCCTCATTAATTGCAAACTCTTACACTTTTTTAAACTGAAATCGAAACATACATACATGGATCAATTGGATAAAATCTCGATCGATCAGTCTTCAAAAATGAGAAATAGATTAATGAAAATTTCTATGTAACCCGGTCACTCCACGCCCAACTACCCAGCTTTGAAGAAATTTTCTGACACGAAAAAAGTCAATAGCTACGTGTAAAATGACGAAAAATGGCAAAATTACAAAACTGAAATTCGTTGTTTTCTATTTCCCTACAAAGTAGAAGCATATGGAGACTTCACTATTGTTGTTGGAATACATTTCTGGCACCGTCTGAGATTCTTATGAATTTTTTCAGATCCTTATGATGTATTGAAGTAAAGCTATCACAAATATCAGTTTTCGAGAATGTCCATATAATGTGGACTTTTTTAGTGAGCGGCTTAGTTGGAAAAAATTTTTCGTAGTATCTTGAGCAAACGAAAATTGTTATTCACACACCAATATTTCGATTTTCCAGGGTAAACAAGCTTACGCAGCGAAGCAACTCCAAAGGAAACAGCAAGTTGATGCTGCATCTATATCCGCGACAGCTTCGACATCGAACGGAAGCGCGAGCAGTTCCAAAAAGAATGGCCACGCGACAAACGGCTTCACGCAAGTCAATGGTGTCACAAAGAAAGTTCAGTGAGAGCTGTCGACATATCGAAAAATCGATTAATCAAATTTGCACCTTGCCCGAGTATCCAAGATTTTTTTTGGAATCTGTAATAAAAAGAAAAAAATTTCATATACAGATTTTGTCAATTCTCTAACAAACGAGCAATCTTTTTGCTTAGTTGCAAAACAAGAAAAAAGCTCGAAAAAAAAATCAAAACGCACAATCTTGGACGATTATATGTTAGAAATACTTGTTGACAACAGAAGTTAATTTAAATGTGGGTCGATGAAAAAGATTGTACTTATATTATATATATGTAGACTCTTCATTTTTAAAATGCCAGCAGATAAGAGTCAATTTTTGCAGGATTAGAAAAGATTGTTAATGATGCGTATCATATTATATATACTTAGCTAGACGAGACTTTCGTTTTTGTACAGGCGTTGCTGTTACTTCAAACGCGTTACAATTTTTTTTTCTACATTTATACATATTTACAAGCACTTATGAAGAATGTAAAGATATATATGTTGATAATATATATGCCTTTGTATATTATAAAAATATATCTGAGCGCACACGAGATACGCATACACATCTGAGATTCAGAATTTTCTACGACGCTAGAATCAACGTACGAGAGTAATCAATTTAGTCACGTAAATTATGCGAAATTGGCGTGACAATTTTAGATTGAAGCAAAGTTGCGCATGAATTCATATATTGCTCACAATCGGCATGATTGCAATTGGTTGAATTTGTATGAATGTTTTATTTTGTGAGATGAAAGAGTGTTGAGAGAAAGAAGCAATAAAATGAATGCAAGAACATGTGGTTGAAGATCTGATGAATACTTATGAGACATTTCTACGATGAAAAAGCGCATTCTTAGATTTAATCTGCCATTACTTTTTATGAATTTTTGAGATGGGATACTTTTGAAATATCCATGTTAAAATGGATTAGTTTTGTAAGAGAAATGCTTGTCAAGGACACAAAAAAGATATTGTACATTTTTTCTGTAGTCAAATTCATGTCAAAGCGGTTATTTTTTTTGTATAGTTTTCAGTGATCACAAAGTTCAATACAAGTTTTAAAGAACTGATATTGACCATATCAGTTCAGATATCCTCTGATTTTATAAGATTGTCTTAATCAGTTTACACTGGAAAAACTATCTCAACAATTTTAAGAGAAACTATTGCTGAGCAATGTTTATTAAAAAGTTTCGTTCTTACATTTGTTCTTTTCTATAACTTTATCAATAATCGATAGAGTCACATTATTATAGAAATAAAAAACTATTCGTTATTATCTTAGGATATACTTTTAACAATTTGTGTAGAAGGTTATACAATTTCCTTTCCCCAGATTTTCATTGCAAGTGGTCAGAGTTGAGATTTTAGCCGGCTGAGCAAATGCTTGAACGATAGTTTGGTTATTTCCAATTTTCGAAAAATTCAATACCACAGGATTATAACAACTCTACATGCATCTTTCACAAAACAAATCGTTAGGCTCATAACTATACTATTCGGAGTAATTCTATGAGTGGAAAAATCATTGAATTTTGCCAGAACTCGGCTTACCGCTACAGCTAAACGAGTAAAATGAAGAGATATGCCAACCTTAAGAGCAATAACTTCACTTTGGTCTTGAGAATTCTACAATTGGTTCAAGAAATTTCAATATTTATCATGACTTATTTCGCAGAATGACGACAGCTAACCACACAGATCGAATTTTTCCAACTAGTTTCTTCACCTGACATACTATAGCAAATTCGATTGGTCCAGGCATTGCATGGATTTTCGTAGATAGTAAAAAATTTGCCAGATCCTTGAGATCAGTAAATCTGACATTCACAATAAATCCATGAGTGTAGTATGCTCTATACAACTGTCTCAGTTCTTTCTTATTCAGTTGAGTTTCCGATGTCTCTTCGAATTTGATTAGTATATCTCGCAGGATAGAATCGGCATGTCTGTTAAAAATAGTAGGTAGCTCTAAAGAAGTTCGCCATTGCGTAAGATTCTCCTTGAGATTTTCTTCAATTTCTTGAGTGAGATCTCTTTCTTCATCTTCTCCATCTTGAAATGCATTCAAATCTACAGTTTGTACATTGCGTGATCCAGTTGTGGTGCTGCTATTTACAAGCTCCCAATCCTTGCTCGATTTTATATCATAATTTGTAGTTGCAGGAGGCACAGATTTTTGTGTATTTACCCAAATCTAATAGAAAGGATAAAATATTCGGCCAATCAAATTGAGTCTCTAAATGCCTAGACAAGACTTATTTAGTTGGAGAAACTTACATTTTGATGATTGATCATCCTAGAAACACTGATCAGAGTACATCGATTATCTTGCAATTCGTAGTGATCGCCATTTTCGGCATCCCACAAGACTGGATTTGAATTTTTTTCAACTGTCAAGACGAAAGCAGCCCACTTTCTCGTCTGAGAAGAGCCTTTGAGAAAAAAAAACAATCATAAAAGTGTGATGAATATTAAATGATGAATGAAAATATCCTGTCAATTACCTAGTAAAACGTATGCTTGAAGTCCAAGACCTTGTAGTAGTGCTGCCAAAAGTGCAGATCGCCCATAATGATCAACTTTGTTCAAATTTAAAGCTTGCCTTGGCGTGAGAGGGCCATAGTGTACGGGTAACGATGCTAATAACATAACAAGATTTGCAGCATCCTCAGAGCTTTCAATTTCGGCAATTTTGTACGGCACTACGAGACATCGCTGAATAGCTTTAGATAACGCGTCTATTGAGCTACTATCAATGTAATTGATCGCACCCAATTGTTCCATTTTTATGAGCACATAAATTCTTGTGTAAGAGTATCCTGGACTAGCTTGCACATATCCAAATGAATGAGTAGGACTGTATAGAGATGATAAACCAATCCATCGTTCCAATTGTTGATCATTTCGATGGCACTCGATCGGAAATCTAGATTCTCCGAGCCATTGTAAGCCCCAAACTGGATGTTGATCAAAGAGTCTAACTTTAACGCAGTGTTCGTTACTGAAACAGAAATAAATGTATTAAGACATAGTTGTGACAAAAAGAGATTAAACAAACACGGTTAGAGCATGGTAATTCGATTGCAGCAATCAGATTGCGTTTTGATACCTCATTTTTATCGTTGGAATTTCAAACTGAAGTGTTTGTTGCCAAACTGGAGCTGGGCCATCAGAGGCAGGAGTAGAACGTACAATATCGCCCCATTCAACTTCAATAATTGGTTGCACAAGTGCCGATTCTTCTCTAACTGGTACTTCAACACCTCTGAGAATCGTCACTGTAAGGATTTGTTTTCGGCCTGTCAGATGTTTCGAAGCTTGTAGCAAACCAGAGGATGGTCTCAAAGGTCGTCTCTCTTGGAACCAACTACGAAATGAGATGTCTAGTAGAGACAGCATTTGTTCGGCAACAACGATATCAGGAGGTTTTGAGAGCCTTTTTTTGGACTGTAACATTAAAATGAAATCATTATATCGAAAAATAATATGGGAAATATGATAAAACTGTTCACTCACTTCTTTCTGTTTGTTGAATAAATCTAAGGATGATGTAGGAAAGCACAAAGCTGGATCTTGTAAGAGAAAATATCGCACTTGCTTATTTTGAATATCACTTTTTGGTTTAGCAAGAAGAAAACTGTTCCTTGGATCATTTGGATCATTTGTAGATGGTGTATATATGTATGTAGTTGGTTCTGATTTCTGAGAGCCTGTGATATTTGATGAAATTGTACAAACAACTATCCCTGAATGAACTGAACCATTACTGTCGTCAATTGCAAAGTCAATTTCAACTCTCTTCTCTTTCACGCAATGATCAGGAAGAGGAAGAGGCAATGTACTGTGTGAGCCACCATGACTTTGAACTTGTATCAAAAGATTATTAGAATCCAATAAATTCCTGATAAATAACTTGTGCAGTTTTCTGTTGAATGGCTTGTTTGTTTTACATATGACTTTATCCTTGAACAGCAAGGCAACACTTGTAATGTTTGGAGATTTGCTTGCATTCTGGTTTGGAAACATTTTCACATCTCTAAAGGCAATCTCCAAGATCTTACCACACCCTTGATTTTCCGATTTGCTGAAAACTGTTTGATGTTCTAAGGGATATGGTTTAACCACTTGGTCAGTCAAAGGCGATCCTGTCATTGAATACAATCCATCATCTCTAAAAGTGTCTTTTTTCTCTTGTTTCTTTAATCTGGTATTACTGGTAGTTATAACTGAGCTGTCATCTATTTTCCGTCGAAATATAGCTTTCTTATAGCAGAGGCTGAGATCTTGCTCTTTGGATTTTTTTCCTTGAGGTGATGTGGGAAAGCCCCGAATAAAATCTGGTACTCTTGTGGCCATTGTAGTATATACAATACTTGATACCCTTACTTTTCTTTGATCACATGACAAAAATATTCAACCCACAATTCTGACACTCAACAATGCTGAACTAATTTTAATTTACTTTAATATATCACTAAAAAGTAAACAAAGCTATTTTTCTACCTGATAACACTCTGCCTAGCATATTACAGTGGTGAGATTATCTGTTTACATCCACTTTCACAAGGTTGCTATGACAACCAACACAAGACACTTGTTGACATAGACCATAAATGTATATCCCTGAATCATTTATGGTAGGATGACTTCTTAACAATGGGAATTTAACTTGAATGTTGAATTGGATGTTTTTTTGATGAAATATTGATCAGCTACAAACTCACATCAGCCTTAAACTGTCTCAGATTTTGATTGAGGAAAGTGATTCTCATCAAATCTAATACATTTACTTCATTTGTCAAAATTTCTGCTCTTGAGTCAGTGACAAATCCTTGCTTATTTGTAAAAGCTCGTTCAGTGCTTACCTGCACTGCAGGGATAGATAAATATTTCCTGGCTAACTCACAAAGTTTAGGAAAACGGTTGGCATTATCTCTCCACCACACATTAATCACAGTTTTCATAGGGACCACATTCTCACATAAGTAGAAAGTTAGCTCAGCTTCTACCATCTTTTCAGATGTTATATCATTATCTTTATCTTTCTTTATATTCATGAAGTACATTTTCAGATGAGTTTCTGAAAATGAAAGAAATTACACCACATTACAGAGATTATGCATTAGCAATGGGAGAAATTCTACGCTTTCATAAAGTTACCTGGTGGACCTTTGATTTTCCTTGCTTCTTCCAAATCTTCTTCTTTGTCAGTGTTAACTAGCAGCATTTTATTCTTAACAATATCAAATACAGTATATTGCTCATCGTCTGCCAACAGTCTTGTTTTGAATCTAGGATCTACCACCATAGCAATAATCATTGACTCATTAGTATTTATATGCCCAAATCTGGAGCACATGGATCTTATCAATTGAGCAGACAGTTGATTATTGAGTTTCATTGATTCCATCAATTCAAGTATACCCCTAATAGTTGGAAGGTACAGGGATAGAGGAGGGTATGACTCCTCACTCATCAATAGACTAGCTTGTTTCAATAGAGAAAATATTTGCACATAATCTGATATGGATTTCCAATCTGCTTCTGTTAGATTTTCAGGAGGTGATGCTAGCTCACTCAAAAATATGTGAATGGTGGTCCTCAACTTGAGAAGACTGTCAAACATTTCAAAGATTGAGTTCCAAGATGGTATAATATCATCCAACATACTAGACGATCTGACTTGTGATTTGCTTGACTCTGTATTGATAGATGCCTTTGACCATATAACTGATACTAAAGATTTGCACTTGATTACCAAATTGTTGAAATTGCTGAAACTCTTGAGAACATCATCTACTGTCAATTGTAAAAGTCGTGCAAAACATGGTATTCTTATCCAATTTTCATCCAGAGAAACTGCTTGCACAATGTTGTGCCCATTGGTAGAAACAATATGAACGGATGTATTCTCATCTGAGAATCCATGCTTAAGCAAGACATTCTGAATCAAGTGGTACAAATCTTGTGCAGTATTCCACGTTTTTGGCAAGCTTTCAAGTTGTAACAGAAAGTGACGAGGTTTAAAATTTTTTGTCCAGTAATGAACGGTTACAGTCATGTGATCAGCAATACATCGATTTGTCCATCCATCAATTGTTAGAGAAATACTGTTGACCCCTACAAGACAGAAACCTTTTTGTGAAACACCAACATGATGAAAAGTATCAGACGATTGATTTAAGAGATATACTACGTAGTTATACTCTTGCCATCAACCAAACCTAAGAATGTGCATGATTTACCTTCTGATAAGTCATTTTTGATGACTGAGGTCATTTTCTTCTTGACTTGATCAAAGACATGTGGAATGATAACCTCTAGTAACTGTTTCTCACTTGGAAATTGATAAAATGGTTCCCTTATTTTCAAATGATCCTTTACACTTTTCACTTCTGCTGGAGTTATTGGGAAGAGATCAAGTGCTAGAGAAAATGTTATACTCTTGGTAATATCTTCGAATTTTCTCCAAACTTCTTGAAAAGAAGGCTTTTGATTTTTCACTTTCACAGTCTGCATCTTGCTGTTTTCCAAACTTAATACGCGGTATCGTTTGAGTATATATACTCTCGTTCGTGACAAAAATTTCGATTTACAATTACGAATGTCGATTTGCAAAAATCATGGTTCTGGCGAGTCGAAAACTTGTTAAACAACGCTTAAATCTAACTGGGAAAAGTTTATGTTTCGAACGAGAGCTTTTGTTATCTTTGTTTCCTTTGACGCGAACATGTCGATTTTCACCACACATTTCCATCTTCAGCTTCAGTTGGCTCTTTGGCATCACTCAATCTCAATTGTCAGCGAAAAACTTGATTAATTCAACAAGAAAAGTAGTGAAAATAACTCGTATAGATTGAGTGAAGCGGTTTTCAAATAGAATGTTTGTTTACATTGTCAGAAATCAGCTGGAACCGGCTAGTGACAAGCTTGTATAGGGTCCCTACCGAATTGGAGTGATATGCGGCCGTTGATAAAGAGGTTTTCCAACTTTCCCCTCAAAGTCGGGGAATTTTTCATTTATCTGCTCTTCAGAATGAGGAATGAGTGTAATCATCTCAGAGAAATTTCTCGTAAATTTTGGGGTACCCACATTTTGTAGCGAAATTTTGAAAGAATTTCGAACTAATCTTTGATCAATTTAGAACATAGGGGTCATGATCATGTACAATGAAACGTTGTAAACGTCACATAACATAAGCGCGATTTTCTCAGGTATATAACATCGCATCGAGTATGATTGCTCGCATAAAAGTTAGTTATCAGTATTCATCGATTTAAATCAAGAAATTTCTTCATTTGTTGCACTTATAGTTGTATGTGTATCAGCCTGATGGCTTCAATGAGTTCAAATTCAGTGGTTGAATTATTGCGATGGACGTTTAATAATATGGGGAATGAGGAAATATGCTAAGATATTCAACTTGAATCTTTTATCATTGAGGACCCACAGATTTTACCATATTACAAATTACGCTACGATTTTGCGCCGTTCCACACGACCCAAAAATTAATTCCAGCGAACACGACCATCGATAGATTTGATTCATTCTCGTAATCAACGACTGCTGTAACAATAAATCCAGTCTGTCGATGGTCGAGTTTGCTGGAATTAATTTTTGAGCCTTGGCGTGGCACAAAATCGTGGCGTAGCGCTTTATCTGTCACCGCCCTTATTGACCTTGGAATTGGCACTATTGGTGAAGAAACCCGAATGTTACTATAGCTCATTTATCGGGTGGAGAAGTCGTCGAAGCGTGATAATTTTACCAACATTTATAATAGGACGATCTTGAACATCTGGAGAGTTCTAATATAGATTATTTTTCAATTGAACTCTTTTTTATCGGGATTTAGTCATCTCTTATTGAAAAACAGCTCTTTCCTGCGGGAATGAGGACTCTGCATGATTGAATTATATTAAATTCATCATTGCAGCAGTCTTCGATTGTTGTTTTATTAATTCGATAAACCTTATTTTGATCCATACATGGAGACCGTGCAGTTTCTTTTATACGATAATTCCTTTACCGAGAATTTCATTCAAACGAGGAGTTCTCAACCCTCTTGTAGAAAAAATGATTAACGGAACACAAAATCATTATAAGTTGTTGAGAAAGATGACTTTATTGTGAAAATATGAGGTAAGTGTACTGTGTATACAGGCAATCCCCGCTATTCGCGGTTAATGCGTACCTATAGAGAAAATGCCGCGAATACCGGGACCTTGGGCTTATGGGTAAAGGGGGGTTACGTATATATATGTGGATCCGTGAGTAAGTAAAAAATCCACACATCATCTTTAATAAACAAATTCATGTAAAAAGCCTAGCAAGTTGACTCAAAATGTGAAAGATACGAAGTAACAGTATGATACGATTATAGAAACCACTGGAATTCACTCGAAAATCTGTTGGAAAAATCCATCCACGAGCGTGCGGATGAAATGCCTGTCACTTTTGACTAGCGAGATTCACGAACATACAATCTCTGGTGAGTGTCCATTGGAAGTTCTCAGAAATTCGGCCACTTTTCCTTTAGTGGTAAGCAAATTTGACATTTTCAATTTTTTCGAAGGGCTCACGATTCATTATCACGTTTTCTAATTGACGAATATGCGTTCTTTCTACTCACGTTGCCATGAGTAGAATTGAGGTAGTACACCAGGTACACTAATTACTGTGTTGTACAACCAATTAATCAGTCTTGGAAAACAATAACAATAGCAACACCCTCAAAATGATGAACAATTAATCACAAAGTCGATTTGGAAGAACACATTCGGATGAAATCCATCGAAAATTCACGTTTCATGAGCTAAGTTATCTCGAAGATCCAGTTCCAAACCGCGAATAAGCAAATTCCGCGAATACCGGGACCGCGAATAGCGGGGGCTGTCTGTACCCAACATGCCCTCATGTGCCGGTCTCTGAATGTTGACCTTCGCGCAATTTTTTTCGCTTCTGTTACACCAGAATATGAAAAAATTAATGATTTGTACCGACCCCGGATGATTTCTGCGACTCCCAGGAGATATGAAGTGAGTTTTTGTATTTATTTTGCTTGCATACTCGAGATGCCAACGAAGTAGCCTTTAGTAAAATTGGTGCCAAAATTTTTTTGGTTCAACAAATTTTAATGTACTTTAGCGCTTTCGATTCCTCTTTTCAAGACTTTCAGAATCCATTTTTGGAAGTTGCAAAACATGAATTTGGATCAATACGGAGATCATTTGCGAAACATGTATGGGCCCAAAGCGGTGTGTACCCCACATGCCCCCCCCCCCCCATAGGGTTATCTCGTAAGAGAGTCCATTCGACTTTTTTCACCACTCACAACGTATTATAACAAGACAAATGAGTCGGTACCAGTGATTTGGAATGACAAAAATTCTCAATGTGGTTGCACGCAGATGAAAGCCATATAGTGCACTTTATCGCCAATTCCCATAGATTTTTTTTTTTTTTTTTTTTTTTAATTTAGACAGCTTGACTCCGGTTGATCAAAATCAGACGTATGTACCAGAGCTCATTTCAAAGGTCTTGAAACAAACTTTGAAATGAGTTGAAATGCATTGAAAAATGCCAAGGTAGACCAGAGAATTTTTGAGAAATGGCTTAATGAGAGCATGTTGTCTACACCCTTTCGCGAACTTGCAAAAAATCACTTCTTGGGAGAATCGTAATAGCTCGACTTTGGTCAGTCAAAATTGAACTCATCTCAGCTTATTCTGAAGGTCTTGGAACATAAGCTTCAAGATGCAATAAAGTACGTTGGAAAATATTAAAGTGAATATTAAAGTGAGCCAAAATTATTGACAGGACGGATCAAGGGGGACATGTTGGGTAGACTTACCGTAGATAATATTAATAAATTTTTCTTATTAATAGTATCCTCTCAATCTGATTGTTTTTCGAATATTTTCAAAAAACTGCTTTTAGTCAAAAATGCTGAGACAATTTTTTAAGTTTCAAATTCCTGAAAATGAAAAACTGATGATAGTATACTTATACCGCAATCATACGAATCTGAAATTTTGAAGAATAAAAATACTCACATTTATACAATAAACCAGAAAACCAGCAAAGATCCAAGCGACCTCCGTGCAGCTGGCTATCTTCATTTTCCTTGGGAAACTGACCAAACAATGAGTTGCGCTTTATCAAGTATTATAATAATAGTATATAGGGTTTATGGCCTCAAAAAGGCGTTTGGACACCCGCAAAGACGGTCAATACTACGGGTCTCTTTTCTTCTGTCTTTCTCCTCCCAAAAGGAAAAAAAAAACGTTAAAAAGGGTTTTCCCACGATAAAACGACTCTAGAGGGTAAAAGGATTCGCTGGCCGATGTATACAATAGTGTTTGCACATATACAACGTGGCGTAGAATGTAATGTATCGCAAACATGAGGGCAGGAGGCGCCATTCTTGCGGCGCGACGGAAGGGTAGTTTTTTTATTCTTTCGACTATTCAGCGAGGGTTCCTATTATATTTTTTGTAGACGCGTGCGCTCATAATATGGTCGATATATTCATTTTATAGGTTGAACGAACGAGCCAATAGGAACGATTGGAAGAAGTTGAATGCACCGCCTGATATAAAATCAAAAGGGCCCAAAAAAAGGATCGTCCGGGCCCAGCCCCCTGGAACGATCTTGCATTGAGCTCTTGCTGCCGTGATTTTTTGTGTGGCTCGCATATGCGCGTTAGTGATGCGTTGTATAAATATCTCATTTTGATTGTGAACGAGAATCAACAAAAGACGCTTTACATACTACAAAAATGTTGCTCTCACCGTGATACGCCGTGATATTCTCTTTCTAAACCTGTTCACGTAATTTTTCCGTTCGCTCAAAATCTGATTGTGAATGTATGAGTAATGAAAAAATTAGTTGAGGAAACTTACTGGAGAGTCAATGCCCAAAAGTAAAATGTTTTAAGTGGTAGCTCAATTTAAAAAGTCAAAATACAGAAGGTCTAAAGATAAATGAATACGCTACGCTCTATATTATCAGTAGTTGGAATTAAATGAGCTGATGTAATTCTTTCGGATTGAAATAATCGTAAATTTCCCGGAAAATTTGGTAAATACTCAAACATTTATGAGAAATGAGTACGAAATGGGTTATGGCTTGTACTTCGATTGTCATGATCTAATGATAAAGTTCGTGCATGCTTCTACTATGATTGTATATAGGTATACCCCGCCCCTGCACACCTCGTCGGCTTCCTCCCAGCATAGACCATTGAAAATAGTGAATTCGGCACCATTCGGATGGACTGAATCTTGTTGAGAGATAATTTCAAACCTTCGCCGTCGGCTCGGGCTGAAAAACATCAATGATATAGATTCACAAAAGCTAGCTTTTTGACGTAGCGTGCACACAAGAGCTACCACTTTATAACTTCTGGTTTTGAATTCAGTCGTCTTGGTATAAAAAAAAAAAGGATATATGCATTCATATATTAGTTCATCAGGCTCTTTCAAACAGCCTTGGGAACTAACACGCGTCTTATTTTAGATGGCAGAAAAAAGCAATATTGCCGAATCCTGAATCTCTTCCATAAGAATAACACGGAGGAAAGATAAGCGAGCGCTTATCGAATGTTAGCTCCCAATAGGAGCCCGCATCGATGTTTATTGCAAATTTATTGTATCGAGATCAAACGATAATGAGATCAAATGTCATTTTTTCCACTAGAGCGCACAATTTGACAAGATTCCTACCTTCACCGTCTTCGGCTGATAATCCTTCTAAATTAACTTGCGTACGCATTTGAGGGCGACTTTACATAATCAGTATAAGAAGGATGTAAACCCCGACTCTCTTTTTGAAAACTTGTCATAATTATTGTTTTGCAAAAATTATACCCGATTATGTTAGCTTCATTCATTTGTTTTAATTTTATTCCTCAACGTCTATTCTGAGAGATGAAAGAAATAACGAGTCGTGGTTCAGACGAGCATCATCACGAACGTCAAAAATTTCTCCGGATATCGGATTTGATTATGCACGTGCACAGCTTAATTTGTTGCTCGAGGTATATACACTACCGGTCAAAAGTTTAAGCTCACCCAAAGATTCTTTTTTCAATTTTGTGAGTTGAACTACTCGGCTCTATTTGACCGTAGAGGACTCTTCTGGAGCTCATTTTGAAGGTTTTTTCACGTACTTTAAGATGGCACTATTCATTTTTATCGTTACGGATCGGAATCTTTCCAATTTGAGCTTGAAAATGTGTCAATTTCGACGATTTTTGAGAGGATCTTCTGGCTCGTGCCAATTTAAGCCACATGCATGTTTCGGTATGGAATTTGTGGGATACAAAAGTACAATTCTAGAGCTTCAGATGAGATATAGATGATAGATAACAAAAATGATGATTATACTTGCTAAAAAATGCATCTCTGTATCTCTCTCGAATTCGAATGCTATTTTTGCGAGAAATCTCTCCTCAGAGAAAATGTCATAGCTCGGATTAGCAGTGGCGTAGAGGGACGTTCAAAAACGGATTTTGCTCTAGAAAAAGCTCTAGAATTGTACTTTTGTATCCCACAACTCCCCTATTGAAACATTCATGTGGCTGCAGTTGGCACGAGCCCAAAGATTCTCTCAAAAATCGTTGGAATTGACACTTTTCCAAGCTCAAATTGGAAAGATCCCGATCCGTACGGATAAAAATGAGTAGTGCCATCTTAAAGTACGTCAAAAAACCTTCAAAATGAGCTCTAGAAGATTCCTCCACGGTCAAATGAAGCCGAGTAGTCCAACTCACGAAATAAAAAAAAAATTTTTGGGTGAGCTTAAACTCTTGGCCGGTAGTGTACATATAACCAGGAATAAATAGTCTTGTTGCTGATGGTAACTATCATTACAGCGTAGATTATATGTGGCCAGATTCGCATATGTTCTTCATCATATCTTGGATAATTTTTAAGAAATAATTTGTATCTTGCCGAAAAAAATCTTGCAGCAGGGCTGTCACAATGATTTTTAATTGAGCGACATGGTTTTACTTCAAAGACCGCCGCATCTCCAGATTTCGGCGATGCGATATCAGGACTGCGTATATGTCTGAGAATATCAGCAATCAAGCTGAATCGATCGAGCCACTGAAATCAACAAAAATTCTACAAAAAAACTCACAAAGAATTTGCACCGCAAATTCAAGGATATTGATGGTACTTCAATCCAATTAAAAATTTCCAAAATCGAATAGATAGAGATTGACCGAAATTTTCACCCTGAAAAATTGCGAACAGATGAGATTTTGAAAGATTGTATTACGAGCGCTTTATGCTTTATCTAGGAGCTCAATATCATATAGCGACCAAATGTTGCAAGTAGAAACGATAATTTTCTATCCGCGCTCAGCAGTTAAGAGACTTGGAAAGAATACTAGATCCGTAATTGATTTCAAAGTAGAAGTGTCAAGCTCAGCCATATGAGAAAAAGAGGATAAAGAATTGGCTCATACTTTATTGGTGAGGTTTCATTTTCAGATGTTTCAAGTCACTGAGAGAAGCATTTGAATAGTTATAATGATGTGTGCAAATATCCGATCCACTACTTTTCAAAATTGTGACATTACTACATTCGCGCCTCACCATCGTAATTGTGAATAAAAATGAATGCGTCAAATTTCATTGACCAATGGGAAAGGTATTTGGACTGTGGAGATGGATCAGGAAAAATAGTCATGGGGCATGCTCCACTAATTAAAATATTTATGATACAGAGATTCATTAGTCAACTATAAACATCTAGGAACATCTGAAACATCTATGTGATCTTATCATGAAATAAAACCGCAGTGTAGAAATCACTTGGAACAAAAACTTGAGACAATCAAATTAATAAATTATGAAAAACATCTGCAGCAATAAGTGTATGGTGAGAGAAAAAATCATCATGGCATGCTTATAAAATGCATCTATAGGTAAAATAATTTCATCAATTTTCTACAGTTGCAAGAGCCAATTCTACACCAATCGATCGACTCACTTGATTATTATTGGCATCAGGTTGTTGCTTCTTTTATATACTTCAAAATACCATCCACAACGTCTCTGCTAGTTGCAGTTCCTCCAAGATCTGGAGTATGGACACCTTTGGCAAGAGTTTTCAGAATCGCATTACGGATAATGGTTGCATGATGTTCATGTCCCAAGTGGCGGAGCATTGCAACTGATGCATTGATCATTGCTACAGGATTAGCAACATTCTTGCCTACCATACTTTTACCAGTGCTGCGAGTAGCTGGTTCAAATACTGCATAGTGATTTCCATAGTTTTTTCCAGCGTACAAACCTGCTCCTCCTAGTAATCCACACATGATGTTGGAGACAATCAATCCATACAAGTTAGTCGACAAGACAATATCAAATTGGTGAGGATTTGCAACCAGTTCAGCACATGCATCATCCATTATCATATCGTTGAACTTAATGTCTGGGTAGTCTTTAGCAACTTTTCTTGAAGTTTCCAAAAAGAGGCCATCTGACAACTGCAAATAGATTGCCTTGTGAATAGTAGTGATCTTCTTTCGGTTATTGTGCCTGGCATACTCAAAGGCATAGCGAATGACCCTTTCGGAATTTGCTGCTGTGATGACTTTCATGCTTTCTACCACACCTTCAACACTCTCATGCTCGAGCATTGCATACTCTCCTTCTGTATTCTGCCTAATGACAACCATATCGATATCCTTCTGCCTAGATTGTACACCAGGATAGTGGTGACAATGCAAAACATAAACAAAAAGATCGAGTTCATCACGCAATCCCACATTGCGTGACATTACCTCAACTGACTCACTACCAGTCTCAATATTCCCTTTCAGAGCTACTCCATTTCTACGAATGGAAGTCACAGCATATTCAAAGTCATCGTTGGATTCAGTGTCTGGGCTGATGTCAATTTGTTCAAAATCAACTGGTACACCAGCATATTTGAAAATTTCTCTCACATAACCCATTAATTCTGGACCAATTCCAGAACCTGGTAAGAGAGTGACAGTGTGACGTCCACCATAGTAAGCCTTGGGAATGGGATTAATTTTGTGCTGAATATCGAAGCCAGACATTGCAGCATTTCCTGCGACATATCTTGTGTGCTGAAGACGAGTGATACCCTTTGGTTGCAAAAATTTCCACACGTTTCTACCGGCCATATTGAAAACTCGTGACGTCACTTCAGTTGGGTTTGATCGAGGTGGGTCCACTTGGGGGCCCCTGGGGCAGAGTTGGTCGTGGATGCTGTGTCCTGCGTCGTCCTGTGCGCGAGTAAACAAAGGATATTTGAGATTTTCACGTGAAATATCGCGATTTGTGGATATGTGGAAGTTTCGAACTGTCTCTTATACCTTGATCGTTTTCTGAAGATATAGTGATCTATCAAATTGATGAAGGATGTTTCGTTACCATCAGTCACACACGTCACCCAGGCTCAAGAGGTTATAAGTTTAGATTGATTAGATAAGTATTCGTCGGTGAAAGGTGATCAGTCATAGGTGTGGTGAACACTATAGGCCAAAGAAGTTCCCTTTTCTTCGCAGAGTTGCAGAAGCTGGATGACGGCAGGTTTACAAGAATAATTTTGCTATGGAACTTTGTTGTGTTTAAAAAGACGTGATAGTTTGACGAGGTTCAACAACTGATCTTTGTTATCGTGTCCCACTGCACATTTTCGTTCGCTCGCCACAAAGGATGAGCACCCTGTTGAAAATTCGGTCAAGTTGATAAAATACCTGTGAGAATAACTCGAGGACAAGCTGATATATTGGAGTATGATCGAGAATATATTGAGGTGCGTATCACAAAGCACGTCTTTTGTTTCAACTTCAACAATCTTTCAATAATAGCAATCAATCAACTTGGGCTGGTCCTGAATCACTGAACCCCCCCCCCCCGCCCCAATCCCAACCACGTTGGAGTTACAACACCACAACAACCTACACCCACAGTTGTTTCTGGTAAGACCTAGATTGTTCCGATTGTTTTGAAAAGTTCAGAATTTGCGTGATTTGCCTTTTTGAGGAAAATCGACTTTATTATCGGCGAGCTAGGTCTGTCTTCCAGGGGTCGTATAGGAGTAATTCCGCGCGAAAGCGGACCACGAATTGCAGACATATCTCAGATAGTTTTTCCACTATTCTTAATCGATTTTATAGTCCAAAAAATGAACTTTTCACTCTCTATGGGGTCTAAGAAAAATTTTCCGTGGGGAATATCTTTGTAATAATGTTTTTAGGAAAAAATACCAATTTTTTTTCAGTAAAATGGGTGTAGTTCCGACTTGAGGTAAGATACGACCACGCAAATAGTGACATTCGAAAGGTCTTTCAAAAATCTATTGAAAATATGTATAGAAAAAATATTTTTGAGCAAAAAGGTGAAAAACAGAAAAAATTCGATTCCTCAAAAACCCTTTTTTTAAAAATCTGGAAATCCATAATTTGATGTAAAATTGCGTGTTCTTCCAGAAAAAAGTGGTCCCGATCTGTGTTTTTGGGTTCTACGCTGTTCTTTCTACGTTTTATCAATATTCTCAGCCTTTTCGGTTGAAAAATGGATTTTCCTGCGCATGCGCAGGAATTTAGACTACCGAGACCATTCTTATTGAAAAGCCGAGAAAATTTCCTTCACAATGACCACCTGGCAAAGTCAATTCCATGCACTTGGCCCAAAGTTACATCGCATTAATGAAGAAGCATCCTCAAGAGGGGTAAATGCAGATCTCGCACAAATTTCCCGTTAGTATCGTGACTCGAGTAGAAGTGCCATCATTCTCTAGACCTTCTAACTTTGGGCCCAGTACATCGAATTGACTTCGCAAGGTAGTCATTTTGAAGGAAATTTTCTCGGCTTTTCAATAAAAATCGTTTCAGCAGTCTAAATTCCTGCGCATGCGCAGAAAAATCCATTTTTCAACCGAAAAAGCTGAGAATATTGATAAAACGTAGAAAAAACAGCGTAGAACCCAAAAACCTAGATCAGGACCACTTTTTTCTGGAAGAGCACGCAATTTTACATCAAAATATGGATTTCCACATTTTTAAAAAAATGGGTTTTTGAGGAATCGAATTTTTTCTGTTTTTCACCTTTTTGCTCGTATGGGGCGTCCGTGGCCGCAAAAAAACTTTTTCGAAACACATTTTCAAAGATTTTTGAAAGACCTTTCGAATGCCACTATTTGCGTGGTCGTATCTTATCTCAAGTCGGAACTACACCCATTTTACTGGAAAAAGATTGATATTTTTTCCTAAAAACACTATTGCAAAAATATTCCCCACACAAACAAAATAGTATATTACGTATCGAGTGCTGGAAAACTTTTTTCTTCGTGGAAATCATGCTGGACGTCGGCGAAGCCGACGTCCAGTATGGTTTTCACGAAGTAAAAAGTTTTCCACACGAGATACGTAATGTGTTTTACATGCTAGTAGCGTAGAAACATTTGTTTCCAGGCTTTCTCGCCAAGCGAGGACGCCTGGAAACACGTGTTTCTACGCTACTCGCATGTAATAGTATATTACGCAACAAGTGCCAGAAGGTCAATTTCCGCACAAGTTGCCAAACGAGTGCGTGAATGTTACTTCTCGCGCGAGTTGGCAACGTGTGCGGAAACTTCTCGCACGTGTTGCGTATACTATTTTTTGCAACTGTGCGCGAAGTTGTAATTAAATGCACCACTGTCCGAGCAAGATTATCTTGGAAACGAAGTTTTCAAGAAAGGCCAAATTCAGAGGTATGACGTGACATCATATTTTGGAACTGTGCGTGAATGAAAATGCATTAGAGCGAGAAGTTACATTCACGCACACTCCACCAGTGCGTAAATGTAAAACTGTGAGAGAAGTCATTCACGCATTACTTCTCGCACTGTAAATAATGAAGAGAAGTCTCATTTTTTTACAACTTCGCGCACACAGTTGCAAAAAATCTTTTTTGGACCCCATAGAGAGTGAAAAGTTCATTTTTTGGACCATAGAATCGATTAAGAATAGTGAAAAAAGAATCTGAGATATGTCTGCAATTCGTGGTCCGCTTTCGCGCGGAATTACTCATAGGTCATAGCTCATCATACATTGCACCTAAAACAGCATGTCTGGGTTTAAATTAAAGCTCTGAATTCGCGAAAATTGTCATTGCCACATGACTCACTCAGCAGACTACCTCCCTTTAGGTCCACAGAATCTTTTTTCTCTCGATATTGTCATCGAATTTCATTTGAAACAATGACTATGTAGTATCAGGGAAAATTCGAAAATGTAAATTTTCTGCTCCTTGCAGCGAAGGTGTGCGGGGTAAATTAGCCATCGACCTGATAGTGAACGTATTTTATAGAATTTATACCAGGCCTTCATCGTTCTATCGATTAAATTCAGGTTGAGATTCTCGATGAGATCTATTTTTATAACATCAGTTTCAACAAGATGTATTTAGCATGAAATTTGACTTCGGAAATCGAGCTTTAGAAGAAGATTTTTCTGTCAATACTCATACTTTCATGCATGAATATTTTGATTTAGACCGGTTACTTTTGATCTCATTTTTTTTATATTCGTAATTTTTTACGAGGATTCCCTGGATACTCTTGCAGAAGTCCCATCTTGATGAATTCAAAGATATATTCTGCTCAAATATTCTGCTCATCTATTATTTCGAAACTTTTGTAGAATGAAAAATGTTGAGGTTTATAAATTATGAGCAAGTGGAGCTCAGTAGACGCAGTAAATGTGATTGAGGTAAAGGCGCCAGTAGTGGAACAGGGCTAGTTGGGCGCCTATAGTGGAACACCCAATTCACATGAATTTTTAACCCCGAAAAGTCGATCCACCATTTGAGTAAAAATTACACAGTGTTCTTTGATATTACATATTTCAAATCGATGCCCAGCAACACCCGTTAAAGATCCATAAATCAAATGAAAAAATCATGAAAAGTATAAGCTCATAATCACCCTTCAGAGGTTGTTCCACTGTAAGAGCCTTCCTCAAAAATGGAGCCAATAGTGGAACGAGAGTGTGCCCTCAACTGGAACAGGTTTTATATCTTCACTGTATTGAAAAACCTTCCGGGAATCGATTTTTTCCGATCGCACGTCATTTATTCCATACAGATCAGCACAAACAAAACATTAATTATCTACCAAATATTTTCAGAATGACTCCAAAGCGCTGTTCCACTATAGGAGACTTTTCGCGTTCCAATGAGGGCACCGAGCTCAGGATTGGTTGTTCCACTATAGGAGACAACGGATCCTTTCGTGAACATTCAATTACTCTTATCGTATACAAGTAATCAACTTGTACCTTTCTCCAAAATATGCAGAAAGAGTTTATCTATAAGATGCGTTACTTCCTATTCGCGAGAAACTCAAATATCATCCAAAAGGTGTCAATTACTGACTAGCGCTCATTTTTTGTTCCACTACTGACGACTTTACCTTATAATAATTCATTTTGATTCTCAAAAATAAATACAATTGTAAAGTTCTTTGATGATGATTATTTTGTAATTATATTCAATAACCGGAATTGGTAATTGAATGAGTTACAGAAGTTTTCGCACCATTTTCTACGTTGTTTTTTTGTGCTACATATTTAAATGACAGAATTCTTTACAAAGTTCTTTACAATGCGCTTATAGTTGGTACTCAAATATGTATGAGCAGTCGCAGAGTTTGAAGACTTTTGACCATACCGGTATTATGATAATTTCAACTCAATTAGGCGGAAGATACTATGGTAATTATAATTCTCCGGAAAATTTTGCTCGTGTGTCGAAATTTCACTAGAATGAAGAATTGGACGCATGCATTACATAGTCGATTCAGTTAGTTATAAGTATTTTTCAATTCTTAGTAACGAATTGTCGTGAAGCTCCCTGATGATAATTGTGGAGTTGTAGAGCTCAATAGTAACCAGTGATCGTTGGTGACTTGCGGAGTTCGACTCATTTAAAAGTAAACTTGGAACAAACTGTCCGATTTTTTCTTCCCGAATGACCCGGTCATCAATCGCTTGAGATTCGAATCACTGCTTTTGATTCGTCGGAAACGTTCCACTAATATTCGGATTATCAATAATCATTGTAACACGAAACAACATACATGGAAAGGTGATGATGAGCTATAAATTTCCCGATTAGACCTCAAAGATGATTATCTGAATACAATTGATTTACTGGTAAAGATTCCTGAGTGATATACAAAAAGCGGTTCTAAATAAAGATATTATACGAAGGAGAAGGAGTTAAGGTATGAAATTTGCGATTAGTTTCAAACCTGATGGACTAAATATTCTTCGTAGTCATACAAAGACTATGAAAGTCGTCTTACATAATGTTTCTAAATTTCCAAAAGAAACTCGATAACGAGTATTTCATAGAGATACATCAGAGAAACTTAGCGAAATGCGATGACTCTTAAATTTGCATTCACATTTGATGTCTTGGTTAAGAATCCACCACGGTTCTCTAGAAGCGACTCGGAACTCGTGATGCAGACCATCCATGGGAAATTGTGGAATGTTTTTGGAGACTTCTGGGATATTATACTCTGACTAGAATCAAAATCGCCACTTGGGCCGTTTTTGAAAAAGTCGGAAGTGGGTTTTTTCTGACATTTTTCACTTTTCTACCCTCAATAACTCTACGGGAACGCATTTTATTGAAAAATATGTAAAGCAACTCCTTGTAGATCTCCAAAAGATGAACAAAGAGGGTCTTCACACATTTTCTCGTATACACTCTACCTACCGTATATAATGGATCATGTAGTGCCTTACTAAAATAGTGATATCTTCAATTGACTTCGTCGTAAGGGGATTTTGAGGAAAGAATCTTGAAGATAACACAAAAATCTATTGATTTACGTATTCCAAATATTTTTTACGTGTTTTTCAAGTGGTTGTAATCAACGTTGAAAATCTGAAAAAAATTTTCTTCAATCAATTGCTTACTACTTTGACGGAAGTAGTCCGGTCATAAAAATTCTCTCGGGATGTTGTAGATCGTTGAAAAATCTACAAGTTTGGTCTCTTGTAAAATTTTCGTGTGAGCCCGCACAAGTGCTATTCTGATGAGTGTACTCACACTTGAATAATTGCATTTTTATATACCGATTAAAAGAAAATAGTTTTATACGTCCATACGTAGAAACAGCGTGTTTCTAGGCCTCCTCGCTTCGCGAGGAGGCCTGGAAACAAGCTGTTTCTGCGTACAGACGTATAAAACTGCATACGCGTCTCGTGCGGAAACATTTTTCCTTCGGGAAAATCAAGCTGGACGGTGCCATCGCCCACGTCCAGCTTGGTTTCCCGAAGGAAAAAATGTTTCCAGCACTCGACGCGTAATGTACTATTATGAATTGCCCATTTTGCGGCTCCAATCGGAAAAATATGATAACTTTAAATAAGAACTTAATAGGGCGAAACGCAAAAATACGAGTCTCCTGAACTCTCTAGAAACATATATTTCATTCCGGAAGAGATCTGAGACTTCAGCATTACTTAACCACCTGATCTTACATGGAATCGGTATATGCTCAGTCAGTGTCACCCTCTCTCCGATGTTATGAAGTGAATGAATTCGTATAGCAAACTAACGAGTGCATACATAGTACTGTGCAAAAATTCCTGAAGGGTGGTATGAAATCCTCTCTTGCAAAAACGTCGATTACTCAAGCCCAGCGATTGATGTAGAGGAATTTTGGAAAAAGTATCTTCCCTTCTTGGTACCTCAAATAGCTGATGTAATTTCAAAGATTTCGAAAAAAAAAATGTTTTTACCATATGGGCCGTAGTTTGGACGCGGATGAAGATTAGAACAATTTTGCAAAAAGCATCTTGAAGAGCGGAAAAATGCTATATTTGCATTGATTCTTTGATTATTTTTTACATCGTGCAAATAAGAGTTTGAGAGCTCTTAAAGTAGCCAAAACCGTAGTTTATGGCCATTTTCTGCTGTTTTCACCCGTGTCTCATTGAAAATCCGAGAATCTGGCTACTTTGAGAGCTCTCACACTCCGAAGGTAAAAAACAATCTAAAAATCATTGCAAATGGCATTCGTCCCGCTCTTCGAGATGCTTTTTGCAGATATTTCTATCTTTATCCGCGTCCAATTCACAACCCATATAGTAAAATTGGTTTTCTTTTTGAAATCCTTGAAATTACATCAGCTCTTTGAGGTGCCAAGAAGTGCTGAGAGAAAAATCAAAAACCTCAAAAAATCAGCATTTTTTCTCATCTTCAAAATGCTTTTTTCAAAATTCCTCTACATCAATTTGGGCTCGAGCAATCGACGTTTTTGCAAGAGAGGATTTCATACCCCCGTCCAGGTATTTTTGCACGGTACTGTATGTAAATCTTTCCATTTCAGCTTCTCTGCAAATGGTGAAAAAAGTGTCAGTCACAGACAATCATGCATCCAGATGATGTATTGAATAACAAATATTTCTCAGTATTTCCCAAGACTTTGAAACTCGTTTTCCTTTGGCCGTATCAAAAAATGTCAAACAAGTACTTTGGAAGAATGGTGATCTTCTTCATCATACACACTATGATGATACCTCAGGTGATCCTATATTCTTATTTTATATTGAACTCGTCATTCCCATACTAGATTTTAGAGGGCTAATGAGGCCACAACATCCATCGGGAGGCCGGCCGGGAGAGAAGTCATTAGAATGAGAATCAAGCCCAATTTTACCCTTCGTTGGACAATCGGGTTTTCCCCAAGGACATTTTTATGAGTTTCGCGAGCTCTCGATCCGCAATCTCACGGGCTAATAGCGACATTTTTCGATAGTCAGAGCTGAAAACTTGCCGACTGTGCACAGAGCATCAGTCTAGAAGCGTTAGTATCTCCGCAACACTCATAGAAGAAAAAAAACCACTGATTGTATCACCTATGTTCGTAATTTGCATTTACGACCAGAGATTGTTTTTTTCTCTTGATTTTGGTTGGTTTTGTCCGACTTATACGATCGCAAACATGTTACCTTCCATGTCAACTCACATGAATATTCAAGTCTTTTTTTTTTTTTTTTTTTTCATTTAAGCCTTTTCAGGGCCTCTCTTGGAGTCCTATATGGCTATTCGAGGTGTCCTTCGACTGTAGCGCACCTAGCGGATCATGTGTCGAAGCTCTTAAACCCCTTTCAGCTGTTATATGCAGAAGTATACCTATATCGATGGTGATGCTATATATACTAGGGGTATAAGAGCTTCGCAAACCGGCCACTCGTACCACTTCTATACGTGGAGATTGGCGCTGGAGACGGCGGACATCTCGAATAAACTGTGGCTCGTCTGAGGTGTAGATTTGTGGATCAAACTTATCGTGTATACATGTTAGAGAACCCTCTTGCACAGGAGAGCCGTACTTCTGAATTTCGACACTTCCGTCATCTACTAACAGAACGGTCTCTGTAGTCAGATCTCCCGTGGGCTGTGCAGAACACCCGCCCTGTTTTGGAGCTCCGTAGTTAGAGCACCTGAAAACTCCTGCTTCCGACGCTTATACGGCGTTTTACTGACAGAGTGAGAATTCCCTCCGAGTACCCGATTAGGAATAAGTTCAAGCAACTTGACAGAACTATCCAACCTGGATCCAGTTTTTTATCCAATCTGGATCAAGAAAAGAGACGGGGATTGGATCCAGTTTGAACTTTTAACTTGAACTTTAGTTGTCGTCTGCACGCCCCTTGTGCATGCGGTGGCGTGGAATGCTAAGAATTATTTATTGTTTGTCTCGCCTTTTTGCATGAATTTATATGTTTAAATATATCCATATTCAAATCAACAATCCCGTGTTCATCAAAAATTGTGGTTACAGTGCAGCAGCATGTATCAACAAGTTGTATTGAAACAGATCTTCTCAAATTCTTGAGGCTATCCGTTCTCAAGCATGGGACAAAATACCATTGAATAGTAGTCCTTATGTATCTTTTTATGAATACTGTGACAGCTTAGTTTGTGCTGACATAGAAAATTTTGATGGTTGATTACTTCTTATGTCTATGTATTCCTCTGTTTTCTTTTACAGGTTAAACAAAATTCTCATGCTTGATTCTCACATGAGTATTTACACTCAGAGAAGAAAAATCTCTAAGATACTAGAGATGAGAATAGGATATCATGGAGAAAATGATGTATTAGAGAGATGATGACAACTTCACACTAAAAAATTTCAATTATATACTTTGATAAGGAATATGACGCAAAACTCCAGTAGTTGCAGAGTGCTAAAATTCTATCCCATCAAGATGTAATTGTAGTGATTCAACTTTTCCTGGGTGGAGAGCAACATCATTCATCGTCTTTTCTTGACTGTTTTCTACTTGAAGATAGTAGTTGATGTTGCTCTTTACACAAAAAATGCTGTATTCATTACAACTCGATGGAATGTCACTTTATAACTTGAGCGCTCTTCAAAATTGGACTTTTGTATGTTGGTTTTTTTCATCAGCCTACACCACTGCAATTCTCTTTTAGAAAAATGTTGAGTGTTTTTAATTAAACTTTTGAGATATCAGAGAGCAAGGATCTAACAATGTGAAGAATAAGAAGAATCAAAACATCATTCCAATCATGTGAATTGATGACAACTAACATGCGGAAGTCCAATTTTGGAGAGCGCTTAAGTTATATGGTGACATTTCTTCAAGGTGTTGTGGTAGCAATTCAATTATTTCTGTGTGGAGAACAACATCAACTATTATCTTCTTCTAACTCTCATCTGCTAGAAGATAGTAGTTGATGTTACTCTGTACATAGGAGAAATGATATTGTTATCAGTCGAATTTGATGGAATGTCAACTTATAACATGAGCGCTCTCTAAAATTGGACTCTCGTATAGTGCTGCCATCAATCTAGACCATTGCAATTATCTCTCAGCAGAATGTGTAGTTCTTCTGATACTTCTTAGAAACTAGAGTGCAAGGATGAATCATCATAGATAAAAAGGGGATTGTTAAATATATATCCAAATTATGTAGACTGATAAAAACCGACTAAGCCAATTTTGTAATGCGCTAGAGCTATGTTGTGATGTTTCATCTGAATGTCATTGTAATAATGTAATTGTTTGGGGTGCAGAGCAATATCAACAATAATTTTCTTCTGCTATCTGTTCTAGTCATCAAATGATTTCCCCTACATCCAGAGAAAGTCATATTATTATTATCACAACTACATGCCAATGGAATGTCACTGTACATGACACTTCGAGTTTGCGTTATATATTATCATCTCACACTGCACATGAAAATTCTTTCATGTATTTCCGAAAGATATCTATGAAAATAATTTTCTTCATCAAATTCGGACTTTAGACGAACATGAACGGTAGTGATAATTTGAGGTTCATGTTATTCTTATGTATGCTGAGGAAATTTAGTGCCCCAAGAATTCCCCAGAAAGTTCAAGTAAAAAGATCAAACTGGATCCAGTCCCCGTCTCTTTACTCGATCCAAGCTTGATTCAGACTTCAAGTTTTTTATCAAGATTGGATCAAGACTTGAAACTTATTTCTAATCGGTTAACGGGTGGAAGCTGTGCTCAGAAAGTATCCAGGAACAATTTGCAAAAATTCATGTCAATAGATCTCACTTTTCTCCACCCGAAGCCGCGATTTCTTTCATTTCCTCCACCTTAGTTTATTCATAAAAAATTGTTGAACAATAGCTAACTTGTAAGGGCGATATCTTAATCGAGGAAATTGACTCCAGCCTCCGGAGATGTCTCAAATAATTCCTCCACGGCGATTTTAATTTCCTCCACTGTTACAATTCCTGGAGCGTGATTAGTTTAATTAAAAATATGTTCGATGCTTTCGGAGCCTGCAATGGGGCCTACTGCGCATGCGCTCCGCAATCACGCCCACTGGAAGCTCCGACAGTATCGAACATGTTTTTAATCAATTACTCATAAACTAATCACGTTCCAGTAATTGTAACAGTGAAGGAAATTGAAATCGCCGTGGAGGAATTATTTGAGACATCTCCGGAGGGTGGAGTCAATTCCTGGATTGAGATATCGCGCTTACAAGTCAGCTGTTGTTCAACAATTTTCAATAAATAAACTAAGGTGGAGGAAATTAAACAAATAGCGGATTGAGGTGGAGAAAGGTGGGATCTATTGACATGAATTTTTGCAGATTTTTTCTGAATACATTCTTAACACAGCTTCCACCAGATCGCGTGATTGAGACTGTGTCATTGTAATGACTGTACCAGTATACACTCTCCGCATTCGCCCGGGATTGATTAACCCGTGGGGCAAGGGAAAACTTCCTTGTAAGGAAAGAAAACCCGGCCCGGAGAGCTCGGTGCCACTATCGTGCTACATATTGGGCATATATTTCGGATCAAATACCCAATCTGCGACACGTTACACCTCCCGTTCACATTGTAAAGTCGTACTAGCATCAACCAACCGATCAAAAAAGTCAGCAAGCCGGGGTTGATTAGGCCCAGATGGGCGGTCACCCATCCAAGTACTAACCGTGCCCAACGTTGCTTAACTTCGATGATCGGAAGAGCCGGCACTTACCGACCCCACCAATGCGTCGGTAATGTACAAGTTTCAACCAACAATGAGTCTGAAGATATAGATTTCGATCGACTGTGCGTAAAGCACTGATTTACGCTCGGCATACTTCATTCTTCTTTCGTCCAGTCGATCGAAATGATATTTTTCATCTCATCTTTTCATCTATTATCTCCAACGAAGAAGTTGGGGCCTTTTTCAATGAAAAGCTTATTCCTCGAACCCGACTAAAGATACGATGATGCAGTCTGTGTCATTCGGAAGGTCTTGAAAATCGTCATCAAAGTCGGCTTTGTATAGAGTTGATTTTAAGATTAAATGGACGATTTTATAATCGGAAGATCGTGAGAGTATTATTATTAGTGAATTCATTATACTGACCAAAGGACCCCGCTCCGAGAGATAGGATTTTGGCTTTCGGTTAATTTTGTCGGGGAAGAAATATGTTGTCAAGCACAAAATTCTGAACAAAAAGTTCAATGGGCTCGAAGACGGAAAATGGCTAGTTTTTTCAGTATAAATCAAATAAATACCAATAAATGGGAGGTTATGAGGTTATCTAGAACAACAACAAGGCTTGTCTGCAGCGTTCGAATTTGAATTGAAAATGTACAATTTGAGTGTGATGTAGCTAAAAGGTCTTCAATTTGGTGATTGAAACATTTTATCTGAAACCTTCGATACAAAAAGCAAATAAGTGCATGCAAAAAAAGTGATAATGCGCGATTGACAAAGAAATCATAACGGCTTGTATTCTCAACAATTACATTTCATTTCAATCAATGTAGCAGCTAACGCTGCAGAGCTGGATCATAAGGCTGTGCTGACTCGATGCAACGAGTACATGGTCTTGAGAGCCCAGATATGGTGCGGGAGCGGCTTTTTGAATATCAGCATCATCGCATAGCGTGAGTCTCGCGCTCTGAATAGTTGATAAAAGGTGTCCGATAATGCATAGGCTGCAATCAAATTCTATGGAATGAATCAAAATTAATCTCGGATCGCGTAAGACTGATGTCTGACAAATATTTCGAGGATATGGAGATCGAATCTCATATTGCCGTATCTCGAGATCATGTCGCGTAAGAGGCTGCGGGGTCGAGAGCAAGCGACCATCAAAATCGAGCTCGAAAAGTCGAGTGGAGGGTGTTTTTGAGTTATTTCAAGGTCGCTGAACACGAATATGACATTACCTTGCCTCCTAATCGTGTTGCGTGGGCGGCTGGGGGGGCGGAGGCGCGAATTGACCGAGATCGAAGCTCGAGACTTGAGTAAGGGTGTTTTTGGGGTATTTTGGGGTCACTAAGCACGAATTTGAGATCGTCCAGCCTCCAAGTCATGTTGCGTGGGCGGTTGGGGGGGGGGGGATCGAGTAGAGGCACAAATTGACCAAGATTGGAGTTTGAGAGTTGAGTAGGGGTTGTTTTTGGAGTATTTTGGCATCGCTAAGCACGTATTTGAGATTACATAGCTCCCGAATCGTGTTGAATGGGTGGCTGCAAGAGCAAGGACGCGTGTTGAACTAGAAAAAACTGGAAAAGCCGGCGGGGGGGGGGTCCTTGATATCTCGAGATCACTGGACACAAATCTCAGATCACCCAGCCTCAAAACCGTATTGGGTGGGCGGCTGTGATGGTGAATTCGATGTAGTTTCCTGACAATGATCATTTCCTGAGATAGAATCTGACCAGGATTGTAAGCCGAATTAAGGCACCGGGACCAGACCACGGGCATACGCCAAGTATCTCCTTTGACCGAGGGACCGAGCGATATCCTGTTTATCGAAATTCCGAATCGCTAGGTATGTAATCATAATTCTCGATCACGGAATAGGCCACAAATAGTTTCAGGCGTGAATCTGCGAGAGAGTGGTGACTGCAAGGAGATTAGATTCGAGAACTGAATCTCTATTCTGGCCAATTTTCCAGGCGGAGTCTCATTTCATCATGCGCGAAGCATGACCACTTCACAACGACCATGACCAGAGCGTGATGTGATAGCAGCGAGATTGGGCAATGACTTAGGGAGTGTGATACTGAAATCTCAGCTCTGTAACCGGAAATCTTAAAAAGCAGTCGACTCTCATATATTGACGGACGTAAATCACGCATACCACGAGCCTAAGCCATCTGTGTTTGTGGGATGGAGCACCGTGCAATATCCTAGGGATTCGAACTCTGATCCTTTAGCTATGTGATCATAATCCTCAATGACGGAATGGACTACAAATCGTTGCGGGCGAGAATCTACGAGAAGGTGATGACTGCAAGAAGATTCAAGCGTTAGATCTCTATTTTGACTGTTTTCACAAGCGAGATCTGATCTCATGTACCGAGAAGCATGGTGACCATACAACCACCCAGAACTATTACATGATCCAATAGCCTAGGGATCAGGAGATATCCCAGGACGTGCGATTATGAAATCTTACCTCTGTGATCATAAATCTCGAGGAGGAGCCTATTCTCATAGATTTATGGGCGTGAATCAACTTCTCGATAGTAACAGTTAGGAGATTTGAGTTTTTCCTTGCTGAATCTGGACATCCCCACAGGTTAAATCTGATCCCAAGTAGTGGGATGACTTACGTTATTCGGTCACCTGATCACGAACCTAAGCATAGTGCGTTCAGTGGCCGAAAATTCAAGCAATATTCTGGGCACGGGAACTACGATCCTCTAGCTATGTGATCACAATTATTGATAACGGAATGGACTACAAATCCTTTCGGGCGTGAATCTAGGAAAAGGTGTTGACTGCAAGGAGATTCCAGCATTAAATCTCTATCCTGGCCATCTTTACAAGCAGAATCTGATCTCATGTATCGAGAAGCATGGTGACCATACAACGGCCCAGAACCAACACGTGATTCAATAGCCTAGGGATCGGGAGGTAACCTCGGACGTCCGATTCTGAAATCCTAGCTATGTGGTCGGAAATCTCGAGAAGGATTCGATTCGAATACATTGGCGGACGTGAATCTACTACTCGATACTGACGGGTAGGAGATTCGAGTGTTCCTTTGCTGAATCTGGACATCCCCACGGATGAAATCTGATCCCAAGTCGTGGGAAGACTCACATTAAATTCACTTTATTATGCTAGTTCGGAGCGCTCGGAGCGCTCCTACCCCCGAACCTCTCTTTTCGAACGCAATGAGTAAGAGAGAGAGAGAGAGATCTCAGAGTTCGGAGCGCTCCGACCAGCATATTCGAATAAACCTATTATCTGTCACCATACCTCGAGACTAAGCCGAGTGTGTTTGGTGGTCCAAAGATCGAGCAATTTTCTAGGGATTGAAACTACGATCCTCTAGCTATGCGATCACAATTCTTGATATTGGAATGGACTACGAATCTTTTCGGGCGTGAATCTATGAGAGGGCGGTGACTGCAAAGAGATTTGAGAGCTCATTCACTATTCTGGCCGATTTCACAGGGAGTATCATCTGATCCTGCGAGAAGCATGACTACGATACAACGACCGTGGCCAGAGCACGATTTCAAAGCAGCTTGATCGAGTGGTGTTTTAGGGAGTGTGACCCTGAAATCTCAGCGTGTGATCAAAAATCTTGAGGAAGAGTCGGGTAGATTCTTGAGTTTTTTGCCCGGAGCTAAGATTTCAGAATCGCACGTCCTGGGATATCTTCCGATCCTTAGGCTATTGGATCACGTGGTGATTCTGGACGTTGTTTAGTCATCGTGCCCCTCGGTACATCCAATCAGATCCTGCTTGTGAAGATGGCCAGAATAGAGGTTTAACGGTCAAATCTCCTGGCAGTCACCACTCTCTCGCAGATTCACGCCTGAAACTATTTGTGGCCTATTCCGTGATCGAGAATTATGATTACATACCTAGCGATTCGGAATTTCGATAAACAGGATATCGCTCGGTCCCTCGGTCAAAGGAGATACTTGGCGTATGCCCGTGGTGTGGTCCCGGTGCCTTAATTCGGCTTACAATCCTGGTCAGATTCTATCTCAGGAAATGATCATTGTCAGGAAACTACATCGAATTCACCATCACAGCCGCCCACCCAATACGGTTTTGAGGCTGGGTGATCTGAGATTTGTGTCCAGTGATCTCGAGATATCAAGGACCCCCCCCCGCCGGCTTTTCCAGTTTTTTCTAGTTCAACACGCGTCCTTGCTCTTGCAGCCACCCATTCAACACGATTCGGGAGCTATGTAATCTCAAATACGTGCTTAGCGATGCCAAAATACTCCAAAAACAACCCCTACTCAACTCTCAAACTCCAATCTTGGTCAATTTGTGCCTCTACTCGATCCCCCCCCCCCCCCAACCGCCCACGCAACATGACTTGGAGGCTGGACGATCTCAAATTCGTGCTTAGTGACCCCAAAATACCCCAAAAACACCCTTACTCAAGTCTCGAGCTTCGATCTCGGTCAATTCGCGCCTCCGCCCCCCAGCCGCCCACGCAACACGATTAGGAGGCAAGGTAATGTCATATTCGTGTTCAGCGACCTTGAAATAACTCAAAAACACCCTCCACTCGACTTTTCGAGCTCGATTTTGATGGTCGCTTGCTCTCGACCCCGCAGCCTCTTACGCGACATGATCTCGAGATACGGCAATATGAGATTCGATCTCCATATCCTCGAAATATTTGTCAGACATCAGTCTTACGCGATCCGAGATTAATTTTGATTCATTCCATAGAATTTGATTGCAGCCTATGCATTATCGGACACCTTTTATCAACTATTCAGAGCGCGAGACTCACGCTATGCGATGATGCTGATATTCAAAAAGCCGCTCCCGCACCATATCTGGGCTCTCAAGACCATGTACTCGTTGCATCGAGTCAGCACAGCCTTATGATCCAGCTCTGCAGCGTTAGCTGCTACATTGATTGAAATGAAATGTAATTGTTGAGAATACAAGCCGTTATGATTTCTTTGTCAATCGCGCATTATCACTTTTTTTGCATGCACTTATTTGCTTTTTGTATCGAAGGTTTCAGATAAAATGTTTCAATCACCAAATTGAAGACCTTTTAGCTACATCACACTCAAATTGTACATTTTCAATTCAAATTCGAACGCTGCAGACAAGCCTTGTTGTTGTTCTAGATAACCTCATAACCTCCCATTTATTGGTATTTATTTGATTTATACTGAAAAAACTAGCCATTTTCCGTCTTCGAGCCCATTGAACTTTTTGTTCAGAATTTTGTGCTTGACAACATATTTCTTCCCCGACAAAATTAACCGAAAGCCAAAATCCTATCTCTCGGAGCGGGGTCCTTTGCTTCGAATAACCACAATCGGTATATTGACTTCATCAACCTGGTATACACAATATTACTTGGTGATATTTTCTTTCCTGAGAAGATGCTTTGCAACATTTTACAATTCTTTCTCTAAATTACTGCCGAGAAATCACAGTTCTGATATCATCCCTCATCGACAGTTGAATTAATAAATATTACGAAATATAGTGTTCGAAATAAAGAATCTCATTGCTGTCTTCATCGCTGAAAGAGGATATTGAAGTGCAAATTACTTCCTTTTGCTTCGAGTTGCAGATAAGAAGAGGTGTAGAGGAATTTTACGAGCCAAACCCAGATATTGTAATTATTGTGGAGAATATCTGTGGTTTCATATACTTTCAAATGGTGCTCCTGAATATGTATGTCAGTATTTTTGCTGAAAAAAAGGTGAGTTACTGATCGTGCAAGAATTTATGATTCAAGAAATGTGCAGGGCGTGCCAGTTTCCAAACGAATCTCATTCTTATCCCTCTTTATTCATTCGAGTGAGCTATTCTTGAAAACCGCATTTATTTTCTGTATGGATTGCATGAATTTTGAATCGTGAGAATATTACTGGCATTGAGTGAGCTGATTTTATTTTTTGATCTGCATCTTCTTTGACAAAATCTAAACATAAAATTCAAGTCGATCTCCTAATTTTCAGCTAAAACAGCTGTATGAAGAAATAACAAGAGATTTCGAATCATTCACTGATGTAGGGGAGAGAAATGCCATTCGCCAGTCTTGGGATGTGATAAAATTTCTGTATCTGTTTTATTCTGGTATGTATCGACGAATTTGACTCCAACTTCATTATATTATATGTACGGGCTGATTAGCCCTGAATGAGTATTGGAAGAATATCGAGAGGAATATTAATTACACTGGTGCCATGATTGATTGTAGAGTGATATGGTGTGCAACTGCATAGAAAAGTAAATTAATCAAATGAACACTGATGAGATCAGAAACCCTGATCATTCACAGTAATCTGAGCTCGGAATTTTTGTTTCATTAGGCCCAGTAGAATGAAAAATACATTTTGAATAGCACGGTTTTCTTATTTCGAGTGACTTTTTCCGGCCTTAGCCGAAGGCGAGGCGAGTTCTTCAAGTGGAGAAGAAAGAGTCAGTGTGTCAAGCTCATTTCACGTTTTCTTAGCAACTTGACCGTAATTGGCAAACGAGGAAATGTTTCTTGAAAAATGTTTTTTTGTGTACTCTTTTTACGGACAAGAGGAAGAAAAGAATATAAAAAATATTTCAAGAGCTGAAGACATGTTATGAAATCGTTTCTTGAGATTTTTTGATAGAATTTTCGAATCTCACATCAACTTGACACGTTCGACAAGATGTATCACAGGAATCATCAAACTTTACTCGAACTACCATAGAGGTAGTACAGACCTTTTCTAAAACTTTTTACTTTCAGGTTACGTCATTATTGGAGTAGGAGTTTTTGTGAGTGCACAGGCCGTGTTACCAACTATTCTCAACATGCTCTTTCCTGTAGACGAGCCAAGGATCAAGAAACTCTGCTATTTTGCTGAGTATTTTGTCGATGAACAGGAATATTTTTATTATCTGTTCTTGCACACTGTCATAGTTGTTTCTCTAACTGGAGCAGTTCACGTAGCTGTTGGTACAAGTTATTTTGGCTGCGTTTACCACACATTAGGCCGCTTTGACATACTAATGTAAGAAAGAGTAATAATCATGGTGGCTTCGATATTTGCGTCTGAAAGAACCTTGACAATTTTACTGAAAATGAAATGTGAAGGAGATTCCTAGGAAACAATGCATGGAAGACTTTGACAAGCTCTCGAAATGAACAGGAACAGGATTAGACAACTGCTTGTATGGTTCACATGGTAGACCCGGAAATTCCCGTTTCATTGGAAGAAGAAGTAATTAACGCGGCCAGATGGCTGAAAAATAACGCGACACCAAGCGTATATTCATTTCTAGCAGAAATAAATGTGTCAAGGGGATGGTTTACGCTGATTCGACGTGTGAAAGTACCCATGAATATATCTTGTAGTGGTGGTAAATTGATCATGCTGTTATCTCAGATACTCAAAATGTCGAACATAACCTCAAAAAAGTACTGAATGTATCTAAATACCAAAATTGAGGCTGGCGTATATCCTAACCTATAATATACACACGTTTTTGTTTCAAGTATTCTCGAATTCTTTTGCGATTTGAGCTAAACGACGAATTGAGCCATTCAAGTTAGATGACAACAATAGTGTGCCATAACTCGTCATTTAGCCCAAATCGCAAGAGAATTCGAGAATACTTGGAACAAATTTTAGCTTGCACGGCTACCGCATGGCCTTATATAATTAAGAGACTCCTTGAGAGAATATACTAACATATAGGAAACTATAGTTCTTCTAATATCAATTTTTTCGCCAATGGTGTATCATCTAGCGCTGTGAGAAAGCATTCTGCAAATTATTGTTAGCAGCGTACTTTCTTATAGGGTGGATATTCTTCATATGCTCAAATGGGTGTGTGTGTGTGGGGGGGGGGGGGGGGGTCTGTGTCGGTCACCAAGCATAATTAGGCATGTGGCCGTCACATGATTCGACTTAGGCAAGGCATGTAATACGGTGGCGCCTCTCCGCCAGCACACACCACACTGCACCTGACTGCACCACACTGTTGTGCAGCTGAGCACCACAGCGTGGTGCAGCGTGCAATTTACAAATTTTGCAACGAGAGCGCAGAATTTTGGATTCATTCTCATTTTGAGGTGCAAAAATATCCTCGCAGGCTTTGTGTAACCTGGTGCAGCTCCGGAGAGTGAGGATTTAGCCGAAAAATAACCTCTTCGAGGCCTCATTGCACGATGCTGCTGCTCTTTACAGTGCAGCTATTTAGTGATGATCTATGTTTTTTTTTAGATTTCAGAGAGCGTTTTATCTTGCCTACCAGCAGTATTTGTTCATGTTTCATGATTTTCACATAGATTTGTGGATGAGTGCTGGACCAGATCTTGACGATATGATTTCTTGCATATTTTTACAGTGTGTGACACCCACTTCTCTTTTGAAAACAATGGAGCATGAACAGAGAAATTGAAAGAGTAATGATGGCTATTCATCTAATACTGTGCTCTTGACTTGTCGTGGAGCTCAAATTCTTTTCCCCGTTATAGTTTGAGTAAGCTCTAATTCAGAAGTCAAGTTGTGACTGACGAAAGATAAGAGTATGGTTGACAAGTTTCGAATGCTGGTTCATTTGCGCTTCAGAGTATTGGATATCCATCATTTTCTTAATCATGACAAGTACATATGTGACAGTCATTTTGTACCGTACCTGATGAGATCCTCTCCTCAGATAAAGCTATCATGGTGAATCATCGAACAACTCAGCCTTCTAATATAACTTGACAGTATCTTGTACTTCAATAATTGATTAATGGTATGGTTCATACCAGATTCATGATAATTCATCATATACCGCGCTTGATCAGATTATTTCTTCTCATACAACTGCATCCTGTAGCTTTTGCTGTGCAAATTCTTGAGCAAAAGTAGGTACATTTTTTATTCAAATTACTCAGGATAATCTGGGGCTGTTGAAAATTCCATCCAACCATATGAAGGAGTGGATCAGAAACTAGTTCCAGTAGGCTGATGCACTAATTCAAACCACGAACAAGGATAGCTCCATCATCATTTGATTGACTGAATAATGAAATCAGTTCCAAACGATACAAGCAATTGAGCATGACTCCTGGGCCCCCCTAATACTTTGCTAACATCAAACACATCCTGACACTTTCTCTGAGTATCACATCAGTTAAATACTTTTCTGTTACGGCGTTATTCCCTTCATTTATTCAACTTTCCAAGACTAGTTTGGGTGGTTGAAACAGAGAAACGTGTCCATTTTTGCTCACCAACTGATATAGCAAAAGCTACAGGATGCAGTTGTATGAGAAGAAATAATCTGATCAAGCGCGGTATATGATGAATTATCATGAATCTGGTATGAACCATACCAATAATCAATTATTGAATTACAAGATATTGTCAAGTTATATTAGAAGGCTGAGTTGTTCAATGGTTCACCATGATAGCTTTATCTGAGGTGAGGATCTCATCACGTACGGTACAAAATGACTGTCACATATGTACTTGTCATGATTAAGAAAATGATGGATATCCAATACTCTGAAGCGCAAATGAACCAGCATTCGAAACTTGTCAACCATACTCTTATCTTTCGTCAGTCACAACTTGACTTCTGAATTAGAGTTTACTCAAACTATAATGGAGAAAAGAATTTAAGATCCACGAAAAGTCAAGTGCACAGTATTAGATGAATAGCCATCATTACTCTTTCAATTTCCCTGTTCATGCTTCATTGTTTAAAAGAGAAGTGGGTGTCACACACTGTCAAAATATGCAAGAAATCATATCTTCAAGATCTGCTCCAGCACTCATCCACAAATCTATGTGAAAATCATGAAACATGAACAAATACTGCTGGTAGGCAAGATAAAACGCTCTCTGGAATCTAAAAAAACATAGATCATCACTAAATAGCTGCACTGTAAAGAGCAGCAGCATCGTGCAATGAGGCCTCGAAGAGGTTATTTTTCGGCTAAATCCTCACTCTCCGGAGCTGCACCAGGTTACACAAAGCCTGCGAGGATATTTTTACACCTCAAAATGAGAATGAATCCAAAATTCTGCGCTCTCGTTGCAAAATTTGTAAAATGCACGCTGCACCACGCTGTGGTGCTCAGCTGCACAAAAGTGTGGTGCAGTCAGGTGCAGTGTGGTGTGTGCTGGCGGAGAGGCGCCACCGTATGCAACGAGCCTGAGGTCAAAAAGAAGCACGTACAATGTATTTTACCCCGAACAAGAAGGCTAGGTAGATCGCGTTTGCGGTCGATCATATTATATATCACAAACGAGACGACATTAGGGAAATCCGGAAATCTCAAGGGAAATTGAATGCCGACAACGCCATTTTGGATGTTTCCAGCGGTAAACAGGAGGACCTGGTCTTCGTCGATAAGCTGAAAAATCCACAATAAAAACTGACAAAATTACACTCAATCACGCTTCCAATCCATGGCCCAATTATCGAGATGATGAGCAGATCTCTTGACTGGCACCACCAGTCCCGCACATATAACTCGGCAAGTCGATCAACGCTATTCGAAGTAGCAACTGCATGTGCCGTAGCAGACAATGTATTTTGGATGGGAAACGGACTCGCGACAGTTCAACTTTTGTCCACATTCTGCGTTTCTCTGTAGGCTTGTAGCGCTAACAGTACGGCTTCCAACTCGAATATATAAAGTGTTACATAGGGAGTAAGACTTACGTCCAGCATGATTTCCCCGAAGAAAAAAGTTTTCCAACACTCGATACGTAATATACTATTGGAACAGTTGGAAACCTCAAATTTCTATGTTCTGATGTACGAGTCGTACTTCGTGATGGAACGCCCAAATATTCACGTCTCTCTCGAAGTGTTGATGGGTTTCCAAGCAGAAACCGAAATCAAGTGTCGAAGTGCGAATAAGGCGTACCAATGAGGATCCAGCATTCAAACGAAGATGTATACATTTGAATGACAATATTATTCTATATAGAGACCAGTTCATCAGCCGACACATTTTTGTCAAAAATGTTTCAAGGCACTACGGCTAAATTCAAATGTTTAAAACTTAAACATGATCCTTTATGATCTCAGCTGACTGTTTATTGATATATTTCTATCTGTGATAGAGCCCATACATGGTACTAATTTGACAATATTTCCATATTGATGATTTTTTTACCTATAATAAAATGCATTTCCAACCATATATTTCCTTCTGCATTCATATAAAAAACTCAACTTGTGGCAGATGAATGTTGCATAGTCTATGATACAGTTTGTGAGCCTGCCGGTTAGAATATCCGAACATCGGAGGTGATTTGAATTTTCTAGGAAGGACAGCGGGCTCAACTACCCTGTTAAAAACAATCTTCAAAAAAAGATCCAATTGGATCAAATCTTGGATGTTCGTGATCAAATTTGATCAAATAATGTAATGCTTTTTGATCCAACCTTGATCAAATGTTGGATTTGAGGTGCAAAATTCGTCTGCCTCGCACTTGCGCGCCGCGATCCTGCGCTGTATTGGAAATGAGATATTGCATTATGTGCTTAATTGTGGGTGTTTTTTCGGAAGGATTTTGGGAAAAATTTGTGTGTTTAGGTTGCTTCATCACTCCCGTTATCAGATCGTTAATTTTGCTAATCTCGTCGTCCACCTCCAAGAAGCAGATACATGAGATCAATCATCATAATTGAGGTTATGTTGACAACCTCACTAGCACGATCTTTCTTTATCGGCGTCTTGAAGTGCAGAATATGTGATGAGTTAGAATCTGACTTGTCTGATAACGAGATTGATGTAGTGAGCCATTAGACTCTATGTACATTAGTTTAAAAAAGAAAAAAAATCGGAAACGCCATCCACGGTAACGCTTATGCGCGATAACTTACATTTCGGTCGTGTGCAGTGCGCAAGTCCGGCAGACGAATTTCGGTCCCCAAATCCAACATTTGATCAAAGTTGGATCAAATAGCATTACATTTTTGATCCAACCTGGATCCAGGATTTGATCCACTTGGATGTTTTGATCCAAGTTTTGGAAGATATTTTTAACAGGGTAGCAATTGACCGCGGGCTCAACTAATCATTCTTCGAAGGGTCAAAACTGACCGCGGGCTCAACTATCATACGGCCACCCACTGCCCTGTCATATGATCCGTCAGCCCGTTACTTCTTTATGTGACACATGATCCACCCACTCGTCGATCTGGTGACCTTTTGGATGGCCAATACATACACTGAGCTACTGTTCTGTCAAATGACCCGTCAACCCGTCATCCTGTCGGACGGCCAATTGACCTACCGACCGATTCAACTGTTTTATGATCTACCAATCTGTCAACTCCATGATGACCAACAAACCCACGGATCTACTGATCTGACATATAACCCCCCAATCTACCGGATGACCTACCGACCCATCAACTTCTTAATCTGACACATGATCCATCACACTGTCAACCTGGTGGACGACCGGGAGTATTAGTCCCACCGACCTACTGCTCTATCATATAACCCGTCGACCTGACGGATCACTTCCGGACCCACTGAACTATTGTTACATAACCCACCAATCCGTCGTTCTAATGGTCTAGCAAACAACTCAGCTGCTTTACCAAGCCCCCCCCCCCCCGATCAACACACTGGATGGGGCTTTTCTGAACCCACTGGCCTGAGATATCATTTACGGTTAGAAAACGGGTCACGTTGACTTGTTGATGTGTCAAAGTAAAAGAGGGTGTTGGCGAGGGTGTAGGTCTTTCGTCATGTCTGCAATTGGTGGGTCATGTGGGAATTCAGTTGGCTGGTTAATCTAGAGGTGATATATGTGGTCAGTCTGTCGCTGGGTCAAAGAGTCATCCGGGAGGTAATCGGGACGACAGGTTGGTGTCCCACTTGTCACATGAATAGGCCAGTAGATCAAGTGGCAGGTCGACGGGTTGGCGGATCATATGACAGGTCAGGAGGACGGTGGGTCTGTTTATCATCTGAAAGTGCACGAGGAGAGTTCAACAGGTTGGTGAATTGAGGCAGATCAATAGGTCAGTGTACCGGAAGGTCAAGACGACGGTTTATATGACAGCTTGGTACGTCGGTGGGTCTATTGTTCATCCGGGGGCCTCAAAGGTGACAGGTTGGTGGATCATGTGACAGATGAATAGGTCGGTGGGTCAGCAATAGGTCGATGGGTTGTCGGGTGATATGACAAGTCAGTAGGTCCGTGGGTATATTGGTCATCCAGAAGGTCACCAGGTCGACGGACTCGTGGGCCATGTTTCAGATATTATAGAGGTTGGTGAGTCGGTAGGTCATCCAGCAGGTCGAGAGGTTGGGAGATCATATTACAGGTCATCAGGTCGACGGGATGATAGTTCATGTGGCAGATGAAGAGATTGGTGATCGAGTGAGTCATACACCAGTTCAATGGGTTGATAAGTTATACATTACGTCACTTTGGCAGTGGGTCGATAGGTCGTCTGTGAGGCCAGCAAGTTAGGATACTTATCTCCTCATCAAATGCTGACTCTTTCCATCGGAGGGTCTCTTGTATATCACTCAAAATATTTCAAAAATACATAATTTGACGTGAAATGTGCTCTTACTGGATTTGATGTCAAGAAACGAAAATCCTGTCATGCAATTGTAGTGATGGTCAATGTCTCAGGTTTGTGTCACAGTAGATAAGGTATAGCTTCGGATTTGTGGCCTGTGACCCAAAAAGCCACATATAGGCAAATCTCAGGAACTATGCGATTTCGACTTTGAAATTTCGAGAATTTCCAGAATGGCAGCACGCCTCCCATGAACTTCAGTTTGGTCCAAGTAATGCTCAAACAATGATGAAATACTTGCGTAAATCACTTTGGAGCTCCGCCGTGGATTTGTGAGGGAATAGAAGATTTTCCCATGTATTTGGATGGGACCCTCATATTTCCGTCATTCTAATTGGCTCATGCGTATGTGAATACATCGTATCCTCGGTGTTGGAATAGAGCAAAGGAGATAAGTTTAATAGTTTACAGTGTCTTCTGAAGGTCTGTGGTACAAAATGAAGATGTGCCTCAGTCGCCAAAACGCTCATTTTCGTAATTTGTTAATCCTCACAAGCCTCGCATCACGACCGAGATGAGGCTGTAGTAGAGGCGATTCTCATAGTCATTTCTTGAGGTACAAATGTCAGTTTACACGTGGTTTCAATTCCAACGGAATCGAAATTTTCGTGCGCTACACGAAAAACGATTTTTTTGACCCCATTTACGCAAAAGTAACTTTTCTCATTTTAAGCCGTATCGTCGTGCGGAATCAAGCACACTATCGTTCTTGGGCTAGATTTGTAGGTTTTGGGATGTAGAATAAGATGTCGTTTCTACAGTCACGAAATATTCACCACCCCGAGTGCTGCATCCATTAGAAGAGCGATACAGGAAAAAAAGTAAAATCGGAGTTCGCTTCAACAAATCATCGCCACTCCGACGCATTGATAGGCACAGCCTCGGGCGAAAATTATATGTTTGTATATATTATAATCCATCACACATCCAATTTTCAGACCGATCGGTGAACCGCCCCGCCTGTGGCGAGCTAAGGCGTGAGAAAATTATGGCCCTGTTCGGTCGAAAATTGCGATTTTGTCACGAAGAAGCGTCTCCCAGTACCTTTCTATAGCAAGTTATACACTTCTGAAAGTTGCAGAACTGTTAAATATGAGCGGATCTTCAAAATGATCTAATGCGAACGGCGGAAAAAACGCGACTGTTCTTCTGACAACGTGAAAATAGGCCTGTTCGGCCAAATCGCATACTTCGTGAGATTTGCCCATATATGAATTTTCCGCAATTTTTCACGCTTTGCCTCATTTTGACCTTCAATATCTCGGAAAAATGACGAGATCAACGCTCACCGACATCGGAATCGGATCCGGAATCAGCGACCCGACAAACGTAGAAATAACAGCAAGAGCGCTGTTTCAGATCTTTTGTTCTATTTTTGGAGCTGTGTAATTGAAGGAAAACCACGATACTAAAATCTTTTCATCAAGGATATCGATATTGTTTCGACGAGCAGCAACAGAAATGCACAAGCAAACCTCGAAAATTGTGACAGATAATCCTGCTGAAACTGCGCACTCATTAAATTTTAAGTCATCGCCATCAAAAGCTAAGAAAAATTGGACTTGAGATCAAAATATTCTTACAGGTGATAAAAGGGGGATTCAATTACATTGCCATCATGATGTCTCTCGTCGAAGACTAAATGCAGAGATGATAGATATGAAATCTTCAGAAAATGCACCCAGATCAGTTATGAATCAATAAATATAGGATCTTCACCGAGCCACCATGTTTACTTGAAAACCGACTTTGTCGAGTAATCAAACATTGGCGTGAATTTTCGATGTACACTCTCATGAAAAAATTCAAAAATTCAGCATCCGATATCCCCTCAACCCAGGAGTGGGCGCACCATACGGACCAACGTTAGTACGCGCACGTCGGTCATTTTAACCGATTTTTATAATGCGTGATTGTATACATCCGGATGATGATGTAATCCTGGAAATAATCCTAACGTCAAGTTTATAGTCACCCATGATACGCAGTACTTGATCATTATCTTGCATTGGAGACTTATTTTCCGAAGGAAATTACAGAGCGTTAACTTGACCGTCGGTTCTACTACTTCCGATACACACGAAAGGGGCACGCCTATTGAGAATTTGTTTGAAACGAACCAAAATTATTCCAGTGCTTTTTTCTACTGTTGGAAGGACAATAGAAATATTAATCAGGATGTGAAATGTTTTTCCCTAGTTTGCGTTCAGTCTTAAAGAATTTATTGATATCCTATCTCATAAATGTAGGCTCGAGAAAGCCACCAACGTTAGTAGGCGCCTCGGTAGGCGCGCTACTGTCATTTCGATCGACTCTGTGTTGATAAGATTTCCAGAAAGTGTAGGGTGGCTCTGAATGCGTCAAAACTATTCAAATAGCTTGGTTATAACGTCAACGTAGTTCATCTAATTTTTCAAAGTGATTGGTGAAAATTTCTATAGGTATCTAATCTCTCGAAATGAGAAAAATTCGGTCTTTTATACGCACGCCTAACTCCCAGGTTAAATAATGTGCCGTGAAAGTTTACACATGATTCTTATAAGAATCTAGCGTAAACTATTTGTATAGAATGTTTTAGGATTTGGCTACTCATGGTAACAACCGATATCATAATAGAATAAATGTTGTTGTCCATGTATTTCGTGAGTGTGAATAAAGCAGTGATCTTTGAACGGGTGTCTATTCAATTGTCACATTGACCAGTCCAAGTATTAGAAGAACTGACAGGACTAACCTTTTCGCGCCGGCACCTTCTAGTGCTTAGACCTCATTGCTTAGGGAGGGTAGAGCTCTCCCTATCATTGCTTTTGAGTGTTCGAAAAGGTGTCGCGAGGCAAAGATTACCTTCGTTCTAATAAACGCAGGAGGAATTGAGTGTCATTCATCTAAAGATGTGTATCGGTACGGATGTAACAACTTTTTCATATCGATACATCGCAATTCGTGTGCTTTCCACGGATCATGCTGGTGTTGATGATAATCCTGAGGCTTGCTCACTTCTAGTTTTTCCAACTATCCAAAGGCTGTATAAATGAATCGCTGTTGAAAAAAAAAATGTTAGAACCGTTATTCATTTTTAAATTACAGGCACTTGGAATAAAGGTTGAAAAAGTTCACCGAAACGTTGTGCTGTGCTTTAACCCTCGCTTGGCACACGTGGGTCTATTCGACCCAATGCCTTTTTGCTTTCTCTAAAGAGAAAGCTTTGTTTTCACCCCAACGGAAATTTGATCAAATTTTTCATTAAAACCAACATATTATTCAACAAAATTCCTTTTATCTAAAAAAGCCAAAGACCATTCTCTTCCTCTCGCCAAAATCTATCAAATGTAGGTAACACTTTTCCTCCTAATGCCCTTCCAAACCCGTCAGAGACTCATCTTTGCACCCCTTTTTCCGTGTATGTGTGTGTGTGTGTGTGTGTGTTGTTTTCTATCGGACACGTTTTCTCTTTTTCTGTTCAGCATATCAATTTTTGGCTTTCTACAAGTTGTGAAGAATCCAATTTCTGAGAGCCCAGTGATTTGGCAGCTTTCGGCTCCCAGTCAAATTTGATCCATGGGCTTTTTCAAGCAAAAGTGCTCGAATTTCGACTTTTAATACATGAATATCTTTTTCTCACACGGTCTCACCACGAATTGAGTCACCTAAACTATGGTTTTTTCTGCAAGATCTATCGATTGGTTAATACCGAAATTTTATAAAATCTTCACAGATCTCAAATTTTCGAAAAAATCAAAATTTTCACCAAAAATTTCATTTTAACCCTTTTCAAACCCACTGCATCGTAATTCCGTCTCAACCAAACGATGGATATTGTTAAAAAAACCTCAGACTAGAAGGCCCAAATCTATCTAAAAAGCTTCCTCTAAAGAATAACTGCAAAAATAATGGGAAATTTTTCTTAATATTCATTTTTTCCTCGTACCTTCTTTTATGACTCATTTATCTCAATTCCAATGACCTAAACTATGGTTTTTTCTGCATTATCTATCGATTGGTTAATACCGAAATTTTATAAAATCATCACAGATTTCAAATTTTCGAAAAAATCAAAATTTCCACCAAAAATTTCATTTTGACCCTTTTTAAACCCACTAAATCGAAATTCCGTCTCAACCAAACGATGGATATTGTTTAAAAAACCTCAGACTAGAAGGCCCAAATCTCTCTAAAAAGCTTCCTCTAAAGAATAACTGAAAAAATAATGGGAAATTTTTCTTAATATTCATTTTTTCCTCGTACCTTCTTTTATGACTCATTTATCTCGATTTCAATGACCTAAACTATGGTTTTTTCTGCATTATCTATCGATTGGTTAATACCGAAATTCATTTGAGTCTTCACAAATCTCAAATTTCCGAAAAAATCAAAATTTTCACAAAAAATTTCATTTTAACCCTTCTCAAACCCACTGCATCGTAATTCCGTCTCAACCAAACGATGGATATTGTTAAAAAAACCTCAGTCTAGATGGCCTGAATCTCTATAAGAAGCTTCTTCAAAAGAATAACTAATGACCTAAAGACTTACTTATGCGCCATTCTGAATCGATTGGCTGATACGAAATTTTCATAAAATCCGTAAAACATTGTTCATATGAAAATTTTTTCGGGGGAAGGGAATTTCCACAAAGGACTTCAGTTTAATCATCTTTAAACCGACTATATCAAAATTTTCTCTTAATAAAACAATAGATATTGTTGGAAAAACTTCCTTTCAGATGACCCGAATCTCTCTGGAATGCTTCCTCGAAAGAAAAACTCAAAATATAGGATACTTTCTATTTCGTTAAAATTATCATCATATAACGCCGTGAGAAAGCATTCTGCTAATCACTTTTAGCAGCGTATTTATGAGAACGCCGCACTCCTGATTCGAAGTTTCCGGGGCTCAGGGTGACATTTGTTGGTAGTCAAGATGTGCCACTTACCGACCGTGTAAATAGCAACAGGTTTATTCGATTATGTAGTTCGGAGCGTTCGGAGCGCTCGGAACAAGCTATTCGAGGTGTCCCCCGACTGTAGCGCACCTAGCGGATCATGTGTTGAAGCTCTTATACCCCTAATGCATAAGTATACCTATATCGATGGTGGTGCTATATATACTAGGGGTATAAGAGCTTCAAAAATCGACCACTCGTACCACTTTGATACGTGGAAGTTGGCGCTGGAGTCGGCGGACATCTCGAATTGCCGAATATGCGTTCGGTTGGGATCGCTCCGAGCGCTCCGAACGCTCCGTCCAAGAATTGTGGCCGCGGAGAGGGGAGGCAGTCTGATTCCAATGCTGTAGACGATTTCTCCCCTCTCCGAGACTACAAATCTTGGGCGGAGCGTTCGGAGCGCTCGGAGCGAAATATTGTCCGAATGTCCGTTCGGTTCGGAGCGCTCCGAACGCTCCGAACTACATAATCGAATAAACCTAACAGGTCTGGCGCGCGCGTCTTCCCACCACAGCCAAGCGGAATTGCCGCTGGGTCTAAAGTACCCAGGTGTGCCAGTTATGCGCGCTATTTTTCATTGCATTTTATTGTTGCAATAATAAATTATTGCAAAAAATTGCAAAAGAGGCCTTTCCACTGAAAATATTCTAGAGGACGCAATTTTCAATGGAATGAGCTGATATTTTAACTGAGTTATCTCAAGATCAAGTCGATATGAGAAAAAAATAGTCCAGTGGTCGATCTTTCAATGGAGGTCTTCATTCCGGCATATTGGGTGAGAATAAAAATTCTCAATTCATCGGTCGGAATATGTCAGAATGAATACCTTTTTTCCAAGATCCACTCTTGCGCTATTTTTTTTTTAAATTGACCTCATCTCGAGATGACTCAGCTCATTTGAATAAAAACTGCGCCATCTACAATTTTTTTTAGTGAAAAAGGTGATTTTTTCCATTTTTCTAGACATTTGTATTGTATTGTATTGTATTTGTTCCCAACGTATGCTCTTTTCGAGCTTTTACGTGTTACCCCCACCGCCTTGGCGTGGAGGCCATTGTCTTGTTTCCAGTTTGTAGTCATTTTTCCAGTTTTTAGTCGTTTTTCCAATGTTTCCTATCAGGTGAGTGCGAACTTTCGAGCGGACTCTACCAGAGAGTTGCTACGAGAATTCAAGCACCACCGCGGCGTTTTTCGAGTATGATCTGCATTTTATGCAGGCCCATACTCACCGCCTTAATCAGACTCGACAAGTGTCAGTGGTTCCATCAATTCTATGCCAGCCATTCGGTCTCTCCGCTGATACTTCTGGACTGCCAATGACAGTCGTAGCGAAGCTCAACGCTCGACACGGCTGCTGGAGGATACCACCAACCCTCATCGAAGCCCAATCGTTCTTTCGAATTTTTGGCCGAGCGCTCAGCACTCAAGGCATTTTATTAATTTTTTTTTGTCGGAACGCAAGGATTCGCGATCTCGATTGAGTTACTCGGAAAAAAATCCCAAGTGACCCGACCGGGATTCGAACCCACGCCCCCTCGAGCGCATTGTTTCAGCCCGCTCAAGGCACAAAGCCTCTACCGACTGAGCCAATGGACGCTCTCTCTAGACATTTGTATTTTTTGGAATTTTTTATTCGACCTTGGAGGATATCTGGATACATTGGCCGATCAAAAACATATCAAAGAAGCTACAAAATAATTCTCATGTCAAAAGATTCAATATAATAGCTACAGCATCAATTTTTCGGCGTGGGTCGAATCGACCCAGGTTGGCCAGCCATGTTACTTGGTGGAGGTGTGCCAGCTAAGGGTTCAGATATAAACACGTTTTTTTTCAATCTTCTGACTCATAAAAATTGATAAGGGTTCCTTTCATCAACCATGAAATATAAGACCATATGTTATTCATTTTTGCCTAAATACTGTAATTTTCGTGTTTCAGCGCTTTTAAGCTTCTACACTCCGAGTGAAAGCTTATCTGATGAATTTTGATGTGAGAGTGACGAGGTTGAGGATTGACCAATCTCTTCACTTGGCCAATTTGACGAACTGCTAGTAAAAGATTAAATAATGATTTGGAATCAGATTCTCCAATGCACAAGGATTTGCATTGCACCAACCCAGTTAGAAATGTGACCAATTTTTTTGGCCACCTATGCAATATATAGATATAGTAACAATGCAAGTAGGTTAGACTTGGCCAGTTTTTGTCCAAAAAATGCTCACAATTTCTACCAGGTAACCTAGACCTCGAGAAAAGTTTGAACACTGATACATACTGTGAAATCCATTGGGAGTGAACCGGAACATCCAATAATACGCTCTTATCTTGCGTCCGTGTTAGTCTTATGCGAGAGATCTTTTTTTTGCCATCTAAAATAACACAGAGGTTCACTCCAACTTGGAGCGGGTCTACGATAGAAAGGTGGTCGAGAGGTGCAGGTGCGGGGCTTAGAGTCTCTGTAAACAATCACGGCAGCCTTTGGTAAAGAGGGGTGGGAAATAGGTGATAGGGGTAAAATCATTCAAGACTGTATTATTTCCTGGTAGAAATGTGAAAATTATTTTGTTCCCCTGTGCAATATATAGCTATAATAGCAGTGCGACATCATGGCCAGTTTTTGGCCAAAAATGCTCATCATTTCTACCAGAGTTATTTTTTCAATCTTATTAATCATCATTTCTCAAATGTGTGAACTGAATTTCATACCTTAGTTCCGAAATTCTTTCGAAAAATCTTTTCCCAGACATCAGATAAGTTTTCCCTGCTTTCACCCACAATAACAACAAAACTCTTCAACTTATACATTTTACACATATATCGGTGTGCGAACAATCAGAGTTGGTCGATTTCAGGCGAGAAGTCAACGGGCCAATTGTTCAGGCTACGTTGTAGAGAAAATGCAGTATGTGTGTATAAGCGAATATATGAAATGGAATGGGCGTTGAACGAAGGGCGTGAACGGGGGCCATCGATCCACAAAGCAGTTAAGTTAAGGGTACTCTAGGGACTCGTTGAGCTACCGCGTAAAAAGCATTACCGCAGAGACTCATGTATTTACCGAGGCGCCAACGGACGCTACGGACGAAATGTATACGTAACTCGACGAAATTCGCAAATTCATACACTGTACGATTTACTCGCTTATAGGATGACTGTATTTTGGCTTGGGATCTTCATTCATTCAGAACAGGTATTTATCATTATTCAAATGAATCACATTTTTGGTACAATGAGTGTTTCGTTCATTTGCTCGTCAAATTTGTTCTGAGAAATATCAATGACTATGAATTGTGGAATGCGTTTTTTTAATTCTGTAACCCCTCCTTGCGTTGTCTTCCCGATCTTTTACGACGATGGGTTATTATGTCAATTCATGTCGCATGAGTCTGGAAATTCATTTTACAGGTCTATCATCACACCCGTGGGCCGGAGAAATCATTGTGTTATATACCAAAAACGATCGCATTACCTTCAATCATTGATACAAGAGCTCAGTCTTCGTCGTCCTCGTCGTCTTTTTCAAGAAAGAAAAAAAAGAGCTTAGTCTTCATGCATCGTGTGATATACAGTTCATTTTTTTTTCGTCGTAAAATCAGTGGAAAACTATTTTAAAAAGTTTTTGTCGATTATATTAATTTGATGATATTACTCAATTTTTATAGACCGGTTTGACAAATGAAAGTTGAATCTTACGTTTCGATATATATACCCTTCAAATACTTGACCATTTGTGTATGATTAGACTTGATGCACAGTGGAGCAGAAATTTTATTTTGAAGCGTTATCGAGGTATTTCTCCGCTGACCGGAAACTTGACTGATTAAGAAATATTGAAGGGAATTTCCTTTTTTCATCAATCATCGTTACTATACCATAGAAATAAATACCGTTTTTCTTTGAGTGGGTGCGATTACTTATGGCTATACGAAATCGTGATTGAAGTCGATACCAAATTCAGGAAAAAATGGCAACGTGCATCATGGGATGCTAGATTTTTTGAAGTACAAAACTTTACAGAGTATAAATGAATGTGGTCAAGAAAGTTTCGTTGTAACATTTTGACCATCTCACCACTATAATATACAATACATAATTATGATTATCCAGTAAAGGCTCATCTTTGATAAAACCTAGAATCTACCGACGTACACACACTTTTTTGAATCTCAAATCGATCTTCAATCACGCTTTTGGCCACGAAAACTGCGCCAAGACAAAGAGTCCCATCTTTCAGAGCTTGGGAAATGTAGAGATATTCGTTAGTATTATGTTGTCTAATTTTCGCAAGGCGGCAATTTACGCCCAAAATTGGGACTTCTGCGTTCCACTGTACGGCGCGATAGTAAATGAGGACCAGAGTGAACTAAGGTTACTTTAGTCTTTAATGAAAACTTCATGAATTTGTCTAACAGGAGAAGAGGTCATATTTGAGTAATTCCGCGCGAAACAGACTTAAGGAAAAGGGTCATATCTCAGACTTTTTTCTAAGCTTTTTCATTGGATTCTATGGTAGAAAATACAAACATTTCACTACCTATAGGACCTCATAAAGAATTTCCAGAAATCTCAAACGTATTTTACTTCATCCTCTTGTATTAGCTCAAACTGAAAAGTCTGGGTATATTCTCCAATAAAATGCATATTTCTCGAATCAGATGCAAGATACAAAAATGCAGTTTGCAACATTTGGAAGGTATTAAGTAAATCTCGCAATATCGGTCTTGCAGAGTTGGTTTTGAAAGAGTAAAATACTAAAAAAAATCAATTTTCCAAAATTCTAATTTTTTAGATCGTTAGAAATTTTATTTATGAGATAAAATGTTGTGTACTTTCAGATTCCAGAGAATGGCCCCGATTTCCTTTTTTTGCGTCCTAAGGCCAATTTTTGCTGTTTTCTACAAATCTATTTTTTAGGTGATTAAAAATCGTATATTTTCTCCGCATGCGCAAGAATTTGGACTTCTAAATCAACTATATAGGAATTCCCTTCGATGTCTGCGGTACCTCCGACCCATCTCTCCTCAAATTTCCTTGGTTTTCCACTGAAATTAGTTTCAAAAGTCCAAATCACTGCACATGCGGAGGAAACAGAAGATTACCAATTAACTGAAAAATGGATGCAATAAAAACAGATAAGAACGCAAAAATGGGATTCGGGACCATTTTTTCTGACAGAGAACAAGATTTTACATCAAACATGAAATTTGCAAGGATCTAACAAATCGGGTTTTCAGAAATGAATTTTTTCGGGTTCTTTACTTCGTTGCCCGATAGAAACACCCATAACCTCAAAATCAACTTTTCGCGACCGGTTTTGATAGGTTTTCCCGATATCTTTTGAATGCCGCAAACCGCATCTTCGTATCTCGCATAGATCCGAGGAATCAGTATTTTATTCAAAAGAACACCCCAGACTTTTTTGTTGGAGCTAATACAAGATGATAAAGTAAAATACGTTAGAGGACCTGGAAATTTTCGTGGGGCTCCATAGGAGTTGGAGAATTGATATTTTATAGTGCAGATTAAACTAAAAAAGCTGAGAAAAAAATTTGAGACGTGATCCTTTTTTGTAGGTTTGTTTCGCATAAAACTACTCATTTCGGATCCATGAGATCGAGGTGAAGTATTCCGAACCAGTCACTTCTCAGGACTGATAACTATAATTCTGGATATAAAGTTTGTTGTCGACACTGAGAAATGAAAGCGCCAATTTGAACTGTAGAGAGGGAATGCAAAATAAGGTACAAACCCCGATTTTTCGGAGCACAACTTGACGAATCCTCGCGTGGACACGCCTATCACTCTACTTACACGTTGATCATAATTCACAACTTAAATTTTCCATTATAGCAGGTTTACAGGATCTGCTTTAAATGCGTTCAATTTTCACAATCCTCATGAGCTTTCGCTTAATTCCGACTTCGAGTATCAAATGGGCTGTGATGAAAATTTGAAATATAATTACATAAGGTAAGTGTACCCAACTTGCCCCTACTAAGCCATTTTCTTAATAACCCTGGTCCATCTCAATATTTTCCTACGTACTTGAACTCATCTTAAAGCTTGTCTCATAACCTTCAAAATGAGCTAAAATGCATCTAATTTGAATAAACTGAAGCCGAGCTGTTTGAATTCTCCCAAAAGGTGATTTTTAAGAGTTTACAAAAGTGTGTACCCAACTTGTCCCCATCATTTTAAAACAATGTAAATCGGCGATAAAGTGCATTAAATCGCTTTGATCCGTTTTAATAACCGTGCAGCGACATTTGTAGCTTTTAGCTGGCTCAAAACACTGGTTCTGATCTATTTTGATGCGGCGAACACGTTCTGAGTGGTAGAAAAAGCCATACTGCACGCCTTCCCGAGATAACCATATGGGGGCATGTTTGGTACACTCCAATGTTGGCTCCCTAGATTCTCAAATCATCTCCGTGTTTTGTACATAAAATCGCTGCAAATCAGATTTTTGCAATTCTGAAGAGCGGATTTTTAAGATCTTGAGACAAGGAATCGAATGCGGTAAGGTACGTTAAGATTGGTCGAAAAAAAAATAAATTTGCACCCGGTTTTAGTGAACGCGATTTCCTCAGTAGTGATTTCTTAGCCGTGCAAACACGTAATATGGAAAAATCACTTTAAATTCTCTGGAGCATGCAGAAATGGTCCGGGGTCGATGCAAACTACGTACTTTCTCATATTTTGACATAACATACGTAAAAAAATATGTGGGAAGGTCCACGAGTGCCCATTTCTGAGATCAGCATATGGGGGCGAGTTGAGTACAGAGGCAAGTTGGGTACACTTACCTTACATGAAAATGTTGTGATGGTGCGATATTTACTCAGTCTCTTCTCCAATCGGTAAGGTCTTAACTAGACAACACTCTCCATACATAGCTTGTTATGGATTATTTGGTGTAACATCAACCTGAACATTTGAACCTCAGTTTAAGACCATTGGTTGGCCCAATATCAGAGCAAATTTGGATCAACTTTTCGTCAATCAATAAATATCACACAAAATACACATTTTGATCAAAAATAGCAAGTAGAAGCAGCACACGACAAGTCAGATAAGTTATCTTGAAAGAACTATTCTGATTTTGTGTCGAAAATTACTTGAGCAGAAACTTGAGTGACGTCGAGATGCTTCCCTCTCGTGATATTCTGCAAATCTTCTCACATTTCTTTCTGCTCGCGTCTATCACGACCAGATAAGGGAATTTTATCTACATGTATTATTTCAGGCAAAAACTTGCGAACATGCACCCGCAAGCTGCATATATAGCTACTTCACCATGTCTTTTTGTGTCGCGCTTTCATTATTTGTTGTAGGTACACATAAATGACGAAACGCATAAGTCAATATGGAAGTAAAATGTCATTTTTTGAGTCAGTTTTTGTGTCAGTTTAGTGTAACGAGTAAACAAGAAAATCCGTTTGATAAAAATCCGTTTACTGTGTCTATCGAGATAACGGCTCATGAAGATAGTTTAATCTAGTGCATCCAAATACAACGTATGCGATGATCAATCACAAGGCAGCATGATTCTCTTGGATTTTCCCATCTGGGAGGAAAGATTGTGGGATCTCGGCAAAAATTCTAAAGGGTGATCTGTTTTTGATTTACGATACCTTTAATTGGTTCAAGAAATATTGATCAAGTACCCCAAACTGAGTTTATGACCATGTTATTAAGAAAACAGTCAGAGATTTGCATATTTGATCCCGTCGATTTCATCCTTTCGTGCAATTTTTTAATAAATAGATGAGAAATTGCTTGAAAATTTGAGATATTGACCTCATATTATCGGTGTATATCACATACCTCAATAGTAATATTCCTATTTGAAATTTCCTCGCAAATTACAATTCTCAATTGGGAGTAAGCCTCTGTGTTTTTTTACATGTCAGAAGAATCCAATACGGCTGAATCTCAAGCCATTTCCATAAGAAATACATGGGGCCGAGATGGTGGAATTTCAAAACATGGTTACTCCCAATAACCTTAACATACGTGGCCTGACTTATCTTTTGAATATTTTCCTCGATATTTTCTCGTGTTGCGGTCATATTTGTGGTTTTTGAGATTGAATAACGTTTTGAATTTATGCAGAATTTTAATTAAGTTTTCGTACAGTTTTTCTTTTTATATTATCCCATTCGTCGTTTCAACTTCTTTGAAACCATGGATTCTAATTCAGAATTCTTTATCCGTGAAAAATTCGGCCAGATTAGCAGATGAAAGTTAATTTGAGGTTCAATCGTCACCGTATAGCCACACACGATCTATTAATCATCACGGGATTCGTGGACGAGTGCCGCTCATTTCGAGAGCATTCTTGGTTTTCAAATGTAAGCTCATCCAAAATTCCATCGCTTGTACATACTTACATCAGCCTTGTCGGCAATGTTGTCTGATGAAGCCATAAATTCTCCTGGCTGCGTGATTCGTCAATTAACACCTTGAAAACAAGGAGCCATTTCGGATCTTTTACCGATAGATGTAAGGATTCCGTGTGCATTAAATATCTTTGCGGGATATCCCATTTGAGAAAGCTTCTGTAAAATAAATATGGGACGACGACGCACGCAAGGGTAACGTGAGAATTTCTCTGTCATCTTTTCCTCAATCATGAAATTTTTTCCATTCTTTCATGGTGAGTCTTTTCGATGAGAAATAGTCTCCGGAGAAAAAATTCAGAATGTAATTTTACATTGCGATCAAAAAATGGGTGACTAGATTTCAGAACGCAGTCAATGATGAATAGCGATACAAAGATGTAAAAATAGGCTTATCCCCATCTATTGAACTACCGTCAAACAGGGTAATTTTGGTACGATTTCGGTATTTTTAATTAATCAGTGTTCAATCGAGAGCTTACAGCCTCATTACTTCCTCAACTTCCGATTGACAAGCTGCAGAGTAATAATTTGACGTGTTTAACCGGAGTTGTTAGCAGTTGAAGAAGTGTACCAAAGTTAAACCCCGATGGGGCAACTTTGGTACACTTACAGAATATCTCAATTCTACCCACTATCATGCGAGTGAATTAATTATAATCGTTCAGAAGTCTTGTTCTAAGCTGTTTGAAACATTTTAAAACCTTTGAGACCATTACTCGACTCAAGATGAGATGGAAAGAAGCTGTCATAGGAAGATGTTCTGAAGTTACCCTATCCTCATGGGTCTTACGTAGAGTGGGGTAACTTTGGTACGTTTTTTCATGGTTTTTTCCCCTGTTTTTCATTCATTAAAATTCCAAATGCTGTAAATGCCCTAATATAACGATTGTTTCTTCAATATGGTAATATATGTGGCCGAAATGTACCGCTATTTACCCGTAGTTCGTTCCGGAACACTTCTTGCCAGGTAATTGGACGACTCGTGTATCGGTGTTAAATCACCCGTTTTGGAAAAAAACTTCGATAAACGACTACAATCATTCACACGGAATCTACGGTGGATTAATACATTGTTTATACGTGTGCCAAGAAGGGATAACAGGTTTCAGAGCAATTGAATCATTTACCTTGCCGAACGCAGCTCTGAAAGTCATTTTTCAGGGGTTTACCAAAGTTGCATCCCCTGTACCAAAGTTACAGAAAGTTACCCAATTTGACGGTATACTTTTCATCATTTTCACCAAAAAATGCCGCTTTCAAAAGCGATTCAAGATTCTCATTATGGAAAATCATAACTGCTCTGTGCTCGCAGGCCCATTTTGCTCGATTTTGGGCGCACAGGACTTATGTCCTTCGCTTCGCTCGGGAAATACCTCAGAAAATACACTCTCCTACCCTCGCTCGAACTGAACGAAATCCATCGCGATTGAGAACAATATTGAGAAAATCTCATATTTAAATTTATTTGATCATCTGCAAAAGAAGTCAAAAATGATGATAATAAATGTCAAAGATCAACGACGTCTCCTGCAGGTGTTGAAATGGAGACTATTTTCATCCAAAGTGTTTCGCATTGTTTTCTTGATTTCAATGGCCGTCTATCAATTGGATACGTGAAATTTTTTTCATTTTCTAAAAATTTCGAACTTTAAAAGATTCAGCAAATTAAATTTGTCATACTGTTCCCCACAACCTTTATGCTGGAGTAGACTTCCGATCTTGTATTTGTAATGGAAAAATGAAAGATTTTGATTCAATGAATTCGTCAGCAGTAGATTTTATTATGAATTTAATTCCAACAGACACCTTACACGTCTCATTCTTTTACGCATGGCGTTCCTAGCAAGGTCGCCATCGCCGTGTTATTTAGTTCAACACCTGGATTCTGAGCTCTCGATATCAGCCTTATACACGAGCTAAAGCACATATTGCGCGAACTATAGATGATACTTTATCAGGACGGCCTCTTTATACATCCTTGTCGTCGCATAGACCACATATAGTCAGAAATACGTACACCTTAATATCCGTGGTAAAAAACGTTTGAGGATCTTGGTCAGACTCGATGCAAGTGAATGATTCTTTTAAACCTATTCAACTTGGGGGAAAAATACAGTCGTCCATTTCAGACCTAGAAAAAATCTGAGGTACCGTTGAAAAAAAAAAGAAAAAAAACCTTTCATATCATGCGATAAACTGTCAAAGATACATTTTTCTTCTCTCAAGTTATGATCAGATCGGATGTTATCTGATCAGCTGTGACCAGTTCGATTCTTCATAGTTCTGATCATCATCAGACCTGGAAATTTATGATTTTGTTGATTGGAAAAATCCCTGCTCCTACGCGCATTTCCAAATTCAAGCCCACAGACGTAAAAGAGGAAATATTCTAATTACACCTTAGTCAAATTTCGCCAGTTTACTTCAAAACACCAAGGATATTCGCCGTACGTCATTCATTTTATTCCACGCATGGACGGTCTCACATAAAAAATGTTGAGGAACGTATTACTCAAGCGTACAAGTATTATAACCTGCTCGCGCGCTTGTAATGGCGATTGAGAAATACATTTCTTGCGGGACTCAAACTTGGACTCAACCATCCCAAGAATTAAAAGGTAATCAACGAAAAGTTGAATGTAATTCCGCCACGATCGTTAATTCAAGCGCGACTACATTCAAAAACCTGTTTGCCACTTTGAGCGAGTGCGGGCAAACAAAACTCATGCCAATAATTTTTGAGCACACTCCATCAGGTGTGAATGGAGAACGATCGCAATTTGATGCTCGAAATCATTTTTTACTGGTCCGTTAATTTCTGTTTTATTCCTCTGTTTTGATTGCGTGGAAAGTGCAAACCTAAACTTTGAAATCTGGCCAAAAAATTGTGTAGGGCTGAAGAGCCATACATGAGGCGATGCGGTCACCATACAAGCTGAAAATCATTCTCAACTTTCTCCGATTCTGTTGCGATTTGGGCTAAACGACGAGTGCACAAATATTTGTTATCATCTAACTTAGATTTGTCTGCTCTTCGTTAATCCCAAATTGTAATAGAATCGAAGAAAGTTGGGAATGAAAATGTGCGTATGTTATAGGTTAGGAGGTTCCCGCGGCCGAGTTATTCCCAGTTTTCTCCGATTCTCTTATGATTTGGGCTGAGCGACGGATTGAGGAATACAATTTGGACAATAATAAGTATCCGACAACTCGTCTCACACTTTGAATCATCAAACTTTTTATGTAAGCTGTATTTTCAAGGTCCATGGTCACGGCGCACGGTGACCGCATCGCCATAGGGGTGTTTTCTCGAGATAAAACAATGGGGTTTAGTCAGTTTTTGAGAAAAAAATTTTTTTGGACCATTTTTATTTTCTTAATTGCGCTCGCTTCGACGGATCGCCAAAACCATACGGCATTGTGTTCAGAACCATAAAATTTGCCTCCAAAAAATTTTTCAGATTGCTTCGTCAAGTTAGGTGGGACAAGTTCAATTTTGCGGGTCAAAATTCTGGATTTTCATGTTAACATACCTCAAAACTGGAAAAATATAGATTTTTTCGCGAAATCACATGCATAGTTTTTGGTCTGGTTCGAATAAATACATCGAGGTCGAGATCGAAATACATAAGAAAAAATGGCAAAAGTCAAGAAAAATATTATTGTAAAATTATAAAATTATTCGTCCAATTTTTGAAGAAAATGTCAGCTTTTGCAATTTTTGGTTGATATTATTGATTCATTATCTTGTTGCTTAGAACTAAGAATTCTCTAAATTTTTCGAAAAAATATATATTTTCCGAGCTCTGAAGCAAGACCTCAAAATTAGAGTTGCACCACCCCCTATCGAAATTTCGTCTGTTTGCTATCTCGTAAATTGATGTTCAAGTCAATCTCGACTCGCACAAAAAGACAGTGAGAAACAAAGAGAGCAAAGTCAATGCAATTTGGATATGTGTTCGAGTGGTTGATGTATATAGCATTAGGTCCGGATATCACGTCTCGGTCTCACGAAAAACGAGAGGAATATGAATGGGGCGGGCCAGTATGTATACTGTTCTCTGTGAGTCTCGCCAAGAGAAAATTGTACTCGAGGGACTCGTTGCCACCCTATTACATCTCTCGCATATCGCTTGCTATTCCATTCTGTTCGCGACTTTGTGCCCCCGCAAATCCTGCCTTGCTCTCCGTCTCACTCTTTTTGCGACTTTTTCAAGTTAAATAGACATTGCAGCCTACCACCACGAATACTATATACCACGAGGATAGTGATGTATTATACTCACATGCACAGACATAGCAGTTGCATATTTTGCTATGGGTGTGGTATGTATGTAGTGGTGTTACGCAAGGAAGATCAAATTCCATGAGGTGCCATCAGTCAAAGACAATATTCAACCCCATTGTATACTACTGATACGCAGTGGTAACACGAATACTTATTTGTATTCTGACTGGTGGTTTTGATATCTTGTTCGTGAAATATGTCAAAACGGTGAGATATGATAGTTATGAAGTGACTAGATTATGGAATATTTTGGGAGAAGTCGATGTCCGTAGCTTCAAATTTTTGTCTTGATTTCTGTAATTTAAAATAATTTGCTGATGGTACTTTCCTTCGAGGATTTTGAGTTTCAAGTCTAGAGATTGTCGGGATCTTACTCTTGTTCGGGATCAAACCTTGATTAGCTTTTTCTCTAAATGCCTTGTCAGTACAATAATGGAATTGAATATTGTTGGAATGATAAAATGGCATTCTTTATACCTAAGGTAAGTGTACCCAACTTGCCTCTGTACCCAACTTGCCCCCATATGCTGATCTCAGAGATGGGCACTCGTGGGCCTTCCCGCATATTTTTTTTACGTTTGTTATGTTGAAATATGAGAAAATACGTAGTTTTCATCGACCCCGGATCATTTCTGCGTTCTCCAGAAAATATAAGGTGATTTTTCTATTTCTCGTGATTGCTTAGCTAAGAAAGCACCGAGGGAATCGCCTTCAGTAAAATCGGTGCCAATTTATTTTTATTCGACCAATCTTGACGTACCTTAGCGCATTCGATTCCTTGTTTCAAGACTTCAAAAATTCATTCTTCAGGGTTGCAGAACTCTGATTTGGAGCGATTTTATGTACAAAACACGAAGATGGTTTGAGAATCAAGAAGGCCGACATCGGAGTGTACCCAACATGCCCCCATATGGTTATCTCGGGAAGGCGTGCAGTATGGCTTTTTCTACCACTCAGAACGTGTTTATCATGTCAAAATAGGTCGGAAACGATGTCTTGGGCCAGCTAAAAGCTACAAATTGTCGCTGCACGGTTATTAAAACGGATCAAAGCGATTTTATGCACTTTATCGCCGATTTACATTGTTTTAAATGATGGGGGCAAGTTGGGTACACACTTTTGTAAACTCTCAAAAATCACCTTTTGGGAGAATTCAAACAGCTCGGCTCCACTATATCCAAATTGGACGTATCTTAGCTCATTTTAAGGGTCTTGAGACAAGCTTTAAAATGAGCTAAGATACGTTGGAAAATATGGAGATGGGCCAAAGTTATTAAGAAAATGGCTTAATGGGGGCAAGTTGGGTACACTTACCTTAGTTTGTTTTGACGAATTGAAATTTGCCAATCAATTCGGATCCATTTTTGACCCATTTTATACAAAATCCCAAATTTGAATCTCGCAATCATCGGAAAACAGGGTAAGCAAAAATAGAAATCTTCTAAAAACCGTTACGCCTGGGTTCGCGGATTTTGATATTTTGCTCGTACCTAGAGAATTTTTGAAATTTTTGTAAATGAATTTTTGTAAATTTTTGTACGGCGCTGCAAGAACTCTCAAGTTATCGGAAAAAAGAGCTGAAAGGGATATTCTTATGTCAATTTTTCAAAGGAGAGTGATATACGAAGCCAAAGTTTCTGCGACAGACAAATGTGATTCAAGCCCCGTTTTTTTCCAAAACAAAGCTCCAATTCTATCTCAGGCATCGAGAATTTTTGCCAATTGCTATTTATGCATTGGAAGACAGTTTCCCTGGGATTGCTAAAAATTCCTTGTTGAAATGATATTTCGTGAGGATTTCGTTTTGTTCATCGAGAGATCATTCCATCATATTTCGGCGTATTATATACGCGTATTTATTATGAGGCCTTCTGAGAACAATCCTGTTTCATGGGGCTCGAATGAGTTAGATCTGAATTTTGAGCGCAGACGTACCTCCCTCATGTTCGGGTTTTAAAACGTCTGTTATCAGCTGCTCAAAATTTGAATCTGACGTACCCAAGCTCCAAAAAACCAACGGAGTTGTGTTCAAAAGCCCCAAATACGTGAAAAATTGGGATGGTTTGCTTTTTCGACTATCAGAACGAGATTCTTGTGAAAACGACCAATCTGATAAGGAATCAGCGAATTCGAAGAGAGTCGCTATTTTTTTTTGGCAAACCGTGAAACGCGATTCAGAAGAATTTTCACTGTCTGAGACAAAAACTTTTTCGGGTTCTTCCAGTAAAAAATACATAAGAAAAACATGATTTGATTCGAGCTATTTGCTCAAGAACTTGGATATCTTTTCTCCACTATGAGATTCGAAAAATTCGAAATTTTTTTTTACATCTACGTACAAAATAGTAAAAACGATGACTTTGAACGTAACGATTTCCAAGAACTTTTATTTTTTGACCTTTCCAAATGCACATAATAATAAATCATTAAGAACTGCCACTACTGGAAAATTTACTCGAGAATCTTCTTTAAATGGTTGAACACTGCAAAATTTCACCCTTTCATTCAGTCGAGAAATAGACAAGAATCTTCTTGGAACTACATCCAGTAATTATAAGTACAATTCCCTAAGTTAGAGGCACGAAAGTCAACACTGTAGAAGATTTGTTGGGAAAATTTCAACCAACTGGTTAGAGTTTCCATCCATCCAGTGGTTGAAGTAAAAATTCACCGAAATGATAGAATATTCAACCAACTGGTTCAACCCCCTGTACAAAAAATGCCCCGTTGCCAATCAGCTGATGGTTAAACCTTCACCCTGGCGGTTGAATTTCCAATCAACTGGTTGCATGTGCTGGTTAAAAATTCCGAGAAAAATTCAAACAACTTTTGCAGTGAAGTAATAGAGGTAACAAACTATCAGATTGCCATGAGAGCTGAAAAATACCTAGAGAGGTTGTGCAAGCAACAGTAGAATCTCTTCATTTCTTGAACTCGTAAGCCATTTTCTCAACTCTCGACGGACTGAAAGTTTCTTCGTTCAAGAAAGTTGCTCTGCATGCGCGAAGGAAGACTCCCTAGCGAAAAACACGAAACTGCTTCTCTCAAAGCTTTTCGTAGTTTGGAATGATGAAGAAGTTTTGCTACCTCGAGAGGGTTGTGTTTTCGAATGAAGTTGTGAAACATGCTATTCTATTTTGAATTAACCAATTTTAGGAAAATAGCACCCCATTCTTGACAAAATTTAATCGCACAAATAGTCAATTTTCCATTTCATTACAAGTTTTTCGAATTTTGAACACTCACCTCGGGTGAACAGTACACTTTTGGAAACCAACGTGATTTTTGCTGCATAATTTTTCGCAAAATTAAAGATGATGATACTTCTCATTATATTATATATCAAAGGATGCATGTGTGGAAAATTGTGGATCGATTTGAAAGTGTCGATTGAAGATCGTCAGCCATTATCTGGTTATCGAGACCGACCATATTCTCATGATCAGTATACTCATTGTCGAACGACTTAATTTTTAGACAGTGTTACCGAATCAACATCTGAGTTCAATGTCATAATATCATTGCCCATCATCAGCGTATTTCACACCGGATTTCCGATTAGTTTCGCATCTAACCATTGAAATAACATTATCAACTAAGGTTGTCAAAAATTGAAAATTGAAAATCTGGTAAATGCTGCATTATAATTAATCGCCATTCGTTTTGTAATAGCCTTTAAAATTTGATGACGAAGAGTTTAAAAACCCCTGTCGAATTTTGGCTCAAAGCAGCCAAAAAAAATTGCGCGAATGTATGAAACGGCAAAATTTGAACTAGTATAGTGCCGTGCAAATTTTATTGAGGGTTTCAGCAGGCATATCCTGTGAGGTTCGAGTCATTGCACACGCCGCAAAAGACCGGACACGCGTGCGAAAGAGAGAGACAGATATATAGACCCGTTAAAGTCTGTATAAAATGAAAGCATTAGCTGTCATAACTGCAAAGGACGTGTCCTCTCAACTAGCTACTGATGTTGCCGCTGCATTTGACTTTATTGAGACAGGTAAGACAACAAACTACCCGAAGGCATTGCAGGAATGCGACAAGTTTGTATTTTACTTGCCTTGAACCATCATCACCGAGGTAGCTCTCGCACATTTTTTCTGACTTGTTTCCGGCCTCGTTACAAAAAGGGACTCTACACTTGTCATTGATTTCTATGCGAGTCAACTAAGTTTTGCTCGATCAGCAGCTTTCTTGTTTTCTCCCTTCGCTATAATATTTTGGGCCAAAAGAAAGTTTGGTGAAAGATTGACGCCCTTCGCGGTGATGTTTTAGCAAAAAGTGCAGACAGCGTAGAGTCGGTGCCACTCAATAAATTGTTGAATCATCGAGATCATAATACAATGCAGTCATATTTCATGATACCGAGAGTTGTAACTGAATTATGAAATTGGAGTGAACGATTGACACCAATAACTATTCACTTTTATTGAATCTGAAACGCATATGAATCATTTCGGAGGATTCCGACCAGAGACGCCACCATGAGACCTGGAAACATTTTCGAAAGAAAATTGTTTATGGTTAGTAGCAAAAATTTTTCTGAATTTACATGCGAGTAGCGTAGAAACACGTGTTTCCAGGCGTCCTCGCTCAGCGAGAAAGCCTGGAAACAAATGTTTCTACGCTACTAGCATGTAAAACACATTACGTATCTCGTGTGGAAAACTTTTTACTTCGTGAAAACCATACTGGACGTCGGCTTCGTCGACGTCCAGCATGATTTCCACCAACAAAAAAGTTTTCCAGCACTCGATACGTAATATACTATTTTTTGGTACGGAGCCCAGCATAAAGGCTTTGAAAAGGCCAGGAGCTGCTTTGCTGAATAGAGTGACATTTTTGCGATCTTTTAGGTTCGCTTTTGGGTCTTCTTCAATGTGATCTAGCTCCGACCAGAAAAGTAATGACTAGCTATATTTCAAATGGTCATTCTAAAAGCCCTGAAGATACGTCATACAATTTGACTGGTTAAAGTCGATTATTGTATTTCCATAGGAGCCTCACAGTCGACATCAATTGAGCAGTTTTCTATAAATATCAAACTGCATTAGCTATATTTATAAAAAATCTATATTTTCGACACCCCGAAATTGTTCGGATGTGTTTTTTGATATCGAAATTATCAATAGCAACAAAAACTGACCCTAGGATCATGTTTTGGTGGTCATTTTGATTCGGAAAATTATATTTGTTCCCCTACTTTATCCGCTCATATCATTTGTGAGCTGAGTAAATCCCTCTGTAAACTTTTCAAAATCTTTAGAATTCGTATCTAAAAGAGTCGATGATCACTTTTCTAGCTAAAATCTCTCAGAACCAAAAGTCACAAAAATCTGCTCCTAGCAAATAGCTCCTACAAGTTGGTAGGCTCAATTACCGGTTTTGGAGAATTCTTTTTGGAAGAACTTTGATGAACTCGACGGAGAAAATATACCCCAGTGCATCATAATCAAAAGTTACAATCTAGCTGAAACTATGGTTTATTGCAAATAGGCGCGCCTGATATTGGCTTTTTTTAGGCAGCGAGTTTCATAACTCTTTATTAACACTGTGGAATTTTGTGACGCTCTAACTACCGTGGTAAACTTTCGGCACATTGTCTCCCTTTTAAAAATCGTTTGAGGAAAAGTTATGAAAAAATTATCTTGATGAGCTGTCACAACTTGAGAATCAGTATAAACATAATTGAATCGTAAAAAAGTGTTCTGATTCTTCGAGAAATTCTCGAAGAAATCACCTTTAAAGGTAACGCTGCAGGTGACAAATGTTATAATTTTCGAAAAAACCGTGGTTTTGTCACCCCGAGTAGGTTTTTAACTATAGCTATTGGACTCCAAAAGGGGGTGTATCGTCAAGAATGAACTTTTCGACTCTTGCGATTCGCGGATTTTAAATACTCAATTTATCAATATTTTGAAGAAAACTTACCAAAAATTTTTGAATTGTCAAATTTGGAAGAAAATATCACAATACGAGTTTACATATAGTTCCCGAGAGGCTGCGAAAGGCTTTCAGCGTTTCAGACGTAGAACAAATTTTGTTGGTGCCAAAATACTACCACAGTCCACAGTGTTGATTAAGGGTTAAAAAACTGTTTACAACTACAACCTCAACACAGCTGTCTGGTACACAGAAAAACATCTTAGGAATTTTTTTCAGATTTCCCTGATGGGGACGACTCTGGATGAGATGCTCCAAAATTACGCGAATACGATTTGCGAGTGACTGTACAAGAAAAATCTGATCTCGAATCCGAAGGGTGAGACTTTGCAATCGGCGCGAACCTTCGTCTCAAGTCCTTTAAGCAGATAATCCCGGCTAATACATCGGTTGTTGGCTAAACAGAGCCTGCTCAAGTTTGCATGCTGATCCTATTTAGGTTTAACACGTCGTACTTGACTTCTCCGTTTGAGCAGCTCAGATAATATTGCTGTGCCTTTCAGCTCCCTTGGACAAATTATGCATGCATGCAGGCCTGCATGCGTGGTCATTTGGTCTCCCTGGTCAACAGGTTTTTAAATCCTGGATTATAGCGCCTCGTGATTTCCTAGCCAGAATTTTTGTTACTTCTGAATTTGTCCCGTATTAAATAAATAAAAAAAAAAAAAAGAATTCATCATCATGGTCACGTACTATGATACGAATTTGCTTACGTGTAAATTCTGTATAATCCAAGGAAATTCTCCAGATCGTCTACTGATGGGAACATTGCTCGAGCACTCTGGTAGTTACTCATATATGTTCGTCTCATTATCAGAAAAATTAAAAGGGCTCCATCTTCAGGCGTTTCTGGGATACTCAAATTTCCTCCGATTGAGTTCTGATTGGCGCACATAGTGGATCTCATAGTGTGTTTTTTACATAATTTTGGAGAAGTGTGCCCTTTGAGAGTGATAACAGATTTGCATTATACAGCATGAAATGAATGTAACTTTGACGCAACTGTGAAAACTTCCACAGAGAATCAGAAACGACACATTTCAGTTTTCAATCACCTTTGACAAACTAGGTGGTAACTACCCATGCTTAAACTTGAGACAAAGAAAAAGCAAATATGGTAGGACAAAAGAATTCATAGTGGTCGTTAAAATATTTAACCATGGGGTACAATTGGATTCATACGCATACTCGTCTATTAGATTGTTGAAGGAAAAATATTGAAAAATGAAAAAAAATCATTTTTTGAAGAAAATTCTTTTCTGGAAAGAAATCGTGACCACGTCAGTATTTCATTTTTTGGGAAAATAATCTGGATTCCTATTAATTGCCAAATGCTTTATATCTCCAGGGTAAGGATAGCCGTGGGAGGAGTTGTCAAAGAATAACCTTTATTTTGCACTATGAAATGGCACTATCTGGATCGGGATTGTGAGACGATGTGAGATACTCAAAGTCATTGTTCATACTGAATTTTGTCGCGAAATTCATATTGTCAAAATTCCAATCCTTATAGAATATGTATTATTATTGTACAATAGTTGCAGAACCTCCCATGTAGAACATACGATTCCATGAACATACATGATCATGGAATCCGTGGATTCCATGTTCATATATGATCAGGTATAAAATCGGCGAGAAAATCGGTTTGAAAATTTGTCATATTTATCCCGGAAAGACGCGATGTACTAACTTACAGCTGGCGTAACATCAGTACTTCACAGTATTGATCAAACATCACTCAGAAAAACCTTTCTCGAAGTCAATCTCAGGTTTTGAACTTTTGAGAGAAAGGTTTCGTAAGAAATGTCAGTTTTTTGAAACTCGAGACCGACTTCTGGGAAGATTTTTTTCAGTAGTATATGATCAGTTACGTGACGTATTGATATTAGAATAGGTTTGAATCAATATATCACAACTTTCTGGAATAAAAAAAAATGTTTAAAACGGCTTTACGTATAATCATATATGACCATGGGATCCTCGGATTCCATGATCATATATGTTCATGGAGTTGTATGTTTTACATGGGGCTATTGCAGAGCAGGAATCTCGAGAATCATCGATTATTCCCCCCAACGCACATGAATAACGCTGTGTGTGTATCGCACATATAGGTTGATGACATGATCATGAACCATCTTCTGGAAAGGCATATGTATAATAACTGGGTTATGGGTAGGAGACATATGCATTAACCTGTAAAACACGGTCGTATTCCTGTCTGCTAAGAGAAACAATTTTTGCCGTGAAGAATTTACTTCGAGAATTATTGAGACGAACCTGAACCGATGAACCTCTTTGTGCTCAACTTTATGATTCTTTGTTTTTTTTTGTCACTTCCTCGTCGCTTTTATATCACTTTCCTTTTTATCATATACTCCCACTTCACAAACTCTCCATCTTGGCTGTATTTCTTATGTAAATTCACGTTCAGATCCCCCAACACAATCACGATCAACCAATTTTCCAAATCCATTTCCATTATCGGAGAGCGCGTCTCGTACTTGCCACTTTCTCAAGTTATAAGTCATATCAGGTTACCAGAAAGTATATAGAAAGTTGTGATTCGTGATTGAAAGAACAAATTGAGTGTCCTGCATGTGGGCTCGAACCACCACAACATGGGTACTAATTTGATGTCAAATTATGTACACCATTGACACACATGGGTGGTAACCACCCAAGATCTAGTTTGAAGTGAAACTGTGAACCCATTCGACCATGAAAGTTTATTAAGTTAGAGATGAGATATGAAATCGATTTTAGATGATACTATATCTTATCGTTCTACTATTTCAACCTTGAACTATATCAGCTTCTAGGAAATCGCATGGGTAGATACCACCCAGTGTGTCAAGGAAGGGTTAAAAAATACCACAATAGAAGTCATTGCTCTGCCGAGTAAAACTTTTAGATTTGAGTGTGTGATGTTTTGTACCAAGCAAATCGTAAAAATTTCAGAAATGTAGTAACCGACGGCTTTGTTAAAAAAAATACCCTCGTATTCATCATGTCTTGAATCTGTCAAAACGAAACCAAAAATGAAAGGGAAAATTTTGACTCTTGCATCAAAAAAGTTACTCGCATATCTCCCGCTAACAGCCATGAGAAAACAATTCATTCGTTTGTGCATTATTATGTGAAAAGGATATAGACCTCAGGTATATATATCCGCGAGATAGAGAATAGTTAAGGAATAGACTGCGGCTTTGGAGAGAGGTCGATATTACACCGTGTGCTCCTTTAGCCCAAAGCCATAAAATTCATATAATGGACGCGAGAAAGAAAAGCTAGCTCAAACTGCATGCGTGTGGCACGCGATAGGTGTATCATAACCTCGAGATCCTGCCCCTTTCCCCTTTCTCACAGGATTCAAGTTATATATTGTATATTCAACACATCAGAAAGAAGAAACATCACTGTTTTATTGAGGCTCGATCGCAAGTCTCAGGATTTTAATGGGGCCTTCTATATATCTATCTCGCGTGTTTTTCTCTCTTCGCTTATTATTCTACCTCCAGCTTGTATTATGCACACCATACTCTGAAAAGAGATTTGATTCACTTCAATGGCCGACCCGCGAGATTTTTTTTCTTCTTCTCAGATCTCTGAACGTGGAGCATGTATATCTTTTGCAAAAGGCGTGCCACAGCTTAATAATATACTTTGTGCTCGCGTGTGATCAAGAGAACGCCCGTCGCGTGTGTTATGCGCGCAAGAGAGTTCATGTTTAGTTTCATTCGAGTCAGGCTTATGCCCTCCTCCTTTCCTATACATATGTATATTCGAATCCCCTCTTTCTTGAATTCTATAACCCTGTGACCCCTCCTACTACTCCAATGCCTAGACTGGGGTCAAATGAAAATGGAGAATTCTTTATTGAGATTCTTGGTTTGATATCAATGCCATATGGCACGTTTTCTGAGACGCGACGGCGGTGAAAACCCGAGCGAAAATCGCAATTCCTTCCCTGTTTGCGGCGGGACCCACCGGTGAGTGCTACGCAAAGTTAAATTTTATACGACGGAAAGTTGCGCTGCCGCGCCCACAGAAAGAAACGCGGGATCCACCGATGGGTCCCGCCGTAGCATAGAGCCTGTTCATATTTTGGCATCGAATCTCATCATGTATTTTCTAAGCACCGGTTCGCAGGAAAAGCGCAAGAGATTCGCAGGCGAGGCGCAAAAGCAACGTATAGGAGCGCAGAGTCTTGCGTTTTTCTTGCAAACCGGTGCGTAGAAAATCGTGACAATATGAACACGCCTATGGGATTCACAGGATCGCAGGAACGTGGCGCTCAATGATGGTCACCGCACAATCACTATCTTCCTGAGCCTGTTCATATTGGCATCGAATCCCGCGTATTTCTCGCGACGCGAGTCGTAGGAAAAACGCAAGCGAGTCGCGAGCGAGACGCTAAAGCAACGCAGGAGCGTTGGGTCTTGCGTTTTTCCTACGACTTGCGTCGCGAGAAAAACGTGACAATATGAACACCCCTGGGAGTCGCAGGGTCGCAGGATCGCAAATTCGTGTGGTCGAAGGATGGGCGCATCATATGCAATTTTTTTGCAATCATAGCGTACTCATATTAAATTCATCATTTTTTTCCTTCCCCAATTCAAATCACTAGTTATTACTGGCCGGTGTGAGGATTTCTGTAAACTGATAAGTCTGCATAGGACCTTCGTGGCCACTCTGTTTATCTAGCATTATCTACTCTCACCCTTGTGGAATTTTTAGAGTCCGAAGATCGGATAATTTCACCTGACGTTTTCTTGCCGTTGGATTTATGGGGTGTTCATATTGTCACATTTTTCTCGCGACGCAAGTCGTAGGAAAAACGCAAGACCCAACGCTTCTGCGTTGCTTTTGCGTCTCGCTCGCGACTCGCTTGCGTTTTTCCTACGACTCGCGTCGCGAGAAATACGCGGGATTCGATGCCAATATGAACAGGCTCTTAGTAAATCATACGGATGACGAAATGAGCTAATTACCATCTCTCTTCGCCTTGGATGACTACTACATATCAACTGATTCTCAAATTAATTCACGGCGTCAAATTCTTTCCCAAAAGCAAATCCAAGAAATTCAGGATTCATTCGTTTTTTGATGGGATGCGGATGTAGCTTTGTAGCACATTGTAGATTGAGCGCATATAGGGGAGAGTGGGGTGAATTAGGACAAGTTGGTTTTGCAGTGGGGCTATCTGGCGATACTTGGGGATAGGCGCGTCACGAAACTTTCAAGTCCGACTATTGAATAGATTGTGAAAAAATTTTCAGACCCCAAGGTCATGTCTTTCATACTCTTTTTTAAAGTTTGAGGAAAAAAATTTGTCCAAATTCGCCCCGCGTTTGGGGGCACTTTAGGACAGTTTTGGGGGTAAATTAGGACAGCCCTTGAAAATTGAGGTATACTGCAATATTCCTTATCTATCAGAGTCGAACTTACCCACCAAAACACGTGGTAATAACTCAAAGTCAATAGGGAAACCTGCCCGCGACTTTTACATCCTCGCATAGGTTCAGCGAGCGAGCCATTTTTGTGTCATTTTGGAACAGTATTGAAATAGGCGCTTCAATGACGCACTATCGTCTTCAGCAACTGACAATCGTTTCGCAGCTTCTAAGAGTCGACTTCCATTCGTTTTTCTCCATATTGGACGTACCCGTACTCGCCCTCAGTCAACGATCCTGCTGATAGTGTGTAAATTCAAAGTAACGTCACCAAAAAAATGCGAGAGTGAAAATGCGGAAATCGAGCACTATCTTCGGACACGTAAAAAGCGATTTCTGACCTCTAATCTGACTCCTGGGACGGCCATTGGACATCGTAACTTCACTTTTTCACCCATTTTCAATCACCTAACTAATCCTCAACCTCCCGCGCTTCGAAAAACTCGCACAAACGCATACGCGTCTCGATACGGGGAATTACCATCGAAAAACACGGACCCGCGACCAGTTGACTGACAAGGGGAGTCCGGAGTCTCCGGGTCCTGAAATCTCACCAAAATTTTTGTACAGTTTCGTACCACCTAGAATATGAAGAATCGAGAGTAACTCCGTCAAATGGGCCTCCCGTTTAGAGTTACAGCCCACGACATTAATATTGCCCATATAGGCCCATGTTAAAAAGTGATATATATAGATATACTGGCAACGCTAACATTTTTGCTTGTAGCTCGGGACAGAAGGCCCATTTGACGGAGTTGCTTCAGATTCTTCATATTCTAGGTGATACCGAACTGTGAAAAAATTTTGGTGCGATTTCAGGACCCGGAGACTCCGGACTCCCCTTGTGAGTTTAGATGGGATTTAGCATTGTCCCAACTCGCCCCGTCCAGTCTGTCCTAAAATGGCCCCAGGCGTTTTTTTCGCAAAATTGCGATAACTTGGGTTCAAGTGGGCCGATTTTGACCCACGATAGCTCAAAATCTTCATTTGTGACCTAGTTTTGGACCATTAGATGGCGATTAAGCCGATCCACTTTTGCCGAAGCAGCGTGGAATCTTGCATTGTCAAAATAAACCTCGTAAGACCCTCAAAAAGCACTCCTGCGTCAGCGAAGACTCCAAGTATCGTTTCCAGAGGTTTTACCGCGATAAAAACCATTGTCTGTGGTGGTATTGAAAATGTTCTTATACAGCGGAAGCCTAGACTCACCCACAACCGAGCTACCTTGCTTGTTGTCCTTGTCCTAATTCGCCCGTGTCCTAATTTACCCCGTTCTCCCCTACGGCTTGACATTTTCCACAACAGAAAATGAGTTTGCCCTCAAAAGAAAATATTCGATCGTATTCCTCACTTGAAATAAAAAAAGAATAAAAAGTTTTCAGATATTGCACTGAATAAAAATAAAATAGCTCTATATGCAGATAATGCAAGATCAAGCGGCTCGGCTACGGATGTTCGACTTTCATCAAATTCATCAGTTGACATCAATATTATCATCTCAGCTCGTGATAATCATTATTACAATAAAAAAATTGAATTTTAATTGATAAGTAATTATAATCAATGTAAATATAAAGACAGGAAAACCTCAAGTGGTGATTATGTGGTGACTATCCTTGAGCACCACGTTCCTGCAATCCTGTGAATCCCATAGGCGTGTCCATATTATCACGATTTTTTACGCACCGTTTCGCAAGAAAAACGCAAGACTCTGCGCTCCTACGTTGCTTTTGCGCCTCGCCTGCGAATCTCTTGCGCTTTTCCTGCGAACCGGTGCGTAGAAAATACATGACGAGATTCGATGCCAATATGAACAGGCTCATATACGTGTCAAATTTGCTGCCGGAACGGTCCGAATCTGTGTGCTGATCATTCCCTTCACCTTTTCTTTGTATCTAAATAATAGACTATGATTTATTAAAAATAGTACACCATTGCTCTAAGCGCGTGGTACGCTCAGTTCAGACGCTATAGGTCAGTTTTTTTTTCCCCGAGCGAAGCGAAGGAAATAAATAACCCGTGCCCGAAATGGGCCTGCGAGCTCAGGGAAATTATGTTTTCCACCATGAGAACCCTATATAAACCGTAATTTGAAGTGGTATTTTTAGGTAAGAATGGTGGAAAAAATTCTAGAGTTACTTCCAGAACGCAATTCAATAAAGCCCGTCTGCAACGAGAAAACGAAGAAAATCAAATTTGTCGAATTCACGATTGGGAACCTCGATCTATTAGATCCAACATCATGGAATAGAATACATGATATAGAGTTCGTAATAGTTCCTGTATGAATATCACCATTGAGATCTTATAAAACATGCGATAGTGTGTAAAAACAATAATTAAACGAATCGACTACGATTAGGTCTTTTCGAAGACTTTTTGAGATCAATTCTGATTGAAATCGTAATTGGAAAGCCACGATATAGTCCAGCACACGTAGAAGCCAGAGATAGAACTAGAGCAAAAACCACTGGGAAAATCTGCAGTCATTCACAGGATCGATACGCTTTGCCATGCATGTTTTTGGCGTAAAATTTGACGTAGAATTTGAATCGGTGCTCAGTTTTGACGGATTCAGTCCCCACTCTGATCTAGAGTGAAAATATCCAGCCTGAAGAATTTTATACGTCCAAAGGTATACAAAAATTCCTGAAAAATACGTCTTTGGCGGGAAATTTGATTGCGGAAAAAATTCTGCTTTACTGTCAGAGGCCTCAATTAACCCACGAAACTCGAAAACTGATACTTACGTTATTTTTGACAGCCGACAAGTAGAGATTTTGTTACCTATGAATATAGCCGTAATTCGGGAACGGTCTGGCAAAGTGCTATTCTGAATTCAAATTCACGTTCAGCAGCTCAAAATGGTCCAAGAATGACTTCTACCTTTTCTAATCAGAATTTTTTTTATTCTGCAGGCTTGTATTACTTGAGGTCACTATCAAGTTCACGAAATTTATCCTTTTAAACGTTTTCGAGTGAAATTAGACCACATTTCACTCGATTCGAGTTCGATGGGTGCATATAGAAAGATTGCGCTTTGAGAGAAATGGTGAAGCTATAGATTAATACGAGAAGTGATAAAGTATGTAATGAGATTTGTGCCTCGGCACAAGTCCCAAAAATTTGTTTTTCGTCTTGAATTCGTAATTTTCCTACTTCGAATTCAAACTGTTATGTCTCATTTAATAAGAGATCATCAAAAGCTTCCCTCTCTATTGTCTTTCCTATACGATAATGAAACTATATGATGTATAGAAGAATATTATTTCAAAATAAATTCTGTCAGAAATAGAATTGCGTACAGCAGATGATGATAACTGTAACAAATAGATAATAGGGACTCTTCTCTACACTGTACGGCATGAAGCACGGGACATGATGGATGTGGGTATCATCATTCTGCCGTCGGAGTATGTAGAGATAATCTCACAAACATTTGAGTGCAATTAGATGTTTGCCTATGTGTTATACCACGTGTTCGGTGCTGTTTTGTTGTATCTGGAACTCTGTTATACACTCGAGTTTCGTATTATCTCACCTGCTGATTGTAGATACACCTTGTAACGAGCCTTGTAACCAAAACCAATACATGTAAAATGTAAACTTATGATGGATTAGCCGACGAGTTTAATTTTAGTACCAAAGCATGTTTTCAACAGAATTGCCTGGTTCTTTACACTGGAACTTCCTGAATTTGAACCCATGAAGTCAACATTTTGCAGAAATATCCGAGATTCGACGCTTGTATTACCATTTTTTATCCGTGGCTTTTATCAAATACCCCCTCCCCCACAATCATCACTCATAAATTACATCTGTATGTGCGCCCATTACAAAACTGGCATTACCTTAACATTATCTCAAATCATCAGATTTTCAAATCGACCATCTTTCGCGGTCCAGCATCATAACAATAAATAATATTTTGTGCGGACAGTGACAATAGTTTTCCGATACCACATCTCAAGAAATTCACAGCACTCCTACAGAAAGTTTGGAATTGATTCAGGAAACATGGATTGTCGAACACTTATGCGGTGCAAGAATGTACTCAACTTGCTTCTGCATGGTATTATGCCGATCAGGATTGGAACACTCTCTGAACCGATCTCAGACCATCCCGCAATTTTTTTTACGTTTTATAAAATGAGAAGATGAATCATTTGGACCAAATCCGAATGATTTCTACATTTTCCAGGAAATGTGAAGTGATTATTCCATTTTCTGTTTTTGCACCGCTAAGAAATAGCTTTCAGTAAAATCGGCGCCGCACTTTTTGGCTCCACCAGTCTCAACTTACTTTAGCACATTTGATTTCTTTTTCCAAGACCTTCGAAATGCGCTTAGTAAAGTTGGAACTGGCTGAGCCAGGAAAGTGTGACATCGATTTCACTGGAAGCGATTTCTTAGCGGTGCAAATGGGCAAATATTTCCATTTGATTATCTAATAGAAAGGGCGCGCAGTATACGCAGTACGACTTTTTAAACGCTTTTTTAAACGCTTTTATTGCACTTCACCGTGGCCATAGTTCTTACATTCTAGTAACATCTAGTGGACACATTTTTGCATCCTGTCTACCGATAAAGTAGGCATGCGCTGCATATTGGCTCTTTATTGTACTGCGTGACCGGAAGTGTCGTCGCTCATCGAGCTCGCTCGGATTTATGAAACTTTTGCAGGCTGCGACATGTTTTTTTGATCTGCCCGCACCTCACCCTGGGTCACCCAAATTTCTATTATCGTCTGCTATCGTCTATCGACCGGACCATCAGTCTTCTGTTGCCGCTGCCACTTAGCTCATTTAGTATTTGCATTTTCCGATTCTTTGTGGTCGCGTGTTTCTCGTGCAGTTGAGTAAATGCCAAATTCTTTCACTGGAAATCGTTATTCATCAGTGCCAATTAATAAGTTCAAGTACCATGAGGTGACTATGTGCTGGATCTTTAGTGTTTGGAAGAGCGCGGCTCAGGTTATGAGTATTCACTTGCATGCGTGTATGATGAAGGATACACCAATATCAGCGATCGAAAGACAATGTTTGTCATTGTCTATACACTGTCTGCTGCATCCGAAGATGAGTGACTCGCGACATAATAGTGGTGACATATTTTAATGCGAGAAACCCAATTATTACTTATTAGCTGCAATATTCGCTGCCAGCACACGTGTTTTCCCCATAATTCCTCATATACGTCGCACAATTTCTCCCACGTGATTTACATCGGTCTACCGAATTCTATCTGCACTACACCGGACAGAATCCTATCGCAAATTACAAGATTTTGGAAAGTGAATAAAAGCGTTTTTTAAAAATTCTTTTTAACTCTTATTATATCTTTCAAAACGTGTTCAGCACGTCGTAACAGGTTGTAAAAGCTCCAAACGTGCCTACACGTCGATGAAAATTTTATTTTCTGTTTTTCATCGCCGATTCACATCGTTTTTTTTTACAAAAATTAAAACAGCTTGGCTCCCAGTTGATCAAATTCAGACATACTTTGCCACATTTTCAAGGCTCTAAAACAAACTTCAAAATGAGTAAGTTGAAAATTTTCGAGATAGACCAGAGTTGTTGGAAAAATAACTCTTTTTCAGCATCACAAGTTCAGAAAGTCAGTCTTTGAAAGTTTCATTTCTAATCCAAAATATTTACTATAAGAGCAAAAACTGAGCATTCTAATATCGATCGTGCCCTATGAATTGAACGTGAATCTCCAGGTCAAGTTTTTTCGACTATGGAGGTCGCGAAATACGAATTTGATCAAGAGTTGTGTATATTCATTACCAAATCATACTGATTGTGCTACAGCAATTTGTTTCAATAGTTTTTTAACAGAAAGCGCTGCTTCGAAGGCGCGACGAAACGCTGTGAGAATTTTTCCGCTGGAAACTAATCTCGGAAAAACTACATTGGTTGTTATTCCCGATACGGTTCTCCTGATTTTTTTTTTTTCATTTTGTCTTTATTCCCAGAAATCATCATTTTCACAATTGACCCTGAACACTAATCTTCTGCGAGAGCACCACAAGAACTGATTATTCGTGTGCTCGCAAGAGGTTCGCACGAGTTCTCATGGCTAACCTTGAAAAACGAAATAATTTCATGTCTATTGAAAAATTGCCTGATTCATTAGGAAAATAGCTTGTGGCACCGAATCGTATCAATTATAGTGACAGAAATTTTTCCGATAATACCAAATTTTGATAGCTTGAAAAATGCAACTTGCAAGCAACTAAACAAAAATATAAATATGTGAATGGACTTACTACATAGCATATACATAATGCCTGCACAAGAGCAACGAGACATTGTATATAAAACAAAGCTGGCCACGAGCCATGCGAACCATTGATCCGAGGGTAAAATAAGCTATAAGTTGAGCGCACCCATGAGACCCATTGCGTACAGCCGCGTTAAAAGCATCACCTCTGAGACTCATGCGCCAATGACCGGGTCGGTGCGAAATGATTTCTAGGCTGCTATATGGCATTTTTTTAAATGTGCAGCCGTCTGACCTCGAAATAATTTAAGTGAACTTGACTGCCAAGGTTTACAATTAGGGAAATAGCAGCACGACTTGATGAGCTATGACTCATCGATGATACATTTTTAAGAAGAGTTTTCTTCAGGAAGGTCGATGTACTTACTTTTACAAGTCATGAGGACATCATATGGATTGCCTTTAATGAAATTTATATTTATATAAGGAAGACTCGTGAGTATTCATTGTGAATGAAAATCTTTCGACTCTTATACAAAAAATTACGGAATTATGGACTTCTAATTCACATGCATAGACCGACATATTCTAAACTGTGGGAACGATTTGAATAACTTTATTCTAGTCCTCGATCGCGGGAATTTTCATGAAATTTATCGATGATGACGAGTTTATTTGGAGTGTATAAGCTGTCATCGTACTCGTCGGAATATTATTCTGATGGTGTATAAAGCTTTTTGAAATTTTCATGATACTGAGAATCCTATTCTTCATTATTGGTAGACATACCCTTCTGTCGATATTCTCCGGTGACTCGTGGACGCTCACAGGACATTTTCCGTCGTAATAGACAGCACCTAAAATGTACTCACACCCAGGCCTCGATGATCAATCTTCAGACCACCGAAAATTTTCTTCCGGTTCGTTTTGTATAGATTTCTCAAATTGGAATTCGTTGGCAAATAACTCAGGAAAATTCAAATGGGAACATTGGAATCTTGGAGAATCTAATGTGACCAATAAGTTGTGAATAGAGACTGATATCAGTCCCCAAATTTATCTGAAATGCGAGTTCCAGTAAAGCACTGTTACTCTGAGTAAAATGGAAAAATTGGTCTAATAAAATGTGAAGAATAATTTTTCAAACGGATCCATCTTGAGAGGCTGTAATTTGTTATAAGAGCAATCAGAGTGTGGGTTTCACTCAAAACCAGTAAAAACTCAAATGTTCAAATTCAAATGTTCAATCTTTAATTCTGAACGAAAGATTCAATCAATTCATAAACTTTTTCTCTTTTGATTTATCCTAAAATCGTAATCTAGAAAGTACAATGTTTTTCATAATTTTTCGATGACTCAACCGCAATAATATGTACAACTTCTTAAACGATGATTGCTAATTACAAGGCGTCTGATCGAAAAATTTCCATTTCATCGAAACATGCGTGATATCACACTTCTACGAAAAATTACGCAATCCATGATAAAATTTAGGTGGATGTAGCACAAACATCTGGCTTAGGGCTAATATTACGAAAAGATTATATATCAAATAGACACTCAAGGCACATGGCAAATTTTGGATTCATCGGAGAAAATGTGACTGTACACTTGCAAGTGCAAAATTGATTGTTAGACTTTGACAAAAGAGCTTTTCAACTTTTTTAAGAATTCTTCAAAATTTTGATAACCTCTGTTACTGTAATTCATAGTCCTCCATCAGCTTAGTTTGAATCTATACTGTGTTGATTTTCTTTTTCGGGAAGCACCACCAAAGTCAATGTCAATGTTATCATCACACAAGTACTTGACTAATAAATTTTCACTAATGTTCGAAGCGTAATGATTCCGGAGCAAAGTAGCTATTCAATGTATCGTACAGGATAAATATTTTGTCAGTAGTCATCTGACTGTTCTACATCTAATTTTTCATCACATTCCAGTAAGAAATTCATCACAATTGCAATATCTGTATATTTTGCATGAAGTGGAAATTAAAAATTCTTTTTTCAGATAATTTTTCCATAATTTGAGAATGAAATCAGGTATACCAATCTCGTTTTTATTACATGTAGATAATCTAAATTCACAATAAAACATCAATCAATCTATAAATTACAATTCTCTATAACGACTATAAACTAGACTCACTTTCTGACGATAATAATATCAATCATCAAAATAAATAAAACTACAATTTTTATGTACAAATAAAAGCTGTATGTACAGAAAATCTATCCGACCAGTCGTGACTTTACATAAAAACTCTCTAACCGTCGGCTTCACAAAATCGTATACTCCATATGTACGACTAAATTAATATAATATGTATATTATATAATATCTTTTTTTTCCATTCACCAGAGAAAAAAAACTCGATCATTTTCTACAAACCAAGATTCATCATCACATCTCCATCTTCATTTTCAATTTGATTCATCACGAATGAACCATCATCACAAATAAATTGATTAGTATTAGACGGTCAGATTCCGATAACAGAATGAGGTTGAGCCAATTGTTGATGATGTTGATGATGTGCCGAAGCTGCTAAAAGTGCATGATGATGTGCTGCAACAGCAGCATGATGATGATGATGATGATGTGAATGATGTGGATGATGTGGATGATGTGATTCTGATGGTGATGCTGGTCCAGGATGACTGTGAATTAAACCTCCAAGCATACCACTCATACCCATTGAACCAAGGGTTAAACCAGCCATTGAACCTACTGGTGGTGGTGGTGGATGAGCAACACCGTGAGCGTCTAAAATTGGTTTGACGTCACGTTCGACTATTAGTTCTCCACGTTTTTTACACTGTTTACGTTCCTTGGCTCGACGATTCTGGAACCAGATTTTTACCTGCACAGAAAAGTTATTGTGTGGGTTAGTTAAGGTTGTTTTGGGAATTTTTTACATTCTGGTATTGAGAAAATTGTTGGTAGGTCTGGCGTTTTCTTTCGTTCGAGAAAATACCGTATTTTTCAATTATAGTTTACTAAAAATAGTTGGGCAATGTCACAAATGGCGTTGAAATATAGCTATCTCCGAGATAAGACCTGAAGCGGCTCGAAGGAAAGAGAAATCCAGCGACTGCTTTTTTCAGCAGTGGAAGAAGCCTTTCTTCGTACAAGCAGGAAAGCATCTCAAATCTTGAAGTGTTTTGCGTTGAATGGCGGAAAACAAAAATGTGACAGCAAATAAAATTCCAAAAATAAAATTTTTGCCTCATCTCCGTCAGTTTTGCCAAATTTTCGAACGACTATCCAGAATTTCCGGGGGCTATGATTCGATGAGTCATAGCGGAAGAATTTTTGATATCGAGAGTGAATTACCTGTCTTTCCGAAAGAGCCAAACTTGCTGCGAGCTCGGCTTTGCGGCGAATTGTGATGTATTTGCTTGAGTAAAATTCCTTCTCCAATTCAAGCCTCTGGTGCTCGGTGTACACAACTCTGTATTTGTCTTTCGTCCTTGTTTTTCCTGTAACAGACGAGAAAAAAAAATATACAGGTAAGATCGCATATCGCACAACAGTGACTTCATACTTGAATCAATACGATACAAATTATTCAAACATACAAAGCGTCAGGGAAATTTCCAAAGGCGGATACTTCTTTTTTAGTGAGAAATTTTTTGACTTGATAAAGCAGTATAAAAATTGTCGAGTATAGCAAGATTATTTTTGATAAAAATGTTTTCCAGTTGATGCGAGTCTCGGAAGGATGAAAAGACGTGGTATAGTCCCGATTGGCTAAGAGGCCAAATCACATTTTTGATTTCTAACCAAGTGCCTGTCTTATAAAATTTGCCTCAGAACCAACTCTGTTCTTTTCGCAATTCCAATCGTCGTGTCGACTTGCCATGCGCCCACAACGCGGCATTTATCTCGAAAGATAACAGACTTTATCTGTGAACCGTGCGAAAACTCACACAAACATCGAAATGAACATGCACCTGTAAAATATTTAGTCCACAAAATCCTGCACGGCTCATGATTCCCCGTAGACTAATGCAATCATTACACGATAGAGGAATAATCGACACAGATCACTAAAAAACCAGCCAATATATAGATCTAAATATAGAGCGAAACGTCTGCACGCGACGCAAAAGATCTGGGGAAGTCGAAGCAGCAATGAAAATATTTCAGATGAAAAAAAAAATCTCGAGACCTGAAGAAAATCCACAGCATCACAATGTGAGATCCCCATCAAATCTCACTGTATCGTGCGAGACGGTCCATATAAGGAAATTGATTTTACGATCGAATGATAGATCGAATACCTGAAAGCAAAATATCGCCGCAAAATATACAATTTTCGCAAAGTATAGATACCCAAGCGCAGAAAAACCAAGCCCATTCAACAGTATTCCACAGGTCAACAGTAAACATCAATATCATAGCACAATTTTCATGCTACAAATAGTACGTGAATTCATTCCAAAAATATTTACATCACCACATTACACTCTCAAATGCACACAAATAACACGCACACGTTACTTCACGAGAAATGAACCACGAACCGAAATCGGCATTTGCTGCAAACTCCGCAGCTGTGATTCTGAAGTCTGGAATTTCTAGCCTACTCCTCGATTTGTCGAGACAATTGACAGGCTCCGCCGCTTCTTGCACGCAATGCCTGCTCTTATTGTTGGCAACGTGGTTATGAAGACCTTCTGAAAATTTTTTCCATTTCAGAAACCGGAAAAAAACACTAGAGGGGTCAAAATTATTCATCTGAATCGTGCTTTTTCCGAACAGTCCCGTGTGCAAAATGAGGAGCCAACAAAACGAATATGGTTTTCTTGAAGATCGCTCAAAAGTGTATCCCAGTTTGGGCATCGTCACCAGAAAATTTAAAAAAATGAAAAATAATAAAATTCTATGAAAATGAAAAATAATAAAATTCTGTGAAAATGAAAAAAAGCAATGTAATTCAGAAGTAATGTAAAAGCAGAATGAGCGAATGAAAGAACATATTGGGGAAATAAAAAGTTGACGTGAATTTTCTGATTCCTTTGAACTGAGTGAGTCGGAAAAAAACATCCCAATCTGGCTCCAAGCAAAATTGAAAATTAGCGTTATTATTGTGTTCCCTGGATGCATTCTCAATCTTCATCAAAATTTCCCAAGAAAACCCTCACACGCATGGCTTCATATCAGACCCCGTATACTTTGGAACAAATTCAAAGCGTCGGCAGGTGAGAACATCGTCCGCAGGACATATACCTATCTCGTCTCATAACCAACCATCTGAAGGGGGGAAACGTGAATTTTTAGCCACAAACCGAGCTGATTAGATAAGGCCACACACAGCGCAGGAGGATCATGCCAGCGCTAAAAGATCAAAGATTCTCAACGAGCGTAAATCCCTTCTAAAACGACGCGATAAAGTATAATAGCTGCGGATGCATCGTAGACCCGCGAAAGACCTTGGCCGCAAACTCAGCTCACCTTCCCTTTACCTTGATCTAGTACTCTAGATAGAATATGCCCGATATAGAAAAATACACTTCCCATAATACGAAAACTAGTGATGCTCCGAAACAGCGCAAAACGGAGCAAATACAAAATCTAGACATAGATGTAGACAAAAATCCAGGTAAAACAAACCGCGGTGTGAAAAAGGCTTCTGCAAACCGATAAACGTGTATCATAGATACATTTCAAAACCTGTGTAGTGTATACATATATATGCGAGTGCACGAAAAATTTTTATGAATGGATAATATAATTCATCAGCCAGCCATACATTCTGTAGCAAAGTCAAAATGGACGAAAAATTCTTTTTGCATTTGATTCTTCAATCCTTGCAGATGAAATATATGTAACTTTGAGTTTCGAAATAATGGTTACATTTTTGTTATTAACAAAATAGTGCAAAATTCACCGTTTTTCGCCTACTGCTCGAAATTGAGCGCAGATACGAGGAAACTTTTCAAATAAAAATTGTGCGGCTCAATGCCATCTACAATATTACGCAATTGTTTACTCCGTTTTCACCATAGTTAATGCAAAAATCACATTTGTTTATAACAAATTCGCATAACTACTACGATATTGCAAATATGAACGAAATCAACATCTATACGTACGGGGACATTCATTTCGCAAAAATAAGTATTCTTGTTATTTTTTTGTAAAATCGTTAATTGTCGACTTAGGGCCGGCAGAGTGTCACAGTCTTCAATTTTTGTCCTGCGCCCGTTATACGTTCCGTCACGCGCTGGGTTCATCAATCTCATGAGCTTCAGTTATCGGTGGTCAGTAGATCTATTCGCGATTTTGAGTTGCAAAATAATAGATAAAATTTTCATTGACTACATTTTACATAGAAGTATGGTCTTTGAGATCATAGTTCACGACATGCACACCGCACAAGTATAAATACAACCGCGCCAAGGCTTCCGCACGGAACGTATAACGAGCGCAGGACAAAAATTGAAGACTGTGACACTCTGCCGGCCCTAAGTCGACAATTAACGATTTTACAAAAAAATAACAAGAATACTTATTTTTGCGAAATGAATGTTCTCATACGTATAGATGTTGATTTCGTTCATATTTGCAATATCGTAGTAATTATGCGAATTTGTTATAAACAAATGTGATTTTTGCATCAACTATGGTGAAAACGGAGTAAACAATTGCGTAATATTGTAGATGGCATTGAGCCGCACAATTTTTATCTGAAAAGTTTTCTCGTATCTGCGCTCAATTTCGAGCAGTAGGCGAAAAATGGTGAATTTTGCACTATTTTGTTAATAACAAAAATGTAACCATTATTTCGAAACTCAAAGTTACATATATTTCATCTGCAAGGATTGAAGAATCAAATGCAAAAAGAATTTTTCGTCCATTTTGACTTTGCTACAGAATGTATGGCTGGCTGATAGATTAATAGAGACATGCCGATGGCAGCGGGCGGCAAAAGCCAGTGGCTCAAGTGCGGCTGCAGTCAGGCAGTAATGCAGATGACCTACGGCGGACCCTAATAAATCATAAATCCGAAGGCATATAGCAAGGCTCTGCTCCAATACACATTGAAATATATCTCAGTGATCTGGATTTTCAGGTATACACGTGGACGGGGCAAAAACGTGCTCTATACTCGAGGGCAAAAGACGACATATTCGCAAACTATAGCTATATTAGTTGATGGTCAAGTGAGTGCAATGGCAACATTGCACGTGTAAAGTGGGATTTTGAGGACGGGTACGAATAAATATAGATATATTGAAAGAAGCAACGTTGCCATAATTGACTCGCATTGTTGGCAAAACAGACTGACCGGGAGGCTGATTTTCTCCAAGCCCGCACGTCGCGAGTGGTGAAATTTACACAAAAGGTACAACTCTGCACTTTGTCGTCGGGACGAATTTTGACCGCCGCAAACTGCTGTGTACGGCATGTAACAGTGTTGGAGAGGTTCGATGTAGTTCTTGGAATTCCCCGGTTACAGAGCATTGAAAGACCTATGATGGTTATATCGTTATGCGTCATGATCGGGGCACCCGGTGCAATACTTTGAGGAATTTGCGGGCCACCGCACTTGAAATTCGCAAAATCCTTGGGAAGAAAGATTGCTGGTCGAAAATGGTCTGATACTCTAGCTATTGGGCAATGCAAAGTGTTGAGCCCTCGGTTGAGCGAAAGAAATTCTAGATTGTATGGTTATCGCTGTCTTGATAAAAACAAGTGCCATATGCGGGGCATGACACGTCATTAGAATGATCAAAAACTTGATAGCCAGAACAATCACGGAACCCGTGTGTTACTCATTCAATGAAGTGATGAGATACCCTTGATTAGGTCGACTCTTCGACCCAATCAAAACGGTCGCTGGACCACGAAAACACGTTGAGTCATGCATTGGGTTGAGTAATTCGTCAAAATGCGAACAGAACGAATTTGGGCATGAGTTCCAGCGTTCCAAAGTTACTCACGTGCGTGGCGTGCGATGGCAAAAAAAATTTGTTCGGACAGATAACACAAGATGTTAGGTACGGTCAGGACGGATGAAGTAAGATTCCCGACACGCCTCCTAACTCGCTTCCTAAGGAACAATTGTGGAATTCATGTCAAAGAGCTTCCTGTGTCTTTGTAGAATCGCAACATAGAATCGACGAGGACGAAAATCGCGGCACATTAATTCATCACAAAATGCAAAAGATCAGAATCCTCGCACGAAACCGCCCATTTCGGCGAACTTGATCAAGGAGTTCAATTTCTGTGGCGATTCGAATCTCGCGAGCACCACATCCCAAAAACTTTACATGACGCAAAATCAGAATTCTCGCAATACTAACAACATGAAAAACTCACCTGGATTTGGTTGCGTCGGAAACGATGACTTCTTTATCCATTCGTACGGGCTGCGGTTTGCGCTAGGCCTCATGTGATGCGCCACTCCGCCGTGACCGCCTGCTCCACATCCGCTCATGATCCCGACAGAGTTACCATTTTCAGGCGATTGAAGTGGCACTCCATGCACCACTCCACCGGAACCATTGGAACTTCTAGGAACACCAGCACTGTTGCCATTATTGTTCGTTACACTGATACTGTTGTTATTAAGCAGAGTCTGCGCCGTGACATTAGTAGCTGATGGTGAAGCGGGAGTACCAGGATTACTCATCTCGCTACCGCTCACTGTTATCGGTGGACTTGGCTCTCCCGCTCCAATGTCACCGTTCACTTGATTTGCACCAGGAGCACCACTCTGCGTCACATGATTACCGCCATTGTTTGGTGCGCTATTGTTATTGTTGTTACCTTCATCACCACTCCATTCCAGCTGCGAGTGCATGTGTTGCATATTTTGCATATGTTGTTGTTGATACATCTGCGCAGCTTGTTGTTGTTGATACTGAAGATAATGTTGATGATGTGCTGCTGCTGCAGCTGCTGGATGATGGTGAGGGTGGTGACTTGGCCAAAGTGCCAAAGGATCGTGTTGTTCTAGATACTGTTGATGATGGTGATGTGAAGCGGCGGCGTTGTGGAAGTGGTGGTGACCAGGGTGACCGTAACTGGCGTACCATTCTGGTGGAGATGAACCGCCTGGTGCAACAATGACGTTACCGTTACTTGTGCTACTACCGTTAGAGGTACCAGGGTTCATTTGTCCACCAGGTGAACTACCCTGAGAACTTGGTGACATTGATGCAGAACTCTGGGCTGCTGTCATCAACTGTTGTTGTTGAACACCAGGTTGCTGAGTCTGTTGAGGTCCCTGTTGTTGTTGTTGCTGTTGCTGGCGGTACAGCATCGGGTTATAGTACGAAGACACCATGTTCTCTACGTCTGTCATCCGGAATGTTTAAGTATAACAAACTGAATCAATTTCGGAAAAAGTCTACACCATCGCGAGCGACGACACAAAATTGAAGAACGACGCGCACTTGGCAAAAACGAAAATCACAAGACGACAGGATCAAAGTCAATCGGCGGCACTTGCACTTGCACAGAGATGATGAACAAGTGAAGTGACGGACTGACGACAACTGATGAGAAGGGTAGCACTGAGCATCTCGACTCAAACTGATGCGCAACTTGGTGACGGCGAGCCACTTGAGCGATGGAGTGGTGAAGTGGCTCCGCCCATCGCTCGGCTAGTGTTGTAGCGGCGTAGCCCGGCCCTCCTCTTTGACATTAGCCCCACCACGGAGATCGACTGGTTACAGCCAATCAGAGAACTTTCGATGGCGCTCGGCGTCTGCTCGGGCAACCATGCATAAAAGTTGATTCGCGGTGTGGGTGTAAAATGCGCGTCGGTGTGGAACATAGATTTTCGCGAGTATTTACACTGTAATATTGTGTGCTGAGATGCACGTGCACGATACGTTTTGGGATGAATAACAAGTATAATATATGTACATAATTGCAATTTTGTATTAGGTCAAGTGATTGCCATTTTCGTGCCGGAACTGGATATTTTATTCGCGATTTCGACTAAAATCTGACCTTTTCATGAAACATTTTAATTTTCACGGTCTCAAGATGACAGGAGTGAAGTGCGTTTATGATTTCATAAGATTTATTCATAGTGATAGCGATGTCAGAATTTGAGCACGAAGTATTATACTCCACAAAACGGTTTTACACTGTTGTACCTAATTAAACGAAATACCTTGGATCCAAAGTACGCTCATCTTTGATATCTAAGAGAGAATTATCAGTTGACTGTCTCAGATAAAAGAGGTGATTGAAAACTCTCATGACGCGTCATCATGTCTGCGAGACAAACATTGAATCTAATTTTATGAGTTCATCACGTGATATTGTTGTTGCATAGTTTTTCGTCACGAGTGTACTTACCAATGTTTTGTTAAGGATTTTGGATCTTGAAATACAACATATGTGTATGTGTTTAGCTTGTAACAAGTTCTTGCGACTTTTTTGCAGGTTGTGCGAAAGTTTATTTATTATTCTTCTTGTGAAACGCTCAGAGAGTTTATTTGAATCGATGTATTATCAAAACGAGGTAACTGATGACCCCAAATCATTTGCAGGTGATGGTCCTCGTGATGGTCTGATTTAATTCTATTTATAATAGGGCAAATTCACAAAAATGTCCGTGCGGCACATAATTCCAATTGTGTAATTCTTTCTATTCCTTCGCAAAAATTCTGAAAAAATTAATCTAGAATCGGGGACTGCTTTTGAGTACGCAAGATTTTTTCAGGAATTTAGTAAATTTACAGAATACCTCAGGCAAAGTAAAGCAACGGCGGATACAGGATTCGGATTTGGGGGGGGGGGGGCGTGACTCATGTATAGATTCAATTACTTCATTCAAATTCGCAAAAAAATAACTACGCTAAGGATAAATTAATTGGTTCTCAGAAGAGACTTTTTCTCAACGCATAATGAGATAAATTCTCGAGTAAATTCTCGTGCCAAAATAATTTAAAGTAGTCGTTGATAGCATTTTGGGCGTAGTATTACGGAACGAGACTTGATGGTCTTAGCCTCCTTTAATGTGACGAAATAGTTATGTATACGGGAGAAGTTGTGTGATAAACAATGAAACGAAAGTATTATGAAGGGTTAACGTCACAAGAAACCGCATCGCTTCAAATTTTCGTAAATTCTTAACTCCAAACTATACTCGATCATTTCCATTGAATCAAAAAATCATGTTAGGTAAGTGTGCTCATTAAAGCTTTGTAGATTATTTTTATATTTTTCAACGTACCTCAACTGATATACAGATTGTTCTAAGGCTGCCAAAATGAGCTGAGAGCTGAGTTATTTCAATTTTCGCGAAAAAAGAGCTTTTGAGTTTTTCCGACGGGGGCGCCTAATTTGCACCCACTCGGGTCCCACGTGTCGAGCCACGGGTATAAGAGGCCCATTTCTCTCGGACTACAATGAATTTTAGGTAAGTACAATCGAGATATACTTCTGCTTCCGAAGGTCCAAATGAGTCGTGCCTCAGTTCATTTTGCAGTTTTTTTTATATACCCTTTCATATTCCTATTTGAGTTAAATCTCGAGTTGAATGCATGGTTTGTTCATCGGTGGAATTCAAGGTATACTCCCCACTTTTGTTAAGTATATTAAGGGCGTAAAATCGGTTGAAAATTGAATTTTGCTATGATATCGTTTCAAGATTGAGACAGAGACAGAAAAAATGAGCTAAGAGTACGCTGAAATTGATTGCATCAATTTTGTTGAGCTTGTTAGCCTTTACTTACTAACACAACAGAAGTTAAAATTAGCAAAAACATTATCATTGTTCTAAGAAATACATAGACCATTTTTGATCACTCAAAACGATTATTTTCACATACTCTAATGTGACAAATATAAGAAAAATGCGTGGCAACTTCTGCGAATGCGTAATACGTTCGAGATATTGAGAAGAGGGCAAATCAGGCACACTTACCTTATCCCGCAATATATTTTTTACATGAGCACATGAATTTCCTGTTCAACACTGACACGAGGAAAAAATTTGAAAAATGTCTGCTATAGAGCTTAGTAATGCTTCAAATGTAATGTCACGCGTAAAATCGCACGAATCTTGACGCTCGAGACGACACACGCATTGATATAGCTCCCAGATAATAATTATCATGATTCATATCAGTACTTTCAGATATTAGTATTTGAAAGTAAATTCCAATACACCCCAATTCGTAAAGTGAATCATTGTACACGCATGAATTGATGACGACGCATTATTGGGTGAATTATAATTGACTCCTGAATTTGTTGAAAATTAGCACCTTTTTTAATGTGCTCGTACCGAGAGAAATTCTAACAGTCGCAAGCATGAGTTGGACAGAATAATTTATACACAAATGCACTCTCCCCGGCGTTCAACAGTTTAGCCCTAATATGCTAACATTATAAGCTCAATGTTGAACAAGTTCATTATAATTCTCCGTAGTGCGGAAAACTTTTCCGATAAACCGGCGTAAAACACTGTTTTACGCACAGCAGTATTCGTTCACTTTACGCCGAGTCGATCGAAAAACGTATTTCGATACTCGGGCGTGAAGTTTTTTGGCTTTACTCGTGCTGATTTCGACCCTCGCCAGAGTTCGGGCCGAAAACAATCGCTTGAAGAGCAAAACCAAACTACCCACCCTCGAATCGGAAAATACTATTTAAAAACAACTGTTTTGCATCAAAAAATCTGCTCAAAAGGAATTGACTGAAGATGGCACCACTTATGATAATATGTGTAAAAGGTAAGTGTATGTACCTAACATGCCCCCCCCCCCCTTGAGCCAATTGCCTATATTTTTGGCCCACTTGGAAATTTTTCAACTTCATTCATAACATTTCGAAGCTTGTTCCAAAACCTTCAAATTAGTTAAGCTGGAGGAAGTTCAATTTTGACCAGCCCACGCGAACTTACCTATTCTAATTCTCTCAAAAAGTAATTTTTTGCGAGTTCGCGAAAGAGTGTTCCCAACATTTTCTTATTCAGAATTTTCCCAACAACTCTGGTTGATTCTAACATTTTTTAATGTACTTCAGCTCTTTTCGAAGCTCAATTCAAGACCTTCAAAATGCTCGTCAAATTGAGCTAAAGTACGATTAATTTCAATCAACTAGAATCAAGCTACCTCAATTTCATCAAAGAAACCTATATAAATCGTCGATAAAGTGCATAAAACCGTTTTTATCGCCGCGCTCACACATTTGGAGCTTTTCGCTGGTCCAAAACACTATATCTCCGATCTATTCTGACGTGATAAATGCGTTCCGAGTGGGTACGAAAAGTCGTACTGCACTTTTCTTTTTGAGATAACCACATGGCGGACATGTATATCGTGTATGCACCAATTTTGCCTCCATGTATTGCAAATGATCTCCATCTTTTGCTCATGAAATCGCAGCAAATGCTAGTTATGCAACTTCAAAAAAACTGATTTTAAAGATTTTGAAACAAAGAATCGAATGCGGTAAGGTACGTTGAGATTGGTCGAATAAAAATGAATTCGCATCGGTTTTAGTGAACGCGATTTCCTCGGTGATTCCTTAGCTGTGCAAACACGAAAAATGGAGAAATCGCTTTAAATTTTCTGGGAAACGCAGAAATGATTCGGGGTCGATGCAAAGTACTCATTTTTTCATATTTTAACTTCAGCAAACGTAACAAAAATATGCGCGAAGGTCAACCAGAGCCCAGTTCTGAGATCGACCAATGAGAACATGTTGGGTACACTTATACCGCACATTATACAGTAGTCGTATAGGTGAATCGAGCCGTGTACTAGCTCTCTAAACCTGTTGGAGTGAAATTTCACTCCAAGGGAGTGAAATTTGACTCAAAGCTACGAAACAGTTTCGTGCGCACCGAACTGGAGTGATTCATCACTCCATGCTGGAGTCAAATTTCACTCAAACGTGAGTCCATTATGACTCTTAGGATTGAGTCAAATAATTCAGAATCAAACCTTTCAACATTCTAAATATTGCTATAAAAAAAATTTTATCATGACGTGCACTCACATTTCAATTGATTTTCTGGTAATACTAATTATTAATTTTCTATGAAAAATGTGTTTAATGTAAATTTTGGCATTTGTATCCGACTCGATGGGGATTAGAACCCGCGACCTTTTGATTGCCAGGCAAGTGTCTCAACCATTGGACCAAATATGACATTTTCATTTTATAGTTAAGAAAGCCTATGGATGATTGTGAACGGTCGATACGAGTTTTTAAATATATCCAAGAAGTATTTCAGAGAGAAGCTCGGAATAGAGCAGCATGATTCAACACTTCAAAAGTTTTCTACTTTCTTCATAAAAGTCCCGCAATAATCATTCTGAGATCATACCCTAACCTATAAAAATTTATTTCACTCAATGTGATGAGTCAATTTTCACTCTTCTTGGAGTGAATATTAACTCAAGCTTGGATCGAATGTAATGTTTCTGGGGTTTCATTCCCTATTGGTCAAATTTTCACTCCAATATGGGATATTCTCGGCCATTCCGAATATCACTCCAAGCTTTGAGTCAAACTTTCACTCCAACAGTTTTCGAGAGAGGATTTCTACAATCAGATGAATACCTTCAGCTCTTGGTTCATTTAGGATAATATATTTTGATACATATATTTATTTAAGAAAAATCATCAAATATCTCAAAAAAGGCAATTATTGTCCAAAAAATTTTACAAAAAATATTCACTCGATTCAATCGTCCAGATTTGACATGACGATAAAATTATCCCTGGTTTCTTCATGCATCAAATTCTTCACGGCTACAAACAGTTAATACTACTAACCATCACAAAATGACATTCTCGTTTTCCTTTGACGATCTTGCGAGCCGCTTATATAGAAAGGCTCCCACATATCTTACAGATATTATATACAGAAACCGCGCATCGCACGCTAGAGAGCTTAAAAAGCGGCAAAATTAGCGCAACAATAAAGATTTTAAAGACTAACAGTTACGAGTGCGAGAGCGCGCTCGGTCTCGTTTTAGCTTACGATATCCAGGAAAGATCGTATAATGAATAAAAGGCAAGCACATATGCATATCATCATCATCCTCGTCGTCGTCGTCACATATCACGTGGAATCGCCGTACGTCATCATCAAGTTCCCACGAAAAAATCAACGATTAGAAAAAAAAAAAGAAGAAAAAAAGAAAGAGATCGGTATAAGCAAAATTCGTTCCGCGAGTCTTTCACAGAAGAAATCATTTCTACCTCTCTGGCTTCCTCATACTTTCCTTGAGCTCTCCGATAAACATATATCGCATTTAATTGGACAAAAAATGGCGTCTCTCGTGTATTTTTTCAGATAAAAGGCGGTACACGCACTATACGGATCTTTATAATCCATAACATTGACTCGTTTCGTCCGCCTTTTCATCACCGCATATCCAACAGACTGGTGCATCAAAGATTCTCGATCCAGTCTCATTAAAAATTGAAGGTATAGAGGGAGAGAAAAAAAGAAAAAAAAACAAATCAAATCGGTTTACAACCTTCCTTGATGCAGACTCTCTCTCTCTCTAAAACTTTTCCGCGGCTCAAAACTAAAGTAAAGAGTTCACGCTCAGTTGCTGTGAAAAGAAACTCCACGCGGTCCAATGTTCGCGTGATATTCGCTCGCTCGTAAGACGTAACGTGGCCGATTTATACACAAACTTATAATACACGTATGGGAGAAAAAGCAAAGCATGATGAGATGTAGGTAAGTTATCTTTATATATGGATGCGGAAGGCCGTGAGCGAATCTTGAGAGCCAACAACTTTCTGCATGCATGCAAAATTTTTCGAATACGAGTGTGTGTGTATGTGGAAAAAGCGGTATAATTGGCGGATATACATCAAGCAGGTTTTAATGATGGAATTGTAAAAATGTTTTCTATTTTTATTCCGAAGCGTGCAGCAGGCGAACTTTACGACCACCCCCCCCCCCACTCTTTCTTACCCAATAAAACCTCAGGAGGATAATATTATACGTTCTTGATTCGTGCAACATCACATCACGCTGCTAAGCATTACCTAGTGCCTCGAGCCATATGCATGAGGTTTTTTTTTCTTTATTCGAGTTGATGCAGTTTGATGGTTTGGATCTCGTGATCATGAATCTGTAGATGAGAATTGAGTTGAGAAAAGTTGAGGCAATACATGTGAGAATACGAGTATATATAGTACATTAGACGGTGTGTAATATTTTCTGCAAGACGAAGAGTTTCTTATCTCGCTGATGTAGCTCGTGTGCCCCTTAATATTTTGAGATTTTTCCTTTATTGGAGTCATGAGTTTTAGATGATACTTATAGACGCGATGGTACGTATATATGTATACGTGTTGAAAGAGTAGCAGAGAATTCGAAAAGATTACATATTTACACAAAATTGAAAAATTGGTGTGAGCGGTTTTTTCCACCATGCACGTCGGGATTTTTGCTGGAAGCAGAAAACCAGCTTGTTTTTATTAGATATTTTCTTGAAGTAAACAAGAATACCAACGCGGTAGCTCAAAACGGAGCAAGGGATCGTGTTTGGACGTTGATTTTGCTCCGGGAAAGCATATTATTGGATGATTAGCGCGAGCGACAATTTTCTTTTATTCGATTATCGCAAAAATAGGCATTTTTTCATATTTTTGGAAGTCAAAAACAGGATATTTTGAAATGATCACGATCATAAGAATGGATTCTGTTTTCCATAGCCAAAAATAACTGAACTACAAATTTTGACGTACAGTTGTCATCGGAGATGTCTAAACCTCTGGAATCCATTGTCAAAATTATTTCTATATCAAAATTAGTGTCTACTGTAGGCCCACTGGACTTAACGATTTTTTTTTGCACGAATGAATTCATCTTTTTGTTAGTTGGTAAGCTTCCATTTAGCTCGGAAAAACTATCGTAATCAATTGGGAGTACATTTGCAGACGCTCGTTTAGACCATGGATTATCAAGTTGTTGCGATATTCGTGTTTGGTGCAAATTAGTCTCGAAATCAGTCGGAAAATATTTCTGTGGCTCCCAAAAAATGAAAAAAAAAGCCTATTTATGCAATAACTTTTTCCGTTTGCTTTGTTTTGAGCTACCGCGTCAGGATTTACATATATGTTGAAAAAACCTCTGAAAAACGGTTCTTTGCGTCTAGGGTCTTTCGAGTCAAATTTCAATTCTTTAGAACAATTTTGATTCTAAAACTCGTTTTAAAATATGAAAATTTTGAGATCTAATATTTTCTCAAGACCTAAAGTTGATGGTTTGAGAGGTCTCGATCAATCTTCCTGAAAAATTCCTTCTAATTAATTTTCTGTACAATTTCTTGAGCCCTCATCTACTGCTGAGTGTAAAAGATCATGAAATTGACCTATGGTCTGTTATAGAATAGGCAAAAACGACGGCAAGAGCCTGAATGATCGCCCGGCGCCCATACCAAATTTTGAGTGTAATTGACTCGCCCATCGTGCACACTGAGAAGTGGACCAACGACCAAAGATAAAAAAATCCATAACGATGACCTGAAATTTCGACGCTAATTTCTAATTATTCATTTCAAGTGTGACCCTGTATCGAAAAACTAATGCTCGCACCACAAAAACTCGCTGAAAAAACTTCTCAAAGAACGCCAAAAAATCGTGCATCCCCTCGGTTTTGCAAAGGTTCCACGGAACTATACATCATCATAATCACTCTGAACTGAAGAATTTGAACGAGCAAATAACAATTTCGTTGCTATTAACAACACTTATTTAAATCTTCAAAATCATGTTTGAAACATAGAGAGTAATGGTTACGTTAAACTATCCAAAAATTAGTACGCGCGGATCAAATTTTATTCTAGCATTGGCATCTCCTTCTTACCATTACTTTATGAATGACGTATGGTTCACTTTATAGGTGGTTTTCTATTTCGCGAGCCGTTTCAATTTGCAAATCAATTAAATATCAAGTGAGGTGGATTAGAATTTTTTCCACGCAAATGACTTGACGAGCTCGAAAAATAAGAAATTAGGCTCTCGATCAGTCTTCTATCGCCGAAAGCGGTTTGAAAAATTGACTTTTAGCACAAATTTGCGCTCACACAACATCAAGGTTGAATTTGAATCATATCATTTTCTTTTCTATGCACAATCATTACCCTGCTGTAAATTATTGGTCCGTAGAAAGGGTTAACAAGGCATACAATTACAGAATATCCCTTGGACAAGAAAATTCTGTACAACCTTATAACTATACGGCCCATCATCATCACTCAACTCCATTATTTTGGGTTTGCCGCAATATAAATTATACCTCAAGTCTATTCACTCCTCATACACTTAACCCCTTTGCATTGTTACAAAGTCCCTCCATTACAACATCCTTTCGTGTTCAAAATCAGAAATACCATATTGGCATCCGACAAGCAGCGGCGCGTGCTATACAAATTTTTAGGGTTGTTGGAATAGGCTCTCACTACAATAAAGATTTTCCCAAAATTCTTGGCGCTTAGTGATGATTAACTTCTTTCATTAATAATTACCATTTTGGTTACAGTCATAGAGTCAAAGAGCCCGGATATGATTGCACGTGTCTAAAAAAAGTCACCCGCACGCTATGATTAAGTGAAAAACAAAACAAAATCAGCAACCCTTTTTTTTTGAGAATCTCATCCAGAGCTTGGAGAGAAGCAGGTTGAGAATAGTTTCATCCGAGTTCATCCGTATAATAAACATTTATCGATGGCCAGATGACATTGTAAATCATGCATTTTGCTACTATTTACATTACAACTTGGCGCCTTCCTATATAATAAATACAACAAAATCGTTTACCACTTTTATGAATTGTTTACAGTTTATACACGCTAAAACCGTTGATTGTCACTATAATACAACTGATGTCTCTCTCATTAGTCGTAATACAGTCATCGTAATTCAATCAGTTTGATCTTACTCATCGTATGAGGTGCAATCTGGTGATTAGAACTGGTGCACTCTTCAGTCAGTCAGTCAGTCAGTAAGTCAGTGTGTAATGAATATAGTATTATACCTATGATAATGGCGTTGTATTGTTATTATCATCGTTCACTGTTCAATCTTTATGATTATCGTAACTTTTTACAATATATCATGAACAGACTTTATTAAATCCTGAGTGTCTTATATACTGATGGGGCGTCATTAGTAGCAGATTTTATTGTTGTCCACTTTTATTAGTGTGCCACAACACGTGATTGCGGGGGCTCATCTTCATCATATTGCCGTTGTATTATTACACCTAGTCGAGGTGTGTTCGCTTTTATACCATTTTACAAACTCTTGGAAATTGAGCGTAATAATCTTTTGTGATTTGTCCACTTGTTACAAAATGAAGATAATTGTTAGTCTTGATTTTGATGGATTAATTGTCTGTTTGTGAGTAATTTTTTTTTTTCGATTTTTCTCCATTTTTTTCTGATTACCTTCTTCAATTTGCTGCAGATTTGATATTATATTTTATCAATGATATTCAAGACGACTGACAAAACTGATCGAATAATCCGAGATTATATCGTATTGACTCGAAAACTTGAGTGAGATGAATTTTTTCCGTGCAACCGAATTTTTGACACTCATGCGAAAATTCGAAAATTGTTACATTTTTGCTGTTTTACCGGATTTGAATAATCATGCCTTCTTCAAATTTTCAACTTCGATGTATTTCGGGGATCTCTGAATTGATTTGAATCTTTGAGGACTCGTTTTGAAGATAATCGACCTAGCAGAACCTTGGTAGCTATCCTGACAACATAGAGATATGAAGAGAGCGGTGACGCGATACAGCAATTCCGACGATTCGATTCGGATTCAGCGGCTCAAAAATGGCTACGGAATTGTTTTCAAAAGTCAAGGCACATTTTTATGTCGGACTGTGTTATACACAGTCAATATCTGATGAGCTCCAATGAAATCATCATCAAAAAAAGTCCTCGAAGAAATGCTCGCTTTTGCACTTGTTATATCATGAGGACATCGGGACATGAAAAAAAAAAAAAAAAAAATGGTTTATGCTGAGGTCTGTTCGATTAAACGAATTTCGTCTTTGTCCATTTGACGAACCAAGCAATCATGAGACATAATTGGTTCTCATACATGTGAGACTTTCGATAAGAAGAAATCAAAACACTCAAAGCACTACTGTTTCCAACTTAGATGGCTTTTTTGTATGAACCAAAAAAGAACAAGGCCTTTACAGCTCAAGGCACTCAAGGACTGAATTTTGAGGTTAATGCATGTTATGGATGTTATGTGTATGTACAGATGAGTCTCTGTCGCGGTATAAAATATCTGGATTGATTTATATTTGAAGGGTGATTTGATATAGATTTTTACATCCACTGACTCTTCATCTAAGAATCAATTCACTGGGTTCTATATGAATGTATATGTATTAATTCGGCGTGTTCTGTCGTATTAGAAAGTTTCTCGGTCAGATTGGATCATATACGCCAGGAACCAGAAGAAGGTCGAGAACTTTCTATTCGACTTTTTGCGTACGTTTTATCAGTAAGGTCAGTATTTGTATGGTATCTAGGTTATGTTCTAGCACCAGCTTGAACTATTACAGAAAATTCCCAAATAAAGTCCGATCAATTTTGATGGTTGTACTCTTGCCATCAACTGACTTAAGAGTAAAACCATTTCAGCTCATAATCGATTCTTTGACGAATATTAACCACTTCCCCGAAAATATCGTCAAAACAAGCATCGGAGCAGCAACCTGGGCCCTTATGAGCCTGAGCAACAAACGATTTGCAAAGTGCGGCTGGTCCGTCGACAAAAAGGGACACTCGTCCAGTCCAAAATCTGGAATTCCCCAGTTCAAAATTCTTGAGAAAGCAAGCGCATTAGTCCGGCGGCAACCTGTCGTTTCCATCACCAAGATTCTATTGTATTACCTCCAAACGCCTCATTGCGAAGTACAATATTATTCAAATCCCGGGGAATCTTTTCGACTGGTACAGTATATATAATAATACGAAAGCGATGATGGTTAATCCTCACAAATTGTACTGCCTTTCGTTCCTCATCTTTTGACACTATGCAAATATAATATATCTTAAAATGTATATTGCAGACCCTGATGATACTCGAACGTGATGCCCGTGGTTCACCAAAGTCAATGGGCAGTGTTGTCGAACATCTTGTCAGTCAAGACAATGTAAGGTATACTCCGTCTGACATAAGGCCCAATATATAATAAATGAGCCTTCGTCGCGCCCGTCAAGATGAGTTTATAATCCATGAAAATCGTGACTACCGCCGACGCTGTACTTGTATATTATAATAGAACTTTATTATTTGTTGGCGCGCCAGTGCAGCCTGCTGAAAATTTTCCCCGTCGGCGGACCGTTTTGGGCCTCATGCACGCCTTCCTTTTGACGGCAGGGGGGCCGATTGTAAAAGCGTAACACCGTAAGCCCTAATTAAAAGCGGAGCGCTGGCGCGTTGCGTGCCGATATATAATAACTTATTTTGAAAAGTACACTTTTCGGGCCTACATAGTAATGTAAGTCCCAAATGTAGTAACTGTGTATTTATTATACGTATTGACGAGAGAGCGAAATTATTACGGGGTCTACCAAAAGTATAAAGAGCAATCAGAGATACCCATACCGTGTGTTTTCGAAATTGTTTGAAAATCCTTACGGTCCGCCAGACCGGCAAATGCTATATCTGTGCATGGGGCCCAATTGACTTTTATTACCCGCGACTTTTTCGTACTGAGCGATTTGTGATGCTCGTTAGGGGTCAGTTCATGACGGATCCATTGTATTTTTTGAACGGTTTTTATATACATCACGAGAGCAGCTGCTGCTTCTATGCTTCTGCGATTGGAACTCGCGATCAACTTGGACTTTTACTCCAATTTTATTGCAGGCCCAATATTGGCGGGGCCCGAAACGATATGGTGGCTGCGCTGCGCCCATCAGCGGTGTCCTCGCGGATGATATACAGACAATGGTTAGAGAAAAGTTGTGAATGAGTGGTGAGTGATGAGCTGTAACAACAGGATTGAGGAGGCCCAATTGAGGCCCAATGTGCTTGGGGATCAAAAAAGAGAGAGGCGCTGGTTGGAAGATTTGGGCCAGTGGTGCGCCAGGTGAGTCCAAGAGAGTTGTAATAATTATTATCCCAATATAGTTGGTAAGCGGAGATGCCAGTGATAGCACACGTTATGAAGTTTCTCTTGACATTTCTTGACCGCTGTGACCGTGCATTTTGTGCTGAAACCTTTATCTGGTATCTGGTGTAAATTTTTCCGTGATCGCAAATTATTTCTATTCACACTCTACTTCATTTTCTTGGAACATGAAAACTTACCATATCGAGTCCTAGCATGTGCGTAACCTTATACGTCGAGAAGTACGAAATTCGATAAGCACGTGGAACCCCCCACCCCCACTTTTTAGACTGAACCTAGAATAGGTTCGTGGTGAAAAGTATGCATCAGCAGACAAATTTACAACATGGTTGATAACGGATGTATGTTGTGAATCCACATTAAAAAATTTTATGATGCGTGACTTGATCACCTCTGTCGAAGTTTATTTCACTTAGCCTCATCTAATTCTACTTTGTTTGAGCAGATTTTCACAATAGCTGAATCTCGGGGTCAAATTTTGTGTGGATGATGAGCTTGCTTTGGAAACTTAATATGAATCATGAATGACGCGGTCTTACGAGGAGAAAAGCTCGTCAAGTGCGGTCTCTGGAGTTCTCCTTTTGTCGATTTATATAAGGCCACACAATCAATGGCTGGATATTTACACTTATTATGCCTACTTCTTATTGCAATGTTCTTGAGCTTAGACGTCTGCGAGTCATCAATCATCTTCAGGGTCGCAGTTGCTACCGGATGTGCTTCCTGCCATTGCATGGGGCTTATTGTGGATAGGAAAAGAGAAATCCATGAATGGAGTCAATCGAATAGGTCATCGATATTCCTCACCTTTGATCACCCAACATGCTCTCATTAGGCCGGTCTCATAACTGGGCACTCGTTCACCTTCGCGCAATTTTTTTACGTTTGGTTATGTTTAAATATGAAAAAATTTGATGATTTGGACCGATCCCCCATGATTTCTGCGTCTCCTAGAAAATATAAAGTGAAGTTTTGGATTTTCCGTGTTAGCACAGTTGATAAATCGCTGAGAGGAATGCGTCCAGTAAAATCGGTGCCAAAATTTTGTGCTTCAACCAATGTTAACGTCCCCTGAACGCATTCGATTACTTTTTGAAAACCTTCAAGATTTACTCTCCAGAAGTTGCAAAAGTCCGAGCAAAAGTCGGATTCCGAGAGATTTCTTTCTAGCTGTCTACGTCGGAAGCGCGATTTTCGACTCGTATAAAGTCGCGCTTCCGACGTAGCACAGCTAGAAAATGTCGTTTGCGACTCGTGCTGCGCACTCGTCACATAATATACTATGAGCAGATTATGGAGATCCCTTACAAAACACGAAGGCGAGCACGAAAGCCATAATAAGTGTGTAATCAAACAGCCCTCATTTGGTTATTTCGGAAGGGATAAGTGCAGTGCGATTTTTCTTGCCACTCAGGTTAATCCGGGTTAATCATGTTGAAATAGGTCGGGAACAGTGTACGAAAAGCTTCAAATTTCGTTGCACGGAGATAAAAACTGATAATAGTATATTATGTGACGAGTGCGCAGCACGAGTCGCAAACGACATTTTCTAGCTGTGCTACGTCGGAAGCGCGACTTTAGACGAGTCCTCGCGTAGCGAGGACGAGTCGAAAATCGCGCTTCCGACGTAGACAGCTAGAAAAACGATTTTATGCACTTTGCCGCTGATCTTCATCATTTTTCTGAGGGGAAATTAAGTTGATGTCGGATAGCGGCATCGTCGACCTTTGAAAAATTCATTAAAATTTTTCTAAAGTCGTAAATGTTGGTAAGTACGCGATGGTCGAGGTGATAATGGTAGGACTTCCGAGGACTTCCACACCCCGTCAAGACAGCTCGGCTTCACTTGATCAAAATTAGACGTACTTGAGCCTCGACTTGAGCTCATTTTGAAGATCTTGGAACAAACTTTAAAATGAGCTCCCAGAGTCGTTGAAAAATGTTTTAATGGGGGCATAATGGGTAAACACTTTTGCAAACTCGTGAAAGGTCACTTTGTGGGAAAACTGTGATAGCTTGGCTCAAGTTGGTCAAAACAGAACTCACTTCAGCTCATTTTGAAATTCTTAGAACGGGCTTTAAAATGCGATAATAAAGCGCGTAGAAAAATATTGACCCAGCTCAAAACTATTGGAAAAACGGTTAAAGACGGGGTTATGTTGGGTACACTTACCTCATTAGCAAAATTTTTAGTCGATCATATTCATGGCATACTCGAGATTAGCTGGGTGTCCTGTAATTTTGAAACCAGAATCATTAATCAAAAAAGGAAAATTTCCTGTGACGCGACTATTTCAACTGATGATGGTGGAAAATTTCGAAAGATTTTACGCAACGCGAATTTTATACGCTCATTCATTGATATACACATTTTTCCAAAGTGCTGTTTTATTTTGATGAATAGCTCGTCCGCGTATAGCAATTGGTAATCCTATAATGGTCACATCACTAAAACAATGGTTCAACAGTACATGATTGAGTATGTATGTACATGGCTCTAGAAAAGAAACACTACATCGTGAACCGACAGTATCAACTAAAATTCAGAGAAATTCAATAACTCCCGAGACATTTGTTAGACTCAAGTTAGACTTTCTTCTCATAGACTTTCCTATCAATAATCGTGTTAGCTAATATGAGGTTCTGAAGATTTCATGAATTGAACCAACGAACAAATATGAAATTGACTTTCGTTTTTGTAGTCTGTTTGCAGGTGAGTCTGTGTTTCGATGATAATTTGTTTTGAGGTGTATGCAGATAATAAAAGCTTTTGTGACTTTCTTCGCGATAAGCCACAAAGAGATAAGTTGACTCGTGTTCGTATCCAAAAATCTTGTAAATTCGATGCTCATATTTTTTAAAAGATCTTTCTTATATTGCGTCTTTTCTGTAATTATTTCACTAGAATTGAATAATTTTTGGGGAATGAGTGTATATTTTATGATTTTCAAAACGATCTCATGTAGGTATGAAAAAATTCTCAACCGAGACGTTTATCACAACACATTTTGCTATTATGAGCCATACAAAATACACAGCTCGGGAGGATGCGAGCTGCATTATTATATCAATCTTTCTATTTTTCTGTTTTCTGAAAATCACAAGTAGGGGAGAGTGGGGCAAAATTGGACGGATTTTGCAGTGGGGCCATCTGACGATACTTGGGACTAGGCGCACTATGGGACTTTGAAGTTCCACTATTGAATAGATTGTAAAAAAATTTTCAGACCCCTAGGTCTCAGCGTTCATACTTTTTCTTGAAGTTGAAAAACAAAAATCTGTCTAAATTCGGCCCGAACTTGGGGGCACTTTCGACAAGTTTTGGGGGCAAATTTGGACAGCTTTCCAAAATTGAGGTATCCGACAATATTCCTTACCTATTAGAGTCGCATTTGCTCATCAAAACACGTGGTAATAACCCAGAACTAAGAGCGAAACCCGCCTGAGACTTTTATATTCTCTCATAGCCCGACCAAGCGAGCCATTTTTGTGTCATTCTTCAGCATTATTGAAATACGCGCTTCATTGGTGCACTACCGTCTTCAGCAATCAGCAATCGACTCGTGGCTTCTAAGAGTTGACTTTTTTTCGTTTTTCTTCATATTGGAGGTATTCATACTCGCCCCTACGTCAACCATCAAAATGGTAGAGTGCGACAATCAACCGGATATCAGCGAATACGACAGTAAAGATGCAAAAATCGAGCACTATCTTGGAACGAGTTGAAAGCGACTTCTGACCTCTAAACTGACTCCTAGGACGGTCATTGGACATTGTAACTTCATTTTCTCGACAATTTTCAGTCACCTAACTAACCCTCAACTTTCCGTGCTTCAAAAAATTCGCACAGATGCATACGAGCTTCGATACGGACAGTTATCCTCGAAAAATACGGGCACGCGACCAGTCGACCAGTTTTAGATGGGATTTAGTATTGTCCAAATTTGGCCCCACCAATTCGTCCAAAAATGCCCCCAGGCATTTTTTTCGCAGAATTGTGATCATTTGGGCCCAAGTGAACCGATTTTGGCCCACGACGGCTCAAAATCTTCGTTTTGTGACCTAGTTTTTGACCCCGAAACGGCGATCAAGCTCGTCCTTTTTTGCAGAAGTAGCGTGAATTTTTCGAGGAATTTTTGCATTTGGAAGATAAACCGCGTGAGGCCCTCGAAAAGCACCCCTATGTCAGTGTGGCCTCCCAGTATCGTTTCAGGAGGTCTAACCGCTATAAAAACCACTGTTTGAGAGAATTGACGCGGCGAAAGCCTAGACTCGCCTCCGACCGAGCTCTCTCACTTATCCAATTTTGCCCCCGTCCAATTTTGCCCCACTCTCCCCTAGTATGGCGGATACCGACTGATACGTTCACTCAAACGTTTCCTCGAACGTATCCTAAATTGACTTTTTGATACATCAAATTCATTTCTGACGTCTCGTGTTATAAATTCAATCCGTCTACAACCGACAAGAAAATATTTTCCCTCACACGTCATCAAGAGCAAATTATAGCGTTTGGAAAATTCATCATCACACTTGGTAGCACACTCTGTCTTTTTCTATCTCGAGAGGGAGAGAACTCGACTTTTCTTGAAATAACGTGTGAAAATCAGGTATAACGACCGCCAATCCATAAATTAAAGCCAAGTCTAGACTATCTTTTCAAAATCTCTTAAGAGTTGTAAAACTTTGGTTAATTAGTTCAATCATGTTTTGAGATTATATTAGTTTGATAAATATCGGAGCAAGCTGCAGTACAATGTGATTTACTGCTAGTCATTTGCTTGTGTTGACAAGCTGCAACGGAAACAAATCAGCGAAATCCAGGTGAGGCATAAATAGATTTTATGGAAGCAATATTTGAAAGGTTGTCTTTCAGTTTCCCTCTCGAGTCTTTACTTTGGCCACTTGAATCTTTTCAGGATATATGAAGGGCTATAAGTATTTGAACCAACTTTGACAACCGTGTTCATACCGCAGGTCAATGTTATGACACGACAAGTCGAGCGACAAGTTGCAGCTCATCCGCGTTGCAGTTCTACTTATCACTTTTGTTGGTTAGTTACATTGATTTTTTCTTAGTTTTTTGTTCATCGGAATTAAGAATGTTGGGTCTCATTGAATTTTTTGACAGAAGGATGTTCGAGAACTATCCTTGTCGTATTAACTCGCGTACATACGTCGGAGGATATATGGAGTATCTTTTGAGAGATGAAAAAATTAGATGAAATTGTGGTTATTCCAAATTTCAATAGGATCCATGTGGTCTATACAATCGAGCATACCATGGCTGAGGAGAATAAAATCGGGAATGCAAAAATAATTTCAATATGTGCTTCACAAGACAAAATGCATGAAATTATTATTGAATTTTAGGTTAGATTTCTCAAGTTTCCAGAGGAAGAATGAAATAATTCGTTGCGATTCGGATTTAAAAATATGAGATTTCTGTTTCATACACTTTGCAAAGGATTCCGTCATCTCATAAAGTTAACCTCGTTCATCCTCGTACATATAGCACATCAGAAAAGGCTTATACAGCACCTGTGACTCCTGTGAAGCGAGGGTATAAATGGGCAATGGTCCATTGGGACAGAGAACTGTTGCACAAATCTACGCTATCCTTATATGGTCTCATATCTCTACATAAAATTAGTACCTAAAAGCCATTGTACTTGAGATCACGGTCGTTCTACTGCTATAGCACTAACTATATTCCCCCAGGTCCGAGCAAGGAGCCATAGGTCTCTTGCTCGCTATTTGTGATAGCTCACGAGTGGTGATATGGTTGGTGTTGAACAATTCAAGTTGAGTACACTCTATTTGAATTTTGATTTCAATGTCTTGAACGATGGGTAACTATTTAATTTTCGAAGATGATGATTCGTTGCTACCTCTCAATTTTCATACATATGATTGAAAAAATTAGATGCGAATCACATGATGCTGTGCCGAGTACCGTGCACATCAAAATTCTCGAATTTCTCTGGATATAATAATAATACTATTTATTATTTACCATAAATCTTCAGATTATCAAAAATCTGAGAAAATAATTCCAAATCCTTAGCAACGAGCTTAGCAATGTACTTTCTGATCTCGTTTCTGATGATCCTAAAGTACAATTCTGGTTAGCAGAATCATCGTATTTTTATTTTATTTGCTTCTTACCTCATCAAGATCAATTTTTTTTTTTTTAATACTTATTCCTGATATTTTTATCTTGTTCCTCGTTGTTCCTTTGACAGAAACACAAATACCAGACAAACTATGATATTTGTTGTGTGCATGTATATCATTTTTCAGCATCCCTGGAATAAAACAGATAACTACAACTGTAAAACATTCATCATTTGCACGATTTCTAAATTTGTGAAAAAAAACTTTTCTCACATTTTTTGTCTTTTGTTCCTCGTGAAAGTGAATACGGGGATGGCCGAGGGGATGGCGGAATTTTTGCTACTTACGATGTACTTCTATGTACCGAGTTGTCACCTGTATGAGTCCACGCATTCAAGCCAAATGAATATCCAAAATTGATCCTGGAAAGAAAGTTTATTCAGAGTCTTCAGAGTGAGGGTCAAGTTAAGGGTGAAGGGCTTTTGGAAGAATGTTTTTTGCGCGCGATCGCCACATTCCGAGCTTCTTCCAAAAGCGTGTCCGTCTCTCTGTCCTTCTATTGTCCAAATTAAACAGCATCAAAGTTTTTACATTTCTGATCTTTGTGAGGTAAGTGTACCCAACTTGCCCCCATATGCCGATCTTGGGGATGGGCGCTCTTTGGCCTCCCGGCAATTTTTTTACGTTTGTTATGTTAAAATGTGAGAAAATAAGTGGTTTGGACCGACTCGGCTTCATTTCTGCGTTCTCAAGAAAATCTAAAGTGATTTTTTCATTTTTCGAATTTGCACGGCTAAGAAATAACCGAGGAAATTGCGTTCAGTAAAATCGGTGCCAAATTCGTTGAGCTCAACCAATTTCGACGTACCTTAGTGCATTCGATTCCCTGTTTCAAGACCTTCAAAATCCATTTTTCAAAATTACAAAATTTGGATCTGGAGCTGTTTTATGTGCAAAACACGGAGACGATTTGTAAACAAGGATGCCAACATCGGAGTGTACCTAACATGCCCCCATACGTTTATCTCGAAAGGGCGTGCAGAACGACTTTTTTACCACTCAGAACGTGTTTATCACGTCAAAATAGGTGAGAAATAGTGTTTCGAACCAACGAAAAGCTCCAAATATCGCTTCACGGCGATAATAACACTCTATCGCCGATTTCCATAATTTAATTCGGAAGAAATGAGACTGTTCGGCTCCAATTCGTCGAAATTAGACGTAGTTTAATGCATTTTGAAGGCCCTGAGACAAGCTTCAAAATGAGCTAAGTTAAGTTCGAAAATATTGAGGTGAACCAGACTTATGTTGGGAAAATGGCTTAATGGGGGCAAGTTGGGTACACACTTTTGTAAACTCTCAATAATCACCGTTTGGTAGAATTATTACAGTTTGGCCGCAGTTGGTTCAAATTGAATGACCTCAACTCATTCTGAAGGTCTGAAGACAAGATTTAAAATGAGCTAAGGTACGTTGGAAAATATGAAAATGGGCCAAAGTTCTTAAGAAAATGGCTTAATGGGGGCAAGTTGGGTACACTTACCTTAGTACTTTACTCGTAAAGGACTCGTAGAATGTTTGCATATCCTAAAGTAATCCGAATTGATATTATTCACTTTTGTTCATGGCATATTTCTGAAAAACGATCACATTCTTGCATAAATCCAGCTGTATATTAGTTAGCATAAGATAGGAGCATTTATAAATATCGTTCCTGAATTTCTCGTGGGGTAACCTTTGATCGTTAGGATTTCCATGGATGATACTTCGTTCCCTTCGTTGATTTGACACAATAAAGAGTCATTATAATGTTTTTTTAATACATTTTTTATTATTTGGTTTTGATAACAGGTTAATTTCTCACCAACAATTACATTGTGCACAATACACTGGGTACTCATGCAGAGATGCATTGACGCATGCTGGTTATTCAATGGTGGAGCGGACGAGCAGGGTTCTCTGCTTCATTTTGGTTGTGATAGGATAAAAATTGTTGTTGTTTTTCTTAAGTATTCCAATCCTCTAAACACGATTATCGATGGTAGAAAGTCCGGAACGTGGTCTTGAATTCCTTATAAACAAATTCAAAAAGCAATTATTCGTTCCGATAATTTTTTTTCTTAGACTTTTTGGTACATTTTGAACCGGTTTTTAAAAAAAACTTCTCTCTAAAATTTCCATGCTGATGCCACCGGAGCTTTTTTCACCACAGGTTCTTCTTGATTGCGAGCTCCGTATCCAATACGATCTTATGATTTAATATGAAAACTCATGGGCTACATCAGTTGGGATCTAATAGAGATAAGCCAGATACATCCAAGTCGATCATTTCAAATCACTAAAGAGTACTGGTTCAATGATACCAGAATTATTGAAGAATTTGAAAAATCTTGCCGATGAATCAAACATTTTTTTGCGTGCATGTCGAGAAAGTGAGTTATTCTTCGAATTCCCTCAGACATTTCTCCCAAAAAGTCGAGCAAAAAGTAATTTTAACACACTGTGCGAGAGAGTATCTTTTTCGCACTGATTTACCACTTTCTCACACAACTTGTCAAAAAAATACAGTTCGATACGCGTGAGTAAAGCCTATTTTTCGTATCCTCGTTCGATCCTCCGTGATGATTCTGACCTTCGCCTACGGCTCGGTTCGGAAACTCATCACTCGGACGCGAAAAAAAGTTTTTCCACTCTTGTATCGAAATGTACTAATTTTGGTATTTCTCCACTCGCATAAAAATATTTGAGATTTAGATGATCATATGATTAAACGAAATACCATAACTTAAAATCAAATAATTTGTTTAAATCTAGACGAATGATGATGTACGAGTTGTTAAAAAGTGTATCGCTTTTATCGTGCTGGTAGAAAAGATGAAAAACCATCGCGATACCAGTATATGTATTTTTAATGTAAATAATTGTTACGTAGGCGAGACAGAGAGAGATAAGATTTGAACGCACGTATACATACACGCAAAGAATTATACTTGAATGTTTTTTCAAGATTGCGCCGATCGGTTGGGAAGAAAAAGAGATAAATCGTGCGAATGAGAAAAGAGCTCATTTGTTTTATCAGAAACAAACAATTAATTTTATTCTTTGCGCGACACTCCATTTTTGACATTAGCAGTGAAAGTTTTAGAGACATAATTTTTAATCTATAATACAACTTACACTGGGGATAATAAAAAATTGTTTCATCATCCCTATAAAGCGTATATGAAAAAAAAATTAAATTCTCAAAAGACTTAAAAAGTCATCTAGATAAATTTAGTTAATTACGTTGTCTTGGAGCTTTTATTCGAGAGACTATATTTCCGACGCTGCTATACATATAGGTATACCTATATAACAGACGTGCAATTCTGAAATCGTAAATTAGAGCCAATTATACACAAAGCAGAGTGAAAGAGTATGAAATCTAAACCTCACAGAGTAATTTCTCTTCTATAATACGTATCATTATAATCATTTATGTATTCTTGATTCAAGATATAAGCTTGAATTTTCATATACAATGGAAGCCTAGTACGTCCTGGGTCAATATCACTACCCATAATTTTTTTTTCTCCACAAGTCTTGCATTTCAAATGAGATAAATCCCTCTTCTCACCTCTATACGCTGCTGGCATCACAATCTCACGATGCAGTTTCTACTCTATATACAGGTATACATGTACAGACATCAAAAGGTCTCATTCAGGTTTGGCGTGAGATTCCACATGCACACTAAATACTTATGCTGCATTAGACCGGGTTTCTCTTTAAATTTACCGTGCAAGATTGGTCGTAAAAAAATCGTTGTGGGAAAATTAAAATCTGGTTCTGAAGTCAATAATACAATTGTCCCGATTCTACCTCGGATTTTACTACTAGAATCCTATATAAACATGGCTATTGATATTCCAATTAGAAATCACTGTGGTCAAAAATCTTGTACCCCCAACATTTTTTTCTCATACTTCTTCTTCATTTCAAGTCAAACTCGCTGTAGATCTTTAAATGAAAATTTTTGTAAGAATGGAAAGAAAAAAGAATGAGAGCCGCGCGTGCAGAGCAATTAAATGAAAGTTATTGGCCCAAGGTTTATACACGAGCCTCGCTATATTTTATTTAAACTGAGCTAAACTCGTGTCTGTCCGTTATCACTAAACGAGGATGTATATTGTTTACGGGAATATATGAAAATCCCCGAGGCTTAAGAGGTCCGATTGAAGACGGCGCCAAAAAATATATATCCGAGAGACTTTTGTGAGGATATTAGGATGACGAACTCGATGAGGAATCGAGTGGGTTTGAAGTTGAAGAGTAGCGCGTGCAGAGTCTTTTCTCATGATGAATTTTTGCTCCAGCGATGATTACGTTAAGGTTACGTGTAATAATCTGTTCCGAGAGTGATTGCGAAGATGCAGTTTTCTCGAGTTTCTTCACTAACCTCTAGAGAAAAGTCATGGAAAGAATCAAAGGACCCGACTACACGGTTCAAATCAATCTAATTAGATTAATTTGGCGTATATCATCGTTCTTTTGGGTACACCTTCAATGTTTTACTCGCTTGTTGTATAAGAAAGAATTTTCATTTTCTGCAATGAATTTGAAATATCTTTTTAGATTGCAAAATCTATAGAAAAATGGGTTAGGTATTAAGGTGGGAGAAATAGATCTGCAAACACAAAACTCCCTGACATCAATCTCGATACGATAGAAAAAAAAAACAAAAAAATAACAACAATGATCCTCGAGATAATCATTCTTAGATATTTTCCTCTCCTATTTTTAGACCGGATCTTTTGACATTTTACCCAGCATTCTACAGCCAATAATAGTTTTTTAAGCCGTTTTTATTAATACTTCAAATCCATGTGTTTTTCATTGACAACGAGGTGACAGAATGAAAACAACAAGTTGCGTCAGATTCATCATCTGCGTAATATAATTATGGAAACTTTTTGCGGACCCATTATCATCAACCATCGTGGCCCCAGTCATGAAAATCTGAGAAAATGAGTTGAGTATTGTCTATCCTATGAGCGACGCATTGTTTAGAGTATTCAGACCAGATTTCACTGAAAAATTTTTTTTTAGCGTGTTCAGTCTCTTGTGAGATAGCAATTAATTCTGATGGAGCACCTCGTGGGTCAGCGTTGGTGCAAAGTGACAATTCGGGAGAGAAAATTAATTTTCGACCATTTTTTCTGTCGTTGCAGCAAAGTTATTTGAAAATGTGAAAGTGTGCAAAGCAGCTCCTTAAGCAGGAAGTGCAACGAACCGTGTAGTTCGGGGGGGGGGTGTGAAAAAGTATATTTTGTCACTCCGAATAAAATTTTTCGCGATAAAATTCAGTTACATTCAGAATAATTCTGTGTTGGCTTCCAAGGTGGGTTCAGTCAAATCGGGCGTTGAGTGAGATTCGTTTCAAACGTGCTCTTATTTCAGTATTTTCTGATGATTTCACCCCAAAAATGACACCAAAGTGCGTTGAATGCTTGTCTAGTACAGATTTTGATGAAATTCTTCCACAGATTTATGATTAAGGAAATGAGGCACAGATGAATTTCTTGATTAACGTACAAGTATACGAATTATCGAGCGAACTATTGCACAAACTAAACCGCGGGTTATCAATGACTATGAATAGCAGCGTAAGAAATTTTTCTGTTGAACTGGTCTCAATTAGACCGGACTAAACCGAACTAGGCCGCATTAGAGCAAACTAGATCGCACTGGACCAGAGTAGACCTGAATAGCCCGAAAAATCGAAATGAACCTAACTACACCGAACTAGACCAAATGAGGTCATACTGGACGCAACTTGACCATACTAGACCGAGCTAGACCGAACCAGACCAAAATCGATGAAGCCAGACCGTATTAGACCGTACCAGACTCAACTAAACCAAATTAAACTGAGCTAAACCTAATTCAACCAAACTAAACCGAATGAGACCTAATTACCCCGAACTAGACCGAGCAAGACTGAGTTGGACTCAATTAGAACAAACTAGGCCGGGTTAGATCGAATTGGACCGATCTAGACCAAACTGCATTGAATTAGACCGAATCAGGCCATTCTACACCAAACTAGACTGAACCAGACGAAATCAGACCTAATTTAACCGAACTCGACTTAATTTGACCGAACTAGAGCGAACTATACTGAATTAGACCAAGCTGGTCCAAATCAGCTCAATTTAGATCAAACTAGATTGAACTACGGTGTAGTGGACGGAGTTAGCCTTGATTGGACCGAAAGAAACCGGATTAGATTGAATTGGACCGAACTAGACTTAACTACACCGAACTAGACCGAATGAGGCTCATTTAGAGAGAACTAGACCAAACAGGAACAAACTAGATCGAACTACAGCGGATTAGACTGACCTACACTGACCCAAACTTAATTTGACCAAACTTGACCAAATAAGATCGAATTGGACCGAACCAGACCCAAGTACAGCGAACTAGACGGGACTATACCTAATCGGACAGAACTGGATGGAATTGAATCGAATTGGACCAAATTCGGCTTAACTACTGCGCACTAGACCGAACTAGACCGGACTAGACCTAATTAAACCAAAAAAAAAAAACAACAAAATTAGATCGAATTAGACCGAAATTGGTTTAACTAAACCGCGACAGACAGAATTTGATCGAATTAGACCGAACATGGTAAAATTACACAGTACCAGACCGAACTAGATTGAACTAGACCTGAGTTCACCGAATCCCCATCCCCATTTCCATCTCCATCCTCAGCCATGGATCTAGACTCAGCCACAGTCCCAGCCACAATCTTAACAGACCCAGCCATGACCCCCAGCTCCAGCCCCAGCTTTAGTCTGTTTATTGATACTGAGGCAATACACATCGACAAGATACTAAACAGCCTATGAATATTTGCTTTATGAATCCTATCCCACTTGAAATTTGTATCCGAAAAAGACCGAACTAGACCTACTCAAACCAAACTGGACTGAACTCAATCGAGTGACACCGAACTTACCCTGATTACGCCGAACGAGACCCATCTAGACCAAATTGATACAGTACTTCTCATTCTCGTCTCATTGCGATCTCCTTCCCCATCGACCTCGCCATCGACCCATCCATCCATCCATCCATCCATCCAGGCATTCTCTTACCCATCACTCATATACAGCCATCTATCATACCGAAGTGGAGACCAAACTATATCGAACTGGACCGAACTAGACCGAATTACAACGGTATACGAGGTGATTCGCACAATAGTTCAGCTCGATAGACCAACTCATCAGTTGAGTAGTTGGTAACTTGATAATTGGTAACAATCATTATTGGTAACACACTAAAGCCAACAGTTTATAGTCAGCGGTCTATAATTAACGTTCTGAAGTCAACTGCCTTAGTCAACTGCCTGAGTCAACTTCCTAAGTCAACTGCCTGCATCAACTGCCTAAGTCAACTGCCCAAGTCAACTATCTGAGTCAACTGCCCAAGTCAACTGCCTTAATCAACTGCCTAAGTCAACTACCTAAGTCAACTGCCTTAATCAACTGCCTGAGTCAACAATTAACAGACATCATCCACCGTACATAATCAATCGTCAACTATCGAAACACCAACCAACGCATCCACCCGGCCACCTACACTCCCCTCAATCTATCTACCCAGCCACCCAACCACCAACTCACCCATCCATCCACCCTCCCACCAACCCAGCCACCCATCGATCCACCCACGACCCATACGGCCATCCATCACCCTTCACCCTTTCCCGATAGGCAACCCGAGACGCGAGATGCTGACGGACAAATTTTGGCTGGGCTTTTAATTATTTTAATTTTGGAAACCATCTTGCACAAGAATTTCCAACGTTACTTTACCATGATTTCCTTGATATTTCAAGCTGACAAATGTTGAAAGATAACAAAGTATATTCTTCTGGAGCATTATTTCATTTACTATCACAGAATTTCGTAACAATCACGCAATACGGTAAAATCATGTCTCGGCTGTAAATCATACTAGTCATCGGACGCTTCATTGGAAATTATAATCAAAGGAAACTTTTGGTAAGAAAACCTCTTTTTATTTACTATCTTCCAATTGACATTTCTTGTTAGGCAAATAATAGCCGATGCGTGGTTTTCTTTGCAAAATGTGATCGAAATAATACGGTTCGAATCCCATGTGAAAATGTCAAAAATGACCTGAAAATCTGGATACACACAGAAGATAGAGTCATATTTTATGGCTAGGATTATGCACCTGGTAAGCACAAATTTAAGTATAATCTTATCGCAAAACAAGAGCTATCAGTTAACCGATAATCTGTTTCTCTGATGAACTTGGACACCTTGACTACAATAAAAAGACTATTCGAAGATAAGCAAAACGAGAGCAGCTAGCACATAAATTTACTGAAAAGTATCGTAAGGTATATTACCCGGTTTTCTGAGTCACAACCAAAAAATTTCTCCTGCCCTTTCGTCAGATTCCATCATAACCTACTGTAACCAAACTTCGAATCGTCATCACCCGTCAACACTCCAATATAGTCCAGTCCGCCACGGCCGATTCGTTGGTCCAAAGGGGTAAAGTTGTGAAATTAACATATTGTGTAGATCAGAACTAGAAACTAACATTTCTAAAAATGCAGACACGAAAACCCCATGGTTTTCGAGAAAATTGATTGTTTATTAACAATTTTGCAAACCGGACATGTCCATCGGAGTAAAGTGGGGAGTCGACGGATTATGAAATTTGACAGTGAGTAGAATACAGGGTTGAAAATGCAGACAAATCAGTTCATAACTCTATGAGGCAGACAGGGGTCAAAGGTCAATTTTTCACACCTCTCCGAACAAAAAGTCAGTAATTTGCTTTATAACTCGGAATCCGTGCGTTTTAGCGAGATTTTGCTGAGGAACTTTTTTGAAGATCTCATTGAGATCTACAAAATTGGTCATATTGACCATTGCTCAGAAATCCTTTGTTTCTGAGATATAAGCAATCTTAGTTTCAAGGATAAACGTTTTTCGATCCTAACTCGGGATTTATGGGATGTGATGAGATTTTACAAGAATACTTTTCTAAAGGTCTTTCAAAGACCTACAAATTGAGTTATCTTGACCGTTGCTCAGAAACTCACCAATTCTGAGATATAAGCAAAATTGAGTACGGCAATGGAATTTTTTTCGTCATAACTCGAGATCTATTCGGTTTGATGAAATTTTGTAAGAATACATTTTTGAAGATCTATCAGAGATCTACAAAATTGGTCATGTTGACCATTGCTCAGAAATCCTTCCTTTCTGAGATATAAGCAATGTTAGTCTCAAGGATAAGCGTTTTTGATCCTAACTCGGGATTTATGTGATGTGATGAGATTTTACAAGAATACTTTTCTAAAGGTCTTTCAAAGACCTACAAATTAAGTTATCTTGACCGTTGCTCAGAAACTCACCAATTCTGAGATATAAGCGTAAGTACGGCAATGGAATTTTTTTCGTCATAACTCGAGATCTATTCGGTTTGATGAAATTTTGTAAGAATACATTTTTGAAGATCTATCAGAGATCTACAAAATTGGTCATGTTGACCATTGCTCAGAAATCCTTCCTTTCTGAGATGTAAGCAATGTTAGTCTTAAGGATAAGCGTTTTTGATCCTAACTCGGGATTTATGCGATGTGATGAGATTTTACAAGAATACTTTTCTAAAGGTCTTTCAAAGACCTACAAATTAAGTTATCTTGACCGTTGCTCAGAAACTCACCAATTCTGAGATATAAGCAAAATTGAGTACGGCAATGGAATTTTTTTCGTCATAACTCGAGATCTATTCGGTTTGATGAAATTTTGTAAGAATACATTTTTGAAGATCTATCAGAGATCTACAAAATTGGTCATGTTGACCATTGCTCAGAAATCCTTCCTTTCTGAGATCTAAGCAATGTTAGTCTTAAGGATAAGCGTTTTTGATCCTAACTCGGGATTTATGCGATAAGATGAGATTTTACAAGAATACTTTTCTAAAGGTCTTTCAAAGACCTACAAATTAAGTTATCTTGACCGTTGCTCAGAAACTCACCAATTCTGAGATATAAGCAAAAGTAAGTTCGGCAATGGAATTTTTTTCATCCTAACTCGAGATCTATTCGATTTGCTGGAATTTTGTCAGTATACATTTCATCAAACCGAATAGATCTCGAGTTATGACGAAAAAAATTCCATTGCCGTACTTACTTTTGCTTATATCTCAGAATTGGTGAGTTTCTGAGCAACGGTCAAGATAACTCAATTTGTAGGTCTTTAAAAGACCTTTAGAAAAGTATTCTTGTAAAATCTCATCACATCGCATAAATCCCGAGTTAGGATCAAAAACGCATATCCTTGAGACTAACATTGCTTATATCTCAGAAAGGAAGGATTTCTGAGCAATGGTCAACATGACCAATTTTGTAGATCTCTGATAGATCTTCAAAAATGTATTCTCACAAAATTTCATCAAACCGAATAGATCTCGAGTTATGACGAAAAAAATTCCATTGCCGTACTTACTTTTGCTTATATCTCAGAATTGGTGAGTTTCTGAGCAACGGTCATGATAACTTAATTTGTAGGCCTTTGAAAGACCTTTAGAAAAGTATTCTTGTAAAATCTCATCACATCGCATAAATCCCGAGTTAGGATCAAAAACGCTTATCCTTGAGACTAACATTGCTTATATCTCAGAAAGGAAGGATTTCTGAGCAATGGTCAACAAGACCAATTTTGTAGATCTCTGATAGATCTTCAAAAATGTATTCTTACAAAATTTCATCAAACCGAATAGATCTCGAGTTATGACGAAAAAAATTCCATTGCCGTACTCAATTTTGCTTATATCTCAGAATTGGTGAGTTTCTGAGCAACGGTCAAGATAACTTAATTTGTAGGTCTTTGAAAGATAAGAAAAGTATTCTTGTAAAATCTCATCACATCGCATAAATCCCGAGTTAGGATCGAAAAACGTTTATCCTTGAAACTAAGATTGCTTATATCTCAGAAACAAAGGATTTCTGAGCAATGGTCAATATGACCAATTTTGTAGATCTCAATGAGATCTTCAAAAAAGTTCTCGAGCAAAATCTCGCTAAAACGCACGGATTCCGAGTTATAAAGCAAATTACTGATTTTTTGTTCGGAGATGTGTGAAAAATTGACCTTTGACCCCTGTCTGCCTCATAGAGTTATGAACTGATCTGTCTGCATTCTCAACCCTGCATTCTACTCACCGTCAAATTTCATAATCCGTCGACTCCCCACTTTACCCCGATGGACATGTCCGGTTTGCAAAATTGTTAATAAACAATCAGTTTTCTCGAAAACCGTGGGGTTTTCGTGTCTGCATTTTTAGAATTGTTAGTTTCTAGTTCTGATCTACACAATATGTTAATTTCACAACTTTACCCCTTTGGACCAACGAATCGGCCGTGGCGGACTGGACTAATAGCTGTGAGTACAGAATTTCTATAATACTTACTCTCGAGTTTTTCCACTTACCAGAACTCAAAAAAATTCCAAACTCCAAGGTGCGAGTACTGCGGATGAGGTTATAATACATATAACTAAGCTCGCAAATAATAATCGATGTTTCCGCGTTTGTCACTCTCAAAACCTCCAAAACCATTATTATTACCTTCTAAAAAGCTGTCTATATGTATAGCATTTGTAGTAAGTTGCTGATGTATAGAGGTAACCGTAGAATAGTTTACGGGGTCAGGTATACATGTGCAGCTCGTCGACCTTTCAAACCGCGCTTTTGAAAAATATCTTAATTTTTACTACCCGTCGCCGCCGCCGTTGGGTTTTGTTTGCATCTATGAATAAAATCTGTGGGGTCATTTCTTCCAAGTCAATAGGCATCACGTCAAAAGGCAACTGATGCATCAGTCAGGCTGCAGTGCGATATGCACCAGAGGTAAAATAGCGGGGCGCGTGTTTGCAGATAGGTCCCCATACCTTATTTTATGGGACCGTAGTTATAGTGGTAGTTGCTCCCCAATTTCCGAAACAAAAACGTCAAAAAGCTCAACGATAATTCCTCGCGCGCTTCAGCTGCCGCTCCCTGCGGGCTTTATAATATGGCCCTCTTTCATTTTTCTTCGGTGCAAAACTTTCTCGGTTCATGGTCATTTTTGAAATTTGCTTTCACTGATTCCTCGGTAGCTTTTTTGCTTACATGAAGTTTTTCGAGATTATTCTGAGATGAATGTGAAGATTTTGATGATTGGGGAGGAGATCGGGGATGTTTGAGGTGTTTTATCTGAAGGCTATTGAGATAGAGAATGTAGATTGTTGTGATTATTTTTAGGTAACTTATGGGACTGTCAGCTTGAAGGTTTGTGTTTATTGTGGAGCGTTGTATATTTTGGTTTCGAAATAAGAATTGATTATTGAATGATTCAAATTATAGACAACTTTCCATCACTAATTAAGGTAAAATCAAGGATAAAATAGTAATCTTAAGTTACTTATTTTTGAACCATCTAATTGTCCGAATAAATCCCAGTTTCTGAGCCAGCTTCGCACTCAGCATTTACGAAAAAATTTTTCAGACTGCAAAGGTCTATTCCCATATTCAGTTCATACCTATACATAGAGGACAGACAGTGTCATCCAGTGTTCGCAATTGGGGTTTCAAGTAAAGTGCGGATATATTATATTTTTATCGCAAGGGCCCCAAAATCATGTTGAATGAGTGCAGCATTTGTCATTTTTAGGTTAAAATTATGAAAAATTGATAGCGGGCTCAATTTGTAAACGAGCGCGAGTTGAGTCCAACACGAGACGTCGATTCATGTCGATTGTCAGCCAAAAGAAAGCGCAGGCTGCAACTACGCTTGAATTAATTTTTTCCTTGATCATTTCACTCGCCGAGGGCGTGAAAAGGTTGATTTCTCAATCCACGCTCGGTTGAGCACTCGGAACAAAGATTTTAGTTACATACCCTTACTTTAGAATAAGTTTTTCTGCAAGTCAATTGGCGAGGTCAAAGACAAAAGCGTGCGTATAACTATCTGTTGGTATTATGCGCGTGGCGCAGGTCGTTTTTTTTTTACACCCAAACTGTAATAAAATCTCTAACTTTCTATTCACTATGCGGTTCATTCGGATTTCACTTGCTGCTGTTTCGTTGCGGGGTATAAGTACTCGATGCACCGAGTTGGAAAATTTGTGGAACTGATGTACACTTCAAGAATGTTCATCTGACTTTGTTCACGTTACAATTTGGTATGAATCGAAGTTACTTACAGTACGTGTCTGATATTATTTCATTCGTGTTCCAAAACATTTAGTTCAGGTACTACTCTGGTCCAATGGCCATTAGAAAAAATGATTGAAAATATCAGGTGAATTGCAAAAAACTAGATAACACAACCTCAAACGCAACAAATTATGACTGTAAACTAATTTTTCGACTAGGCATGAAACACTGCTGTATGCCGGACAACTTTTTTTCTCCCCCAGTCGACTGAAAAATGTACTTCGAAACTCGGGTGTGGAGTTTTTTTTGCTTTACTCGTGATAATTTTGACCCTTCCGAGAGCTCGGGCCAAGAACAATCACTCGAAAAACGGAACCAAACCTCCCACCCTTGAATCGAAAAATATCATTTTAATCGACTGACCGCAAAAATTTCACGAATTTTTCAAGCCGAGCCGGATTCGAGGGTCCAGATTTGTAAGAGGTAAAAAACCTTATTACGCCCTTCGCCACACCATTTTTCAACTAATCGTGAACGAAAGTTAAAAATTACTGCAGGATATCTGTAGTGTGTCAGAGGAAAATTATAAATTGTAATCTGACGGTTAGTTATTGCAAGATGATAATTTTAGTCTTGAAATAAATTAGATCCGGTCACATGGTTTTTACTCGGAGGAAACTGTCAACAACTCGAGACAAGGGGTTTCTCGAGAATTTTCATGTCTATATCACGTGAGCGATGATCACGTCAACAATATTATATTTCTGCATTCATCATGGTTATCAAAGTCACACTTAATTAACGCTCATGCATTCTTCATTTCTTTCTCAATTTGATCAAGACCTTGACCCACTAAATGAGCCGAGATTGGACCTTTGAGCAATCATGACCATCAGATAAAGTCGGCCATAAGATTCTACCACGACCTTCTACTCATGTACGAAATCATTAGTAACCCACGATGTAGCCCATCAGCCGAATCTACAACGAGGCTAATAAAACTTCGATAGGAATTATTTTTTTTTAAGTAGTTCACGGTAAAAATATTCCATCAGTTTTTTCTTGAAATAATATTGTTACTGAAGAATGAGGCTTGAGTTTGCATCTCGTTAATGACCAAAACAGTCGCGAATTTTTTATTTTACTCAGCGCCGTTCTCAGATTGAAAGAAATTCACGCCACAGATAGTCTATAGTTGCAATAACCTGATAACAAGACTATTATAATGATTATGCTTCTGTACCGCTTTGAATGTGCAAAATCGCCTATTCCATTTTATTATGTGTCTATTTGAAAAAATTTTCTTTATTGTGCAAGGTGTCCGCGAAAAGCATCAGGTGTGCCAGACTACTGAGCGAGCTGCGCCGAGGGAGTGATTTACTATTTAGGTGATTTGTAGGGGAGAAAACTTGAGAAAATCCTAACAATTCGTAACAATTTGGCCAATAAATGGTGAGTCGTAACTTCATTTGTATGACTTCCGTAGTTTCAACCTCGTGGACTGAAACTTTTCCAAATTATATGAATGAACTTGAGTTTATGCTAAAATTTGAATTTCACTTTCCTTGGCAGCAATCGCATTGGAGTATGTTTTTGAAAACATCATTGATGTTTAAAGATTCTAGTCTAATGTTAAATGCGTTGAAAAATTCTTGAGAAGGATAATTATACTAATTAGATTTTCGTCGGTTCTATTAAAACTAATGAAAATCTGATCGCCCAATGAAATTTAAATTGTATCGAATAATCGATAACTTATATATTTCTCTATTTTCCTTCACTCCCTTAGCGTCCCAGCAAGAATTCTGGAACCTCGTGTCTTCTTAAAATTTTTTTGATATCTCAGATAACACAATCCTGAATCCAGAGATATTCGACCTCTGTTTCACTATATCATCCATAACTCCATTTAAAATACTCCCGTTTGAGAACAGTTGCGGGCGATTTGCAATAATTGAGAACTCAAGCAGCCAAACACAATTTCAGAAGCCTCAATTTATTGTCAAAATTGCGTGTGTACAGAAAAAATACGAGCCTAAAACCGCGATCAGTAGCTATATATAATACAAGAATCGAAAGGCCTTTTGGCATAATATAATAATATAAAAGAAGGTGTACACGTAACACATAGCCAAATACAGCAAAGTACTTAGACGTAACCATTGCTTTGTTCTGTTGTTGTCCTGTGGCGCAAGAGGCTCTCCGATGACGCAAAATTTACAACGGAGCGGCCACGTGGCTCGTATTATACCTCATCTGCACTTATATACATGCACACAATTGACGAAAAATCAGGTAATAACCTTACTTTCTCAGTACTCATCATTAGCTCATCAGTAGTACTGTATAGAGATACGCAGCTTCCAAATTACGATGAGTAGACGAAAAATTTATATAATACAAAACTATATGTATATATATATATATTGCTTCGTTATGAAAAGATGTAATATACAATGCAACAACTAACGAGGGCTATTCATTATTACGTCACTCGTGTGCCTATGTACTTACAGAGGTATCCCACTCATCGCCATCGTTAGCTTTTGTGCACCATGGGAAATTTTACATTTTTACGGGGTTTTTGAATTTAGTGGGAATACAGTATACATGGAAACAGACAGTTGGTCATGTTACGTGATCAGAGGTGCGTTATCAAGTTACATTATGCATACGTTTTGTTTTTTTTTTTTTTTTCAAATTAAAGGGAAAATGGTATATGTTCAACTTCAACACACGATGAAGGACGAATTTGAATTGTATATCATTTGTAGATCAGGAGCCCTAATTACCCAATTGCATATATTTGAGGCTGGGTCGATAGTTTGAAATTATACTCTCTATTCGTCGTTATTTGGGCGCAATTGGTGACTCTATGTTCATGAATGAAAAAATTCTGGAAGCCATATTTCGAAGAAGTTCATAATATCACTTGTGATTACATTTTCAAGCATCGTAAGAACTTTTTTGATCAGTTATTTACCCTGAACTATTCTGATACATCTTGAGAACTCGATTGAAGATAATTGAAGATTGAGTGTAATTTTGATAACTGGCAATTTTTTTCAAGGTGCAATGCTGACATCGGTAACTGATAGCTTTTGCTGGATCTGATTTTTCTTTCAATTGTTCCAGATCGATGCTCTCATCATTCATTGGACGAGATATACTTCTTGATATCGGATTATCTTCATTTGATCATCAGCTCATGCACTTACTCCCATTCTATGATTGAAATAGAAGTAACATCCTGATGATTCACGCAAATGATGGTGTATATAAGTCCATTTGTTTATTTTCTTCGAAAATTCGTCTCAAAGTTTATGTGACGTGAACGCGAGAAAGATTTGAGTTCTCATCATAAGCGAATATGTCATAATCTATTTTCCCTCGTATTTTCCACCCAGAAGTGGGTGAGTGAGTTTTGACGCAATTTTTTGTGTGGGGCTTGAAGATTTTCTATTGTTTATGACTCTTACACTTGTCTTACACGCTTACATCTCAATTTTAAGTTTGAAAAGAACTTTTCATTACTCTAACCTAAAAATGCCACGTTTAAATAGGATTTTAGGGTTCTTGTAATGAACAAATATATCCGCACCTCGCTTGCAAGCCCATTTTGGGCACTGGGGGACATGTCTGTCTCGCTTCGCTCGACAGACAAACTGTCCTAGGGCCCAAAATGGGCTACCGCGCTCAGTACGGAAATATACTATTTCCTATGCTAATCCGGAAAGATTTCCTGTTTTCTTTGCGATTGCAGAACAGTATGAAAATGCCATTCTTCACAAAGTGGTCAATCGTATGAATTTTGTTCGTTCTTGAACTAGGAAAATTTCGAGAAAGTATGAGTTTTCTTCTTTCAAAGTCAAAAAAACATTTCACATAATGTGATGATAAACTTTAGAGCGATTTGACGATATTGAGTTTTGATCTTGAACATGACAACTTCAATACGATCTATTGCAATAGCCCATGATGGTAACAAAATTTGAAGTTTTCTATATTTGTATAAAGTTGTTATTTGAGCTTCCAAAACTGCCTTGTACTTTTACTGGAATTGTGGTGAATTCTTGTTAGGCGTCGGGTGATGATTAGCGTTTGGGAAACTACAGATTCCACTGCCGGATTTGTAGTTTCGATTTTGAATTCAAAGGAAGGCTCAAGTACCTGCTGTGACTAGGAAGACTGATGCGGGGCAGCCCCGGTATTCCGTCGCGACAGAATTAGACATAATCCGGTCGGGGAGTGCAACTCGGCAAAACTTGAATGCAAAATGGACAATGATGGGTACATTTTTGCTTTCAAGTTTTGCCCTCCGCGACCGGATTATGTCTAATTCTGTCGCGACGGAATACCGGGGCTGCCCCGCATCAGTCTTTCTATAGTCACAGCAGGTACTTGAGCTTTTCTTTGAATTCGATTCAAAATCGAAGCTACAAATCCGGCAGTGGAATCTGTAGTTTCCCAAACGCTAATCATCACCCGACGCCTAACAAGAATTCACCACAATTCCAGTAAAAGTACAAGGCAGTTTTGGAAGCTCAAATAACAACTTATACAAATATAGAAAACATCAAATTTTGTTACCATGATGGGTTATTGCAACATCAGTTGTCCATCCCGAGGTCAAACGTTGACTATTGAGCAACCGGTTGATCGACAAATTGATGACGTTAACAAAATGATGTACATCGGTTTGCATAATTTATCGTTTCAAACGATTAGAGCCTGATACGGGCATTCAAAGTTGGCATTCGAGGTGTCAACCGTATTGACTACAGCGCCACAATACCACGAGAGAACGCGTAACGTGGTCAAATATTAAACTGTCGTAGACCCTAACGCCTTTCCCCTCTCTATACATCAGCATTGTTTGCTACCGCACGCTTTCCAACTACGAATAGGGCTACAAGATTTCATAACCATCGATTGATGAGGAATTACTCTATTTCATCATCAGGAGAATTATATTATATTCTCCCAAAAGGCCGTATTGCAAGTGAACTACGGTAAGTGTGCCTAATTTGCCCCCACTACTTTTGTTTTGCTCGCCATTTCAACTCATCTCTATATTTTCCAACGTACTTTAGCTCATCTTGTAGCTTCTTTCACCTTCTTTCGAATTTCTCGAGTGAGATTGATGTATTTGAGAGGAGTGAAGAACGAGTTTGAAAAAGACTATGGGGGCAAATTAGGAACACTGTACTTTTTCTAGTAATATGGACGTATACTAAGCTAAAAATCTAGTTTTGGAATTCTGCAAAGAGCATTCTAAAGTTGGGACAAAGACAAAGAAAATGAGTTAAAGTACGTTGGAATTGATCACATCAATTTTGTTTGGGCATCTCTTAGTGACTAACAAAAAAGAAGTCGAAGGTAATAAAAGCCACTTTTTCTGTTCTGGGAAATGCGCGTGTCTTTTAGGATCGGTCCAAAACGTTGATTTTCTCATATTTTACCGTAACAAACGTGAAAAAGATGCGCGGCAGGCGGGTGCATATTACATTTGAGAACTTGAATGGGAAAAAATTAGGGAATGGGGGCAAATTAGACACAGTTACCTTACTTGCGACTTTTACTTACAAATTCAGTGCATTCGTACATATGCCAAGTAGCTGCGAATTTGCAACAACTGTCAAAATTTTGAAATCTATTCATCGACTTTTGTTTTGTTGGTATCTATTAAAAGACAACAACATAAGGTGAGTGTACCAAACTTGGCCCCATTGGGCCATTTTCTCAACTGCTCTGGTTAAATTAACTTTACTATTTTGGCCCATCTCAATATTTTCCAACGTATCGTGGCTGATTTTGTAGGATTGAAATAAGCTCCAAAATTAGCTGAGATACTTTGGAAAATATTGAGATGGTCCAGAGTAGTGAAAGGAACAAAGGTTTTTGAGAAAATTACGTATACAGTGTATATTCCAGACACTTACCTTAGATATAGTTACTTTTGCGATTCATGATATAGAACTTTGCACAAATTTGCACATATGTTACAAGTGGCGCAAGTCCTTGATCAAACTAATCAAAGCACGCCCCACTAATTTCATTGTATCTTTTATGACCTTTCGCGTCAAGTCTCTCGTAGTGATACAAGAACTGATTGAACAGAAACCATCAAAGGATATGAATCAGAATAATAATAATTGATTAGAAAATGATATTGTACCGCTCCAGATGGGTTATAAATCTATAATTTGGTAAGAAGCACTCAGTTAATGAATCAGGTGACGAAGGGTCAAAAGAATACAAATTCCCAACGAGGTATGAATAACAAACTGATGTCTACGTAAAAAAGTTGGGTTGATCATCGTAAACGACCATTATACATAGAGGCCAGCCATTCGTTGACTGTCGTATTCGATAGAAGGTTATAAGCCCCGCCTATCGTATCACATACTTACTGCGACCGATGCAGTTGAGAGCTGCGCCTGCAATATGTCCGCCTCATAACATGTTTTGGCTGAAAGAGAAAGGCGGACCTTATGACGTGCTTCGATCGGACTCTGTTAGTCCGCCATCATGCATCGCCGTTACATATTATTACTTAGTACTTTTATAATGCACGCGATATATTAAAAACAGGGACTGCTCTCTTTCAATGAATTTCATGTATCACGATCTTATAACATATGTGGAAATTTCGAGGGATGTTTTGAATTTGATCGATATGGGAAAGAGAATTACGCTCGTGATCGAAATAAAAGATGAGAAATACAAATGGACTAGCGTTTGAGAACAAACAGTGGTAAAAATTGAATGTTCAATTTGTTCGACACAAAATGAACCGAGAAATCAACACCTAATGTTTTCTTGCTTATTCGATTTCTTGTTTGAATAATTTTGCCATTAATTTCAGGCTAAAACTATATGTATTAAAATTGAGGGGGTGGATGGAGAAAGGGCGTGACTGCATTTTTTGGAATTGCCGAAAAAAAAGCTCAAAATCAAATTTCATCCTTCGGCTCGGATTGGACTATATTTCGAGAGTGCTATATTCTTCGCAATAAGTCAGTCAGGTCAACTCGTCCAAGCACGCCTCTGGTGGTTTTCATCAAGTTGTTATTGATTCTATCGAAATGACCGTTTTGCATAGTTACGCCCTTTTCCACTCTTACCCTCAATTGTGATATCCTCACTTCTCGCAGAAATTGCTATAAAAGAGAGTATTAGCCGTTTATATCTGTTACGATTTCAGTTGAGCTTATCTCGAACAAGACCATTTCTTACTCCAGTGCTTTTTTTTAGGAGAGGGGGTTTTCAATTTTGAAATGTGGTCCAAAAATTCATGAGTGGCGTGAGGGGGTGGGGAGGAAGGGGACAACGTATTTTTAAGTATTTTTTCGATCTAAAAACGATGGCGTGGTTTGTTTTTCAGAGAAAATAATTTTGGTCCATGTTTATTTCATAGTCTACGGCTCTTTTTTGCATCACTAAGCTCGCACATTCTGTTCAAAATCATGGAAAAAAAATATGTGTGGTAAGAGAATTTATTTTGGGAAACCGACTACGCCAGCAATTTCAGATCTAAGAAATACAAATAGATATGGAATTCAACGTAGCACCCATGACTCGATCCATGTTTAAAGCCAGATTTTGAAATTATTCTAGAATAATGGAAGTTCAGACAACTCTACATCGAATTCTGAGGTTTCGATGCGTGTATGAGGGTGGAAAATAATCCAGTCATACGATCAGAATAATTTCGAGAGAGTATGTACTTGACCCTCAAAACATGAAAAATGCCCAATTTTGCGAAAAATCATGCCGTTTCAAAATGACGAGGGAAAAAATCGCCTCGCCGCGTGGGTTTAATCCAACCCATATGCTATTCCAACGCAAAATGGCCACCTCGCAACTCAATTCCATGTTTCGTTGTGAGTAGAGAGCCTTATGAGTTGCCAAGTCAGGAATTTTGTCGGCGTTCAGAAAATCTCTGCAGAAAAATCCTGACGTGCGCCTGCAATCGTGGGACGCGCCATTTGGGAGAGCCAATTTTTACACCCCGTGGAAACTGGGGGAAAAAAAGTCCGAGGAAAAATCTGAAAAAATTCACCCTAAGTAACCAAAGATGGTTTTTCATCGTCTGTGCGGGAAAGAGCCGTTTTTTTATTTTCTTTCCCACGCCGACGATGAAAAAATAGTATTCGACACTCGGGTGGGTCGGTTTCCGCTTCCGAGCGCTGATTCCAACCCTCGCCAAGGCTCGGACCGGAAAAACATCGCTCGGGCCGCGTAAACCTACATCCTCGCCCTTGTACCAGTTTCCCATGACGCTTACAATGATGTTGCTCTGTTCAATTAATAAAATCCCCACGAGTAAGGATAAATAAAAATGATTCACCAAATCTCAAACGGTTTCATCGGTGTGTATGTTCCGAAATTTTTGTGAGGTTAGGTGAGGTGCCGAGAGTTGAGCGCAGAAACTCAATCTGTTCATATAAAGCCAATTTGTCGAGTAAGTAAGAGGTGGATATTGTTACCGTCGCGTTCATATTAATTTTTGACGATGACACCAGTGGAATCGAGGTTATGTCGTTTCGTACAGTTCTGCGCTCTTCGATGAGCTGATTTTACACTGGTAGGGTAGAAACTACCCCACAAAAGCTCGCAAAGTTTAACAGGAATCGCCGTGTACTTTTTCACCGGATCCAATACAATTTTTGATCTGAAATAAGATTTACCAAACAACCAGGGTAATTTTTCTTGACAATCATTCGCAATAAGTACTTAGCCTGAAATGTGGGACGTCCCATAAAGATTACCTTAACAGTGACCGTAATTTTTATCGAAAAATTCGGTGCATGTAGTCGACAAGATTTTGGGGTCCAGAACCCTCATTGATGAGACTACGATTTTCTCGTGTATTTTTCGATGTAGAGATATACTGTCCGCTTGGCATTTGCACGTCAGGATTCTTTGCTAGACGTAAAAGGCTTGTTTTTTGGAGATTTTCTTGACGTGAACGAAAATCCAGACGCGGTGGCTCAAACCCGATCATGCGGGACGCGGGATGGTGTTCAGACGAATAACATTATAAATTTCGCTCGATATTTCGATACACTGCGCGAGCGCGAATTTGCTCCCTTGAAACTTTCAAATAAGCAATGGTTACTGCAAAAGTCTTTCCACATATTTTTGAACCCCATCATGTGTGAAAATGAAAACACATGTTTTTGCTGTATCCAAATGAGCTTTGCCGATGCAGATTCTCGTTTGAATACGAGCCCGTGCTTTGTTGTGAGCTACCACGTCATGCTCAACGTCATGACTCTTGTCTAGCAAGGGGAGCACTTAAATTTCGGGTCACCCATCTTCCCCAAAATTTTTTTACGATTTGGTACCGCCTAGAATATGAAGAATCCAGAGTAACTCCGTCAAATGAGCCCTCTGTCCGAAGTTACACCCTATGATATCAGCATTGCCCATATAAGCCCATGTTAAAAAGTGAAATATATAGATATACTCGCAATGCTAATGTTTTAGCTTGTAGCTCTGAACAGGGGGTCCATTTGACGGAGTTACTCTGGATTCTTCATATTCTAGGTGATACCAAACTGTAAAAAAATTTTGGGGTAGATTGGTGATCCGGAAGTCAAGTGCTCCCCTTGTAGGTCAAGAAAACCTCTGAAAATAGTACGTTTCGATACGAGGGCGGGAATGTTGATTTCTGCGGCTCGAGCGATGTTTCTCCGGTCTGAGCCTTGGTGAAAGTCGAAATCATCGCTCGGAAATGGAAACCACCCCTCCAACCCCATCCGAGAGTCGAATGCTATTTTTTTAGAACGCTGTGCGAGAAAGTATCTTTTTCGCACTGATTTTTACTTCCTCTCACACTTTGTCGAAAAATAAAGTCAGATACACTGAAGGAAAACCTATTTTTCGCATTCTCGTGATTGGTCCGACCCTCACCCAATACGGCTCCGGCCAGAAACCCATCACTCGGACGCAAAAAAGTTTTTACAACCTTGCATCAAAATGTACTATTCTTCAGCTGTGTGGGGATCAAAATCGAAAAACTGAGGCGAAAAGTCATTGTTCTCGCACAGAAGATGGAAGGCAAGTTTTTTCCGTCTCGCATCCACGTTTGTAGCTGCATTCTGATACTTGGGACGCATACGGATCCTGAGGTTTAGGGTCCGCAGATTTGATATTTCAATGTTTCGAGTGACAATGCGTCGATTAACGATGAAAATTTGATTCGAAATGAAGTATTCACTCGGAAAAAATAAATTTTGATGAAAATACGCATTTTCTCTGAATTTTCTCGCTTTAAACGTGATCGTATCCAAAATTCGATCATAAAATCGTAAAGTACATTCAGTTTTACGTTAAAAAAAACACGCGAGAAAACACGCCACATGATATTCTTTATAGAAGCTATTTGATGCATAGAATCAATATCAAGACGCGAGAGAGATTTTAATGACTATACATGCAAGGGCGTTCGAACAACATTTTTTGTTTTGGTCGATATCTTGGGCCCAGATTTGTCAATAAAATTTCTTTTGACACATCGATTTAGTAGCTCAGAACCCGATGATATGTTTTTTGGACCTCTCAGAGACATACTTATCGATTTCGGTTAAGAAACTTCCGTCCAAATACGATTTTGGATGTAAAGAATCGTACTTTTTGGCCAAAAATTGCTTCAAAATCGCCTTGAGTGGGAATTTTGACCAGATGTTTTGAAAGTCAGACAATTTCACGTCACTAATATGCCTGAGAATTCTTTGAGGGTTCTATTTCTATTTCGTACTCAAAAACAAGCCCCAATAAGATCTTATGAAGTTGTCATTCAGATCAGTGTACAAGTTGGTAGTAGTATCAGATAAATTGACGAACAGAAATAGATACCTACCTTGAACTTTGATGTTTGAGATTGATATGTGGTAATCAGGTTTTGATAAGAAATTGATTTTGAATTTCGTTTCATTTTGTATTGGGGGGGGGGGGGGGGGTGACATTGAATTAGATACAAAATCCGCACTCAAAAAAAAAAAAAAAAAAAAAAAATTTCAAAATCGACAGTATTATTAGTGCTACGTGATCTACAAAGCGAGATCGAGAGTGAGACTCATAACGGGATCTGCATTTTGTTATCGCGTACAAGCTATCCAAAATTCTTGGTATACACATAACGTTCCATTAAGTATTATGTTCTTGTAGGTGTTGATGGGCGTGAAGAGATGTTACACTGAAAATTTTTCTTTGTTAAAGTTATTCTATTTCGATGGGTATTAATTATTTGAACTAAAACTGTCAGACTTGTCTAAAAGTTTGATGAGATCGTTTCGACAGCCAATTCGGAAGAAATGGCGCATCGTAAAACATCACAGAGTAACGATGCCGGCCATATCATCATTCTACAACGTTTCTATTCCTTTCTTTTTCTCTCGATGACTCTATATATCTCGATCGCTCTAATCTTTCACTATAATTAAATTTGAATAAAAGATGCTCAAGGGATCATAGTCTCATTTGGGGTAAGAATTCTTAGAAAATTAATTCTTTCAGACAATTTGAGAGCTGTCCTTCAAAATACCAGCTTGATATGATGACACGATCGTAACTGCTAACTTTGTACCGTGTGACTCAAACAGAGTCAAACGTTTGATTTTTGAAGATCTATAAATATTCGAGCTTATATTTCGCATTCTAGATTTACACATTTCTCAAAGAGCTATAATATGGTTTCGAGAGAAACTATTATGCCAAGTTTATCGCTAACAGTTTCTACATCTATAAGATATTCCAATCTTCCCAGATAACTCAATAAATATTTGGTAAATGTAGCACATTTGTTTTATAAATAAATTAGCAATTTTTTGCATGAACTTCTTGACTAATATGAAATCGTGGAATCATTATAGGAAAAAAAATTTTCAGTTTCGCAGTGCTTAGCGTTTGTTGATAATGCAGATCTCTATCAAGCACATGCTTACCCGCGAATTTTGATTTCAAACTGTGAAACGGGTGTTATTCAAGTCATATTTCGACTGATTTCTCAAGAGTTCTAAACTAAGTACTTGGAGGAGAAGTTTTTTAGAGATATAAATTTAAAGCAAGAATACACCAAGTATTCGACGCTCGGCTGTGACATTCTCCAACCCTTTTTTTTATAATTTTTATTAATACTGTATTAATTTTCATCAAGAACAACCTGAATTTTTGCGCGAACAATCTGAAAATAGGAGCTTCGAGAATTTTTTGTTCAATCGTAATGGTGGATATGACCGTTATCCCGTGTTATAAAAATGGATCAATGAACTGGTATGAGACTGACAGTTAGCCTCACAGACTCATTGAAGCTATAGCTAAAATTCTAGTCACAAAGTAATTCGTGTAAAGAATAGTATCTTTGTCATTAGAAAAAACTATTTTCAATTCTTTCATTCGCATGACATCTCTATTTCTATACACTTAATGAATGAATTTATCGTTTTTTCGAGCCACTTATAATCGTCGCGCTCAGGCGGCGATCACAGTTTGACAAATGTCAAACTGCGACCTTCGAGGCTCCACTTTCATAGTAGCTGCATCACGAAGGGATTTTTTATTTTTTTGGATTTTTTAATTTTTTATTGAGAGATTGACCGAGAGATGAAAAAATTCTTCGAGTCTCGCAATCTCCTCAAGTCCCGCCCGAGGAAAAATTTTTTCATCTCTCGGTCAATCTTTCAATAAAAAATTAAAAAATCCAAAAAAATAAAAAATCTCTTCGTGATGCAGCCACTATGAAAGTGGAACCTCGAAGGTCGCAGTTTGACAATTGTCAAACTGTGATCGCCGCCTGAGCGCGACGATTATAAGTGGCTCGAAAAAACGATAAATTCATTCATTAAATGTATTTCATCAAATCGAGCGATAGAGTCAAAATATCGATGGGACGTACCTTATCGGTATAATTTGCATCTCTATTTCTAATTTATTCTAAAATTAGAACGCTACTATAGTCTCGAACTTATTCCTAAATTGTAAAAAAGATCATATAGAAAGGGCTGCATCAAGTGTAAGGAAATTGGTTGTCTAATTGTACCGACGAAAGAGAGCATAGGTTTGTTTTTTTTTCCACTTTGTCTTGTAGTCTTCAATAATTTTAATAATGATTCAGTACTCAGAGCTGTACAGTTCATCACCATGCATGTAGATGAATTCATTCACGAGCAAGTTATTACTTTTCTCGAGTACTGATAACATTTACTTATTTTTCGACTTATTTCCTTTCAAATGAGCCAACTTAACAAGCAGAAATAATCTTGAGAACGGTAACCCCAGCCAGGTTCATCATTTTTTTCATCGCGCCTCGATTGGTTATCCACAATAATATTCAGCTCAATCATATCAGTCGGTTCGATTGATGATCTACAATAAGCTCAATCATATTCTCAGCACGGTAAATTACTATCCAAAAAACGCTCCTAGTGGAAGGAAGTGACCAAACTCAGGACAACACGACAATTTTTGGGCTCAAACGATAATGGCACATGAAGTAATCGACATCAACAAGAATTATTATTTAAAAATTAGGGCATGGCATGATAAAAGGACCAACGAGAACATGCATTCTTTCCTGTCTTTTCTGATTTTTCTGTCATAAGTTCAAAAATATCGATTTTTCGAAAGAACTTGCTGAGAGATATTTTGTAGATTTTCAAAGAATCTACAAAATTGATATCTACACTTTTCCTCGTCGCACATGATGCATCCCTTCGGAGTTATTCTTTCTATTTGAATAAATTAGCTAAAATTGTTGAACAGGGTTAAAAGTATTTTTCTAAAATTGTTGGGTCAATTTTAACCCGTATAGCACACACTGGGTCCATTGGACCCATACCTTTTTTCGGCACTGATTTTAACCCCCTAAATATTCGAAAGTCATACTTGTGGCGTCATGCATCCTTCGTTGGTTCGGATGACCGACGAAAGTGTCTGATGTGCTGTGAGAAGCCGCAAAAGTTGCTACGCAGTTGCCGTCGGGTCCTAATGGACCCAATGTGAGCTGTACGTCACCAAAACGATGTTGGTGTGTCTCGTGTGACTTCGTCTTGTTTGGTCTGTAAAATAAGAGTAAATAAATTACAATGGGAGGATCGTATAGTGGGACATTCTCCTGTATATTCGAAGTTTTGAAGACCAAAGAAAAGACGCACGAGGTACACCAATATCGTTTTGGTTACGTACGGGTCACGCCGGGTCCATAGGACCCAACAGCAACTGTGTAGCAATTTTTGCGGCGTCTCTCAGCACACTGAAACTTTTTTCGGACTCTCCAACGCAAGAAAGGTTACATCTAAATTAACGACGGATGGCACCAGCATGGTTTGCTGGCTATCTGAGAATACTTGTTGATGCCAACTACTTGAGAATTTTTCACGTAATTTGTTGAAAGGTTTTTCTAATAATAAATATATTTTTCCCCATGAACACTCCAGGTATATTTTTTTCTTTGAATTACGTCATTTCCCGAGCAGAACCGCGCAAGAAATTTCAAAATCGGTCGAAATTTGACATTACAGTGAATTTTTGAAGTCAAAAGAACGATTTTGGCGGAAATTTTCGATGTTCAAAGAATTTCAGTATGAAATGTCATATATGCCATCTAAAACCTACGAAATGACCGATAGGAGATGTCAAAGTTGATGTTTGTGGAAGATTTGGGTCGATAAAATGATTTGACTACGAGAAATTAGAGTATTTCCACAATGGGTCCAATGGACCCAGTGTGAGCTGAACGTAACTTTACGAAAGTGTGTGCCTTACGGGTCAAACAAAAATGGTCTCTCATTAGTGTTTCATAAGTCGTTTTCGAGCCATGAGAATAACGAATTTTGTGATCTTCTACTCTCTTAGTATTTAATATTTATTGTTGGGAGTCGCGAAAAAAAATATCAATAAACCTTTTCGACTCCAAGTTTACTCAATAATTTCAGAAAAATATTTTGAATTCATTATAAATGGTTTTAGCTAATTAATTCCAACAAATTCGATTATGTTCCTGATGAAAAATAACTCCGGGATATAAATACGTGGAGATTATTTTGGTAGATTTTGCGGATGTCTAATACAAAATATCTCTTCGCAAAAAATCGATGTTTTCTGACTAATTGCGGAAAAATCGATAAAAAAGGCCAAAAAAAGTCAAAAAATGCATGTTCTAATCGTTTATTCATATCACACCCCAATAACTCTCATTAATATCAGTTATTGGATATGCCACCTATCGTTTGAGCCCAAAACCGTCATTTTGTACCATAAGTTTAGCCCTTTGGCGATCAATTTTGAAAGGTAATTCACCCCACTAATAGACTCGATCGGTTTTGAGCATTCAAAACGACTTTTTGAATTGATAATGATAAGATTGTAGTCTCAAATTGTTCAAGACAAAGTCCAAAACAAAGTGTTCAACATTTTTCGTTATTTCATTTCTTTCTTGAAAATGAATATTCCCTTATACATATCTGATTTTTGTACCAATACATAATGTGCGTTCTTCTGGAACTTTTGCACTTTGCTGAAAATCGTTGAAAAATAAAAGATGAAAACCGCTCAACGCACACCTGGGACCTTTTCGCTCACATATTTGTGTAGTATTGAGAATTGAGAGTTACAAATCCACTGTTGAAACTCATATAGCGTTGGTGGCATCGTCAAAATCACGTTAACGAGTCGAGCTTTGAGTAGTTTTTCGTCGGTTTTCTAGAATTTCTAAAGCATACATTTGGCAAGATAGATAATTTCAACGAATACCTCGGGCTTTTTGTAGCTTCATACGGTGAGGGTATCCGATCACAATTGATTTTACCCACATATAGCTCAATACGCCTAATGTGGGGTGAGAAAAACTGCTTTTTTTCGTGAGTCACGTTTTTTCTATTTTACGTCAGAACGGTCGTGTTCTAGACAGGAACGTTGGGGTAGGTACGTTTTTTCTAATCCAGTTTTTCTAAAATCTGTTCTTCCAATGAAAGCCCTTCTCTAAAATCCATTTTTCTAATAAAGTGCATTTTCTAAAGCTACTTTTTCTAATGACTCTTCTTCTAACAACTTTTTTTCTCACAGCGTACACACACGAATTCCACGGGGCATACTGAATTTGATTAGTGGTTATCCATATGATTTATTTAATGAATTTCAAATTACATTGTGATATTGTGCCCCATGTTTCTCAATAATCCAGGATCGCTCCCCTATCGGAATGATCTTGATACTGGCTTACTATGTTGAAGTAGTATAAGTATCATACTAGCTTCTATTTTTAGTGAGTTTTTTAGAGTTTTACAATTCTTTTTACTTTTCAATTCAAATGACTATAATTTTGATCGAAAATTGATAACCTCCAAGTAATTTTGATAGCACAAGACATGAGACAATAAGAAGATAGACTGAAGCATTACATAGTTGGCCAATTTATGGCTAGTGGCCATCCGATTTGGCCAGTCATTGGCCAAAAAATGCCCACCATTTGTACCAGGATCAGTACGTGAAATATGTAGCTCGCATCAACTTCACTCACTTCTTTGTTATTGTTTTGGTCTGGATCGCAAAGTCGTTAGAAAAAAATTATAAAAAAGTTGTTAGAAAAAAATTATTAGAAAAACGAGTTTTAGAAAAGGCATTTTATTAGAAAGATGGATCTTAGCACGTTCACTGCGATGGGCCCCACCGGTGGGTCCCACAATTTTTCAACTTTCAATCTTTGCCGACTCATATTTTCTCAAAAAATATCCTCAATAGCCATTTCTTTTTGCGTTTTAGTTCATCAAGGGTATAAATGGCGATTTAGAACAGAATTTTCCCCAATGCGCTTGCATTAGTCCCAGAATGAGAGTCGTGATGATGACTAACCGAAAATTACAAAAAACTGCCTTCGCAGTGAACGTGTTAGAAAAGGGGTTCCATTAGAAAAACAGATTTCTTATTTTAGAAAAACTTTTTTTGGAAAAACTGGATTAGAAAAAACGTATCCCAACCGACAGGAAAATCGCACAAACACAAGCCTAGACGCAAAATCTCCGCAATTGCATCTTACTTTAGATATGCATTTCAAAAATTGCGTTCAGAGTCACGGCAGGAGCTTGGCGTAATCATCTTTGATTTGAACGAGACATGATTGATTTACTATTTCCGATTTTTTAAGTCGTGAAATTTTGGCTGAATTGGTAGCACACTATTGCGCTCTTGAGCCATCTTTCTTCAATATTTTATCCACCAAATACAGTTGGGATCAACCCGGAAAGTTGCGCGGCATCATCAGAATATCCGTAAGACTGCCTGAGAGTACCAAGTATTTCCACAGGATCTTCCCCACATTTTCTCTCTTTGAATGAGCTAGAATGAATCAACCTGCTTCTAATCATACAGAAGCCAGAGATATCTTATTTCAAGACTTGGATAATGATATTTTCACTGCGATCGGGACCTATAGATTCGATTGTTCTTATATATCATTATCCATCTCTGTATTCCAGCCGGAGTAAAAGTTCCAGATAAATGCCCATATGCCAAAAATGGTATACACCAGGAAATTGACCAAATTTTCCAGTCTTTATCCCGATTCTTTCATTAAAATTCATACTATCTTGAATCGGATTTGTTCATTTTTTTACTGAAATAGTCCAAGTAAAGGGCTATAAAAATATCATTATATTTTTAGTTGTAGACGCAATAAAAAATCCTAATCCCAAAATCGTGTATCATTTCCACGATTCTTACCAAAGCTTTTTTATTTCAAAGTTACCATTTCATATCTAACGTTTCTACAAAACTACATACTCTAATTTCACAGCAATCCATATAGAAATACGATCAGATAGTTTTTCACTTCCTATACATACAAAGATTGGAATGTGTATCGAGTATCCCCTCTCTCACTATAAATCGCATTGGCTATGGGACATGTGAGTTACAGCGCCTCCGAGCGGCGGAAAACGGCATTCCACGGGAGGTAACATTCGAAGTTTTTGAACGTGTTTAGTGCGGGCTTTGGTCTTCTCATGCACGTAGCTCAAAAACCGTAGCTCGGATGTGGCAACAGTATGCGAGGCGATTGTAGGGTTTTCGAAAACGAAGAGTTTGAGCGCTTGTGGGTCTGATTCCGAGCAGAATTGAGTAAACTAGAGCGAGTTGAAAATTTTGCCTAATGCTTTTTGCATGGGCTATGCGGTCACCGCTCAAGCTGCTGATTCTGCCCCGACTCGCTCCGATATTTTTCTCGCTTCGGGCTCTGTGAATCCCTCAATAATGGTCTGATTGACATGTGTGATAGCTAAAAATTTTCGCAATTAAAAATCTAACAACTTTCTCGCTTACTGTTACGAGGTTTGAGCGATAGGTTCTCTCAAAAATGAAGGAAAACCCCTACCACGCGCCTAACTTGCATGCTCTATTTCTGACCTTCATTTATGGGAAAACCGTTGCTCAAACCTTATAAGAGTAAGCGAGAAAGTTGTTAGATTTTTAATTGCGAAAATTTTGAGCAATCACACATGTCAATCAGGCCATTCTTGAGGGATTCACAGAGCCCGAAGCGAGAAAAATATCGGAGCGAGTCGGGGCAGAATCAGTAGCTTGATCGGTGACCGCATAGCCCATGCAAAAAGCATTAGGCAAAATTTTCAACTCGCTCTAGTTTACTCAATTCTGCTCGGATTCAGACCCACAACCCGTGTAAAACATACGATTCCATGAACATATATGATCATGGAATCCTCGGATTCCATGGTCATATATGATCATGCGTAACACCGCTTCAAATATTTTCTTTTATTCCAGAAAGTTGTGATAAATCGGTTCAAATCTATTCTAACATCAATACGTCACCATACTGATCATATACTACTGAAAAAAAATCTTCCCAGGAATCGGTCTCGAGTTCCCAAAAACTGACATTTTCGCCAAATAATGATATTTAATGTGGATTTTTTCTCTTCGGTACTTCAAATGTTCAAAACCTGAGAATGACTTCGGAAAAAAATTTTCTGAGTAATATTGGATCATCACCGTAAAGGACAGATGTTGCAAATTAGTATATCGCACCTTTCCGGAATGAAAATGACAAATTTTGAAACCGATTTCATTTATGATCATGTATGACCATGGAATCCACGGATTCCATGATCATATATGTTCATGGAATCTTATGTTCTACATGGGAAGCGCTCAAACTCTTCGTTTTCGAAAACCCCACAATCGCCTCGCATTTTGTTGCCACATCCGAGCTACGGTTTTTGAGCTACTTGCATGAGAAGAAAAAAGCCCGCACTAAACACGTTCAAAAGCTTCGAATGTTACCTCCCGTGGAACGCCGTTTTCTGCCGCTCGGAGGCGCTGAAACTCACATGTCCCATAGCCAATACTCTATCTAAAACCGTCATTGCATAGCACCATACACGCGATATACGAGAGAGAGAAGCTTGGAAAATCGTCGCAGCTGTTATCTCGTTTCTCACTTCTTCTCAAGAATTCTCATATATATATATCCTGCACACGATATATAAGAAGAATCTGTCTCTGTAATGAAGCTGATTCAGCTTAAATATAGGTCAGAGTGGATCTTATATACTCTCTCTAAGAGATAAATATACTCACGGTTACAGACATATACTCACGTTAAAAACGTATCTAAATAGACACGTACTACCGTATAAAGTATTTTAGAAAATTGGAAAAGCTGCGACGCGGTTGTTGGTGGCGTGTAATCGAACATCATCAGTCGCGATTCAAGTGTAAAGACACACACACACACACATTCTCTTTAACGGAAAGATAAGAATTTTTTTTTTGTATCGCTGATTACTTATTTCAGTTTAAAAGTCACGCGGTGTATGCCGTATAAACGTAATATATCTCAAAGTAAACTATGTATTGAATTTTCTATACGTATGCATATTGTGCTACATAAGCTTTTATAATCAAACTTGAATGTGATAATAACGCGGTGCGCGCGCGCGTCATACTCCAAGTTATATTATTACTTATAAGAGATAGATATTTATCATGATAACGTCTGTGCATGGACAAAAGAGTGATGATCGAGACAGAAAATCGAGCAGTGTAGGTCTCAGTGTGAAGTGCATAGCCCGCAGTATTAGTGCATCCGTAAATAAATTGTCGAACGTATATATACTGTGACTGCTATATATGTTCTAGAACTGCAGACTCCGAAAACACATTCCTATGATTACTTACTTACTTACTGAATGAGAAGTTGTTCAAGTATATAGAGGTGGTAGAGAAGATTAAAGAAGAGGACCAAATGTATTCAATTCATCGTTAGTTTAGAATGATAAGACGAACGTGAAAGACGTACAATTTTTTTTTGAGTGCTTTTTTACAAGAGATTTTTCATTTTTCAACTTAGACCTGCAGAATTTTAGATTTTGCAGAGTGACAGGTATGTCCGATTGATAAATTATAATATATTTTTAGTTGATTGTAGTTTCAATGAATGTGTATATTTTGTATGTGTGTGGCACATGGAATACACGCGGCTACTTGTTGATTTTCTTGAATTAAACTTTATTGCGCGTGTGCAGGAAGGCTTCGATTTGTACAGCTGGAAAAAAATTTTTGAACTTTGATCTACACTTTGTGTATTTCGATTTTCAAATTCAATTTTGACTTCGTGGCAGATTAATGATATGACAAGACCGTGGATGGAGCCTGTGGATCTACGTAAATAGTGTGATTAATTGATTGTTTCGTCTTTCTTTTTTTAAATGGTTGTTTGTTGAGTTGTGTGTGTTTTTCTTAATATATTTATTGTTCCATGCACGAGTTGCAAGTCATTCAAAATTTTGAATTCTCAACTTTGTCGTTTTCTATTTCATTCACACTTTCAAACATATTACGATCGGTAAAAGTGTATTTCCGCATATATGCTTTTGAGTGAGTGGACAAAAAATTGAAAGGATTTTTTTCTCAAGGCGGAAGTTTTCAAAGACAGATGGATTCCACGATTGAATCAATTCATCCGCAATTCTTTCTGAATGAATTTTCAACAGTTTTCTTTAAGAATTTCCAATGACTTTTAAAAGATGAATGTGTTTACACCTAAAAGAGTTCTGGAACTGCATTTCTCCAGAAAGAATTAAAAAATGTTTTAGTGCTCGAGGAAACGATGTATTTTTATGAACTTCAAAATGCTTCATTTTACACAATCTAAGTATTTTCCGGACGCAGAAAAATTCCAAAAATTTTGGAGCGTTGAGTTCATTAACCCTGTATTTTTGACACAATTCAAATCATCAGTTTAGGATCAGAAAATGCCCACAAAAGGAGTTCTGAGCATCAATGAAGTAAATGCATTACCAGAGGAAAATTTTGAATGGCTATTTGCAAATGTGATTGAGCTCTGCCCTGAAGCTGCACCAATAGTTGCTGCTAAAAGACCATTCTCATCTAGTGAAGATCTAAAAAAGGCATTTGATGATTACTTGGAGAAACTGGATACACATGGTGAGTAGAAATTTTTTAATTGGCAAGTCTAGTATGGATCAATCTTTCATATTGTAACTCCAGAATAAAATAAAACATGTGTGATTTGAATCTACATAAAATTTCATGTCAGTTCAGTTTCTTTGATTTCTACAGCTCAATTATTGAATTTTATTGTTGCAGAGAAAGAATCAATTTTGTCAAGACATCCTGATTTAGCTGGAAAAATAACAGAAGAAGATAAACTCACTATTGAATCCCAGAATGAGCAAAAAAGTGCTGGACTTGATTCTATGACTGATGACGAAAAACAAACACTGAGTAACAACAATTGTCTGTGAGTAGTTACATTGAAGATTCCAAGTAATTTCTGAGCGAATAGATCACATTATAGTTAGTGATAATCTCATATTGTCAACAGGTACAAAGAAAAATTTCAATTCCCATTTGTAATATGTGCCAAGGAGAATAAAGTAAAATCTATATTAGCTGGATTAGAAGTAAGACTTAAGAATAATAAAGAAGTAGAACTCAAGACTGGAATAGAAGAGGTGAAGAAAATTTGTAGGATAAGGATAGATGATCTAGTATGGCCTGACTTATGATAACAAACTACAAAATAAAAGTGTTTATGAGCATCCAATTGTCGTTTGAATAATTGAAGAACGACAAATTTATTAAAAGACTTAGCGTTACAGAACAAATATAGAAAACCTTTGACCTAACTATAACCTGAAGAGAAGCAAACCTTAAAGGATTCCCAAACTTTTTTCAACAACAGCATGCGGCTGGCCCATTTGTTCTCTGAATTCAGCTGTGTTGAGAATATCTTCAAACCTGCAAAAGACAATTTTCATAAAGACCCTGCATATTTTCATGGCTACTTGATTCTGTTTGTTAAACTGAGCACTCACCCTATGTCTTCATCACGTCCAAGAATGACATCTCTCATTAGATTTGAAGATGGTAGGAATGGTAACCTGCCAATTTTCTCTGCTGATTTGAGTTCCATTGCTAAGCGCATCGGTGCATGCAGGCCTTGCGTATTCCTGAGCATGATCATTTCCATGCGCTCTTGATTCTTGAGAAACTACAAGATTCAATGAATCAGATAACAGTGTTTGATTTGACTCTCAGAATAACAGAATAGAAACTTACATTTCGCTCTGATTTCTCGAGTGGATGAGCAGATCCCAACTGTTTACGGCACGCACCCAATCTGAGAATACCATGTTCAGAAGATATAGATAGATAACAATCTTACTTGTGAGGAATAAACAAAAAATTTAATCATTTACCCAGCAGTGAATGGACTTTCTAGCCCATACTGTGAAGTGCTAGAAGTAGACCCATTGAAGTTTCTCTCATCAGATTTCAAAGCTGAGAATCCAAAACTCTGAAAATATGGAAATAAGCAAATGAAGTATCTCGAAATTACAGAAAGAGAATGAATTTTAGCATGTAAAATGTACCAATGTACTAAATAGTAAATGATCCGGTATAACCTCAAAACTACGATTCAAACATTCTGCTATTAAATAATTGATGGAAAATTCTTTTTATAAAATAGATGATGGATTACTGGTTATTTTACCATTTTGATTCAGTTCAGGAACACTTGTGAAACGATTGTTGAACACTTCAATCACAGCCACTGACTTTTTGACACTTTCAATAACTCAGCGGTTAGCAACGGTGTTTATCTGGGAAGCAAGTCATGGACGACAAGACAGAACTCTAGATTACCTGCAAGCAGGTAAGGAGGGGAAATTCAAAATTTATCATGTTGCAAAATTTTTCGGGTTCCATCATTTCGGAAACAAACTTACCAATTTCGCAAAATTTCAAGTTAATCCAAATCGGGTTGCAGCAAAAAAAACATTTTTGAGTTGAAATCTAAAATTAGGTCGTGTAGGCAGGAAAAGCTCCTCAATTAATCATTTTATCGATAAAACAATCCCTGCGCACTCGTTGAGGCTATATTACACCTCTAGTATTACACGAGCAGTTGCTCATTTCGGCGTTTCCCTCCTAAATTGATAGTGTGATAATCAGCAATATTAAGATTTACAATAAAATTATCGTAAAAAAAAAATAAATTTTAAAAAGTAGAAAAAAAATGTCAATAGACGTCAGGAGGAAAAATACTGTGCGAGAATTATTCGGCTCCAACTTGCATCAGAAACAAACACGCGTAAGTATATACATCAACGACACGAAAATATTTTTATCACGTGCGTGTGATCGATCGGTTAGCGCAGTGTCACGCGCGTTTTGTCGTGTTTTTGGAGTGCTAGACCCTTTTTTTTATTATTATTATTTTTCCAATAATAATATTGAATTTTAAAATCGATTAAAAATTCATCACGATGTCTACTCAACGCGAACGCAATATGAGAAAGAGCGTCGATATAATTGAGTTTAAAAAGGCTATAAAAGCAAAGTTGGAACGCGATCTTTTGCAGGTTGGAAAAAAGCTCAGTCCTAGATATCGTTTTCGGGCTGCTATAAGACTTGTCATTGAGTACAGGGAATGGATTGGTGATCAATCTTCGAATGAAGAAATTAGTGGCGATGTTACAGCAAATGTCAAACGCGCGCAGCGGAAAAAAGCTGATGAACATGATCTTACTGTCGAGGTGAGCTTAATTTCAAAAATAAATGTATCGCAGTTTAATTTCATGTTTTATCCCTTCAAATTTGAATTTTCTTTAGAATTTATTAAATTTGAATTTAGTTCGAGTTACTGATGCATTTTTCATTGATTATAGGATCGTGCAGTTTTATTGACACCTCGGAATAAAAGATCGACTACTGATGAAAAGTATTTGGAACATTTAATAAAGGAGATTCGAGCATTTAAAAAATATCCTGAAGATGTACGTGATACTATTGCGCCTGAATGCGATTATTTGTACGTTAGAGAAGGCAAAACTGTTATTCGTCAAGGTCATAAAGCTTTGGCACTTTATTACGTGGCAAGAGGGCAGCTTCAAATCTTGAAGGATGTTGTAGACGAGGTTACAGGTAATTTTGAGGATGACATCTTTATTGATAATGAGAATACAAATACACTTTTTATGCAATGAGTTGATAGACAGTGTTTTGTAAGAAATAATTTTTTCATGTACTTGACGAGTGACTAACTTAAATTGGTGGAATGATATATTTGAGATTAGTGTAAATTTTAGGATTAATTTCTCGATTAATTTTTTTCATGAATTCAACTGAAAACTACTCGACTGGTGGGAATGAGAAAAAGAAATACCCTTGTGTACATACACGAGGTTCAAAGCTCAAATGCATAGCATCTTTTAAAACCACTGGAGTTTTCGCTAACAATTACTGAATTCTGGCTCATCCGGTTTGCCGATTCTATTGCAAGAATCGTAGATTCCGAATCACAATTTAGCCTCCCTTTGACATAAATACTTGATATCTGTCTTCAAATTTTTAATAGTTTGAAAACAGTAGCTCAGAATTTGTGGTACTCCACTCCCTACGAATATTTCCAACCTACGTTCAAAATTTTAAAATCGTGGCGCTTATGTCGATTGTTGTTTTTTTTTTTTTTTTTTAAATTTTGCTGTTTATTTGTGCGAAATCCGCGTTGATAAAATTACGTCATTTTGTAAGAGACAGAAATTTTAAAAATCCTTACCAGTGGAAACGTAGAGAACGACATGAATTAAAAAGAAAAAAAAACTGCATGGAACTATGACATATTGTAGGATTTAAATTTAAATGTCCATATTATGTTCTGTTGATCATAGGTGAAGTAACGCAGATAGAAGTCGGTTTACTCGAACGAGGTGACATATTTGGCCAAATAGCTCTTCTTCACAATGTCCGCCGAACCGCAACTGTAGTGAGCAAAAGTGCTAATCCATTATTTCTTCAAATAATACATAACTGTTATATTTATCGATCTGAAATCGATTATCCTTATTTCGATGATTATTATATCTTAACGCATTATGTTCTATTATTTTTCAGCATCCGTCGACCTATTGCTTATCAAGAAGAACGCGTTTAATGAATACTTGAAATTCATCCTTAAAGAAGAGCTGGACGCTTTACGCGATGCATTGGTCAATTTTAATTATTTCAAAGGTTGGAGCGAGGAAATTATGCGTGATTGTTGTATCCTCAGTAAAATTGTTACCTTCAAACCTGATGAGGTATATGATCATCGAATTTTCTAAAACATATCTGTATTTTGAATTTCGCATCATTTTTTATCTATAACATAATTTTTATCACTTTTCACTGATATCTGTGGACAGATTCTACTCGGTGATGGAAAAGGGATGATTCATTACGTGCACTTTTTACTGTCAGGAGAATGTCGTCTTATTGAGCATTTTAATGTTGAAAAAATACGAATTGGGAAAAAGATCAAGTACAAACTTTATGAATCAGGACCCGAAGATAAGCAGCCTCGTCAACGTGTTGGAAGAAGTAAAAAAATTATACCCGAAAATGAATTGAAAGTCATGATACTTGAAAATGATGCTCAGAACGTGAGTTGAAATTTTATTAGAAGAATTTCTCACTGCTAATTTTTTAGGAAAACGAAAAAAATGAAATCTTTTTCTTTTATTGCTACGGCTTTTTTCCTCCGATAGATCATGAAATAGCGATATTCTGAGTATATCTATTGCAATAATGAAAAAATCAATTTCTTAGGCTGCAAGCAATACAAATCTTACAACGAAGGAGGAGGCATCGACAGCGGCTATGGAATACATAAAAATGATATCGACAAATAAGCAAACTGCTAATGTACACCCGGACAAAATTAGTATAATTACTGTGACATTACAAGATGTTGTGAGTAAAACAATATCAAGACAACTTTTACAGTGATTTTGAAGAAAAATTTTTCAATCAAATAAACTAGGCTTTTTTAACTTATTTGATTCGATTTACCCTGATGAAAATCATTCTTCCATAATTTTTAGATAAATCAATGGCATGAGATTACCGATGTTGTTGAAATGTTGATGAAAAAACCATCGGTGACCAGTCTCAGTTCACTTCCAAAAAATGTCGAAACAGTTTTCATGCAGATATGCACTTTTTATAGAGGAGCTTGTTTTGGACTAGGTATGATCACTCTAATCCTGAAATAAACTATTTTCGTGGATCATACATTAAAATTTTCGACAATTTATAGGTGAGCAAATGAAAAATCGGCGAGTAGTTTCAGTAACACCTTCAAAATGCCTGCTTATTCCACGTTACTGGTTAACACAGCACAACCGAGCCAACATTTGGGAGAGAGTCAAACTCTTTATGAATTCGAAATTTCCCGATAAAAATGAGCTGCTCAGCAAGTATGTTGAAAACAAAGCGTAAGTCAACTTTTTATGGTATTCTATTTCACACTGTAATAAAATCCTGAAACCTTTTTTTGTTTTTCAATAACAAGTGTACTACGGTATTCAAAAACATGAATTGACTCAAACTTTCAAAAACTTTTGATGAAACCCCAGAAAAATAACTGAATGATTTGAATTTTACTTTGGTTAATATTTTCGAGTTTTTTGAGCGTGAAATTTGGATTTTTGAATTAACATTTCATGCAGTAAATTGCTGCTGAGATTTATCCTATAATTAACTCATGTTGTACATTAGATCATCTTTTAAGAAGAATTTGAATTTTTTGAAGTTTCCTATCGTAACAAGAACTTTTTGCTTGAAACAAGTGTTGTCGAGGTTGTTCTGCTTTATGATGCACTGTCAAAAATTTTTCCGAAAAACTCCAACCAGCTGGATGAATAAAAAATTCAACCAGTCTGGTTGAAAGTTCAACCAGTTTGGTTGAATATTCAACCAGTTTGTTTGAATATTCAACCAATGTGGATTATCACACTATGTTCGTGAGGTTCCTGCATATCAGGTTGCCTACGTGTGGGGGGTAGAATATGGTGGATGGTCCTAATATGGGTGGATAAGGATGATAGGGGATGGATCGGTGGATGGATGATGGGTGGGGTCGATTAATGGATCGGAGAATGGATGGTGGGTGGATGGATGGAGTGATGGATGACGGGTGGATGGATGGATGGATGAATGGGTGATGGGTCCATCCATCCATCCATCCATCATCCATCCATTTCCCATCCACCCTTCATCCCTCTTCCCCACTATTCCAACCATCAATCATCAATCTATTCGTCTATTCACCCATCCATTCATCATCGCCCATCCATTCAGCTATTCATCCATCCGCCCATCCACCCATCATCCATCCATCCATCCATCCATCACGAGATATAATTGCTTGGATGAAAAATCAACCAATTTTTTACAGTGTGCGTAAGCTATAGGTACCAAGTCTATATCTAATATTTCTTTGCAGGTGGGCTAAACACAGAAGAGAATACGTACAAAATCTTATTGAACATGGTCGAAGAATACCAAACGACACGAAAAACTACGATGTTCCATACTCGATTAGAATCAACGATGATATTGTTGATTATTGATGCATCAAAGCCGTTAAATCAATATTATCAACAATAATAGATAATCATGTTATTAATCATAGAGACATCGTAGAAATTGTATCAGTGTTCGCCTCTTTACCAAAACGGATGCATGTTCCATCGATACAAATACTAGCTAGACGGTCAATAAATATATATATATATTTTATTCAAAGTAAAATTTTTTCAAGTACAAAACATGATTCAGTTGTGTAAATTCTGCTTACATATGAGTATGATTTAGATTTCATTAGATCTACGTTAAGTACAGAAATGAAAGCAGTGAATCGAGCACCTACTGGTAATAGTACATTTCGAAACAAGGGCGTTGAAACTCCCTTTTTCGCACTCGAGTAATGGGTTTGCGGCCCAAGCCGTAGGCGAGGGTCGGAATTATCACGAGGATACTAAAAGTACGTCTTACTCTCGTGTATCAAATAAAACGTTTTGATAATCCGTGTGTAGTCGTGGTGAAAGTTGATAAATTACGATAAATTATGCGCAAAATACACTTTTTAATACGTACGGCGTATGAAAACGTATCGTATCTATTTAATAGTCGTCATCATTCTTTTTATTCATAATTCTAACGTAAAAATTCCATTTTCAAATGCAATTTTAGGGTTGTTCTTTCTTATGATGAAATACCATAATTTATTGTCCTGTGCTCGCAGACTCATTTCGGGTGCGGATGGTTTTATTTTCCTCGCTTCACTCGGGAAATAAACAGTCCTAGCGTTTGGAATTGAGCATATGTGCTCAGATCATTTCAATTTTCATCATTCTAACCTAAAAAGGCCGCATTCAAATCCGGTTTTATGGTTCTCATGATGAAAAATCATTATTGCTCTGTGCTCGCAGGCCCATTTCGGGCGCGGAGGACTTATTTCCCTCGCTTCACTCGGGAAATAAACTGTCCTAATAGCGCCCAAACTGGGCGTACGCACCCAAGGCAATAATGTACTATTTCTTATGATGAGAATTTTAGATTGATGAATCAGGTTTGAGAAAACTCGAACAATTCTGCCGAAATGATTTTTTACAAAACTCTCTGAGGAAGAGGGAAGTAATTTACTATTCAATTCAATGATGGAATAGTCGATCGAACGTGAAATATCTACATTTTGATGGATAAAATGTCATTTGTTGAGATATTTATTGGTTACAAGATCCTGTAACGAATGCCTGCGTGCTTGCATCTAATGAGGACTGTTTGCTTATCTTATTTATTAAGATAAAAAAACACGAGCATAAAAAATTTCAGACAATTCAATTTTTCATATAGACTACTTCATTATGCTGCTTGCGCAATTAAGAGAAACAAGTGAAACAATAACTATTACAATTATATCTTATCATAAAAATGCAAATTTCGACCATTTCGTGATTAAATCTTACAACAGAACACATCAAATATTCATCACTCTGTGATTACTCATTGTCAATTTTATAATATAGCTCTTCATCGCATACAAACTCAAAGGAATATACACTTGATCACATCATAGTGGAGTATGATTTCATAAAGTACTTTGAAAATTGCGACAAAATTTAGCCACATTCTGTGAGAACAGTTCACTGGGAAAAGTGCGATTAGTGATCTAATCTATACTTTGGAACATTTACTTTCAAAAAGCCAAAAAGAATTGACTTTTATTCGATCATATTCCATATGATTAAATGAAATTATTTGGAAATATACAAATCACGAGGGCGGATTTTTATCTATGATTTAAGAATAGTAATGATAGGATGATATTAATTTTATAAATAAAATTCGAAAACGTACACACGCCTACTGAAATAACCGCGTATCTGATGTTGGTCAAATTCAATATGGCACAACCAAGTGTTCTATCTACAACAGAACCTTTCACAAAAACATGATGTATTGACAATGAATATGATACTATATCGCTCCGAAATCTTGTTGATTGATTAGACTTCAGAGTCACTGTGAGAATATCAAAAACTATCCCGAAAAACTTATTTGGTCCCGGTTAAGAGAGTATTTCATCATTAATAATTCCGTTACACTTTGAAAACTTGAACTATATTACTACGACATACATACATCCGTGAATAATGTATTTTTTGCTCGTGTATTGAGTAGTTCATAAATTTCAGTAAGAACGAGCTTCATGCACAAAATATTTATTGAATTTTTTTGAGCCCTTGGAGAAAGCTTTCCTTCTAAATCTCTCTTTTTGTTGATTCCTTAATGTCTGATTTAAAAAAATTCTTCCTGAATATGTGTTACTATTTTTCACACAATAATCGTATCATGATGAATTCTTCCAGCTTAGGTACATGAAAAATGATAAAAGTATATCACTTGATACTTAATCAAATCAATAAAATTGAATCTATCACGCTATCAATTATAAAGCTATCAATTACATTACAATATACAGTAATTCACTCTTAAGTATTTGGTTATGGTGCGCATATACAGTGTCAAAAAAGCTCATTTGATTCAATTTGATTAAAAATCGTTCGGCAATTCGGAATGGCACTTGAAAATTAGTAGTTCCGCACGCTTAGAGCACCCTAAATACTAAATCAATTTTACATCACAATTTTTAAAACTAAACCAACTCTGAAGTATTCAATTCATGTGACCTTACACATCTCATTCGTCGGATAAATACAAAATTTACAAGATAAAACCACTTCCGTTCACTTTCACACTCATACACTCACACACACACATAGATAATATCTCAATCTCCACCCACTCATCAATCATCATACTATAGTCTGTCCAGTCTTACTGGCTTCAACAAAAATGTAACTTGGATTCATAAAACTTTCAGGAATTCCTAACTTTTGTGGCTGCATTTGAATCTCGTTATCATTATCTTTCTTCACGTTAACATAATTATCTCGATTTTGAATATTATAATCATCATCATCATCTTGGGAACCGACTGATACGCCCCAAAATTTATTTCCTGCATTATTTTGATGATTTTCTACATCTATTTTGGCATCTGTGAGATCTAATCCTTTGGGAGTATTACAGTAACCAGAATCTCTTTCGTTTGCTGTTATCGTACTGCTGCTGCTTAATTCACGTTGACGCCTTTTTTCAGCTTCTCGTTGCTTCATAAATTCTGCACGTTTTTTGTGTACGTCAATTGGTTTTAGATAGTTGTCGTCGTCTTCTTCGGGTTCATATTTTGATACTGATGATACCCTATTCAACATTGGTGCGTCTTCCATATCTGATATCGTTGCGTTTGCTGTTGATGGAAAAAAAAATTTTTTTTAAACGCTTTTATTTGTTTGGTCATGGGAAAAATGTGACTAGTGTTATAAAAAAAATTCTAATCGTGAGAGTCGGAGAGAGTCATTGTGAGTAAAGTCTGAATCGAATTTATATTTTGTGCATAAATTATCTAAGACTCGCGAAACTAAATTGTTTCGAGAGATTATGCAATCTGTGATTTTCTAGATCAGTTTCAAAATATCCCTCTCGCGTCCTCGTGACATACTAATGTGCAAATTCGTGATATCGATCATCAAAACCAATTTACCACGCATGCAAATGTATAAAATGGACTTTGAAAAATTCTGGTTCATATGGCACTGCTTATTAAAGGGCCGGGAAGCGAGCCGCAAACAATCATTTCTTGTCATAAGACACCCAAATTGCCCCATTATGCCGATCTTAGGGATGGGCACTCGTTGACCGGTCCTCAAACTTTTGTCACGTCTGTCATGTTAAAAAATGAGAAAATAATTGCACTGTTAGAAATTGCTTGAAATTTCAGGTACTTTTTGAAAAAAACTTCAAGTATTTGCTTGAAATTTCAAGCAAAGTACTCGAAATTATTCCCAAAAAGCACATGTTTGAAACAATTTTCAAGTACTTTGCTTGAAATTTCAAGCAAAATACTGGAAGTTTTTTTCAAAAAGTACTTGAAATTTCAAGCAATTTCTAACAGTGTGGTTTAGATCGACCTCGAATAATTTCTGGTTCGCTCAGAAAATGTAAAGTGCGATTTTTCCATTTTCCATGATTGTACAGTATAGAATCAACAAGGAAATTGCTTTCAGGAGAATTGGCGCTAATTTTTTTCTAGTTTGACCAATCAACGTACTTCAGCGCATTCGATTCCTTGTCTTAAGATCTTCAAAATCCGCTCTTCAGAGTTGCAAAACTCTCATCTAGAGCTAATTTATGTGCAAAACACGAAGATGATTTGTAAACAAGGATGTCAACATCGGAATTACTTAACATGCTCCCATACGTTTATCTCGAAAGGGCGTGCAGTACGATATTTTTTTTACTACTCAGAACGTATTTATCACGTCAGAATAGTTCGGAAATAGCATTTGGAACCGGCGAAAAGCTATAAATGTGCGTGCACGTTGATAAAGACACTTTATTGCCGATTTACATATTTTCTTTTGGAAAAAATCAGACAGCTTTGCTCCAGCCGAGCTTCAAAATGAGCTAGAGTACGTTGAAAAATGTTGAGGTAAACCAGAGTTGTTGGGATAATGTCGTAATGGGAGCAAGTTGGGCACATCATTTTGTGAACTCTGAAAAATCAATTTTTCGAAATATTGAGACAGCCTGGCTGTAGTCGATCAAAATCAGACGTACCTTAAGCGTGTGACTTAAGCTCGTTTTGAAGGAGTTGAAACAAGCTTCAAAATGAGCTAAAGTACGTTGAAAAATCTTTAGATCGATCAGAATTGTTAAGAAAATGGCTCAATGGGGGCAAATTGGGTACACTTATTTACCTTATATATAAAGTCCGAAACAGGGTTTGGGATCTTGCAATTTTTTTATTATCTGAGTTTTTTCCAAATTCCAAAAAATTATTATAAAAAGACCATTCTAATAAATGGCTAAGAGATATTTGGTCAGATGGAAAAACTATCAGAGCCCAAAATGATACTTTATTTTACTCAAGGGTGGATGCTTGTTTCCGTAATCTCGAGGTTTGGTAATATTGGGCGTAATTTGTGACTTTTCATCGAACTAATTGATTCGCGTATCTAATCATCGCTTAAAAATATCATCCTCAACTTATTGCTAATCATCGAACCTGAATAAGATTGAAGCGGACGAGATACAAGTAGTGGATGCTCTCTGAGCAGACATGAAGAAATGTGAATTTTCATTGGGCTTACGTGCACGAGAACTGTACTAACTTTTAAATTTGTTTTTCACAGAAATTTGTAATAGCTAGCCGGTTTTAAAACAAAAAAGTTGTGCACCTCGTTGTGCACTGTATATCTGATCAGCAATTGACTTTTAATTCAAGGTTCAATATACTCATCAATTTCCCATGAGGATTTATACGAAGTGGCGAGGAAAAGGAAGATCAAGTAAGCTCTTAAAGCTTCCAAGTCTGTGCATTACGTAAAATTGCCAATCAGCCGAAGAGCTTACGAAAGATATGTGATCCATCTACCTTGGATACAACAACTTTGTCTCAAACTTTATGTAGTGCTGTTTTATACAGCGACCATGCTAATATTATACAGTTCAATAAAGTAAGTGTACCTAATTGACTCCCCCAAGTCCGTTAAATATTGAGTTTTGGTGTACTTAAACATTTCCCAACTTACTTTAGCTCATACTCAAGCTTCTTCCAAAACCATCAAAATGAGCTAAAATGAGCTCAATTTTGACCAATCATCAGAGCTGAGCTACCACAATTTTTCCAAAAAGTAATTTTTTGAGAGTTTGCAAGGAGGCGTGCTCAACGGTTGACTCAACCTGCCCTGATAACCTTCAATATAGTGTAAATCTCCACATCTAGAGTTTTTATCAATCCGGCTTATTATGGAGCAGGAAACTCTTTCTGAATGGTCATACTGCACAACCTTTATTTAGCTCATAAAATGACACCAAGACCTAGACATGACCGTTGAAAATAAGGATTCTCAACGGCCTCGAAGAAGATTTCAAATGCATCAAAGTACTTTAAGGTTGGTTGAATCAAAGTTTTCTGGCACCGGTTTTACTAAACGTGATTTTCTCGGCGATTTCTTCGCCGTGCAAAGGTGGAAAATGCAAATGTCACATTAAATTTTCTGTGCGATGCAGGAATGATTCATGGTTGGTCGAAATCATTTTTCTCGCTTAAAACGGAGAAAACGCCATTTTCGAGCCGTCCTCGCAAAAAGGCATTTTCTCCGTTTTCAGCAAGAAAATAATGTACGCACCTCGTTTGGAAAAGCGCCAATTTTCCGCAACTCGGTACATAATATACCACTTTTCATTGATTTTTAGTGCAATATACACACTGTAAAAAATTTATCCGAAAAACTTCAACCAGCTTGTTGAATGAAAATCTCGATGAAAATTTCAAGGAGTCTGGTTGAATATTCAACCATTGTGGATTATCAGCCACAATCTGTCGGTGCGGTTCCAGTTTATCAGGTTGCCTACGTGAGAGGGGTAGAATATGATAGGTGGTCATATCGGTGGATAAGGTCGGATGGAGGGATGGATCGATGGGTGATGGATGGGGTCAATGAATCGATCGAAGAATGCATGGCGAATGGATGGATGATGTATAGATGGGTGAATGGGTGATGGATGGATGATGTATGGATGGGTGGATGGGTGATGGATGGATTGATGGATAGATGGATAGATCGATGGGTAGATGGACGATGAATGGATGGATGGAAGGATGGATGGAAGGATGGATGGTGGATGGTTGGTGGATGATTGATGGTGGAATGGATGATGGTCAGATGGTTGAATGGATGAGTGATGGGTGGGCGGATGGGTGGGTAGATGGTTGATGGATGGATGGATGGATGGATGGACGGTGGGTGGACGGATGGATGCGATGGGTTGATGATCGGTGGATGGATGGATGGATAGATAGATGGTTGATGGTTCGATGGGTGGGTGGAAGATGGGTAGGTGGTTCGAAGTATGGATGATAGGTGGATGAGTGGGAAGGATGATTCATGGATAATGGGCGGATGGATGATGGATGGATGGTCAATAGGTACTTGATGGGTGGATTATGGTTCGGTTGGATGATGGGTGGATGGATGGATAAATGGTTGATTGTTGGATGGGTTAGTGGATGGATGCATGGGTGGGTGGAGGAATGATGGGTGTATATGTGTGGTTGGATGGATGATAGAGGGGTGAATGGATGGATGGGATGTTGAGGTGAATGATCTACCCATCCATTCACCCATCACCCATCCATCCATCTATCCATCCATTCGTCCATCACGGAATATAATTGCTCGGTTGAAAATTTAACCAATCGGTTGAGAATCCAACCAGCTAGTTGAAGTGCTGATTCATAACTCAACCAATTTTTTACAGTGTACATAACAAAATTTGCGGAAAGGTCATTGAGTGCTCATTCTTGAGATCGGCATATGGTGGACATTTAATACCTTATCATAAACTTTCTTCGAGTTAATCGAGTAGGATGCTCAGAGTCTCATTTTGAACTATAAAAAGTGTATTGTATTTACCAAAACTGGACGATGGTGAGCTTGGGAAACGGAATCTCGTTCTCTCGCCGGATTCCTCAGTGGGACTGTTCATACTGAGGTAGGCAGAATCAGTAGGTTTTGTTGGATTGTTACTCATTTCGTGATTTGGTGAAGCGAGATTTGCGTGATCTGGAGCGGACATCATTTGTAGGTAATCGTGCTTTCCATCCAGGCCAATTGTGTTCATATCAATGTATGGCGCATTCAATTCGACATATCGCTGTGAATGTCAGGGTTAAAGTTATTTTTAATCTTCTAATTGAAACTCAGGATCACTTTTATCATATCGAAAAACATCTCTAGGCTATTTCAAAATGTTGCAAGTTCTTATAAAATACCAATGAGACTAATTATTTATGAGGGAAAAAATTAGTAGAAGATACTTACCATTCGCACACCTTCCTCTAAAAGTTCACCCAAATCATTAACCAATTCTTCAAATGAAGGCCTAAGCGTGGGACTACATCTCCAACACGAAAGCATGATTTCGTATCTGCAAATAAAAAAAAACTTCATCATTCATGCTGTAACTTTCAAAAATAAAATGACGGTTGACTATATGCATAGGATGCTACTGATGATGGAGTGGGAATTACTCACATATCATCAGTGGCGTATTTTGGTTGTTCCATTCGATAGCCCTCGACGAGCCTCTGATACTGTTTTTCAGCTTCCATACCCGGATACGGGGTTTTAGCGAGTGTGAAAAATTCCCAGAGGACTATACCGAACGACCAGACATCCGACTGGGTTGAAAACATTCGATCCCTAATCGATTCTATTGCCATCCATTTAATAGGCACAGGACCGTCGCTCTGTTTTTGGTAATTGTTATCTTTGTACATGGTCTTTGCCAGACCAAAGTCACAAATTTTAACGACATTGTTTTCCGCTAGTAGAATATTTCTTGCTGCTAAGTCGCCGTGCAAAACCTGAAAAAATTGAGAATATTGTAACTTCCAAATCGACGTTGGAATGCCCAGCCAAACAAAATAAAAAGTATCGAAATTACCAAATTTGACGGTATTATGTTTTGATCAAAGTTTCAGTGAAATTAGTGATACAGATTTGAAATACTCTCCTGTCGAGACTTACGAGAAAAATTCAAATTTGAGGGAAAATTTATTTTTCATTATTACCCTCGAGATAAGAAGTTTCTCTGATCTTTGGGAACGTCCATAAATTGTCTAAGGATTTTAGGATAAGAGGGGAAAGTCCTCCGGATTCTTATGCTCTATATATGAGTCAGCGTTTTTCTATTAAAAGAATCTCACAATCTTACTAGGGGGGGGGGGGAGCTTAATATGATGAAATTTTTCTTCACGCAATTTCTGGACGTTCTCTTTTCTACAATTGATCTCAGTCTGTGTGGCTTTGAGAAATTATCAAAACTTTTTTTGGAATTCAGAACATTTGTGTGCCAAAAGTGAATCCATACCATGAGAGTCCCGCCCCATTTGTCATGACTTGTTCACGGTTTTCAAAATTTGTAAGTCGACATACTTGAGGTGTGAATCGCTCAATAAAACACCTGAACTAGTGTCTATCAAAACTTGCCGTTGAACCAAAACCAATCAACGAGGTCAATCGTCTAGAAAAATCGACATTTCGATCGACATTGATTCTGTTAAAAGCCCCTCGTTAGCGCGCGTATGCATGAGTGTGCACCTGAAAGTCGAGTGAGACTGCCTAATTGCTATTTGGTTGAAGAATCTCATATAAGCTCTTTTTACCGCTGTATCTGAATTTTTCACTAATTTTGAATCAAGTCATTCAAATAGAGATATATTCTTGAAGGCTTTTCATTTCAAACCCGGAGCAGTATATTACCGTTAGGCTGCATTTTCACGCTAGCGATTTTTCGCTGCGGCGAGCGATCTTCGGCATTGGTGTGAGAGAGAAAGTTGTATCAGTCGTTCTCTCTCACACCAATGGCGAAGATCGCTCGCCGCGGCGAAAAATCGCCAGCGTGAGAATACAGCCTTAATTTTATAAATTTGTAACTATTACAAGTTGAATGAACTCAAAAAAAAAAAAAATCTATGAAGCATAGTTGAAATCACATCACGATTTGTAGTACCAACCAACTCTAAATTGGAAATGGAACAGAGAAAAAACATTGGTCTTGATAATCTGCACACGTATCATAAAGTTCGAAAAAAACTAACTACGATTTTTGAAGTTGCTTTGTAGGTGGGGTTGAACTATTCCCCTTTTGGAAGGTATAACTTACAAACTATTATAGTCAAGATTCAAGTAGATGGCATCTCAAATAATGTGTCTATGTGATTCAACTACTCTATCTACTGAGTGTAGGCAATCTCACTTCCCGTACTCAGAAAAAAACTTTCCGACACGTATCCAGTGAATAATTATTGGCGAAATTATGAAAAATGGTAAAATTACAAATCAAATATTCTTGTTTTTTTTTTTCATTTTTCTACCAATTAGGAGTATATGATGAATTCATCGATGCGAGGATATATTTCTGGTACTGCCCGCGAATTTTCGAGAATTTTTCAAGTTTTTACCATAAGCAAAATGTATCACTAATATCCTTTACCGGGCATATCAACATAATAATGATTCATATTAATATGTGGGTATTATTCTTACTAAGAGAATTAAAAATTGATGAGATGATCTCTCGTTTTGATCTCAGATAGATAAAGTAGGCATTCAATTTTGGAAAGAAGTAGAATTCTAGACATGAATGAACACATACTTCCACAGTACAAGAAAGCACTTGAAATTCCTGTCACGCGTTCGATTCCGACCAATTACCTTCAAAATACCGTAATTATCAGGCAGATTCTACCTCACAGCTAAGCAATCTTCGAAAATTAATCAAAACCCATCTCACAACCCACGAGCTAGACAACATAGTCCACTTGAGGAATTTTCTCATCGCAATCAGAATTTCGTATGTAGGTCAGTGTTCAATACGAAACGAAACTATAAAATTTCGTGTCATAAGTATGACATTTTCGTAATAAGTTTGAAAATTTGTTCCAATATTCAATACTGTGCACTCGAAATTGAAAAAAAATTCAACTCCAAAATATCTCGAAAATCTATCCCTTTCAAAGCCAAACCCTGATATAGGCCCACCTGATATAAAACCAAATTTACAAAAAAAAAAAAAAAAAAAATCATAATTAAAATTACACCATCCTTACCTTTCTACTAGACAGATATTGCATTCCCATAGCCACTTGATAAGCCCAAGATAGTAAATCCTGTGTACAAACGGGCTTTGTATGTCTATCCTTATAATCACCTAAATAATTTGATCTCCAACCAGGTTGAGATTCTCCACTATTTACTGTATTATGATTTCCATTTCCAGTAGCATCATGTATACCAGTCACGTCTTGTGTATTAGCATTGAAATAAACTGCTTCAGTATTATTATCATGGACACTTGCTGTTGTACCTCCGGCAATGCTATTACTTCCACCGTTGCAATCAGTCGTTGTGGTAGTTTGATGATGGGTAGTATCAAGGCTGCGAGAAAATGACAATGCCGCGTATTTTACCCTGCAGCATCAATTCAACCGAGGCAAAACACAAGAGGGAAGAAGATAAAAGCAGTTGGTTAGTCACATCTACTTATAGCCGTATTAGCCATACTTATTATTGCATATTATACTCCATGCATCCCTTAATTTATTGAATTGTGAGGGTTTAATTGCGATACTTTAGTTTGAGATTAGATCTTTGTCTAAATATTACGATTGCGTTGTTGTTTTTATTTCTGGTGAGATGAGGTGATTATTAGAGTACTTTGCGGTATTAAGGCGATGCGGTCACCGTGCACGCTGAACTTTGTTCACAGAACTCTCAAAATCTTTTCCATTATGGGCTAAACGACGAGTTATCCAGGCTTTATTATCATCTAACTTGGCCTGGATAACTCTTCGTTTGGCCCAAATCGGACTAGATTTTGAGAGTTTTGTGAACGAAAATGTGCCAATTTGTAGGTTAGAAAGTACCCGCGGGCAAGTTATTCTCGTTTATTAGTGATAGCCTTGTGATTGGTGACAAATAATGAATTGTCCACCACAATTCAGATGATAAATAATACGTAATGGACAAATCGTCTCCAACTTCGTTTCGAGAAAATTTTTTGATTTACATCCAAATAAGATACAGTACCGTTCATAAGTTCTCGATGGTCGATCCCTCGATTACCCTGACTTGGAACAGCAATAAGTCAAATTCTATGCGTTGTACGAAAATTGTCAAGGAAGCATCTTACAGAGCAGAAAAAATACTAACTTTTACTGGGTTTTGATGATTTTTATCGAATATTTTTGAAGGTCCTACACGCTGATGAAAAAATAGAAAATCTAAAAATTTTTTACTTTCATTGAGACACCTGCAGTTTTAATGCGAATAAAGATACGGCAATTCTGAAAAAAGCATCTTGTAGAGCGGAAAAAATGCTATGTGTAGCCATTTTTTGATTATTTTTTACGTACCGCGCATGAGAACGTACAAGCTGTCTAGATACCCAAAATGACTGCTTATCATCGGAAACGGCACAGAAAACGGTGAAAAACCATGATTTTGGGGGTTTGGACAGCTCGCACGTTCTCACCCGGGATACGTAAAAAATAATCAAAAAATGGCTACACATAGCATTTTTTCCGCTCTACAAGATGCTTTTTTCAGAATTGCCGTATCTTCATTCGCATTAAAACTGCAGGTGTCTCAATGAAAGTAAAAAATTTTTAGATTTTCTATTTTTTCATCAGCGTGTAGGACCTTCAAAAATATTCGATAAAAATCATCAAAACCCAGTAAAAGTTAGTATTTTTTCTGCTCTGTAAGATGTTTTCTTGAAAATTTTCGTACAACGCATAGAATTTGACTTATTGCTGTTCCAAGTCAGGGTAATCGAGGGATCGACCATCGAAAACTTATGAACGGTACTGTATAATTTCCGGGTTGCACGGTGACCGCATCGCCTTAATCTTTTCAAATTATTTTGTAAAGATTTGAGGTAATAAAGGAGGGTGGTTGGATGGATAACTTCTAGATCAAATACGAATTCGATCGACCATGAAAAGATATGTAATAGGCAGATGAAATAATGTCACACATTTTTTTTTTGTCAAATGCTATGAGCTTGATTCTTAGTTTTGTTCGATTAAAAAAATACTGTATTATACAAACATATCGAGAAAAAATATTTTCCTATGATTTCGAATGAGTTGATCGAGTTCTTAATTTTGATCGCCTGGGCATTACTTTACGATTATTAAATCTATACTCAATTCAATAGTCAGCGAAAATTATTTTCAGAATGACCTACGACGAGATTCGGGTTGATGAATTTGGTTAGAACTGTTTTTCCGTAAGTGCTTACTATGATTCTTGCTCCAGCAATTAATCAAATCGCAAATTGTACACTTCAATGATGAACTCGGACAATTTTCTTCGAGTTCGGATGCCCCTTAATTATTTTTGACTTGCTCTGTTTTAATTCAAAAATAAGTTATCTTGAGGTTAACAGTTGAAATGACCATCGATTGAATGAGGTTTCAGAATCATTCAAGGAACGAACGCGTGGATATGACATTTTTTGGACTCATTTTCAGTTTTACATGGGCATATTTTATCAATATTTTCAGATTTTTCATTATATTCCTTAGAAGAAAAAAAAACATTTTCCGTGAAAAGTAACTAGATAATATTCTTAACTTTTCTGTCTAATGGAAAATTAGTGGAAATAGTATATTTCCTTACTGTCAATGAGCGCGGTAGCCCATTTTGGGCACTAGGACAGTTTGTCTATCGAGCGAAGCGAGACAGACATGTCCTCCAGTGCCCAAAATGGGCTTGCAAGCGAGGTGCGGATATATTTTTTCATTACGAGAACCCTAAAATCCTATTCAAATGTGGCATTTTTGGGTTAGAGTAATGAAAAAAAATAAATGTCATCTAAATCGAGATTGAAACCCATCACCTGGAGTCAGATCTTTTCATAGTTGACCGATTAGTATAGACGTATTAGTACATTTCTAACTTCTTCCCAATGTGATAACATTAGTACACCATTTGGAATGAGTACTTTGATGCGAGGACTTTTCTTTTTGCTATTAGAAAATTGATTGATCCATCTCAGAACCAGCCACTATTTTTTGTGATTAAATTTCACCAGCAGAAAGCACAGAATTGGAGAATAGCGTGCGAAGTAACCGTGTTAAAATCTTGTTATCCCATAATCCGCCTATATACAGCCTTCTCCACAAATTAAAATGCTCTTTGTCAGCTGAATGTAACAGATTTTAAATGCTATTGCCCAGCGCGAGTTCAATTTCCATCAGCGTGAGAATCAATTTGATGAGTTTGTTTGCTCCCATAATTGGAACTAGTGCGATATTTCTTCCATAATTCATTCTTTGCTGATCGACCCTCATAAATTAGATTGATGATGAAATGAGCAGATATGAGTGATTATTTATAAAGTAAGCGACTGTTTTCCAAATAGTTGAATGTTTATGAGCTACCTTGACTTAGTATTCTACCCTAAACCAAAGAATGAACTGGTTACTTGTAAAATTGAGATACTGTAGTTGAACTATTGATATCCAAAGCTACAAGTGAAATGAGCTTAGAAGATTCCCCCTAGGAATATTATTATGTTTTATGGTAAATAGTTATTTTCATACCTATTATTACTGCTAATACTCGACAGTCTGTGCAATAAATCTTTGCCAATTGTAGGATCCAATTTTCCCGTAGTATGATCTACTTGGTCGATAAAATTTTCCCTGTGACGTAGTAGGTAGTTGTGTAGATTACCAAAACGGCAGTATTCAACTATAACTAGAAGCTCACCTAGAAATTTTATGTATACATTATTTTCATCATCTCGTTTGTCTGAATGAGGAGTGAAGAATATTCAAAATATTCTAAGGTCAAATTGATAAAAAAAGAAGAAACTTACGCTTAGCAATATTGTTGGTACAAGCACCAAGGAGATTTACAACATTAAGATGTTGACCCAAATGTACCATGATTTTTAGTTCGCTTGCAAGTGCACGAATGTAGGCTGGTTCGGCGTCCCTACGGACCATTTTAACAGCTACCGTTGTCACAGGCTCGTCAGCGACGATTCCTCGTGCTTGAGCTTTCATGACCACGCCAAAGGCTCCGCTGCCCAGTTGTTTACCTATCAATGTACAATTTTTAGTATTTATTATCCAATTTTCAACGAGGGTCCAACTTCCCTCACCTCGAAATGATCTAACTAGAAAACTAGAACCTATCTGAACTTTTTTTAGCGATCGGCGAAAATAATTGTTTGGAAATTTTTTGATATTTCGACATTTTTACATCATACACTGTAGAAAAACTGGCTGACTTCCAACCAAATCGGCAACCACTGGTTGCTTACCAAATCCATCCACTGGTTGACTTTTTCCCCTCAGCGAATATGGGGATAAATACGGAGCCCATGAGATTGATAAATGGTATATATAGTGACCTGACAATACTTTCGAGTCAGTAAAACAAGTTTCTTTACGTTTTTTTCATCGGCAAAACAGCGGGGTCCGCGTGAGCTTTTCGGACAAAATTTCAGTAAGCATCATTTTTTGCGATTCAGTCTCCCGATTGATGATCCTCCGTTTGCAAATCCTATATCTTGGTTTGGGGTCAAGAAAAGCAAACTGAAGACGAGCGGTCACCAGTCCGGGTATTGGAACCCCAAAACGTTACTTAACCTAAATTTTTTCCCGGAAAGGCTCGAGTGGACGCCGCTGTTATTTATTTCTATACGTTTATGGAAAAACGCGAAAAAACTTGTTTTTGTGGCCCAAAAGTGTCACCCGGAGACCACCAATGACCAATTTCGTGGGCCCCGTATTTACCCCCTTATTTTCTGGGGGAGGGGGGGGGGGAGAAAGTCAACCAGTGGTTGGATTCAGTAGGCAACCAGTGGTGTCCGCCACAAGACAACCAATTGGTTAATTTTCGGCCCCAACCGGTGGTTGTTATAGATGTGGATGCATATAGTGACGAAATGAAACTTTCTCATATTACTACATCAAGCCATATTTGATCAAATTCTAAAAGTTGTCCAACCCGTTGAGATCAAACATCCTAGGAATAATGTATAAAGTCATACGGAGTCGTTTGGGCCCCCCACAGCTGTTTCAGCGCTTATGCGCACTGCAGTATTCGATCCAAATCATGAACAGGTAATGTATCTTACATTCTAAGATCTTTATTTGGGTTCGAAGAAAGCCCCGAAGAAAGCTTTGGATCGTCTGGACCCCATGTGGTCTCAACCGGTTGAAAACATCAATATAATGCTACGCCTGTCGCGGAGCAGAAGAAAAATTGCTCGAAAAATTGTCTCTGCTACAGTTCATATTCCTTCAAAATTATTGGGGCCAGATGTGCCCCTAATCTTGAAAAAAAAATATTTAATGAAGAAAACTTCGAGAAAGAAGAAAATAGCTAAGCACATCAGAACTAGCATGGCTTTGAAACCTCATTTCTGAAAAAATGGGTTACAACTGTGTGAAAAGCCTCTCAACAATTAATTCTGGGAAGTCCACTGGTCAAGGTTACAAAATTTCGAATTTCCTCAATTGCCTGTATTTTTTTTTAAGAGTTAGGATATTCTGCTTGGTGTGTATGGCATCAGACGATATGAAATCTGTACCTAATTTGAGATGACTCCTCGGAAATTCCCATCTCCTATCGTAAGGCAGAAGCTCAGCTTGGTCATCGACTGTCAATTCGGGATTGATACATTCTAAAGCTCCTTCTTCGAAGTGTGCTAGACCAGATTCGAACAACTGTTTTCTGATTGCCTGAAGTGCAAAAAAGAGTATCAATTGATAAAATTGTATGATCCTAGGGAATATACTATGACTGGATGAATATTGAAACTCACTTTTTCTCTGCGCACTCTTATGCAGAAGTAAATCAGGAGGATAAAAAGTATCACAAGTAGTATAACAACACTCGCTATTAATACTTTGGGCAACCCTGGACCTGCAATTCGAATAAATTATTAATCTTAGTTTTATCTACACTGTTGTTATAAAATCATCAGTAAATATTCTAAATAGACACTTGTTTTCACCTTTGATAATAAAATCTTGATATCTTGTCACTTTTCCGGAACGATTCTCCGCCACACACGAATATCTGCCGCTGTCACTTTCCATTAAATATTTCACAATTACCATTTGGTTATCAGATATCAGGGTGAACTGTTGGTCTCTTCCCTCCAGTGGTTGATCGTTCTGTGTTCATTTAAAATTTATAGATATATTGATAATGAGTATCCATTTCATGGATATGATGATCAATAGAGCATGGACTGGAGAATGAAAATTCTAGAAATTTGACATACGAGGGGTTGAAAAAGTTGTGTTTTTACGAGTAGATATAGAAATTTTTGGTGGGCGCTGGAAAATGAGATTGAAATCCCAAATTACGGCACGATCTATCAAGATCTTACCAAATTTAATTCAGGATCAACTGGAGTAGTGGCTTATATTCTCATTTTTCTCTTCAATGTATCGCACACAATTCTGATGTACCTCGACATTTTGCGAACGTATCTCAGCTCATTTTGCAGTTCGTCTTGAAACCTTAGGAAAGAATTAAGATACTTTCGAAATTTTCGATTTAGCCACATCAGAGATGATTCACCTCAGATTTTAAGGAATGAAGATTTTCCATCGGGTAAGTAGCAAAAATATGCCAACTCCGACTTTTAAAGCTTGACAAAAAGCAACTAAACCTCTAGCAAATCCTTTGCATGTCCGCTGCATACGCAGGCTGAATTCCTGTATAGCCAATTTTTCCACATGATCTGTCTCGACAACTCAACAGCAATCTTGTAGAGATCGAAGATCTAGATCTGATGTTCAATTCGTGTACCGTCAACCGGGGTAACTTTGGAACAAAAATCGCGTTTTTTTCCTTAAACCTCGCCAAGCTTGTACGTCTTGCATCAGAAGCGCATTGGATCTGTAGTCAATCGAAAGCTTACAGATCCAGCTTTCGATTGCGGTTTTTATGAGCTCCATTTGGACATCTCTGGTTGGAGCAATGAACGCTGAAAGTCGTGTTCCAGTTAGACACGGACTGGGGTAACTTTGGAACAGAATCTGTTATCATTATTTATTCGTCAATTAATCCATAAACTAGGTCACGCAATTGATTTTCACCATCAGTAATCGAAAGCTGAGTGTCTCAGCTTCCCATTGACCTATTGTAGAAGTCCATTTGGTTGAATTTAATTTCTATAGGTAATCGAGCATAGACGCCTTCAGCATACCTCACTGTCTGTATCACGGCTAACTCTCGAGGAGGAAAATACCTTCACAGTCGGTTTCTGATAAAAACTGCCATAACTCGGCTTCCGTGGGACGAAATGAGACGTTCTTTGGCTCATTTTGAAGCTCTCATCAACGGCTACTCAAGTAAGTGGAAGTTGATGATGATATTATAGGAATTGGGAGATAATTTAGAGTACATGAACAAGTGTTCCAAAGTTACCCCAGTTTCTGAAAGAAAATACGTACTTGTCAGTTTTTGGTTCTACAAAATTGAAACTTCGTGAGAATACTCAAACGTAACAGTGGATTCGTCTAGATACGTGTACAGACAAGTGAAATCTAGCTCCGCTACCGTGGATTCGACCTGCTAAAGTCGGACCTCTTTTTCCGAGAGACTGTTTGCTAGGTCGAAAACATACTTCTGAAGAAGTCAGCTTATAAACGGATCAAAAGCTGTTGGAAGCCTTCGAACCGGTACAAAACATTGTTAATGCTTGCCCTAAGTAGGTGAAATCGGTATTGAAGTCTCAGGATCATCTGCCTAGCCAACTGTGCGTGATAACCACTCTTTCATGGGTTGTTCCAAAATTAACTCCCGTGTTCCAAAGTTACCCCGGTTGACGGTAGTGTAGTTTTTGCCAAGATTTTTGCTGTTCACAAGTATAATTGAGAGGAACCTGGAAACTATATTTGTTACCACATAGTATTTTAGGATGTGAATGCAAAATATGCTGCTAAAAGTGATTAGCAGAATGCTTTCTCACGGCGTTATATGATGATAATTTTAACGAAAAAGAAAGTACCCTATATTTTGAGTTTTTCTTTCGAGGAAGCATTTCAGAGAGATTTGGGTCATCTGAAAGGAGGTTTTTCCAACAATATCTATTGTTTGATTCAGAGAAAATTTTGATATAGTCGGTTTAAAGATGATTACACTGGAGTCCTCTGTGAAAATTTCCTTCCCCCGAAAGAATCTTCATATGAACAATGTTTCACGAATTTTATGAAAATTTCGTATCAGCCAATCGATTCAGAATGGCGCATAAGTAAGTCTTTAGGTCATTAGAATTGAGATAAATGAGTCGTAAAGGATGATACGAGGGAAAAATGAATATTAATTCTAATTTTCTACTATTTTTTGAGTTATTCTTTTGAGGAAGCTTCTTATAGAGATTCAGGCCATCTAGACTGAGGTTTTTTTGACAATATCCATCGTTTGGTTGAGACGGAATTTCGATGCAGTGGGTTTAAAAAGGGTCAAAATGAAATTTTTGGTGAAAATTTTTATTTTTTCAGAAATTGGAGATTTGTGAAGACTCAATTGAATTTCGGTATTAACCAATCGATAGATAATGCAGAAAAAACCATAGTTTAGGTCATTGAAATTGAGATAAATGAGTCATAAAAGAAGGTACGAGGAAAAAATGAATATTAAGAAAAATTTCCCATTATTTTTTCAGTTATTCTTTAGAGGAAGCTTTTTAGAGAGATTTGGGCCTTCTAATCTGAGGTTTTTTAAACAATATCCATCGTTTGGTTGAGACGGAATTTCGATGCAGTGGGTTTAAAAAGGGTCAAAATGAAATTTTGGTGGAAATTTTGATTTTTTCAGAAATTGGAGATTTGTGAAGACTCAATTGAATTTCGGTATTAACCAATCGATAGATAATGCAGAAAAAACCATAGTTTAGGTCATTGAAATTGAGATAAATGAGTCATAAAAGAAGGTACGAGGAAAAAATGAATACCTATTAAGAAAAAATTCCCATTATTCTTTCAGTTATTCTTTAGAGGAAGCTTTTTAGAGAGATTTGAGCCTTCTAGTCTGAGGTTTTTTTAACAATATCCATCGTTTGGTTGAGACGGAATTTCGATGCAGTGGGTTTAAAAAGGGTCAAAATGAAATTTTTGGTGGAAATTTTGATTTTTTTGAAAATTTGAGATCTGTAAAGATTAAATGAAATTTCGGTATTAAGGCGATGCGGTCACCGTGCAACCCGGGAATTATATCTTATTTGGATGTAAATCAAAAAATTTCCACGAAACGAAGTCGGAGACGATTTGTCCATTACGTATCATCACCTGAGTTGTGGTGGACAACTCATTATTTGTCACCAATCACAAGACTATCACTAATAAACGAGAATAACTTGCCCGCGGGTACTTTCTAACCTACAAATTGGCACATTTTCGTTCACAAAACTCTCAAAATCTAGTCCGATTTGGCCCAAACGAAGAGTTATCCAGGCCAAGTTAGATGATAATAAAGCCTGGATAACTCGTCGTTTAGGCCATAATGGAAAAGATTTTGAGAGTTCTGTGAACAAAGTTTAGCGTGCACGGTGACCGCATCGCCTTAACCAATCGATAGATCTCGCAGAAAAAACCATAGTTTAGGTGACTCAATTCGTGGTGAGACCGTGTGAGAAAAAGATATTTGTGTATTAAAAGTCGAAATTCGAGCACTTTTGCTTGAAAAAGCCCATGAATCAAATTTGACTGGGAGCCGAAAGGTGCCAAATCACTGGGCTCTCAGAAATTGGATTCTTCACAGCTTGTAGAAAGCCAAAAATTGATATAGTGAACAGTAAAAGAGAAAGCGTGTCCGATAGAAAACAACACACACACACACACACACACACACACGGACAAAGGGGTGCAAAGATGAGTCTCTGACGGATTTGGAAGGCCATTAGGAGGAAAAGTGTTACCTACAATTGATAGATTTTGGCGAGAGGAAGAGAATGGTCTAAGGCTTTTTCAGATAAACGGAATTTTCTTGAAGAAAATATTGGTTTTAGTGGAAAATTTGATCAAAATTTTGCTGGGGTGAAAACAAAGCTTTCTCTTTAGAGAAAGCAAAGAGAAAGCAAAATTGATAAAAAATACAGCCTATGTATAGCAACTACAGATTATTGCTAGGTTTTTGTATGCGCGGTGTTTAAAGCTGGTCCAATCATTGCCACCCAAACGAAAACTAACTATTTGATATTTTATTATTTTTTATTGTATAATTCATTGCTCTGTTTGGAAATGAATCGCTCTCTAAGAGTGTGATATATGCATATTAATATACCTCCGTGGAAACTTTGAAATAACGTGTAACACCTAGTACGAACTCCTAAAGCGATCAGGAAAAAGACCACACAGCTAATTTTTGATGTATTTTTTGTGCTTTTTTTGTTGCAATCATCGGTTCTCCAGTTCAGGGTGACCCAAAAACAGTACCATCGAAAAAAGGGTCAAAATGTCAGGTCCTTGCCCTGTGGTTTTGCTTTATTTCGACCTTTGTGAGTGTGAGGCGCCGCGCCGCAGTATAGAGTTCGTTCGGAATTTGGGCGGGCAAATACATAAAATATTATGGCATTAACTATGAGAGCTCGAAGACCATTTTCCTCGATTTTTTGTGTGTGACCTGAGCACATACATTTTGCGGCGCAATTTTACTTGGAATGTTACTCTCTCAGTTAACCTCGATAAAAAAGAATTTGCCTATCGTTCCAGGCTTTTCCGCACCAATTAATTCGTAGAGTGAATCGGCAGGCGCAACTTTTCCATGCCCCAGAGTATATAGAAAAAGAATTGATTTATGTCAGGTCCGTACGCGACTGTGCGACCACCTCAAGACTGTAAGTCAAACCATTTTGACGTGAGATCAATTTTGAGGTTAACCGCGCTACTGTCGCTCTCCATGTTATCCTTATCCGCGCTGTAAAGGGTCGCCATGTTGGCCGCCATATGCAGGATTTTTAAACTGTGGCGCGTCATACTTGAGCGGTATACCTCAGCGTATTACCAGATTATCATGAAATTAAAGGCGTATAACATATTTTTCTCTCATCTTGGTACGGTAAAAATGAATGTAATAGTTGGGAATCCGAAAAAATGAACATTAATTAATGGAGAGCAACAAATTTGCATAACGAATCTCAATATGCTTTGTATTGATCAACAGTGAGTTTCTCAATTTCTTAAAAGAGGATTATGCTCTTTCTAGTCTTCCATCCATTTCCTTGATATTTTCTATGAGTATTTTCAAAGTTTCACAAAAATCAACTACAACTGCTCCACTCCTGGTACTTTATTGGGTCCTGGATATTCACCACCCAACAAACTAACAGTAGTGAAGCAGTTGTGGTTAAATTTTGTAGAATTTTGGAAAAACTCATAGGAAATACCACGGCGATTGATGGAAGACTAGAATGAGCACAATCCTCCTTTAAAAAAATTGAGAAACCCACTGTTGATGAATACAAAGCACATTGAGATTCGTTATGCAAATTTGTTGCTTTCCATTAATTAATGTTCATTTTTTCGGATTCCCACCAATTACATTCATTTTCACCGTACCAAGATGAGAGAAAAATATGTTATACGTCCTTAATTTCATGATAATCTGGTAATACGCTGAGGTATACCGCTTAAGTATGACGCGCCACAGTTTAAAAATCCTGCATATGGCGGCCAACATGGCGACCCTTTACAGCGCGGATACGGTACCGACTGTTGTAGGGAAGTATTGGTGCGCTAGAAAAATACATCTTAGAACCTTCGGAAGTGAGATTTGGGGTTGGCACATTTTCGACCCTAAAATATCGAAATTTTCGCAGAACTACTCATATGTTTGTGTGAGCTAGCTCAATTTCAATACTTTCCTACTTTGAAAGAAAGGCTTCCTTCTTTTAAAGGCTAATCTCAGATAGATTAGCTTTGGTTTGACTACATGTCCAAAATTAGCTGAGATACCTTCAAGAGTGTCAAATATAATTTGCGGGAATACAATTCGACCACGGCATTTCTGGCAAGCTGTGGGGGTTATACCCATGCCCTGCATATGTGCATGTACGTTTTGGCATGTATGTTTTGTCCGAAATATTGTAGTCACATTGTATATTGTAAAAAAAGAAGGAAAACGTAGGTGTTTTATTATTCAATCCTAAGTGAATTTGAACAAATTTTTAATGGCTCTTGTCGCAGCAGGAAATTTCATTTCTGAACGTCCAGTGAAAAAAATTTCATGTGTGGATAGTCCCATTGAAACTTTGAAATTAAGTTTTAAGTGAAGCCACTTGGTACGAGTCCTTGAAAATCCTACGAGTCTTCCGATGTATATTTTCGTGCTATTTGGTGCAATCATCATAGTATAGTATACTTTTACGATCCAGGGTCTTTCTAAATAGTTATTATCGCAAAAAGAGCCAAAATGTCGGTTCCGTGTGATGTGATTTTTCCTTTTTTCAAATCCTGTGAGTGAGGAGCCTTTTTGTGTGCATGGCGAGCTAGTTTTGCCTAAAATTTTACACATTCCGTTTCGCTCGGTTGAAGTGAATTTGTCGACCAATTAGCCCACTCTTGACTTTTTTGCACGATTTTTTTTTCTCTTGAAGTTCATCATTAGACGCAACTTTTCCACCTCCCAAACTATCAAAAACGTTTATTGTTATTCTTCGGCTAGTACTCTTTTTTGAGAATCTACTTTTGGTAAATTTTTTGGTCGGTTCCGTGTCATACTAGTGTGACCCTTACATGAAAAAGTAAAGAGATCTTAGACAGTTTTTTCGAAAAATTTTTTAGCCAAATAGAATCCCAAAACCTCAAGAACGGAACCGAGTACTCATATACGTAGCGAAAACGCAACTTTTGCGCCTTCTATAGTTATTTCAAATCCCTAGCTTTCCCATTCTCGGCCCATATTGATGATCATGTTGATCATCATTGATTGACCCACATTTATCATCATGATCATGATCATTTCAGCTGCTTATTCCTTCATTACATACCTTGTACCATGTGACGGTTGGCTTAGGTGTTCCGTGAACATCACATATAAGACTCCTTGACATGAGAGCTTCTTTTTCGGATAGTGTAACTTCAGTCTCATTAAGATTTGTAAAGGCGAAGCTCGGCATTACAGGATCTAAAAATTATTTATCAAATCATAGAAGAAATAAGAGAAGTTATAATAATTATAACTGCTCGTGAGCGCTATTAGCCCAAAATACATTAACAAAATATCATATGATGATATAGATTTTTTTATAAGAGTTATGATGATAATATACCTTCAATAAAAAGTGTGGAGACTTGTTCATCTCTATATCCGTAATCAGTCATAGCTTCGCAAGTGTAGGTTTTTCCATCCGCTTTCAGTAAACGTGAGATTGTGAGATTTGTTCGATGGGTGAATGGTGTAGTTTCAACTGTAATTCTGACTCTATCTGTAATATTAAAAATGTCATTAATGAGTGTTGACTTTGCCAAAGACCTTGCCAGGCATGGTTGGCACAATCAGAAGTTGAGATTTATCCATAATAATTTATCGGTATAGATTAATACCAAAGAATGCGTATACATTCAGAATTCCAAGTGTCATTACTCACCAGATTCTTTAATTGGGATCTTGTTATCATCAAGCCATTGGACTGAGGTATAATTGTAAATTGAAGCTGCGCACATGATACTAATCTCATCACCAACCGTTTTGACACCCTGAGGCGAGATGATTGCGAATGAAGAATCGCCCAATGCATCTAATAAGAATAATAAAGATTAATGTTCTTTCTATGATTCCACGCAAAATGCGGTAAGACCAAATAAATCTCGAGCTAAGGAATATACAGTGTATCCAAAGTTCAGTCTCCCCCCTCCCCCCTCAAATCTCGATAATGATTCCGTTCCGAGTACCATAAAACCTTGAAACACGCGTCTCCTGAAATGGAAAGGGGAGTTATAAATTGTACTCAGATTTGACCTTGGTGGTTTTTTGGAGGTCAAATCTAATTATTCAGAGGGGAAACTCTATTTTTGACCCCAAATTGGAAGAGCCTAGAATTCCACACAGAAATAATTAGTGGTCGAGATAATCCTGGATAATGGTTTTACGTAACTGAGCTGGAACAATAGTCTAGATTAAAGAGGCTCAAAAAAATTTCTCAGACTCATTTTGACCCTTGACCTGTAACCTTGAGCATAACCTTGACTTTCATCGGGGTCAAACTCGATTTTCCTCGCGATTTTCAGTATGGTTATAACTATTTGTGCTCTCGATCCGGACAAATTTTAAGTCCACGACTTTCTGCCAATCCCGCAGATGACCTTTGAAGGTTATTTTTAAATCACAAGTCTCTGAATAGGTATCAGGGGCTCGACGTGCCAGAGCTTAAGCATTAATCTGGGTCAGAGGATTATTTTCAAAAGAATTCCAGACTCTTTCCAACTATTGAACTGTAACCTCAATCATAAACGTGACCCCCGCTATAGTTCAGAAAAAAAAATTTGGTTCGAGTTAAACGTCTAGTTCCGCTTACCCAGACGGAATGGCACCTATGTGCGTAGGGTTGGGATAGGCTCAACAAGGTACCTCCGATTTTCGCCTCTGTTTGAGGGGACCTACAGCTTTAGATAGATTGCGAACCACTGTGACCGCCGGAAAAAGGCACTTACCACGAGAGGTCATCACACCCGGATCACGGATTTGGCTGAAACTTTGGGAATAGTCATCTTTTAGTGTCAAAAGATGAAACCCAAAATTATAGACCCTAACGCTCAAGCGTTTCCGAGTTACAGCCAAGAACATTAGCATTGCCCATATAGGCCCGTGTTAAAAATCATACATATAGGTATACCTGCAATGCTAATGTCCGTGGCTGTAGCTCGGAAACGCTTGAGCGTTAGGGTCTACAAATTTGGGTTTCATCTTTTAGCACTAAAAGAAGACTAAATCCAAAGTTTCAGCCAAATCCGAGATCCGGATGTCATGACCTGTCCTGGTTAGTAATATCCACTGAGCCATGGCGGTCTTGCATCAGAGGTCAACTCGAATCTCAGTATGATTATTCCTACTTTTGACTCTGGATTATGACAACATGACAAATTCTGAGTCCAGATATGATTCTCTGCCAAATCCGTAGGTAATCAGGACATGATCGTGTATTATGGGTAAGTTTGTATGCTAAAATCCAATTTCTCTAGATGGATTCCGAAGTTATCTGATGAAGAGGCTGGACACCAATGAGGAGAGATAATTACCGTGATACGCTTATTATGAGATACGTCTTAGAGTTTTTTCGGTTCTGATTGCATGCCCTATATTTGAATCAGGGCTTGCTTGGCTTGTATTCGAGTAGTGGCTCATATTCTCTATGATGGAAGGGGTAGCTGATGAAATAAGCGAAAATGAATTCTAATCCATTGAGTTGAATCAGGATTCGTCCATAAAAATACAAAAATTATAGTAAAACTCGATTCAGAATTCACAAGATGAAAAAAAAAAACCAATTTTCAGGGTCCCTCGTGTTTGAGACATGGCCTAATTTATGGGGCATTTCATATTCAAGACATAGCTCATATTTCTCGAAAACTTCAGAAGGGATGGCTTATATTCAAGGATGGCTTACTTTCAAGAACGTCTAAACACGGTACTATTCAGAGACTTGTGACCTCTAAGGGTGATCTGCGGGATTGTCCAAAAATCATATCTGGATTCCAAATTTTTCACACATTCAAGATCCAGACTATAAATGGTGATAGTTATATTGAAAATTGAGTTGGCCTCTAATGGAAGCCTAGGTTATGCCCACGATAGGCCAAGGGTTGAAATAAGTCAGAGAAACTTTACCGAGAGCAACCCCCCCCCCCCTAATCTAGGCTATCGCTCTAGCTCTGTTAATTTAAAACACTAAGGCAGCGGCTACATGCAGTCATTTGAGGCGATTCTGAGACAGCGGGACAGCGCCTCTAGCGGCAATGAAGCCGTTTTCCCCATGTGATTTGAAGCAAACACCACCGCAGCTGCCGATAGAGGCGCTGTCCCGCTGTTTCAGAATCGCCAAAAACGGCTGCATGTCGCCGCACCCTCACTAGATAGTTTTGGCCCCCAAATGACCCCAAAAGGTTATGAAAAATATGTAAAACTCATAGTCGTGTGTAACACGTTGTGCCCTTTCAGCATTCAAGTTGAAAATAGGATCAAATAGTTCCCATTTGAAAAATTCGATTTGATCTGATGCATAAAACCATCAAGGTCAAATCAGAATTCATTTTTGAGCTTCCCTTTCGGTTCCTGGAGACACCTGTTTCGGATTTTTTCGATACCCAGAGCCAGTTTCAAGGGGGCGAGTGACTTTCGTGACAACCTGCTTGTTGTCAACGATCGCTACAAAAAATTTCGGCATTAGAACCGCTCCGGAATTTTTGAACTGCTCAAGTTTATTCTTAACTTCTTTCGAAGTTTTCGAATAAGAACCAACTTACTAGTTTGGAAACTGTTTGGACTAGTGATTATTTTTCGATGTTATACAGAAAGATAATTGGAGTTTGAAGTTATCATTTCAAACACAAATGTGCTGGACGTTTCAATTATCGAAAGCATACTTTCAAATCTCATTTGATTGAGAATATTTACTCAATTCAATGCTTCTCTTACCCGAAACTAGAATGTTCTGCTCGGATGAATCGCAACCTAGTTCATTGCAGGCAGTACAATTGATTTTCCCAGACATATCTAAAATAGTATCCACTTGTGCATTTTGTTGATAAGATGATTCTTCAATGACATTTGTGGACGTCTGTGATTCAAGATGATGCGCCATGAGTACAGCATAAGTTTCACCAGAGACTTTTTTTCAACTGAGAATTAAAGATTAATCCTCTACAATGTTCTCCAAAAAATCTTACCTTCAATTCATTTTGCTGGCAGTCTTCAAGAGATGGGAGATTTGGACATCTAGAATATACCCATGAAATTTTGGATGGAGGATAGCTTTGAACATTGCACGTAAAGCTTGCCGATTCATTCAAACCGTAGAAAGGCTTGACGCTGACCATGGCCAAAGGCTTTGCTAGAAAATAAAAACGTTTCACTGAATAATGGCGAATGTGCATTCTCTTCATCTTCAGAAATATAGATATGTACCTAAGACTTCTAAAGTAAATGTGAGATTCCTATCGGTAGCTTCATTAATTGCCTGTAAATAGTATACACCCATTGATTTAAGGCCGACTTTTGTTATGTTTAAAGTTGTTCTAGTTTGATAATCCCTTATCAATGTTTCCGAACTGTTCTTGATTTCAGTACCATCTGGACCAAACCTGACGATAAGCATCATCGTTAGTAATTATTCAGTTGTTTCAAAATTGGATCTCAAAATTGTGTCCTGCTCATATGGTTATTGTTCCTCACCATGTCAGTTTTGGCATTGGATATCCACTCACGTTAGCCAAAAATATTACTGAACTTCCTTCGGTTAGTCTGAAGTGCTGTTTTGGAGATGTCAGGTCGATGTACTTTATGCTTGGATCTGTTATGAGATTATCATTATTGATGGAGACTGAATCATTGCTGTGCAATAAATACAACAGTCCTAAGAGTATTTAATATGAAATATACCGTAAACGTGGATGTCGACCTTTGTTTCACTTGAATCAGTGTGAGACTTGACTCTGCAAATATATTCTCCATCATCGTCATAAGTCACCTCATCCACAACAAGTTCTGAAGTGAGCAGATGATTGTTGGGACCCAAAGGCTTAGATTTTGGTTCTAATACTTTTTGAGATGTCTACAAGTTAGAATGGGAGAAAAATTAGCCAAATATCATTGGAAACAATTTTCTCTGATTGTTTTTTCAACTTGATCAAACGCTTACTGAATTTCGCGGAGTCGTCCAAAAGAATGCATGACGATTATCTATACCTATTGTGATAGAACACTTGACATGAAGACTCGATCCTTTTGTAACATGCTGCAATCCTTCATCCGATATAACCGGAGGAGTCATGGGTGCTGTCTGAAGGAGCTTTACTATGAAAGAAATTTCAGCACTGATATCATCTTGCCCGACTCTACAAGCGTATACATCAGTATCTGCGGTAAATCCTCCTTTAAGGATGAAACCGATTTTGGGATCAAACTTCCATCTTTCATCTAAACTGGATTCCTGTGGAGGGAAAATTCTCAATTGAAATATGAGTCTCATTTGCGCTGATTTTTCACAATTGAAATTTTCATCTCAGCGGATAATGCAGCACGAGGTTCTGTGCATCCTTATAGAAAAAAATTAGTATATTATCCCAGCAAGTTACACGATTCTCGGGGGGTTCTCAGAGAATTCTCCCACGATCGACCCTGGAGAACTCTCCCAAAGTTCTCATATGCGCCACCAGAATCGGTTCTCAAAGAATTCTCAACATACTTCGCGAAAAGGTCTCAAGGCATTCTCAGAGCGTTCCTGAGGCATTCATTGAGATTCCGCATAATAGGTTTGTGTTACCGGTAAATATTTGAATGGAGTGGAAAAATTCTTCGAAGCGCTTTGTGTACGATTGATCTTCTCTAGTACAAAGTCTCGGATGTATGCTCAACTTTTGCAACACGATTTAGCTAAAACTTGTAGGGTGTGGTTTGATATTTCGTGACATTCGTTTCATTTGATCAAGCTTGGAATGTTCTCTACTCGTTACAAAACTTTTGTAGAGAAGAGTGAATAACCACACAATTTCGCGGGAGCTATCTTCTCGCCACCACCACACAGGTCGTGAACGATTCCCGTTCGATCAAAAACATCTTAATTGCCTCTTTGATTTGGGATCGGTCAGAGGAGGAAATCTAATACAATTGTGCTCCAATTTTGGGTATTTATTCGATTTTAAATTGATGATATATATTTCCAGTAATGTGGACGGGTCATATTTCACGAGGAGTGGTTATTAGAAATACTGTCTTTCAAAACTCCCGTAACTAGTCGTCGTCTCAACTTACGGCTATCTAGTTCAGAAAAATGCACTTTCAAAAATCAATCCCGTGATTTTGATAATCAATAATGAGAGATGGGAGGTAAAAGTTACACATATGACTTGGAATTCGATTCAGCAAATTTATTCAGTATAAGAATACAATTTCAAGTGGTAAATATTCATCAACATAGTGCAAATTTTTGTACAATTTTTTGGAGCAATCAAAAAACTTGGTGTCATACCAGTTTTGATTATCATAACACTTGCATATGGTTCTGTTTCAATATTGCAAATTAAGACAAAAGATTAGTGGATTGCAATACATAAAATCACATCAATAGCTCGTGATTAATCCAACACCAATAATTATAATCATCCAATCGCTGAAGGGAGCAGGTGAAGAAGAATGTAAATGTTAATCTCTGTTATTCTAATTCTTGTAACATCAAATAGTATATCATGCGTCGAGTGCCAAAAATCTTTGTTCTTCGCGAAAACTTTGCAACAAGGTTTTCGTGTAGAACAAAGTTTTTGGCACTCGACGCATATGCCGTTGTACGGCGCGTCGAGCCGTGTAAATATTTTTTGGACATTGTGCGTTTGATTACCTTCAAATACATTTACACTTGACACTTTGGAAGCTTCTATGACCCTAAATTGAACAATTTACCCCTTTTTTGAAGTTGTGGTATTATATTATTTGAGTATTGAGAAGTTGATATCAAAACTTTTTGATGAAAGAAACTCGCTCCACAAGGAGATATTAAGAGTATCGCCTTTTCAAATAGAGCAAGATCGTGGAAAGCACATTCAACGCATTCGTAGTCGTTTTTCAAGGGAAAGATTTGCCATTCGATTATTATAAAAGAAAATTGACAGAAATCTGAATATTTAACAAGAATGCATGGAAGCACTGCACCCAAAGGATAATCGCACGATGCCATTGGAATTCACATCAACTTATGGAACTGGAAAATAACAAAATTATCCACCCTAATTCTCGAGAATGAGTTTTACGATAAATTTGGATTTCGAATGCTAGAGAAAGCATTCAATCAGAGAACTCAGTTATAGCACGATTATTTCATATAAAATCTCAAACAAGATCTAGTCTTCAACATTTGAACGATGTAAGACAGTCTAGCCTGATTGCCATGTTGATGTTGTACAGAGTACAGCAGGTCTCTGCTCTTAGTCATTTTTATCCATAGAAATCTCACTGGAAACGATCCTCTTCGTGTAAAAATGGAATCACATAGCACGTTTGTCCTTGAACTAATGTAACGGCCTTGCGATAGATTGAGCTCATCGGCCACAACTGAACACAAGATGATTGTCTCGAAACAATGGACATCATGAAGTTTGATGTAGATGGAACAGGATAGTGGGGTATATCTTGAAGATTTTCGAATCGTCTACCTATAATGACGCGTTCGTCGTTTTTGTAAGCGAAATAATCGATCGTCACCACGGCTCCGTCATTTAAAACGCATACATTGTTGGGTGGCGACGTTGAAAGCTCATAGCCATGAAATTCTATTTTCGTGAAACCCCCATAACATCCAAACGGAAGATCACGCACGACACGCCCACTCTCGATCGGATAAATCTTGATTTCTTCCCTTTCAGCATAAGTTGCTTGCTGCTTGAGGCACATGTGGATCTGTTGTAAAGGTGACTCTGGTTTCCTCAGATAACCCTTCAAGACCCTCATGAAGTTTTCAAAATCGAAAGCACTGAATGAATCCAATGGCCCATTGCGCAGAGCTTCTTCTGCCAAGTGGATCAGGTTGTGAATGTTGTAAACCAGGTACTGCTCTCCGTAGAGTATCTTGAAATCGCGAACAAAAGAACGGAGTAGTTTGTTCGCGAAATCATTGTTGATGATGTATTGATCAGGATCTGAGAGGATTCTGATAGCACAGGTCAGTTGATTCAGATGTTCAGCATATTTCGAAGGGAGGAATCGATGGGCGAGAGCAACTGACGCATACAACAGGAAGAAACGTGCATGCGTGGCTTTCCATTTACCTAGCTTCTTCAAATCTTTGACTCTCTTCTTGCTAAATTCTGCAGGAATCCATTTTTCGATTTCTTCTAGAGCACTGTTGAAAGCATCAAAATCGATGTGTACGTCGATGTCAGGATCACTACAGAATTCATTGGGCAAATTCAAAAGGTATTTAACATCTCCCAAGTATACGAGATGCATTGGATCCAAGACGAATGCTTTTATCATATCGAGTGCTGTTAACCACTCAAAGATGGATCTTTTTCGAGGAAGATGGTGCAGTTTGTGTTTCCTTCTGCGAAAACAGTCATTAGTTCTTCTTCTCGCGTTGAGTCTCGAGTAAGTCATCCTTCCGTTCACCTTCTTGCCTCGAGCATAACATTTCTCACATCCGTATGTTCCATTATGTTGAGCTATACATTTCACGAATGACCGAGCAGGTGCGTCACAAATAGCACACCTTAGGAAGCAGTTGTAATGCTTGTGCTCAAACCAGAACCCATTCGATTTCAATTTCTTGTATTCGACAATAAAATCTTTCAAAAATGTCTTAGCTGAGCGAGGCTTTGCAAATCCATGGTAAATACCAATTACAAATGGCTTTGTTTTCCTCCGAATGCCAGTTATCTTCCCAAGTATCGGCCATAGAGTTCTCTGACTCCTATCGTTGAGTTTAAGGCCGTCGATATTAATATCAAACTTGATTTTGGTACCAGCCGGGATATTGTACTTCCTAATCTGCTCTTCAAGAGCTTTTTGGAGACCGTAATGAAAGTATTCACCGGGTGGGCATTTTTTAATCGGTGTTTTGACTCGTCCAGTGTTCCTTAGAGTTTTGGCAGTCTTAGGAACGTCGAAACCTTCTTCTCTCAGTATTGAAAGGAGATCGATGACTTTCTGTTCGGGAATAGTATGGTCAGCCCATCTTGCTATTCGATCTCTAAATGACAATTTTTCGTCACGAGACTGGTCTAAATTGGATTGTGACTCAGTATGGCTTTCTCTATTGAGAACATCTTGAGAATCAAATGCATGGCGCATTTCATAATCTTCTGTACAACATGCATTTTGTTGTTTTTTCACTGGTTCATTGACAGCTCTTGATGTTTGTTGAGATTGCTGTGGATTCACATCAAGCGGGGTCTCTAAGTCAACCCAATCATTTTCGTCGTCTTCAAAATCAGTTTGTCGTGGCTTTGTAGGAGCTCTTAAATTTTTTCGAGTTTCTTCTATCCATTTCTTAGCCCTGCGGTTGAGCTGGCTTTTCGATAGCTCCCGTCCTTTCTTGCGGCGTCCCATACCTACCACCTACAGAAGAAAATTACTTATTAATTCTGCGTCACATCACTGCACATCACCAAACCAAGATTAAATGGAATGCTTTCGAAAATTCGGGCATGCAGAGGGAACCTCTATAGAACTTGGAATTTTATATCAGAGGACGTGCAAAAGTTCCATCATCTAAGCTGAATTATTCTAATATTGTTTCCTAGCATGATCACAAGTAAGGAGCAAAATATTCGATTTCAGTTTGAGTCAATGACGAAAGTTCTCGAATCTGTAGTGAGACTATTACTGTACCAGATGTCATTCAATTTCTACGTGATGCACTTTAGTGGCATGATCTAGAACGCATCCTTAGCAAAATTAACCACATATGATCTGCAGAAATTCTCTCAGAAATTTCTTCGAAAATAACTCGGGTCAATACTACCAAAACCAAAGCTGATTTTTACACACTTCTGTTTTTGACGATTCCTTCATCGGAAACTTTTATAAGCAAATCGATTTACAGAATCACCGTACAAGTATAGGTGCATCATTTTCAATTATGTTAGGGGCGAAAGAATCAGAGCTGACCAAAATTGAGCGTCGTTCGACCCATACCGCAAAAACGACGAAGAGCTTGCCAAGGAAGACTTTTCGTTAGATCATGAGCAAAAATATATCGCGTAATAAAGACTATCGAAAATGAAATACCTCTTCACTTGAAGATAGTAGACCTGTTTTAGTCAATGGTTTCAGTGAGAAGATCGTCCTTCGTAATACGAAGGCTGTTCACACCAGAACTTTTTCATCTCGACACAGAGCTTCATCATCGTGTTTGCCCTGTAGCGAAGGAAATATAGAATGAATGATCGTCACGCTGATGAATCAAAAAGACATGGAAGAATATTTATTCAATATATAAATACCTGGCGGCAACGACGTTTCGCGAGTTCGATATAGTTCTTACTCGACATGAGAAAATGAATCTTGGGAGTTTCTGGCATAAGAGGAGTTGGAGATTCGCACAACAAACCGCAGCTGCATCGCCAGCATTATCATGTGTAGTCTAAATAATCGCAGAAAAATCAGTTCGATATGCAAATTCGTCTATACTATGAGATAATTATAGCAATCTTTCAAGAAATCTAGGACTCCTCGACTATTTCTCCTGTAGTAGCAGATTCAACACTGAATCACCTGACACTTTATAATAACAGAATATACGTTTCAACATGTAAGGAATTATCATGAAAATCGTTCTCACTCATTACCTGTGAAGTGAAGGAAATGTCTATGCCTGATTTCATGGTACAACACGGATCATCAGTGTTGAGACAAGAGTTCTTGCTGTTGGAGAAGCGGAGTGGAATCCCTCCTGAAATAAGATACCATGTCTAAAATACCGAAAACATCTCCGAATACATGTAAGGTGAGCTTTCTCGTTAAAAAGTAAAACATCTCACCTGCCGTTCTCGACATTTCGTTCGATATAGATGATGAATAGTTCAATGAATATCGGACGTCGAAGTTAGGCAAATGAACTTTTGCAGCTTCCGGTTTCATGATGTGTGTTGCAGCAAGCTGGGATGCGGTAAATCACTATCGATAAATCTAGTTGCATTTCACGAAGCGCACGAATACGTTCACAAAATTGGTCACTTGGAGAATTTTCGTGACATCAGTCATCACAAATAGTTTATCTCAAACGCTGAATGCAGGATACGCCGAGCAGGTTAAACGCATAGGGTTAAGAGTATTTTTGTTTATTTTAGCGCTATATATGTGAGTACGCACAGCTGGAGAATTATCTCGTGAAACTGCAGACGATAAACACTGAACCCGGGCTGAATAATGCAGTGCAAGCATGTGCCAGTAAGATGAAATTTTCGAACAGGTAACCGGAATAATTTCGTATTGAATCGCGCGCACCATCAGTTCGTACATGCATGAAATACAGAGCAATGATCAGTCGTAGTCGATTTCAAAATTCAAAAAAATTGCTTCTTGGGTTCAACTCTCCCCCCCCCCCCCTCGTGAAGACTTTGCGAGTAATTGTTTCGTTTTAAATAAGAAAGAATGGTCGTTGTAATCGAGAGAGTGAAAGGAAATTCAATTTTGAATTTTGAAGATTACAATAGGAAGAATCACCAATAATTTGAATATAAATCTGCATAAAAATTTGCTGGCAAATTACTGATGGAAATTCAACATGATTATTGTGAGGGTGGAAATCGCAGTCATTCCGTCCCTGTGTGCGTGTTCAAGATACCACAAAACAGTGTACTGTTCTGAACCATTGCTTCCTTTCTCCTGAGATCTTAAAGCACCTCTCTGCTATTCGAGATTGCCAAAAAATTTAATTGAAACACTGGCGAAGCGTTTTAATAGAGAAATCTAAGCATTCGATCATTATACTCCATGTCTTTTTTCTTCTTCTTTTCGTATTCCCTCTATATCCAAGCTTTTATGCAAGTGTGGCCTCATTGGCCATTACACAGGTATGCGTTGAATTATAGATGTCGTAGATTTCAAGTAAGTATGTATAAAGGAATATGTACATACAATGCTCGATCTTGGAATGTAACCTAGCAACGGTGGTATACTCGGCGTTCACTTGAAATAACAACGGTCGGAAGAAAATGTTATAACCTTGTCAGTTGTCGACAAAATCTCGAGAGGAACCCAATATTTGACCAGACCAGAGTGACCGGAGCTACATCCTAAAATCTAGCTGCACGACGAGCACAGGAGGAAGGTTTCCGAAATGAGTTCCACAGGCCCTTCGAAAAACCAATTGCAACAACTGGTTGATCAAGCTGGGGTGAGTACCAGTTGAATACCTTGAGTGAAACACGACATACGCTTGAGGAATATCTCTAAACGAAATAGCAGTCATACTGATTTCAGTCTCTCATCAGCTCGTAAAAGTTGCATTCGAACCGTTTTCTCAATGCACATAGAGGTTGGGACAAGAATAAACTTTCGAGTCTTATATTGGGTACAGACATGATTTGTAAGAAAATCAGAATTGAAACTTTCAAGACCAGTGCCCCACACAAAAAATTCCATCGCAACAATATTGACCTTTTAGGCTTTCACGGAACGTGTGAAATTTCAAAAAATATCCTACTAAAGAGTCGGGAAAACAGAGATCCATACTCAATGGTGTTGATGCCGAAGATGCCAAACAATTCGGGTAATTTTAGTCTAAGTCCATTCAAATCGCCGCGCATGTAATCTAAAAGTATTCTACCTTATCGACACACATTCATGTTCCGCATGCATGATGACCGAAAGCACGAGCAATCGCAGCAGCCGACAGAGTTTGCCGGAAATCTTTTCAGATCTGTTTGTGTTTGAGTGAGTGTAGCCCAAGCCTATCAGAGGTTATACAATAGTCCTAACTCTTGAGCCGCTGACTCAATTATTAGCTCAGTTATCTGTCTGCCACGTGTAATTCGCTAATTGTTCAGGGATAACAATCAACTTATCTATTAACTAGGTATCGGCTCCGCATTGTCCCGAATCTCGCTCAATTTTGAGGTTACTGTTGAGCTCCTTAGATTTGAGCTCATCAGAAATTGTTTTCGCGGATTTTCTATACACTTGAGAACAGAGCCAAGTAACAAACTAAAAATTATCAAGGAGTACACAATCAAATAGTGAGATGGTCGCATTGTGCGGTCTGCTGTATGTATTGAAAGTTTCAATTTGAAACGTATACTGATTACCCATCATGAAGGACGAGTTAAAGTGTCATCATATCTATTTGGGCAATCTCTTGTCAACTTTAGTAAAAAGCATGCATTTTCCTGAAGAGATTTTTATCTCAAAAAGAATCAATTATGAGATTCATCGCCTCTTCTCTGACAGAGCTTAACTAGTTTTTCCCAAAAAATTTTTAGGATAAGGAGTTTTTTGTTGTGGCTTTCAAAGGAAAGAAGGATAAACAGCACTACGTCACTACAGTGTCCGAGACCTGGATTGATAATGTCTCCAATACTACATTCATTCCACCTAGCAAATTGATGAGAAAAAGTACCTTGGTGCGACGAACCACGCCTGATGAAAAAACATGGCTTGAATATGACATCATCAAACGTTATGGACCATATGGTAAGATTGTATTCAATATAATGCAATAATGAGATCACTACGACCTTTTCAGGCCTATGTCAGGATTGAAGTCTTTAGTACAATTATTATTTTTCATAATTTGTGCTATTTTTTGCTAAAATTGTGATTGAGTGCTTTTGGATTGACAGTTTTTTCTTAAGCTTAGGCCTTAGAAATCTAGGCTGAAATTCAGTTGAATGATGTCACTGTTTACTTTCTTCTCGGACTGTACTAATACATAGCTAGTCCACTTTGTAACACCCGCAGTTCATCTTGACAACAGTATCTTCACGTTCTTATTTGTGGCTTTACATCTCGACATTTCATCTCAACAGATTATGATGGAGCGAAGAAGAAAGAAAAAGAGATATCAGCTGGGGAATCAGAATCTGATTCAAATTCTTCTCTTTTAAAATCGAAGCGAAAAGTGACTCCAAAGCCAGCGACTTTACCAGGAGTGAAAAGTGAGTCTCTCACAATGTTTCGAGATGGCTTATTTTCATTTCGTTCCAAGGTTTTCATTTTTTTAAAAACTGCTAATTTTCCAGGTTCCTCCGAAGAAGATGAAGAGTCTCACAGTGACGATGATGAAGTTCCTAGCAAGAAAACAAGAAAAGCTACTAGTGGAGGAAACAAAACCTCGTCAAACAAAAGTAAGCCTCCAATTCGAAGTAAAACATATATTCTTCGCTGAAGTTGATGAATTAACTTTTTAAATCATAATATTCAGAATCTATTAGTCGCTGAATTTTTCTATTTGTACAACTAAAACTCGTAATGTTGCACTGTGAATGGACTTTGACAGGATTTCGTCACAATTCTTGCAATATTTACCATTGATTTCTTTCAGCAAGCAAATCTAAGAATAACACAGATTTTGATGATGAAGAAATGTATGGATTCGACGATCAACCCGAACCGACAACTACAGAAGCTTTGTGTAAAGTCGTGGTCCCGGGTAAGTTCTATTTCAATGACGTAATCACAAATTTACATGAGATACTTTCTTGGTGAGTTACCCTAATACTTGAACACCCCACTAAAAGATGAGATCTCTATATTATGGAATATTGTATTCCCCCTATATCAGTTGAATTCTTGAATATTTTGATTTATAACAGATACATTTGTTTTATGGAATAACACTTAGCCCAGAATTATCTTGTTAATCGATATATTGTGTCACGTTTTAGGAATGACAAAGAATCAGAAACGCAGCGATCAGCAAGCTGAACAAGTAATGGTAGATCTGGATATTTTGGCCGATATACAAAAAACCCAACATGCTATTGTGAGAGAATTGCAGCAACGTCGTCGAGCTGAAGAACGGCAGCCAGCAGTGGAGGATGGAAACGGTGTGGGAGAAAACGACCCTCTACCCGTCTTTCCACTGAGAACTTTCAAAGCTTCAGTCAAATTCAACTTGGCTCTTCGACATCCTGAAGATGGCGAACTTTTGAAGAGATCATTGGTAAGTTTTTAGATGTCCAAGTCATTATGTTTGGCACATGATTCTTATTTGCTCAAGACCAGCCTGAGGCGCATAATGCAGAAACTTTTTCCTGATATCCAATATTGTTTGCAATTAAACTGGCATATACTTGATCTATTAACATTTTTGCCAAAATCTGTGTCAAAACAGTTCCTACAAACCCAAACTTGCTCTATGGATAGATAAATTTTTTTTGGTATTGAAAATTATTGATCCGGTTTTTTCGAGTATTCTGTTTTTCCTCAAATTTTGCTCCAATCTGAAAATCGTATCGAAATCTCTATCGATTAAATAGTCTCTGCCTCACAGATCAACTTATGACAATAACTGAAATTGAAACAATGAAAAAAATTTACTTTTACCCAATCAATTTCAGATGTCTCGGTTAAAACAATATGCTGGTGAAAGTATTTCGGAGTACACCATCAACATGCTAGACTACATGCTAGAGGAACAAGTTATTGAAAAATACAGCTGGTCTGGCCAAAATAACCCCAATAAGAAGAAATTCAAGGGAACCGAGATCTGTAAAGTTATGATTGGTAAGTTTTTAATCAATTCTCTTAATTCAATTATTTAGTAATCAGAAATTGATTGAGCAATACGTATAAGTACTCGCCTCGAGTGAACATTTCAGAGCTTATGTAAGCTACAATAGTTTCAAATTTTCCCTGTCGTAAATTGATCTGAAAGAGCCTTTTGGAACGAGTGGCACACGATTCATTTGAATTTTTGGAGCTAAAAACTCAGTCTTTAGAAGGGGCGATCAAAAATTTTCAACACATCGCTGTGATATCTTTGAGAATCTAATATTTTCAATCGATTACGATTATTTAAATCTTACATTGTGCAAGTCCTTGATTGCTATCAATAATTTTGATTTCAGATAGAGTGATGGAATCCTGGGGTACTAAAAAACAAATTGAGAAATCTATCAGGAGCCATCTGCAGCACGCTGAAGAACGTCACTGCAGACGCGAGAAGTTGAGGCAGAAAGAGGAGGCACTGAGAAGAGAGATGGAGGAAGCTATTGAAAGCGAGGATTGATATTTGAATTGTTTAAACCAGTTGATTGATAGTGATCTAATATTTGTTTTGTTTTTTAAGATAATTCATTCAAAGACTTGTGCAAATGAGTAATATGTCAGTAGTCATCGCGAAGGTCCTATATCGAAGATTTCTTATAGTACGAACAAAAGACTAGATAGCGATAAAAGCTCGGTAACATCAAAAATTATGCAATATCAATTAAAAAAAAAATTAATATCAATTATTATTATTAAAAACAACCGCTAGGGGCGCTGGAGGTCCGACACATGAAACACATGCAATTTCGCTGTCTGTGCGCGTCGGTGGAAAGTTGCCGCATACTCTCGCACACAGATACACACTAGCACACACCGACGTACACGGACGGGTAAAATCCATGTGTTCAGGAGCTTATTCGGGGTGTCAGGACTGACTTTGGCGCTACCACCGGGTATTTTGTTCTGACTTCAAACTCCGGCGCGCTACTGAAGCTGTGTGAACAAAGTTGGCCAAATGTATTGTTTCGAGTATCGGATAACAGAAATGAATCGGCTAAATTTATTTCTCTTGGAATGAGACATTTTGCTGACTTCATTTACATACACTTGCATTAGCGCGCCGAAGTTTGAACATCAAATTTTGGCAGTCGGACAATTCGCGAAATACCCGGTGCTCGCGCCAAAGTCAGAGCTGACACCTCGCATCAGCGCCGCCCTGTATCGGACGTTTTTCCGCTGTAGCCTCATTGCAACAAAATTCATCAATTCATGCTCGTAGTGGGGATTATGAGTGGTAATGGAAACTGACTAAACGATCAAATTGAAATGAAGAATTCTAAAATATTTTTGAGAATGGATGTTGGATGGCAGTTTCACGCTATTCAAGGAGTACTTGATCTTGTGACACAGTCTCTGTCAAAAATGCATGCTCCAACGGACGCAGTGCCGTGCCTCGGGCTAGCTGTCCGCTATAACCCAACCAAAGTGCTCAATGTGATCAATTTTTCACTTGTATTATCATCCTGTGTTATATCTAAACGTGACAAACGTTTGAGTTATTCTTGATATGTATTTGAATACGTAGCGGAGAATCACAGTCCTTATTAGTTTTCTTATCAGTATTAGATTACAATAAGATCATTATCAATTCCCATGTATGTTGCCTCTGTTAAAATAATAATTGAAAATAACACTGAAACACTCTGTCTTAATTCCATCAGCATGTCGACCAATCATCTGCAATTTGGTCAAGAAGTCTTTGATTCAATGATTTGTCACAACGATCTATCACAAACGCGTGGGAATGAAGATGCGCAGTACCTCGGAACTTTTAGATCCTCTTTTATTTCTGCTCTCCTTCCCGATCATCTTTTGCTTTACATTTTCGGAAAAACATAGTCACAAATTTGGGAAATTAGGCTTAGTAAACGAGCAGTCGCGTATTAAAAAGAGACATGAAGATATGCTCGCAAATATCTCGATAACATGAATTCACAAAATCTCAAAGTATAACAGTGGATCGAGCGAAAATTTATGTAAGGGTTTTCAGTGTGTCACTGGGAACTCCTTATAAATACTTCAAGAGTACTCAGCGAAGGTACCTAGATCACCATCGAAAAACTAAGAGAAGTCCGTAAGAGCGCTTTGAGAATCCTCCACGAACTTTTGAGAATTCTTTGAGAACTAATTCTGGTGGCGCATATGAGAAATATCTGAGAGCTCTTACAGAACCTTTCGGAGAGCTCCCAAGAGCTCGCTAAGTATATTTCGAGTATTCCTTGAGAATTCTGTTGCTTGCTGATTACGCGTCGAGTGCTGGTAATATCTTTCCTTAGCTAAAACGACGTTAAGCGTTTATTAGTCCAAACGAATGATGCCGCGTTCGATCAATAGTATATTACGTGCCATGCATTCGCGAGAAGTCGAAAGTGACTCACTTCGGCTCTGTTGCGACTAAGTGAGGGCGGCAGGTGGGTTACTTTCACCCCGGGGTGCATACTTCTTTTCAGTACACTTTTATCGAGATTGTGTGGTTCCCGACAAGATTTCGAGTCAAAATTCCATACTACCGTATAGGTTAGGGATAGTCAGAGTCTGGATGTTCATGCTCAGTCGTTTCCTTCCCGACCCAGGGTGGTGATGCGGCATTTTTTACCTCGGCATTGGGGCGATAACAATGATTCTAGCAATGAATAGTACATTGCACGACAAGGGCCTAAAGTGACCCACCGCGGCTCATTTTTAGCGGGCAGGTGAGATTGGCATACCTGTGGCAGCCATGGGTTCCTTTCCTTCCCGGGGTGCGCATTTTGCGAGGCATTTTGTTTTTCGGTGACACTTGTGTCGGAATTTTATACTTCCCGACACGTTGTCGGGGCAAAATACCGCTCTAACGTACACTCCTCAACAATCTGAACTGACCCAGCCGTTGGAATCGGCAACTCTAGGTAGTGCGGGTTATTGCCATGCGGTCTGAAGTTGCCGAGTCCAACGGCTGGGTCAGTTCAGATTGTTGGAGATTGTACAGGTTAGAAACGTCGGAGCGTGCAATATATATGGTCCGGTGGCACCCGGGCGCATGTTCAGTCATTTTCTGGCCTGGGGTGGATCTTATTGTGAAATAACCCTGCAGGGTACCTAATGTTATCCGATGGTAATCCCTTTGAAGCCATGAGATTACTCTATGGACATCCTGATAGTTATCCAAGTGGTTACCATTCCGTTGAACGATAAGGAACCCTGAAAGTTATCCATTCAAGTTGTACAAAATAGTGAATTATTTGGTGACCGTCGGTGACATGCTTGGTTTAACCAAAGTAGTCACTCTCTGGATATCCTTCGATGACAAAAAACTTTAATCATTATTATTAATGATTTTCTGTACAAAATGTGAAAATGTAGATGTAGTTATTTGTTTTGCCTACTAATTTGATATTTGTGATTATTCCATTCCAACACATATTTTGAGTTTCTTTGTCGATTGTTACTTCATGATGTTTGGCATGCTTCACCTTATATCATTACATTATATATCTTAACCTCTTCCCGCATTTGTCCACATATGTGGACACATCTTTGGATCGGGTTCCTCTAATTTCTCTTGACTTTAGAGGAAAAATACTTTATGCATTATCTTTGTTGTCCCAAACTAGAGGGACTTCCACGATTTTGGTGAAAATAGTCCCATCATTAGTTATCCATTGTAGCTAATGATTATGATGAACCATCTTACTTGATCATGCTCTTTGGGACGATTCATCTTTTGACTGTCATAACTTACTAAATTTTGATGATAGTATGAGAATACTTGTCGCGGCATGTCTTCTGATCCAAATCCATGATTTTCCATGAAGTTCACGTTGCTAGTGCCTCATTCGTGTTTGACCTTGAAGGGTTCATGCTGCCATAACTCTCGTATGGCATGACTCTATAATATCGTGTTTGGGCTCAAAATAATTCTCTCGATCCCCACTATAAAATCTAGTAGGAAACGAAGGTCTGAAAGCACATGAAATAGGTGCGTGTATGAAGAGGTTAACGCGTCGCTGGGAAGGGTTATTTTGATATCACAAGCAATTGCTTACAGATCTAATCACTCAATACTACTTCACATATGTCCGTATACTTGCGATAAAATTTTCCGGAAAATTTTACCGTAAAATTTAGAATACGGCCTCTGAGTAATGTATAATAGACACACAACGACCTTCATCTCGATCGTCATCATTTTCCTGCGAGTCAGAACAAAAGGCAACTCATCGTCTGAAAAAGTGAGAAAATAGATACCCATCGGATGTCCATAGATGACTCCCCGACAGCAAATCCCATTCTAGTTTCGAGATAGTCGTCGTTGATGGGCAACCCTCCAATGACCCAAAAAGTTGACCATTAAATAACTCTATACATCTTTTATATGTCATGTCATTCAAAAGATATCCAATAGGTAACTTATTGTGGGTATCTTACGCGCGGTATCCGAATTGGAGTTTTACAGCGTACGGAGCGCGTGACCCACCACTCACCGTCGACGGGTTTTTGAACTCCAAAATATAACTGCTAGTGCATCATGCATGTATGAAATCAACAAACTTTGATCTCGGGAACGCAGGCACGGTCAGTGCCTGTGCCCTAGTAGGTCTGGACACTTATATTTTGAAGATCAAAATCACTTGGTGGTGAGTGGTGAGCTCGATGGTGAGACGTACGCTTCCTGAGTTCGGCGACTATACGCTGCCACGGTCCAGGCCCAGGAGCCCTATTCAAATCCACGATCACTTGCGTTCTGCGTTTAGAGTTGCGCGAACTATTGACACGGTCAGGTTGTTCCAACATTCATACAGCATTATAATGGTAAAAAAGCATCACCTGATCCGATTACCTGATCCGATCAGGTGCTCGGATCACCCGGATCAGGTGACCCTATGGCACATCGGATCACATGATCCGAGTTTTCTAGTAGCGACTAAGTAGCACTCAAACAGGATAGATTGAGCTTGTATTGATGGTAAATGTGTTAACCACCAGTTGTATGATATATCCTTGCGTATAATTTTATAATCACGAGATACATTTTTCTTTGAGCAAGGAGTCGAGAAAAAACGAAAATTTGCTCTTCGAGTCCCACTTTTCACAAACAAGCGAAGGATATTTCATACAACTGGTGATTATCACATTTACCATGAATACAAGCTCAATCTATCCTGTTTGAGTGCTACTTAGTCGCTACTGGAAAACTCGGATCAGGTGATGCTTTTTACCTGGCTATCTTTACAGAGTTGAAGAGAAACCATTCACTAACTGGTTACTCAACTGAAAAAAAGAGGGCTGCATCCAATAAACGTTGATAAGTCATTGCAAAAATTTCTGCCGATCCGAGAAACAAAATTCCCGTAGATATAGTTGTAGATGTCAGCAGAGAATTATACAGGATATGACTCTGATTCGGAAAAATACCAATAATAATTCAATAATGGTGAGATAACTCAATTTCTTTCCTAGTTTACTCAAAGAATTCGGATTCGGAGAACTTGATTTCTGAATCTGAACTAAGTAATATTATTGATGAATATTTCATTCGTTTTCTTGAGCTGAGTCATTAATTGCCACAGTCAATCATTTTTGGCTGCTCGCGTCCATACTTTTCAGTGATAATCGGCAATAGCAAATGCCATAGAAATGTTGGAATCAACAGACTTTGTCAAAAGTTCGCGCTAATCATGACGCATCAGCACGCAAGCGATCGTAAGATTGAATATAGGGCTCCTCGGCGGTGGTGGTATTGCGGTCGAGATTGCGATATCTTCTGATGTCTTGGGATCGGGGCGAGAACTAAATGTTTCCGATGCTATTAGTGTGCCGAAATACATTATGCACTTCGTTTGCAAGCCCATTTCAGGCCCGGGAAGACATGTTGTATGTGGTGTATATATCTTGCTTCGCACGATGGGCAAACTGTGCAGTATTAGTGCCCGGAAAAGGTTATAAACGCGCTCATGAACGCGCTTAGCACGGAAATGTTCTATTTTGCAGATATTCAATCTCAATTTTTATCTTGGAATTGTAAAATAGTCAAACTATACCGACTTTGCTTGCATTGATTAAAAAAAATATCGCATATTAGAATCACATACCATTCCACCGCGTATAAGTGTGACATGATAATCACGCGATGTTGGGCGGCAGGGCAAAATAACTGTGCTACCAACAGTTTTAACAACTGATCGAAACTCCGCACCCTCAACAAAGACTCTTGAATTCGCTGTAATCAATCATAAACACAGGTTCTGAATTATTAAATGATCATTAAGACTCGGTCGCATTTATAGATTTTATCCTCGGATTGTACTCACATTTGACGAAGACGTAGGTCCAACTGACATTGGGGTCATTGTAATCATTATTACCACTGATGGTGGCTTTGGCATCGGCGCAACCGTACCAACCGGTGTCCCCAAAAACAGTACTTTCGCGTCTAAATTTGAGTTTTATACTGCTTTCGGTCGAGTCATCGGGTATAATTTCATGCGGCGATGTTACAATCTCCAACTGAAAAATTGTAAAAAATTCAAATTAGTCATACGTTGGAAAAATTGTTGAGTTGTAATCCATAAGTATGTCGAATTTTCAGAAAAGTAATACTCTTTTCAAGAGATACTGCAATTATCTCTTTCACTTAATTTTTTCCACTGCAGTAAATACTTCATGATCAATTTCCGACAACTTTTGATTGATGCACGATGAAGATCTGAAGGAATAACATACATTCTTAGCAGTTTCAGAAATATATGACCATGAAAATAAGGCCATCGTGTGCCTGTGTTTTCGAAAAAAAGGACCAAAACAACATTTTTCAATTGATATAAGTTTGACATATTTGACATTCTGCATTCATAATCATCAACTTGTTTTGTATCAGAAAATTTTTCCGAAACCGTGAAGTGAGGCCTGGTAAAGTGAGCGGACTAATTTACAGTGTATATCATAAAAAACCTTGCTTTTCTGCGATTTTTTTACTTTGTTGGACCTCAACTTATGCTATATAACTATTTGAGAGACTGTTGAGTTTTTTGTTTATTCCAAGAAACATGACTTTATCTTACTTGAGCGTCGTCTTCTGGATAGATTACGTTGATTTCACCGATGCTCGTACATGTTATTTCCAGCGGCTCGCCCTCGTTGATCTGGCGTTCCGGCACGTTGGGGTGAATGAGTGGCTTGTAGCCTTGACAATCTGTGATGTAATTTGTATATCAGATACGTCGTTAATCGATGATCGGTAGCCGAGTATCAAATTCTAATGTCAGTGCACGTCGAACATGACAAATGTGCATCCGATTCTCTCGATATCAGGCTGGATGCAAGATCAATAGGCCAGAGATGATATGTTTGCATGATTTGGAATGCGTTTTTAGTTTTATGGAGAATGAGGGATTTGATATGTATGAATTTTATCGATTATCAAGAAATTGATACGTTTATTTTCTTTCGCATTTATGGTAATTTTAGAATGGCCTCTCTAATGACATTGGAAATCTGTAAAAAATTCCACATTCCTTGGTACTGTCGCTGTTATTTTTGTGGATTGGACGATGTACAATATCAATTACATTGGAGGTGCGATCTGAATTTTGAAGTCTGGCTTGGAAAATTCTTTCCAGGTGAAAAGTTATACTTATAAATATGTACATTTTCGACGGGACAACTGTCATCAACTCAGTTTTCAGCAAAAAATTATTTCCTCAGCTTATTCATTTTTCATCTCGCAAGCCCCTCTACGGATCGCCTAAGCTATATAGCACCTTAGCTAAAATTGACAAAAGTATTTGTGAAAACAATATTCAGTCCGATTTGTCTGATGTTTATGTTGGGTCAACTCTGAAAGTCGGATCAAAATCCGGAAATTTTCAAGTTGAATTACGATGAAATCTAAAACATCAAATCCCGAAAAATCACGAAATTAATAATTTTATGTTTGGCTCAAAAAAATTCACCGAAGTAATGAAGGAAGAAATGGTTGAAATAACAATAAAAGTTTTGAAAATTACACTTTCGTTTATGATATCTTCCTCGTCTTCAATCATTTCTTTCGATTCTTTTGCTTATTTTATTGATCCAAACAGAATTATTCTCTTAATTTTTGAAAAAAAAAAATCAATATTAATATGAAAATTCGGAATTTTGATCCGAAAAAGGAGCTTCTTCGCCATAATCGATAAATCGACCCAAAAAATGCTTGGAAGAACCATGTATGATTCTCAACACAATGTCGCACAGGTTCGTTGACCCATTACGAGGGTCACGACAGGACGAAAGAAGAGTTCGAAGAACAGGATGAAATTTTTTTTCAACATCGAAAAAATACGTTCAAATAGACCCCAACCACCTATCCCTATGATTCTTCAGATCAGAATTGGGATCGAGAGTTTCACCCTTCTCCCTGCATAAAATGAACACCTACAATTCCAAATCACATCTCACCAGCACAAACTATTTGATGAATCCGCGAGTGAATCCGAATACTCTGAATTTTCATTTAATTCCAAAAGTGAAGCAAAACCTATGAAAAGTTTAGAACCGATTATGAATCAATTAGTCTGTGATGATTTAATTTTTATTCAGCCTGTAAGTGCGCCAAAACAGCTGCTCTTCGATCCATTAGTTTTTTGTTGTTATCAACATACATAGATGTGTGGTTAAGCTGTACTATGATACGGAAAATGCAAGAAATTCGATGCCACAATGTCCTGTGGCTTATAAATTTGTAGCTAAGCTAAAATGTACATGCAAAGTCGAATGAAAGCTACGCAAAAGAATCTCATATATATCTCCGGACCATGAGTTAAACGCAGGAAGGAAATCCTTCCCTCTGCGATAGCTCCTTATCGTGTTGACACAGAGTCCAGTAGAAGATATAAAAGTCGAATAGTGATGACAAAAAAAAATACTATTAGGCTTGTACTGGCGGTATGGATGGCTTTAGAATCTGAAATATTCTCCATTTGCTAAATATCGAGTGTTCTATCTCAAAATTCCGTGTTGATAAAAATATGATCGAAATTAAAATTGGCTTTGATGGATGAAATTTTCTGTAGATGGTGTTTCATGAGTTTAATCACAATCAGGGCGATGTTATTCGGGGATGAAATTAATCTCATGAGTTGATTCGACACCGGTTGGGCACAAGGGCAATTTGAAAATAAATAACATTGAAGTCACATTACATCTTAGGAGTGTACTTGAATCTTTAGTATGACTTCGAGAAAATATGACGAATAAATAACTGACTATCCCATCCAAAAATACTTCAGTGATTACATTTGGTCAGACATAATTTTCATTTGGGCTCCATTCCCACGCTGTAAAGAAATTTGTCGGAAAAATGTAACCAGTGGTTGAATAAAAAATTTATATGAGAATTCAACTAGTTGGATGAATTTTCAAGCTTTTGGTTGTTCCTATATGATCATCTCACATCTCACACCCGCGTGCACTCAAATAGTCAAAATAATGCCCATTTTTGATACGTTAACACGTTCACTGGGACGTCGAATATCGCATTATGTCTATTAATGTGTTACATCGAAGTAAATTTCTACCAGGGTCCCTACCCGTCACAGAGAACGTGTTAATTAAAACCGAACGGCTCGCTTCTAGCTTGAGACTCGCCTCCAGAACATTTTTACGCATGTTTGAAAGTACTCTGGGTAATAACTCCACCACAGATTAGGGCTTATTCAGTTTTTTGGTGTGTTTCTTTTTCAGGGCTTATTCAGTGAGAAGCATATGCGAGCTATGTTTATTGATCGAGGCCGTGAGGTCATTTCTTGCACCAAGTCAACTACGGTATTCTTCGGTATCTACCAAAGGACAGAAACCAAAATAACCACCGAGATCGTTTTACTTTATAGTACTTGTCTGAACATTTTCTTACAGGTCAGGTGACAGAATGAAAGACTCGTGTTTATTCACATCAAAATTTTACATTTCCACAAAAATGACACCCTTCAATAAGCTGTGACTCCCAGAAAGAATATGATGATTGACTTTCATCAGTCGTCAAACTGTAGAGATTTTCTTCAAGACCTTCAAAATGACCACTGTTACAGTAAGTTGGTTATCAATATTCTATTCGTAAGAACTATATCACATCGAAATTTCTGAAATTTGCTCTCAATAAATACTTTCTAGAAGGCTTTGGGCTCAACTCTCGATTTTGGACTGTGTTTTCCCTTGAAAAAAAATTGAGTCCAGCCAGACCTATGATTTTGGAACGGAGTTCCTTTACGCTCGTGTGAGGAGTAAAATCGCGCGCGATCAGCTGACCAACACGGCCCCGTGGAACGAGATTCGATGCAACCCGCCATACGATGCAACGAAAAAGCGACACTTTTGCGATATAGGTATACTGCTTGCGCTCATTCTCATCAGCATATCGCATCATGAGATGCCGAATGCCGAAATTCGTCTGCTATATGGTCTACCGTCTGAATGCATGCAGCACTATCCGATTGTTGTTAATAGTATTGCTAGATGTACAATGATGGAAAAGATATCTATGTGTTCCTCTGGGCATAATTTAAAGTCTGAACGAATAAGACATTGCTTCCATATCTAAAAGGTACAAAGTTTCATTGTGACATCTTAAATCCAAAGATTCAGTGAATCCCAATAAAATTCTCTTCTTAATATTCAATCAACTCTGATGCATTTCGTGAACCTAAATTAAGTAGTGAGGATTCAGATTCAAATTTTGAAGCTTTTTATGTCCCCCACCATAACCTTCTAAAGAGTTCACTCAGGAAGGCCAAGGACTCGTCATTTTATTTACATAATAGTGCATGATACTTGAAAAAATGATGCAAACTATCTCAATCACTCAGGGGCTTATTGGTGTGCATCTTTATCGGTATCGGATCGTTGTATGATGAGCATTCAAAAGCTCGAAACTCAGTTTGAAGTCGATCAAAGTTTTAGACTTTACTGACATTTCCACACGTCTTATCGAGGCGAATTTTGGAACTCCGTTCCTCACGCGTTTCTCAAACGCACACAAATTTTTTGGAAATGGACATGAAAAAGGCCTCAAATGGCCTTTTGTGGACCCTATGGCTTAACTCATAAACATCTGAAATGACAAATTTATGGCGTCTCTTTTAGGCTCGATTTTGAGTACGAAATAGCCCTCACAAAAAGTCGAAGTCCATGTATTCGACGAGAAATAGTCTGAACTTCAGAAATAGTCCGGGAGCTGGATAGGCTCCCGTATGCACTGAGAGCGCCGATCATGAACCAAACGTTTTCTGGCGTGATTTTTCTCGTAGAATCCGAATCCGTCGGTATTTTTACGATAGGAGGTGGAGATCACCTTTAAAAACGCAATTTTTAACCTAAAGACTGTTTTTTTGCTCGGGCAAGGGCACCAGTCTTCCAAACTACTTGGATGACATCCGGAACATAGAGGTGTGATTGAAAACACGCCATAACATCATATTCAAATATTTAGCATCCGATATACAGGGTGTCGAAACCCCTTCGGGGTTGTTTGGTGCAATCGATGGTCCGGACACGGATGAATCGCTAAATAATTTAGCTATTGGGTATTTATATAATCAGGTCATTAGCAAGTTACTTTTCCCACTTCTGGGCCCTACGGACCCAATATACAGGGTGTCGAAGAGTTGTAATACCCATCTCCATCGTATTTGAATTATTCCAACTCACGTAATAGAGTATTGGGCAGTGAAATTGATAAATCTCAATTCAATTTGATCCTCTGACTAGACATTCAGAGATCCTTCTTCGATTGGGAGCATGGAAATTCCGTAGAAGTCACTATTTTCCATACCAAATTGTATAGATTTACAATGCGATCACGTCGAAAAACTGGAATGTACCATCTGCGTGTGGTATGCCATCTCTGTACATTTACAAAATGATTATGCGATGCGCGGTCTCTGATTTATTACTATCCAGAATTCGGAATAACGTTTAGTGCTTGTATGAAAATTATCCATAATGACCTTTGAAAAATAATCCATTCAAGACTCTCAAATTTCGAAACAAAGACGAAACTTCCAAACCAAGATCTATACAATATGTTACAGAAGGTGTGTACATAATGTAACCGGGGGGTAGCAAAAAAATTGTAAACTTTATTGGTCCATTCCAAATTTTTTGTAAGCCCTCGTGGTTTTTGTAAGGCTCACGCAAAGTATGGCATTTTAGTGTAACGCTAGTCGTGTAATGATTGATCATCTTCTGCTGTTTAGTTTCGCGTACGCGAGGCTGGACCTCGTGCGCGCGAGAATCTCTATTCGGCAGCGTTGGGCAGCGTGCTGATTCGCGTACGCGAATACAGGGATCCCTCGCGTACGCGAGCTATCCGAGACTCGCGTACGCAAACGTAATGATGACTCGCGTACGCGAGGGATCCCTGTATATGCCATACTTTGCGTGAGCCTTACAAAAACCACGAGGGTTTACAAAAAATTTGGAATGGACCAATAAAGTTTACGATTTTTTTGCTACCCCCCGGTTACATTATGTACACACCTTCTGTAACATATTGTAGATCGAAGCATTCTTTCATTCTTCAGAATGACTCAGAATCAATAACCCTGCAATTTACCTTGGACATAGCGTGTTACCCATAAAATCGTCGGCTATCAGGGGTCGAATTTGTTCTCACACATGTGTTTATATGTTTTGAGACGGTGTGAGTTCTAACGACCCAACGGTCACGATTAGATGATATGAGGAGCTCCAGGTTTGAAGGCACATCATTAATGTTCATAAACTATACAGTTTTCAGAGTTACCAGAGTACAGACGCAATGCATTACTCTGGATACCTGATGATTAATTAACTACAGAAAATGTGGTATGCAATCTCTATAGAGATGGTATACCACATTCAGATTGTACATTTCAATTTTTCGACGGGATCGCATTGTAAATCTATACATTTTGATATGGAAAATAGTGACTTCTACGGAATTTCCATGCTCCAAATCGGGGAAGGATCTTTGAATGTCTAGTCAGAGGATCAAATTGAATTGAGATCTATCAATTTTACTGTCCAATACTCTATTACGTGAGTTGGGGTAATTCAAATGCGATCGAGATGGGCATTGCAACTCTTCGACACCCTGTATATTGGGTCCGTAGGGCCCAGAAGTGGGAAGAATAACTTGCATCAATGACCTGATTATATAAATACCCAATAGCTAAATTATTTAGCGATTCATCCGTTTTCGGACCATCGATCGCACCAAACAACCCCGAAGGGGCTTCGACACCCTGTATATCGGGTGCAAAATATTTGAATATGATGTTATGGCGTGTTTCCAATTACACTTCTATGTTCCGGATGTCATCCAAGTAGTCTGGAAGATTGGTCCCCTTACCCGCGCAAAAAACAGTTTTGAGGTTAAAAATTGCGTTTTTAAAGGTGATCTCCACCTCCTATCGTAAAAATACCAAAGAATTCGGATTCTACGAGAAAAGTCACGTTAGAAAACCTTTGGTTCATGATCGGCGCTCTCAGTGCATACGGGAGCCTATCCAGCTCCCGGACTAAAATATGTGATGAAAACCTCCTTCTAAGGCCATCCCGGAGAGCTACATTCGATTTTTGCAGGAAAATACGGATTTTTTTATTTCAAATTATCTCTAGGGCGTATTTTGACCCCCAAAATCGATAGATATGGCTCTGGGGAATCGAAAAAACGTGTCAGTACATCTTCAGATACGAAATTTTGGGGTCAAAAAAATTCTAGAAGACGAGTCTGGGTCCAAGATGTCAAACGAAAAAAAGTTCTTGCAACGCATTTTCATCGTCATTAAAACGTCAAGTGGCATGATATTGTAGTTCTGGCCAGATATCTTTGAAAGACAAACAGCTTTACTCAGGGAGCTTGTCTTATGATCATTTTCAAAATTTTTGACGGACATGAATTCGGGAAGAGCAAAGGTTTGATAACGAATCTATGATGCATGTGCTAGCGTGATCGAGAACTTGTCTGGTGCGATGCTATTCCCGATGTCTATGCTGCATTCCATTACTATGATTCTGATGTCCAGGGCAAGGTCCAGGGTCTGCAAATTTGATATTCAATGTCTCGAGTGACAAGGAATAAGTTTTCACGATGAAATAATTGGATCTATTTAAAAAAGATAGATTTTGATAAATTTATTCTCGCTACAAACGTCATCCGAGCCCAAACCTGATCACGGAATCGGGAAGAACAGACCATTTCACATCGAAAGCACCACACATGATACTTTTCCAAAAGCTATTTGGTGCTCAGAACTGAGGTTGATAGGGTTGAAAGGTTTCAATGACGTTGAAAAGGCATTCCGACAACTTTTTTGTTTCGGTCAATATCTTGGGCCCAGATTCGTCTTTTAAAATTTTTCTGAATCGTGAATTTTGTAGTTGAGGACCCAATGACATCTTTTTCGACTTACCAGACCCATATCTATCGATTTGGGCGGTCAAGATGCGGTCTATAGACGATTTGGAATGAAAAAAATCGTATTTTTCTGCGAGAATTTTACGTCGAATGCATGCTCTCCGATTATCTTCTAAGGGCTATTTTGTATTCAAAATCGAGGCCCAAAATACGTCATAAATGTGTCATTTCAGGCGTTAATGGGTTACCCATGTAAAACATACGATTCCATGAACATATATGATCATGGAATCCGAGGATTCCATGGTCATATATGATCATACGAAAAACGTTTCAAACATTTTTTTTTATTCCAGAAAGTTGTAATATATCGATTCAAACCTCTTCTCACATCAATACGTCACGATACTGATCATATACTACTGAAAAAAAATCTTCCCAGAAGTCGGTCTCGAGTTTCAAAAAAGTGACATTTTTTCCGAAACCTTTCTCTTCAGTGCTTCAAATGTTCAAAACCTGAGATTGACTCCGAGAAAGGTTTTTCTGAGTGATGTTTGATCGATACTGTGAGATATTGATGTTACACCAGTTGTAAATGAGTATTTCACGTCATTCCGGGATAAAATGACAACTTTTCGAACCGATTTTGTACCTATCATATATGAACGTGGAATCCACGGATTCCATGATCATATGTTCTACATGGGTAGGAGGGAGCTCAATAAAATCTCGAAATTTTTTTTGTCTCATTTGCATAGCAATAACTGAAGAAATGCTTTTAATCTAACTTAAAAATGCAGTGTTCAAACCTTCAAACGCGATTATAGGTTCCTTGCAATAAAAGTATATATCCCCACTCTGCTTACGAGCCCATTTCGGGCACTGCATGACATATCTGTTTCGCTTCGCTCGACTGACATACCGTCCCAAGTGCCCGCAATGGGCTAAAGCGCTCATTTTGAAAATATACTATTTCTAGGATTTTTCGAGATTCCCTTTCTAGAGGGATTTGATGAAATGTTTCGGAATGACTCATATACATGTAGATTAACAACTGTAGCACACTCGAACAAATTGTTCAACAGAAATAATTAATCCCACTATATTTAGGCTATTTCTCACAATGACGCTCGCAGAGAATAGTGCAGAATAATAAAAAGATACTATCCAACGCATTCGGATAACGTAATTCATTGAAAGAGAAATGTCAAGTGCAAGAAAAGTCTACATGGGAAGCAAGACAAAATTTCATGCATTAAAGATTTGAAATTGGCAACTCTTCACTACTAGCGTCTCTTTATACTCTCAAATCGTGCGAAAAATCAGACATCGTGGAAGTACAAAAGAAAACTCGCACATTTGTCAACAACGTATAGATGCTTGTTCATCGAGTAATTTGATTCTCCACTCACCCTCGCGCCCGACTTATGCACTCATTCCAAACTGAAGTAAAAAATGTTTGCCATCAAAGCTATACAGATATTCAGTAAATGGAAGAAATTTTTCTCGTAGAATTCGTATTAGTTTACAACTCTTCCCAATCATTTATATTCTCATCTTGGTCTTTTTCCAACGATTTCAGACTTACTCACGATCTCAAAAGAAAAAAAAAACTTCTAACGCATCAATTCAGGGGTTATTTATTGAAATGCCTTTTTCTGCGGCTTAATCATCGTGATATTGTATGTGCACATAAGTTACCCGTTATAAAGTCATAAAAGAATTGAGAGATAGATAATAGAAGTGGGAGAGACTACCAATTTTTGGAAACTAAGAACTGTTGTTCATTCTTTATCTGCATCTTTTCCCTTATCTGCATATAAAATGGCTCAACATACGCTTTTGACTCGTGGTCACACATGACAACATTGTATAAAAGCACGCATTTGTAAATGTCGATGCGAGGGCGGATGTACTTTCGGATGTTGTTGATTATAATGTATAAAAACATATATATGAGTATGTGATATTGTGTGAAGAGATAAAGATGATGCTGGATGCTGGGTATTGTATTTTTTTCCTTTTTGATGCTCAAAGTGTATTTTGTTATCTTTACCACGTGGTGTTTCGATATTTAGGAAATTTGTGGCGAGATAGAATTTAATAAAAGTTTTATACAATTTTTATCAGCTATGCTCAGTATACCAATAGACACTATTGCTTTCTCTACAGAGAAAGTTTTGGTCCAGTAAATTTTTTATCAATTTTTCCTTTCAATCCGATATTTTCTTCATCAGGATTCCCCTTATTACAATAATGCTTTAACCATTTTCGCCAAAATCTAACGATTCTAAGTAACTTTTTTCCTCGTAAAATCCTCCAAAATCTTCCGGGGACTCATTTCTCCCGTACCTTTGCCTGTGTGTGTATGTATGTTGTCTTTTTTGCGCCACGCTTTCTCTTCTACACTGCACTTTATTGGTTTTCGCTTTTCTATGAATTGTGTAGAAACACTCAAAGATGAGACCACTGATTTGGCTGCTCTCCTCTTCCAATTGAAATTGATTTAGAGGTTTTTCGAGGTAAAATAGCTAAAATTGTTTACTTTCATAGTAAAATATCTTTTTCTAACTTGATCCTTCGGCAATTCGGGTTACCTAGGCGATGGTTTCTATGGCGTAATCTATTGGTTGCTTAATACCGGAATTCCGTTTAATCTTCTTAAACCTGCTTTTTGGAGAAAACGAAGATTTTCAATAAAAACTCCATTTTGAAGCCGCCGCGGCCTCGTGGATAAGGTCCTTCCAAGGACATGCCTTCAACGCAGAAAGCTGGGGCTCGAATCTCGGCTGGTACCAATGTGAATTTTTATAAATGCTTCTCGGTGGCTTCGGTGGTTCGGAAATTGTAGGTCCCGCATAATAACTTCGAAAAGAGGTTGAAAATGCGTTAATAAAAAAAAAACTCCATTTTGAGCATATTCTCGAGCATATTGAAACTAATTCTATCAAAATTGCGTTTCAACTAAACTACAGATATTGCCAATAGATACCCAGTTTATATAGCCCGAATTGCCCTATTGAGCGTCCTCAAAAAATTACTCACAATATACAAAATAATTTTTTTCAATATTCATTTTTTCCTCATATCTTCCTCTCGAACTAATTTATTCAAATTCCAATAAACTAAATTGGTACATTTTCGGGATTTTAAATCGATTGGTTGATACCGAATTTTTTCAAAAACCGTTTGAATATAATTGCAATTGAATTTATTCTCGAAAAATCAAAATTTTTACAGAAAACTCCATTTTGATCATCTTTACACCAACTGTATTAATATTTCGCCTCAACCGGGCAATATATCTTGTGCCAAAATCTCTAGAGTTAGATGATCTGATTTCCCCGAAGACGGAATCTCGTTAAAATAATTCAAATATTAGAACAAAATTTCGTTCCAATTCCATTTTTACTTTTCCAGCATTCTATATCAACTGGTTGGAACCGAATTTGATTGAACTGAACGAGATTAAAATTAAATTATTCTCCCAAAAATCAAAATTTCCTCCAAAATGTCCAGTTTGGTCATCTACAATCCAACCGTTTCAAAAATCCACCTCAAACAAACCATAGATCTTGCTGAAAAATCATCAGTTTTGATGCCCCAAATCATCCCCGTAAAGTTATAATCGGTGGGGGATATCGAAAAAAAATCTTTGTCCATGTCAGATAGATGTTCGTGAGACTATGGTAGAAATATTTCCGTACTGAGCGCGGTAGCCCATTTTGGGCGCTAGGACAATTTGTCTGTCTCGTTTCGCTCGACAGACATGTCCTCTAGTGCCCAAAATGGGCTTGCAAGCGAGGTGCGGATAAATTTTTTCATTACGAGAACCCTAAAATCCTATTTAAACGCGGCATTTTTAGTTTAGAATAATGAAAAAAATATTTTGGTGTAATAAAACGAAATTTTCGCAATTTTAGTCCAATGAACCTATAATAAATCGGGTGCAATATAACTGCAGAAAGAGAACTGGAAAATCATTGATTCATATTTGGGTGATGATCGACCACTCTTAGAAAAGCTCAACTTGATGAGATGAGTGGCACAGAAGTGGCAATGGGATATGAAGAGTAATACGACACACATACGCATTCACAAAGGTCCGGTAAAATGAGTATCTCGTCGGTTTGACCAAAACGCGGTGATACGAATTTATTCTCGGATGAATTCTGAAGATGATTCAACAAAAATATATGAGAGACTGATGTGAACTCACAATTGTGGGATTCAGTGGAAATTAGACATGTACTGCATGATTAGTATGACTCTGGTATTCATAGTCGTTTCTAAACCGAGGGTTAGGCTGCCTTTCCATGGCAGATGGCGCGGGTACTCTCTCAATGTGTAAGAGAGAGACACCAAAGTAGTGCCATCTCTTTCGCACTCATTGTTAGGTTAGGGTTTTTCAAATCTCGCGGTCTGATCCTGGCAAAATATTTGTGCCATGGAAAGGCAGCCTTAGAGTTTGACCCGCGGTTTAAGCGCTGTAGTCGATGCGGCCAATGAATGAACTAAAGTCTCTGCATCATACCAGCGCAGCAGAACACCAACTAAAATTCATAATCTGTCCACGACGACTACAGCGCCTAAACCGCGGATTAAACTCTAACCCTCGGTTTAGAAACGACTATGAATACCAGGGTGAGCTGGCGAGATCAGTTCCTGGATTCATCCTGGTAACCAGCAGATACCGCTTTGAGAAAGTATTCTGCTATAATCTCTTTCAACAGCTCATTTTTGACTCGGCTTTCGTGTTTTAAATTTATTCTGTGAGTCGCTTCCCTGGTAGAAATTTACTTTGATGTAACACATTAATAGACATAAAATGGCTATTTTTGGCCAATTTTGGCTGAAAATGGACATTTTATGGCTAATAATGTGTTACATTAGGATGAATTTCTACCAGGGTAGCAGAGCTGTAGAAGCTGATTTTCTACTAATTATTTTGTTGTCACATCAGGAAATGTACAACAGTGACAAGATTCGAAATCGTTGCCTTGTTTGTCTTCAAAATTATTGATCGGATAAATAGATTGGAAAACTGAGAACTGTAATTTGCAAATAAATTTTAAAGTGCAAGCCGTTTTAATTTTATTTTATTTTCCATTAAGAGACAGCCGAAGACAACCTTTATCAATTGTAATCTTCAGAAGTTGATCCTGAGGGCAATATTTACTCAATCTACTCGATTCTTTTTCTAAACGATATATCTGAGGTCACAGCAGAGCTGATTATGGGGGCATTTTTAACAAATATCTCGCAGATTTCATGGAAAAAATCAGACAAATAAAGTTTTGGTGTGTCATTTGACAAGCCCTTAACATTGCATTCTCCAGCACCCAGGAAAATTATTTTCTGGTCGAAAAATGTTATCAAGAGAATATTTCATCTTTATGTACAATCAAGATGCCATGGATTGGTGTTATTCCATTTTCAATCCTCGGTATCATCTGTTCTGTGATTAAACTGATGTGTTGGGCCATTTCACGTACAATTTCAATGTCTTTTTTGTATAAACTTTTGTGCGCTAATGTTGCTTGTATTCTTCAATGGGTTATCATGTGCTCCAAGCTAGTTTTATTGGTGATAGTATACATACCAAGTATGAAATTACTCGTGTTATGAAGGCAGTGCTTTGAATGGATTCGTTTATGTTTCATTGATGTAAAGAATTTTTCAATGCAACGAACGGTCGTTGCATTGACTGTCTAAGGTAGATGACCTATGCCGTTGAATCAAACCGAATTATAATGTCACTATGAACGAGGATAGAACCAGTGATGGAGGAAGACTTAAACTAATATATTACAGTCAGCCTTCCGCGACATTTCGACAAGTCGACAAAGGATGTCGAAATCGGTTCGATATCGATTCGATATCAATGAAACCTCCCCGGGTATCTTTTCTGTCCACGAACATAATAATTCTATAAACCTCTCTGTACGGCTTCACCGAGATCTGAGACTCGTATCGATCTCGAATCGAGATCTCGTCGAGACTCGAGAAAAATTTCACTCCTCAAGATTTTGGTCGAGATCGAGACGAGACGAGATCAGATATTCTAAAACCGAGCAAGACGATATGGAGGGTTACGAGACGAGAGAAATTCTCGTAATCTCGTGATATCCAAATTCCAATGAGTCATGGTTGTAATGAATTATCAATGATAGTTTTTATTGATTCTAATTATTAGACGATTACAAAAGTATGATAGATTCCAATACAAGAGCATGAGTACTATAATCTCTGAATGCAATAAACGAAACTGGCTCCATTTTACTCTAAAATACATAAATCTCTACTGCTTTTCGAAGAATATGACTTCAGAATCACTTTGAATAAAACTCATATAACATGTCAAAGTCATGGAGTAGACTCAATAAAATTTAAAAGGTATTTGGCATATAAGATCCTTCAAATCACTATGTAGCCATCTGTTAAGGCAGACTAATGCAATGAAAGAGGCATCGCTCAGTGAGCACCGGTGGTCAGTCATTACAAGCGATGCCTCTGAAAATATTCGCTCTGCGGGGACTGATGTCGGCATGATACTCAGTAAGTCTTTGGCCATACGAGACAATAGGGGATACGTCGATCGATTGCATCTCCACCAATCCAACACATCAATGGAGGCTGGCTCCCTCCTTGTTCGCAGATAACGATCAATTTCTTCTTCCCAATTTGTCTGGACTGCAGGTTCATCGTAAAAAGACGTAACACCGATTTCTCTATCATCAATTTCCATATTTTCAGCCGTGCTATTGTTTTCTTCCGATTCGTGTACATCATAATAATTATTCTTCAACACAGCTTTGAACTTCTTCAGAGTTTCGTCCTTCATCTCTCGCCCCCACTGAGTTTTATCGAAACAGTCGCTCTTGTGACGTGGATCCAATACGAGAGAGACACAGTAGATCCAATTACATCGCATGTAATGTTTTAAGATTTTGTCACGACCAGCTTGAAATGCCATGAGCAGTTGCTTATCAACGTCGTCCTTGATTGGTTTTCGGTCTAGATTGATAATCATGCTTTCCACCTTATCCAATAGCATATTTAGAACAATCACAGCTGCCGGTAAAATTACAGCCTTTTCAGTGGATATAGTGTTCGTGACTTGATGAAAATGTTTCAAAAATTCTAATATCAGATGCACAATAGTCCATTGATTCTCTCCGAGTTTGAGATGCGATAACTTTGGATTGTTGTCACAAAGCATATTCAACGGTATTTTCATTTGTACTGCATTCCCCATCATTTCGCTAGTACTATTCCACCGTGTCTTCACATCGAGAGTAGGCTTGACAAAATTCACGTTGACAGCACTGCAAAAATTTTCAAGTTGCTTAATTGTTGGTTCAGAATATCTTATACTTTTGACGAGATCCCTCAAAGTTGAGATCACATTAGCACAAGTTTCGCTCTCATTGGCATTGTGAGCCTGTAGCGTAGATGGCGAAGATTCGTGCGTCTCATCATTTATCATCTTCAGCACATCTTGAATACCTAAATTTAAGATGTGTGCTAAACATCTAAAATGCTGGTCGTGAGCATCAAAATCGATTCCATCATCTCTCAATATACGTTCTAACTCTTGCATGAACTTTGTATTAGCTGATGCGTTATCGAGAGTTATACCCCCCACCTTCCTGGTTATTCCAAAATCTTTCAGAGTTTGATAAAACATCTCAGCAATATCTCTACCAGTGTGCAGACCATTAGAGGCAATGAAATCCAATAGAATAGACCTGAACTTCCAATCTTTGTCTATAAAATGGGCAGTGATGCAATAATAGGAACAACCATTCATTGCAGTGTAGGCGTCAACTGTAAAAGAGATTCTAGAATCCAAATCCTGGAAGAACAATATCAAATTTTGACGAACCGATGTGTACATTTTCATGACTCCATCATGCATCGAATTTCTCCTTGGGAAATTCCTTGATGTTAAGAAGCCAAACAAATTTTGAGAGAAAGCGTCGTCGAAAACATTCAGTGGGAAATTCTTGTATGCAGTCCAAGCCGCAATCACTTGCTCAAAGTCTTCTTTTGACATAGTATCCTGCAATCGAAAACACTTATATGGATCGCTGAACGGTCGTTGATGAGGCATACCAAGCGTGTGTATCGACTAAAGGAACGCACTCAAACAATAACAAGTTTTACTTACTCGGACACATTCAGTGACTTTGCGAACATTATTAGAAGATTGTTTCGAAGCAAAGAGGAAATCATATTCTCTTCTATGATACTTCTCAAGATGTCGTCTCAATCCACTTGTATTGCTTTGCTTCATTTTGATTTCCTGCTTGACATTTTTATTTTTGCAGATGCGACACACGCCAATCTTCCCTTCTTCATTGTGATCAAACTCGAAATATTTAGAATAATCCACTTTCTGCTGACTAGACATTATTACATAAGAGCTAATCTCACATAAGATATCAATTTATCATTTTTTAAAGAACCAGCAAACAATTCTTGAACACCATGAGAACTATCAAATACAGATAATCCAACTGTAGCGTGTGATAGACTATTCTCACCTGATTTTGAAAGTAAACAGAAGCAGCCGAGCTTGATCCTCCCGCTCGATAACAGCTCCAACAGAACTTGAGCTTACCGGTATGGGATACGTAAGGAATTCATCATGTAAACGCCAAAGCGCTTAGCGCGCGCTATTTCAATGGATGCTGTTTTTATTCGAAATGGGTACATCATCTGATCACGAAAGAGTGAAGTTTGGAGATCATCATTCCTCGAATTTTACGAGATCTCGTCTCGATTTCGAGACGAGAATCGATGCGAGACGATACAGTAGCCTGGAACCCACAACCGAGGCCGATACGAGACGAGATCGTGGACTTAGAAACCGAGACGATCCGAGATGACGTGAATTTCTCGTATTTCTCGATCTCGTGAAGCCCTACCTCTCTGGATATGCATTAAATTGGAGTTTTCTGTTATCATCAACAAGCACTTATTGGTCGTTACCATGTCAAGCCTCAGCCTCTACTCATGTAGGACAGGTCATGGTCTGTGGGTGATGGATTCGGCTGAAACTTCGAAAATCATGACCTTCTGGCACCAAAGAATAAATCATTTTCTGATTATAAGCCCATAGGGGGTCAATGCTCATGTCAGATAATAGACTACCAAGCAGGCTGTGGCTCGGAAACTTCTCAGTGTAAGACTGCAACTTTGAATATCATCGGCGTTTGATCGATCTATTTCAGCATTTTCAATTTCTTGAGTGGAATATTAGAGAAACAAGAGAATACCACCAAATAATCGCGAAAAAATGAGAAAAATACCGTTTAGCTAATCACAGACAGCTGAAATATCATCTGTTTAATATTGTGTCGAACTATGATACTTTATACGCACTGAATAATGAGATGATGGGTGATTTTCTCAGATACATAGATATAATTCGAAGCTCCGAATAATTTTTTTGTGCAATCTCAGCAATTGACTTGAACAAAAATCGAAATTTTGGCAAAAAGTTGTAACTCCGAAATATGATACGAAGAGTGAAATAGAAATCAGGAAACGAATGAAATAAAGCTAATGAGTACCACACTTATTTTTCGTGAGATTTTTATAATTGAAGAATTATATCTGCTGGGATGAATGACTCGGGGAGTTACGGTCGCGGGATATCCCGGCCGCGGGCGTCTTGATCGCGGTGTCAAATGAACGGGGAGTCGGCGATAATGTCCCAGGAAGTTACGGATGGGAAGTTATGAACCCCAATCAAATCTGCAGTATTGGAATACCGTTCGCGTGTTTACAAAAATTAAACAACCATTTTGATTGATTTACATTCCTTATCACAACGACTCTTCGGTAACCGATGCTTTGATAAATTTGGATTCGACGACGATTTCATGCAGAAATATATATATAACATTTTATCATGAGCCGAACCACTGCGATTCATATGAATAAAAAACGATTTACAAAGTATGTAGAATGATTTTTTTATCATTATTACTTGGCAAATTGATTGAGTTGTTAGTGTACACGAAGATTCAAATCTCATATTCAGATTATCGTAATCGTTCATTTACACAAGTACCTAAACATACATCCTGCATCATTTGATCGGCAGATTTCAATTTACATTGTTATCACATCAAGAACTACTTCTGTATCATGTGAAATTATTTAGTGTTGATACGCTAATATATGCATAACATCGATCTTGACGAATTGTCTCGCGAATTATCAATTTATGACACCGAAAAACTGCAAATTTCAAAGAAATAACCACATTGATGGGAATTGCAAGTTGTGCATGGCTATATAATAATTAGAATTTTCACAATGGTGTTTAATTCATCATCTAATAATATCAACTACTACTTTAGACAGACACAAAAATTGTCCCGAAAACCTACCAGAATTGAGGTGCGTATTCAAAATTTTATTCTCGACATGCTGTGCGGAAAAGTGTCTTTTCCGCTCTGATTTTCCACTTTCTCGCACAGCTTGTCGAAAAACACAGTTCGATACATGGGTCTAAAACCTATTTTTGGCATCCTTGTGTTGATTGAAACCCATCACTCAGACGCGAAAAAAAGTTTTTCCATCCTTGTATCGAAATGTACTATTTTGGGAAAACATTCAGATGTTCTATTTTCTATACAGGCTGCAAAATCTACTCATCAATTTTTCGAACTTCCTTTTTATCACCCTTGAAATATATTTGTAATGGGATTCTTGATGGTGACCCTGGGAAGAGCGTTCACGTGACATCAAATTAACGAAAAAGTTTTTTAATTTTTCAAATGAAATTGTCATTTTTTGCGTATCTTGATTTAGATTCTAAATCTACGACTTCACGTGACAAAACTATTGGTATATGGTTCATTTTAATAATAAGGTAAGTGTACCCAACTTGCCCCCATTAAGCCATTTTCTTAATAACATTGGCCCATCTCCATATTTTCCAACGTACTTTAGCTCATTTTGAAGCTTGTCTCAAGACCTTTAAAATGAGCTAAGATACATCCAATTTGGATGAAGTCCACCGTTTTGATCACCGTGCAGCGACATTTATAGTTTTTAGCTGGCCCAAGACATCGTTTCCGACCTATTTTGACGTGATAAACACGTTCGTCTAATTTGAATTGACTGGGGCCGAGCTGTATGAATTCTCCCAAAAGGTGATTTTTGAGAGTTTACAAAAGTGTGTACCCAACTTGCTCCCATCATTTAAAAAAATGTAAATCGGCGATGAAGTGAATAGAATCGCTTTGATCCGTTTTGATCACCGTGCAGCGACATTTATAGTTTTTAGCTGGCCCAAGACATCGTTTCCGACCTATTTTGACGTGATAAACACGTTCTGAGTGGTAAAAAAAGCCATTCCGAGATAACCATATGAGGGCATGTTGGGTACACTCCGATGTCGGCCTTCTTGATTCTCAAACCATCTTTGTGTTTTGTACATAAAATCGCTCCAAATCAGAGTTCTGCAACCCTGAAGAGCGGATTTTAAAGGCCTTGAGACCAGGAATCGAATGCGCTAAGGTACGTCAAGATTGGTCGAATAAAAATAAATTGGCACCGGTTTTAGTGAACGCGATTTCCTCGGTGATTTCTAGCCGTGCAAACACGAAAAATGACTTTATATTTTCTGGAGAACGCAGAAATGATCCGGGGTCGATGAAAACTACGTACTTTCTCATATTCTAACATAACAAACGTAAAAAAAATATGCGGGAAGTTCGACGAGTGCCCATTTCTGAGATCGGCATATGAGGGCAAGTTGGGTACACTTACCTTATATCAACAGTACTGAATATTTCAGGTTCATCGAAGTTCCATAGCAACAACGATATGAACGGTATCTGGGAATAAAATAAGCAGACTTCCTGGACGTGTTAGATATAATATTTTATCTCATTTGACTGTACAAAAATAAGTCAAAAGCTTTTCACGCACGAAATCACTTTTATTAAACTGCATTATTTGTTTGAGGAACGACCAGTGGATCCGAATAATAATTCGCCAATTATGCAACCGAAACGTCAATTGATGATTTCACGTCTACAGAGATTGTCTTTATGCGTCCAGTATATCTCTTCATGCGCAAAAAAATCTCGGTATAATAATTTGAACAATATAACAACACGTATGACGTAAAAGTACATAACGGCATTGATTAGGCATTCGAAAAATTCTATACGACAAGCTATGGGAAGAATTCATACAGGGAAGTAAGGGACCAAAGTAAAGTATAAATGGAAGAGGTGGGGGGGGGGGGGGTGCGATAAACCTAGCAAATCGTATACATATAGCGAATTATTTGTGGACAATCTCAAGATTTTCGGTACCGTCAAATTGGGTAACTTTGCAACTTTGGTACACCCTTGAAAAATGATTTTCAGAGCTGCGTTCGGCAAGGTAAATGATTCTATCGCTCTGAAAACTGACCCCCCTTCTTGGCACACAAATAAACAATGTGTTAAGCCACCGTAGAACCCGTGTGATTGATTGTACTCGTTTATTAAAGCTTTTTCTTCCGAAAAGGCTGATATAGCAGCGATACGCGAGTGGTCCAGTTAGTGTACCTGGCAAAAAGTGTTCCGGAATGATCTACGGATTTATAATACTACATTTCCATCACGTATATCACTATATTGAAGAAATCATCGTTACATTGGGGCATTTGAGGCATTCGGAATTTTAATGAATGAAAAACAGGGTAAAAAACCATGAAAAAACGTACCAAAGTTACCCCACTCTAGGTAAGAAGCATGAGGATAGGGTAACTTCAGTCAAGTACACATTCCTATGACAGCTTCTTTTCAACTGATCTTGAGTTCAGTGATGATCTATGAGGTTTTAAGATGTTCCAAACAGCTTAAAATAAAACTTCTGAACGATTAAAATTAATTCATTCGCATGGTGGTGGGCAGAATTGAGATATTCTGTAAGTGTACCAAAGTCCCATCGGGGTCTAACTTTGGTACACTTCTTCAACTGCTAATAGCGCCGGCTTAAATTCATCAAATTGAATTTTGTAGCCCGTCAATCGAGAGCTGAAACTGTAAGCTTTGGATTGACTACCAATAGAAGTGGGTTTTGTCAATGTATGTTGGAATGCCGAGCCAAACAAAATGAAAAGCACCGGAAACGTACCAAAATTACCCAATTTAACGGTATTCTAACTTCACACTGGGACTTCCAAAATAAGAATAATAACGTTAGTGACAATAGAAATTGAAAAATGTGCCTATACGTGTGAATTACCCAAATAGATACTTTTTTCTATAACACCTGCACGATAATTCATGGTTTTTCATAAATTGAATCAATATTCTATAAATGTCACCTCGGAGGACACCAAACATGCTACAACGTGCCCTTTCATGTCAAAAACTATTCAAAAATTCGTGTGGGTTTTTAATCATACTTGACTATTTGAGAAAAAAATAGATTTTTTACCAATTCTCAAAATTCAGAAAAGACCACATTTTTTACTTGGTAATACAATTTTATGCCAAAAATTTGTCCATCTCTATTCACATTCTTCATTTTTATCATTACTCGATGGCACACTATTCTTATCTCTTTATTTTAACATTGGTCAAAAGTAAACGAATACCTAAAAATCTCATCAAACTGGTCCAATATCTACAAATAGGACAGAAAACTACCATCAAAGCTTTCAAAACTCAATAGTAATAAAAGAGGAATTCGTTTAGGACCAAATATCTGGTACCACCAATCAGCTTTGTGAAATGAGACTGGTTTGAAATTCACGAATAAGAATTTCGATTGCTACCCGTTCAAACTGATGAATCTCGAAACGAAATGAATCCAACTCCACGTAATAACGGTTTGAAAGCGATGCGAACAAGTTTTGAAAGTCGAAGAAAAAGAGTCTCTTATTTACACATGCTCTCTCTCTCACACACACACACACACACACACACACACACACACAATGACATGTAAATGTATAAGTAACGCACGTTGCGCGTTGCGGCATACCTGATCATCGTACAGGTTGTTGTATGAATCATATACTTAATTTTATCTCACGACACGCGGTTCTGTTTAGACGATAGATTGTATACCGAAATACTATTGTATCATATAAGTATGAGAATCGAGCCTTGAGATGGATGTAAGGCGCACGCGACCTGGTTTACAATAATGATGATCCGAATACTCTACGGCTCATCCACGTGTGATTGTCATCTATATACTTGCGACATAATAAGAGGTCTTCCATAAAGGATGTCCGAATCCACAGACAGAAGGGATCATCGAGAATGTGGAATTTTGTGACCAGGAACAGATTGGGAGATTTCACGAAAGTTCGCACGTCTAATTTCTCGGAATCGGAAATCAAAATATCAGTGATGGCAATGCGTCTTGTACTATTCACAATAACGAGCAATAGTTATTCTACCTAATTGGTGATCTTATGATGTGTGATAGACAGTGATATTTGAATTTTGAAAAAAAATCATGGACGTATTTCATGGAAGCGCCCTAATTTATTATACGTACGCGGGATGATCGACTCTTACATTACTCTTGTGTAACAATTAGCGCAGTTATATTGGCATTAGCCGTTTGTTGTCAGTCAATGATTCACGATACTACTCTTGTTAGACGATTGGAGAAATTGTCTGGTTGGAAAATTGAAAGTTTTATTGTAATTTTGGCTAACCGTCGATGAATTAATTAGTGTGTAATAGCGTAGTTTTGTGGCGGCGAGATGAATTGCATAAAAATTGAAAATTTCCAGGTTACCCTTATTAATTTTGAAGTCAGGTTTTTTTTTCATGGCCATCATTAATAGTGTTATGTTAAATATTCGCCAACATTGAGCTATAATTATAAATCGAACTCCCTATCATTCCCTATAATTGATATGTATTCACATACGGCTGCAAGTGAGGTAGGTATTCCAGAATTGTATACTTCATAAGATGCTTTTACTTTGTTTTATTATTTTTAATTGAAAATATCATGAATTCAGTCACTTTTATTTATAACTTATTCCGTATTGACCAAGACACTATAATAATTCAGGTCCAAAGATAACATTAATCTGAATTTGTGTCACATCTCTTAACTTTACCGAGTGAACTGCCCTTTTGTGGCAACTCGGAAAGAGTGAGATTCACTCGGGCCCGAGTGGAGTTCTCACTCCGAAAATTATAACGGTTACATCTAGGCGAAATTGCCTAAAAAAAAGAGCTACCGCATATGGGCGATTCCGCGCAAAGTGTTAACTTTGATGTCCTGAGCTGCCATTTTCAAATGGTGTAAGATAGGTCCGATAAAAAAATTTGGTGCATTGAACACCAGTATTTAGGACTATACGAGGATAGTTTTGAGTGTTGATATTGGATGTTTTTCGTGCTCTAGAAATTAATTTATGTTTGCTTGTCCTTTTTCAACCCCACCCCCTCCATGGTCATAATCTTGCTATGTAACGAAATATATTGCATTCTCGCGACACAACATTCGAAAGCTTATATTTGAAGGAGTAAATTCACGCACAAATGCAAGTCCCCGCTCGAGTTTATCGTGGTGTAACCAAAGCGAACCATCTTGTCCTGGAAAACCATGTCACATTCCATGGCACCCCTAAAACACCCTCCCGAGCTTTTCTGTGATATCGGACGCTTTTCTCCCGGGTGGCATCTCATTCCATTTGGGTTAGGGTAGAACTTTCCGGTGTTTTGTAGCCGTTAATTTGAAATGATTCGACTAGCAGAGCCAATATATGCTCATTTTTTCTAAGGGACAAAAAATATGTCACATTCCGTGGCATGTGAATTAGAGCGTGTCAACGACTCCAATGACTCAATTCTGGTCTTTTCTTATGTAGTTTGATGGTACTAAAGGGTATATATTCGGCCAAGTCGATCCGAGTTGATCCGAGCTCGTGAGATGAATTTAAAGGTCGAAATGTCACATTCCATGGCACATGAAAATGTCACATTCCATGGTACTCGATAAAACGCAATATTGATCTAGCGTCAATCGCATGAATGATAAGGGTACCGCTGGGCTCAAGATTATTTGTCATAACGATAGCCCACCTGGTAAGATCATCATTTTGACCCCAAAGTGACCAGGGGATGAGTAGAAATCGAATAATCAAAAGGGTAGAAAATGAGCCAGAAGGACAAATTTGACCCCCAAAGTCAACACTTTGCGCAGAATCACCCATAAATCGCTGATTAATTTGGAGTTCACTAAGTTTTCATGAAAACATTTGAATGATTGCGTTCATGCCGCATCAAAGTAGGGTTGCATTAAACAACTCAGAATATCAAATTTTGAATGTATAGCGAAAAACCTTTGCAAGTTTATGAAATAACAACTTACTCCACGTTATTACCCATTCGTCACCGTTTCGTTTGATAAGGATAATGGAGAAAACAGGTTGAGATAGTTCACTTCACAATTCCGTCAAAAAACCCGAAAAAAACAACTGCATGCATATGATTAGAATGTTGGGAATTTATGCTAAGCATCATGTTTCTTTTCATCCTCTAAGATGATTCAGCTCTTCGACTAAACTTGCACTTGAATTTATTTTTATAGTTTACAGATTCGCTGACCTTTGTATCTCATTAAAAAATTATTGATTATAGTCTAAGATGCGTGTTGATGATTTCAGTCAGAGATGCAGATAAGAAAGAAACTCTGCACACTCTCGTTGACAAATTGAATTGAATTCGACCGAGATTGAAGTGAGAGTCTCCATAGCATCTCTTCTTTATTATAACAGTCTCGATAATAGTGGTTTCTAGGCGAGTTTCTAGTAGGAGCCCATAGATCTCAATGAACAGAAATTGATTCACTTAGTCTATTCACCAGTCGATCTATCAATTACATATGCTGCGACACAGATTTGATACGGATTCCAGCCAGCAAAGATCATCCTCATTTCGCGGTATACACTGACCGTTTGATCATCACCTCACGGCATAGAAAGTTTACACAATGCTATATTAGTCAATATGATTACGTGATAACCAATAATTGAACACTATTCAGCCTCCGATCTTGCACGCACGCACGCATCGCAATAAACCCGCTTGCGGTCAAGATCTATTAATGCGAGACAAACACAATAGCCATGCAAAAGAATGAGAGATCTAATTATAATCATATTTCATCCAAAATCGTCAATATATATGATGACGATTTTGGATATACAATTTCGGATGATAGTTGAGAAAATTCGATTTTTCAGAACAAATTCATGTTTGGTATTAACGGGTTTTCCAGCACATACTTTGTTTTTCGTTCTGGGAATCTATTTCATTCGATGTACAGTGTACGAGGAAGTAAAATCTGATATTTTACTTATCAAATGTGTTTGCAATGAAATTGAATTCCCCGATCCGAATTGGACGTTTCATCTGATTAAAAAAAATCCAACATCATTGGATATTTTGAAAAAAATGTCTCAATACGAAAAATTTTGATTTCACTTGCTTCATGTACACAGACAAAACTTATGGACATTGTAGGGTACTAATAGTACTTTCAATACACGGGTATAAAAATGTACATTTCGATACGAGCGAGGATACGAGGGCGGGAATGTTGGTTTCCGCGCAACGAGTGATATTTTCCGTCCCGAGCCAAAGGCGAGCGTCGGAATCATCACGAAAATGCGGAAACCACCCGGTCCGAGTGTCGAATATTATTTTTCGTAATTCGATCTGCGTAAAGTTTTTCCTTGCGCACCGAAAAAATGGTCTTTACGTACTAACTTTACGCACATGATTGCGGAACGTCATTTCTTGCACAGAAGATGGAAAAGAATAATTTTGACACGCTACGCGGAAAAGTGATTTTTCTGCACTGATTTTCCACTTTTCCTCACAGTTTGTCAAAAAATAGTATTCGATACACGGATGTAAAACTTATTTTTCATTACTCTAACCTAAAAATGCCGTGTTTGAATAGGATTTTAGGGTTCTCGTAATGAAAAAATATATCCGCACTTCGCTTCCAAGCCCATTTTGGGTACTGGAGGACATTTCTGTCTCGTTTCGATCGACAGACAAACCGTTCTAGTGCCCAAAACGAGCTACCGCGCTCAGTATGGAAATATACTAATTTCGCATCCTCGTGATGATTCGGATCCTCGCCTACGGGTCGGGCCTAAAACCCATCACTCGGATGCTAAAAAAAGTTTTTACATCCTTGTATCGAAATGTACTGTTATTTGCGTCTGTCCATAGACTATAATGGCTATATTAGATCTAGAAAATCTTGCGGAAAATTGAGTATGATCAATTCACGCAATTCACTAGAATTTTCATTGAAGAATACTATGTAGAATTTTGTGATAAATGATTCTAAGAAAAAATTTACCGACTATTGAATCACATGTGCTATCGGTAAACCGATATTCAAATTTTATTCAATTTCTTAATTCGCCGGATTTCTCTGTTACAAAACAAGGCTGTGTCGAGTTTCAGGACTTACTCGAACTAATACAATTCCTTGAATCCCCATTTCTTAACATAAATTTGACCCAAAATAAGATTTTCATCAAAAGAAGTATTTCCTCAGATATTACGCAGCTTCTCTGGATTAGTCATACAATTCTCATCACGAACTGTCCCAAACGCAACTAATTAATATCCAACATCAGGTATTCGCATCAGAGTAGATCGGTATGTATCGGCATAGGTGTACGCACGTACACGTCAGGTGTATGTAAAATACTACACACTTGATCGAAAAGACTCACCACGCGTATGAATGAATGAATGAAATGCAGACGTTATAATACAACCGCACCTTCTCAATACACTTAATCTCAAAGTATGAGTAACACCTATAGCTCGCGGGGCCCGCGTTCACGACATTCACTGACGTCATAGTATTATGGGCCTCATCATGACCTCCATGTACCAATCTCATATAGAATTTACACTTCGACTAATTCAGAATTAACCCGAATAAAACCTACCTCGACTAAATCCAATCACCAAAAAGCTGATCATAAATAGTACAATTTGACCAGGTGTATCCATGATTTCGATGTACACCTTCACCGGGAAGCACCAGCTGCTTCCTCCACCGGTCACACAATTTCACTTTCAAAAAAAAAGATGCACTTGGCACTTCACATGCTATATTACAATAGTGCACATTTCGGAATTTTTAGTTGAATTTTTACAAACTGATAAAAACGTGATATCGTATCCATACGCGACGTATTTTTTTTTCTTTTTTATTGAATGATATGATGCCGATGCTGAGGTAGCTCGTGGCTGACTGGTGTGCACGTCGCTGGCCTTCGAAGAGCGATTCCCTCTTCTCTTGTATGTTACTCTTGTGTGTGTGTGTGTGATGATGTCGCCGAGAGCCAGAGGCGAACGGTTTGATTTCCCCACCACTTTTTGTTGCATATATGTGCCATGCGCTACGCTCTACTGATAATCTCTGATATGGAAGGAAAAGGACGATATATCGCGGGTGACGGAAGAATGAGTGTGTGAGAGTCAAAATAGTATGGGTGTGAAGTAGGAAATCAAATCTTGATGGGGTTTTTTGATGTCGCTGCGTGACGAATTTTGCGAAATGAAAAAATTATGCAGGAAATGAGAGTTATTGTGGACTAAATTTTGTGGAGAAAGAATGTCATGGCAATGAACCAGAAATTTTCATTTTGGATCCCTTGATGGAACTTTTAGCTGTGTAATGAGCGAGAGGAATTTATTGGTGCCCATGGTTTGCTGTGATTTTCTCGATTTTGCTGTTATTCCTTAAGCAATGACGCCCAATGAATGGTTTTCAGTCATTATTCTATTTTTTGAAAAATATGAATAATCTCGTCGATTGTTGAGGAAATTTGGAAGACATTATGAGCACGACCCATACAATAACAGTGGATTCGCCGGATTCTGAACATCTTTCGGCATTTTTCATACACCTTCTTCATTGAAAACGTGAACCCAGAGGGTCGTAAGAAATTCTTCGTACGATTTCTTGAAGAGTTTTAATGAGACCATATTTGGCCAACTTTTATATTGTACAAGATTTTCGGGAGATTTGATTCGTACAGTTTGGGCTTTTTTTGTCATAGCCAATTGGTCAAACAGTTATCATCTCCAATACCTATTAATAGAAGAAGCTCTAACCGTTTTGGAAGCGTGCATGGGCAATTTGATTTTTGATGGATTTTCGATTATTCTGAGTCTATTAGATTCGGTCCGAATATCACCAAATCAGCTCTCACAACATGGTTTTCCACGTAAAAATTGACGATTTTTTTGCAAAAAATAGTCTCACTTCTGCTGAAAATGAATGCCAAGGAGAGCATCAGGTCTGCGGAACACGGATCTTGATGAAACTCTGGGAATCATCTTGTTTTGGTGAAAAATGAAGGTATCTCCGAGTGTTAAGTCCAATGCGCCTCCTGTCCCGGGATACAGCTATGAAGGTTAGCATTGTTAGTGTACCTATATATGTGTCGTTTTAACATGGGCCTATATGGACAATGCTAATCTCCATAGCTGTATCTTGGGATGCGAGGCCCATTGGACTTAACCCTTAGAGATACCTTCATTTTTCACCAAAACAAGATGACTCCCAGGGTTTCATCAAGATCCATATTCCGCAGATCTGATGCTCTCCTCGTAAGTACGTTCAAGTGAGCTTTTTACGCAAAAAGGCGATTTTAGCATTTTTAAAATTTTTTTCGAGGCGTTGTACCATCTAAAAGATAAGGCAAGAATTTTTTTCTAATAGAATACACAAAACGCAAAAGAATTGAATTTTTCCCGACCTGCGCCTATCGCCACGTTTTTTGGTGAACTTTTGAAAATTTGAAAAATTTTTATAGCCACTGTGCGACGATTCAAAATTCTGAAAATAGTTTTTCATATTTTTCGATCGACTGTGCGTAAAACAGTGTTTTACGCACGGCAGTTTTCGTTCACTTTACGCCCAGTTGATCGAAAAACGTATTTCGATACTCGGGCGTGAAGATTTTTTACTTTACTCGTGATAATTTCGACCCTCACCAGGGCTCGGGCCGAAAACAATTACTCGAAAAGCAAGACCAAACTTTCCACCCTCGAATCGAAAAATACTATTTTGCGTTGAGACAGATATTTGTGATTTCTTCTGGATTTTATAGTCGCCCAGCTACAATAAAAAATAATATGCACCTCGTGCCACAATCGCGGCTTTCCATAACTCGTGCTGCAAACGAAAGTTTGCAGCACTCGTCATGAGAATCCGCGATTGTAGCAATCGGGTACATAATCTACTAATTTTTATCGATTTGCCTCGCCACACCAGAATAAATACCAATAAACAATTTTTTCGATACACTGTGCGTAAAAGTGCACTTTGCGCACAGTTTGTCGACTTTTACTCACAGTTTATCGAAAAGTATGGTTAGATACACGGGCGTAGAACCTATTATTCGCATCCTCGTGATGATTCCGACCCTCGCCTGCGGCTCGGGCCGGAAACCCATCACTCGGACGCGAATAAAATGTTTTACGCCCTTGTATCGAAATGTACTATTTTGAGCGTACGTCGGCCTGGAGGGCTCTAAGATCCGAATTTTATTTTTCTGGAGGTATGTTTCACATGTACCAACTGAACCCCATAATTTTTCTGGCCATGTAGCCTGGGGCCAATTTCACCATTTTATCCGGCTATATACCCTTTACTAATTCCCTTACTTTTGTTGTTTGTTCCACATTTGTCAATCGAGTGAGAGATTACAACGAATGATAAAAGTGAGAGTATTCCAATTCACATTAATCAACAAGGGCGCAAAGAAATTTTACGCACGAGTTCCCGGAATGAGTGCGTAAAAGTGAACTTTGCGCACAGTTGTGACTTTTGCGCAATGCGCAAAGTACTCTTGCGCACGGTTTGATGTGCGCAAAGTTACAACTGTGCGTAAAAAGTTCACTTTTACGCACGAAAATTTCGGGAACGAGGGCGTAAAATTGCGCCCGAGGTTGCTTACGATTCTTCTTAACATATCTGTGCGGATAGTGGGTGTCCGGTCCGTACCACCGAAGTTGGTGGAGGGCGCGAAGGGAGGAGGAGCGGGGTCCAAGGGTGGAAGCCCCGGTGGGGGTGCAGGGGCGAAGCCCCCGCCGGGGGGTGTGTGTGTGTGGCGGGGAGAGCCCCCTACTTGAAAAAAAAAATTCTGAAGAATGGGTCAAAAAAATGATATCCCATAGACATAAAAAGGTATAGACTGCGAGTCACGGGTTATTGCCGTGGGACTTCGTGCGAGTGAGATGGATGCGCAAGAGGCAATGCTTTCTCATGGAGTGGCGTGACTCTTACGGTATGCTCTTTTACTCGCACGCATGCAATCTCGACGCCCCACTCTCCCAATCTTGACCCGCAGTTTATATCTTTCTATGTCTATGTGATATCCTGAACCAGCTCATAACCATAATAAGGTGTAATGAATTCATATCAAATATTGTAATTTTGTTGCAAAAAAGTAATTCCATGGAACATCCCAATTTTCGTTCAAATTTGAAGGATTCAGGGGAGAAAATCAGAGACGTCACATGATTCATGACATGCCAAATATCCTGGTTCCTATCAAAACGTAGGAGTTTACTTGGGCGCATTGGTACATGAAGAACAGGATTGCATTGAAAAATGTCTTTGATGAAACATATATGGGAAACTGAGTGGAATTGTTATATAGAAACTACGTTAATACACAATATTCTACCAATGATCAACATATCTCATGTTCATGATTATTCACTACCCATGACTTGCAATTTCTCATTGAATCGCCGTCTATTCTACGAATCTTCGTGTATACTCGCGATCTTGTAGATCAAGACCCGATGAGGGCAGTATCTGTCCTAATGCTCACTCGAATTCTCTTTACATTTGGAGCCAACGGCGAATTCTCGCAATCTTGTTAAATTTCTAACTTGTATATGTGACAATAATTCAGTTATCGAAAATTCAAAGAGAATTCGCTCAAGTTGAGGACAAAAATGTATTCATAGTGTAGATTAGGAGGTGATCAGCCACTCAATTATTCTCAACAGCCGGGTTGCAAGGCAACCGCATGCCCGTAATTTGATCTCAAACTGCAACATCTCTGACTTCAACTCCATGGGTACCAATTCACAAAGGGGTCGGAGGAATTAAAAAAATGCCGGAATCATCGTTTTCGGCACACTGGCATCGAAAGCCTATGGTTTCCGCCCCGATCCCGGGGCAGAAAATGCCGCAATGCCGCCCAGGCTAGAAAACGAGTGAGCATGCGCAGTAGCCCTCGGGCTGCGCCCTCGGGCCACTACATTGCATGCTCCGACGTTTTCTAACCTGTACGGCGGAGCGGCATTTTGCCCCGACATCGCGTCGGAAAGCATAGAATTTCGATACAAGTGTCACCGAAAAATAGTGTACGCACCTCGGGCCAAAAATAACCCATCGCGGCCACGGGTATGCCGCCCTCGCCTGCCGGCTCGTGCGGCAACCTACCCGGGCCGCGATGGGTCACTTTCGGCCCTTGTCGCGTAATGTACTATTGCTGCTCTATGATCAGCCTTTTTTGCCGTAAAAATCGAAATTAGAAAACGGTTGATTAATGTTTTTTATGATTCTCCGATCAATTCTCCGATGTTTGGGTGCTCGTAAAATTGCATAAAATAGTATTTGCACCTCGTTCTTGAGGTTCCCCGCTTCCGAGTGATTATTTAAATACTATAGGTTTATGCCATTATCGGCGTCTCCTTTCTATCATCTTCGCTGTGCCACTCGCGACGTACACGTTTCGGCTTCACACCACCAGATGGCGATGAGTTTTACTCACTACCAGAAATCTGAACCTCTTAGCGGGGGATGTCGACACTAGTATGGGATTGACTTCGTTGTGTGTGAAAGATATTGATTGCAAAATTGTGGTTTTCAGGTGAAATCTCAGAAAATCTCAAGAGATCAAAGTTGTAGAACGCAACATTTTCTAGAGAGGAAGTCCCCACAAGTTTCTCGGAAAATCCAAGCCTGGGCCGGGAAAATGCGCTAAAACTATTACCTGCGTTCATTACCATGGGCTAGAATGGGGCGTCTGACGCATTGCTACTAATCTTGCTGCCAATTTGGTAGATCTTAATTTAGAGCAAGGTAACCAAGCGCATTCTGAAGAGGACCGAATCTCCTTCATAATGGCACAGGTCGTATCTCTCTAACAACGAAGCCCTCCGAGCATGGCTCAGAAGAAAGATAAATAAGTGTGTCGAAAGGCTCTTCCCGCAGTTTACACGCGTCGCTCAACTTTCCACTTTCTGCTACTCCACGCCGCAAAAGCTTTGTATTTATCGAGATACAACCTGTACCATTTCGGAGGAGATAACATCGTTTTCAAGATGCACTCAGTCGTTTCACCAGAAAATGAAAACTGTCCAATGACAGCACATCTAACAACGCAACAGTGACAGTCCCATTAAAACGAATGCGCGAACCTCGTCAAACGCTTTTCGCGTTCTTCCCGACTCAGGTTCTTATTTCTCAGAAAACTCGCACGAACCTTCTGTGTGGGATATTCCACGATCCAGAAATTTTTTCTGAAGAGTTTTCCCCGGGAAATTCATAAAACTCAAGATATTGGCATAAACCAAGATTGTGCACTGAAAATTGTCACATCGAAAAAAGTAATTGGAATTCGGGAAAGCTACCTCGGAAAATCGATTCAGCGCGTCAAAATACATAGTATAACGTGAAGATGTTCCGGGGGAATTGAAGGGGCCACGGGAGCACCGGTATTGGAATTCGGGAAAGCAACCTCGGAAAATCGATTCAGCGCGTCAAAATACATGGTATAACGTGAAGATGTTCCGGGGGAGTTGAAGTGGCCACGGGAGTATCGGTGGTCCTAATCCGTGGGTGCCCATAATACAAACGTATTCTACGATTCTCAGTATCACAATCAATGATCATCCTGCTTTTGCAATGATTTTTGCAGTACTGAGTGAGAAGCAATTGCGCGTGAGCGGGGTACCCAAATATGCTTTGCAGACAAAAAATTACCGCCGGACGCAACCTCGGTCACCATTTTGAGCTCCCACGTCGGAGTTCTTGTCTGGTGAGTCAAGAAATCCTCTCAATGAAAAACCAGGTATTCCACATCTAACAAAGAACCCTGGTGCGCAAAAAACTGCGAACTCGTTTTTTACGCCGAAAAATACACAAGACATTCGTAATCTGGTCAATAGGACATGCCGGTCCCAAAATATTCGTGTTGTGATGAGAAGTCGTTGAGCAGTTATACAACTTTTCCCTACCTCGCTTCTCCCGTTTTGTCCGCAAGCACGGACACACCTAGTTAGCACATGACATAATGGATAATTTGGTAGTAGATATTAGAACTAATATTGTCACATCTCGTTTCCAGGGGTATACTTGAGCTTGGGTTTATAGAAAGCGTGGCGGGCAATTTCTCGATGCCCATTTATACATTAGTTCCTGTGAAATTCGCTCACCACACGTATGTTCCAAATAAGTCCTGTGCAACAGTCACGCCATACAACCCTGACCTGTGCTCGTTCACGTTTGATGAAATAACTTGATTTAGGCAATAATTCACTCACGAATCGAACTTTTGTGCAGGCACTTCAGCAATTCTAATGTCCTGTTGGCTGTCACGGAATATATAGACGGTAAATCTCCGACGGGCTCGCCCATGATATTCGTCAATGTATAAATTTTTCCCTCCTGGAATTTGTAGAGCCCCAGCAGTGTTGCGGACACCCGTACTCTAAATGCAAAAAAATTCTCGATTTTTATTTTAGACGCGTGAGAAAATTTTTCTCGAAAGTTCGTTCGTCTAAATGTATGATGTCGATTTTGTCGGATTCTTCAATTGGATTCAAGATTAAATATATCTTCATTATTATCAGTGGCGTCGATCAGTTTAATAGGAGCACCTTGTCACCATCATCAACTTATAGGTTTCCAGTGTATGAGCAAATATATTGAAAGTAAATCGAATCAATTATAAAGATAAAATTGGATCTGTCCAGAGATAGTTAATACATATGATTTCATGCCGTGTTAGCGGTGGTTACTTCTCTCGCTATCACAAGTTTGGTTTCTAAAGATTTTCGAAAAGTCATTGTGTAGTTCAGAGGAGATATTGATAAAATATTAACACGTTCACTGCGAAGGCAATTTTTCGTAATTTTTGGTTAGTCATCACCATGACCCTCATTGTCGGACTAATGCAAGTGCACTGGGAAAAATTCTGTTCCGACTCGTAAATTATACCCTTGATACACTGAAACGTCAAAAAAATGACTATTGAGAATATTTTTTGAGAAAATATAAGTCGGCAGAGATTGAGAGTTGAAAAATCGTGGGCCCCACCGGTGGGGCCCATCGCAGTGAACGTGTTAAGTAATAGTCACTCGGCGGTAATGAAATCCATACTTGCCCACCGATCTACCTACCCACCTACTCACGATCCACCAACCCGTTCACATACCTTCACCTTCTAGACCACCCACATCCATATATCTACGTACCCACTCACCATCCGCGAAGAGGTTTTGAACTGGCAATTTAGGGCTACCAGAGATAGGCTATTACTGGACCCAGTCCTTAAAGATTCAGTGAAATCTGATGCATTTTCAAATTAACTAACAGAAGTCTGAGCATTTACGGTTGTTTATACTGCTCTGTATATTATCTCCTTTATGTGAACCTCTGTTAGCAATCATTACTATCCGATATTGATATATGTATCTACAGTTGTACGTATATATATTGATCTTTATTAATTATCACTATTGTGTAAATATTGTTACTATTTCATATCACTTAGGCTAAATAGGGTCTAATCCCAAAGCCTCAATAAACTTTTAATCAATCAATCAATCATCGCGTCCACTCTTAACCTGCCTTCACATGTCTAACAAACCATGCATCCACCCATCCCTCGAATCCCACCACCCATACGCCAAGCCACCCACCCGCCCATCGGGTCACCCACCCTACTCAATCAACCACCTAGAGCTGCTCATCCACGTCCCCACCCACCAATGCATCCATCCTCAACGCACCCTTACTCATTCAACCACCCATCTGCCACCTATTCAACCTTCCAACCGCCTGTGAAGCCACCCACCTCCTATCCAACAACTCAACATCCGGTCCGGCTACCTAACCTTCGTTCATCAGACCACGGACGCACCCACCCACCAACCAACGACACATCCGCCGACCTGCGCCCATCCACCCTGCTTTGATTCGAGATATCAATAATTCATAACATATCAACAACATTATCGTTTCTCAAGAGATTATGAGTGTATTTACTGATGGAATACCTCCTATGTATTATATAACCTCTAAGAGGGGCTCTGTTGGGGCCCTTTGTTTCCTCAAAATAAATAATAAACACAATTTCCAACCTTGATCCACCACCAAACCTCGTTTTTGTGTTGAAATGATTGAAATGCACTTCCAATATAACGGGTTATTAAATGAATTTTTATCCTAGCGGGACTAAAGTACGCACTTTTGCCCCTTATTTTCGGGCGTAATGTGGTTCATTTCCACCCGGGTATCAAACTTTACTCCCTCAACGGACTTGTCGTTGAAAAAAATCGGAAGTAAATTTTGCCCCGAGCGGGATTCGAACCCACGCCCAAGAGTTTGGTGTGATCCTAAGGCTAGCGGTCTGTCGACCCCTCCACGGAGGATCACACTTGAGGCGGCACTAATCGTCTACATAACTCACGCATAGACATACAACCTCTCATTAGGTCGTATTTTGTTGTTTTTGGATAAATAATGATTCGAGCGTTATACAAACGTATTCTGGAGAGATCATATTATTGAAAGGATTTGAAAAAAGTATCAATGAATATTAATTTTCAAAAACATTTTTCAAATAATATTCGAATATTGAGCTGTGTAACGTTAAATGGGAGAATATCAAGAGATCGATTCTGGTTGGAAATTCAGAAAAGTTGATATGATATTACAAAATGAAGATTTTTTAGACCATTTCAAAATTTTTTTCCAGTCGGGGGCTCCGCCCCCTGCACCCCCGCCGAGGCTCCGCCCCGGACCCCGTCCCCGCCACCCCCGACAATTAGCTTAGGTATTTCCAATGCGGCATAACTGACAATGACACGGTCGTTGTGGCCCACTGCGCCAAAGAATGCATGCTCGGATGCGCGCGTGGATGGGGGGGGGGGCGTACTTTAGTCCCGTAGGATAAAAAATAGCATACGCAACTCGGGAGTAATGTGGGCCTCAAACTACCGGGTGTTTATCGCTCTCGGCTTCGCCTCGAGCGATAATCCACACCCGGGAGTAAAAGGCCCACTTTACTCCCCAGTTGCGTAATATACTATATTCTGATCCCTCACTACTACAATAGCTGCCATTCATATCTTTTAGTACTCATTGAAGAAATCATCAATGTTGGATTTCAATTTTCAATGTTTTTTGTATCTTCGATCAACCGATGTCTCAGTACACGTCATCAGTATAAAACCTTTGGCAATCTTGAAAAGCGTCACTAATATCAACACGAAGTTCACAATTATATTGATTTACAAATATGAATTGCTCATTATCCCTCATTCACAACCATCCTTCCTGTGGCACAATTCTTTTTTGAAAGGTTGGTCATCAAGTTCTTTTGAAGATGAAAAAAGAGGTCGTATGCAGTCAAGATTGTTAAATGTCAGGTGCTAGTGGGACTGTGAGAGCAACAATAAAGCACATTGATGTCTTGGAGTGGATCGTGGATTTATTAAGTATTTTTTTTTTTTTTTTCAAAATTCAAGCCACCTCCCTTTCATTGGCGCTGTGGTGTCCAAGTATCAAGAATGAACATCTTTTCTTGAGTTCTGAAGAGAATACCGAGTTGTTTACTTGTCCGTGAGATTTCATCGCATATTCCAAAAAAATCTGATGGTTATGAACCGGACAACGATGACCTCTGTATTTTCCGGCGGAGAAATCGAGTCCGACATTCGTTTTGCACCTACACGTCAGGATATTTCAAATCGATGAAAACCAATTTTGGAAAAATGCCAGTTTTTGCGTTTTTTTATGATTTTTCCTTTGACCCATCGAAGACGATCCTGGTAGTCTCATAACGCTACAATGTAACCATGAAGCCGTAACAGCTAATCAACTCTACCTAGTATCTGGGGAAAAAAGTCCTATTTTGCAACGAATTTTTAAAAAATCACAAAACAGGCTAGGATGGACCGATTAAAATCGGCCATCAATTGAATGTTCGAGGTCGTCTCTTTGTTTTATTATATTCTTTGGGAAAAAGGAGTGTCCAGTTCCTGTAGAAATTGTGGTTTGATGCTACGGATTTTTCTTGAAACGCCTGTTTATGCAATAATTTTTGTTGTGTTAAAATCACGATGTTCCTGTACACGAAGGTCTAAACGTGGTTTGCCGACCTTTTTTTTGTATAAGCCCAAGAAACCCTGGACAAACAGATTGATGGCCTTCAGTAGAAAATCCTGACGAGGTAGATTGAAATGGACTACAGAACCGTATTAAGATGGCCATTTTTGGTCGGAAAACTATGTAGGGGTTCGGTTCTTCCGTCAAAAAATATACAAGAAAATAAATCATCGTCCGGTTCATGCACTATTTCTAACCCAAAGTTTTGTGGCGCAGTAATTCTCTTCATATCATTCTTCTTATACACAAAGCCAATCAGATTCTCAACGATAGCAGGACTGACTCTTGTCCTCAGCAACAAGTCTTTGAACCAATCAGTATCCGGTGAGTTGGATTTGTCCATCTCCATGAACATCTTCACGATAGACAAAGACCCTCCGATGAGAAAACATTTTCGTCACAAGACAGTTTACAAATTGAATGACGAGATCGTGAGGAATTTGACGGAATCAGCTCGAAGTGTGATAATAATTGTCTAATTAGATATGAAAATCACAAGATCGAATCAGAAGTTCGATACGGTGGAGACACGGTGCATCATATCTGTTGAACTCTTGATATATGGAAGCGAGAATGAGAGCTGAACGAGGGCGAATGAAGTCCTGACGACACTTTTTTCAAGATATTGAATCCCATATTTTGGTGCAAGATGCCCAAGAAGAAGCCTACTAAACTTCTGAGAATATTGTCTTTTAATCCATATTCTTGGAAAGGTCAACTCTGGACAGCGAGATGTTACTCTCTGACAGTATAACTTGGGAAACGTCGATACAATATTCGAATAGGTGAACTATTTTGTGTGATAAGACTACTTTTCGCTTCCGGCGAGGGGTAAGTTACCTGAAATGACAGTCGTGTGGCCACGGACGGCCTATTCGCTGTAAAAAATCTTACTCCATGTTTTCGAGGATGTTGAATACGGATACGAACTTTGTTCTTCTCAGAAGTTGGGGGTCCTCGTGGGAAACCATATCAAAATCGACTCTTTAGATGAAAATGAGGAATTTGGGATTTTCCAAATGTTTGTGTTCATTTCGTTTTATCTTCAAGAACAATGGAGGGTTCTCCTCAAACTTATTGTCATATCATTGCAAAAGGCATCATGAGTGAACTAAGGCTCCAAAACATTTTCTGCACTTTGGGAAATTTGTGGGTCATTTTTCACAAAATTATCATATTTTTCTTCAAAAACAAAAGTTGAGTGAGGAATCTCTCAAATCCGTATTCTCTCCTATACGATTAAAGTTGAAAGTCTAAAAAAGTTTTTGGAATAGTTTTCAGACCTTCAAATCTACTGGAGGAGAACTATCGTGACTTTGGATACGAAGGCTCCGCTGCTGAAGAGCAACTAGCGTTGTCCAACTGTGACCAGAAAATGTTGGTATGTTCACCATGATATTCCGACCCGCTCAATCGATTATGCTAGGTTTTTGGTTGGAAACTCTAGCGTTAAATTGTTAATAACAACCTTTATTGCAAAATTACGGTCTTTAGCAAATATCTTTAAAAACGCACTTTTTTGCGGGAGAGCCCAGGAGACCAAGGATGCAGATCTCAGAGTTCCCTATAAAAAAGCTTCCTATAAGTTTCTCGAAAAATACAATTATTAGTCGGAAAAAATGAAAAAACCCTTCAGTACTCGGGGCGGGCGATGCACCGTTTATGAGCCATTTTGACAATTATCGTCTCATTGACAAACCGAGTCGGTGCGATTCGAAAAAGAAGGGTGGCTTATGAGATGATTGCTTTTACATACCGTACTTATATTTTGGATCCGCGTGAAGCATTACTCATTATCTCAATCAACTCCAAAGAGGGTCAGGATTCACGTGTTCTGCGATCAGACCGCATGCATCCTCAATTGCATTTATCTCTCTTGAAAATGATTTTGATTGTTTGCCGTTGGAATGACATTTTTTGAGGTACTAGCGAATCAAATACATCGCCCGCCCCGTATAAACTCGTATCATCTAAGTGCACCAAGATTTCCACATTTTTCTCGGTTCAAACTCAGATTTTTCGGGGATCTTGCATGGACCTTCTCTGTCGGGAATTCTGACATTCAAAACATTGGTCTCTCGTGTTTTCCCGTAACAGGGAATGTTTTTCGAGATGACTGCAGAAAACCGTAACCCTGCGATGAGTTTTGTTGTTAAGATGGAACGCCAGAGTTTTTGGACGGGACGTCCAGCGGAATAAATTCAGCGGACCCAAAAGACTCGGGCGATATCCTAAAATATTGTCGAGTACCGGTCGCACACTCAAAAGCGTATACACTCGGATAAGACTAGTTGCGTTCGGCGAATCCTTCGTACTTGAAGTCACGACAGTCTTTCTCGGTTGGTTTACAAGGCCTGGGAACAATTTCTAAAACTTTTTCGGGCCTTCAACTTTCGAAATTTTACGGGATAGAATACGAATTTGGAAAATTCCCAACCCAAATTTTGCCTTTCAAGAGAAATATGACGATTTCGTATGAACTTTTCAACGTGAAAGAATCTTTCGAAAATTTCGCGAAGATGCGTGGTATGCTTTGGGGACTTGAGTCTACTTCTCAGGATTTTACTTATCAGTTTTTTTCTTTGACTTCTTATTTTAAGAGAAGGTACAGCCCTAATTTTCGAGTCTGGCCTCAAAAAATCGTGGGGGGGGGGGCTGAGGATTCATATTTCAGGGTATCCAAACCGACATGCAAACTCGAGATAAAGACAATATATAACGCAGTCAGTTTTTTGAAAAGATAGAACAATTTGCACCGAGTTCATGAGGTTGTAGCTCGCCTCAGAGCGATTGGTCTTGAGACTGAGCTGCGTACGAAGGTCAAAGTAATCGCTCGAGAGCAAGGAACCTCGTGTATAAAATTGATAGTCCACATCTGGAATAAAACTCGATTGAATGACATTCTTCAATGTAAGATGATCAATTCATCACTTATTTACATTATATACACATATTACACATATATCCAACCATTTTGCGTCAACCTCGGTTATAACGAGCAAATTTTGCTGGTCCCTTAGAGCTCGTTGTAACCGAGTTCTACTGTATGTCGTAGAAACTTCCATGGTGTAAATTTACCCACTCACGCACGTCGAATCCTAACACCCTGGCGACCCTATCGGCCTACGACAAATACTCGCATCAGACCATTCTCTATGCATCAGACTCTGTTGGACGACGCATATGAGTGAGAGATAAGGCTATATATACGCACAGTGAGTATATAAAGAGCACCCTTGTTGGTGCCGATTTTCTCAAGAACTTCGAATATTTCTGTGGCACAAAATAAATTGATTGATTCTTGAGGGGATTCACCGTGTAATCTAAAATATGTGCCGATCGGTATTGAAACTCACGATCTCTCTCCGCGTACCATTAGTTGAACGTGAAATACCGCGGAGTGAAGAGCAGCCCAAGCGGAGTATTGGGAACACAGAATCTTTAATTCACTAATGTCTCCAAGTTCATAGAAAAATTGCAATCGGTGTACTCTTATTAAAATTTCTTGTTCAACTTAATCAGATACGTGGTGATATCTATTCTCAAAAAACATAGCCCATTAGTCAGAATCAAGAATGGGTTCTCATGGTCAAGATTATTATGGTGAGCAATCAGCATTTGCATCTGAAGTTGCTTCGTGGTTAAATTTAAATTACAATTCTCAATCCTGAAAGGGCACATACTCCAAAGGGACTAAGCGGGTAAGCATGGTGAATCGGCCCTTGTCAGGTATGGTCCCGGAAGCAATTTCCCCCAGTTTCTAACCCCAAACTATGAGGAAAGCAATAGTTTCCAGGTCCCGAAGTCGCCCCTATGTTTTGGGGCAGCCTGGAAACCCTCTAAAAAACGCTAAAAATCGATGTTCCTTGTATTGAATCGCATTCTGACGCATCTCAATGAATCGTTCTGAAATTTTTTTGACATACTTTTAAAACATTAACATTCCGAAGGAGAGTGGTTTCATCTCGACGACAACTTTTGATTCAAGCCCCGAAAAAAATTGTTGAAAAATGAAAATCAATTTTTAACCCTGTTATCTGTGATTAAGACGTTAGTGAACCATTTCATCGTATTTGTCGGCTCATTTTACGTCGGAAACCACTTTGAAATATATCATTTTTGGTGGTGGAAAGTGGTCAAAAACGTCAAAAATCAATTTCAAAGCAAATTTTTTTTCATAAACTAGCCTCTCCTGCGCATGCGCGTTGATTTACGATCCTGAAAGTATCTTCAATCGATAGCTGGTGTAATTTCCTTCAAAATTACCCCTTGCAAAAGTCGATTTGATGCAATTACAGCTGAGATATGACTGGTGCAGAAAATGGAAAAACCCAAGGTATCAAATCCGTGAATCCGCGCTTCCTTCCATGGCCTTGAAAAATGCGAATTTTGAATTGGGCCCTTTCTAACATGCGGAAATGTGTTTTTGATGTATTTTTTGACGTAGAAACCGAATACGCGGTCAGTTTTGTTCTAAACCTTCAGGATTTCTTACCAGACTCATAAAACCGACTCGATAATGGATGCTCATCTTCAGCCTTTTTACACTTATTTGAGATGGATTGTCGGTGTATGGGCAGGTTTGGGTGGATTGTGTACCAGATACAACTATGTTCCCTAATGTATTCTGAACAGCTGATGACAATGGTGATGGTTTCGAAGCTCGAGGAAGCACTGCTATCCTCATATAAGCTGGTCGATATAGTTTTCTCATATGAAATTAAACAACAAAATCCAGCTCGAACAGACGTCACTCCCAGAAATCTCACTCCCACCGCTTCCTCGAGCCTCAAAACCACCGGGATCGTCTTCGGCTAGTCAGAATACGTTAAGGGACATAGTTGTGTCTAGTACACAATCCACCCAAATCTCCCCAAACACCGACAATTCATCTCAAATGAGTGTAAAAAGGCTGAAGATGAGCATCCATTATCGAGTCGGTTTTATGAGTCTGGCCTGTGAGAAATCCTGAAGGTTTGGAACAAAACTGACCGCGTATTCGGTTTCTAGGTCAAAAAATACATCAAAAACACATTTTCGCAAGTTAGAAAGGGCCCAATTCAAAATTCGCATTTTTCAAGGCCATTGAAGGAAGCGCGGATTCACGGATTTGATACCTTGGGTTTTTCCATTTTCTGCACCAGTCATATCTCAGCTGTAATTGCATCAAATCGACTTTTGCAAGGGGTAATTTTGAAGGAAATTACACCAGCTATCGATTGAAGATACTTTCAGGATCGTAAATCAACGCGCATGCGCAGGAGAGGCTAGTTTATGAAAAAAAATTTGCTTTGAAATTGATTTTTGACGTTTTTGACCACTTTCCACCACCAAAAATGATATATTTCAAAGTGGTTTCCGACGTAAAATGAGCCGACAAATACGATGAAATGGTTCACTAACGTCTTAATCACAGATAACAGGGTTAAAAATTGATTTTCATTTTTCAACAATTTTTTTCGGGGCTTGAATCAAAAGTTGTCGTCGAGATGAAACCACTCTCCTTCGGAATGTTAATGTTTTAAAAGTATGTCAAAAAAATTTCAGAACGATTCATTGAGATGCGTCAGAATGCGATTCAATACAAGGAACATCGATTTTTAGCGTTTTTAGAGGGTTTCCAGGCTGCCCCAAAACATAGGGGCGACTTCGGGACCTGGAAACTATTGCTTTCCTCATAGTTTGGGGTTAGAAACTGGGGGAAATTGCTTCCGGGGCCATACCTGACAAGGGCCGATTCACCATGCTTACCCGCCTAGTCCCTTTCATGCGTGAATACACGCATATTAATTCATATTCTAACATATAACATATTATATATAGAATAGGTTATGTTTATATATATAATATGTTATATGAATATGATGTTATATTCTAATATATAACATATACAGTACCGTGCAAAAATTCCTGAACAGGGGTATGAAATCCTCTCTTGCAAAAACGTCGATTGCTCGAGACCAGATTAACGTAGAGGAATTTTGAAAAAAGCATCTCAAGGATGAGAAAAATGCGAACTTCTTATGGTTTTTGATTTCTCTCTCAGCTCTTTTTGGTACCTCAAATAGCTGATGTAATTTCAAGGATTTCGAGAAAAAAAACGGTTTTTACTCTATGGGCTGTAATTTAAACGCAGATACAGATAGAACAATTTTGCAAAAAGCATCCTGAAGAGCGGAAAAAATGCCATTTGCAATGATTTTTCGATTATTTTTTACGTCGTGCGAAGAAGAGTGTAAGAGCTCTCAAAGTAGCCAAAACCGTAGTTTTTTGCCATTTTTTGCTGTTTTTACACGTATTTCATTGAAAATCCGAGAATCTGGCTACTTTGCATGCTAAATGCCGCAATACTCAAAAGGCCCATACTCATTCTTCCATTCAAAAAATACGTAAATTTAGGCCTGAGTCTCGCGAACAAAATGCCAAGACTCGAATGAGCGTGCCTAGCTTGAGATTGAAATGATAAATCGCTGAGAGCCTGTCTATATCGGCATCGAATCTCATGTATTTTCTACGCACCGGTTCGCAAGAAAAGCGCGAGAGATTCGCAGGCGAGGCGCAGAAGCAACGTAGGAGCGCAGAGTCTTGCGCTTTTCTTGCGAACCGGTGCGTAGAAAATACATGAGATTCGATGCCAATATGGACACGCCTTAACTGTGTGGTGAACGTCCTTCAAACGCCACGATCCTGCAATCCTGCGATCCTGTGAATCGCAGGCGTGTCCATATTGGCATCGAATCTGTATTTTCTACGCCAATATAGACAGGCCCTGACGAGATGAACTTTGTCGCGAGAAGTGGTTGCAAAAAGCACTAATATGCGAAGCACGCCGGAAAATCGAATAGTAGCTCTATTTTTCTCCTGGAGAACTTCGTAGAATAGTAGATTTCACCTTCGCTCGGAAGCGGGGAACCTCATGATCGAGGCGCGAATGCTATTTTATGCAATTTTGCAAGCACCCAAACATCGGAAAATTGCATAAAATCATATTAAATGATGTAAGGGAGTGTGTCCAATCGGTTATGGCCTTCTGAGCTTACGAAATCATATTGATTGTGAAATGATCATTTCCCTGAACTTTCGACGCCAACAAAGGTTTTCAAAACATCCATAATCTCACTTTGATTATGTGAGCGAGTCAACTTTACGTGAACTTGGGAGGCTTGTCAAATGGACTAGAAATATCGGTTTGTGACCTATGAGATCGCATTTTGATGGTAATTGCGTCAACTTTTTAATAGAATATTGACCAAAGCCTTGAAACCGGTTTCCTCTACTCTTTGTCTTAAAGTTTAGAACAATCGATTTCGACCGTAGTGGACCAGAATGTCTTTTCTATTCCCCAGAAGATCTCATAGAAAAAATGACGCTCTCAACATTTTTCTCACTATTCTAACCATAAACAACCACCCGAACCATCGCTAGGGTGTATGCCATGAGATCCAAATTATAAGCCTTCTGTAGGCAGAATGTTAATGAGTGGTGAGAACTACCCATATTCTGATAGAACTACGCATTTTCTCGATTCAGACGTCATCCTATCATAATTTTGATCACGGAATCTGGAAGAATAGATAAATTCACGTCGGATACATGTCGTATAAGATTTTTTCAGAAGCTATTTTCTCAAATCTGAGATCGAGAGGGTTGAAAGCTTTCCAACAACTTCTTATGTTTTGGTGAATATCTTGGGCTCCAATTCATCTTTTAAAATTTTTCTGACCCGTAGATTTTGTAGTTCAGAACCCAATGGCACGGTTTTTTTCATCTATCAGAGCCATATCTATCGATTTTGGGGGTCAAAATCGGTCAAAATGCCATCTTAACACGATTTCAAGTGAATAAAACCATTATTTTATGCATAAAATTGAATTTAGCTCTTCAGGATCGTCTTGAACGGAATTTTTAATGGCATATTCCGAAAGTTCAGCCAACTTCACGACAATTACATGCACTGGATACTTTTTTGAAGGCATTTCTATACTCAAAAATAAGCCCCAAAAATATGCCATCATCGTGTCGTTATGGGCGTTGAATTGAATTACAGTATGGGTGTGGCTGCCGCGCTGGCGCGTAAGGGTGGCGGCTTGGTCCCTTATTCGGGCCTGAGCATCCTTTCCCGACGTGTTTCGCGGATCAGAATACGTAGAAAAACTCATCTTTCGGATAAGATTTTGTTTCATCAGAAGAGAGCTTCTCCAACAAGTATATTAATTTGACATTATCGCAGAAAAAGCAAAAGACGGTGCCCTCAAAAAATCAGTCTTTAGCATTTTGTAAAAGATACTGGCATCTAAAAGAGGAACGCACCGTGAACTTGGCTTCCTTATGGCAAGTTAATTGAAAAATTCATAATTGAGTGAATGTATCATTCTGTCCCCAGAGGTTTTGTGACGAATGTAAACCGTAAATGATTTGAAAATTCGAAAACTCTATTTTTTTTTTCCAAAAACCCAGGGGGAAGGGTTATATGGGCAAATCTCACGAAGTATGTGGTTTGGCCGAACAGGCCTATTTTCACGTTGTCAGAAGAACAGTCATGTTTCTCCCGCCACTCGCATTAGATCATTTTGAATATCCACTCATATTCAACAGTTTTGCATCATTCAGAAGTCTATTACTTGCTATAGAAAGGTACTGGGAGACGCTTCTTCGTGACAAAATCGCAATTTTCGACCGAACAGGACCATAATTCTCTCACGCCTTAGCTCGCCACAGGCGGGGCGGTTCACCGTTCGGTCTGAAAATTGGATATGTGATGGATTATCATATATAGAAACATATAATTTTCGCCCGAGGCTGTGCCTATCAATGCGTCAGAGTGGCGATGATTCGTTGGAGCGAACTCCGATTTTACATTTTTTCCTGGATCGCTCTTCTAATGGATGCAGCACTCGGGGCGGTGAATATTTTGTATCTGCAGAAACGACGAGGCACAATAAAAAATGGTACAAAAACAGGAGAACATTTATTCTACATCCAAAAACCTACAAATCTATCCCAAGAACGATAGTGTGCTCGATTCCGCACGACGATGCGGCTTAAAATGAGAAAAGTTATTTTTGAGTAAATGGGGTCAAAAAAATCGTTTTTCGTGTAGCACACGAAAATTTCGATTCCGTTTAAATTGAAACTACGGGTAAACTGATATTTGTACCTCAAAAAATGATTATGTAAATCGCCCGTACTACAACCTCATCTCGGTCGTGATGCGAGGCTTGTGAGGATTGACAAATGACGGAAATGAGCGTTTTGGCAGCTGTGGCACATCTTCATTTTGTACCACAGACCCTCAGAAGACACTGTAAACTATCAAACTTATCTCCTTTCCTCTATTCCAACACCGAGGATGCCATGTATTCACATACACATGAGCCAATTAGAAATACGGAAACACGACGCTCCCATCCAAATACATGGGAAAATCTTCTATTCCCTCACAAATCCACGGCGGAGCTCCAAAGTGATTTACGCAAGTATTTCATCATTGTTTGAGCATTACGTAGCTTGGACCAAACTAAAGTTCATGAGAGGCGTGCTGCCATTCTGGAAATTCTCGGAATTTCAAAGTCGAAATCGCATAGTTCCTGAGATTTGCCCGAGGATTTGCCCATATACGGCCGTGCATGTGGGTGATCATAATTTTAATTCGATGTTGTCTTCGACACCAAAACTATCATTTAACACAAGAATTTGCAGGGGTTTTTGAGGTTTATTTGAAGTTGGTTCAAGAGTACCGTGTTTTTCATTCCGTGAGGGTGAGGAAGTGAATTTCAAACTGAAGTCAGCCTGTATTTCAATGTATTCTGCGGAAATGGCTATTTTATTATATATCTCTTCTCCTTGCTAAATCGTGCTCAAGTAATCAAAAGTGGATAAGCATCAATCAATCTGTTTTTCATGTTTCAAGGAGAAAAAATCAAGTACGATGCAATGTGGTCAGGACCACTGCAAGTGGCAAGAACCGTCACCGACGGAAAAGGGCTCATTGGGCTAGGAATTTTTGGTTCATTATGGATTATGTTGGGGATTTTTGGTAAGTCAGGAAAGTCAAAAAACTACTATTTACAAAAAAATTTCTCTATACATTAAAGTTTTCTTTCAGCTTATAGGAATGGACAAATAGACAAAATGAAATTCACTGTTAAAACACCTGAAATGGATGAGCACAAATATAAACCTTTAGGGTGGAAGCAGCCTGTAGATGCAGATGATTACAGTTCATATGTTGAGACGCTCAGATTGGCCAAGTAGTTTTACCCATCTTCTATCTTATCTCTGAACGACTCAATTCTTCAGCAGGCAGATTGTTAACTACTCGATAACCTTTGTTCTCTTTTGTAGGTACATAATTCTGGGATATATTTCCCTGTCAGGAGTGCTGACATTGTTTTACATAGCACTGCTCAAGCGTTATACCAAATTTGTCGCTTATTTGTCCATTCTTATCATTTTGAAAATTATTCTAATAATAATAATTGATCGCTTTATCAAAGATGGAAACAGTGGGAGAACATTTACTAAATGGACGAGAGCTGGGATTTACTTACTCGTGTTTTTAGCTGTTTTAGCTTATCTTCTTGCAATTAGCGAAAGAATCCCACTCGCATCCCGAGTTATAAAAGAATCTATTGAGTGAGTTATCAACTATTATCATATTAACTTATCATAGTAACTTATCATCGATAAGGATGGATGGCTTAAGCCATACGAAACAAACTTAATCGAGACATTCATCCATTTTGTCCTTTTTTCAGAGCCACCGTATACTTCCCATCGATTATTATTCTCTCAATGTTTCAATTTATTGCATACTCGGTTGCAGTATCTTATACATTACTGATATTTATCACGTTAGGAAGATCAGGATTGATCATAAATTCCGAGCATTGGAGCATCACAGTCATATGCGTAATATTATCCCTTGTCTTTTGTTTATTTAATTTATTTGGATTTTTGTGGCTATGTGCTTTTATTCACGCATTTGGCCGGATGATTTTGAATGGGATCTTCTCAAGTTGGTTTTGGACACTTAATAAGGAATTTGTTCGAGCAGATGTGGTAACCCAAGCAGCTAAAGTTACCATAAGGTAATATTATTTCCACATACTCTTGGCGATTGCCTCAGGCTCCGAATTTTGCTGGGGTTTTGAAATATCTTTCAACAGCTATTCATCAAGTCGGATTTTCTCATGCGATTCATGTAACGCTTGATGATATTGGTCAAGTCAGACAACAAATTCGGTATTGTTTCACCAATTCGTAAGTTGTCCCTGGGTCTCTAGTGGGACACATTCACTAGTGATTTTTTTCTTCATTATGAAAATTGCGAGAAGGGCTTACATTATCTTAGGCTCTTTTCTTGGCATTTCTGTCGATTTTACAATACAAAATAATGAACCCTGCTTCACTTCAAACGCCATCCTTAAATTATATTACGATGGAATTTGCCATTTTGAGCCTTTTTCTCTTCTGTGGTCAGAGTTGGACAGCCTCCCTTCTCCCCCCCCCCCCCCCCCATGTCTATTTTCAATGAAAAAATAGTCGCTTTCATGGTTCATGCACAAAAATATTCTTCACATCTTATAAGATTATATTCCATGATCCTGTTTGAAACTATCTGTCTTATCTGCTACGCATCAAAGCTAACGACCATACCTTAGGTAATTTGGATTGCAGTCTACCTAGCAATTAATTTTTCACGAAAACCAAGAGCATATGCAAGGCAAAACACCGTGCTGAGTCTGCCGTTACTTTTGAAGGGCGTACCGCGAAAACTTGTAAATTTCAGTATAATTTTTTGATAACAAGAAATTTTGCATAAGGATCAGTTTTTGGCACGTTTTTGTTTTTGAACACGGTGCTCGGGAAAGGGCGATAAGTTGAACAAAATTGTCACCAAAAACTGAGCACGTGTTGATTTAATACTATGCCCGAGGATCAAAATCCCGTTTCAACTAAAATGGAGCAATCCCCTTTTGCTTTCTCTAAAGAGAAAGCTTTGTTTTTATCCCAGCAAAATTTTGATCAAAATTTCCACTAAATCCAACATTTTCTTCAACAAAATTGCGTTTATCTGAAAAAGCCTTAGACCATTCTCTTCCTCTTGCCAAAATCTATCGATTGTAGGTAACACTTTTTGGCTATGGTCACGAATGTGCTATATAAAAAAAAGTAGACTGTAGCGCCGCTGGTGTTAGAAAATAGCCCCAAACTGTGATGGTCCAGGCGAGTTGAGTGGTGGCAGCGGGGGGAGAGCGGAGAGGCCTAGATCACACGGATATCGAAACGTTGCCTGTCTGCGTGAGGACCACCACGGCGTAACGCGCGAGCTACCCGCTAGATGTCTCGCGCAAGCAATTTGACCATAGCCACAAAGCTGTTAAAGACTCATCTTTCCTGCCCTTTGTCCGTGTGTGTGTGTGTGTTGTTTTCTATCGGACACGCTTTCTCTTTTACTGTCCACTATATAAATTTTTGGCTTTCTACAAGTTGTACAGAATCTAATTTCTGAGAGCCCAGTGATTTGGCAGCTTTCAGCTCCCAGTCAAATTTTATCCGTGAGGTTTTTAAAGCAAAACAGCTCAAATTTCGACTTTTAATACATAAATATCTCTCCCTCACACGGTCTCACCACGAATTGAGTCACCTAAACTATGATTTTTTTTGCATGACCTATCGATTGGTTAATACCGAAATTTTATTCAATCTTTACAGATCTCAAATTTTCGAAGAAATCAAAATTTTCACCAAAAATGTCATTTTGACCCTTTTTAAACCCACTGTATCCAAATTTCGTCTCCACCGAACAATAGATATCATCCAGAAAACCTCAGACTAGATGGCCCAAATCCCTCTAAAATGCTTCCTCTAAGGAATAACTCAAAAATAATCGGAAATTTTTCTTCATATTCATTTTTTCCTCCTACCTTTCCTTATGAATCATTTATCTCAATTTTAATAATCTAAACTATTATTTTTCCTGCGTGATCTATCGATTGGTTAATACCGAAATTCCATTTAATTCCTTTAAACCTCGATATTTTGGAAAAATTAGAATTTTCACCGAAAACTGGTTTTTAATTATTTCCAAACTCACTGCATCGAAATTTCGTCTCAACCAAACGATGAATATTGTTCAAAAAACCTCATTCTAGATGGCCTAAATCTTTCCAAAAAGCTTCCTCGGGAGAATGAATCAAAAGATAGTAGAACATTTGACTTATAATATTCATTTTTCCCTCGTATCATCCTTTACGACTCATTTATCTCAATTTTAATGACCTAAAGACTTACTTATGCGCCATTCTGAATCGATTGGTTTATACCAAATTTTCATGAAATCCGTAAAACATTATTCAAATGAAGATTCTTTCGGGGAAAGGAGATTTTCAAAAAGGATTCCAGTTTAATAATCTTTAAACCGACTGTATCAAAATTTTCTCTCAACCAAACGATTGATATTGTTGGAAAAACCTGCTTTTAGATGGCTCAAATCTCTTTGAAATGCTTCCTCAAAGGAAAAACTCAAAATATAGGGTACTTTCTTTTTCCTTAAGATTATTATCATATAACGCCGTGAGAAAGCATTCTGCTAATCACTTTTAGCAGCGTATTTTGAAATGCGAGCTTGATTCGTATTTTTACGTGTTAATCAAATGGAGCTTTTTCGAGCAACATACTTGTCGAGACAATGACGGCTCCCAAAACCCATAACTTCAATGAATCTCAATACCCCCCCCCCCTCTTCATTGACTTTTTTTCAAAAGTATAACTAGGCGAGTATGAAGTCCTCAACCAGTGTCAAAATTTTCATTTTCTCAAGACATGGTTTAAACCAAATTTGCACTCTTGAATAATATGAAATCTAGAAAACCATGTCGAGTATTGTCTGAGTCAAATTCTTGGTGTCAATGCCACCACTGTGCGGTACTGGAACTATTATATTTTGATCAGATCTATTTATGACACATTTACAAGGTTTTTCTACTCACTGTCCATAATTTCATTAAGTGTTGATGAGAGAGATGGAAAAAGGGTACCGAAATACAGGGGATATAGTTGAGTCAAACCGACAATAATAATCCACAGGGATTTCTGATGATCAACCTTAGAACGATGAAAATCAACCAGCTCTGTCATCGGAATAGAAACAAGCTCAATCATCTCGGAATGATAATCAGGTTCCTACTATAGTCATTGGAAAGCTTCCATCTTTATATCGATGGTCGTTCATCAGCAAATAAGTTCAAAAATACAGAACTCAGATGACTGTCAAGAGTGTCTGATTATCATGTCGAGATGATTGAGCTTGTTTCTATTCCGATGACAGAGCTGGTTGATTTTCATCGTTCTAAGGTTGATCATCAGAAATCCCTGTGGATTATTATTGTCGGTTTGACTCAACTATATCCCCTGTATTTCGGTACCCTTTTTCCATCTCTCTCATCAACACTTAATGAAATTATGGACAGTGAGTAGAAAAACCTTGTAAATGTGTCATAAATAGATCTGATCAAAATATAATAGTTCCAGTACCGCACAGTGGTGGCATTGACACCAAGAATTTGACTCAGACAATACTCGACATGGTTTTCTAGATTTCATATTATTCAAGAGTGCAAATTTGGTTTAAACCATGTCTTGAGAAAATGAAAATTTTGACACTGGTTGAGGACTTCATACTCGCCTAGTTATACTTTTGAAAAAAAGTCAATGAAGAGGGGGGGGGGGATTTCACTCCATTCGTATGGAAAGCCAGAGGTAAACTCATACGCGTCTCTCTTATTTACGGTTCTGAAACTTCAATAAAATCATATTTCATGATACAAAGAGAGGAAGAAAGGATCCAAACAATCATTGCATCCAATTCTGTCTGGGTTACACTTTTTGACTTGGAGTGGCTGTAGCTCTATAAAACTCTTCAGAGCTATTTTTATTGGGTAATAACACGATTAATCAGTTCTGTTGGACAGGAAAAAGGCCGAATTTCATGACCCAATGAGATATTCTTACATTGGGGGAATCACTTGGTAGTTTCTCTATCACAGGCATCATTGATCGAATCATATTATGGATGCTTAAAACAAAGTGGTAGCTAGTAATAATATGTAGTATACTCTTGTAATCCCCCAGTCATACAATCCACCAATGAGTGCAAATGTCAAAATATGGGGAGGAGCTCCTCAAAGTAACTACAACTGGGATCTCGCAGGAGTATACCAGACAATGTAGGATATGATCCCCAGCACCAGTCAATCAACTCTGTTTCATTAAGAGAAGAGAACACAGGAAGAGGTACTTTTTTTTTTTAAATTCTACATTATTTGTGATCTTGGAGCTCATTTTATAAGAGTAACCATGAATGTATTAATTGGTGGTGAATTGGCCGCATTCTGATAGTTCAGATACTCAAAATGTCGAACATAACCTCCAAAAAGCACTAAAAACACGTAAATACCAGAATTGAGGTTGGAGCATACTCTATCGATGAATATATTAGTGCTGAGGGATATGTACTCGAAGTGCCAAAAAGCCACTTCTTGTGTTGGTGCAATTCATCAATTATAAACTCTGAGAGGATATTCATGAATAATTTTACAAATTCAGTGATAATCAACAATGAATTAATAGGAATTATTAACTGCAGTGCACTCATGAATTCCCTTGAAAGATGGATGTCACCATTATCTCAACACAAAAAGTTGCCTTCTGACCCTTTGAATACATACCCTCTAAGCACAAATATGTTCATAGATAGAGTTTGCATCAACCTCAATATTGGTATTTTGATATATTCAGAGCTTTTTTGAGATTGTGTGTGATATCTTGAGTATCTGAGCAATGATAATGGTCAACTTACCACCAATATAACATATACTCATGAGCCCTTTCATAAAATATGTAATGAGAACTCTCAAGTCACTAATGATGTAGAAATTTCAAAAATGTAACTCCTCCTTTGAAAGATGCGCATGAAGTCAACTTATATTTTAAACAACTCTCAAGCATAAGAAGGTTACTAAAATATCTTCAAATGTCACTATCATTGCTCTCTGTCGAATCCAAATGAAGACAGAGAGCAGTACCAGGCGCAAACTTGGTAAATTGTAAAACTCAGATCATCAAGCACTTTGCTGGGTTATGAGTTAACTTGATGCGCATCTATCCATGTTAAGAGTGTTATTATCTAGTATCTTCATAATCTCACATCAGTTTCACTATTGTTGATAGTATATAGTTAATTTTCCTGATGCTACAAGAACCCTGCAATGTCTATCTTAATTTTAGATCCCAGTTGCGATTGAATTCTGGAGCTCATTCCCATACCTGAGCATTTGCAATCTTTACTCGATATTAATACTGATAGGATTAGTAGAACTCCAGCACATTGTTAAATGCTCCAAACACCTGAAATATTATTAATGGTAAGATCAGAGTTATCTCATTTATATTTGGAAATAACTTTGGAACATATCATCAGCATGGTAGAAAATGCTGCGACTCAACTTGCTAAACAAGGACAGTGATCTCTCATGTTTGTTCGTACCATCTCTGACAAACAACTTCAGACAATTATAACATGGTTTATAGGTAATAGTTGCATATACCTATAAAAGTAAATATATGGGTACAATATATCTCAAATGGAACCCCAGAAACAGCTGTTCAAGAATTACTCCACTGATATAGAAACTACACAAGTGTTACTTGATTCTTGATCAGTCTCAAGTACACCATCGATTCCTATACGAAAAATGTAATTCGTTTCAAAAGTAGTTGCTTTTTTACTTGCAGTAAATTAGGTTGTCGGAAGTATTTCATAGTAAACATTATATTTAGACTAAATCTTGACAGTTGACCGGGGAATCTCAATTTCACACATCACATCACAATTAGGTTGAGCTAATCAGGAAAATTATTGATGATGGGAGCAGAAGCAAACTTTTCAGCATCAGGCATCAGCTGGTGTAAGTCAAGCAGTCAAGCAGCCGTCTGCGTCTGCACTGTCGTCGTGAACATCGTATGTAATTATTCAGTTTTCGAACGCGCACGCGTTCGCTCTCTCTCCGTCTCTCTCTCCTTTGGTCCTGCTGTGCATATATCCGCGTATATAATGTTCGAGTTATCTCGATTGGAATTGCCGCTTTCGATGCTTAGGAAAAAGTCGAAGATTCATTCGACCCTTAGGAGAAAGTCGAACGGAGAGGAAAACGAACACCTCAAAATTATGAGGATGAATAAAAGCCCCAAATACTTTCAATCCTCGGGATGGTGTCACGGGAGACTAGTTAAAATCTATAAGAACTTGTCTGAGGAGAAAGAGGGTGTTGAGTGAGCTTAATCAAAGAGATAAGCCTTGTGAGAAGAAAGCGAGGTTAGAAAACCCTAGTTCGTTGTATATAGAGGCACGGCGCCTCGCTCGATTTTTTTTTGTTCATATACTCGCCAGCGAGGCGCTATTGCGCCTCTTAATTTTCCAACGTACTTCAACTTATTTTGAAGCTTATTCAAAGACTCTCAAAATGAGCTAATGTTAGCTTGAATTCAACACAGAAGACTTAAGCCATCTCAGGAGTTGGGAGCTCGAAAAGTCTCAAATCGTTCGAAGAGGTAATCTCGGGTATCGATTCAAAATGAGGTTTCTCGACTCTAGTTCGTTGAAATCAAACTCACTTCAGATCATTTTGAAGATATTAGAATGAGCTTTAGAATGAGCTCTAGAATGAGCTAAAGTACGTTCAAAATAATTGGGATACGTTTGAGTTATGAGCTTTGGGAGCTGTTATGGTCTTGACAAGTGAAAGTGCTGAAACAGCCCCATTTGATTAACATGTAAAAATACGAATTAAGCTCGCATTTCAAAATACGCTGCTAAAAGTGATTAGCAGAAAGCTTTCTCCAAGCGTCATATGATGATAATTAGAATAACCAGACCATCATCATTTTAAAATTGTATGAAAAATATAATGTGAAATTCCTTTCCACATGATAATTGAAACTATATTATACTTTTTTGTATCTTTATTAATATCAATATAAATCTCATAAATCAGATATTCGTTAAAAAATTCTTCATTCTCACATTCTACTGGGTTGAGACAGAATTTGGATGAAGTGGGTTTAAATACGCTGCTAAAAGTGATTAGCAGAAAGCTTTCTCCAAGCGTCATATGATGATAATTAGAATAACCAGACCATCATCATTCTAAAATTGTATGAAAAATATAATGTGAAATTCCTTTCCACATGATAATTGAAATTATATTATACTTTTTTGTATCTTTATTAATATCAATATAAATCTCATAAATCAGATATTCGTTAAAAAATTCTACATTCTCACATTCTACTGGGTTGAGACAGAATTTGGATGAAGTGGGTTTAAAAAGTCTAAAAAAGAAACTTTTGATAAAAATTTCGATTTTTTTTGAAAATTTGAGATCTGTAGAGATTAAATGAAATTTCTGTATTAACCAATCGATAGATCTCGCAGAAAAAATCATATTAAGATTGAGATAAATGAGTCATGAAGGAAGGTAGGAGGAAAAATTGAATATTAAGGGAAATTTTCCTTTATTTTTTGAATTATTTTTTGGAGTAAGCTTTTTAGAAGGATTTGAGCCATCTAGTCTTAGGTTTTTTCGATGATATCTATTAGTTGGTTGAGACAGAATTTGGATGCGGTAGGTTTAAAAAGGCTCAAAAAAAAAATGTTTGGTGAAAATTTTGATTTTTTTGAAAATTTGAGATCTGTAGAGATTGAATGGAATTTCGGTATTAACCAATCGATAGATCTCGCAGAAAAAATCATAGTTTAGGTCATTAAGATTGAGATAAATGAGTCATGAAGGAAGGTAGGAGGAAAAATTGAATATTAAGGGAAATTTTCCTTTATTTTTTGAATTATTTTTTGGAGGGAGCTTTTTAGAAGGATTTGAGCCATCTAGTCTTGGGTTTTTTCGATGATATCTATTAGTTGGTTGAGACAGAATTTGGATGCGGTAGGTTTAAAAAGGCTCAAAAAAAAATTTTTGGTGAAAATTTTGATTTTTTAGAAAATTTGAGATCTGTAGAGATTAAATGGAATTTCGGTATTAACCAATCGATAGATCTCGCAGAAAAAATCATAGTTTAGGTGACTCAATTTGTTGTAAGAGTGTGTGGGAAAAAGATATTTATGTATAAGAAGTTGAAATTTGAGCACTTTTTGTTCAAAAAGCCCATGGATCAAATTTGACTGGGAGCCGAAAGGTGCCAAATCAATGGGCTCTCAGAAACTGGATTCTCTACAACTTGTAGAAAGCCAAAAGTTGATAAGGCGAATAGTAAAAGAGAAAGCGTGTCCAATATAAAACAACATACATACATACACACACACAAACACGGAAAATGGGGTGGAAAGACGAGTCTTTGGCAGATTTGGGAGGACATTAGGAGGAAAAGTGTTACCTACATTTGATAGCTTTTGGTGAGAGGAAGAGAACGGTCGTTGGCTTTTTTCGATAAGAGGGATTTTGTTGAAAAATATGTTGATTTTAATGAAAAATTTGATCAAATTTTCGTTGGGATGAAAACAAAGCTTTCTCTTTAGAGAAAGCTAAAAAAGAAACTTTTGATAAAACTTTTGATTTTTTTGAAAAGTTGAGATCTGTAGAGATTAAATGAAATTTCTGTATTAACCAATCGATAGATCTCGCAGAAAAAATCATATTAAGATTGAGATGAATGAGTCATGAAGGAAGGTAGGAGGAAAAATTGAATATTAAGGGAAATTTTCCTTTATTGCTTTCTCTAAAGAGAAAGCTTTGTTTTCGACACAGCGAATTTTTGATCAATTTTTCCATTCAACCCAATATTTTCTTCAACATAATTCATCTTATCAAAAAAGTGCTTTAACCATCTTATTCCTCTCACCAAAATCTAACGATTGTAAGTAACACTTTTCCCCTTAGAATCCTCAAAAACCCCCCAGTGACTCATCTCTTCGGCCCTTTGTCTGTGTCTGTGTGTGTGTATGTGTGTTGTTTTTTTTTTTTTGCGCCACGCTTTCTCTTCTACACTCCACTCTATCGATTTTTGCTTTTCTACAAGATCTAGAGAATGTCTCAGAGATGAGACCAGTGATTTGCCTGGTCTCCTCTCCAAAACGAATTTAATTTAAACGACTTTTTAGGCAAAATCGCTGAAATTGTGTACTTTTATACTAAAATATCACTCTCTAACCTTACCTTACCCCAATTTTGATTACCTAGACTACGGTTTTTTTGGCTCAATCTATCTTTTGGTTAATACCGAAATTCCATTCAAACTCCATCAACGTGAATTTTTATAAAAAAACCAAAATTTCCAACAAAAACAGCAATTTGAGCATGTTTAGACCTATTCTATCGAAATTCTGTTTTAACCAAATTACTCGTTTTGCTAAAAAAACCTCACTTTAGGTAGCCCAAATCCCCATAACTATTTTCCTAAAAAAAATAACTCAAAATATACAAAAATATTTTTTTTGCAACTGTGTGCGCGAAGTTGTAAAAAAATGAGACTTCTCTTCATTATTTACAGTGCGAGAAGTAATGCGTGAATGACTTCTCGCACAGTTTTACATTTACGCACTGGTGGAGTGTGCGTGAATGTAACTTCTCGCTCCAATGCATTTTCATTCACGCACAGTTCCAAAATATGATGTCACGTCATCCCTCTGAATTTGGCCTTTCTTGAAAACTTCGTTTCCAAGATAATCTTGCTCGGACAGTGGTGCATTTAATTACAACTTCGCGCACAGTTGCAAAAAATAGTATACGCAACACGTGCGAGAAGTTTCCGCACACGTTGCCAACTCGCGCGAGAAGTAACATTTACGCACACTTCGAAACTTCTCGCACACCTAGAAGTACATATTTACGCACGCTCGCTTCGCGAGCATGCGTAAATGTGTTCTTCTGGCTGTGCGAGAAGTTTCGAAGTGTGCGTAAATGTTACTTCTCGCACTCGTTTGGCAACTTGTGCGGAAATTGACCTTCTCGCACTTGTTACGTAATATACTATTTCAATATTCATACTTTCCTCATATCTCTCTTCTAAACTACTTTATTCAAATTTTACTCAACTAAGTTGATACTTTTTCATCGTAATCAATCGATTGGTTGATACCGAATTTTCTCAAAATCCGTTTTAATACATTCAAAATCCCATTTATCCCCGAAAAATCCAAATTTTTTCAAAATACTCCCATTCAACCCAATATTTTCTTCAACATAATTCATCTTATCAAAAAAGTGCTTTAACCATCTTATTCCTCTCGCCAAAATCTTACGATTGTAAGTAACACTTTTCCCCTTATAATCCTCAAAAACCCCCCAGTGACTCATCTCTCCGGCCCTTTGTCTGTGTCTGTGTGTGTTTGTGTATGTGTTGTTTTTTTGCGCCACGCTTTCTCTTCTACACTCCACTCTATCGATTTTTGCATCTCTACAAGTTGTAGAGAACGTCTCAGAGATGAGACCAGTGATTTGCCTGGTTTTCTCTCCAAATCGAATTTAATTTAAACGTTTTTTGAGGTAAAATCGCTGAAATTGTTTACTTTCATACTAAAATATTTCTTTCTAACTTCATCTTACCTCAATTTTGATTACCTAGGCTATGGTTTTTTTGGCTCAATCTATCTTTTGGTTAATACCGAAATTCCATTCAAACTCCATCAACGTGAATTTTTATAAAAAAACCAAAATTTCCAACAAAAACAGCAATTTGAGCATGTTTAGACCTATTCTATCGAAATTCTGTTTCAACCAAATTACTCGTTTTGCTAAACAAACCTCACTCTAGGTAGCCCAAATCCCCATAACTATTTTCCTAAAAAAAATAACTCAAAATATACAAAAATATTTTTTTCAATATTCATACTTTCCTCATATCTCTCCTCTAAACTACTTTATTCAAATTTTACTCAACTAAGTTGATACTTTTTTATCGTTCTAAATCGATTGGTTGATACCGATTTTTCTCAAAATCCGTTTTAATACATTCAAAATCCCATTTATTCCCGAAAAATCCAAATTTTTTCAAAATACTCCATTTTTATAATCCTTACACCAACTATATTAAAATTTGCCCTCAACCATACTACATATATTCCATGGAAAACCGTAGTTTAGGTCATCTGAATTCCCCTCAAAGGCAATCTCCTTATAATAACTCAAAATATTAGAAGGAAATCGCATCTAAAATTCATTTTCCGCTATTACCCACCCCCTAAACTAATATATACAAATTTTACTCAACAAAGTTTATACTTTTTCATCGTTCTAAATCGATTAGTTGATACCGAATTTTTCAAAATCCTTTTAAATACATTCAAAATCCAATTTATTCCCGAAAAATCCAAATTTTTTTTAAAAAACTCCATTTTTATGATCTTTTCACCAACTATATCAAAATTTTCCCTCAACCAGACTACATATCTTCCATGAAAAACCCCAGTTTAGGTCATCTTAATTCCCCTAAAAGTGAATCTCATAATAATAACCCAAAATATTAGAAGAAAATTGCAGCCAAAATTCATTTTATCCTCATATCTCCCTCTACAACTAAACTATCCATTTTTTAATGGACTAGAGCGATACTTTTCCCTCGTTCTACATTGATTGGTTGGATCCAATCATTGGATTGTGAGTGTGATATGAAATGCAATTAAATTAGATTAAAAAATAAAACTATTCTCTAGGAATCCCAATCATCATTTTGGAATTTGATCAGTTTTGCAAATTTCTCATTAGTTTCAGTGAACCTCTTAAACTATTTCGCTAAGAGAAAGCATTCTGCTAATCTCATTTAGCAGCGTATCTTTTGAATTATTTTTTGGAGTAAGCTTTTTAGAAGGATTTGAGCCATCTAGTCTTAGGTTTTTTCGATGATATCTATTAGTTGGTTGAGACAGAATTTGGATGCGGTAGGTTTAAAAAGGCTAAAAAAAATTTTTGGTGAAAATTTTGATTTTTTTGAAAATTTGAGATCTGTAGAGATTAAATGAAATTTCGGTATTAACCAATCGATAGATCTCGCAGAAAAAATCATAGTTTAGGTCATTAAGATTGAGATAGATGAGTCATGAAGGAAGGTAGGAGAAAAAATTGAATATTAAGGAAGATTTTCCTTTATTTTTTGAATTATTTTTTGGAGGGAGCTTTTTAGAAAGATTTGAGCCATCTAGTGTTAGGTTTTTTCGATGATTTCTATTAGTTGGTTCAGACAGAATTTGGATGCAGTGGATTTAAAAAGGCTCAAAAAGAAATTTTTGGTAAAAATTTTGATTTTTTTGAAAATTTGAGATCTGTAGAGATTAAATGAAATTTCGGTATCAACCAATCGATAGATCTCGCAGAAAAAATCATAGTTTAGGTCATAAAAATTGAGATAAATGAGTCATGAAGGAAGGTAGGAGGAAAGATTGAATATTAAGGAAAATTTTTCTTTATTTTTTGAATTATTTTTTGGAGGGAGCTTTTTAGAAGGATTTGAGCCATCTGATCTTAGGTTTTTTCGATGATATCTATTAGTTGGTTGAGACAGAATTTGGATGCGGTAGGTTTAAAAAGGCTCAAAAAAAATTTTTGGTGAAAATTTTGATTTTTTAGAAAATTTGAGATCTGTAGAGATTAAATGAAATTTCGGTATCAACCAATCGATAGATCTCGCAGAAAAAATCATAGTTTAGGTGACTCAATTCGTTGTGAGAGTGTGTGGGAAAAAGATATTTATGTATTAAAAGTTGAAATTTGAGCACTTTTTGTTCAAAAAGCCCATGGATCAAATTTGACTGGGAGCCGAAAGGTGCCAAATCACTGGGCTCTCAGAAATTGGATTCTCTACAACTTGTAGAAAGCCAAAAGTTGATAAGGCGAATAGTAAAAGAGAAAGCGTGTCCAATATGAAACAACATACATACATACACACACACAAACACGGAAAACGGGGTGGAAAGATGAGTCTTTGGCAGATTTGGGAGGACATTAGGAGGAAAAGTGTTACCTACATTTGATAGCTTTTGGCGAGAGGAAGAGAATGGTCGTTGGCTTTTTTCGATAAGAGGGATTTTGTTGAAGAATATGTTGATTTCAATGAAAAATGTGATCAAATTTTCGTTGGGGTTGATAACAAAGCTTTCTCTTTAGAGAAAGCAAAAGGGGATTGCTCCATTTCGATTGAAACGGGATTTTGATCCTCAGGCATGGTACTAAATCACCACGTGTTCAGTTTTTGGCAGGGTTTGACAAATAACGCTAGTTTCGTTATGGTGCGTTATTAACGAAACCCTCGGAGATCTGTTATGATATTCGTTATTTCGCTAAATAATGGGTAGAATTTCGTTATGTTTTTCATTACGTTACTAGAATAACGTTAAAATTATAACGAATTGAATTTCGTTTCGTTATGAGTTTCGGTATTAATTACGAAACGTATAACGAAATTCATGTGGATAACGTTATTCGAAACTAACGAAACTGATAACGAAATTGAGTAATGTAATTTCCAAGACATTTCGTTAATGTTTTTCGTTACGATAACATAACGAAATTCTTTTCCGAGTTTTGTTACGTTATTTTTCTCATTATATTCATTGCCGCTCATAAGTTCTGAGCGAACGCAGTATCACCCTCTCTGAAAATGACGGTATCTCGGATTCTATGCGTCGTGGGACAATTTTGAAAAAAGTATTTCCGGATAGTTGGTCATACCCACCAACCTAGTCTATTTCTGGCGCATTAGGAATCAGTCATATCCGATCTTCTCTATCTAAGGCCCTCGTGGGGCAGACTTCGTACTGATCACTTGGCGAAAGGAAGAAAACGAAACAAAAGACAATTCGCATTTTGTTACGTTACTCGCAGAAGTAACGTAACGAAATCAATCATAATGTGAATAACGTTACTTGAATACCGTAACGAAACTCCAATATTTGAATTTCGTTTCGTTATTAATAACGTTGTTCACGTAAGAGTCGAGTTTCGTTACTATAGAATAACGTTATTGATAACTGTAACGGACTCGACAAGGGTCAGGCTGGCTCGGAGTGCAAAAATATTCAAATAATTTCAACTTAAGGGAAAAAGGTTCAATAAATAAAAAGTCAATCATTTTGAGGCAACCCCGAGGCAAAAAGACCAGACAGAAGGCCTGGCCAAAAACCTCAAATGCTAGATCAAGCTATATTAAAGATTAGAGAAATTCAGATATTCATTACAGCATAAATGACAAAATTATACTTATGATTTATACAAACGCACCGCGTGCTTTTTGGTATACACAGCAAATCGATCAATTCGCTTGCGACTCTGGGCGACAACTGCCGAGCACCCCGCTCTTGGGCCGCACGGTCTCGATTCTTAGGGCGGCCTCGCCGCTTCTTCCGGGCCCGACTTACGGGGAATTTAGCGATAAGCAAAGCCGTACATGAGTGCAGCCGAGTTTACTTTGGCTTGGTTTTGAGATGGTTCAATTCGCCAATACTTTCTGTCCAATCAATGAATATAATAGTTCATAATAACAATTGCTCAAGTTTTTAAAAACCCAGAAAAATCTCAAACACAACAAATATTCGCAAATAATGTTTATCGCTAATTTCTCCATATTTGATTTTTACATAAATTGTCTAATTAGCACAATAATACGAATATTTCTACAATCACAAATACGCTTATGTTACAATTTATAAATCTATTCAATTTTTCAACATTCACTCTAGTTACAATTTTACTTAATGCACGCACTCTGAGCCCTTAATCTACTCTATTCGGTTTATTACTAGATATTACTTTTGTGTAGAAATGGGTTTGGCCCGGCGCGAGCCCGGCGAAGGCTCAGCCCTGCGAAGAGCAAGGCAAGAACTATACCGGCTATGCTATATGGCATGGTACAGGATCGGGCTATATATACATCTATACTCTAGGCCGACCGCATGGCTTGCGGCGCAGCTGAGAGGTGCGTGCGCGCGCCTCACATTAGTAAACATTTCACGTCTGCTCAAACAATTTTTATTACTCTGAAAACGTGCGATTTCGGAATGTTTCAAGGGGGGAAATTGTAGCTTTTGACATGCAGAATCCGAATTCTTTTCCCTCGAAGAGCCTCTCCAACTCATACGCCCATGGCTAGCGAAAAACCGCAAAAATACTGCAAAAACAACAGTATTAAGGGTTTAACTCAGAGGGGAAGCAATTTGAGCAAATTTTCATAAGGAACAAAATTGTTTCATTTTTCAATACAAAATCGATGGTATGGTTGATTTTCCTGAAAAAGCCAATTTTTTTGGTTTTTTCTCATTTTGGAGGCTTTTCCGCCCGAATTTCGGAATGCACATTGCGGCAATCGAAAGAGCGGAAAATTTTACGTCGAAATATGTATTCGAAAAATTTTCTCTAAATTGACCCAGTGTGACGTGAACTCGAAAAAAGAAGCGAAAACCTAAAAAACGCTTGGGAGACCACAAAAAGCTCTTGTAGCTCAAAAAAGAAGCAAGTTACGCAAATTTTGATGAGGAACAAAGTTATTGCATTTCTTAGTATAAATTAGGCATTTTATCTGGTTTTCCAAAAAAAGCCATTTTTGGGGGGTTTTGGCCACTCTTGAGGCTTTTTCAGCCGGATTCCAAAATTTCGACTGCGGCAATCGAAAGAACAGAAAATTTTACGTCAAAATATGTATTTCAAATTTTTTTCACATCCACCCTGATTGCCGAGAACCAGAGGAATGAAGAAAAAATGGGAAAAAAGGCATGGGAGACCACAAAAAGCTCTTGTAGCTCAAAAAAGAAGCAAGTTACGCAAATTTTGATGAGGAACAAAGTTATTGCATTTCTTAGTATAAATTAGGCATTTTATCTGGTTTTCCAAAAAAAGCCATTTTTGGGGGGTTTTGGCCACTCTTGAGGCTTTTTCAGCCGGATTCCAAAATTTCGACTGCGGCAATCGAAAGAACAGAAAATTTCACGTCAAAATATGTATTTCAAATTTTTTTCACATCCACCCTGATTGCCGAGAACCAGAGGAATGAAGAAAAAATGGGAAAAAAGGCATGGGAGACCACAAAAAGCTCTTGTAGCTCAAAAAAGAAGCAGTTTACGCAAATTTTGATGAGGAACAAAGTTATTGCATTTCTTAGTATAAATTAGGCATTTTATCTGGTTTTCCAAAAAAAGCCATTTCTGGGGGGTTTTGGCCACTCTTGAGGCTTTTTCAGCCGGATTCCAAAATTTCGACTGCGGCAATCGAAAGAACAGAAAATTTCACGTCAAAATATGTATTTCAAATTTTTTCCACATCCACCCTGATTGCCGAGAACCAGAGGAATGAAGCAAAAATGGGGGAAAACGCTTGGGAGACCACAAAAAGCTCTTGTTGCTTGAAAAAGAAGCGATTTACGCGAATTTTCATTCGGTACAGAGTGATTGAATTTTTTAGGACAAATCAGTTAGTTGATCTGGTTTCCAAAATCAAATCTATTTTTTTAGAGTTTTGACCAATTTTGAGGCTTTTTCATCCGGATTTCAAAATTTCGATTGCGGCAATCGAGAGATCGGGAAATTTCACGTCTTGATGTGAATTTGAAAGATTTTCAACAAGAGCTTTTTGTGGTCTCCCAAGCGTTTTCCCCCATTTTTTCTTCATTCCTCTGGTTCTCGGCAATCAGGGTGGATGTGAAAAAAATTTGAAATACATATTTTGACGTGAAATTTTCTGTTCTTTCGATTGCCGCAGTCGAAATTTTGGAATCCGGCTGAAAAAGCCTCAAGAGTGGCCAAAACCCCCCAAAAATGGCTTTTTTTGGAAAACCAGATAAAATGCCTAATTTATACTAAGAAATGCAATAACTTTGTTCCTCATCAAAATTTGCGTAAATTGCTTCTTTTTTGAGCTACAAGAGCTTTTTGTGGTCTCCCATGCCTTTTTTCCCATTTTTTCTTCATTCCTCTGGTTCTCGGCAATCAGGGTGGATGTGAAAAAAATTTGAAATACATATTTTGACGTGAAATTTTCTGTTCTTTCGATTGCCGCAGTCGAAATTTTGGAATCCGGCTGAAAAAGCCTCAAGAGTGGCCAAAACCCCCCAAAAATGGCTTTTTTTGGAAAACCAGATAAAATGCCTAATTTATACTAAGAAATGCAATAACTTTGTTCCTCATCAAAATTTGCGTAAATTGCTTCTTTTTTGAGCTACAAGAGCTTTTTGTGGTCTCCCATGCCTTTTTTCCCATTTTTTCTTCATTCCTCTGGTTCTCGGCAATCAGGGTGGATGTGAAAAAAATTTGAAATACATATTTTGACGTGAAATTTTCTGTTCTTTCGATTGCCGCAGTCGAAATTTTGGAATCCGGCTGAAAAAGCCTCAAGAGTGGCCAAAACCCCCCAAAAATGGCTTTTTTTGGAAAACCAGATAAAATGCCTAATTTATACTAAGAAATGCAATAACTTTGTTCCTCATCAAAATTTGCGTAAATTGCTTCTTTTTTGAGCTACAAGAGCTTTTTGTGGTCTCCCATGCCTTTTTTCCCATTTTTTCTTCATTCCTCTGGTTCTCGGCAATCAGGGTGGATGTGAAAAAAATTTGAAATACATATTTTGACGTGAAATTTTCTGTTCTTTCGATTGCCGCAGTCGAAATTTTGGAATCCGGCTGAAAAAGCCTCAAGAGTGGCCAAAACCCCCCAAAAATGGCTTTTTTTGGAAAACCAGATAAAATGCCTAATTTATACTAAGAAATGCAATAACTTTGTTCCCCATCAAAATTTGCGTAACTTGCTTCTTTTTTGAGCTACAAGAGCTTTTTGTGGTCTCCCAAGCGTTTTTTAGGTTTTCGCTTCTTTTTTCGAGTTCACGTCTGTTACGGGGATTCGTAACGTGGGTTCTTTTATACTGCACCTGGGGAGTCCTGACTCGACAGGTAGGTAGGTGGAAATTCGGAAGAGTAATAAATACAAAGGGAATCCCTAGAGCTGCGTTTATTAGTCCAAAAGTACAATTGAGAGAGAGAGACTTCACAAAATACTGGGGTTGATTCTACTTGAGTGGAGTCCGTCAAGGGCTGAGGTACTCGACTCGGAATGGCGTTAATGAGCGACGTGGTCAGATCGGTAGGTGAGTTCGTACTGAGAACTGGAAGCCCGGCGCGTGATTCTAAGGTCAAACGTACGAGACGGGAGCTCGCGGTGTACTGCGGTTCTAAGGGCTCGAAACGTACTCGACGGAATCTCGCGGTAAACTGCGGATCTAAGCCCCTTGCCAGAGCTTTTGAGCTCTATTTATACTCTCTCAGACCCCGCGTTCCTTCTTCATTCGTGGCTAGGAGAAATGCAGGTGAGGCGCGGCAACGCTTTGTCCTTGCACCCCTCGTCTAGACTCGCGGGCGCTACTCGCGGTTTCTCGGAGCTTCTCCTAGCTTCTCGAAGTCTCCGCTTCTCTGTATGCCTATACATCAAGATACATAGTATATCTATAGCTTACAATACAAGGTACATCTATATGTTAGAATACCAGCTATGCCTATATGGTATACGCATATACTCCCATATGCGGAGTATATATAGAGCTAGTTGGGAACCGACTAGGTTCCTGACACGTCCGTTCGCTGCATTCATTGCTCCCCCGAGCAATGTTACAAAGATTCGTTCGTAAAAAAAATTACATTTTTTTCGTATACTTCCCTCATATTGAGTTGTATTCAAAATACCTTCGCGAATTCGACTTTCTTCTAAGGATTCTGAACTATTATTCGACAATACAGTGAAATCAAGAGTAGCATATCAGAGATTTCAGTTCCAATGATTTCTCACTCAGGTCTCGCCTCGATTTCGGAGATTCACCTTGATTCTAAAAAGCGGTATTCAGAATATACAACCTCGGCTACAAGTTGTTCAAGAAATGGAGTCTGATGAGAATCTCATTGATACAATATTTTAATTCAGCCGATGAGAGGCATCATTCAATTATTGTTGTGGAAGTTTAATGGAATCTTTGTGAATTCGATTACTAACATCCCACGGTCAGATTTTTGTTCAATGCAAGATTAAAAAAAATTGAGTAATTTGAAAGCTAAGATGCTACTCTCAGAACCAAGTTTGGTATGTCAGGATGGCTGATTTATCGACCGGTCTTAGGCCTACAAGAAGTTTTCCGGTGGACAGGGAGATTATTAAAGATATCTAATGATTCTACGCGCGATGCTCGTATCGATGGATTCTATACAATTCAAAAGATTGAATGATTTTACGGGATGAGGATAACATGGAATGATCCAAGTGACATCAAGGTCTCATAGACTAATAGTTCGCTGAAAAAAATTGCAATGGAATGAATGTAAAGCTCAACTAGTTAAAATACAATATCCATGATGAATTAATGAAAAGTTGAAGTATGCTCTGACTCGAATTTCCTACATAATTACATTCCAACTCTAAAATACTATTAAATAAACCTAAGAATACAGACTACCTAAGTCTCTCCCTCGCAAGATAGTTATAATAGATTCAAGATAACATTCATATTGTTGCGCAGTTCTGAGTACATCTCCATTCTGTCAGTATTTTTCCATTGTAGCGAGTTCTCGATCATATTGCAAATCAATAATTACTGTTTCCTCTTTCATTTATTGATGATCCTTCAAGTTGGAAAATTTCAATCATATTCTGTAGTATGTCACTGTTCGAATACCGTTTTCATCATGATCATAGTTTAATTATCCAGAGATTTCAATTTAATCCTCGTTATTCCATGCTCCTCCGATCCTCGCTTTCCAGAATTTGATCCATTATTCATTCTCTCATTTTATTGATAATCAATATTGTCTCATTGGTTCAGTTGAATTGGTAAACATTGCCAAAATTCTCTCTTTGCTCCTTGGAAATCGATCTTAATTGAAATCCCATGGCTCCATCCATTCAGATTCATCAAAATCAGATCAAATTAGTATCAGCCTCCAGTGAAAGATTGAGAAAATTGAGCAATTTTGTGTGTGATTGCAATTCATAAGTGCCAAGTTTCATCATTGTTGGTTGATTCCTGAAACAAATCTTCTGACGATTAGTTAAGGGATCCCCCCCAGGCAACAGACTCTCGCTCCTAAAATGAAAAGTGCGAAAAAGACTTTCTTGATTATGGAAGAAATTTGATGGAATGATGCTGATTTTCATCTTCTCGTAATAAGTTGAATTGTTCATCATTGATAATTCTAACTTGAGCCTCGCTAACTACCGCTTACAGGGCTTATAGGTATAGGCCATGAGACTCAATGTTCGCTTCATTCGCTATCCAGTGTACGCAAGAATTCATCACCCGTTACAAAGTAATATGTAGACCACAGAGCAAATGATGCGTCTCGAAGAATGATACTCTCTTATCACTCTTTTCGATTTGAGTCACCTAAATTAAGATATTATCCATTTTCTGAAATGATTGCTGCTAATTTTAACCGAGAAATACGCCCCATGTTGAGATTCTAATTGCCCGTGATGGACCCATTGGAAAAATTGTTTTGATATCATTCGTCAATGTACTCTGTTGATTCCTCCACTAAGCGCAATCTCCATTCAGTGTTCTTCAGCCCAATAATCAGCTGAATACTCGTTGTATTCATTTCACTGCCTCTTGTGAAAATTCAGGTGCTTCCCCGTGTAACTATGAGTTGATAAGATGCGACTATATTCACAACCCGTTATCGCATCAAGTTGAGTGGTCACCGTATGACTCCAAGATTTGAAAAATTGCCGCCCCTGTGGCTGTTCACAATAGAGGCGCACGAGGGCGCTCTCTGTTCCGATGTCTCTAGATCTAGAAATCACCAGCGCTGGTCATATTTTTACACGCATGTAAATGCAAGTAAAATGTCCAAGTATGAGGTGAGGACGCTTTACTAGTGTGCATTAAAGGGTCCTTTGCCATTATTTGATATTTTGTTGTTTCACTTTAAAAATTTCCTCAGACTAATTCACCACTGTGAACTTGTGTCAAATACTCTTTGTATATTCAATTTATTCTAAATTGTCTCATCTTATGTGCTTTGATGGATTCCTCAACACATTTTCAATGTGTTTCCCCACAGTTGTCCTCAAAACTGGTTATTCGGTAATTCTCCATATGTCTTGTAAATTGTGTTACACCTAAAATATGTCACAGTTGGACCTATCTATGGGTCCTCTTGGTGTATTTTAGCCTTCGTTTCAAGGTAAAGATCTCCGCAAAGCCTCAATCCCTGATACAAAAATTTCTTGCCAAAATATTCAGATTTTTGGGTCTGGTGGCTGGGAACGAATAAGGAAAATGCTAGACTGCCTAGCTCCTTGAAATTTGATCCTATCACCCTCAAATTTTGTAATCCAATAGAGTATGTTCCAAGGTAATCCATTATGTACAGCCAAGGATCTCATTTCTTCTGAAAGGAATTCTATCTCCCAAGACCTAATCTGCACTTTCCGAAGACATCGGTGGTACTTGCAATTCCATATGTGGGTGTCCTGGCCTCAATTTTTTACTTAGAGAGTTGAAATGTTGTATGGTAGTATAGATCCCCATAGAGAAAGATGTAGTATGATTAGTTTTGGGCTACCACTGAATTTTCAAAAAACTTGTCTCTTAGACCCATTCTCACTTCTCTTTGGGAACGAGTAAGGAAAAATGCTAACCTGCCTAGCTCCTGGATTATTCATCCAACTATTCTCAACTTTGGTAATATAATGTAGTATGTTTCAAGGCAACTTATTGTGTACAGACAAGCATCTGGTTAGTTCTGACAGAAATTCTGTCTCTCAAGATCTAAATTCCACTTTATGAGGAGATCGGTGCTAAATGACATGCTATATATTGATGTCCTGGCTCCACTATTCAACTTAGAGAGTTGAAATTTTGTATTGTAGTATGGATTCCTCTAGAGAATGATGTAGTATGGTCACTTTTGAGCTAATGCTGATTTTTCAAAAACTTGTCTCTTAGACCCATTCTCACTTCTCTTTGGGAACGAGTAAGGAAAAATGCTAACCTGCCTAGCTTTTGGATCATTCATCCAACTATTCTCAACTTTGGTAATATGATGTAGTATGTTTCAAGGCAACTTATTGTGTACAGACAAGCATCTGGTTAGTTCTGACAGAAATTCTGTCTCTCAAGATCTAAATTCCACTTTATGAGGAGATCGGTGCTAAATGACATGCTATATATTGATGTCCTAGCTCCATTATTCAACTTGGAGAGTTGAAATTTTGTATTGTAGTATGGATTCCCCTAGAGAATGATGTAATATGGTCCTTTTTGAGCTAATGCTGATTTTTCCAAAATTTGTCTCTCAGACTCATTCTCACTTCCCTTTGGGAACGAGTAAGGAAAAATGCTAACCTGCCTAGCTCCTGGACCATTCATCCAACTATTCTCAACTTTGGTAATATGATGTAGTATGTTTCAAGGCAACTTATTGTGTACAGACAAGCATCTGATTGGTTCTGAAAGAAATTCTGTCTCTCAAGATCTAAGTTCCACTTTACGAAGAGATCGGTCCTAAATGCCATGCTATATATTGATGTCCTGGCTCCACTGCTCAACTTAGAGAGTTGAAATTTTATATTGTTGTATAGATTCCCCTAGAGAATGATGTAGTATGGTCACTTTTGAGCTAATGCTGATTTTTCCAAAATTTGTCTCTCAGACTCATTCTCACTTCCCTTGGGGAACGAGTAAGGAAAAATGCTAACCTGCCTAGCTTTTTGATCATTCATCAAACTATTCTCAACTTTTGTAATCTGATATAGTATGTTTCGAGGCAACTAATTGTGTGTAGACAAGTATCTCATTAGTTCTGAAAGAAATTCTGTCTCCCAAGATCTAAATTGCACTTTACAAAGATATCGGTGCTAACTGCAATGCTATTTATTGATGTCCTGGGCTCACTGTTCAACTTGGAGAGCTGAAATTTTGTATGACAGTGTAGAATCTCATAAGAGATGATGTAGTATGGTAAGTCTTGAGCTAACGCTGATTTTTCAAAAAAGTTGTCGTGAACACCTATTCTCACTTCCCTCTGGAAACGAGTAGAGAAAAATGTTAAACTACCTAGCTCTTTGATTATTGATCCAACTATTCTCAACTTTTGCAACCTGATATAGTATGTTTCAAAGCAATTTATTGTGCACAGACAAGTATCTGGTTAGTTCTGAAAGAAATTCTGTCTCTCAAGATCTAAATTGCACTTTACGAGGATATCGGTGCTAACTGCAATGCTATATATTGATGTCCTGGCCTCATTGTTCAACTTGGAGAGCTGAAATTTTGTATGACAGTTTAGATTCTCATGAGAGATGATGTAGTATGGTTAGTCTTGAGCTAACGCTGAATTTCCAAAAAAAGTTGTCGTAAACACCTATTCTCACTTCCCTCTGGGAACGAGTAGAGAAAAATGTTAAACTACCTAGCTCTTTGATTATTGATCCAACTATTCTTAAGGAGGCTCGCGCGCGTGGTGCCGTACCGAGCGCGGGGCCCTACGCGCAGGTAGTCAGGCCTTTCTATTTTCCGTTACGATCCTGACGCTACATATAGGTATACTCACAGTGCAAGCTGTGCAATGCGGCGCGCTGCTCCACGCTCGAAACTCACTTTGAACTCAATTTACTCAAAATTTAGATCGCCAACGTATCAATTTTTTCACACCATTAGACGCATGATGCAAAATAGCGTCAAATTATCCCATGAATATCGATTTTGGTCGATTAGTTGTCGTACCAGCTCGTTTTAACGTGTTTATCCCATAAGATTACGTGTGTAAGGATTTTTTCTGCCAAACGGGTTTACTCGTGATTTTCATCGCCAACCCCTACTTTTCTTGATGGATTATGATTCCTCATTAGTTGATCTATTGATATAAGTAACATTTAAGCGATTTCTTCGTTTTGTTAAAATTTGCGCGAGCCTCCTTAACTTTAGCAACCTGATATAGTATGTTTCAAAGCAACTTATTGTGCACAGACAAGTATCTGATTAGTTCTGAAAGAAATTCTGTCTCCCTATTCTTAACCTGAACTTTTTGAAGAGATCGGTGCTAAATGCAATGCTATATATTGATGTTCTGGCTCCACTTTTCAACTTAGAGAGTTGAAATTTTGTATTGTAGTATAGATTCCCCTAGAGAATGATGTAGTATGGTCCCTTTTGGGCTAATGTTGATTTTTGTGAAAATTTGTCTTTCATACTTTTTTTATGACCAAAATATATTTTCTGATAAAGTGATGTGTGGGTTGAGCTGTGATTTCAATCAAGTTTGATATTCATGTACAGTAGCAACTAGTATGTTTGCAGAAGTGAATGTACCTTATATCAGAAGTGAAAACTATACTAACAAAGCTCTTGGGTGACTGCTTTTGGAGAAATCATTGTCAGAACTTAACTAAGGTCTCAACAAAGGAAGTATTCATTTAGTATAACTATTCCCAAAATTCCCTCAGCATCAGCCTCCTCAGAAGAACTGAAGAGCTCCTACCAAAAGCCCAATTTTACTACCCTAAACAGATCTGAATTGATTGATATAGAGCTTTCTAGAATTTTTGCTTCCTCCTATATCATCCGTGTATTACGCACACAATTTCACAAAAGCCCAGCGAGCGAGCGCATTCGCCCGTCCGTGTGTCGTTCTTCTATACATTTTGTGAGACCAGTTTTGCGCCTCCTATGCTTTAACATGTAACTCACACCATTTCACAAAAGCCCAACTCGGTTGAGCGCTTCCGCTTGTCCGTGTGATCATTGTTAGAGCTGAGATGGCCGTGGTGTCCCTAGACTTCGAGAAATTCTCCATGCATAGGGAATAATTTTTATACCACTTATTTAGTCTTTAAACGGACTTCGTTCATAACTTTGACGTAATTTTATTCTCCAACCTCCCTCCAAAAGTTGTTGTTTTTCAATTTTGACTATGATTATCGTGTTATTTTTATTGAAACGCTCGCTTTATTGATGTGATTTAGGCTTATATTTGTAATGTCTCGATGTTGATTGCTCAAATTCGCTCAGGGAAACTCTGGCCGTAAGTTTCAATCGTAAGTCTCTCAATTTTCACACCGACTCATTTTGTTTCAGTCGTGTTAATTTATTTATTACGAAATGAAGTCAACTTTTGCGAAGGATAATTCAAAAGCCCGCCTCGTTATTCCAACTCCAACGCCATTTGTGGTCATGCGCAAAGACTATGGCTGGGTGACGCTTACGCAGCTGCCCCGGCGCGCATTTGTGGTTTGCAGCGTGCTACTTGTTGCTTATAGCTGCCCTGACTGGTTGATATGGCCATTTATCGTGTATATAAGTGCTCGGAATTTTGAAAATATTCTGAAATCGGGTTCTTCACTCAACGTGACTTTTAATGATTAGTTGGAGGATGCGATTTGAGAGAGACGTGAACTAAAAACTATTACACGGGACCATGCTCTTGGAGGAGGTTATGTTCCTTCTCATGATACCGTCTCGCAAAAGTGAGAGAGATGGAGGGAGTTTCGTCGTGAGCTAGTGCCTCTAGGTGGGGAAAGTCAGAATTGTGCAGTGATTGTCAGATTGATCGAGTGTTGCGCGCGCATCGTCGAGCGATTGCCTGAGGCACGTCGCGTTGCGCGAAGGTGGCAGAAACGGTTTGCGGCGCGGTTTAGTGCCTCTAGGTGGTGAAAGTCAGAATTGTGCGGTGATTGTCAGATTGATCGAGTGTTGCGCGCGCATCGTCGAGCAATTGCCTGAGGCACGTCGCGTTGCGCGAAGGTGGCAGAAACGGTTTGCGGCGCGGTTTAGTGCCTCTAGGTGGTGAAAGTCAGAATTGTGCGGTGATTCTCAGTTTCATCAAGTGTTGCGCGCGCATCGTCAAGCAATCGCCTGAGGCACGTCGCTTTGCGGGGAGGCCGCAGAAACGGATCGCTGCGCGGTTTCTGGACTGAGTGATGTGGATGTTGAAATCCAATCCGTATTTGTGATTCAGTGATTGATGGATCGCGTGTTTTTATAATACAATGGACTAACTCCAGTAATACGTGATTGATGAAAAGATGATGGTCATCTTCTACGCAAAATACGATTTTCCATCGAATATTTTGTGCAAAAGGAGCAATCTCAAACGTACCATTATGCTTTTTTCGGCAATTCAAATATTGTGAATTATCATTATATGTCATACAGTGTTCCTCTTGATGAGTGAGATGCAGTGACAGATCGTGCAATAAATTCCTCATTTGCTTGATTAACCTCCCTTTTTTGGAATTATTCTTGAGCCTTTGCCATCCAGCCCTTTTCGCGTTACGAAAAGTTGAAATACTGCTAATGCTTAATTTGTCATAGAGCTTTTCGTTCAATAATTTTCCCTCATTTATGATGAAACTTTCTAAGTATATTTTTGATGCCACGAACCTGAGTTTAGATTGAGGCATATGATTCTTTTGCCTGCTTCTGCTCGAATCATTCTTATTATACGAGAATCAGAATTTGCAGAGTGTCTGTTGGGTTAGTCCACATCCCGTAAGAGCGACCATCAATTCCTTCGTAAGTATATGAATAGACACCTGGACTACTACCTGGACATTGTATTCGCAGCCATTTTTATAAGCAAACTTCAGGTCAAGTACCTGTCTCATATTATTTGCATCGTTGGAAACATTTTCGAATGTATTCGTGCGTTAAATTCATCCCAAAAGGGCTCAATATTTTGATTTTTCTTCGAACAAAAGATCAATCAAGGCGAGTCAAACCATATGAAATAATATTTTTTCCTCCTCCGTTAGTTCTGAATTGAGTTTTGAAATGATCCATTACTTGTTTCAAACCTGATCAGTATAAGCGCGAGGAGCCATCTATAATATTCAATCCTCGTAGGATCTGTGATTTTGTAATGTATATGTAGATCACCGACAAACAGAAGAATTGAATAATCCTCAATCGAGATAGAAAGTGGCGTCCGTTCGCCGCATTTAAAAAAAATTAGAATATAGATTCCCTTATAGAAATCAACCTATTCACCACCCATGCGTCTGTTTCATTAATCAACAATTCTGAAAATCCCAACCATTTTGGATAATTTACTCAAAGTGTGTTATCTTTGGAAACCATAAAAGAACGTCGATGCTCATTTGTCAGGGTCATGACGTGACGCACTACTGAATATTCTCGAATGCATTCAAAAATTATAAGACAAAATTATAAGATAAAATTATAATCATAATGAAATTATTGTATCCATTAATCTTCAGTAGAATGGACGAGAGGAAATCCTGAGATCTAGTTTGACACAGATCTCTCCAAAATCGAGTAATCTATCTGATTCAAACCGCCAAGGACTGGTAAGTTATAGTTTCGATCACCAAATGGATGGAGGTGAGATTATCAACTTGCCTCTTCATTATTGTTTGAGGCAAGAATGACCCGGAGTTTCCCACGAGCACTAAAACAAACTCGGCTAGTGATTGGTAGGCCAATCGAAATTTGTCTGCAACATCGAGCTAGCTTTTTCACCTGCTTTGTGATGTAGCCACATCAAAGCTTCGTTCTTTATTTTTTCCCGTAACATATTGACATAAATATTGGTATTCTACTCTGCGCGGCAAACAGGGGAATATATAGTGTGAATAATCCACTTCTCTTGAAGGTTGAGTTATTTGGAATATTTTGGAGTCAGATTAGTATATTGTTAGTTCTGTTTTACTGTCGATTTATCCCATCTTCAGCAGCTTCATTTTCCGCAGTCACCCTTTGGGTCTGCGGTAAAATCACCTGGCGTTTTATATTTTCATTGTGGCGAGTTTGGCGACCAAGTCATATCGAAAAACACTGATTCAATTTCCGTGAGCGAGATGATTCACCCCAGCAGATACTCCAGTCACACTCTTTTATGAGCACTGTTTTGGCCATCATCTGTACCTATATATCCACACTATTCAGCGTTCTATCAAGAAAGACCGGTTTGATTTTCGTAAGCGAGATGATACACCCTAGCAGATACTCCAGTCACACTCATCTATGAGCATTGTTCTGGCCATCATCTACACTAATATATCCACGCTATATAGCGTTCTGTGTATCCTAAAGATACAGCGACTGACTCAAGTCACCACTCTTGAGTTCAACTCGATACCTCAAGCATCTCAGTGAGCTGACTCATTAACGACTTACAGAGCTGGGGAAATCGTCCGTGAAGCAGATTTTCTAGACTATTAGTACCTGAGGAATTTGCGAAAGAGACATGGACTATCCACCGATATATTTTCTGCTGCTTTATTGTATCATTTTGTTCGTATAAATTTTTTCCGAACTTTGACGCAACTAATGCATCCAAATTATCATTGGTTCCCACAAAAACCGGATAAGCTTGCTTCCCATTTCATTATTGATGAGTGAGGTAATCAATCGTTTGAATCCCACGTCCATTCAATTTCCGGTAAACTAATATCTCATAAGTAAATTTCACTCAATGAAATAAAATGTATTTATCCGAGGCAGGAATTGTGGATTTATGAACCTCCTTCCGTCCATACAAGTGACTCTCACAGGAGTTTTGGAGGAATATCGTGCTCTATTCAGTACCAAAATGAATCTGATTGCATCGAGTTCATGGACTGTGTTATATAAGAGGTTGTACGCATGAGTGTTCTTTTAGCCTCGATAACTTTTTTTCATTTAATCAACGAGTGACTATGGCTTTTAAATATTTTTATGTCAGAAGCTGTCAATTAATTTGTGATCTCGTATTGTAAAAGCGTGAATAGTTCCGCGTAATCAAATCAATCAACTATGATCGATTACAATATACCCCGGGATAATTCGAATAGCTCATTCGATTTATAAGATATATTTTTGTCCTCAATTTTTGTTTATAACTTCTATGAAAATTATCCTGGATATTGACGAATTATGAGCAACTTAAATAATTGTATGATTGCGTATTTCGTTAGAACCAAATGTCCTCTCAGAAGCGAAATTATCATATTACACCATCCGCTGTTGATAATCCTAATGGTTCCTCATTCATTATTGGTAAGATACATTTTCGATCTTGCATCCCGTTTGATGGGGCCAGTACTCGATCATAACGCTCTGGCAACCTTTTTGCATAGCCTCGACCATATTGACCCCCACGCTCATATTTAGATAACACGTTTTGATTCAATTTACTGCCCGCTATGTGTACCATATCAATTTAGAACAAGTGTGGGTCCGACCACGTGAAAGATGCAGTTCATTCCCTTAGCATCGTTATTTTCTCAATGATGTCTCCCAGAATTAATTTATAACACTATTTTCTCAGCATGAATTACTGATATTTCTATAGCTCATTCAATATTGGTTTTCCAGCCATAAGCTCTGAACCCTAGTGGCTCAAAGCCACAATAATCTTTCAAGTGTGTCAATTTCAACCATTTGAACTATTAAAGAAAATCTGTGCCTCTGACCACAATACTTGCTGGTATACCGGGTTAAAGTCCTTTGAGAAATCACAGAGTTTGTGTGTTCTGGCAACATTGCCCTGTTATAGTACGTTCTAATCGCACAAACAATCTAACTGATGAGCGAGTGGGTTCTAACCACATTACTCTATGTCAGTGAGTTCTAACGTTTCTAATAATCTAACTCGAGAGTGAGTGGGTTCCAACCACGTTACTGTGTTTCAGTGAGTTCTAACCTTCCTAATAATCTAATTCGAGAGTGAGTGGGTTCTAACCACGTCACTATTTTTCAGCAGTATCTAATCTTGCGAACAATTCAACTGGAGAGTGAGTGGGTTCTAACCACATTACTCTCTGTTCTAGTGGGTTTTAAATCACCGACCAATCTGAATTCTGAGTGCGTGGGTTCTAACCACATTGCTCTCTGTTTCATTGTGGGTTCTAACCACCTTGATAATTACCGAAGTATGAGAGGATTTCAACACAGGACTGGAAAAAAGGCGAGCTGATTTTAGTCTATCCCTAATATCTCTATGGTTTCTATAGAGTAGTTCTCAGCGTTCGAGCAATTTCTGAAATAAGGGAGATTCGGCCATGAAAAGTTCGTCAACTGACTTTCAACCATTGAACTGGGCGCTCTCTACATCCATCTAATCGATGATCCTATCATTATGATGTTCATAGGACATAACTGAATTTCCCTCCACGCGATTCCCACTGAGATTATCGCTCCTTTCATTTTGATTGGAAAAATTTGTACCGTCATCATTTAAGTTGTCATTGTTATTCTGACTCCTGGAATCTAAGGAATGTCTCTGGTTGAGCAGAAAATTCCGTGGTGGCTTTTTCATATTGTTCTCGCCATTATCCCCATAATGATTCAGATTAGGGCTCGTGTAGTTGTGGCCAAAATATCCACGTTGATCAGTGTCACTATTCCGATCAGTATCTGGATTATTCCCATAGGAGTTCGTATTTCTACCCTCATAATTGGTTATCTGGTTTCCGCCATTTTTGTGGTTGTTGTGATGTGGTGCATCGGCTCTAGAGTTGCCTCGCCTGGCGTTATATCTATTCCCTGGCCTATCAGAAGAGGGGTAGTAACGCGCTGGAATGACCCGCCGCTTTCGTGCTACCTCTATCTGACGTTTTGAAATGAAACCTAGTTGAATGGCATCTTCTAAAGAGCGACATTCATTCAAATCGTGTCCACGTATATGACAATAACTACAAAATTTCGAGTCTCGGATTTTCTTTGAGCAGTCTTCACTACAATGTCCTTGGACGTGACAATAATTACATTCGACCCGTGTCCGAGAATATTGGGTAGTCGGGATTGACGCCATTTTGGCGACTGATGTAGCTGAACTGTAATACCGACTCATGCTCCGATCTTGGTTTCGCGGTTCGTTTTGGAAAACATTGCCGGAGTCAATTGATCGTATTAATGATCGGCCTTCGCTCGAATCGTGACCATTTTTCCTACAATATCTGCAAAATTTTGCATCCCATTCTTCTGGGCATCCGCGCTCAAAATGTCCATTCACGTGACAACACCTGCATTCGCTTGTTACTAAAGCTCGTTTCACTGATATTGATTCAATTGGTTGGGATGTATTCACATTCAAGTTTCTCAACTTCTGTTCAACAAGCGTGTCCACCAGTGCCACTATCGTATCTCTACTTATCTCAGGGCTTCTCATACTTGAAAATACCGAACGAGCACTTGTTTTGTTCTCGAAATTCATCGCCTGTGAGATTGCCTCATGTAAAGTCTTGGGATTTGTCGATCTGACTTGGTGCTCTAATGCTCCCGAAAGACCGAGAAGGAATTGCTGTAGGGCCTCACTATTCGCGTTGTTTTTATACGTTTTTCGCTCCAAATTTTTGAGTTTTTGATCCGAGTCATAGACATTGAGTAAACGGCCATGGAGCTTTTGAACGCGCAAGCCGTAATCCCCTGCACTTTCATTTTCTCTTTGTTGTACTAGTTTTAACTCCGATAATACTCTGTCTGCACCCCCTACACCGCTATATTGGGTAGTCATATCGGCCAATAATTCCTCTACAGACGAGTACTGAGTCAATCTCGCAGTGTAACCCTCGGCTGCGCGACCCCTGAGTTTACTTGCTAGGGTTGAAAGGACCCACGGTTCTGAGTGTGGGCCGTATTCGTCGACCACATATCTGACGGACTGGCAAAAAAGTGCTAACATGTCTGGATTACCATCGTAAGGAGGAATGTGATTTAACGCCTGATTGAGCGTCAAGCGAAATTTAGATCCTAGCCGGCGATCTGGGTTAGACTGAGCCATCGCTCCTCGCGATTCTGAACGGCAAACTCGAACGTTCGAATCGGATTTCCTGTCACTCGTCCCTTCTCGACTGTATCTGTCGTATATTGATGAATTTCTCTGGTATTCATGCGAGTCATCGTCACTATCGGTATTGGAAGTTTCGGTCTCTGTAGAGTACGATCGTTCAGAGTGTTGGTGTTTCTTACTCCGTTTAGATTCATTGATAAATTTATCCCGACCCGAACGGTTGGATCGGTGCGGTTTTTCATAGGTTTGATTATCAAAGTCAGATTCCTCTGCGCTTTCATTGTCATAATGTCTATTTTGTCCACGTGCGCGTCGTTTGGTTCGATTTTCAAACGACGATTTTTCTATATTACGTTTACGTGGCTTTTCGTACTCTCCGGATTGCTCGATTTGGTTTGATTCCCTTAAATAATGCATCTCAGCGTCAAGGCTCCCGGTGAGCGGTCGGCCGGCGGTCTTATTAGGTTTTGAATAATGCATCTCCGCATCTTGACTGTTAGGAAGTCGTTGGCGGGCAATCTTTCGCGTTTCCGCATCGGCGCTCTCGGTGAGCTGATTACGGAACGTAGGCCTACTTATCCTATGCAATTCAGTACCGACCCTATGCGGCCGATTCCTGAAGCGCGACCCTATGTCCTCATGCATGGAGCAAGGGTCCTGGCCGTCATACCTCTGCGATTCAGCATCTTGGCCCCCGAATGGCCGTTGGCTGGATCTATAATCAAACCGCCTTTGCAATCCATCATCACTGACGAGAGGCCACGGGTATTCTCCCGGCATTGTATATTCAGTTAAGCCCGTAGATTTTTCAGTATTATTATCATTAGAGTTCCGCGTATCTGCGTCACGTTTGTTAAGTATTTCGTTATTTTGTATTTGTCCGTCGTATCGCGAGGATTCCGCGAATACTCGTTCTGCTCGAAACTGATCATAATCATCATCGTCAGGTGTACCCCCTACTTTTACACGCGCCCCGTTCGAATTCTGTGTTTGTTCCAGAAATTCTCTCAAATCCATCAATACCGTTATTTCCCCGTCATCGAAGTATTCAGACTCTGTCGTAAGCATTCGACTCAGATCGCGAAGAGCAATTTCCATATGCAATCCACCCGGCTGCTGCAGACCCACATCTGCGTTCATAAGCGCCAGCATTATCCTCTTAGCCCTAGGGTCGCCCTCCATTGACCGTTTCCCAAAGTGTTTTTCCATGTGCGCGACGCCATTCACATTGGCGATACTTGGGATGCTGGAGGCTTCGGCGCCTCGTCCAGCTTCATTACCCGAGTTATTCTCAATCGAGCCATCGGAATTATTTCCTATTGTATCATGGTATTCATTATCTCTTCGATTACTTGCCATCTTATTATTTGGGTTTGAAGATTTGTATAGATGTATAGCTGCTAATTTTTGACGCGTTAATCAAAGAGTACAAGTTTAGGCGAAATTAAAAAATTTTTTCCCGAGTTCGAAAGGTATCACTATTGGGCCCTTGCTATCCGCGGGTGAGCTCGGCTCGAGCTATCGTATATAGTAAAATATTATCACTTTGAATTATTGGCTTGAAGGGGGTTCAACTATAATTTGCGCACAACGCTATTGTTGTATAAATGCTCTCTGATATAAAATAATATTTGACTGTCTTTGGCTTCTAGCAAATTTTTGAAATTTGAGTCTGTGCCTCGCGACTCTCCCCACGAGGGACAAAAATTGGGAAATTGATGAAATTACTTACCCAGATGCTGCATAGACCATGAAACAGGTTAACCAGATGAACATATTTTTTGTCCTTCCTCCTTGTCAGTGGCAGCTGTATGCGGTTGAATCAGGGGAAGCGCGACGCGGTTGACGCGGTGAAAAATTTTCCGAATTTTCCCACGCAGTATCCCACTTCTGACACCAGTTTGTTACGGGGATTCGTAACGTGGGTTCTTTTATACTGCACCTGGGGAGTCCTGACTCGACAGGTAGGTAGGTGGAAATTCGGAAGAGTAATAAATACAAAGGGAATCCCTAGAGCTGCGTTTATTAGTCCAAAAGTACAATTGAGAGAGAGAGACTTCACAAAATACTGGGGTTGATTCTACTTGAGTGGAGTCCGTCAAGGGCTGAGGTACTCGACTCGGAATGGCGTTAATGAGCGACGTGGTCAGATCGGTAGGTGAGTTCGTACTGAGAACTGGAAGCCCGGCGCGTGATTCTAAGGTCAAACGTACGAGACGGGAGCTCGCGGTGTACTGCGGTTCTAAGGGCTCGAAACGTACTCGACGGAATCTCGCGGTAAACTGCGGATCTAAGCCCCTTGCCAGAGCTTTTGAGCTCTATTTATACTCTCTCAGACCCCGCGTTCCTTCTTCATTCGTGGCTAGGAGAAATGCAGGTGAGGCGCGGCAACGCTTTGTCCTTGCACCCCTCGTCTAGACTCGCGGGCGCTACTCGCGGTTTCTCGGAGCTTCTCCTAGCTTCTCGAAGTCTCCGCTTCTCTGTATGCCTATACATCAAGATACATAGTATATCTATAGCTTACAATACAAGGTACATCTATATGTTAGAATACCAGCTATGCCTATATGGTATACGCATATACTCCCATATGCGGAGTATATATAGAGCTAGTTGGGAACCGACTAGGTTCCTGACACGTCACACTGGGTCAATTTAGAGAAAATTTTTCGAATACATATTTCGACGTAAAATTTTCCGCTCTTTCGATTGCCGCAATGTGCATTCCGAAATTCGGGCGGAAAAGCCTCCAAAATGAGAAAAAACCAAAAAAATTGGCTTTTTCAGGAAAATCAACCATACCATCGATTTTGTATTGAAAAATGAAACAATTTTGTTCCTCATGAAAATTTGCTCAAATTGCTTCCCCTCTGAGTTAAACCCTTAATACTGTTGTTTTTGCAGTATTTTTGCGGTTTTTCGCTAGCCATGGGCGTATGAGTTGGAGAGGCTCTTCGAGGGAAAAGGATTCGGATTCTGCATGTCAAAAGCTACAATTTCCCCCCTTGAAACATTCCGAAATCGCACGTTTTCAGAGTAATAAAAATTGTTTGAGCAGACGTGAAATGTTTACTAATGTGCGCCTCACGCATATAGTGTATCTCACTCACACCCATGGGTACGCGTACCACTCATTCCATCTCACTCCGATTCATGCGCTTAACTATGGAATTCTACGGGAGGCTAAACTTTCGGTCCGTAACAATAACAAAATGTAATCCAAGGATTGGAGTTTCGGTACGTTATTGTATTATGTTAGTGACATTACGTTACGGTATTTGGTTATGTTATCCTAACGTAACGAAATTACCTCTTAATTTTGTTTTTTGTCATGATAACGTAACATAACAAAATCGATAACGCAATTTCGTTGTGTTACTTGTCAAACCCTGGTTTTTGGTGACAATTTTGTTCAACCTATCGTCCTCTCCCGAGCACCGTGTAAAGAAAACGGGAACCAAAATCTTCCAACTTCCACTTTTTGGGTTGTCACTATTTTAACACTCTTTTCCGACGTCATGAGTGATCCCATGTGCTATTGAAAGTAATTATTAATCAGGGGAACGGAATATATTTTCTAACCCTATCGTCAAGTAATTAGATGCTGAAACGCATGACCTGGCAAGTTTTTATGGAGCTCCATAGGTGATAGGAAACTCATATTTTGTTCAGTGAAATCAAATAAAAATGCCAAGAAAAGGATCTAAGGCATGATCCTTTTTCCCAGGGCATCTTTGAAAAAGATCACTCCTTGGGGGCGTTGGACTCGAGTTGAATATCTCAATCCATCATCCATTCATAGATTTTAGGGTTTTTATGAGAAATTCTGTAACATGTTGAACATTTTTCAGGTATCATTTAGGTACTGTGGCTTTGGGATCTTTCATTACGGCTACTTGCCAAGTCCTCTACGTAATCTTGAATTGTTTCAAGATATACGTGGGAAATAATGATGATAATCCCGCTCAATGGTGTTGTTGTTATTGGTGCCACCACTTGTTTATAATAGTGAATGAGCTTGCAAGAATCGTTAGTAATAACGCGTACATCGTGTGCGCATCTCATGGCACCAATTTTGTCGACTCAGCAAAATATGCATACAATCTTCTGATGCGAAATATAGAAAATGTGCTCATCGTCGATGATGTAGGCTGATCATCATATTTTCTGTTCTCCATTTGAATGATTTTTTCTTCTGGTATTGTGAATTTGAAATATTTTGTTTCAGGTCAACAGAGTAATATTTTACGTCGGACAATTCTTAGCTGTTGGTATTTCAGTTGCAGTCACATACGTTACATGTATAATGGATGAAAAATTGGAAAAAATGACGTACTATGTGATAGCATATGTAGCAATGGGCTCGATTATACTAACATTAACATTATTTGAAGTCGTACGCGCAGCCGCAGACACGCTATTCTTATGTGCTTTGGAAGACCTTGAACGGAATGATGGATCACAGAGCCACCCTAATTTCACGAGTAACAAGTTGAAAGTTTTGTTTATAAAATCTCAGTCATTGTCAATTTGCGAGTGCTGAGAGCTTACTTCCTTTGCGCTTGTGAGGTTTCAGAACAGATGTATAGTGCAGATAATGTTTGGTGGGCAATTAAAAATAAACACTATATCGAGAAATACGTGCGGCAACAATTAGATCCTCAAAAATGTAACAAGAGAGCTCCATACAATTTTCCCTGCACAATGCATCCTGTTGGAAATATTCAAGAATTCTCCACGAATTCGATTCCTCAAGCCATTGATCTCAGTTTAATCACCATGATTCTAACAAAACTTATTTCATTCAAGAATTTCTTAAATAGCTTCTTCGAAGCCTTTAGAATATGTAAATAAAAAATATAAAGACACTTTTCCCCGTGAGGCGCAATCAACCTGTGTACTTACATCCCAGGACTTTCAAGGAATTTATCTTGTTCTCATGATTTTTCCCTGTTGTAAGGAAAATAGAAAAAAATCCACAGATTCATGACACAGAATGCATTTTATCAGGAAAAGCTTACTGGACCCTGTTAGTGCATCTTTTAAGGATTTACAATACATCATTCACCACACCTTCCATTAGAACGTGTCCTGATGGGATTATGGGAAGAAAACTAATATCATAATATCAATAGCGGAAAGAAATGAATTATTCGACACGCTGGGCGGAAAAGTGTCTATACCGCACTGATTTTCCACTACCAAAAACACAGTTCTACTCGCGAGTGTAAAACCTATTTTTCGCATCCTCTCGTTGATTCTGACCTTCGCCTACGGCTCAGGCCGGGAACCGATCACTCGGACACGAAAAGAATTCTCTCCACCGATGTATCGAAATGTACTATTTTGACACGTTGTGCGGAAAAATGTCTTTTTCGCACTGATTTTCCATTTTCTCGCACAGTTTGTCGTAAAACACAGGTCGATACATGGTTGTGAAACCTATTTTTCGTACTGAGTGCGGTAGTCCATTTTGGGCATTAGGACAGTTTGTCTGTCGAGCAAACACATGATTGCAAAAATGACCTTTTTGGAAATTTAAAAAGAACGGCCCGATAATCGATGGTGATTCTTGTCAAAAAATGATCCATTGAATACCCGGGAACATTTTCCACAAAAAATTGTATTGCCCCATGCCGACCGAATATTGACGTACTCAGAGAATGACACAATTCTGAAAGAGCTCCATTAGAGCCCCTTTGGACTTCCGAGCAATGAAAACGGAGCCCTGTCGAAATAGCGAAATTTGATATCCATTGGAGCTTTAAAAACAATACTTCGGGAATTCTGGGTGAGGACTTCTGAACAGTTCTAAAGAAACTTTCATCTGGTATTCATAGTCTTCGAGAACCGTGGGTTAGAGTTTGATCCGCGAATTACCGCTGTAGTCGGCATGGACAGAGAACGTGTTGAAGACTGCCGTTGGAGTCTTTGGTGTTCTGATATAGTTAGTTCATTCATTAGCTACACCGAGTACAGCGCCTAATTTGCGGATCAAACTCTCACCCTCGGTTAACGAAATCCCAGTGTCAGTGAGTCCCATGATGAATGTTATTCCGTAGGGGCCTTATAAGCGTAACTCAATTAGTACTTTTAGAGCTCGGGGAGGATTCCGTTAATTGTTTTCACAAAAAATGCCCACCCACAGAAATTGTTTAAAATGAATGAATACTTTCAAAGAGTGCGGAGAGTCAACAAAAGATTTGGAGAGGGAAAATAGTACACCAGAGGGTCTTGATCCCAGAACCTTTGAATTACTGTACTTTGATTTACGCTATTTGGCTTTTTTGATTCTTTGAAGAGGATGATGAAAAATTGTACATAAGTTATCAACACTCCAAGTTATCATCTGGGAAGGAATGTACAAACCGAGTACCGTTGCCTCAAATACTCACGATATTATCCGATTCCAATGGAAATTATGGAATCATCAGGATGTGATTCACGAGAAATCATAATCTGAAATTTCATTGAGATAACCCCCAAGATAGAATACAGATTCCCAGAGACGAATTGAGAAAAGGCGATTTCGGTTACAATTGACGAGGAGAGCACCAACCTTGTGGGTCCTGGATCTTGACGAAACTTTGGGAATCTTCTTGTTTTGGTGAGAAATGAAGGTACCCAAGAGGGTTTCGTCCAATGGGCCTATATAGGGCCATGGTGGCTGTACAGGGCCTCTTATCCTGAGATACAGCCATGAAGGTTAGCATTGTCAGTATATCTATATATGTGCCATTTTAACATGCGCCTACATGGACAACGCTAATCTCCATAGCTGTATTTCGGGATAGGAGGCCCATTGGACAAAACCCTTGGAGATACCTCCATTTCTCACCAAAACAAGAAGATTCCCAAATTTTTGTCAAGATCCAGGACCCACAAGGTTGGTGTCCCCCTTGTGAGTTTCATTTGAAGCTATTGCTCTTCATTTTTGCAATTGATTCCATCACTTCACTCAAGTTTTTCGATACAATGTCACTAATACAATCACCTTACAAAAAAAAATTTCATCTCAAGGAAACAGACGGCATTCGAGAATTCCACGGATCTGTCGGGGTTTCAAAAGAAGTAGTGGAGCTATGAGGGCCTCGCCTCACGGAGAGGCTATGAGGGCCTCGCCTCATCGCATGTATGAGGGCCTCGCCTCACGGGGAGGCTATGAGGGCCTCGCCTCATCGCATGTATGAGGGCCTCGCCTCACGGAGAGGCTATGAGGGCCTCGCCTCATCGCATGTATGAGGGCCTCGCCTCACGGGGAGGCTATGAGGGCCTCGCCTCATCGCATGTATGAGGGCCTCGCCTCACGGGGAGGCTATGAGGGCCTCGCCTCATCGCACGTATGAGGGCCTCGCCTCATCGCACGTCTAACGGTTTCGCCTGATTTCCTCTCACTCCTCCATAAGTGAATGCTCACAATAATCTTCGTGATGTTGGTATAGCTCGTGGTCGAGTTGGAATCCTGACCCATGGCTGCCTCTCAACATCCTCCCTGTATCTGATGATGGGTTTTGGAAGTCCTCTCGGGAAGATTGGCTCAGGCGTAAACTCCACAATGGGCATTGATGGCATGCGATGATCCATGATCCTCAACGGTCGTCTAGTTTCTAATCCATCAGTGGAATACTTTCCAATCGTCTGAAAATGTTATCCAATCATATTCTTCCACGACTCTGATGTTCATTGACTCCATACGTGGATGGTCATTCTTGCTTATTCCACACTCATTCATCTTCTCTACACAAGCTTTCAGTTTGCATAGCAGTGGCGTCTCAGGTCGATTCACTTTCATGAGATAAAGATCTACGTCTGTGATCACAAGTTTTGAATGCTCTTTATAGTAATAATTGGTGTCAAAATTGTAGAAGAAACGATTCTCCACCCACAGATTTTCATCCACTATGTTGAAATCTATCCTGGCAGATTCGATGCATTCCTTGCACAACTCTCCGTTATGATGGAAATTTATGCTGATTCCCATTTCACCCGGCAAGAATTTCCAATATTCAGTGATGGTATCATCCCTGCTGCACGGCAGTTTCAGCTTCCTCTTCGACTGCCCATTCTCATCGAGGAAATGTATGCAAGTGTTGTAGTAGAGACCCATGGTAGTGCAATGGCAAATGACACAGTGGCTGAGCTTTTTTTTATATGCTTCCGCGCACCGATTCATTGCCACGCATGCTCAAAAGTGCCAGAATGGTGTATGACTGTGAATCATTCAGTTCTGGCATCTCGACATCCAGACCCTGGCAACGTTACTGAGACGCCATCATCAGTCCACGTCTATCCCGCGCGGTATTCGTGCGGTATACGTCTATCCCGCGCGGTATTCGTACGGTATACGTCTATCCCGCGCGGTATTCGTACGGTATACGTCTATCCCGCGCGGTATTCGTACGGTATACGTCTATCCCGCGCGGTATTCGTACGGTATACGTCTATCCCGCGCGGTATTCGTACGGTATACGTCTATCCCGCGCGGTATTCGTGCGGTATACGTCTATCCCGCGCGGTATTCGTGCGGTATACGTCTATCCCGCGCCGTATTCGTGCGGTATACGTCTATCCCGCGCGGTATTCGTGCGGTATACGTCTATCCCGCGCGGTATTCGTGCGGTATACGTCTATCCCGCGCGGTATTCGTGCGGTCTCATGTGGTCTTGCGGCACCGGGCTCTTCTTAGCTCATATCCAGGCTCTGAATCATCTCCCAGAATCATATTTGGACCAATAGTATTTTCCGGCGTAAGCCCTCTTCTTGATTCCTCGCACATACTTGATCGTTCTGGGTAAGGTCTCGTACGATGGCAGTCCCAATCGTCCGAATGTTCGACGGGCAACTTCATCCCATGATTCCCTAGGCCTCTCATCTCTCTCATCCGAGCGATCATTGTAGTGCGAAGTTTCCCACGCATCTGCCTGAGGCAATGGGAATCCCAATAATGCAGGAGGAGGCAATCCAAGTCTTGCAGATCTCCCCCTTTCATAATCATTCGTCGAGCATCTGTCAAAGTCCAGTCCTCCATTATCGTAAGACTGTTCTACCAGTTCCTGAGTAGAAGCATTGTGAACAGTATTGTACGGATTACTGTTACTTGATTCTGAGTCGATATCTGAGTAGGATGACAGATGTGAGTTTGACTCAAATGATGCATTGCTATCACATGATCCTGAGTCAATATCCGGATCGAATGATCGACTGCTGTGGTATGAATTTGAACCAAATGATGCATTGCGGTGATATGAATCAGATGATCCCGAATCAACAGATCTCTCTCTGTGACATGATCCAGACTCAAAATCAGCTTCTGGAGCTCTCGAACTGTCACTCCGTGCATGAAACCGGGGACTGCTGAATGTTGGTTCCCCACTAGTTTCCTTGTTTGGAATAGAATTCTGCCTACTGGTTGGAGGAATAATAATGTTACCCTGAATTGCTCTCTGTTTCACTGAATCACTATGATTTGTCCGCTCTCTGTCATTATCTCCCAGATCACCATGGTTTTCATCCAAGGATGGATGACTTCTGATACAAGGCTGCATCGAAGGAGCCACGGGATGATTGTGAGGATTACTAATACTGACTAAATTCATTCCATGAGTAAGTGCTGTACTCGGGCACCGATTGGTTTTATAGTAATCGACGCACTTCCACCGCACTGTACCGTTACGATTGGTTTTCTCTCGGATAAAATGTTTGCCATCTACAACGAGTTGTTCCTTACCAAGACGGTTTCTGATAAATTTCATCGACCCATTCAATGAACTAGGAGGAGCAGTTTCTTCTGATGTATTTGATCCGTACACCTCCAAGTTTTCTCTTCGAGAACCGTCCTGATTTCTCTGCAACTCTTGATCTGTCTCTAGGTTCCCTCCGTGTGAAGACTGCTCACGCAGGAGCTCCAGTTTCTTCTTTACTGCCATAGCAGCTCGCTCCAAGGCTTCCTCAAAATTTTCACCCATGTTGACTGGTTTGATGTTCAAGGAATAGTGTCTCTGTCATCATTATCGTCTGTATTTATAGTCAGTCTCCTTCACGAACTCAAGGGTCAATAGATATAACCAGCCATGTGTAAGGATTCCAAGATAGCTCTTATCTCATCATCATGATCTTGATTCCCAGCACCTCTATCATTCATTAGAATCTGAAGTTTTCTAACTAATTGGTTAGGGTTATCCCAGTATATCTCCGTAGTCCTACTTGCGAGTGATCCACCAATTTTTCTCGGACCAAATAGCGGTTCGATGATGTTCTTGAATTTTCGACTCTTGCTTCTGCGGAGTTCACCATCATGAAGAAATCTCTTTCGATGAACATGTGATACGTTCAAAATTTTCTGGTAATTCACAATGTCTTCTTCAGTTATCACTTTCTCATTTGGAACTCTTTTGAAGATCAACTCTAGTAGACCAGTGGTGTTTGGGAATCGCTGATTATCAACTAAGATGTGGTCGTTCATAAGTTGTACTCGTGATTTACCGATTCCCAGGAAGTTACCATTTTTTCTGACTCCGTACAATTTATCCAGATTCATATCGTCTCTTCTAAGGCTTGCCAAGTAGTCCTCAGGCTCGCTGACTTCATCGTCAGCTGTTTCGAATGAGGTAGCCGATTGACTCTCGTCTGAAATGGTGTCATTCATCATGGTCTCATCGATTTTAGGTGATTCTCTAACGGTTTCGCCTGATTCCCTCTTTTGGGTTGTCTCTTGGTAGGCTAGAATTTTCTCTAGCGGATCTGTGATAGGTTTGAATGTGTCTCTCATGTTCTTTTCAAACTCAGCTTGTTGTCGTTTTACCAACGCATACTTGCGTTTCAGAGCCTTTCTAGCTCTCATGAGCTTGACTAATGTATCTCTTTGATTGAGAAAGTCCTCCATGTCAACAGTTTGATGCAAAGTTCCGGACTGGGATGCCCTGTGAGAAGTGCCCATTTTATAGCCAGAGCGCGGACCACGCAGAGAGTCTGAAAAAGAGTTTTTATACAGCACGAAGACCGGACATGAGACCGCACGAATACCGCGCGGGATAGACGTATACCGCACGAATACCGCGCGGGATAGACGTATACCGTACGAATACCGCGCGGGATAGACGTATACCGCACGAATACCACGCGGGATAGACGTATACCGCACGAACACGCGCGGGATAGACGTATACCGCACGAATACCGCGCGGGATAGACGTATACCGCACGAATACCGCGCGGGATAGACGTATACCGCACGAATACCGCGCGGGATAGACGTATACCGTACGAATACCGCGCGGGATAGACGTATACCGTACGAATACCGCGCGGGATAGACGTATACCGCACGAATACCGCGCGGGATAGACGTATACCGCACGAATACCGCGCGGGATAGACGTATACCGTACGAATACCGCGCGGGATAGACGTATACCGCACGAATACCGCGCGGGATAGACGTATACCGCACGAATACCGCGCGGGATAGACGTATACCGCACGAATACCGCGCGGGATAGACGTATACCGCACGAATACCGCGCGGGATAGACGTATACCGCACGAATACCGCGCGGGATAGACGTATACCGTACGAATACCGCGCGGGATAGACGTATACCGTACGAATACCGCGCGGGATAGACGTATACCGTACGAATACCGCGCGGGATAGACGTATACCGCACGAATACCGCGCGGGATAGACGTATACCGCACGAATACCGCGCGGGATAGACGTATACCGTACGAATACCGCGCGGGATAGACGTATACCGCACGAATACCGCGCGGGATAGACGTATACCGCACGAATACCGCGCGGGATAGACGTATACCGTACGAATACCGCGCGGGATAGACGTATACCGCACGAATACCGCGCGGGATAGACGTATACCGTACGAATACCGCGCGGGATAGACGTATACCGTACGAATACCGCGCGGGATAGACGTATACCGTACGAATACCGCGCGGGATAGACGTATACCGCGCGGGATAGACGTATACCGTACGAATACCGCGCGGGATAGACGTATACCGCACGAATACCGCGCGGGATAGACGTGGACTGATGATGGCGTCTCAGTAACGTTGCCAGGGTCTGGATGTCGAGATGCCAGAACTGAATGATTCACAGTCATACACCATTCTGGCACTTTTGAGCATGCGTGGCAATGAATCGGTGCGCGGAAGCATATAAAAAAAAGCTCAGCCACTGTGTCATTTGCCATTGCACTACCATGGGTCTCTACTACAACACTTGCATACATTTCCTCGATGAGAATGGGCAGTCGAAGAGGAAGCTGAAACTGCCGTGCAGCAGGGATGATACCATCACTGAATATTGGAAATTCTTGCCGGGTGAAATGGGAATCAGCATAAATTTCCATCATAACGGAGAGTTGTGCAAGGAATGCATCGAATCTGCCAGGATAGATTTCAACATAGTGGATGAAAATCTGTGGGTGGAGAATCGTTTCTTCTACAATTTTGACACCAATTATTACTATAAAGAGCATTCAAAACTTGTGATCACAGACGTAGATCTTTATCTCATGAAAGTGAATCGACCTGAGACGCCACTGCTATGCAAACTGAAAGCTTGTGTAGAGAAGATGAATGAGTGTGGAATAAGCAAGAATGACCATCCACGTATGGAGTCAATGAACATCAGAGTCGTGGAAGAATATGATTGGATAACATTTTCAGACGATTGGAAAGTATTCCACTGATGGATTAGAAACTAGACGACCGTTGAGGATCATGGATCATCGCATGCCATCAATGCCCATTGTGGAGTTTACGCCTGAGCCAATCTTCCCGAGAGGACTTCCAAAACCCATCATCAGATACAGGGAGGATGTTGAGAGGCAGCCATGGGTCAGGATTCCAACTCGACCACGAGCTATACCAACATCACGAAGATTATTGTGAGCATTCACTTATGGAGGAGTGAGAGGAAATCAGGCGAAACCGTTAGACGTGCGATGAGGCGAGGCCCTCATACGTGCGATGAGGCGAGGCCCTCATAGCCTCCCCGTGAGGCGAGGCCCTCATACATGCGATGAGGCGAGGCCCTCATAGCCTCCCCGTGAGGCGAGGCCCTCATACATGCGATGAGGCGAGGCCCTCATAGCCTCTCCGTGAGGCGAGGCCCTCATACATGCGATGAGGCGAGGCCCTCATAGCCTCCCCGTGAGGCGAGGCCCTCATACATGCGATGAGGCGAGGCCCTCATACATGCGATGAGGCGAGGCCCTCATAGCCTCTCCGTGAGGCGAGGCCCTCATAGCTCCACTACTAAAAGAGCCCCAAAAACTTTCCCTTTTAGTGTTGAATTACTTATTAAAAAGTTCTTTCATAACTCCCACAATCTTCTGTAGGGTTCCAACGGATGACAGATTTTGCTACTCCACCGGAACCCTTTTGGAACTGTTCTCGAAACTTTTAAAGGACCCTATTCAGAATCTTGTTGGAGTTATTTTGGAACTGTGGCATTGTCTAGGGTACTTCAAGATCACCGTAAAGAACATCTGACCGTACGGAGTCTCATTCATCGAAAAGAGTGATCGGAAATTTTGAATCGCTGCGATGAGGAAACTCAGAGGCAGTCAGCTCCTAACCATGCCCAAATTCATTATTCTTCTTTACGTTTTCGTTCTTTATTCATCCATCATTCGTTATTTCGCCCATCTTGATATTATGAAAAAAAAAAAAAACTAAATGTAGTAGTAAAAGAGTTCAGTTTTCAGAATTCTATAGTGTACTACTTATTACATATTTGTTGAATACTTACGCTAGTATGAGGCTCGAGAACCCCTGCAGTCATTCAATTCTTTCCGATTCGTTTCAAGAATGACTGATTCTTGATATAAGCAAAAGATTACCCATGTTGAGAGACTGAGAACTTTTTATGTATCATCGTTTGTGCTCTTTGGATTCTAGATCATGTTCAGCAAGTTCAACATTCATAAGAGAATAAGCAGACAGATGATTTTTTTTCTATAATCATTTAATAAATCATGACATTGTATATTACTGCAATAAATTCACGAAATTTGACGAATTAATTTGTACTACGATAACTCGCCACAATAAATCACATTCTAATTACCATAATTTAATGCCCTCGGAAATGAATACCTGTCCTTGTTATTATAATTCTTTGTGAAGGAATGTTACAAGCTTCCGCAAAGAAAAAATTTCTACGGATCTGTGATGAATTCACAAAATTTTTCAAAATTCAACCTGTCAAATACTAATACTGGAAAACGTATATGGGGAAATCCCAGAAACGTTTGACTTTTGTTGTCACTCCTGGGTCATTTGAGCTGTACGACGTTTAGTGAGGTCTAACCAGTCAAATTTCCTTTGTATGAATGTTCTGAAAGTGAACACCAAATTTGGGATCGATCGGTGGATGTGGATAGATACTAGAGAGGATCGTGTGCAAGAAAACACCCGAAAATCGAGAGATTGACGTGTCACTCGGACCGACTCTCAAAATTCGTTGAGCTCTCATGGTTTTAGCGTATATACCACAGCAGGTTCTGTAACTTTGCACGCATGCTTCTGATGATCCAAGGTAGTGATTTTTCTTTTAGAGGAAGATGTACGTCAATGTACTGAGCCGCAATTGGCCTTGGACGGTCTGTCACTCCGTTTCGGTAAGAAATCATCATTCCTGTTCTTAAGCTCGTACACTTTTTAGCGTATTCTAGAGAGACTTCCCGATAAACTCATCATGTTAGTCGTGCAAAAATGAAGAAATCAACCCATTGCACATACATGTATATCAACGGGGAAATCAAGGAATCGCGTTCAACCGGAGAGAAATTAGTATTACTCATGTTATATTCACTCCGTTCTCGGCGGTGTACACTTGCTGTAACCAACGGACGCACTCCAAAATACCGAGAAATAGTAGATAATAGTATATTACGAAACGACTTTGACTCTTTACGCACTGCTGGGAATTTTTACACACGAGGGTAACAACTTTACGCACTGTTGAGATTTCTTTACGCACGAGCGTTAGCGAGTAATGCCCATCGCAAGTTTTTTTTTCAATAGGCAGTGCCTGATAGATTAAATTCAAGAAATTCACTCATTGCTAAAATTTATTTGTCTTCACATTTGGGAGTAACATACGTAATGGGTAAACACAGCAACAAAGCTGATCTGACTAATGATAAAAAGTTTACTTCTTTGGTCTGCCTCACAATTGTTACTATTGTATTTACATTATTACACAAATATTTCTATTCCCTAATAGATATCCCATTTTTCCTTTAAAAATTATGAAACAGTTAGTATGGTTCTGGGCCTATTTTCATTCAAAAGTGACTTTATACATTCCAAACTATCGTGCTCGTATCTTCTAAGTGACAAAACGCCTATCATGAATTTTCAGATGCACTCTCTAATATTCGTATGAGTAAACTATCGGTTTACAAAATGTGAGTCACAATAACCATGAATTATCACGTTACATAAAAATTTCCCTGTTTTTTCACCCAAACAATCATCATTATTGACATATCTCTTCGCAGTGCTCGACTATTTGCTCGACCGTCCAGATGACATTCTGGATTAAAATCAGTCTTTCTATAATGCATCACAAATCTGTACAGCGAATAGAGCCTAGATTCTTCTTGCCAGGATCATCTCCACAGGACCCGATGTCATCCATGGAACTTTTTCGTCCAACAATCTTAAAAATAGACACAGTCGATGGCAAACTATAATCAGTCATTCTATTGCGAAAAATTTCTCTGATTATATTCAATCTTTAAACGGAAGCTAAGTGGTGAGAAGCAGGTTTTTTGCAAAATTCGATTCTGCCGTATTGCACACTCTTCTATGAGTTTTCTGCTATGAGTTTTTTTGCTTGGACGCAATGTGTGAGACTGCAACATACAAATAATCTATAGCGTGAGAACTACGATCGAGCAAGGTAAATTTTCACATCAATATATGATAACGTGTAATTTGAAAATGAAGTAGGCGCTTAAGCATGGAGAAATAGACCTCGTCAGATATGGCCTCGGAAGTATCCCCCACTTTCACAAACTATGAGGAAAGCAAGGGTTTGTAGGTGTCAAAGTCACCCCTGTTTTGTGCAGCACACTAAGAACCATCAAAAGAACGCTAAAAATCGATGTTCCTTCTACTAAATTGCATTCTGACTCATCTCAATAAATCACTCTGAATTTTTCTTTTTATACTCTCGAAACTGTAATACAGGCGTACCCCGTTATCTGTGCATTTGGTATTTGCGATTCCACGTATCTGCGATTTGTCGGCTGAGACCCCTTCCCGTTATCTGCGGTACAAAACCCCCGTACATGCGGTCGACTTTGACGATGATCGAACCCAAATATTCCTTCAGTATACAACAAATTGTCAGCAACTTCATTTCACTATGTGAGAGCTCTATCGCAGGATATTTCTTGAATCGAAAGATTGATACTATCGGTTTTTCCTGCAAAATTTATTTAGCAGGAAAAACCGATAGTATCAATCTTTCGATTCAAGAAATATCCTGCGATAGAGCTCTCACATTGTGAAATCGAATTGGCATTGGGTACTTGATATGCCTATTACAAGAGCACGAGCCAAAAAACTTAGCAGTACACACGCAAGCTTCACTACCACCTGAAGAAGATGACATCAAGCCTGCTTTCAAATTGCCAAATAGAATAGACTGACCCCAAGCTGTGTTTGGATGGATATATTAGGACCATGGGTTTACCATGAATATTGTTTGTGAATTTTGAGCTTGAAAAGGGTTGCAAAATCAAAAGCAACCGAAACGTCGCACAAACAGTGCTAAATGAATTTTGCAGGAAAAACCGATAGTATCAATCTTTCGAGTCAGCAACTTCAGTTTGTTAACATTCATTAAGAGAAAAGTCGTGTCGCGTGGTGTCTGAAAGAGTTACGTGTGGTTATTTCTGAATTTTAAGTGGAATGGCGCCCTCAAAGAAAGCTACTCCTGCGGAGAAACATACTCGAAAAGTACCCAAAGTTGGCTCAAAAACTGGAAATCCTGGATAGATTGAAAAAACGAGAAAAAGTCACTAGAGTCGCAAGAAAATTTGAGGTTGGAGACTCGACAATGCGAAGTATAAGTAACAATGAAGCCAAAATTCGAGAGAGTGCACAAATATTCGGCAGGCATGCTAATGTCAGCGAAGTCAGTCGTATAGTGAAGGCATAGAACGAATGGAGCAGATGCTTTACGTATGGATACAAGATATGGTGAGATGAAGTGTACCTATATCAACACTGTTGATCCGAAAACAAGCATTGATCTTTCAAAAGTACGTCACCGGAACATACGAAAGCTGTGCTGGAGAGGATCTTAGAGTTAGTCCGGACTGGTTTGGTCATTTAGAACGAGAATTCCTCTGCAGGACGTCAGTTTCACGGGAGAAAGGGCATCAGCAGATGAAAAGGCGGCTCGTGAATTATGCACTTCGTTAGAACAGTTTATTGCTGAAAAAGGTTATTCACCCTCTCAGATATTTAATGCCGACGAGCTCAGACTCTTCTGGAACACAATGCCAAATCGTACGTTTCCAACAGAGGAAGAAAAAGTTGCACCTGGTTTCAAAGCTGCGAAAGACAGGAAACTGTTCAGCGTTTTTTTCTTTACGGACGTAATGAGTCATATCCTAAATGGTGCGATTTTATTGATCCAGATTCACGTTACTTCTCCCATGCTTGTTTAGCGATCGGAGATGCCGGTTCCATTGCAATGAGAAACAAGGACAAAGCCTTATTGCCTGTTTATTGGAAATCTAATAAGAGCGCTTGGGTGACGCAGAAAATCTGGCAAGAGTGGTTCCATAACTCTTTCGTCCCAGAGGTGAAGGAGAAGCTACCTGATGAAAACTTCGCTTTCAAGGTTCTTCTGTTGCTGGATAATGCAGCTGGCCACTCCAAAACTCTGTAATCTCTGCACCCAGATGTTGAAGTTGTGTTCTTGCCAACTCACACGACCTCTCTTATTCAGCCGATGGACCAAACTGTCATCGCGACATTTGAAGCTTACTATTATCTCAGGCGTGTGATGAGGAAGATGTTGAGCGTCGTGGGTCAAATAGAGGTGAGCTATGAAGAACCAAAAACTGATGTGAAAAGGTTCTGGAAGCAATTCAACATCTATGATTCCATTGGGTACGTTGACGAATCTTGGGATGAAATCAACACTTCCACTTTGATTGGTTGTTGGGAAAAGTTACTGCCGTCTCTTGTTGCACACATACTCGCCTCGGTCCAGCCTGTTCGCGAAATCGAGCGTGAAATCGTGGACATTGCCAGAGACGTTGGTGGTGATGGTTTCGCCGATATTGACGAAAACGAGATGGTAGAATTGGTGGAACCTCAAATTGAGGCGCTTTCAATTGATGAAATTGGAATTATTTTGAACCAGCCAGATAACGCCGATGAATCTGAAGAGTCGGAGCCACCCGCGTTTCAAGTCAGATCAATTGCGGAAATTATCAAAATGGTCGAAGATGCCGTGGATGAGGCTATGTACAGTGACCCAATGATGATTCGAAGCCAACAGTTCAAACACCAGTGCGAAGTTGCATTGAAATGCTACCGAGAGCTGTATGTTGACATCATACGACGCGCTAAGCAAACTCAAATTACTGAGTTCTTCTCTAAAGAATGATTACTCCTACATTTTGTAACGGAAAGTTCATTTTGTAGCTCTTTTTTTTCATATAAACACTTTTTTTCATGTAAGACAAAATTTCAGATCGACTTTCTCTACGTCTTGATCTGTAACCCCGCATTTCCCATAAGAACAATGCTTCCGTATCTGTGAATTCGGTATCTGCGGTACTTTTTCAATCTGTAACCCTCGCAGATAACGGGGTACGCCTGTACTACACAAAATATTCCCAAAGAATGAATAAGAAGAATCGTTTAAATAAAAATTCGGAAAATTACTTGGTTTGAAAATATTTTTTTGTTGATTGATATAGTTCCAAGAGTATACGAAAGAAAATCAGAGCGATTCATTAACACTGGTAATTATAAACGTCCGTAAACCACGGGTTTGAGACGCGTCAGAATGCGTTTTGGTAGAAGGAATGTCGGTGTTGGACGTTTACCAGAAGGTTCTTAGGGTGCTGCACAGTATAGGGGCGACTTTGGCACCTGAAACATTATGATTTAGCAAGGTAAATTTTCACATCAATATATGATAACATGTGATTAGAAAATCGGACGAGGCAGTTAAGTATGATGAAGTGGACATAGTCAGATATAACCCCGCAATTAGTTTTACCCACCTTCTAACCCCAAACTGTGAGGAAAGCAAATAGGTTTGAAGGCCTGAAGCCACCCATGTTTTGTACAATAACCTGAAAACCCTCTAAGAAACTCCAAAAATCTATGTTCCTTATACTGAATCGAATTCTGACGCATTTCAATGAATCGCTCTAAGTTTTTTTGTCCCCTTGTAACTTTAATAACCAATAAAAACAATATTTCCAGAAAATAAATGAGAAAAATTGCTTTTCAAAATTCAGAATTTTTCTTCGGGGCCTTAATCAAGAGTACCCGTCATGAGATTCCCCTTTGTTAATTGATTCATCAGTTTCAAAAGAATACGAAAGAAAATTCAGAGCGATTCATTGAGATGCGCAGAATGCGATTCATTAGAAAGAACGACGATTTTTAGCGTGTTTTAGAAGGTTCTCAGGGTGCTGCACAAAACCGGGCTGACTTGGGCAGCTACAAACCTTTGCTTTCCTCTCAATTTGTGTTAGGATGTGGGATAAAATACTTCCGGGGTCCTACCTGACAGGGTCCACTTCATCTTGATTAGCCGCCTAGTCCCTTTGCAAAGATCCTGAAAGATCGACTGAGCTTTTCGAGAACTTTTTTACGGTTGCACAGTCTCGGGATTTGATTCTATATCATTATTACAGTAAGTAAAAGTGTGAGAACCTTTCTGAGGCACTGATTTGAGTGATTTCCGAATCGGCTTGAAACCCAGAACAGTTTTCAATCAGAAGAAAAGTGTTCCCGTTTAGTTTTAATTATTTCAACCAAAAAAACCGGAGCTCCAAGGAATATTCACTAATACTCACTCAGTGATTCAGTGCAGTATTTGGAGAACTGTCCCAATTATCTTTCAAAGTTTTCTTGTGATGAGCCAACTTTGCTTTATTCATTGGAGAACCTGTAACCATAGACATAGTTTCTAATTTATTTCGAATAATTGAAAATCTGACCCGGTTTCATAACCATTTTTGATCACTAAATTGAATCAGAAATGATTCTTCATCTCACTAGTTATGAGGGCTGATGTGCAACTGTAGTCAGTATCAGAAGGTCTCGAACTAACAAAAATGAGGAAAGTATTCTCTCATCCGGTTCAATATCGCGAAGAGTAGGATCAAACGTATTGCAGATGGATACAGAAGAGGAGTAGAATGTCCTACGTTTACAAAGTATATTTCGTAACATTTTGCATAAAAGTGTACAGTTTACCGACACTTGCGCACAGTTTACCGACTTGAATATACAGTCTATTGAGAAGTACATTTTGATACAAATGGCTCGGGCCGGAAATCCATCACTCGAATGCGAAAAAAGATTTTACACCCTTGTATCGATATGTACTATTATTCATCATTCGTGAATCGATATTAGCATAAGGAAACCACAGAAAACCTCAGCTTCTATTTTCAATCCAAGTTTTCTAATTTACCAATAAATGCAGACTCTCGGGTTCTTACCGACATAACTCAGTAGCACCGGTAAAAATACGAGCCCATGAGCAGCTCCAAACAGCACAATTCCTAAATACATTCTGAAGTAAAACACCTGTAATATGTATAATATATGAAAATTTATGAGTCGTTCTTTAACAAAGAATATTGCTAATAAAATTTACATTGTGACTTCACCTGAAAAATCTGATTTTTTGCGAAACCAAGCACTATTATCCCTCCAAATTTCGTCAAAGTTATACCACTGAATATCGAGCTTCCTATAGTTGATAAGGCATCTGAAACTCTTTCAATTCTCGTTGGTTGCACCGAAACTGAGAAAGAGTGCACCAGGTGACTGCAAAACTCCACCGATATGCCTATAGCCTGTAAAAATAAATTCAATGATTCCAAGTAATCGGAATCAAGTCACTTATCAATCAAAATTTCACGAAGCAAAACGTACCATGACTAGATTTACTAGCGATACCGCATTAAGCTCAATATGCCACCAATACATGAGACCGCCAATATTGACTATGATCATCATAATCGTAATAACGACGATGATCGACGATGAAAATTCCAATCCCATAAGTAAAAACGTCACAGCAAATATTGCCAACAGAGATATTCCAATACTGAACAAGGTATCTGGCCACATAGTCAAATATTGCTCATAGAAAACATAGAAGACACTGTAAGGAAAGACTTCAACTTTTTTCTGATAACCCCATTTTTCCAAATTTTCATTGAGCATATCTGTTATATTATCCGAAATTATTCTAGCTTGTCGCATAGATTCATAATAATCGTGAGACGATTTGAGAATTGTGTGATAGGCCATAAAGTATGATGAGCCAACTGTTGATAAATTGGTTTTGGGGTTTTTGAAGTAGTTCACTCCTTGGCCATATGCTGCGTGGCCTCCTTTAGCGCAATCGGGATCTGGATTATCTTGTAAGAAGAATGAGACGTATTTTTCAAAATCGTTCTTCGTTGGACGATTGTATTCAGTCTGGCTTATATTACAGACTTTGCATTCGTCCTGATAGACTGTAACAGAGTATAAAAAATTCTATGAATACATGGGAATAATGACTGATGAGATATGAGAAGTATATTTTGAGACGTAATCTTACTTGAATGAGGACAAAATGATCCATCCGTTATGTTGATTTTGCAGCAATTTGAAGGTAAACTTGACCAGTCAAAATAGTCGTCTAGCCAAGACGATGCAGGTTTTGCGATGTAAGTTCTGCAAAAATCAAGTTCATGAATGAGATTTTGCCAAAAATTGAGTGAAATTTAGGAGAAAGAACTATGGAGTCGAAAATTCTGTTGTATTAATAGAATATCGAACCTAGTCAACTTCCACTAGCATCAATGTGAAAGAACCACGCAAAAAGCCTCCGTTTAGTGAGAACAGTTTTCTGAATCACTGCCCATTCTATTTTGATAGACCTTGACATTTTGTCTATCGTCACCGATGATGATAGGATTAGAAAATAGTCGATTTTGCACCGAGATTATGAGGTTGTAGCTCACTTCTGACCGATTGGTTTTCGGCCCGAGCCGCAGGCGAGGGTCAAAATAATTGCTCGGAAGCGGAAAACCTCATGATGGAGGTGCGAATGCTATTTTATGCAATTTTGTAAGCACTCAAATATCGGAAAATTGCGTAATAACTATTTCTTTATATTAGATCGGTGAGTGAAGTTGATAATGGAAATCGAAGGCGGAATGGAAATTGATTCCGCCTAGAAGTAACGAGAAATGTAGCCTTACGGCTTACAAAATACATGACGAAATATCCTCATTTTAGACGTGATTATGTTAAAATTTGGTCATTTCTCCTCACCTGTTCGATAACTTCGACGCAGCGAAAATCTGAGCCGTCACAGAATCTGAATTACAATAAGTTACACTACAAACTAAATTTTGTACCCTGGTATCGGAATAGTCCAACCCATCTTTGACCACAAAATACATCGGAGGACCAATGGACAAATATTTGCTAAGAAACTGAAAATACTTGAGTACAAAACTATCCTCTGGCATAGATAATTCTTGATCCAGGCCAATACCGATGTGTGGAATCACAGCAATGCTACTACACAGCCAACCAAAGAATACAAACACTACACACACGCGAACTATGTCATTCATTAAAACAGGTACGTAAGCACACTTAAAAATTTTGTACAAAAGTCCATCGACTATTTCTCCACTATCATCTTTCTGCGATGTCGTTGCAAAACAGCATATATCCAGTCTGCCCTCCTATAATTGAAAAAAATCGAATGTTATCGAAGTTGGCTAAAGATTATTTTTGAGATATTTAGTATAACCAATATTTACCGATTGTCTAATAGTATCTAAAGAAAGTAAACTAATAAAACAGGTGATTTGTAAAATAAAATCAATAAGTATAGCGAGTCCTGCGTACAGAGCAAATGCTTTCACAGCTGGCATATCTGATAAGCCACCTGAAAATTCAAATTTTTCGATCAACTCCTCTCGATTGCCTCTATTCCCACAAAAAAATGAGTTCGATATTGGATCGTACCTAGACAAAAGCAGCATATTTCTGATACACTAGTAAGTAATATACTGGGACCAACTTGGCCTACAACACGTCCAATATGTTGTGGTATAGATTCATTTGGTTGTCTTACTTCTCTCTGATGAGTTTGTACAAGTATAAAAATATTATCAACGCCAACAGCCAAAACCAAAAAGGGTATGACTTCAATTATAATCAAAGTCGCTGGCATTCCTATGAAGCCAAATATACCGACTGAGCTGATAACTGATGCAAGGACAATCAAAACTCCGCTCAAACCTAAAGTGATTTTTGAGTGCAACTGAAATATACAGAATAATTCCATCAGTAAAATTACAAATCATCAAAATTATCAGTTTGATGAGTAAATTTATGAAAGTACTTACAAAAAGAGTACTGCAAGATTTGACCTGTCCAAGTGCTAATGCAATGTATGCAAACATAATGAGGTAGGATATCAATATCGTCACAATGTCAGATTCTGATTCTCTGTCCAATTCATCCTCAATGGATCTACCAGACGTGAAAGCTACGTCCATGTAACTTGGTTTCCTCGTCTTTGTCCAGTTTTTCATGAATTCAACGTAGCTAGAGGAATTTTGATAAAGTGATCGTTAATAAATCAATCTAGATTCCTCCAAATTTTGTGATCTTACCTCTTTTCCCATTCTATGGCCGGTTCTAACATGGTTTTATCGTGCTTGTTGTTTACCAGAAATGTCACAATAATTGCTGTGGCATTTTGATATGGAGGAGAATGAAGGTTTTGACCTGGTTCGACGAAACCTCCAACTGCTATTGCTGGTTCCACTGGACCACCATATTTGGCAAGACATTCCATGTTGTAAGGGTTACTGAAGTAATAAAACCAGATTGGATTAGAGTCTTATTAACTATGTTATGGTCTGCAATACATTAGTGTTGGGGGAAAATTTTGTTTAAAAAAAATTACAGGCCGATGCTTGAGGGAAAATTCATGACCATCACAATATCTTGAAATTTCGAAGGAATTTTGGGATTTAATTGAAGGACAAAACTTATTGAAGGTGATGATTAATATATCCGCTATAACTCGAAAATTCATGGAAAAATTCGAAAAGTTGTAATTGGTGGTATCCTAGTTGAAAAAAATAATTACACTTCAAACGAAAGGAAAGGAATAATGATGAAAGTTTTGTTTGCTATACCTACTGAGAGCAAGCGATGAATCTGTCGAGGTAGTGGACACTGGAACTCTCAAATTTTTCAATATCATCTTGATAGTAGCCCCAAATACTTTGAATGACGCATCGAGAAATGATTGTGGGTCCAGAATCCGATGTTGAAAGTGGTGCAAAACAAATATCTGCGAGGGTGTAGTTGTTCGGTGTTATAATGGCTTTGATTTCTTCTTGAAGTTCCAGAACTTCTTTCAAGAAGGTCGCGTTGTATATTGGTCCAAAAATTACTTTACCATTGACTGTCTCGTGCTCAATCTATGGAATGTGAATATTCAATGGTTATGGTGTTTACAAAGTTGAAATTGAATTCACATTGAAGAATTTTTGGAGAAGTCTTGGTCTTACTAAACATGACACTTTTCTCAAAAAGTCTACTGATGTTATGATTAAGTGTGAGTTAGTACCTGTGGTAAGCCCTTTGAAGTAATGATAATTTGCTCAACTCTGTAGAATGGCTCAAAATGGCTATCAAAGTAAGTTTTCTCAAGTCGAGAGCGTGATTTTGGCGACGCCCACAGTTCAACTGGATCTGTTGTGATGTTCAGGTATTTGATACCATGTGACACGCAGACTATGAACATGAATCCCAGAAATAGGACCAGCCATGGCCGACTTGCGCACGCTGAATTAGTTCAATTAATTCATATTTTGAGATTAACAATAACAGCTGTCTATCAAATTGTCAATTTGAATTTTATCAATAATGGAAGGTAGACACGATTCAAACAATATTCAAACAATAACTATGAATAATCTCGTACTGAGACGTGGTCACTTGTCTCAATATGATACTTTCTTTTCCTTGATGATGATCTTACGGCTATTTATTCTCCCGCCAGATGCGAAATATTTCATCAAGTTATTTTAAAAGGAATGCATGGATCATCGATCCTTGCGAATAAAATTCGGTTTGCGATGAATTCTTGGAGTAACACGATTTTGAAAAAAGTGAAAATTCATTTGAAACAACATATCGGACCGTTTTTTAATCATTCATAACCTTTCATTGAAATTTCTCGAATCATGAATAATGGAAAACTTACCACTCGAGCTACATCTGAATCGTCAAGGCCGTAATAAGCCAATAGGAAAGTGATACCTCGAATAATATTCAATATGCATTTGAAAAAAAATCTGAGTTGATGAGTATCCATAAACTCGATATCTCATAAATACTCGTAGTGATCAAAACTCGTGTCCATCACTGTCATTATTATGAACTACAACTTGAAACTGAATCTATATAGTAACTCATCCCGATAAATATTTTTGATGAGACTTTTACTCTTTCCTCGCCTCTTTGATTTCATGCATATCATATATTCATTTCTCCATCTAGATCTAACAGGTAGATAAAGATTCCAGAGCACTCACCTGTACCCCAACAACGGAAAAAGTTTTGTAATAGTAAATCAGTTTGTGCACCAAGACGCTCCAGTATCGACGTCTCAAATTCATGCTCTCTCAAATTGGCAGACTGTTCATCACCCGATGTGACACCTAGAAAAATGGAATTTTAGAGGTACTGAGTCTATTTTGAGATGAACGAATGACCTAGAAGAATCACAAAGAAAAGACCAACATACATGTACCCCAGGTGTATACTTTTGTCGCGAATCACAATTGTACTTGTATGCAAGGGAAGAATCTTGTGCTTCACGGAAGCTGATCTCGGGGAAAGAGAGTATGTATATTCTACACGAGGTGATTTAAGGCCTCCGCTATTTGCTATGGTCAATTTGCTTGCGCGAGACAACTAGCGGCCAGCTCGCGCGTTACGCGGTGGTGGTCCTCACGCAGACAGGCAACGCTCCGATGTGCGTGTGATCTCGGTTTCCCCGCTCACTCCCCGCAGCGACCATGCAACTCGCTGGGGCCACCACAGCGTCATGTTATTTTCTGCCATAGGCGGCGCTGCAGTCTACTTTTTTTTACATAGCACATTCGTGAGCATAGCCAATACAGGGTATGGCGGTTTAGCCTCAAGCGCCCAATCTTCCTCTTCCCCTCCCTAGCACTTTGGCCTCAAGATACCTCATGGGGGCATGGCCTGGTATGGCCTTACAGTCCTTACACACCAACCTTGTTACTTTAGATCAATTACGGTCGTGCAATTACGCGAGTGTAGTATTCCACACGCACCACCAGATGACATTCTGTCGCTCAAACACTCAAGAGACGTGTGTATACGCCGATCCAAGTCAATAACAGGCAACTACTGTACAAAATTAATCGAGTTGGTACTACCAGGTGGCGACTGGCTTGTCTGATATGCAAAAGAGCTGCACCTTTTACCCCATATATCTGGGTAGGGGCAAGTTATAATCATTTTCCCCGCAAGGGAGATCTTCGGATCTTGGGAGAGTAACGACTCCGCGGCCCCAGTTAACCGCAAGGAGGATCCTTCGCTGATCCTGGGAGACAGACCCCCTCCCCGAACTCAGTCCTCCGGCAAAGGAGATCTTAGTATCTCGGGAGCACACGACAACTCCTCCGCCCCCAGTCTTCAGCCCCAGCACCCGTGTGTGTGCTTTCACACCATCTCGTCCGCCATCGTGCGTATGAGCCCTGAGTGGCATCTTGGACCACTTCAGGGCTCCCGCTTCTTCGCAAGCCCCCTGTACCTTTCATCTTTCCCTCACTCTCTGTTCCTTCCTTCCTTCCTTCTTCTGGGACTATAACCTTCAGCGTTGGCGCCCTCCGGGGTGGGGTTTTAGTCGGTAGATGCCCGAGTTTTCTCGGGTGAATCCGGGACTACCCACACTTTGGTAGGTGTCTATGAAGATTTCTCCATCCCGGCCTACCAAAGAAAAAAAAAGTTATAATAATGTCCCCGCAAGGGAGATATTCGGATCATGGGAAAGTAACGACTCTCCGACCCCACTTAATCGCTAGGGGGATCCTGCGTTGATCCTGTGCTGTGAGAAAAATAAAGCGTCCGCTGCCCGAGATTCAAGTAGAATTTGTTGGGGTTGCCGAGTCGAGCTGATTCTGATTAAAATAATGATTTTTCTCCACATCAATCCTCTAGCGAGACTATGATAACAGGAAGTCTTTTAAGGCCTCTTTGAATAATGATATATTTTCCCAAGCTGCTGAAAACCTGGAAGGAGAGAGTTCCACAAATGAGCGCAATGAACCTGGAAAGATCTTCCATATTCAAGCCTGATAGTGGGAACTTTGAGTACCTCCTCTTTCAGATCACCACGTGATCTAAACAAGCGAGAGCCCTGGAGCGACCCACGATGCCGCTCAGGGCTCATACATACAGAGACGAACAGGGTAGTGGAAGCACATATATGGGTGCTGGGGCTGAAAACTGGGGGCAGGGGAGTTGTCGTGTGCTCCCGAGATGCTGAGATCTCCCTTACCGAAAGACTAGGGCCTGGGAGTGCGTCTGTCTCCCAGGATCAACTAAGGATCCTCCTAGTGGTTAATTGGGTCCGGGGAGTCGTTACTCTCGCAAGATCCGAAGATCTCCCTTGCAGGGACATAATTATAATTTTTTTTTCTTTGGTAGGCCGGGAAGGAGAAATCTTCATAGAAACCCACAAGAGTGTGTAGTGTCGGGTTCACCCGGGAAAACTCGGGCATCTACCGACTAAAACCCCACCCCGGAGGGCGCCAACGCTGAAGGTTATAGTCCCAGAAGAAGGAAGGAAGGAAGGAACAGAGAGTGAGGGAAAGATGAAAGGTACAGGGGGCTTGCGAAGAAGTGGGAGCCCTGAAGTGGTTCAAGATGCCACTCACGACTCATACGCACTGAGTCGGACGAGGTAGTGGAGGCACACACATGGGGGCTGGATTGAAGACTGGGGGCGGGGGAGTTGTCGTGTGCTCCCGAGATACTGAGATCTCCCTTACCGAAAGACTAGGGCCTGGGAGTGCGTCTGTCTCCCAGGATCAACTAAGAATCCTCCTTGCGGTTAACTGGGGCCGGGGAGTCGTTACTCTGCCAGGATCCGAAGATCGCCCTTGCGGGGGATTTCGGTGGAAGGATCTCCCTCAGGTATAGAAATAAGGGTTGCAATTCATTTGTATGTCAGAAAACCCAGTCACTAACCGACGGTATCATTCAGAACTATTTTTATCCGACACTCGCCTATATAGACTCGAATAGTTGTATACATACTTCAGTCTCAGATGTTCGAGTGACAAACCGCCATCTGATGGTGATATGGAGTACTACCCTCGCATAATCTACAAACGAAATTAGAGCAACAACGTTGGTGTCTCAGGCCATTCCGGCGTGGGGTTTCTTGTGATCATACCACCATGGAGTAGCTTGTCACCGAAGCGCCACGCCTGAGAGAAAAGGAGGAAGGACACTTGAAGCCAAAGCGCTATGAGGTCAACCCGCCATATACCCTCTGATAAGACCAAATCGACGTATCCCATTTGCATCCATCTAATTCAGTACAATGGTTCCCACAAAGAAGTGGAAATCTCACGAAGTATGTGTATCGATTGTGCGTCAAGAAACATACCAATTCAAAAGTGATGCAGAACTGCGGGGGCATTTCTCGTCTGCTAATTTTTCGTGCTCATATCGTATCGTCGGCAAAAGGTGCGTAAGTATTGTGAAAAAGACAAACTACATGCAAAAGCCAAATAAAAAATGCTTCACAAACAATTATTAGGGCCCATTCATTGGGACACATTTCGGTCGGATCGGACAAACCGAACCGATCGGACGAACCGAACGAAACGAACGAAGCTGAAGGATCGTAAAGTTTGTTTGCGTTGAGACTGAAACTCTACGTCCCGTCGTGAATGGGCGAGCGCGCGGGCCCGAGTGTTTATGGCCCAGCTCTAATTACCTACTTCTAAATTGCAAAATTGTTTTAAACCGCACAAAAATTTTTGCAAATATTCAATCCGTCCTTGTGCCTTCAATACGATCTCATAGAAACTTGAATCGTGAAAATCGGTTGATATAGAGTGATTTTGTGGCTATCAAAATTATTTATCATGAGCACACATTTGCCTCGGATAATCACTGAATATCAACCGATTTTCACGATTCAAGATTCTATGAGATCGTCTCGAAGGCACAAGGACGGATTGAATATTTGCAAACACTTTTGTGCGGTTTTAAACAATTTTGCAATTTAGTAGTAGGTAATTAGAGCGGGGCCATAAACGCTCGGGCCCGCGCGCTCGCCTATTCACGACGGGACGTAGAGTTTCAGCTCCAACGCAAAACAAACATAGTTTCGCGATGGAAGCAAGTCCGTTTTCATCTCGGTGGCGAGAGATCATGATCAACAGCTGAAAATCCACGTCCCGTCGGGAACGGGCGAGCGCTCGGGGCCCAAAGTTTATTGCCCTACTCTAATTACCTCCGTCCAAATTGCAAAATTGTCTAAAGCTGCACAAAAATGTTTGCAAATATTCAATCCGTCCTCGTGCCTTCAAGACGATCTCATAGAAACTTGAATCGTGAAAATCGGTTGATATTCAGTGATTATCCGAGGCAAATGTATGCTCATGATAACTAATTTTGATAGCCACAAAATCACTCTATATCAACCGATTTTCACGATTCAAGTTTCTATGAGATCGTATTGAAGGCACAAGGACGGATTGAATATTTGCAAAAATTTTTGTGCGGTTTAAAACAATTTTGCAATTTAGTAGTAGGTAATTAGAGCGGGGCCATAAACGCTCGGGCCCGCGCGCTCGCCTATTCACGACGGGACGTAGAGTTTCAGCTCCAACGCAAAACAAACATAGTTTCGCGATGGAAGCAAGTCCGTTTTCATCTCGGTGGCGAGAGATCATGATCAACAGCTGAAAATCCACGTCCCGTCGGGAACGGGCGAGCGCTCGGGGCCCAAAGTTTATTGCCCTACTCTAATTACCTCCGTCCAAATTGCAAAATTGTCTAAAGCTGCACAAAAATGTTTGCAAATATTCAATCCGTCCTCGTGCCTTCAAGACGATCTCATAGAAACTTGAATCGTGAAAATCGGTTGATATTCAGTGATTATCCGAGGCAAATGTATGCTCATGATAACTAATTTTGATAGCCACAAAATCACTCTATATCAACCGATTTTCACGATTCAAGTTTCTATGAGATCGTATTGAAGGCACAAGGACGGATTGAATATTTGCAAAAATTTTTGTGCGGTTTAAAACAATTTTGCAATTTAGAAGTAGGTAATTAGAGCTGGGCCATAAACACTCGGGCCCGCGCGCTCGCCCATTCACGACGGGACGTAGAGTTTCAGTCTCAACGCAAACAAACTTTACGATCCTTCAGCTTCGTTCGTTTCGTTCGCCACGGAGAGAAATAACGGAACGCGGGGATCCGAAAACGTCGCAACGCGGGGATCCGACTATCTGAACGCGGCGATCCGGCTACCTGAACGCCGCGATCCGATAGTCGGGTCGCCGCGTTCCGAGATCGGGCCAGAATGAGCCGGGCTCGAACGCTGTCGTCATATAATTCCGGCTCGAATGGGGCCCCATAAACAGCCGGGCGCGAGATCATATAACTATTACGGCCGGCTGTTTATGGCACTGCTAATTTCCTCAGCTTTTTTCAACATTATCGAATATTGCAAAAAGGTTTTTGCAAATATTCATAATGTCTAGTGTTGCACAAGAGCTTCAACTACAATTTTGAATCGTGAAAATCGGTTGATAATAAGTTATCCTGTCACTTGATTTTTTTTTTTTTTCAAACGGGGGAAGTCGATGAACATGAGCGGCATTTAAGCTATGGAAAAAGGGTAATCGGTGTGGTCTAGGGACAAAGTTTCTGCTTCTGCCGCGGAAGGTACGGGTTCAAATCCCTCTCGCGACTAATTTTTTTTTTTTTTTTTTTTTTAATTTAATTTTATTTATAATATCCAATTGTCCATTCTGACACTCTGTCGCATTTTACTTTTTACGACGAGGGAACAACAACTCGCGTTATTCATACACCGCGAAGCAGAAAAGATTCATATTTATATAATATAATAATATATTACAATATATAATATAATTGTAATCTCGATCCTCCATCTTAACTGATAAAGAGATGTGTTGACAGATTTTCCTGAAAGTTTAATACCAAACGTATTTCAATAGAATACTAGAATAATTCACGAAATATTAAATAGAGCGATTTGGAGGTCACAACACAGCAAAAAGAAATCCTTACTCTCACATTGCTGTAGTATCTTACTCTTGCATCTTACATTCGTTCAAATCTGACCGTTAGATAAGAAAAAAACAGCTTTCTCTCCATGTCAGAAAATACGACGATGTCAAGAGTATTCGACTTCAATAAAGGTTCATTATCCTAAAAATCAGGCGTAAAAATCAGGCCTAAAAATTTTGTGGTACATATCTTCTGCTGCACGAGCAATGTTTACACATATGAAACCGTTCGAAGTTGAATGTTCAATCGCTCGACAAATAATTTTGTAAGGTAAGTGTGCCTAATATGCCCCCATTCCCTAATATGCCCTCACTCAAGCTCATTTTCTTTGTTTTTGTTTCAACTGCAAGATGCTCTTTTCAAAATTTGATTTCTAGCCGATTCTACGCCCACATTACTAAAAGAAGTGCAGTGTTCCTAATATGCCCCCACCCCCTTTTTCCGCATATGGAGGGCTTTGCGCAATGCCGCAAGTACTTTTAGCACTTTTTATCGAGATAACATTAGTTTTACGTGTATTTAGTTATATCCAACAACATAGAGCCTTTCAAACGCACCAGATCTCGCAAAATATGCTAAAAATCGATTTCTATGTTAATTTTGAGGTTATGTGCACTCTAAATCATCAAGAATACCTTGAAATATTAATATTTGTCCATTCAATACATGACCGTCATGCGCCGGAACCGATATCGCTTTTCCAGAGCTTCAGAAGCGCGAAATGTCTATGGGGGCATATTAGGAACACATTGTCAAAAACTCGCAAAAAATCTTTTCCTACAAAAATCAAGATAGCTCGGCTGCTTGATTTTTGCTGTAATTCTTTGAAATTGAACGTACTTTATCTCATTTTGAAGGTATTAAAATTATTCTCAAAACGAGCTAAGACACGTTGAATAATATTGAGATGACCCAAAACTATGAGCAAAACAAAAGTAGTGGGGGCATATTAGGCACACTTACCTTATATGATTGTGATTTTTGTGTGTTCGCGAACCGTCAAAATCTTAATCGCGGATTTATAAGAGGTTAAAAAAGTACATGGAATTATTTTCCCATCTCTTGCAAGAGGAGTATACTTCTAGTAGTATTATAATCTAACCTATTGTAAACATAAACACGCATCGATGAGCCTATAAGAGTTCAACAGTTCAGCTATAAATGATGCTTGCTGTAAGATCAAATCCCGCTTCGGACGAAGCGCTTGCTCATTTTGAAAATTGTCATCTTGCATTTGCTGCACCTTACGGTAAGAACGAAATCAATCTTTTTCTTTCAAATATATTGGCTTTGTCCGGAATCAATCTGATGGTAAGGATTTCTTTTTGTAGTCGAGTCTTGATGAGACTGCGGACACCCGCAGATCACAATCAAACGCAAATTAATTTGTACTACGATTGAGTTTTCGATTTTGAATGTTTTCACAACAAAACATATTAGTTCGTGCAACATAAGGTCGTTACAGTTTTCAGCATAAGATGAAATTTGCCTCATTATCGGACGACAATCCTCCATTGAATGCAAATGATCTTAATATCACGGAGTTTCTTTGAAACGAAGAAAAGGAGCTGTTTTTCTTGTCTGACGGTCAGGCTCAAAACGATTTTAATATTAGTAGTGCAACTAAGCCCCGAAAAGTCGCTTTCTGTGGGAGAAAGTGACCAAACTCTTACTAACAGCCTAGTTTTGGCCTCAAATGGTAGGCGGTACATCTGGTTTAATATAGCAAAAGGTTTTTTGGTTAAATATTTTGGGGAACATATAAATAATCAATGAAAACATGCATTTTTTCACGCCTTTTTCAATTTTTCCGTCATAAGTCGGAAAAAATCGATTTTTCGAGAAAATATGTAGAGGAACAATTTGTAGATCTTTAAACGATCTAAAAGAATGATCTACACACTTTTCCTCGGAAAATGCATTCCTTCCAAGTTATTCTTCATTAAAGATATAATCAAATTTTTTCAAATAAACTCGCTCAAACTGTTTATAACGGGTTCAAACTCTTTTTCTAAGATGATTGAGTCAATTTTGAGCAAAAAAGGTCTCTTGGTACTTTTCCCTAAGTTCAATCGTTTTCGAGTAATGGAAATAGTGAGTTCTTCGATCTTTCACCCAGTGGTTGCTCTTATTCAGGGGCGGAAGTCACAAAATTTGCTATTTCCATTACTCGAAAACGATGAAACTTAGGAAAAAATACCAAGAGATCTTTTTTATTCAAAATTGACTCAATATTCTCAGAAAAATAGTTTGAACCCGTTATAAACAATTTAAGCTAGTTAATTTGAACAAATACGATTATATCTTTGACAAAGAATAACTCGGAAGGGATGCATTTTCCGAGGAAAAGTGTGTAGATCATTCTTGTAGATCGTTCAAAGATCTACAAATTATTCCTCTACACATTCTCTCGAAAAATTGATCTTTTCCGACTTATGACGGAAAAATCGAAAAAGTCGTGAAAAAATGCATGTTTTTATTGATTATGTATATGTTCCCCCAAATATTTAACCAAAAAACCTTTTGCTTTATTAAACCAGATGTACCACCTACCATTTGAGTCCAAATTTAGATTGTTATCAAGAGTTTGGTCACTTAGTGATCGAATTCAGAGGTTTAGTTGCACTACTATATGCAATATTTACACTGGTATTCATAGTCGTTATAACTCCAGAGTTAAGAATTAATCCGCGGGTTAGGCGCTGTAATCGGCGTGGCAGAAGAATAAACTAAAGACTACTCATTCACTTCACGTTGTCCCAGTGCTGCAGAACATCACGGAATTGAAGTCTTTTTTTCTCCACTCCGATTACAGCGCCTAACCCGCGGATTAATTCTTAACTCTAGGGTTATAACGACTATGAATACCAATGTAAGACACTACGGCCATCTGAGAGTAAGGACTTCATTTGTAATTTAAGATATTCTTTACATTCAGCTTTGCTATCATATTATACCTTCACATTTGAGCAAACCTTAGAAATTTCTCTTTAAAAGGACTTCATTCTTTAGCCGGCTTTTAACCGGCTTCTTTTGGTCTCATCACATCAGGATTTTTTGCTGGACGTTGAAATGCCAAAAAACCGAATAAAATCCAGAAATGTCAGTTCCATGAACTAGTTTCCTTGTGTCTCAAACATGGCAAAATTCCATGCACTGTTCCAAAAAAAATTTTTGTCCGAGTTTTATCACTCATTATCACACTCAATACGCTTGAAGAAAAGGAGAAAGATGGCACAGACATGCGGGGCGTCAATTTTCAACTTCTGGATTCCGAGGACCAGAGTGAGCAAGTTTCCGCGATAATATTCATATGATAATAAATAATGATATAGAATAATATATTATTATCATATATCTTTGATTAATATATATAAATACATATGATATTATAGTACTATTATTTATATAAATCGTTTTTGCTCGAATAGGGACTAAATGACGCATTTTACGCCTGCTTGGCGGTGTATGAATAATGTGAGTTGTTGTTCCCTCGTCGTAAAAAGTAAAATGCGACAGAGTGTCAGAATGGACAATTGGATATTATAAATAAAGATTAAATTAAAAAAAAAAAAAAAAAAAAATTAGTCGCGAGAGGGATTTGAACCCGTACCTTCCGCGGCAGAAGCAGAAACTTTGTCCCTAGACCACACCGATTACCCTTTTTCCATAGCTTAAATGCCGCTCATGTTCATCGACTTCCCCCGTTTGAAAAAAAAAAAAAAAATCAAGTGACAGGATAACTTATTATCAACCGATTTTCACGATTCAAAATTGTAGTTGAAGCTCTTGTGCAACACTAGACATTATGAATATTTGCAAAAACCTTTTTGCAATATTCGATAATGTTGAAAAAAGCTGAGGAAATTAGCAGTGCCATAAACAGCCGGCCGTAATAGTTATATGATCTCGCGCCCGGCTGTTTATGGGGCCCCATTCGAGCCGGAATTATATGACGACAGCGTTCGAGCCCGGCTCATTCTGGCCCGATCTCGGAACGCGGCGACCCGACTATCGGATCGCGGCGTTCAGGTAGCCGGATCGCCGCGTTCAGATAGTCGGATCCCCGCGATCCAGTAAAACGTCGGATCGCCGCGTTCCGATATTTCTCTCCGCGGTTCGTCCGATCGGTTCGGTTTGTCCGATCCGACCGAAATGTGTCCCAATGAATGGGCCCTTACCCTATACGCTTTTTTAAATACCATATTCTACCAGATACTTCTCACATAGAGATTATCACTCATGTAACAAGTTCTTCCACACTCGTCTCCAGAACCAGACCACAGGTGTAAAATGAAGGAATTATTCATTAGAACTTATTCATCTTGGATGTAATGTGCATTTTGTCATCACTCAACTCTTTGGAAATTTCCAATCTTCCTAATGACACATCACTACCATTGCGCTCCTATACATTTCACTCGTAGAATTACAGTTACGTGCGTTGAGTTTTTCCCTGCAATATTTGCGTTGTCTATTACAAGAACAGTAGCCCATTCATGCTCAACTCGTTTCGTGATTAACGTCGTATATGTACAAAAGTGTGGAAAGAATTGATTTCACCTAAGTCGGATGAAGAACATGCACGCATGCGAAATCCAACTCAGGTGGTTGGGTGACAAAATTCCATTAGGTAACAGGTCAGAGATTTTTAATTCTAGAACCGTCTCAAAATATGAGTTTGATCTACGTAAGGGTCGATACAACGAGTATAGTCACACGATCTCACCTAGGTAGTCACTTCTTGAAAATCTAGATTCACTTCTTTGCGACAGGAGATGAAAGGTTTTACACCTTTGTATCGAAATGTACAACTTCGCATCCGAGTAATGGGTTATGGATGCAAAGAAAGCTAGGTTTCACTCCTGTGTATTGAACTATAATTTTTGATAACATGTGAGAAGCAGTTGATGAACCGTGCTCAAGGAACAGTTTATGAAGCTTTAATTCAAAAATCGCTACTCTGACATGATTTTTGGATTCTCGCGCTATGAAGTGCAGATGGGCCGTTTTGTTGTGAAGGACTCACGGCACTCACTTCGCTCGTGCCATGAACAGCCCGACGTGCAAAACTACGTTGTTTGTCATGAAATACCATTTACGCACAAGTTATACCAGAACGAATCTTTTCATCACTCTGACATAAGAATGCTGCTTTTAACCTCCAACTGGCACACTTCTGCGACATAACATAGCTGGCACACCTGGGTAGCTGGGCTACCCAGTACTGGGCCGAAAATTCAATTGAATCATCTCTAAATGAGGTCGATCTAAAAAAAATAGCGCATACGAATTGAGGATCTTGATTCTCACCTCAGATGTCGGAAGGAACAACCTTTTCTCCAAGATTCACTCTTGCGCTAATTTTTTCTCTAAACTACCTCATTTGAGATGGCTCAGTTGAATTTTCAGCTCTTTCTAGAAACTGCGTCCTCTATAATTTTTTTAGTAACAGGATCATTTTTTGCAATAATTAATCAGTAAGAAAAATTATCTTCCGCACTTTGCCGTTCTTCTCTCGTACGCCTTCAAAAATGTGATAGTTGACTGTTCGACGTCAAAGTCAGAGGAGGGAACAACGTATGTAACCGAAAATTATACGTAGTTAATTCTGACCCATAAAACAAACTCGGGTAAAAAATTAACGACGCGCGCGTAGCTGGCACTCTGGGGTGTCGAACACCCGACTGCATTTTGCTCGGCTAAGGCGGAGCAACGAGCCCGCCAAAACTGGCACTCTGTGCATGGTTGGTCAGTGGCACGTCTTGACATCCAACAGAGTTCACTATGAACCCGGGAAACTTTGAATTATGAGCGTGGCGTACTCATGAAAGAGGCCTTGGGTGTATTCCACCCAAGTGGTCCAGCCGAGGATTAATAGTCCATTATTCACCGGTGCGAGGTTAGGCTGTTTCGGGGCATGGGAATGAATTTCCCTGAAGTGTAACGAGGGGAAAAGATTCCCATTAGTGCCCCAAAAGGGCCCGACGAACAAGGTGCATATACTATTTCTTGGTATCAAGGCAACTGAACGCCAATTTTCTGATTCGAGCCGAGAGGAAAAATGGCCATTTAGTCGCACTATGCAAAAACGTGGTTTAAAGGTTTCCATAATGAAAAATGTTAATTAACCTGTGCTCGCACATTTATTTCGGACGCAGAAGACTTATAGCACCCGAGCTGGTCGTGCGCGCACAAGGCAATAATGCACTATTTTTGGCAAATATTTCTCGGCCATTTCATGACAGTATTGGAAATTCGTCGGTCTACTCTATATTTACACCGAAACTTTAATTCCCTTAATTATTCCAAGATGAATAATAATTTCGATTTCAAGATTCATAGTAAACCTCATATTCCTTCATTATTACGCAGTGTTAGGCAAAAATGCCGCCGACACTAGCTGCTGTTGCCAAAATGTGTAAGTTCAACTCATTCTCGGTGTCATGTTTTTTTCTGCGATTCGCAAATATTCTTGAGACAAGCCTCAAACATGCACGCAAACTTGGAATGAATTATACGTAACACAAGGTCACCATAATCCAACATTACGCACCCAAAGATATGTGATTGTTTCAAAAAAGTATAGGCTGACGTAAGCTTTTTTTCTGCTATCAGTACATATCACTCCATAGCTTTCAAGACGGTTTGAAGATGTAAGCTTCATTTTTTGTACACGTATAGGAAATGTATAGTAGGTGATCAGACTGATCGCGTGAGAGTTGCACTCATTGACTTCAATAATATTCGATTAATTAGACACGGTGATGGAACTAATCAGGCGTCAGACTCGGGTCAAGGGAGACTAGAAAAATTATAATCAAAGCTTCGCGTTGACCGTGTGATGTTGTACAGAGTATCTTAGAGTGCGTCCACAAATGGTGCATATGCATGCATATTGGGGTGGGCCGAAAAATGACTTTTTTTGAGAATCGATACGAGCTAGTGCGCAAAAGTTAGGTTTCTACATGTAGATGTGAAAAAAAATTTGCTGGACGCTGAGAAATAGAATTTTAGGTCCCAGCAAGAGCCATCAAGCTTTTATCAAAATTAACCCAGGTTTAAATGGTAATGTGCCTAATTCGGCACTTTCTTCTTCCTAACTTTGCTCGCATTTCTGGCGCATCCAAGCATTTCTCAACGTACTTTAACTCATTTTAAAGCTTGTCCCAAAACCTACAAAATGAGCTAAAGTGCGTCCAATTTCGACTAATCCAAGCCAATCTATCTCAATTTTCCCAAAAAGTGATCATTATTAAAAATCCCAAAAATAGGGTGATTCTCCCTTCAAACTTTGCTTGTATTTCTGGTGCATCTGAACATTTTCCAACGTACTTTAGCTCATTTTAAAGCTTGTTCCAAAATCTACAAAATGAGCTGAAGTACGTTCAATTTCGAATAACTCGAGCCAATCTATCTCAACTTTGCCATTTCGAGTTTTGAAAGGAGTGAGGCGGGAGGCGGAAGTCGCTTATTTTCGGATTTCTCAAAACTACTGAGAAAAATTGAGATATATTGGCTCGGGTTAGTCAACATTGAACGTACTTTAGCTCATTTTGTAGGTTTTAGAACAAGCTTTAAAATGAGCTGAAGTACAATGGAAAATGTTAAGATGCACCAGAAATACAAGCAAAGTTTGAAGGGAGAATTGCCCTATTTTTGGCATCTTTAATAATGATCACTTTTTGGGAAAGTTGAAATGGTTAGTCGAAATTGGACGTACTTTAGCTCATTTTGTAGGTTCTGGAACAAGCTTCAAAATGAGCTGAAGTACAATGGAAAATCTTCGGATGCGCCAGAAATACAAGCAAAGTTAGCAAGAAAAAAGTGTCGAATAGGCACATTTCCATTTAAACCCGTCTTAATTTTGATAAAAACTTCATGGTTCTTGCTGGAACCTAAAATCTCATTTCTCAGCGCCCAGCAAAAGTTTTTCCACATCTACATGTAGAAACCTAACTTTTGCGCACTAGCCCGTATCGATTCTCGAAAAAAGTGATTTTTCGGCCCACCCTAATGCATGTGCAGTGCACACTGCGCATCTGCACTGCACACGTGCACATGTGCAGCTCATCGGAATTAAGCGAAGATTGAAGGGTTCACATCAGAAAATTTCTGCTTGAATCGATTTGTGTCTTTGCTCCGTCACCGGCTGATTCAAAGCAATATTCAACGAGCTTCAATATAGTTTTGGCTAAAATTAAATGAACTGTGCGTGTGCACTGCATATGCACGCATATGCATATTTGTGGACGCACCCTTAAGTTTCGGAATATGAGTATGCATCACGGTCGTGTATGCATCGAGCAAAGTGTGCAATTGTCAATTTGAAGTGTTTCACGGATGTACGATTCATCTTGACTCGTGTGGGACAGGTATAGTATATCTGTCATTGGACAAGGACAAACTTTCATGCAATTGTTGCTAGAAATTGCGATTACCGGAATGCAATTTTACTGAAAGTACTGGATTTGAAAGTCGAGAGAGCGATTGATGAGAGAAAATTAGACGGGCACGCTAATTTCAGTGATGTTTGCGGTCTGTTTCAGCTCGTGTATTACGACTGCGTTCTCGCTGAGAGATACTTTCTACTTTTGCTTATAGGTTTTTGAAAATAGTAATATACTTTCGCGGATATACCGCAAAGTTAATATGACGCTAGAGAACTTTTTGCGAGCATACTCAACAAGTTTTCGATTTTGAAGATTTTGTGGTGTTTGTGGAAATCATGCGGGTGGAAATAGATCAACTACGGCGTATGAATTAATTCATAAATTTTCACAATTGATAGCAAAAGAACTATTGCCACGAATATGCCTATAGGATAATATCAAATGAGTTGAAAAACTACAGATCCGGAGAGCGCGTTCACTCAGCTACCTATAGACCGTTGAGTAAAAAAAAATAGCTGGAGATTTTTTCATGCATAATATAATACCATTCAATATCATGATTGGAGAACACACTTGGCCACATGGTACATATTGATACAAGGGTGTGAAATAGTACATCTCGATACAAGGGTGAAAAATGTCCATCGAACCATATTTTTTGATGGAGTATGAGTATCTATGTTAGTTGCAAGTTCCAGTCGGCAAATTATGCGCACTGTCACCCACATTGTATCATTTCATTTTTCATATTTTTCATTTTTTTTTTTTTTTTTTTTCATACCAGGTCAAATTTCACATCAACTAGTACTTGGTGTGTAATACACCAGGTACTCTGCAGAAGATACTAATAGGACCTGTGCGTAGGCTGACTCCCTGTAGTGGAGACAAGAAATCCATCTCCGTCACTTATTTTTTATTGACGCCAAGTGTACGGAAAGTAAATTTTACATCTCCATTGGACCTACAGTTTAAGGTAGATTCCGAACCACCGAAACCACGCTAGAGGCACTTGAAAACATTTTCAGTGGTGCCGGCACCGGGGATTGAACCCACGACCTTTCGATTGAATGGCAAGAGTTCTAATCCCGCTGCCACCGCGGTGAATTCATCAAAATGTATATTTATATCCCTAGCTTAATACGATTATGTTATCAATCAACGCGATATAACTCAAGATCTCCAACACATGAGTTTCACGACGTTCATATTCTCACCATTATTCCACGGAAATGTCGATATTTGTGGGTCGAAAATGTGCTAGCCCTAAATCTCACTTCCGACGTTTTTAAGATGTATCTTTCTAGACTCTTTGAAACATATAGAGTTCTAATTGACTCGCGCATGAATATCAATATTTTCACATATCGGTACCATATAACACTAAAGATGCGGTAGCGTCGCACGGACCTGACATTTTGAAGCAAAACACAAACCTGACATTTCGAAATGTCACCACTAAAATTGATCTCATGGCCAAACGGTTCGAGCTACAGCTTCGGGGTTCTGGATTTTTGATTTGACCATTGAATACTTCGAAAAAAGTGACTAGGACCTCTGTAGTCTCGCGATTAAGGTTCGCACTAGTACCACACGGGCCTGACACATAAACATTCACCAAAACTAGATTTTCGCGGAAAAGTACTCCCCGAAAAAGTGAAAATCAATTTTTTTTTGATATTTTGGGGAATGAAAAAGTTGCGCCTGACGATTTTCTCTAGTAAGAAATCGGCGCAGAAAGGCCTGAAATGGGGCAAATCCACTCTTATTGAGGAAAACTGAGCGAGTAAACTTTTTAGCGAAATTGCGCCACAAAATGTATGTGCTCAACGCACACACAAAGCTGTGAAATTTGATGCTCAATACCATGATGTTTGATGGAATGGGTCGCCTAAATCCTTAACGAGCCTCTTGGCGGCGCTACATACTGGCCAAAACACAAAAGAAGAAGAACCACATCAGACGAACCTGACATTTTGACTTCTTTTTTGGAAGAGCACAAAAATGACCTCTGGCCTCTGTGGTTTTTTCCTCAAACGTTTTAAAGGTTTGTACATGCAGGCACACATTATTTTAAAATTACCACGGAAGTACTCACATCCTAATATGGATTAGTTGTCGAAATTCTCTTGACGAAATAAACTATTTTGCACTCACAATGCCTCAAGCGAAATTCGAGAAATGCAGGAAAATTTAATCGCATTATTGGCAAGCTGCGTCAATGTAGAGGTAAATGAAGCGTGCATCGCAGACAAACGATAAAAACTATGTGCGTGTTCGATATCAACAAAAAACGAGACAGTTGAAAGCATGCAAAACACACAATTTAGCAAAATATTCCAAAAATAGCACAAAAATATAAACAAAAATGTATAAGCATTAGTTTAAACGAGACATACTGGAACATTTTGAGTGAAGAGGGCTATCCTCCTGATCAGCTGCTAGACTGAAGCGAGCACCATCTCCTGCGGGTTGGCGTGACCCCGTAGCAAGCCGTCTATCAACCTGCTTTACTACTTCCTCGCCACGTCCGACTATTCATGTGCACACATATGACAATTTCACTGAACATCGATTAGACAAGCTGTTGCGATATCTCATGTTGGTTTCTGAATAGAATTTTGTGTCAATGTACGGGACAAATTTGAACGTGCCATCAAATTGGGTCATTTTGGCACAAGTAGATGCAACTTTGGCACACTCCTGAAAAATGACTTTCAAAGCTGAGTTTACCAGGGTAAATGGTTCTATCGCTCTAAAATCTGTTCTCCCCGCTTGCAGAGTACATGAATAATGTTTTGAGCTATTGTATACCCCTCATGAACGATTGTACTTGTTTATTGAAGCATTTTCCGAAAAATCTGATTGCGATACCCAGTTAGTGTACCTGGCAAGAACTGTTTCGGTACGAACAACGGGATATAACACTACAATTCGATGATTATATTGAGAAAACCATCATAACATTGAGGTATTTACAGCATTTAAAATTTCAATGAATGAAAAACAGGAAAAAAAACATGAAAGAAAGTACCAAAGTTACCCCACTCTGCGTAAGAAGCATGAGAATAGGGTAACTCCAGTACAACTTCCTATGACAACTTCTATCCATCTCACCTTGAGACGAGTGATGGTCTACGAGGTTTCAAAATATTTCAAACAGCTTAAAGTAAGACTTCCAAAGAATCAAAATTAGTTCACTCGCATGGTGGTGGGTAGAGTTGAAATATTTTGTAAGTGTACCAAAGTTGCCCCATCGGGGTCTAACTTTTGTACACTTCTTCAACTGCTAATAACTCCAGCTCAGACACATCAAATTGAACTTTGTAGCCCATCAATCGAAAGTTGAGACTGTAAGCTTTAGATTGACTACTAATAGAAGTGGGTTTTGTCAATGTATGTTGAAATGTCGAGTCAGACAAAATAAAAAGTAACAAAATCGCACCAAAATCACCCAATTTGAAGGTATTTCACGGGTCCAAAGATCGTACTCTATAAAATTGGCCGTGCTCAAAGAATATACTTTCTTTTGTCGCCAGCTTGACCTCAACCGTGACAAAATATGACATTACTTCAAATTTCAGGAAGTTTACTCGACCGTTTTTATGAGCCAACAGAGAATTCAAATCTAATGATTCGATACTCTTTTAAGTCTCACGTGAGGTGCTCACATTTTTTGTATCTCTAAAACACCACAAGGGACCAGAGATATGAATGGAAGATTCAAATGACTGTTATACTGTATGTAATTTGGGGATTAGAATGAAGTGTTTCGGCCATTTTCGTATCTCTGGTCCCGTGTGGTGTTTTAGAGACACAAAAAATGTCAGCACCTCGTGTAAGACTTAGAAGAGTATCAAATCATTAGATTTGAATTCTCTGTTGGCTCATAAAAACGGTCGAGTAAACTTCCGGAAATTTGAAAAATTTAACATGAGCGACTAAAATCATTTTATGACATTACTTCATTATGATTTTTCATTATTCATTGTTACGTGATTCTGATGCAGTCTTTGATCGATGCTATATGGTTCTGAAAAGAAGAATTATGTCCAAATTTTCCTCGATCACAAGAAATGCATCAATCAGACAGAAAAAAACTGGAATAATTCTCTCAAAAGAAGATTGACTGAAGCTATGTTCATAGTGTGTCCCCTCAGCAATATTTCGAACCTGTTTATTATTAAATTTCGTTCTACCTTGGCGTGAAGAGATTCTTAATATCTCCGTTATTATCTTGAACTCAACAGAGATTTTCTATAAATGTCCATGAGTTGATCCGGGTGATTCAATTGATGATAACGTCGAAGAATCGCTTTTTTTATTATGGTGTATGAATATGTACTACGAAGCATTTTAGTAAGTACTACAAATGGATTAGAGTTGAGAATCTGAATTCTTTTGCTATTTGTATTGAAGTTAGAATTGATGAGGGGCCGGTGTTGAGTAAAATTGACAAAATTCAATGTTTTGGATGAATGATTATTATGTGTACTGAAAATCGTAATTATTAGTAGTGAGTCAGAGTTTATTTGGACAGACTTTACGTCTTCGAAGAAGCTTTAAATTTTCTACTGATGATGAAAAACCAAGTTTGAACAATTCATAAATAGTCTCTCATACATTTTCCCTAATATTCGTCATGACGAGATAACTAACGAAACTCTCAATTACAAACTGACCTTAACCTTCATCGGGTATAAGAATTACAGTATTTTGGAATTAGGAAAATAGTGTTCTGTGCTGAATTATAAGCAACTTAATTCAATCGATTTTAGTATCCTTGATTAAATTTTGCAGCTATACAAAACGGGGTACACAGTGATACACGTATTGGCTTCTAACGGGAAATTTAAATTTGATTAGCAATTCGGAACGAAGAATCAACTAACAGAAATGGTCAAACTCACCAATTTCTTTACGATCATCCCACCATATGAGTAGAGCAACGAAGAAAATTACTCCAATGACGAAAACTACACCAGCAACAATTGTAAAACCATCGTATCCAAATACGCAAAAAGGTTTTGGCAGTGGTGTCAGAGGCGGTGCTGCTGGACAACTATCTTCGCAATCAATGCAACTGCAGGCCGGATTTTTATCCTACAAAATAGAATTATACAAATTATCATAAACTAAATCCTACATTAAAAATTTTCATAAATTATAAAACTCACGTTGAGAGATTGATTACAGGGTGTGATATCAGGATTCAAAGGCTTGAAATTATCGATGATACTATCACTGAGTACGTAATCAATTTGGAATGGAACAAATGGATTGCTGGCATCACCTAGGTATTGAAAAAATCTCTCGGGACTACACATGCTCGAGCCGTAAGAGCCACACATGAAATCCAATGCGAGCTGTCCTGAGCTTGGCATTGATACTCGACTGCATGATTTGTAAGTTCCGTAAGAGTATTTTTTTGTAAAGTACACTTGGATACCATCGATGTATGTGATGTCTGGGAGAACAGAATAAATGATGCACTGGTTATTATTTGCCTATTTAAGTAATTTTGTTTAGTTTGCATAAATTTCATGTTTGGAGTGCTTTAAATACTTTTATATATTCGATTTGTCGGACGCAAGAGAACTGTTGTATAGGATTTAAGACATTGGAAAACTATTTTCTGGCAAGAATCAAATTATTTGGACTGATCGTGGGAAAGAGTCAAAAGAAGATGTTCCTTGAAATTATTCCGATGTTCTTTTCTCAACGCATTTTACTGAGAATTATCAATAATTATACTGTAATTATATTGGAGATCTAATCCGACACTTTCACTGCAAGGCAAGTTTTTTGTAATTTTATTACGTTCATGGACTGAAATGCCGTACTCCGTCAAATACATCTGTATGCGCGATGGGTCGAGAGGGTGAAAAAGTTGAAAGTTTACAAAAAAATTCATTTGGGGCGTTATTCTAGGTATTCGAGCATCATTTTCCAAAATGAATCAAAATCTTTCGTCGGTGGATTTTGAAATAAATTTAATTTTCGAATTTTCAATTACAAATGGTATATGAATGTTCGTCTTCTACATGGGTTTTCCTTCCCTTCGGGATTTTTCCGTGACATCTCAAAAGGGATGAGTCCTGTCGCAAAATATGTGGAATGGCTTCTTGAAGATTCTTTGAAGATCTGCAAGATAGCGGGTCCACTGTAGGACTATGGTAGGAATGTACAGTTCCCGCTGAAATGAGTAGAACATGGATACCTTTACTTAAACATCGAATACTCAGACGCCCTTGGATCTAAGGCAATTTGCCGAAAAGCATTTGGGAGATGAGAAAAAAAGCTATCAATTTATGCTTTCCGAAAATTTTTCAAACACAAAATTCATGATTTTAGTTGGCTTCGAATATTGAAAATTTTTCTGTCGCAGTCAATTCATCGATCATGTACCAGGGAATTACGATAACGCAAAACTGCTCATAGGATCTTGTAGCTCTTTTCAAGACCTTCAAAATCTTTTCTTGATACTCTGCTCTATGATTTTCCGGTGAAGAAAACTTCCTGTTGAAAGTCTTGCTAAAAGTCTTGCAAGAGTCTTGCATATAAGACTCAGCAAGATTTACAACAAGACTTTCATCAACAATCTTGAAGTCACAGAAAAGTATTGGGGAATTCCTAGAGGAAAGTCTTGCAGAAAGTCTTGGAGAAAGTCTTGGAAGAATCTAGGAAAAAATCTAGGAAAACACCGGAGAGCGATCACATAAAGAAAAATTGGCGCGGGTCGGAAGGTGCTAGTGATACGGAGGTACGCGATTTTCTGAGGAAGTTTCGAGTGAAGTTTAACACAAACCTAACTCATAATTTTCGGAATTTGGAAGGTTTTGCGTCAAGATTGAAGATTTCGCAAATTTTTATATCCCTGCTACCCTTAACACGTACAAATTTACTCTCACTTGATCGCTCGTAACTCAAGTGTAAAGAATTGCACAGCAACGAATGAATTAACGATTGTGAAAGTCTTGAAAAGGCTACAAGATTCCGCAAAGATTTTTACGCTATCGTAATTTCCCGATAAATGATCGATGATTGATTGGGATGGAAAATTCTCACTTTTCGGATCCAATTAAAACCATGGATTTTGGACTGAAATTTTTTTTGGGATCATGAATTATTGATAGGTCCTTTTCTCATCTATCAAATGCTCTTTGATTAATTGTCGTAGACCCAAGGGTGTTGGGGTGATTGCTGTTTTAGTGAAGGTATCCGTGTTTTATCCATTTTGGCGGGTCTTGTATAAATTCCCGGAACTTTTTTCTGAAGTTTTTCAAACTACCCGCGGCGGATCTGACTTTTTAATAAAGAAGCATATTTTCTTGTAGATATTAAAGAAACCTACAAAAAAACTGTTACCCAGCTTTTTTAAAGGAACTCATCCCTTGTGAGCTATTGCGGAGAAACCACGAAAGAGGTGTCAACCCATGAAAAAGACGAACTTGAATATAGCATTCATATGAAAAAACAAAAAAATATTATATTTCGATACAAGAGTGCAAAAACTTTTTTATGCAATTTTTTGATGTTTGGGTGCTTACAAAATTGCATAAAATAGCATTCGCGCCTCGATCATGAGATTCCCCGCTTTCGAGCGATTATTTCGACCCTCGCCTGCGGCTCGGGCTAAAAACCAATTGCTCAGGAGCGAGCCACAACCTCATAATCTCGGCGCGAAATCTACTATTTCGACACGCTGTGCGGAAAAGTGTCTTTTCCGCACTGATTTACCACTTTCTCGTATATTTGATCGAAAAACACAGTTCGATACACGAGTGTAAAACCTATTTTCCTACCCTTGTATTGAAATGTATTATCTCGTACACGAGTGATGAGTTTCATCACGAGGGGGCGAAAAATAGGTTCTACTCCCATTTATCAAACTACACATCCCGATAAAGTGTGAGTAAAAGTTGACGAATTGCATGCATGTGCGCTAAGTGGACACTTTTACGCACAGTGCATCGAAAATGACTTTACTTCAAAATACACCCAAAGAAAGGTTTTGATTTTTTTTCAAAAATCACTCTGGAAGCCTATAATCACATCCTAAAGGAGTTTTTGTTGTGAATCTGCAACTTTCCCGCTTTTCCGACCCAACGTGTATGGGGATAACTCTTTTGACTCATTGGTTATGTCCTTGAACAAGTAAATTGCTATGATAGACTGGTACTCAAAATTGTCCTCTGAGCAAATATGGAATAGGTAGTTCTTGGAATATGAAAAATCGTGAGCCTCGTTCTATCAGTACCTTAGCAGATACCACGAATAAATTTGAGAAGATTTGTAAGAAGTGGAGAAATCCGTTGTGGTCAGATCGATAATCGACAATAATGATATGAGTAGATTCTTGATAGCGCGTCGCACATATCGTTACCAATTCAATTTTTTGCAAGTCTCAGTATATCACAGCTTAAGAAAAAAAAACTATATCACAGTACTGATCACATACAACGGGAGAGTAATGAATGTATAGGAACCAATTTCAACCGGCTCTATACATAATTAAATATATGCTTTTCTTCAAGGCCAACAAGACTTGGCTCACTTCTCGAGTCGTTACGCGAGAGCCAGATCAATCGATTTTCTCTCGTGTTCACAGCCAATATTTCTCAGCCAATTTTGCCTCAGATTTTGCACACCCTCTAGAAGTCTGAAACTCAAACATTTTACGCTTCTGACAGTGAATTCTTAAATCCGATCTCCATAACCCTTTTAGGACGGGCATCCATGAAGATCGTCGTCAAGTTCAATTTTTCATCTATAACTTTGATAATGGATCAGAGGAAACATTTGAGAAAATTGAACAATCTTTTCGAATTTTTGCGAACCAGAACTTCATAGTGACTATTTAAAATCTAATTTTACACGCCTGCTAGGCTTGAGGTAAAAAAAACTCAATATATTCAAAATCCCTAATTTCATCTCCTTTGTCTAATTTTGACCCTATAACATTTTCCGGTTATCAAATTTTTTTCCTGTCTACCGAAATGAACCCGAGGTGAAAAAGTTAACAGTTTCATACCCCAAAATTTGTCATCGCCCAAACCAAAAATGAACTCTCTCATGCATTATGTATACAGAAGGGTAAAATACAAGTCAACCACCCAATCGATAATGAAATAGACATTCATACTCGCACTTTCACAACCAACAAGTACATACATGAAGACATATACATATGTAAAGTAATAAGATTCGTATTTAGCTATCTTACTGTCAGTTTCAGCGATTTGAGTGACGTTGACAAAGCTGGATTGTTCTGAACTGCAAGTGAACTCGCATATCTGCTTCTTGAAATTATCCAAGCAGCTTGGGCATCTTTGCAAAATACTTGATGCCATAGGAATATTGGCTGCCAAGGTTTTAAGCTGGTTTGTATCGCAGCAGGTTTTTGGTACGCTGAGATCTGCATCGATCATATGAGGACAATTATCTCGGAGTAATTTTCGACCTTCGGCATCAAGATCTTTAGCTGGTCCCAAGTATGGACAATTTTTTTTATGTTTGAAGAGTGGGTCTTGGTAACATTCGCCATACCAAATGCAGTGTCCTGGATCTGGTACCCTTGCCACCTGAAATTTTTTTGTTCTATTTAGTTTGGGTTTGAAAATAGTATTGAAAGGGGAAATATTTGTGAAATGTTGTGGAGGGTGGCCTCTCTGATGTGTTCATTGAAATATTTGAATAGTAATAAAACTGGAAGGTGTAAATATCAGTAAATAGTGTTAGCTATTCACTGGTGTTTAGTGCAAAATTTGATTGAATCCTACATACCGTCAAATTGGGTAAATTTGGTACGATTTCGTTACTTTTTATTTTCTTTAGCTCGGCATCTTAACATACATTGACAAAACCCACTTCAATCAGTGTTCAGTCGATAGCTTACAGTTTCAGCTTTCGATTGACGGGCTACAAAGTTCAGTTTGATGCATCTGAGCTGGAGCTATTAGCAGTTGAAGAAGTGTACCAAAGTTAGATCTCGATGGGGCAACTTTGATACACTTACAAAATATTTCAACTCTACCCACCACCATGTGAGTGAATTGATTTTAATCGTTCAGGAGTCTTATTTTAAGCTGTTTGAAACATTTTAAAACCTCATAGACCACCGACTCAAGATGAGATGAAAAGAAGCTGTCATAGGAAGGTTTTCTGAAGTTACCCTATCCCAATACTTCTTACCTAGAGTGGGGTAACTTTGGTACGTTTTTTCATGGTCCTTTCCCCCTGTTTTTCATTCATTAGAATTCCAAATGCTGTGAATACTCTAATGTAATGATGGTTTCTTCAATACGGTGATATATGTGGTCGAAATGTAGCATTATTCATCCGTAGATCATTCCGGAACACTTTTTGCCAGGTACACTAACTGGACCACTCGCGTATCGCTGCTAAATCAGCCATTTCGGAAAGAGCTTCAATAAACGAGTACAATCATTCACGCGGGGTCAACGGTGGCTCAACACATTATTTATGCGTGTGCCAAGATGAGAGAATAAGTTTCAGAACGATAGAATCATTCACTTTGCCGAACGCAGCTCTGAAAGTCATTTTTCAGGGGTGTATCAAAGTTACACCCACTGTACCAAAGATACCCAATTTGACGGTATGTGCTTGTGGAGAGTGAGTTGATATTCTGAGTATAAATGGATAAAATATTACTAGAAATGGAGCAAAAATGGAAAAACCCAGTTGAACGATCGCAATAAACAAAAATGAAACTAATTTCGATAGAATATTATCGTTAGATATGATTTGATATTTTTCGAAACAAAAGAACTCACTTGGCCTGTGTTGTACTTTTTTATTCTACTTAGAAATTGAAGCAGTGAATTTTCAGTTCATCACATAGCGTGATTTCATATCACAAGTAATTGAATAGTGCATGTCTATGAATTAGCCTAATCGCGCCGTCGTGAAATGCTAATGAATTCATTTTCATTTTGGAACCCATTTCTTCATTAAAAAAATTAGTTACAAATTGACTCGAACGAGAATGAAACCAATGCTACATTCATTATCAGTTATCGCGTATCCAATGAGGTATAAGAATCTGTAAAAATACCAGAAAGGTGAACAATTGACAACTTTTAATTTGATGCTTCATTCTACTCATATTAGTTTTCTCATTGCCACGAACCGCTTCAGCTTTTTTAAGGTTGGGCGCTCTACCCTCTGGAAGATTTTGACAATTTTCTCAGTATATTCCTCATGATTTAGCTCGTGAAGTGGGCCAAAACTGTCCAGTTGAAAAATATCACGAATAATCCGAGTAATATGTTGAATCGAATTCATTTTCCGGTTTTTTCGAAATTTTTTTATAATAAGTCTAGCTACAGGGCTCTTTCAAATAAGGTCAGTGTACCCAACTTGCCCCCATAAGCCATTTTCCCAACAACTCTGGTCCATCTCAATATTTTCGAACGTATCTTAGCTCATTTTGAAGCTTGTTCAAGGACCTTCAGAATGCAGTGAACAACGTCCAATTTGGATCAATTGGAGCCGAATTGTCTCAATTCTTCCGAAATAAATGATGAAAATCGGCGATAAAGTGTTTCTATCGCCGTGCACGCACATTTGGAGCTTTTTGTTGGATCGAAATACTATATCTGACCTATTTTGATATAATAAACACGTTCTGAGTGGTAAAAAAAGTCTTTCTGCATGCCCTTTTGAGATAAACGTATGGGGGCATGTTAGGTACACTACGATGTTGGCATCCTTGTTTACAAATCGTCTCCGTGTTTTGCACATAAAACAGCCCCATATCCAAATTTTGCAATTTTGAAAATTGGATTTTGAAGGTCTTGAAACAAGGAACCGAATGCGCTAAGGTGCGTTGAGATTGGCCGAACTCAAAAAATTTGGCACCAATTTTACTGGACGCAATTTCCTCGGTGCTTTCTCAGATAAGCAACCACGAAAAATAGAAAAATCACTTTAGATTTTCTGGAGAATGCAGGAACGATTCGGTGTCGACGCAAACTACTTACTTTCTCATATTTCAACATAACAAACGTAAAAAAAAAAAAATTGCCGGGAGGCCAAGGAGTGCCCATCCCCGAGATCGGCATATGGGAGCAAGTTGGGTACATAGGCAAGTTGGGTACACTTACCTTATTATTTCGAAAATTTTGAATTTTATCAGTTCAATTTCAGAAAATCAGTTGAATTCCAGAAATTTCACAACATTTTCACAGGAACAAATACAGAATATGAAATAATTTCATTCTGAAGAAATTTTTAGGAACTTTGACTAATAAACCTGTTTTCAGTCTTTCTAAAGAAATTTTGGAAAAATAGTCTGAAAATGGATTCCCGACCCCATCAATATCGTGGTACTGTGGCGAAATATCAATTTAAATGTCCATTTCTCATTAAGGTCACGTAGAATCTGTACTTGAAATTTTTTGAAGTCCAATTTCCGCAACGTTTCACTAGATATCTTCATGGGATTCTTTCACCATTCATTAGTGTGGATTTTTTGAAATCCCAAATATCGAGCTTCAGGGTTCTGATTCTAGAGGTGAAGGCCTGTTTATCCTGTCACATCAATTTGCAGCATCAAAAGCCATCAACGAAACATGTAAGTTTATCCATTCAGAGACTTAGAAAACCTTACCGATTGCCAAACACGTTGACATCACTGCTCAAATTGCGCAGTGACAACGTTACAAAGTGCTTAACATTAGCCAAGCACCAGGAATTCACCATATTCTTAAAAATTAGAAAATGTATTGCTACATAAGACGCCAGACGCGAACAAAGATCGTCATTATAAAAGTTGCATGCATATTTTTAATGGATCTGTAAATCGTGCATTAGTCCGACAATCGAAACTGGAACGAAAATATACAAAGAAAAAACATCTATTCTCAAAGATTAGCTCGAAATTGAATGGCAACATCATTGATTTTATCCTCGACTTTTGTTGAGCATCGATATAAAAAAAGGCACAAACAATTTTCTAATTTACGATTATCCTTGTTGCAAACAGCAATTTCGAATGCGCGTCAGAATTTTACATTAGAATCCTGAATACATAAGAAAAAAACAGAGATACCAATTTGACGCATCAGTTTGGAGGCTAGTTCATGGACGCATTCATGCTCAACCATGGTTTGAAAGACAGGCGCTGTAAGTATTTATGAGCTTGTCTTTCACATAAATTGCAGACGAACAAGTTTCGGATTAACCATGTGTTTTTCTTAATTCAAGTTTGTAAAATTCATGGTCTCATGGGCGAGGATGTTTATATTCTGCGGATGAACAAAGTAAGCGTTCGATTTCATCGAACTGCAGAACTCCAAATGAATTTCCTTTTCAGGTTACCATTCCCAAAATGAGATAGAATTCATTTGTATGGATTTTCAAAGCTGATAAAATTAAAAAGAATATAGAATGAAGTAAGATATTCAAGCTATATTTGTTTGTGACAACATTTATTTTTCAATAATCTATGCACAAACTGAAATCATGTATGATTATGAGCCCGATTTTGACCGTCTTCGAGAGAGATTAATGTGATATTTCGGCAATTTTGTAAAATGATGAAATAAAAACCTATGCATCAGTGAGATTGGCCCGTGATTGAAGTAGAGATAATGATAATGAAAGTTTTCGGAGTAATCAATGAGGAATCTTGGAAAGGAAATATCGTTCTTGGCATCTTGTAGGTGACGTTTGCTGCGGATGCGAAAATCGCGATTCCGCCCCATATTGCTAGATAAGTGCGTTTCCGCACTTAGAATAGCCAAACCTCATGCAAAGTCATATATTCGACATTCATTTATATAATTACCAAGAATTATTTTGGGACCCACCGGTGGGTTCCACCGCACCCAGAAGAGTCTGACTCTTTCGTACGGGACCCACAGGTGGGTCCCAAAATAATTTCTCTAGTTTATAGGGAAATGATGTGAATGATTAATACATCAAATTGAACAGCCGTGGAGTGAAATATTGAGCTTTGTATGGGTACAATTTGACTAGAGTCCAAAATTTGTACAGTTTGCACATGTGAGATACTGCACCGTGCTAAATGTTTTATTGTACGTTCTAATCGGTTTTATTACAACAATCTAAACAGTAATGGGGTTAGTTTTCAGAACTTTGGAGATCATACTGCAACTTTCTTATATACTTGTAAAATGCTACACACCTTTTCCGATTGAATCTTGCGGTTTCTCTCGGTTCCTGAGTATAACACGTATCATTCCGCTTAGGAACTGGAGATGTACTTTGCCTCTCGAGAATTCGACTTTTTACGTCATCTAAATTAACGAGCTCAAGGACAAGTTATTCTTCAAGAGCTCATATCGATATTCTGTTTTTACTGACATGCGTCGAATACATATGCAACGCATATTGACGAAAGCTTCTCTAGTCGTGATTACTTTCCGAAATATACCATTTCAGGCTTTCACTTGGGGGGTTGTAAGAAGACATTCAGATACATCCATTTCTTTTGTGGCTTCAAAGTTCAAGTCAAGAAACTGCCACTGTGTAGCCTTTTGGCAACCTCTCCTTTATCATTACATTCGTCAATGAGCGGGAGGTAGAAGCTACATGCAGCGTTCTTACGATCACGGAGAGTTATCCTTCATCACGTAAACCTGCGATAATGCGACTCAGAGTCGCTCAAGTCATGCGTATTTGAGCTCAACTTGTAGCTTCTGGTGTAAGCTTCAAAATGAGCTAAGACACTTGGGAAATTTAGAGTGCAAGTGGAGCAAAACATTAATTCACCTTCAATATATGGCGTTTTTAATGAAAAACTGAGAAAAAAACGGGAATTTCACGCTGGCTCGTCGAAATCAAAATCTACACAAAAACTGGCTTGCTGCAGATGTTTTCAGAGTCATACTCAACGGTAAAAAATTCCTACATAAGCCATTAGACATGTCTACGTCGTTGGGTGCACACTATATAGAAGCTGATAAAATGCGGGACCCACCCGTGGTTCCCGCCGCAGCAAACGTGTTAATACCGTAGATGTTTATAATAAGAAAATCACAACGTTCTATCAATTCACAACTCGTGCAAACTTTTTTCTCCTTGGCTAAAGAAATCGGTACATCAGTTTCATCTGGTCGTAAGATAATTTTCCATTCAATGTAATTGAGACGCCAAAAGTGGGATTTTTTGGGGCCAAAATCTTCACGAGGAGTGATTTGGGTCGAAAAATTATTTCAGCCCCGGACGAGTTTCGGTGATCCGTAGCAATCAATTTACACTTGTTCGAGTATGAAAAAAATTATCTAAAGCTACGTATCTCGAGAGTGAGGTCTGGCGGAGATATGCCAAGTTTAGAGGTTGTGGGGGGGGGGGGGGGGTCGGAATCAACATTTCGACTCTAAGATATTCCCACGGTGCGACAACTAATCCTAGACTCTTTTCCGCATAGATTTGCTCTAATCCAAACAAATACTTCAAGAAAGTGTGATTTACAAAGTGATATATGGCGCCCCAGGGAGGAGCACAACATGGGGATGGAATTGACCGAAAATTTTGTACGCTATGCTGAAAACACGTATATGTGGTGCACTCGACTGCAGATCCGAGTTTTCGGTTAATGTCGCGTATGCGATTAGGTGAATTCGGTATCTGGATAAAAACCTCATCGGTTAAAAAGGTTTAATGAACAATTGGAGACTTTGCGGAGCTCATTAGTGCTGTGCAACCAGTTTTGGTGCAAACCCGTCTTCAAAATGTCAAATGGCCGCGCGCTAGCTGAGGGTTTAGTTTGAATTTGCAAAGTGGTAGATTATGTTATTCGAAGTATTACAAATTGAAGTGCATAACTACACTCTAAATTTGTTAGTCGACATTTGTTCATCCAGAGAACACAACTGAAATCTCGACCCTTTATCAAGCAGTATAAAATACGGGGGCGTTAGGATCGTCTCCAAAAGTATCAACATAGTTGCAGACCAATAAATACGCCCTAGAAAATTGCTATAAGTAAAGTCCATTCCAAGTCGTGGAAACTTATGGGAGCTTAGAACACGAAAACCCCCACTTTCGGCGGAATCACTCATATATGAATCTCATGTATAATGTTTCCTCTATTTGTAGCAGAAAATCTCTCAAACTGTCTATGACTTTGACTATTTTTGGAAACATGGTTTATTTTCAATATTTCGTGACTATTGTTTATGGGTGCGAGAAAAAAAATCTCATATTTTTCGAATAATTTCTGTATTAATGTAAGAAAGTTATTAAAATACCCAACAAGGATGAGTGCTGAGTTGCGAAAAATCCCAAATACACCGATTTTCACGCTATTTTTACATTAGAAACTTGTTTCAACAATAGGAAAAGCATTTGTGATCCCGCATGCTACGTCAAAAAGTCGGGAACAAAGCTTGAACAATATGGAAATTCCTCTGCGATCAATTTCAAGGTACCCTCACGGTGATTTTCCTTAGGGAATCAAGACCATTCGTCGATGGAATTTGGAATGAAGTCAATTTTCCGATTTTTCCATGATAAATGGTATGTGACGTTTTTCCACGATAAATGGTATGAAGAATTCGTTCATAACCTGATTGTTTGTTTTCTCGCTGGTTTTTCTGTAATAAATGGGGAGAAATGAGTTCTATCGTGAATTTTTGATAGATCTTTGGAATTTTTTGCTCACATCCATGGGAAGTTTGGAACCACTCAAAGTAGTTGAATGCAAGGACTTGAGATAGAAATGCAAGGAATTTATGAGTTTTTGAGATGTTTTTCTTCCATCTGAGAGTCTCACAACGGCTGTTTTTCGATTCTTGAAGAATCAGAACATTTTCACTTGAGCATCTTCAAAAAATCTGTAAAAAATTATTCTACACATTATTCGATATAAAACTCAATTACCAAAAAACTAGCGAAAGGCAAAAAACCGCGGAATAGACGATTCTTTACATTCTATTCATAATGTAAAATCGAGAAAATGACTTCATTTCAAACTCTATCGACGGCTGATTTCGATTCTTTCGTGCGAGGGTCCGTAGAAATTGGTTCCGGAGGAAATTTTCATATTGATAATTTTTTGATTTTCCGACGTAGCGTGGCCGGAGCATAGAATACCCAAATAAACAGTAATAAAAATTGACGAATTAATTGTATCTTCATTTTCTCGTCAAGATAATCATTCAATGATGACTATGTATGACTATCCTACATCTAACTATTACACCGACAGACGATGAAGAGGGTATAAAATCAGCCAACTTGGCAGTCAATCGACTACAAAACAACCGTCTAATGAGTGTAACAAAAAAAAACTAGTCCTGAGATTTTAAAGCCAATACGCTTGCAGCATCACAATTTCTTCAACGAGTCCCTCTGTGCCACCTCTTCAGAATCTCCAAGACACACGTAATACTATGAACTGATAGCAGCTCAATAGTGATGAGTAAAAGTCATTTAACTGGAATTTCGGCATTCCCCAAATCTTTCCTCGTGAATCATGCATCACATAGGTACGCTCGTATCTAAAATGTTCCATGAACAAGACTATATATATATACACACACGATCTTTCTGAAGCATTTAGCAAACTCGAGATGATCGTCATGTGCATAATTGAGCTAATTTATATACTACGTGTTATCTTGAGGCCACTTTTAACTCGGATGCAAATATATCAAAGTGGTAGGACACCAAGTGTGAATGACCAGTTTGAACGTATTGATGATTTTGAAGGTGGTATATGTATGTATTCGAAAAATAATTTTTTATATTTTTTTACGTTGGCACGCATGTTGTAGTGAGGAAATCGATTTATACGATTGAGTATAAAAGCTTTAATGAATATCAATGGGCGTATAAGCGGCTTTGCGAGTGATAAGATATAATTCAAGAGGCAAGATAAGAATGATAGAAAAATAACATACATAATTTGATGAATCCAATAGATCGATTATTATCATAATAACAGTACTATAGCTCATTGAATTATCAAATTAATGAGATATTTGATCAGATCTAGATATATTAATACGAGGAAACAATACGACCAAATAGTTTCGGGTGAGAATTTGGTTTGGATCCGTTAGAATTTACCGACGGAATTTCAATATTCATTTTTTGAAAACTGTTTATTTCCTGGTCTGACTACGAGAAACGCATGGATATTTCGTTAAAATTACAATTTTTACCATAATAATTTACATGTTATCACAAAAACTATCTGAACATCTGTCTCTCGAATCCTTGTAAATAGAAAAATATTTTGATCCTCGTTATGATTTTATCAGGCATTCCAAAAGAAAAGTCGATCCGAGCTCTTGAATAAATGAAAAGACAGAGCGTAATAGCTCGCTACCGGTACCAAGTTAACGAGTGCACGCGATCACACGGATTGCTTTTCAGGAAAAAGAATGTTTGATATTCTTTGCGTTACATACGAAAAAGTGATTGAGTCTTGAAGTGCTGAATTGAATTTTTTTCATCGTGATTAGTAATCGTGATGCGATCAATCATTGGGTGAAGCATTGTCAATTGATTGTCATTGAAGTTCTAATCATAGATTATGTAGCTTTTTTTAGGCTGTTGAATTGTTGTTTTTCCTGTGTACGAAGTCGATTGGAAAATTCATCCCAAATTAGAGTTCATTCGCATTAGAATATGGAATAATAAATACAATTTATAAGACCATTTTTACTATTCTTTACCTAGGCATTTTGAGGTTTCTTTGAACTCGCTCACTTTGAACCACTTCCCAGCTTCAGAAGAATTTTCTGACACAAAATTAGTCAATAGTTACTTGTAAACTGACGAAAACTGGAAACATTACAAAATTGAAGGATTTTATTTCTTCCATTTTTTTTCTCAGAGTAGAAGCATACAGAAACTCCATCACTGTTGGAATACATTTCTGGCATCGTCATAGATTTTTGAGAATTTTTTCAGATTTTTATGATTGTTTCCAAGTAAAGTACAAATATCGATTTTCGGGCATGTCCGCATACTTGTGTGAACACTTTCAGTAAGCGAGTCAATCGATTCATTTGATATGGTTTTTGTCAAAGTCATGGTATTTAACATCACAGAAATTTTTTTTCCAAATTTGTCATTCATATTTTGCTTAGAAATACATCAAAATTATAGTAATTTAACCCCCCACAAAAAATGAATTTTTTTTCACCTAAACGCTTGATGAGAATGTTTTGTCCTTCCACAGAGCTACACAAGAAGTAAATATACGTTTAAGAATAGTTACACTAAAGCAAAAAAAAACGTTCCTCTGTATCATGCCTCGTAAGCCTACTTTTCTCAAACGGAAGTGACCAACTTGAATATAGGATCAAAGAGAAGATTCGAAGTATATTACAAGGTGCACAAAAAAATTTGCCGCGCAATATCCGCTAATATAACGCATGTATAGTGTCCCTCAAATATCACGAATCAGCAGTTATGGTCATAAGCCAATAGTTACGAATATTTATGCTGTCATCGCGTGGTACCCGCAGTCTCACAAACAAACAAAATTATATGCATTATTACGAGTACTCCGTCAGCTGCAATTTATTTAAAATTTCAGCTACCATAAATTTCGGCTACCAAAAATGCTGTTACGTTCAGTTTTGCAAGTATTATATCGATGACCTGATTTTGCGACACAATTAAAAAAATGTACGATTCTTGGTAACGGAAGCCGGAAGAATCTTGAGACGCAGATTTATTAATATTGAATGGATAGAATGAACACTTTTTCTGTGATTTAAATGGAATATTTTCAATTAATGAGAACAATTCTCATTAATATGAATTCGTATGATTAATCACATCGGACTAATCTTAGTTACCACTACGAAAATCCCGAGAAAAAAAATCTTTTTTGTCAGACATGAAGAAATAACTCGAAGTATTCTCGAATAATTTCATAAATCCACTCGAGTAATTTTCATATGATCTCATATCATGCATGATAAAACTTTTCAATATGTTTTATGATTCAATATATTGTATACATACTCTGTTATCATTTAGAGCTGTGACAGTGATGCAGGCAAAATTTTACACCATTTTTCTTTAATTATGATTTTATATCCTCTAAAATAAGTTTAAAAATGCGTACTAAATTCCATTTTACAACTAAAATTTTGATTAAAATTCCAACAAATTTCATTTCCTTTTCACGGGTAAAAATTTTTCTCAAGACGTATTTTCTCCACCCATCATCCAAGGCAATAATCTCTGTGATAAAAATTTGCCCATCTGTTCCGAGTAAAACTATCATCATATCATGTCCTCATATTCCAGAAAATTTGCTATATTTATCATCCAGAAATCGAAATTTTAATGAACAAAATAACTGAAAAAATCTCGTAGTGTGCCCCTCACACAAATCCTTGCTCATTAGCAACAAATTTTTCAAACAATTATTTTCGAATCACATCATCTTCCGCATCGAGAAAGACCACCAGCACCATCACACACCAAACGGTTAAAACTGACTCACTAAATGTCCATCCTCCGCAAAAGTATATAAAATGTAACCAAAGAAGCAAGTTTAACTCCAGAATACTACCATGAGAACTTACCTGCTGTGCAAATGCTACTCCATGAGAAAAAATCACCAACAGCATTACTACCGGCAGGATCATATTCACCTTGACCATGATTTTTGCCAGCTTCCGAGGCTCACTTCAAATCTCAAGATAATGCAACCTTTCTTTCCTTCACCAACTTCATTAATCAAATAATACGAAAACTTTAGCTCGCCCTATGCACAATCTAAATATCTAAATACTAAAAATCATCTGAAAATGATAATAAAACATCCTATTTTTTTTTTTAAATTATCTTATAAGGAAACAGGTACGTCTCGTTTGATCGCGCGCGGACAACTGAGCCAGAGGCTTCTTTCTTCTTCTGATGCCACGAGGAATCCAGTCTTTGGCTGACTCTCACCTCACTACATCACCTAATAGCTTATCCTATACCAAAAGTCAGGTCTCTGATCGAGCCGGCTATACTCGCCCCTCCACAATTTATATGTATACCTGACTGATACGATATGCCGCAACCACTTGTACTTTATTTTTCCTGATATGTGAGTACACGTGTGTAGAAATGTGAGATTGTAAGCTCAATCGATCGGTACTTTTCGGCAGGTACTACTTATAACGATAATGTCATTGAATTAGTGTCGAACGTTTTATTGATATTATTGTGGCCCATTTTTTGGTTCGTCATGTGGGTTATAAGAATTTTTAGTGAGCTGAGGCTAAGATATACTGGCAATTTTTCATGAATGAATAACAAATTCACTGTAGATGGAATGTTTTTTTAATCGATTCGAAGCCCATCATAAATTATTACTATGATTATTACACATTGATGGTTAATATGTTTCAAATTAGTGACCATTTATTATTTTGATAGAATTTATGGCTCTATCCTGGATAAAATGAAGAAACGCGAGTATTACACACTTCTGGGAAACGTGGTGTAATTGGAAAATTTAATTTCTTCATTTCAGTAGAACAACTTCGAGCACAAACAGAAAGTCTTCTTCACTTACAAGGGGGGACCACGAGATCCGGATCGCCAATCACCCCCAAAATTTTTTTACAGTTTTGTATTACCTAGAATATAAAGAATCCAGAGTAACTCCGTCAAATGGGCCTCCTGTCCAAAGATACAGCCACAGAGATTAACATTGCTCATATAGGCCCATGTTAGAAAGTGATATATATAGATATACTCGCGATGCTAACGTTTGTGCTTGTATATCTGGCCAGGAGGCCCATTGGACGGAGTTACTCTAGATTCTTCATATTCTAGATGGTACCAAACTGTAAAAAAATTTTGGGGATGATTGGCGAACCGGACCCCGTGGTCCCCCCTTGTTAGTCTCGGAGTGGTATTAACGCATTTTTATTCAGCCCTGTTTTTTCTCTGAGAAGATCATTTTTTCATCTGTCCGATCAAGAAATATTTCAGCAGGATTTGTCAATTCTCTCCCAGTAGGAAAGGTGCAACTCTAATTTTAAAGTCCGACATGAAAAGTCATAGGAAGGCAAAAAATCGTATGTGTATGCGTATTTTTCCGATGCAAGATCAATCGTCTATACAGTTTATTGGGAAGAATTTTTCTTGATTTTTTTGTTGTTTATCTCGCAAACTTGTCAACGGATGGCCAAAATGATACGACACACTAAATCTTGTTCAAAATCACCTAATGTACTTCCAAAATAACAATTCAGACCGATTCGTCAAAATTGTGAAGGACTAGTTCCATTTTTGAAATAAAAATTACATTAAGATGTCTCAAATCGAAAAATGAGTTTTCCGAAGAATTGGAAGAAATTTCTCAGTCTGGATATAGAAAAAGTACATCGAGATTGTCAAGAAAAATCGCTGAAGTCAAGGAAAATATCTTTAAAAAAATATTTGAATATGTATATATCTAATTTTGAATAACGTATTTTCATGACTTTTGCAGTTATTCTATCATTGCAAATAGTACATTTCGATACAAGGGCGTAATAGTATATTATGTACCGAGTTGCGGAAAAGCGTCAGTTTTCCCGAACGAGGTGCATACAGTATTTTCTTGCTGGAAACGGAGGAAATGCCTTTTCGCTTCCTCGCTTCGCGAGAACGGCTCGAAAATGGCGTTTTCTCCGTTGGAAGCAAGAAAACGTTTTATTCGCGTCCGAGTGATGGGTTTGCGGCCCGAGCCGCAGGCGAGGGTCGGAATCATCACGAGGACGTGAATAATAGGTTTTACGCCCGTTATACTTTTCGATAAACTGTGAGTAAAAGTTAGCAAACTGTGCGCAAAGTGCACTTTTACACACAGTTTATCGAAAAGTATAATTTTCACCTAGACAGAGAAGTTCTATGTTGATATTTCGGAAAAGTCGATATTTTTCGAGTTTTGAAACATTTTCACCCGGAAATCTAGAATTTCGATCCAAAAGAATGGTGCTATAGTCCTGTATAACTCAAAGGATCGGTCTGACGAATTATTTGGGAGTACCTCTGGTAATTTCGAAAAAGATGCCAAATGGTTTAGGCAGTCCATTGACGCAGTCGCAAGATATGAAACGAAATATCAAAGTTAGTATTACACCTTCCCTCAAACCGGATAAGAACCATGTTATGATTCATGATGATCGAGTCGAGCGAGTATAGTTCTGCATGAAACCTATAGGAGACGCGTGAAATTTATTTCATGCGAGACAACGGGTTTGAACCTGCGGAATATCAAATAGAATTAGAGACAACGAACGGGTTGTCTCATCCAAAAATAAATCTCATTCTTGGACATCAAGCAAGATCGAAGGCACATTAATCACACTTTTTAAAATATCTTTAGATCTCACCAAATCTGGATAGTTCCTAAGAGTTTTGGCAAGACGCATGTTCAGACTTTCTAAATCCTTTGGCCCGATCCAAATGCGAAGTTCTTGACTCGAAAAATACTTGCATAATAGTTCGAGTTTTCCATTCAAGAATTAATCGCCTTATGGAGTCGGTGAGATAGAGTGAACCGAGTTCAAGACTAAACATCATCTCGAAGCACGATTGCGATCATATTTCATGAGCTCGCTCGAACAGTAGCCTCAATGCATCCATAAAAAATGAGAGCAGAAATCCAGCTTCCCGTCGTATTAACAATTACAAGTAGTTTAATGAGTCGATAGATTATGCCACAAATGAATATGAGCGTCTCCAAAATTTAATAAAACCAACCCGCGCTCTGTAAAGTCAGACTCCAGCCTACAGAATGACATTCGTGTATGGGGATCGAAAGTTGATGCTACAAGTTGATTACACTTTTGTTTGCAATGTGTGTTCCAAGGGTTCCCTCGGTTGCTAAATATAAAATAAAAACCAGGCGTCGAGTATGTGAGATTGAATACTTCTCAATTGAGATTTACACGAAAAAGCACTATTTAGTAGATAGAAATTCTTCTCTCATGGTTCAACATTTTCAATTTTTATCCCTAGATTAGATAATAAATCACCTGAAGAAGGACATATTTAGATGTCTAAAATCGATCGTTTCTAAATATATGAATCAAAGAAACATATAGTCCATAATTAACAGTAGATTCAAACAGAAATTATTTCTACTATTGAACATCAGGGTCAAAACTAAACGTAACAAACTTTAAGGCTACCTATGCATCTGTCACATAATTTTTCTGATTAGCATTTAGATGATGTATGTACCTCGTGAAGCTGAGTGAAAGTTGGATCGCGAGATTCACTATTCTGAGTTATTTTATTATCAAGTCAACGTCACCGATCCATAGGATTATCGGTCATTTCATGAATTACCAAGAAGTCATTTGAAACAAGACCGATCTTGACGGCTGAACTCTCTTTAAATTAGGCGCTCTATTTCTTTTTCTACTTTTGAGGATCTGATCAGAGACATTGATGGAAACTGTCAATGTGTATCACGAGGAGGAAAGGTGTCATCGATTCAGTTTTTAAAAAAATTCCAGAACGAAAAGTCTGGGTGTTGTATAATTGAAAGAAAAGTTGTCTTGGATTCAAAGTTGACTATCGAGGGAGGCTTAGTGTCCAATAAAGTACTTCGATAGTCCTCCAAAAATTCTACATCAACCATTGAAAATCTCAAAAAAAATCCCTTTAAAGGTGGTATACTTACAGTTCTACAGAGTGGAGCGTCTTGTTTTATTTTGACGGAGCTGGTGTCCTTCTGGTGACTCAATTAATCCTGTCGAGACTTCAGAAGATTTGATTCAGTCTCGGAGTTGGCCGATTTTCATCACAAAATCGTCAAGTCAGAATCGCATTTCAAAGCATTCGCAAAATATTCAGCAGCTCACGTGCTACAGATAGGCAATTCATCGCCGCATTCAACGTGACTCTTTTCCATTTTATACCTGCGCTTAGCCATGCAGATTTTTCGTATGCAGGCAAATTGATGAACGGGATCGATCGATGTCTAGATCAGCAACCGCACGACTTAGACGTTATAAAATTGAGTCTGCAAAGAAAGGTTGTCGTGCTTCAAAGATAGTAAAAGTAAACCGACGTCAAGAGCCACGTATAAAATTTCGGTCAAAGACTGTTATACGATTTCGAATGCATCTAGATCTCGATGTTTAATCCTTGAAGAGAATTTCTAAGGTACTGTCTGATATATGAAGTTCATTTGACTTGCACAGAGTTGTAAGAAAATGAAGTCTGTTTTTGAATACGGGTCAGACAAAGGCAAACTAAGATCAAATAAATTTTGAAAACGGTCAGTGAACCAATCTAACTATTTCTTTCTTGCTGTATTTTTAGAGAATTTTTTCGTAATTGTACTTCTTAGATAATGATATTTTTCTAAATATGTATGATTGATCATTTTTGGTTCCTATAGAGGAATAGAAAAGATTTGTGAGCAATAGTATCTGCATGCATGTATTTGATGAATACTGATATTAATACAAAAGATCAATCTGCTTTTTACAATTGATATTGTTGATGATTATAATAAAAAATCTCAATATGCTCATTATACATGACGCGAAACTTTCAAAGTCCAGTGGTAGTTACCATATGACTTCAATCAATGAAGTTTAAAAAATGTTACGCTCCTAGAAGATGCATCTCGTACAGTTGTCTATCTTCTTTTGATTTGAATGACGGGACGAAGTTAACTTTCACAATTTCGGTAAAACCTTCATCTTTTGTTGGCGCTTGGAAATTCTTGAAGTAAGAGTGTATTATAGTCTCATTTATTACTTGATGTGAAGGGTCAGTCAATTTCCTAAACATGTTATTATGCTTGACATGTTCCTTTGTCAAGTTCATGACAAAACATCGTGCGGGAATGTTGCGTTTTTGGGCAATTTTTATATAACGTTGTCGTGATTCCTTATCTGGATTAGTATTGTCAACAACAACAGCTCTGCCTTGATCAAGAGCTTTTTCTGCTTCTGCTACACATTTTTGCCAACTACCAAGGGTGTCTCTATTGACATAGACACAGTTTAACATATGAGTTTTGCAGAAGTGTGATTTTCCTGAAGCAGGACTACCCACCATAACAATTACTTCTTGCATTCCAGAATCAAGTCTAGCAGTGGGTGGTTCATACAAAACTGTATTTCTTGTTGCTTTTTTTGGATCAAAGACAGGTTCATTATAAGTTGCTTGCTTGTATCCTAGGAAATACTCTTCTGGTGTGTAGAATTTCAAACCTACATTTACAGCCAATAGTCGGTCCCCCATTGAAAAGTCTTTCTTCTTTTTGTTGGGACCAGCAGGTCTACCAGCAGCATCTCCGACAAAAAAGGAATTCTCTTTGTCAACCTTGACCCCATCATTCTTCTCGTTCACTAAGCAGTTCCACATTCCAGGACAGGGTTTTCTGTAGATGGCATATCCAGTAGCAAGAAAAACCTGCATGGGCACTCCAATTTTTTTGACAATTCTCTCTATTTTGACCTTGAAGTCTTTTATCGGAACCTTCCCAGTACCTAAGGCATTTTGGTTTGAAAAAATCACCACTTTATATCCATCTTGATATAGTTTTTTCAATTTCCCTGGTACTTCAGGATACAATAATTCCCAATCATTACAATCCTTGGGAAATTCCAATCCAGAGTGTGTCTTGATCAAAGTTTTATCCATGTCAAATGCAGCAACCTTTGAACGTCCTTCACAATCACTGCTTTTATATATGTACAAAGTCTTTTCATTATTATTCTCCCAGGCACCACTTTGTGAAGATCCAGTTGCCTTATTACTACCAGAACTGGAGCTTGTACTAGGTAGATTCAAATTCTCTTGTTTTTTTTCATCATCTTGTTGTTCATCAAGAGTCCCATTGTCATCACCATCAGTGAGCTTGGTACGTTTGTTGTCTTGCATCTCATCTTCTAAGCCTTCAGAATCTTGAGAAAGTAATCGCTTTAAAGGTTTACTGGGACTCCGAATACTTGTTGTCTTCAATATTGGATTAAATTCTATTTTATATGGATACTTGTCGTACAGAATTTCAAGTCTGTCACCATGTTGAGCAACCACTTTGACTCCTCGTTCAGTTTTGAAACCATTCAAACCACTGGGTCGAAGTCCCACTTGTTCAACAGAAACTTTACGCTCATCGTAGTAGGCATATAATCGAATCTGTTTTCGAGAACATTGAGTATCTTCAATTCTAGTTTCAACACTCCTGCCAATAAATACCTCCTGTTTGTCTGGCAAAAAGATTGGAGATAGTTGTGGATTTTCGCTGTACACATAGCAGCTTTCCGCCGGCGTGCTCATTTTTACGGACAGTCTTCATGGAACTTGTACAAAAACACGTGTTATGAGACAATTAATTTGCACTGATCACAAATTTATAATCTGCGTCACATTTAGGTATTATTATTGACAGAAAGAATTTGTCGATCGACATTGAACGACATCGGCCAGCAGAAACAGTACACCACGCGGGACAACAAATGTTTCGAATCGTTCAAAAAATGGTGGGGATATTTTTCCAATATGGCGTATGTTGGCGCGAATTTCAGCTGTGGTTCAAATTTTGCATTTTGCGCTTTGACAAAGAATCGCTAAGTGGGGATATTATGTGTTTTTCAAGAAGAGCATCTCAGATCACCATCTGCAGATACATACAACTAATACTTACCCATTTACTCATCAAATACCTCATCCGGCTTGAATTTGCTCCACTTTTTGTTCTGAATTCTGGAAGTTATTATATTTTTTAATTATACCTCAAGTTGTTACACTAAGCACCATGGCAATTATGTGATGTATCCTTCAATGTTGTCTCCACTACTGCAACTAACGTGACTAATATAAATGATTTTGACGGGATATCGAACGAAATGTTTCCATGTTTTCGGAGTAAATCGTATTTATTGGGGAAAAAGCGTAATTTTATCATAAGATGAGAGTTTTGAATGGTACATTTCCGTCCAATTTTTCTGATTACTGTGGAATATATATTAAGCAAGGATATTAAACTAGAATATACTCTCCACTCAAGGGATGAAATGCATTACACTGTCACAAATATAAATATATCGTATATATTTTGCATGTTAATATGTATAATGACTACCACAGTCATATTTCAAAAAATTGTTACTAGATTTCATTTCACCATGAACATGCCTAATGATATAACAGTTTATAAAATATGAACACAACTAATTTTGTACAACAAATATATATACATGACTTTTAAAATTTGATTTGAGATTTTTCTCAGAAGAATTGTTTCAAGAATCTGAATTCAAAGTACATGTTCAGATGATTCATGAATTCTATATAGAGAAAAGGTGTATATGTTTGTGAATATAATTTCAAAGTAAAAGAGTTTATGTAGATAAATAAATTTGAGCAAATAATATAATATATGTACCTCAATAGAGATACTTGATAATTTGGTGCACCAAAGTACTTCTTTATAATAGCAAGTTGTATATCTAGTATAATTTATAGCCATTGCAGATCAAAATAATCTTGACTTGCTTATACTGTACAAATATATCACAAATATGACAAAATGCCACAGTTTGCACATTTAGGGAGACTTTATTGCCATAATCTAATACCATTATGGTCTAAGTTCATTGCTAACATTGGCATGTATGGATGTGCAGCAAACCTCCACGACCTTTCTTCTAATTTGATTTCATGCACCAATTCTTCTGAATCTTTATCCCAGATGTAGACATTGTTTCTGTGTGAACAGCCAGCTAATGTGCTATGCATTGATGAACTAGCGACGATGAATTCACTTCGGGTACCAATATAATTGACATTGTACATTGTGAATGAATACTGATCTCTCTCTTGTCTAGTTGTAATGTAACTTTTGATTGGATATGGTCTCAATGTATGGAAAAGGAAAATAGGGTCTTCGGCATAAGCAGCTAGTATTTCTGTACCATTGTAGGTGTACTTAACATTCAGAATACGCCGACTATCATTTTGAAAGATACTTTTGCCTTCTTTTGTGATCAATTTTTGGACTGGGTTTGCTAGGTTACGACAGTCATATATTCTTATGTCTTTATAACTGCCAATGCAGAATTCAAAGCATTTGACAGGATTCAAATCTATGCTACAAATTTCATAGAAAGTGGAATTTTCATTTTTAGCAAATATCAATTCAGTTGGCTTTTCTTCTCTAATGTCAATGTGGACAACTTTTCCTTTTTGACTGCCGGCAAGAACAGTATATGGAAGGTTTTGTGTGACACAAAATTTAAATCCTCCACAAAAGAACTCTTCATCTTCAAAATAAGAATTTTCTAATAGGCGAGATTTGTTTGTAGTCAAGTCCATCAAACGGACATCTCCATACTGCCCACTAGTCACAAGCAAGTTTTCGTTGTCAGCTGGCACCCAATTCACTTGTCTCACCGTGAAATTATGTCCAGAGCTGAAGAAAGCTTGCATTTTGGACCTTTTCCAATCCCAAATCTGTACTGAATCATTGCCCCAGTACACATTGGCTAACAAGTTCCCTTTATTGTTGAATTGGATTTCCGATATTTGTTTGTTTAGAACTGTTGGACTATTTTCCAAAGCCTTGGTAGGTTTTAAATTCTTGAGAGCATTGAGTGTTGTGTGATAACTTAGAATTGAACTGTTTGCTCTTACTCCTAATTGTTGATTTACAAGATTTTTGATAATGGATAGTTTGTGCTTATTCACCGTAGGTTCTTTAGGCTCTTCCATCTTGTAAAACGCTAGATGATCAGTTTAAGAATTTAGGGGAAAATTCACTTATGCATATTAGAAATGTCTGAAGTGATGGATACTCTATAAGATCTCAATTCCTTTGTATCATTAGCTCCAAATAGAATTCACCCCTTAGTATCAGTCACAGCAACACATAATGGTTTGTGAGTTTCTAAGCCCGGAACTTTTACTTATTCTTGGGATAATTTAAATTAAAATCTAATGACACGTTGATTAGACTTTTTTTCCAGATGGATCACACGGCCCACTGCGTATTGATGAACTCACATTGTTCCCCTCTCTTCAGAGGGCTGAGGTAAACATCAACCACCATTCATCTAACCTCGGGTCTCAGAGTTGCGGTTTATATCATCGGACATACTATTACCATTTCAATTATGCTTTGTCATCATTATTAGGAGCACACTCGACAATTCTTGTTTTGATATCACTAATTAGCTATCCATAAATAGATTTGATAACCGAGTTTGCCATTGATATTCACAGACATGGAGCAAGCCACTCTTCTTCTGGGAGGAGCAGAAGATTCACTGAAATTCTGTGAAGTTGGCAGCACTGTCGATCAGCTGGTGAGTGGTGGATCTTCATAAACTGCAGCAGACGATGTTATGTGTAGAAAACCAGTTTGACCTATTTCGAAAGTTTTAATTCTCTTTCGCCGCTGTTCCCCGGCAGCAACGTGTGCATGTATTCATCACATGCAAATAATGCATTGTGCAATAATGAATTAAATTCAAAAGTAGATATACCAGGTGAATCCGTCGCAACGCGCGATATTTCGGCTGGGAATCTGAATTAAAAATCTTCTCTCATGATATCAAGACTGACTAGGAAAAAAATTGATCCTGTATCAGTGTCTTCACTTGTAAGTTGTTTTCTCTTATCATCCGGTGGTCTACTGAGATAAACTGCTGTGTTTCCGATACAGATTGATCAAACGACTGGAAAGTTTTTATTAAGACAGTTATCATTAGCTGATGTAATTTGGTTATTATGAGGATAATTTGTTTATTATAATCTGAAACACCACTCATCATTCCAGTGGGTGAAATCACAAAGACTACTCAGCCATGAAGGATCCATGCAGCTGGCACCAGAGGCTATTCTTAATGACCAGATCAAAACAGAGTGTGTGAAACGACTGAAATCTGTCCACATGACCAAAAAAACCAAAGATAAAGTTAGTGAAGCTGCCGTGTTAGTTCCTCTATGCACCTACAATGGAAAACTTGGTTTACTATACACTTTACGGTCAAATAAGGTAAGAGCAAACAGAGGACAGGTATCATTTCCTGGTGGTATGAAAGATGAAAAAGATAAGACATTGGAAGACACAGCATTGAGAGAGACATGGGAAGAATTGAATATTGCCAGAGATACTGTTGAGGTGTGGGGTAGTGGAAATTTAATATACAGGAAGAATGTGACAGTGATGCCAGTACTAGGATTTGTTGGAAAAGTAGATCCCAAAAGTCTGAAAGTCAATGCTCAAGAAGTACAAGAAGCATTCTTTCATCCACTTGAAAAACTCTGTGATCCAGCACTATGTAGGTATACACAATTCAGAGATAACTACACACTGCCAACGTACCTGGGAGGTGAGCACAAAATCTGGGGACTGACTGCAGTCATTACACATTTGGTAATGAGTGCGCTTGTACCAGATACATACAAGCACAAACTTGTGTATCTAAAACCTATAGAAACTAAATCACCCATAACCAGTAAAGCTCAGGCTTCTTGATTAATGAATGGGTAATCATCAAGGGTTTGAATATTTAATATCATGATGTAAAAGTTACCATGACACGCTATTGTTCAGTCTTTCAATTTGTTTAACAAGAACCAAATGATATATTTTTACTATTTTTAATATCGAACAAACTAGGTTTGTTCAAGAATGTACAATTTGTATAAAATATTACACTTTGTATGTTTGTATATTTAAAATTCCACGATAGAGCTTGAAATTTTTTTACAAATCAGAACTCGTGCGATGAAACTAAACGAGAGTCTATGAATTGTTCTTTTTCATTCTAAAAAATAAAGAAAAATTCCAGCGTTCTTTTCATAACGAATCTCTTTTTTGCATTTAACATTTTTGCATCGTCTGGCTCTTAAAAATCCCGATTCGTCCAAGTCCGCGATAGCAATGAGCATCATCCAGCTGTCGATCAAATTGACAAGCTCTTGCTTTACTCACTCCTATCGCTATATTCTTACACATCTATAATCTCTTCGAGTCTTGAAGTCTCGTGTCTCACATATAGTAGCATTTTCCGACACTACGTATACGTAGCGTAACTTTTGATGGAATAGAAAATGATTTCCCTCCCGCGTATCGATACGGATATAATAAAAGTAAACGCAAAGAATACTTTGCGGGAGGGATGAGATTACATATTTTATATGTATATATATATATATATGTAACAGTATGTATGTATATATAATTATAATGTGGCTAGTTGGCCTCTACCTAGAATAAATTATTTCGTCAGTGCGTTCTGTAACTTAAGTATGGCAACAGAGTATCAAATTCGTCATGCAGCACGTGTTTGGCAATTCGTGTATGCTTAATGTCGATTATTGGTCGAGGTTCGTCCCAAGGTAAATTAACGGTTCTCGTCTTTCAACAGTTTTCGGGCAGCGGGCCGAATAGGTGCACCGCTGGAGTCTTGTCAGTCGGGTCGCCAAGGAAAGCGGCGTAAAGCTCCTGGTAACGGTTGAGCGTCAATCCTCCCTTTCTTTTGTCGTCGTCCTGAAACATTTGATTTTTATCAAATTATAACTCTGAGTCATCGAAATTCGAATTTGATATGAAAGTAAGATTTCGAATTTTAAGAATCTATCCTTGTTCTAATTTTATTTTCAAATATCTGAAAAAAATGATAGAATTGAACCGGAGTGGAGATGAAAACTTTAAAAATAGTGAATTTGTTCGTTTACTTGGTTCAGAATTAGGTAGTTTACTAATTCGAGTCAATAAAATCGATTAGGTCCACGATTTAATAAAAGAAGAACTTACATTGAGCAAATTTTGGTATGCACTGTCAATGATGTCGATACTGGGAATGGGGATCCTCGTCACAACGTTGTATCGGTACTCCTCGACTCCAATGACTCCGTCGCCTATAAATAATTAGAAATATATTTTGAAAACAATCTCAGTAGCGTTAGTCGAGTGTGGATGAATTGATCAAGAGTAATTTTTCAAATTTCATGTAAACTCTTCGGGCAGATTTTACGAAAATGAAATAATGTCTGGGGCTTTACTTGAAACGGGGCAAGCTCCCACGTCTGACATAACTCGCCTTTTACTACTTGACAAGTATGCTGTCACTCCGTTGAATAACATGATGTTGGATACTTTCATAAATGATTTGCTCTGTTTGTGGTTCATCATTCAGAATTGTGATTAATAAGTCTTCCGTGTTAGAACATTTCAAGCAATTGAAAAAGTTATTGGGAGCAATTTTTTCGTTCAACTGAAAAATATATCAAATCCTATGAAACCGATAATCCTTTACAAACTGCAGTAAATATTGGACGTTCAAATTTTTAGACAGAAACAAGATAAGATGACAGGTTGAAAATTATGGAATGACAATCAAAATGAGTCTTGAAAAATAGATACATACCGTTCATGTCAACAATTTTGAAGTGATTGTCGATGAACATTCTCATTGCCTGGGGGAAGTCAGCATAACTTTTGCCAACGCAACTTTTCTGCACGGCGTCTTTGAATTCCTCGGTTGTTACCATACCGTCCTGAGAAAAGGAGCGTGTTTGAGAAAAATTCTTCGATAGTGAAACATCAAAGTAGGAAATTTTTCCGTCCGAACTTGGATTATGAGCTTACCTTGTTAAAGTCAGCAATTTGAGCAATTTCATCCCAAAGCGCCAACATGACGGTCAAATTTTCTTGATGGCGGCCTGGATTGAAGACACCTTTGCCTTCGAGTACCGTCATTTTCAGAGCCATGCACTCAAAGTCATTCTTCTCCAAAACACCATTGCTGTCAGTATCTGTGAAACGAAGAATCAACGTATTAGTAATTACAGTTTTCAAAATTTGCTTGGATTTAATCTGAGCATATTCATTTGGATGCCTTGAATCTTTGTTTTATCTTCTAATAAAATCTCACATGGCTGTAATATAATCTTCGTGAAATGTCTAGTGGGCCATATATTTCATTTACGAGCATACAATTCATTTCCTTTTGGCACCTACAACATAAACGCTGGTCTTTCTTTTCTAGTCAAGGACGGGATTGTTTAACAGATATTCTACGCCAGAAACTTGTAATAAAATTGATGTATAATTTCATAGATTCGGGATTTCGAGTGAACTATTCAATCTCTCTGTTTATTTTGTTTTTTTATTTCCTCTTTGTGATTTGTTCTATGCTAGAACGAGTCGTATAATCAGTTATTGCTTTTCGTAACAGCTTCGTTATTATAACTAATCGGGCAGAATCTATCAAAAAACATACTTCTCTTGAAAAAGCCTCGCTTGTGAGCCGTACTTTCAACAATTTTTGAGCATTGTTTTCAAATTAGCTGAGATTTTTTATTCTTTTTTGTCACAGAGTGATAATCACTTTAGAAAAACGATATCACTTGCTGAAGACTCATCCTTTAATTCGTCGATTATGTTCCATCTTTCTTTGTTCCCCATTGAAGTCGGCATAAGAACTCTGTCTGGACTTGATGGAACCAAATTTCTCGCGTTTTTTTTCTACAAATGATGAAAGAGAAAAAATTCACGGTTGTGTTTAGAGAAAAAAACAACCCAGAATGTTTCATCAAGAAAATTACTCGATCGATTTCATATATACTACCTTAGAAGAAAAATAGTACATCGGGCAACTCAATAAATTTAATTCACTGCACATAGCTCACTTTTATATGTGATAAATTTATTTCATGCAATTTCCCGATGTTTGGGTGCTTACAAAATTCCATGAAATAGTATTCGCGCCTTATTCATAAAGTTCTCCATGCACTTTCGAGTGATCATTTCGACCCTCGCCTATGCGGCTCGGGCCGAAAACCAATCGCTCAGGAGCGAGCTATAATCTCATAAACTCGGCGCAAAATGTACTATTATTGCCTCTTTGAACCAAACGATACATCCTAAAAAGAGTCTAAATAGTATAAGGTTTGTTGAGGATACTCATTTTAAAATTGTTAATCAATCCTCTTTTTGAAGGAACGATTTGTTCTGATCGTTGATTACATTAACTAAAGTAGAAAAGGCGATTTAATCCACAAGAGTAATTCTTCTTACATAATTTACTCGTTACTAAAAATTAATTCGATGAATTACAATATCAATGATGGGTAATTTAAAATTCATGTCTGTAATAAATATTCGAGATCTCGCTTGACATATTCCCGATTATCATAACGGGAATCGCGTGTTGAAACGAAATTTTGAAGATATGCTTTATACTATTCTTTGTTTCACTGTTCTACGTAAACAGTATAATAATATGAGTAGCTCCGTATTAGAAACTTTGAAAAAATGTGCCGTACCCTGTACGAACCCTCAGGCCTCAGAACAAGCGTCAGAACAATTGGGGAAGAAATTACTCGAGTCATTTTTTAGGTATTTATCTTAACTCTTTTTGGCGTAATTATGAGTTTTCTGACCAGGGTCACTCTAAAAAACTATGATGAAAAAAGTGGTCAAAATGTCAGGTCCTTGCCCTGTGATTTTTCTTCTTTCTGTCTTGGTGGGTGTGAAGCAACGCGGTGAGACTCATTTGGTTTTGGGTAGACAAACTTATCAAAAATAATTATATTGTTGATCAAATTCTACAGCTATAATAACCAAAGGACCCCTTTTTGTGTACACGGTGATTGTGGCACAATTTTATCTAAATTTCTAATCATTCACTTTTCTTGTATAGAAATGTATGGGCCTCATTCTAGGCTTTTCCGTGCCAATTTTTACTCAAAGTTCCTCGTCACGTGCAGCTTTTTTTGGGCCCAGAATATCGAAAAAAAAAAAAAAATTCACACTCTGGCAAGGTCCTATTCAGCTTTCTCTGAAGCATATGGTGGCCAAATAAAAACTCCGAAACCTCAAGACCACGCGTAGCTCTAACTGATTGGTTATGAGATCAACTCCAGTTGCAAAATGTCAGTCTGGTCCGTGGCACGCTACCACGTCTTCCATGTTATCCTTATGGTACCGACAAGTGGAAATATTTATACCCGTGCCCGAATCAAATCGTACTTAAAATTTTTCAAAAAGTCGAAAAATACATCTTGGAAGCTCCCGGAGTGAGATTTGATGTTGGCATCAAATATCGAAATTTCTGTGGAATTATAGTCATATAACTTCGTTTGATTCCAATCAGATGCTACATAGACATTGTATCATAGAGGTATAAGAAATCTTATACCTCTATGCATTGTATAGGCCACTAATCCCTAGATTATAAGCTCTCATTAACAATGGATTTTCGACATCAAGACCTTTTATTTAGCTTAAGGTCTATCCTATGAAAACACTTCCAAACGTAATATGATTCGTCCTACTTTTTCTAATTGAATTGAAACAATTTTGTTGTGTACCAGACTCGATTGCTTATTTGAGATTTTTGCACCCAAAATTAGAATTTTCGATGAAAAATGAATAAGTATCACAGAAATAACCCATATTATACAAAAGTGATAAAGATAACGTCGACAGAAAATTTGAAACTCTCGTGACTGCTATGAATCAAGTATAATTTTGTCCTTTCAAAAAAGAATGAGCATCTCGATCGAAGGAAAACCACACTAGCCCTAGAGAAACTCCCGGCTACATTTGTCACCCAACACAGACACTTCTTATAAAAATTTCAATCGGGTCACATTCAAAAATTTATCATTACATCTGATCAGCTTCAATCAGTTCACGGTCGGGTCAGATTATCAACTTCGGTATACTCAGACTTCATGACTCCGGTAAAAGCTCGAAATAGTAAATTTTATAAAATCCACGGCGTAGTATCGTTGGTGAGGTCATCATCATAAAAGAATCAATTTCAAGCGCCCCATTTTCTTTTGAGTTTCATACAAGTACCTCCACACTTGAACTCTTTTTCTATGTTTCCTGCGATTAAAAACTTCTCATGTCTCCACTTAGAAGATAATTTCTTGCGCCTTTCTCAAATATGCACATGCATTTCTGTGATACGTCTCATATAAATCCAGACTCGCTTCTAGAGCAATTAGTCAAGAGCTTTACGAGCGTATTTCAACCTGGCCCATTTCCAAATAATATTCCCACGTAAATATTGCGTCTTGCATATAACCCAAACAAACCATCTCTAAGGTTGGCTCGAAAAAAAAGCTTCCGGCCATATGGTAGAAACTCATTCTGAAGAGAAAGTAATTACTAGCAGCAGGTGTTTAAAACTGCACATTTGAGATCCTAATTTGTAATTAACACGTTTGCTGCGGAGGCTGAAATTGGTTATCCTTTCGAAGGTCCAACGGAGTCCCATAAGGCCAGAATTCTTAGCAATGGGAGAAGGATACGCGGGGCCCACCGATGGGCCTCACCCCAGTGAACGTTTTAAAGAATTATTTGTTATTTTTTGTTCCCAAGAGGTTGGTATAATTTCACAGGAATCAAATTCTTTGTGACAATGAACTTACACGCGCAAAGGTTGTGGACGATTTTGATGTCAATATTTGAGAAGTAGTCGATTGAATGGTCAAAAAGGATATGTTAGAAACATTTGGTATCGTTTCAAGTTAATATTCACAAAAAGGAATGTGTTAATTCCAGGGTTTTTAACGAAATCCATTTTGAATTTTGTTGAATTTCGTTGAGCCCTATTTAATGACCCATTCCATAACAAAATCCCACTCTAAAAATCATAATCATCACATTATGATGGTTATGATTTTTTGCGTGGTATTTTGTTATGAATTTGGTCATTGGATAGAATTCAACAAAATTCAACGAAATTGAAAATAGATTTCGTTAAAAACCCTGGTTAATTCATAGAATGAAAACTGGTTGTGATATTATTTCATGTATAATTGAATACAATATGTCCCTACGAAAGACGAATTTTCATACAAATTAGTCGCAATTTTCTTGAAGTCAAAATCGATATATTGTCTTCGCAGGTCGAAATTTTATCCCGAATTTCACTAAATCGAAGCTACTTTCCTTCAAAATATCTAGATCGCGCGATGGATACTTATGAATGCTGAAAATCAGAAAACTCGGTCAGTAGATATCTATTTTAGCTTTTTAAAATCATTACATTTTTTGCAAGCTCCACCAGTCGAATATGAATTATTTTCGGTAAAAATTATTTTTGGACTATACTCATTCACGCTTTTACATAAAAATATTGAATTTCTACAAAAACCCTTACTCGGACAGCCTCCGAGATAATTGGGTTCTTTTTGAAGTTTCAAGAGTGAAAATGATATTTTTCTAACTTTATCTACCCTTTTTCCCACAATTTTTCCAGTCTCAAAATTTTGTAAAAAAATTCCACCAAAAATTAACTACTCATCGTCAAAATTGTACATTTTTGTTCTTGTTTATGATACGATTAAGATCGTATAAAAATCTTATTCGATGAGACGTGCATAATTTACTTTAGATCATCGAACGACCGAGTTACCCATTTCTCATCGAGGTACATCACACAGTATCCGATATATATCATCATCGTATGTTTTGGCATGATGAATGTAGATTTCGTTCTTGAAATGGGTAGTAAAGCGTTACGAGCCGATCGTAGCTCGTATATGTATAAGTAATCTTGCTCGCGATGCAAATATAATTGCAACACTAGCCAAAAATCTTGGGGACACAATCTAAAATCATTATTATCGCATATATATCCCCACTTCTATATCTCTAAATTTACCACCCACCGCGACCTTTGCCTTCTTATACATTGTTTTTATGTATGTGTGTATTATGCTTGTTGAAAAGAGTAGCCCTCCCGCGAAATTTGTCGGAGGTAAAAAGTATATCTTGGCATAGGCTATCAATCGCAAACTCGAGCCATTGTCATCGGAGCTAAACCTGTATATCTATATGTATAGCATCGAATATACTAGCTAGCTCATAAATACGCTATTATTTTATTTGCAAGCTACGAAAATTGTAAAACCGTGCCAAATAAATCCTGATCAGAGCGAGCTTTGTTTTCTGTTGTTGAATTGAGTGTTTGAGCTTGCGGAACGTATCACACACCTATGATGGCCTTTACAATTCAAAATCGCTTTTTTTTTTCATATTTGATATTATCATCTACGAGACTACTCATTCACAGAATAATAATTAAAAGTCGTTATCTAAGATCTGGTGTGGCTTGAGAATTTGAGAGGAAGGATATGCAACTTATTCAAAGAAGCGCTGATTATGATGTGCAAGTGCACAAAATAATTTTATACTAATCGATAAAAGGTGTACTTATTTACAGGTGGCCGAGAAATGTTGTATTTATAATGTGTCGTTATCGGTTATCGGAGACTTTGATAAATTTAACCTTATTTGCCTTGAAAAGCATGGCTCATTGGCTTACGAAGCTTTAAATTGTCCGGGCATTTTTTACAATCGAACTTTCTTTTTTTCTTCAATCGGTCATGTGGAATTTATTCAGCTTTGAAGTGTGTCAGGTTTAATGTGCAAGGGTAATCGCTAAGTCAGTTATCAAAGAATGCATATTTAGTGATGGGGATGTCATCGATTCAGGATTTACAATTTTTTGTATTACAGAACTTCTGAATTTTCTGACAGCTTTCTGTATAAAAGTGTACTTCTAGCAAAAACTTTTTAGTGACCAGATTGTTGAAGATAAGTGTGATTTTGACCCAGCAAATTTAACTAGTATTGTGAAAATTCCTCAATAATTTGAATAAAAATTCTATCGATTTGGTCGGGTAGAAATTTTAATCAACTGTTTCTAATTTTTTCCGAATTTTTTAACAGTGTGGATCACATGATTCCGAAAGCAAAGAACAAAATTCAAATTCCAAATTTTGCGATACAAATATAGATAGCAAAATTAGACGGAATTCAAAACAATTTTTGACGATATCCTTGCTTCTACGGTATTTTACACCCTGATATTTTTCTCCAAAATCGAACAATTGATCCACAATTCAATAAATGAATGTTTGAGATGGAGAATTTGGAAGAATATTTGAGAAACTACAAGATGTTTTAAAATGAATACCGATGAGTTGTCGTTGACAAATAGCTTAGCAATGGAGAATTAAGTGGCGTGTAATAGTTGCCGTTGATAGATTAGCCAAACTTGCTCGAGCATCGGATAGACTGCGCCCAGAAATTTTGGCAAGTGTATGCGTAGGAGTTCATTCTTTCAGCTGATATGTGATGTATGTATATACCGAGGTATATGTGAGGCGTCCAGACAAGATTCACGTTACGTTTGAACAAGGACAAGGTCATAATCGAAATGAGCAACGAATCGAGATGAAGAAACAAAAGCCGGGCCAGGTTCACGATATAATAAAACATACGAGTCTATAACGAGTGTAAATCTAACTGGGCTCGAAACTTCTTGAAAGATTCTTACAAGTTTTAAATTGAAATTCTTTTGCAAGCTCTTTGAGTTCCAATTGAAGTCATTTCTTTTTTTTTTTGCAATTGAGAGTTGAGAGAAAAGTTTTTGAAGTACTTTGGATTTTTATTAAAATTGTAGAAGGAAATTGTAAAAGAAAGTTATTTGAACGTGAGACAAAAGGTATGCACACGTGGTCCTTGTCAACGATGATGTTGACATTGACAGTCTTTGCGACCTTGCATACCTTTGATTCGAGCTTGACCCGGAAGGATTTCAAAATTTTTAACGAATCGTTTCCGTTTGCTCGAACACGATTTAGTCGTTTACTTATACAGATTGTTACTTCCCATTTGTTGGCCCACAATATAAATTAAGACACATTCCAATACAGAAACTTGAGCTTCATAGAACCATTCCCTCACAACTTTGAGTTCATAGAATTTTAAAAATTTCATCAAATTTGTTTTCTGGCAAAGACGGTTTAATGAGGAGTTAGAATTACAACTTGAATAATAAAGCTTTGCCTGTCATCAGTCAGAATCTGTTGACAAGAATGGAATGTGTTCTTTTCAAACTTTTTCGCGCCAACGCGCGATTTTCATCATTCATCAGCTCGTGCATGAAGCAGCGCAAAAGTGTAGAGGCGCTACGATTATTTTCATTGGAACGGGTGGCTCTCAAATAATCCGGAGATCATTGCACTTTAATTTACTATGCTCGAGAAGAGTAAAATTCAACTCGAAACGCTTTTTCATTTACTAAAATACACACTTTTTGATCCGTGTGTTTGCTTGCGGTTAACGACCTCTGATTATAAATTTTTTTTTGTTTTTCGTATTTAATACATATTAATAGGTAATTCTTGAAGGGTTATTACCGTAAAGATACTTGACGACAAAGTTGCAGCGATTGTCCCAGGAGTAAGACATCTTGGCGGTGATTTGGTTCTGTTGCCTTATCGATCGGACAAGATGTCTTCTAAAATAAAATTAACTTTTTTTACTATAATGTTGATTGAAAAATTATTACAATCGAAATTGTGATGATTGTGAAATTTAAAAAAAATGAATGAAATGATTAAAAGTCTGAAATGAATGATGAATGAACGCAAACATATGGGTTATTTGAACATTTTCCCTCAATGGCTGATAATAAGTTTACAACAATAGCCCAGAATTGATCGTTGTCACCCAGAGTACATTCAGTTGAGAATTACGGATGTAAAAATTTATTATCCAAATTTTTCAGGCAGGTGTAATACTCCACATACTCGATTCCACGCACGAATAAATCACTTGATAAGGTCTCAATTCTAAAATATCCAAGGTATCGAATGCAAACAAGCACGAATTTCAAAAAAATTCAAATTAAGTTACCAGCCTAAAAAAATTCCGGTCAACTTGCAAGCTCTCGATCAAAACAAGTTATCATAGAATAGTTAGATTAAATCACCACTGCTTCTATATCCATCGTTTCTCAGAATCTGTTCATACATACTTAACGAAGGAGATCAGCGGCTTTTCATCGCTGCTTTATGCGTATATATATATATTCGCTTGGAATATTGTCACCCCGTACAATAACTTTGCTCTGTCGCTCACCTTGTATTTACAGCAAAATATATGATTACACCTCAATCTGATTAGCACAGTCGAATCACACACAAATTCGTTTATTCCTATTATTTATCGATGTATATAAATTAATAACACACGCGTCGACAAATTTTTTTTTTCACTTGAATTTAAAAATTTCAAACGTCGCAAGCTTCCCGCCAAAAAATTCAAAAAAATTCAAATTTTTCTTTCTTGAAACTTTGTTCGAAAAATTATTTAAAATAAATATAATGAATGATTCACATCTATGAATGACTTATGATATGTGCAAGTTTCGATTTAGAAAAAAAAAATATATATATAGAATGCACATCAGGGAGAACCTGTTGGTCTGGCTGCGCTCGCGGGCGGTCGGGACTGGACTGCTCTTCTCTCGAGTCAGTTGCAAGCTCTAAGCTACAAGTCTCTCAACGAGCTTCCCCTCAGCTATACGCGTTGTATACTACCGTCAGAGAAAATATATAGGTAATACAATACACCCTCTGCATATATAAGAATTACAATCTTCTTCTTCTCTCACCTATGATATCCCCTCGGCCCTCACATATTGTTAAGAAGGTATAGGTATCAAAAAAGAGAGAGAGAGAGAGAGAGCTTGCAGTGATGTTTTACATATATCGAAAGCTCTGCCCGCGCTTCCGTGCTAATCTAATTTTAGATACTCTGCCCCGAAGATCACGGGCCGATTCTCAAAGGAGATGGCCTAAGGTATATAACACTTTATACTAATTAAACATACATATATAAAATATATATGCATGCATGTGTGTGTGTGTGTGTGTGTAGACACGTGCGATAGGCGATAGGATATCCCACCCGCGCGCGTTTTTGTTGAACAATGCGCATGAGGTAGTAGTATAAGCCCCGGCTCGCAAAGAAAAGTGCCAACACCCCCGGGCCAAGAGCAAATAATAAGAGTTAGTAGAGCCCCGGATGATTCTGTTCTGTAAGCTATGCTAGCTCTGGGGCTATTATATTTTTGTATTTGACGTTCATGCGATGCGGTTGTATTGCAGCAGCTTTTTAGATCTGACCGAAAGCTTATTGTATACCGAAGCCAAGCTTTTATGTTTTGTTTTATGTATTAGGAATATGTAAGATTGTATTGGTCAACCTTTCCTCAGGATCATACTGAAAGATTTTGAATTTCTGATTCATACGCGCGTTTTGTTAGTATAAATGTTACCCCGAGGATAATGTCCGGTTTGAATTTCGCGCGCTTGGAGCTTGCGATGGATATGAGGGTGGTCCAGAAGATAGACATTTTTAAAAATCGCGGTTACGCCTGGGGATAATCAGTTCACAGATCTTGCCATTTTCTCCATAGAAGAAGGGAAATTTTCTTTTTGGGCTTTCTAAAACGAAATTCTAAGTTCCAGGAAGAGCTTTGAAATTTTTCAAAATGTAGAGTAAAAATGTCATGTCCACGTCATTTTTTATGAAAAGCTAGAGCGCAGAGCCTAACCGCTATTGCCAAACACTTATCGAACAATGTTTTCTTCTCTATTTTTCACCGTAGTAACTGAAAACCAGGTCCGTTGAGGCCTCAAAAACCAAGGATTTTCGAACACAGCAAATTACCAATTTGAATGGAAAAGCGACAACTTTTCGGAAAACGGCTCGTGACGTTGATAACTTTCTCCAAATTTTAGTTCATCAATCGATCAAAAATCATTCCAGCAATGTATTTTCCACGTATTCTGAGCTGTTCGAAACGATCCCGGTGGTTTTAGGAATCTAGAATTAGTAAATAATTAGCTATGGCCGAGTCCACCTAAGAGCGCGAGAGGGATGCATTCGCTCTCGCCGCTCAATAGCCCAGGTTTTTTCATGTTTTGATTTATTGTGCCAAGACTGGCGGGCTAGTGTCGCACCTCAGAGCTACAATTTTAATATCAAAGCTAGAAATTATCACGGGGGGAAGGGGCATCAATCCCGAAACTCGAAGAGACCCCACAACCACAAACACTCGGTAACTGGGCCTGAAAAAGCTGTTCAAGAAAAAATCATTCTCAGAACTCAAAAAGATAACCAAACTTGCGAACATCCGGTCGCTTTAATCGGGAATCTTATACCGGGAACAAAAATCCGATCAAAACTCAATCCCAAAACTCACTATATAAGGTAATCAAACTCGCAAATACTCGGATAGTAGAACCGAAAATTCTGCCCGTGAAAAAAATCAATCTCAAAACTTAGAATAACGAATAAACCTGCAATAAAACATGGATGTTCATGTCAAAATTTTCTGCTTGGGAGGAGAATCGATCGCAATACCCCGAAAGGGAATCAAAGAATTAAAAATTCTATCGAGGAAATAATCGATCCCCAAATCTGATGAGCTCTCAACAGAATTTCCAGGCCGAGCTTTCGCATGCTTGCGGTTAAGTTTTGGAATTAATCCTCTTCCGCAATGATTCCCAATTGAAACGTCAGCACTATGTTTCGGAAGTGCAAGACTATATGGTGACATCAGATCGCCGCGTAATGTGTTCCAAAACTCGGGTGATATAAACATGCGATTCTGCATGAGCGACGAGCGCTCTTGCCACGCACTCACTTTCTTATGTAGACTCGGCCGATGAGTAGATGATGACGTATGTGCCAAAATCCGTGCACAAGGGTGGAAAACTCCATACATGAGGTAGGTTGGAAATCGCCCGTCATCTTTTGCTCATACATGATTTTTTACGAATTTTAGTTTTCCAAAAACCAACGGAACCATTTTCAGCAGGTCAAAATAAGTAATTTTAGTGTATGGAAATTGTTGACCAATTGAACCAATCTTCGTGAAATGTTGTCGATTCCTCAGAAATTTCATGTTTTCCAAAAAGTTGGCGCTTTTCCACTCTGATTGGTATCTCACAATCCCAGACATCTAGCCTTTGAGGCCCAAGCGGTTTTTGCTTTTTACGATCAAAAATACGTAAGGAAAATATTGTTTGATTGTCACCACCGGGCGGGCAGATTCTGCACACTGTAATTTCGGTCGCCGTGCAACCCGGAAATTATTTTTCACTTACGAGGTAATTCAACATTTCGACGATACGGCATTTGATACGAGTTGTCCACGGCTAATTAGCATCTGAATTGTGATGGGCAATTCACAATTTGTCACAAATGACAAGAGCATCGGAGATGAACGAAAATAACTTGCCCGCGGGTACTTTCTAACCCATAAAATAGGCATTTTTTTGTTCACAAAAGTCTCAAAACCTTTTTCAATTTGGGCTTTTTCAACAAAGAGTTACCCAGGCCAAGTTAGATGATTATAAAGCCTGGATAACTCATCGCCGTTTATCCCAAATTGGAAAAGGGTTTGAGATTTTTGTGAACAAAGTTCAGCGAGCACGGCGACCGCATCGCCTTGAAAATAGCGTAAAAATGACATTCTTACTTTACTCGTTGAATAACTTCAAGACTCCTGCCCACGGACGAATCTCCGGACGGAATCTAGAAACTCTTTTCAGGAGTTGTAAAAAGATTTTCTCTTCCTCCACGCGAGGAATGTCAAAAACTATGACCTCAGGCGTAACATTTTTAAAAAAATTTCATTTCTTGGCGTACGTTAATGGATATGGTAATGAATTGATTGGAGTTATGATATCGAAACGGTGAGAGGGTAATTTTTGAGTATGAGTTGATGTATAGGGTGTCTCAGGGACGCTAAATTTGAAATGGCCAAAGATTATGATATGTGTACATATGTGTTGAATGCGAGACGCGCTGAAAATTGATTCTGGCAGTGGTGGCCTTTCATTTGATTGTTACGATGCTTGTACAAACTACTTGATATTTATATATATGCATACATAGAGTTGATAGGTAGGCAATCTATTATTGTAAACGAGCTCGGTTCTTGACGGTTGATGATTGTTTTCTAGTATCATAAGTGAGAGATTCGTGGCTACTCTGATATTTGTAATTGAACGCTTTGAAAATTTCACCTTTGTTGAATCAAAGTTCGAGTACTGAAATGTTCTGTCTCACTTTTTGAGAAACCAAGAGCTCTCTTGTGTTATCAGAAAAAAAAGTTTTATTCCACATTTGAGACGATAGAAAAGACTGTTTTGGGAATGAGCTACAAAGCCTATTTGAAGATTTTGGGCGATAAAAAGTTCTAGATACGAATTTTGAAAATAATACCTATCCCAAAATTCTCACAGAAGAAGGCCCTGTTTAGTTGATATTATATCAGAAAATTCTATCACCAAATGATTGGAAATGAAGGTTGTTTTTTGAAGAGTTGGTTGGAACAAAATATGTATGTCTGGGAGTTCGATGGTCAACTATCGATGAGACTTTTTTTAGTTGCTGGTTGTGGACTGATGATAATGTTATTCCTTCAAATTTCATCTGACACAAATGTAGTGGATAGATGTTGTACACTGTTTAATTATTTTTTTCATTCGGTTATTATTTCTTATTTTGAAACGATGTGGATGCAAATCGAGTGAAGACTAAAGTGGATGGAATAATACAAATTGTTCATCAGTCAGAGAAACTTACGATTGAAAAACCTGCTACCAGTTCTTGGACTTATGAAAGTCTGTTGAGTTTTAATTTTTCATCGATTTTTTCTCAAGCCAACCTTTTCCACTACAAATTTATCTTGATGGTCGATTGGAGTATCTGTCGAAGTTGGCTCATGAATAACTAATTCTTTCCCTTATATTAGCTTCTCGTTTTAACAAAGAGAATACCGAATCAGATTTTAATGCATTCCCACAGAAAAAAACGACTACATAAGGAGTAGAACTTGACTCATAGATATGAAGAATTTATAAGTGTTCAAGTCGTAGATCTGTTGAGGAAAAAAGATGGATAGAATGTGAGAGTCACGTTGAGCCCTAAATATACCTACATAGGAAATAATCAATGGGAAATTGTTTGGTAAATTTGTGCTCACTGACACACATTTGCTTCGTCATACCGGTGCAGGATATGATCTGAGGTATGCATCTTTCATGCCAATCACAGATAAAGGGAAATCTATTATTCCACGCGACAAACCAAGCGAACGTAGAACACCCCCTGTTAATGCGGTACAATTATAACTTCAATGATATTGATTTTCTTCTCTCGTGATGTAAAATAATGAGTGGATACCAAGCACTGATAAACTGTGATTGCTCATGACAAAATGCAATTACTTGGAAGAAAGAATTTTATTGAACTCTTTCACAGGGAAGAATTCTACAAGCGTTTTTAAAAAGATAATCCATGAAAATGGCGAGAGAACGCTGTCTAGAGAGTGAATGTGAGCACTTGGTGCCCTTAAACATTAGTTGAAATAGATCTTCAGATTCGGTGAAGGTAGGTGTACCCAACTTGCCCCCGTTAACCCATGTTCTCAATAACTCTGGTCTAATTCGCCATTTTTCAACGTACTCAAGCTCATTTCAAAGCTTGTTTCAAGACCTCAGAAATGAGTCAGAGTACATCTAATTTTGATCAAGCAAAACCGAGCTATCACAATTTTCCTAAAAAATTATTTTTGAGATGATTATACAAATGTGTGTATGTACCGGACTTGCTCCCATCATTTAAAAGAATGTAAATTGACGATAAAGTGCATAAAATCGCTTTCATGCGTATTCATGACGTCAACCACATTTGGAGCTTTTCATCGGTCCAAACCACTATTTCTGACCTATTTTCACGTGATGAACACGTTCTGAGTGGTAAAAGTATTCGTACTGCATGCCCTTCCGAGATAACCACATTGGGAGCATGTTAGGTACAACCAATTTGGGTCTACATTTTTGCGAATGATCTCCATATTTCGCTTATGAAATCGCTCTAAATCCAAGGTTTGCAACTCCAAGGAATGGATTTTGAAGGCCTTGAAAGAAGGGATGGAATGCACCAAAATATGTTGCACATTTTCTGGGAAACGGCAAAATTATTTGTATTGGATCTAAACCCTTTATTTCTCCAAATTCTAACATAAAGAATGTAAAAAAAATTACATGAAGGTCAACGAGTGCCCAGTTCTGAGATCGGCACATGGGGGTATCTTGGGTACACGAGGCTTATTCCACGTGGAAACAGTTGGATTTTTTCTTCGTGGGTTCAAGATCTACCCACATATCTGTACGTTTGAGTTATGAATAAATGAAGAGGTCAAAGTTCTATTCATCTTTCGTCGATATTGACGATCACACGATTGATACAGGGTAATTTTTTGAGTTCTTATTCTCGTTCATGTATAGGAATATACATTAAATACTAACTTTAGAAATGGATGTTCTCTTCATCCACCAAACTTTGACGATAATGAAGTTTATAATGATCATTAGAGATGATGGCAATCTTTTAATGGAAGAATCGCATGAGAAATTATGAAAATGGGTGGTCAGTTCTGAGTCTACAATCTAAGATTAGCATTTAGATGGCCTGTTCTGATCAAAATAGTAGCTGGAACTATGATGAATGTTTCAATTATTTATGTATTCTGCGAAGAGGCTACCTATACGAGAAAGCTCAACAAATTCTGTTACATAGTGAACTACAAATTATTCAGGTGAATGACTAAACGAAAGCACGATACTCCTTGTTCATACATTTGTTTTTTTTTCTTTTTTGGGACAAGGCAGTAGGTATTATGTGATCATAGCAGATCTACTGGTACAAATTAATGGTTCATTACTATGAACTATGATATCTTGCTTATTCGTATTTTGTATTAAGTAGAAATGAGGCCTAAGAATGATGCTTTCAGTCCATCGTCTCGGGAACGGTTTCTGATAAAAATTGTGAACTAAAAATTCCCGCTACTACGTCAAGTAGACAGAAATTAATTCACTTATACTTTTCCGCGACTCTTATAACATATACACAATAGACGACAAACCTCTACCCTGCATCATAACCATTGTGCAAGGTTTTTTGTAAGCGTAGAGTTGAATGAAATTAACTTTAATGTCAACTTTACGAGACCTTTCAAAATTTTTGTATATTAGAATTATCCTTCACAAGTTCCTCATGAATGCAAACGCCTAACTGCAACAGTTTTTTCGCAAGGGTGAAATATTTCATCTATAGACTTGAGAATTGAAACAATTGAATGAGACCTGATTTTTTGTGGTTTCTGGTTTCATAAATATACGAGTTCCGATGATTCAGAGATATTGGAATCACCTATAATTCAATTTTTTTGACAAGAAGTATAGATGATGCGGTCTCGAGGGGAACGGGGAGCGTATGTATAAGGCACTACGTTGGCACTCAGATGTACTTGCACATTTTTTTTCTTCAACTGCTTGTGATTTGGGAATAAAAAATTGTCGATCAATTTTTACACACATTTTTTCGAAGATCATGAGATCTCTAAGGTTTTGTGGGGATTCTTATGCATCAAGATATCTCTAAAAATTATGGATAATAATTTATTGAAATGCAAAACTTCAACATTTTCAGAGCCGATGCAAAATTGATAAATTTGTTTGTAATCTTTCAAAAGCTTTTAAAAATTTTTTAAAATTTTTTGTAATTAATGTTACAAAACAAGGGATAATGGAGGTATTGCCATTTTAGTGAAGGTAACGGTGTCCCATTTTTTTGTAGGGTATATAATTTTTTGTAGAGTTATAGTAAATACAATATGTATGTACGAAATTTGAATTTGGTAAAAATGTCCTCCCCGACAAACCCATCATCATCTGGTTGCCAGTAACTCATCGCCTTTGCAAAGTTGGTGTAAAATTCGTGCGCCCAAATACCTTGGACAAAACTTGCAAGCTCTCGCCGACGAGCAATGCGATCCATATTATATCACCGAGCCCATCAATCGTAGCGTTTACGGCCCGCAAACAATGCAATCTTTCAAAGAGTCGTTTTCTTGAATCTCGTGTGGCCGAGACCGCGATATTTCTTAAAACTATGTATGTATGAAAAACGTAGTAAGCATATTGAATGTGTTGCAAGCTCATCTAACTCCCGGGTGTTTTCTCGACATTGAAGTAATAGAATGTGATGTGCGAGGGACGATGTAACGCGATCGGGTATAATATTTGCTGATGTTAGCCTTTATGAGATTGTTTCCTACAAGACAAAATTATTTATCTGTTTCGCAAGTTTGAAAGTTGCGTAGGTTGAGCTTATCGAGCTTGTGATGTTTGACCGCGGTGCTCGCAAGTCTTTGGATTTCTGTCTTGAACGTTCGATTTCATTACATGAAATTTTTTGAGTGAAGGGAATCTTTGAATGGGTCATGATTCTGGGTTGACAACTCATCATAAGCCACGAAAATTTGAATTGGTTTCTTCCTGGTTAGGTTCAAAGACATATTCAATTGATAATTAATATGAACCCAAAATGTGTTTGGGAAGGAATTTATTCTCGATTTCAAAAAAAAAATGTATTATTAGCTGTATGCTGTAATATTTTTGATAAATTTTGAATTCTCTACTTTACTTCTCAAGAATCTATCAGTATGGATCAATCAAAATTGGCTCTATCATCGATATGATTCGGTAGAAATTGTGAGCACTTTTTGGCCAAAAACTGGCCTAGTCTAACCTAATTGCACTGTCACTATATCTATATATTGCAATGGTGAACAAAAAAATTGGTCACATTTCTACCAGGGATTGCACGAGTTCCAATATTATAGATAATCTCTAATTATATTCTCATCACGTTTCTTATTTCTACAATTTTGAAAATTGAAACTTGCGACACTGTGAATATCCTATCATAGACTATGTGTTAGATGATATTTGTTAGATTTCAAACGTAGGTATATATCAAACTTCTCAACAAAGTATTCAACAATTGGATGTCTCCCAAAAACTTACATCAGAATATGTAGGTAGTCTTTTTTTTCCTTTCTGCTATAAATAATGTCAAATTAATGATGATGATGGCAACGTTTGTTCAATTTCCGTCTGCTAAATGAAAAAATTTATCTGAAATCGAATTCTAAATCATGGAAAGCACCAAGAAGGAAAAATCACGATCCGAGTATCGGAGACAGGATGCAGAACTGATGGTTGCTGGCCCACCTCTGGATTTTTCCTTTAGAAATGCTACTTCAATTAAAGGTATCATGTTTACTCATCAGGTTAAGAAATTATCAACAGACAAGATGAGATGATGACTTTTTGAGAAATTTTGCGAAATATAGGACTGTCAGACAGGCTCTCATATTTTTTCCACAGATCTCACGTGAAAGAATTTGATACAAAAAATACTTGTTCTAATAAAGCAGGAGCCAGGCGTTTAAAGAATTATCCATCTCTTTTTCACTTTCAAGATTTTCCAATTGTAAAATTGTGTACCAGAGTTTTGAATAGAAATAAGTGATCAATGGTTTTTGTGGCAAAAGTAATAGATTTGTGAGGTGAAGTGAGCAAACTTTTTTATCCATAAAAAATTATCTCAATTATACATCAGAAGAATAGAGCACGCTCCGCAGAAAATACTAAAAATAGACTGACAAGGGGAACACCAAACTTGTGGGTTCTGGATCTTCATGAAACTTTGGGAATCATCTTGTTTTGGTGAGAAATGAAGGTATCTCCAAGGGTTTAATCCAATGGGCCCCCTATCTCGAGATACAGCCATGAAGATTAGCATTGTCTATATATGCCCATGTTAAAATGACACATGTGTAGATATACCGACAATGCTAATCTCCATGGCTATGTATCAGGATAGGAGGCCCATTGGATGAAACCCTTTTGGGTACTTTCATTTCTCACCAAAACAAGACGATTCCCAAAGTTTCGTCAAGATCCAGGGCCCGCAAGGTTGGTGCTCCCCTCGTGAGTTCCAACTCTGATATTATATTTGATGCACAATGAATGTTTTTACCAAAGAATCACGGGAATTTTTTTAGATGAAGCTGAATTGTAATTATGTCACAGTATTGCTGGTCAATAGTTTCCCAAAATGTTCTATTTGATTGAAATAAACACCATCTACTGTGAAATATCCTTCTTCCGATTTTGAATCGTGAATTTTGATCAATTTGAATGATTTGAGAATCACATAGAAAATAATTAATCGAAATGTAAACCAAGTACTAAGGCAACATAATTGATTATTTCAAGAGACCTGGTTGACGTGAGCGCGAGGTCATATCGGGTCGGCAAGATGCCTGAAAAACCGCTATCGACTGGACTCTACCTCACGAGCAGCATCTGGCTAAGCAACAACTCTCTGGAAAACTTATCCCATCTCGAAGAACTCGTCACCGAATTAGTCGGAGGAACTCGAGACGTGCGGTGGCTGGACCTGGCATACAATATCCTTAGTGATGTTGACGATGAGCTGCTCAAGTTTAAAAAATTGACGATTCTATATCTTCACGGCAACCGCATTTCGGACATGAACAGCTTAGTGAAGTTGCGCAAGCTGACGCATTTGAGAACATTGACACTGCATGGTAATCCATTGGAACAGATGCCTGCCTACAGGCGATACGTAGTGGCAATTTTGCCGCAAATAACAAATCTCGACTTTTCACCGGTGCTGGAGATTGAAAGAAGGCGAGCCTTGCCTACTGGGTTTTTCAAGACAATACGAGTAGATTCATAAATTGTCACTTCACTAATTCATTTATTCAGCTCTCAATACGCTCATCACGTTTTCTCAAATTCAATAATACACAATCTCTATTCAAAATCGCATTTGTGTCTATTTTACAATGTTTGTGATTGGACGACTTGACTTGTGCCGAGACAATGATCTTCGTCGAAATAGAAAATTGTGAATGATTCAGACAACAATGTCTAAGTGTAAGTAGTAGGTGTGTAAGTATGCGATGCATCAATGTTCGTCTGACTTCAGAGTTATGGTAAATACAATATTTACAAGTTTCCGCGAAAAGCATATTTCAACGGGCCTAATAGCATAATCGACTCCTCGGTATAGTTACACGATTAATTGTCTATGTGAACTTTACGAACTTCTTTTCGTATTGTTCAGTGTCGTCGATGCTTGCTACGGTGTTTGCTCGACTTGTCGTTATCTCGGTCTCTCGATCGACTTCTCGATCTGTAACGACTTCTCGATTCTTTGTGACTTCCAGATCGCCGTCGCTGAGTCTTCTTCACCTTCCGCGAACGACTGGGACTGCGTGATCTGCTCCTACTGCGCTTTTTCCTTTTCACGTGTTTAGTTGCTTCTACTCTGATTGGCGATGCTGATGGTGATTTTCTGGAAAGAGAAAATATCTTTGAAATAATCAATTGATAAAATCTTATTCATTATTCGAAGAGGAACTCCCTTGACATTTATTAAAAACGTTTCAAAATTCACGGAAATGAATCTGATATCATTTTTCAAGGGTGAATAAGAATACTTCGCGATGATGTAAGAAACAATGAAAATTTTCAAGAGTTATGCAGCTTTTTTAAATTGAGATACTCACTTAGGCGATTTCGTCCTTTCAGCTATGGCATGAGTTCCGCTCCGGCTGATGAATCCACCCCAGGCGTTGTGTGCTTTAGGCAGCGGCGGGCTAGGCGTGTGTCCGTCCGCGTCGCCTGACCGAGCTTTGGTGCGAGCATCCTCGTACTGCTTCTTCAACTCCTCTACACGCTTCTCCAGCAGATCAGCCTTTACTTTTGGCCGTGCATAAAGTCTGAGGATTCGTTTGCAAATATCACGTATGGTAGATTCGGTGACTTGAAACAGAGAATACCAAGGGGGTGACGAAGGCAGTGGAAGCTGTAATTGCCTAGCACCTAGATAAACGCAAGCACACGCGACCGTTTCGGGCTCATAACGAATAAACACCTCGGACCGGAGCGAGTCATTCATGTAATTCCAACATTGCTGCATAAGATTTTTGTTCTTCTCGTAACCCAAGACCTGTAGGTACATAACGATGATTTTATGAGGATGCTTTACGTGCACGCAAAAGCCTAGTTCCTTCAGAACGCGTCTTTCAGCCTTGATCACCTGATTCTTCTGGGCTACATAATTCTGGTCAAGTATCACAGGTGTTATAGATCTGAAAAAGACAAAACATACGTGACACTTAAATACATGAATTTGTACCACTTGACGATGCTTTCAGAGGGTGAGTTCCACACTTGGCGCCACCAGCTTTTCTACGGGTGTCTTGTCACATCCACTTCAGTATAGACCTTGAAAATACTTTCGACAGATTAGTCAGGCATCAACGTGAGTCTTACTAGGCTGACTTTATCGATATTTCATCAAGTATTCGCGAGTAAAATCACGTCATAATAACAGTGACCATTACTTACGTTGTTAATACTCTTAGAGATATCCTGAGTAGGAATGCAATGACACAATGAACCAAATGAGAAGCAGGTCAGGGATACGAATAATCACTAAAGAAACTTTGAAGATCAAATTATCTAATGCTGAAAGGAATCTATTGTTTGTAAAATCCGATCGCGAAGTTATGAATTTTTTTCGAGCTTGAATTATAACAGGGTGTCCATGTCTGGTTCAAGGTGGAAACCCTTGAGATTCCAGAGTTTTCTAGGCCTCTTCCGGTGAATCCCAGAGACTCAAGATCCAAATAAAACACGCGTCAACTATCTATAAATATCTTAGGACACAATTAAGCGTCTGGATCGAAGAACCCGACGAGCGCTTTGGCGGGCAGCTAGAGATCGTTGGGTTGTTCGGTCCAGACGCTTAATTTCAAATTCATTTTAGCATCAAGATCGGGAAATTTATGGTTTGTTGAAAACACCCAAGATCAATTTCCGACTTCTACATAACACTTCGAGTGCACCTTCTAAATTTTACCGCAAAAATACCCCGTTTCGTGTGCCGCGAATTCACTAGAATGAAACCAATTTCGATTCAATAGCTCTCCTCTAGAGTAAGTGAGAAATGTCGGGTTATCGGACGAAATTCCAAACAAATGAATGCTCAAGCAGTGTTCCTCTTAGTGAAGACGAAAAAAAGTTCACATTGGAATCACAGTTGCTAATTTTTTCAAATGCGAGCAAAATGACTATTCTGACTTCGTAGCATGGGAAAGTAAATGGGAAAATTTGATTCATTATGATCCGCGAAGTCTTGTTGCAACTGTGACTCTGACGCATTTCAGTATTTTCGTTAGAATTATCTCGAGTCTAGCAGTGGTTCATGAAGTTATAAGATGGTTCAGAGAGCAAAAAGCAGGAAGCTTGACCGATTGAAATTGAATCTCAAAGTCTCCGGGAATATTGTTCCGATTTCCTGAGAATCCCGGGATTCAAAAACTTTTGGACACCCTGTATGATGATCCACGGTGGGACGTGAGTGAATCATAGTTCTCTTGAAAATTTCTGATGAATCTGACTGTATCTGAGTGTATCTTTTGAAAACAGCAGAACTGGACAACATTGATTATGTAACATTTTTTAGATGTTTGATTTCACAAGTGAAAAAAAGGACAGATGCATTCAATTATAGAAGGTTGTGTGAGTGCTTCGATGATCTACACTTTGGCAAAATTAGGTAATTCTTTATGAAGATCTGGCTGATAATCAAATGGATATTCTGCCATGTGATAAAACGATCCCACCGGATTCATCAGTATTTGATCATGCTTCAGAAATGAGGTCAGCAGGGTTTGCCTGAGAATTCGTCTTGAATAGATCCACATCATATAACAGATGTAATCAAGACTAATGCTCCATCAATACTCACTCATTTGGTTTACAAAAATATGTTACCTACTCATTTTCAATTTTCAAGACCACATAGCCTTCACTCATCTGGGATATCCACCACCGCATACCTTTTGAAAGTGACAAGATTGTATTAAAAAGTTCAAAGTCTAAATCAGATATCAGAGCTTGGTTCTCAATACCTCATCACACAGTATTGTATCTATGATGGTTAAGTCTAATGGCATTTCCTGGTTCTGAAACAACATTTAAAGTGCAAGAGCATTCCTTCAAGAACCAGTAGGTTTTAATACCGAAGTCAAGGCAACTTGTAACTAATAAAACATATCAATCAGAAAAGAAGGCAACATTTTTAACCAGAAAATGCTCAATAAATTTACCATCATCAGATACAACAGTGAGAGAACCTTGCATATGACAATGCATTACAGTTATTCACAACAGCGTTAGAGAGCTCGCGGCCTTGGTACAGAGATGAATCTGTACTAGTCCTTCATTCTCATGGTGCCAGTCGTGCTTTGGAGGCTTCGACTACAATCAAGCGAGCTGATCTTGAGTGGCTTGCGCTGCTTTTGATGCTTACATGATATATGCTCTGAACAATCCAGAGCGCCTATGCGGAACTCACCCTGTTGAAAACCAATAATATCTTTATATGCATTCTTAACCGAGATTAGCAAAGCCTAATCATCATTAATTTACTTTAGAGTATCAAACTTGCTCACAAGTAATTGGTAATGCGTAATCAACATCATTACATATTACAACTACTCAGGTAATAGATAGCTCATCATAAATTATCATCAAACTGACGTTGAACAATCTCAAGACTTTATCTCTTACATAGTTTTGAAAAAACGAAACTTACTTTTGATTTGAGACTTGCTTTATGTGATTAAAGACGTTAATAACGTCTCTAATGTGCCTAGGCGCCTCCTCAATCTTGCTAGCTAGGCATACGCAAGCCATTGCTGTGGTCTCCATATTATGCCTGACCAAAGATTTACTGTAGTAAAATCTCTGGAAAATGACTTGTCCAGTGGCCATCGCCACCTGAAAAAAGGAAATTCCCAAACAGTAGTATCATGATCTCATGACTCACAAACAAGCCACGCTTTAAAAAAAATTCTTCAAGGTTATGCATCATTCTGAATCGAGTCTAATGGCGCGTGGAGTAGACGGAGTACTCACCTGGGGTAGCCTCAAAAGTATTCCAGCTGTTTGTATAAGCTCACATCCAAGGATGCGAAGATCCGTCTCGGTTTCGGCATCAAGTCCATCGGTACTCGAGGGCGTCGCACTAAGTTTTTCATCAGGCAACAGGCAGTTTTGCAGCGTCAGCAGAATTTTCCCGTAAGGTTTCACAGGCGGGGCAGCGCTTGCAGCTGGTGCTGTGGCTGCTTTCGCCGTTGAATTTTCCTTTGTGCCCATAGCCAGGGCGATTCTTGTAGAAGATGGTATACGGAAACACTTGGTGAGCACACGCGGATGTTGAAATTTTTCTTGGACGCGGAGTAATAATCACGCTGATGAGATACACGCCATGATGCACTCCACTCGCGACTCAACGACAATATGGCCGCCGTGGCCGACGACGACGACGAACGTTTTTCAAAAAATGTTCTACGATGGTGGCTCCACCTGAGTATGTAACGCGTGTAACGCGCGTACTTTTTGAACGTCATTCGAACATTCGAGTTCCACCAGGCAGCTGTGTTTGTTCATCTTGTGACGATTTATTTTGCGCGATTATACTTCTTCTTATATTGTTTGCATTACATTCATTTAAGCAAGACTGGTGTTATTGAACGCTCGAGTTTGTTCAAGAATTGAGATGTATTGTGATGAGCGCGTGATCGTTATCTTGTCTTTCGAATGAATGATTTCAAGGTATTTAATGCTGATCGATTCTGATCCATCCACAAGGCGGTCGATAGGTATCTGTTAATCTAAAGATCAATATAGACTTATGAGATATTTTTTCCGGAGCTGACCTTAGATTGTTGACTCAAATTACTCTAATTTCACAACGCGTTCTATGGGATTTTGGCATCACTTGTATAGAAGACCATTAATATTCACAATAGAAACCCACTCGGTAAAATTCATTAACATGACCATTCTTCGAAAAATGTCGTTGAGTATTGGATTCTGGTTCTGATGATATTTTCGAAAGATGAAGTTTGTTTCTATATGCATTGAAATTTTAAGTTCGAATTAGGCAAATAACTTGCATGTTTGGTCATGTATATGAATTCACTCTCGCAGCCGCATGCAGTGGCTGTTTCAATGATGTCCAATGCTGATCTATTCATATAATTGTCAAATTTTGAACCGTTCACTACTACCGTGTCCGGTGTATCGGACAGTTTATCTATATTTCCGATAACTTATGTTTATTACTTTTTTGGAATGACTCTCGGAAGATCATGAAGAATTCCGAAAATCCTCTTACCGCATCGATATAAGAATTATTAGATGGGCTGGGCTCAGAATATAATCATCGGGAGAGAAAAAATAAGAAACAAAAAAATTTCTCAATCGTAATCTTGCCATTTTTCACCCTAGCTTCTTCCACCCCAGGAACTAAAACGACGATGAACATTTATGTGATGCTAAGAGCAACCAAAATTTCTCGATGTTTCTGAATACTGCCTATGATTTATGATGCTGTATCACATAAAATTGACTGAAATTCCCTCCATAATTATGCGCGAATGCCAGGACGATGGAATCGTCAAAGAAATTCGGTATTCCTGTTAATCGAGGTATAGGTCGGGTCAACGCTTGAATAATTACAATAATAAATCATTGATTTAGAAATACTCATAAAACTCGAAGATAACATTTTCCTTGTAATACCAAGACTCAAACAGATGAGTCATTCGGATGAGTAACAAACGACTATATTACTAATTAGCGGAGTAGGAAAACTTGAACTTGCGCCTGGCCTGGCCTCCGAGCGATTTTTTTCAAGGAGAGTGCTCCTGCATGATTCAACTCTCGCATTAGAAGTCCCAATTCGATATTGAGGATATATCTATACATTCAACGCCTCTTCAAATCTGCATCGAATCATTCCTTTTACCAAAAAAAGATAAAGGTGAAGACTTGAAGAGCCATACTCCGCGATAAAGCTCCTAATGAAAACAAGGCAACAAGTATGTTATCCAGAAATGCATGAACGACGACTCGGTTGCATAGGCGCAGGCGCGCCCCTTGCAGAAGAGCATAACATTACCGCGAACCCAACACCCAGAGTCAGAAACGACAAAACACGTTGGACGGACGAAAGGTGGCAATAGCCGTGCGGAATTTCAGATTTTGGCGCGTGCTACAGACTAAGTTTACGTTAAAAAAAACTCGCCTCGCCTCCACATAAGTACCTGGTGTCTGGAGAAGAGAAATCTAAAATGCAGCCCATAATGTGCAATGTGCGAATATCTTCGTGGTTGCAATGAGTGCGTTCCGGAGCAGCAGCTGTCGCCTGCTATAACATTGCTTGCTAAAGAACAGAAGGAGATTCTGCGAGGAGAGAGAGAGAAAAGTGTCTTCTATATACGGAGGGCTCGATACATACTGTCGTATATTAACGGTACAGAGGTGGTACAGAGAGTTCAGAATCAGTCTCTTCTCTGGCAGTGATATATTGTGATATGCATTACTCTTCTGCGAGTAAAATTTTGCCCTGACGGTGTCTTACACCCGCGATACCATGTCTGATCAAGCCCAGAAACCTGTCAAAGATCTCAGTTTCGTCATAGATTCGACTCCGGATAAGGATGACGACGAGCTGTCTATCCTTGATGTACTTGATTTCGATGATTCTGCCCACGACAGATGGTACGCCCCCGTAATTTCACCAAATTGTATCTTTTGTGAGCTTTGTTTTTGAAGTTTGATTCAGCGATGATAAGAGCGTTTAGATTGAGGATGCTGGAATCGATGGATAGATTGTTTCTGGTGTCTGGTTTTGTTGGGTTATCGTATGCGAGATGTGGTGTCAAAAATGGTCTGCTTGTTTACAGGCTGTGCTCACCTGGAGACTTGCCCAAGAGAAACAGTATCGATGGCAAGGTGGAAGATTTGGATGCTTGGTTACATGCAGCTATAATGGAATCAGAGGCGGCACAGGGTGACAGTAGTGAGTTTTTATATTACTGATCTAGCAGACATCTAGATAATGCTTACATTTGACTTTTTTATGTTTGTAGGTTCCAAAAGATGCGTAGATACCAGAACTTTCACGAGGATAAAAAGGCGGTCGAATCGAATGAGTTTAGATGCACTAGGTGCAGCAGCTTCTTCAGAATTGATGCCACCTCCTTCATCTAATGTTTGGAGGAATTCTGTTATTCCTGAGTCACCTGTGCAGGTGAGTGTTAAGAATCTCAACCTCATCATTCTTGAGAGACGGAAATGCTTAGCAGATTTGCATTGAGTGCGGCAATTTTCTTCCTAGGAACCAAATACTCTGAGAGATAGCTTACAAAAGAAGGACAATATACCAATGATGTTGAGACCAAAATCAAACCAAGTTTTGTCTGCTCTCCTGTCTGACAGTCCAGCTTCCATAAGTAGTCAGACCAGTATGGAAGCATTTATGAACATCTCTAGAACAAAAGAAGGCATGAGTTCGCTTATGAGCAATTCTAGTGAACCTGATGTAAACAGTATTTTAATGAATATATCTCAGCCTTCTCTCCTGTATTCATCAATCATATCAGATGGCAGAGGAGATGAAAGTGTTCAAGTGGCTCCTGCAACAGATAGTCTCACAGATTCACAGATTTTGACTGATTCAATGATGGATGCAAGTATTTTCAAGGACATGCAGGACACCAATGAGCTTACTGAGTTTTTAAAACAAAGTAGTGATTTTACTTGTTTAGAAAATGGAATCCTGAGTAAAAACTCAGATGCATTTGATATAAATGAAAAAACAGTAATATCTGAGGGCTCTGTGAGTGACAAAACATATACTAGTATTGGTGATAAGAATTCTAAAAGTGCCGATGAGACATTTGTAGCTGAGGAAGATCCAAAACTGAATGGGACTTTCACTCGTAATGAAGAGTCCGATTTGGATGAAACATTCACCAGTATTCCATCACCCATTGCCAAGACTGAAACTCAGAATCACATAAATAAATCGTTATATGACAGCTCTGATTATAATGGCAACTCAAGCTCTAGCAGTTCTTTCAAAAGTTTCCCTTCATCGCCTACAAAAACTGAGTATTATGATGCCAAGCCATTATCATCACAAGAAAGTTCACTAGTTCAATGTACCGTGACTTCAAACTCAATGAATTCAACTAAAACCATTAGCTCTGAAAATGAGAGGTCGACTTCGTCAAGGAATGGAGAGGATGTTTTTGTTCATGATATTATTGATGAAAACAAGTGTGAAACGAAACCAGATGTACAAACTTCATCACCAACATTGAAGAAAGAGCAACTGAAGACTATTTATCAAGCCACTGATCCAACTATTAATGATGCTACCCGAAAAAGTGTGAGTAGATTGATTTAAAACTTATTTTATTATTCTATAATGTATTTCTTTATTCTTGTTATTTTCATTAGGCATCACCAAGACATTGTAGGAATCTTGATGAAACTTTTGATGCTGTTCCAAATTTACGAGTACAATTGCTTCAAGAAGTGCAGAGAACCAGTGGAAATAGATTTGACAGTACATTCACTGCAGAAAGTCCTCACCCTCTTGGGAGTGAACTTAATGTTACTTACGACCCAACAAGTATAACTAAATCATCTAGTGGTAACAAACTACATAACGCAACTTTTGTTCAAGAATCTCAGTGCCATCAGATTGAAACCCTTCAGGAGGAACAGAATCTCGATGCTACATATGATTGTGTTGAAAACAATCCCAACACAATCGCTGAACAAAATCCAAGGTATGGAATGGATGAATAGTTATGATTATTAATTGTGGCTTGAATGTCATTTGATATAAAATTTGGTTTCAGACAAACTGGAAGGAACCTCAATCGATTCCAAACTCAGACTTTGGATCAAAGCCGTTTCAACACTTTTAGAAAAGATAACAAAACAGGCCACCGATGGTCTCAAGTGCCACAGACTCAGATTCAACCAACCAAAACAGGAATAGCTCCCCCGGCAAAGTCGCAAATATCCAACAGAAGAAGTTGCGCAGTGCCATCTCAGCAAAAGTTTAATACTTTTACTAGAAGAAGCGTTGCTGTTGCCAAGAGCGTTGTGGATGAGAACAAACCCGACAATAAATTCGTAAAACCATCAGGTCAATTATCGACAGGTTTTGCTAAGCCAGGGCAACCACCTCGTCAGCTGTCGAAACTACCTCAATTATTTCAGAAATCGCATCCGAATCTTGGTTCAAAAACACTTGGGAAACTGAAAGTAGAATCTCAAATTGGATTCCACAAGGGATCACAACCAGACATTTCAAATAATACATACTCGTTAGGCAGATTTAAATCAGAGCAACGTCTACTACAAATGAAACATATCAGTCAATTTTCTTCAATTGACAATACTAGTCGCTCTATGGAGAGCATTGATAGTACCGCCAGTGCACACAGCGCTCCCGATTTTGATGATGGCCTTAGTATTGGATCTGACGGAAGCCGAGCATCTTACACTATCAAACCTAATAATCGTGAGATATCTCATACTTTGGCTACGGAAGAAATAGGTGAGTCATTGAATTTTTTTACAATTTTCCTATTCCATTCTGCTAGCACGTTGGTTTTTTTGCGTTGAAAAATAGTGCTCCGAACTCGACTGTAGAATCATACACTCGGACCATACTTCCGCTAAAATTCTAATAAGTATTCAGCTCCAAGGGCTGATGCATGTTTGAGAACGGGCTTGTGAACTTCCATTCCAAAGAATCATTTGATGGTGTAACATTCCTGATTAACAAGATATGACTATGATCTCACAAAAAATTGGTGACTTGCGACAAAAAATCATCTAAAACTATTCGACAAACGCAAGGCTGCTGGCACGATCTCAGCTCAAGGAGCCGTCCATAAACTACGTAGGTGGCCAAGGGGGGAGGGGGGGGGGTAAAAAATTTAATTAAAAAGAACTACGTTCGACTACGGGGGGAGGGAGGGGGTCATCGGCTTTACTACGTAGCTTCATATTTTTAAATTGCGTGCGTGAAAATGGCTCTCGATACATGATTTCAATATTCTTATCGGTCAGATAAATTTTGATTGGATTTAATAATAATCTATGAAGCCACACAGCCGATGGTTGTACATGTAAAGCATGTACGTCAGATGTTCATTCGTTCACGTCATTGTTCACATTTGCTGAGTGCTCGTGTGTAAGTTTCGTTGGCGGTTCCGAACTGGTGTATCGTTTTAATACTTGAGCTTGGCTCACTTGTTAATCCTTTATCAAGTACATATTACCTATGTTTTCCAAATTTATTCCCTAAAATCTTCTGACTTCGAATTCTGTCCTTCCATAAAGCAGATAAACCCTCTAATACGTTTGACAAGACGAATCATGCCCGTAATCAGGGAGAAGGTAAATGATCTAAATTATAATCACATAGGATATTTTAAAGCAATCGTGCTACTCAAATAGTTTCCAGGATCTTTGGTTCTTTTCGATGGAATAGAACTTTTATTATTTTTAGAAAAGCTACGTAGTTTTTCGGGGGGAGGTGGGGTCAGATTGGCCAAAAAGCTACGATTGGCTACGGGGGGGGGGGGGGGGTCAAAAATAATTAAAATCGGTCTACGTAGTTTATGGATGGCCCCCAAGATTACGGAAGTGTATATTTTTTGCTCATGTGAAATAGATTCGAGCGATAGTGATTGCCGTATTTGGATATTTCGTGAATGGGTATTGAAGGCTACTTGTACCAGTTTTTTCTGTCATGAAACACGAAACTTGGAAGATGATGAAGACGCCCTCGAGTCTTATTCAGAAATAAAGTCACGCTAGTAAAGAAAACGTTTATCTACAATTTCCAAATGAATTAGGTTTTTCTTGATCTTGGAGGACCAGTTTCAAAGAGTAAAAACACTCTTTTAAGATGTTAAAATGTCATATACTTGCGACGTTTCTTCGACTGTCAGTCGACCTCATCAGGCTAGAGACTCATAAACGAATATTTTACATCCTACTATATGGTGTTAGCCGATCACGATCGTTTATGAGTCTATAGCCTGATGAGGTCGACTGACAGTCGAAGAAACGTCGCAAATATATGACATTTTAACATTTTAAAAGAGTGTTTTTACCCTTTGAAACTAGTCTTCCAAGATCAAGAAAAACCTAATTCATTTGTCAATTGTCGGGGACGAAAATTCAGACACTCATATTTACAATTTCCGAACCCTAGTAGCTTTTTGAATAACCATATATCCATCCTAGTCCAATTTTGACGTTATTTACTCCGTGGGAGTTGTGAAGAGGCTTGGATATCATTATTCATGCAAATTAGAATCTAGGTATGCTTTCAAACTCTTGTTTGTTATTTTCGTATGTACTTTTCCAAATATATTAGAGATTTTCATGCGCCCTGGACACCTATAAGCGATCGCAACCATATAATTAGTTGAATAACTGTGCGAGATGAGTTCACTAGATAGCACGAGTGCTTGCTGAATAAGTTGTAAGAATTGTTTCCACTTCAAACTTTCTTTGAAACTGTAATCTCTCGTCACTAGTTTTATGCCCTAAAGGTATCAACTACCACGTTTGACCGTGTACACCATCAAGGATTCCAAAATTTTTTTAACCGTAGTTGAGTCGTTCTTAGATGAAAGGTTCATCTTTTGAACTTGTAATACCCAGCTTCCTGAATATTTTTATTCTTTCATTAAGTCTTGCTTCAGCGATGATAATACTCTGGTCGAATCTGTGAGCACTCTACAGTACCTTCCGAAATTAATGGAAGATCCATAGTCTCACTAAATCCATGATTACTCCGTCCTACTTGATTGCACGAAGGATTTCGAAAGAAAGGTCTTGAAGATCATGATAAAATTTATCGATTCATTTGAATCAAATATTTTTGAAATTTCTTCAGTGGATCACTTGCAACTTTGACGGGAGTGATTCGATCACAAAAATTCTTACGAGATCTTGTAGCTCGTTTCAAAACCTACACTTTTCTCTGTTTGAAGTTCTCTCTACGACCTTTCCTGTCTAAGTAACGAGCTTGGAAAGAACATTTTATATTACATGGACTGCTTATGGAGATACCGAGGCTGGCGCCTGTTTTGTTTCGTCTTGTCCTAATTCTAGTGCAAAAATTCGTCAAAAAGATATTGCGACACATTGTTTTAACGCAGAGTGATCTCATCTATCAGAATATTCTATCAGATTCTGTCTCAGACTTGAGGTAGCAACGGAGTCTCAAGTTTTATTGTGAAAATTGCGTCATTTCATGCTTTGTCTGTACAAGTCACATTTGAGATAAAATCTGATGGCTTATTCTGAAAGATGAGATCATTTCACGTCGAAATCATGTGGCGCCATATTTTCTTGGTGAATTTTTGCCCTAGAATAAGGCAAGACGAAACGGAACAGGTGCCAACCTCTGTATCTCTATAAGCACCCTGTGTTACACAGAGTTTTCTCTCCAAGCTCGTCAAAGCTCGTTACTCGCACAGGGAAGGTCAAAGAGGAAACATTAGAAACAGAAAATTATAAATTTTGAAAAGATCAACAAGATCCCGTTAGAATTTTCAAAAATATTTGAAACGTGTGAATCGATAGATTTTTCTGTGATCTTCAAGCCCCTTCTTTCAGAATCTGACTGTAGAAGATTCCATTAATTTTAGAAGATACTGTAAATCACTTCTGAATCTAATAAAAATTAGTCCTAGGGAAATCGTTTGGAGTATCAACACCGGGAATCAAAGGACGTCACATTCTTGAAAATACATGGGTCAAAGAAAATGATCTACCCTCTCCCATTTCGAAAAATGGCATTGGAAAAGGTCACGATAATGAGAGGAATACATCTCCATCGGAAGATGCAGATTTCAATGCGAGAACAAGCTCACCTCTCACAGCCAGTCCAACTGGTTCTGATCAAGCCATTCATTCACATGGTTTGTATTTTGAGTCCTCATCATTCATATTCAATAATTTCATCAATGACCTCGATTGTTGCTATCACAGGTGGTGACAACGGTTTTATTAGTACGATAAAGAAAGAGAAAGCGCAGATGGAGAACGTGAAAGTTAAACAGTTGAAGGTTAGTTGAATTTTTTGTATAAAGAATGGACAATTTTTGAACGATACGGATAAAATGAAAATGAACATCAAATTTTTTCCTTACAGCCACCTAGTTCAGTACCAAATACCATGACAAAACTTAGACAACCGACTAACTGGGCAGGTGGACCAAATAAAACTGGAGGTGGCAGTGGAATCCCGAGGCCAGCTTCGCGGATACCTCCCCCAAAATTTACCAAATCAAATTTAAAATGACCAATTTTATTTCAGACTTGAAAAGCGATTCGTATTGTAAATGTCGATCGATATTCAAAGCAGTACAAATTTACCAGATTGTGCTTGCGAGAGGAATTCACATTCAGATGACTATTTTTATATATTCGAATTATTGTAAATATGTTGGAGAGATTTTCTCAATTCTTGATGACTCGTTAACAATGCGTAATCTCGGTATTTTGTAACTCTCTTTTACACGTTGATACACTTTGCCATCACTGATTTAGGAGTGTATCTTTTTTACGAAATGTTAGACTGCCATGGAACGCTCTAAAAAGAGCTCTTATTGATACCAGCAAAGAAAATTAGTTCAGTAACTTGACCTAGTATATTGATCAAATCAAGTAGTGACTGCTTTCCATATAGTGTAACGATAGTGGCAAAATCATGACTAGAAGCTCTGCGTAGTTCCGCTTAGAGAAATATCTAGACATTATTTTGAGTTCGCGTTTTTTTAGAACATTATTTTCATTGTGTAAAATCCCCGCACTGAATATGAGTGATGTGCTCGTGCAGCTCTCGATATAGTTATTGAGAAATTACGAACTTAAGCTGTATAATTGATGATTGAGTTGCGGATTTTGCAGCGGAATTGATCAGTATAAATCTTAATTGGATGAGAGACACTTCAGTGATTTTGAAAATTATTTTCGGATAACAAAAAAGAATGATGTTTCTGATAGTATAGTTACGATGGAAAGTATTGATCCCAGTCGAAACATCTAGTGAGCGTGAAGATAAATATTATTAAAAGTAGACGGATCCATCTGCAACTACTGCATACTAACTCGATATCAAAAGCTTGACATTTCTTCGTGAAAATGAAGAGTGTTTAACCGTGAAATGATGCTTTTTACTGACATCATTTTCTTTCGTCTTTCTTTTGAAAAATCGATACCAATGTAGTCACGTGTAGATCATTAATGACATATTTCTGTAAAAAAGTTCCATATCTAATATGTGTATATATATGATCAAAAAATTTTTACTCAAATTGTTACATGCTGCATAATTCTGTGAACCAAGTGCCTTAAATCACGGGCTCGTGAGAAAATTTCGAGTGTTCGAAGAGCGAGCTGCTCATTACTAAAAAGCAGCTCAAACTGTTGCATTATTTGTGTAAGAATCGTTTCCACATATTTACGAAGTTTTTGTACGATAGTTTTACTGTATACAAACGAAACTACTGTATGAATCATAATCTGCTAACATGAATAACATCATTCAAACTGTTCACTTTGTTCTGAGATTACAATACATATTCTCATGAAAACCCTTTGTACCAAATTTACGTGGATATATAGATTATCTCACATCAATGAAAGAACGTGTGCGTTTGAGTTGTGAAAAAAGTTTTATTCCAAGAACACAGTGCTCTAATTTCTCATGTATTTACCATACAACACATGAAGAATTTAGTGTAAGACACTTGCTAACTAGAATAATGATTCTAAAATCCTGAGATTTAGACTAGACACACGGTATGCCATACCTTTCAATATGTTTTCGCTGTATAATGGTAAAGATGATAATTTTGATGTGCAATAAAGTAGTATTCTTCCAAATAACTGAAAAATTATACGCGTATCAGCAATCGGGAAGAATCCAGACTTAATAATAACTCTCGCTCAGATGAATCGTTAGTCACAAATTTCATCCTCACTTTGGAGAAAATTTCAAAGATATTTCAAAATAGGCGATCGAACCCGTGTGTTGATGAAAATATCTCATATAACATGCACAATCGGAATATTCATCTTCAAACATTCTTACATCTAACATTTACAAGAAACATAACATGACCACAAAAATGATCACATCCCACACACTATTATGTACAAATTTCACCAATTTCAATTATTCCTATTGATCAATTATTATGCGTACGTACACCATTATTCAATCATTCGACCACGACAGATGCTTGAGATCGATAATGGATCGCGTAAAACTTCGCATTCAACGCGTAATACTGCATCGTGATCAGGTCACGATTGATAACATTATTTTTATCTCAATTCATCTTCTATTGAGTTCAACAAGTGAAATTGTACTGATCATGAAAATAGAGATAGAACACTTTCAAGATACAAAATTCATTATTAAATTCTGCTAAGCTCGTATTGATATGGGCATGGATTTATATCGCGATACGGTTGCTACGACAGCGTTCACGAGGATTGCACGATTCACAAGTTTCACCTCAAAAATATGGCTATGCTGCCATAAACAACGCGAATGATATACGTGTATATTGACATATTCAATATATGTTTCTCAAAGTTATATAATTAAGCTCGCAATACGTGTACACACACGATCTCAAGTCTTTTAGAATAGAATTTTTTTTATAGATATGTATGTATCATAAAAACTCGAATGATTTTCGAAGAATACCCATTAAATTGATTTCAGTAGTTAAACTAGCTGCCATGGTTGTTAACTACCATAATATGTTTAGCTGAAATATTTGTACACTATTTTCCAGTTTTGAGAGCATGTCTCATTAATTTGAATGAGTTATATTGAGTTGAGTTGAGATGTAAATGACTGCCTGAAAACGCTCACGACATTCAATACTATGAACAAACAAGATCAGAATTCCTCCAGTTTAAATTCAACTGCAGCTCTTCAATACAATACTCTTGTGTCATTGCTTTCTGAACTAGCAGTTACATTTGTACATCACTTGATGCTCTCGCGAATGCAATAAAATGCGCATTTGTACAACGAATGATTGCAAAGCTTCAGAAGCTTTGCTAGTAAACTAATCGATCGTGATTGTTTACTGAGCGTTACGCTCCAAATGATCGATACTCAGAGCACTTGCTTTGCAGATGCTATTCACACGCCAACTTACTGTCAAAACTACTTAGAGCTATGGCAAACGCTTGCAACGCACACAGTGGAAATCGATAATCCATCGTAAAAACGTCCTCTGCTACTCGACCAAACTGCATCACAATATAGTCCGCTGGAAACGAAACGATTTTATTATTAAAATGATGAGATTGAATATAAACATTACAATGAAGTGCTTTGATGAACATACCATCACTATCATGCACAACTTGAAAGTTTTTCACTGAAGCTTGTGTGACCCGGCCGTGGAAATTGAGTACATATGATTGGGTATCATCATTCCACACCGGTGTTTTGTTGTGTAATTCGATCAGATTGTCCATTGTTTTCGATTTGTAACATTCTAAACAAAGGGTAAATTCATCATGATCAAATCAGTAGAGAGGTTCCAAAAATTATGCGCGGTGAGTAACATACCTAACAAGGTTTCAGACTCATCTCTAGGACATATTTTCACTCGTTTTTGATCGGGTGTCATACCAGGGATAACAACAGTCATTCTTCTTGGTCCTTTAAACCCAAGAACATTCGTATCATACATCACAGCAGCCAATTCTTCTCGTGGATGAGGCCGGCGATCTTCTCTTTTGTCATCTTTTAACTGAGAATATCCGTTATCGTATACTGTGAACTGAGTTCCCAAAAGATTAGACCTCAGTTTTCCAATGTACGCTTCACCTCCTCGCGACAAATCAGTTGGATCGGTTGAAATGAGATAATTACTCGTTTTACTTCGTTTCCTTTTACGTCCTGCAAGCAAAAAAACCTACACAAATCAATGTAGAGCTATCATAAATATTGACAGCTGCATTAAATCTAGATGGGAGCCAAAACTTACCTTTTTCCCATAATCTCGTTCTAGATGCAGAAAATACGTTGGATAAAACCCTCTATCCATTCCTTTTCTATCTCTAGTGATGCGACATTTGTAGTGCATTTTCTTATTCGCTGGTTGTAAAACGAAATGTTCTATCGTACCTTCTACATTTCCTTCCAACTCAGGAGTCTGAAGAAATAAAAGATTTGTGTTACAACAGATGCTTGTCCTACCATGAGAGCAAAAGGTACAGAGTAAAGACAATTACCGAAGAATGATTGCTTCTGTTCATTAGTGAAGTAGGACCATCGGATGGTGCTATCCTTAGAGGAGAAGCACATGCCATTGTTTCTGAGGGCGATTGAAGTTCTATAGGCGAAGACTCTTCATCTGCTCCATCATAAAAAACACCTTCAGCACTTAAATCTGGAATAAAGTCGTTGCATTATTCCAACTGAAATTCATTTTTAGCTGCACAATAAGTTACTCATACCTGCAGTAATATCAGTCTCAATTGTCCTATTTACAGGCAGTGTATTGGCTTCGGGATGACCTGGAATCATTGTTGAGTAGTGTATCGATCCATCGTAACCTGTAATTAGTATTCCAAATTAATTAGTATGGAGAGATCCCACTGTCCAGAAAAGTATTTGAGATATTACCATGCATTTCGTGTTGCCATCCCCCTGATCGCCCAGAGAGTTGTGCGCTAGAGACATTTGATGCTTGGATCATCCCACCCGCTCCACTCTGTCTTTTCTGCTTCATTTTTTGAGCAATCAGCTGTCGCTGTATCGAGTCATCAAGACAAATTCAATGATTCATCAACAAAATACATACATAACTGATGCAATAAGGAGAAAGGGATGCAGTTCAAGGGGATCAATAAGCTGTCATAGACTTCACCAAACATCTCTAAAATGAGAACACGATTACCTACATTGTATCCACGTCAACCGTATCTAGTCAAGCTACCCTTGTGAATAATTGATCAAGCTCGCGACGTTTTCATACGGGGCATCGACCGACAATCACATAAAAGTAATTCACTCATTTCATGCGGGTATGGAAAATCAGCAAGTAAAATCTAACTAACATAACGCACGAGTATGTATAGAAATTTTTTAAACGCATTAAACATTACTCATACAAGATTTATATCAGCCCTTCAAAAGGTTATAGGGGTTGCGCGGATCATCCACGCTGGCTCTGAACTGAACTCTTATCGTTAGGTACTTTAGAGAGTGAAAAGATGAGAGGAGGACTCACCTGTTGCTCCAGCTTCTGTTGTCGCAGATTCAGCGACGTCATTTTTATCACGAGAGTGAAAAAAAAACAGTGGCCCCAGGCCCTAGGAATCCAGGGCAAGTAAAAAATGCGCGAGCGAGACAGGCTGAACTTGCCAACCTCTGGCTCCCACAACCCCCCCGTTTTATACTGCCTCACTTTGGCTCACCAAAGGAACTGAACTCTGCGAGTTTGTTTACGCTTTACCACAGATAAAACCCATGAGTGCGAGTGAGACAATAGATCTATACTTGTGCGTTTCGAATTCGTTGCGCGCGCATATCATATCCGAAAGTGACGGTTTTTCTAGGGCAATAATTCATACTTTTTTTTTTATAGTGACTTTTGTAGGGTAAAAAGGGCATCACTAGTGTCACTAGAAAAGGGGAGGAATAACAAAATACAAATCTAAGTACAGAATAGAAATATTATATTTCACTTTGATTCAACAAAGATAATTTGTACAATGAAGTAGTATATCATGCCTGGAGTGCATGGATATAATAATTACATCCGAATGAATTTATTAGGCCCCTTTGGCACTGATATCGGATCCTCCCCCATCTTCAGAAAAAGAAGCCTCTTCTGCTGCTTTATCCCTTAGCAAGGCAGTAGGATTTCGTTGCATAAGTTTTACTTCTGCAGCAGCATTTAGTTCAAATCCAGTTAATAGAGTCAAAGCTGACCTTTTGGCTTGTCCTTGATCTATTCTGGTTGATTGCTGTTTTCTTTTGAACGATTCTTTTGGAGACGAGTGAATCTTCAATATGTGTTCTCTTAGTTTCTGTTTAGTAGACAACTCAACTTTGCATAGATCACAACAGAATTTATGCCCTGTGTGCTTAATTCTGACATGTTGATCTAAATTTCTCTTGAAATAATATAGGCGCTTACAATTTTTGTAAGGACAAGGAATAGCAGGCCTATTATCTATGTGAATTTTACTGTGCTGGTTCAGTGAAGATTGTGATGAAAAGACTTCATCACACTCAGGGCAAATGAAGTCTGCAGAAGGAATTATATATTTATGAAATAGGTATATGTGTCCATGTCAATCTTACTGAATAGATGACTTATACTTACTGCTTTTAGAGTGTTCCACTTTTTGATGCAACATTAAGAGCGCCCATCTTTCGAATGAATCAGGACAGCCCTCAACAGGGCAACTGTAATTCTTAGGAGCATGATTCAATTGATGCTTCGTCAGTTTCATGTGGGTCAAGAAGGTCTTTTTACACTTTTCACACTCATACATTGAAGAATTTTTATGAGATGCTATATGTTCTTCGTAACGACTTCTTTTTCTGAATGCTAGTTTGCATTCTTGGCAGAAGAGTTCTCGTTCAGGATTGTGGGCTCGCTTGTAATGCCGTTTCAAATTACTCAGGGTACTCATTTTGGCTGAACACTGCTCACATCTTACATAAAAATTAAAAGATCCAGTTAATAATTCCAGGGATGAATGTAATAGTGACTACTTACTGATAAACTTTGACTGCAGACTGGTGGGTTTGAGCATGGCGTTTTAGATGTGATGGACTAGTATAAGATTTGTCACATCCTTCATTTGGACATTTATAGGGCCGCTGCAAGGAACAGAAACATTATAAGTGTAGAAAGAAGCTTGTAAGGTAATTGAAAATCAGAATCAAAAGCTATAGTTAAAGACCATGCACCAGATCCGTGTAAAAGCAGACTTTTAATGTACAAGATTGAATATCATTTCAATTGGGGCTGAATCCTACATATATGATCATTAACTCAAGTAGGCAAGTGCTAATCACAGTTTGAATGTATGAAATTTTTGCTACAGTAATTTTTGTGCCATTATTTAACTGGTTTTGGCTCAAAATAATGGTTTTGAAGAGCTGACAAGAAACTTATTTGACTGTAAATACTGGAGTTCATTTGCTACTTCTACAGTGTTATTTCGAAAATGGTGGATCCATCTTCATGGAGTTGATGAGCACTCGATATGGCTGTTTTATGAGTTTGATCAAACATTTGAGTGTAAGTTCGGTTCATTCTCAGATAAACTGATTCCACTGCTTTAAAGCTACGATTCAATTTTGAAGGATTTTGATGGGAATATCGATTATTTGATGGCCATTACAATAATATATTACCTTATTTTCATGGAGGTGTACATGGTGCTCTAAGCGACTAGGCCTGGAGAAGACAGCTTTACATCCATCATAGTGGCATTTGTAGGGCTTATTCACTGACACTCGTCTTTCGTCTTCACTTTCTGTGTCAAAAGTTACGTCTGAGTCCATAATTTGTTTATTTAGTGATGATTATAGCAGCGAGGATTGTAATGGATTGTGTAGTACTCTGCTTGTACTCTATCGGCGTATCGGCACGTGTCCGTGACAGCGGACAGCTTTGAGGGCGAAATTACATGGAGCGCGGAGAGCGGAAAATAAGAGAAGCGTAAAAAGTACCGGCCAATCAGAGCGCTCCAAACTTTCCGCTCCGCACAACAGCGTGTACCCCGTTTACATGGACGCGGAAGAGAGGAAAAAATCGCGGCGTAAAATATTTCATCACGAAAATTAGTAAATTTTGCTTTGTGCGAATATAATTTTCTTTTTCTTTTATAAATATGGATACAATACGAGGTTATTTATGATAATTTTGGCCCTCACAAGTTCTCAGAGAAAATTTTAAAGATTTCGTTTTCACGCTCCGCGTTCAAAATTACGCCCCATGTAAACCGGGGCACACGGCGAGAGCGGAGAAAACTGCGTGTCGTCTGCTGAATGCAGCTGTTCGAGCTGTTGTTCTCGCATGCAATCGAATTCTTCAGAGTGCGACTGTAGTCATGGGAGTATAATCTGAACAAAAATCTCAGAAACATTCAATGATTATTCAAATTAACGGGCTGGAAGCAGCACAATCATAATTAACTAATTAGGCATAACACAGTCGTTCATAACCTCAAAATGTAATCGCCTACGGAGATACCTACTTTTATTGGTAGAATAATGGAATCATGCTCTCAAATCATTTATTTATTGACAATAGTCACATCTCTGGGCGAATATCTCCTCAAATCCAACCGAATCGAGAAAATTCTTTGCGATTGTGAGCGAAATATTCGAGTTCCACAAACGCGCCAATATTTTGAATCACGAGGGCTGTGATTGGCTACAACTTTTTACGCTCCGCTCTGTTTTTTCCGCTCTCCGCGCTCCATGTAATTTCTCCCTCAGGGCTAACTTTGAGGGTGCGGCCACATGAGCAAAACGTTTGGCGGGAACGCCTATACCAGCCGTGAGTGCGACAAGGACAGGCCATTTGGCGCCACTCTTATCTCCTTGTCGCACTCATGGCTTATCGGCGTTCGCGCCAATTGTTTTGCTGCATGTAGCCGCAGCCTAAGGCTGAAGTGCAAGAAAAAAGGTTAGGTATGATTTCAATGTCGGTACAGCAGGTGCCGACTGTAGCATTATTTCAATCATTCTTTTTTTTAAATTTTTCCGATTCGGAGTTTGCATGGACCGAAAATTAATTGACTTCAGGCTTGATTGACTTCGTGTAAAGTTTGGCCTTGTCCAGATCCAAATGAATAATAGCCTGGTGATTTTGATGATTTTTTCAAGCCTTTGATTCGTAAGAATCAACACTTTTGAGAGAAATGGCAATATCGAAAGCATTTTTGGAATTCCCACGAATGATCATTTTTCGAAGAATTTCATTTGAAAAGTGGGATCGACTTCACTATAGAATATGCCTAATATACGGTTGACGAGCTTTGGGCAACAAATAAGTACCATGTTTGCGTCATTGTTTTAGAAATTATGTCGATGAATGATAGAAAAATTAATTCTCGATCGTATGTAAATAAAATGAGAATTGCATTCGATACATTCGTCCTCTACAGAAATCGCCGCAGCAATCGTAGTTTACTATTGGATTAAATCATATGATGTCAAATGTGATTTTCAGTTCCCAAAAATTTCTCTGCAATCGAATTTCATTATAAATGATCTTGTTTCACTATTAGTTGTTCGTGATTCTCACTCAGATTTGTCGTGGAATTTCATGGGAAACCCGTATATGGGTGTACCAGGCCTGGGGCGTATATATGGGTGATTCTGAGATAACTTATGCATTTGATGTCCTGACCTCGCATTCATATTAAATGACCAAATATGACGAGTATAACGATGATATATCTAGTGTATTCTATTAAAATGAAGATTTCCCGATAGTTTTAGGAGCGGATATAAGTTTAATGTGGACCTGAGCTTACCAAAAGTAGTCAAAATGTCCTTACCACGGCATGTCCCAAATTGGAGTTGCACATTTCAATCGTGTAGTTTGCCGAGATATTCATTCAATATGAATGCGAGGTCAGGACATCAAATGCATAAGTTATCTCAGAATCACCCATATATACGCCCCAGGCCTGGTACACCCATATACGGGTTTCCCATGAAATTCCACGACAAATCTGAGTGAGAATCACGAACAACATAGTGAAACAAGATCACTCGGTAAAAACATCTCACGTGAGATCTCACGTGAGACACGTTGGATCTCACGTGATATTGGGCCATAATACAACGTGAGATCTCACGTGAGATCAGAATTTGGAACGCGTATTTCTGGGTATTTCAGTCGAATCCAAGGGTTTTGCACATACCTCCCCGATGCCTCGAGGCTAAATTTGCAACCCGATGCCTCACATTTAGCTATAATATAAAATTTAAACCAAAAAAATCATCCGATGGATGACGCCGTCTGTGCCGAGTGGCGACTCTTGCGCCGCCGTGGTGCGCAGGCGCGTCTCTCTCGTCTCACGTGAGATCTTACGTAGGATCTCACCTGAAATATTACGTGAGATCTCACCTGAAATATTACGTGAGACAATAGGAATTACGTAACCTACAATCTGGCTTCTTTATACTGCGCGAGCCGCTGCAGTGCACTTCAGATTTCACTGCAGCTAAGTATGCTGTGTGAAGCATGCATGTGTTTCAGTCCTCAGGTTGTGATCTTCGTTTTACAATCATGCTGGATTTTCCAAAGAATAGCTTGAAATAGTAGTGTTCCCCAATTTTCAAACAGATCTGTGACTAGTGCTGCAATGAAGCCACATGGTGATGAATTTACCAACGATGAGAGAGAAATACTCTCTAGCGAGTTATCAAAATTCCTTGTTGCAGAAGTGAAACTTTTTTTGAGTGCTACTTCTGTTTTCTAATTAATATACCATGTAATAGAGTGATAGATGACATTTCCTGAGATGGCACCGTGTTTCTTCAATACATCATCCAGCTCAACTCAAATTTCCTCCTCAATATCAACCTGGTGTGCTTCAGCTTACAACCCATAACACAACTGAATGAAGATTCGCCAGATGAATGACTGAATGGACTGGCTTCATTCCAAAAAGTGATTGTCACATCATGTGTTTATGGTTTCAACTGAGTGCTTATTAGTGCTCCGGGGCATAATTTTCTCCATCATCCCAAAGCCTCAACAATCTTTTCAACTACATTTTATGGTTTCAACTATTAAGGCGCTGTAGAATTGTGTCAGAGTTAAACTCAAGATTCATTAAATTTCATAAGCTCAAATGGTTTGATTGAAATGAGGTGATTCTGTATCATGCGTGGATGAGTTGAACCAAATTTCAAGTAAATAGCTGCACGTCATCCACGTATCACAGACTGGGAATGGATGAACATTTCTCGATACAAGTATTTGGCAGCAGACTTTTGAATATGATTCGACAATGACTAGTTACTCAATACAATCATCTGTTGTGGTTGACATTAGATTATATTCAATTTGTAGTTAGCCATGGCAAATCTACTTGTTGTTTGCCGATATATCTACATCCTACAGTGCTTACTGTACCAAGGACATGAGCAAAAATAGCATAAATTCTCCATTTCAGTCAGCCAAGGAAATCTTGTAACGGATTGAAGTGGTGTTGAGTACTTGGAACTTCTAGTTAATCTAAATCTATTAAGCTGCCTTTTCTCATAAAGAAATATCATCTAGCCAGAAGAAATTAATAACATATTGTGATCCCTAGAAGAAAAGTGTCACACTGTATCAGTTACTTATAGAGAACCATAACTGCTATATATTGTCTAATGCTATCATTTGGCCAATCGGGTGGTCTTGGAGATATTCTTTATTGACTTGTGTTTGATTTACTTTCGATTAATATTCAGGAGAAAAAAGTTCGCAATAATCTCATTGAAGCTAACTCCGTGTTTTATATCTTCAAAACTTTCTCTAATGGGTGATAGATATGTCGTTCTATTGATGAGCTTTTAATCAACGTGGGCTTGGGATCATTTTCAAGGATGTGTTTATTTGGTCTTGAAACTTTTCAAGTAAGATATCCTGTTAGCCTGTTTGTAGATTCAGGCTTCGGGATTATCTCTCTTCCCGTCACACTTTCAAGCTCAAGAAATAATGAATTTCTCATTTCTTGAGCTCGGGTCTTAAAATTTTTGGGACAAAAGATTGAATTCGCACATCAACATATTGCGATGTTGGGAACGATTTTAAATGAGACATTCCTCCTCTTGTCGTAAAATACTAAGTTCAGAGAAATGATAGATTGCGGTTTTTTCCAATTATCTGCATCCTTAGAACATCCCTCCTCAACTCGAACTTGTTTGCTCACCATAATACTGAAATCACTTATCAGAGTACTCACCGGGTTTTGGGATAGTCTATCTTTTTCAAAATTCCAAACTCGAACAAGACCGAGCTTGCGGTTCGAGGAACCATGTGGGTGTTGGGAAAATTCGCCCTGGCTTGAAAGTGCTTATTTTCCATAAATCAGACTACATGGCTCTGGAAATTGAGTCCTGTGAAGAGGATTTTCTTTGGGTCCGGAATAATCCGTTCCGGGAAACATGATTTCCTTGTGTAGTTTTCAACGTAGGCATCGAATCCGTATCTAGATTAAATTCTACACGTTAGGATTTTATTCAATCGGCAAAAACTAGTTTTTTAAAATACGGGGTGTTTTTAGCGCTTTTTGCTAATTTTCTAAGTGTATGACTTTGGTAGCGCATTCCTTGAGTGTACCAAGAGCGTATCGGAACTATCATTGTCAATGTATTTCGGCATTTTAGAAGGCTAGGGTGCGTTCAAAACAAGTGACCGGCTGATTTTCCGATTTGCTATCAGCAAATTCTGACCGATTGTGTAATAAATCTGGAAGTGCTCTCAGAATGGACCAGAAACATCTTTTTTGATCTCTCGATGGCGCATTTTTTTGTTTTTATACATACATCGAAGAAAAATATTTGCGATAGCATAAGATAGCGTGAGCGCACAAAAAATGTCTCTGGTCCATTTGGATATTATTCGGAAACTTACACGCTTTGGACCAGAAAATTTAGAAGTTGAAAATTGAGTATCCGCATGCTCATGCTGACTTTTTTTTATTCGTGTTTTTTTTAATGTAGAATGTAGAATGATAATATGTCATGAGACGTATGGAGAAGCATAGTTTCATTTTTTGTGCATGTTTGTCCTACCGATTATCCCAGGAAACAGCTCTCGAGTCCACGAAACTGACATACACTCAAAACTCTAGTCCGCCACTGAAATCGCTTGCAAAAATAATTGAGTTGATGTAAAAATTTCCACATGCGGCTTCTATCTCAGGTAGGTGCAACAAACTGGGCCCAACTAGCCTACCTCAATATCTTTTAACGTGCCTCAACTCATTTTTAAAGCTTGTTCCAAATGCCTAAAAAAAAACTGAAGTGCCGTAAACTGGGGTGACTATGACCACCGGGGTGACTTTGGTCACCCCGTAGTAATCGACTTAATTTCGTTATTAAAACTAAGGTGGCAAATATCTAGTTCATTGACATAAAGATATGAGACTTTCATGTTTTTTCTCTGGACTTATTCGTGATCAGAAAATTTGTTCCGAGGAGATGAGAATACCCGTTTTTGTGTTGAATAGTACCATATAAGGATTAAAAGATATTTCAAAAATATAAAATTACAAATTATATCTGTAATTGTATTATTGCCTTGTTAATTTCCAAATAATTAAAGAAATTAGTTAATTGCCTTGGTTAATTGCATTAGTTAATTGCCTTTGTATGATTGCCTTGTTATCTTGTAGATGCAATTATAAAATATAAAATTATAAAACACTAAGTTTGTAGTATTCGACGAAGGTGGACACAGTCACCCCCGATGCCACGGTGTCTGTGGCCAGCCTGTTCTTACAGTTCTTATGATTAAGAATGCAAATATAGGTGGAATTGAATTCTGAGCATGGCATTTCAAAGAAGACGTCGAGACACGTCCAATGACATAAGATACATATAGGTTTGTTCGAAAAATCGCAACGAGAATGTGATCAGAAGCTCCTAAGTGGCGATAGTCACCCGGTTTACGGTACGTCTAATCTTGACCAAGTGGAGCCGAGCTGAGTTATTTTCCCAAGAAGTAATTTTTGAGAGATTACGAAATGATGTATCCCGCAACTTGCCTCCATCATTCAAAACATCAATGTAAATCGTCGATAAAATGCATAAAATCGTTTTCACCCGTTTTTATCGCCGTGATATCACATTCGGAGCTTTCCGTCAATCCAAAACTCCGTTCACGACCTCTTTTGATGCAATAAACACATTCTGAGTGGTGAAAAATATTCATACTGTATACACCCTTATGGGGGTATGTTGGGCACATTCCGATGGCCTTTCTTGTTTTACGAAAAATCTCCGTCTTTTATATAAAATAGTTTCAGATCGAAGTCCTGCGGCTCTAATAAAAGGCGGATTTTAATGGCTGAAAGACTAATCGAATGTGCTAAAGTACGTTCAAATTGGCCAAAAACAAAATTCGGCATCTGTTTTACCAAACGTAACTTCCGCGCTTTCTTAGCTGCGCAAACACGGAAAATGTAAAAATCTTTTTGAATTTTCTGGGGAACAGTAATACTGTTCGGGGTCGATCCAAACCACTCATTTTTTTATAATTTCACATAACGAACGTAAAAGAAATTGTGGGAAAGTCAGCGAGCGCCTTCCCCTGAGATCGGCATATCTGGCTGTCCTTGGCAAGAAATTCGCATGTAACCCCTAGTGCTACCGTTAACTGGGGTAACTTTGGGACAAAAATCGCATTTTTTCCATTGAAACTCGTGTAACTTGCACATCTCACATCAAAATCGCATTGTATCTGTGGTCAATCAAAAGCTTACAGTTTCAGCTTTCGATTGCGCGGTTGATGAAGTCCATTTGCACATCGCTGGATTGAGCTATGAGCTTTCAAAGTTGTGTCCCAAAGTTAAACCGGTTTGGGGTAACTTTAGAACAGCATACATTTTATAATTCATAGTTACCGTCAACGGAGGTAACTTTGGGACAAAAGTCGCACTTTCTCTTTTGCGTTCCTTGTCACTCACGTAACTTGGGGGTCTGGCATTAGAATTGCATTGTGTCTGTAATCAATCGGAAGCTTACATACTTTCAGCTTCTGATTCACTACTATTCAAGTATATTCGGACGTCCTTGGTCGGAGCTATGGTCGCTCAAAGTCGTGTCCCAAAATTACCCCGATTTGCAGAAAATAGACATACTTTTCAGTTTTTACGTTTCAGAATTGAAACTGAGTAGAAATACACCAATGTGACGATCGATTCGTCCAGATATCCGCACAGACAAGTAAAATTTAGCTTAGTTACCTTGGAAGCGTCCCCTGATAATTTTTCCGAGAGACTGTTTGTTGGATTAAGAACGTAGTTTTCAAAAAGTCTGTTTATAACGAACCTACAGCTGATGAAAGCCCTCGCACCAATGCAAAACATTGCTCATGTCATACGTGCCCCAAGTAGGAGAGACAAACATTAAAGCCTCAGGACTATCTGTCTCGCCGATTGCGCGTGATAACGACTCTTCCAAGGGTTCTTCCAAAGTGACCCCCCCGGCCCCAAAGTTACCACAGTTGACAGTATGTCAAGTTTTGGCTAGGACATTTTTCGCCTTGTCCTTGACAAGAAAGTCGTAAGTGTCTACTTACGCTTTTCTTGACACATATGTGCTACTTCTACTTTCGGTTGTTTTTGTGGTATCACGGCGAATTTTTCGGGGATCTGGAAATGTTTTTAATTTATTCGAAAAAAAACTACCATGACGTGGTAGATGGTGTAAAGACGTTCCGTGTAAATTTCGCGACAATATCCATATATAATCATTTGATGAACTTTTATTCTATTGTGTGTAAAAACCTAGGCCTATTATTATAAGGAATGTATGTATGAAAGTTCTATAACTTGTACGATGATGACAAAAAAAGGCGAAATGTCATCATCATTTGTTCCATTAAGATTGGATGAAATTCATGTCTTCATAATCAAGTTTATGCTGTAAAATTATCAGAGAAATTAATAAACTAATATTCTTTTTATTATACTGATAGATACAGCCTTGCAATTTACTGAATTCCAATTTTGAACTGAAGAGTTGATGTCATATCTAGGAAAACTCAAGTGTCGAGTGTCCTTTCACTAAAGCTGTCTCGCATCAAAATCTCACAGTACTATAAGACTTTTCTCACTCAGAAAACCATCTCGCGGCCCGCGGCTGTGGATAATGGAGAATTTCAAGACCAAATAAACACATCCTTGAAAATGATCCCAAGCCCACGTTGATTAAAAGCTCATCAATAGAACGACATATCTATCACCCATTAGAGAAAGTTTTGAAGATATAAAACACGGAGTTAGCTTCAATGAGATTATTGCGAACTTTTTTCTCCTGAATATTAATCGAAAGTAAATCAAACACAAGTCAATAAAGAATATCTCCAAGACCACCCGATTGGCCAAATGATAGCATTAGACAATATATAGCAGTTATGGTTCTCTATAAGTAACTGATACAGTGTGACACTTTTCTTCTAGGGATCACAATATGTTATTAATTTCTTCTGGCTAGATGATATTTCTTTATGAGAAAAGGCAGCTTAATAGATTTAGATTAACTAGAAGTTCCAAGTACTCAACACCACTTCAATCCGTTACAAGATTTCCTTGGCTGACTGAAATGGAGAATTTATGCTATTTTTGCTCATGTCCTTGGTACAGTAAGCACTGTAGGATGTAGATATATCGGCAAACAACAAGTAGATTTGCCATGGCTAACTACAAATTGAATATAATCTAATGTCAACCACAACAGATGATTGTATTGAGTAACTAGTCATTGTCGAATCATATTCAAAAGTCTGCTGCCAAATACTTGTATCGAGAAATGTTCATCCATTCCCAGTCTGTGATACGTGGATGACGTGCAGCTATTTACTTGAAATTTGGTTCAACTCATCCACGCATGATACAGAATCACCTCATTTCAATCAAACCATTTGAGCTTATGAAATTTAATGAATCTTGAGTTTAACTCTGACACAATTCTACAGCGCCTTAATAGTTGAAACCATAAAATGTAGTTGAAAAGATTGTTGAGGCTTTGGGATGATGGAGAAAATTATGCCCCGGAGCACTAATAAGCACTCAGTTGAAACCATAAACACATGATGTGACAATCACTTTTTGGAATGAAGCCAGTCCATTCAGTCATTCATCTGGCGAATCTTCATTCAGTTGTGTTATGGGTTGTAAGCTGAAGCACACCAGGTTGATATTGAGGAGGAAATTTGAGTTGAGCTGGATGATGTATTGAAGAAACACGGTGCCATCTCAGGAAATGTCATCTATCACTCTATTACATGGTATATTAATTAGAAAACAGAAGTAGCACTCAAAAAAAGTTTCACTTCTGCAACAAGGAATTTTGATAACTCGCTAGAGAGTATTTCTCTCTCATCGTTGGTAAATTCATCACCATGTGGCTTCATTGCAGCACTAGTCACAGATCTGTTTGAAAATTGGGGAACACTACTATTTCAAGCTATTCTTTGGAAAATCCAGCATGATTGTAAAACGAAGATCACAACCTGAGGACTGAAACACATGCATGCTTCACACAGCATACTTAGCTGCAGTGAAATCTGAAGTACACTGCAGCGGCTCGCGCAGTATAAAGAAGCCAGATTGTAGGTTAAGTAATTCCTATTGTCTCACGTAATATTTCAGGTGAGATCTCACGTAATATTTCAGGTGAGATCCTACGTAAGATCTCACGTGAGACGAGAGAGACGCGCCTGCGCACCACGGCGGCGCAAGAGTCGCCACTCGGCACAGACGGCGTCATCCATCGGATGATTTTTTTGGTTTAAATTTTATATTATAGCTAAATGTGAGGCATCGGGTTGCAAATTTAGCCTCGAGGCATCGGGGAGGTATGTGCAAAACCCTTGGATTCGACTGAAATACCCAGAAATACGCGTTCCAAATTCTGATCTCACGTGAGATCTCACGTTGTATTATGGCCCAATATCACGTGAGATCCAACGTGTCTCACGTGAGATCTCACGTGAGATGTTTTTCGTATACCACGCAAACATCAAAGTTGGGTTACAAAAAGGTGATATTATGTACAAATCGACTATCAAGTCGCACTTCAAAATAGTCAAAACACAGCCGACATTCTGTCCTGGAATTTTGAAATTTTCTAGAATGCTTTTCGATAATTCGACTCCGGGTCAGCGAATCGCTTCGACCGGTTGTATAGCGGCGGTAATTGATTCCTAATACACCAAAAAACAAGATACTACCACCAGCGGAATGATGAATTACGTGAACAGCTTCCCGCGCGATGATTTAAGGGCAATTTTTCCGTTGCAAAATAAGAATTGTCCTCACCGTGGTCACTGCGGCTCTCGAACACTATGCAACGTCAAGACCCAGAAATTTTTTTACGGTCTACTCTCACGGTAAAAATGGGCCATCCATTCGGAAAAAATGATTCGTTTCGATTTACGCCTTTGAGATCACTTTTCATGCCAAACTGTCCTGCTTACCGTGGCTGTCCTTATTACCGTGGCAAAAATATATCCAAAATTGCTCGTATCTTTTACATAGATTGACTAACGTTCATGCCCGTCTGGGAATTGTTTTTGGATGTCAGATAGATTGGAAAACACCTATGAGTAGTCAGCTTGCAGCTATATTTCAACTAGTCAATTTCTGGTCCAAAAGTTCCGGCCCCCGCCGTTTTTGCCCTCGAAATACCTAATAAGTTATTCCATAATCATAATAACTACTAGACTGAATTCCGGCATAAACTATTGAAAACGAAATTCAACTAAATTCGAGAATAAATTTTGGGTTCATCGTTGATTGTAAGTTGTGAGGCTTCACACAGGATTGCAGTTTCATTGACTTTCAATAGCTATATATGGGAGTTTACGATGGAGATAGGTACTGAAGTCGCCATAATCCAATATCCTCTTGCATGGGTTTGTTTGTATATCATTCCTGTTACTAGTTCTTACAGATAGCTTTTTCTTGAAAATGTTTTCAAGGCAAGGGCCACCGACCACCGTGAAGTTCTGTAAGCCCAAAGAGGTTTCGAAATTACCTTATTATGATACTCTGTAAGTCCCGGGGCGCGTCGATTTATAGATTTATTCAATCAGATCCTTTCACAACCGCTGTAATTATGAATTCAATAAATTTTTTTCAGATTGTCCGCGGCCAACAACATAATTCCATAAGTGTTTCAATAGAATTCGACAGTCACGAATCTTGAAGAGTTCTTAAGGGGTTCTTGTATGCGTCACCGAATAATGAGTTCTTGGGAGGTTCTTGGAACGTTCGTAAGGCACTCGAAAAGAATTCTAATGAGGATCTCGATACACTCGACGCTGGCGGGTGGGAGAGATCGATCGAAAATATGAGAATTGCGAATTTTCCAGCTTTACGAAAAATAGTTCAGTGAGAAAATGCGAGCGGAAGGGTATTGGAGACTCGAAATAGCATTTGCGAGTTCTCTCATAAGAAATATACACGGATTATAGCATGGTTTGGTTAGCTTCAAAGGATGTTGCCTTCCAATAGCTTTTTTCGGACCGTTGGAAGACATATTTATGACAATTCATACAAAAGGTAAGGGTACCCAACTTGCCCTGATTTTAAATGATTTCTGCAATTTCCAGATGATTTGAAGTGAATTTTTGCTCTTTTTGTGTTCGCACACCCGAGATTTTGTATTCAGTGAAGCCGGTGCCAAATAGTATCAAATCGACCAATATGGATGCATTTGAGAGTTTTTAGTCCTTGTTTGAAGAAATTAGAGATCTTTTCTTGAACCTTGAAAAGCTCGGATGTGGAGCGATTTGATGAATACGGAGATTAGTCTCGAGATTAGTCGTAAAACGCCAACCTACCTTTATTTTTCTATTCTGACTTTGCTCTTACTTCGCAAGTATTCATAAGGGAGTTTAAATAAGACAGGGTTTTGCAGTCCTAATCTCAACAGCATCGATGACGCAGTGGTTACGGATGGTGGCATGCAAACTTAGAGGTGCGTGGGTGCGATCCCGAGGTGAGGCAAATTTACGCAAATGGTTGATACGATTCTTTTGATTGAGTCGTGAAAATTTGTTTGTTGGATATCTCCAAGTAAGTGAAAAATCATTCTAAATTCTTTTTTCATGGAATAAAGGAATTAAAGAAGCCCTCGCGACCGTTTAAAGAAACTCTCAAGAACCCCGTTCGAGCACTTTCCGAACGTCCCAAGAACTCACTCCGGTGCCGCTTACAAGGGCCTTTCTACAGAACTCTTCATTAAGAACCAGTTGTAGAATACTTTTAGATTCTTAAGGTATTATTATTCAAGAATTCTATGAGAATGTTGTTGATATGGATCTCGTGAAAGATTTATCTGGTCGACTTCCTTTCAATAATTACTCTTAGGGCCACGGACTAGTCTTTTCAGAATTTGCTTTGTATGTACTCCTTGAATCATGCCCGAGAAATATATTTATGTTACGTGTAAAGTCCGAAATTGTGCATTCCGGGGAGTGCACAACGATGGTTTGTGCAAAGCCCGGTGGGTCCGGCTTTGCACAATGCGAGGTGTGCAGAGTCCGATGCATCGGGCTTTGCACAGAGAATTCTTGTGCAAAGTCGCAGATCCACCGGACTCTGCACAACTCTTGTTGTGCAAAGCTCGATATACCGAGCTGTGCACACAGAATCGGGCTGGGATCTGTAATCTTCAGACGAGAGTCGGGAAATCTGTGGTAATGATTCAAATAATATTCACAGCAGTCAGTCTTACGAGGCCAATCATATAGAGTGACTGATTCGGGATGTTCGGAAAACGGAACCATGGATCAAAAGAGCACTGATTCAATTGATATTTCGATGAAAATTCACGTTGGAACCGAACATGGAGGATTCCATCAAATATGTTGATACAACTCGGGTAACTTCATGTAATGTTGAATTTGTTCAAGGTTACATGGAGGCAAATCTCTCAAATTATTCGTTCTCATTATTCCATTCAAACGTGCACGACAGAATTTTCGAAACACGAGAGTTGCTTCGCTCGTTACACTAGTATTTTCGACTTTCACGGCGTTATTAATCTCATGGCATCCTCCATGTCCGTTGAAAATTCAACGTGAATTTTCATCAAAATATCAAAATTTCCTGAATCATGCGAGGAGTAACTCACTTGGTAACCATCAGGACACCCGCGATAAGATTTTTATAGCCTACGACGCTCTTGATGAAACTGCCATCATCTTTCAACACAATCGAATCAATTTTAGGCATAAAAATCGGTGCTTTTTCGATCCATAGTTCCGTATTCCGGATTAGTTTTGCTGAGATTGGCCTCGTGAGACATGGCTGCCATATTCATTATTTGGATCATTCTTACAGATTCCCCGACTCACCTCTGAAAATTACAGATCCCAGCCCAATTCTGTGTGCACAGCTCGGTATATCGAGCTTTGCACAACAAGAGCTGTGCAGAGTCCGGTGAATCTGACTTTGTACAAGAATTCTCTGTGCAAAGCACGATGCATCGGACTCTGCACACTTCACATTGTGCAAAGCCCGATCCACCGGGCTTTGCACAAACCATCGTTGTGCACTCCCCGGAGTGCACAATTTCGGACTTTGCACGTAACATATATATTTTTCCACCCTTGTATCGAAATGTACTATTTTATTGTGCGACTGTAGAAGTCGGTATAAGAGATAAAACTTTCACGATTCATGACTTTTGCAAGATACATCGGTATAGAGAGTCAACGACATACTGTCGGAATAAAATGGATACGCCACGAATGATTTCAAGTAATTGTCGTATGAGCCACGAAAAAAAAAGATTTTTAGTAATTTTATTTCAGTAAAGTCCACTTCATGAATGAATATCATTTATTTATGAAGGGGACTTTTTGGCAAACATGATATAAGCCTAAAACGTTTTTGAGAGAGTTACTTGCTCCGATAAATTGATGAGACTATCACTTGAGCAAGTACGAATCGTTGATTATTGAAAAATGAGAAATCGTGGGCTTCTTATGGCGAAAGGATACAACCCAAATAGAATCATTCAACGAAGTTCCAAAGCAAGGGTTGAACATGAAGCAATTAGCTCACTATTATTTATTTACATTCACACCAGTACAGTCATGTACAATATTCGTAAATACTACTCAAATCACTGTTTCTAAGTATGCTTGAAACTTAACTATTTCCAGATCAATCCAACCATACTCTTAGATACCTGATGCTTCTTGATTAAATTCACATGGTTACCCTCTAACCGAAGCCAATAAAGTAATGTACGACATTGTGGATTTGATGAACTGAAACATATGATAAATAATAAGTCATCAGAATTCTATCACACGACAGTGTATGATATCGTAGATCACTTTCATTACATTTCCAAAATTTTCATAATTCAAATTATAGATACCCCCAGCCGTCACATAAAAAGGTCGCACGCATCGAACCATCATAATTTTTATCAATATAATCGATCGCCTTGATGAATTGTACCACTCGATCTCATATCTGAAAATGTGTGGGCACTATATTGCTTGAGTCGTTCTTTTTTATCCGAACAGATTTTCTGATTAATTGAGATCGATGGATTTTGTTACGAACATTGATCGAAAAACTGTGATATTTTCATCTGCAACTAATTGACTGGGCCAACTCGTGTAGAACAGATGTAAAGCTGCACCGGCTTCAAATAGTCCACATTTAATTACATCTATGACGTCATGAGAATATTCCATAATCTGTGATTCATAAGATGGATTTAAACCCCAAGGATAGTAAGTTTAGTCAGTACATGTTGAATCGTGACATTTCATCTCATTGAAATCTAATAACTTCACTTATAATATAGGTTTCTCGTAATTAATTTAGGACTATCTTTTATCCACATCATCAAAAAGCTAATAAATCATCTGAGATTCATGGTGGCATCACATTGGATTCGAATCGTAATATGGGTTATTGTAAGATCATTTATTATTATTCCATCGACCGGACAGAAAACATGCAGAAAACTGTCGACCTACTGCATTTCATGTATATCTCATTATTCTATTCGGATACAATGGTATAACTCTCTACTTGGACATAGTATATTATGTGACGAGTCGCAAACGACATTTTCTAGCTGTGCTACGTCGGAAGCGCGACTTTAGACGAGTCCTCGCGTAGCGAGGACGAGTCGAAAATTGCGTTTCCGACGTAGATAGCTAGAAAGAACAATTTTCACAGTATTCTTCTTTCCATGAGAAAGTGCGTGCGATGAAAGGTCAGATCATCCACGAGTGCTATTTGTATCAATAACTAGGGCATTATCCTTTCCACTTTATAGGTTTGTAAGAGATCAAATTTACTTGGGAAGATGCAAAAATGCATCAGATCCGTTGATGTATGCAAACAATCTGTGATTATTTCTGTAATTTTTTCGTTTTATATCTCCACAAACCGTAGGGCTGAGCAAGACATAAATTAAGATGATCAGATGGGACTCTTATTTGAGTTGTTTTGAGCTTCTTCTCTTAGAAGTGTGAAAAATCTAAGAAGTTCTGTCTGATTGTAATCTAGTTAGGTGTCATCGAAAAATTCGAGGAAAAATTTCAAATATCTGAATAGTTTGCTATACAGATTCAAGAGATCATCAATCAGATCCTCTATTTAAAATACGCATGCATCCGATAAACTGACGTGGAAGAATATATTTTGAAATTTATACTCACACAAACAGCGCCGAAAGTCATCAAAACACCACTAAGAAACACCAAAATGAGGAAGCATAGGTAATAGGTTGACTCGATCAATTTTATGAATCTGCGCAGTATTGAAACAAATTTTAGATGTCATGTAGTCGTTAAATTTTGATGATGGAACTACTTTGAAAAGATGTGATATACAGAGTGAGCGTGCTTCCGTATTTTTGGGGATAGTTTATACGAAGATGAAATTTTTTCCTCATGAAGACCAGACTCCTGGAGCTTTTTCCTGCTATCTTCATAAGTTGTAGACATCGCGATTAAAATGAGGTGTATCTTCAATTTGGACTTGGATATCTGATGCGAATTGCCAAATCGAATGGCAGAAAGAGTATTTAGGGAATGTCAAATTTGGGTACTATTTTATTATACCAGAATTAGCCAAACTTAGAGATTCGTATGTTATATTCGATCCGTGATTCACATTCTTCATATACCTGGAATGAATACCCTCACGAATGTATTATATTTGGCATTTTACTCAACTCTAAAGAATCTTCGTGTAACTGGATAGCCGACAAGATGGTGTTGTAAGCAATTTCTTCTTCTGAAGCTGGGCGTTTCGTTGAGCGATATAAACGGCGTCTGTAGAATGGAAACGCATCCCATATTTATTTTATACTTCTTTTTTGGAGTTCATTTTAACGAGCAATTCACGATGCTGTTGGTGTTTCTACTCACGGTGAGCCGGAAGGGCGAAAAAGGTCAAATTGCGTGAACGTCAGGAATTCCTCTGGAGTATGTTTTGGGATCACCTCCATATCATACCCCAACAGAAACGAAAATATTTCATCAGGGGTTTTTCAAATGAAGTCAACTTCTCCATTTTTTGCTGCATTCTCGAAATTATGATTTCGCTCCATAGTTCTGTATCGTAAATCCGGCCTCTGGAAATCAGGAGATTACATGGATTCGACGTGAAAAGGTCTAATTTTTCAAATTGGCCAGTAATTCTAGACTTCGAACTGTGCATGAGTGCCAAAGGACGGTTCTATTTTTTTTTCGATGCGGGATACCCTATAGAACACTCCCTCATAAAATGGAACAACCCCAGGGGTGCGCAAAAAATTACAACAACAAAATAGTGCGAAATTTTGTACTTTTTTGCGTCATTTTGCATCCCGGGGAGCCGTTATAATATTTGGATCATTTTTCATGGTACTATGTTGTAGGCGATGAAATTCTCTAAATTTTAAAGAAAAATCATAGTAAAATTCCTTCCGTAACTCGAGATAATTAGCAACAAAGCTGGAAAATGCCAAAAATTTCCTTCATTTTTCATTTTGAGGGAAGCCAATGGATCGATGTGTACTTGCTGGAAAATGTAGCCCTCATAGAGTACTATATGTAAAAAAAAAATCAGAGCGATCCGTCAATAAATATTGACGCTATTCTAATTGTTTATCCCAAATTGTTGTTTTTTGCAATAGCCGTAAAAATTTTCCACGTGCTCTAAAGTTGTTGCAAAAAATCAGAGAGCTTCCTCGAACCCTCAACTATAAGATGCGATCATAAAACCGGTCACTTTGTTACAAAAAATCGTCTCTGGAGCCAATTGTTTATTAAAATCGGAAATTCCCGATTTTATTTTGCACACAATTCCGCGAGTAATGGATATATGGAAAAATTCGTTTTTGGACGTTGTAGTACTAATTCTGCTCTGAATTAAAAAAAAAAAACATCACTCCACGACCTTTTGGACCGGAGATACCGATTTTTTTTTTAAAAATCGATATTTTATAAACAATTGAATATTAAGGGCCGAAATTCGCGGGAAATGGTAGAAAAATGTTAAAAGTTTTATATACAGAATGTTTGGTTCACATACCTTGACTTGCGTCCTTGTCCCAGCAGGTGAAAGTTAATGTTTCCTTTATCTCGCTTGAAAAAAGCTGCAGGGGTGAGGAGTGGGGGCACTCCCGCGGCAGCGTGAGTAGAAAAATAAGTTGGGCGTTCATTTGGGCCTGACTAACCGCCTGAACTGCCCAAAGAGTGCCTGACGAAGGCAATCTTTGGGCGTGGAACGCTTGGCAAGCCGTCGCCTGAACAATATGTAAGGGGTTATTCAGGCGAGAGTATGTCGGCAATGACGTTGCCTTGGCTAGACTTTGTAGCATCAACCGGGATTCTCGCCGGTATTGGATCAATTGTGTCAAAAGACAGTTAGTACTGTTTGTAATTGGGGCAAATGAAGAACTATGAATTCTCCTCACTCGCGTAGCCAGCCACACGTATATGAGCACAATTTTCCTAAGCAAGAATAACGAGCACCTGGCGTAAAGTTCCACTTGCAGGTTAGGTCATACAAAATTACACAGTTCGGTGGTCAGCATTATTGTCGCATACCGTGGTGTGTGAATATGATTATGTTAGTTTGCAAGACTGCGGGCTCACATTCAAACAATAAATACAACAATATAATGTTGTCACGTGTCGTATCACACTTGAGCCTTGAAAAAGTGATTTTCACAGGTTTTGTTCCCCGTTGTGTATAACATACATAAATATAATATTACACGTTCATACTGATAGTATTCCTTTTTGGCTTGAATCACTCATCAACACAACATCAATAAGTACTCATGACTCTGCGATCTCGCTACAAAGTATTGTTCCATCTTAATTTTCGGGCGATACACATATAATCATCATCACATCGCCATAAATCGTCACCCCAGTGGAAAATTACGTCACTATTTTATATTGCAATAATAGGGTCAACGAAATACTTTCTTTCAAATTTGGACTACCAAATATGCTTGAAAAAGAGAGATGGGACGAGAGATGAAATCAATCGCCCAATGTGATTAACCAAACACAGTGTCTAAAGGAATTTTCCAATGTGGGGTTATGTTGGTTTGTTGTCAAATATTCGTAAGGCGATAGTTGGGCTGAAGTAAGGCACTCGCGTCTTATGTCAATCTTCAGGCGATAAGTTTGGCCCTGAGAAGCTCAGCGTTTCTTGACATACTACCGCCTGCGGTTCGCCTGAGGTTTGACATAGGAACGCCTGCTAAGGCCCCAACTTATTGTTCAGTCCGCCTGAACAGATTTCTACTCGGGGTGGCGGGCCGACCAGAAACTGAGCCGCGCTCTTCAAATCCGAGCGCTCGGAATTTTGGACGATATCCCGGGTCCTACTGGACCGTTTTTGATCATTTTTTTTTAAATTTGGGGTAGCTTTCAGAAAAAAACACAATGGCGTATTAATTATAAGGATTTGAACGGCCACATTGGGTGTATAAGGGGTACCGTGAAAATAAGAGGTTTTGGTCCAATTTTTCCCGTGTATCAACTTATGTCTCTCACAGAAACATTCTGGATCTGTTGAACGTGGATAATCGATAAGGGAAAGCTCCTCGGAAAATTTGAAAATTGTGAAAACTTTTCCAAAAAAAAATGTTGTGTTGAAACTTAGAAATATTTCCCGAATTCCGGATTTTCCAGAATGAAAACTGATATGGTGTTCCCTCTGCTTATTTTTTTGGTGATTATGCGCTTTTCAATAGAATTTTTTTTTTTCGGAAAAGTTTTCATAATTTTCAAATTTTCCGAGGAGCTTTCCCTTATCGATTATCCACGTTCAACAGATTCAGAATGTTTCTGTGAGAAACATTAGTTGATACACGGGAAAAATTGGACCAAAACCTCTTATTTTCACGGTACCCCATATACACCCAATGTGGCCGTTCAAATCCTTATAATTAATACGCCATTGTGTTTTTTTCTGAAAGCTAACCCAAATTTAAAAAAAATGATCGAAAACGGTCCAGTAGGACCCGAGATATCGTCCAAAATTCCGAGCGCTCGGATTTGAAGAGCGCGGCTCAGTTTCTGGTCGGCCCGCCACGCTGCCGCGGGAGTACCCCCACTCCTCGACCCTGCAGCTTTTTTCAAGCGAGATAAAGGAGACATTAACTTTCACCTGCTGGGACAAGGACGCAAGTCAAGGTATGTGAACCAAACATTCTGTATATGAAACTTTGAACATTTTTCTACCATTTCCCGCAAATTTCGGCCCTTAATATTCAATTGTTTATGAAATATCGATTTTTAAAAAAAAAATCGGTATCTCCGGTCCAAAAGGTCGTGGAGTGAAGTTTTTTTTTTAATTCAGAGCAGAATTAGTACTACAACGTCCAAAAACGAATTTTTCCATATATCCATTACTCGCGGAATTGTGTGCAAAATAAAATCGGCAATTTCCGATTTTTATAAACAATTGGCTCCAGAGACGATTTTTTGTAACAAAGTGACCGGTTTTATGATCGCATCTTATAGTTGAAGGTTCCAGGAAGCTCTCTGATTTTTTGCGACAACTTTCGTGCACGTGGAAAATTTTTACGGCTATAGCAAAAAACAACAATTTGGGATAAACAATTACAATAGCGTCAATGTTTATTGACGGATCGCTCTGATTTTTTTTTTACATATAGTACTCTATGAGGGCTATATTTTCCAGCAAGTACACATCGACCCATTGGCTTCCCTCAAAATGAAAAATGAAGGAAATTTTTGGCATTTTTCAGCTTTGTTGCTACATATCTCGAGTTACGGAAAGAATTTTACCATGGTTTTTTTTTTAAATTTAGAGAATTTCATCGCCTACAACATAGTACCATGAAAAATGATCCAAATATTATAACGGCTCCCCGGGATGCGAAATAACGCAAAAAAGTACAAAATTTCGCACTATTTTGTTGTTGTAATTTTTTGCGCACCCCTGGGGTTGTTCCATTTTATGGGGGGGGGGGGGTGTTCTATAGGGTATCCCGCATCGAAAAAAAAAATAGAACCGTCCTTTGGCACTCATGTCGAAAACTCACGAATTCAGAGCTAGAATTACTGGCCTAAGTCGGAATGAGGCTCTCAAGGTGCTTAGGTCGTTGGAGTCTCAGTAAAGGTGAAGAGTCTCGATTTAAATGAATGAATTCCTTGGGAACGACCAAGATTATTCCTGGTCATCACTAGTGCGGACCTTTACGTTTTTTGTTGGAAGAAACAAATAAACGTCTATGTATTCTTATCCAACTTCTTGATTCTCCTATCTGGAAAGGGCCCTTTTCGGAGCCCTGAGAGGAACATCCCCTGTGAGCAACTGGCGTACTGATACTAAAATGTCTCTTTCTCAACAAAAGAATGTTTGTCAATCTCTTTGAGAATTCCAATGTCTGTTTACTACATTTCCTTGTCTCAATTCCAGCTGATACACAGAACTCCTCGATTCCAGCGTCAGTTTCAGCTCGTCGGGGACTATGATTATCGACTGTATCTGGGCGCGAATTTGAATAATAGGAAGCAGTGCATTCTGTATGAGCTCAACCAATGACATAGTACGCTTCTACTCAGAGCTAGTATGATTAACAGATAAATTTCGACCCTTCCTACGATTACCAGGAACGGTATCCATACATTTCGAGTGAATTTTCCTCAAAAATCGAGGTTCTTCACCTTGACTGAGACTTTAACGGCCTGTGCATCTTTTGGGCCTAATTCTGACTCCGTAATTCGAAAGATTAGACCTTTCCACGTCGAATTCATCTACTCTCCTGATTTTCAGAGGCTGGAGATGAGATACATAATCGTAAAGCGAAATCATAATTTCAAAGAGAGTGGCAGAAAATGGATAAATCGACTTTATTTGAAAAACCCTCGATGGAATATTTTCATTTTTGTTGGGAAATGATGTCGAGGTGATCCCAAGACATACCTCAGAGGAATTCCTGACGTTCACGCAACTTGACCTTTTTCGTCCTTCCAGCTCACCGTGTACTGATACTGATGTCGAATACCGGCATTGTGGCCTCCTGGGTTTATTCGATGAATTTTCGAGGTATCACCAGATAGTATAGTTATAACCGATTCGTGGAAACGTTCGGAAACGGCAATAGCTTCAATGTACATTTTTGATACTTCAAGAACTCATTGGAAAATTTCGAAAGTCGACAATGTTAACTCACCAAATGAGATTTTTTTTTTTGATTTATAAAAAGGGGCAGAAAGCGATGATTAGAAGATGTGCTCGTGTCATTTTTCTGGTATTTCTCCTTGCGTTGGAGATTTCGAAATTTGAACATGATCAACCTTGAAATCACCGGAACTAATCACTTCAAGTGCACAAAGTATGTACTCGGGAAGTACTCGATATTGAGATTTATACGTCACGCGTCGTCAATCATAAAGTTGTGATATTCATAACACAGACCCACAGAAAGGTAGTCTCCCTTAGCGCTCTTATTATCTCTAAGTTTCTCGGACCGCTGATATCAAATCCGGTATCAGGATTTGCATCAATTTGATCGATTTTTGAGATATTGAAGGTCAAAACGAGACAAAGTTTGGAAGATTAACGAAAATTCTTGGAAAAGGCTTTTTCGGTCGTTGATCACGAATCCAGTGCTACATCTTGTTCAATTCCATCCGTGCCTGAGATGCCAACTACTTCTTCAGTTCAATGGCAGGAATTAAATTTTTTGACGTCGAATTAAAAAAGAGCATATTTTATCTCTGGATGTCTTTTCAAAATTTCTATAGTGATTATTAAAGAGTCTTGCAATGGTATAAATCAACACTCGATGAAGAGATGGTTATCTCAACAAGCTGCTGCACGACCCACCGACTTAATGACCTGATGTATGATCTACTAACCCACCAACATATTCATGGGCCACATGACCCACTAACCCGTCGACCTGGGTATCTCCTGGATTGACCCACCGATATGACCCAGCAAACAGTCGATCTGCAGGAGGACCCACCAACCCACCAATGCATTTATTTGCAAAATTAACCACTGACCTACTGACCTTTCAAATGACCCACAAACCAGTTGATTTGCCGAATGACCCACCGAACCACCGACCTGTTTATCTGCCACATGAGCCACCGATCCGTCGACCTATTCTCCCAGATGACCTATGGAACCACCGACCAACTGACCCGTCAGCCCACTAGTGGGCTGTCAATGACCCACTATCCCGTTGAATTGCAGAACGACCTACTGATCCACCGACCTAATTATCTGCCACATGACCCACCGACTCGTTGACCTCGTAAGCTTCCGGTTGACACATAGCCCCACCAACTTACTGCTCTGATATATCGATTTACTCGCTTGTTGACCTGATGACCTGCCGTATGGCCTGGTGACAGATGTGGCAAATAAAAAGATTGGTTGGTTGATAGGTCATCCCTACAGGTGTGCAGATTGTCAGGACCATATGACAGGTCTATGGGTTGTTGGGTCATAAGGTCATACTTCAGGTCAGTAGGACGGTGGGTCAATGGGTCACGCGGAAGGTCACCAGGTCGATAGAGTGGTGGGTCATATGACAGATGAATAGATCGGTTGGTCGATAGGTCATACACCTGATCAGTACGCCGGGGGCTGTCTAGCAAGCCAGCTTGTTGGGATAGTCAACTCTTCGTCAAAAAGTCACCCCTTCCATTGCAGGACGTTTCGATAATTGCTCAAGAAATGTTAGAGCGAGTATTAGAGGCAAATATCCGGGCACAAAATGTACTTTTGCTTTCTCTAAAGAGAAAGCTTTGTTTTCACCCCAGCAAAATTTTGATCAAATTTTCCACTAAAACCAGTATTTTCTTCAACAAAATTCCGTTCGTCTGAAAAAGCCTTAGACCATTCTCTTCCTCTCACCAAAATTTATCAATTGTAGGTAACACTTTTCCTCCTAATGGCCTTCCAAATCCGTCAGAGACTCATCTTTGCACCCCTTTAACCGTGTGTGTGTGTGTGTGTGTGTGTGTGTTTGTGTGTTGTGTGTTGTTTTCTATCGGACACGCTTTCTCTTTTACTGTCCACTATATAAATTTTTGGCTTTCTACAAGTTGTACAGAATCCAATTTCTGAGAGCCCAGTGATTTGGCAGCTTCCAGCTCTCAGTCAAATTTGATCCATGGGGTTTTTAGAGCAAAACAGCTCAAATTTCGACTCTTAATACATAAATATCTTTTTTGCAACTGTGTGCGCAAAGTTGTAAAAAAATGAGACTTCTCTTCATTATTTACAGTGCGAGAAGTAATGCGTGAATGACTTCTCACACAGTTTTACATTTACGCACTGGTGGAGTGTGCGTGAATGTAACTTCTCGCTCTACTGCATTTTCATTCACGCACAGTTCCAAAATATGATCTCACGTCATCCCTTTGAATTTGGCCTTTCTTGAAAACTTCGTTTCCAAGATCATCTTGCTCGGACAGTGGTGCATTTAATTACAACTTCGCGCACAGTTGCAAAAAATAGTATACGCAACACGTGCGAGAAGTTTCCGCACACGTTGCCAACTCGCGCGAGAAGTAACATTCACGCACACTTCGAAACTTCTCGCACACCTAGAAGTACATATTTACGCACGCTCGCTTCGCGAGCATGCGTAAATGTGTTCTTCTGGGTGTGCGAGAAGTTTCGAAGTGTGCGTAAATGTTACTTCTCGCACTCGTTTGGCAACTTGTGCGGAAATTGACCTTCTCGCACTTGTTACGTAATATACTATTTCTCACACGGTCTCACCACGAATTGAGTCACCTAAACTATGGTTTTTTCTGCAAGATCTATCGATTGGTTAATACCGAAATTTTATAAAATCTTCACAGATCTAAAATTTTCGAAAAAATCAAAATTTCCACTAAAAATTTCATTCTGACCCTTTTTAAACTCACTGCATCGAAATTCCGTCTCAACCGAACGATGGATATTGTTATAAAAACCTCAGACTAGAAGGCCCAAATCTCTCTAAAAAGCTCTCTCTCTAAAGAATAATTGAAAAAATGATGGGAAATTTTTCTTAATATTCATTTTTTCCTCGTACCTTCTTTTATGACTCATTTATCTCAATTTCAATGACCTAAACTATGGTTTTTTCTGCATTATCCATCGATTGGTTAATGCCGAACTTCAATTGAGTCTTCACAGATCTCAAATTTCCGAAAAAATCAAAATTTTCACCAAAAATTCCATTTTAACCCTTTTCAAACCCACTGCATCGTAATTCCGTCTCAACCAAACGATGGATATTGTTAAAAAAATCTCAGTCTAGATGGCCTGAATCTCTATAAGAAGCTTCCTCAGAAGAATAACTCAAAAAATAGTAGAAAATTAGAATTAATATTCATTTTTCCCCCGTATCATCCTTTACGACTCATTTATCTCAATTCTAATGACCTAAAGACTTACTTAGGCGCCATTCTGAATCGATTGGCTGATACGAAATTTTCATGAAATCCGTAAAACATTATTCAAATGAAGATTCTTTCGGGGGAAGGGAATTTTCACAAAGGACTCCAGTTTAATCATCTTTAAACCGACTATATCAAAATTTTCTCTCGATCAAACAATACATATTGTTGAAAAAACCTCTTTTCAGATGACCCAAATCTCTCTGAAATGCTTCCTCGAAAGAAAAACTCAAAATATAGGATACTTTCTTTTTCGTTGAAATTATCATCATATAACGCCGTGGGAAAGCATTCTGCTAATCACTTTTAGCAGCGTATTTTGAATTTGATGTCAAAAAATTAGATTCCTGTCATTGAAGAGCAAAAGTAGTCAGTTTCTAAGTCATGTGTGACATTGGACGAAATGCAGTATCGGGATCGTATTCAGCGTTTCAAATAGCCCATTCACATGAGTTTTTCTCAATTCCCTACTTTGACCATCATTCTGACTTTCAATATCTTAGAAAAAACGACAAGATTGGTACAAACCAACATCGGATTCGGAATCAGCGATCCGAGGAAACGCAGATGGGCATAATGAGAGCACTGTTTCTGACCATTTATTGGGGCTATGGGATCGATCTGATGAAATTTTTATATAATAAAAAAACAACGTGGTGCTGATCTTACTTCACAATATTGAATAATCCAAGTATCTGATGCATGACTATGTTGTATATGGTATCTGTAGCTGCATATATTGCTAGAGTCATGCCTGCTGCAACGCCGTAATAGACAAAGTAATCATAATAAAAATCAATAGGATCGAAAATGTATTCGGCTCGTGTTAGTAAGCGTTTTGGCCGAGATTCATTCAAAGGGGAAATAAAATCCAAGATCACTGGTGTCAATGATACGTTCAAGAATAATGCTCCACCTATAGAGAAATAGCCTGGAAGATACATGAGAATATATATGACCAATCGTGTTCGGACCAAGATTTACGCACAGAAATTTGCATTATTCAGTCTCGGGTGATAAGTTGAATGTTTTTTTATAGCACTGCGTGACCTAAACCCGCGTTTGTTTAACGCATTTCAACTGTGAAATAATACGTTTGCTTACTTCACGTGGGTGCGTGATACAACAAATTGGTTTATTTCCCGGTGAAGTATTAAGGGCATTCTTGGCAAGTTTCGAGCATATTACGTATGCAAGCATCGAATTAAAAAAAATAGTACATTAAGCAACAAGGGCGCAAAAAAATTTTACGCACGAGTTCCCGAAATGAGTGCGTAAAAGTGAACTTTGCGCACAGTTGTAACTTTTGCGCAATGCGCAAAGTAATTTGCGCCGTGCGCAAAGTTACAACTGTGCGTAAAAAGTTCACTTTTACGCGAGAAAATTTCGGGAACGAGGGCGTAAAATTGCGCCCGAGTTGCTTACGATTCTTTTTGATATATCTGTGCGGAAAGTTGGTGTCTGGTCCATACCACCGAAGTTGGTGGAGGGCGCGAAAGGGGGAGGAGGTGGGGGTGCAGTTGAAAAAAAATTCTGAAGAATGGATCAAAAAAAATATATCCTGAACCAGCTCATAACCAAAATAAGATGCTAGAATTCATCTCGAATATTGTAATCTCGTTGCAAGAAAAGTAACCCCATGTAACATCCCAACTTCCGTTCCAATTTGATGTATTCAGGGAAGAAAATCAGAGACGTCACATGATTCATGTCATCCCAAATATCCTGATTCCTATCAGAACGTAGAAGTTTACTTGAATGCATTGGTACATAAAGAACAGGATTGCATTGAAAATAGTATATTATGCGTCGAGTGCCAAAAATCTTTGTTGAACAAAGTTTTTGGCACGAGACGCATAGATGCCGTTTCATACGGCGAGACGCAGAAACTGCGTGTTCGAAACACGCAGTTTCCGCGTCGAGTCGTATCAATGTCTTTGATGAAACGTATGGGAAACTGAGTGGAATTGTTGTCCATATAGAAACTACGTTAATACACAATATTCTACCGATGACCAACATCACTCATGTTCATGATTATTCACTACCCATGACTTGCAATTTCTTATTGATTTGCCGTCTGACCTACGAGTTATACTCGTGATTTTGTCGATCAAGCCCCGATGAGGACAGTATCTGTCCTCATGCTCACTTGAATTCTCTTTACATTTAGAGTCAACGGCGAATACTCGCAATCTTGTTGAATTTCTAACTTGTATGCGACAATAATCCAGTTATCACAAATCCAAAGAGAATTCGCTCAAGTTGGGGTCAAAAATGTACTCATAGTATAGATTAGGAGGTGATCAGCCACTTAATCACTCTCAACAGCCGGGTTGCAAGGCAACCGCATGCCCGTAATTTGATCTCAAACTGCAACATCTTGGACTTCAACCCCATTGGTACCAATTCACAAAGGGGCCGGAGGAATTAGAAAAATGCCGGAATCATCGTTTGCTGATGTGCGATCAGCCTTTTTTGCCGTAAAAATCGAAATTGGAAAACGGTTGATTAATGTTTTTTTACGTACAGATTTTATTTTGCGCACGATTTCGAGAACTTTGCGCACTGTAAAACTGTGCGCAAAGTTACTTTTACGCACAGTTTCACTTTTACGCACTAAAATCTGAACGTTAATGGAATCATGATCAACCTTGCGCACCGCACACCCACACCAAAATGGACTTTTACGCACAACTTTACGCACAGTATATAAAAAAAATTATAAAAAATTTATGATAAATCATGACTGGAGCAGTAGCATCCACATCAATAACGAAATTGTTCATGATTTTTCATTCCTATTCATGTATGGTTATGAATCATCAGCAACATAAACATAAACATAATCACGTGGTTGAGTTTTGCACATGCTAACCTTTGAATCTTTGGCCATGCTGAATTTTGATTTGAAACACCCTCGTGAAGAAATGACAACAAATAACAAGATTAGAGACTGCAGTATGATGGGAGATTGTACCTCATTTGAAAAGATCGAATGCAGATTCGTCATCCTTGCGGTAAGGATAATGTTACACAGTTTTCGACTCTCGAACAGTCGTTACAAAATAGCTCAGATGATGTTAAAATGCTAATTTTTATAGGAGTCTAGTTACTATTAGCGTTTTGGAAATTGTTTCTTGATAAATTCTGTAAGTGATTATTTTGGGTTTTAGCCGAGATGAGGGTCGCAATGATGATGCCCATGACTTACAAGAAACGTTTCATCACTCGATGGATTTACTTGCGAGTGTGTAATATCTATTTTAAAGGACCAGATTCTTTATTTTTTCAGTCGGTGAGGGGGGCTGCCGCCCCCCGCTTACCCCCGCCCTAGCCACCCATCTTCATCCTCGGGCAAGCGTTCGGGTGTGTTATGACCCACAGAGAGGGCGGGTTTATGTCACTCGATGCTATAAAATAGGTTTATTCGATTATGCGGGTCGGAGCGCTCCGAGCGCTCCGAACGCTCCGTCTAAGATTTTTAACCGCGGAGAGGGGAGACAGCCTGTTTCCAATGCTGTGGACGATTCCTCCCCTCTCCTCGGCTGAAAATCTTTGACGGAGCGTTCGGAGCGAACTTTTGTCCGAACGCGCGTTCGGTGATGGACGAGACCGGACCGATCCGAGCGTTCCGACCCGTATAATCGAATAAACCTCGCGCAAGCGCTCGGGTGCCAACTTCACGCCGTGTAATAATAAGGCTCTTAGGTCCCTTGTATCGTAAATAACTATCATGACGTCCAAAATTGAAGTAAATGGGTGATAGAAATCAAAATTGAAGCGCTCTCAAAAAATTTATTCGAAATATTTAGAGTCGATGGTAAGAGGAGGTGATAATGCAAAAAAATTTAGTAGTAAATCAGATAATATGTAGTTGTGGATGCATCGAATAACTGAACTCTAAATGATCAATTGAGACTCGTCATTTGGGTCTATATTTCATCCAATTTTTACTTCGCATGAATTTCAATAGCACTCGTACATGCAAGTTGCGAGATGTTTTTCGATTAGATGATGTCAAAATAGTATATTTCCGTACTGAGCGCGGTAGCCCATCTTGGGCACTAGGACAGTTTGTCTGTCGAGCGAAGCGAACCAGACATGTCCTCCAGTGCCCAGAATAGGCTTGCAAGTGAAGTAGGGATATATCTTTTCATTACGAGAATCCTAAAATCCTACTTGAACGCGGCATTTTTAGGTTAGAGTCATGAAAACTTCATTTACGATCGTGCCATTGATGTTATTCCGTTGACTGTGGATATGCCTATTTGTGTGCAGTGGGTAGATATTATCTATGAGAACTGAGTGAATGTAGATACTCACTGAGATAGCTGATACATTTCCATCGTGCTATTTCTATGTACTCTAGCATAATTTTTTTCTCATCAGGGTCAATTATCGATAACCAAGTAATAGATACTCGTTCATATAAATGGCTCATCTAGCAAAGACAAGAGGGCTTTTAAATATAATCAAGTTTTAAAATGTTTTCAGTGTATATGCAATTGAAAACATTGCTTGCATGAAAAATTTTTCAACTTCTTATCTGAAAGTCCTCATTTTATAATGAATTTAGAAAAAAAATTGCAATTTTAGGATGCATAGGAACGGAGATATGATTTTTCGAGAATGGCAATTTAGGGGCCCGCGCGGACCCGCGCTCAATACGTCTCAAACGAGTTTTTTCGTGCGCCACTAACACATGCATAGATTCGTGACGTCACAGGTCAGCTGCAGACGAGCCGACATATGAGATTTGCACAGGCGTCCGCGTTCTATCAAATATTAACGTTAGTGTGAAGGAGAAAATATTGACGATGTGCCTTTATATTGTAGATGATCGAAACATGGTGGGTGACAACAAGGTGCATAGTGATCGCGTTGAGTCAAAACGTTAAGATACATAGCGGTGTTTGAGGCTATGTATCGCTTGTGAAGTGTTGTTGATTTTCTTGGCTACATGGCAGCTTTCCTCTTCCTAGACACGAGTCTTCTTTTCACGAAATATGTAAACTTTGTCTCTGGGAGATCGCGCACCGTCTCCTCGCCCAAAACATATCTAATTCTGGCGTAATATCAGCTACACTCCTCACACGATATGTAGCCTCAATCACTGCGAATTATCTGTACTTTTTTACTCAGTACGGTCACAATACACCTCGCAGTTAATCACCCAGGTTTAACACTGTGAAAATGCACATCACCAATTTCCAACTTTGTTGCACAGTTTCACGGACGATAATTCGGCATGCAGAACGCGGATTCCCGTACAAATCTCCATACGGCTCGTCTGCAGAGTTGACCTGTGACGTCACGCGTCGATGTAGGTGTGAGTGGCACACGAGTGTGCGCCAGCAAAGTCGTTTGAACGCGTGCCACCAAACTGCGATTTTCGAAAATTTTTTTCTCCGTTCCTATGCATCCTAAAATTTTAATTCGTTTCCTTAAATTCATTGAAAAATAAGGACTTTCAGATAAGACATGAAAATTAATATTTCATTTTTCATGCAAGCACCCTATTCAACGCAAGAGGTGGTTGGAAAGGGGGGTGGCTGCTGGCGATATCCCAGAAACAGTTTATGCAATTCTCAAAATATTTGGATGGCGACAAAACTTCTCAAAATACTTTTTGATCGTCTGTGCACAAATGAGTAATTTTCACTCTGTTTGTCGCTTTCCATTTGCTAACAAAAGATCAAAAAACATAGTATGATACCCGGGCGCAACGGTTTTCGCTTTCTCAGGACTATTTAGACCCTCGCCTGCGGCTCGGGCCTAAAAAAGTCACTCGACGTGCAAAAACCATCGTTTGCGCCCTTGTATCATAATATACTATTTCGCGCCTCACTCATGAGGTTCCCTTCCGAGCTCCAGTCCATAGCCTCGTTGCAAAAAATTGTTGTATACTGTATGTACATATGTAAATATTTGATATCCGCAACCATGCGTATTTATCGATCGATTGGTTGCTATTAGTGTGTTCGTTTGTTTGTTATGTTTTTTAGTTAGTCTGCTCGTGTCTGTCACGGGGTTAAGGCGCTCTTATTGTGTCTGCGGAATGAAGGCACGTGTTATTTTGATAATTCGGTGGCTCTGATTTATTGTGTTACGAGGGCAAGTAACAATTTGAGGGCTCGTCCAGAATGAAACAACCAAGGACGGTGGTGTGAAGCAGTGGAATGAGGATCCGAAAAAGCGAGTATTTGCTGCCGGGAGATTGCACGTACGCTGGGTCAGTATCGTTTTATGTTCCGATACAAAGCCCAATATCATCTGATGCTGCATCTGGTTTCCGTGGATTTCCAGATGAGTGCAGTGACCAAGGCCCTGTTATCATGCGTGAGTCAACCACTCATCGCCCTGCTGCTCCTTCCGTGGCTGAGATGATCGACGCGAAGGTGACCCGTGGTGACAGCGGCAACGCCATGTGTAACGCGCCCGGCGATCGCTTGCATGCTGAGGAAGTGCCTATGACATCTCGGGTGACCCTGGTTCTACTGCGCCTACCGGCGGAGCGCCGGAATGCCCGTTGGCGGAATCGGCTGCAACTACATGAGGCTGGTTCAGCGCGGATTCAGCGCCGATTCTTGTCCATGCGGAAGGATATGCGATAACACAGGACGCTTTTTGTGCTCTGTTTTATCGACTTTTCGTCCGCACGGATGAGAATCGCCGCTGAATCCACGCTGATTCAGTCTCATGTAGACGCAGCCATTGTTGTACCTGCGACGTTTGGTACCGTCAGTGCGGCGTTTGCTGCACATCCAAACACGACGAATGATGCGTCTGCTGCGCACGGCACTTCTGCGGTTGCGGCGATCGGCGTTGGTGGTTCTTCTCACCCTGTCTTCTCGGGAAGTCCCATCCTCGACGGCACTGCGGCCGTCATCTCTGCGGAAGATGTCGATGTCGGGCGAGCCGGCAGTGCACCGAGGTCAACCCATGCCATCGCAGCGTGATCTCGACATTACATTGTTGCGCATTTTTCTCGATCCAGGGATCAACAATTTGGCTGCTGAACTACGCCAACGAGATCGAGATTTTATCGCTGAGCGTCGGGAGTGGCGGCTACTTATGCAGCGGATTGGGCTTCTTGAGCAGCGACCACAACAGCTGAGTTCAACTACTGTTCGCATTCCAACGAATAAGTCCGGTACCAACATCCCTCATACCACCCATATGGTTTTCACTCCTTTCGCTTCACAGAATCACAAACCATTGCGACCGAAAGCAGATGAGTATAGTAGCGAAACTTCTTTACGCGAATACAACAAGCAGTTCAAGCTCGTTGCTCTCGCGAATGGTCGGGATGATAGAGTTGAGTGACTTATGTTGGCATCGTGCCTACGAGTGAAGGCGAAATCCATGTTAGATAATGTTGGTCCAGAGACAATCAGTCTTGAATCTTTATATTCAAGTTTAGATTTAGGTTTGGGGATGCTCATCTCTAGGATATAAATTTTACACACTTCCATGATCGCAAACAGAAATTGACGAGGATTTTTCATCTCTAGCTTCCGATATCTCTAGGTTAGTTCGAGACATTTCCAAAAATTCGCCGTGTGAAGAACAGAACCGGATTGCGTGCTCAAAGTTCATTCCTGCAATTTACGACCTGTCGATTCGCGAAATGTTGCAACTTGAGGGTATACTCGATGAAAAAAGCTTTAGCCCGTGCCATGGAAATAAAGGTGATTCGAGATGAGAATCGTAGAGAGCATATTCATGGAAACTCTCTGAATTCGGATCAGTTGACTCAGGCGTATTCACGTGACATGAAACCAAACTCAAACAACACGACACAAAAAAGACAACTCCCTACTTGCTGGTCATGTGGTCTTGAAGGACACATTCGCTCGAACTGCCTAACGAATGCTGACAAGGGAAACTGAGACATGTCAAGTTAGCCGAGGCAAGCTTGACAACGTGAACTTCAGTCCTCGACAAAGACTCAAAAAATGATTCTGATTTCGGAGAAATGAGGAGGCACTGAAAATCTATCGGGGTTAGGTCATTACCGACGTCGGAGATGCTACACTACCGATTGTTCTGTGTTCCTTGATTCTCGATTTCGGGGTTCTCTGGCCCCCGACGAAAGTAAACAAAAGTGCAGATAGTCCGGGCGCTGGGGGGGGGGGGTCTGAGTGAAAAGATCGTGTTCCAGAAGGTTTGAAGGTGTATTTACATGTATTTTGAGGCGCTGAATCGAATGCACGAGGTCACCAGCCCGAAAACCCCGGCGTTCTTTTGTTGTTAACAATTTTTAGTGCAAAATTATGGTTTTTTGCTAAAAACTCGGAAAACATGCATTTTTACGGATAATTTGTGGAGACTAAAGTTGTAGAACGCAAATTTTCCTACAAAAAAGGTCCTCACAAATTTCCCGGAAAACCCAAGCCTGGGGCGGGAAATGCGCGAACACCGTTTCGCGCGTTCAACATGGGCTTATATGGAGCAGCTGACGCACTGCTACTGAACTCGCTGCCAATTCGACAGTTGCCAATTTACGGCTAGGCGACCAAGTGCATCTTGAAAAGGATGAAATTCCCTTCAAAATGGTGCAGGCCTGATTCGGCTGAATTCAAACATCTTCGGCTATGGAGCGAGAGAAAGATAAAAAATACAGATTCTGAGGCTAAAATTGTGTTGTAGCGCTGCGACTCGGCCGCTCTCGTATCGCCGCGCGCCGGCAGTTTTGCTGCGGGAATAGGGTTTTGACACACTTATTTCCCTTCCTCTTGAGCCACGCTCGAAGGTCTTCGTTCTTAGCGAGATACGACCTGTACCATTTTTAAGGGAATTTCATCCTCTTCAAGATGCACTTGGTCGCCTAGCCGTAAATTGGCAATTGTCGAATTGGGAGCGAGTTTAGAAGCGCTGTGTCAGCTGCCCCATATAAGCCCATGTTAAACGCGCGGAACGGTTTTCACACATTTCCCGTCCCAGGCTTGGGTTTTCCGGGAAATTGGTGAGGACCTTTTTTGTAGGAAATTTTGCGATCTACAACTTTAGTTTCCATAAATTTTCCGTAAAAATGCATATTTTCTGAGTTTCTTGCAAGAAGCATAATTTTAAACTAAAAATTGTTAATGACGAAAGAACGCCGGGGTTTTCGGGCTGATGACCTCGTGCATTCGATTCAGCGCCTCAGAATACATAAGAATATACCTTCAAACCTTCTGGAACACGATCTTTTTACTCAGACCTCCCCAGCGCCCGGACTAAGATGAGCGACATGACTGCACAGGTTAGAATCCTAATATGATGATTGAACCAATTGATTCTAATTAATAACGTTTTATTGAATTTGGATATGATTAGATGTTCATCTACAACGGTAGGAATTTTTTTGATTGCAAAGATAACATTAAAGAGTACCTGATTTGAAGGCAATACTCGTGATCACAACTGCATTGAGAGAAAGAGTATCGTTCGATGAATATTAGACTGACTCGCTCTGAATTAACTTGAGGACTTTCAAAATTATTTTGAAGCCTAATTAGTTAATCCGTACGATATGGACTAAATGAGTATATCGGATTTCTCCGGATACGAAGAAAAGAGCAGCGTTTCATGAGGTTGAAGATGTGGTATTCTTAACATGTAAGATACAAAATCTTAGAAATTCGTAATTGGTGAAAACCCCTTCCATCATACCAACCTTAGAACGGCGTAACTTTTTCCGAAACCCACGAAGATTTTTGATTTGCGTGTACTTTACTCATTCATACAGATCACTTCATTAAACTTTCGGAAAATTGACAAATATGGTTGTAAATCCAAAGCGAGTGCGTCGAACATTTTTCGAACTCCTCACTTCTTCTTAATGCAATTGTGATCACTTTGCACGCTGTTGTGATCATCTTTGCATTCAAGAAAAATTCATATTGTTGCAGATAAACATCCATTCATGTTCAAATTCAACGAACGTTATCAATCAAAATCAAATGATTTAATCATCCTACATATTAGGATTTTTACCTTCGCAGTCATGGTCGTGCCCGCTCATCTCTTGCACTCTTGTTTACTTCCGTCGGGGGCCAGAGAACCCCGAAATCGAGAATCGAGGAACACCGAACAATCGGTAGTGCGGCAACTCTGACGTCGGTAATGACCTAACCCCGATACATTTTCAGTGGAATTACTGAGAATTCTGGCGGCACCAACTGCTATTCAGGCTCGTTGGACGGTATACCTTGTCATTTCAAAGATGATTTTGGCTCGGATGTGTCAATTATCAATAAGAGATCCACGATGGATAGAAAAATCCGAACAACCAGTAATTTTCCAATGTTGAGATACCCAACGGGAGAAGTAGTAGAGACTATTTGTAGAACGTCGGTTCAGAAAGAAGTTGGTATTCATAAACTTAGTCAGTCAGTTTATGTTGCTGATATGGAAGATGATTGTATCTTGGGTACGGATTTCCTTGAGAGAGTAGGCCTCACGACGGCAATTGATGAGGTTATTGTAGGTACATCTACACCCTCAGACACGGTCGTATAAACAGGTCTGGAAACTCCTATTGCGAACATGGTTCCGAATTCCGGGCTCAAAAGTTTCCTCTTTTACTCACTTTCTTTTGTGGCGCTGCGATCGAGTAGTAAGTGCACGTGTTGATGTTTACAAATCAAGCTTGTAATATAAACATCAGTTCCCTAACCTTTGCGTCAATAAAGTGATCTATCATGCCGTGTGCGTGTGTCATTAGGTGCCCAACGGATAATTATAAGTCCAAAGGCCGAGTCTACATAGACGCGCTCACTCGGGGCGCGCGCGCTCCCTCCGCTCGCACTCTCCACCCAAACACCGGAGTATGTACCGAAAATGGGATTTGAAAATCTTTTGACGAGTGTTCACTCTCAACTTGAGTATCAGCGCGAGTTTGTGAGATGAAAAACGGTCAGTTTATCGCGTAAATCGACCAAAAAATTGATTTGCATCGAATAGAGATCGAAAAGTGAGAGGCGTGGTTGTGTCTCATTTGAGCATCCCCCAACTTTTCATCGGGTCTCCAACTTGCAAACCATCCAGCAATATTCAGCCTTATATTGGTTATACATTGCTACTTATCCCAGAAGCTGAATAGTGAGCTAAAGTGTATAAAATCCTGATTAAGAACGCCCGAGATGTCCCAAATTTACGGAGGAGTGACTCTTGTAACACAAATTTGATCTTTGATGTACATGGAATAGCTCCGTTATTCTTTACCAGAATTCCGCACACCTTCGCTTATTTCCCAGTTTCTAGAGAAAGTTTCAATGCAAACCCAAAATAATGTTGAATCTTGTTGAACAAGCCGCGAGTTAGGAATCTGAGAAGTTGGGGGTGGTGATATTAGGCACATCGATCGACATCCAAGTCACTCACTTTTCGATCTCTATTCGATGCGAATCAATGTTTTGGTCGATTTACGAGATGAATTAGAAGTTTCTTCATCTTACAAACTCACGCTGATACTCCGATTGAGAGTGAACACTCGTCAAAAGATTTTCAAATCTCATTTTCGGTACCTACTCCGGTGTTTGGGTGGAGAAAGTGAGCGGGGAGAGCGCGCGCGTCCCGAGTGAGCGCGTCTATGTAGACTCGGCCAAAGAGATTCGTTCAACCTCTAAGCCGCCGAAAGATTTTGGTTTGCTGCAGTTGCTATTATGGTTAAGGAAGCTCAACTCGAAGAAGCTGCGTTCAACACAAAGAGTGTGTGACAGACACTTTGCTGAAGAAGGCGTGATTCGGGAAATCATACAAGGCGATGCAAGTTGTCGAGTTATCGCGCAGGTACGCGATAATTTCATATTCATACACAGATAGTTTCAAATGTAGGACCATGCGATTGGAAATCGCATCTTTATTAAATCTGTTGAACCCAACATTTGGGGAAACGAAAGTTTGATAAAATATATCGAAAGAGCGTAAATTATATCGGAGAAAATCACATACATCCCATTATCACAACCAATAACTTGGTTATGTTGGCATGTTTACTTTTTCGAACATCATACTACTCGATGTCAGCGCCCTGCTCACCGTGGTAGACTTTGGCATTACACCTGGCTCCATTAAGTGGACCAACCTCTAGTATTGAGTTTCTAGACCTGTTTATACGACCATGCCCTCGGAGCAGTCGCGTGAGTTTGATCACACGAGGAATCGACAGGCTAGCTGAACGGAGACCAGGAGAATATGATCGACCTAACCTAGAAGATGAAAGAAGATTCGTCCTACTGGCCGAGGTGAACCGAGACCCCACGTCCTATCGAGAAACACTGAACTCAGCCGAATCCGTGCAATGGTACAAAGCCGTGGAAGAGGAAATGGAAGCCATGGAAGAAAACGACGTCTGGGAATTAGTCGACAAACCTCCAGATATAGTGAACGGGGTGAGAACAAGAATAGTCGACTCAGAGATGGTGTTCAAAAAGAAGGTCGATCTAGAAGGAAGAATCATCTACAAAGCACGGCTGGTGATTAGAGGTATCAAGGACACAAAAGAGTATGAGCTGAAAGAAACCTACGCGCCTGTCTCGAGCCTTCCTCTGGTGAGAACTTTTCTTGCAGTGGCGAACAAAATGGACTGGGACCTGACGCAAATGGACGTGAAGACTGCATTCCTGAACGGCACTCTGGAAGAAGATATTTATATGACCATACCCGACTGCATGGACGTGGATGAAAACACTAGGAGAACTAAAGTGTGCAAACTCAAAAAAGCACTGTACGGGCTGAGACCGAGTCCGAAACGATGGAACAAAAGATTCACGGAAGAAGCACTCAAATTAGGTTTGGAGAAAGACATGAGTGAACCATGCCTATTCACGTGGAGACAAAACGGGAAAGCAGTGTGTCTGGTCATATATGTGGACGACATGGTCATTGCCGGGGATGAACCCAAAAAGATTTTAGAAGTGAAAACAAAACTGAGCTCCTGCTTCAAAGTGAAGGACCTAGGAGAACCCAAAGTTTTCCTGGGGATGCAGATAAACAGAGACAAAGGAAAAAGGCAGATGACTATTAGCCAGCCAGATTACATCGAGAGGGTGCTGGAGCGGTTCGGTATGGAAAACTGTAAACCTGTGGCCACTCCGATGGTGACAAGGCAACTGAAGGATAGGAATGCTAAAACCCTAGAAGGCAAACAACAGAAGAAAGAAGATACACCAACACCGGCCCCGTATAGAGCGGCGATCGGATGCCTGTTGTACTTGGTAACCTGCACTAGACCAGACCTAGCTTATGCAGTAACCTGGCTGGCTAGACATCAAAGTGACCCCAGGGAATCACACTGGCAAGAAGTAAAACGCGTTCTCAGGTACATCAGAGGAACGTCGAATATGGGGATCATCTTCAGAGGAAACTCCGAAGGAATGACAGCCATGGTAGACTCGAGTTATAGAGATTGGAACGATTCATCGTCTACAGGAGGCTATGTAATCAAACTCTACGGAGACCCCATCTCCTGGAAAAGTGGCAAGCAGAACCTGGTCACAAAGTCGACATGCCAAGCAGAATACCTCGCACTCAGCAACGCTTGTCAGGAAATTATATCCCTCGACAAGGCAGTCAGAGACATGGTGGGAAAATTTATGTACCCAGTAACTCTGAAAAGCGACAACGATGCGGTCAGAAAATGCACTGAGATGGAAGGAAGTCACCGTCTGAAAGACTTCGACGACATCCTAGAAGTCATTCAGAGAAATTTAGAAGACAGAGAGCGCAGTGGAACCAAAAACCATATGGCGGAGACGCACGGAGACTACGTGAAACAATGCGTGATGGAAGGAAAAATCCACGTGGTCAGGGTATCGACAAAAGAAAACGAAGCGGACCTAATGACGAAGCCCTTGGCCGCAGAGGGCCACTCGCGTCTTAGAAGTAAAATTATGAATCTAGAAGAGTGAATCCATCATCCTTAGAAGCTGCGTCGATTGATTGTTTCAGAGTACTTCCAGAAACTGGCAGAAGGAGAACCTAAAGCTCACGAGGACTCGGACGAGGCAGAGGACTGTGCGCACCGCCTCGACACGGCACCAGCTCCCGATGTGCCGCTAATCGACCGGCTATATCGATTTTCATAACTCCGTTCTTGCGCGCGCAGATTTTGTCTCAGCCAGCTTGGGTTAGGTTGTTGGCGGTGTAAAGTGCCGCGATCACTTCTTGCTCTGACCAGCTTCGAGCAAGATCTACATTGATTTCTCTCTCGAAGGCCTTTTGTATTTTTCTACTTTTACCTGTATTTCATGAGCTCTTGTACTGAGTGTGTTTTAATGTAAAGCTAGTGGTGTAGATTTGATAAAAGTCGTGAGTGCGCCAGTCATAAATCAGAACAAAAACTCGAGTGCAGTTTGTTCGTCGCCTATCCCGGACCAGCTCCCAAATAATCTAATACCTTACTCGGACAAACACAAGAGTCACCCCACCTGAGGTTTTTGGCTGTATTTCCCTTCAGGTGTGTCGGAAAATGCCTGGGCAACGGTTGTGATATCCAGCACACAACATTTTCTATCACAAACCCAAAAAACAAACACCTAAGGACCCTCGAATAATAACACCATCAAATCACGAATCCTACGAAACCCCTGGGATCAGCAGTTGGATTAGAAATCCTGGAGCTGCTGTTGGAGCAACGGAGATTAGTTCGTTCGATCATCTCGAATATGGACCTTCATCGCGTCCTGGAACGACGGTTGGAGCCGTGATGCGTCCTGGAGCCAACGCGGATGGGAGAAGATTCTCCATTGCAGAGACCAATTGACGAGGACGTCAATCGTTCGAGGGCGGGGATAGTGTTGTATACTGTATATATGTGAAAATTTAACGTTCGCCACCATGTGTAAATCGATCGATTGGTTGCTAGGGTGCGTTTGTTTGTTTGTTATGTTTTTTTTTAGTTAGCCTGCTCGTGTCTGTCACGGGGTTAAGGCGCTGTTGTTGTGTCTAAGAAACAAAGGCACGTGTTATTTTGATAACTCGGTGGCTCTGATTTATTGTGTTACGAGTGAGTGTAACAATATACCATATACTAGTAATGTTTGGGGAAACAATGAAGGTGATTCGTGAATCAAGTGATGTAATTGGTCGAGGGCAGGGGATGGTCTTCCCTTGCGCTGCTGCCCAATATCACTCCTAGATCATTTCATGACAATGGATTTTTGATTTATGTGACTTCTTCATTTTTTACCATTACTATGGCCTAATTTTCCATTTCAGGGTTCAAAAAGGTTCCTTCATTCTTCTACTCTTCTGGAAGTCAAGAAATTTGACCTTGAATGAATTATTCTGATTACCCCTTGAATTATACTGAAAACACAAGTAGACAATTTTTTAAGGCACGTAGTCACGGGCTCTCACATGACAGTGTAATATCTTTCTTCCAAACTCTAAGCTTATGGAATTATCCGCATTATTTTGACACTATATTTCTGAAGGAAATCACAAAACAAGATGATTAACGAGTGCTTTGCAATCGAAGTGCCTATAATGGTTCATTTATGAAGTCGAGTTGCAATTCACAATAATGATTGCCACAGTTTAGAAATGAAGTATCGAGGCTCGTCTTTTTGACGGTCTCAGTTGTGAAGAGATAATTTCAATAACATACCGCTTTCTCATTCAAAATTGTGACTATGTATCTTCCAATGGATCCACACGTAAAAGTAACTGCAACGACATTTTCTGTGCAAATAGCCAAATCTTTGCCACACCACACTTGAACTGCTCTTCCCTACAAGAAGAATATTCATAATTCCATGAGTTACTTAGCTTGCATACAGATTGCGACCTCACTAGTTACGCAAAAGATTGAAACATGCGAGCTTAACGTTTTCGTATGAAAATATTCTAGAGAGATGAATTGAAATGCGATTGTCGCTGAAAACGTGAATCGGAAAATAATCTGCAATAAACTATCTTTTCAAATATTCTTCATTTACTAATTTGAAGATGCCAGCGAGTTCTCAAAGTTCAAACTATTACAAACATTGGAATAGGGTCAATTATTGGAATTGTTTGTTGGAGTATAGACACCTATGTAGTGATACAAATGGTTCTGTATGAACCGAATCAGTTTCAAAGTAATGCGGGAAAGTGTTTGAACAAAAGAGTCGTCATGTTATTTCCAAATTATCATGATTTTTAGATATCACTCGCATTATTTATCCTTGTTTCAGAGCAAATTACATTTTGGATGAGCACACCAGACAGCGTGATTAAGAATATGCATCGGCAGATACTCTTATAAATTTCAGAATCGTATGGCCACAATCCTGTCAAACGTAGGAACCATTTACTCATTCTAAAGAACTCGTTGTTGAATACAACATCAATTTTTCCTTGTATCATAATCTCCATCTAAATTGAGCTGAATATCTTAGTGTAGATATCAGAACTACTCAACAGAGTTAAAAATTTGAAATTTTCAAAATTATAAGTCTGTGAGTTTTATGAACTTTAAACTTGGGTCGTCATTCTTGAGCCGATGTTGATCATCTATATTGAGATCATAATCAGCAGTGAATTCTTGCGTTCTCGAGGTATACTGAGATTTCTACATGAGTTGTCATTGGGCATATAATCACTGAGATGGAGTAAAATGTTCCTTTATCTAATGACAAGTGTGACAATGGCGTATCGAGAAACCAGTCTGACAATGATTTAGTCCACCTTGGACATTTTGATAAATTTTCTGACGCACATTTCTCGATGATCACACAGAATTATTCATGGGATCCCTAAGCCTGCAAACGTTTCACGTCTCTTGATCGCAAATCGATTTGTTCCATCATTATGACAAAGAAATGTTTGAAGGAGAAACAACAGCTATAGCTACTGCAAGATTGAAATTTTCCATGAACTGCGGTACGATTCAGTTTCAAAGAGAATGACTAATGCAGGTACAGAATAAAACGCATGAAATTTATGAACCTTCTCGATTATGCTTATACCGATTCTGCCACGTTCTATATTTTTCTTTGATATCGACTGACCTTGTTAAGGGTAATATCTCAATTTTATTTGTGGAAGAATGAAATAGTATTTTTCGATTCGAGGTTGGGAAGTTTGGTCTTGCTTTTCGAGTGACTGTTTTCCCTGTCTGAGCTCTGGCGAGGGTAGAATTTATCACGAGCAAAGCAAAAAATTACCCGCCTACGAGTCGAAATATGTTTTCTGATCGGCTGGACGTAAAATGAGCGAAAAATTCGTTTTCGGCATGTCTTATAAGATTGGGATGCTTCCCAACAAAATGAGCTTATTTACTGTTTTCCTCGAGAATTATTTCACCTTGAACAAGTTCAGCTTCAAATTTCTGTTGAGCCCTTGTCGAAAATTCATTTTGTTTCAATCATATTTATCATTTTCCATCTGTGTTCACAATTATCTCAACACTGTATGGAGTTTTCTCTCTAACATAATGGAGTAAATTTTTCAAATGAGATAAGTTATAAGCCATGAATCATAGGTTATTTAATCTATATCACCAAAATGATTCCGTATCCTGTGATTCCAGCGTAAGTGAGTCACCGCGACAATTTTCTGGGTAGAAAATCACTCACTTGTCACTGTAGTATATATATTGGCCTCGACAGTGGCTTTCTGAATCCGATAACTAGTTTTGATTAATTTTATAGCAGCCACATCTTCCATTCCACCAAAATCAAATTCTTAGAGCAATACTTTCAAGTTTTAGGTAAGCGTGTGCCTAAGCCCCCACTGAAGATCTCGAATTTACGCACTCGCACAACTTGCCGCAAAACGTTCTTACGCTCGTTTCATTAGAACATGAGAAAATTAATTGTTTCGAGTGATCCAAAATGGCCTATTCGTCTCTCATTTTTAAAAAATTTTTTCATTTTATTTTTCTTCTCAGTTTCTCATTTGATTTTGGCTTTTGTCTTATTCACCATGAGCGATGTAAAACAAAATTAATGCAATCAATTTTAAAGTACTTCAATTCATCTCTTCATGATTGCTACAATTTTAAAACGCTATTTGCAGAATAGTAGAATTTGATTTCTGCTTAAGGAGGCTCGCGCAAATTTCAACTAAACTGTGAACTTGCGTAAAAGTGACTCATATCGATAGATAAACTAATGAGGAATCATAATCCACCAAAAAAAGAGGGGGTTGACGATGAAACTCGCGAGAAAAATCATTTGGCAGAAAAAATCCTTATTATGGCTCATTTGAATGTGCTGGATCACAAATGTACTGATTCTACGTAAAACCCATAAAATGTCATGAACATAGGCCCCTTATACACGTGGGAGCGAATTAGGCACACTCTTTCGGAAACTCAGAAGAAAAGTTTTTCGCAAGAATTGGGATGGCCCAGCTCCAACTTTTCGAAATTGAATGTACCTTAACTCCCTTTGAATGTCTTGAAACAAGTTTTCAAGAGAGTTGAGGTGCGTTGGGAAATATTGACATGGTATAAAGTTCTGAGCAACACAAAATAAGAGGGGGTCAAGTGAATCAAACTTACCTTACTTTAAATAAATATGGAACATACGGTGTTTTTATGAAACATACGCTACACAAGGATAAGCTTGGGAGTAAACTATAAAATTGCAAGGTTTCATTTCGTCAGATGACTTCGGGAAAAAATCTTATCCGTAGGATGGACACCATTGATAACGATAACCAAGTATGCAGAATTTATTCAACTTACATTTAGTCTACATGAATCTTCAGATTCCTACATTCACTACATGATACTAGGTTATTGAGTTCTCTCCTCTTCAATTTTAAGATTTTTGATAGATGCACATCGTCACTTTTAGGATATGTTATGGGATACGAGATTTCCCTATCCTCTGAACGAAGCTAAAACAGTGATGTATGACATCGTTGATTTGATGAACTAAAAAATGTTTCCTAAGGTCAAAACTCTGTGAACATAGAAATTCCTCTGCTGAATCTCAACATCACTCATTACCTTTCCAAAATTTTCATAATTCATAATGTAGAGACCTCCAGCTGTCACGTAACATGGTCTTATGCATCGAACCATCATAATCTTCATCAATGTCTTCATTCGTTTTGTTGAGTTATACCATTCGCTCATGTAACTGAAAAACTTTGATTCAATTAAATTTGATCTGATTTTGAAATAAGCAACCTAATGGACAACGAGTATGTCCAAGCAATTTCATGAATGACGCACATTGCCTGAAACAGCTCGATGCTCTCGTCAGTGACCAGCTGTCCAGACCAACTTGTGTAAAACAGATGCAATGCTGCGCCAGCTTCAAATAGTCCACATTTTATAACATCAATTGCGTCGTAAGAATACTCCATAATCTGTGATTCAAACGGGAAATATAGTGTGAAGAACAGAAGTATATCCCAGAATATATTTTTCTTGCCTGACCAATCATAATGTTGTTAGTGTTTGAGGATACTCTTACTCTATGTTATTTGGATGAGAAATAGAAAGACCAAAATGTTTAAATTAGCAATTTTCAGAATTTTTCACGTTTTACCCTTGGCAAACAACTGAAATGCATATTTCGAAGTGAATGATGAGGTCCTGGATGAGGTAACTTGGTTCTCAAATATCCAAGCTATTTTCACAATTTTCATAAATTTTTACCACGAGTGAGTGAGGAAATCCAATTACTTTTACCGTGGAAGTTACTATCGCTGGAAGAAAGCTAGAGATACTCACACAAACCGCTCCAAAAGACATCAATACACCGCTGTTGAAAATCAAAAGGAGTAGGCACAGATAGTACGTTGACTCAATCACCTCTACAAATCTGTATTCCTCGTCAAAACGTAGGGTAGAAAGAAGTTCTTAATTAGTAAACTTTTAGGGGTACAATGTTTTGAAAAAAAAAAAAAAAAAAAAAAAAAAAAAAAAAACCAACAGATATGATCATATCGATGCATGCAATTCATTCTGAAATTAGTCGAGAATAAGGCTATGGTTATATCGAAATTTTGAATTCAAAATAGTTTTCAAAGAAGCTATGGACATTTCTAAGAAGGTTGAATTCAAACAAGACTGCGGTGTAATAGGATATTTGTTCGTTGGAATATTTTTGTTTCAGCCGTAATGACTTAAGTATCCAGTAATGAGTCGACAACAATAATCGAATTATTTTCCGGAGCCAGAATATGTAACGATGTCTTATAAGTTATCACTCAACTCTAAAGATTCCTTGTGCAATTGTATAGCTGACACTAGAGTTTTGTAGGCCTCTTCCTCTTTTTTCGGTGGAAACTTTGTTGACAGATACACACGGCGCCTAGTAAAAGAAAATAATATTGATTGTCCATAATTATCACGAACAATAACCGGCTCAAACCAAGTTTATGATTCTGAAGTATCTTCTGAACTTTGAGAATGCTCTATCTCGTTTTCAAAGTTATACTAATGAAATCGATGAGAAACCATTCTGTTAACGTCATTAAAGAAGAGAAGTGTTTCTGTTTGTGGAAAATCTAGGAATCTCTGATAAAGTGCAGATCCGTTAGAATTTCTCATGATTCGTGATGAAATTCATGGAGTCCGTCCAACTCATTCATCATTGAGCAAGATCCTGTAGTCACAAACGAGAACATACATCAAACGAATCAGAAGTCTAAGATTTGCCCCAGAATAACTCCATGTGAAATAGATGTTTCAGGACCCTATAATTTTTTTTGCGCGGTTGGGGAACTTAAAGTAGTATAAAGGCATCCATTTTACTCGTTGAATCCATTAACTTCCAAATCTATGCCTAAACTTATAAATAATTCTGATACGAGATCATTTGCGATAGCATCTTATACACAGTGCAATTCTTACTTCACAATGTTAAAAAATCCAAGAATCTGATGCATGATCATGTTGTACGTGGTATCTGCAGCTGCGAGAATTGATAAGGTCATGGCCGCTGCAGCTCCATAATACACAAAGTACTCATAGTAGAAATCATATGGATCGAAGATGTATTCAGCTCGCGTGAGTAGACGTCTCGGCCGAGACTCGTTCAAAGGTGAAACAAAATCTAATATAACTGGTATCAAAGTCACATTTAAGAAAATTGATCCTCCTATACAAAAATATCCTGGAAAAGCCGAAATATAATTGCTGAAAAAATTTGTGGCAGCAGATGAGCAATAGGCTTGTTTCAGAGAGTCACGGGAAGGAATAACTTTTTGATACGACATGATTTGGTTTAGATTTTCATGAAGTTGTAACTATCAGACTAGAATAGAATTGGTACAAAAAATTAACATTTCCGGTCGTCCACATTCAATTACATTGATTGAGTTTCATTAATATTGGCTGAATTTCAACCACGTGTTGGAAAAATTTTAACGGTGGTTAAATTTTAACCACGCTTTCTCGTATTCAACCACTGTGGCTGAATATTTCGTTTCATCTTCGTCTTTGCAGTGCAGCTGTCTTGATATACTATTATTCTATAATTTCTGAACCAGAACGGGACCTTACTCTCAAGTCAACGAGTGCCACGATCTAGTTGGGGACACCACACCCGCGCTTCGGTCCGGATCTGATAAAGAGGAGCTCGACCCCAAAACTTGTGTTTGGCATTCCTCTGATCACTCCCGGAAAATTGCAAGGAGGGTTCAGACACTTCAGTGCTTGAGTTGTGGGGCTTGACAAAACCACGTTCCTAGTCAACACCGCCCGTGGTGCACCGGAGCGTGAAATTGCACATCTTTATCCAGTATAGCCACGCCAGCCGTAATACCCAAGAATTGAGTGAGTCGTGGGACTCGTGATACGTTGATCACCAGGAAATCCACTGCAGAGTCTAGACGACTCTCCAGGGAACCGAGGGGTCCCATGGGCTCAAAGGTAGCCTACATGAGACCCAGCCTTACACCGAGGAGTGGGATTGGCTGAGAGCTGTCAATTTGAAATTCGGGAGTCAGCAAAGGGGCGGGGGGGCATTCTCGAGCCACTTGGAGCTCGAAAACAGCTCCCTTTTGAGTTGACGCGCTAGCAAGGGATACCGTTGCCCTAAACCCAAGTTATCAACCACATGCAGTGAGGTAAAGCATCACGTACTTGGCATACAGGAGACGTATTCCTGTACGGAGATCTATATAGAAATGGAAGGGCATGACTCATTTGCTGCAATGTCTACTGACAAGGAGCACCCAGGGGTCGTGGGTGACGGATTTGGCTGAAACTCTGGGAACAGCCTCCCTTTACCACTATAACGTGAATCCCAGAGCTGCACTTGCAAATGCCCAACCAGTTTCAAGTAGCGATCCTCCAGGTTTCAAGCAATAGCCTACGACATAGCGTCACCCATATTCGCTCCGTGATTCAGCGTAGCGCTGCCTAGCGGCGTCTTCCGAACTTCCCAGTAGCGTCTGCACGCAAGAGTATTGGGGGACCATAGCATATGCAGCATCACGCGCGGACGTGGTTTTCGTCTGAGTGTGAGAAAACCGTGGCTCAAACCCACCAAGAGTAAGCGAGAAAGTTGTTGGGTACTTAATTACGAAGATTTTAAGCTATTGTCGACATCAATCAGAGTAATATTGAAAGACTTACAGAAATCGAAAGTATCGGAGTGAGCCGGTGGCTCGAGCGGCGGCCACGACGCCCATGCAAAAAGCATACGCCAAATCTTTAAGTCGCTCCAACTCACTCAATTTTGCTCGGATTTAGGATCGCGACCTCTCAAACTCTTCATTTTTGAAATCCCTACAACTTCGTCGCATACTGTTGCCACTTCTGAGCTATGGTTTCTGAGCTAAACCTATGAGAAGAGCCACGCTGCGTGCCGCACTGTATAACGCGTCCACCAACACTGCTTACAGCGTAGTGCATGCGGTGGCCACCTACAGCGCACGGTCGCCCGTTTTGAATCTCAAGAGCGCGCGGCTCGGAGCGAATAGGCCCATGTATAAGAGAGGTATAATATAGATATACTCGTAATGCTAATCTTATGAGCTGCAGCTCGAAAACGGTCAGGCATTGGTAAGTGTGGTTCTGGGTCTCATCTTTTGGTGGTACAGGGAGACTATCCATAGAGTTTCAGCCCGATCCGTGTTTCACAACCCCTGAGTGTGCCTCGTGAGTACCGATGCAGGCCTATCGGTCAGAATAATGGAACGAAACTCAATATCCCCGGAGGTCGCTTCACCGTCCAAAAATACGCTTCTCAGTATCGGGGCCATAAGACTCTGGAACTCTGCCATCTTTTTTGAGCTAGTCACATCCAGTATCAACAGATCTTAACTAGAACTTGACCAGCTCCAGCTCGGCTACCAAGACTCTCGTCGATCGATAAATATGAATTTTCGGTCTGGTACGATCTGGCACGATCATGGCCGATCTGGAACGGATTATCGCGGTTTGGTATGGTCTGAGATGGTCTTAGACGGTCTGGAACAATTTGGTACAAATCTGGGGCATTTGAATGCGGCTTGGTACGGTCTGAAAAGGTCTGTGATTGTCTACACTGGACTGGAGCGGCCCATAACGGTCTTTTCTCTTGGGAGAGAAAAATGCATTAGGTATGATAGGAATACTTCTGCTCTCTCCTGTGAGGGACTTCCAGAGACTTTGGTATGCCCACTGAATAGTCGGATCTCGCGTTAGGTTACTCCCAACTAGCCGGGACGTTTGGCTCTGGCACGCGCATCCTCTGCCGCTCTTTCACATCTTGTTCTCCATGATGTTATTGGTGGCTACAACGGTGAGAAAGCACTTGCAGCATCTTGCCCATCTGCTTTCACGTTCTTGGTGGTGCAGCTCCCGCTCCTTCGTTTCCTTGTTGGAGATTGCGAGTTTTATGTACTCAACAATCCGATTCCAGTTCTCTTTGCTCCGAAGCATCGTTCCCTAGGTGACATTCCAATTCCACTCTTCCCGCTTTCTAAGTCCGGAAACTCAAAAAGCGCGGGCTGCGCTGTTCCATGGAGCATCGCATATCTGGCACGCCGACAAATTCCTCTTCTTGAACATGTGGAGATACTCACCGAAACATCCGAGGTAGCCGAATGCCTGAGTGAGCAAGCTGCCAAATTCTGAATGAGTACACTCGACCCACTTGTCGAGCTAGAGTATGAGCCGGTAGGTTCACGCCCCGTCCGCTTTGGTGGATTCCCATTCTGCCTGACACGCGGTCAGAGTTATCTCTCGTTCCTGGTCGCGGACCACTTCTTTGTGCGCTGGCATCACTTCAGCGACCACGGTCTTGGGCCACTCTACAGTTCTTCATACAAGGACCCTCTCGTCAATGGAGAGACAACTAAGGCGATGTCTTCGCAGGTACGCAAGCAGCGTCATGGGACAAGATCCTGTAACTGCTGACAATCCCCATCCCCGTTCGATGGTACACTGGTGCCATGAGTGCTTTGTAGAGCATCACATCACGGAGGGCTGACGATGTTGAGCAACTCCCCCTAGAGGATTCTGGACCTCCTATGCTGGGCATCAATCGCTGCAGAGCAGCCCCTGTCCTCTTTTTGATAGGCCTCTTGATGATGTGACCGTCTATAACTTCATACTTCGAGATCGCAACTTCAAGGAGCTTGCCATTTATACGTTCCACGACAAGATCCAAGCTCTTTTTCACTGCGTTCTGTTGGTCTAGCGGGTTCGAAGCGATGACAACCAAGGCAACGTCATCCGCGAATCCAACTCCCCTTTGGGGAGCTCTCTATCCGTCATATTGGACATTCGTCTTCGAAGACACCTTTGACAGAACCCTGTGGGATTTCCGCGGAGAGCGCCAGTACCATGATACCTTTATCTGTTTCGATCACGACAGATCAATTCCTGGAATAGTCACTTATGAGTGTTAGAAGGTAGCCGAGTACTCTTTCTACTAGTGACCCGTAGATATTTCCCCAGCTTACCGAATTCACAGAATTCTTAACGTCCAACAGGATGATTGCGTAGTATCCACCGGGTTCGAGAACAAGGTTGAACGTCCTTTCGACAGCGTCTTGTATCATTTGCCCAGCGTGGAGAGTCTTGTGTGGCCCTCCGAAAACCCGGACAGCCGCAGGAACAGCCCGCCTGTTTCCTCATAAGTTTTTTCGGCACACTGGCATCGAAAGCCTATGGTTTCCGCCCCGATCCCGGGGCAGAAAATGCCGCAATGCCGCCCAGGCTAGAAAACGAGTGAGCATGCGCAGTAGCCCTCGGGCTGCGCCCTCGGGCCACTACATTGCATGCTCCGACGTTTTCTAACCTGTACGGCGGAGCGGCATTTTGCCCCGACATCGCGTCGGAAAGCATAGAATTTCGATACAAGTGCCACCGAAAAATAGTGTACGCACCTCGGGCCAAAAATAACCCATCGCGGCCGTGGGTATGCCGCCCTCGCCTGCCGGCTCGTGCGGCAACCTACCCGGGCCGCGATGGGTCACTTTCGGCCCTTGTCGCGTAATGTACTATTTCGAGATGGTTTAGCATCATCCTTCCATAGAGCTTCCGCAAGTTCTCCAACATGCCCATGAGCCCTTGTGACGTAGCTGCTAAGGGATCCCCTTCTTTTCCTTTGAGCATCAAAACGAGATTCTGCCATTCCCATTGTCTGTAAATGACGCCAGATTGCAGGCATGTGTTCAACAGCTCAGATATCGGTGAAGGTCTCACCTCGACAACGAGTTTCAACGCCTTGTTGGGGATTCCGTCGAGACTGGTGCCTTGCCATTTGGATTCTCCTCGCTGTGATTCGGAGTTTGCTTTCTTTGATCGGCGGAAAGGGCTCAGTGACTGGTTGTGGAAAAACCAACCTCTTCTCCTGTCTAGGAAACAACACTCCTGATATCCTCAACAGGGTTGGAACTGTCAGTCGATGCTGAGCAGTTTAGCTGTGTGCGGAGCTTGCGCATCACGACTTTATACGGGGTCTCCCACGAAACATCGTTATCCATGTTGCAGAGCACCTGCCAGCATCTCTGCGTACTCTTCTGTATCGTATAGCGGAGCTTGCTCAGAGTTTCATTTTGGTCACTCATGTTATTTTTTATACAAATTGATTGTTCAATCGATTTCATGAGTTGAATGATTTGCTCTTAGCCTGTTTGTACGAGATATCCTGCGGCCTTCAACGGTCTGGTACGGGCTGACAAAGCTTGGTACGATCTATAATCATCTGGAGGAGTCCGAGATGGTGCGTGACAATCTGGTATGGTGTGGACTGGTCTATTACAAATTACGACGGCCTGGTTCCATCTGGTACGATGTGAGACGATCTGGGATGGCCGGCAATGGTCTTGGACGGTACGGTCTAGGTTGGGCTGGGTTAGGCTGGCTGAAATATATTGCGTGTCTACCTCGGTTATGGGTGGGGGCGTGGGAAATTCGGGAGGTGGGTGGGTTGATGGTCGAGTGGGTGAGTGGACAGGTTGACGATTGGGATGCTAGATGGGCTGGGGCGTGATCATAATCGTTACTAGCGGAACCAGTTGAACAGAATGTCATGTTTACAAGAACCTCTTCATCATCTAATTAATTGATTATAATCCATTAATTCACAGAATTATTTTTGAACCACATGAACATTCCAGGGGCCCCTGACTCATCACGAACATTTACAAGCTGAAGGAGCGGTAGTGAGAGAATAACTAATTATGAGGCCACTGATCAGATAAGAGCAGGGCTCATATTGATCCAATTCGGCTACAGTACAAGTTTTCAATCCCTAAACATGAAAAAAAATTGACAATTGAGATAGTTTATGTTCTCTAGTTCATGTACCGAACGAAGAAAATACTTCCATTTCAAACACAGCTATGCCCGGTTTTCTGAAATTATAAGGCAACTATGTACAGTATTAAACCTATCAGGAACAGAATTTTTTCTACCGCAGATTTCGGGAGGAATTTTGGATCATCCATCACTATCGACCGAAGAAATTTCTTTGTTAGCTTGCATTAGTGGGAAATGAAATCCATTTATATACTTACCAATGTAACTGATACATTTCCATTTTGCCATCTGCACATATTTGATCATAATAACCTTCTCGTCGGGATTGGTTATCGATAACCATGTGTCAGATACTCGTTCGTATAATTGGCTCATCTATGAGATAGGATGAATCATAGTTTGTGCGGCTACAATAGCCGAGTCTACATATAAGAGAGCGAGCGCACGGTAAAGCGCTCTCCTATAGGTAAGATTTGTTGGCATTTGCTAGCACAGAAATTCTATATTATTCGTATCTTCTAATATTTTACAAAGACATACGCTACAGTGTTGCTTCTCGAAATCACGATACTGACTTTTAATTGGGAATTACAGAAGGGGCTTCAATGCCATTACTTAAAAAGCTTTCAAAACCTCAAGTATCCGATAGCTCAGCCTGACAATCATGTTGAAAGGAGAGAATACTCGAGCGTGTGTAGCAGACCTACCGTCGAGAATATATCCAAATTTACAACCCACGAATGCAATCAAACACACAAATATACAGATACCCGAGCTCGAAATTCTACCGAGGAGAAAAGCATACTCTAGATTATGGGACTAATTACTCCCCCCGATAGAATTTTCAGTACGAGCATGATTTGGCTTTTTGCGGACTCGATTCTTTCCTTTGACTGTTGCGATCGATTCTTTCCTCAGACAGAAAATTTTTGACATGAGCATCCAGATATTTTTTGCAGGTTTGTTCGTTATACTGCGTTTTGGCATTGATCTCTTCCACAAACAAAATCTTTCGAATATTAGACAGGTTTGAATGTCTTCGTGAGTTTTGGAATTGATTTTTGCTCTGATTTTCTTTCCCAGCTAAAATTCCAATCTGAGCATCTGAGTGTTTGCAAGTCTGATTGTCTTCCTGCGTTTTGGAAATGATTTCCCCTCAACCAAAATTTTTAGGACGAGTTTCCGAGTGTTTGGGTTGTTTTTTGGAAACTTCTCGAGTTTTGGAATTTGATTCTCTTCCGTGATAGTTCCCGACTGAAGTGTCAGAATTATCATTCTGGAGTGCAAGATTACGGCGTCAATCTTCATGCAATATTCTAAAATACGAATAATATTTGAAACCGCAGTTTTGCACGATCGGGCTAGAGCGAATTCCTATTCATCTGACTAAACAGAACGCTCTCGCCACGTGCTTGCTTTCTTACGTAAACTCGGCCAATGAATAAGACAATACTTTTAGATCATGAAAGATTCCCTACACCGTGAATCAGAGTGACGAGTTTGATCAACATGATTCTTCCTTACTTTTGTGTACTGCATATGACTCTTTTCTTGACTATACTTTTATCATTACATTTTATAAATTATCACTCTTTTGACTGATTAGAGTTGAATGTTGGAATATTTTACAGAATTAGAGGCAAGCTACGGAGACCTCAAAATTTGATTTGACTGCATTAAAAATCAATTGAAGTCATTTTTTTCGTGAGATGATTTTTGTCATCGCGGGGTCAAGACACAATGGCTACAAGTTTGTCTATTCATCTCAGTAAATATAAATAGAGTGGTCTGAATGTGACATTCCATCAAAACGAGAAAGACAACTAGAACATCCCGATTTAGTGATATGAATTCTGGAAAACTGATTGTTTGTTTGCGCACATGCGAACTTAAGCAGAGTGAGTTTGGTTTTGTTACTTTATACAGAATATCATGTGATTCATGCCAAATGTGGTAGAAAAGTATAAAATAAAGTTAACAAATACAGGTTTCGATTAGTAAGATGTTACTAATTACCGCTGTTTCATTCAGGATTATGATAATATATTTCGCGAGGGATCCACTGGTGAAGGCAACTGCCACAACATTTTCTGTGCAGATGGCCAGGTTTTTCCCGCACCACACTTTGACGGCATTCCCCTGCGGATTAATTTGACCAAATATCGAAAATGAATCATATCACAAGCGAGTACAACATTATTAATAATTCAAGTCTAGATTTGGGGTGAGCTGCTTTATCACTTTAACGGTTGTACTTGAGAACTTATATAATTTTCATCTTTCACAGCAAAACATGCATAAAATGCATTTTATTACGCGTTTTCGCTAATTTTTGTTCGTTAAAAACGCGTTTCTGAGGTTTACTAATGTGAGATGGTATTTAATATTTAGAGTTCCAGCCTGGTACACACACGTATATCTATCTGCCATCCGCGATCTTGAATAATTCATCATTTCGAATATGATATGATATGAATAACGTGGCCCCTTCGAAATATCAATTATAAGGGGAAATCGCGGTACTCTAAGGGTAAAATCTTGTTCCAGGAGTGTGTATTCCTCTTTTGCACGCACTTGCGCTGGAATGAAATTCCAGAATTTTCCGGAAGAAATCATTTTCCCATGAACACGACCTGGCTCTAATGTAAATATCCAAAATCCATCACATCGTGGCTCAATGTGTGGGGTTTCAAACGATCTTCAGGATAAACTAATGAACTCTCAGAAGAACATTGTGATATGCCAAAGTTATAGGCTACAGAATCAGGTCGGTGAAATTCAGCACATTATTTTGTGAAATCTACAAATGGAGTATTTGGGAGAGATGCTACACTTCATACAATACTAGGGCTGGAGAGTCGATGAAGCTAACCAGGAGAGTGTTTCAGATCCGGGTCACGGATTTGGCTGAAACTCTGGGAATAGTCTTCTTTTAGTACCAAAAGACGATACCCAAAATTATAAGCCCTAACGCTCAAGCGTTTTCAAGCTACAGCCAATAACCTATGCATTACAGTATACCTATATATACTATCTTTTAACATAGGGCCATATGGGCAATGCTAAAGTTTTTTGCTGCAGCTCGGAAATGCTTGAGCGTTAGGGTCTATAATTTTGGATATCTTCTATTGGTACTAAAAGAAGACTATTTCCAGAGTTTCAGCTGAATCCGTGACCCGGATCTGAAACACTCTCCTGGTAAGTGATGAGACTTGGAGTGCACACCTCTCTTCAAGCTGGGTCAAGTACCACCAAACTGACACCAAAATCCACCTATGAGGTATTTTTTAGGAGATCCTACATAGTAAGGATCCGTTTTGACCTAAATTGTATCGGTTCACGCCTCAAAATGGCGAGTAAAATCATTCTTCCCTTGTACAATTATATCGCGGCCCATTTCGAAAAATTTACGAATCTTGCCATGTTTCCTCAATAATCTTTAAAAGATCTAAAAAAGCATGCTCTGGTACATTCTCAAATGGTGCGTTTACTTCGAGTTATGTGAGGCGTTTTTATTACAGGTTTCATGGATTTTTAAAGATTTCCATGGTACATAATGTCTCGAACTTCATATTTTCAACATATTATGGAATGCTGGAAGATTCTCTTGAGCTGTATTAAGATAGAATCTCGATAACTAATAAGGAATAGTTCCCTGAATCATCCTCCAACATTGCAAAAGTGGTTAGAAATATGAAATTTTAGACATGAAATATTTCAACATTCATGAAACTACGAATAAAGACACCTCACCACTCGAAGTACACGCATCGTTTGAGAGATTTACAGAGCATGTTTTTTTAGATTTTTGAAAGCTCTACAAGAAATTTCTCTACACATTTTTCGATAAAACAGGCCGTTCCTGAGTTATCAAAAGATTAGTGAGAAAGTATGTCAAAATCTTCAATACATCGAAATGGGCCGCCATGTACTTATACACGGGGAAAATGATTTTACTCGCCATTTTGAGGCGTGAACCGATACGATTTAGGTCGCAACGGATCCTTACTGTGTAGGATCTCCTGAAAAACACCCCATAGGTGGATTTTGGTGTCAGTTTTGTAATACTTATCGCAGCTCGAAGCGAGGTGTGAGTGAGTTATCAATTTAGAGCCAACTTTCTCCTAACTTGAGTGTGAGGACCTTTTCGTTTCCAGGGTGGGCTAAAAAAATATGGCTCCTCGTGAAATGAACATCAAAGATTCTCAGCATTTCTCATTAGAAATAACTCATTATCTGCACGACTGCTTATTTATTGCTATAAATCGTCAATTCATGAAATGTCGCTAGGTTGATCGTTTCACGACGAATGTTACGGTAAGTTTCATGAAATATCATGACGATTTTTGTTGGTGATAAAACACGTAAGGCTTTCTTAAGAATTTAAAAACGGTTCAATTGAAAATCACGATCCAAAACAAGGTAGGAATAATACTATCATGATCATCGTGTGTACTTATACCTTAGTTTCAATCGTATCATTCCCCAAGATATTAATGAAGAACGACTCACATTTTGAATCAGCATACCACATAGTGTAATTACGTATATGGATCTGCAGATCACTTTATACAATTCAGAGTCATAAGGCCACAATCCTGCCAACCTTTGGGCCAATTTAGCCATCTTAAAGAATTTGTTATTGAATACAGCATTGACTCTTACTTGACTCATCGTCATTAAATTTGTGTTTACTGTAAAGCTCACTTCAACGTTCTTTTATACCTGTAAAATTTGATAATTAAGGGTTCCACACAAGATTTTGGTGGTTTGATCAACATAAGTGCATATTCCTCAGCAAATTTCATGAGCTACAGGGGGTTCTCGATCTTCAGGAGTTTTCTACCCATATTAATCACTTCAAAAAGCGAATGAAAATATGAGGTTGGAATTATTTACTACCCGCTGTTGATGCGGTGGGCATGTATGTTTATTGACCAAAATTAAGTTCATCACAGTACCTTTTATCTATGGACTTCACTTTTCGTTGCTTTGAATACTTACGAGAGTCACAGATGTCACTAAATTCTACTAGCTTGCCTGATCTTGATTACGAGTACCAAGTAAAAAAAAATTGCTTTCACTTTGTAGGCATTTGTCAACCAGAAAATTGTTGTCTAGTTCCCTAGTTATATCCATCAAACTTGAATCAGAAGTAACTTCGCAATAAAGTTATTCAGATGATAATTTAACGGGTCTTCATCTCAATATGGTGTTTTGACTCATAGCTTACGGGGACAGCATTCAACAGCTTTAAAATCTCGATGAGTACTATGAGTAACTTTTATATTTCTTAGTAATTGCAGAGCTGCCAATCTAATATTCACTGAATGAAATAATGAATCTTTGAAATCTTCTACCGAGTCTCTGCCACAATCATCATCCTCAAACAGAATTATTAAATACAAATATTAATTGGTCTTCAAACTGGAGAGTTCCCTGACTAATTATGTCCACCCACAAAGATAAATAGAGAATTAAAATGACACCCTTAATATAATTGATATCACGGAATGAAGGAATGGTATTGCTATTCCGAGAAATTTTTGCTTAATGATTGGGTCAATGCATGATTTTAGAGAAAGAAGGTAGATAGATTATTCGTTAAGTTGATTTAAAAGATTCGCCAAAAAGGTTCTGATGTTAGGATCCGTAAGATATTTTTTTAATGTTCTGCAGAGATTTCTGGTAAAACCGGGCAGCAAAAAGTTTTCGTATTGCGGGTTGTTTTTCTCGTAAGAAATACAATTTATGTAGCAGTAAAATCTAGCGTGAATTCCTGTTCCATGGGTAAACCATGGGTAATCGGCCCGTATTTGACATTCTCTCCAAAATTTTATGCTCGAAAAGCTAACTCAAAAGTACGAGAAAAGCGAATTATTTGACTTTTCGAGGTCTTGCTTGCATCTTAGGCACACTAGCAACCCTCTATCAAACCCTACATAATACAGTACTCCCTCGTTAATACAAAGTTGGAGGACCATGGTTCGTTATAACGAGGGATTTCGTGATAACGAGGGAAATCGAGAGGGAAATACATGAGCTCAACGTTGGAGGGACGAGAGATGGCTTTGTACTAACGAGGAATTCGTATTAACCGAGTTCGTAATAACGAGGGAGTACTGTACAGGTTGTACTCCTGCGTATTAAAGTATGCCTCTTGGTAAACTGTGAGTAAAAGTCGGCAACAGTCGGCAAACTGTGTGTAAAGAACACATTTCACACAAAGTATCAGTAACAAAATAGTTCCAAGAGGCTTCCACTCTCACGAGCTTCGGTGAATCGTTCTGGAACATCCTAGCAATCATTGGAACACATTTTGGTAAGGACAAGTTCTGGCTCAAGCTTCGTTGAAAGTCTCTGGAAATTTTGAATAGACTAGTCACACGTGAATCGACCTCGAAAACCTGTGGAATAACCCATTTACATTAATCGCAAGAGTGGGCAAGTGCTTTCTAATATTGTCTAGAAGGAATAAAAAACAGAAAAAAAATGAGTTCAGAACGTGATTGAACTGTCTTTTCCTCACTTGATCTAGGCCAACAATGGGTTTGGAGTTTATGGCAGCAAGTTGAATGAAAACTTACATTGCTACGAGGTATGTCACCATTCACCCAGCTTAAGGATATTGGGATTATTGTACTTACATGCACGAAGGACCCCGCCATAGAATATAGGATTTTGGGTTTTAGCAGATTTTGTTGAATTGAGAACTAAACTATAGAGCTCGATGAGCTGAGCAGTAGTCTCCATTATCGTTGAGCCCGAAAAATTCTCATTCGTGAGTAATTCCATCGTAAAGTCGCCGATTTCACCAAGCAAAACTAGGGTTATGGCATCAGTCGTACAATAAAATTTCGAAGTTGTCCGGCACATCGAGTCTTTCCCGGCCTTGATGATCTGATGAGTCAAGAATCGTTCTTTTGCACGCGGTCCGCCGACAATCTCAAGAGAATCATTCGCCACTGAAATTTTCGCGTAACAGTGTTCAAACAGACAAGAGCAAAACTCGTGGAAAAATCTTGCGAACTTTGCCGTCCAGTGGAATATAACTTTTCCACGTATGCAAGTGCGGATGACGCGTTTTATGCCTGAAACATATTCGATATTCTGGCGTTTTAAAACGCGCCCTTGCAACGCTAGATGAAAAATAATCTCTTGATCTTTAACACGTTCACTGCGAAGGCGAAATCGTGATTCTGGTCTTAGATTGCGAGAGAGTACAAATGCGCATTTGAGCAGTTTTGGAATCTCAGGATTCGGGCGACTTTGCGATTACGAACTATTTCATATCTTAGGAGACATGGTTTTCGACAAGTGAGGTCTTCCACTGGAAATTTTCGAAAATTGTCTCGTCCTCAACACTCTCGAATGCTTTTGAGGTCCATATTTTGCTTTGGACCAACGATATAAGATACTCTGTGCGAGAAAACTTGATTTTTCGGCTGTCACAATGATTTTCAGGTGCACGCCTTAGCTTGTAGGTCCAAGGACGATTGATCAACCATCCTGGAAATTGGATGGGTGATTGATTACACTTTGAAGAATTGAATTATCTTTGCCTTACGGCCGTCCTTGCCGAGATGCAAGATCTGATGGAGGTTGTTGATGTGTCACAAAATTTTTGTCATTTTGAAGAATCGCTTTTGCTTACGATCCAGTCATCGGGGCGATAAAAATAATGAAATTATGGAGACGCGATCTGATTCAGCACGAAGAAACCTATGAATCCAGCCAAGTCGCATTGATGTCATCAAATCCTAGTGGCTGTTGTCACGATGGAAAGAAAAATTGCTTCTGCGTAATTTAGCCATGAAAATGTCTTTTTCTTATGGGACATGAAAATGTGGACCCCGTTGCACCTGGAACCACGTGTAATTTGATCTCTAGGATAACAAAAACGTATATACAAACTGCCCCAATCGTAGACCTACCCCGGGAAGAATGCGAGGCTCATAAAAATTGAGAATTGACGGAAACGTGCATTTTGGTGAGTATAGTATCTTTATTTCGTAACAGAGGCCATTGGGAAGCGTCCTATAATGTTGATCATGACTTTTCCTCACTTCTCTGATACCAAGTTCACCTCATTTCTGCGACAAAATATTCTCATGAGAATGATTGTAACACGAGGCCCCCATTTAAATGCATAGGATTATTCGTTATTCGACCGCAAGTGCGCAGCGAAGCTACAAAGTGAGTTACGCGACTATTTTATCATAATTTGAGTACTACTTTACCCAAAAGAAGTTTGCCGGGTATGTCCTGCCATATTAAAAATTTCCAAATTTTTCAACGAAAGTGGCCCGAATTCTGAGATTCGTCCATATGCTGTAAATAGTCGGTATGTAACATGCATTAATAGGTTATCATCGTAATGTAATCTCTTGTATGATATGTTTATTCATGATAAATAATAGTAGTGGAGGAATGGCGCTCCGGGGCCACCGAATGCATGGCGCTCCGAGGCCAATGGCGCTCCGGGGCCAATGGCGCTCCGAGGCCAATGGAGGCATGGCGCTACTGACACTGCTGATGAATTCCCCCCCCCCCGGTCCTTTATGGCCCACTGGTCCTTTATTACCCAATTTTAATGCTGGCCTCATTCCTATGCTTGTTCTGCCTCATCGAGGAGCCCCCCCCCCCCTTTATGGCACTCCTGGCCCACTGGTCCTTTGTTGTGCTCAATGTTTCAAGCATACCCGGTTTTAAATATCATTGTACATACAATTACGCGAGTGTAGTGCTAAATATCACCACTATCATTATGTACAATTACGCGAGTGTAGTGCTGAATATCACCACCAGATGGCGTCTCGTGGCTCAAACATCGAAGAGAAGTGTGTACGCATCGATACAAGTCGATACAGGCAAGTTCCGTACGCCACCGCTAGGTGGCGACTGGTTTACCTCGTATGCAAATGAGTTGCAACCTTCACCTTACATACTTGGGAATGATCTTTCCATCGGCAATCTAATTCCCATATCCTAATACTTTTCGATCTGAAATGGAGGTGAGCAGCACGATTTTTGAATCATCCTATTGATGATGTGCAACTGGTCATGATTATTCGAAATTTCAGGCCCAACACCTGACGTCGAAGGAGCGGAGGATGATAGAGCGCCTTTCTCTCAACTTCGAATATATGCGGAGGACTCCGCCTCCCGCTCCAGGGGCTGTGTCGAAGGCGCTACCTCTCCCTACCCAGATGTGTGCTCTACGCGGTATTCGTGCGGTATACGTCTATCCCGCGCGGTATTCGTGCGGTATACGTCTATCCCGCGCGGTATACGTCTATCCCGCGCGGTATTCGTGCGGTATACGTCTATCCCGCGCGGTATTCGTGCGGTATACGTCTATCCCGCGCGGTATTCGTACGGTATACGTCTATCCCGCGCGGTATTCGTACGGTATACGTCTATCCCGCGCGGTATTCGTGCGGTATACGTCTATCCCGCGCGGTATTCGTACGGTATACGTCTATCCCGCGCGGTATTCGTGCGGTATACGTCTATCCCGCGCGGTATACGTCTATCCCGCGCGGTATTCGTACGGTATACGTCTATCCCGCGCGGTATTCGTGCGGTATACGTCTATCCCGCGCGGTATACGTCTATCCCGCGCGGTATTCGTGCGGTATACGTCTATCCCGCGCGGTATTCGTGCGGTATACGTCTATCCCGCGCGGTATACGTCTATCCCGCGCGGTATTCGTGCGGTATACGTCTATCCCGCGCGGTATTCGTGCGGTATACGTCTATCCCGCGCGGTATTCGTGCGGTATACGTCTATCCCGCGCGGTATTCGTGCGGTATACGTCTATCCCGCGCGGTATTCGTGCGGTATACGTCTATCCCGCGCGGTATACGTCTATCCCGCGCGGTATTCGTGCGGTATACGTCTATCCCGCGCGGTATTCGTGCGGTATACGTCTATCCCGCGCGGTATTCGTGCGGTATACGTCTATCCCGCGCGGTATTCGTGCGGTATACGTCTATCCCGCGCGGTATTCGTGCGGTATACGTCTATCCCGCGCGGTATACGTCTATCCCGCGCGGTATTCGTGCGGTATACGTCTATCCCGCGCGGTATACGTCTATCCCGCGCGGTATTCGTGCGGTATACGTCTATCCCGCGCGGTATTCGTGCGGTATACGTCTATCCCGCGCGGTATTCGTGCGGTATACGTCTATCCCGCGCGGTATTCGTGCGGTATACGTCTATCCCGCGCGGTATTCGTGCGGTATACGTCTATCCCGCGCGGTATACGTCTATCCCGCGCGGTATTCGTGCGGTATACGTCTATCCCGCGCGGTATTCGTGCGGTATACGTCTATCCCGCGCGGTATTCGTGCGGTATACGTCTATCCCGTGCGGTATTCGTGCGGTATACGTCTATCCCGCGCGGTATTCGTGCGGTATACGTCTATCCCGCGCGGTATACGTCTATCCCGCGCGGTATTCGTGCGGTATACGTCTATCCCGCGCGGTATACGTCTATCCCGCGCGGTATACGTCTATCCCGCGCGGTATTCGTGCGGTATACGTCTAGCCCGCGCGGTATTCGTGCGGTATACGTCTATCCCGCGCGGTATTCGTACGGTATACGTCTATCCCGCGCGGTATTCGTACGGTATACGTCTATCCCGCGCGGTATTCGTACGGTATACGTCTATCCCGCGCGCTATTCGTGCGGTATACGTCTATCCCGCGCGGTATTCGTACGGTATACGTCTATCCCGCGCGGTATACGTCTATCCCGCGCGGTATACGTCTATCCCGCGCGGTATTCGTGCGGTATACGTCTATCCCGCGCGGTATACGTCTATCCCGCGCGGTATACGTCTATCCCGCGCGGTATTCGTGCGGTATACGTCTATCCCGCGCGGTATTCGTGCGGTATACGTCTATCCCGCGCGGTATTCGTACGGTATACGTCTATCCCGCGCGGTATTCGTACGGTATACGTCTATCCCGCGCGGTATTCGTACGGTATACGTCTATCCCGCGCGGTATTCGTGCGGTATACGTCTATCCCGCGCGGTATTCGTGCGGTATACGTCTATCCCGCGCGGTATTCGTACGGTATACGTCTATCCCGCGCGGTATTCGTACGGTATACGTCTATCCCGCGCGGTATACGTCTATCCCGCGGTATTCGTGCGGTATACGTCTATCCCGCGCGGTATTCGTGCGGTATACGTCTATCCCGCGCGGTATTCGTGCGGTATACGTCTATCCCGCGCGGTATTCGTGCGGTATACGTCTATCCCGCGCGGTATTCGTGCGGTATACGTCTATCCCGCGCGGTATACGTCTATTCCGCGCGGTATTCGTGCGGTATACGTCTATCCCACGCGGTATTCGTGCGGTATACGTCTATCCCGCGCGGTATTCGTGCGGTCTCATGTCCGGTCTTCGTGCTGTATAAAAACTCTTTTTCAGACTCTCTGCGTGGTCCGCGCTCTGGCTATAAAATGGGCACTTCTCACAGGGCATCCCAGTCCGGAACTTTGCATCAAACTGTAGACATGGAGGACTTTCTCAATCAAAGAGATACATTAGTCAAGCTCATGAGAGCTAGAAAGGTTCTGAAACGCAAGTATGCGTTGGTAAAACGACAACAAGCTGAGTTTGAAAAGAACATGAGAGACACATTCAAACCTATCACAGATCCGCTAGAGAAAATTCTAGCCTACCAAGAGACAACCCAAAAGAGGGAATCAGGCGAAACCGTTAGAGAATCACCTAAAATCGATGAGACCATGATGAATGACACCATTTCAGACGAGAGTCAATCGGCTACCTCATTCGAAACAGCTGACGATGAAGTCAGCGAGCCTGAGGACTACTTGGCAAGCCTTAGAAGAGACGATATGAATCTGGATAAATTGTACGGAGTCAGAAAAAATGGTAACTTCCTGGGAATCGGTAAATCACGAGTACAACTTATGAACGACCACATCTTAGTTGATAATCAGCGATTCCCAAACACCACTGGTCTACTAGAGTTGATCTTCAAAAGAGTTCCAAATGAGAAAGTGATAACTGAAGAAGACATTGTGAATTACCAGAAAATTTTGAACGTATCACATGTTCATCGAAAGAGATTTCTTCATGATGGTGAACTCCGCAGAAGCAAGAGTCGAAAATTCAAGAACATCATCGAACCGCTATTTGGTCCGAGAAAAATTGGTGGATCACTCGCAAGTAGGACTACGGAAATATACTGGGATAACCCTAACCAATTAGTTAGAAAACTTCAGATTCTAATGAATGATAGAGGTGCTAGGAATCAAGATCATGATGATGAGATAAGAGCTATCTTGGAATCCTTACACATGGCTGGTTATATCTATTGACCCTTGAGTTCGTGAAGGAGACTGACTATAAATACAGACGATAATGATGACAGAGACACTATTCCTTGAACATCAAACCAGTCAACATGGGTGAAAATTTTGAGGAAGCCTTGGAGCGAGCTGCTATGGCAGTAAAGAAGAAACTGGAGCTCCTGCGTGAGCAGTCTTCACACGGAGGGAACCTAGAGACAGATCAAGAGTTGCAGAGAAATCAGGACGGTTCTCGAAGAGAAAACTTGGAGGTGTACGGATCAAATACATCAGAAGAAACTGCTCCTCCTAGTTCATTGAATGGGTCGATGAAATTTATCAGAAACCGTCTTGGTAAGGAACAACTCGTTGTAGATGGCAAACATTTTATCCGAGAGAAAACCAATCGTAACGGTACAGTGCGGTGGAAGTGCGTCGATTACTATAAAACCAATCGGTGCCCGAGTACAGCACTTACTCATGGAATGAATTTAGTCAGTATTAGTAATCCTCACAATCATCCCGTGGCTCCTTCGATGCAGCCTTGTATCAGAAGTCATCCATCCTTGGATGAAAACCATGGTGATCTGGGAGATAATGACAGAGAGCGGACAAATCATAGTGATTCAGTGAAACAGAGAGCAATTCAGGGTAACATTATTATTCCTCCAACCAGTAAGCAGAATTCTATTCCAAACAAGGAAACTAGTGGGGAACCAACATTCAGCAGTCCCCGGTTTCATGCACGGAGTGACAGTTCGAGAGCTCCAGAAGCTGATTTTGAGTCTGGATCATGTCACAGAGAGAGATCTGTTGATTCGGGATCATCTGATTCATATCACAGCAATGCATCATTTGGTTCAAATTCATACCACAGCAGTCGATCATTCGATCCGGATATTGACTCAGGATCATGTGATAGCAATGCATCATTTGAGTCAAACTCACATCTGTCATCCTACTCAGATATCGACTCAGAATCAAGTAACAGTAATCCGTACAATACTGTTCACAATGCTTCTACTCAGGAACTGGTAGAACAGTCTTACGATAATGGAGGACTGGACTTTGACAGATGCTCGACGAATGATTATGAAAGGGGGAGATCTGCAAGACTTGGATTGCCTCCTCCTACATTATTGGGATTCCCATTGCCTCAGGCAGATGCGTGGGAAACTTCGCACTACAATGATCGCTCGGATGAGAGAGATGAGAGGCCTAGGGAATCATGGGATGAAGTTGCCCGTCGAACATTCGGACGATTGGGACTGCCATCGTACGAGACCTTACCCAGAACGATCAAGTATGTGCGAGGAATCAAGAAGAGGGCTTACGCCGGAAAATACTATTGGTCCAAATATGATTCTGGGAGATGATTCAGAGCCTGGATATGAGCTAAGAAGAGCCCGGTGCCGCAAGACCACATGAGACCGCACGAATACCGCGCGGGATAGACGTATACCGTACGAATACCGCGCGGGATAGACGTATACCGCACGAATACCGCGCGGGATAGACGTATACCGTACGAATACCGCGCGGGATAGACGTATACCGCACGAATACCGCGCGGGATAGACGTATACCGTACGAATACCGCGCGGGATAGACGTATACCGCACGAATACCGCGCGGGATAGACGTATACCGCACGAATACCGCGCGGGATAGACGTATACCGTACGAATACCGCGCGGGATAGACGTATACCGTACGAATACCGCGCGGGATAGACGTATACCGCACGAATACCGCGCGGGATAGACGTATACCGCACGAATACCGCGCGGGATAGACGTATACCGCACGAATACCGCGCGGGATAGACGTATACCGCGCGGGATAGACGTATACCGCACGAATACCGCGCGGGATAGACGTATACCGCGCGGGATAGACGTATACCGCGCGGGATAGACGTATACCGCACGAATACCGCGCGGGATAGACGTATACCGCACGAATACCGCGTAGAGCACACATCTGGGTAGGGAGAGGTAGCGCCTTCGACACAGCCCCTGGAGCGGGAGGCGGAGTCCTCCGCATATATTCGAAGTTGAGAGAAAGGCGCTCTATCATCCTCCGCTCCTTCGACGTCAGGTGTTGGGCCTGAAATTTCGAATAATCATGACCAGTTGCACATCATCAATAGGATGATTCAAAAATCGTGCTGCTCACCTCCATTTCAGATCGAAAAGTATTAGGATATGGGAATTAGATTGCCGATGGAAAGATCATTCCCAAGTATGTAAGGTGAAGGTTGCAACTCATTTGCATACGAGGTAAACCAGTCGCCACCTAGCGGTGGCGTCCGGAACTATTCTATACGAAACTTGCCTGTATCGACTTGGATCGATGCGTACACACTTCTCTTCGATGTTTGAGCCACGAGACGCCATCTGGTGGTGATATTCAGCACTACACTCGCGTAATTGTACATAATGATAGTGGTGATATTTAGCACTACACTCGCGTAATTGTATGTACAATGATATTTAAAACCGGGTATGCTTGAAACATTGAGCACAACAAAGGACCAGTGGGCCAGGAGTGCCATAAAGGGGGGGGGGATTCATCAGCAGTGTCAGTAGCGCCATGCCTCCATTAGGCCTCGGAGCGCCATTGGCCCCGGAGCGCCATTGGCCTCGGAGCGCCATGCATTCGGTGGCCCCGGAGCGCCATTCCTCCACTACTAATAATATCATTTATTCCACTATCTTATAAAACAAGTAAAGGGGAGTTGCACCCTTTAACAAATGAATAGACAAATGGATGAATGAATGAATAAATTAGGGAATTCTCAACCTAACTGCACCAGTGAACTTTTTTATTTTTTTTATTAACGCATTTTCAACACCACTAAACGTTGTTACTCATTTCGGAGCTATTATGATTTGCCTATGATGGGGTTTAGCACATCGATTTGTGCCGTCACCTGGTTTTACGGCTGTCATCTTCATTTTGCACTTACATTTGTACAGTCTTACTGAGAAGTGGACGTAATACCTGAACAAATCTGAAAAAGCTTCCCGTGACTGGGCTGCTATTCCAGTCCAAAGGAGACCTTTCAAGGTGTCTTGATGATCGTAACTGTATACTTGAGTCATCATGGCTCAATTTCAATCTCAAAATTCCAAATAGCAGGTCAAGGACAAGGAAGTTGTTCCGGATTCCCTCAGATATTCTGTCTTTTAAATGTATATGGCCAACAAGAGTGGATGTTTATCCCAAATAGTACTCCGATTTTTTGCTTAAACAAAGAAAGTCATAAATTCATAATTTGACTCGTCAATCTCCGAGAGTCTTATTAATAATGCAGAAATATCAGTATAAATATATCAAAATTCAAATAATTCAACATAATATTGATACACATTGTAGAGGAATATCATCAAAATGTTCAAGTTTCAATTTTCAAAATGACTTGTATCCTCGATCAATCGACCCCGATTCTTAAATGGAAAATTGAATGAAGTTGACATCCATCATAGCACTTTTTGTTATGCAAAAAAGTGGCTTTCATAAGTGTAGAAGCTTTTGGCAATTTTGGAGAGCGCATTGTTGATAGCTTCAGAAATTTCATATCGATTTGTCGATTTGAATTGCACATTATGCCTCATCTTCATCTGTATCTTGTGGCACAAACTGTTTTTTGAAGGACGGTCATAAGCTTTTTCGCAAATGAAATGGAGATCCTATGCAATTGTTCGGAGTGGAATGCTTATAGAAAAGCTTCTCCTTTCTTCGCGGTACGATACCACCAATATCACTTAACTTCAGTGTCCGGAGTCCGTAACACTAATAACCCTGCGATTACTGCTCGTTGTTCTCTCTCGAGTGTGTTGATATATTTATTGAATCAAATAAGGTCGGGATGAGGTGCAAGGTAATTCGATCATTTTTATATACTCAGAATGTTGATTTATGAAGGGGTTTGTTCCTTCCGTTGGGTCGTACAGATTCAAATCATACAGCATCGTATAAATGAAAACTCAGTAATTCTCGTAATATTATGTGACAGGACTTCACTTGAGTCGATACGATGACAAGAGATTTTTGACGTTACAACGCAAGTTGTGCGGAAGGCAACAATAGTAATTGTAATGGATGATAGCGATAGTCCTAGTAATAATTTTACCGGTAGTCAGCTTTTTTTATACAGAATTTTCGGGTCTGGGAAAGACTGTTTATTGGTTAGTGGAAAAGGCGTATCAATCGTATGAGTTAGACCGGAGTTGTGTTGATTGGTTGGTAAAATTGAAGCGTCGATCGTATTTTTCACAGCCTTACATGCGTTTTTCGTAAGTCGAAGGATTTTCAAATTGGCTGACGTATATGAGTGAAGAGTCCTAAGTTTTATGACAATGTATGTTGGTTTTCCGATAAGTCAGATGGTATCCTTAGTCTCACTAGGAAATTACATACAATCTGGATGAGTCTGGGTGGTTATTTCCCGTCGTGTTCCCCTCAAGAGTTTGATCATCTTATAATTTGCTTCAGGTGTGCACACACAGGATCTCAAACAGGTGAAAATTCCATATCATTTTTGGTATGATCATAAGCATCAGATGCCCACGAGTCTTTTTTACCTATTAGCATTTCCTCGATATCGACCCGCGTTGAAGAATTATCTACCACCGATAGCTAAAAATATAGCTTGACACTTTAGAAATACCGAGTTAGTCTTCTGGCTCCTTTCGGGGAAGGCACGTACGCATTTTTCCTCTATTATACTTGAATGTATGAACGTAAAGGTTCGCATGAATAATTCACACTAAAAACGAAGGATAATGAGTTGACCTTCTCAATTGGAATTGACACACTAACAATCTCAACAGAGAAACATATGTTTTTAGGTTGTACGCAAGGCACATTGACCTTGGCTATGGACAAGAATTTTTAGGGAACAGGGAGAAACGAAGAATTCATCTCGGTCAGACATCTGTACCAGTTATTTGGACCAATTATATCTCCCTGCCCCGGCGTGAAATGAGCTCTTGTTTGTGCACATTCTCTGATGAAAGATTATCCCAGTCGATCATCGTATAATCATGATTTATATGGATTTTCAATGATCACTGTGACTGTGAAAGCAACAGAGCATATTGATTCGGAGGAGTGATCATGGGTCTCTTGGATATTTTCTTCAAAATTCAAGCCATCTCCTTTTCGTTGGCCATAAAAAACCCATTAATGGAGGATGAAAATCCCTTGTTGGATTCCGATAAGAATATTCGACTTTTCCGTTTGGCTGTGAGTTTATAATACTGTCTTTTTCAAAGCTTCGTGATTTGTCCATCATTGCAATTCTCTTTCATTCCCTCTCTTACACCAGAAACACATAGCCGATCAGTGTTTCAGCGACAGTGGGACTGTTGTCCTCAGCAACGAGTCTTTGAACCAATCAGTATCCAGTGTGTTGAATTCGAACATCCCGATAAACATCTTTACGACAGACAAAGACTCTCCGATGAGAAAACATCTCCGTCATGAGAATGTTTTCAAATTGAATGACGAGATCATGAGGAGTCTGACTGAACCGGCACGTAGTGTGATAATGATCGTCCAAGCAGATACAAATATCACTGAATTGTTGGATGGATTCAGAAATTCGATTTGGTGGAGACACGATGCGCCATATCTCCTAATAGAAGGAAGCGAGAATAGGAGCTGTGCAAGGGCAAATGAATTACTGACGACACTTGGGACCTTCGATATATTGAATGCCATATTTTTGTGCACGAAGCCCGCTGACCATCCCAGATTATTGATCCTGAACCCATATGGAAGCTCTTTTCCTGATTCTTGGAAGGCACTAGGAAAGCTCAATTTTGGACCTCAAAATATTACGCTCCTCCAGTACAACTCTGGGGATTTTAAGACACTGTTCAAAGGTGAGTTTTCCATGGAATTTGATTGTATCAGTCAAGAACTTATGATATCGATAAGTCGTTAGTTCCAGTCCACAAAACCATGTGTTCACAAAATTTGTATAGAATGCTGAAAACGCCGCGATGCGCCGCTATTCATGGATTCAGTATTTTGCGATTTGGAAAGCAAGGGAAGCATTTTGAGGAGCAAAACTGGCGTCGTATACAGTTTTTACGTCAGAAAATGTACAAAAAGTCATTTCACGATCAATGTACTAGTTCTGATCCACAATTTCGTTAGCCAGTGTGATACAGTACCCACCTGAAACACTCGATTTGTGATCCTGTTTCTAAAGTTATTCTCATGTTGGTCGAACCGACCTAGAGCCCAATGTGTCCAAAACACCATTCGACGAAGAATTTGACGAGAAATCTAATAAGAATCCCAGATTTGGAATAAGAAGGGTTTCATTGCTCGAAAATTCAGCTTTTCTGAAAAATTGTTGTTTGGGGGTTATGTTGATCTTTCTCGATTCTGAAATTATCATTTTGGTGGAATTCATTTTTTTTCACGTCGAAATAGATGTTTTGGATATCTCTTTTATCGGGTCTCATACTGGTGAGGAATCAATAAAGAACTTGCAAAATTGATCATTCTGATGCAATTTTTAAAATCGAGAACAGCACGTCAAACACGCAATGATGACTTTTGAGGTCTCGCAAATGTGTTTTCCATCTTCTTCCATTATATGCAACTTATCCCTAAAGTTACAGAAAAATCCATGACACTCGATCCAAAATTTGGCGATATCAAAAATAATGACTCATATATGTGATTCGACATGGAAATTAATAAGTTGAAAAAATGCTTGTTGAGAGGACCATGGCAAGTAGATGGTAAAAATGATCGGATAAGTCCAAGGGTCCCAGTGGTGTTCTTTCAGTAAACGGATTAAACACACGCATTTCTGCATGCCATACATTTGAGAGTCCGTCATGAGATCTATAATTTTGGCAACTTGTGACTTATTCAGTTATTAATATTCAACCTGCTCCAAATTTTTTTCAGGAACGGAACCATTATCCTGCAAATCGTTGTATTTCGATAAACTGAAAGATGTGCAAGGATATAATTTCAGAGCTAGCCACTATTATCACACCAACATTCTTTTTGAGTATAATCAGACCAAAAAAGATTACGAGAGATGTTCCGGTATTGGTCCTAAGATTCTGTGTTTCGTATTAAGCCACATCAACGCTACCCTTACTGCGAAAAGAACCAAATGCAACACATTTGTGACCAATGTTGGTAATCCAGGTGGATCTCTTCGAGATATTCAAACCAAAGCCATTGATTCTCTATCAGCTCCTTACTACATACGTGATTATTGTAGAATCCAGACGTATCCATTTTATGCTTCAGAAATCAAAATAGTGACTTATAAGAAACCAATAGCCTCCCAAGATACATTGACATCTCACCTGAATCTTCAAACACTAGTTACAATATTTTCACTTTATGTTCTTCTTCTGATCGTTTTGAGGTATTCTCTGGACACGTCTGGGTCATCTCTAATGATGGAGTATTTGAGATTATTTGTAGGTGCTGCAACTGTTGCTCAACCAAAGAAATGGTCTCGAAGGCTCGTCTTGATTTTTCTGGTATTGGCGATGGCCATTGTCACATCTTGTTTCCAAGCATACTTGAGTGCAATGATAACTTCCCCTGAGAAGAAGCCAATCGTTGATTCACTAGCTGATCTTACTGATTCCAAATTGATACCGACCGGGCAACTTTCATTCAAAGGTATGATCTCTAGTGAATATTTGAGCAATCATTACAGTGTCATTGAGGATTACCGTGAATGTCTGGGACTTATGCTCAACGGTTCTCCGATTGCTTGTATTCACACGGGAATACTCATACCTCACGAGTTCCATAATGATCCTCGTGTTCATGTATCCCGAAAAAACTTTTTGGAAAGGGGTGTTAGTTTTACATTCACTGAAGACTCTACATTTCTGAACGCGTTCAACCGAATTTTGTCGCAGATGAAAGAGGCCGGTCTCGTTGAACTTCTCTGGAATAAACGGAAACTAAAAGCCCATTTCAATTATCCTGAAGACACGAATTTTGATAAGAGTTTCGTGTACGAGAATCAATTGGTGATCATTTTTTCCTTGTGTACGGCTTGGGCTCTTTCGGTTATGGTGTTTCTCATTGAAATTGCATACTTCAATATGACAAAAGTGAGCTCAAGTAATAATACACGAGCTCTTAAAGTTATACGTAAGAGAAAAATATGCGCCCAGAAACGTTCTGTACATTTCAGTAGAAGTTAAGGTAATTGTTTCTCAATCACACGAGTCACTATGACTTACTATCAATATCTCGCTTTCGTAGATTTCATGACTGTAATATCAGCTAGTCAGCCTGTACTATCTATTTGAACGCAAACTAGAATTGGTTGCCTAAAAATCAGATTATAGCGAAATCGGTAACGAAATTTGACCAATTGCTCGATTTCAACAACGAACCAATGTAATCGAATCTGGTGGTAGCTAATCGGCCATAACAAATATTCAGGCCTCCACAATTCCCACTATAGCGAAGAAGATCTACGGTTCTTCATGTATTGATGGAAGTATTGTGGGAAAATGATGATCCTGAAGCATACAAGCCCTAATTGAGTATTTTGAATGACCAGACCACAAAATTGAGATGAACACAGTTCATCTAAGTAGAACTCACACTATGAAGTTTGGATTTGAGACTAAATCATGGCTGCAATAAGTGGAATAAATCCAACTCTCTCCGAATACATGAGTGAGAAGTCACTGAATTTCATTTAATCTTGGATCAACTATAGTATCAGAGCCAAAAAAAATTATAAACCATGGCTTATGATAGACAAAACACGGTATTACGAAGGGTACGTTCCATTCCTCACAAAGTCACCTGCATTGATTCCGGACAGGTTGTCATTCGTGTAGGAGGAATGAAATATACATATAATATTTTCGATCAGGTTTAAAACGAAGAATTTTTTCGACCTAGACAAAATGTTGACAAAATGTGTACAGGTCGAGATTTGTAAAAAACTCTGGGATAAGCGCCCCGTCACTCGGAGGGGGATATCCGATGGTGACCTTGGTTTTGACTTGTGAGTCATTTTGAAGGTCATTTGGAGGCCAACTCGATCGTTGTTGATAAAAACATCTACTCTTGACCTAAGGATTCCGAGTAACTGATAAGGTAAAGTCGCCAGTAGTGGAACAAAAAATGATCGCTAATCAGTAATTTACATATCTCGAATGATATTTGAGTTTCTCGCGAACGGGAAGTAACGTATCTTGTAGATGAGCTCTTTCTGCATATTTTGAAAAAAGGTACAAGTTGATTACTCGTATACGATAAGAGTAATTGAATGTTCACGAAAGGATCCGTTGTCTCCTATAGTGGAACAACCAATCCTGAGCTGGGTGCCCTCATTGGAACGCGAAAAGTCTCCTATAGTGGAACAGCGCTTTGAAATCATTCTGGAAATATTTGGTAGATAATTAATGGTTTGTTTGTGCTGATCTGTATAGAATAAATGACGCGTGACCGGAAAAATTGATTTCCGGATGGTTTTTCAATACAGTGAAAATATAAAATCTGTTCCAGTTGAGGGCACACTTTTGTTCCACTATTGGCTCCATTTTTGATGAAGGCACCTACAGTGGAACATCCTCTAAAGGGTGATTATGAGCATATACTTTTCATGATTTTTTCATTTGATTTATTAATCCTTTACGGGTGTTGCAGGACATCGATTTGAAATATAAAATATCAAAGAGCACTGTGTAATTTTTACTCAAATGATGGATCGACTTTTCGCGGTTAAAAATTCATGTGAATTGTGTGTTCCACTATAGGCGCCTAACTAGCCGTGTTCCACTACTGGCGCCTTTACCTTATTTTATATTTTGTTCAAATAATATTCATCAACTTCATTGGAATATTTCTATGGAAGAGAACTTTCTAGAGCTTGTTGAATTGTCCGCGTTAATATCACTGATAAATTCAGTGAGTTGTTCAAGTCAATATCTATTGACACTGAAACTCGAGTGACCTTTAGCGTCCTCGCCGGTGAAGTTTCTGTGAGACCAATCACTGAAATTTCAGTGACATTGGAGAGCCAAAAGGGTCCTCCACTCGACAGATTATACTCACTGAAGTTTCAGTAAGGATGATCTGTCAGATCCCTTGAAGCACTGCAAGTGAGTGTTCTCACTGGTCGAAAAATCTTGGTTCAGCTGATCAAGCCCCAGATTTCTATAGAAGTACCCCATGCTTCACTTTAGTGCATCAATTGCTTTTTCTCAATCAGTGAGATCTATCTTACTTCCTAGATTTTTTGATGAAGTGATCACGTAAAAAGAGTATTTAGTAAGTCTTATCGCGTGAATAGACAATCCACGCGAGAATTTGTAACCATTGTGTAAATGCTTGTCCTTTCATTTTTGCCTCTATCGAGCAGATATCCCCGTTTTCAAATGTTATAAGTAAGGTACACTCATTCCTGTTTATCACAAAAGATTCCTTCCATGTAGAATACGAGCTAGGCACAAAATGATTATTAAGTATTAGATCCTTGGTATATCGTAGAATGGGGAGATTTGAATCCGTATTGATGATGTGCGATATTTCTGCTACATATGATAACCTATTCATCGTTTGATATCAATGTTATCCAGGACTATATTGAATGATATTGCCGCAGAAGTCGAGTAGGGATAATGTTTTGGAAACACAGATACGGGACAAATCCGATCACAAAATGCGGCTCACCGAACGTAAATAGAACACCCGTAACCTCGAGATTCCGTATTTTCAGGTGGGAATAATTCGGATACGGTTGACTCTTCCTGAAAGCGCTCATTAGAATGTTGATCACAAAGACGAGATCTATTACAGTGTCAAGTTTCATCAAATTTTACGGGGAGCCGATTTCTTCGCTTTTTGATCGGGGTCTTTTTTCAAGAGCGATCGATGGTGAGATACACTTGTATCCAATCACATCCAATCCGATATTCGATTATATTATTATCAATAGAAGAATTCTCCCTCGAGATCGCATAAAAAATGAGATTGCATGATGTTGATTCAAAATCTTCACAATTGTCATCACTCAAAATACGCCTTTATGAATCCTAATCCATGGTTTATTCGAGATACCAACTAGAAACGATCGCATGCGTGTCATACGTCGCTACGCGTTAGTCACGGAAACCCGAAGGCATTGGTAGACTATCCAACTAAATATCAGTATGATACATTGTACATCGCGTCGGTTCGAATCCCGCAAAATGCAAATCCTCACTTCAGATTTTCTTAGGTGGCGAATTAATCGCCCACAGCTGAATTGAAATACCCGAGTGTTAATGAATTGCATTCGATCCCACAGTATAAGACTAATGTGCGTTCTTAAGCCTCGCGAGGTCGGAAAAAATCTCCATGACCAGCACCATCGATTCAGTTGTATTTTAAGAACGTCGTGTCACCATCATCGACTCGTGGCTCTCCAATCTATAGATACCTGATGATTGAATTGATGTAGATAAATTTGGATCTACCCAAAGATGGCTTCTACATGTTGTTTCATTCCGTACTGGGAGTTTTAAGTCACTCGATCATTCCGACCACACTGATTTCGAGTACAATGGAAAATGCTTCACATGAAACTTATTGAATGATAAGTTGAATTATTTTTGAAGAATCGGATGGATAGAGTGAGGATTCATCATGTAGAATCATTCAGAACAACGAGGAAATGAATAATCTCTCTTCTAATGATCTATTCTACGCCTCATTCTCACCAATTATTGGAGTTTGATATCTGTCGAGCACGAATATTCGAGTAATATACACTTGAGTAATATATACTTGTTCAAAACATCCGTTAGATTGAATTGCTCTGAGCGTTACTCTGCCATAATTTCAAATTCCAATGATTCCGTTGTATACAGGCAACGTAATAATTTCTCAAAATACCTAAACCATTTAATATTGTTTCATTGATTACTTTGCCCAATATGAGACTAACATGTTCTACAACATTGTGATTGTGTTGATCGGCTACAGCCCATGAATCGTTGATTCTGTCTGAAGAATGCTATAGCTCATGTAATTACTCAGAATGAATAATAAAACTATTTTCAACCTACCTGCACCAGTGAACGCTGTTACTTCTCTTGGAATTTTCATGATTCGCCTTCAACGGGTTCTAGTACATCGATTTCTTCCATCACCTGGTTCTACAACTCTCATCTTGATATTGCGACCACATTCCAACAATCATATTGATTGAGGGCATGAGAAAACCAACTTCTACCGACGCCCGAAATCATTAAAATTTCGATCTCTCCCGAGATCTAAGGATGATATCAAAAGAGTGATTTCAAGTATGGAAGCTTTGGGATCAGATCTATCAATAAAAAGAATCGACCTGATTGATTAGATATTGCCTTCACAATTTGGTTTCGGAGTTTACCATTTTCTGAAAAATCCTCACACGCCTGACTTGGAAATCAAAGTGTGAAGGCAATATCCAACCAATCAAGTCGATTCTTAGGAATTGCTTGCCAACCACGACAAGAGACACACGCATAACCTCTCCCGATTGCTGAGATTCGTCCAACCATCTCTCTAAGGGAGGGTAGTCTTGATTTCTTTTCCTTCCCTCATCTTTCTTCTCTTCTTTGCACTTTCTTCATTTTCTCATCGTATTTTATCACCTCATTTTCACCCGATTGTGCGCTTCCATCAGACTGATACATCGTATCAATTTCAATGATACGATGTATCATCTCCTAATCTCACCTAGGGGAAAAGGTGTTTCCACAAGATCTGGCTCATCTCAATCAACGCCCATAAATCCCCCTCAAATTTCTCAGCCCTCCTTGAAGGCTTCATCTTCTAAAAGACCCCTCGATCTAGTTAACCCAGATGTAAACAAAAATTCTTCTTCCACTACTAAGGTTAAGAAAATTGATACCCTAACAAAAAAATTCTAACAATTCAAAATCCAAATCTACTCTCTCTCCTGGTCCTTCACAATCTTCATTACCTGATATTTCAGATGATGACTTTTCCATGAATGTTGATGAGCCCCCTCAAACATCTAATCAAAAAAATACCACTGATTCATCTAATGATGATATTATAATCGCTCTGTTACATCTGATGCTCCCTCCACTCTGACGTTGAGTAATCCTACTGATATATTCCCCAAGAACAAAATCCAATTTAGTCACTTCATGGATTCCAAAATTTTCTCTCCTTTTATTATCCATATTGAACATATTGAGAGAAGGAAACTGGATGCTTCTTATGTAGGCAGTATTTTGATCCAGGAATACCACAATGTTATTTCAGATATTGTGACGGTATAATATACCTACCGTCTCCCTCTCTCCTAGGCCAAATATAATAATGAATATTATATTATTACATCACATTTATATCACAGCGACGGCAAGAGAGAAGGAGTGGACAGCCGAAGGTAAGAGAGAGAGACTATTTTTTTTTTGCGGACTATTTTAAGCTTTATTTCACCATAAAGGCAAAAACTCAATTCAACATTTATACAACATATCCTTATATGAAAGGTAATTCCTGACAATATAATACTGAATGTCAAAAGACATAATAGAAATATAACTGGGATATTTGGTCAAAGCTATCCAAGGTCAGTTTTATCACAGATATGATACGTCATTAATTCGACTCATGCCAGGTAGCATCGTTGCAAAACACAGATTACAGAAATATTTTCTAACAAATAAATAAATAAATACTCTATTACTGGCAGTACTCAGCGTAGTACGATTGGGATTATTGCAGAGTCTTTGGAGTCGAGCTCTAATAGGTGAAGTTTGAGCGAGAGTTTGAAAGCTGATATCGAGGGTGAGTGGCGCAAGGAGGGAGGTAGAGAGTTCCAGAGCCTAGCACCACGATACTGAAAAGAGCCTTCAGTCGCGGTGAGCCGAACTCTGGGTATATCAAGTTCTCTCTCTTCACTCCGACTGGTAGGCCTGCGCTGATACATGGTAAACATTGCAGCCAAGTATTCGGGCTCTCTCATCTTCAAGATTTTGTATATCAGAATAGCTGCAAAATATAATCTACGGGAGTCCAGCCGTAGCCAGCGCAGGCGTTCCCGGTACGGAGTGATGTGCTCATCCCTTCTAACACCAAAGATGTATCTCACACATGAATTGGACAATCTTTGCAGTCGCGTCCGTTGTTCTTCGTCTGCGTCTAGATATACCACTGCACAGTAGTCCAGATGTGGTTGGACTAATGTCTCGACTAGTTTTCGGCGGAGTATCTCGGTAGTACACGCCCTGATGAATCGCAGGCCATACAGGGCTCTATTGACTTTTTTTGTTACTTGGTTAACCTGCGATTTCCACTTCAGCTGACTGTCGAGTGTAATACCGAGACTCACGACCGTGTCGCTGAACGGAATCGTCACTCCGCCCGGCATCGCAACACCGACTAGACCCATTCCCTTCAGCTCATTGACATTACTCGCAGAGCCAAAGAAGATAGTCTTGGTCTTGCCAGCGTTGAGACGCAAGCCGGAGTTCTCGGCCCATCCAGCGATCAATCGTGCCACCTCTTCCAGTCTAGCGATGCCCTCCGAGATTTTGCTCTTCTCAATGTGAAGATAAATTTGGAGATCATCTGCGTAGAATATATGCTTGACAGGTTGTCCGTGAAGTATGTCTGGGAGGTCATTTACGTAAAGACTGAATAAAAGTGGTCCAAGAACAGAGCCCTGGGGTACTCCTAAGTTGGTTGTGAGCCAATCAGAATCACCGCTGTTTCGAGATGTCACGATTTGTGAACGCCCTTCAAGATAAGATCTTACCCACATCAGAGCCATTCTTGAGAAACCTAGTGTGCGCAGCTTCTGGAGCAATTTTGAGGGAGAGATGGTATCAAATGCTTTACTGAAGTCGAAGAGCAAGAGAAGCGTGATCTTTTGTTTGTCTCTGGCCATTCGGATATCGTCAGTCAGTTTCAGTAGAGCTGTCTGCGTGCTGTTGTGGCGCCGGAATCCAGTCTGGAGGGAATCTAGTAACTGCTTTCGTTTCAGGTACTCCATGAGTTGGTCGTGGGCTATTTTCTCCAGAACCTTGGAAAGGAAGCACAGTAGCGCAATAGGGCGGAAGTCCGCGACAGTGGATGGTGTTGCTGTCTTTTTAAGTGCGATCAGCTGAGCTTTCTTCCAGGATTCCGGGAATACACCTTGTGCGAACGACGCGTTGAAAATTTTAACAACAATTTCGCTGATTGCAGGAAGTGCTTTGGCAATTACAACTTGAGGGATTCCGTCCACGCCTCGAGCTTGCGATGAAAAGTGTTTCACGGCCAAGAGAGAGAGAGTTGGCATATATGTATAGCGCTCGCGGGCCGTCGCTAGCAGCAGCAGCTGCAGAAGCTCGACCCCCCGCGCCCCCCGTCTTTCCCCTCCGCGCGCATCGAAGTCGCGCACATCGCCGGCGTGCGGCATTCCACGGCATTCCTAGCGAGACCGGAGTAAAGCGAGCACGTGGCGCTCCGCCGTATATTTTATTCGCGCCGAATATTACCTCGTTGCCTCGTGGCCGCACTTTTGGAGCAACTTTTCCGGGTTTTCGCGTGTGCGTCAAACCCATTGAAAGCAGATCCTCGACCAACCTGGTGGTCTATAGTTTTCGGACCGTCCTGGCATCGCTTGGCCCTGCGCTTCGGCATACCTTCGGCCCGTGCTTGGAGTCTCGTGGCCCGCGCTCGGCATCCTCGTCGGCCCATCTTCGGGGCAAATCTACCTGCGTCTGGACATCGTAGCGATCTCGTCCCTTCGACAAGCAACATCGACAACATCTGTGAGTGCCAGCCCGATCTCTCTTTCTCTCTCTGGTGCCTATCAGTAGAATGTCTTCCTCATCGTGCCCTCCCGACCTCGTGCTCGAGCTTTCGCGCTTACTTTATCGGTCTAATGACCACTTGTAAATATCCCTTGTAAATATGTTTGAATCGTTTTCACTTTATTTTCATTAAAGCTTCGGTACTTAAACGTACACTTATTTGTTATCACTCGACATCCCTCTCTCTCTTTTGATAATATGCAGCATAACCGAATCCAAATTGATAAACCAGATTTAATCTGGATATGACTGGACCTAATTCAGGCTCGGCCAGTCATATGGCGCCCAACAAAAGGTGCTGTTTTCTATTATCTAAATTAAAGAGGCACGCAAATTCGAGCACGAGTGAGTGTGTAGCGTGTGCGTGTGATTAGAGTAAATAAGTGTACATCGAGAGTGTATAAAATCCAAGTGCGGTTGGATTTTCATGCGACGCTTTGCGACGATTGGTCTTGACGGCCATTATTTTCTCTGAATTTTTCGGAACAAACGAATGCTCAACAAATTTTCGCGACTTCCCGGCGCCTCGACAGGAGAGGCTCGCAACGGCCCGCGCGCTTATATGCCATATATGGGCATTGAAAACATCGCGCGTTGACCGCCGCTCGCATCGATCGAGATCGAATCTTTCGAACGTGCGTTCCACATGCGTGCGAGAGAGACACATGCGGTATAATATAATATTTCAAATATTATTTCACGCGACCGTAAATATTCGATCGAACCGTCATCGAACTTTAGGCTCGATGTGCAACAATGTATGTGTGTAACGTATGCATATGTATGCATACAGCGTTATTGCGAGCGAAAACCAGCGTATATATATAGATATACGGGACAATGCGAATTACGCTGAAGCGTTTCTTCCATGATTTGACGTTCGGAAAAATTTTAAAATTACCCCGATGGCTATAAAAATTCGTAAATAAATTACGGTCGATGTGTGCACCATAATTATTGCACTATTTGCTTATTTAACAATAATTAAAGCTAAAATTGAGTCAATCCAAGGTCTTTGACCAATATTTTTGCTTGTGCTGTGTAAAATTCTTACACTTGACAATAATTTAATGGTGACTCAGGCACTTTTGTGCATTGCAAATTAAAATTGTTAATGACAATAATTAGCAACAAATTGACAATTTTGGTCAAAAATAATGAAAATTTAGCTTGACCAACCGTGTTATTGATGAATTATTGTGCCATCGACCGGATCTATTTTCGATCAATATATATAGCTATACATTGACATTTTTAGGTATATATATATACAAATACTTGAATTCTCAGTAATGATATATAGATATAGTGCGAACTGTGTATAGTCAAGCGTTGCGTTACCGAAACTGCGTGCGAACCAAAACATAGTCCGTATATAATATTAACATACATGCGTCCTGTAATTCTGAATATTGTTTTTGTCAATTATTTAAACAATTTACGACAAAAGTCGAGTTTTCTTTGCATATAACACCCGATGTTGGGGTAAATGGAGCCATCCAAAGTAAAATCAAAATCGATTTTTGAGAAATTTTGGAAATACCTGTTTCTGACTTTTTTGACTTTCCAAGTCAAAATGTGACCGCAATTGCTATAGATATAGCTCGGAGCCCAAGTTTGCGAATAATTGAGCATAATTAAAAATTTTTCGCAATAATTTTGCAATAAATTTTGTGATAAACAAAATTTGCAAAATATAATTTTTCGCTTTTTTGAAAGTTTTTGAATAAATTTCAATACTTTTCATTAATTTTTGACGCAACTGTCGAAATATATTGATGAACCTTGAAACTTTTGCCACTTTTTTAGGAATCATGGCAAATCAAAATGAAACTTTTAGCTGCGAAGCAGACTTAACCACCTGGTTAGTTACCTTACCACCAGACGAATACTTAGAGACTTTTCGCAAACTTGAACTCCGTGAGGATGGTGATGAACCTGTCAAGATGCAAAGGCTTATGCGTTACCTTATGGGCGATTATACCGAATCAGACTTTGTTCAAAACGATGATTTCGAAAATGATGAAACTTTGCGTGAACATAGAATTAGACTGCGTAACGACTTAGTACAAACAGCGTATAGATCGGTCCGCAAAGACCACATCAACGACGACGTCAACGACAACGCATTGGCAGCCGGAGGCTTGGCCTCATCATCAAGATTGGAAGAGCACAATACTTCTGAAATACCAGTGCTACTGGTAAGCGGCTCTACGACAGTAACAACCGTAACAGAGCCAACCTCAACATACACAGGTGCAATAAATAGGCCAACCGTAGCAACCACAACAGAAACAAATAATGTGCCAATTTTTAGCACCACTGGTGGTCCAACCGACCTTGATATAGTTCCATACCTATGTGAAGATGGCTCGGTACAATATATCCCGCGAATGATCGCAATTCAAATGAAGCGTCTGACCGATACACAGAGGCAGGTCGATGCTCTACAAGCAAGTTGGACCAAGAAAAATTACGAGCTTGAGGTATCGCGCCGTGAGCTCGAAGAAACACACAAGCGTGCTCAAGCACTTGAAGCACAATGGATTGAAAAATCGCGCGAATTGGATGCCCGCGAATTCGCGAGCAGTACGCGCGTACCTGTGAGTCAAAGCACGGCATTACCAATGAGTGCACCGACGATCACAAATAATACACCACGAGCAAGAAACGTGAATTTGCAGGACACATACGATCTTCGGTACTTCAATACAAATGAAGATCAAACTCGACAATCTGACCAAACGGTCATGCAAACAACAAATGTGACCAATTTTGTACCTACATCGCAAGCTGCGCACAATGGTCTCAACGACACCTACGGAAGAAATACTTCAACTCGCAGCCAACCTGTTGACATCGGAAAAATAGTACGTCAATGGAAATTGACTTTTTCTGGAGATCAAAAAGATGGCAGCATCGAAGAATTTTTGCAGCGAGTGGATGAATGTAAAACCTTATCCAATATTGCGGATGAAGACCTTATGAACGCACTGACCAAGTTACTCGCCGGTCCAGCTTTGCGTTGGTTTAGACAGTCACGGTCCAAATGGACCAATTGGGCTGCATTTAAGATGGATGCTCGCGTGTGTTTTGGTCATGACAAACACTTCCAACAGCGACTCATCAGAGAAGCAGAGTCTCGTACGCAAGGAAAAGAAGAGCGTGCCAGAGACTATATCGTTTGTCTACTGACAATACTTGACAAATTTGATACACCGTGGAGCGATGATCAACAATTAGAACTTCTGTATCGCAATTTACACCCGACGATTCAACAATGGGTCCCACGGGATAAAGTTAAATCGGTGGACGACCTATTTACGCTCACTAGAGAAGCAGAGCATATTAGAGATAATAATAAATTCTATCGACCACCACCAAATCCAGATCAGTCTCTTTTACCTGAACTGGCATACAAGCCACCTGAATCGAAGAAAACTGAAGATAATAAGTCACAACCTCATCTGGCAGCCACTTCAGTTGAACCTCTGGTTGAAACTACCAAACTCATAAGAGAATTAATTCAAAAAGAATTAAAATCATTGACTGCGCCTGTTACACCGCCAGCGCCTAAAGTGAATTCGAGCACAAATGCTCCAATTACAATTGCGCAAATGACAGATGCTATGGCAAAAATGTTTGATCAGAAACTCAAATCATTCAAGCCACAAACTTCGAACGCATCGGCGAATAAACCCGCAACAAGCCAGCAACAAAATAAGTCAGATGGTGACAAACCTAAATCAAATACAGTCTTCAGACCTAAACCGGTCATTAAAAGCGACCATAATAAGGACAAAGAACCTGGTCCTGGTCCAAAAAGCAGATTCTGCTGGAACTGCTCTTGGCCTGGATACACGAAAAATGACTGTCCTGAATGTCAAAAAAAAGGAGGAGGAGGCGACTAGGTAAGGCCTCTACCGCCTCTCTAGAGGATATGGCCTCTGGTAATGGGTTGGTCAGTGACCAACAGCCAGCCACGAAACCAGGACTATATTCGACGGACTACAAGAGTCCACCATCTGATTATGACAATGAGAAGCCACTGGGCGATCATCCTCGCTGGTGGCTCAAAACAAACTTAGGAAATGCCTGTGTACGTGCTCTCTACGACACTGGCGCATCAAGAACATCTGTCGGACCAATCGGTCTACAAATTGCTGCTGCAATTGGAGCTCGTGTGTCGCCCTATCGAGGCCCACACTGCCGTTTAGCAACTGGTGAATTAGCGCGACCGGTAGCGCAAACCAAATTACCTATAGAGGTTGCTGGCGTAAAGAAAGAAATCGCAATGTTCATTTATGAAAAGTTAGCCTGCGATCTAATTTTGGGAGCAGACTTCGCGTATTCTTTCAATGCAATTCTTGTGCCTGAAGAAAGTACGATGACAGTGAAAGGCGAGAAGGGCCCATCTGACCCTTTTACTGTTGAGTTCGCGACTCAGGGCGATTTAAATACAGCAAACCTCGCATCAGTCGGCATTGAAGACCTCACCGATAAGCAGCGCAAATTGTTAGATGACGTACTAGATAGAAATATTGTAGTACATGGTCCAAGTATTGGTTGCACGGACCGGATTGAACATGAGATCGTCGTCGAATCTTGTCGACCGATCAAACAAAAATACTACCCCGTATCCAAACGGATCGAGGACGAAATGCATGATCAAGTCCGGAAAATGCTCGAACTCGGAGTGATCAGAAAATCGACAAGCGCATGGTCTAGCCCCGTAGTTATGGTTAGGAAATCGAATGGCGAATATCGCTTTTGTGTTGACTACAGAAAATTGAATAATGTGTCACGCAAAAATGAATATCCTATACCGCAAATGGATGCAATTCTACGGAAGCTCCAAAATGCTAAATATATCAGCACTATAGACATGAGCTCCGCATACTGGTCTATCCCACTTAAAAAAGGCTCAGAACAATTTACGGCATTTACAGTACCCGGATTAGGTTTGTTCGAGTTCACAAAACTACCGTATGGGGTCTGTAATGGTCCTGCGACCTACCAGGCCCTAATGGACGATTTAATCGGTCCTGAATTAGAGCCATTCGCGTTCAGTCATTTAGACGACATCATCATAGTAACTGAGACGTTTGAAGAACATCTAGAAGTACTAGAGCTAATTTTGAAGAAAATCAAAGATGCCGGTCTAACAATTAATCGTGAAAAAAGTCACTTTTGCAAGGACGAAGTTAGGTACCTCGGAGTCCTAGTCAATCGTGACGGCTTTCGACCGGATCCAGAGAAGATCAAACCAATTGTGGAATATCCAGCTCCGAAGACTTTGAAAAAATTGCAGCGCTTCTTAGGCATGGCGTCGTGGTATAGAAAATTCCTAAATGATTTTGCCACGATTGCCGAACCGCTCACTCGCCTAACCAAGAAGGGGACGCCTTTCTTATGGACTGATGAGCAACAAAATGCCTTTGAGCAAATAAAAATCATGCTTGCAACGGCTCCAGTCTTGAATCGGCCTAATCACAATCTCGAATTTCAAATCCAGACCGATGCGTCGAATACGGGCTTAGGAGCCCTGCTTGTGCAAATAGTAGATGGTGAAGAGCGCCCTCTAGAATTTGCTAGCAGAGTACTCACGCCACAAGAAAAGAATTTCTCCTGTACAGAACGAGAATGCCTGGCTATTTTATGGGCAATAAGAAAATTCCGACCATATATTGAGGGATATCCATTCAAAGTCATAACTGACCACAGTAGTCTGCGTTGGTTATTTAACCTACGGAATCCCACAGGACGTCTAGCCTGCTGGGCTCTTGAATTACAAAGCCATGACTTCACCATACAACATCGACCAGGAAATAAAAATATCGTGCCAGACTGCTTGTCTAGGTTATACGAAGACGAAGAAGTGCCCGAGGCATCTAGTCTTGCGACCATTAGTGTAGAAAAATCCACGCAAGATGCATGGTACATTGAGAAATTCAACGAGGTCCAAAATCGACCAAAAGAATTTCCAAATTGGAAGATCGTGGGTGAAAATCTGTATCATTACAAACCCGACGAAATTCTTGATGATCTTGGACTTGATAACGATGCGTGGAAATTAGTAATCCCGCAAGAAAATCGTTTGAAAATTTTAAAAGAATGCCATGAAGAAGTAACAGCAGGCCACTATGGTCGATTTAAAACACATCAACGTGCCATACTTTATTACTTCTGGCCAAATTTATACCAAGACGTTGCAAATTTTGTAAGAAAATGCACTATTTGTCAACAATGTAAAGTGCAACAACTTGCACAAGCAGGCCTCATGGGCAAACGGTCCATCACAAGACCATGGCAAGTTGTAGCAGCCGACACTTGCGTATTCCCTCGCAGTGTTCACGGCAATGAATATATGATTGTCTTTATTGACTTATTTACAAAATGGATGGAATGTGTGCCTGTTCGCAAAGCGAATGCACTGACTGTGCGTAAAGCACTAGATTCAAAAATAATCTTACGTTATGGTACTCCGGAAATATTCCTGTCGGATAACGGTCCTGAATACTCTAACAAAGTAATTGACAAATACCTGGATGAGCGGGGTATCGTACATATGACAATACCACCTTACGCCGCCCATTGCAATCCAGCGGAACGATACATAAGAACAATCAAAACGTCCATAATCGCATATTTAGAGGACAAACATAGTCGCTGGGACGAACATGTGACGGAACTTCAGTTCGCGTACAACTCAAGCGTCCAACACTCGACTCACCTCAGTCCAGCTTTTATGAACTATGGACGTAATCCAGTTCCACCTAAAAATTTCAAACGTCAACAAGAACTCACGTATGCTGAAAAAGAGCTGGTGCAAGCAGTAAATGATTGGCAAGCACATATGCTCAAACTGCCTGACTTGCACATGGTCGCAGCGACCAATTCACAAAAAGCTCACGAGCATCAAGCTCAATATTACAACAAAAAGCGACGTGATGTCCAATATGCAGTAGGAGATGCTGTCTGGAAGCGTAACAGAGTCTTATCATCACAGGCTCAGGGTATCACAGGCAAACTTGCGCCTAAATTCGATGGCAAATTTACCATCCTAGCCCGACTCGGTTCAAATGTTTACGAACTGGCCGATGAATCGGGCCAAAGCATCGGGAAAGCGCATGTTCAAGACCTGAAACCCTACATCGATGGTGAAGAGCCCCTAAACGAACCAGAAATTGAACGGTCAATAATCGGTCCGTCAGACGACAATTCGTTCAATCAAGGACCATGTCGAGTGCTCAGACCCGCTAAAAACGTTGCGTCTAAGGCAAACACTCCAAAAATTACCAAGAAAAGAGGCCGACCAAGGAAAACCAAAATCGTGGTAACCAAAAAACGCGTCAGTTTCGTGCCCTCGATTCGTCATGAACGAGATCATGATACGGTCGACATAGCTCCGGCGCAGACGACCGAACCCATACCGAAACGACCGCGTGGTCGACCAAAAGGATCCACTAAGAAGAAGATCTTGAACGCGTCAAACTTATCCCCTATGCGCACTAGATCTAGTAGTCGCTTGGCAAAATAGTAATTCTATCTTTCGACTTATACTATTCTGCCTAGAATGCTTGTAGACATCTCTTTTTTCTGAGTAGTGGACACCTGTCCGTAGAAAATTGAGATAACAAAAACAACATAAGACTAATCTTTTCAGCAAATGGATCATCAAGAAGAAACCGGCGAGACTCCGGAACAAATGGCAGCAATACTGGAAGAGACGCAGATCCTAGAGGAGCACTCCACCCCCAGTATTGACAACCAAAATGTGCCAACGGTCCAAGGTGCTGAGAACAGCCCTGACCCAACTGGCCCACCAGCCGAGCCTTTGATCGCTAGTTCACAGGAGGAACCGGAAGAACCTCGACCGGTAATTCAAGAAGAGGCAGTTGAATTGTCACCAGAGCAACAGCTCGAAGAAGATGGCAGGGCTCTGCTCGCTCTCGTGCTACAGCACCGTGCCGATGTTAGGGCTGTCAATAAAACCGGCGAGGATCTCATTGAGATGAGCAAGAATCTCGAGATCAAATATGCGCGGAATTTGGCCCCTTTCCGACACTTGCTCGAGTACGCTGAAGAAGTCGAACAAGAGAACTTGGACTACCTTACTGCACGTGAGATGCGTGAAGAACGCAACCGAGAGATTGCGAAAAGAGAAGCGGCAGCACGGGTAGCCCTGGAAAACCTAAAAAAGGCCGAGCAAGCGGCGAAAAAAGCCCAGGAGGAGCTTGAACAAGCCAAAGTTCAAGATTACTTCAAAAAGAACCAACAGGAGCGCATGCAGCGCCGCCAAGAGAGACTTCGGGATGGGCACTACAACGATTTTGGCCACTGCTCAGTATGTGGCGAACGTGGTGTCCGCAGTCCAAGAGATTGTCCAAATTACGACGATCATTATCTGGTGGAGAAGAACCAGAAGAAGAAGTAGGTCTTTGACCGAAAATGAAGATGGTCTGGAGACCGAAGATATGGGTTTTACCCGAAGAAGAGGTCTCTTGACCGATCTATATCGCTTTAATTTTTACCCTTTATAACGGTCAACTGACCAAATTTTCATTTGTTTTGTCAGTTCATAGGTCCTTTGACCAATTTCTTAGAATTAAGTTACGGTCACATGACCAATTTTCATTTTCTCTTTATAAAAGTTTGACGGTCCGTTGACCAATTTCATCAAGTTAGTTAAGGTCTATGACCGAAATTTTGAAATTTTGTAGTGAATATCTCTTTGATCACTTTTTTATTCATCACTCGTTACGGTCATTTGACCAAAATTTGATCATGTTATAGGTTTTTTCTTTAATTTTTGAAAATGTATAAAAGTCTCAAATGTCTTTTGACAATTTTCTTTCGACTAGTTTTTCTTTTTGACGAATCGCACTGAATGTGCAAGGTCTGCGACCAAATAATCATGTGACTAAATAGTCAATCAAACAAAATTTTAGTTATTCATAAATTCAAATAATATTCGTTTGTAAAAGTATGGATTGAGTGACGTATGGTCGTATGCTGAAGTATGGGCTATGGGACAATTGTCCATGAGTATGATTCGTATTATGTATGTACAGTATGCTCAATAAGTGCCTAGTGGTCGATTCAAGAGACCAAGTGCATCAGTGATGGCCAATAAGTGAAATTTCCTGTGGGCCTAAGTGCTATGAACAGTGCAGTGAAATGAACGCTCTCCAGTGATCAATGATCAAAATGATCAAATGAATAGTATGGACGAACGGTCGTATGACATAATATTAAGTTTCCCCTTCGAATTTTTGAGGAATTACATCTACTTTCATAAATTGCAATCTTTTATTTCAGAAACCCAACCATGATTTCATTACTATAATTCCTATTTTCATATCATGACTACAATGGTCAATTTTATTTATTTGGCCCAGACTGAGAGAGGGTAGTTCCGAGCTGGTACGCCGATGGCTACCCAGCGTCTGGGGGAGGGGTGTGACGGTATAATATACCTACCGTCTCCCTCTCTCCTAGGCCAAATATAATAATGAATATTATATTATTACATCACATTTATATTACAGCGACGGCAAGAGAGAAGGAGTGGACAGCCGAAGGTAAGAGAGAGAGAGAGAGAGTTGGCATATATGTATAGCGCTCGCGGGCCGTCGCTAGCAGCAGCAGCTGCAGAAGCTCGACCCCCCGCGCCCCCCGTCTTTCCCCTCCGCGCGCATCGAAGTCGCGCACATCGCCGGCGTGCGGCATTCCACGGCATTCCTAGCGAGACCGGAGTAAAGCGAGCACGTGGCGCTCCGCCGTATATTTTATTCGCGCCGAATATTACCTCGTTGCCTCGTGGCCGCACTTTTGGAGCAACTTTTCCGGGTTTTCGCGTGTGCGTCAAACCCATTGAAAGCAGATCCTCGACCAACCTGGTGGTCTATAGTTTTCGGACCGTCCTGGCATCGCTTGGCCCTGCGCTTCGGCATACCTTCGGCCCGTGCTTGGAGTCTCGTGGCCCGCGCTCGGCATCCTCGTCGGCCCATCTTCGGGGCAAATCTACCTGCGTCTGGACATCGTAGCGATCTCGTCCCTTCGACAAGCAACATCGACAACATCTGTAAGTGCCAGCCCGATCTCTCTTTCTCTCTCTGGTGCCTATCAGTAGAATGTCTTCCTCATCGTGCCCTCCCGACCTCGTGCTCGAGCTTTCGCGCTTACTTTATCGGTCTAATGACCACTTGTAAATATCCCTTGTAAATATGTTTGAATCGTTTTCACTTTATTTTCATTAAAGCTTCGGTACTTAAACGTACACTTATTTGTTATCACTCGACATTCCTCTCTCTCTTTTGATAATATGCAGCATAACCGAATCCAAATTGATAAACCAGATTTAATCTGGATATGACTGGACCTAATTCAGGCTCGGCCAGTCATAATATATACAATGTGTCTAATAACAAGGTTTCTATTGAATTCAAATATATCCAAACTGATAACAAGATTCTTGATGACGAAATTTTTCATTCCAAAGGTTTGCGAGCATTCATTCCATTCCACCTCTTTTCATCTAACGCAATTATTAGAAGAGTTACACTGAATATCTCCATGCAAGAACTGGTCAACTTGTCTTCCACACCCGACAACAGTTCTATTCTTCAAGCCAGGAGAATCAACAGGAGATTTCAAGATAGTGTAGGCTCAAAATTTGAGCCCTCGACTACAGTGCATCCCTTATTCGGCTCAAAGACTCCTCCAAAATTTATTCGTCTCAACTTGGTTAAATTCAACACTGAAAAACATAAAGCTACACCAAAACAATGCTTTAAGTGCTGGAGATTTGGACATCTTAGGAATTGGTGTAATTCCAAACTTGAAAGGTGCTCATACTGTGCAGGTATTGGTCATTCCATGATTGTTCATTATCCTCATGCCAATGCCCCTCCGTGCTGTCCTAATTGTGAACAAAATCATGAAGCAACTGCCCCTATATGTCCTGTCAAGAGACAACAATTATTGATCCATGATTTGGCTTACGAAAAAGACATCTCCCTAGATGAAGCAAGAAACATTATTTCTGAGAGATATAAACTCAATTGCCTTCCTGATTTTCCACCTCTTAGAAACCTATCAAATCTGTTTCTTCTAGTGTGGTTGTGAATACTAATTACATTGCTTCTACTGATTCACCATCCGATCCAAGTCTTGTCACTTTTCCAACCTCTAACGACAATATCTCTGCAAATAATCTAGCTATTTCCATCCTTTTGAACATCAACAAGATGATTTCTTCTAGTTTGGCTGCACTAAATTTCAATGATTCTGGTAACGTCCCCGACCCTATTCAAAACTCCCTCAATCTCCTCTTCCAATTTCTTATTCCCCCTTTATAGTTGACAGTGATTCCATTGGGCGTTGCACAACCACAAATAATCCCAGTTACCCAACTTAATTTCACTCTCCTCTTACTTAAATTTTATATAATTTCATCATGGACAGATCAGTTTTGGAAATTTTTCAATCGAACGCTCAAGGTGTGAAACGGAAAAAACATGAAATCGAACGTCTTTCTGATGATTTTGACATTTTTGTTATCGTTGAATCCTTTTTGAAGACTCATACTAAATTCTGGCTCAAGATTTTTTCTATTATAAGGAATGATAGAATTACCAACAAAGGTGGTGGTATCTGTATATGCATCAGAAAGAACATTATATCCAGTAAAGTCGACAATCTGCCCAATTTTCCAGATATTTTTGAATCCTCCGGTGCACTTCTTTCTCCAAACACAGATCATTCCATCTTAGTCTCTGCTATACAGTACCTTTCATAAATAATGGATCATACATACCTGCACTATTTTGATGATATCTCCGGTCCCCTTGGGTTTACAGAAATTTTGGAAAGAGCATCTTAAAGGTCCTGAAAAAATCTTTCAATCCATGTGATGCAAAAAATTTTTTGGATTTTTTCATGCCTCTAAATCGATGATGAAAAGTGAAAAAGTTTTCACTTTAATCAATCACCTGTCATTTTTAAGGAAGTGGCTCGATCGAAAAAATTTTTTCGGCATCTTGTAGCTCTTTTCAAGACCTTGAAAATCCTTCTTTCAAAATTTCTCTACGACCTTCCTGGTCCAAATTAGAACCATATTGCGACTGACATGTTACGCGTGTGAATGCATATAATTGACGAGAGACGAGTAGGCCTGATATTTTCATTTCTCCATTCACCAGTCAGAAAATCATCATTCGAAACTGTGATAAAACACATTTTCTATGTGAAATTGTCTGATATTTCAGAAAATGAAGTCAGAATCCCTCTAGGGGGCGACCGAAGCAAGTTATAAGTAATTTTTCATCGAGAATTTAGATTTTCTCGGGTAATTTTGTTTTTACGAGCTTTTAAAATTCGCTATTCACTACAAAACTCTGATCTCGGCATGATGGATGGGTTTTTTGGATTGTTATCGATCATATGGTATGTGGACAAAAACGATTGCATCACGAATACTGGTTACTGGCCGTACTTTAGTTGAAAATGTGGAGTATTGAGGCTATTTGATCGTTACCAACCAACGAGGTGAATCTATTCCATACAAAGTTCGTTTTTGTCCACATACCATATGATTGATATCAATCCACAAAACCCATCCATCATGCCGAGATCAGAGTTTTGTAGTGAATGGCGAATTTTAAAAGCTCGTAAAAACAGAATTACCCGAGAAAATCTAAGTTCTCGATGAAAAATTACTTATTACTTGCTTCGGTCACCCCCTAGAGGGATTCTGACTTCATTTTCTGAAATATCAGACAATTTCACATAGAAAATATGTTTTATCACAGTTTCGAATGATGATTTTCTGACTGGTGAATGGAGAAATGAAAATATCAGGCCTACTCGTCTCTCGTCAATTATATGCATTCACACGCGTAACATGTCAGTCGCAATATGGTTCTAATTTGGACCAGGAAGGTCGTAGAAAAATTTTAAAAAAGCATTTTTAAATTCTTGAAAAGAGCTACAAGATGCCGTAAGAATTTTTTTGATCGAGCCACTTCCTTAAAAATGACAGGTGATTGATTAAAGTGGAAAATTTTTCAATTTTCATCATCGATTTTGAGGCATGGAAAAATCCAAAAAATTTTTTGCATCACATGGATCGAAAGATTTTTTCACGACCTTCAAGATGTTTTTCCTAAAATTTCTGTAAACCCAAGGGGACCGGAGATATCATCAAAATAGTGCAGGTATGTATGATCCATTATTTATGAAAGGTACTGTATATATAGACCTCCTAATGGTCACTTTCGAGATAATCTTTGGAACTTATTTTTAACAAAATCAGTGCTCTGGGGAAATCATATAATTGCTAATCATTGGTTGTAGGTGATTTCAATTGTCACCACTCTACTTGGGATTCCATTCCATCTATGATCCAATTGGTCTTTGTTTATATAAAACCATAAATGATTCTGACATGATTTTACTAAATGATGGATCTCGCACTTATCTTTCACGTAATGTAAATGTTATTTCGGCTGTTGATTTTTCATTGATTTCTCCTAGCTTATCAGCCTCAAAATCTTAGCATACCCTTTCTGACACGTTAGGCAGTGACCATTTCCCGATTCCTATCTCAATCTCTTATGAAATCAATTCTGAATCTCATCTCTTCACCTCTCACAAAATCAGCCTGAAGAATGTTTCTTGGGCCTCCTATTTTCTTATTAAAAAAGCTGAAGAACTTAACTCGCCAGAATTTTAAGAATACTCTATTGACTCCAAATATGATATTCTTGTTAATTCAATAATTGACGCCATAGATCATGCTGAATCTAAACGCCAAAAAAAGGACGAGCCCCTCAAAATATTCAAAATAAATCATTCAAAAAACCTCATCTCGGCTCTCCCTGGTGGGATCTCCGATGTGATGAATTGATCAGTGAGAGAAGAATTTCACTCCAACCATTCCTAAGGAACCCTACTTTGGAATCTTGGAATGATTTCAAGAAGATTCGTGCCAAAACAAAACGAGAACTCAGAAAGGTTAAATCAAACGAGTTTAAAAACTTTACTGAATCTCTACACAGAAACTCTCCCCCATCATATGTTTGGAATGTTGTAAGAGAATTGAATCACTCAGTTTTGAGTAATGCCTCTCCTCCAACAAATGATGCTGATTATATCAATGCTTCCACTTAATTCATTAATAACTTTTGCATCCCATTTCCGCTTACTTATTTCCCTCCTACACCTGATCGAGTTTGCTTGGATTCAAAGAATTCCCCCATTGACAATGCTATTTACAACACGCCTTCCTCACTTCCTAAGCTCAACTCAGCTATTTCGTCCCTCAAATCTAACAGTGCACCTGGCTTGGATGGAATCTCCAATGAAATGATCGAACATTTTCCAGATTCTTTTCTGTGTATTATTCTTGATCTGTAAAACGAAGTTATTAGTGACTGCTCTTTTCCTCAGATGTGGAGAGAGTTTTTAGTCCACCTTATTCCCAAAAATTCTTCTGGTGAAGTCCATCCTATCGCTCTTGCATTCTGTCTCTCAAAATGCTTAGAAAAATGGTCATTCACCAACTCCATGTAAGATCAGACAGTCGAATAACGCTCAAGTCTTAAATCTCTTCCAGGATAAAATATATGTTTCTGAGGACGAATTAAAGAGACACGTATTTCTGCGTTTTGCCTTATTATGCTTTGACTCGAAGTTATCGAAGTTTTTCGGTCGGAGCCGCGAAACTGGTATTTCGTAAAAATTAGCGACTTTTGATCATTGAAGATGCAATTTTTCGTGGGTAATCGCCTTTGCGGATATGAAACTGGTTCAGGGGGGTCAAATGGGTTATATTGCACTGAAGAATCTTGGTACAAAAACACAAACAACAAGCAGGAACCTTAAAAATTGATTTTGGCCGGAATTGGGGAAAGTTGAATAACTCAAAATAATCATCCTCAATTTTGATGAAAATTTTTTTGTGAGCTCGTCAAAACATGAGAAACAAAATGTATATGGTCCGGTTTCCGCGGCCGTGGCGCGGAGTGGCACTAACAATCATTTTCTGAATTCCATCGTTCAAACTCGTTTTTCATGATTGTTCGGAGAGATGGAGTTCGTATTCAATCTGAATAATTCACAAAGATGAAGCAAAATATTACATGAGTCTTTATATCAAGTTTTCTACTTCATTCCGTCATTTTTCGTTACACAAGGCTTCATCTATCGCATATTGATGTAACAGCTGTAAAGTTTAGGAGTTTTGCAGAACATGTGTCAGTTACATATAAAATCTTCTATTCCGAATGAAAAATGTCTGAATTCGCCTTGCGCACAAAGGCGTACAATGTAAATACAACAAGAAATTTCATATACGCCGAATTTTGAGAAAAATTCAATACTTCACCCTCCAAAATACGGTACTTCCCCATGGATGTTGAGTATTTCTGGCTATCTTGAGCTGCTTCACTTCGCCCTGAGCATCACAACCATTTTTCCATGCGTGGGAGCTTCGAATGCCGTTGATCGGAGGGACATTCTTCCACTGCCTCAGTTTTTTGATCGAAATTTGGCCAAATTGGACTCTTTAATCTCAATCAGCGTTATCGCTGTGGTGTACTCTTTCACTTTTTCTACGAAAGAAGCTGCATCACTGATGGAGTCTAGATGAGAGTTTCTGAGATTGTGAGTACTCGCATAATGTTTGACAAGACCTCCGATTCCGTCACACGCTCCTTTCCCGTGTCTGGTTGCGGAAAATATTCATGATTTCCTGGTTAGCGAGTCGAAGAGTTCCCGAGCTTGAAATCGGTTTTTGAAATGACCAGCGGCCTCATCAGAAACGATGATTATCTCATCAATGAGTCGCATATCAACGAGTTGTTCTATGGATTTTTCAACAGCGTCGAGCCCCATTAAGGCATGAGCTGTATCATGATTAGTGTCGTCACTGACGACTGTGAAACTCTTTGTATTATCTTTGTAGTAACAAACAGTAGTGAATATAGACACCTCTTTCTGTTTCCAATAAGAGCTCTGGGTTGCATCTTTAAATTGAATGGACCAGTTTTAAGCAAAATCGGAGTGGATAACTAGAACCCGTCCGCTATCCCTCGCCAACTGCTTATAATTCATGATCGCTTTTTGTTGGATATTTTTGATGTACAAATGAGGTCCCAATTTCGTCACTGATTCGGCAAGTTCTCGGATGGATGTTCTGATCGTAGTACATCTCTTTTCCAATTTCCCTTTGTTCCAAAAAGCGAAATCAATCGTTTCATGAAGTAAGTCTTCCGATACCCCGACCGAAGTAGCAGTTATGCCTAGGGTGTCAAGGCATTTTTCACAATCACCCAATCTGCACGAATCACTTTCAGTTTTGCAAATAGTTTTGTGAATCATCTCGTTTCTCATATTGTTCATATTAGTTACTTGAATCCCTCTCAATTTACATAGTGTTTCGAGAAATAGTTCAAAATTGGCACAATAGATGCACAAACAGATTTCTTTGGGAGGATCCACCATGACGTGCTTTGGTCTGAGGGAATAAAATTTGCTTGAACTCATCTGTATGGACGGATTATTCTGGCGGAAGACTTGATAAGTCTCGCCTATACTCCGAGTCATGAATCTCTTTATTTTTTGTACTTTTTGTCCAGCATCAAGCACTGTTTTTACATCGTTTTTGTTCGGACTTTGACGAGAGCAGTCTAGGTCATCACCCACGAAATATTGGAGTGCTTTTCCCAAAGTATCGCTTTCAATTTGTTGACGCGTGAAAAGGTCTCAAGTAACGTGAACGCCCTTGGAGTGCATCAATCTTCTACTTTCCGCAATCATGTACATCGTCACACTTGAAAATTTCTACATAATCTCTCCCTTGGTATAAGAGTCGGGTACTAGTGTCAGCAGGCGTATTTGATCGGATTTACTTTCACAACTAGAGATTGCGGTTAGTGAATTATTATCCCATCCTTCACAAGGAAAGCACACATCTTTGAGAAGAGAAACCTCGCAAATTTTTGATAGCTTACTCGTGTTTCATCTGCCCAGCTCTTGATGATTTGTTTTCGTTTCTGAATCGCATATTTTTCTCTGAGACCCTCAGATTTGTAAGGAAAAATTCTGATTTGCGATACCATGGAATTGGATTTTGAGATCACGTCGTTCAAATCTTGGCACAAATTTTCTCTATCAACATCAACATCAGATTCACTCTCTTCAGAGATATCAGGAGAAGTGTCCATATGAACTTCAGCATGATAAAAGTCTTCTTGCTCAACCACACAACCACTGTCACTTAGATTCACCTCGTTTTCTAGATTTGAAGGCACTTGAAATTTTGATGAAAGTTTAGAGTAACAAGTTTTGCACACGTACGATTCGCTATCGATCTTTTCACCGGGGTACAAGACTTTCGCAAGGGGAGCCAAACACTGTAGCTTTTTGAAAATATTGTTATTTTTTTCTTGATGAATAGTTTTTGTGTGAATGTGGAGAAAATCAGGACATTTGAGACGTTTTGGGAAAACTGATATTCTAAAAGATCTCTCCATTATATAGAAGAGTTGGCGAGCTAAATGAAGAGATAACTCGGTGCCTGCCCAAAAGATACTGTCATGATTTTGAGCTATAACTACAATGGTGAGACACTTGTAACATTCCATATTTCAAGAGGTATGTCGTTTTCGCGGAACAAAACTTCGAAGCGCGCGGTACATGTATGTACGTGCGGTGTGTTCAAATCCTCGATATATGCGTATTCATTAGTGGAAATTGACTAACAGCCACCAAGTCGGCGCCAATGAGTTCGTCGCGTCGCATGTCCGGAAACATGTGTGATGTAAGTACTATGTGAGTCTGTGAAGCGTTGCATCGATACTTGGACGATTTTATTCATGCTAATAGCCGTTGGAGACTGATTCCCTTGTTTCTCAGTTTCTCATTGCATTCACTCTATCTGAAAGATAGGAAATACTCCAAGCTATCTTGAGTCGAATAATAACACAAGTCTGATATCATAAATGAGTCAAACTTGAATTCCATGGCATCAAAGCATCATAGTATTACATTCACAATCTTAAGGAACAAATTTTAACGATGAAACCCAGAAAATGATTTTTAGCGCCACTCTGCGCCACGTCGCGGAAACCGGACCATATATATTTCGTTTCTCATGGTTCAATGAGCTCACAAGAAAATTTTCATCAAAATTGAGATTATTTTGAGTTCTTCAACTTTCCCCAATTCCGGCCATAATCAATTTTTAAGGTTCCTGCTTGTTGTTTATGTTTTTGTACCAAGATTTTTTGGTGCAATATAACCCATTTGATCCCCCTGAACCAGTTTCATATCCGCAAAGGCGATTACACACGAGAAATTGCATCTTCATCGATCAAAAGTCGCTAATTTTACGAAATACCAGTTTCGCGGCTCCGATCGAAAAACTTCGATAACTTCGAGTCAGAGCATAATAGTGCAAAACGCAAAAATACGTGTCTCTTCAATTCGTCCTCAGAAACATATATTTTATCCTGGAAGAGATTGGAGACTTGAACATTATTCGACTGTCTGATCTTACACGGAATTGGTCCATTTTTAGATTGAACTTTTATCTAGAAAGAAATGATCTTCTTCCCGTCACTCAATTCGGGTTTCAGGAAGAAGAAATCCTATATAGATCGTCCCCCAATTCTCACAACTGACTTATTCAGATATTTATCTGAAAATAAATTTGTAGTTGTGCTGCCATTAGACATTAAAGGTGCTTCCGACAATGTCAATCCAAACATTCTGGTTCGGGTTCTTCCAGAACTCGATGTCCCTTATAATATTAGAATGTTTTTTTTTAACATTCTCTCAAATGGAAGCTTGACTTTCAAGTTTAATAATCATCTTAAAGGTCTTCTGTCCTGTCTCCTTGGTCTTCCCCAAGGCTGTGTTGGCACCCCTACTGAATTCAATATTGACTCAAGAGATGCTCATAAATTTATAGAACCCAATTGTCATATACCGTCAAATTGGGTAATTTTGGTACGTTTTTGATGTTTTTCATCTTGTTTGGCTCGGCATTCCAACATACATTGACAAAACCCACTTCTATTAGTAGTCAATCTAAAGCTTACAGTCTCAGTTTTCGATTGATGGGCTACAAAGTTCAATTTCATGTGTCTGAGCTGGAGTTATTTGCAGTTGAAGAAGTGTACCAAAGTTAGACCCCGATGGGGTAACTTTGGTACACTAACAAGATATTTCAACTCTCCATCACCATGTGAGTGAACTAATTTTAATCGTTCAGAAGTCATATTTCAAGCTGTTTGGAGCTTTCTCAAACCTCGTAGACAATCACTCGACTCAAGGTGAGATGAAAAGAAGCTATCATAGGAAGTTGTACTGAAGTTACCCTATTCTCATGCTTCTTACGTAGAGTGGGGTAACTTTGATACACTTTTAAAATTCCAAATGCTGTAAATACTGTAATGTAACAATGGTTCCTTCAATACGGTGATACAGTCTGATTCATTAAGTGTGTACATGCCGTAACCGAGATGTAGGGAGAAATTTGTATTCTCAACCGAGTTATTTGTGAAAATTAGTAATGGTTCTCAGAATTTGTAACTTTTGATAGAAATAGGATTCTTAATGATTACATTTGAAATGTTTGGAAGCGGGTGCCAACTTCACGAGGGTAATCATTCACCTTTTAACCATCACATAAGGAACACGTGTTTATTATGTAATGATTATTGTTTCGCTATGAAGGTGATGTGATGCATTTGCACGTAGTGTTGTGATTTGTACAGTATCTTCACATATGGTGTCTTGTTCTCTTTTTCGGCTCTTTTGCCTCGTAATCTTGCCGAGAGCTCGACCAAGGCTAAATAAAGTATAATAACGCCGTCTCACAGAACAGGGGGTCATAACAATGTCTTACGCACAAAAAAAACAACTTCCTCACCAACACGGGTGCCTCGACATCCGTGTGAAAGTTGTGCGTCAGTAGTGGAGAGCCGTGAGAGAGGGACAAGGGTATAGAGGGCTGTATACTGAGCAGCAATAGGGCTACCGATACTCATTTTTTGCTCACTCTAAAGAGGAAGGTTTGATTTCGTGACAGCAAATTTTAGATCAAAACTCCCATTCAATTGCAAATTTTCCTTCTCCAAAAATCTTTGTGTCTAGAAAATGATTAGACCTTTTTTTTCCTCTCACCGAGATCTGTCGATTGAAGATGATGCTTTTTCTGCAGAAAGCATTACCAACCTCAGATAGACTCATCTTTGATGCCCTTCATCCATGTGCGTGTGATGATTTTCTTCCTCGACGCTCCCTCTTTCACGCTCAACCTGATCAACTTTCGCTCTTCTACAAGTTGTATAGTATCACTTAGAGGAGTGCCTAGTCATTGGGCATCTCTTTCCTCCCAGTGTCATACAAACTAGAGGCTCTTTAGGCAAACTTGCCCAAATCTCTGGTTTTAATAGTAAAATACCTTTTTGCACCAAGGTCTCACAGAAGTTTGAATTACCCGGAATATACTTTGGACACAATCTATCGATCGGTTTATAGCAAAATTACATTTGATCTCTGCAAACCTCAAAATTCTGAGATAAATCAAAATATTTACTAAAAATTTCATTTTAATTGTCTTCAAACAAACTGTATCAAAATTCTGTCTCAACCAAACGATAGATATTGTTGAAAATTCCGCAAATCACATGCCCCGAATTCTGGTCATGAGCTTCCTCAAAAAATGAGTGAAAATATGGTGAAACATTTTTTCAAGTATCCATTTTTCTCCCGTATCTTCCTCTAAAAGTAATTGACCAAACTTTCAATGACCTGACTAGATACTTTTTCATCATTTTCCATCAACCGGCTGATATAGAATCTGAGTTCAACTCATAAACCATGATTAAAATGAAGTTTTTCCCCTGGAAAATTGAAATTTCCACCAAAAATTTGTTTGATGGAAAATGGTCCGAGCCCGCGGTCGGTCCAAATATCTTACGCACACGAAAGTACAACTTCCACACCGACACGGAAGCCTCTACATCCATGTGAAAGTTGAGCGTTAGTAGAAGAGAGTCGAAACTACGCTAATGCATAGGGGCTCGGAACGGCTCATTCATGCGCCGGGGACATAAAAGTCGTACGTTCCCCGTTGTGGAAACGCAGTTTTCCACGACTCGTACCGACAAGTACGTTTTTAGCACTTGTCGTGAGAGTTCCTCGTTTCCGCAGCTCGGGTACATAATCTACTATTCGTGGCAACACGTTCGAGCTATAGAGATTAGGGTGGGCCGAAAATGAATTTTTTTTTTAGATCGATACGCTTGGGGTCGGAAAAGTTAGGTTTCGACTAGTAGATGTGAAAATTTTTTCGCTGGACGCTGGGAAATGAGATCTTCCGTCCGAGCAAGAGCCGTGAAGGTTTTTTTTAAATAACATGTGTTTAAATGGGAAACCGCATAATTTGTACATTTTTCTTCCTTGTTTAGCAGATAACTCTGACGCATTTCAACCTTTTCAGACGTACTTTAGCTCATTTTGAAGCTCTCTTCAAGACCTTCAAAATGAGCTAAGGTAAGTTTGATTTTGACCAACTGGAGGCGAGTTATCTTGATTTTTCCCTAGAGAGATTTTTATTGAAAATAACAGAAAAAATTGCATTCTTGGCCTCATAAGGCTAACTGAGAGCGTGAAACTCCACAAAAACGAAGGGGCAGCACTTACACTATGATATTTGGATGTTTTCTCTGTATTTACACTCACGAACGCCATTTCAAAGCCCATTCACTAAGCCCGCGCAGAAAATCCAGCAATAATCCCGAAATTGTCGAAAATCTTTCATCATATCCGGCCCTCCTCCATTCTTATACGGGCTTGGGACCGTCAATGGCAGAGTTACTTTTCTTTGTATTCTTTCAGTTTTTTGTAACATTTTCTTCATTTTTCTCATTTTCAGTACAGAAGTTGAGACAAGCGAGTTCGTACGGATAAAGTGGCGCAATAATGGGAAGCCATTGTCCATCGTTTATATAGACTTTTGTCGTGTTTGAAAATTGGTCTCAATACTTCCTCCTCGATTTGATAGCATCGGAGCTTAATATAGATGAATGAGCACGTAGTTTTATTTTTCCATGTGTTCAGCGGTCGCCTTCAGCCAATGCACTATTACAACCGGGGCGGATCTCATGGGTTTCACATTTCGTATTTCATCGTGGCATGTTTGAGATCCGACCACTCACCCTATCCTAATTCTCTCCGCATTTGCCCGGGAATCATGCCCGTGGAGCGAGGGAAAACTCCTGAGGGGAGAAAACTTGCTCCGGAGAGTTCGGCACATGTATCATGCTACCTTTACGGTGCTCATGCCACATTTCGTGAGCACGAACACCGCAATTGTATAATTGTAACATTTCGTGACTTCCGCTCACGTTGCTGAAGTGTAAGTGTCAACTAATCCATCAGAAAAGTCAGCTCGTGCAGGTTGATTAGACCGAGATGGGCGGTCACCCATCCAAGCACTAACCGCGCCCAACGATGCTCAACTTCGATGATAGGCCGTTACGTTTTCGCCTCTCAGAGAGTTGATGATACTTACATTCGATGAATAATATACATCATCTACCGCGGTGAATAACGCTCTCCGATTTTCGTCCTTTTGTGATATTAGTGGAAGTTCTTGTGCCTGTGCTATCCAATGGCGTGTCTGAGTGTAAATGCAAAGAAAACATCCAAATATTATAATGTACGTGCTATGCTGCCCTTTCGTTTTTGTGAAGCTTCACGCCCTCAGTTAGCCTTATGAGGCCAAGAATGCAATTTTTTTTCGTTATTTTCGATAAAAATTTCTCTAGGGAAAAATCAAGATAACTCGCCTCCAGTTAGTTGAAATCAAACTTACCTTAGCTCATTTTGAAGGTCTTGAAGAGAGCTTCAAAATGAGCTAAAGTACGTCTGAAAAGGTTGAAATGCGTCAGAGTTATCTGCTAAACAAGGAAGAAAAATGTACAAATTATGAAGTTTCCCATTTAAACGCATGTTATTTAAAAAAAACCTTCACAGCTCTTGCTCGGACGGAAGATCTCATTTCCCAGCTTCCAGCGAAAAAATTTTCACATCTACTAGTCGAAACCTAACTTTTCTGACCCCAAGCGTATCGATCTAAAAAAAAATTCATTTTCGGCCCACCCTAATAGAGATACTCGCGTTGGAAGAAGAAATCACCCGTCTCCCAGGAGATTTATTGTTTTCTGTTCGTTTCAACGCACTTAGAATTGTTCTCCATAAGCTTGGGAGTGTAGATCACTCGCTTTACACTACGTCTATGTAATACGTGCAAAAACAGCTTGTGATCTGGTTTTTTTCAGAAAATTCGCTGATCAATCCACCGAATTTGATGGGACCACATACATGTTGTCCGATTGAAATTTCGAATATCGACATAGGATTTTCTCTCTCCACAATTCCAATGTAATTTTTGAATCGAAACAAACGAGTTTTCCCGTAGTTTTTCGAAGTAAATGATATTTCTCGAGTTGCGAGGCATTTTAACACGTTCGCTCCGACCGCTTCCACCAATGGGACCCGCGATTTTTCATCTTTCAATTTTTACAAAATTTGCTCGCAAATTTCTCCGAAAAAATCTATCGTGGTGGTTTACATCAGTAAGGGCGTGAATAATGAGCCAAAAAAGTTCAACTCCCTATGGGCGTTTCTACAGACTTGCGATGGTCCAATTCATGGCCGGAATAAAATTACGAAGAAACAGCGTAGCAGTAAATGTGTTAACGAGAAAATTCGGAATTTTGACAGGAAAAAAATGTATACAATGTGATATTTCTGGCAAAATTCTGAAGTTATCCCCATGCCCTGATCTTGTGCGTGTATGTTTTGTCAGAAATATCGTGTTCACATTGTGTAGTCTGACAGAAATCGATGGAACAGTCTGCAGATTTTTGGTCGAGTACTTTCAGTGGTTTTGAACGCAATGGTGTGTGGGTTTGGCGATCTGGCGAACGGTACGCGAACCAGGGACTACACCCGAATGACCAATTATTTTTCAGAAAAGTGACTAAGCCATCGTTATTAGATCGAAAAAATACTCATAAATCGGAATCTCCAACGCTCATGATTTTTCAGACCAGACTTGAAAATTAGGAGTGCACTTCCCCTCGAATGTGTGACTACCAAACCATGATCATTCGCGTACGCTCCCAAAGTGAATGGTATTCGCGTACGCAAGTTTACGAATTAGAGGGATTTCCGTAACATTTGCGCTGGACAGACTAACCATGGATATTCGCATACGCTACGAAAGATGCAGATTTGCCAACGCGAAGTCACGCCTGACCCCCACACCATGGGTATCTGCGTACGTTTCCGAAAGAATGGCGGAATCTTGTACGACTATTAGCGGATAGACCCACTTCTCCTGAAGTTGTGTGTGACAACCTGACCATGAGCGTTCGCGTACGCTACTAAATTCAATTGGATTAGCGAACGCAAGTTCGCGTGTGACTACCAAACCATGGATATTGACGTACGAGCCAAATCATGCGGATTCACGTACGCTACCTGAATGTTGCAGATTCGGGTACGCTTGTCCACGTGTGGCTACCAAATCATGGATATTCGCGTACGCTACCAGAAATATTGATTCTCGCTCACGCAGTTCAGCGGATGGAACGACTCCTCTCCACGCGCGGATCTGCCTAGCGAACCATGGATACTCGCGTATGTTATCGGTGTCAATGATGTTTGCTCATCAAAGGAATTCCTGTAAAATCGGCGCGTGGTTATCCCACCATGGATATCCACTCATGCTACTAAGAATGCAGATTTGCGTACGCTACACAAGTGATTCGGAACCGCGTATGCTACTTAAAGGTGTGAGTACCAAACCACGCATATTCGTGCAAGCCCCCAGAAAAAAATACGACACTTGAATTCGCGTAAGTCAATAAGTGAATGCGATAACTTCTCCTGGTATTCGCGTGTGATCGACAAACCATGAGCATTCCCGTACGCTACCCGAGTGAATCATGTTCGCGTACGCGAATACACGAATCATAGAACTTCTTCTGCAAGTCGCACGTGCCTTACTCTTCGTGGTTCTTCGCGTACGCTACTAAAGATGCAGGTTCGCTAACGCGAATGCACGTATACATCATCTTCAACTGGAATTCACGGGTATCTACCACACCCTGAAAATCCACGTACGCTGCTGGGCATGTTAGCCAATCTGCATCTTTAGTTGCGTACGCGAATATCCATGATGAGTAAGTCACGCACGACTTTCAGTAGGAGCCCTTTGATTTGTGTATTCGCGCACGTCAATATGATTCGCTTGGGTAGCGTACGCGAGTGCTCATGGTCTGGAGATCACACGCGAATACAAGGAAAAATTGTCCTATTCATTTATCCATGTACGCGAATTCAAGTATCATATTGTTTCTGGGAGCTCGCGCGAAAATCTTTGGTTTGGTCATCACACCTTCAATTGGCATAAGAGGATCCAAATCACCCGTATAGCGTACACGAATTTGTATTCTTAGTAGCATGAGGAGATATACAGGTTTGGGTAATCACGCGACAATTTTAGAGGAATTCTTTTCATAAACAAACATCATTCACACCTGTAGCGTAAGCGAATATTCATGGTTTGGTAGGCAGATGCGCACTTGAACAGGAGTGGCTCCACTCTCTGATTTGCATACGCGAGAATCAATATTTCTGGTAGCGTACGCGAATATCTTTGAGGTGGATGATTGATCTCTTCTTGTGGATTGGTCAAGCAGTTGATTTATTTTTCACAAAACGCCTACGTTTCGCCCATCAAAAATACATGGGCCTCATCAGGGCTAAAAATTGTATAAACATATAGTTCTGGATGTGTCAATTATATAAAAATCTTTTCTAAGTCGTAGGTCGACAATTTTCGTATTTACCTCGTATGCAATAATCAACATTTGGTGTCTCAGATGGTGAATGAGACCGTTCTTTCTTTTGTCGTTCATATCATGCGATACTCGTCAATTTACTCATGGTACAAATTTTTTTGGATGACATCTAAAATATGTAGATCTAAGGTGAGACGTGGAAATAATTGATCTACATATCTACATTGATTACTTAGATCTACATATTTTAGATGTCATCCAAAAAAATTTGTACCATGAGTAAATTGACGAGTATCGCATGATATGAACGACAAAAGAAAGAACGGTCTCATTCACCATCTGAGACATCAAATGTTGATTATTGCATACGAGGTAAATACGAAAATTGTCGACCTACGACTTAGAAAAGATTTTTATATAATTGACACATCCAGAACTATATGTTTATACAATTTTTAGCCCTGATGAGGCCCATGTATTTTTGATGGGCGAAACGTAGGCGTTTTGTGAAAAATAAATCAACTGCTTGACCAATCCACAAGAAGAGATCAATCATCCACCTCAAATTCAAAACTGATCAAGCACAATACAAGCATTATCCTCAATCAAAGTACGCGAATATCCTTGATATGATAGCCACACGTAGACGGGCGTATCTAAATCGACATCATATGATACGGTTGAGGTGGCGTACGCGAATCGGCATAATTTGGATTGTACACCAATATCCATGGTGTGGTAGTCACACGCGGATTCGCGTTCGCAAATCCAAATCACTTCCGTGGCGTACGCGAATGTTCATGGTCTGATAGTGACACAAAACTTCGGAAAAGGTCTATCCGCCTATGGCCGTACGAGATTCCGTCATCCTTTCGAAAACGTAGGTAGATATCCATAGTATAGGAGTCAGGCGTGACTTCGCGTGGGTGAAACTGCATCTCTTGCAGCGTATGCAAATATCCATGGTTAGTTGGTCCAGCGCAAATTTCACGAAAATTCCTCTAATTTGTAAATTTGCGTGAGCGAATACCATGCCCTTGGTTAGCGTATGCGAATGCTCGTGGCCTAGTAATTGCACGCGAATACCTGGAGGAGTTGCCTAATTCGCTCATCGAAGTAGGCAAATTCATTATCCAGCCCCTGGGAGCTTGCGCAGAAGCTATTGGTTGACTAGCCACACGCATGATCCAGTTGTAGTACTCCCGTGCGTGCATTCGTGTACGTTACTCAGCCAACAGAGTAGCGTACGTGAATATTCTTGGTTGGTTGGTTGCGTAGAAATTTCGGAAGAATTTCATTATTCTGAGGATTCGCGTACGCGAATACAATCCTCTCGGGTAGCGTACGCAAATGATCATGGTTGGATAGTCAGACATTCGAGGGGAGGTGCACCCCCGATTTTCAAGTTTCGTCTGAAATATGATAGGGGATTGGAGATGCTGATTTATCAGTATTTTTTCATCTAAAAACGATGGCCGAATCATTTTTTCTGGAAAATAATATTCAAATGATAATAATATTGGTATTTCACTTTTAAAATGAAAGATCTAATAAGCAATCTTTGCTCAAAGATCCTCCAGGTTGCATATGACACTGGAAAGAAAAATGCCGAATTACTGGGCTCTCCTCCGAGTAATACTCTACATTTTGTATAAGAGCAACAGTAAAAGAGAGAGCGTCGAAGAGAAAAAAACGGTGTGCGTCCGGAGAACGCGCGGTTGATGACGAAGTCATAGGAGTTTGTTCAATCAATTTGCTACATGTAGCTCAATTTTTCAATTTTCTTTACTACGTAATATTTATTTCCGTTGATTATGGGGTTAGATGACTGAGTCGCTCAGAATTTAGTGAGACCAACAATTTCCCAAATTTCAATCTTTCGCCGGCTCATATTTGCTTCAAAAATATTCCCGATGATTTTCTCATCTTTCGTGACGATTACTTCTCCAACAATATAGATGATAAGGTCAGTATACCCAACTTGCCCCCATTAAGCCAATTTTCTTAATAACTTTGGTCTACCTCAACAATTTTCAATTCGCTTTAGCTAATTTTAAAGCTTGTTTTGAGACCTTCAAAATGAATTCAAATACCTACGTCCAAAGTCAATCATCTGGATCCGAGCTGTCTTAATTTTTTCAAGTGATTTTTTAGAGTTTACAAAATTGTGTACACAGTTTGTCCCCATTAAGCCATTTTCTCAATAACTTCGGTCTACTTCAACGATATTCAACGTAGTGCTTTAGCTCATTTTGGAGCTTGTTTTAGGATCTTCAAAATGCACTAAGTTACGTCTAATTTGGATCAATTGGAGCCGAACTGTCTCAATTCTTCCAAAATAAATGATGGAAATCGGCGATAGAGTGTTTTTATCGCCGTGCACGCACAATTGGAGCTAATCGCCGGTCCAAAACACCTTTTCCGACCTATTTTGACGTGATAAACACGTTCTGAGTGGTAAAAGAAGTCGTTCTGTACGCCTTTTCGAGATAAACATATGGGGGCGTGTTAGGTACACTCCGATAATGGCATCCTTGTTTACAAATCGTCTCCGTGTTTTGCACATAAATTAGCTTAGATCTGAATTTTGCAACTTTGAAAAACAGATTTTACAGGTTCTGAAACAAGGAATCAAATGCGCTAAGGTACGTTAAGGTTGGTTGAACTCAAAAAATTTGGCAATAATTTTACTGAACGCAATTCGCTCGGTGCTTTCTTAGCTAAGCAATTACGAAATATAGAAAAATCATTCCAAATTTTCTGGAGAACGCAGGAATGATTCGGGGTCGATGCAAACTACTCACTTTCTCATATTTTAACATAGCAAACGTGAAAAAAAATTGGCGGGGGTCCAAGGAGTGCCCATCCCCGAGATCGGCATTGGGGGGCAAGTCGGGTACAGAGGCAAATTGGGTACAGTTACCTTATATGAAAGAAGAATTTACAACCGTACAGACATTTTTTCCGGAATACGGTATAGTTCGGTCCATGGCTCAAATAAAATTACGAAAAGTTGACTTGCAGTGAACGGCTCGGTGAACTTGAGTTGAGATATCGCGCTTACAAGTCAGCTGCTGTTCAACAATTTTTTATAAATAAACCAAGGTGGAGGAAATTGAACAAATAGTGGATCCGGGTGGAGAAAAGTGAGATCTATTAACATGAATTTTTGCAGATTTTTTCTGGATACTTTCTGAACACAGCTTCCACCCGGTGGTGAACGGGCTAACCCTACCAGATTTTTCCTAGATTATACTAAATGAGCCACCTCTAGAACCAGAATCATGATCAGAAATCCTAACAGAGGTGTGCTGAATTACACAATGAATCGAATCCAATTCCTGACAATTTTTGCTGTGCTTATATTGAAAATCGCAAGCACCACAGCAGGAGTTGCGATACAATAGGGCACTACTAGCTTTTTGATCTGCACTTTGACTTGCAATACCATCATGCCAATGCTTGCTAATGCTTGGATATCATCTCACTACTTCGTAATACTCCTACTTACACATAGCTGCACTATAACACGCACGACGCATGGGGAGTTGCGCGCGCATCCACGCGTTACGAATATTTGTGTCCACATGTTAGACAAAACTCAACGCGCGAGAAGATGACTTCGTCATCAAAAACAACACACACACACGGACAAAGGACCTCGAAGATGAGTACATCTCAGGTTTGTAATGCTTCCTGGATGAAAAGCATCATCATCAATCGATAGATCTCGGTGAGAGGGAGAAAATGGTCCAACCATTTTCTATATACATGGAGTTCAGGTAAAGAGAATATGCAATTGAATGGGAGTGTTGATCAAAAATTCGCTGTCAAGAAAACAAACCCTCCTCTTCAGAGTAAGCAAAAAATGAGTATCGGTAGCTTTAGTGTTGCTCAGTATACAGCCCTCTAAGCCCTCGTCCCTCTCTCACGGCTCTCCACTACTGACGCACAACTTCCACACGGATGTAGAGGCACCCGTGTCGGTGTGGAAGTTGTGCTTTTGTGTGCGTTGGATAATGTCATCATGACCCCTTAATCAGTGAGATGGCGTACAGCTATTCAGCTGCGGATAAGCTCTTCTCTTCTCCACTTCTTCTCGCGGGGCTCCGTGGCAAGATCACGAGAAGAAAGAGCCAAAAAAGAAAACAAAAATCACTATATGTGAAGGAACTGCAAAAATCACAACACTACGCGCAAATGCAACACATAACCTTAAAGCCGAAACAATTCATTACATAATAAACATGTGTTCCTTACGTAATGGTTAGAAGGTAGATCATTACGCGTGTGAAGTTGGCACCCGCTTCGAAACATACCAAATGTAATGATCAAGAATCCTATTTCTATCAAAAGTTACAAATTCTGAGAACCATTACGAGTTTTTACAAACAACTCGGTTGAAAATACAAATTTTTTCCTACATCCCGGTTATGGCATGTACACACTCAATTAATCAGACTGTATATGTGATGGAAATGTAGCATTATACACCCGTGATTCGTTCCACAACACTTCTTGCCAGGTACACTAACTGGACTCCTCGCGTATCGCTGCTAAATCAGGCTTTCGGAGAAAGCTTCAATGAACAACTACAATTATCCACGCAGGGTCTACGGTGGCTCAACTCACTGTTTATGCGTGTGTCAAGAGGAGAATAGGTTTCAGAGCGATAGAATTGTTTACCTTGCCGACCGCAGCTCTGAAAGTAATTTTTCAGGGGTGTACCAAAGTTGCACCCACTGTACCAAAGTTACCCAATTTGGCGGTACTTCAGTTTGCCGACGACATGGTCATTTACTGCGCTGACATAGATTTGAACGTTGCTACAACTTCTATACAAAAAGGTGTTGACAAATTATCCAAATTTCTTGAAGGTATAAACCTTATCATTTCTGATACCAAAACACAGCTCTGTATTCTGTCTAGAAAAGCGTTGATCTCAGAGACTTTTAGATCAAAATCTATGATTCTGAGATTTCTCACTCTAACTCCTTCCGTTATTTAGGATTGATTTTTGACCATAAACTCACCTGGGATCTTCACTATGATGAATTTATAAACAAATGCTCTAATGTGATCAAAATTCTAAAATATCTGAGAGGCACTTGGTGGGGTGGTCACCCTCAGGTGCTCGTCAATATCTACAAAGCCCTATTTTGAGGAATTACAGAGTACGCTTGTTACATTTACCCATTTCAGACTCAGAAGAAGGAATTGGCCTTTGATCGTCTCCAATATAGATGCCTTAGATTTTCATTAGGATACAGAATCTCCACTCCCATTCGTGTCTTACTAGCTGAAGCCCATGAATCCCCTCTTTCTATAAGATCCTATTCTCTTGCTTGTAAATACTTCCTGGAAACTCTTTCTGATACTTGTCACCCTTTACATGACAAACTCCCTGTATTAGATTACTTCACGTGAAAAACATTGTTTGTGTAAATATGAATCGGCGAATAATGTTCAAAAATGACCGGGCCCATAGCCCAAGGGAGAAAAACAATGCCTCAAAATTTGAAGAGATCCATAGAGGTGTTCGCCAAATTTCGAGTGACATAGAAGGTAAAGTTGAAAAATTTTCTCTGTGAAAATGAAATTTTTTTTGAAAATTCCGTATCAACCAATCTCTTTAGAATGACCAAGAAATATTTTAAAATGACATTCGAAATATTTAGGTGCTGAATATTGGATGATTTGTCGTTTGGACAAACATAGTGTGAAAATGACGATAAATTTTAGGTAATCAATCTACCGTACGAGAGAGTATGGAGAGTATGAAGTTGTTCATAAACTGGGCTCATCATTGGTCGCTTTGGAACAAACCCTCAAAGTTTTATGGATATTGGTCGGAGGGTTCAGGAAATATCGCGTGACAATGGAAAGACAGACACACATACATACGGACAATGTGTACTTTGAAATAATTCACACAGAACGTTGTGCATTGTTGTAGAAATTATTGATAACGGTATCATTTTAAAGATCTCGGCGAGCAGAATAAGATGGATCGATTCTGATTTGGATAAGGATTAAATTAAGGAGTGAAAAATGAGAAATTCGAAAAATTTTTATGGCAAAATTTCCGCACCGATCCAATACATTCTCTTCGAGGAAGCAAAACAGAACTAAGAAATTTCAATCCATCATTGACCGTTTCAGTTTGGAAGTCAGTAAAGATGGGGAGAAACTCAAGTTGAGTCAAACTCACAGGAATGATCAGATTGTAATGTAATCAATCATTTTCCATGCATTTCACATTCAGATCTTGCAAACTAATTACTTGAGATACTTCCCCTGGTCTTATGACTCTGAAGCACTGGAATGAATATTTTGCAATCTTTCTCTATTCGTTTCACGTTTAGATTTCGGTGAAAAGTTACTCGACATGTCACCCCTGATCTCACAACCCTCAAGATTTGAAATTAAAACTTTGATCTCAGATGAAGTTACAGGGGAAAAGGATGGTCATACTTGCCATGTTAGACTTTTGGAAAAAGTGAAGTCGGAGGGAGGAAAGATTTCAACACTTGGCTATGGTAATGATTGAAAATTCTCAGATTGTCAAATGATGGATTCCATTTAAAAAAGACACATGAAAAATAGTGATATCTCGGATCGTGGTCCAAAAAATGAAGTTTCCACCCACTAGGAGGTCCCAAGAAAATTTCGGAGACGCCTGCAGAGCTATTTTTGTTTCGCTTTTTCATTCCACTGGGGCCTTATTCTAATATATTTTTTCCGCGGCGGGGTGTGAAAAAATCGAGCAGTTCCCAATTTTTCCTACTCTACATCTAGTAAACAAACTAGTTTCTAAGGTTCATTGGTACAAAAATATCATCCAAATATACTTTATGGCGTATCCTTCGAAACCCTCAAACATTTTCTGACATCTTACAATCCTAAGATTGGCCCAAAAGTCATCTCAACAAGAAATTGGATCAAATTTCGATCACAATCAAAGTGACAGTTTAGTAAGCGGAAATGTTGTGGTCTAAAAACGATACAATCTCATGTTATAGGATGACTTTTTGGCCAATCTTAGGATTGTGTGGTGCTATAAATATTTGAGGGTTCGGAGGGATACGCCATCAAGTATAGTCCAATGATATTTTCGTAGCAATGAATGCTACAAACTAGTTTGTTGACTAATTGTAAACTAGGTGGAAATTGGGTGTGCTGGGATTTCTTCCACCCCGTTGCGGGAAAAATGTATTAGAATAAGGCCCTCGGAGGATCAAAATCATGTTTTTCTACTAAATTGAATATATCTCGAGTTTGGCTCGAGATAATACTGCGTAGTTTGCACCATTCGAAAGATCTTGAAACAATTTTTCGAAAATGACCTTCAAGATTTCCGTTTAGCCATTTCAGGCTGTGATCAGGCAAAATCCGGAAAAATCAAGCTAACCTGATTATCTTGAAACGCAGTTCTTTTAGTATTCCGAAAATCCGATTTCTCGTGCAAAATCGCACGATATTCGCGATGGGATTGGCCCGAAGTTGATTTTCTACTGTGTTGTGCATTTTTTGGTCAGTTTTCTGATTTACCATTCTCTGACAAATGTGGAAACAAAGATTTCTGCACATGCGCGTGGTTTGTCGAATTCCAAAGTAGTCTCTGTCGAAAGCTGAGGAAATTTCCTTCAAGATGACTTCTTGAAGGAAACTTTCCGTGACCGGGCTACTATTTCAATCCAAATGAGACCTTTCAAGGTGTTTTTATGATCGTAACTGTATACTCGAATCATCATGGTTCAATTCCTTCCTCAAAATTCCAAATAGCAGGTCAAGGACAAAAACGCTGTTCCGGATTTATTCAGATATTCTGTCTGTTAGATGTACATGGCCAACAAGATTGGATGTTTATCCCAAATAGTACTTAGATTTTTTGCTCAAACAAAGAAAGTCATAAATTTATAATTTGACTCGTCAGACTTATGGGCTCCGATCTTGTCAATAATGCAGAAACATCATTATTCACATTCAAAATTCAAATAATCAAAAGGCGCGGCAGCGCCTTGCTGGCGAGTATATGAAAGAGAAGTACATGTGAGAAAGAGAGAGAGCGCGCGCAAGGCTGCCGTGCCTTATATACGCTGAGTTGGGCCGTTTTAACCTCACACATTTTTTCGAACTTACTTATTTCATGCCTTTCTGGGTTCAGGAGGGTCTCATTCCCTCTGAACCCGTTATTTCGGTCCTCAACAAGGATATTGGCAAGTCATTTCGTCGCTGACAGCGTTTAGTGCCAAAATATCTTACTCACTAATTTCGCCCCTTCCCAATTTTTTCGCGTCAAGATTTCAGCCGCGTTACGACACTCGAAGTCGAACACAATCGATTGTTGGGGTCGACCACGCGGAACGATCGACCGCGAGAACACGGGTGATGTTTTGATGCAGCCGCATGTATAGCAGACGGCGTTATTCCGCTCCAGCAATAACATGTTGTTGCAGTAACATGTAACATTTCTGACTATTTTGAAGCAGAGATTGAAAGCCAATCGTAGCACCGCCTGCAGCGAGCTTGTAGAAATCAGCTCTCATTGTTGAAGAAATAAGAGCCACTTATTATTGTGGGTTTTCTTGTCTGGAGTGATATAAGAATAAAAGGCAAAAATTGGTCTCGTCGATCTTGAAGGACGGAGACCAAATATTCAACCTGTATATTAACCATCAAGGACGAAAAAATCTACCAAAATCACTTATAACGCAAGCACCATCACAAGTGGGTTAGGAGTCTTTGCATCAACTCAAGTCAATTCCATGAACTAATTTCAAGAGTCTTGCTATCAAAAATACAAATTTGTCCTTCTCCAGATTTTCCTTTGTTCATGATCAAAAAATGTTCATCTTGGAATGAAGCACACTAGTGTTAATTAGGAGAATGATTTTTATGGATGAGATACATAGAATTTTTTTTGTTTTCCTACATGCTACTATTTACAGCATGTTTTTCAATCTCAGAATATTCAGTCATTACCAAAGCCAAGTGTTGAAATCTCCTCCCCCTCACTCCACTTTTTCCAAAAGTATAACTTGGCGAGTATGGCCATCCTTTCCCCCTATCACTTCATCTGGGATCAAAAATTGAATTTCAACTCTTGAGGGTCATGAAATCAGGGGAAACATGTCGAGTAACTATTTAGCAAAATTTAGCAAAATTTAAACACGAAACAAATGGGTAGAAAATGCAAAATATTAATTTCAACTCTTGAGAGTCGTGAGATCAAGAAAAGCATGTCGAGTAATTGTTTTGCAAAATCTGCACGTGAAACGCATGGAAAAGGATTGATTACATTACGATTTGACTTTCTCGGTAATTTTGACTCAACTTGAGTTACTCACCATCTCTACTGAATTTTAAACTAAACCGATCAATGCTAGATTGAGTTTTCTGGTTTCCTTTTCTTCTCAATGGTCTGAATGAATTATTTCCATTACATTTCATAGACGAAGGAGATGGTGAGAAACTCAAGTTGAGTCAAAATTACCGAGAAAGTCAAATCGTAATGTAATCAATCTTTTTCCATGCGTTTCACGTTCAGATTTTGCAAAACAATTACTCGACATACTTTTCTTGATCTCACGACTCTCAGAGTTGAAATTAATATTTTTCATTTTCTACCCATTTGTTTCATGTTTGAATTCTGCTAAATTTTGTTAAATAGTTACTCGACATGTTTCCCCTGATTTCATGACCCTCAAGAGTTGAAATTCAATTTTTGATCCCAGATGAAGTGATAGGGGGAAAGGATGGCCATACTCGCCAAGTTATACTTTTGGAAAAAGTGGAGTGAGGGGGAGGAGATAGAATATAATATTCATACACATTGTAGAAGAATATTATCAAAATGTTCTAGTTTCAATTTCCAGAATGACTTGTTTCCTCGATCGATTGACCCCGATTCTGAAATGGGAAATTGAATGAAGTTGACATCCATCATAGCAGTTTTTGTCATGCAAAAAAGTGGCTTTCATAAGTGTAGAAGCTTTTGGCAATTTTGGAGAGCGCATTGTTGATAGCTTCAGAAATTTTTTATCGATTTATCAATATAAATTGCACATTATGCCTCATCTTCATCTGTCTCTCTTGTGGCACGAACTGTTTCTTGAAGGACGGTCATGAACTTTTTCGCAAATGAAATGGAGGTCCTATGCAATTGTTCAGAGTGGAATGCTTATAGAAAAACTTCTCCTTCTTTCGCGCTACGATACCACCAATATCACTTAACTTCAGTGTCCGGAGTCCGTAACACTAATAACCCTGCGATTACTGCTCGTTGTTCTCTCTCGAGTGTGTTGATATATTTATTGAATCAAATAAGGTCGGGATGAGGTGCAAGGTAATTCGATCATTTTCATATACCCAGAATGTTGATTTATGAAGGGGTTTGTTCCTTCCGTTGAGTCGTACAGATTCAAATCATACAGCATCGTACGAATGAAAACTCAGTATTTCTCGTAATATTATGTGACAGGACTCCACTTGAGTCGATACGATGACAAGAGATTTTTGACGTTACAACGCAAGTTGTGCGGAAGGCAACAATAGTAATTATGATGGATGATAGTCATAGTCCTAGTAATAATTTTACCGGTAGTCAGCTTTTTTTATACAGAATTTTCGGGTCTGGGAAAGACTGTTTATTGGTTGGTGCAAAGGACGTATCAAACGTATGAGTTACACCGGAGCTGTGTTGATTGGTTGGTGAACTTAACGCGTCGATCGTATTATTCACAGCCTTACATGCGTTTTTCGTGAGTCGAAGGATTTTCAAGTTGGCTGACGTATATGAGTGAAGAGACCTAAGTTTTATGACAATGTATGTTGATTTTCCGATAAGTCAGATGGTATCCTTAGTCTCACTAGGAAATTACATACAATCTGGACGAGTCTGGGTGGTTACTTCCCGTCGTGTTCCCCTCAAGAGTTTGATCATCTTATAATTTGCTTCAGGTGTGCACACACAGGATCTCAAACAAGTGAAAATTCCATATCATTTTTGGTATGTTCATGACTATTAGATGCCTACAAGTCTTTCTCACCTATTAGCATTTCCTCGATATCGACACGCGTTACCACCGATAGCTAAAAATATAGCTTGACACTTTAGAAATAACGAGTTAGTCTTCTGGCTCCTTTCGGGGAAGGCACGTACGCATTTTTCCTCTACTATACTTAAATGTATGAGCATAAAAGTGCGCATGAATAATTCACACTAAAAACGAAGGATAATGAGTTGACCTCCTCAATTGGAATTGACACACTAACGTTCTCACCTGCTAAACATATATCTTTAGGTTATACGCAAGGCACATTGACCTTGGCTATGGACAAGAATTTTTAGGGAACAGGGAGAAACGAAGAATTCATCTTGGTCAGACATCTGTACCAATTATCTGGACCAATTATATTTCCCTGCCCCGGCGGGAAATGAGCTCTTGTTTGTGCACATTCTCTGATGAAAGATGATCCCAGTCGATCATCGTACAATTATGATTTATATGGATTCTCAATGGTCACTGTGACTGTGAAAGCAACAGAGCATATTGATTCGGAGGAGTGATCATGGGTCTCTTGGATATTTTCTTCAAAATTCAAGCCATCTCCTTTTCGTTGGCCATAAAAAACCCATTAATGGAGGATGAAAATCCTTTGTTGGATTCCGATAAGAATATTCGACTTTTCCGTTTGGCTGTGAGTTTATACTGTCTTTTTCAAAGCTTCGTGATTTGTCCATCATTGCAATTCTCTTTCATTCCCTCTCTTACACCAGAAACACATAGCCGATCAGTGTTTCAGCGACAGTGGGACTGTTGTCCTCAGCAACGAGTCTTTGAACCAATCAGTATCCAGTATGTTGAATTCGAACATCCCGATAAACATCTTTACGACAGACAAAGACTCTCCGATGAGAAAACATCTCCGTCATGAGAATGTTTTCAAATTGAATGACGAGATCATGAGGAGTCTGACTGAACCGGCACGTAGTGTGATAATGATCGTCCAAGCAGATACAAATATCACTGAATTGTTGGATGGATTCAGAAATTCGATTTGGTGGAGACACGATGCGCCATATCTCCTAATAGAAGGAAGCGAGAATAGGAGCTGTGCAAGGGCAAATGAATTACTGACGACACTTGGGACCTTCGATATATTGAATGCCATATTTTTGTGCACGAAGCCCGCTGACCATCCCAGATTATTGATCCTGAACCCATATGGAAGCTCTTTTCCTGATTCTTGGAAGGCACTAGGAAAGCTCAATTTTGGACCTCAAAATATTACGCTCCTCCAGTACAACTCGGGGGATTTTAAGACACTGTTCAAAGGTGACTTTTCCATGGAATTTGATTGTATCAGTCAAGAACTTATGATATCGATAAGTCGTTAGTTCCAGTCCACAAAACCATGTGTTCACAAAATTTGTATAGAATGCTGAAAACGCCGCGATGCGCCGCTATTCATGGATTCAGTATTTTGCGATTTGGAAAGCAAGGGAAGCGTTTTGAGGAGCAAAACTGGCGTCGTATACAGTTTTTACGTCAGAAAATGTACAAAAAGTCATTTCACGATCAATGTACTAGTTCTAATCCACAATTTCGTTAGCCAGTGTGATACAGTACCCACCTGAAACACTCGATTTGTGATCCTGCTTCTAAAGTTATTCTCATGTTGGTCGAATCGACCTAGAGCCCAATGTGTCCAAAACACCATTCGACGAAGAATTTGACGAGAAATCTAATAAGAATCCCAGATTTGGAATAAAAAGGGTTTCATTGCTCGAAAATTCAGCTTTTCTGAAAAATTGTTGTTTGGGGGTTATGTTGATCTTTCTCGATTCTGATATTATCATTTTGGTGGAATTCAGCTTTTCTCAGGTCGAAATAGATGTTTTGGATATCTCTTTTATCGGGTCTCATACTGGTGAGGAATCAATAAAGAACTTGCAAAATTGATCATTCTGATGCAATTTTTAAAATCGAGAACAGCACGTCAAACACGCAATGATGACTTTTGAGGTCTCGCAAATGTGTTTTCCATCTTCTTCCATTATATGCAACTTATCCCTAAAGTTACAGAAAAATCCATGACACTCGATCCAAAATTTGGCGATATCAAAAATAATGACTCATATATATATGTGATTCGACATGGAAATTAATAAGTTGAAAAAATGCTTGTTGAGAGGACCATGGCAAGTAGATGGTAAAAATGATCGGATAAGTCCAAGGGTCCCAGTGGTGTTCTTTCAGTAAACGGATTAAACACACGCATTTCTGCATGCCATACATTTGAGAGTCCGTCATGAGATCTATAATTTTGGCAACTTGTGACTTATTGAGTTACTAGCGTTTTTGCCTTACTCGCTACCGCTCGTTCGGCTTGTAAATGTTCTTGATAAGTCATAGGCACCAGAAATGCTTCTATAGTTCAATAAGAATAGTTGTAAAATAATGATTGCTGATCAATTCAAGGTGTCTAAAAAAAGTTTTAAAATAGTTCGCAAAATTGGTATTATATCAAATTATACTGGCTAATTGTGGAGATATAACTTCAAGTAAGCAACAATGAATATTGCGGAATTTCATAGTTTCTTTTCAATTAGCTGAGCTGGTATATCTTTGATGAATCGATTAGGCTGAAAAACTTCCGTTACATGGCGTGAATGTAAAGGGTTAATCAAAGCGATGTGAATTCAATTCATTGTGCAGTGTGCATAAGTTGACCGTTGATCTCCGGACTTGGTGCATATAAGAGCAACTACAAACTAGAACAAATTAGGCCAAACTAGACCGAACTAGACCAACCTGATTGGACCAAACCAAACCGAATTAGACCGACCTAGATTGTACTAGACCTAATTGGACCGAACTAGATCGTATTAGACCATACTAGACTGAACTAGACCGGAGTAGGCCGAACGAGACTTAATCACCCCAAACTAGACCGAGCTAGACTTAATTAGACCAAACTGAACTGATATAGATCGAATTGGCCCGATCTAGACCCAACTACACCGAGCTAGATCGAAAAGGACCAAATTAGACCGACCTAGATAAAAGTAGACCGAATTGGACGGAACTACACCGTATTTGACAATACTAGACTGAAATAGACCGAATTAGACCTTCTCTCATTGCTCGAGCTTTTCAAAGTGGTAGAAGAGCAATGAGAGTTTACCACTGACACGCGGCTCAAGTGGCCGAATGTTCGATGGTTAGAACGTCTTTATATACGAAAGTTCGTCTTCGTTAAGCGCTTGCGAGAAAAGTGATTTTAACCCGCTATTTCTATTTGATTTCTCACCATTTTTACTTTTGGCAGGTCTTCGACCTTCTGCCGGAGATATATATATATATAATCAATTATGACACTCGATCGATATGATCGGATATCGTATTTATTACTCGCGGGAATTTCAAATTATGGAAGTATATTTGATCGGTCTTTGCGAGTTAAAGTCAGCTGGTATTCCTGAAATTGATCGAGAGTGGAGAAAAATCCATTCTCGATTGATGCCAAAAATTTCAGCAGTACCAGCTGACTTTAACTCACAAAGACCGATCAAATATACTTCTTTAATTCGAACTAGACCTAATTAAACAGAACTAGACCGAACGAGACCTAATTACCCCGAACCAGACCGAGCTAGACCGAGCTAGACTCACTTACCGAAGTCGACCGAATGAGACTAAACCTAACCTAATCAGAAAGGAATAGACCGCATGAGAATAGGTTAGACCGAATTTGACTCAATAACGCCAATCTGGACCAAACCAGACCGGACTACACCATTTCAGCCCGGTACTTCCCACTCCCATCCCCGTCCCCATTATCATCCCCAACCATCCATCCACTCATTAATCCACCCATTCATTCATCCATGCACCCCCTACCCACCACCCTTATACAACCACTTGTTATACCGGATTGAACAAATTAAATCTAGACTGCCTAGTATAACTTTGCAAGTTTTGACTTAATTTTGTTCTAAATATAAGTGTTGTGGTTTGGTGATTTTATTTAGTAATCTCTCTTTGACATTCATTAAAGTAAAATATTCTGATAGTAAACCTAACGAAATTGTTGCAAAGCGTTGCAAGCAATAACTGGGTGCTTACTTCTTGAAGTTACCAAATGAGAATCTCAAGTATGCCAATATCCTATTCTTTCGTCTCATTCCATCACCAGCGTTGCCAGAAATCAGTCAGTCCCCTGTATAAAACAGCTATACTTTACAAAAGCAATGAATGCGCACACATTGCATGTAATATCAATCAATAAAGAACGCACGAACCATCAGAAGCCAATAGAATCTGGCATTTAAAGATATTTGACTTTGAGAATACTTATATTGTAGAGCTCGGAACATGTCATCAATGAATGACCTATTTCCACTATGTTTTCTTAGCATGAGCCCTTGTGGGCAATACCAAAGTCTGTAACTCTAAAGCCCTTGAGCATCCAACTGTAAACCTTCAGATATCGTCTTTGGGGGTTGGATGAGACTGTTCACCAAAACCAGAGACCTACATCTCGTGCACCCCTGGTTAGCTCAAATCGATATAAGTTTCGCAAAAAATTTACGTTATTTTTGTGCCTCCACGCTACTTCTCTGTACCATTGCCATAATCCATAACCCATCACTCACCAACCTACCCATGACCCTTACGGCCACCCACGGACCCACCCACCCACCCATCTACCCACTCATCTAACCACCCATGATATTTCAGTCCTTCCACATAAGCAACCAGATACGAGGGATCCGGACGAACAAAATTTAGACTGGCGCTTAATTATTGGAAAAAAAAATTCGATGATACAATTACATTGGGATGCCTAACAGAGTATCCAAAATAACACACGACGTAACCAGTGAATGAATCGAACAACCTTTCACGTAACTCCGAATCGAACAATCTGCTGTAACCCTTCATAACTCAATTCCTCACGACTCAATTCCTCATAACACATTCCCACCAATTCACCAACCCGTGTCCCACACGGCCACTGTTCCACCTACCCATGACACATACGACCACTCGATCACAGACCCACTCGTCGACCCATCACCCACGGATTCACCAACCTGCCCATGACCCATACGGCCACCAAATTACCGAATAAAACCCAACTGGACCAAACTAGAGCAAACTACACCGGATGAGGCCTAGGTACACGTAATTAGACCTAATTCCAGCATTTCTATTCCCATGACTATGCCTCATTTCTGATAATTCATTCCTCATCACAGACTCCGCAAAACTCGTTCCTCATAACTCGAGTTCCTCATGACTCGAGTTCCTCATGACTCGAGTTCCTCATGACTCGAGTTCCTCATGACTCGAGTTCCTCATAACTCGAGTTCCTCATGACTCGAGTTCCTCATGACTCGAGTTCCTCATAACTCGAGTTCCTCATGACTCGAGTTCCTCATGACTCGAGTTCCTCATGACTCGAGTTCCTCATAACTCGAGTTCCTCATGACTCGAGTTCCTCATAACTTAATTCCTCATAACTCATGACTCGTTCTTCACAGGTGTTTATACCTCATCCTCCATAATTTGTGCCTCACACCTCATAGCAATCCATCCATCCATCCATCCATCGACTCACCCACCCACCACCCTACCCAACCATCCACCCACCCATTACACTTCACCCCTTCCGAAAAGGCGACCCGATGTGCGGCATGTGGACGGACAAATTTTGCCTGGCTCCTTAATTGTTATAATTAATATTCAACCTGCTCCAAATTTTTTTCAGGAACGGAACCATTATCCTGCAAATCGTTGTATTTCGATAAACTGAAAGATGTGCAAGGATATAATTTCAGAGCTAGCCACTATTATCACACCAACATTCTTTTTGAGTATAATCAGACCAAAAAAGATTACGAGAGATGTTCCGGTATTGGTCCTAAGATTCTGTGTTTCGTATTAAGCCACATCAACGCTACCCTTACTGCGAAAAGAACCAAATGCAACACATTTGTGACCAATGTTGGTAATCCAGGTGGATCTCTTCGAGATATTCAAACCAAAGCCATTGATTCTCTATCAGCTCCTTACTACATACGTGATTATTGTAGAATCCAGACGTATCCATTTTATGCTTCAGAAATCAAAATAGTGACTTATAAGAAACCAATAGCCTCCCAAGATACATTGACATCTCACCTGAATCTTCAAACACTAGTTACAATATTTTCACTTTATGTTCTTCTTCTGATCGTTTTGAGGTATTCTCTGGACACGTCTGGGTCATCTCTAATGATGGAGTATTTGAGATTATTTGTAGGTGCTGCAACTGTTGCTCAACCAAAGAAATGGTCTCGAAGGCTCGTCTTGATTTTTCTGGTATTGGCGATGGCCATTGTCACATCTTGTTTCCAAGCATACTTGAGTGCAATGATAACTTCCCCTTAGAAGAAGCCAATCGTTGATTCACTAGCTGATCTTACTGATTCCAAATTGATACCGACTGGGCAACTTTCATTCAAAGGTATGATCTCTAGTGAATATTTGAGCAATCATTACAGTGTTATTGAGGATTACCGTGAATGTCTGGGACTTATGCTCAACGGTTCTCCGATTGCTTGTATTTACACGGGAATACTCATACCTCACGAGTTCCATAATGATCCTCGTGTTCATGTATCCCGAAAAAACTTTTTGGAAAGGGGTGTTAGTTTTACATTCACTGAAGACTCTACATTTCTGAACGCGTTCAACCGAATTTTGTCGCAGATGAAAGAGGCCGGTCTCGTTGAACTTCTCTGGAATAAACGGAAACTAAAAGCCCATTTCAATTATCCTGAAGACACGAATTTTGATAAGAGTTTCGTGTACGAGAATCAATTGGTGATCATTTTTTCCTTGTGTACGGCTTGGGCTCTTTCGGTTATGGTGTTTCTCATTGAAATTGCATACTTCAACATGACAAAAGTCAGCTCAAGGAATAATACACGAGCAAAAATATGCACCCAGAAACGTTCAATACATATCAGTAGAAGTTAAGGTGATTTTTCTCAATTACACGAGTCATTATGACTTACTATCAACTAGCAGAATTGCTCCGCTCGCTCACGCTCGCTACGCTTAAGAGCCTTTGAAGGGAGATTCAATAGTCGAATCGTAATATTCCTCAATGAGTGGTTCTCACCCATTGAATCTAATTCATAATCACACTCATCCACCCATTTCACACATCACATACTATTTCGTCATTCATTGTTAGTATCATCTCATTCCTATTTCACAAATCATTCCATACTCTTCAATTATTACGATCTCATCTCCTTTCCTACTTTTTCTTCATCTCTTCTCCTTCTCTTCTTTTATTCTATCTTACCTTCATTCAACCTTGTCATCTTCATTTTACCTTCTACTTTGCCGCCATCTTCTCTACATCAATCTCAACACCTCATCATACTCATCACAAATCCGCCAATGATTGTCTACTTGGAGGCGAATTCTTGCACGCAGGTAAGCAGCCTTCGGGTGCAGAGGTTGCGTCCGAATTCACATCCAAGTAGGAGGGTGAGGCAATCATACAATCCATAACATCACAATCATGCATCCATCTTAAACATCACAAACTATTTCATCTTCAGTGCATGTTGCATCTCATTTCTATTTCATATTTCATACCGTTCTCTCTAATCATACCATCTCATTTCCTTCCCTACTTCTTCTTCATCTCTTTTCCTTCTCTTCTTTTATTCGATCTCACCTCCATCCCATCTCACCTTCATTCAATCTCATCATTTCCCATATCATTCTCTACTTCACGGCCATCTTATCTCCTCCTCTACATCATTCTCACCACCTCATCACATTCATCAAGAATACTATCGATCTATTCCAGATGTCCGCCGACTCCAGCGCCAACTTCCACGTATAAAAGTGGTACGAGTGGTCGATTTGCGAAGCTTTTATACCCCTAGTATATATAGCATCATCATCGATATAGGTATACTTATGCATTAGGGGTATAAGAGCTTCGACACATGATCCGCTAGGTGCGCTACAGTCGGGGGACACCTCGAATAACATCTCATTCCCTTCCCTACATTTTCTTCATCTCTTTCCCTTCTCTTCTCCCATCCCACCTTTCCTTCATTAAAACTCATCATCTTTCATACCATACCCTACCTCACCACCGTCACATCTCCTCTTCCATATCATTCTCACCAGCTCATCACTGTCATCATAAATCCGCCAATGATCGCCTACTTGGAGGCGAATTTTTGCACGCAGGTAAGCCGCCTTCGAGTGCAGAGGTTGCGTCCGAATCCAAATCCAAGTAGGAGGGTGAGGCAATCATTCAATCCATAACATCACAATCATGCATCCATCTTAAACATCACAAACTATTTCATCTTCAGTGCATGTTGCATCTCATTTCTATTTCATATTTCATACCGTTCTCTCTAATCATACCATCTCATTTCCTTCCCTACTTCTTCTTCATCTCTTCCCCTTCTCTTCTTTTATTCGATCTCACCTCCATCCCATCTCACCTTCATTCAATCTCATCATTTCCCATATCATTTTCTACTTCACGGCCATCTTATCTCCTCCTCTACATCATTCTCACCACCTCATCACATTCATCAAGAATACTATCGATCTATTCCAGGTGTCCGCCGACTCCAGCGCCAACTTCCACGTATAAAAGTGGTACGAGTGGTCGATTTGCGAAGCTTTTATACCCCTAGTATATATAGCATCATCATCGATATAGGTATACTTATGCATTAGGGGTATAAGAGCTTCGACACATGATCCGCTAGGTGCGCTACAGTCGGGGGACACCTCGAATAACATCTCATTCCTTTCCCTACATTTTCTTCATCTCTTTCCCTTCTCTTCTCCCATCCCACCTTTCCTTCATTAAAACTCATCATCTTTCATACCATACCCTACCTCACCACCGTCACATCTCCTCTTCCATATCATTCTCACCAGCTCATCACTGTCATCATAAATCCGCCAATGATCGCCTACTTGGAGGCGAATTTTTGCACGCAGGTAAGCCGCCTTCGAGTGCAGAGGTTGCGTCCGAATCCAAATCCAAGTAGGAGGGTGAGGCAATCATTCAATCCATAATATCATAATCATGCATCCACCTTAAACATCATAAACTATTTCATTTTCATTGCATGTTGCATCTCATTCCTATTTCATACTTCATACCATTCTCTCCATTCATATCATCTTATTTCCTTCTCTACTTCTTTCTCTCTTTCCCTTCTCTTCTTCCATCATCATCATCATCATCATCATCATCATCATCATCATCGTCATCGTCATCGTCATCGTCATCGTCATCGTCATCGTCATCGTCATCGTCATCGTCATCGTCATCGTCATCGTCATCGTCATCGTCATCGTCATCGTCATCGTCATCGTCATCGTCATCGTCATCGTCATCGTCATCGTCATCGTCATCGTCATCGTCATCGTCATCGTCATCGTCATCGTCATCGTCATCGTCATCGTCATCGTCATCATCCATTCTCTCATATATTGACGCGAGCATACTCCCGCATTAATATTCTGTATCACCGCGAATATACAATTTTTTGCACACAAGCCATCAAATCACTCGCCTACGCAACCGACGCAACCAAATCGTACGTTACTCAAGCGTACGATTCAGCGCGTTTAAAGCCACAAATCAATCAACTCATTTTCGTACGCCGCTTAGGCGTACGTTCGGATATACTCCAAATCATAAATCAGATCAACTCATTTTCGTACGCCGATTACGCGTACGTTCGGATATACTTCAAATCATAAATCAGATCAACTCATTTTCGTACGCCGATCAGGCGTACGTTCGAATATACTTCAAATCATAAATCAGATCAACTCATTTTCGTACGCCGCTTAGGCGTACGTTCGGATACCCTTCAAATCGTAAATCAGATCAACTCATTTTCGTACGCCGCTTAGGCGTACGTTCGGATATACTCCAAATCATAAATCAGATCAACTCATTTTCGTACGCTGATTAGGCGTACGTTCGGATACACTTCAAATCATAAAACAGATCAACTCATTTTCGTACGCCGATTAGGCGTACGTTCGGATACACTTCAAATCGTACATCGGATCGACTCATTTTCGTACGCCTCTCAGGCGTACGCCACGGTACTCATAAATCAGGTAGATGCAAATACACGTACGCCTTTCAACCGTACGATTTTCGAATCATTGAAATTCGTACGTCTCCGGGACGTACGAATGATCAATCTCTATACAAACGTACGCTTCAGCAGCGTACGTAATATACGAGGCATAGGATCGTACGCTTCCCGAGCGTACGAACATAGGTAGAACGCGGGTATATAAGACCGCGCTCCCGAACGTCAAAGATCATCAGTCTTCTCCAGCTCGCCGTCGCGACGCTGTCTCCACGACACTCGGCCCAGCCGTGGCCTCGACGAACCCGACTCAACGTGCCCCGCCGCGACCGTACCAAGTTGCCCCGGTGGCATGAGTGACCAAGTGTGCATAGTGTTTGTGTTTCGCACCTCGAGTACCGAGTCGCAATTGTATCTTGAAACTGTGAGAATTATTCGAGTGCCTAACCCCGTCCCTAATCCAACGACGTCGTGAGGACGCCCACGCACCTTGACCGGACGGATGGACCGTCCCAGTCAACGACAGAGACGTTCCAAAACCTACGTACCCCGCTCCGAAGAGGAGCACCGACGAGACCTCTACGGACTTCAACAGGCCAAACGCTTGGCGCTGCTCGGAGCGTTGAAAGCCGAGGCCTCCACTCAACAAAACAAGACTGCTCAACCCTCAACTATCTCGTCTCCGCCCAGCGAGACGCGGGAGTGAATTTATTTTCATTCTCATTGACGAGGTTTCCCGCAAGCGGAATTCCGAGCCCCGTCAATTTGGCGCCCAACGTGGGGCCAACGAGGGACTTTTTGGACTTCGTCGGCATCAGGAGATGCTAGGACCTGCGACCTGATGAGCAGTCTTCCCCGGACGCCGCCTGCAACCCGGACGACCCGGCAGACAGCGGCAAGCACTTCTGGGAGTGTGGAAACACCCAGTGGCGCCCAACTGGATCAACAACGCACCGTCTCGCTTGAGCGCACCGCTCGCGTGACACGCCACCAACGTCAGCGGTCCCTTGGCTCGGAGCAGGAGCTCGAGTCCCTCCTGGACGGAGCACAGCTGCCTATACGCCAGAGGACATCCCGCAAGGACCTTGCTCCGACCGGACCATCGCCTGCTGTGCCATACGACGACCCTGCAGATCCCCAAGCCGGAGCTCAGCAGCAGCAGCCGGCGGATCCCGCCTCCGTCAACCAGGTACCTACTCATCCGAATTCACTTGTTGCTCCAGAAGCTGCAGCGGACGTTTCGGCGGCCAATCCGGAGCCACCTGCGATCACCATGGACGACCTCCGGCTGATGTTCCGTCAACTCGCTGGCACGCCCCTCAACCCTCCGGACTTCACTGGTGCGGAGCACGAGGACCCAGCGAAGTTCATCACGAAGTGTACGGAGCACTTCCGGCGCCTCGGGACCGAGGAGGCCTTCAAGGTGCAAGTGGCCGAACGCGCACTCAAGGGTGACGCCGAGAAGTGGTGGTCCTGCTACAAGAACCTGGCTGTCGACTGGACCCGTTTCACCGAGCTGTTCCTGTCCCGCTTTGACTCATCGCAGCTTCGACTCCGACTCAAGGCCGAACTCTACGGACAGGCCCAAGGCGAAAAGGAGGATGTGAGTACTTTCATTGAAAAACGTAACCTCCTAGCTCGTCGTCTGCTTCCTGAGGCCACCGAGGAGGAGCTAGTGACCTTGATCACGGAGTCACTGAACGCGACTATCCGCTGCCACCTGCGAGGCAACCCGCCGACCACTGTGGGCGAGCTGCTGACCAGAGCCACGGAGGTCGAACACGACGAGCAGGCCAAGCAGGCCGGCGCCCGCAAGTTCAACCCAGCCAACAACAACCAGGGCAAGGGCAATGCTGCCACTCCAGCGCAGCCATCGAAGGCTGTGCGAGACTTCAAGCAGGTCAATGGTGAGAGATTGCCTAAATGTGATTATTGCCCTGAATATCATTGGCACAGGGATTGCCCCAAACGACCCCAGTACCCGAAGGCCACGACTCCGGGAAACTGGCGGGAAGCGGGGAATGCTGCGGGCACACCCGCTTCGACACCTGCAGCCCCGCAATAAGCGCTGCAGCCGCAGACGCCACCGGACTCCACGCCGCCAACCTGGACATCTGGATTGGAGGGAAGCTCGTCGCAGCGCTCGTCGACTCGGCAGCATCCGACAACTTCATCTCGCCACGGTGCATCCCGGACGGAGCCATCGTGCAGAGAATCCAGCCACGCGGAGCCAAGCTGGCAAGCAGTGGAACCGAGATGCGCGTCCAAGCAACCTGCACACTCGCCGTGCGGATCCAAAACTTCGAATGTGACGTCAAGTTCTTCGTCGCCGAGGAGCTTCGACCTGCCGCCATCCTCGGACGACGATGGCTTAAGGAGGTGAAGGCCGTCCACGACCACGACCTCGACTGCCTCTACCTAGGAACCAGCAAAAGGATCCGGGTATTCCTGGGACGCGCCCCTGACGGGCCATCGACCCACTTGCAAGAGCAAGTATGGAGCAAGATAAACCACGGATTCCCTAATGAATATGTTGATCAATTCAAGGAAATCATGATGCGACACGTGAGGATCTTCGATGATTCGGCGCCCCTGGCCAGGACACCCTTCATCATGCACGAGATCAGAGTCACGGACCGTCGCCCCTTCAAGATTCCACCTTATCGCTACTCTGCTGAGAAGAAGCGAGCGATAAGCGACATGGTCAAACAAATGCTGGCAGATGGAGTCGTCGAGGCAGCCTCATCCCCATACAGCTCACCCATCGTACTGGTGGACAAACACGATGGTACCTTCCGCTTCTGCGTCGACTTCCGGAGGATCAACAGCGTCACGGAGGATGCAGGTCAACCGAACCCGGTCATCCATGAGGTCCTCAAGGAAATCGGCGGAGCCACCATCTTCACGACGATTGACCTTCGAAAATGCTATTGGCAGATCCCGCTGACCGAGGACTCCAAGCAATTCACTGCCTTCTGCACACCAGACGGCGGACAATACGTATTCAACGTTGCAGCTTTCGGATTAAAGAACTCCGGGAGGACTTGCAACCAACTCATCGGGATGGAAGTGCTACTCGGACTACTTGGTGAGTTCTGTCTGAATTTCCAGGACGATATTGTCATTTTTTCACACAGCTGGTCAGACCACCTCGTCCACGTCGCCAAAGTCTTGGAACGACTGTCGATGTACGGACTGGCCTGTGCCATTGACAAATGCCACTTCGGAAAGGACCGCCTGGAGTTCCTGGGCCATGTGGTATCCACGGACCACAACGAGGCCAAGATGGAGCACATTCGCGCTGTCTTGGAGTTCGCCCCACCACGCAACAAGAAGGACTTACAGAGGTTCCTGGGCATCGCCAACTGGCTCCGGGAGTATATTCCCAACTTCTCCGAGATCGCAGCACCTATGACGGAACTCCTCAAGGGCAAATCTTGGAAATGGACCCAGGCTGCGCAGGCTTCGATGGACCTCGTCAAAGAAGCCTTCAAGAAGCCGTTGAAGCTCCATCGACCTCGATTGGACCAGCGCTTCTACTTGCAGACCGATGCAAGCGGCGCCGGCATGGGAGCCGTGCTTTTCCAACTGGGACCAGAAGGAGAGCGGCACGTCATCTCCTATGCATCGGCCAAATTCACGACGACTGAGAGAGGCTATCACTCTAACGAACGAGAGTGCTTGGCCGTCATTTGGGCACTTCGCAAGTACAAACACTTGCTTGAAGATGCCCCATTCACCCTTCGCACGGACAACCAAGCCCTGAAATGGCTGGACCGTGTGAAAGACGAGCGGGGTAAGTTGACACGATGGGCAATGTTTTTGAGTCGTTTTAGTTTCAGTGTGGAACACGTCCCTGGACGAGAGAACCAGCTGCCAGACGCACTGTCTCGTGCCCCAGGAGATGAGGACTTCGAGGACCAGGAGCACGACTACGACGCCCTGACGCCTCCAGTCAGTTCACCACCCTCAGACGAGCTCATTACTGCCTGCGTGGAATGCAACTGGTTGGATGACTACCTCCGCCAGGCTCAAGACGACACCAGGGAACTACCTCAAGGACCGGAATGGAGCACGCACGACGGTTTGCTGTCATACTGCCGAGATCCGGCCAACCCGAGGATCTACGTTCCTGAGTCCGCACGCGACGTCGTCCTGCACCATTTCCACAACGACCCGCTCGCCGGCCATCCTGGTGCCGCGGAGACACTCCGCCAGATACGCGGAGAGTACTACTGGCCCGGACTTCGCAACGACGTCCGACAACATGTGCGAGCATGCGGACCCTGCAACCTCACCAAGGCTGCACGACCAGCGGATGCCGGAGCCAACATCGCCAGGAAGCCGAAACGACCTTGGGAACAAGTGGCCTTGGATCTGATGGGCCCTTACCCCCGGACGCCCCGGGGGAAGCGGTTCATTCTGGTCGTCACGGACTTGTTCTCCCGATGGACGGAAGCCTTCCCCATCTCATCATCGACGACCGAGGTCATCGCCAACGTCCTGGAGACGGAAGTGTTCCAACGATGGGGATACCCGGGAGCCGTACTCTCCGACAACGCACCACAGTTCAAAGGTGCAAAATGGCTTCGCCTCTGCGACAAGTGGCAAGTCGAAGTATGGACTACGCCTGCATACCATCCCCAGGCGAATCCTACGGAACGTCGGAACCAAGAGATCAAGAAGGGACTACGCCTGGCCTTACTTCCGTACCAACACCAAACCAACTGGGACCTGGAGGTCCCAAGAATCCTGTTCGCCATGCGCCGCCGATGCAACACCGCCACTAGATTCTCACCTAGTGAGCTGCTCCTGGGACACAACATCGCTCGCCCAGGGGAACGAGTCTCGCCACGATCGGACGATCTCGAGACCCGCATCGCTGCAGCCAACCAGGCACAGGATCACTTCACCAGCAGCTGGAGACCTTCGGATGAAGTCTTCACGGAGGGCGACATGGTGTTCATCAAGACGCACCCCCTTTCCAAAGCTGCCGATAACTTCAACGCTGGCCTCGCCCCGAAATGGGAAGGCCCATACGAGATCGTCCACTGTCATTCAGCGCAGGTGTTCACCGTCGACCGTCCCGGAAACACCGCCCTGAAGGTGCACATCTCGCAGGTCAAGCGAGACCACACAGCTCCAGCCCCTCCTGCGGCTGAACCGGGGTCACCATCCCCCGCAACCAGCGGCGCCAAGGATGCAGACGGACCCCGAATCGAGCGGCCACATCCGCCGACCACACCTGCCGGTGGGGACGCCCACTTGTCCGAGGACCAAGGTCGGAATGGATCCGCAACCGTCCCCATTGCCACGACCCCTGATCGTGCGCAGGACGACATCGCAAACCACGTCGAGGAGGACTCCCCGACAAACGTTGCCGAGGTGGACATCTTGGCAGAACCATACCCAGGGGTAGCGGATGCGCCCCGAGTCCTGAGCAACCAGCAATGGAAGCGACGTAGAGGGCGACCTACCTTAGCAGAAGCAGCACGGAGAGAAGCCGAGCGCAAGCTCGCCTACCCACCGCCTAGCCACCGCTACAACTTGAGGAGTAGGAGGAATCCCCCAGCTCCGGAACAATAATTAAGTATGACTATCTGGCCAGAATATATAATCAATTATGTATAACCGAATTATGTACCTTAGAATTAGTTTTGTCGAATAAAAAGTCGACAAGGTACCGAATGCGATGCACACACGGCACTTCTCCGCAAAAAACCAATATTCACGTTGATTCCCCGGACGATTTGACGCGAGCATACTCCCGCATTAATATTCTGTATCACCGCGAATATACAATTTTTTGCACACAAGCCATCAAATCACTCGCCTACGCAACCGACGCAACCAAATCGTACGTTACTCAAGCGTACGATTCAGCGCGTTTAAAGCCACAAATCAATCAACTCATTTTCGTACGCCGCTTAGGCGTACGTTCGGATATACTCCAAATCATAAATCAGATCAACTCATTTTCGTACGCCGATTACGCGTACGTTCGGATATACTTCAAATCATAAATCAGATCAACTCATTTTCGTACGCCGATCAGGCGTACGTTCGAATATACTTCAAATCATAAATCAGATCAACTCATTTTCGTACGCCGCTTAGGCGTACGTTCGGATACCCTTCAAATCGTAAATCAGACCAACTCATTTTCGTACGCCGCTTAGGCGTACGTTCGGATATACTCCAAATCATAAATCAGATCAACTCATTTTCGTACGCTGATTAGGCGTACGTTCGGATACACTTCAAATCATAAAACAGATCAACTCATTTTCGTACGCCGATTAGGCGTACGTTCGGATACACTTCAAATCGTACATCGGATCGACTCATTTTCGTACGCCTCTCAGGCGTACGCCACGGTACTCATAAATCAGGTAGATGCAAATACACGTACGCCTTTCAACCGTACGATTTTCGAATCATTGAAATTCGTACGTCTCCGGGACGTACGAATGATCAATCTCTATACAAACGTACGCTTCAGCAGCGTACGTAATATACGAGGCATAGGATCGTACGCTTCCCGAGCGTACGAACATAGGTAGAACGCGGGTATATAAGACCGCGCTCCCGAACGTCAAAGATCATCAGTCTTCTCCAGCTCGCCGTCGCGACGCTGTCTCCACGACACTCGGCCCAGCCGTGGCCTCGACGAACCCGACTCAACGTGCCCCGCCGCGACCGTACCAAGTTGCCCCGGTGGCATGAGTGACCAAGTGTGCATAGTGTTTGTGTTTCGCACCTCGAGTACCGAGTCGCAATTGTATCTTGAAACTGTGAGAATTATTCGAGTGCCTAACCCCGTCCCTAATCCAACGACGTCGTGAGGACGCCCACGCACCTTGACCGGACGGATGGACCGTCCCAGTCAACGACAGAGACGTTCCAAAACCTACGTACCCCGCTCCGAAGAGGAGCACCGACGAGACCTCTACGGACTTCAACAGGCCAAACGCTTGGCGCTGCTCGGAGCGTTGAAAGCCGAGGCCTCCACTCAACAAAACAAGACTGCTCAACCCTCAACTATCTCGTCTCCGCCCAGCGAGACGCGGGAGTGAATTTATTTTCATTCTCATTGACGAGGTTTCCCGCAAGCGGAATTCCGAGCCCCGTCAATATCACATCTCATCCACGGACGCAAACGGAGGGACCCAAGCTTCCATCGTTGGAACCATCCATTTCCTGCACTTGCGACATCATAATACCTATGTATGGTGAGCAACTGTAGAAAATGGTGCGAATTCAACGATGGCTCGAAGCGAAGGTTCAACGAACAGACTTTCGACGGAAACTCATACATCAATTCGAGCCAGACAAAGACAGCGGTACCCACAAAACGCTTGGAAACATTGCAGTAGCCCGTATCCCTGCGCCTGACGCCATACAAAAGTAGGGTGAGCGGGTGCATCAAAAAGGGAATATGGTGCGAAAACATGATAACACGGCAAGGGTGCAACGAACAGACTTTTGACAGTTTTACAAAATTAAACATTTGGAAGGGGTAAGAAATCCAAACAAAACTGGTAAAATGAAATAAGTAAAATCCAAACTGATAAAAAGTCTAAAATCGAAAGAGGTAGAAAATCCATGGAACAGGTAAAGTATGACAAATGAAATAGAACTGGTGAAATAGACCCTAGGTAGAATTGTGAAAAAATCTAGAGGAAAAGAGTAAATAATGGCTACGCTACGCGCAACTTTTTGGTCAGGTCAGGTTGGGTGAGTAAAATCTAGGGATATTTATCTCTGGAGACAAATCAAGTCAGGTTAGGTTAAAAGGGTCTATGGGAATATTCTATAATAACGGGTCAGGTCAGGTTAGGTAAAAACCGATCTAGGGACATTCCTAAAGGGTTAGGCTACCATCTAGGGGAAAAATCTAGTGATTCCGGACACCAAACAGTCGTCACGCGACTTAATATAATGTAATGTAATAATAATGTAATAATATCTCGTTTTCGTAAATCTCATGATTGTAATATTAGCTAGTCAGCCTGTACTATCTATTTGAACGCAAACTAGAATTGGTTGCCTAAAAATCGGATTATAGCGAAATCGGTAACGAAATTTGACCAATTGCTCGATTTCAACAACGAACCAATGTAATCGAATCTGGTGGTAGCTAATCGGCCATAACAAACTTTCAGGCCTCCACAATTCCCACTATAGCGAAGAAGATCTTTGGTTCTTCGTGTATTGATGAAAGGATTGTGGGAAAGTGATGATCCTGAAGCATACAAGTAATAATTGAGTATTAAGAATGGCCAGACGAGGTGATTGAAATAAACACAGTTCATCTATGTAGAACTCAGACTATGAAGTTTGGATTCGAAACTCAATCATGGCTACAATAAATGAAACATATCCAACTCTCTCCGGATACATCAGTGAGAAGTCACTGAATTTCATTCAATCTTGGATCAACCATCACTGATGGATTCAGTGAGTTGTTCAAGTCAATATCCATTGACACTGAAACTCGAGTGACCTTTAGCGTCCTCGCCGGTGAAGTTTCCGTGAGACCAATAACTGAAATTTCAGTGACCTTGGGGGATCAAAAGGATCCTGCACTCGACAAATTATACTCACTGAAGTTTCAGTAAGTATGGTCTGCCAGATCCCTTGAAGCACTGCAAGTGAGTGGTCTCACTGGTCGAAAAATCTTGGTTCAGCTGATCAAGCCCCAGATTTCTATAGAAGTACCCCATGCTTCACTTTAGTGCATCAATTGCTTTTTCTCAATCAGTGAGATCTATCTTACTTCCTAGATTTTTTGATGAAGTGATCACGTAAAAAGAGTATTCAGTAAGTCTTATCGCGTGAATAGACAATCCACACGAGAATTTGTAACCATTGTGTAAATGCTTGTCCTTTCATTTTTGCCTCTATCGAGCAGATATCCCCGTTTTCAAATGTTATGAGCAAGGTACACTCATTCCCGTTTGTCACAACAGATTCTTTTCATGTAGAATACGAGCTAGGCACAAAATGATTATTAAGTATTAGATCCTTGGTATATCGTCGAATGGGGAGATTTGAATCCGTATTGATGATGTGCGATATTTCTGCTACATATGATAACCTATTCCTTGTTTGATATCAACATTATCCAGGACTATATCAAATCATATTGCCGCAGAAGTCAAGTAGGGACAATGTTTTGGAAACACAGATACGGGAGAAATCCGATCACAAAATGCGGCTCACCGAACGTAAATAGTACACCCGTAACCTCGATATTCCGTATTCTCAGGTGGGAATAATTCGGATATGGTTGACTCTTCCTGAAAGCGCTCATTAGAATGTTAATTACAAAAACGAGATCTATTACAGTGTCAAGTTTCATCAAATTCAATCGGGAGCCGATTTCTTCGCTTTTTGATCGAGGTCTTTTCTCAAGAGCGATCGATGGTGAGATACACTTCTATTAAATCTCATCCAATCCGATATTTGATTATATTATTATCAATAGAAGAATTATCCCTCGAGATTGCGCCAAAAATGAAATTCCGTGATGTTGATTCAAAATTTCCAGAATCATCATCACTCAGAATACGTCTTTATGAATCCTAATCCATGGTTTATTCAAGATACCAACTAGAAACGATCGCATGCGTGTCATACGTCGCTACGCGTTAGTCACGGAAACCCGAAGCCATTGGTAGACTATCCAACTAAATATCAGTATGATACATTGTACATCGCGTCGGTTCGAATCCCGCAAAATGCAAATCCTCACTTCAGATTTTCTTAGGTGGCGAATTAATCGCCCACAGCTGAATTGAAATACCCGAGTGTTAATGAATTGCATTCGATCCCACAGTATAAGACTAATGTGCGCTCTTAAGCCTCGCGAGGTCGGAGAAAATCTCCATGACCAGCACTATTGATTCAGTTGTATTTTAAGAACGTCGTGTCACCATCATCGACTCGTGGCTCTCCAATCTATAGATACCTGATGATTGAATTGATGTAGATAAATTTGGATCTACCCAAAGATGGCTTCTACATGTTGTTTCATTCCGTACTGGGAGTTTTAAGTCACTCGATCATTCCGACCACACTGATTTCGAGTACAATGGAAAATGCTTCACATGAAACTTATTGAATGATAAGTTGAATTATTTTTGAAGAATCGGATGGATAGAGTGAGGATTCATCATGTAGAATCATTCAGAACAACGAGGAAATGAATAATCTCTCTTCTAATGATCTATTCTACGCCTCATTCTCACCAATTATTGGAGTTTGATATCTGTCGAGCACGAATATTCGAGTAATATACACTTGAGTAATATATACTTGTTCAAAACATCCGTTAGATTGAATTGCTCTGAGCGTTACTCTGCCATAATTTCAAATTCCAATGATTCCGTTGTATACAGGCAACGTAATAATTTCTCAAAATACCTAAACCATTTAATATTGTTTCATTGATTACTTTGCCCAATATGAGACTAACATGTTCTACAACATTGTGATTGTGTTGATCGGCTACAGCCCATGAATCGTTGATTCTGTCTGAAGAATGCTATAGCTCATGTAATTACTCAGAATGAATAATAAAACTATTTTCAACCTACCTGCACCAGTGAACGCTGTTACTTCTCTTGGAATTTTCATGATTCGCCTTCAACGGGTTCTAGTACATCAATTTCTTCCATCACCTGGTTCTACAACTCTCATCTTGATATTGCGACCACATTCCAACAATCATATTGATTGAGGGCATGAGAAAACCAACTTCTACCGACGCCCGAAATCATTAAAATTTCGATCTCTCCCGAGATCTAAGGATGATATCAAAAGAGTGATTTCAAGTATGGAAGCTTTGGGATCAGATCTATCAATAAAAAGAATCGACCTGATTGATTAGATATTGCCTTCACAATTTGGTTTCGGAGTTTACCATTTTCTGAAAAATCCTCACACGCCTGACTTGGAAATCAAAGTGTGAAGGCAATATCCAACCAATCAAGTCGATTCTTAGGAATTGCTTGCCAACCACGACAAGAGACACACGCATAACCTCTCCCGATTGCTGAGATTCGTCCAACCATCTCTCTAAGGGAGGGTAGTCTTGATTTCTTTTCCTTCCCTCATCTTTCTTCTCTTCTTTGCACTTTCTTCATTTTCTCATCGTATTTTATCACCTCATTTTCACCCGATTGTGCGCTTCCATCAGACTGATACATCGTATCAATTTCAATGATACGATGTATCATCTCCTAATCTCACCTAGGGGAAAAGGTGTTTCCACAAGATCTGGCTCATCTCAATCAACGCCCATAAATCCCCCTCAAATTTCTCAGCCCTCCTTGAAGGCTTCATCTTCTAAAAGACCCCTCGATCTAGTTAACCCAGATGTAAACAAAAATTCTTCTTCCACTACTAAGGTTAAGAAAATTGATACCCTAACAAAAAAATTCTAACAATTCAAAATCCAAATCTACTCTCTCTCCTGGTCCTTCACAATCTTCATTACCTGATATTTCAGATGATGACTTTTCCATGAATGTTGATGAGCCCCCTCAAACATCTAATCAAAAAAATACCACTGATTCATCTAATGATGATATTATAATCGCTCTGTTACATCTGATGCTCCCTCCACTCTGACGTTGAGTAATCCTACTGATATATTCCCCAAGAACAAAATCCAATTTAGTCACTTCATGGATTCCAAAATTTTCTCTCCTTTTATTATCCATATTGAACATATTGAGAGAAGGAAACTGGATGCTTCTTATGTAGGCAGTATTTTGATCCAGGAATACCACAATGTTATTTCAGATATTGTGACGGTATAATATACCTACCGTCTCCCTCTCTCCTAGGCCAAATATAATAATGAATATTATATTATTACATCACATTTATATCACAGCGACGGCAAGAGAGAAGGAGTGGACAGCCGAAGGTAAGAGAGAGAGACTATTTTTTTTTTGCGGACTATTTTAAGCTTTATTTCACCATAAAGGCAAAAACTCAATTCAACATTTATACAACATATCCTTATATGAAAGGTAATTCCTGACAATATAATACTGAATGTCAAAAGACATAATAGAAATATAACTGGGATATTTGGTCAAAGCTATCCAAGGTCAGTTTTATCACAGATATGATACGTCATTAATTCGACTCATGCCAGGTAGCATCGTTGCAAAACACAGATTACAGAAATATTTTCTAACAAATAAATAAATAAATACTCTATTACTGGCAGTACTCAGCGTAGTACGATTGGGATTATTGCAGAGTCTTTGGAGTCGAGCTCTAATAGGTGAAGTTTGAGCGAGAGTTTGAAAGCTGATATCGAGGGTGAGTGGCGCAAGGAGGGAGGTAGAGAGTTCCAGAGCCTAGCACCACGATACTGAAAAGAGCCTTCAGTCGCGGTGAGCCGAACTCTGGGTATATCAAGTTCTCTCTCTTCACTCCGACTGGTAGGCCTGCGCTGATACATGGTAAACATTGCAGCCAAGTATTCGGGCTCTCTCATCTTCAAGATTTTGTATATCAGAATAGCTGCAAAATATAATCTACGGGAGTCCAGCCGTAGCCAGCGCAGGCGTTCCCGGTACGGAGTGATGTGCTCATCCCTTCTAACACCAAAGATGTATCTCACACATGAATTGGACAATCTTTGCAGTCGCGTCCGTTGTTCTTCGTCTGCGTCTAGATATACCACTGCACAGTAGTCCAGATGTGGTTGGACTAATGTCTCGACTAGTTTTCGGCGGAGTATCTCGGTAGTACACGCCCTGATGAATCGCAGGCCATACAGGGCTCTATTGACTTTTTTTGTTACTTGGTTAACCTGCGATTTCCACTTCAGCTGACTGTCGAGTGTAATACCGAGACTCACGACCGTGTCGCTGAACGGAATCGTCACTCCGCCCGGCATCGCAACACCGACTAGACCCATTCCCTTCAGCTCATTGACATTACTCGCAGAGCCAAAGAAGATAGTCTTGGTCTTGCCAGCGTTGAGACGCAAGCCGGAGTTCTCGGCCCATCCAGCGATCAATCGTGCCACCTCTTCCAGTCTAGCGATGCCCTCCGAGATTTTGCTCTTCTCAATGTGAAGATAAATTTGGAGATCATCTGCGTAGAATATATGCTTGACAGGTTGTCCGTGAAGTATGTCTGGGAGGTCATTTACGTAAAGACTGAATAAAAGTGGTCCAAGAACAGAGCCCTGGGGTACTCCTAAGTTGGTTGTGAGCCAATCAGAATCACCGCTGTTTCGAGATGTCACGATTTGTGAACGCCCTTCAAGATAAGATCTTACCCACATCAGAGCCATTCTTGAGAAACCTAGTGTGCGCAGCTTCTGGAGCAATTTTGAGGGAGAGATGGTATCAAATGCTTTACTGAAGTCGAAGAGCAAGAGAAGCGTGATCTTTTGTTTGTCTCTGGCCATTCGGATATCGTCAGTCAGTTTCAGTAGAGCTGTCTGCGTGCTGTTGTGGCGCCGGAATCCAGTCTGGAGGGAATCTAGTAACTGCTTTCGTTTCAGGTACTCCATGAGTTGGTCGTGGGCTATTTTCTCCAGAACCTTGGAAAGGAAGCACAGTAGCGCAATAGGGCGGAAGTCCGCGACAGTGGATGGTGTTGCTGTCTTTTTAAGTGCGATCAGCTGAGCTTTCTTCCAGGATTCCGGGAATACACCTTGTGCGAACGACGCGTTGAAAATTTTAACAACAATTTCGCTGATTGCAGGAAGTGCTTTGGCAATTACAACTTGAGGGATTCCGTCCACGCCTCGAGCTTGCGATGAAAAGTGTTTCACGGCCAAGAGAGAGAGAGTTGGCATATATGTATAGCGCTCGCGGGCCGTCGCTAGCAGCAGCAGCTGCAGAAGCTCGACCCCCCGCGCCCCCCGTCTTTCCCCTCCGCGCGCATCGAAGTCGCGCACATCGCCGGCGTGCGGCATTCCACGGCATTCCTAGCGAGACCGGAGTAAAGCGAGCACGTGGCGCTCCGCCGTATATTTTATTCGCGCCGAATATTACCTCGTTGCCTCGTGGCCGCACTTTTGGAGCAACTTTTCCGGGTTTTCGCGTGTGCGTCAAACCCATTGAAAGCAGATCCTCGACCAACCTGGTGGTCTATAGTTTTCGGACCGTCCTGGCATCGCTTGGCCCTGCGCTTCGGCATACCTTCGGCCCGTGCTTGGAGTCTCGTGGCCCGCGCTCGGCATCCTCGTCGGCCCATCTTCGGGGCAAATCTACCTGCGTCTGGACATCGTAGCGATCTCGTCCCTTCGACAAGCAACATCGACAACATCTGTGAGTGCCAGCCCGATCTCTCTTTCTCTCTCTGGTGCCTATCAGTAGAATGTCTTCCTCATCGTGCCCTCCCGACCTCGTGCTCGAGCTTTCGCGCTTACTTTATCGGTCTAATGACCACTTGTAAATATCCCTTGTAAATATGTTTGAATCGTTTTCACTTTATTTTCATTAAAGCTTCGGTACTTAAACGTACACTTATTTGTTATCACTCGACATCCCTCTCTCTCTTTTGATAATATGCAGCATAACCGAATCCAAATTGATAAACCAGATTTAATCTGGATATGACTGGACCTAATTCAGGCTCGGCCAGTCATATGGCGCCCAACAAAAGGTGCTGTTTTCTATTATCTAAATTAAAGAGGCACGCAAATTCGAGCACGAGTGAGTGTGTAGCGTGTGCGTGTGATTAGAGTAAATAAGTGTACATCGAGAGTGTATAAAATCCAAGTGCGGTTGGATTTTCATGCGACGCTTTGCGACGATTGGTCTTGACGGCCATTATTTTCTCTGAATTTTTCGGAACAAACGAATGCTCAACAAATTTTCGCGACTTCCCGGCGCCTCGACAGGAGAGGCTCGCAACGGCCCGCGCGCTTATATGCCATATATGGGCATTGAAAACATCGCGCGTTGACCGCCGCTCGCATCGATCGAGATCGAATCTTTCGAACGTGCGTTCCACATGCGTGCGAGAGAGACACATGCGGTATAATATAATATTTCAAATATTATTTCACGCGACCGTAAATATTCGATCGAACCGTCATCGAACTTTAGGCTCGATGTGCAACAATGTATGTGTGTAACGTATGCATATGTATGCATACAGCGTTATTGCGAGCGAAAACCAGCGTATATATATAGATATACGGGACAATGCGAATTACGCTGAAGCGTTTCTTCCATGATTTGACGTTCGGAAAAATTTTAAAATTACCCCGATGGCTATAAAAATTCGTAAATAAATTACGGTCGATGTGTGCACCATAATTATTGCACTATTTGCTTATTTAACAATAATTAAAGCTAAAATTGAGTCAATCCAAGGTCTTTGACCAATATTTTTGCTTGTGCTGTGTAAAATTCTTACACTTGACAATAATTTAATGGTGACTCAGGCACTTTTGTGCATTGCAAATTAAAATTGTTAATGACAATAATTAGCAACAAATTGACAATTTTGGTCAAAAATAATGAAAATTTAGCTTGACCAACCGTGTTATTGATGAATTATTGTGCCATCGACCGGATCTATTTTCGATCAATATATATAGCTATACATTGACATTTTTAGGTATATATATATACAAATACTTGAATTCTCAGTAATGATATATAGATATAGTGCGAACTGTGTATAGTCAAGCGTTGCGTTACCGAAACTGCGTGCGAACCAAAACATAGTCCGTATATAATATTAACATACATGCGTCCTGTAATTCTGAATATTGTTTTTGTCAATTATTTAAACAATTTACGACAAAAGTCGAGTTTTCTTTGCATATAACACCCGATGTTGGGGTAAATGGAGCCATCCAAAGTAAAATCAAAATCGATTTTTGAGAAATTTTGGAAATACCTGTTTCTGACTTTTTTGACTTTCCAAGTCAAAATGTGACCGCAATTGCTATAGATATAGCTCGGAGCCCAAGTTTGCGAATAATTGAGCATAATTAAAAATTTTTCGCAATAATTTTGCAATAAATTTTGTGATAAACAAAATTTGCAAAATATAATTTTTCGCTTTTTTGAAAGTTTTTGAATAAATTTCAATACTTTTCATTAATTTTTGACGCAACTGTCGAAATATATTGATGAACCTTGAAACTTTTGCCACTTTTTTAGGAATCATGGCAAATCAAAATGAAACTTTTAGCTGCGAAGCAGACTTAACCACCTGGTTAGTTACCTTACCACCAGACGAATACTTAGAGACTTTTCGCAAACTTGAACTCCGTGAGGATGGTGATGAACCTGTCAAGATGCAAAGGCTTATGCGTTACCTTATGGGCGATTATACCGAATCAGACTTTGTTCAAAACGATGATTTCGAAAATGATGAAACTTTGCGTGAACATAGAATTAGACTGCGTAACGACTTAGTACAAACAGCGTATAGATCGGTCCGCAAAGACCACATCAACGACGACGTCAACGACAACGCATTGGCAGCCGGAGGCTTGGCCTCATCATCAAGATTGGAAGAGCACAATACTTCTGAAATACCAGTGCTACTGGTAAGCGGCTCTACGACAGTAACAACCGTAACAGAGCCAACCTCAACATACACAGGTGCAATAAATAGGCCAACCGTAGCAACCACAACAGAAACAAATAATGTGCCAATTTTTAGCACCACTGGTGGTCCAACCGACCTTGATATAGTTCCATACCTATGTGAAGATGGCTCGGTACAATATATCCCGCGAATGATCGCAATTCAAATGAAGCGTCTGACCGATACACAGAGGCAGGTCGATGCTCTACAAGCAAGTTGGACCAAGAAAAATTACGAGCTTGAGGTATCGCGCCGTGAGCTCGAAGAAACACACAAGCGTGCTCAAGCACTTGAAGCACAATGGATTGAAAAATCGCGCGAATTGGATGCCCGCGAATTCGCGAGCAGTACGCGCGTACCTGTGAGTCAAAGCACGGCATTACCAATGAGTGCACCGACGATCACAAATAATACACCACGAGCAAGAAACGTGAATTTGCAGGACACATACGATCTTCGGTACTTCAATACAAATGAAGATCAAACTCGACAATCTGACCAAACGGTCATGCAAACAACAAATGTGACCAATTTTGTACCTACATCGCAAGCTGCGCACAATGGTCTCAACGACACCTACGGAAGAAATACTTCAACTCGCAGCCAACCTGTTGACATCGGAAAAATAGTACGTCAATGGAAATTGACTTTTTCTGGAGATCAAAAAGATGGCAGCATCGAAGAATTTTTGCAGCGAGTGGATGAATGTAAAACCTTATCCAATATTGCGGATGAAGACCTTATGAACGCACTGACCAAGTTACTCGCCGGTCCAGCTTTGCGTTGGTTTAGACAGTCACGGTCCAAATGGACCAATTGGGCTGCATTTAAGATGGATGCTCGCGTGTGTTTTGGTCATGACAAACACTTCCAACAGCGACTCATCAGAGAAGCAGAGTCTCGTACGCAAGGAAAAGAAGAGCGTGCCAGAGACTATATCGTTTGTCTACTGACAATACTTGACAAATTTGATACACCGTGGAGCGATGATCAACAATTAGAACTTCTGTATCGCAATTTACACCCGACGATTCAACAATGGGTCCCACGGGATAAAGTTAAATCGGTGGACGACCTATTTACGCTCACTAGAGAAGCAGAGCATATTAGAGATAATAATAAATTCTATCGACCACCACCAAATCCAGATCAGTCTCTTTTACCTGAACTGGCATACAAGCCACCTGAATCGAAGAAAACTGAAGATAATAAGTCACAACCTCATCTGGCAGCCACTTCAGTTGAACCTCTGGTTGAAACTACCAAACTCATAAGAGAATTAATTCAAAAAGAATTAAAATCATTGACTGCGCCTGTTACACCGCCAGCGCCTAAAGTGAATTCGAGCACAAATGCTCCAATTACAATTGCGCAAATGACAGATGCTATGGCAAAAATGTTTGATCAGAAACTCAAATCATTCAAGCCACAAACTTCGAACGCATCGGCGAATAAACCCGCAACAAGCCAGCAACAAAATAAGTCAGATGGTGACAAACCTAAATCAAATACAGTCTTCAGACCTAAACCGGTCATTAAAAGCGACCATAATAAGGACAAAGAACCTGGTCCTGGTCCAAAAAGCAGATTCTGCTGGAACTGCTCTTGGCCTGGATACACGAAAAATGACTGTCCTGAATGTCAAAAAAAAGGAGGAGGAGGCGACTAGGTAAGGCCTCTACCGCCTCTCTAGAGGATATGGCCTCTGGTAATGGGTTGGTCAGTGACCAACAGCCAGCCACGAAACCAGGACTATATTCGACGGACTACAAGAGTCCACCATCTGATTATGACAATGAGAAGCCACTGGGCGATCATCCTCGCTGGTGGCTCAAAACAAACTTAGGAAATGCCTGTGTACGTGCTCTCTACGACACTGGCGCATCAAGAACATCTGTCGGACCAATCGGTCTACAAATTGCTGCTGCAATTGGAGCTCGTGTGTCGCCCTATCGAGGCCCACACTGCCGTTTAGCAACTGGTGAATTAGCGCGACCGGTAGCGCAAACCAAATTACCTATAGAGGTTGCTGGCGTAAAGAAAGAAATCGCAATGTTCATTTATGAAAAGTTAGCCTGCGATCTAATTTTGGGAGCAGACTTCGCGTATTCTTTCAATGCAATTCTTGTGCCTGAAGAAAGTACGATGACAGTGAAAGGCGAGAAGGGCCCATCTGACCCTTTTACTGTTGAGTTCGCGACTCAGGGCGATTTAAATACAGCAAACCTCGCATCAGTCGGCATTGAAGACCTCACCGATAAGCAGCGCAAATTGTTAGATGACGTACTAGATAGAAATATTGTAGTACATGGTCCAAGTATTGGTTGCACGGACCGGATTGAACATGAGATCGTCGTCGAATCTTGTCGACCGATCAAACAAAAATACTACCCCGTATCCAAACGGATCGAGGACGAAATGCATGATCAAGTCCGGAAAATGCTCGAACTCGGAGTGATCAGAAAATCGACAAGCGCATGGTCTAGCCCCGTAGTTATGGTTAGGAAATCGAATGGCGAATATCGCTTTTGTGTTGACTACAGAAAATTGAATAATGTGTCACGCAAAAATGAATATCCTATACCGCAAATGGATGCAATTCTACGGAAGCTCCAAAATGCTAAATATATCAGCACTATAGACATGAGCTCCGCATACTGGTCTATCCCACTTAAAAAAGGCTCAGAACAATTTACGGCATTTACAGTACCCGGATTAGGTTTGTTCGAGTTCACAAAACTACCGTATGGGGTCTGTAATGGTCCTGCGACCTACCAGGCCCTAATGGACGATTTAATCGGTCCTGAATTAGAGCCATTCGCGTTCAGTCATTTAGACGACATCATCATAGTAACTGAGACGTTTGAAAAACATCTAGAAGTACTAGAGCTAATTTTGAAGAAAATCAAAGATGCCGGTCTAACAATTAATCGTGAAAAAAGTCACTTTTGCAAGGACGAAGTTAGGTACCTCGGAGTCCTAGTCAATCGTGACGGCTTTCGACCGGATCCAGAGAAGATCAAACCAATTGTGGAATATCCAGCTCCGAAGACTTTGAAAAAATTGCAGCGCTTCTTAGGCATGGCGTCGTGGTATAGAAAATTCCTAAATGATTTTGCCACGATTGCCGAACCGCTCACTCGCCTAACCAAGAAGGGGACGCCTTTCTTATGGACTGATGAGCAACAAAATGCCTTTGAGCAAATAAAAATCATGCTTGCAACGGCTCCAGTCTTGAATCGGCCTAATCACAATCTCGAATTTCAAATCCAGACCGATGCGTCGAATACGGGCTTAGGAGCCCTGCTTGTGCAAATAGTAGATGGTGAAGAGCGCCCTCTAGAATTTGCTAGCAGAGTACTCACGCCACAAGAAAAGAATTTCTCCTGTACAGAACGAGAATGCCTGGCTCTTTTATGGGCAATAAGAAAATTCCGACCATATATTGAGGGATATCCATTCAAAGTCATAACTGACCACAGTAGTCTGCGTTGGTTATTTAACCTACGGAATCCCACAGGACGTCTAGCCTGCTGGGCTCTTGAATTACAAAGCCATGACTTCACCATACAACATCGACCAGGAAATAAAAATATCGTGCCAGACTGCTTGTCTAGGTTATACGAAGACGAAGAAGTGCCCGAGGCATCTGGTCTTGCGACCATTAGTGTAGAAAAATCCACGCAAGATGCATGGTACATTGAGAAATTCAACGAGGTCCAAAATCGACCAAAAGAATTTCCAAATTGGAAGATCGTGGGTGAAAATCTGTATCATTACAAACCCGACGAAATTCTTGATGATCTTGGACTTGATAACGATGCGTGGAAATTAGTAATCCCGCAAGAAAATCGTTTGAAAATTTTAAAAGAATGCCATGAAGAAGTAACAGCAGGCCACTATGGTCGATTTAAAACACATCAACGTGCCATACTTTATTACTTCTGGCCAAATTTATACCAAGACGTTGCAAATTTTGTAAGAAAATGCACTATTTGTCAACAATGTAAAGTGCAACAACTTGCACAAGCAGGCCTCATGGGCAAACGGTCCATCACAAGACCATGGCAAGTTGTAGCAGCCGACACTTGCGTATTCCCTCGCAGTGTTCACGGCAATGAATATATGATTGTCTTTATTGACTTATTTACAAAATGGATGGAATGTGTGCCTGTTCGCAAAGCGAATGCACTGACTGTGCGTAAAGCACTAGATTCAAAAATAATCTTACGTTATGGTACTCCGGAAATATTCCTGTCGGATAACGGTCCTGAATACTCTAACAAAGTAATTGACAAATACCTGGATGAGCGGGGTATCGTACATATGACAATACCACCTTACGCCGCCCATTGCAATCCAGCGGAACGATACATAAGAACAATCAAAACGTCCATAATCGCATATTTAGAGGACAAACATAGTCGCTGGGACGAACATGTGACGGAACTTCAGTTCGCGTACAACTCAAGCGTCCAACACTCGACTCACCTCAGTCCAGCTTTTATGAACTATGGACGTAATCCAGTTCCACCTAAAAATTTCAAACGTCAACAAGAACTCACGTATGCTGAAAAAGAGCTGGTGCAAGCAGTAAATGATTGTCAAGCACATATGCTCAAACTGCCTGACTTGCACATGGTCGCAGCGACCAATTCACAAAAAGCTCACGAGCATCAAGCTCAATATTACAACAAAAAGCGACGTGATGTCCAATATGCAGTAGGAGATGCTGTCTGGAAGCGTAACAGAGTCTTATCATCACAGGCTCAGGGTATCACAGGCAAACTTGCGCCTAAATTCGATGGCAAATTTACCATCCTAGCCCGACTCGGTTCAAATGTTTACGAACTGGCCGATGAATCGGGCCAAAGCATCGGGAAAGCGCATGTTCAAGACCTGAAACCCTACATCGATGGTGAAGAGCCCCTAAACGAACCAGAAATTGAACGGTCAATAATCGGTCCGTCAGACGACAATTCGTTCAATCAAGGACCATGTCGAGTGCTCAGACCCGCTAAAAACGTTGCGTCTAAGGCAAACACTCCAAAAATTACCAAGAAAAGAGGCCGACCAAGGAAAACCAAAATCGTGGTAACCAAAAAACGCGTCAGTTTCGTGCCCTCGATTCGTCATGAACGAGATCATGATACGGTCGACATAGCTCCGGCGCAGACGACCGAACCCATACCGAAACGACCGCGTGGTCGACCAAAAGGATCCACTAAGAAGAAGATCTTGAACGCGTCAAACTTATCCCCTATGCGCACTAGATCTAGTAGTCGCTTGGCAAAATAGTAATTCTATCTTTCGACTTATACTATTCTGCCTAGAATGCTTGTAGACATCTCTTTTTTCTGAGTAGTGGACACCTGTCCGTAGAAAATTGAGATAACAAAAACAACATAAGACTAATCTTTTCAGCAAATGGATCATCAAGAAGAAACCGGCGAGACTCCGGAACAAATGGCAGCAATACTGGAAGAGACGCAGATCCTAGAGGAGCACTCCACCCCCAGTATTGACAACCAAAATGTGCCAACGGTCCAAGGTGCTGAGAACAGCCCTGACCCAACTGGCCCACCAGCCGAGCCTTTGATCGCTAGTTCACAGGAGGAACCGGAAGAACCTCGACCGGTAATTCAAGAAGAGGCAGTTGAATTGTCACCAGAGCAACAGCTCGAAGAAGATGGCAGGGCTCTGCTCGCTCTCGTGCTACAGCACCGTGCCGATGTTAGGGCTGTCAATAAAACCGGCGAGGATCTCATTGAGATGAGCAAGAATCTCGAGATCAAATATGCGCGGAATTTGGCCCCTTTCCGACACTTGCTCGAGTACGCTGAAGAAGTCGAACAAGAGAACTTGGACTACCTTACTGCACGTGAGATGCGTGAAGAACGCAACCGAGAGATTGCGAAAAGAGAAGCGGCAGCACGGGTAGCCCTGGAAAACCTAAAAAAGGCCGAGCAAGCGGCGAAAAAAGCCCAGGAGGAGCTTGAACAAGCCAAAGTTCAAGATTACTTCAAAAAGAACCAACAGGAGCGCATGCAGCGCCGCCAAGAGAGACTTCGGGATGGGCACTACAACGATTTTGGCCACTGCTCAGTATGTGGCGAACGTGGTGTCCGCAGTCCAAGAGATTGTCCAAATTACGACGATCATTATCTGGTGGAGAAGAACCAGAAGAAGAAGTAGGTCTTTGACCGAAAATGAAGATGGTCTGGAGACCGAAGATATGGGTTTTACCCGAAGAAGAGGTCTCTTGACCGATCTATATCGCTTTAATTTTTACCCTTTATAACGGTCAACTGACCAAATTTTCATTTGTTTTGTCAGTTCATAGGTCCTTTGACCAATTTCTTAGAATTAAGTTACGGTCACATGACCAATTTTCATTTTCTCTTTATAAAAGTTTGACGGTCCGTTGACCAATTTCATCAAGTTAGTTAAGGTCTATGACCGAAATTTTGAAATTTTGTAGTGAATATCTCTTTGATCACTTTTTTATTCATCACTCGTTACGGTCATTTGACCAAAATTTGATCATGTTATAGGTTTTTTCTTTAATTTTTGAAAATGTATAAAAGTCTCAAATGTCTTTTGACAATTTTCTTTCGACTAGTTTTTCTTTTTGACGAATCGCACTGAATGTGCAAGGTCTGCGACCAAATAATCATGTGACTAAATAGTCAATCAAACAAAATTTTAGTTATTCATAAATTCAAATAATATTCGTTTGTAAAAGTATGGATTGAGTGACGTATGGTCGTATGCTGAAGTATGGGCTATGGGACAATTGTCCATGAGTATGATTCGTATTATGTATGTACAGTATGCTCAATAAGTGCCTAGTGGTCGATTCAAGAGACCAAGTGCATCAGTGATGGCCAATAAGTGAAATTTCCTGTGGGCCTAAGTGCTATGAACAGTGCAGTGAAATGAACGCTCTCCAGTGATCAATGATCAAAATGATCAAATGAATAGTATGGACGAACGGTCGTATGACATAATATTAAGTTTCCCCTTCGAATTTTTGAGGAATTACATCTACTTTCATAAATTGCAATCTTTTATTTCAGAAACCCAACCATGATTTCATTACTATAATTCCTATTTTCATATCATGACTACAATGGTCAATTTTATTTATTTGGCCCAGACTGAGAGAGGGTAGTTCCGAGCTGGTACGCCGATGGCTACCCAGCGTCCGGGGGAGGGGTGTGACGGTATAATATACCTACCGTCTCCCTCTCTCCTAGGCCAAATATAATAATGAATATTATATTATTACATCACATTTATATTACAGCGACGGCAAGAGAGAAGGAGTGGACAGCCGAAGGTAAGAGAGAGAGAGAGAGAGAGTTGGCATATATGTATAGCGCTCGCGGGCCGTCGCTAGCAGCAGCAGCTGCAGAAGCTCGACCCCCCGCGCCCCCCGTCTTTCCCCTCCGCGCGCATCGAAGTCGCGCACATCGCCGGCGTGCGGCATTCCACGGCATTCCTAGCGAGACCGGAGTAAAGCGAGCACGTGGCGCTCCGCCGTATATTTTATTCGCGCCGAATATTACCTCGTTGCCTCGTGGCCGCACTTTTGGAGCAACTTTTCCGGGTTTTCGCGTGTGCGTCAAACCCATTGAAAGCAGATCCTCGACCAACCTGGTGGTCTATAGTTTTCGGACCGTCCTGGCATCGCTTGGCCCTGCGCTTCGGCATACCTTCGGCCCGTGCTTGGAGTCTCGTGGCCCGCGCTCGGCATCCTCGTCGGCCCATCTTCGGGGCAAATCTACCTGCGTCTGGACATCGTAGCGATCTCGTCCCTTCGACAAGCAACATCGACAACATCTGTAAGTGCCAGCCCGATCTCTCTTTCTCTCTCTGGTGCCTATCAGTAGAATGTCTTCCTCATCGTGCCCTCCCGACCTCGTGCTCGAGCTTTCGCGCTTACTTTATCGGTCTAATGACCACTTGTAAATATCCCTTGTAAATATGTTTGAATCGTTTTCACTTTATTTTCATTAAAGCTTCGGTACTTAAACGTACACTTATTTGTTATCACTCGACATTCCTCTCTCTCTTTTGATAATATGCAGCATAACCGAATCCAAATTGATAAACCAGATTTAATCTGGATATGACTGGACCTAATTCAGGCTCGGCCAGTCATAATATATACAATGTGTCTAATAACAAGGTTTCTATTGAATTCAAATATATCCAAACTGATAACAAGATTCTTGATGACGAAATTTTTCATTCCAAAGGTTTGCGAGCATTCATTCCATTCCACCTCTTTTCATCTAACGCAATTATTAGAAGAGTTACACTGAATATCTCCATGCAAGAACTGGTCAACTTGTCTTCCACACCCGATAACAGTTCTATTCTTCAAGCCAGGAGAATCAACAGGAGATTTCAAGATAGTGTAGGCTCAAAATTTGAGCCCTCGACTACAGTGCATCCCTTATTCGGCTCAAAGACTCCTCCAAAATTTATTCGTCTCAACTTGGTTAAATTCAACACTGAAAAACATAAAGCTACACCAAAACAATGCTTTAAGTGCTGGAGATTTGGACATCTTAGGAATTGGTGTAATTCCAAACTTGAAAGGTGCTCATACTGTGCAGGTATTGGTCATTCCATGATTGTTCATTATCCTCATGCCAATGCCCCTCCGTGCTGTCCTAATTGTGAACAAAATCATGAAGCAACTGCCCCTATATGTCCTGTCAAGAGACAACAATTATTGATCCATGATTTGGCTTACGAAAAAGACATCTCCCTAGATGAAGCAAGAAACATTATTTCTGAGAGATATAAACTCAATTGCCTTCCTGATTTTCCACCTCTTAGAAACCTATCAAATCTGTTTCTTCTAGTGTGGTTGTGAATACTAATTACATTGCTTCTACTGATTCACCATCCGATCCAAGTCTTGTCACTTTTCCAACCTCTAACGACAATATCTCTGCAAATAATCTAGCTATTTCCATCCTTTTGAACATCAACAAGATGATTTCTTCTAGTTTGGCTGCACTAAATTTCAATGATTCTGGTAACGTCCCCGACCCTATTCAAAACTCCCTCAATCTCCTCTTCCAATTTCTTATTCCCCCTTTATAGTTGACAGTGATTCCATTGGGCGTTGCACAACCACAAATAATCCCAGTTACCCAACTTAATTTCACTCTCCTCTTACTTAAATTCTATATAATTTCATCATGGACAGATCAGTTTTGGAAATTTTTCAATCGAACGCTCAAGGTGTGAAACGGAAAAAACATGAAATCGAACGTCTTTCTGATGATTTTGACATTTTTGTTATCGTTGAATCCTTTTTGAAGACTCATACTAAATTCTGGCTCAAGATTTTTTCTATTATAAGGAATGATAGAATTACCAACAAAGGTGGTGGTATCTGTATATGCATCAGAAAGAACATTATATCCAGTAAAGTCGACAATCTGCCCAATTTTCCAGATATTTTTGAATCCTCCGGTGCACTTCTTTCTCCAAACACAGATCATTCCATCTTAGTCTCTGCTATACAGTACCTTTCATAAATAATGGATCATACATACCTGCACTATTTTGATGATATCTCCGGTCCCCTTGGGTTTACAGAAATTTTGGAAAGAGCATCTTAAAGGTCCTGAAAAAATCTTTCAATCCATGTGATGCAAAAAATTTTTTGGATTTTTTCATGCCTCTAAATCGATGATGAAAAGTGAAAAAGTTTTCACTTTAATCAATCACCTGTCATTTTTAAGGAAGTGGCTCGATCGAAAAAATTTTTTCGGCATCTTGTAGCTCTTTTCAAGACCTTGAAAATCCTTCTTTCAAAATTTCTCTACGACCTTCCTGGTCCAAATTAGAACCATATTGCGACTGACATGTTACGCGTGTGAATGCATATAATTGACGAGAGACGAGTAGGCCTGATATTTTCATTTCTCCATTCACCAGTCAGAAAATCATCATTCGAAACTGTGATAAAACATATTTTCTATGTGAAATTGTCTGATATTTCAGAAAATGAAGTCAGAATCCCTCTAGGGGGCGACCGAAGCAAGTTATAAGTAATTTTTCATCGAGAATTTAGATTTTCTCGGGTAATTTTGTTTTTACGAGCTTTTAAAATTCGCTATTCACTACAAAACTCTGATCTCGGCATGATGGATGGGTTTTTTGGATTGTTATCGATCATATGGTATGTGGACAAAAACGATTGCATCACGAATACTGGTTACTGGCCGTACTTTAGTTGAAAATGTGGAGTATTGAGGCTATTTGATCGTTACCAACCAACGAGGTGAATCTATTCCATACAAAGTTCGTTTTTGTCCACATACCATATGATTGATATCAATCCACAAAACCCATCCATCATGCCGAGATCAGAGTTTTGTAGTGAATGGCGAATTTTAAAAGCTCGTAAAAACAGAATTACCCGAGAAAATCTAAGTTCTCGATGAAAAATTACTTATTACTTGCTTCGGTCACCCCCTAGAGGGATTCTGACTTCATTTTCTGAAATATCAGACAATTTCACATAGAAAATATGTTTTATCACAGTTTCGAATGATGATTTTCTGACTGGTGAATGGAGAAATGAAAATATCAGGCCTACTCGTCTCTCGTCAATTATATGCATTCACACGCGTAACATGTCAGTCGCAATATGGTTCTAATTTGGACCAGGAAGGTCGTAGAAAAATTTTAAAAAAGCATTTTTAAATTCTTGAAAAGAGCTACAAGATGCCGTAAGAATTTTTTTGATCGAGCCACTTCCTTAAAAATGACAGGTGATTGATTAAAGTGGAAAATTTTTCAATTTTCATCATCGATTTTGAGGCATGGAAAAATCCAAAAAATTTTTTGCATCACATGGATCGAAAGATTTTTTCACGACCTTCAAGATGTTTTTCCTAAAATTTCTGTAAACCCAAGGGGACCGGAGATATCATCAAAATAGTGCAGGTATGTATGATCCATTATTTATGAAAGGTACTGTATATATAGACCTCCTAATGGTCACTTTCGAGATAATCTTTGGAACTTATTTTTAACAAAATCAGTGCTCTGGGGAAATCATATAATTGCTAATCATTGGTTGTAGGTGATTTCAATTGTCACCACTCTACTTGGGATTCCATTCCATCTATGATCCAATTGGTCTTTGTTTATATAAAACCATAAATGATTCTGACATGATTTTACTAAATGATGGATCTCGCACTTATCTTTCACGTAATGTAAATGTTATTTCGGCTGTTGATTTTTCATTGATTTCTCCTAGCTTATCAGCCTCAAAATCTTAGCATACCCTTTCTGACACGTTAGGCAGTGACCATTTCCCGATTCCTATCTCAATCTCTTATGAAATCAATTCTGAATCTCATCTCTTCACCTCTCACAAAATCAGCCTGAAGAATGTTTCTTGGGCCTCCTATTTTCTTATTAAAAAAGCTGAAGAACTTAACTCGCCAGAATTTTAAGAATACTCTATTGACTCCAAATATGATATTCTTGTTAATTCAATAATTGACGCCATAGATCATGCTGAATCTAAACGCCAAAAAAAGGACGAGCCCCTCAAAATATTCAAAATAAATCATTCAAAAAACCTCATCTCGGCTCTCCCTGGTGGGATCTCCGATGTGATGAATTGATCAGTGAGAGAAGAATTTCACTCCAACCATTCCTAAGGAACCCTACTTTGGAATCTTGGAATGATTTCAAGAAGATTCGTGCCAAAACAAAACGAGAACTCAGAAAGGTTAAATCAAACGAGTTTAAAAACTTTACTGAATCTCTACACAGAAACTCTCCCCCATCATATGTTTGGAATGTTGTAAGAGAATTGAATCACTCAGTTTTGAGTAATGCCTCTCCTCCAACAAATGATGCTGATTATATCAATGCTTCCACTTAATTCATTAATAACTTTTGCATCCCATTTCCGCTTACTTATTTCCCTCCTACACCTGATCGAGTTTGCTTGGATTCAAAGAATTCCCCCATTGACAATGCTATTTACAACACGCCTTCCTCACTTCCTAAGCTCAACTCAGCTATTTCGTCCCTCAAATCTAACAGTGCACCTGGCTTGGATGGAATCTCCAATGAAATGATCGAACATTTTCCAGATTCTTTTCTGTGTATTATTCTTGATCTGTAAAACGAAGTTATTAGTGACTGCTCTTTTCCTCAGATGTGGAGAGAGTTTTTAGTCCACCTTATTCCCAAAAATTCTTCTGGTGAAGTCCATCCTATCGCTCTTGCATTCTGTCTCTCAAAATGCTTAGAAAAATGGTCATTCACCAACTCCATGTAAGATCAGACAGTCGAATAACGCTCAAGTCTTAAATCTCTTCCAGGATAAAATATATGTTTCTGAGGACGAATTAAAGAGACACGTATTTCTGCGTTTTGCCTTATTATGCTTTGACTCGAAGTTATCGAAGTTTTTCGGTCGGAGCCGCGAAACTGGTATTTCGTAAAAATTAGCGACTTTTGATCATTGAAGATGCAATTTTTCGTGGGTAATCGCCTTTGCGGATATGAAACTGGTTCAGGGGGGTCAAATGGGTTATATTGCACTGAAGAATCTTGGTACAAAAACACAAACAACAAGCAGGAACCTTAAAAATTGATTTTGGCCGGAATTGGGGAAAGTTGAATAACTCAAAATAATCATCCTCAATTTTGATGAAAATTTTTTTGTGAGCTCGTCAAAACATGAGAAACAAAATGTATATGGTCCGGTTTCCGCGGCCGTGGCGCGGAGTGGCACTAACAATCATTTTCTGAATTCCATCGTTCAAACTCGTTTTTCATGATTGTTCGGAGAGATGGAGTTCGTATTCAATCTGAATAATTCACAAAGATGAAGCAAAATATTACATGAGTCTTTATATCAAGTTTTCTACTTCATTCCGTCATTTTTCGTTACACAAGGCTTCATCTATCGCATATTGATGTAACAGCTGTAAAGTTTAGGAGTTTTGCAGAACATGTGTCAGTTACATATAAAATCTTCTATTCCGAATGAAAAATGTCTGAATTCGCCTTGCGCACAAAGGCGTACAATGTAAATACAACAAGAAATTTCATATACGCCGAATTTTGAGAAAAATTCAATACTTCACCCTCCAAAATACGGTACTTCCCCATGGATGTTGAGTATTTCTGGCTATCTTGAGCTGCTTCACTTCGCCCTGAGCATCACAACCATTTTTCCATGCGTGGGAGCTTCGAATGCCGTTGATCGGAGGGACATTCTTCCACTGCCTCAGTTTTTTGATCGAAATTTGGCCAAATTGGACTCTTTAATCTCAATCAGCGTTATCGCTGTGGTGTACTCTTTCACTTTTTCTACGAAAGAAGCTGCATCACTGATGGAGTCTAGATGAGAGTTTCTGAGATTGTGAGTACTCGCATAATGTTTGACAAGACCTCCGATTCCGTCACACGCTCCTTTCCCGTGTCTGGTTGCGGAAAATATTCATGATTTCCTGGTTAGCGAGTCGAAGAGTTCCCGAGCTTGAAATCGGTTTTTGAAATGACCAGCGGCCTCATCAGAAACGATGATTATCTCATCAATGAGTCGCATATCAACGAGTTGTTCTATGGATTTTTCAACAGCGTCGAGCCCCATTAAGGCATGAGCTGTATCATGATTAGTGTCGTCACTGACGACTGTGAAACTCTTTGTATTATCTTTGTAGTAACAAACAGTAGTGAATATAGACACCTCTTTCTGTTTCCAATAAGAGCTCTGGGTTGCATCTTTAAATTGAATGGACCAGTTTTAAGCAAAATCGGAGTGGATAACTAGAACCCGTCCGCTATCCCTCGCCAACTGCTTATAATTCATGATCGCTTTTTGTTGGATATTTTTGATGTACAAATGAGGTCCCAATTTCGTCACTGATTCGGCAAGTTCTCGGATGGATGTTCTGATCGTAGTACATCTCTTTTCCAATTTCCCTTTGTTCCAAAAAGCGAAATCAATCGTTTCATGAAGTAAGTCTTCCGATACCCCGACCGAAGTAGCAGTTATGCCTAGGGTGTCAAGGCATTTTTCACAATCACCCAATCTGCACGAATCACTTTCAGTTTTGCAAATAGTTTTGTGAATCATCTCGTTTCTCATATTGTTCATATTAGTTACTTGAATCCCTCTCAATTTACATAGTGTTTCGAGAAATAGTTCAAAATTGGCACAATAGATGCACAAACAGATTTCTTTGGGAGGATCCACCATGACGTGCTTTGGTCTGAGGGAATAAAATTTGCTTGAACTCATCTGTATGGACGGATTATTCTGGCGGAAGACTTGATAAGTCTCGCCTATACTCCGAGTCATGAATCTCTTTATTTTTTGTACTTTTTGTCCAGCATCAAGCACTGTTTTTACATCGTTTTTGTTCGGACTTTGACGAGAGCAGTCTAGGTCATCACCCACGAAATATTGGAGTGCTTTTCCCAAAGTATCGCTTTCAATTTGTTGACGCGTGAAAAGGTCTCAAGTAACGTGAACGCCCTTGGAGTGCATCAATCTTCTACTTTCCGCAATCATGTACATCGTCACACTTGAAAATTTCTACATAATCTCTCCCTTGGTATAAGAGTCGGGTACTAGTGTCAGCAGGCGTATTTGATCGGATTTACTTTCACAACTAGAGATTGCGGTTAGTGAATTATTATCCCATCCTTCACAAGGAAAGCACACATCTTTGAGAAGAGAAACCTCGCAAATTTTTGATAGCTTACTCGTGTTTCATCTGCCCAGCTCTTGATGATTTGTTTTCGTTTCTGAATCGCATATTTTTCTCTGAGACCCTCAGATTTGTAAGGAAAAATTCTGATTTGCGATACCATGGAATTGGATTTTGAGATCACGTCGTTCAAATCTTGGCACAAATTTTCTCTATCAACATCAACATCAGATTCACTCTCTTCAGAGATATCAGGAGAAGTGTCCATATGAACTTCAGCATGATAAAAGTCTTCTTGCTCAACCACACAACCACTGTCACTTAGATTCACCTCGTTTTCTAGATTTGAAGGCACTTGAAATTTTGATGAAAGTTTAGAGTAACAAGTTTTGCACACGTACGATTCGCTATCGATCTTTTCACCGGGGTACAAGACTTTCGCAAGGGGAGCCAAACACTGTAGCTTTTTGAAAATATTGTTATTTTTTTCTTGATGAATAGTTTTTGTGTGAATGTGGAGAAAATCAGGACATTTGAGACGTTTTGGGAAAACTGATATTCTAAAAGATCTCTCCATTATATAGAAGAGTTGGCGAGCTAAATGAAGAGATAACTCGGTGCCTGCCCAAAAGATACTGTCATGATTTTGAGCTATAACTACAATGGTGAGACACTTGTAACATTCCATATTTCAAGAGGTATGTCGTTTTCGCGGAACAAAACTTCGAAGCGCGCGGTACATGTATGTACGTGCGGTGTGTTCAAATCCTCGATATATGCGTATTCATTAGTGGAAATTGACTAACAGCCACCAAGTCGGCGCCAATGAGTTCGTCGCGTCGCATGTCCGGAAACATGTGTGATGTAAGTACTATGTGAGTCTGTGAAGCGTTGCATCGATACTTGGACGATTTTATTCATGCTAATAGCCGTTGGAGACTGATTCCCTTGTTTCTCAGTTTCTCATTGCATTCACTCTATCTGAAAGATAGGAAATACTCCAAGCTATCTTGAGTCGAATAATAACACAAGTCTGATATCATAAATGAGTCAAACTTGAATTCCATGGCATCAAAGCATCATAGTATTACATTCACAATCTTAAGGAACAAATTTTAACGATGAAACCCAGAAAATGATTTTTAGCGCCACTCTGCGCCACGTCGCGGAAACCGGACCATATATATTTCGTTTCTCATGGTTCAATGAGCTCACAAGAAAATTTTCATCAAAATTGAGATTATTTTGAGTTCTTCAACTTTCCCCAATTCCGGCCATAATCAATTTTTAAGGTTCCTGCTTGTTGTTTATGTTTTTGTACCAAGATTTTTTGGTGCAATATAACCCATTTGATCCCCCTGAACCAGTTTCATATCCGCAAAGGCGATTACACACGAGAAATTGCATCTTCATCGATCAAAAGTCGCTAATTTTACGAAATACCAGTTTCGCGGCTCCGATCGAAAAACTTCGATAACTTCGAGTCAGAGCATAATAGTGCAAAACGCAAAAATACGTGTCTCTTCAATTCGTCCTCAGAAACATATATTTTATCCTGGAAGAGATTGGAGACTTGAACATTATTCGACTGTCTGATCTTACACGGAATTGGTCCATTTTTAGATTGAACTTTTATCTAGAAAGAAATGATCTTCTTCCCGTCACTCAATTCGGGTTTCAGGAAGAAGAAATCCTATATAGATCGTCCCCCAATTCTCACAACTGACTTATTCAGATATTTATCTGAAAATAAATTTGTAGTTGTGCTGCCATTAGACATTAAAGGTGCTTCCGACAATGTCAATCCAAACATTCTGGTTCGGGTTCTTCCAGAACTCGATGTCCCTTATAATATTAGAATGTTTTTTTTTAACATTCTCTCAAATGGAAGCTTGACTTTCAAGTTTAATAATCATCTTAAAGGTCTTCTGTCCTGTCTCCTTGGTCTTCCCCAAGGCTGTGTTGGCACCCCTACTGAATTCAATATTGACTCAAGAGATGCTCATAAATTTATAGAACCCAATTGTCATATACCGTCAAATTGGGTAATTTTGGTACGTTTTTGATGTTTTTCATCTTGTTTGGCTCGGCATTCCAACATACATTGACAAAACCCACTTCTATTAGTAGTCAATCTAAAGCTTACAGTCTCAGTTTTCGATTGATGGGCTACAAAGTTCAATTTCATGTGTCTGAGCTGGAGTTATTTGCAGTTGAAGAAGTGTACCAAAGTTAGACCCCGATGGGGTAACTTTGGTACACTAACAAGATATTTCAACTCTCCATCACCATGTGAGTGAACTAATTTTAATCGTTCAGAAGTCATATTTCAAGCTGTTTGGAGCTTTCTCAAACCTCGTAGACAATCACTCGACTCAAGGTGAGATGAAAAGAAGCTATCATAGGAAGTTGTACTGAAGTTACCCTATTCTCATGCTTCTTACGTAGAGTGGGGTAACTTTGATACACTTTTAAAATTCCAAATGCTGTAAATACTGTAATGTAACAATGGTTCCTTCAATACGGTGATACAGTCTGATTCATTAAGTGTGTACATGCCGTAACCGAGATGTAGGGAGAAATTTGTATTCTCAACCGAGTTATTTGTGAAAATTAGTAATGGTTCTCAGAATTTGTAACTTTTGATAGAAATAGGATTCTTAATGATTACATTTGAAATGTTTGGAAGCGGGTGCCAACTTCACGAGGGTAATCATTCACCTTTTAACCATCACATAAGGAACACGTGTTTATTATGTAATGATTATTGTTTCGCTATGAAGGTGATGTGATGCATTTGCACGTAGTGTTGTGATTTGTACAGTATCTTCACATATGGTGTCTTGTTCTCTTTTTCGGCTCTTTTGCCTCGTAATCTTGCCGAGAGCTCGACCAAGGCTAAATAAAGTGTAATAACGCCGTCTCACAGAACAGGGGGTCATAACAATGTCTTACGCACAAAAAAAACAACTTCCTCACCAACACGGGTGCCTCGACATCCGTGTGAAAGTTGTGCGTCAGTAGTGGAGAGCCGTGAGAGAGGGACAAGGGTATAGAGGGCTGTATACTGAGCAGCAATAGGGCTACCGATACTCATTTTTTGCTCACTCTAAAGAGGAAGGTTTGATTTCGTGACAGCAAATTTTAGATCAAAACTCCCATTCAATTGCAAATTTTCCTTCTCCAAAAATCTTTGTGTCTAGAAAATGATTAGACCTTTTTTTTCCTCTCACCGAGATCTGTCGATTGAAGATGATGCTTTTTCTGCAGAAAGCATTACCAACCTCAGATAGACTCATCTTTGATGCCCTTCATCCATGTGCGTGTGATGATTTTCTTCCTCGACGCTCCCTCTTTCACGCTCAACCTGATCAACTTTCGCTCTTCTACAAGTTGTATAGTATCACTTAGAGGAGTGCCTAGTCATTGGGCATCTCTTTCCTCCCAGTGTCATACAAACTAGAGGCTCTTTAGGCAAACTTGCCCAAATCTCTGGTTTTAATAGTAAAATACCTTTTTGCACCAAGGTCTCACAGAAGTTTGAATTACCCGGAATATACTTTGGACACAATCTATCGATCGGTTTATAGCAAAATTACATTTGATCTCTGCAAACCTCAAAATTCTGAGATAAATCAAAATATTTACTAAAAATTTCATTTTAATTGTCTTCAAACAAACTGTATCAAAATTCTGTCTCAACCAAACGATAGATATTGTTGAAAATTCCGCAAATCACATGCCCCGAATTCTGGTCATGAGCTTCCTCAAAAAATGAGTGAAAATATGGTGAAACATTTTTTCAAGTATCCATTTTTCTCCCGTATCTTCCTCTAAAAGTAATTGACCAAACTTTCAATGACCTGACTAGATACTTTTTCATCATTTTCCATCAACCGGCTGATATAGAATCTGAGTTCAACTCATAAACCATGATTAAAATGAAGTTTTTCCCCTGGAAAATTGAAATTTCCACCAAAAATTTGTTTGATGGAAAATGGTCCGAGCCCGCGGTCGGTCCAAATATCTTACGCACACGAAAGTACAACTTCCACACCGACACGGAAGCCTCTACATCCATGTGAAAGTTGAGCGTTAGTAGAAGAGAGTCGAAACTACGCTAATGCATAGGGGCTCGGAACGGCTCATTCATGCGCCGGGGACATAAAAGTCGTACGTTCCCCGTTGTGGAAACGCAGTTTTCCACGACTCGTACCGACAAGTACGTTTTTAGCACTTGTCGTGAGAGTTCCTCGTTTCCGCAGCTCGGGTACATAATCTACTATTCGTGGCAACACGTTCGAGCTATAGAGATACTCGCGTTGGAAGAAGAAATCACCCGTCTCCCAGGAGATTTATTGTTTTCTGTTCGTTTCAACGCACTTAGAATTGTTCTCCATAAGCTTGGGAGTGTAGATCACTCGCTTTACACTACGTCTATGTAATACGTGCAAAAACAGCTTGTGATCTGGTTTTTTTCAGAAAATTCGCTGATCAATCCACCGAATTTGATGGGACCACATACATGTTGTCCGATTGAAATTTCGAATATCGACATAGGATTTTCTCTCTCCACAATTCCAATGTAATTTTTGAATCGAAACAAACGAGTTTTCCCGTAGTTTTTCGAAGTAAATGATATTTCTCGAGTTGCGAGGCATTTTAACACGTTCGCTCCGACCGCTTCCACCAATGGGACCCGCGATTTTTCATCTTTCAATTTTTACAAAATTTGCTCGCAAATTTCTCCGAAAAAATCTATCGTGGTGGTTTACATCAGTAAGGGCGTGAATAATGAGCCAAAAAAGTTCAACTCCCTATGGGCGTTTCTACAGACTTGCGATGGTCCAATTCATGGCCGGAATAAAATTACGAAGAAACAGCGTAGCAGTAAATGTGTTAACGAGAAAATTCGGAATTTTGGCAGGAAAAAAATGTATACAATGTGATATTTCTGGCAAAATTCTGAAGTTATCCCCATGCCCTGATCTTGTGCGTGTATGTTTTGTCAGAAATATCGTGTTCACATTGTGTAGTCTGACAGAAATCGATGGAACAGTCTGCAGATTTTTGGTCGAGTACTTTCAGTGGTTTTGAACGCAATGGTGTGTGGGTTTGGCGATCTGGCGAACGGTACGCGAACCAGGGACTACACCCGAATGACCAATTATTTTTCAGAAAAGTGACTAAGCCATCGTTCTTAGATCGAAAAAATACTCATAAATCGGAATCTCCAACGCTCATGATTTTTCAGACCAGACTTGAAAATTAGGAGTGCACTTCCCCTCGAATGTGTGACTACCAAACCATGATCATTCGCGTACGCTCCCAAAGTGAATGGTATTCGCGTACGCAAGTTTACGAATTAGAGGGATTTCCGTAACATTTGCGCTGGACAGACTAACCATGGATATTCGCATACGCTACGAAAGATGCAGATTTGCCAACGCGAAGTCACGCCTGACCCCCACACCATGGGTATCTGCGTACGTTTCCGAAAGAATGGCGGAATCTTGTACGACTATTAGCGGATAGACCCACTTCTCCTGAAGTTGTGTGTGACAACCTGACCATGAGCGTTCGCGTACGCTACTAAATTCAATTGGATTAGCGAACGCAAGTTCGCGTGTGACTACCAAACCATGGATATTGACGTACGAGCCAAATCATGCGGATTCACGTACGCTACCTGAATGTTGCAGATTCGGGTACGCTTGTCCACGTGTGGCTACCAAATCATGGATATTCGCGTACGCTACCAGAAATATTGATTCTCGCTCACGCAGTTCAGCGGATGGAACGACTCCTCTCCACGCGCGGATCTGCCTAGCGAACCATGGATACTCGCGTATGTTATCGGTGTCAATGATGTTTGCTCATCAAAGGAATTCCTGTAAAATCGGCGCGTGGTTATCCCACCATGGATATCCACTCATGCTACTAAGAATGCAGATTTGCGTACGCTACACAAGTGATTCGGAACCGCGTATGCTACTTAAAGGTGTGAGTACCAAACCACGCATATTCGTGCAAGCCCCCAGAAAAAAATACGACACTTGAATTCGCGTAAGTCAATAAGTGAATGCGATAACTTCTCCTGGTATTCGCGTGTGATCGACAAACCATGAGCATTCCCGTACGCTACCCGAGTGAATCATGTTCGCGTACGCGAATACACGAATCATAGAACTTCTTCTGCAAGTCGCACGTGCCTTACTCTTCGTGGTTCTTCGCGTACGCTACTAAAGATGCAGGTTCGCTAACGCGAATGCACGTATACATCATCTTCAACTGGAATTCACGGGTATCTACCACACCCTGAAAATCCACGTACGCTGCTGGGCATGTTAGCCAATCTGCATCTTTAGTTGCGTACGCGAATATCCATGATGAGTAAGTCACGCACGACTTTCAGTAGGAGCCCTTTGATTTGTGTATTCGCGCACGTCAATATGATTCGCTTGGGTAGCGTACGCGAGTGCTCATGGTCTGGAGATCACACGCGAATACAAGGAAAAATTGTCCTATTCATTTATCCATGTACGCGAATTCAAGTATCATATTGTTTCTGGGAGCTCGCGCGAAAATCTTTGGTTTGGTCATCACACCTTCAATTGGCATAAGAGGATCCAAATCACCCGTATAGCGTACACGAATTTGTATTCTTAGTAGCATGAGGAGATATACAGGTTTGGGTAATCACGCGACAATTTTAGAGGAATTCTTTTCATAAACAAACATCATTCACACCTGTAGCGTAAGCGAATATTCATGGTTTGGTAGGCAGATGCGCACTTGAACAGGAGTGGCTCCACTCTCTGATTTGCATACGCGAGAATCAATATTTCTGGTAGCGTACGCGAATATCTTTGAGGTGGATGATTGATCTCTTCTTGTGGATTGGTCAAGCAGTTGATTTATTTTTCACAAAACGCCTACGTTTCGCCCATCAAAAATACATGGGCCTCATCAGGGCTAAAAATTGTATAAACATATAGTTCTGGATGTGTCAATTATATAAAAATCTTTTCTAAGTCGTAGGTCGACAATTTTCGTATTTACCTCGTATGCAATAATCAACATTTGGTGTCTCAGATGGTGAATGAGACCGTTCTTTCTTTTGTCGTTCATATCATGCGATACTCGTCAATTTACTCATGGTACAAATTTTTTTGGATGACATCTAAAATATGTAGATCTAAGGTGAGACGTGGAAATAATTGATCTACATATCTACATTGATTACTTAGATCTACATATTTTAGATGTCATCCAAAAAAATTTGTACCATGAGTAAATTGACGAGTATCGCATGATATGAACGACAAAAGAAAGAACGGTCTCATTCACCATCTGAGACATCAAATGTTGATTATTGCATACGAGGTAAATACGAAAATTGTCGACCTACGACTTAGAAAAGATTTTTATATAATTGACACATCCAGAACTATATGTTTATACAATTTTTAGCCCTGATGAGGCCCATGTATTTTTGATGGGCGAAACGTAGGCGTTTTGTGAAAAATAAATCAACTGCTTGACCAATCCACAAGAAGAGATCAATCATCCACCTCAAATTCAAAACTGATCAAGCACAATACAAGCATTATCCTCAATCAAAGTACGCGAATATCCTTGATATGATAGCCACACGTAGACGGGCGTATCTAAATCGACATCATATGATACGGTTGAGGTGGCGTACGCGAATCGGCATAATTTGGATTGTACACCAATATCCATGGTGTGGTAGTCACACGCGGATTCGCGTTCGCAAATCCAAATCACTTCCGTGGCGTACGCGAATGTTCATGGTCTGATAGTGACACAAAACTTCGGAAAAGGTCTATCCGCCTATGGCCGTACGAGATTCCGTCATCCTTTCGAAAACGTAGGTAGATATCCATAGTATAGGAGTCAGGCGTGACTTCGCGTGGGTGAAACTGCATCTCTTGCAGCGTATGCAAATATCCATGGTTAGTTGGTCCAGCGCAAATTTCACGAAAATTCCTCTAATTTGTAAATTTGCGTGAGCGAATACCATGCCCTTGGTTAGCGTATGCGAATGCTCGTGGCCTAGTAATTGCACGCGAATACCTGGAGGAGTTGCCTAATTCGCTCATCGAAGTAGGCAAATTCATTATCCAGCCCCTGGGAGCTTGCGCAGAAGCTATTGGTTGACTAGCCACACGCATGATCCAGTTGTAGTACTCCCGTGCGTGCATTCGTGTACGTTACTCAGCCAACAGAGTAGCGTACGTGAATATTCTTGGTTGGTTGGTTGCGTAGAAATTTCGGAAGAATTTCATTATTCTGAGGATTCGCGTACGCGAATACAATCCTCTCGGGTAGCGTACGCAAATGATCATGGTTGGATAGTCAGACATTCGAGGGGAGGTGCACCCCCGATTTTCAAGTTTCGTCTGAAATATGATAGGGGATTGGAGATGCTGATTTATCAGTATTTTTTCATCTAAAAACGATGGCCGAATCATTTTTTCTGGAAAATAATATTCAAATGATAATAATATTGGTATTTCACTTTTAAAATGAAAGATCTAATAAGCAATCTTTGCTCAAAGATCCTCCAGGTTGCATATGACACTGGAAAGAAAAATGCCGAATTACTGGGCTCTCCTCCGAGTAATACTCTACATTTTGTATAAGAGCAACAGTAAAAGAGAGAGCGTCGAAGAGAAAAAAACGGTGTGCGTCCGGAGAACGCGCGGTTGATGACGAAGTCATAGGAGTTTGTTCAATCAATTTGCTACATGTAGCTCAATTTTTCAATTTTCTTTACTACGTAATATTTATTTCCGTTGATTATGGGGTTAGATGACTGAGTCGCTCAGAATTTAGTGAGACCAACAATTTCCCAAATTTCAATCTTTCGCCGGCTCATATTTGCTTCAAAAATATTCCCGATGATTTTCTCATCTTTCGTGACGATTACTTCTCCAACAATATAGATGATAAGGTCAGTATACCCAACTTGCCCCCATTAAGCCAATTTTCTTAATAACTTTGGTCTACCTCAACAATTTTCAATTCGCTTTAGCTAATTTTAAAGCTTGTTTTGAGACCTTCAAAATGAATTCAAATACCTACGTCCAAAGTCAATCATCTGGATCCGAGCTGTCTTAATTTTTTCAAGTGATTTTTTAGAGTTTACAAAATTGTGTACACAGTTTGTCCCCATTAAGCCATTTTCTCAATAACTTCGGTCTACTTCAACGATATTCAACGTAGTGCTTTAGCTCATTTTGGAGCTTGTTTTAGGATCTTCAAAATGCACTAAGTTACGTCTAATTTGGATCAATTGGAGCCGAACTGTCTCAATTCTTCCAAAATAAATGATGGAAATCGGCGATAGAGTGTTTTTATCGCCGTGCACGCACAATTGGAGCTAATCGCCGGTCCAAAACACCTTTTCCGACCTATTTTGACGTGATAAACACGTTCTGAGTGGTAAAAGAAGTCGTTCTGTACGCCTTTTCGAGATAAACATATGGGGGCGTGTTAGGTACACTCCGATAATGGCATCCTTGTTTACAAATCGTCTCCGTGTTTTGCACATAAATTAGCTTAGATCTGAATTTTGCAACTTTGAAAAACAGATTTTACAGGTTCTGAAACAAGGAATCAAATGCGCTAAGGTACGTTAAGGTTGGTTGAACTCAAAAAATTTGGCAATAATTTTACTGAACGCAATTCGCTCGGTGCTTTCTTAGCTAAGCAATTACGAAATATAGAAAAATCATTCCAAATTTTCTGGAGAACGCAGGAATGATTCGGGGTCGATGCAAACTACTCACTTTCTCATATTTTAACATAGCAAACGTGAAAAAAAATTGGCGGGGGTCCAAGGAGTGCCCATCCCCGAGATCGGCATTGGGGGGCAAGTCGGGTACAGAGGCAAATTGGGTACAGTTACCTTATATGAAAGAAGAATTTACAACCGTACAGACATTTTTTCCGGAATACGGTATAGTTCGGTCCATGGCTCAAATAAAATTACGAAAAGTTGACTTGCAGTGAACGGCTCGGTGAACTTGAGTTGAGATATCGCGCTTACAAGTCAGCTGCTGTTCAACAATTTTTTATAAATAAACCAAGGTGGAGGAAATTGAACAAATAGTGGATCCGGGTGGAGAAAAGTGAGATCTATTAACATGAATTTTTGCAGATTTTTTCTGGATACTTTCTGAACACAGCTTCCACCCGGTGGTGAACGGGCTAACCCTACCAGATTTTTCCTAGATTATACTAAATGAGCCACCTCTAGAACCAGAATCATGATCAGAAATCCTAACAGAGGTGTGCTGAATTACACAATGAATCGAATCCAATTCCTGACAATTTTTGCTGTGCTTATATTGAAAATCGCAAGCACCACAGCAGGAGTTGCGATACAATAGGGCACTACTAGCTTTTTGATCTGCACTTTGACTTGCAATACCATCATGCCAATGCTTGCTAATGCTTGGATATCATCTCACTACTTCGTAATACTCCTACTTACACATAGCTGCACTATAACACGCACGACGCATGGGGAGTTGCGCGCGCATCCACGCGTTACGAATATTTGTGTCCACATGTTAGACAAAACTCAACGCGCGAGAAGATGACTTCGTCATCAAAAACAACACACACACACGGACAAAGGACCTCGAAGATGAGTACATCTCAGGTTTGTAATGCTTCCTGGATGAAAAGCATCATCATCAATCGATAGATCTCGGTGAGAGGGAGAAAATGGTCCAACCATTTTCTATATACATGGAGTTCAGGTAAAGAGAATATGCAATTGAATGGGAGTGTTGATCAAAAATTCGCTGTCAAGAAAACAAACCCTCCTCTTCAGAGTAAGCAAAAAATGAGTATCGGTAGCTTCAGTGTTGCTCAGTATACAGCCCTCTAAGCCCTCGTCCCTCTCTCACGGCTCTCCACTACTGACGCACAACTTCCACACGGATGTAGAGGCACCCGTGTCGGTGTGGAAGTTGTGCTTTTGTGTGCGTTGGATAATGTCATCATGACCCCTTAATCAGTGAGATGGCGTACAGCTATTCAGCTGCGGATAAGCTCTTCTCTTCTCCACTTCTTCTCGCGGGGCTCCGTGGCAAGATCACGAGAAGAAAGAGCCAAAAAAGAAAACAAAAATCACTATATGTGAAGGAACTGCAAAAATCACAACACTACGCGCAAATGCAACACATAACCTTAAAGCCGAAACAATTCATTACATAATAAACATGTGTTCCTTACGTAATGGTTAGAAGGTAGATCATTACGCGTGTGAAGTTGGCACCCGCTTCGAAACATACCAAATGTAATGATCAAGAATCCTATTTCTATCAAAAGTTACAAATTCTGAGAACCATTACGAGTTTTTACAAACAACTCGGTTGAAAATACAAATTTTTTCCTACATCCCGGTTATGGCATGTACACACTCAATTAATCAGACTGTATATGTGATGGAAATGTAGCATTATACACCCGTGATTCGTTCCACAACACTTCTTGCCAGGTACACTAACTGGACTCCTCGCGTATCGCTGCTAAATCAGGCTTTCGGAGAAAGCTTCAATGAACAACTACAATTATCCACGCAGGGTCTACGGTGGCTCAACTCACTGTTTATGCGTGTGTCAAGAGGAGAATAGGTTTCAGAGCGATAGAATTGTTTACCTTGCCGACCGCAGCTCTGAAAGTAATTTTTCAGGGGTGTACCAAAGTTGCACCCACTGTACCAAAGTTACCCAATTTGGCGGTACTTCAGTTTGCCGACGACATGGTCATTTACTGCGCTGACATAGATTTGAACGTTGCTACAACTTCTATACAAAAAGGTGTTGACAAATTATCCAAATTTCTTGAAGGTATAAACCTTATCATTTCTGATACCAAAACACAGCTCTGTATTCTGTCTAGAAAAGCGTTGATCTCAGAGACTTTTAGATCAAAATCTATGATTCTGAGATTTCTCACTCTAACTCCTTCCGTTATTTAGGATTGATTTTTGACCATAAACTCACCTGGGATCTTCACTATGATGAATTTATAAACAAATGCTCTAATGTGATCAAAATTCTAAAATATCTGAGAGGCACTTGGTGGGGTGGTCACCCTCAGGTGCTCGTCAATATCTACAAAGCCCTATTTTGAGGAATTACAGAGTACGCTTGTTACATTTACCCATTTCAGACTCAGAAGAAGGAATTGGCCTTTGATCGTCTCCAATATAGATGCCTTAGATTTTCATTAGGATACAGAATCTCCACTCCCATTCGTGTCTTACTAGCTGAAGCCCATGAATCCCCTCTTTCTATAAGATCCTATTCTCTTGCTTGTAAATACTTCCTGGAAACTCTTTCTGATACTTGTCACCCTTTACATGACAAACTCCCTGTATTAGATTACTTCACGTGAAAAACATTGTTTGTGTAAATATGAATCGGCGAATAATGTTCAAAAATGACCGGGCCCATAGCCCAAGGGAGAAAAACAATGCCTCAAAATTTGAAGAGATCCATAGAGGTGTTCGCCAAATTTCGAGTGACATAGAAGGTAAAGTTGAAAAATTTTCTCTGTGAAAATGAAATTTTTTTTGAAAATTCCGTATCAACCAATCTCTTTAGAATGACCAAGAAATATTTTAAAATGACATTCGAAATATTTAGGTGCTGAATATTGGATGATTTGTCGTTTGGACAAACATAGTGTGAAAATGACGATAAATTTTAGGTAATCAATCTACCGTACGAGAGAGTATGGAGAGTATGAAGTTGTTCATAAACTGGGCTCATCATTGGTCGCTTTGGAACAAACCCTCAAAGTTTTATGGATATTGGTCGGAGGGTTCAGGAAATATCGCGTGACAATGGAAAGACAGACACACATACATACGGACAATGTGTACTTTGAAATAATTCACACAGAACGTTGTGCATTGTTGTAGAAATTATTGATAACGGTATCATTTTAAAGATCTCGGCGAGCAGAATAAGATGGATCGATTCTGATTTGGATAAGGATTAAATTAAGGAGTGAAAAATGAGAAATTCGAAAAATTTTTATGGCAAAATTTCCGCACCGATCCAATACATTCTCTTCGAGGAAGCAAAACAGAACTAAGAAATTTCAATCCATCATTGACCGTTTCAGTTTGGAAGTCAGTAAAGATGGGGAGAAACTCAAGTTGAGTCAAACTCACAGGAATGATCAGATTGTAATGTAATCAATCATTTTCCATGCATTTCACATTCAGATCTTGCAAACTAATTACTTGAGATACTTCCCCTGGTCTTATGACTCTGAAGCACTGGAATGAATATTTTGCAATCTTTCTCTATTCGTTTCACGTTTAGATTTCGGTGAAAAGTTACTCGACATGTCACCCCTGATCTCACAACCCTCAAGATTTGAAATTAAAACTTTGATCTCAGATGAAGTTACAGGGGAAAAGGATGGTCATACTTGCCATGTTAGACTTTTGGAAAAAGTGAAGTCGGAGGGAGGAAAGATTTCAACACTTGGCTATGGTAATGATTGAAAATTCTCAGATTGTCAAATGATGGATTCCATTTAAAAAAGACACATGAAAAATAGTGATATCTCGGATCGTGGTCCAAAAAATGAAGTTTCCACCCACTAGGAGGTCCCAAGAAAATTTCGGAGACGCCTGCAGAGCTATTTTTGTTTCGCTTTTTCATTCCACTGGGGCCTTATTCTAATATATTTTTTCCGCGGCGGGGTGTGAAAAAATCGAGCAGTTCCCAATTTTTCCTACTCTACATCTAGTAAACAAACTAGTTTCTAAGGTTCATTGGTACAAAAATATCATCCAAATATACTTTATGGCGTATCCTTCGAAACCCTCAAACATTTTCTGACATCTTACAATCCTAAGATTGGCCCAAAAGTCATCTCAACAAGAAATTGGATCAAATTTCGATCACAATCAAAGTGACAGTTTAGTAAGCGGAAATGTTGTGGTCTAAAAACGATACAATCTCATGTTATAGGATGACTTTTTGGCCAATCTTAGGATTGTGTGGTGCTATAAATATTTGAGGGTTCGGAGGGATACGCCATCAAGTATAGTCCAATGATATTTTCGTAGCAATGAATGCTACAAACTAGTTTGTTGACTAATTGTAAACTAGGTGGAAATTGGGTGTGCTGGGATTTCTTCCACCCCGTTGCGGGAAAAATGTATTAGAATAAGGCCCTCGGAGGATCAAAATCATGTTTTTCTACTAAATTGAATATATCTCGAGTTTGGCTCGAGATAATACTGCGTAGTTTGCACCATTCGAAAGATCTTGAAACAATTTTTCGAAAATGACCTTCAAGATTTCCGTTTAGCCATTTCAGGCTGTGATCAGGCAAAATCCGGAAAAATCAAGCTAACCTGATTATCTTGAAACGCAGTTCTTTTAGTATTCCGAAAATCCGATTTCTCGTGCAAAATCGCACGATATTCGCGATGGGATTGGCCCGAAGTTGATTTTCTACTGTGTTGTGCATTTTTTGGTCAGTTTTCTGATTTACCATTCTCTGACAAATGTGGAAACAAAGATTTCTGCACATGCGCGTGGTTTGTCGAATTCCAAAGTAGTCTCTGTCGAAAGCTGAGGAAATTTCCTTCAAGATGACTTCTTGAAGGAAACTTTCCGTGACCGGGCTACTATTTCAATCCAAATGAGACCTTTCAAGGTGTTTTTATGATCGTAACTGTATACTCGAATCATCATGGTTCAATTCCTTCCTCAAAATTCCAAATAGCAGGTCAAGGACAAAAACGCTGTTCCGGATTTATTCAGATATTCTGTCTGTTAGATGTACATGGCCAACAAGATTGGATGTTTATCCCAAATAGTACTTAGATTTTTTGCTCAAACAAAGAAAGTCATAAATTTATAATTTGACTCGTCAGACTTATGGGCTCCGATCTTGTCAATAATGCAGAAACATCATTATTCACATTCAAAATTCAAATAATCAAAAGGCGCGGCAGCGCCTTGCTGGCGAGTATATGAAAGAGAAGTACATGTGAGAAAGAGAGAGAGCGCGCGCAAGGCTGCCGTGCCTTATATACGCTGAGTTGGGCCGTTTTAACCTCACACATTTTTTCGAACTTACTTATTTCATGCCTTTCTGGGTTCAGGAGGGTCTCATTCCCTCTGAACCCGTTATTTCGGTCCTCAACAAGGATATTGGCAAGTCATTTCGTCGCTGACAGCGTTTAGTGCCAAAATATCTTACTCACTAATTTCGCCCCTTCCCAATTTTTTCGCGTCAAGATTTCAGCCGCGTTACGACACTCGAAGTCGAACACAATCGATTGTTGGGGTCGACCACGCGGAACGATCGACCGCGAGAACACGGGTGATGTTTTGATGCAGCCGCATGTATAGCAGACGGCGTTATTCCGCTCCAGCAATAACATGTTGTTGCAGTAACATGTAACATTTCTGACTATTTTGAAGCAGAGATTGAAAGCCAATCGTAGCACCGCCTGCAGCGAGCTTGTAGAAATCAGCTCTCATTGTTGAGGAAATAAGAGCCACTTATTATTGTGGGTTTTCTTGTCTGGAGTGATATAAGAATAAAAGGCAAAAATTGGTCTCGTCGATCTTGAAGGACGGAGACCAAATATTCAACCTGTATATTAACCATCAAGGACGAAAAAATCTACCAAAATCACTTATAACGCAAGCACCATCACAAGTGGGTTAGGAGTCTTTGCATCAACTCAAGTCAATTCCATGAACTAATTTCAAGAGTCTTGCTATCAAAAATACAAATTTGTCCTTCTCCAGATTTTCCTTTGTTCATGATCAAAAAATGTTCATCTTGGAATGAAGCACACTAGTGTTAATTAGGAGAATGATTTTTATGGATGAGATACATAGAATTTTTTTTGTTTTCCTACATGCTACTATTTACAGCATGTTTTTCAATCTCAGAATATTCAGTCATTACCAAAGCCAAGTGTTGAAATCTCCTCCCCCTCACTCCACTTTTTCCAAAAGTATAACTTGGCGAGTATGGCCATCCTTTCCCCCTATCACTTCATCTGGGATCAAAAATTGAATTTCAACTCTTGAGGGTCATGAAATCAGGGGAAACATGTCGAGTAACTATTTAACAAAATTTAGCAGAATTTAAACATGAAACAAATGGGTAGAAAATGAAAAATATTAATTTCAACTCTTGAGAGTCGTGAGATCAAGAAAAGTATGTCGAGTAATTGTTTTGCAATATCTGAACGTGAAACGCATGGAAAAGGATTGATTACATTACGATTTGACTTTCTCGGTAATTTTGACTCAACTTGAGTTACTCACCATCTCTACTGAATTTTAAACTAAACCGATCAATGCTAGATTGAGTTTTCTGGTTTCCTTTTCTTCTCAATGGTCTGAATGAATTATTTTCATTACATTTCATAGACGAAGGAGATGGTGAGAAACTCAAGTTGAGTCAAAATTACCGAGAAAGTCAAATCGTAATGTAATCAATCTTTTTCCATGCGTTTCACGTTCAGATTTTGCAAAACAATTACTCGACATACTTTTCTTGATCTCACGACTCTCAGAGTTGAAATTAATATTTTTCATTTTCTACCCATTTGTTTCATGTTTGAATTCTGCTAAATTTTGTTAAATAGTTACTCGACATGTTTCCCCTGATTTCATGACCCTCAAGAGTTGAAATTCAATTTTTGATCCCAGATGAAGTGATAGGGGGAAAGGATGGCCATACTCGCCAAGTTATACTTTTGGAAAAAGTGGAGTGAGGGGGAGGAGATAGAATATAATATTCATACACATTGTAGAAGAATATTATCAAAATGTTCTAGTTTCAATTTCCAGAATGACTTGTTTCCTCGATCGATTGACCCCGATTCTGAAATGGGAAATTGAATGAAGTTGACATCCATCATAGCAGTTTTTGTCATGCAAAAAAGTGGCTTTCATAAGTGTAGAAGCTTTTGGCAATTTTGGAGAGCGCATTGTTGATAGCTTCAGAAATTTTTTATCGATTTATCAATATAAATTGCACATTATGCCTCATCTTCATCTGTCTCTCTTGTGGCACGAACTGTTTCTTGAAGGACGGTCATGAACTTTTTCGCAAATGAAATGGAGGTCCTATGCAATTGTTCAGAGTGGAATGCTTATAGAAAAACTTCTCCTTCTTTCGCGCTACGATACCACCAATATCACTTAACTTCAGTGTCCGGAGTCCGTAACACTAATAACCCTGCGATTACTGCTCGTTGTTCTCTCTCGAGTGTGTTGATATATTTATTGAATCAAATAAGGTCGGGATGAGGTGCAAGGTAATTCGATCATTTTCATATACCCAGAATGTTGATTTATGAAGGGGTTTGTTCCTTCCGTTGAGTCGTACAGATTCAAATCATACAGCATCGTACGAATGAAAACTCAGTATTTCTCGTAATATTATGTGACAGGACTCCACTTGAGTCGATACGATGACAAGAGATTTTTGACGTTACAACGCAAGTTGTGCGGAAGGCAACAATAGTAATTATGATGGATGATAGTCATAGTCCTAGTAATAATTTTACCGGTAGTCAGCTTTTTTTATACAGAATTTTCGGGTCTGGGAAAGACTGTTTATTGGTTGGTGCAAAGGACGTATCAAACGTATGAGTTACACCGGAGCTGTGTTGATTGGTTGGTGAACTTAACGCGTCGATCGTATTATTCACAGCCTTACATGCGTTTTTCGTGAGTCGAAGGATTTTCAAGTTGGCTGACGTATATGAGTGAAGAGACCTAAGTTTTATGACAATGTATGTTGATTTTCCGATAAGTCAGATGGTATCCTTAGTCTCACTAGGAAATTACATACAATCTGGACGAGTCTGGGTGGTTACTTCCCGTCGTGTTCCCCTCAAGAGTTTGATCATCTTATAATTTGCTTCAGGTGTGCACACACAGGATCTCAAACAAGTGAAAATTCCATATCATTTTTGGTATGTTCATGACTATTAGATGCCTACAAGTCTTTCTCACCTATTAGCATTTCCTCGATATCGACACGCGTTACCACCGATAGCTAAAAATATAGCTTGACACTTTAGAAATAACGAGTTAGTCTTCTGGCTCCTTTCGGGGAAGGCACGTACGCATTTTTCCTCTACTATACTTAAATGTATGAGCATAAAAGTGCGCATGAATAATTCACACTAAAAACGAAGGATAATGAGTTGACCTCCTCAATTGGAATTGACACACTAACGTTCTCACCTGCTAAACATATATCTTTAGGTTATACGCAAGGCACATTGACCTTGGCTATGGACAAGAATTTTTAGGGAACAGGGAGAAACGAAGAATTCATCTTGGTCAGACATCTGTACCAATTATCTGGACCAATTATATTTCCCTGCCCCGGCGGGAAATGAGCTCTTGTTTGTGCACATTCTCTGATGAAAGATGATCCCAGTCGATCATCGTACAATTATGATTTATATGGATTCTCAATGGTCACTGTGACTGTGAAAGCAACAGAGCATATTGATTCGGAGGAGTGATCATGGGTCTCTTGGATATTTTCTTCAAAATTCAAGCCATCTCCTTTTCGTTGGCCATAAAAAACCCATTAATGGAGGATGAAAATCCTTTGTTGGATTCCGATAAGAATATTCGACTTTTCCGTTTGGCTGTGAGTTTATACTGTCTTTTTCAAAGCTTCGTGATTTGTCCATCATTGCAATTCTCTTTCATTCCCTCTCTTACACCAGAAACACATAGCCGATCAGTGTTTCAGCGACAGTGGGACTGTTGTCCTCAGCAACGAGTCTTTGAACCAATCAGTATCCAGTATGTTGAATTCGAACATCCCGATAAACATCTTTACGACAGACAAAGACTCTCCGATGAGAAAACATCTCCGTCATGAGAATGTTTTCAAATTGAATGACGAGATCATGAGGAGTCTGACTGAACCGGCACGTAGTGTGATAATGATCGTCCAAGCAGATACAAATATCACTGAATTGTTGGATGGATTCAGAAATTCGATTTGGTGGAGACACGATGCGCCATATCTCCTAATAGAAGGAAGCGAGAATAGGAGCTGTGCAAGGGCAAATGAATTACTGACGACACTTGGGACCTTCGATATATTGAATGCCATATTTTTGTGCACGAAGCCCGCTGACCATCCCAGATTATTGATCCTGAACCCATATGGAAGCTCTTTTCCTGATTCTTGGAAGGCACTAGGAAAGCTCAATTTTGGACCTCAAAATATTACGCTCCTCCAGTACAACTCGGGGGATTTTAAGACACTGTTCAAAGGTGACTTTTCCATGGAATTTGATTGTATCAGTCAAGAACTTATGATATCGATAAGTCGTTAGTTCCAGTCCACAAAACCATGTGTTCACAAAATTTGTATAGAATGCTGAAAACGCCGCGATGCGCCGCTATTCATGGATTCAGTATTTTGCGATTTGGAAAGCAAGGGAAGCGTTTTGAGGAGCAAAACTGGCGTCGTATACAGTTTTTACGTCAGAAAATGTACAAAAAGTCATTTCACGATCAATGTACTAGTTCTAATCCACAATTTCGTTAGCCAGTGTGATACAGTACCCACCTGAAACACTCGATTTGTGATCCTGCTTCTAAAGTTATTCTCATGTTGGTCGAATCGACCTAGAGCCCAATGTGTCCAAAACACCATTCGACGAAGAATTTGACGAGAAATCTAATAAGAATCCCAGATTTGGAATAAAAAGGGTTTCATTGCTCGAAAATTCAGCTTTTCTGAAAAATTGTTGTTTGGGGGTTATGTTGATCTTTCTCGATTCTGATATTATCATTTTGGTGGAATTCAGCTTTTCTCAGGTCGAAATAGATGTTTTGGATATCTCTTTTATCGGGTCTCATACTGGTGAGGAATCAATAAAGAACTTGCAAAATTGATCATTCTGATGCAATTTTTAAAATCGAGAACAGCACGTCAAACACGCAATGATGACTTTTGAGGTCTCGCAAATGTGTTTTCCATCTTCTTCCATCATATGCAACTTATCCCTAAAGTTACAGAAAAATCCATGACACTCGATCCAAAATTTGGCGATATCAAAAATAATGACTCATATATATATGTGATTCGACATGGAAATTAATAAGTTGAAAAAATGCTTGTTGAGAGGACCATGGCAAGTAGATGGTAAAAATGATCGGATAAGTCCAAGGGTCCCAGTGGTGTTCTTTCAGTAAACGGATTAAACACACGCATTTCTGCATGCCATACATTTGAGAGTCCGTCATGAGATCTATAATTTTGGCAACTTGTGACTTATTGAGTTATTAATATTCAACCTGCTCCAAATTTTTTTCAGGAACGGAACCATTATCCTGCAAATCGTTGTATTTCGATAAACTGAAAGATGTGCAAGGATATAATTTCAGAGCTAGCCACTATTATCACACCAACATTCTTTTTGAGTATAATCAGACCAAAAAAGATTACGAGAGATGTTCCGGTATTGGTCCTAAGATTCTGTGTTTCGTATTAAGCCACATCAACGCTACCCTTACTGCGAAAAGAACCAAATGCAACACATTTGTGACCAATGTTGGTAATCCAGGTGGATCTCTTCGAGATATTCAAACCAAAGCCATTGATTCTCTATCAGCTCCTTACTACATACGTGATTATTGTAGAATCCAGACGTATCCATTTTATGCTTCAGAAATCAAAATAGTGACTTATAAGAAACCAATAGCCTCCCAAGATACATTGACATCTCACCTGAATCTTCAAACACTAGTTACAATATTTTCACTTTATGTTCTTCTTCTGATCGTTTTGAGGTATTCTCTGGACACGTCTGGGTCATCTCTAATGATGGAGTATTTGAGATTATTTGTAGGTGCTGCAACTGTTGCTCAACCAAAGAAATGGTCTCGAAGGCTCGTCTTGATTTTTCTGGTATTGGCGATGGCCATTGTCACATCTTGTTTCCAAGCATACTTGAGTGCAATGATAACTTCCCCTTAGAAGAAGCCAATCGTTGATTCACTAGCTGATCTTACTGATTCCAAATTGATACCGACTGGGCAACTTTCATTCAAAGGTATGATCTCTAGTGAATATTTGAGCAATCATTACAGTGTTATTGAGGATTACCGTGAATGTCTGGGACTTATGCTCAACGGTTCTCCGATTGCTTGTATTTACACGGGAATACTCATACCTCACGAGTTCCATAATGATCCTCGTGTTCATGTATCCCGAAAAAACTTTTTGGAAAGGGGTGTTAGTTTTACATTCACTGAAGACTCTACATTTCTGAACGCGTTCAACCGAATTTTGTCGCAGATGAAAGAGGCCGGTCTCGTTGAACTTCTCTGGAATAAACGGAAACTAAAAGCCCATTTCAATTATCCTGAAGACACGAATTTTGATAAGAGTTTCGTGTACGAGAATCAATTGGTGATCATTTTTTCCTTGTGTACGGCTTGGGCTCTTTCGGTTATGGTGTTTCTCATTGAAATTGCATACTTCAATATGACAAAAGTGAGCTCAAGTAATAATACACGAGCTCTTAAAGTTATACGTAAGAGAAAAATATGCGCCCAGAAACGTTCTGTACATTTCAGTAGAAGTTAAGGTAATTGTTTCTCAATCACACGAGTCACTATGACTTACTATCAATATCTCGCTTTCGTAGATTTCATGACTGTAATATCAGCTAGTCAGCCTGTACTATCTATTTGAACGCAAACTAGAATTGGTTGCCTAAAAATCAGATTATAGCGAAATCGGTAACGAAATTTGACCAATTGCTCGATTTCAACAACGAACCAATGTAATCGAATCTGGTGGTAGCTAATCGGCCATAACAAATATTCAGGCCTCCACAATTCCCACTATAGCGAAGAAGATCTACGGTTCTTCATGTATTGATGGAAGTATTGTGGGAAAATGATGATCCTGAAGCATACAAGCCCTAATTGAGTATTTTGAATGACCAGACCACAAAATTGAGATGAACACAGTTCATCTAAGTAGAACTCACACTATGAAGTTTGGATTTGAGACTAAATCATGGCTGCAATAAGTGGAATAAATCCAACTCTCTCCGAATACATGAGTGAGAAGTCACTGAATTTCATTTAATCTTGGATCAACTATAGTATCAGAGCCAAAAAAAATTATAAACCATGGCTTATGATAGACAAAACACGGTATTACGAAGGGTACGTTCCATTCCTCACAAAGTCACCTGCATTGATTCCGGACAGGTTGTCATTCGTGTAGGAGGAATGAAATATACATATAATATTTTCGATCAGGTTTAAAACGAAGAATTTTTTCGACCTAGACAAAATGTTGACAAAATGTGTACAGGTCGAGATTTGTAAAAAACTCTGGGATAAGCGCCCCGTCACTCGGAGGGGGATATCCGATGGTGACCTTGGTTTTGACTTGTGAGTCATTTTGAAGGTCATTTGGAGGCCAACTCGATCGTTGTTGATAAAAACATCTACTCTTGACCTAAGGATTCCGAGTAACTGATAAGGTAAAGTCGCCAGTAGTGGAACAAAAAATGATCGCTAATCAGTAATTTACATATCTCGAATGATATTTGAGTTTCTCGCGAACGGGAAGTAACGTATCTTGTAGATGAGCTCTTTCTGCATATTTTGAAAAAAGGTACAAGTTGATTACTCGTATACGATAAGAGTAATTGAATGTTCACGAAAGGATCCGTTGTCTCCTATAGTGGAACAACCAATCCTGAGCTGGGTGCCCTCATTGGAACGCGAAAAGTCTCCTATAGTGGAACAGCGCTTTGAAATCATTCTGGAAATATTTGGTAGATAATTAATGGTTTGTTTGTGCTGATCTGTATAGAATAAATGACGCGTGACCGGAAAAATTGATTTCCGGATGGTTTTTCAATACAGTGAAAATATAAAATCTGTTCCAGTTGAGGGCACACTTTTGTTCCACTATTGGCTCCATTTTTGATGAAGGCACCTACAGTGGAACATCCTCTAAAGGGTGATTATGAGCATATACTTTTCATGATTTTTTCATTTGATTTATTAATCCTTTACGGGTGTTGCAGGACATCGATTTGAAATATAAAATATCAAAGAGCACTGTGTAATTTTTACTCAAATGATGGATCGACTTTTCGCGGTTAAAAATTCATGTGAATTGTGTGTTCCACTATAGGCGCCTAACTAGCCGTGTTCCACTACTGGCGCCTTTACCTTATTTTATATTTTGTTCAAATAATATTCATCAACTTCATTGGAATATTTCTATGGAAGAGAACTTTCTAGAGCTTGTTGAATTGTCCGCGTTAATATCACTGATAAATTCAGTGAGTTGTTCAAGTCAATATCTATTGACACTGAAACTCGAGTGACCTTTAGCGTCCTCGCCGGTGAAGTTTCTGTGAGACCAATCACTGAAATTTCAGTGACATTGGAGAGCCAAAAGGGTCCTCCACTCGACAGATTATACTCACTGAAGTTTCAGTAAGGATGATCTGTCAGATCCCTTGAAGCACTGCAAGTGAGTGTTCTCACTGGTCGAAAAATCTTGGTTCAGCTGATCAAGCCCCAGATTTCTATAGAAGTACCCCATGCTTCACTTTAGTGCATCAATTGCTTTTTCTCAATCAGTGAGATCTATCTTACTTCCTAGATTTTTTGATGAAGTGATCACGTAAAAAGAGTATTTAGTAAGTCTTATCGCGTGAATAGACAATCCACGCGAGAATTTGTAACCATTGTGTAAATGCTTGTCCTTTCATTTTTGCCTCTATCGAGCAGATATCCCCGTTTTCAAATGTTATAAGTAAGGTACACTCATTCCTGTTTATCACAAAAGATTCCTTCCATGTAGAATACGAGCTAGGCACAAAATGATTATTAAGTATTAGATCCTTGGTATATCGTAGAATGGGGAGATTTGAATCCGTATTGATGATGTGCGATATTTCTGCTACATATGATAACCTATTCATCGTTTGATATCAATGTTATCCAGGACTATATTGAATGATATTGCCGCAGAAGTCGAGTAGGGATAATGTTTTGGAAACACAGATACGGGACAAATCCGATCACAAAATGCGGCTCACCGAACGTAAATAGAACACCCGTAACCTCGAGATTCCGTATTTTCAGGTGGGAATAATTCGGATACGGTTGACTCTTCCTGAAAGCGCTCATTAGAATGTTGATCACAAAAACGAGATCTATTACAGTGTCAAGTTTCATCAAATTTTACGGGGAGCCGATTTCTTCGCTTTTTGATCGGGGTCTTTTTTCAAGAGCGATCGATGGTGAGATACACTTGTATCCAATCACATCCAATCCGATATTCGATTATATTATTATCAATAGAAGAATTATCCCTCGAACTTGCGCCAAAAATGAAATTCCGTGATGTTGATTCAAAATTTCCAGAATCATCATCACTCAAAATACGTCTTTATGAATCCTAATCCATGGTTTATTCGAGATACCAACTAGAAACGATCGCATGCGTGTCATACGTCTACGCGTTAGTCACGGAAACCCGAAGCCATTGATAGACTATCCAACTAAATATCAGTATGATACATTGTACATCGCGTCGGTTCGAATCCCGCAAAATGCAAATCCTCACTTCAGATTTTCTTAGGTGGCGAATTAATCGCCCACAGCTGAATTGAAATACCCGAGTGTTAATGAATTGCATTCGATCCCACAGTATAAGACTAATGTGCGCTCTTAAGCCTCGCGAGGTCGGAGAAAATCTCCATGACCAGCACTATTGATTCAGTTGTATTTTAAGAACGTCGTGTCACCATCATCGACTCGTGGCTCTCCAATCTATAGATACCTGATGAGTGAATTGATGTAGATAAATTTGGATCTACCCAAAGATGGCTTCTACATGTTGTTTCATTCCGTACTGGGAGTTTTAAGTCACTCGATCATTCCGACCACACTGATTTCGAGTACAATGGAAAATGCTTCACATGAAACTTATTGAATGATAAGTTGAATTATTTTTGAAGAATCGGATGGATGGAGTGAAGATTCATCATGTAGAATCATTCAGAACAACGAGGAAATGAATAATCTCTCTTCTAATGATCTATTCTACGCCTCATTCTCACCAATTATTGGAGTATGATATCTGTCGAGCACGAATACTCGAGTAATATACACTTGAGTAATATATACTTGTTCAAAACATCCGTTAGATTGAATTGCTCTGAGCGTTACTCTGCCATAATTTCAAATTCCAATGATTCCGTTGTATACAGGCAACGTAATAATTTCTCAAAATACCTAAATCATTCAATATTGTTTCATTGATTTTTTTGCCCATTAATAGACTCACATCTTCTACAATATCGTGATTGTGTTGATCGGCAACAGCCCATGAATCATTGATTCTGTCTGAAGAATGCTGTAGCTCATGTAATTACTCAGAATGAATAATAAAACTATTTTCAACCTACCTGCACCAGTGAACGCTGTTACTTCTCTTGGAATTTTCATGATTCGCCTTCAACGGGTTCTAGTACATCGATTTCTTCCATCACCTGGTTCTACAACTCTCATCTTGATATTGCGACCACATTTCAACAATCACATTGATTGAGGGCATGTGAAAACCAACTTTTACCGACGCCCGAAATCACTAACATTTCGATCTCTCCCGAGATCTACGGATGATATCAAAAAAGTGATTTCAAGTATAGAAGCTTTGGGATCAGATCTATCATTGAAGAAAATCGAGTTGATTGGTTAGATATTGCCTTCACAATTTGGTTTCGAAGTTTACCATTTTCTGAAAAATCCTCCACGCCTGACTTGGAAACCAAAGTGTGAAGGCAATATTCAACCAATCAAGTCGATTCTTCTCCTTAATGACACATTGCATCCGAAAGCTTCCATACTTAGATATACTTTTTTCGAAAGCGTCCTCAAGAAATTCAGAAAATCATCAGAAGTGTGACATTTTCCAAAGGCCTATGAGCTGTGATTTTGACTGAGTCGAGGTAAGGTCCGGTTAGGTCCTCTACAGCCCACATCAACCGTTGTTATTGTTAGATATCAGCGGTGGCAGACGATGATCGGGCTTCCTGGGGGCTGTCGTGAGCTGTCACGCGGTATTCGGCGTGCAAATAAAAACAGAACCAGAAAATTCATTCGTTGGTACAACTAAAGAGATTGTAATAACTTTTTTCGTGTATCAGAAGAAAGAATCCAAGTGTTGGCAGTTCGAGTGACAATCCCGTTTCTTGAGACGACTATTCGTTCCTCAATTTGAACAGCAGTGAATAAATGAGTACTCACCACAGTGATCATCATTCCTGAGCCTTGATCCGACTCAATAATCGAAACAGTCATCAACAAGGCAAGGCTCTGGCATTGACAACCAGATCTGAGCTTTTTGAGGTATGGGATCGTCTTTCTCGGACATCAGGTCATACGTACATACAGCATATAAAGTTAGCGTTACCCAAGGTTATGAAGTCATTTCCTTGAAAACAGGTCAGAGAAGAAAACCAGTTGATGTAAAAAACTTAGACGGAAGGCATGGGTCCACCAAACTTATTAAAAACGTCATTTCTACAAACAAATGAGATATCTCAGATTGGTTTTAAAACTTCTCGGATAGACCAAAATCTTGCTATTGATGCTAAGAATGTATTGATGCAGTTCAGAATGTCCCTGTCATGTGAAGGCCTGTAGATCAATTCAGCGCAAACTAGTGATACTGTTCAAAGTTCCAACTACAACATCTCAACATACTTGGTTGAAATAGTGAGCACCGGTGAGTCTTAGAGCAGAAGTAAGGATTTGGATTTTGCAATAAGCTTCAATTTGCGTCTACTGAGATCCCTGTACTATAGAGGTATGAGTTTACATTCATTTATTTGAATCTGTTGAGAACTGACCTAGTTGTACTGCTTTGGGACAAAAATTGAGAAGTCAAATAATGAATTCCATAACTTCAATGATGTATCAGCTGATAAAATGCACACTTTGTTGTTATGTGTAGGCCTCTAAATCACATTTGATCAATCACCTTAGTCTATTCAAAATTTTAATCACCATATCTTGAAATTACCTGGCCAAAAGAGCGTGCCCGAAAGACATTTGGAGTAGAATTTAATCCTTGAATATTCCAATTGTGCTTGCTAGGATCCCTGGACTTCAGGGGGGTGATTTCATGTTCATTTGTTATAATCCTTCGAGAATTGATTCAGTTGCATCGGGCTTGTCTGGGGCTGAAATAATTTTTCGACTCAAATCACTCCTCGTGACGATTTTGGCCCGAAAAATCTATCTTTTGGCGGAATCACCCACACATTTAGCTCGAGTCATACCGCTCTAATATAGTACGACTTTGAAGTAACGATTGGATCAACGATTTTATTGATCAGTTATCCATGGAAGATTCTGAAAAGATTATCGGATGTGTATCTATTAATATAAATTGATTTTTGCAATGAAAAAACCATCCAACTCGAGTATCACCGTTCTAATGCCTAATCATTCAATCACTCCATGGCTTATGGTGGAAAAATACGTCATATGCTACAACGGAAACAACTGTAACTTTGTACAACTCAAGGTTCGGGAAGCTTTATCGTTCGGTTGACAGGATGTGGATCCCTCAAAATTCTTTGAAATCGTTTCACAGGGTTGAATACTGATAGATTATGACATGTAGGCTGACTTTGCTTCCTCTAAATAGGGAGTTTTCGTCCAAGCAAAAGGAGCTGTTGCAAATAAGCTCAAGTCCAAATCTGCTCCAGAGAATTTGGACTCCAGGTTGCACTGAAATGCGTGTTTTGGGTGTCTGAATATGCATATGAATTTTTTCCGCGTCAAACCAAAGCGTCTCCCAGTAGTGGGCAAAAAGGTGTCCCATTTAAAATACACGTGGAACGCACTTTCTAGCGTCCCTCTCAAAATTGGCCCAATGGACTATAACGGCTCCAATGAGGATTTGTTTTTGAACAGAAAATACAACTTTTAGGGGTTTTTTCATGGACAGGAAATGATGTGCTGGTACCGAAAAACCACTTGAGAGATGGAAAATGCGGATCTTTCACGCTAAAACCGGGGAATACTCGAACGGAGTGGGATTAATCGAAAAGTTGCAGAGGACCAAAGTTGTAGATTATGTTCTGAGCTTCCATTTGGCATCGGTTTTTTATGCATGTATTGGTTGGGGGTTCCCAAAAAACGACCAAAAGTCGTAAAAAACCATATTTATTGAATTTCTTGGCGATCTCGGGGTAAAAATGGACTGACAAACTATCATATCTTGTAGATCTCATCAAAATACACATTTTTGGTTCCCATAATTTTTTCGAAAAAACGCACCAGATTCGAGTTTATAGCAAAAAAGTGCCGGAAATAGGCACTCTCCAACGTTCTCACGCAAAATACTCGAAAAACGCAAACGGAAACCCTATATAATAATTGCGTGAAAAGTTGCTCTTTTTCGTGTACTTCAAAATGAGAAAAAAATTCATAGCGTTCCGATGTTCCTGCTTCGAGGAATATGCATTTTTATGCCAGATAACAAGTTTGAGTGGATAAATCCATGGTTCCAGCATGCTATATGCAATTCTACGTCAATGAGTCATACAACTACATCAATCGGACATGCAAAATCACCAATTTTCATCCACGATCATCATTCGGAGCTATATAAGGTTATGATAAGGATCGAATCTTTGAACACCAGGATTGTTGTCTTTCTCAAAACTTTTTCCAACTATGAGAATATTGTAGTGTACGAGACTACGAAAATAACCATTCATGAGAACTCATACTCTATGGCTTGGATTGATATCACAAGTTGATGTCGAAAATTTTCAAACGAAAAAGACATCAGGTGGCTCATGGGGAGGATCTATTTGATCTGGAACAACTTCATTGTTGCCATCGATCGATTGCGAGCTGATGATCCTTATCATTTTAGTGTAACACTTTTTACAATACAAGTTGTCTTCGACTCCCCTAAATCTTTTCCTGTCTCTACCAATTGAATGACACTGTGCACACTCGAAGTTCTTATATTTGGCCATGATTTAAAGATGAGATTAGAAAGAGTGGTTAACGAGTCAGCCCACGAATACTGCTAACTAAGAATGCAGAAGAATTCAGCATTGCTCAAATATTGAAGAGACCAGACGTGAAACACTCTGACGACGTTCTCGTACTAACGATAAGCAGAACTCACGCGTGCGTGGCTCTCCGCAAGCTCCTGCATAGTACGAGGATGAAGAAGGGGGGACAGATCGAGGCACGTACACAGCTAGTCTCCAGGAATGCCATAACAGGAGGATATGGCAGAGCTTCCACGAGTGGTCAATTGTGAAGAGGATGTACAGAGGATCCCGATCTAGCTCATTATGCCGCATTCACCAAATAAACTATCGACGAAACAAAATACTTCGCACCCCAGAATTAGATCATCGTCATACTGGGTATCTGCGATATAAGTTTGATTCATTGATTTGGATATTCGCAATATGCAAATAACATTAGAAAGGACTCCTTTATTCTGAGAAGAACGAGAAACGTCAATTCTCTCTCCCTGACGAGATGGCATATGGTTCCCATTTGATTATTTGGAGAGCTTTGATTTTGAGAAAGAAAGGAGCCCTCTTAAGACATATCTCGCTATGATATCTGATTTTTTGGAACCCGCCAAAATTATGAGGACCACGGATGCGTATCCAGGAATGCGCATATTGGAGAAATCGTTTGAGCCTCAGTTGCGAGTGACTCGAGGTATTATGATTTTTGGGCTATTTGCGATTTTTTTAGAGGGAGAAGGTTTGAATCGGGGATTCACATCTACCAACGTACGAATTCACACAATATCAACAGATTTTGGCAGCTGCGACTTCCGGGGAACCCATGTGCGTGCAAGCTTGCCAGTGTTGGGCCTTGACAAATGAGGAATTCCAATAGCACCGGAGAATTTTGATGGATGTGCCTAGTTTCCGGGATATTCTAGGGCTCTGAACGGTGATCGTGGATGAAAATTGGTGATTTTGCATGTCCGATTGATGTAGTTGTATGACTCATTGACGTAGAATTGCATATAGCATGCTGGAACCATGAATTTATCCACTCAAACTTGTTATCTGGCATAAAAATGCATATTCCTCGAAGCAGGAACATCGGAACGCTATGAATTTTTTTTTCATTTTGAAGTACACGAAAAAAAGCAACCTTTCACGCAATTATTATATAGGGTTTCCGTTTGCGTTTTTCGAGTATTTTGCGTGAGAACGTTGGAGAGTGCCTATTTCCGGCACTTTTTCGCTATAAACTCGAATCTGGTGCGTTTTTTCGAAAAAATTATGGGAACCAAAAATGTGTATTTTGATGAGATCTACAAGATATGATAGTTTGTCAGTCCATTTTTACCCCGAGATCGCCAAGAAATCCAATAAATATGGTTTTATACGATTTTTGGTCGTTTTTTGGGAACCCCCAACCAATACATGCATAAAAAACCGATGCCAAATGGAAGCTTAGAACATAATCTACAACTTTAATCCTTCTGCAACTTCTCGATTAATCCCACTCCGTTCGAGTATTCCCCGGTTTTAGCGTGAAAGATCCGCATTTTCCATCTCTCAAGTGGTTTTTCGGTACCAGCACATCATTTCCCGTCCATGAAAAAACCCCTAAAAGTTGTATTTTCTGTTCAAGAACAAATCCTCATTGGAGCCGTTATAGTCCATTGGGCCAATTTTGAGAGGGACGCTAGAAAGTGCGTTCCACGTGTATTTTAAATGGGACACCTTTTTGCCCACTACTGGGAGACGCTTTGGTTTGACGCGGGAAAAATTCATATGCATATTCAGACACCCAAAACACGCATTCCAGTGCAACCTGGAGTCCAAATTCTCTGGAGCAGATTTGGCCTTATTTGCAACAGCTCCTTTTGTACAAATTTTCCGCTGGATCCAATATTTTCTTCAACAATATCACGCTTATCTAGAATTATCGAAATTTTTCCTTTCTCTTTAGAGAAAGCAAAATGCTTGGACGATTCTCTTCATCTCGCCAAAATCTATCGATTGTACGTAACACTTTCTCCTTTTACAGCTTCTCGAATCTGTTAGAGACTCATCTTCCTTCTCCTTTGTCCGTGTGTGAGTGTGCCTTGTTTTCTGCTGCACAAACTTTATTTTCTACTATTCACCTGATGAACTTTTGGCTCCCTACAAATAGTAGAGAATGAAAAATGTGAGAGCCCAGTGGTTTGGCAGCTCCCGCCTCGAGTCATATTTGATTTATAGGCTTTTTAAAGCAAAATTGCTGATTTTTCGTCTTCTAATACATGAATATCTTTTTCTAACACATCCTGATCGGAAATTAGGTCACCTAACCTATGTTCTTCTGGGTTGATCTATCGATTGGTTGACACCGGAATTCTATTTAATCTCTATGGACCTCAAACTGTCGAAATAAAAAAATTAAATTTCCACCAAAAACTGCATTGTAGTCATTTTCAAGCCCACTGCATCAAAATTCCGTCTCAACCAAACAATGAAGATTGTTGGAAAAACTGTAGGTGGCCGATCCCTCTCTGAGATGCTTCCTTAGAAGAATAACTCAGAATATAGCGTGATTATCTCATCAATGTTCATTATTCCTCCATATCTTTCTTCACAACTCATTTATCTCACTTCAAATGACCAAAAGACAAACTTTTCTGGCATTCTGAAACGACTGGTTGATACCAACTTTCTTTAAATTCGTAAAATATCATTCAAACAGAGTTTTTCTCGAAATTTCCACCAAAAAAGTCCATTCTCATCATATTCAAACTATTTGTCCTAAAATTCGGTTTCAAGAAAACGATAGATATTGCTGAGAAGAAGATAGTTTTGAATTACTATATCCCTCTCAAGAGCTTCATTAGAAAGATATACGAAAATATAGGAAACCATCTCTTCTAATATCAATTTTTCCCCTGACGCACAGTGTGGCTTAAAATCGATTCCGGGACAAGACTTAGCCCGACGCGGATCTTCAACCGATCGAAATAGTTCAAACAGGATTCTTTTCGTATTTTTGCCACTCCACAAGATACCCCCCTGGGAATTTTGATTCGGGGAGCTCCGGAGTCACGGAATCGTATTGGTCGATCAGCCAGAAATCGTCTAAAATCGAGTCTTTTCTATCCTGGCGGCATTGTACGATTTTCTGGTTGGGCCCAAAAGACGTGTTTCTGGACCCACTTGATGGGACGAATACTCTTATTATCGTAGAACTCCGGTAATCTAGCTTTGAATCAGGATTTTTGGCTCAACTACCTTGGTGTTGAACCCCCATCATCAAAAACCGACTCTCTTCGATCCTGTCGGCAATGTCCGGGCCCGAATAATAAGTTAGAGATACACAATAGTATATTGATCACTTCCCTTGTCAAAGGAATGCGTATGCTTGATCCAAGAGCTTCAGAACCCTGCAATATCTTCCCCACCCACTTAGTACTAGAATATCCTCGATATCGACGACCTCTCGGAGTATACGTCAATGTATCCTCACAAAATGTTTCACCGAGGTGTCAACTTCCACCGCGAATGCTCTTCGGACACTCACACCCGGAATTGGGAACGATTGCAGCAAGAAGGAACTCCTTATCACTCGTCAGTACAAGCTGATATTTTTTGCTTTTGGTCTCAATCGCCCTCCAACACGATCCTGTGCCTCCAGATCTCCCCGAATCAAATTCTCCGGGAAAATATTTTGTAGAGTGGGGAAAAACAAAGAGGATCCCGTTTGAGCTGTTTCAATCTGTTGCAAATTCGCGTGGCGCTGAATCTTGTCCCGAAATCGGTTTCCCGCCCCACCGTGTGACGGTGGTGATATTTGTTCTAGTTATCATCACCTAATGCCGTGAGAAAGTACTCTGCTAATTACTCCTAGCAGCGTATGTTGCTCCTCAAAAATGGCCCCAATTATCGTCTTTCCAGTCATCTTTATTGGAAAAAATGACAAACGACAGTTAGAACTAGAGTACGATGAAAATTCTCCGATCGTGTATTTCTCATTTCCTTGACTGACGGTCACTCTGTTGCTTTTCTAGCATCGAGGAAAGTTATTGGATAGCTGTTCCGGAAATGTGCAGTCACTAATCAACCAATGAAAGCCTCGTAACTCATCAGATCAGTCATAATCTGCTTGGGTGGAGGAATACCTGTTCAATTGAGTAAATGCTCATCATCATTTTCTAAGAACTGACATCTTCTCAAAAAGGAATTCCAATTAAGAAGCCACGAGGAGATTCTGCACGTGGATCGTATATTTAATAACTCTTCTGAAAATTTCCAGATTTTCTAATTGAGACCATCGTGGCGAAGCATAACATGAAGCCTGACCAGAGAGCCCAATTTTCAGATGACAAGATTGTGGATATCGTAAAGGCTTACAATATATTCGACGGAGATGGCCATGTTCTGCCCCACAGAGATCAAATATTGCTGAAAATAATTACAAACAGTCCACTTCATGGAAAAATGACTGTCGCTGCCTTGCGTATTCGATTTAATCAATATCGAAATGACATAATCAAATGCTTGCGCGAGCTTGCAGTCGGAGGCACGAATCACAACTCCTTAAGTCGAGAATGGGAAACATTCGGGGAGATATCATCAGAAGTTTCGTTCACGAGTCAAGCGACAAAGATGCAGAGTATGTACCCTCTCGCGAATCCAAACAGGCTTTGGAAGGTTCGGATTTCAATTGCACTATCAAGAATGAGGACTGGCTTTTCATCCGGCCAGTGAGAGTCTCGTACAAGAAGGACCAAAAAGAGTATCTCACTCTTCAAGACCCCTGGATTACGGTTTTCCGAAGAGCGATCTGGGAAGCATCAAAATTACCTTATTTTTCCACATTCAAACACTGTATAGTAACAAAAAATAATGAATTGGATTATCTACGGATAGAAAGCACATATCGAGAGGTACATTGTGGTGCTCTCCTGGGAGGGACTTGCGCCAAGAAGCCGAAGCCAAGCTCCGACGTGATCGTCCGAGTATCCACCTATCAGACAACTCATTCCCCATTCCGCAAAGGATCAGATCAAAGGCTAAGCCAGTGACGGAATGAAGAAAGACCTGTTCAACGAAGAAGCTGCAGCTTTCTGTGATAGACGGTGAAACCAGCTCGTGGCGTTCAAAGATGTAAAATGTGCGATGGTTCCTACTGGACCTACTATCAGGACCATGCGTTATGAGGGTAAACGGGAGCTGTTGAATCTGAGATTGGAACACGAATTCCTGTTGTTCATCGTACAGAAGATCCAACGAGGGAGTGGATTGGTTAAAGATTTATGTGCCAGCCCACCTCATTCATGGGATAAATAAGCAGGAAATCTCGTGGAACTCGTTCAATGGAGTTGAACCCTTCGTGACTATACTCTTGGATGCGTCTGGGAAGCTGACGCGGGAAGTGGATATGTTTAGACTTGAAACTGAGTATATTCTCTCATATGTAGTGGTGGTAAAAATCGGAGGGAGAGAAATAGTGATTGTCCAAATGGTTTCAGGAACACACGATGCTTTGTTCATAAGGAAATGGCTTGAAACCATCTGGTATCCCCCTAAAGTCAAAGAACCGGAAGCTGCGGTGATGGATAACTCTGCGGCTTCACAAAATGCTGTTTGTATGGCTTTCAACTAGGAGTCCGTGTTGCGAATCAAACGGGGCGCAGCGATGTTGAGGAATGGCAGGGTCGTTTCTCAAGGGGAGGAGGTCAGGGATGTGACTATTCCAGTACACTTGCACCGAAAGTCTGTGGTTCCCGCCCCAATGCCGGGGCAAAAAATCCCGCATTGTCGCTCAGGGTAGAAAACGACTAGCATGCGCATCAGTTTTTATGCCACGACCTCAGTCTGCTACAATGCATGCTTCAAGGTTCCTTAACCTGTACGGCGGTGCGGGATTTTCCCCCGAAATCGTTTCGGAAACCATAAAATTTCGGTGGAAGTGTACTGAAACGAAAGTTACGCACTTCGGGTGGGAGGTAACCCATTGCCGCCACGGGCATGCTGCCCTTGCCTGTCGATTTGTGCAGCAACTTACCCTGGCCGCAACATGACACTTTCGGCCCCTCGCGGGCGCAAGCGCGTAATATACTCCTATATCCTGGATGTCCGGGATAATAGAGTCAGTTTTTCTACGTGGTTGGCGCTCCATGGCTCAGCAGATGCGTACTATTGCGTATCACTACCAATAGCAAGCTGTGCAACAGGTAATTGGGGCGAAGCCTCCTTGTTTACCGTGACTCAAACCAGCTCCTCCGCACCTTTATTTGGCGAAACTACCGAACCAACCCTTACCAAATTTTGCACACATGTTGGGGACATACTCTAGAAGGCAAATCTCCAGAGTTATGCAGATTCATTGTCTGAAAATCGATTCATGAAGATGATTTGCGAAGATACGTAAATACTATAGCTTTAAGAGTAATTCCGCGCGAAAGCGGACCACGAATTGCAGAAATATCTTAGATTGTTTTTCTACTAATCTTAATCGATTCTATGGTCCAAAAAATGGACTTTTCACTCTCTATGGGGTCCAAAAAAAATTTTTCGTTTCCATGGGGAATATCTTTGTGATAGTGTTTTTAGGGAAAAATACCAATCTTTTTCAGTAAAATGGGTGTAGTTCCGACTCAAGGTAAGATACGACCACGCAAATAGTGGTATTCGAAAGGTCTTCCAAAAACTTATCGAAATATGTTTTGGAAAAATTTTTTTGAGGCTACGGACGCCCCCTATGAGCAAAAAGGTGGAAAACAGAAAAAATTCGATTCCTCAAAAACCTAATTTTTTAACGATCTGAGAATCCAGATTTTGATGTAAAATTGCGTGTTCTTCCAGAAAAAAGTGGTCCCGATCTGTGTTTTTGGGTTCTACGGTGTTTTTTCTACGTTTTATCAATATTCTCAGCCTTTTCGGTTAAAGAATGGATCTTTCTGCGCATGCGCAGGAGTTACTGCTGAAACCTTTTTTAATGAAAAGCTGAGAAAATTTCCTTCAAAATGACTACCTGGCGAAGTTGATTCGATGTACTGGGCCTAAAGTTAGAAGGTCTAAAGAATGATGATACTTCCACTCGAGTCACGATACTAATGGGGAATATGTGCAAGATCTGCATTTACCCCTCTTGAGGATGCTTGATCATTAATACGATGTAACTTTGGGCCGAGTACATCGAATTGACTTCGCCAGGTGGTCATTCTGAAGGAAATTTTCTCAGCTTTTCAATAAGAAAGGTTTCAGCAGTCTAAATTCCTGCGCATGCGCAGAAAGATCCATTCTTCAACCGAAAAGGCTGAGAATATTGATAAAACGTAGAAAAAATACCGCAGATCCCAAATACACAGATCGGGACCACTTTTTTCTGGAAGAACACGCAATTTTACATCAAAATATGGATTTTCAGATTTTTAAAAAATTAGGTTTTTGAGAAATCGAATTTTTTCTGTTTTCCACCTTTTTGCTCATAGGGGGCGTCCGTAGCCTCAACAAAATTTTTCCAAAACATATCTCGATAGATTTTTGAAAGATCTTTCGAATACCGCTATTTGCGTGGTCGTATATTACCTTGAGTCGGAACTACACCCATTTTACTGAAAAAAGATTGGTATTTTTTCCTAAAAACACTATCACAAAGATATTCCCCATGGAAACAAAAAATATTTTTTTGGACCCCATAGAGAGTGAAAAGTCCATTTTTTGGACCATAGAATCGATTAAGAATAGTCGAAAAACAATCCGAGATATGTCTGCAATTCGTGGTCCGCTTTCGCGCGGAATTACTCTTATGTCATTATCGGCGTCTCCTCTTCCTCATCTTTGCGGCACCATGTTACTCGCGATGTACACGTTCCGGCCTCATACCACCAGTTGACGACGGGTCTTGCTCGCTACAAGAATCTTAACCTTTTAGCACCGGATCTCGACACTGTAGAAAAGGTCATCGTTGGGTGTAAACGAATGAGATGGAAAACCCCGCGCCATTCCTTCATGGAATCCATGATGATCATTATCTCACTGTTTTTTTACATTAATTCCTTCTACGATTCACTGCATGGAAACCGATGATCTATCTGCTTATGCAATATAATCTTTGACGTTGGAGAACAACGAGAAGGAGTTTCGCGTAAGGAGAGTACTCAAACATGCTTTGCCGACGTAAAATTACCACACGAGCACAACTCAGGGCTCCCTTTCGAACTTCCATGTCGGGATTTTTGTCCATGTCAAGAAAACCTCAGACTGAACAACCGGTCATTTCACATCTAACAAAGGGTCCTGACGCGCAAATAAGGACTCCGAAGTTGTTTGATGCGCGAATTTGTTTTATGAGAGATTCGTAATCTGGCCAATGAGACATTCCGACCCCAAAATGTTCATATAATGATGAGAACCCTTTGAGCTGTCATACATTTTTTCCCAAACTTCATTTCACCCCGTTTTGTCCGCAAGCACGGACACACCCTAGTATACAGCACATTTATACATGATCGTAGAAAAACTCCACGTGTGCACAGCCCAGTTTCGTAAATTCAGTTCGACATTCTGATAGAGAGAGAAACTCGATGCCACCTGGTGGTGAGAGCCCCAAACACTGTATACAGAGTAGTTAATTGCAAGGCGGGGATGGACTGGTATGGACTTTATATAGATATAGATATAGTAAGGAATGATTTGACTACAGCAAATCCATACCTAGTTAACTTTACTCGAGACTATAAATACCAGTCATGAGCAGAAACAGACGCCGAACACAGCTCCAACGTATGTCGGTAAAGTTGATTTACAATACTATATTTGTCCGTTCTGCGGACAAAACGGGGCGAAGCGAAGTCGTGGAATGCCCGTGTCATTGTTTAAGGGGAGGGGGCATATGAGGTATGAAAATTGTCCGTTCTGATAGCTCAGACACTCAAAATGCAGAACATAACCTCAAAACAGCAATGAATACATCTAAATACCTAATGTGAGGTTCACGAATACTCTTTTGATAAACATATCTGTGGCATGGGTACATATTTGGAGGTTTTATAGGCAGTTATCCACATTGAGACAATGACAGAGTCCATTGAGGCGATGCGGTCACCATGCAAGCTGAAAATCATTCCCATTCTTCTCCGATTCTCTTGCGATTCTGGCTAAACGACGAATTGACGAATATTTGTTGACATCTAACTTGAACTCTTTCACTCGTCGTTTAATCCAAATCGTAAGAGTATCAGAGAGGACTGGAAATCGATCCACCCCACCTTCAACAGCCAGCATATTCCACAACGCCGACCATACCAAGCCAATGTCTCAATTATTTGCTATCGGCCAAGACGTACATAACGCATCAGTCAATCATGCGTCCTCTTACGTCGTGAACCATTGTGTCTCCTCCTGATGCGTTACCATCACCTACGATCGAGCTGTCGAGGTCCCATGCCACACTACCCATTACGGACTCCCACCAAACGTTGACTTGTTCCACTGCTAAGTCTCGCAACGGTCTGGATGAATTTACAAAGATTATCAGGAATTTCATTGAAGCGATTGGTCTTTCCTGCTAGTATTTTTATTGCAATTATGCAACGTTTCGATTGTGAGTGTACAATCCTCTTCAGGCTAAAAAATATACATGTACATTAATGATCATATTCGAAAACAATCACAGTGACACTTTCACAATATCACACACAATTTTTACCTTAAAATATTCGAATAGTCACATTTGAAGAATCAAATACTTTCATCCAAGAAAATCCTGGAGTCGTTATTTCCTCTTTTGAACACAGTACAGTGATGGTGATAACTTTCCATTTCTATGACACAATATAATAATAATTGAGCGACTTCTTCAAAAATAGAAGGGAAACTAAAAAAATTTCCTCTCACTTACAATTTAGATGTTTGTTACTGTGTTATTGATCCTTCAGTCCTGGGATGACAAGGGATGATATTCTTGTCGATCGACTAGATGTTGTGTCGATCGATTCCCAAGGAGGACTGACAGATCAATAGCATTACAATTGTACAAAGAGAAGGTTCCTGTTTTACCGGCCGTTTACAGTGATCTATTATATCGTATTGATTTCCTTGAGAGAGACATCTTGAGTTGGTCTAGCGAATACTTATATGTATTTTTTAGGCCGTCTAGATCTTCTCGTTTGTTGAGAGTGTTAGAGTGACAATAGATATTTAACATTTCAGAGAAGAGTCTAGGCTTGTATCTATTTTCAGTGTCCAAAATCTCAATGTTATCAAAATCAAAGGAATGTTGGAATTTCTTTGAATGTTGTGCTATCACTGATGTTTCTTTGCCGATTCTAATATCCCGTTCATGTTCATACGCTCTTTTTTTCATTTTTCTTAACGTTTGACCTATGTATGTCATATTGCAACTTCCACAGTTTATTTTATATACTAAGTTATGCTTTTCTGAGATTGGTGAAGAATCTTTTCCTAATTTTATGAATCGATTAAATTGATTACAGTTGAAGGAAATGGGAACAAAAAAGAATTTTCTGGCTATTGCATTGAGAGACGGAGTAAGATTTTTCACAAAGGGAAAAACTACCTTTGGGAGTTTGATAAAAATTTTTTTGGTGTTTGACTCGACATTGATATCAGAATTCTGTGACCTATGGATTGCATGCATTCTTTTGCTAATATATTTATTAATAAATTTACTTGGGTAATTGTTAGATAATAGAAGATCTCGAATGACATTCAGGTTTGAAACGTGGAAAGACTTGTCAGAAAGTTTGATGGCTTTATCAACCAGGTTATATATAATAGCTATTTTTTGCGATACAGGATGATGAGATAGAAAATTGATGTAACGTCCTGATGCAGTTGGTTTTCTGAACCAATTGGTCAGGCATGTTTGATTCGGACGTCTAATAATCTGCAGGTCCAGAAAACTGATACAACCGTCTACCTCTTTCTCATGTGTAAATTGAAGGTGATCATCAAAATTGTTGAAGGTTTGCAAACATTGGGAAATCATATCTTTTTTGACGATTAGAAGACAGTCATCTACATATCTCTTATAGAATAAAATACTCCTTTTCATAATATTCAGGCTATGATTTTCTAAGAGTTCTAGTGTTATTTCTGCATAAAATGGGCTCGTGCAGCCACCCATAGGAGAACCTACTTTTTGCCTGTAAAATTTTCCATTAAACTGAATATATGTTGAATTGAGGAGTATTCTGATTTTCGAAAGGAATTCATCTCTACTCATATATCTGCCTACTGTACTTCTTAGATATTTCCAGTTCCTTTTTAGAGCTTCTATGATTAGATCAGGATGTAAATTTGTAAACAAACTTATAACGTCAAAAGAGACCAGCTCATAATCCTCCGGAATAGATAATTCCTCCAACATTTTAACCATCTCATAGCTATTTTTGATTCGAGATTCAGGCATAGGAATATGTTTGTTGAAGTGAACAGAAAGACATTTGTCTAAACGATGAGTGGGACTATTGACAGTAGAAACGATAATACGAACAGGATAACCTGCTTTGTGAACTTTGACCAATCCATAAGCACGTGGAACGTTAGTTTGAGACAGATCTCGTTTTATGTAATTGAAGCTAGAATCAGAGCCAATCAAACCTTTTTTTGTCCAGTCATCAACTATTTCTGTAACAGCATTCTGTAAAGAACTCAAAGGGGATTTCTTAACTTTATCATAATAATTCTCATCTCCAAGGCTTGCTTCTACTTTTTGTACATAATCATCCTTGGAAATAACCACAGTAACATTACCTTTATCTGCTCTAGTAATCCAAATTCCCTTATTGTCCTTGATAAAAGTTTCAGTTTGTTTGATTTTATGAGAAATAATACGATCCTGCAAGGTGATATGATGTATACTATTATTAAAACTATTCAGTTGTGTGAGGGCTTTCTCTCGAAACCTCTCATCTAGATCGTCATACTGATCATATAGGTGTTCCAAATTTTTTAAAAAACTGAAAAATGTTCTCTTATCAAGAGATGAAGTGAAACTGAATTTTTCTCCCAAACTCAATATATCTGAAACAGCTTGTGGGATATTAATGTTCGTGAGATTGACGAGCCACTTTTCCTTGAAATTGTTTTGTGAAATTTGGTCTTCCTGAACGTGAGAATTGGTGGATAGTTTCTCAGTGACCTCAGGAGCATTGTCATGGCCTTGAACAGACCATAATTTCAAAAACTTTTTATCATGCGTTTTTCTCACGTTCATTTTCAACTTATCAGTGATATTTTTAAATGTATCCACAAACTGTTCAGCCAAACTGCAATTGAGTTGAGATTTTAGATTTTCTACTGACTGGTCGATATTTTTCGATAGAAATTTTAAATGAATATTCAAATCATGAATTTCAAGGTTCAACAGTCTCTTCTGAATTTGGAACTGAATTTCTTTGGATCTCCTTCTAGCCAAATTACTGTGAAATGTCACATTACCAACAGATTTAGTACAATTTTGTAGATGTGAGGGAATAATATCAAACGTTCTACATCGAAGTAAGAAGCGAAGTTGTTCGTTAGAAGTCGCCCGTTTTCTCATTAATTTGGCAAGTTTTACAAATGAATCAGAGATTTTATCACAGAAAACATGTCTCAGTGATCTCAGAAATTCAGAGAATATAAAATTTTGTTGGTTAGACAATATATTACCAAGTTCTTCGAGGGTCTTCTTAGATGTAAAATACTGTGTGTGTGACGAGTGATTGTTTTGATCGTCAGATGTTTCGATGACCTCTTGAAGCGCCGCTTGACGTGATGTTTGCCGCGCAGTATATTCTTCTGCAAGCTGCTTGCTACGCGCTCGCGTGATCGGCATTTCATGTACCCAATGCCAATAGATATCGATGAAAATGACTCGATTGCAGGATCAAAAATTGATAATCAGGAATTTCATTGAAGCGATTGGTCTTTCCTGCTAGTATTTTTATTGCAATTATGCAACGTTTCGATTGTGAGTGTACAATCCTCTTCAGGCTAAAAAATATACATGTACATTAATGATCATATTCGAAAACAATCACAGTGACACTTTCACAATATCACACACAATTTTTACCTTAAAATATTCGAATAGTCACATTTGAAGAATCAAATACTTTCATCCAAGAAAATCCTGGAGTCGTTATTTCCTCTTTTGAACACAGTACAGTGATGGTGATAACTTTCCATTTCTATGACACAATATAATAATAATTGAGCGACTTCTTCAAAAATAGAAGGGAAACTAAAAAAATTTCCTCTCACTTACAATTTAGATGTTTGTTACTGTGTTATTGATCCTTCAGTCCTGGGATGACAAGGGATGATATTCTTGTCGATCGACTAGATGTTGTGTCGATCGATTCCCAAGGAGGACTGACAGATCAATAGCATTACAATTGTACAAAGAGAAGGTTCCTGTTTTACCGGCCGTTTACAGTGATCTATTATATCGTATTGATTTCCTTGAGAGAGACATCTTGAGTTGGTCTAGCGAATACTTATATGTATTTTTTAGGCCGTCTAGATCTTCTCGTTTGTTGAGAGTGTTAGAGTGATAATAGATATTTAACATTTCAGAGAAGAGTCTAGGCTTGTATCTATTTTCAGTGTCCAAAATCTCAATGTTATCAAAATCAAAGGAATGTTGGAATTTCTTTGAATGTTGTGCTATCACTGATGTTTCTTTGCCGATTCTAATATCCCGTTCATGTTCATACGCTCTTTTTTTCATTTTTCTTAACGTTTGACCTATGTATGTCATATTGCAACTTCCACAGTTTATTTTATATACTAAGTTATGCTTTTCTGAGATTGGTAAAGAATCTTTTCCTAATTTTATGAATCGATTAAATTGATTACAGTTGAAGGAAATGGGAACAAAAAAGAATTTTCTGGCTATTGCATTGAGAGACGGAGTAAGATTTTTCACAAAGGGAAAAACTACCTTTGGGAGTTTGATAAAAATTTTTTTGGTGTTTGACTCGACATTGATATCAGAATTCTGTGACCTATGGATTGCATGCATTCTTTTGCTAATATATTTATTAATAAATTTACTTGGGTAATTGTTAGATAATAGAAGATCTCGAATGACATTCAGGTTTGAAACGTGGAAAGACTTGTCAGAAAGTTTGATGGCTTTATCAACCAGGTTATATATAATAGCTATTTTTTGCGATACAGGATGATGAGATAGAAAATTGATGTAACGTCCTGATGCAGTTGGTTTTCTGAACCAATTGGTCAGGCATGTTTGATTCGGACGTCTAATAATCTGCAGGTCCAGAAAACTGATACAACCGTCTACCTCTTTCTCATGTGTAAATTGAAGGTGATCATCAAAATTGTTGAAGGTTTGCAAACATTGGGAAATCATATCTTTTTTGACGATTAGAAGACAGTCATCTACATATCTCTTATAGAATAAAATACTCCTTTTCATAATATTCAGGCTATGATTTTCTAAGAGTTCTAGTGTTATTTCTGCATAAAATGGGCTCGTGCAGCCACCCATAGGAGAACCTACTTTTTGCCTGTAAAATTTTCCATTAAACTGAATATATGTTGAATTGAGGAGTATTCTGATTTTCGAAAGGAATTCATCTCTACTCATATATCTGCCTACTGTACTTCTTAGATATTTCCAGTTCCTTTTTAGAGCTTCTATGATTAGATCAGGATGTAAATTTGTAAACAAACTTATAACGTCAAAAGAGACCAGCTCATAATCCTCCGGAATAGATAATTCCTCCAACATTTTAACCATCTCATAGCTATTTTTGATTCGAGATTCAGGCATAGGAATATGTTTGTTGAAGTGAACAGAAAGACATTTGTCTAAACGATGAGTGGGACTATTGACAGTAGAAACGATAATACGAACAGGATAACCTGCTTTGTGAACTTTGACCAATCCATAAGCACGTGGAACGTTAGTTTGAGACAGATCTCGTTTTATGTAATTGAAGCTAGAATCAGAGCCAATCAAACCTTTTTTTGTCCAGTCATCAACTATTTCTGTAACAGCATTCTGTAAAGAACTCAAAGGGGATTTCTTAACTTTATCATAATAATTCTCATCTCCAAGGCTTGCTTCTACTTTTTGTACATAATCATCCTTGGAAATAACCACAGTAACATTACCTTTATCTGCTCTAGTAATCCAAATTCCCTTATTGTCCTTGATAAAAGTTTCAGTTTGTTTGATTTTATGAGAAATAATACGATCCTGCAAGGTGATATGATGTATACTATTATTAAAACTATTCAGTTGTGTGAGGGCTTTCTCTCGAAACCTCTCATCTAGATCGTCATACTGATCATATAGGTGTTCCAAATTTTTTAAAAAACTGAAAAATGTTCTCTTATCAAGAGATGAAGTGAAACTGAATTTTTCTCCCAAACTCAATATATCTGAAACAGCTTGTGGGATATTAATGTTCGTGAGATTGACGAGCCACTTTTCCTTGAAATTGTTTTGTGAAATTTGGTCTTCCTGAACGTGAGAATTGGTGGATAGTTTCTCAGTGACCTCAGGAGCATTGTCATGGCCTTGAACAGACCATAATTTCAAAAACTTTTTATCATGCGTTTTTCTCACGTTCATTTTCAACTTATCAGTGATATTTTTAAATGTATCCACAAACTGTTCAGCCAAACTGCAATTGAGTTGAGATTTTAGATTTTCTACTGACTGGTCGATATTTTTCGATAGAAATTTTAAATGAATATTCAAATCATGAATTTCAAGGTTCAACAGTCTCTTCTGAATTTGGAACTGAATTTCTTTGGATCTCCTTCTAGCCAAATTACTGTGAAATGTCACATTACCAACAGATTTAGTACAATTTTGTAGATGTGAGGGAATAATATCAAACGTTCTACATCGAAGTAAGAAGCGAAGTTGTTCGTTAGAAGTCGCCCGTTTTCTCATTAATTTGGCAAGTTTTACAAATGAATCAGAGATTTTATCACAGAAAACATGTCTCAGTGATCTCAGAAATTCAGAGAATATAAAATTTTGTTGGTTAGACAATATATTACCAAGTTCTTCGAGGGTCTTCTTAGATGTAAAATACTGTGTGTGTGACGAGTGATTGTTTTGATCGTCAGATGTTTCGATGACCTCTTGAAGCGCCGCTTGACGTGATGTTTGCCGCGCAGTATATTCTTCTGCAAGCTGCTTGCTACGCGCTCGCGTGATCGGCATTTCATGTACCCAATGCCAATAGATATCGATGAAAATGACTCGATTGCAGGATCAAAAATTGATAATCAGGAATTTCATTGAAGCGATTGGTCTTTCCTGCTAGTATTTTTATTGCAATTATGCAACGTTTCGATTGTGAGTGTACAATCCTCTTCAGGCTAAAAAATATACATGTACATTAATGATCATATTCGAAAACAATCACAGTGACACTTTCACAATATCACACACAATTTTTACCTTAAAATATTCGAATAGTCACATTTGAAGAATCAAATACTTTCATCCAAGAAAATCCTGGAGTCGTTATTTCCTCTTTTGAACACAGTACAGTGATGGTGATAACTTTCCATTTCTATGACACAATATAATAATAATTGAGCGACTTCTTCAAAAATAGAAGGGAAACTAAAAAAATTTCCTCTCACTTACAATTTAGATGTTTGTTACTGTGTTATTGATCCTTCAGTCCTGGGATGACAAGGGATGATATTCTTGTCGATCGACTAGATGTTGTGTCGATCGATTCCCAAGGAGGACTGACAGATCAATAGCATTACAATTGTACAAAGAGAAGGTTCCTGTTTTACCGGCCGTTTACAGTGATCTATTATATCGTATTGATTTCCTTGAGAGAGACATCTTGAGTTGGTCTAGCGAATACTTATATGTATTTTTTAGGCCGTCTAGATCTTCTCGTTTGTTGAGAGTGTTAGAGTGATAATAGATATTTAACATTTCAGAGAAGAGTCTAGGCTTGTATCTATTTTCAGTGTCCAAAATCTCAATGTTATCAAAATCAAAGGAATGTTGGAATTTCTTTGAATGTTGTGCTATCACTGATGTTTCTTTGCCGATTCTAATATCCCGTTCATGTTCATACGCTCTTTTTTTCATTTTTCTTAACGTTTGACCTATGTATGTCATATTGCAACTTCCACAGTTTATTTTATATACTAAGTTATGCTTTTCTGAGATTGGTAAAGAATCTTTTCCTAATTTTATGAATCGATTAAATTGATTACAGTTGAAGGAAATGGGAACAAAAAAGAATTTTCTGGCTATTGCATTGAGAGACGGAGTAAGATTTTTCACAAAGGGAAAAACTACCTTTGGGAGTTTGATAAAAATTTTTTTGGTGTTTGACTCTACATTGATATCAGAATTCTGTGACCTATGGATTGCATGCATTCTTTTGCTAATATATTTATTAATAAATTTACTTGGGTAATTGTTAGATAATAGAAGATCTCGAATGACATTCAGGTTTGAAACGTGGAAAGACTTGTCAGAAAGTTTGATGGCTTTATCAACCAGGTTATATATAATAGCTATTTTTTGCGATACAGGATGATGAGATAGAAAATTGATGTAACGTCCTGATGCAGTTGGTTTTCTGAACCAATTGGTCAGGCATGTTTGATTCGGACGTCTAATAATCTGCAGGTCCAGAAAACTGATACAACCGTCTACCTCTTTCTCATGTGTAAATTGAAGGTGATCATCAAAATTGTTGAAGGTTTGCAAACATTGGGAAATCATATCTTTTTTGACGATTAGAAGACAGTCATCTACATATCTCTTATAGAATAAAATACTCCTTTTCATAATATTCAGGCTATGATTTTCTAAGAGTTCTAGTGTTATTTCTGCATAAAATGGGCTCGTGCAGCCACCCATAGGAGAACCTACTTTTTGCCTGTAAAATTTTCCATTAAACTGAATATATGTTGAATTGAGGAGTATTCTGATTTTCGAAAGGAATTCATCTCTACCCATATATCTGCCTACTGTACTTCTTAGATATTTCCAGTTCCTTTTTAGAGCTTCTATGATTAGATCAGGATGTAAATTTGTAAACAAACTTATAACGTCAAAAGAGACCAGCTCATAATCCTCCGGAATAGATAATTCCTCCAACATTTTAACCATCTCATAGCTATTTTTGATTCGAGATTCAGGCATAGGAATATGTTTGTTGAAGTGAACAGAAAGACATTTGTCTAAACGATGAGTGGGACTATTGACAGTAGAAACGATAATACGAACAGGATAACCTGCTTTGTGAACTTTGACCAATCCATAAGCACGTGGAACGTTAGTTTGAGACAGATCTCGTTTTATGTAATTGAAGCTAGAATCAGAGCCAATCAAACCTTTTTTTGTCCAGTCATCAACTATTTCTGTAACAGCATTCTGTAAAGAACTCAAAGGGGATTTCTTAACTTTATCATAATAATTCTCATCTCCAAGGCTTGCTTCTACTTTTTGTACATAATCATCCTTGGAAATAACCACAGTAACATTACCTTTATCTGCTCTAGTAATCCAAATTCCCTTATTGTCCTTGATAAAAGTTTCAGTTTGTTTGATTTTATGAGAAATAATACGATCCTGCAAGGTGATATGATGTATACTATTATTAAAACTATTCAGTTGTGTGAGGGCTTTCTCTCGAAACCTCTCATCTAGATCGTCATACTGATCATATAGGTGTTCCAAATTTTTTAAAAAACTGAAAAATGTTCTCTTATCAAGAGATGAAGTGAAACTGAATTTTTCTCCCAAACTCAATATATCTGAAACAGCTTGTGGGATATTAATGTTCGTGAGATTGACGAGCCACTTTTCCTTGAAATTGTTTTGTGAAATTTGGTCTTCCTGAACGTGAGAATTGGTGGATAGTTTCTCAGTGACCTCAGGAGCATTGTCATGGCCTTGAACAGACCATAATTTCAAAAACTTTTTATCATGCGTTTTTCTCACGTTCATTTTCAACTTATCAGTGATATTTTTAAATGTATCCACAAACTGTTCAGCCAAACTGCAATTGAGTTGAGATTTTAGATTTTCTACTGACTGGTCGATATTTTTCGATAGAAATTTTAAATGAATATTCAAATCATGAATTTCAAGGTTCAACAGTCTCTTCTGAATTTGGAACTGAATTTCTTTGGATCTCCTTCTAGCCAAATTACTGTGAAATGTCACATTACCAACAGATTTAGTACAATTTTGTAGATGTGAGGGAATAATATCAAACGTTCTACATCGAAGTAAGAAGCGAAGTTGTTCGTTAGAAGTCGCCCGTTTTCTCATTAATTTGGCAAGTTTTACAAATGAATCAGAGATTTTATCACAGAAAACATGTCTCAGTGATCTCAGAAATTCAGAGAATATAAAATTTTGTTGGTTAGACAATATATTACCAAGTTCTTCGAGGGTCTTCTTAGATGTAAAATACTGTGTGTGTGACGAGTGATTGTTTTGATCGTCAGATGTTTCGATGACCTCTTGAAGCGCCGCTTGACGTGATGTTTGCCGCGCAGTATATTCTTCTGCAAGCTGCTTGCTACGCGCTCGCGTGATCGGCATTTCATGTACCCAATGCCAATAGATATCGATGAAAATGACTCGATTGCAGGATCAAAAATTGATAATCAGGAATTTCATTGAAGCGATTGGTCTTTCCTGCTAGTATTTTTATTGCAATTATGCAACGTTTCGATTGTGAGTGTACAATCCTCTTCAGGCTAAAAAATATACATGTACATTAATGATCATATTCGAAAACAATCACAGTGACACTTTCACAATATCACACACAATTTTTACCTTAAAATATTCGAATAGTCACATTTGAAGAATCAAATACTTTCATCCAAGAAAATCCTGGAGTCGTTATTTCCTCTTTTGAACACAGTACAGTGATGGTGATAACTTTCCATTTCTATGACACAATATAATAATAATTGAGCGACTTCTTCAAAAATAGAAGGGAAACTAAAAAAATTTCCTCTCACTTACAATTTAGATGTTTGTTACTGTGTTATTGATCCTTCAGTCCTGGGATGACAAGGGATGATATTCTTGTCGATCGACTAGATGTTGTGTCGATCGATTCCCAAGGAGGACTGACAGATCAATAGCATTACAATTGTACAAAGAGAAGGTTCCTGTTTTACCGGCCGTTTACAGTGATCTATTATATCGTATTGATTTCCTTGAGAGAGACATCTTGAGTTGGTCTAGCGAATACTTATATGTATTTTTTAGGCCGTCTAGATCTTCTCGTTTGTTGAGAGTGTTAGAGTGACAATAGATATTTAACATTTCAGAGAAGAGTCTAGGCTTGTATCTATTTTCAGTGTCCAAAATCTCAATGTTATCAAAATCAAAGGAATGTTGGAATTTCTTTGAATGTTGTGCTATCACTGATGTTTCTTTGCCGATTCTAATATCCCGTTCATGTTCATACGCTCTTTTTTTCATTTTTCTTAACGTTTGACCTATGTATGTCATATTGCAACTTCCACAGTTTATTTTATATACTAAGTTATGCTTTTCTGAGATTGGTAAAGAATCTTTTCCTAATTTTATGAATCGATTAAATTGATTACAGTTGAAGGAAATGGGAACAAAAAAGAATTTTCTGGCTATTGCATTGAGAGACGGAGTAAGATTTTTCACAAAGGGAAAAACCACCTTTGGGAGTTTGATAAAAATTTTTTTGGTGTTTGACTCGACATTGATATCAGAATTCTGTGACCTATGGATTGCATGCATTCTTTTGCTAATATATTTATTAATAAATTTACTTGGGTAATTGTTAGATAATAGAAGATCTCGAATGACATTCAGGTTTGAAACGTGGAAAGACTTGTCAGAAAGTTTGATGGCTTTATCAACCAGGTTATATATAATAGCTATTTTTTGCGATACAGGATGATGAGATAGAAAATTGATGTAACGTCCTGATGCAGTTGGTTTTCTGAACCAATTGGTCAGGCATGTTTGATTCGGACGTCTAATAATCTGCAGGTCCAGAAAACTGATACAACCGTCTACCTCTTTCTCATGTGTAAATTGAAGGTGATCATCAAAATTGTTGAAGGTTTGCAAACATTGGGAAATCATATCTTTTTTGACGATTAGAAGACAGTCATCTACATATCTCTTATAGAATAAAATACTCCTTTTCATAATATTCAGGCTATGATTTTCAAAGAGTTCTAGTGTTATTTCTGCATAAAATGGGCTCGTGCAGCCACCCATAGGAGAACCTACTTTTTGCCTGTAAAATTTTCCATTAAACTGAATATATGTTGAATTGAGGAGTATTCTGATTTTCGAAAGGAATTCATCTCTACTCATATATCTGCCTACTGTACTTCTTAGATATTTCCATTTCCTTTTTAGAGCTTCTATGATTAGATCAGGATGTAAATTTGTAAACAAACTTATAACGTCAAAAGAGACCAGCTCATAATCCTCCGGAATAGATAATTCCTCCAACATTTTAACCATCTCATAGCTATTTTTGATTCGAGATTCAGGCATAGGAATATGTTTGTTGAAGTAAACAGAAAGACATTTGTCTAAACGATGAGTGGGACTATTGAGGGGGGAATATTGAAAATAGTTGATGACTGGACGAAAAAAGGTTTGATTGGCTCTGATTCTAGCTTCAATTACATAAAACGAGATCTGTCTCAAACTAACGTTCCACGTGCTTATGGATTGGTCAAAGTTCACAAAGCAGGTTATCCTGTTCGTATTATCGTTTCTACTGTCAATAGTCCCACTCATCGTTTAGACAAATGTCTTTCTGTTCACTTCAACAAACATATTCCTATGCCTGAATCTCGAATCAAAAATAGCTATGAGATGGTTAAAATGTTGGAGGAATTATCTATTCCGGAGGATTATGAGCTGGTCTCTTTTGACGTTATAAGTTTGTTTACAAATTTACATCCTGATCTAATCATAGAAGCTCTAAAAAGGAACTGGAAATATCTAAGAAGTACAGTAGGCAGATATATGAGTAGAGATGAATTCCTTTCGAAAATCAGAATACTCCTCAATTCAACATATATTCAGTTTAATGGAAAATTTTACAGGCAAAACGTAGGTTCTCCTATGGGTGGCTGCACGAGCCCATTTTATGCAGAAATAACACTAGAACTCTTAGAAAATCATAGCCTGAATATTATGAAAAGGAGTATTTTATTCTATAAGAGATATGTAGATGACTGTCTTCTAATCGTCAAAAAAGATATGATTTCCCAATGTTTGCAAACCTTCAACAATTTTGATGATCACCTTCAATTTACACATGAGAAAGAGGTAGACGGTTGTATCAGTTTTCTGGACCTGCAGATTATTAGACGTCCGAATCAAACATGCCTGACCAATTGGTTCAGAAAACCAACTGCATCAGGACGTTACATCAATTTTCTATCTCATCATCCTGTATCGCAAAAAATAGCTATTATATATAACCTGGTTGATAAAGCCATCAAACTTTCTGACAAGTCTTTCCACGTTTCAAACCTGAATGTCATTCGAGATCTTCTATTATCTAACAATTACCCAAGTAAATTTATTAATAAATATATTAGCAAAAGAATGCATGCAATCCATAGGTCACAGAATTCTGATATCAATGTCGAGTCAAACACCAAAAAAATTTTTATCAAACTCCCAAAGGTGGTTTTTCCCTTTGTGAAAAATCTTACTCCGTCTCTCAATGCAATAGCCAGAAAATTCTTTTTTGTTCCCATTTCCTTCAACTGTAATCAATTTAATCGATTCATAAAATTAGGAAAAGATTCTTTACCAATCTCAGAAAAGCATAACTTAGTATATAAAATAAACTGTGGAAGTTGCAATATGACATACATAGGTCAAACGTTAAGAAAAATGAAAAAAAGAGCGTATGAACATGAACGGGATATTAGAATCGGCAAAGAAACATCAGTGATAGCACAACATTCAAAGAAATTCCAACATTCCTTTGATTTTGATAACATTGAGATTTTGGACACTGAAAATAGATACAAGCCTAGACTCTTCTCTGAAATGTTAAATATCTATTGTCACTCTAACACTCTCAACAAACGAGAAGATCTAGACGGCCTAAAAAATACATATAAGTATTCGCTAGACCAACTCAAGATGTCTCTCTCAAGGAAATCAATACGATATAATAGATCACTGTAAACGGCCGGTAAAACAGGAACCTTCTCTTTGTACAATTGTAATGCTATTGATCTGTCAGTCCTCCTTGGGAATCGATCGACACAACATCTAGTCGATCGACAAGAATATCATCCCTTGTCATCCCAGGACTGAAGGATCAATAACACAGTAACAAACATCTAAATTGTAAGTGAGAGGAAATTTTTTTAGTTTCCCTTCTATTTTTGAAGAAGTCGCTCAATTATTATTATATTGTGTCATAGAAATGGAAAGTTATCACCATCACTGTACTGTGTTCAAAAGAGGAAATAACGACTCCAGGATTTTCTTGGATGAAAGTATTTGATTCTTCAAATGTGACTATTCGAATATTTTAAGGTAAAAATTGTGTGTGATATTGTGAAAGTGTCACTGTGATTGTTTTCGAATATGATCATTAATGTACATGTATATTTTTTAGCCTGAAGAGGATTGTACACTCACAATCGAAACGTTGCATAATTGCAATAAAAATACTAGCAGGAAAGACCAATCGCTTCAATGAAATTCCTGATTATCAATTTTTGATCCTGCAATCGAGTCATTTTCATCGATATCTATTGGCATTGGGTACATGAAATGCCGATCACGCGAGCGCGTAGCAAGCAGCTTGCAGAAGAATATACTGCGCGGCAAACATCACGTCAAGCGGCGCTTCAAGAGGTCATCGAAACATCTGACGATCAAAACAATCACTCGTCACACACACAGTATTTTACATCTAAGAAGACCCTCGAAGAACTTGGTAATATATTGTCTAACCAACAAAATTTTATATTCTCTGAATTTCTGAGATCACTGAGACATGTTTTCTGTGATAAAATCTCTGATTCATTTGTAAAACTTGCCAAATTAATGAGAAAACGGGCGACTTCTAACGAACAACTTCGCTTCTTACTTCGATGTAGAACGTTTGATATTATTCCCTCACATCTACAAAATTGTACTAAATCTGTTGGTAATGTGACATTTCACAGTAATTTGGCTAGAAGGAGATCCAAAGAAATTCAGTTCCAAATTCAGAAGAGACTGTTGAACCTTGAAATTCATGATTTGAATATTCATTTAAAATTTCTATCGAAAAATATCGACCAGTCAGTAGAAAATCTAAAATCTCAACTCAATTGCAGTTTGGCTGAACAGTTTGTGGATACATTTAAAAATATCACTGATAAGTTGAAAATGAACGTGAGAAAAACGCATGATAAAAAGTTTTTGAAATTATGGTCTGTTCAAGGCCATGACAATGCTCCTGAGGTCACTGAGAAACTATCCACCAATTCTCACGTTCAGGAAGACCAAATTTCACAAAACAATTTCAAGGAAAAGTGGCTCGTCAATCTCACGAACATTAATATCCCACAAGCTGTTTCAGATATATTGAGTTTGGGAGAAAAATTCAGTTTCACTTCATCTCTTGATAAGAGAACATTTTTCAGTTTTTTAAAAAATTTGGAACACCTATATGATCAGTATGACGATCTAGATGAGAGGTTTCGAGAGAAAGCCCTCACACAACTGAATAGTTTTAATAATAGTATACATCATATCACCTTGCAGGATCGTATTATTTCTCATAAAATCAAACAAACTGAAACTTTTATCAAGGACAATAAGGGAATTTGGATTACTAGAGCAGATAAAGGTAATGTTACTGTGGTTATTTCCAAGGATGATTATGTACAAAAAGTAGAAGCAAGCCTTGGAGATGAGAATTATTATGATAAAGTTAAGAAATCCCCTTTGAGTTCTTTACAGAATGCTGTTACAGAAATAGTTGATGACTGGACAAAAAAAGGTTTGATTGGCTCTGATTCTAGCTTCAATTACATAAAACGAGATCTGTCTCAAACTAACGTTCCACGTGCTTATGGATTGGTCAAAGTTCACAAAGCAGGTTATCCTGTTCGTATTATCGTTTCTACTGTCAATAGTCCCACTCATCGTTTAGACAAATGTCTTTCTGTTCACTTCAACAAACATATTCCTATGCCTGAATCTCGAATCAAAAATAGCTATGAGATGGTTAAAATGTTGGAGGAATTATCTATTCCGGAGGATTATGAGCTGGTCTCTTTTGACGTTATAAGTTTGTTTACAAATTTACATCCTGATCTAATCATAGAAGCTCTAAAAAGGAACTGGAAATATCTAAGAAGTACAGTAGGCAGATATATGAGTAGAGATGAATTCCTTTCGAAAATCAGAATACTCCTCAATTCAACATATATTCAGTTTAATGGAAAATTTTACAGGCAAAAAGTAGGTTCTCCTATGGGTGGCTGCACGAGCCCATTTTATGCAGAAATAACACTAGAACTCTTAGAAAATCATAGCCTGAATATTATGAAAAGGAGTATTTTATTCTATAAGAGATATGTAGATGACTGTCTTCTAATCGTCAAAAAAGATATGATTTCCCAATGTTTGCAAACCTTCAACAATTTTGATGATCACCTTCAATTTACACATGAGAAAGAGGTAGACGGTTGTATCAGTTTTCTGGACCTGCAGATTATTAGACGTCCGAATCAAACATGCCTGACCAATTGGTTCAGAAAACCAACTGCATCAGGACGTTACATCAATTTTCTATCTCATCATCCTGTATCGCAAAAAATAGCTATTATATATAACCTGGTTGATAAAGCCATCAAACTTTCTGACAAGTCTTTCCACGTTTCAAACCTGAATGTCATTCGAGATCTTCTATTATCTAACAATTACCCAAGTAAATTTATTAATAAATATATTAGCAAAAGAATGCATGCAATCCATAGGTCACAGAATTCTGATATCAATGTCGAGTCAAACACCAAAAAAATTTTTATCAAACTCCCAAAGGTAGTTTTTCCCTTTGTGAAAAATCTTACTCCGTCTCTCAATGCAATAGCCAGAAAATTCTTTTTTGTTCCCATTTCCTTCAACTGTAATCAATTTAATCGATTCATAAAATTAGGAAAAGATTCTTTACCAATCTCAGAAAAGCATAACTTAGTATATAAAATAAACTGTGGAAGTTGCAATATGACATACATAGGTCAAACGTTAAGAAAAATGAAAAAAAGAGCGTATGAACATGAACGGGATATTAGAATCGGCAAAGAAACATCAGTGATAGCACAACATTCAAAGAAATTCCAACATTCCTTTGATTTTGATAACATTGAGATTTTGGACACTGAAAATAGATACAAGCCTAGACTCTTCTCTGAAATGTTAAATATCTATTATCACTCTAACACTCTCAACAAACGAGAAGATCTAGACGGCCTAAAAAATACATATAAGTATTCGCTAGACCAACTCAAGGTGTCTCTCTCAAGGAAATCAATACGATATAATAGATCACTGTAAACGGCCGGTAAAACAGGAACCTTCTCTTTGTACAATTGTAATGCTATTGATCTGTCAGTCCTCCTTGGGAATCGATCGACACAACATCTAGTCGATCGACAAGAGTATCATCCCTTGTCATCCCAGGACTGAAGGATCAATAACACAGTAACAAACATCTAAATTGTAAGTGAGAGGAAATTTTTTTAGTTTCCCTTCTATTTTTGAAGAAGTCGCTCAATTATTATTATATTGTGTCATAGAAATGGAAAGTTATCACCATCACTGTACTGTGTTCAAAAGAGGAAATAACGACTCCAGGATTTTCTTGGATGAAAGTATTTGATTCTTCAAATGTGACTATTCGAATATTTTAAGGTAAAAATTGTGTTTGATATTGTGAAAGTGTCACTGTGATTGTTTTCGAATATGATCATTAATGTACATGTATATTTTTTAGCCTGAAGAGGATTGTACACTCACAATCGAAACGTTGCATAATTGCAATAAAAATACTAGCAGGAAAGACCAATCGCTTCAATGAAATTCCTGATTATCAATTTTTGATCCTGCAATCGAGTCATTTTCATCGATATTTACAAAGATTAGTAATACTATCTACGATTCCTATATTGATAAATGAACGTCTAAGGCCAAAAACAGAAAGTTATGCGTACCAAACCTCCTCAATGGCCATCAGTTTCATTTCGATGCACAGATCAATGCATTCGAACACGAACTTCAAACGGCAACAGATCAGAATTATCGCTCAATGAGCAGTCAATCCTACATTCCTCATTTTTCAGTTTACCAAAACTGTTACTGTTTGGATCCCTTCCGTAGAGTGGATATTCCTCGGATAACAATATGTTCCATATTCACATCAAGTGATAGGATCAAGTATTGGATTGGAATTGAACAAAAATTGTTATTGCTAATATCTTTGCTAAGAACTTTGACACTAGGGACAAGATATGAGAGTCTTACTTCATGAACGTCATCCGCAAGTGTTCTTCTCAAGCAAACAAAAGACTGCTAACTATGAGATATTTCATTAAAGATATCGATATGAAATACGCTTCCGCTCCACAACATTTGACCCACCGGTATTTCCCATGAGGCCAAAATTCTCAGCACTACACGGGGCCCACCGGTGGGCCTCGCCGCAGCGAACGTGTTCAACCTCGAAAACAAAATGAACACGCTCCTTGAAATTCCACCAGAAGGTGTATTATCGACAGTTGAGTCACCATGAGAATCCTCGGAAAATTCTTTGGATTTTGAAAAAACCGGCGACACACCTCAAGTTGCAGAAAGCCTTGCAGTCCACAGAAGCAAAAGCTCTATGTTATTCTCATGGTATCGGTGAATAGAAATTTTTCAATAGTGCGTGAGCTCTTTATGTTCCAGAAACTCGATATATACATCATAAGACCTTCGGAGGTGAGATCTGGTGTTGGCATATTTTCGATTTCCGAATATCAAAATTCCCGCCGAAATACTAACATATATTGTAGCGGGAGCTTGACAAGATCGCACAGACCACGTGAATTCGGTCAAGGCTTGATTACAGTTCATCAGAGGTGGCATTGCACATATTGCGTCAAGGGGCCAGGACTTTGATCAGGACTTGATTACAGCCTGAAAAATTTTTCCGATCGATACACATAACCCATCTGTTTGATAGGGCTGTCGACGTTACAACAATGTTAATCAATACACTTACTCTCTTATATACTTAGAACTCTCGAAGCCTGAAAGAAATTGTAGGAGTTCTTCGAGTATTCCAATTGCAACTTACGCTAATGTATGTAATCTTCAGTCCGTAACTCTCGAACTTTGTTGTGCAATTCTGATACAACTTTCTCCTCCTGTTAAGACATTTCTGAAATCTCCATCTTGCTTCTTGAGCAGACGCTACAGTCTCAAGGAGGATTTCGAGTAACTAGAATCACCTTAAGGCGATGCGGTCACCGTGCAAGCTGAAAGTTATTCCCACTTTTCTCCGATATTCCTGCGATTTAGAACAAACGACGAGAAGACAAATGCTCATTATTATCTAACTTGAGTTCGTCCTCTCGTCGTTTAACTCAAATCGCAAAAGAATTGGATAAAAGTGAGAATTACAATGTGCGTATATTATAGGTTAGGAGGTGCCTGCGCTAGGGTTATTCCCACTTTTCTCCGATATTCTTGCGATTTGAGCTAAACGACGAGAAGACGAACTCAAGTTAGATGATAATAAGTATTCGCCTTCTCGTCGCTTAGTCCAAATCGCAAGAATATCGGAGAAAAGTGGGAATAACTTTCAGCGTGCACGGTGCACGGTGACCGCATCGCCTGAAGAGGTAGATTTACTAAAATTACACTAGTGATGACCAAGATTCAAGCTCAGGCCTCCTGAGATAATGGCCAGGACCATATATTGACGAAGCTGCGATGACATCTAATGAACTTGTAAAAAATTATAGGGGTTCATAGGGGAGAAGGGGGAGGGTCGAATAGTTGCTTCAATGAGACTGCAGATTCTCGAATTCGAGTAGAATTTTATTGTCGGGGAAAAATCAGGGGATATTCACTTGTATCCTTATACACTTGGAGCAGCTATGCAGCGGATGCATCGCTATCCTGACTTCTGCCTTTGCTTCTGCTCTCGATCCTTAGGATGTAATCCGAATTTATGATCAAGCGCTATTGTACCCCTGACATATCCATTGAGCAGAAGTCCTAAGCCAGATAACTCGAACACAGTAGAACCAAAATTCTTTATCGAACGCCCCAAATGATTAGGGCAGGAAGCCTTGATAATAGGGCACCTTTTCTTCTGACGTTTGAGACACTCCACAAATCTCACGTCGCATTTGCAAACATCCAATCCACAAGAGTTCACTCCGGCATCATTATCTAGAATTTTGAAATTTGGTTCACATTCATGAAGTGTGAGGTTTCGCAACTTTGAAATGGAATTCGTATGAGCATTGCCGCGGGAACTCTGAACGGTTCGTGTAATGGTGTTATCGCCCCGACGAGTCAACTCCGAGAAACTCCACTTAATATAAACTACAGTTATCTTACTGGAATACTTTTTGGTATCAGGGTTTTAGGCAAATCCGTGAGATGTATCCACGGTATTAGAATACTATTTCAATTCGTTAGATAAGTTATGTTCTGCGTTTCGATTTCGATAGTGGGATGAAGAAATATTCTGGCTTCATTCCATCAAACTATGGCCTTTCAACTAACCAAATCATCGATCTTTGTACGAAATTTTTGGTAATCTTCCAGATATATGATGTATCGATGTAGCTCATAAGAACTTATCACAATCTATGCTAGAACAGCGGAAAAGTTGACGAGTTCAACACTACATCTGCTCATTTCTACAGGAATGAAAGATGACCTAGTTTCTGATCTCCATATACCCATAATATTCTTACCGCATGCCGGCTCGCCATTCTCATACTTCCACCAATATCGTGTAGTATACTCGGACACTGTTCCTCCACAGCTAGACTTTCCATAACATTTATCGTGTTTCATGCAACAACTATATTATAAAGGTGACGGAGTTAAATTTTGGAACTGCTGCATAATATGTACCATAGGATGAATTACAGTCAATAGTATGAAACGTGTACATGAAATTGAGCTGAGAAGGAATTACCTATCAATTCCATCCACTGGTTCACCGGAGCCTCCAGAACCGCAATAACATCCGTAATAATTATAATTCCAAGCGGGACAGCCCAATTCTTGAGTAAGGATTCCACCAAATGCTCCAAGGTCTCTTTTGAATCTATCTGATTGATTCACTTCTTTTGATTGTCTATGAGAAGATTCAAGATTATACATATGAGGAAGGTTATTTGTTAACATCTTCGTGCACGTAACTACTCCCTGTACATTTAACCTTCGTTTTCTACTAGAGTCTATAGTGAGGATCGTGAGAATTATTTTGAGCCCAAAAACATTATGATAAAGTCATGCCATATGAGAGTTACGGCAGCATGAACTTTTCAAGGTCAAACACAAATGAGGCACTAGCATCGAGAATTTCATGATGAACTTCATGGAAAACCATCAATTCGGACCAAAAAACATGACGCGACAAGTATCCTTATCCTATCATCAGAACTCACAAAGGGTGACCCACGACGTGCAAGTCACCAAATCTTACCAGACTTTTTTTACAGTCTCGTACCACCTAGAATATGGAGAATCCAGAGTAACTCCGTCAAATGGGCCTCCTGTTCGAAATTCAGCCTAGGAAATTAGCATTCACTTTTTAACATAGCCCATATAGGCCCATGTTAAAAAGTGATATAGATTTTTCTATCATCTCCACTGTAAATTATTTGGTGTTTGGGCGTTAAGCGTCTCTTGATTGATGGTATTTCATTGTTCTTTGGAGCAAAACATCCCTTAGCGTAACAGAGCAGGAACAGAGGTGTGATTTGTTTGAGAAAAAAAGGAAAAGAATGCAAAATGAAACAAAACATTTTTGTCGCACGTTTCTGTTTCAGAAAAGTGTTTCATGCTCACGAAAGCGCTGTCTTTGAAGGAGATGAAACGTGTGAACCATCATCCATATTTTGATACATTAGAGTATCCGTTATTTTTGAATATCGTTTTGGACTCCTTCATCCCCTTGAGGGCTTCCTTATATTTAGAAATGGAGGAAAAAGCTTGGAGTACAAGCAAAATATTCTTATCCTAGCGGAACTAAAGTACGCTTTGTGCTCCGTAATTTTGGTGGTGATTCATTCCCACTCGGAAATCAAAATCGACTCCCAGAGCTGGATTTGCCATCGGGAAACGCCGGAGTATAATTAGACCCAAGCGGGATTTGAGCTCACGCTCGAGAAATTGTTGTGAACCCAAAGGTAGCAGTCTACTCCACAGGAGATCACGCTTGCTGCGGCTATACTATACTTACACAGAGTCATACAATCACTGATTAGGTCGTATTTCATTGTTTCTCGAAAGAACTATGATTTGAGCGTCATGAAAAAGTATTCTGATTTGAATATGAATTGGCGAGTTGCACGTCAAAAATTCCAAAAGATCAAGAGAGGAAAAAAAACAAGACTCCAGAGAATCTTCTTTTTTGACTTGTGCGCCAAAAGTAGATATTAAAGAACGCAGCATACGATAATCCTTACGGAGTTTGCAGAAGTTCGTCAAATGCGGTGGTGATTTCGGCATCGAGATCATTGGCAAGTTTCCCATTAGAATGACCTGGTTGAATTGATTTCAATTCTGATTTGCTTTGTGCTGTAAAAATTAGAGGAGAGTTTTAATTTTGATTCGATGGAGTCAGTCGACTATGGAGAGGAATTTCTTCTGAAATGATCAGTATAAGCAATTATCTATACGCTTATGAAGAGAATCTTGTCGTATTTTGTTTGCACTCTAACTTCTGTGGTATTATACGCTGCTGATTAGTAAATGCTATCATCCTGACTCTGGTATGAGAGTACTCATTTGAGATCACCATAACGTCATCCATGTCTATTGGCATTTACAACCCTCATTGTGGAAATGTTGATTCTACCATAGCATTTTTTGATCGACTTTGCCTGAGACCTGCAGACTTGCCAACAGACCTTTTTTTAGGTTCTTAACGTCTTGGAACCACTTGGCGAATGGCGATTGAATAACCTAATTGTGCCGTAACTCGATCTTCATGAGAGATTAAAAAGTCTTAATGATATTTGAAGGACAACAATGTCAATGCTTCTGTATATCTATGATCACAAACACGTGCATGGAAAGGTTGTTTTACCACTCAGCATTGAATTGGTGACGGACAACAAAGAATCGATCAGAGGGTTTACTGGTCTATCAGGAAGAGTCGTTTTTGTGGGTGAAATGATGGATCATCTCCATGAATTTAGAATTTTCTTCGCAAGTATCAAGATGGGAAGAGAATATCAATTTGTGCAGCGAGATCAGGCCCCAATTCTTTGGATCAAATAGGGTGTTTCCACGACAGATGTGACAATTTTACTTTCCGCTGGGTTGGAGCGTGAAAAATATTTTTCAGCGAGTAAAGGAGTTTTGCTGGCGGAATTTGACACTCAAAAAACGTGTTTTGTACATATTGCGATACACACAAAGAAGCGGAGTGAGTTGAGTATCAAACTTGAACAGATAAATAGTTCATCTTAACCACTAATAACACGGAGGATCTTGCAAAACCGAGGTTGCAACCATATGAACCTGTCCATCTTGGATTTGACGCCATTTTGCGCAAAAAATTTTTGTTTATATGAATTATTTCCTGAGAGTCAAGCTCAGGATGGGTTATCATAAACAAAAAATTGAAAGAATCCCGCATTAGATGAGGAAATGTTTCAGAACGTGCGCAAATTTCTTCTGAAATTTAGACAAAGTCTGACCAAGTTCAGAGGCCTGCCTCCATTTTAGGAATCAATTTATATATTGGACCGGGAAAAATTACTGGAACATTTTTGGATCATTCTCCGACGAGCGCTGCAACATTCCTGCTGTCAATTTGTCATCGCAAGCTCGGTCATGGGTGCTGCTCTGCCCTGTAGCATGTACCAAGCATGATCCCAGAAGCACTTGTCGTCGTTGAGTCGAGATGCCCTCCAAGACTCTCAATGAGTCCGAGAATGAGTCACCGTGTACAACTATTTTGGTGAAGCGACTCACCGGAGAAAAATGAGAATTTTACCTCAAAATATGAAGTCCGTTTTTGGGTGAAGATTTTTGAATTCTCATGCCGCGCAATGGAAATCCGATCAAAACTCAGGAGGTATATAAAAATTTGGAGATTGGGAAAGTCTGTACCAATCGACACAGCGCACGGTGAGCTTGAACCAAGTTTTATCCGAATGGAAGAAACCTCCGAGATTCCAACGGGATCATCAAGTGTGGGTTCAAACAAGTTACCAAAAAAATTTTCACCGTAAGCCGTTGGGCGAATTTCGAAGCAGACAACTTTCAAATCTCTAAGATCGAAAAATGGCGTATACGGGCTCCTGATCATCACGCAACTCATCACATAATCTGATAATGTTCAACAACTTTCAGGATACCGTTGTTCCACATCAATCTTTCCACAGAAACTTATAGAAAACACCGATAGGAATGTTTAGCTGCCCGGAAGCGGTACTTATGAATCTATAATCATATAATCATACGGTGTAAGTCGCAAGAATACCTAAGAAATTCTTTAAAAAAGATAACTCATTAAAGTAAACAACGAGATATTAGCTCACACAATCGCCCATACGGTATCATGTACGATAGATTCCAGCGATCACAAGCGAACCCAGATTTATTTGACCCGTTCCGTTCATGTGTACTTCGAAAAACTTGATTTCGTGAAGCGATCACGTTTGTTCCCGAAAGCGTAAGTCGTCCTCCAATCGCAGACAGTTGAATGTACATAGACCTGACTCATCCACATTTCTTTGTTCTTTTGATGAAGAATCAGATGGTAATTGCAAAAATGTGATTGGCCAGACAGCGCAGTCGTGAGATGAGGAATATCGTCGATTTTTTCTTCTTAAAAGTAATCGCAGATCATCATCAGGGAATATTCTCACGCCTGTTGGCACAACACGTATGGGCTTAGAGTAGGTTGTAGTCTCCAGTTATAGATTCATTCTTCAAGAACACGTCTTCATCCTAAACTGTATTCAAATGCCAACCTCAACACTCAAGGACATGAGCCATGTCATAGGCAAAGTTTCGTGATTTTTCGAACTAGATGACTCCGCAGTTTTAACTATTTCAGTCTTAGGCCTTCAGCTCGTTACAACTTTATCATAGGATTGTAAATGAAGAGTCAGAGTTATCAGTACGGAGTCCATATATGACTACTGGCACGAGTAATCAAAGTACTAAGCGCGGGTCATACGAATCACTACGTTTCGTATGTTTGCTCATGAGTATGATTTGTGGGAAATTCTTTAGTTTTGAGTTATTACATGTGATTACATGTGTGAGAAGATCAAAAAGTGAATGAGTCGATGATCCTGCACGTATATCCTAATGATTCTCAAAACATTCATTTCATGGCGATTTATATCTAAACACCTCCTTTTTGGGCATCTCAAGACTCAACCACGTGTTTGTTCCGTATATTTCCGTGAGAGGATTGATAGAACGAGAGTGTTCTGTGAGTGATTGAGCATTATGAGATCTTGTGTGGAGTTGCGTGACGATTATAAGCCCGTATACCACATTTTTTGTTCTTAGAAACTTGAAAGTCGTCAGATTCGAAATTCGCCCAACGGCTTACGGTGAAATTTTTGAAGGTGAGACCTTCTTCACCGACGGTGGTGGATCTCAGGCTGAGGGTGAACGTAGCTCCACGCGAACATCGGAATCCGTGTGATTCTTACGGCGCGTAACTAACTCGCCTCGTAAACGCCGTTCGCGTTCCGTGTGAACGCCGTAAATACGTCAGCAAGCGTTACAGAGCAGACGAATATGTAACGCCTTCGCCGCAGGGCATCCTCGGGGCAATATTCGCACACAAATGTCATTTCTTATTGACAGTTTCAAATGTTTATGGACATGTATCTTGACAGTTATTCCAGTCATGACAGAACCTCATTAAGGATTACTTTTTGGTCTGTGTGTTTACTTCTGCTGTGGGGAGATGGGAACTTGAGTTCGCAGTGTGTCATGAAGGAGGTTTTCTTCCCGGACTGTGATGAGAGATGAAACGTTGTGTGAAAAGTGAGTGCTTAGTGATATTGAAGTAAAGTGTGATCACCTTGCATGCTTTTGTGGAAACTTCCTTCATACCCCTGTTAAATTAGGGGCACTCCGCTGACATGTTATTACAGTAATCAGATGCCTCGCTCCATGTAATAACTATCAGACTCAGATAAAACTCAAGTTGCAGAATCAAGACCTTATGCTGTAATAGAGGTGATACACATCCTTAACTAAACCCCACTTCTCTGTACAATATTAGATAAAATTCAGGTACTGTGGAAGTACTCTAAGAGATCCCTACGTGCTCATGTTATGTCTAGTACAATTCAGCTTATTCATCTCAGTTCTGCCAACTTTCTTCTGGTTCAGAGTAACAAGGAGAGTATAAATAATTGCCACATCATCTTAGTTGTACTCTTGGTGTGTTTCTCGACTCCAACTTCAATAAACATGCACATTCTGTCATGAAGTTACTTTGGAGCTTGAATATTTTTCTATAGCTCTTGTTCTATATCGCTTACTTGAGATTTTAAAATACTAATTCTAGAGTTAGGCATGATGATAACTCAATCACTACGAGAAAATTCACGGCCAACTCTAGTTACATTCAAGAGTTTGTCACTCTTTTATGTTGAAAAAAGCAAGCGAATCAAGAATTGATTCACTATATCATATTTTGGATGTACCTAACGTTGACAGTGAATATTCTCGGAATGATTGGGTTATCATCAAGTTTGATGCTAGTTAGTATTCTAAAATATAAAGTAAGTGACATAGAGCCAAAAGAGTAATTGAGAAATATTGAAGCTCTGAAGAAACTTCATGACAGAATGTGGATGCTTATTGAAGTTGGAGTCGAGAAATCCTTCAAGAGCACAGTCAAGGTACTGTGACAGTTATTCATACATACCCTGTTACTCTGAACCAGAAAGAAGTTGTCGAAACTGAGACAAATAAGCTGAATCGTACCAAAAGTATCTTGATCACGTAGGAGTCTTTTAGAGTACTTTCACAGTGTCTGCATTTTATCTAATACTCTACAAAGGAGTGAGATGTAGCTGAGGATGCGTATCACCTCTATTACAGCATAAGGACTTGATTCTGCAACTTGAGATTTATCCGACTCTGATAGTTATCACATGGAGCGAGGCATCTGATTACTGTACTGAACCTACTCCTCATCAGATTCCTTTGAATAAGTAACTCATGCGTGATTATTTTCACTTTGCCGATCACTGAAAATTTTTCACAACCTCCATACTTTCCTCTCTCTAGTGTATGGGGACTTATAAATATTTGTCTAAATAAGTTTAGAAGGTTTATTCAAGATAATGTTACAAGCGGCGGCTCAGTATGCACTGAGTTCCACCAATGCAAATGTGTCTTACAGGCAAATCCCGGTATTCGCGACCCCGGTATTCGCGATCCCCGCATATACGCGGTTACCGAATCGTGGACAATGCCCCGTATTCGCGGTAATTTGCCCCGGTATTCGCGGTTCGACGATTCAAGTACGTTAATTTAGTAGAGTCGAGAGATGTTTTTATTCTTATTCCTGTATGTGAAATCATCGAACCTGGTTGCAAATCATGATCACGCGTGACGAAACCGACAATTACGATCTACCGACTCGTCAATACAAAGACAGTTGCTAGTTTCACGGTGGTCAACATCCAGGCTACTGTTGTTTTGAAAATTTGTTGTTGTTTAGTTATTGAGGTTGGGTGGATCAAGCTGCTGCAGCATTTGGAATTTAATTGTATAATAATGGCCCCACCAAAGAAAAGTTTGCGTTCAGGGAAGATTGAAAGAAGAGATCGAAAAAAGTCATGGACATCGCTACAAAATTAAAGATTCTGGATATCAGCTTTAGGCCGAGTCTACATAGACGCGCTCACTCGGGGCGCGCGCGCTTCCTCCGCTCGCACTCTCCATCCAAACAGCGGAGTAGGTACCAAAAATGGGATCTGAAAATTATTCGACGAGTGATTCCTCTCAATCGGAGTATCAGCACGAATTAGTGAGATGAAGAACAGCCAATTTATCGTGAAAATCGATCAAAAAATTCATTTGCATCGAATAGAGATCGAAAAGTGAGAGATTTGGATGTCGATCGATGTACCTAACATCACACCCCCCAATTTCTCAGGTTCCTAACTCGCGGCTTATTCAATAATATTCAACATTATTTTGGGTTTGCATTGAGATTTTCTCCAGAGACTGTGGAATGAGCAAAAGTGTGCGGAATTCTGGTTAAGAAGAATCGAGCTATTCCACGTGCATCAAAGATCAAATTTGTGATACAAGAGTCATTCCTCCTTAAATTTGGGACATCTTGGGTGTTCTTAATCAGGATTCTATACAGTTTAGCTCATTATTCAGCTTCTGGAATGAGTACCAATGTATAAACAAGATGATACTGAATATTGCTGAATGGTTTGCAAGTTAGAGACCTGATGAAAAGTTGGGAGATGCTTATATGAGACACAACCACGCATCTCATTATTCGATCTCTATTCGATGCAAACCAATTTTTTGGTCGATTAACGCAATAGACTGGGTGTTTTTCATCTTACAAACCCGTTCTGATATTCCGATTGAGAGGGAACACTCGCCAAAAGATTTTCAAATCCCATTTTCGGTACCTACTCCGGTGTTTAGGTCGAGAGTGCAAGCGGAGAGAGCGCGCGCGCCCCGAGTGAGCGCGTCTATGTAGACTCGGCCTTACCGGTGAGTTTTAATTCGCTCTGCTTCGAATTTACCGATTTTACCGAGATTTTTGAGTCGTTCATTTTGGAATCATTATTATCGCAGGCGAAAGCGCTTCTGCTGATCATGAAGCTGCTCGGCGATTCCCAGACGAGTTGCGAGAGCTGATTGCGGAGAAGGGTTATGTACCTGCACAGATATTCAACTGCGATGAAACCGGTCTTTATTGGAAAAAAATGCCAGGTCGCACATACCTTACAAAAGAGGAGAAGAGTGCTCCTGGATTCAAGATGAACAAAGATAGATACACAGTTTCATTCTGCTCTAACGCATCTGGATCGTGCAGATGCAAACCCCTTGTGATATACAAGGCTGAAACTCCACGAGCCTTCAAAGGAAAGAGAAAAGAGCATCTCCCAGTCGTCTGGCGGTCAAACAAGAGTGCATGGATGAACAAAAAAATTATGGAAGAGTGGTTTACACAATCGTTTGTGCGTGAAGTCAGAGAAATTCTTCTCAAGGAAAACCTATCATTCAAAGTTTTGCTCCTACTGAATAACGCACCGACTCATCCGGATACATTGTTTACAGCTGATCCTAATGTTCAAGTCATGTTTCTTCCACCCAACACAACTTCCTTGATCCAGCCCATGGACCAAACTGTAATTTCTACTTTCAAATCATTTTATTTGAGACGAGTGATGAGGGAAATGCTCCAGCAAGTCAACGAAAAACGAGCTGATGAGTCAACTCCCTCTCACAATATTGTGAAGATGTTTTGGAAGAATTTTAATATTTTGAAGTTGATTACGATACTCGATGAAGCGTGGCGAGAAATCAAAGATTCGACTCTAAATGCCAGCTGGAGTAAACTTTTACCAGAAATTGTCATCAGTGAGCAATCTTCGGCCTCATCTGAGGTGATTTTACAAGAAGTCGTACAGTCTACAGTGGCTCTAGCTCAAGATATTGGCGGCGAAGGCTTCTCAGATATGCAAAACTCTGATTTATTGGAGATTATTCTGCCTGAACGAAGTCAGCTGAGTGCTGCTGATATTGAGGAGATCTTGGAGGACTCAGAACAAGCACAGGCTCAGGAAAATTCAGGAGACATTACTGAATCTTCATTCTCCACGCGAGCCTTGGCTGAGATTTTGAATGCGGTACAAAACGCAATAGATCAAGCATTTGATAAAGATCCAATACTGACTCGGAGCCTGAAGTTCAAACAAGATTGTGAATTGGCTTCGTTACCTTATAGGGAATTATACAGAGATTCCATAAGAAGGTCAAGACAGACACGCATGACCGACTTTCTTGCTAAAACATAATCTTTTAGATCTATTTTACTCAATATTTACAAACAAACATTATGTTTCTGATCATTCATAATTAGGAGACACATTTTTGTACGAAATAAACATTTTGAAACTCTTTAATGACCCCAAGGATTTGATTTTCAGTCAATGATTTCTGACTCTGCGTGATTTTTGGAACGGTACCCCCCATTTCCCATAAGCCATATACCCGGTATTCGCGATTTTCGTATTCGCGGTACTTTTCAGGAACCAATTAACCGCGAATACCGGGGTTTGCCTGTATATACTAGATATGAAGCCTGCCCATACAAAAGGCGTATCAATCATCCGGGAAATGCTCACCGCGTTCCTGCAGAGTAGAGCATCAGAGAGGATGTGTAGTATCTCATTGAATACACCACACTCTCTCTTTTGAGTTTTGAGTGAATATTCCATTGCACGTCATAATTTTCAACCAAAAATAGACTTGAGAACTTTTGTCAAAATTTTTATTTTTCTTAGGTGAGTCGCGTCACCAGAATTGTTGGGCACGGTGACTTATTAGGCGTCTCGGAACCTCGGTTGGCCGTCACCCTGAATAAGGGTATGTATAATCTTGGGCTCATACTATAGGGCAGGGGAACACCTGTGACCGCGCTTGCAATGTAAAATTGCAGTCCGAATTCCATGCAATGCCCATCGAAGGATGGTCCGAAATAGCCAAAAAAATGTGTTTTCAGGTCATGTAGATGGAATGATTCCCGAAGTTGGAGTCAGGCTTCTCAACTTGAGCAGAATCTCGTCTGATCTTTAGCAGACGTTTGCGCTCATTCAGAAGATTTTTTATTTTCAAGTGCATGGTCGTCTTTTGTTATTGTTTACATGAAGTTCTTCTGAGCTTGATGTTCAGAAAGAAGTTCATATAAACAAAGAAAAATCAACGTTGGATATATCACCCAACCTTTTTCATGAGTGCAATAAATATCTACACAGGCAATATGGCGTGAAGTCAAATATGTATGATTATCCGTAACGAATGAGAAATGCGAAATAGATGACATAGAATTTCTATGTTATGGTACGCAATTGTCAAAATATTCCACGGGAATGATCATTCTGGTATTGTTCTGCGATTGTCCTTGGCTCCAAATGAAGTCAAACACAAGTTCCGAGCTATGTAAATCCATATAGAGTAACCACATAATGTTTTCTTACATTGTACATTCCATAATACCCGGTCTCCAAGGCCTTTTACATTCCATTTTCACATTTTTAGTAGAGTAAGTGTTGAGTAAAATTGTATAATAACTATGCGTACCCGGGCGAACTGCGATGCTACTCGATTCACTGAAAACTATTAGGATTGAGAGAAACAGATAAAATGTTAAGCCCATCCTTGATAGAAATGAGATATCACTGGGTATATCGCACTGAATCCAACTGTGAGAGGCTAGAATTTCTCTCTAATTATAGAGCTCCAAAAAATCATCATTTTGCATGAATTATATCGTAATGTCAAACTTTACTTACTCACATCATTGAACATCAGCAGAGAATTGATTAACGATACATCTATAAATTGAAAAAAGCCAGGTAAATTTTCGTTATGAGTACACAAAGAACCACATTAAGATAGTCAAATGGACGTGCGCAGTTACTATTTCAAATAAATGTTGCTCCTCGTCGTTTAACAATTCTTAATGACTAATTCCATTTAATCACTTCTCCACCAAACTTTTGCAACAACACATGTGATTCCAGAAATTCAATAATATTGCTTCCATTGTCCTCGACAATTCCTTCAATCATGACATCATTCTGCACCGATTCTGTGGAAGTTGCTTCCTTGTTACGGCTATTGAAATACTCCGTTTATGGGGATTGAATTCATCACCAAGAACCAATCAACCGTACCGATAGGGGTAGCATGTATTCGACATGTCAGCCGACTCAAGCGCCAACTTCTACGTGTAAAAGTGTGCGAGTGGTCAAAGCGCGGAGCTCTTAGACTGCCAGTCCTATATATATGAAAATCGATCTAGGTATACTTAATGCATTAACAGCTGTTACGTGGGTATTTCGGTACGAGCGGGAAGTACGAAATAACAGTCCGAAAGGATAATTGATTTAAAATAAATGAATTGTAAAATCAGAAGTTGAATAAAATGATGCAATATATATATTTTGAGAGAGACCGAGTACAACAGCTAAGCGCGACGAGAGCCAAAGCTGTAATGTAATGATGATTTTGATGCGGCTGGATCTGCTGCTGGATGTTGCGATGAGCGAGAGCGAAGATGAGTCCGAGAGCTGCTGCCCTCTTCCAACTATGGTGTAGTAGATATAGGTATAGTGCAGTACGTGTGCCGATCTTCTATGTGTTGGTGTGTGGGAGAGTGAGCCGCTGAGTTGGGCACCCCTCGCCACTGAAGTTTTTTATACACGCTTTTCTTTAAATTTCACTCGCTGGAAAGCGACATGAGATCGTGCACAGAGTCGCGCTCAAGATGTGTCTATTTCCATATATGGGCATTGAAATTAGGGGAGATCAAGGCTCTTGTTTTTGGGTTGAATCTTTCCATTCGATGACGTCAATCGTGGCCTAAATAATAATTCTCGATGCTTCTATGTTCTATGAAAATCTCGGGATCTTGGGTTCTTGGGTGACCAATTATTGCTTTCAAGATATCTACACTTTTCATATTAGAATTCGCGGATTTTAGTTTGAATAGGTGTAATTGTGTGAGTGCCTGTATGTATGATCAAGTTTATGTGTGTGCGTGTTTTCTCTCTATAGCCTAGTAAGTTTAGTGACAAATTCGATGTGCTATACGACACAGCTGATAGGAGTCCAAGAGCCTGGGCACATAATCCGTTAGGTGCGCTACGGTCGAGGGACATCTCGAATTTGTTTGGGTAACATAAGAGTTAGTTTATGTCAATGTGAACAAAGACTGGGGAATAACATTCATATGAATGTTTGAATCAACCGTATTTCATAACAAATTGCACCAATGTATTGCATTGTATTATGGTGGAAAAATCTCCTGTCACATCTTATCCGCTGCAGTATTGATGTAAGAATCCTCTCCGATATCAGTGATATTTGACAAAACTCTAATCATTCTTCCACAAGATTGATGTCAAGTATACTGTTCAGAGCGGTGAGATGTATGTTGCCATCGTATGTATACTTTGAGAGTTCAAAAACCAGCATTTTACATGAACTGCACCATACATAAAGCACCACCTCCATCAAAAACAGCTTTTTCTATGCTGAAACAATCTGCATTGGAATACGGTTTGCTCAATCACTTATATTGTTTTCCAATTTCTATTCACAATATCATAAACTAACGTTTGTCTTACCCAAACAAATGTATGCTACCGCTATAGCCGAGGTTGATTGGTTGGAGGCGATTTAATTCCAAAAGATGAGTACGTTATGTCCGTAACAAGGAACCAACCTCCACAAAATCAGTGCAGAATGATGTAGTAGACAAATACGAAGGAACAATTCATTCCAGTCTTGGTTCTGACCTCGGCTGAAAATCTTGGAAGGTTAGCCTTGAGCTTATGAAGAGCGTTCCATCTCATGATCAACGTGGGTTAATCTCTTTCCAAGAGACTGAAGATTTTCTTGATATACAGTAGATCCTCGCAATAGCAGATACCTTGTGTGCCTTGAAAAGTGTCCGCTATTGCGAGTTGTCCGCTATTCCAAGGGTCTTGAATTTTGAGTCAATCCTGTCAGTTGTGATATATCTGTTGATATCAAATTCATAAAACCTTCCCATACGTGTTTCACCCTCACCAGGGTCATCTGAGAGTCAGTCAACATAGAAACATGGGTCATAAAAAATAAAACTATAGACTCTTTTTCGGTCGTTTTTCAGATGAGTACTCAGATATGGATGTTTGCTTCGTTCGTTTACATATTATACAGGGTGTCCCAAAAGTCATTTCCACCCTTAAAAACTCTAAATTGGCCCCAGGGATCGAAAAACCCCGAAACACGTGTCTCCTCAAATCGAGGGGAAGCCCGAATACGCTCTCAGATTTGACCTTGAATGTGACCTTGATGGTTCTTTGGAGGTTAGAAACGGTTTTTTCAAATGGGAACCCCTATTTCTCACTCCGGATTCTGAAAGAGCACAAAATTTTACGTCCAAATATGACTTTTCGCCGATGTTTCAGATGACCTTTAGGGGTCATTTTTTTTAGGGTTCCCATTTGAAAAAACCGTTTCTAACCTCCAAAAAACCATCAAGGTCACATTCAAGGTCAAATCTGAGACCATATTCGAGCTTTCCCCTCGATTTTAGGAGACATGTGCTTCGGGGTTTTTCAATCCTCGGAGCCGATTCCGAATTTAGTGAGTCAAGGTCATATTCAAGGTCACAGGTCAAGAGTCAGAATGAGGCTGAGAAACTTCTCTGAGAGCTACCTCTCAAAACAAGACTATCCGACTAGGTGTGGTACGTTAATCCACCCTCCAGATACTTTGGGCCCCAAAATGACCCCTAAAGGTCATGTGAAACATCGGCAAAAAGTCATATTTGGACGTAAAATTTTGTGTCCTTTCAGAATCCGAAGTCGAAAATAGGGCTTCCCATTTGAAAAAACCGTTCTAATCTCCAAAAAACCATCAAGGTCACATTCAAGGTCAAATCTGAAACCATACTCGAGCTTCCTCGATTTGAAGTGAATGTGTTCCTCCTGCGAACTGCAGAAGTTGACCACAGGCACAATGCAATGCTGATGCGACTGGTGTGAGATATACAAGTTATATCTAGTCCGATTTGGGCCAACTCTTCGTTTGGCCCAAATCGGACTAGATTTTGAGAGTTTTGTGAACGAAAATGTACCAATTTGTAGGTTAGAAAGTACCCGCGGGCAAGTTATTCTCGTTTATTAGTGATAGCCTTGTGATTGGTGACAAATAATGAGTTGTCCACCACAATTCAGATGATAATACGTAATGGACAAATCGTCTCCAACTTCGTTTCGTGAAAATTTTTTTGATTTACATCCAAATAAGATATAATTTTCGGGTTGCACGGTGACCGCATCGCCTTAAGGGAAGAAATACGATCGTCGGGGACTACCCTGACAGATCCCTTCAGTCCCCCTGAAGAGCCGGATCCGTCGAGGGAAGGCGAAACGCACCAACACCAGCGTAGAGTCCAAATTTTTCATATCTCATCTCATTTCATGTATTTGAATTCTCCATCAAAATCCTTCAAGTTGCGACACTCAAATTGTGTGTAGATATCACAAATATCTAATGTTTGTCTATGTCACTAACATCAGCAAACTTTGCTGATTAAAATTGATCGCATACGCCGATCCAAGCATTTAATATGATTTGAAATACGATTTTTGTACCAAATTTACCACGTGCACATACGGACATAGACGAGGTTTGATTGAAAATAATTCACAGACAACGTTGTACATGGTGAGAGGAATATATAGGGGTACCATTTCATCGACCTTCGCTAACGGAATAAGATGAATTAGCCAACATTTGATGAGAAATTCAATTAAGGATTCAGAAATGAGGAATTTGGAACAATGCTATGAAAAAATTTCAGCATCGACACAATACTTTCTCTTCGAGAGAGCGAAAAAAGTCATTCCCAGGTCGATTAGTTGATTTTTCTTGACACCCATTTGAAAAGAGTCCAGATCAATGGAGTTGACTATAGCAAACCCGTCAAAAATACTACAATCCTGCGTATACAATTAAAAGTCCACCTGTAATAACGAGTACCCTTGCCTCACGACTTATACACTATGCATTTATCGGTTAAACAGATAGTCGCTCCCACGCGTCGACCGTGACTCACCTGCCATCAGGTGCTACCGTGCAATAATATACGTACATATCCAAACACATACGTTCATGAGTATGTATGTAACGCCGTCGATGACAGCATGCAGTCTCACTCGTACAGGACATATACCGGAAGTCAGCAACAATCGGCTCCGCATCGGATGTACGTCGCCGAGCTATATAGCGGTGGATTTTCTATTGTTTAATCGTTGCCCCTCTCGATGTGCTGGACTCAATGATAATCTGTGACTTCAGGGCCCCACTCAATTCATACCTGATACTAATACATTTTTACACGTACACACATGAAATGTGCACAATTTTCAAGAATGTGTGAGAGACGGTACCTCATGTGAAATTAGTATTATGCCTGTACATTATAATCGTAAAGCAAAATATAGTGTTATGGGTAATGAATGTATGTACTGCATTTGTAGTAAGCATGTGGTTTTTTTTTACACCAATGAAATGATGCGGTAGATTCGAATGTTGTGGGTGTGTATTATATACACTAGAGCGATGAGAGTACAGAGTGTCAGTTGCGCAAGGAGACTCGTCGCGAACGCGCTCTTGACAGAGTTAAATTCATTTTTTCGCGTGCATCAGCTGAGATCGATTACACGTTGAGGTTTAATTCCGTGGTTGTAGACTGTTGAGTGACATTGTGATTCTTAGTGATCAGTGAGTTTTCGAATAGTGGACCTTGACAATACTGAAGATCGTTAAATTTAGTGAAAAATTTGGTTGAATTTCATTTTTTGTGAAACCTGTTGCCGGTAGTGGTACCGATATTTATTTGAGGTGGTGAAGTGAGTGAGTTTCAGTGGTTCTTTGGTTTGGTGAAATTTCTCAGGCATTCTGCTTGACCAAGGGTACTGGAATTCATTTAACCACAGAATTTCCGCACAAACTTTGGAAAATCTTCGGAAGACTGGATTCCCTGATGCAGACTAATCATTTACGTAGTTTACTACGGATACGGTGAGTACATCATACATACCGTAAAAATCGGGAAATTCGGGCTACATGGATTATTTGGACCGCTTGTTTTCTCTGAGATAACTTCGAATTCAGAAATTACACAATATGCTGCAAGTGCTTATTTTGAAGATAAGATGCCAAGATTCAAAATAAGCAGTTGCAGCATTTCGTGTAATTCCTCAGTCCACAGTTATCGCAAAGACAAAAATTGGCCTGAACCACCCACCCGGTCCGACCCCCTGAGGATTTTCACACGAATGGATCAAACGAATTTTGGAATGCATTGGAATGTTAGAAAAAAATCTTCCGCTATTACTATAAACACTTCAATAATCTGATTCAAGTGAAATTATGAATCTGATAGAAACTTTTTGCCCGTACATTTGTATTTGGTCCCAGCAGATGGTTAGTATTTTTGAAAAAAAATTGAAGGACGTGAGTGATGTTTTTAATATAACAGAGCTACCACAAAATCTAAAACCCACGTTGGCATGCAGTAAGCGGATTAAAATCTGAATTGATCTTATTCGCCACGTGCATCTCGCACGTGAAATCCAAACAATTTGTGATTACTCTTAAAGTTTAATTTTTTTCAATTACATGCTACCTCGCAATAAAGTTTCTTGTGTTCTTTGTTCATGTAAAGAAGAATTTTCGTCTGAAAATTCATATACTCACTGCAAATTTTGGGAGCGATGGCAACTCTCTTTGTGTGACATTTTTCTTTGTAATAAATGCTTGATAGCCAGATTACATGCTCTAAAAAATGCAAAGAATGCGAATTTCAAAGAATATTTTTACTGCCTTCTGGTATCTGTTTGAACAATGACATCATACAGTGAATAGCGAATGAATATCGTTCTCGTTGCGACGGATTATCTTGTACGCACAATGAGAACGTATACACGGTCTGCTTTAGGTTTCCGGGCTTGACAAAAGTGCGGATATTCTTGTTACGTTTTGGTGTATACATTCGAAAAATTCTGCTAACGGTGTGTGTATGTGTGTGTGTTTTTGTGAGTTTGTTTGCGGTAAACCTTGGGTAAAAGTTTGCGATAAGTGTCCCAGTTTTATCTGCGAGCCAGTGTCACCATGATAAGGAGTTTGAAATCTGTTGAGTCAAAAAAATTGTTGTAGTGAATCTTGTGTATTCTAGACTGATAATACATACTTTTCGTGAGTTACAGTAGAGCCATGATTGATGGTTCATTCTTGGTTGAGGACAAGAATAATTCTTTGGTGCCCAAGCTCTCATAGTTTATGGAGAAACTCGCCGAGTCAATACCCATTTCGTTCATTTGACCCTCGTTTGCAATATTATCTTGCACGATAAGGACCAATTCTTCAAATTTCCTAGGAAAATGGGTTGCTCTTGCGTTTTAACTTGAGGGTACAAGTATATTGTTCAAAATAGAATCCGATTTATGAAGAAAAAAATTAGGTAAAATTATTCAGAAGGTGGTTTGGAAAAATTGTACAATTTTTGACGGTATGAGACCAAACGGATGAGATTGTGAGATTAAGTGAAATGACAACTTTTTAAGTCAAATCTAGAAAAATTTAGAGATGATCCAACTTCCATGAAAGAGCACGCAAGATGGACCAGTGAAATAATGAACAAGAACGCTCTCAAATTTTTGAATAATCAGACTAATCTCATGAGCAAATCAATTCTTTCAGAAGGGTAAGAGTCTCAGAAAGTGAATAGTTTTGAATTATTCGTTTGCAATTAGTTTACATCGTCATTATTCTCAAGCATACTTTGTAGAATAATAGTCACCTCAAATTACTTTTGTTCCATTTCTAAATATTGTCATATTGTCGTCATAATCGCAGCTGTCTATTAGTGAATGCATTATTCGATGAGACTACACGAATGATCCACCTTCGTCTGAATTCTCATTCATTCTGGGTCGTCTTTTTCTCGTTGCGCGCATGACGGGCGTACGCTGAAGGAGAAATGCAAACAAAAGCTTGAGGCACGTGTGATGAAGAGTAATTATCATGATACCATCGGAAACATAGATTGTGAGGAAATATGACAAAAATAAAAAAATTCTTATGAGTACAATTATTCATTCTTGGGCTTAGATTTTTTATTCCTTAGTCACACAATGGAATTCCTGTAGAATGACCTAGCTTACAAATGCTTCAATAACTGTTTTATTCTGTAATAATCTTGCCAAAATCATTCTTGTCACAATGCTACCTTTATGTTAGGTGTAATATCTGATTGATTGACAGAAGAAGACCTTACTTTCTTCCCAGTCAACTATTCTTCAGTATTTGTAGATTTAATTGTCAATCCTTTCCTAGGGTTAACTTGCAAGACCTACAATTTTAATTTTCTTCAAAACCACGGAAGAAGGCATGTATGAAAATTCACATTGAAGCCGCACCAGATTCGTATTCTACGTTCTTTGATTTAAGATACTTCAAAATCGTTTCATTCGGGATTCGCCCAAGGTCTGACTGCCAACATTTTTTTTGGGACCGTATTTCGATATATATTTGATAACCCAATCGGAATTTTAAGAGTTTCTTCCGGTCAAATCGAAACTAGGTTCACGCTCACCGCGAGGCATCAACATTGACCGACAGGCACGGAACTGCTATTTTCCGCTTCGGAGCGAAAGTGTTAATAATGTCATCTGCAAACTACTCTGTAAGATACAACTAAAGAAATTGACTGGAAACCAGTCAATTTCTACTGGTTATCCAATCTGATGTGATTGATCTAATCGTTATAATTTCTTCGTATTTGTCAGAATTCATAGAACAATGAAGAAATTCCTTCATTTCCGTAGCCGCAATATGATGAGAGATTGTTTTGTTCGATAAGTTGATTGCGCAGTCATTCTTGGATATGGTGATACTCATAACAAATGAAATGAGGACCAAAAAGTACACCATGGACCGCTCCTTTGGCGCCATTCTATCATTTTCTTCTCTAAGACCCGATCTTCTCGTAATTGTCTGAGACGAGCAATTGTGAGAACGATATCGAAATGACAGGAGGGGGCATTTTCTGTCAGAGAATTCAATGTAAATTGGAGATGAATCTATAACGATCAATCAAATACACGATGATTCATCAAAATCCCAGTTAATCCACCAGAATTACTCAATGTTACTGAATATTTGACTAAATACCGTGTAATAAAATTTCAGAAACAGATGATCAAGTTAACCCAATCAGCTCGATATGGGCTGTGCGAGCAGCGCTTGTGCTGATGACCAGCAAAGTGGCTCCGGCTTACGGCTCATCACCAGCAAACTGAACTTCAAGGATGAACAGCTGGAAAAACTTAATGACTACTTTAGTGAATTGGCTAGAGCAGATAGAGCAGGTACATATCATGACTTTCTGATTCACGCATTCTTCTGCTATTGATTCACGTTTTATCGAGGGAATTCACTCTCTAAAACTGTTGGAGTGAAAATTTGACTCATAGGAAATGAACCCCCAGAAATATTACATTCGCTCCAAACTTGAGTCAATTTTCACTCCAAGAAGAGTGAAAACTGACTCCTCACACAGAGTGAAATGTGAAATAGATTTTTATAGGTTAGGGTGTAATCCCAGAATGATTTGCGGGACTTTTATGAAGAAAGCACACTGAAAATCTATCGGGGTTAGGTCATTACCGACGTCGGAGTTGCCACACTACCGATTGTTCGGTGTTCCTCGATTCTCGATTTCGGGGTTCTCTGGCCCCCGACGAAAGTAAACAAGAGTGCAAGAGATGTGTGGGCACGACTGTGCAGGTTAAAATTCTAATAGGATGATTGAACCAATTGATTTTGATTGATAACGTTCATTGAATTTGAACATGAATAAATGTTTATCTGCAACGCTATGATTTTTTCTTGAATGCAAAGATAACATTAAAGAGTACCACTTTCCATGGCAATACTCGTGATCACAACTGCATTGAGAGAAATTGAAGAGTTCGATAAACGTTCGACAGACTCGCTTTGGATTTACAACCATATTTTCCAATTTTTCGAAAGTTTAATGAAGTGATCTGTGTATGATTTGAGTAAAGTGTACGTAAATTAAACATCTTCGTGGGTTTTGGAAAAAGTCACGCCGTGCTGAGAGTTGGTACAATGAGTGGGTTTTCATCAATTACGAATTTCTACGACTTTGGATCTTGCATGTTAAGAATGCCACATCTTCAAACTTATGAAGCGCTGCTCTTTTCTTCGTATCCGGAGAGATCCGATCTACCTATTGAGTCCATATCGTACGGATTACCTAATTACGCTTCAAAATAATTTTGAAAAACCTCAAGTTTATTCGGAGCGAGTCAGTCTAATATTTATCAAACGCTACACTTTCTCTCAATATGCAGTTTTGATCACGAGTATTGCCTTCTCATATGGTACTCTTTAATGTTATCTTTGCATCCAAGAGGAATTCTTAACGCTGTAAATAAACATTAATTCATATTCAAATTCAACCAAGGTTATCAATCAAAATCAATTGGTTTAATCATCCTGTTACAGGGTTGGGACGAAAAAGATTTCAATATGGCGGACCGTGCCTCCCGCCCCTTCACCCCTCCCCGCTGCCCACAAGCTGAGAGGCGCGCGCGAAACGGTCTGTTTTACGGTTTATCGACACTCGGGATGTTGTAAATGCGGATGGATTCTGGGTTAGAACTGGTAATATGTGATAATATGCTTTTGCTTTTACATCAAACCTTTACAAATTTCAAAGCAAAATTTCCGCGTGCGGGGTTTCTATCTCGTACTGCAGTAGTCTACTGCAGCGTGCTAAGGGTAAACGCGTCTCATTGGCTTTTTATATAAGAATTGATAATTTAAGAGAATTTTGGATTTCTGGGAGGAAAGAAGATAATGGGATATTTTTATAAAAGAATCGATTAAACAGCTAGATATACAGGTATGCTTTTTTCCCAACGAGAAATGAATGGAAAGAATTTCGGAAAGAAGTTTCAATTATTGAGGGCTAAAGGAAATTTTGTTGCCTTCTTCCGAAAATACATCCGAGTTTTTCACATTCAGGAAAGAATGAGGAGATGTTTGTGCAAATTGAGGAGGTTTTAAACTAAGTTAGCAACAATCAAAACCCAAGCCCCCCACGGGGGGCCGATGAACATATGTAACATTTGGTACACAATACAACATTACATCCGTGGTCTAGTGGTACCGGCCTCGCTCCGAATCTGGGAGATCTGGGTTCAATTCCCGCCCGGTCCGATTTAAAAAAAATTTTTTTTTATTTATTTATTTATTTATCTTTTTTTTCGTATCTTCTGAGAATATATACACCTCATTTTTCACATGTTGTTACACATTTATTATTATCAATAGAAATAATGTACTATCAGTGCATTCACCTGTGAATTACACTGGACCACACGATTCTTTCTCATTATCTATTGACGTAGACATCGAAACCGTGTTCAGTTTTGCTCCAACGCGTCAAGATTTTCTTTTTTTAATTACAAAAAACTGATTTCCTACAAAATACTATTTTTTGGATTTTTTTCCAATTTCCGAGGGTGATGATTACTCAGCCAGGGAGTACCATTCGGTCAAGGTGCATGTCAAGACACTTACAAGGGAAGGATCAGGCCTTTGGATCACCAATCCTTTCCAACATTTTTTTACAGTTTGGTACTACCTAGAATATGAAAAATCCAGAGTAACTTTATCAAATGGGCCTCCTGTCCAAAGATACAGCCACTGTGATTAGCATTACCCATATAGGCTCGTGTTAAAAAGTGACGTGTATGGGTAGTTCCGCGGAAACTTTGAAATAATGTGTGCCTGCTTGTACGAACCCTTAAAATGCTTGGGAAAAAATTCGTACAGGTCTTTTTCGACGTCTTTTTGGTGCTCTTTTTGGCGCAATCGTTAGTTTGGTGATCCAGGGTCGTCAGAAGAAGTTATCATCGAAAAAGGGGTAAAATGTCAGATCCGTGAGCTGCGGATTTCCATTTTTTCGACCTCTGTGAGTGTATAGCACCACTGAGAGGCTCGCTCGGGTTTTGGGCGGGCAAATTTATCGAATTTGATGGTATTAAGCACCAAATTCCATTGCTATGAGAACCCAAAGACCACTTTTTGTGTGTGCGCTGAGCACGTACATTTTGTGGCGCAATTTTATCTAAAATTTTACTCCCTCAGTTTTCCTCGATAAAAGTGAATCTGCCTCATCCTAGACTTCTCTGCACCAACTTATTCTTCAAGTAAATTGTCAGTCGCAACTGTTTCATGCCTCAGAATTTCGAAAAAAATAGATTTTCACACTTGGCGGAGTAGTTTTCGGAAAAAATCCAGTTTTGCTAAATTTTTATGTCAGGTCCGTGTGGTATTAGTGCGACCCTTAATCGCGATACTACAGAGGTCTTAGTCAGTTTCTTTCAAAGTATTTGATGGTCAAATCGAAATTCCAAAACCTCAAAACTATAGCTCAAACCGCTTGGCCGTGAGATCAATTTTAGTGGCAAAATGTCAGGTCTGTGTGTTGCTTCAAAATTTACATACGTGCGCGAGTTTATTCATTCTCCATATGTTTCGAAAAGTCGAAAAATACATCTTAGAACTTTCGGAAATGCGAATTGGGGTTGGCACACTTTCGACCCCCAAATATCGATATAGATATACTGCCAATGCTAACGTTTTTGCTTGTAGCTTTGAACAGAAGGCTCATTTGACGGAGTTACTCTGGATTCATCATATTCTAGGTGGCACAAAACTGTAAAAAAAAAATTTGGAAAGGATTGGTGATCCAAAGGCCTGGTCCTCCCCTTGTTAGTCAGGGTGAACTAAGTTGAACGTAGAAGTACGTATTAGAACATTGGGATATCACATTACTCAAAGATGATGCTGTCAAAAAATTTGATCAGATATACAGAATAAGATACTATGCATCATATTCAGTGGATAATCCAAACCAAAATGATCTCATAGGGGCACAAAATGAAGCTGACTTCCATAAGGTTCGATCCTTTCCACGTTGGCTGTGAGTTGAATGTATCAGATGATTAGAGAGCCTAATATGATTGGCACATGTAATAATACAATCGCATTGTTCGGACGGCAATATTTTATCTTCAGTAAGGGCGAAGAGTGAATGCGTGAATTGAAGGATTAAAGTGCTTTGCATATCAATTCTCCACTTTGTACTCTTTCAATGCTTTTGTTCAATATGATTTATCTAGTCCATGAATTAATGATATCAAAACGCATCTTATTTATTCCTTGGGGACTTGGAATATCTCCACTCACAGACGGAAAAATGACCATCGATAACGACAATATCGCAATATCTCGCGATAAATTGTCGAACGATAACATTTATCGTCAAGTTAATGTCGATTTCGAGATCACGATAATTGAGTCATATCGTATCGATGTCGTTGTCGAAAATATCTATATCGCGAGACGACATCGATAAAATATCGATTATCGCGGCAGCCCTAGTTTTGAGGTACCAAATCAGGATTTTGGTCAAGGTCAAAAATCCCTGAAAAATTAGGTTTCTTGGCTGTAGCAAAAAATCCTGATGCAGTAACTCAAAACTGACTACGGGGTCGAGTTCAGCGGGTCAAAGGACGTAGGAAAATATATATTGATGAACATTTTGACCAAACGGTACCCCCTCGCTGAATAATCATCAACTTTGAAAATCAAGAAAAAAATCCCAAAAGCATTGATCTTCGGGAAATCAGTTCTTCGCGACGAATTTTCAACCAGACTGGCTTCCATTCAACCAGAGCGATTGAAGGTTTCGAGATAAATTTTATACAGTGTATCTATTTTATCTAATAACGTGAAGAGTAACATTTATAGATCTTTCCAAGATCTCCGTAGAAAGCCACCCGTCATTTTTCTGAATGATGTGTTCTCTCCGGATTATAAAAATTTTTGTTTTGCTCCTACTCGTCAGGATTTTCTTGAGTCGCGAAAAACTGATTTTCCAAAGAACAATGATTTTGGGATTTTTTTCTTAATTTTCAATGTTGATGATTATTTAGCGAGGGGGTACCGTTTGGTCAAAATGTTCATCAATATATATTTTCTTACGTCCTTTGACCCACTGAACACGACCCCGTAGTCAGTTTTGAGTTACTGCATCAGGATTTTTTGCTACAGCCAAGAAACCTAATTTTTCAGGGATTTTTGACCTTGACAAAAATCCTGATTCGGTACCTCAAAACTGACGACGGGACCGTGTTCAGGGGTCATTTTGCGTCCGGCAACCCTTTTTGTTTATCCCGTGCGAAGAGGAATTTTCCTACTCGTGATTTCAACACAGCAAAACTTGTTGCAAGAACAGCTTTTAAAAAAATATTCGTGGCATCAAATTACACTTCCTACGGGTACCAAAGAAATGTTTTCCTCAAAGTTCATAACGAAACGAAGAAAGTGCGACCTTGGACGTTCAATTTGGTCCATCCTAGCTCGTTCTAAGATTTTTTGGAAGTTTGTGCAGAATTGGCCTTTTTGCCAAATACTAGGTAGACTAATTAGACTAATGACTTCACGGTTTCATTGTAGCGTTCTATAACCATCACAATCGTGTTTAGTGGGTCAGAAATGATGGCAAAACATATCTTGACATGCATCTTGACCGAATGGTACTCCCTGGATGAGTAATCATCACCCTCGGCAATTGGAAAAAAATCCAAAAAATAGTATTTTGTAGGAAATCAGTTTTTTGTAATTGAAAAAAGAAAATCTTGACGCGTTGGAGCAAAACTGAACACGGTTTCGATGTCTACGTCAATAGATAATGAGAAAGAATCGTGTGGTCCAGTGTAATTCACAGGTGAATGCACTGATAGTACATTATTTCTATTGATAATAATAAATGTGTAACAACATGTGAAAAATGAGGTGTATATATTCTCAGAAGATACGAAAAAAAAGATAAATAAATAAATAAATAAAAAAAAATTTTTTTTAAATCGGACCGGGCGGGAATTGAACCCAGATCTCCCAGATTCGGAGCGAGGCCGGTACCACTAGACCACGGATGTAATGTTGTATTGTGTACCAAATGTTACATATGTTCATCGGCCCCCCGTGGGGGGCTTGGGTTTTGATTGTTGCTAACTTAGTTTAAAACCTCCTCAATTTGCACAAACATCTCCTCATTCTTTCCTGAATGTGAAAAACTCGGATGTATTTTCGGAAGAAGGCAACAAAATTTCCTTTAGCCCTCAATAATTGAAACTTCTTTCCGAAATTCTTTCCATTCATTTCTCGTTGGGAAAAAAGCATACCTGTATATCTAGCTGTTTAATCGATTCTTTTATAAAAATATCCCATTATCTTCTTTCCTCCCAGAAATCCAAAATTCTCTTAAATTATCAATTCTTATATAAAAAGCCAATGAGACGCGTTTACCCTTAGCACGCTGCAGTAGACTACTGCAGTACGAGATAGAAACCCCGCACGCGGAAATTTTGCTTTGAAATTTGTAAAGGTTTGATGTAAAAGCAAAAGCATATTATCACATATTACCAGTTCTAACCCAGAATCCATCCGCATTTACAACATCCCGAGTGTCGATAAACCGTAAAACAGACCGTTTCGCGCGCGCCTCTCAGCTTGTGGGCAGCGGGGAGGGGTGAAGGGGCGGGAGGCACGGTCCGCCATATTGAAATCTTTTTCGTCCCAACCCTGTCCTGTTAGGATTTTAACCTGCGCAGTCATGCCCGCTCATCTCTTGAACTCTTGTTTACTTTCGTCGGGGGCCAGAGAACCCCGAAATCGAGAATCAAGGAACACCGACCAATCGGTAGTGCGGCAACTCCGACGTCGGTAATGACCTAACCCCGATAGATTTTCAGTGCAGAAAAATTTTGAAGTGTTGAATCGTGCTGCTCTATTCCGAGTTTTCCTTCGAAACACTTCTCGGGTATATTTAAAAACTCGTATCGACCGTTCACAACCGTCCATTGGCTTTCTTAACTATAAAAATTGACAAAGTCACTTTTGGTCTTATGGTTAAGATGCGGGTTCAAATCCCTACCGAGTCGGATACAAATGCCAAAATTTACATTAAACACATTTTTCATAGAAAATTAATAATTAGTATTACCAGGAAATCAATTGAAATATGAGAGCACGCCATGATAAATTTTTTTTATAGCATTATTTAGAATGTTAAAAGGTTTGGTTCTGAATTATTTGACTCAATCCTAAGAGTGATAATGGACTCATGTTTGAGTGAAATTTGACTCCAGCATGGAGTGATGAATCACTCCAGTTCGGTGCGCACGAAACTGGCTCATAGTTTTGAGTCAAATTTCACTCCAAAGGATTTAGAGAGCACGATTGATTCGCAAATCACTAATTCATCAAGTGGTATCAATGCTATTTCCTGTTTCATATTCTAAAATTTGAGAATAGCGTGCTGACAAGATTATTCCTATCAATTTTTCTGTACTTTCAAGAGGACAGATGATTTTATGAAATTTTAACTCACAAAATCATGACGAGCAAACATTTAATCCTCATTCACAAACCCCGTCGTATGCAGAAGTGTGTCAATGAAGGAGAATCATTACAACATGGGAATTCGAATTTTCATCTTCCCCATAGAATGACTGTCATTTTAACATTTTTACATAATTTCGATCTCAAACAGAGTCTTTGGATAGCTCACGCATGGAACTCTCATGATTAGTATTTGCAAGTTTGAATAGAAGATTTGAGAAGAATCTTCCATGAAATATGTCATCAAGCTTTTGCATCATTGCACCAGATCATGGAGAGAGAGGTTCAAATTCATCAGAAAATATCGCAATAAGCTAACAAGCTTTTGCTCTCAATTTCATCCGTATCTCTTCCTTTCTCATCACTGATGTTAAAAATTGCTCTCACTCGATTCGTTCTACGACTGAAACGTTGAATTCACTGACCAATCTACCAACTCGGTCCTCGATCTCTCTCGACTCATTCAAGTGGCTCATATACCTATAACTTTAATAGAGACCATTCACCGCCAATACAATAAAAAATTTCCGTCACCTCTCTTCCCATCCTTCCAAATAATTGCTCACCCATCAATTCTATCCATCCCACTCATTCGCTTAATTGAAAGTGAGCGTCAATTTACTAATCGGGTATACTATCGACGTGGATTATAAAAAAGCTTTTCGACAGTTTTTGCCCTTCTACATCGGCTCAACCGCCGCCTGTTTTGAGTTAATGAAACACTCGATGATACCGTTTTTTACTCGGTTCCTCAGTTTACTTGATCAAGCGTAACTATATAGGTATATCTTCAAGATTGGTGGAAATTTCTTGTTTGATTGTCGCTCGGTGCTCCGAATGCTTAGCAGGCTCTCTATACATACTACTTAATACAGAATTGGTGAATCACGTGGATGAATGATTCCGCCTTAGATGGAATGTTTTTGGGGTTAAAACCGTTGCAGGGCGAGCAGGGAAAGATTTAGGTAAAAAATAATTTTCAGACCCGAATCAGTTTTTGTGACTCGTTTCAGCTAATTTTCACTTGATGCGCACAAAGAAGGATCTAGAGCCACGTCACTCCAAATTCAAGCCAGACAGACGTATCTCACACATGGGTCATTTTTTCATTATGATAAGGAGTTATACCTTGGGGCCACGGATTTTCCTATAACTCTGAGGATATGTTTTATGTGATGGTATTAGATTAAACAAACAGTTTTGAGGTCCTTAGATAACCCCGCGTGGTTTCAGATAGATATTTTTGTTTTCAAAATTTCAAAAACCTCTTCTTCTCAATTCAAAATTTCAAAAACCTCCCTCAAAAAGGATATTAAAAATACATCTTTCAACGTGAAATGAGCTCAATTTTACGATAAGATTCATTTCAGGAGCTAAAAATGTTCGAAAAAATTGAGTTTCAATCCCGCTGTACATCTTTTAGCTTAAATCTGACATTTTCATTGCCTTGAAATTTTTCCACGCCGGAACGTTTGAAAAAAAGTAAGGTCCCCTTGGGTTCCACATCTGCAGGAGAAGCTATAAGTCAGAGTGCTCAAAAATCACTCAAAGAAGGCTCGTGGATCGCGACCGAGGAGAGTAATGTGAATGGTTAATCTGCAGTAATGCGCCAAATTATCCCCCTCAATATTTTCAATCGATGCTATGGTCGAACAGACGGATCTCAAGCCACCTCTATTAACCCAAAATTTGTTTGATCCTCTGGCGTGCATACCAAACTCCCTCACTCTACCCTTATCTTGAAAGCAAAAAGATGACCATTTCATCCAGAAACGTCGCGAATACGAAGTAGGCTACTGAAATTGAAACCAGTTGATGGGAAAGCCCGATATTCAATGATATTGACTTAATAGATCAGCTAACAAGGTTGATAACAACACGCTCCTTCATCCCAGCTTGGACTGAAAATCCCTGCAGTACAAAGCTTGGACTAATATTTCGGTATCTTGGGGTGGGAATATCCTTAAAAACATCTCGAATGAGAACTCCAGTAACTCCTCCGTCAGAAAGTTTCTCCTTGACGAATTTAAAGTGCAATTCCTGATCACGAGTGCGATAAATAGTAACGTTCTAATAGGGATGTAGAAGCTTTGGGGACATTATTGGAGATCTTGAATTGTTCCCGTCAGTAAATTCATCAATAATTATTTGGGGACATTATTAGGAGTGCATTGGTAAGATCAAGGAAGACTTGGAGGTCAAAATCCCAAAACGACGCTTATATATTTTCAAAATACTCAGTTTAGAGATAGCTGAGATGAAAAAATATCATCATTCAGCACCATGAATAATTGATTTTATATAACGTTTCCTCTTGTTGGGTAAATTTTGTGCTTAATTACGAAGTGAGACTGATGAAACAATAACTTCCAACAGTTAGCGCAGAGAGTATCCGAGTGGAGGGGAGGGTCGAGCGTTTGGTGCAACGATTGGTGGCTGGTGCTGGAAACCTCGACCGCAGATTCGCTGCCGTCTTTCTAGTCTCACTCAATGAGCCCCGCAGAGTCAAGGTGAGAGGTGAACCTCCTGTATATCTCAGCTAATTTGTGTAGGATTACGTGACCAAGTGATGATTCCAAGATGTCCCCGTGTGTTCTGTTTCACTCTTTTTGACTCTGACCTTCAACATTGATCTAGGAGCAGAGCATCATCAAGTTGTACTTTCCGTCTGCTCTTAATTTCCGAACTTTTTCAAGCGCATCTAATTATACTGTCCTTTCATCATTTCAGAGACTGACATTTCTGGAATCAGGGTAAATTTTGTGAAGGCGTTCCTTCTGCATAGTGAATTAATTAGCAGCTCTTCTGATTCTGATTTGTTCAAGTTCCAAATTCCTAATTTCTAATATCCCATAATAGCTGCACCGCTCTTTGTATTCAAATCGTTCCAGATTCTATTCAATAGGGGAGAGTGGGGCAAATTAGGACAAGCGACATAGCTCGGTTGTGGGTGAGTCTAGGCTTCCGCTGTATAAAAACATTTTCAATACCATCACAGAAAATGGTTTCTATCCCGGTTAGACCTCCCAAAACGATACTGGGAGTCCATGCTGACGCAGGGGTGCTATTTGAGGGCCTCGCGTGGTTTATTTTGAAAATGCAAGATCACACGCTACTTCTACAGAAGTGGATCGGCTTAATCGTCATTGGGAGGCCAGAAACTACGTCACAAAACGACGATTTTCGGCCGTCGCACAGTGGGGCTAAAAACCGATTTCGGGACAAGATTCAGCGCCACGCGAATTCTAAACCGATCGAAACCATTCAAACGGGCTTTTCTTCGTTTTTCCTTACTCTACAGGATACCTGCCCGGAGAATTTAATTCGGGAAGCTCTGGAGGCCCAGGATCGTGTTGAAGGGCGATCAAGACGAAAAACAAGAAGTATCAGTTTGTACTAATGAGTGATAAATAGGTCCTTCTTACAGCAATCATTTCCAAATCCAGATGGGGGGTGTTCGAAAAGCATTTGAGGTCGAGTTGACACCTTGGAGGAACATTTTGTGATGCTACATCAATGTATACTCCAAGAGGTCGTGGATATCGATGATATTCGAGTACTAAGTGAGTGGGGGAGATATTGCAGAGTTTTGAAGCCCTTGGATGAAGCTCGCGCATTCTTGTGACATGGGCTCACATATTGTGTATCTCTAACTTATGATTTGAGCCCGCTTAGAACCCCGTACATTACCGCCAGGATCGAAGAAAGTCGATTTTTGATGATTGGGGTTTATTACCAAGGTAGTTGAGCCTGAAATCCTGATTTAAAGTTAGGTTGCCGGAGTTCTGCAATGATGAGAGTATTTCCCTTATCAAGTGGGACCAGGAACATGTATTTTGGGCCCAACCAGAAAATCGTACATTGTCGCCAGGATCGAGGAGACTCGATTTTCGACGATTTTTGGTTGATCGACCAACACGATTATGTGACTCCGCAGCTCCCCAAATCAAATTCTTCGGGAAGGAATCTTGAAGAGTGTCAAAAGACGGGAACGATCCCGTTTGAATCATTTCGATTGGTTGAGGATTCGCGTGGCGCTGAATCTTGTCCCGAAATTGATTTTTAGCCCCACTGTGCGTCGTGGGTCAAAATCGACCCTTTTGAACTCAAGTAATCACAATTTAGCGAAAAAACGGTTGGGGGCATTTTAGGACAAACTGGGCTGGGCGAATTATTACAATGTTAAATCCCATCTAAAATCGGTCGACCGATCACGGGCCCGTGTTTTTTGAGGATAACTGCCCGTATCGAGGCGCGTATGCGCGTCGAAGCGGGAGGTTGAAGGTTAGTTAGGTTATTGGAAACGAGTAAGAAAATGAAGTTACGATGTCGAATAGCCGTCTCAGGAGTCAGGTTAGAGGTCAGAAGTCGCTCTCAACGTGTTTGAAGATAGTGCTCGTTTTACGCATTTTCACTGTCGTATTTGCTGATGTTGGGTTGATTGTTGCACTCTATCATATGAATCGTTGACTTAGAGCGAGTAAGAGCACCTCTAATACGAAGAAAAAAAGAAAGAAAGTCGACTTTTAGGAGCCGCGAGTCGATTGCTGATTGCTAAAGACGATAGTGCAACAATGAAGCGCCTAATTCAATAATGTTCCAAAATGACATAAAAATGGCCCGTCTGCTGCGGCTGTGGGAGGATGGAGAGGTCGCGAGCGAGTTTCCCCTCTCGATTCAAGGTTATTATCACGTGTTTTCGTGAGCAAATTTCACTCTCATTGGTAAGGAATATTGCAGTATACCTCGGTTTCCAAAGGCTGTCCTGAAGTGCCCCCAAACGCGGGTCGAATTACAACAGGTTTTTTTTTCTAAAACTTTGAATAAAAGTATAAAATTAGTGACCCAGGGGTCTGAAAATTTTTTTACACTCTATTCAATAGTTGAACTTCAAAGTCCCGTAGCGCGCCTATCTTCAAGTATCGCCAGATAGCCTCACTGCAAAACCTGTCCTAATTCGCCTCACTCTGCCCTAGGTATAGGTTATCACATACTGTGATGTCTGGTGATGTGTATCAGACAAGATCAACCCCTCGGTGCTCACTGTTAAAAATTTTTTTGTCTAGTTTTCTATAATGATCTACGATGTCTCCGACTATAAAGATGGAACGAAATATTTACGTAAATTCATAAAAAGTAATTTGATTTTTTCAATAACATCCCTGAGTCAGTATAATAATCTTTATACGCCCATACGCAGAATCAGCGTATTTCTAGGCGTCCTCGCTACGCAAAGACATCTGAAAACAATCTGCTTAATGTTTCCAGCACTTGACGCGTAATGCGTAATGTATTCACACACTCGTAAAGATTAGAGATCATGGTCTAATCCAATCCTTACTTCTGCATGCAAGCACACTATCGTGAAAAGTTGTATCAGGCTTCAAGGGTTAATTGAACAAACTTCAGAATAGCAGTGATAAACTCATCCATCAAACTGGAGTAGTTCGTAATTAGAACTAGATTTTCGCAGAAAGGTTCGCTACGGAGGGCCCACCGATAGGGCTCGCGTGTCTTTCTCCCAGTGCTGAGAATTTTGGCCTTATGGGAAATAACATAGAGCAGGGCCCACCGGTGGGCTCCGCCGCACCTGGGGAAAGATCATCGATTTCAGCCTCCGCAGTGAACGTGTTAATTCAGCTTACCAAGCACCGACCGCGAGGAATCATCACTTTTGGCATACATACGTGCCAGCACATATTATTGAGATGAAATACCAAACCCAAAAGTAGGTGCATCATCGGAGTGAAATTTTTTTCAATTATATTCGAGCTATTGCTTGAGAAGATAATCACGCTGCAAGAGGTTCATATCACAAGTTGATCATTAAAAGTGGGAGCTATCGTGGGGAAATTTATCCTTGCGACATTCTGAGTGGAACTCGAGTCAATCAAATGCTTGTTTTGTTGATGACCCTATGACGTTCGTTTGAACATCATTAGAATTGATGTTCATTCTTCGATACACCTTTCTCATGATCTCTGTCATGTCCATAGAAATTTTGTTTCCAAGAGATAAGGTTTATCTATTATAGATTCAGTTACGAGAAATTTTCATTGAAAGACGCAAACGACTGTTTGACGAATACTTCTGTGCTCCAATTGACGTGCGATGCATGATTTTTGATATTATCAAGGCTCTTTGAGGTCCTGAAAACTTTCCAAACGTAATAATAAGCACATTTTAAAGGGCGATGGAAAATCGATACTCACTCTGGCAGATTAATACGACTGGATTACTCCGTTCACAAAATAATATTCCCTAGATTGCCATATAAATCACACTCCATCTTAAACCTGATTTCACAAGTGGAATTCCAGAAATTCCCTTACCTTTCTCACCTCACAGCAATTTTTTATTCTGAAATTACATTGTGTTATGAACAGCAACTGAGATTCGAATACGTACTCCGTCTGGACGCACTATCTACTCCATCAGGCAGTTCAGACGCTTTTACCTCAGAACTTTCACTAAACGTCGAAGAAGATAGCGGTGGATCGGTTCCTGGTTTTATCCGTTTGAGGCTAAGATCAGGAGATGCAGGATCGTGGTCCGAATTCATTGGTTCTGATGGAAGATTGAGAAGGGACCTTGTTAAGTCTAGACTTGCAACTTTACTCGCTGCTGCTCTAAGACTGGGTAAGACGGTATATGTATGCCTACACCTATCCATCATGTGCATGAAATTATTTATGAAGACATAGGGTGATTCCCCAAAGCAGAGTGGTTACTGGATTGATCGGTGGGAGGATGGGAGTCGAGGGAGTTGTAGGTACGTGATTGAAGATTGAGAGGGAGATCTTGATTATTCGATCGAGAAGATGAAATTTGTTGTTGTTTCATGTGACGCAACGATGGTTTGATTGAATAGGACTTTAGGATTATTTGATCAGAATTTTAAAGAATCAGATAAAATTATGTTGATAGTTTAACACGTTCACTGCGATGGGCCCCACCGGTGGGGCCTACGATTTTCCATCTTACAATCTTTGCCGACTTATATTGGCTCAAAAAAATTCTCAATAGCCATTTTCCCTGGCGTTTTAGTTTATCAAGAGTGTTAATGATGAGTCAGAACAGAATTTTTTCCTATACACTTGCATTAGTCGGAGAATGAGGGTCGTGATGATGGCCAACTAAAAATTACGGAAAACTGCCTTCGCAGTGAATGTGTTAAAGAAACTTTAGTCACCAAGATGCATGGTCAGAGTTACCAATTTGAATAATGAACACGATGATATGTGAATGGACGAATTCGTCATGATTTCGAGCAACTTAATTTTTTGCCCTCAAGTGGTGAAAGTACTTCAAATAACTGCCAAATTATGACCTTCGAAACTTCATTCTCAGAAAAGGCTGCCATCACGAACAGTTTCCATTATTTTTATCTATTTTACTAATCTTCCAATGTGGAAAGAGCCTGGTGATGAAAAAAAAAATCATCTTGCCTTTTCTATTGGGTGGGGAGGGGGGGGGGGAGTCATGAGAGACGATTCTTGCTCAGTCAATTGATATTGATATTATCTTTCTGGATCTTCAAAGAACAGTTGGTTCGCAAGATTTGAAAAGAGCTTGCATTATTTTCTTTGCTTCATATCCTAATTTAGAAATTTTCTAATTCTTATTCTGACCTGGATTATGATTTCAGATGTTATGAAAAATGTTGACGAGAGATCGTGTATAACACCAGGACAAGTCGTGGAGCCTGATATATTGGATAAGATCCTCAAACAACCGGAGCACTGTAGAATTTTTTACAGAGCAGGTATTTTACAGTCATTTACTATATTTAAGTAGATTCGTCATCTTGATGATGGAATCAAGCCTAGGTTACTTGTAACTCTTATCGACCGCGAGTTCCAAATTCCTTCTTCAAAATCACTAAAAATCGTCAATGATTTGGTATATTTGGATATCAGGGAAAGACTCGCGATTTTTCATGGAATTTCGATACCCTTCGAGAAAGTTTTACAATTCTTGAAAGTCCAATGGTGTTGATGCTCATCGGGATTCATTCATTTGCCCATTCTTGTGTCTCTCCTGGGATATTTATAAATAATTCGGAAAAAGAAGTGCGCCATTTGTATTCGGAAGAATCCGAAAGAGATTCAAAACAATGTATTTTTACCGATGAGATTGTGTGTTAATTTTCAGCTGAGGATGATTTGAATGTGGAGAAAAGCGAACACCGCGTTGCCATAGTCGAAGATGAAGGAGGAATCGTTTTGAAGATTGGATTAGATGGTTCCAAATCGCAAGATATTCAAGTAAGATTATTGATTGGAGCGTCTATCAATTCATGGCCCACGAGTTTGGATTATCCAAAAAGGATACCGCTGCATCACTGTGATGTCTTGTTGCATTACACGACAGCGCAAACCGTAAGTTGAACAGACTTTTCCTCACTGACATAATCATCATCTACAAATACTTAGGACCAATGTCACGCAAAATATGCTTCAATCGTTCACAAATTTTCTTGATTGAAGATGATCATCTATCACATGGAGTTGAAAATTTTAGAAATAGTTGTTTGTGAGAATTAACAGAAGTGAAAAAAAATCAAGGTTATCAATAAACCCTAAAAATTCACTAGATCAATCATTCTATCCTCTCCTCCGTATCCAACTTACCATAACAATTCAATCCCCTCACGACTCATGTAATCATACCATACAATATACATGAAAGCAAATTAACGCGATATCGAGCTTGCAAACTCTGCGGTTTCGATCCCGAAATATATACAGTCAAACAAAAGGGATACCTAATGGATCGGAAAACGTTGGCAAATGGTTGTTGCAGGGCATGTATGCGGTTACTGTGGCACCACATCCTGGTCTCCGATGCGAGGATCGTTCAAGTTTGTGGCGTGTGAGGCTGCTTGCTGCTGAAACCGGACTTAAGGAACACTATTCCCGAGCTAGTATACCTGCTCTAACGGAAATCGTCTTGCTTAGAATAATCGATCAGTTGAGTGGAAGACTGTCTGCAGATTTTGCTCTTAAGCGCAAGGTTTGTACATGATTATTTATGATAATAGGATGATGAGATAAGAGAGTCAAGTTGATGCCTGACCGAACTAACATTATTACTACTTGTAACATGCAATCTGTATTGAGGTGTTGAGCGGATTGATTTCAGAATTCTGGTATTTTGATATTTCTATATTAGTTGAGAGAGCTAGAGCAATTCAAGAGTGTTCGGTACAGCAGAATTTCAATTAGATTTCCATCCACCTTCTCGGATGTTGGTTCGAAATACTCCTCTCGTTGACTCCAAGAACCAATTTTGATTGAAAATGTGAAGAAAAATCGAGAAGACATCCAAGGGTTTTTTCTTGGATTAAGTTCCTAGGAAACTTCACTTTGAGACTAGTACCATAGCAGCCAAGCTTACAATATTCCAAAGATCCTTAGAATCACACTCACGGACCATTTCAGTTTCTATTGATCAGTTAGGGTGCTTGCATGGAAAATGAGATATTAATTGTCATATCACATCTAAGAATCCTTATTTCATGACGAAATTGAATAGAAAAATTGAAATCTTGTATGTATTGGTAGCTACACAAAGGAGCTGCTGCAAATAAAACCAAATCTGCTCCTAAGATTTGGCGGCTCAGGTTGCACTGAGATGTGTGTTTCGGGTGTCTGAATTTGCATGTGAATTTTTCCGCGTGAAACCAAAGCGCCTCCTAGTGATGGGCTGAAAAGCGTCCCATTGCAATAACCCGTGTAACGCAGTTTTTTGCATTCCTCTCAAAATTGGCCCAATGGACCGTGAAAATTCCACCTGGGATTTTTTCCCCTACAAGAAATACGACTTCTGAAACTTCTTTTAAGGATGAAAAATGATGATTCAGGTGCTCAAAAACCACTTAAGAAATCAAAAATGCGCATTTTCCACACCAGATCCGCGAACTCCGCAAAGTTTACCATCGCGGATCTAGTGGGGAAAATACGCATTTCTCATTCCTTGAGTGGTTTTTGGGCACCTGACCATCATTTTCCACCCACAAAAGAAGTCTTAAAAGTCGTATTTCTTGTTGAGGAAAAAATCCCAGGTGGAATTTTCACGGTCCATTGGGCCAATTTTAAGAGGAATGCAACAAGCTGCGTTCCACGGGTTATTGCAATGGGACGCTTTTCAGTCCACCACTAGGAAGCGCTTTGGTTTTACGCAAAAAAAATTTACATGCATATTCAGACATCCAAAACGCACATCTCAGTGCGACCTGGGCCGCCAAATCTTAGGAGCAGATTTGGCTTTATTTGCAACAGTTTTTTTCCATCAAAATTTGATAGAACGCGGACACCTGCGCGAATCTTCCATATCCCGGCTTGTATGCAGCTGACCTGATGTGACATCGCGAATTACACTATTTTTGTGTATAGTTGGTGTACATATCGAAGCGGTTGAACGATGTTACAGGCGTGCTACTAAATTACGATTTTGGAAAAATTATTTTCCGTTCTTATGTATCCTAAAACTATGATTCTTCTTCCTAAATTCATAAAAAAATGAGGACTTTCAGATAAGATATTGAAAATTTTCCATAAAAGGGCCCTATTTGAGAGCAACACCTTGCAGCACTGGGAATGTTTTCTTCTTTCCCTCTTTTTTGTATGTAAATGAAGCTTAACCAAGTCTAGTCATTTGAAAAGGGATACTTAGGAAAGTGCAATAAAAAAGACGAAGATGACAAGTGATGAATCCAACATATTCGTGACATATCGTTTCCATAACACATTCATCCTCACTTAGTCGGTCTAAATATTCTCATAGTAAATATCACGCAATCAGACACATCCATTTTATTTTGAGCCCCGATTTTATTGAAAGTCAAAGGGAAATCACATTAATACTTTGAATAATTGAATGATTGAAGAGATAATTCTTCCATTGAAGGAAAGACACTTGAAAATAATTCTGTAGAAAAGAGTGGCAAAAGAAGTTTCGTCGGTAATATCAAACCAGGTAAGATGAAAAATTCGATGTTACAGGGGAGGCTGCGACTAGTCTCCAGGCACATGTTGAGAGCAATTCTATGGTGGTCTCTCGAGCGTACTGGTCCAGATCCACTGAAGAGTTGGGCACCCGACACGCTCTCGCAGCACGTGCTACTGGCATTAGATGAGCTGCTACGAGCTCTCAAGTGCCAGAATCTGAGATGCTACTTTCAGCCACGCTGTAACCTGATGCTTCAATGTGTACGAGGTAACGATCGGCACATTATTTTTTATACGTATCAGATGCCAGTGACACTTTACAAAGTAATATACATTTCACAAGTGCTTTTTACGTGTTGGGTGTACACTTGGCTGGTGTGATTGAAATATTGTCGAGTATTACAGGTAGAGTATCTAGTTTATTACGTATAAAAAATCAATTTTTCAATTTTTGACTTGGTGGAAAAGAAACTCAGACAGGAAATTGACAATTCTTTCTGGAAGATTTCTTCTTCACAAATTTACAATTTTAGACAATGAGGATGGGAAGTTATCATTGAAATTCAAATTTCTGTACTTATTTTCTTCGTGTTCAACTGTGTGCTATGATCTACACCGATTAGGTACCGTCGAGAATCAATCACATATGAGTGTCTCATATTATACATACACGCGTGCTTACTTGTGGGTTTATTTGATGATATTCTACAGATACATGAGTACGGCGAATGTGTTGTTATCGATGAGCCTATAGTAAGTGATTTTCAACGGAAAAGTGTATCCTTGAGATTCTGGCGCAGGAATGAATAAATTTTCGATTTCACGCGTGGACGACTCGTTCGTAATCCCGATTCATCATTATAATCAGACTATCGATCCCACATAGATCCGAATTCAACGAGAATGGTAGAAAATTTTGAGGTAAATGATGAATCATCATTGGAACATGAAGAAGCTAAGCTACGTGACAAAATATGATTTGACAAAGTTTCAAATCCCTGAAAAAACTTTTCCTAATTAGAGAAAAAAAAACCACGTGGCTAGTTTGAACAAAAATCTGACTAATCAGTGCGATTATTACTCTGTTTGAGCTCGACGAAAATATGAAAGTGGAATCCAAGAAAAGATGAAATTGGATTGAAGGTGTTGACGTGTCTCTTCATGGAAAAATATAAATGAATCCCCCAATTCAAATTCATCCTCAGACAGATATTATTCGCCTTCTGCGAAAAAACGTCTTGGTCCACACCTGTTTGGTATGATATCTCTGATTCGATAATGGATTAGTGAGTCTCTCGATACAGATACAGAAAATATGTCAATTTTGTGTAGTACAACACTGATGTCAAAACTGACGTGAGTAGAGAAATTCTGGAATTCAATGTCCTCAGTTCTGGGTTCATCTAAACAAATGAAAAGTGAAAATGAGTCTCGGAAAACGAGTTCACCCATCATATCTCGATCGTTCTGCCATTTTTTGGGTTCATTGGGTGTAATTTAGTTATGGAGTTCATAAATTACGATCAATTAAGAGCTTTACGAAAAACTATCAAATTTCGTGCAGTCATCTTTTTCCTTTAAACGAAGCTGATCAGATGTTCAGCATGATTCAGAGTAATATTATGTCGTCTTATAGTGCCGCAGTAATTTTACGGTGGAGAAAAGAATTCCAAAAAGTGTCAATAGGTAGAAGAACCCTGAACTATATACGTTATTTTGCGTCAAGGAGTAATAGTATTTTGGGTGCGTAGTCCTGACTATAATGATAACAATGGTCTAAATCATTTTGTTCTTTTGATAAGGATTATACGTGCAAAATGCTACTGGAAACATACTACATCGATGCCTATATATTTGATAAGTTTACCTAAAAGCGCAAAAAATTCAGAAACGAAGAAGTAGATAATAGGCTACACACAGTTAGAAGTCTACAGTTTTGATCTAAAAATAGAGGATATGTCAAAGTTTTAGCGTTTAGAACTTGAGTAAGCAATTGTGTGTAGCTGCAGTTGTTGGAAACCAGAGCTCATCCAAGCTTGAAATGATTTCCAGTCTGGTGATTCAGGATATATCTCTTTCTCTGTGCGAGTCTTTTCAGCTGTACATAAGCTTTCCGTTTTCTCTTCCTGCTTTCTCAGCTTGAGAATCCACGTGCAAAGTCGACAACAGATCCAGTTCTAATGCAAACATTTTCGAACCATCTAGTGTCACTAGAAAAATATCTATACTCTCCGATCAATATAACTTTTATCACCTTCAGGCTCTAAGTACTAAGAATTCTACTCTTCGACATCAATTTCTGTCACCCAAATACAGATTCTGAGTATGTATCGAATGAATTATAATCAAGGTAGCCGTATTTGAATAATCATCCTTTGGTGCACTTGATTGCTACGGGATAAACTATATAATTGAATGAACTTCGCTCGCCAGTATAATTACGTGGAAGTGTGACTTTGGGAGTATGTACACAGTTGTTTCAAGACTATATTAGATGTTTAGTGTAGACGTTGTGTGTGAAAGTGTTGATGCACTGATATGAAGGAGAAGTACACTACCGGTCAAAAGTTTAAGCTCACCCAAAAATTTTATTTTCAATTTTGTGAGTTGAACTACTCGGCTCTATTTGACCGTAGAGGACTCTTCCGGAGCTCATTTTAAAGGTTTTTTCACGTACTTTAAGATGGCACTATTCATTTTTATCCTTACGGATCGGGATCTTTCCAATTTGAGCTTGGAAAAGTGTCAATTTCAACGATTTTTCAGAGAATCTTTTGGCTCCTGCCAATTTGAGCCACATAAATGTTTCAATATGGGAGTTGTGGGATACAAAAGTACCAGTCTAGAGCTTCAGAATCCGTTTTTGAACGTTCCTCTACGCCACTTCCAGTCCGAGGTATGACACTTTCTCTGAGGGAAGATTTTTCGCAAAAACTAGCACCTGGACTCAAAAATGACGAGAAAATTCACTTTTTGGGGCATATTTCAAAGGTTCCTCGTTTCCTTAGTCAAGATGTTGATAAAAGATGACAGAAATGATGATTATAGTTCATGAGAAATGCACCTCTGTATCTCTCTCGAATTGGAGTGCTAGTTTTTCCGAAAAATCTTCCCTCAGAGAAAGTGTCATAGCTCGGACTGGAAGTGGCGTGGAGGGGCGTTCAAAAACGGATTTCAAAGCTCTAGACTGGTACTTTCATATCCCACAACTCCCATATTGAAACATTCATGTGGCTCAAATTGGCAGGAGCCAAAAGATTCTCCCAAAAATCGTTGAAATTGACACTTTTCCAAGCTCAAATTGGAAAGATCCCGATCCGTACGGATAAAAATGAATTATGCCATCTTAAAATACGTGCAAAAACCTTCGAAATGAGCTCCAGAAGAGTCCTCTACGGTCAAATAGAGCCGAGTAGTTCAACGCACAAAATCGAAAAACAATTTTTTGGGTGAGCTTAAACTTTTGACCGATAGTGTATATCGTGGCTGTTTTACAAGCATCCTTTAGGGTACACAAGATTCGCGAGTTCTGTACGTGATGGGATGCGTCTATGTACATACGTTCACGCGTAGAATAACAGAAACGACTGAGAGCAAACAAACTGGCTTGGGAGACAGTGCAAAAAGTTTGCAATAGTGCAAAAGTAGTTTCTGAGTAGGAAATGCTCGACCGGGGTTCCCGTAAATTTGGTGGTATCGGGTTTAGCAGAAATATGTGAAATGAGAGCACTCATCTTGCTTTCGTTGGTTAGAAAGTTGTTGTTTCATGAGTTAACAATGATTGAGGAATGAAAAATCAAAATTTGTTCTCTTAGTCAATTTGAAAATCAAGAGAAGAAACCGAAGTACACGCGGCTCTGATTTTTCAATCCCAACTGTAGAAAATTTACGAAACTGAGATTGCTCATGGGTACGCATATTTTTGTACCAATAGTTCCAAATCCGAGGAAAATATTCGTTTATTATAATGTAGAGTTGATAATTTGCTATCAGTACCGTATCAGAAGGGCTCAAGTTAGTACTCCGTGGACGTTAAACATTAAAATAGGGAGACACAAGTGTGCGATTTGTGACAACCACGGTAGAACAACGAGTTTCTTGCCAAAGCGACGAAACAAAGATCACGGTGCGCTTCTGAGGAGGATGAGTTTTTCAAAATTGTCAAAAGAAACTGGAAAGTGGATGTTTTTCTACGAAACTTCACGAGCAGAACCTGATTTTCAGCGAAATTGGATCAGCTTCTTTTTTTGGGTAGTTGTCAAATTGAACTTTCCCCATGTATTGCTTATGCAGAAATTTGGCGACTCAACGGTTTTTTCGCATCTTTCAGGTTTTCCCGCAATTACTCAGAAAAGGTGGGCCATAGCAAAAGATGTCGAGAATAGTTTTTCATATATTTTTTGAAGACCTACAAAATGACGTGGGTAGATAAATCATAAAACTCGAGGGGATTGACATATTATCAGTAAAAGCTCAAGTTTCTCACGAAAAATCTCGCGCCTTCTGCTAATTATCTACTACTTCCTTCAACACCATGGAGGAAGCCTAAGTTCCTCGATTGATCTCATTTCGTCTACTTGTCGTTCTTCAAAAAAATTTCAAAAAACTATTCACAGCATTTTGTGCTATGACCCACCTTTTCTGAGTGATTGCGGGAAAACCTCAAAGATGCGGAAAAAAAACGTTAAGTCGCCGAATTTCTCCATAAGCAATACATGGGGAATGATCAATTTGACAACTACTGAAAAAAAGGAGCTGATCCGATTTCGCTCAAAATCAGGTTCTGCTCATGAAGATTCGTAGAAAAACATCCACTTTCCAGTTTCTTTTGACAATTTTGAAAAACTCATCCTCCTCAAAAGCGCAAAGTGAGATCTCTGCACATTTTTGATGGATTTTGAAAATAGCCGAGTTTGACGTCAGTACCACGATGATCGCCATTTCTTGTTGGTATGTCAGCACGTCCACATTTGTGAACTGACGAGGAACAAATTTATTTGTTCGATACTTTGGGATACCGTGTTTTGCCTATTATAAGCCACTCTCCAAATAAGAGCCACCCTCCAAATATAAGCCACACCCAAATGTAAGCCGACCGAATGAAAGCCAGATCATGAGAGGAATGTGTAAGTTCAACGGTGAATAATGCTTGCTCATCCCTTTAAAAATAGATGAGACAGTTTTCATTTGGTGAGTTATCGCTGATTATATGTCAGAAAGTCAACAGTGACTATAGTTCACATGATCTATGAATATCAGTAATAAATTATCTTTTGACTGTGGACAAAGTGCTGAGAAATTTTTAGTAATATGTGAAACCCACGTATGCAGTAATGTGTGAAAACCGGTGAAAACCATTTTTGAAAAACATTTCATCATACTTCATTGATATTTCATTTGTGAATTTGAATAACACTTGGTTTTTATAATTGGTTCAAATGAATCTTTGACGATAAAATATTTGTCTGGGAATATACGCCACCCTCTGAATATAAGCCATGATTCAGAGCCAAAAAAAATTATAAGCCATGGCTTGTAATAGACAAAACACGGTATTACGAAGGGTACGTTCCATTTCTCAAAAAGTCACCTGTATTGATTCCATACAGGTTGTCATTCAAGTACGAGGGAAGAGATATACATATAATATTTTTGATTAGGTTCAGAACGAAGAATTTTTTCGACCTAGACAAAATGTTGACAAAATGTGTACAGGTCGGGATTTGTAAAAAACTCTGGGATACGCGCCTCCTCACTCAGAGGGGGATATCCGATGGTGACTTTGGTTTTGACTTGTGGGTCATTTTGAAAATCATTTGGAGGCCAACTCGATCGTTCTTGATATAAACATCTACTCTTGACCTAAGGATTCCGAGTAATTGATATTTTATATTTTTTTCAAATAATATTCATCAACTTCATTGGAATATTTCTATGAAAGAGAACTTTCTAAAGCTTGTTGAATTGTCCGCGTTAATACATAATACCCTACAGAATTGCCAAATATTTTTAACTCAAATCATACCACGATGCTCTTGAAATACGTTTACATTCATCTGACGACCACCAACGGGACTGTTGTGGGCTATGTTTTTGGGGCCCTTGGAGCTCATTTTCTGATAAGAATCAAAATTGGCCCTTGGGCCGTTTTTTATAAAAGTCCAAAAAACGTGTTTTTTATCCTCTTTTCTATCTTTCTCCTCGGATAACTCGAAAACATCACACTTTAACCGAAAATGTGTAGAGACATCTTTTGTAGATCTTGAAAAATTGCATAAAAAAGGTCCGTACAGTTGAATCCGTAAAACACACTCCGTTCGAGATATTTTGGGATTTTCATTTCGTAATCATAAATTTTCCGGAAAATCGTTTCTGATGCTCACCCATTACTAGATTGGGAGAATATCAAAGAATCCTGAATAACTGGCCATTTTCAAGCACTATAATTCATATTTCACACAATTTTTGATGAAACGAGCTTCTTTGCCACAGAGTTGAGACTTTCCGAAAAATTTATGATTACGAAATGAAAATCCCAAAATATCTCGAACTGAGTGCGTTTTATGGATTCAAATGTATGGACCTTTTTTATGCAATTTTTCAAGATCTACAAAAGATGTCTGTACACATTTTCGGTTAAAGTGTGATGTTTTCGAGTTATCCGAGGAGAAAGATTGAAAAGAGGATAGAAAACACGTTTTTTGGACTTTCATAAAAAACGGCCCAAGGGCCGATTTTGATACTTATCAGAAAATGAGCTCCGAGAGCCCCAGAAACATATCCCAAAACAATCCCGTTGGTGGTCGTCAGCGGAATGTAAACGTATTTCAAGAACACCGTGATACAATATGAGATACCATTGCGAATTACATTTCCATAGAAATCCAATAAAATTCTGAGTACTGCAGTGATACACTTTTGATTTTATGAAATACCTTGATACCTTGAATATGCATCTTGAGCTTTATTTGAATAATGTACTCAAACTTATACAAGACTTACTATATATGCATGTCAACTTCGATAGATGAAATTTTCTCCGTATAGAGTAATCAATGAAATAAACGTGAAAATTCAATATGTATGCCAGATAACATTGCATGAAATGTACGAACGTCTGTGAATAACGAAGAAAATCTGTTTCGCTCATTGGGTGCCGGTACATTGGAGTATTTTACATTCATTGAATATACGCTCGTACGCTACCTCAATAGTTCAGTAAATCGTTGTATATATGTATGCAAAGCTGTACCAACCAATTCAATCAGAGTCTTTTTTCAACTTTTCGCATACCTCTTCGTATCGTGTTTACGTTCTCCTCGCACGATCGACGTTATTCAATGTACGCATTGAATTTTTTTCATTGTAGGAGTTGAATTTACTACGTTTCCGGCATTTAGAATTCGATTGAACCGATACTTTACGCTGGAACTTCATTCAGGAGTTAATATTTTTCTACGGTTGAGCAAATTTTTGATCTGTATAAGTCTTCATGATAAATCGTTTAGTAGTTTTCTGTGAGAGATTAAAACTTGATTTTATAAATTCTTACCCCACTCCTAAACTACTTATTGATCAAATCGTTTATCAAGACAGACTTGCAAGGAAAAGTATTTCCAATAAGAGGTATCTTTCCCAAAGTATTTTTTATGCCGCTTTTTTCAGATCGGAGTATCTCAGATATCACCTATCTGATTGATATGTACGATAGCTCATTCCTTGGAACAACTTCCCTACTACAAGGTCGTCCCAATAAAGAGTCAATCTAATTCACGTTGTGCTTAATACGGTACAGCTCTAATGTTTGCCAAAATCACTTTTTTAATGACTTTGATAAGGATTAGGCATCTCAAGAACGTGATCTGATGGAGTAATTCTGGGGGTGTTTTGAAGTTCAAAATACCTCAAATTAATGAAAATTTGCATTGCAGTGTAATAATCAAGTAACGCAAATTTATGGCTGAAACTATAAGTACTCTTATAATTAAAAAAGAATTCAATTACAAGGTTTACTGTTTACAGCCTTTGCACAGATCAAAGCACCGAATCCAATTACCTCATCTCATAAATTACAGTTTGATGTACTGTTGAACCTTTGTTATTTCAATCTTTTTCCATGTTTCTTTCATTTAGAAATCACCGATGTTTCCCAGCTCAACACTCGCCGGCTCTTCCTACCATCGAATAAATATTCCGTAACAAATTGCTCTTCAATAGGTGCTCTCGCTTGATTCCGATGGAATTCAAATAACTGCAGACAGGATAAGTGCAGAAAGAGAGAGAGGAAACTCTGTACATTTATGAATAAACACTCTGATTCTTTCAACGAATTCTCGTTTTGTAACGGATAAAAGCTCGTTCGAACGATTTCTGCTGTAACGAGTTGGGAAAAAAGAAGATCAGGACTCCCATAGGGAAAACTATTTTTTAGTAACTGCAAAAGAAAAACAAAATTTAAAAATCGGAGAGTTGTCGGTAGAACATTTAGTTTTATTAGGACTCAAATGGTTTATGAATATAATATTCTAAAATTTGGAATATGAAGAAGTATGAAAGTGGTGGCGTTGAGTACACTGATGTACGAAAACATGGGACAGAAATTGTCTTTCACTAATTAAACGATCCGCTCACGCGTATGAAACATTTCACTGCCTCTTCATCTTGCTCATATCTCTCGTTCGCTTCTCTACAAACTGTATAGGATACTAGATATGTCTATATTCAAAATGCGAGACAGTTTCGCGCCAAACGCACGTAATATGCGAGGTCTTTGTGCGATACGAGAGGCGTGAGCTTGAACTAGTCGCGGATGTACAATGTACATATATACAGAGGAGATAGAGAGTATGAGATATTCGAGTGATTTATGGTTTCATTACGTAGTGGACCTGCTGTGCCACTTGTACGACAATTCCCAAGTTGGTTAGTAGAGAATTCTATCTTTGTGTGTTAGGTGTGTCATGTGTGCGAGTCTGGTGAAAGATTTGTGACAATTCTTCTTTTTATTTTCGATGAATTTTTATGAGGTTATGCTCAATTTTGTTGAAAGATTGTACATCTAAATGGAAAAAGAAATAGGAATTTTGGAAATTTAACATGATTGGGGTGGCAAAAGTTGTGTTTTTATATGGACATACGGAAAAATTTTGGTGCACGCTGAGAGATGACATTTTTAGCCTTTGCGAGAGCCTCGAGGTTAGAATAAAAATGTACGTTGATGCCATTCAGGGATTTCTTGTTTTGCACTTTTTTCCTCCAAATCGACGCTCTCCTAAACGATACCCTGCATTCTAAATCATAAAAATTCTCTCTGAACTGTTTTTCCAAGTTGGCCTTCTGACGTCCCAACAGAATTTAGAAGCGAGAGAGCATATGGAATGAAACACTTGTACACAATGTGGCTATTTTTCACCAATTTTGACGAAATCCATTTCTTTTCAAGAGCTTGAGGCGATGCGGTCACCGTGCACGCTGAAAGTTATTCGCACTTTTATCCAATTCTTTTGCGATTTGGGCTAAACGACGAGAAGACGAATACTTATTATCATCTAACTCGAGTTCGTCTCCTCGCCGTTTTGCCCAAATCGCAAGAGAATTGGATAAAAGTGGGAATTACAAAGTGCCTGTATTTTAGGTTAGGAGGTTCCCGCGGCCGAGTTATTCCCACTTTTAACCAATTCTCTTGCGATTTGAGCTAAACGACGAGAAGACGAACTCAAGTTAGATGATAATAAGTATTCGTCTTCTCCTCATTTAGTCCAAATCGCAAGAATATCGGAGAAAAGTGGGAATAACTTTCAGCGTGCACTGTGCACGGTGACCGCATCGATAGATGGCGCTTTGATCGTACTACATGTGCGATGGGAGACTATGAACCACTTTTTTGCCTCATAGTATTTCAACCTCACATTTCCAACCCAAACGAGATATGGCAACTGAAACACCATGATATTTCCCATCGAATGAGTTGTTCCACACCCGGGGATTTATTCTATATCTCCAGAAAATCGCAGTTCTTTGGCTTGCTGAGCAAGTTATAGTGCTCGATGCTCACACTAGTTCAAGGTTTTTGCGAGCTAAATTAAGAATTTTCGGGCGTGGGAGGGCTCATTCGACAGAAAATTCCAATCCACAGATGGCCTAGTATCTGATTTTGGCCAAAACTGTTTTGTTAAAGAGGAATAAATCGGAATAGTCGCGGACGCGCTGTGCTCCACCAAAGAATTGCCTTCAAGCTACTCTCGATTCCTAATGAATGAAATGCCATGAAACTTCGCATGGTATCGTATTATAAGATTTCACAGCTGGCCTACTATCTGAATAACACATTTAGTACCGAAAAAAGCGTATAAACAATAATACCGCTCTCAGAATCATTGGATGCAGCTGCAACCTCAAAGTACGCCGGTGCGTGTCTGGTTGCGGTTCTGCGGGAACTCCGGACTAGCCTTAAGATATTCATTAACGAGGAATTGATGGTACATATCAGTCAATTAGACTGCAGCACTAATAAAAACAGTGATTCAACACGTTCGCTGCGGCGGGATCCACCGATGGGTCCCGCGAGTACCTCTTTTGTGTGCGTCAGATTTTCATCTTATGGGATTTAACATTGCGCGGGACCCACCGGTGGATCCCGCCGCACACAAAGAAGGAACTGCGATTTTCGCCGCCGCAGCGAACGTGTTAAAGATAAAAAAGGAGGAATGAAGAGACTTTCAAACGCTACTTTCCATACATTTTGGTTCCGAATATCGATGTCCTTGCCGAGGTTGAAAATGGCATCTCTTAGCCTGTGACAGAATTTATTCCGGGAATGTAGTCTCTGGACAAACCTGGAAAAGCTTTCTTCCCTGAGCTGCGATTTGGAATTTTGAGATTGGATTTTAATTCTGATGGATCAAGTATACAATTACAATCATCTAGACACCACAAACGGTAGGGTTTAGATTGGAATAACAGCCCACGAACGAAAGGCTTTTTCAGATTTGTTTAGATATTATGTCCGGCGAGTGTACGTGTTGGAACACATTCTTCGCTGTCCAAATTTTTTATTTATTAAGCCTATCCTGTTAGATATCATATTTCGTGGGAATCGAGTACTTGCTTATAATGCAGAAGTCTTGTTATTGCTTGGCTTAAAATCACTAGAGGTTGTATAAATAATGACCGCCAATGATAATTTTTCATTTAGATCAATGTGGTATTGCGTTACATTATTTAAAAAAATTGTAGTGAGTCCTCATTTTTATTGTTGCCTCTTGTTTTCCCATCATATCAATCATAGACTGATTATTCAGATTTGATACTCATCCAAATTCAACAACATGGAGAAATCTGTGATCTCAATCCTTTGGGATGGAATTTTTTGTCAAAGAAGCTACTTAAACCTCGATTCAAGCCGTTTCGGGGTGAATTTGTTACCCCAAGATACTGAATTCCCAGTCCAAGCGTTGTACTGGAGACATTTTCCAATTCAAGTTGGGATGAGGACATGTGAAAGTCAACTTTTACCGACACTCCAAATCCTTACTTATTTAATTATTTCTACAAAATCTACGAGATATATCAAAAAAGTGCTTCCAAGAAGCCCTGCTACAGCTTCAGATCTATCAGTTAAGAAAAGAAACGAGTGGATTGAGTAAATATAGCCTCCACAATCAACTTTTGAAGATTACAATTGAATTGAGAAATCTGCACTTTACCGACACTCCAAATCGCTACTTATTTAATTTTTCCCACGTAATCTAAGAGATGAATAAAAAAAGTGCTTCCAAGAAGCCCTGCTAAGTCTTCAGATCTATCGTTTGAAAAAAGAATCGAGTGGATTGAGTGAATATTGCCCCCACAATCAACTTTTGAAGATCACAATTGAACAAATTCGACTTTGACACCCCCTTAACCGTGTTTGCTAATATTCTGCATCGATGCCATTGATAATAATCAGAGTTTTCCATGAACTGATTTCAATTTGGGGCCTCTGAAGCTTTATCATCCCAATAAGAAATAATGCATTGGCAGGAACATATTATTCAATTCAAATTTGGAACACCTCTTCGTGAGAATTTTTCATTGTTGTTTGAAGTCACGTCAACATTAGATCTCTTGCAAAATTCTTCTACCGAGGCTTGTTTAACTCGAATTTTCAATTGAAAATCCAAGAGCACTATCAAATACAACAAAAAATTCCAAAAACTACAAATTGTTTTTTTGAATATTCACGCCAAGTTTATCGTTCATTTTTGACGATTGATTCAGTCTTATTCAAGTCGGAAATTTCAGTCAAAATCGACTGGTTATTTTCAGTAACTCTTCGGGTAGGAATTCCACTCGCTTAAGATTGAAATCCATTCCAAGGAATTTAGAAAGTAGATCAGAGTGATCTAAGGATGAGATACAGTACCAGACTTTGATCAGCACGCATCGAAAGAAACATGTTGTCTTAGACTAATTAAAGACGTTTGACCAAACCCGGACTCTAACTACTTAGTTCCAAATACACTCACAATAAATAATATCACGAAAGATCATCGGCCATTCAACCAGTCTTATTCAATCATGCTGATTCAGATGAACAAGCCTCGTTGTTCAAACTGCACATAATAATTAAGAATGGATTTTAATTTCCAGGAGGAGTACCACACCACGACGATGCCTATACAGCCGACGCTCGTCTGGTGGAATCTTATTTATCTGCGCTACACGATTACTCGTCGGAGTGGCTGCGAGAGCCTAGTCCTCTCGTCCCTCGAAATCTATCAAGTTCAGAACTACTTGATGCAGAGCTGATTTCGCGATGGCGTGAGGTTTTGGCCTCACTACCGAGGGGTACCATGAGTAACCATAACGGCTACGGCCAACGACAATTACAGTACCTTGGACTTGTCGTCAAGGAAGTTTTACAAGCCAAAGAATCACTCAATCAGGTCAGACTTCAAATGAGCAGTCTTTTTGTATTAATCATTATTATATCACTATTTCCTCTCAAATTCCTGAATACACTTATAACCTTGGATGATTGATTCAGTAGCGTTATTTTATTATGGAATGAATAGAAGTTACTGAATATAGACTTACGTCCAGTTTCTCATTACATTCGTAGCTTTGATTTTTCAAAGTAAGATAGCCATACTTTTTTCAATGACTGAGCGTCAGCATTTGTCCGATCTTCTCAGGGTCTATCGATAGATCATGAAAGAAATCTAGAAAATGCAGCCTCTACATGTTTAGAAATTATTTCATTGGGAAATATTTTGAGTAATCAAGGAAAAAGGAGATGAATTTCAAATCTCCCTAACATGATAAGTGGAAACCCCGTCAAATCCTCATCTTTGTCAACTTTTCAAAATTAAATTTCCAGGATAAACCAGACACGTGCAGGACATTCTTCAACATATCAACAATGGACTCACAAATAAACGAGTCGACGGAGAACTTAATCTACCTCATGAGTTTAGTGTTACAACAAGCTAAAGATCAGGTCAATGTGTCATCGTTAGGACGCAGAAAAAAGCGAAACAGACGACGCTCACAAGCTGAAAGAAAAAGAAGCTGCGCAAAAGCTTACTTTGATAAGTCGGTTGATCTACTGCTCGACGTCGTAAGAAAAGATCGGGAGACCGCTTATCTGGATCTAGAAAATCATACCGTTATGGCTAAAACTCTACTGAAATGGCTGTACTTTGGTAAATTGACTCGCCTTGATAAATTATGCAAATGTTTTCCCTCATCCTTCCATGAATATTTTTGAACACGCATTCGATCTTATCCGCATTTCTCTGACAAGATGATTCATTTTGAGAGCTCTTAGAAAATGAGTCTGGTAATGAGAGTACCGCTCTATTGGTGAGAGATGGAGTATCTTCTCAACTAGATGGTTTTTATTGCAGTGAGTAATAAAATCAGATCTTTGAGACTGATTTTTTTTTTATTTATGAATATTTATGAATATTTTTCCGAGGTTAGTGATCAAGCTGATACGTTTTGAGAATTTCTCCTGTATTCTTCGTCGGAAAACATCACATATTTTTGAGCGAAAAACATGCATTAGTTTTTACACGGATGACTCCTTCAAGTTTGACTCCAAAATCTTAAAAAAATCTGAAAATTGGAAAATTAAGAAGAATTGCCTTAGTACAGTAACTGTGAAATTGACCATTCGCCTTGGATTTTCCCGTTGTAACCAAACTAGCTGAATGAAATTCTTATTCAACCACCTCGTTGATAATGAAATTCGACTCACTTTAATGGAATCTCAATGAAGTCAATTAAATTTTCGACCAGTTAGTTGAATTTGTTCTTAGGAAGTTCAAAAAATGATTGCCTTGTAATCTTAATCTCAGCAATATTTTATTTAGTAATAGTCGAATCCATATACTTGTATATAGACTGGAAAAATTCCAATGATCAGAAGAAAAAAAAAATTTACTCACAGGGATGGACGAAGACAAAAAAGTGTTGAAACCTCTACTACGACCATATCTTGGAAATCTATTCAATGCGTCTCACGAATATGCATGGCATGTAGAATCGTGGCGTAAGCGACACGACATGTACGCTTCGGAAATACGCTCACTTTCATTATTCTGCAAGCTCGCAAGCTCACGCGAGATATTACCAGCCAACGGTATTGTTGATGCTCTGTCACGTGGTTGGAGTTGGGCTGACGGCATTGCTCGGATGATTGAGCGGTCAGGCAATGGACTTGGACTCGTGTTTCTCACACCCGAGCGCGTACTCAGGTATCCATGTATTTTAGATTGATTTATACGTACACTACTGGCATGCTATGAATTTATTAGGATATGGGCGATAGGTTTTAGTTTCATTAGAAGTGGATTGAGGGGTATATTATTGATTTGTGAGAATAGATGGATAATTATGATGGTTTATATTTTTGAGGTTTTCACATGATTTTGTTGGTGTTTTTCTTTCTTCTTGTTAATACGGTATTGATGTGGAAGATGTAGATTGGTTCTCGTATTCTCTGCATGCGTGTACTGGTAGGACTATTTCCAACTCGGTAATTGTGAGTTTATGATGATCTTGAGATTTTGATTAGCTTATGAACTGACTGCTCATAGATTGAGTGAAATTTTGATGGACAACTTGTTCGTTGAGAAAGTTGAGGTCTATCAAACTGGATTGGAGAGATTTAGTTGGACCTATGAATAAATACTGCAGGGGTTGATTTGTTATGAGGTACTGACATATCATAAGATAATTCATAATGATTCTCTAGTCCTTTGATCCTGGTTCCCCGAAATGTCACTGATTATCATTTGGCCACGTATGATTTGGCAAGTAGTATGAGTCCGTGCATGGTCAGACCTGTAAAAACTTTCATTCGATTGATTACCCATGCGTCTTCTTAGTACACACAACCTCAGTCTATTTGACTACTCACGGCTCCGAGTTTATTTTGAAAATGGATTGAGTTAGCGCAAAACTTAGGTACAAGAATAATTTGGACCAGAATTTTGCTTTATGGGAAAATTAGACCAATTTCAAAATCTGCGTGTTTATGGTTTTGAACCCAAGTTTTTCTCGTCAACTGAAGCCATTTCTGTAAATGAGGATCGATTCGATTCTGTTCATGTTGATTTTTTTTAAACAACGTATGAAATGTAAAAAGAAAAACTTTTCATGTATGGGCTCGAATAGTGACCCACGTTTTTCTTGTTGGGGAGGCAAGGACTGGATTCCTCAGAAAACGTGATGATACTTTACAGAATCAAACGAATCATGTTTTCATCCGCAATTTCTACACCTATAATGAAATTTTTCTCACACATTGATTGTATCACTCCTAAGTTATCAACAATGTAACCCTTCGCTCAGATATTGCAAGTAATATTCATGCATCACTGTTCAAATCAATGACAGAAAAGGATAGCTGATTTACGAGCACTAAAAGTCTAAGTATCGACTTTGGAAGTCAGTAGTTCAATTCAATATTATCTTACAAATCACAGCGAAAAATTTGATCCCATCAGTCAAGAAACAATTTGCTTTCCGTTCAGTACATCAGTGTATACCTCTTGTTACACCTCCGAGAGTCACGATGACAATCGATATTCAATATCTTTGTTAACATCACTGAATTGGCTGTAATCATCATCGACAACAGGTATCAGCTCAAATTTGCAGACGACAAAGGGCCGGGATCATTCTCGACATGGAGCAAAGCTAGAAGTGCCGGGAATGCCTTGAGACGAGCCAATATTGCTCGCAACAGTATGATTGTGGCTACAGATTCGCTGCCTTGTCTGTGCGATGATGAAGATTATCATGTGCGAGATGTGAGTGACGATAAGGGTAAGTCTGGATGATATTATTTTTTTGGAAATTGTAGGAGCTATTTCTAGAGAATGTGAAAAAATTACTCCATGTTTTCGTTATTATATTGTCAGGATGGAGTTTTCGAAGTGTAGTTCACTGTTCATGATGAATAAGTAAAATTTGATCTTCATGGACGAAATTACCGTCTCGGACCAAGAATTGTGAGAGCATTGCTTCTTTTGAAGAAAAATACTCTTAATTGATCAGGAAATGGATCAAATATCGCACTTGAATGGTTGGCCTCAAGATTTTTCTCTTACTTTTCAAGTTTGAATGCACGGGAAGATGGCCTCAATATCTTGTGTGGTGTGAAAATGATTCATCTTTGCATCTTCAAGGGTTCATTTCGTACACTACCGTGTTTGTGTTCAATGACCCAAGATATTTCTTGTTCGACTGATATCGGACTTCAACCAGAATCCACGTAATTTCTTCCGTAATGAAATTACAGCTGGGACAATCCGCGAATTATTCGAGTACTTTCCGGATTTTCGGATATTTACATGGTCTAAAAATTGTATATGAAGATCAAATGTCTTAATTTCAGCATAATTCAAAATATTCGCGGCTATCCGGATATGTAAAAGTCCCAGACCTAATAAGAATAAATGTTCCACAAGCTTGTATTTCCAAGGAACTGATAAGAATTACACTTTTTTCGATTCTTGGACTATTCATCCAATCTTCAGCCCTTATTCCATTCATTCGACATTTTGTGACCATGGAAATCTTTCGAGATTCAGAAGCGAATGATATTTGTGAGATGATGCGATCAGTTTCATAGCCTGACATGACCCTGAGAATATTGATTACACCACAAAATCAAACAAAGGCTCATCTGGAGTTGTAGCTGAAGCAAATGATAATCAGTTCATCTTCTAAAATTTTAAGATTAATCGTATTTTCTTATGCATCTCAGACCAATACTTTATATAGTTTTAGTTTTCCAACATGTTTCCAGCAAAAAACCATTTGAAATCAGAACAGTTTCTACCAACGCAGAATAATAATTTGCCAAACTTTATCATTCACCTCCAATTCAATGCTCAATCGAATCAAGTGCACCGTAACCAAATCAATCAACCATAACACCAAAATGAGCACGCGAACAAGATAATAGCCAACCCATATACAGAGGCAAGAGAGAAAGAGAGTGAGTGACCCGTGGGAATCGTCCACAAGCCACATTTGCATTTTCATCCGACATAACACACACAAACACATATGCACACAAACAGGCGAGCGCACATATGAAGAGAGTTGCACAACTGTGTGCGAGTGCGCAGATCTTAGTGAAAATAGGTTACGGACTAATCGATATTTGACCCGTTTATGTGATGCACAGTTGCAGGTCACACCGAGCTGAGGGAATCGAGTCCTTTGACATTTGTTGCGGCAATGGCCAGGCGGCGAGGTCGACAAAGAGGCCCCGGAGGCTTGATTCCCGCCCTGGTGAGCCTCAACAAATTCCGGGTGAGTTCACATATATAGATGCCTACATACATACCTGTACGCTATATTGAAAGACTGTGAATGCTGGTACTGCAGTAGGGATCTCGATTTCTACATCCTCTCTTGTGCTCAATTGATCGTGAATGAGTTTTTTCTTTCATCGTGTTTTAGCACGGATTTGCGCGTTTCGATCTTTGATGCTTTCTTTCAATTTTTATGTGCTAGGTACTGGAGCAAATTGTTATGAAGCGAGTTTTTGCTGGGGAATATTTCATCTGAGAATTTGGTTTCTCTCGTTTGGGATTTTCTGTTAATTTTATTGTTGTTCTTGCTATACCAATCATAATATCGATTCACTCACAGGGTTCAAAGGTTTAATCTTGCTCTAATTTGGTCTCAAACTGTACCTACCTTTCGTCCAGAAGTGCTCAAATTATTCCTAGGCTAAAGTCAATCTAGGCATCCCTCATTCTGCAGTGATCTTTGCGCGAAGGTACCAATCAAAGTCTCACATTTACCCCCGGACTTTTGAATTCATAGACAAATTTTAGAATTCATTGGAGAGAGGGTGTGGATGAATCATCAATTTTTGCAAAGTTCAATAACTCTGTAACACCCAGAGATAATGGAACGGTTCTCAACAATTCTCTGATGCTATTGAAGATGTTCTCCTAGCTCCTAGAGGGGCACTATCGACGTAATAAAATCACGAATGACAATCCGAAATATTTCAAGATTAGTCAGGAGAAATTGAATCACAACACTCGATAGCAATGTCGATACAATCGTATCGGTCGACTTTGCTTATTTATCAAGCTCACTCGGATTATCACCCAGCCCCACAAAAAAAAGCTTTGACCTAACTCCTAAACTATGCTACTGTTATGTTTTTGTGGTCGCTGAATCATAATCCGGGGTCAGTTTAGTCCCTGCACGTCGACATTTTGACATAACCTTAAAAACACATGATTTTAAACATTTGCTCGGGGATCACAATTGAACCGTATTGAATCTACTTCGGGTCGATAATCACGGTTTCGGGGTCACTGAATCCGGATCCGAGGTCGATTTGATTCCAGCGCGTCAAGGTTTTGACATAATCTCAAAAAATCATGATTTTTCAAGAATGCTTGGGGCTGGTGATGAAACCATGCGTTATTTGGCACTAACTCTATGATTTCGGGATCGCAGAATCCGAATCCGGGGTCAATTTGGTCCCAGTACGTCAAGGTTCTAACATAACCTCAAAAAATCATGGTTTTTCGAGAATGCTTGAAGCTGATGATGAAACCATGCGTAGCTTTGCGCCTAGCCATTGTTTTTGGGGTCTCCGAATCCAAGTCCATAGTCAATTTGGTCCCAGCACGTCGAGGTTGACATAAGCTCAAGAGTGCTCAGAGCTGTTGATTGAGGCATACTTTGTTTTGCATTGACTTCAACTATTTGTGGTCGTTCAATCCAATACCGTAGTCAGTTTGGTCCGCAATCGAGTAGGTTCTGATGTAACCTTGAAAAATGATCATTTTCTGAGAGTTATTCAAAGCTGCTGATCCGACCATACTGTGCTATAGACTGATATGATTTTTTTGCGGTTGCTGAAGCCATTTTGGGTCCAGTTTGCTAGATATTAAAGTGATGGGAACTCGCTATCAAGGAAGATGGGATGTATACATGATAATTGATTTCTGATGGTGGCTGAAGCGAGATACAACACCAAGAAAAAAACGGTATACTTTACATAGGTCATTCAAAGGAGAGAAAACTCGCCATAGCTTCAAGAAAGAATAGATCCCGAGTTATAAGCTTGATAAAGTCTGGCCCCGAGACTCATGGAGTAAGTGCAAAATTACGTATGGTCCCATCATCAGCCCCAAACGTTCTCGCAAAATCATGATTTTTTAAGGTTATATCATATCTTGACGTGCTGGAACCAAACTGACTAAGAAATTGGACTTAGCGACCCCGAAAACGTGCAAAACTAAGCATGGCTTCATCATCGGTTCCAAGGACTCTCGAAAAATCATAATTTTTTGAGGTGATGTCAGGAAATTGACATGCTGGGACCAAATAAAGCTCGGATTCGGATTCACGGACCCCAAAACCTGCAGTTTTTGGCCCAAAGTTAATATAATACGGTTCAATTGTTTAATTTTTGAAATCATGGTTTTTTTTGGTTACGTCAAAATGCCGACGTGCTAAGACCAAACTGACCCCGGATCCCGATTCAGCGACCCCAAAAACATAAAGGGAGTGTAGTTTGGGAGTTAGGATAGAACTTTTTTTCATATCTCGTAGTGTAATACTACTCAAACTAGAAATACGTTAGCTTTTAGAGGCTATTTCCAAGCTTCATGAATACTCGGTTTGGGAATCCAATTTCCAGGCTATTTAACACGGTCGCGGCGATGAGTCCCACCGATGGGACCCGCGATCTTTCATCTTTCAATTTTCGATGACCCAGACTTGCTCGGAAAATGCTCTCCGAGAACTCTATCGAGGTAAGTTACTTCACCAAGGTCGTAAACAATGAGCCAAAAAAGAGTCGAGCTCCATACGAGGGTTTCTACCCAATTGCGATGGTCCAGTTCAAGACTGGAATAAAATTACAAAAAAACAGCGTCGCAGCGAACGTGTTGAGTACAAGATGATTTTTTCCACCGTCAATATCTGTTGAGTACTGTATAGGAGTCATCTTTGTGAAGATCAAATTTAATATATTTTAGACGATAACTGTATACATTCGAGAAGCGGAACATTATTCACGCTCTTTTTAAATTTTGTCACATAGATACTTGTAGTAGATATGAATTAGCTGGTTACAATGAATACAGATGACCCTGGGTACTTACGGAGGTTACGTTCCAAGAAAATTTACCGTGAATCCGGAATTCCGCAAATACCAAAGCATCACACTTAACAGAATATTGGGAGTAGAATAGTATATTATTAAGCTCCAAGGGTGCCAAAAGATATTTGTTCATGAGTGCGGGGACGAGTGCGGAATTGTCGGTGCCCGAGTCGCTTACGATATTTTTTGTTATTTCTGTAAGCAAAAATGTAACCCGCCCTAACAACAGTGGACGCTGCGAGAATTGGCCATCGTCCCAAGAGTCGACGGGCCTGGTTTCCCTTTCCCAGCATGAGTGGGTCCAAGGCTGCGAGGCGGGGTCCAGGAGCGGAGCCCCCCGACTGCAAAAGAATTCTGAAAAATGTATCAGAAAAAAGTCTTGTTGTTATAGCGTGTTATCACGTTGCTCGAAACTATCGCCAGCTATCAAAAAATCTAATTTTGAAATTCCATATGTAAATTTGTGTAGCGATGACTGATCATCTGCATGAATCTGAGAAGGTAGTCTCAAAGATTATGAACATTTCTATCTCTATCGATCGACTGAATATTTTTACTATGAATTCATCCCAAATAATGAGTAATTGGAGGATTCATATCCCTTTTTTAGCGACACATAGACATGCATGCTCGATTTTCCGAACTATTTCCTAAATCTTCCACAGCTAGCAATTCATCATATTCCCTTCTTTACTGAGAGGAGATTGATCAGACGATAACATGATTCCACTGCGCAAACGAAGTTTGAACAGCGCTGAAATGACTCGTTGGCGCACAGAAGTGCATTAAAGCAGTGCTTGAAAAATTTTTGGCGCACACTTGATCCGAAATAATGCGCAAATCCGCTATTTACGCACGCACACTCGCGTCTAAATAGCCATTTTTGATCGTCTGTGCGCAAATGAGTCATTTGCACACTGATTTTTGCTCTTCATTTGCTCACAGAAGATCATAAACCATTGACACTAGGGCGCAATGGTTTTCGCTTTCTCGTGACTATCTAGACCCTCGCCTGTGGCTCGGGCCTAAAAAAGTCAAACGATTGTTTTCACACGAAGTGCGAAAACCATCGTTTGCGCCCTTGTATCATAATATACTATTTTCCGCATAGAATAACAAAAATTCATTTTTCTGTCTGCGATTAGGCGAAACTCGCGAATACGGAATCTTCAAATACGGACGGTCACCTGTACTTGAATAATTCAAGAAACATAGCTAGTCAAGGTTCAGACTGGGATAATAATATGCCTAACATGAAAAGGTATAGCCAGTTATATTCGTGGTTTGGAATAAAGGTCGTACTAAAGCCTCAGGCCACTAGAGGATTGAAGGGAAAAAATGTTAACTTCTACCCATGGCATATGAATGTCTGCAGTTTGGGATATAGGAAATGATCGAATTTTAAGAAAAACGATTCACAATCCAATCATTACTGCCAAAACTGAAATCAACCAGACCTGGCCCATCCATTTGATCGTCCCCATTTTGTAATTCAATCAATCATCCTCCACCCTCATAACACTTCAAAATTACCTCACCTTAGCATAGTATCAGGATTAGAAAAGCAATCCCATACCGAATACAGAATCGTCAACCCAATACAATTTGGCGAAATGACCGTTTGGCGAAACCAACCTTCTATAACGTCAATTCCGCTCTCACTATACGTTCTCTCGTTCCCTACAAAAGTGTTGCACAGTAATAAGAGTACCAGAAATGGATGATTTTTCACAATCTCGTTACTGCAATCTTCCCTATCTCCGCAGCAGTGGATCGATCGAATTGAATCGAAACGATTCCCAAGCTCAATCATGGCGACACGCTCTGTTTTTTCTCTCTCGCTCCCTCTTTCCTGCAAGCACGAAAAAAAGCTCTGCCACCGATTCATACTATGAGACTTGCAATATCTGCAGTACTGATCTAGAATATATCTATATATAGATAGGAAGTATAACTCTTTCATTCGCGTAGGTACGCAGTGGTTGCAAACTAGAAAATCAGTATTCAGAGCGTTGCAATGTCGAGGCGATCGTTGAGATTACAAATGAAGCCGCGAGACTGAATATATATATATATATATATATATATATATATATATGTATATATATATATATATTCGGATTCTCTCTCGTGCTTGCAAGCTCTGAAAGCGCGAAAAGTGATTTCGACCTCGTTTCGAACTATCTCAGAGTTTGGAATCGGAGGTCCTTACCCGGCATTAGGATTACTTTGGGGTGTGTATATAGATAGGTGTAGTTACGCCGTCGTGAGGAACGTTGAGATTTTGTAACTGCGTACTTGATTCATTTGATTCTGTTTCTTGATAGATATCAGGGTTGATTGGATTGCTAGGCTTCGTCGGGTGAGACCTTGGATAGAGGCTTGTCAGTCGTACACTGTAAAGAATTGGTTGACTTTCCACCAAAATCGGCAACCAGTGGTTGGTTGTCGAAATCAACCAGCTGGTTGGAATTCAACCACCGGTTAAAAATTTCACCACTGGTTGACTTTTTCCCCACATCGAATATATAAGGATGAATGCGGCGCCCACGATATTGGTCGATGATGGTCTCCGGGTCACACTTTTGAGTCGGTAAAAAAAACGTCATATTTTTTCACAAACGAAGCGGAATAAACATTAGCGCGGGTCGCGTATGGACGACAAAGCAGGTTGCCTGTCCTGCAAGAGTCGAATACACGTCGTAAGGCTGGAGGGATGGATAGATGGACGGATGGGGTGGGAGCGTAGATGGGATGGATGGATGGATGGAATGGAAGGAAATGGAATGGAACGGAATGGAATAGGATGGAACAGACCGGAATGGAACGGAATGGAATGGACCGGAAGGGTTTTTCACACAAATTCCTTACATTGTGGCTGGATAGGGTGGATGGATGGACGGATGGGATGAATGGATGCATGCATGGGATGGATGGATGCATGGGATGGATGGGGTAGATGGCTGGATGGGATGGGCTGGGTGGGATGGATGGGGCGATCTCTCCTATCCATACAAGTCAATTCCATTCCGTTCCATATCATTCCGTTCCATTCCACTCCGTTTCATTCCGTTCTATTCCGGTCCGTTCTATTCCGGTCTGTTCCATACTAATCCATTCCGTTGCTTCCAATCCCATTCCGCTCCATTCCATCCATCCATCCATCCCAACTATCCATCCCTCCTGCCTTACGACGTGTATTCGACTCTTGCAGGACAGGCAACCCGCTTTGGCGTCAATACGCGACCGGCCCTAGTGTTTATTCCTCTTTGTTTGTGAAAAATATGACGAAACTAGTTTTTCCGACTCAAAAGTGTCACCCGGAGACCATCATCGACCAATATCGTGGGCGCCGCATTCATCCTTATATGTCAAGGTATTGTTTTGCAAAATTTGAACGGAAAACGACTGGAAGAGGTTTGATTACATTACGATTTCATCATCTTTATGATTTTGACTCAACTAGAGTTACTCACCTCCGGTATTGACTTTTTTCTCCTCATTGGTCTAGATAGATTACTATTCTTGATATATTTAGTGGATAAAAGAGATGGTCATAAACTCAAGTTGAATCGAAATTATAGAGATAATCAAATTGTAATGTAATCAATTCTCTTCCAAGCGTTTTACGTTCTGATCTTGCAAAACAATTACTTGACATATTTTCCCTGATCTCATGACTCATAAGTTGAAATTGGTATTTTTTAATATATTTCCATTTGTTCCATGCTCAGGTTTTTCTAAAAATTTTACTCGACATGTATTCCTTGATCTTATGACTCTCAAGAGTTGAGATTCACATATTTATCCCAGATGAACTTGAGGGAGAAAAAGATGGCTATGTTAGCCAAGTTAGACTTTTGGAAAAAATGAAGTAGGGGTGGGGGAAGGATCAAGATATTCTAGCATTTCCACACCACGACAAGAATCTTAGGCTGTGACTTGTACAGATTGATCACTTTCTTATTCATGAGGATTCGGACATACTCTAGAGAGGTAAGAGTATGATGATGGTGGTTTCCAAGATCTTCGAGAGTGAATCATTCTGAGTCCAAACGTTAGCTCACCCTAGATGTTCTTGGGTATATTGCATGTTTTGGGCTAAAAAATAGGTTGAGAGAGATGAAGAAACAATTGGAAACATCTCTGTATTTCAACGATTTACATCATACAAGAAAATCTCAATTTCGGATGAATCCAAGGACTTGAGTCATCATTTTGGAAAATTCACGTCAATTCATATTACCTCCCATTCTGCATCTCGATGTCTTATCGGAACCATACCGAACTCCATTTTCAAATTTGCATATGACTGTGCAGTCAGATGTAGTATTCTTTCATGTATCTCATGATATATCGAATAATATCCCAAAGTAAAATTGAAAATGATGATCACACAATTCTTGCTTTTGTAGTGCTGGAAAATTAATTTGAGATGTGCTTATCCGGCATCCATCCACGGCATTCTTTCAACTCTTTCGAGTGAGTTTATTTGGTTCGGTCGAACGTTGCCCAAAAATATTCGTAATCAATCCAATAGGGCTGACTTCCCAAATGGTGCTAGCAACGTTGTAAATCGTGCGTTTGATACTGCTGGGGCAGGTTGCCATGATCACTGGGCAAGTTTTTTCTTGACGAAAAACGCACATTACGAATTGTATGTCGCAATGGCATAGATTCAGCCCGCATGATGATTTCGTTACCTCTTCATCTGAAATATGAACGCTCGATTCATGGAATAGCTCGGAGAAACTCACGATCTAAGGATGAGAATCGTTACCACGTTCGCTGCGATGCTGTTCTTTCGTAATTTCATTTTGGTCATAAACTGGACCATCGCAATTGGGCAGAAACGCCCGTATAGGGATAGACTCGTTTTTGGCCTATTGTTCACGACCTTAGTGAAGTAAATCGCCACGATAGATTATTTTGGGAGAATGATCCGAGCCCGTCTGACTCGGTAAAGATTGAAAAATGAAAAATTACAGGTGCTACCAGTGGCACCCGTCGCAGCGAGCGTGTTAATAAGAGTATAAAATTCTTTTCTCCATCAGACCAAGTGTTGGAGTCAGTCATAGCGGTCTACCGAGTGCATACATCTGTCGAAATTCTTACATCAAAATTTCAGAGAATCACATAATCCTCAATAGGGCTCGTGAAATCTCGTTTTTTTTGGCTCATGTATGAATCCAAAATTGATTCTCGAATTCCTCTTCATCGCGCTTTCCATAGTGCGCATCAAAATATATATCAGTGATTCCGTCGAAAGTGGGATTTTCCGTGTCCCATGTTCCCTCAAGTTCTTAAGGGTCGGGATGTGCACTGTAGCAATTTTCTGGGGTGTATTCTACTGGTGCGCAACTATGTTAATAGTTTTAGAGACGATCCTAATGTTCCTGTATTTTGTAGTGCCTGATAAAGGGTCCAAACGTCAATTCAGTCCCCTCTAGTGAACTGAACTTGGACTTTTGAATTCATCACGACGCAGATGCGGATTCAAAAATCCCTATATGTAGCTATGCATTTCAATTTGTAATACTTCAAATAACATTATCCACCACTTTGCGAATCCAAATTGAGCCCTCAGCTCGCACACGGCCATCCGACATTTTGAAGATGGATTTGCACCAAAACTGCTTGCATAGCACTTATAAGGTCGGCAAAGTCCCCGATCGTCTATTGAGCCTTTCTAACAGATGAGGTTGATTCCTAGAAACCCAAATACACCTTATTCATGTGCGACAGTAGCCGAAAACTCGAATCTGTAGCCGGGTGCACCACATGAACGTGTTTTCCAAATGGCGTACAAAATCTTCTGTCCTTTCCGTCCCCATGTTATGCTCCGCCCCAACGCGCTATATCGCTTTGTGAAGCACATTTTCTTGGAGTATTTGTTTGCGTTAGAGCAAGTCTATGCGGAAAAGAGTCTACGATTGGTTGTCGAGCCGTGGGAATATAATTAAGGCGAAATGTCCATTCCGTCCCCCTCTGCGACCCCTTAAACTCGACATATCTTTGTCCGGCTTCAATTTTAAGCTACGTAGCTCTTGGTACTTCCATTTCGTGCCAAAACAAGTGGAAACCAACTGCAACGACCCACTAAAACTCATCTGGGGCTGAAATAATTTTTTGGCCCAAAACACGCTCGGTGACGATTTTGGCCCCAAAAAATCCCACTTTCGGCGGAATCACTCATATGAATTCCCCTTATGAATGATCATGATCATCTCTAGCTAGAATCGGAACAAATGTGATGGAACCTCATGACAGATCCTGGTGGAATTCATGAATCATAATAAAATATAACGAATTTCGAAAATAAAAATGGGTTCATTCCTGGTTTCGTGGATATACTGAATGGAGCTGGTTAAAAAGCAGTCACGAACGAATTGCACATCTATTGATCTATGGATATGGTTTCATTTAAAGCAATGATAATGTCGAATAACTCACCACATCCCAATTCTTGATTGTCATGGTACCATCTATAAGAAGTACTGTACTCGTTAATTGTTCCTCCACAACCGGTGTTTGTATAGCATTCGTCGTGTTGTTTGCAACATCTATGTGAGAGAATGAATATGAGACTTTATGTCAGAAGATGATCACCATTCGAAGGAATGATCTACTTAGACTGAATGTAATGAGATGCATGAATCGATAGCATCATGACAATTTGATTGAAATTATTCATCTCAAGAGTCTGTTACAATCTGGTGAGGTTTAGTGAGAGGTTGCAGAATGCGAAGACGAAACATTGATCAGTGAACTATCTAGAATGAAGGAAAAATTCTTCGCTATCTCTCGCAAATACTTGAATTGATCAGATAAGACATGACAAGTAGAGTTGAATCATCCCCTCTTGGGTTGCATGAATGCAAAAGCCATGTGCAGTATAATCATGCATGATTTGACTATTCATAAATCTTCAATAGCATGGCTGATAGCACTATTAGACTCCCAGTTACCTATCGATTTCATCCACTGCTTCGCCGGAGCCACCAGGACCACAATAACATCCGTATCCATTGTAATGTCCTGGGCCACACTCCAGCACGTGTTGCATGAGTCCCTTAAAATTCAGGAGGTCTCGCTTCGTCCTATTTTGAGCTGATCTATTTCCTGTTAATCTGTGTATGTTCACAACTCATTATAATTAGAAATCCATAGAAGATAAGATATCACGATTTATAAATAACTAGAATTCGACACGCGCGCAAGCGCGCTGATTGTTCATTCGTAATGGGTTGAAAATCGAATTAGAATCATAGGAAAATACTAAATTCGCAATAAAATGGGTTCGTTAAGCCAATGCGTTACTTTTTTGCCAAGACGTACATGGTGTGTGACATCTTGGAACAGATTTCTTGGAGAAATAAGTTTACGTTTCAACCTGCTAGTTAAATTACAATTTTTAACTTGACTACTGTTTACATCAACTTCAACTTGTTTTCGTTTCCTAAAAAATTATATCATTCGATGTATAGTGTATTTTATGAGACGCTAGTTCATCTTGAGATTTTTTCAAGCTATGGAATTTTCTACTAACATCTTTGGAGGGATCAGGAATGGACATTGAGGAAGATGGTCGATGGGTTGATACTTGATTGAAATTTCAAAATAAACAATAAATCTGGTAACCAATAGAGCGTTTGATCCTGAAATTTTTGACTTCAGAAACATACCTGCTTTATTTCTGATTTAAAAAAAGCACTGCTTTAGGCGCTTTCTTCAGTTTTGCTGATTTTCTCTTGATAATTATCAGGACATTAGTAGAGGAGCTATGGGGGTACGAGCGCACCCGGCACGAGCGCACCCCGGTACGAACACACCCGCTACGGGCGCACCCCGGTACGAGCGCACCCGGCACGAGCGCACCCGGTACGAGCGCAGGGTGGTACGAGCGCAGTGTCCGGTATGAGCGCAGTGTCCGGTACGAGCGCAGTGTCTGGTACGAGCGCAGTGGCACCCCCCTTTTGTCCGAATATACAATTTTGTGTGTGTGTGTGTGTGTGAGCCGGAATAGCTCAGTGGGAGAGCGTCATGTCAGCAAATTATGAGGTCCTCGGTTCGACCCCGGGTTTCGGCTTTTTTCTCAATCTTCTTCCACGATGTCTATGCCCAGCGCTTGGATACGGGCATGATCATCCATTTTGATGCCACTGCTCAGAATTGTTTCCACATATTCCCTTAACCTGAGCAGATACATTTTTGTGCTCCCACAATCATCTCTCAAATATCGATCGATATCTTCGATGATAGATAGTGAGGGATAGTTCTGGTATTTGCCAACTTTGAAGTTATAGAAGATGACGTCAGCAATCCATAGCGAGTTATCTAGTATATCGTATTCTATGGGTGCGGTCTCAACGCATTTCTTGCATGCATCATCCTCGCGATGGAAATTGACACTGATGGCTGTTTCACCAGGCATCATCTTCCAATCTCTTGATTCCGGATAGCCTCCAAAGGATACCACTCTCTCTTCTCTCTTTGAATTCCCATCCTCATCGAGGGAATGAACGCAGACGATGAGACAGAATACCATGGTTGACTTCTTGTTGAATGATCCAGCCACACTGCGTTCGCCTGCTTTATACCCTGAGGATCCGAGTCGCCGACGCCGCAGCTGAGCGCTCATTGGACGGCATCTCACAGTCTGCTGCTGATTGGTTGTTGCAGGACTCAACCTGCAGAGGTCGGATTGGTGGGGGCCCCAGCCACGCCCACACCTGTGGAGTACAGCCAATCCTCCAATACTATCACGCTTGGTTAACGATCTTCTGTTTCTGATGAGAGTCATCATTTTTCAATTTCTTATACTCACTATACGGCTCTACCCCGCGCGGTATTCGTGCGGTATACGTGTACCCCGCGCGGTATTCGCGTGGTATACGTCTATCTCGCGCGGTATTCGTGCGGTATACAGCTCTACCCCGTGCGATATTCGTGCGGTGTACAGCTACCCTGCGCGGTATTCGTGCGGTATACGTCTATACCGCGCGTTATACAGTTCTACCCCGTGCGGTATTTGTGCGGTGTACGTCTACCCCGCGCGGTATTCGTGCGGTGTACAGCTACCCTGCGCGGTATTCGTGCGGTATACGTCTACCCCGCGCGGTATTCGTGCGGTGTACGTCTATCCCGCACGGTATTCGCGTGGTATACTTCTATCCCGCGCGGTATTCGTGCGGTATACAGCTCTACCCCGCGCGGTATTCGTGCGGTATACGTGTACCCCCGCGCGGTATTCGTGCGGTATACAGCTCTACCCCTATCTATGACTGGTCTGATCGAAGAATGGATGGCAGAATGGATCTTGGTCCTGGTATGCACTTTTGGAGAACCTACGACCATCCATCAATCCCGCAAAGTTTCCATATGATATTTCCCATTCCACAGTCTCTCCGCGCGGTCCGTGCTCTGTCATAAAATGTTCCCTCCTCATCAGACCTTCTCAGTCCAACACTCTACATTGAGCTGTCGACATGGAGGACTACTTCAATCAAAGAGATACATTAGTTAGGCTCATACGAGTGAAAAGAGCGCTCAAACGGAAGTATGCGTTGATAAAACCCCAACAAGCCGAGTTTTAGAAGAACATGAGTGACACATTCAAACCTATTACAGATCTCTCAAGAGAATCATAGCTTATCAAGAGAGAATCGAAACACCTCCGAGAATATCGGACGATACTGTCGAAGGCTCGCAAGAAATCGATAAGACTATAATAAATGACACCATCTCAGGGGATGACAGGAGTGAATCGGCTACCTCATTCGAGACAGCTGATGATGAAGTCAGTGAGCCTGACGACTACTTGGCAATTCTTCGGAGAGATGACGAGAATCTGGATAAAATGTATGGAGTCAGGAAAAATGGGAATTCCTTGGTCATTGGTAAATCGCGGATACACCGAACGAACAATCTCATCGAGGTTGTTAATGAGCGCTTCCCAACCACCCATGGTCTTCTTGAGTTAATCTTCAAAAAAGTTCCAAATCAAAATGTGATAAGCGAAGAAGACATGGCGAACTATCGGAAGATTCTAGACGTCTCGTAAGTTCATCGAAAAAGATTCCTTCGTGATGGAGAACTCCGCAGAAGCAAGAGCCGGAAATTCAGGAATATCATCGCGCCCCTTTTTGGTTCAGAGAAAATTGGTGGATTACTGACAAATCAGACGAAAAGGATATACTAGGACGATCATATCAAAATAGTCGACAGACTTCACATCCTAATGGAGGATAAGTTTGCTGGGAATCGACATAATGATGATGAGATAAGAGCTATCTTGGAATCTTTGTACATCGCGGGCTATATCTATTGACCCTTAGAATTTGTCAAGGGAATCGACTATAAATACAGATGAACACGATCACGAAGACATTACTCCTTCAACATTCAAACAAGATGGGTGAAAACTTTGAAGAAGCCTTGGAGCGAGCTGCTGTGTCAGTGAAGAAGAAATTTGAGCTTCTGCGTGAGGGGTCTGCTAATGGCAGGAATATAGAGTCAAATCTCGGGAAGAAACAGGGAGAAATTTGACAGAGGAAACTTGGGGGTCAACGGATCGAGTCTTCTATCAGGAGAGAATCTAAGCGACCCTCAAGAAGAAATCCCCTCTCTCAGCAAAATGGATGGGTCAATGAAATTCATCCAGAATCGTCTTGGTAAGGAACAACTTGTTGTAGCTGGCAGCCATTTTATCCGAGAAAAAATCAATCGCAATGGTATAGTTTGATGGAAATGCGTTGAATATTATAGGACTAAGCGATGCCCTAGTATAGGAGTGACTCGTGGAATGGATCTAGTCAGTGTCAGCGATCACAATCATCCTGTAGTTTATTCAGTACCACCTTCTCATGTGAGGCACCGGTTTTTGGATGGAAACCATAGTAATCCAGCAGCGTTTGGATACGACAGCAGTGTGCGGGAGAACCATAATGACTCAGAGCATTCCAGAGCACTTTCGGGTAACTATGGAGCTCGCGGTAACAATGTGATTCTTCCAGAGTGTGGGTCTGGACGTGACTCAATTCCAAATAAGAAATCTAGTGGATATGTGGAACCGACTTCTAGTAGTTCTCATTGTAATGCATCGAGTACCTCGTTTAGTGATCCAGGAGCTGATATCGAATCTGGATCAAGTCACAGCCATCGATCTTTTGATTCGGAATCGCATCATAGCAATCAATCTTTCTATTCGGGATCATATCATAGCAATCTAACTAAATCAGATGATATGTCGGGATCAGACCACAGCAATGCATCATTTGAATCAGGCTCATATCACAGCAATCCATCATTCGATCCGGATGAAGATTCGGATCTGTGTGAAAGCAGGTCGAGCAAACGGAGGTTGGATTATGATGATTTTGGTCAGAAATGGGCAGAACAGGTCAGTGATGATAAACCACTGGGCTCTGACAGATTGCCATCCACCGACTACGAATGGAGAAAATGTGGGAGCTTCCAGTTCCCTTCTACGCTTCTGGGTTTCCGTTTGCCGGAGTCGCACTCGTGGGATACTTGGCTTGATGATCATACGGATAGGAGATATTCGAAGGAGGAGACTAGAGATTCATGGGATGAGGTTGCACGTCGAACTTTCAAACGATTGGGATTGCCATCTTACGAGACTCTACCCAAGAATGTCGAATATGTGCAGGGTATCAAGAAAAGGAGATATCACGGGGAATACTACTGAACTGGATATGAGCCACAGGATGGATGTGGTTCTCCAGACTAGTGCATACCTCGACCAAGATCCATTCTGCCATCCATTCTGTAATCAAACCAGCTCTACAAGGAAGGGGGGGTGGGGGTTAGAGCTGTATACCGCAAGAATACCGCGCGGGGTAGACCTATACCGCGCGGGGTAAACGTATACCGCACGGGGTAGTGCTGTATACCGCACGAATACCGCGCGGGATAGACGTATACCACGCGAATACCGCGCGGGGTAGACGTAAACCGCACGAATAACGCACGAATACCGCGCGGGGTAAACGTATACCGCACGAATACCGCACGGGGTAGAGCTTTATACCGCACGAATACCGCGCGGGATAGACGTATACCAAGCGAATACCGCGCGGGGTAGACGTACACCGCACGAATACCGCGCGGGGTAGAGCTGTATACCGCGTGAAGTAGACGTATACCGCACAAATACCGCGCAGGGTAGCTGTACACCGCACGAATACCGCGCGGGGTAGACGTACACCGCACAAATACCGCACGGGGTAGAACTGTATAACGCGCGGTGTAGACGTATACCGCACGAATACCGCGCAGGGTAGCTGTACACCGCACGAATATCGCACGGGGTAGAGCTGTATACCGCACGAATACCACGCGGGATAGACGTATACCGCGCGGGGTACACGAATACCGCGCGGGGTACACGTATACCGCACGAATACCGCGCGGGGTAGAGCCGTATAGTAAGTATAAGAAATTGAAAAATGATGACTCTCATCAGAAACAGAAGATCGTTAACCAAGCGTGATAGTATTGGAGGATTGGCTGTACTCCACAGGTGTGGGCGTGGCTAGGGCCCCCACCAATCCGACCTCTGCAGGTTGAGTCCTGCAACAACCAATCAGCAGCAGACTGTGAGATGCCGTCCAATGAGCGCTCAGCTGCGGCGTCGGCGGCTCGAGTTGCGGCGTCGGCGACTCGGATCCTCAGGGTATAAAGCAGGCGAACGCAGTGTGGCTGGATCATTCAACAAGAAGTCAACCATGGTATTCTGTCTCATCGTCTGCGTTCATTTCCTCGATGAGGATGGGAATTCAAAGAGAGAAGAGAGAGTGGTATCCTTTGGAGGCTATCCGGAATCAAAAGATTGGAAGATGATGCCTGGTGAAACAGCCATCAGTGTCAATTTCCATCGCGAGGATGATGCATGCAAGAAATGCGTTGAGACCGCACCCATAGAATACAATATACTAGATAACTCGCTATGGATTGCTGACGTCATCTTCTATAACTTCAAAATTGGCAAATACCAGGACTATCCCTCACTATCTATCATCGAAGATATCGATCGATATTTGAGAGATGATTGTGGGAGCACAGAACTGTATCTGCTCAGGTTAAGGAAATATGTGGAAACAATTCTGAGCAGTGGCATCAAGATGGATGATCATGCCCGTATCCAAGCGCTGGGCATAGACATCGTGGAAGAAGATTGAACAAAAAAAAGCCGGGATCGAACCGAGGACCTCATGATCTGCTGACATGGCGCTTTCCCACTGAGCTATTCCGGCTGACCCACACACACACACACACACACACACACACACACACACACACACACACACACACACACACACACACACACACACACACACACACACACACACACACACACACACACACACACACAAATTGTATATTTGGTCGAAAGGGGGGTGCCACTGCGCTCGTACCGGACACTGCGCTCGTACCGCCCTGCGCTCGTGGCGGGTGCGCTCGTACCCCCATAGTCCCTCTACTGACATTGCATCTACAATGTATAACCTTACAACATTTTTTGTTGATACTCAGGTCTATTGATTTTTTGATGAATTTACAAACAACAACAACAATCGCGCACCCTGGGAAACAAATACATTTTCGAGATGCGAGATATCGCAAATTGAGATACTACAAACTTCTCGATCGTACTGCGGATTAATAAAAGGGATTCATGGTAATAATTTCGCAAGGCCGAGACAACTGTTCTCTCAATTCTGGCATTAAGCGCATTTTTTCAGCATCGCAAGAACATGCCTACTCTTCACATCTCCGTTTGTTCTCGTCAGCCCAGACTTTGCTTCGAGTTATATCTCTACATTGCCAGTCAAAAGTGTCAGGACATTCGAAATTTTCTTTCCAATTTTGTGAGTGGAACTACTAGACTCTACTTGATCGAAGAGGACTTCATCAGGGCTCATCTTGAAGATCGTTTTGCGAATTTGAAGATTGCATTATTCACTTTTATCAGTATTGTAATTGAGTTTGGAAAAATGCCAATTCCGATGATCTTGGAAAAAATCTCCTGGCTCCGGTACCTCAAAGGTACAGGAATATTCTACATGCTAAAAAGAGATCGAGCTCCGACAGCAAAATAGAATTTGTTGAATAGATTAAACTGCAAATAGTAAGGATTCTCGCTTATCCAACAATATTTTTATCTGGTCTTGCTGTTTCTGCTGCCAAATGAGGCACAGTTTGCCTGGATAAATCAGCGACAGATTTTGCTAAAAGACGTTATGCAAGTTTAGAAACATTTTTGACTTCAGCTAGCAAATTATTTTGCAAAAACAGCTACGCCATCTGCGCTGCAAAAAGTTTTGGTGTCGCAGCGACTCGAAATGGGTAAAACAGCACAAGCTGCGTGCTGGGCGAGCTTCATGTTTCGTTATTCATAATTTTCATCAATTTGAATTGGATATACTCTTACGGTGATGGGTACCTGCCTCAAAATCCGTGTTAATTAACTATTTTTCGCAGCAGTTTTTGAGATATCACAAATCTGAAGACGTTTACATCGAATGTTCCAAAATATCAAGTTTCTAACCGTACAGAGGTTTACGTTCATATCGCAATGCTTATCAATGAAACTTATGATAACGTCGATCTGAGGGAAAAACCTCGTCAGAGTGGTTGTGTACTCCTCATGTTGTGAATTTTACAGTTTTTTAAATATTTAGTTGAGGATGATTGGCCGTGGATCCAAAATGTTTCCACCCCAACGAAGAGAAAGAGTGTAGAATGCTATTACATTGTAGGTTCACACATCGCGAGGATTGTGGGTGACGAAGCAATGGGAGATGATATTGTGAAAGAATCTTACATTGTTTGAAGATCATCGAATGTACTGTTCGTATCAACCTTGGAATCATTCCTCGACGTTTCGCTAGAGTCATCAATTACGGTTGACATCCTTCTTGGTCTACTTTGGTCTAGAGGAAATAAGATATTCGCTTTGATTGCGTGCTTTTGATCTCTAAGAAATCCCAATTTCCATCTCGTTAAAATCTGCTGACATCAAGCGGAATATACAGTACCGTCCAAAAGTTCTCGATGGGTCATCCCTCGAGTACTCTGACTTGCAACAACGATAAGTCGAATTCTATGCATTGTACGAGTTTCTTTCAAAAAAGCATCTCGAAGAGCAGAAAAAATCCTAACTTTGACTGGGTTTGGATGATTTTTATCGAATATTTTTGAAGGTCCTACACGCTGATGGAAAAATAGAAAATCTAAAAATTTTTTACTTTCATTGAGACACCTGCAGTTTCAATGCGAATGAAGATACGGCAATTCTGAGAAATGCATCTTGTAGAGCGGAAAAATGCTATGTGTGGCTATTTTTTGATTATTTTTTACGTCCCGTGTATGAAGACGTGCGAGCTGTCCAAATCCCCAAAATCATGGTTTTTCACCGTTTTCTGTGCCGTTTCCGATGATTAACAGTCATTTTGGGTATTTTAGACAGCTCGTACGCTCTCACACACGGGACGTAAAAAATAATCAAAAATAGCTACACATAGCATTTTTTCCGCTCTACAAGATGTTTCTATCAGAATTCCCGTATCTTTATTCGCATTAAAACTGCAGGTGTCTCAATGAATGTAAAACATTTTTAGATTTTCTATTTTTTTATCAGCATTTAGGAACTTCAAAAATATTGATAAAAATCATCCAAACCCAGTAAAAGTTAGTATTTTTTCTGCTCTTTAAGATGCTTTTTTGAAAATTCTCGTACAACGCATAGAATTCGACTTATCAGTGTTGCAAGTCAGGGTACTCGAGGAATGACCCATCGAGAACTTTGGGACGGTACTGTAGGTTACGTTTTGCAGATAGCAAGCCGAATCATCCGAAATAATTATGCGTGTTAATCTCTTCGTGCACGCATCTATTTCCCGTGGTTGGAAAAATTCTTTCTCGATGAACTCCATGAACTCTGACATTGAAAAGTTCTCTGAGCTACAAACAGATAGAGAAATTCATCGTTATATTGTACTTTTGACCATGTCCACGTATGTAGACACCGTGGAGCCATGGAAAGAAATCATAGAAGGAATTTGACTGCCCCAGTTTGATGAGTAAGAACTAAACAGCGTATAACATAGTACAATAACATGACATTTTCATAGTGAGACTATTCCACCCAGTCTCATCCTCATTGTCAGTACACTATAACTATATGAAAACTTGGACATGAATAATTTCCTGAAAAGTCCTAATCATAATCGAATTCCATAATGTGATCACGAAGAAGAGTAAACCGAGAAAAAATCTCCCTTTTCTTGTACGAAAACTCTCCATATACTACTTCAAAATTTTGCATCCGTTCTTGTGATAATAGCTCTGTGAACTTGAAGAGTATGTTAATATCCTCCTACTTGATTTTGAGATCTCATATTCGAGTAATAGGGTCAAGATTTAGCTCTTTCGGAAAATTGAATTTTCAAATATAATTAATTTGCATCAAATAGGTAGTGAAAATGAGTTTGCCAAAGAATAAATTCGAGTGAATAATTGATTTTGGGCTAGAAGAGAGAGCCCCTTAAGGCTTTTTATGATATCTAGAGTGGAATTCACTGGCATCATTTAAAAATGCGTCCACGTGCGTGGACAAATGCGCGAAGAGGTTAAATGATCTTCACAGAACTTTATACATCTAACTGCGGCTGAGGAGTCATTTCCTATAAAGCTTTTGTCTGATTATGGATAAATACCGAGGTCATTGATCTGAAGAATCAAAAAGAAATGAGAAAGTCACAATTTTTGGGAAATTACTTTTAAGCAATCCTAAAATTTGGGGCATTGTGAACTTCAGATTCAATTTAGAGATGAAAAATATGCGATGGAGACATTCTTCGATCAATGCGACCTCATGGGATTTTTTGTCGACTAGCGTTGTAGGGCACTATTGCGTGCTTCATACAGGTGTAATTCTTACCATTATCAGTGTACTCTGCAGAGTTGCAGATGTTAATCAGAACAACAACGAAGAGAATATGAGTGCCTCGTGGAAGCTGCATACCTATAAAATCAAATTCCAAATTTCAGTTGGTTTGTTGATCGTTCAAATGCTCAAGGGAAAAAAAGAAAAAAAAACAAAACGGACACTAAGTAAGGAAAATCTATTGGAGTGAGTGTCACAGTCAGACTATTCTACACATAACCTCGAGATATAGATCTAACCAAATATTTTCTCATCCCGAAAGGTAAAGTTCGTTTTCCCTTCCTTAAGAGGATGTCGGAGATCGGCCCAAAGACTTCTGCTAGGATACCAACTTTTTCGTATATTTCAACTTACGCTCTCAATTTTCACCCAATCGATCTGAAATTTTCGCAGGAGGTAGAAAATATCCGTGAGAATGGTGCTCTGGTCCAATCCGTACGCTAATACATCGCCCTGAGTCAAAAATCTTGCGGAAAGGCAAATGCTCAAAGAGGTTAGGTGGCTATTCTATCCAAATATTCAGGTTCCCGCTAGTTGAATCATAACAATTGGACCAGAGCACCATTCTCACCGATTCTACGCATCGAATGAATCATCCCCGCACGTAATTGATTCTCAAATCAAAAAGTTATTTGAAATCTACGATTTCGGTACCAAAACTGCAAATTTGTAAACGAACAGCTGCAGACACGAACTCGCGCGAGGTAGATTGAAGCGGATGTCCATCCAGTAGGTGGCGCTTCTGTAGATAGTTCCGACTTTTGTATTCTTATAACCCGTCGTCTGCCGCGGGCATGTCTGCTGACGGCGTGGTCTATTATAATGTCATGTTTGTTTACGTAAATCTGCATTATGGAGTGTAAACGAATGATTCTTTTCCGCGGTTGCCTGATAGCACCAACTTTCCCAGGCCTGGCAGCTTCTCTTGTTACAGTACGTGTCTTTTGGGGCCAGCCGTCGAGTGCGCGAGGTGTTCCGCGACCCGCGACCCTAACTCTACAGAAACATCCGCGGCAAACCCCAACTTGTCATCCGCCTCCTGGTGTTGTGTGTTTATGATCCGGATGTGTCAGTGGATGCAGCATTTCATCAAGAATCTGCCACATCTTTGCCAAGGCGTATCATTTCACGGAACGCAAATCATGTGCATCTGAAAAGCGTCTGCTCGGGCGAGCACAGTTCAATGTTTTGATCGTAAGTAATTTTGGAAATTTTCAATTCAACTCGATAAAATTTGGTCCTAGCATCTGCGCTAGACCTTTTTCTACAATATAAATGCCTTAGGAAAACCGAGAGAACCATACTCACCACGTAGAGTATGTTGCAACATGGTACTGTTTATCATATATTAGCACGGGGCTACTATTTACAAAGTTCATTTTTTGATCAGTCTCATGAAATTGGGGCAGACTAGTTAACAAATTGGACTTGAAAGATTATAAAAAATCTGATCTTTCCCATGGACTAACTCTCAAGTTGGTAGCTCATCAATTTGGTAAAATTTCATGATTGCAGGTATTGCGGTTTCATGAGAACGGTGACTGGGTTGGACTACGAACCTGGTATTAGGGTTTACTGACAAAATCTCACTATCTCTCTTGATTTGTTCTGGCTTCTAAAACTATGTACAGTCTCAATACCTTTTGATAGCACTATTTGGTCAAAAATGAAACAGGTATGTGATCCAAACCACTACCTAGGCTGACTAAAATTTCAAATTATGAAAGGGCCTCTCTCGGGTTTTGGTTTTAGTGGGTTGATTGTCTGCCCTGGAATGCTTCTAATTGTGTTTGCATGTTTTCTAGGTGTGTCAAACTAGATGAGGACTACTGATGGGATATGTTTACCTGCTGAAGACCACTTCTAGGGATGTATCAGCAAGGTCCGTCATGGGACCAATCACACAAAAACACCAGGTAAGAACTTTTATCTTCTACCGTAAAAGACTTGGAATTGATAATAATTAATAATAATAGAAAAACCTTCTCTTTTTAGGATGAAACAACTCAACTTTCTATATTATACAGGTTGTGTTTTTGCCATTTTTATGGCAAGGACTGCAGAAGAATAGGATTCTAATTCTTTTGATTTTTACAGGGCTTGAGGAACTTTTGGCCAAAGGACTTATGATCAACTGAATACAAAAAACTGATGAACTGAGATGATCAAAAGGAAATCGAACAGAAATGAAGCAGTCTCCTCCAGCCATGTCTAAACCTGGATTTTTCAGCGTATGGCAGCCATCGTTGAAAATCATTTTATTCTAAAATGTGTGAGTTTTTCATCTCACTCAGTTAAGTTTGAATGGCTAAATGAATTATTTATTACCTTTTTCATGAACTAATACAACCTTTCTCCTCCAGACAATGGACATCAAAAAATGAAACAAATTCTATGAAACAGAATTAATCAAATGCACAACTTGGAAGGAGTAATACTGTGGGTTATTCTTACACAACTTTCAGTATCAAGTTTGTCATCATTTTCTAATGATGAAACAATTTCTCAAGATAGATCTATGTTCAGAAATACAGTCAATTCTCGGACCAGGTACGACCAAGAGCACTAGGGAGGGTAGAGAGAAGGAGAGTAAACTCGGTCCGAAAGCCAGAGCTAGCCAGGATACAGTAACGACATATTTTCCACGAGAGGCGCTACTAGGCTCTGGGCTAAGGCTTCACCGACACGAAACCGGGACGCTCGTGTGCGTAAGAGGCGTGGATCGCGTTAGCATTACGGAGATTGAATGTGCCACGCACACTACTTTGACATTTTTCACCTACTACGAGAGGGGATAAAGGAGGCGGAGTCAGTCTTCCTTCTTCTGAGAAGCTATGAGCCAGCGTCGATCTAGCCCAGAACACCCCAGAGCCTCTAGTGGCCAACTCTGGAAGTGTAACTGTATCCTGACAGAAACTAGTTTTGTACACGGCGAAAGCCCAGAGTTTACTCTCCTTCTCTCTACCCTCCCTAAAGAGCACTATTCCACGACGCGCTCTTGAACAAATATGGCGGCGTAGTGCGCGAAAGCAATATGGCGTCGTAGTGCGCGAGCATTATGATTTCGTGGACGGTTTCTGCTTTCTCAAGGTAGGAGGTGCTGACATAATTTTGATCATCATCTGTTGTGGAACAACAATTTGATTGTGTTGGGGAAAAAATATTGTACTATTCTTGGTTTGAGATGACTACAGGTGGAGGAATTCTATGAAATGGGGATAATTTCAGTGGGAGTCAGAGGGAACAGCTGGAGTAGAACGAGCAGAATGAGACTTTGAGCACGTAAAAGGTTTGACACATACATACATGTCAAACTTTCTCCTAGAAAAAAACTTTGCCTGGTGATTGGCAGTAAATTTTTCAGACACGCTGAGACAGTTGTAAGCTACTCTTATTGAAGAGAGCTTACAGATATGTTATTTGCAGTCAAGAGCCCAATATCTTGGCTACGCGGTGCTGTATTTTTGAATAACAGACTGCTAGCCATTGTCTCCTACGCTGAGACAGTTGTAAGCTACTCTTATTGAAGAGAGCTTACAGATATGTTATTTGCAGTCAAGAGCCCAATATCTTGGCTACGCGGTGCTGTATTTTTGAATAACAGACTGCTAGCCATTGTCTCCTACGCTGAGACAGTTGTAAGCTACTCTTATTGAAGAGAGCTCACAGATATGTTATTTGCAGTCAAGAGCCCAATATCTTGGCTACGCGGTGCTGTATTTTTGAATAACAGACTGCTAGCCATTGTCTCCTACGCTGAGACAGTTGTAAGATACTCTTATTGAAGAGAGCTCACAGATATGTCATTTGCAGTCAAGAGCCCAATATCTTGGCTACGCGGTGCTGTATTTTTGAATAACAGACTGCTAGCCATTGTCTCCTACGCTGAGACAGTTGTAAGCTACTCTTATTGAAGAGAGCTCACAGATATGTTATTTGCAGTCAAGAGCCCAATATCTTGGCTACGCGGTGCTGTATTTTTGAATAACAGACTGCTAGCCATTGTCTCCTACGCTGAGACAGTTGTAAGCTACTCTTATTGAAGAGAGCTCACAGATATGTCATTTGCAGTCAAGAGCCCAATATCTTGGCTACGCGGTGCTGTATTTTTCAATAACAGACTGCTAGCCATTGTCTCCTACGCAGTAGGTTATTCGTACTTCTTGTTGAAAAACACAAACATGAGGAGGTTTTGCAACCTAGGCAGTCTCAATTTACACAAATATTTTTGTTGAAAAATCTATTCCGCGTTACTGAACGTGTGTAGTCCTTATTGAAGGAGATAAAAATTGGGATACTTCCTAACTCAGCAGCATAAAAAACATTCTTGTTGAAGAATTCATGACACACTAATGACCGCGTGTTGTTCTTACTGAAGAACATGGACATTGGATTATTTACTGACCTAAGAAGTGTAAGAACATTCTCTTGGAAGAATTCATCATCGTTACTGAACGAGTGCTATTCTCATTGAAGATTACAATAATCATCTAGATATTCCCTAATCCAGACAGTGTGGATTTACAAGAAATTCTTGCTGAAGAATTCATTCCACATTACTGAACGTGTTGTTATTATTGAAGAACAAAAACATTAGGGTATACCCAAACCTGGAAAGTGTAAATACATTCTTGTTGAAGAATTCATTACACGTCACTAATTGTGTGCTATTCTTATTGAAGAACACAATCATCTGGAAATTTCCGTATCTTGGCAATGTGGATTTACAAGAAATTCTTGTTGAAGAATTTTTCCACGCGCGTACTGTTCTTTTTGAAGAACATAAACATTGAGGTATTTCCTAACCTTGATACTGTAAATACATTCTTGTTGAAGAATTCATGACACGTTACTGAATGTGTGTTGTTCTTATTGAAGTACACAGACAATGCAGTATCTCCTAATCTATGCAACGTGAATGCATTCTTGTTGAAGAATTCATTACAACGTGTGTGAGCAATAGTCTCATTATAATCTCCTGCCACGTCAACTCATCCAGCTTTACCCCTGGCGCCCTATATTATTGTTTAGTTAGCTATATTGGTTACAGATTCGAAAATGTACAAGTAGTCCCGCCACTCGTACATTTCCTCTATGCATGGAACTCGGTCGAGTAGCGCCGCCACTCGTATACTTCCGAACCTGTAACCTCAGCATGAAACTCGGTCGGTAACACGTGGAACTCCGACATCCTCTTAAGGCGATGCGGTCACCATGCAAGCTGAAAATCATTCCCAACTTTCTCCGTTTCTGTTGCGATTTGGGCTAAACGACGAGCGCACAAATATTTGTTATCATCTAACTTAGATTCGTCCGCTCTTTGTTAAGCCCAAATTGCAGTAGAATCGAAAAAAGTTGGGAATGAAAATGTGCGTATATTATAGGTTAGGAGGTCCCCGCGGCCGAGTTATTCCCATTTTCCTCCGATTCTTTTATGATTTGGGCCAAACGATGGATTGAGGAATACAAGTTGGACAATAACAAGTATCCGACAACTCGTCTCACACTTCGAATCATCAAACTTTTCATGTAAGGTGTATTCTCAAGGTCCATGGTCACGGTGCACGGTGACCGCATCGCCTTAAGGGCAATAAAAGAGACTCCCTCATCCAGGCGATGGTTATTTCAACGAGAATTATTAGTCGTAGGATACACATTTTGACCAACAATTTCGAAAAAATTATACTCGAGAATCGCTTTGAAGGTACGAATCTGCGATCTTCCCTTCATAGATATTAGGTTTTTCTATTCAAAAAATTCGATTGCGCGCATATATTGCCCAAGAAAGTATTTAGATGGTTGTAGCAAACAATGGACTTAAACGTGGAAGTTGTCTGCCACATAGTCCATAATATGCAAAAGACAGTTGAGGAATATCAATGAAATTATTTAAAAAATCACGCCGGAAATTGAGGAACTAAGATATAAAACAGTCACAGTCAAAGGGTGACAATCAGAGAAATCTTCACATAATGAATTTTGGTATCAATTCATGAATGGAGTGGTCTTTTCTTAGCTCATTCCGCTCATGAGGCAGGATCTTGTGAACCCCCCTTGTCAGCGTATATTTTATTGAAAATCTCATACTCACCAAAGTCCGGGAATATTTCGATGAAAACGGAGAACAAATTAAGTAGAAGAGCAATTCTACTCGTCCACGTGGAGCTTGAAATTATTCGTCTCAATCATATTTATACTCATTCGAATGCTCACATCAGATATGGAAGTGGGGAAAATATAGAATGTCGAAGAAATTCTTACAATAATCTTACACTATATCACAAAAGTGTTTGAATCATTCACTTTGATGCCATAAAGAGATTAAATGAGGAGTGAACACTAGGGAGCGTTAGTATCATGCAAGAGAATATACATGCTTTATACGCCCACTCGTATCGTTATCGCGAGGCTCCCTAACACGAAGAATTCCCCAATTTGAGATAAGATACTTGCTTTTTCCAAATAGTCTTTATCCCAGATGAGTCAGCCGAGGGGAGCAATCTCTTCAAAATTCGTCATCAGTATCTCATTTAAGGGCATGTGAAAGCCGACTTTTACCGACCGAGCGGACCGTGCCAAGAGTAAGGGAGGTTGGGTTAGATATCCTATTTGTATCATAAGGAAGGGGGCGGAGGGGACATTCGACATTCAACCAACATATCAGTCGCAATACGACCTGATATATATAATAGCTGTATCTCTATGCTCGGATCCATGCTTCTTGGTGCATACATGGACTCATGACTGAATAGCTATCTGCAAGGTATACTGATGATGGAGATTACTGATGCGAAAAATAAAGGTTTCATTCATTCACATTTTGTATATACTTTCAAGTATATTTTCTATGTGACATCTAGTGATAATTCTGCTGGGGCTCACATTTTGTATATACTTGCATTCAAGTATATTTTTTATGTGACATCTAGTGATAATTCTGCTGGGGCTCACATTTTGTATATACTTGCATTCAAGTATATTTTTTATGTGACATCTAGTGATAATTCTGCTGGGGCTCACATTTTGTATATACTTGCATTCAAGTATATTTTTTATGTGTCATCTAGTGATAATTCTGCTGGGGCTCACATTTTGTATATACTTGCATTCAAGTATATTTTTTATGTGTCATCTAGTGATAATTCTGCTGGGGCTCACATTTTGTATATACTTGCATTCAAGTATACTTTTTATGTGACTCCTAGTGATACTTTTGCTGGGGCTCACATTTTGTATATACTTGCATTCAAGTATATTTTTATGTGGCATTTTTGTTGAAATATCACTTTGACTCTTGAAAACACATTTTTGTACTATGTGTGTGTACACATCTTTGTACTATGTGTATTCATTTTGAGTGAAGTGATTTTTGCAGGAATATTTTCCTCGGTAACTTTTTCTCCAAGCAATCACTCGTATGCACATCTCTACTCATCCTTGAGCTATTTTGTCAGTTCGAAAAGAGAAAACCTGTTCAAATCTGTTTTGATTCTGACACCTAGGTGCCTCTCGTTGGCCAAAGTCATGTATTCATGTTACCGCTGTACCTAAAAGAATTCATGATGTTAGTATTACTACTCATGTTTTAGAATACATTGAGATTGTGGACTCAAATTTCAATCTATTTGAGACTCAAAACAATTCCAGAATTTCATGCGGAGCAACTCGACAAAGACAATTTGTTCCAAAAATTTTGGGATACAAAGTTCAAGATGAATAATGAACAACTAGAAATCAGTAAATACAGATAGAAGCTATGAAGATATTATTAGAGTACATACATTCATGACATTCCTTGGAATGAAGATGAAATCACACCGCTGGAATACAAATATCTCAACAAACATAATTAGGAGCTCGTGGCATACCCAAGATCAGCTTTCGCTCTCAAAGTCACTCAAGCGAGCTATTCTGAACAAATATTTCAAGGTATTCTTGTTGAAACCTTGAAAAGAATGATGAGATTGATCAGAGGGCACACAAATACCAATGAGATTCTGAATTCCACCAATAAATTCATTCTATCATGGAATTTACCATCTAAGTTCCCAATTCTAAGTCACAAAAGCTCCACAACTGGGCCAATTTTGAACAGATTGAAACAAATGAATATGAATTCACCCCTGTAGAATCTAGGAATCTCAGCAGACACAAATTGGAGCTCACTGCAATGTCCACTAATTCACTTTCGCTCTAGAATTCACCCGGGCGCTCCATTTCCACCAGGTGATTCCAAGATATTCTGGTTGGAACCTAAAGTAGTATGGTAAAATCAATCAAACATGATTTAGAGATCAAATCATGGCAATAAGATTCTTTTTATCAGTACACTCTTTGAAGAATGACATTGTAACTTTTCAATTTCAAGTCACAAAAACTCCACAACTAAGCCAATTCTCAATAGATTCAAAAAAGTGAATATGAAATCACCCCTCTAAAATACAGGGATCTCAGCAGACAAAAATTGGAGCTTATAGCAATGGCCACTCATTTACTTTTGCTCTAAGAGTCACCCGGGTGCGCCATTTGATCTAGGTAATTTCAAGATATTCTAGTTGAAACCTTCAGTAGCATGGTGAGATCAATCAAATATGTTCCAGAGGTCAACTCATGACAATAAGATACTCAATTTCATCACTTTCATTCTTTGTAGAGTGAAATCCACCTTGTGACTTTTCAACTCAAGTCACAAAATTTCCACGATTAAGCTCTAATTCTCAATAGATCTAAATGAATGAATGTGGATTCACCCCTCTATAGTATAGAGATTTTAGTAGATACAAATTGAAGCTTATTGCAATTTCCAAATATTTACTTCTGCTCTAAGACTTACCCGTGCTTGCTATTTTCACCGAGTATTTAGACATATTGTAGTTGAAACATCAAAACAGAATCATTAGTTTGCTCTGAAATCATCTGAAGGCCTCGACATCACAGGAACATTCTGAGCTGCATCAATACATATTCTTAGCACAAATAGATAGAGTTTGGTGAGACCGAAAGGTTGTAAACCTTTCTGATGAGCTATCTCATGTACAGCATTTTTTGCAAGTTTGGTGGATGCATGCTTTTCCTCTCAGTTCATCGATCAACTGATTCCTCCTCTGATCTGTTTTCAAGTACATAACTTCATCTATATCTTGGGTAATGCTAACTCCACATTCTGTATAAAGATTTCTGATGTCCACGAAAGACAATTTCATACCTCGAAAGGCTTAGATTTGGATGTCAATATCAATAAAGCTTTGCCTCGTTGCTTACTATCATTGTTAATTATTGAGTCACTCCAAGGCTTAGAATGATTATCACTGTCACTCTTATATATTCACTGCTTATCAAATCAAGGAGCCAGTAATTGCCTCAAGAAACAGGATTGTCACTCAGATTGTCAATACTTGGATTGGTTCTCCTCAGATATGAACAAAGTTATTACTATTTTTCATAAAATTTTCCAACGAATGAATTTTCTGTTCCTGATTATTTTTATGTGCAAGTCAAATATATAAGTACCGCGCGACAACTCACGACAGTCCATCACCGTTCATTCAAAACAATAACAACAGCTGGTGTGGGCGGTAGAGGACCTAACCCAACCTTGCCTCGACTCAGCCAAAATCACAGCTCATCGGCCTTCGGAAAAGTCATACTTCTGATCATTTTCTGAACTATTTGAGGACGATCTCGGAAAAAGTACTTCCAAGTATGGAAGCTTTCAGATGCGATCTATCATTTAAAAAAAAATCGATTTAATTGATTGGAAGTTGCCTTCAAACTTTGGTTTCGAAGTCAGGCGTGTGAGTATTTTTTCAGGCAATGGTCAACTTCGAAACCAAAGTTTGAAGGCAATATTCAACCGATCAACTCGATTCTTTTTTTGAATGATAGATCTGATTCTAAAGCTTCCATACTTGGAATCACTTTTTTGAGATTCACCGTAGAACTCGGGAGAAAAATCGATTTGTCAATGGTTAGGGTCGTCGGTAAAAGTTGGCTTTCACATGCCCTTAAATGGATTCCCATAGTTCTTCATAATTCAATGTCTCGATAGACTAGGTTCTACTCTTATCCGCTGGTGCTATCGGTGACTGGGACTTGGTCTGGAATTATTCTCTGGACTAGTATCAAGTGATCGCGGAATAATTCGTCGTAGAGTTTCGAGGCGGCAGTATTTCGACTGATATCGTTCAGAATTTGTCACACCTCCCAACGCGGAACCGGTCCTGAGAGCAAAACCCCGAATGATATTACTACTGCACCAAATTTCGGAACTTGTCGCACTCATTGATGCGACGTTGGTTTCGAGGTCAGAACGGCAATTACTGACTCCCTGAATTTGTCACAGAACGTGTCGCACCTACTGAGATGAAGTTAGTTCTGAGGTCAGAACGGCAAATGGTACTACTACTACTACTTTTTTTTTTCTTTTTTTTTTTTTTTTTTTTAAGTGGAATATAAGGAAAAATCTGATGACAGGCTATCCCTAATGGATCTCCCACCGGCAGACCATAAGCGCTTTCATTTTGCTCACCCGGTAAACCGGATGAGCATGAATCCAACGCCCGTGTGCCCTGGGGGCTAAAACCTTCTGCTCTCAGCCCTACGATGTTGGCAAGCCATCATTGCAGAACTGGGGGCAGCTAACCACTATCTAACCAACCCACCCCGGAACCGCGTTAGCATGACTTCAGGGTGGGAGGCATATCGCGCGCCATGAGGCGTCCCTCTTCGGTGTGTCCGCTCTTCTGTCTTCTCTCTTCGTCGTCAATGATCACTCTTCAAGTCGTCGTTGTTCGCTATGCAGCGCCCCTTGCTTGACGCTGCAATGCCCGTTCTCGCTCTTCTTTTCGGGTGATCGCCGTCTTGATATAGGCGGCGATCTTATCCCATGTCTCTTTGTTGCGGAGCATGAACGGCAATAGATTCTCAGGGGTGATCTGATTTCCAAGCCAGTTCACGAGCTCCGCTCTCTCCGTAGCTGTGTTCATGCAATGGAAGAGTGCATGCTCCACATCGTCCCAGTCTGCCGCACACATCTGACAGACCGGGGTCTCCCTCTTCTGGAACCGCTCCAGGTACTCTCCGAAGCAGCCATGCCCACTAAACGCTTGCGTCAGCCAGTAATCCAGCTCTCCGTGAGCTCGATCGATCCACCTGGCTATGTTGGGGATCAGCCTTCGCGTCCACTTCCCTTTCGTTGAGCTCTCCCACTCTTTTTGCCACTCTTCGACGGTCTCCCCCCCCCGACGTCTCGTATGAAGGCCTTGCGAGTGGGGTTGAGCACGACTCCATCGCTCTTGAGGGTTTCTTGGCGTTTCCATACCCGCACTCTCTCGGCTACAAGCAGTCGAATGGGTGGTGTACCCGCAAGCACACAGGCTGCGTGGTCAGACACCGTGCAATAAGCACTGATCGTCCGTAGCGCGAAACGCCGCTGGACTGGACCTAGCTTTGCATCGATTACGGACCCTCTAGCAACCTGCCCCCAAATTGGTGCACCGTACAGCATGATGGAATAGCTCACGGTGCTGAGTAAGGCTCTTCTGTTTGGCTTGGGGCCACCAATGTTTGGCATGAGCCGCTGGAGGGCGCCACCGACCCTGTCTGCCTTCAGCGCTGCTTCTCTGGCTTGTGCCTTGTAGCTCCATCGGTCATCAAACCAAACCCCAAGGTACTTAAGTTCCCTCTTGAGTGGACTACTACTACTACTACTACTACTACTACTACTCCAAATCTTAAAACCTGTCGCACTTACTGATGTGGAGTCGGTTCCGGGATTAAAAACTGCAACTCAAGAGGCTTGATTTTGTGGGTCCTTATATATTGAATTCTCAATTACTCTCCTCTCATTGAGCTTGGATAATAATTTATCTGATGGTATTCTAGTGGTTTATTACAATGAATTACCGCTTTTTCAAAGGTCGTCTGGGCTATTTATGAGATAATCGAAACTTATCAATGATTGGAAATCAGTCGATCGATTGATTTTTATATTCCCTCTAATGTTGCGTAAAAAGTAATATCTATTCAGAAGAACCTTGGAATCGTCTTATTGATCGGTAAATCACCACTTGATGAGATTCTGATTGAGTATACTGATCTCTTGAAAGGAGCGTGTATCTCAAGATGCGATTATCATTGCATCTTCTGACCACGAACTCTCGATCAATTAACCCTCGGCTGGCACCCTTCATGAGAACGCCACGCTCATAATTCAAGGTTTTCCGGGTTCATAGTGACCTCTGTTGGTAGAAAAAGGGGGTTTTTACACGGGTGCGTTTCAATTTTGCACACGGATATACACGAGGCGAATGCGAATAACCACTTCCTAGAACCAAACGAGTGTAATCACGAATGAAAATATTATCTCACAAGAAAACAAATTTATGCTCAGCAGTCTAACCTCAATTCTCACAACACTTGAAATAATGAGCCTGGTACTTCCAGAAAATAATTTTTTTTGATAATTGAGACCCGCGTATACTTACTTAATACCGAACTTACACAAGAATCTATTTAAAGATTCTCACCTCATTCGATGTTGTTACAGCTGACTATTGCCGATGTTACCATTTCCTATGGATGAGTCTACATAGACGCGCTCACTCGAGGCGCGCGCGCTCTCTCTGCTCGCACTCTCCACCCAAACATCGGAGTAGGTAGCGGAAATGGAATATGAAAATCCTCTGACGAGTGTTCCCTCTCAATCGCAGTATCAGCGCGAGTTTGTGAGATAAAAAGCGGCCAGTTTATCGCGTAAATCGACCAAAAATTGATTTGCATCTAATAGAGATCGAAAAGTGAGGGACTTGGATGTCGATCGTTGTGCCTAATTACCAAACCCCCAACTTCTCAGGTTTCTGACTCGCAGCTTATTCAATATTATTTTGGGTCTGCATTGAGACTTTTCCCGGAAACTGTGAAATAAGCAAAGGTGTGTGGAATTCTGGTGAAGAAGAACCGAGCTATTTGCATGTACACCAAAGATCAAATTTGTGTTACAAGAGTCACTCCTCCGCCAATTTGGGAAATCTTGGCTGTTCTTAATCAGAATTTCATACACTTTATTCAGCTCATTATTCAGCTTCTGGAATGAGTACCAATGTATGATCAAGATGATTCTGAATATTGTTCAATAAGCCGCGAGTTAGGATCCTGAGAAGATTGGGGTGGTGATACATATCATCGATGTGTCTAATATTAGACACATCCATCGACATCCATGTCTCTCACTTTTCGATCTCAATTCGATGCAAATCAATTTTTTTGGTCGATTTACGCAATAGGCTGGCCGTTTTTCATCTCACAAACTTGCGCTGATACTCAAATTAAAAGGGAACACTCGTCAAAAGATTTTCAAATCCCATTCTCGGTACGTATACTCCGTTGTTTGGGTGGAGAGTGCTAGCGGGAAGAGCACGCGCGCCTCGAGTGAGCGCGTCTATGTAGACTCGGCCTATCGGACAAAATGATGATCACCATAAAATCCTTGTACGCATTCATTTACTGACTTAAAACATGCCCTCTTCCCTCACATATTACATATTTCTTCACTCACCAAAGATAATTATTAATGGAATATAGAATGACAAGCACGCCTTTGCTGAAAAATTACTTTACTGCTAGAATTTGAATTTTACAAAATATTGAAAACGTATTACACGTGATGAAAATTAACAAGACATCCATAGTCATCGATTTCTGCACATCAGAAGAAACTTCTGTTTCGAACACTTAAAGTAATTACTGGGACAAGTCGAGTGTTGACTGTTGCGCACAAAACTTGTACACGATTGGAATAGCACAGTGTGAGAAAGAAGGTTATCTTTCCAAAATAAGCGGACAAAGGCATCCGATAGTAACAGTTCTTCGATCTTTGAGCCTCAAATAGTTTCTCTGGGCTGATGAAACCTCCAATACGACGAAGTAGACGAAAATGAGAAAAATATCTATACCAGCATGCAAAACTAATAATACACTAGTGGCTTACATAAGAATACTGAGTTCAATGATGATCTATTTAAATTATTATTGTCATGAGGAGATTTGTGATAAGATAGGATGGCGTTCGGATCCAGAAAAAAGTACCCATCAACGTGTAGTCTCATACAACGATTCAAAACCCGAATACCAGAACATCATGTCTAAGGTACTGATTCTTTCGGTCAATGTGCTATAAGAGGAACTTGTTTCATCCTAGTAAAACTCATGAATTGGTAAGATCACCATATTTGCTACTCGTTCACGCCGAATCTTTTTTGTCTTGAGAGACTTTGATGGATTAATTAGTTTGAGCAAAGACTCATTGTAGGCAAGATCAGATTCAAAAATGTCAATCATGGTAATATGTATAAACTAGCCCGAATAATTCAAGAGATAATCCCATGGATCCCATCCTTCCATCCTTCGGAGTACACAAATCTGATGGCCAGTCCTGCAAGTAAGAAAGAACAATCAGTTGTGACGAAAAGTATCTTCTGATTTCAACATGTCCGAAGACTTCAGCGCCAATTTCTCCGCACAGAATTTTATAAGGCGGTCGACGCATGAGCTAGAATCATGCTTAGTGGCTACAGCGTGAACAACGTCGATGAAGATATACTTATGCATTGGGCATGGTTCTAGTTCAGCAGAGATTACGTTACGAGCGCTACGGTCGGGGACATCTCCAATTAAAGAGGGTCTAAACCATCAAAACGGCCATCGACCACGAGCTTCAAATCTCACAGTTTGAAGGATTATTCGGAGGAAAGTTCGTAAAAAACACCCATTTTGATGCACGAGTGCCTTACAAAAGTCACTAGCTCGAAATGAAGTTATGGTTCGGGGGCGATGAATGAAGTTTTGTACGAATCAAAAGGATGGAATAGATATTTTTTCAAAAAATCGATTATTTGGATCGGAATCACGAAAAACATACCCTAATTGAGTCCAGCAGTTGATACTCAGAGTAGAATGATGCTCTTCTAATTTCTTTTGCCTCTATACAGTTCATCCGGATGGTTGATTGCAGGTCCAATCCTGTTTATAGCATTTGTTATCAATCCAGGTGGGCTGAACTCCCACACAGTACCAGCAACATTGTGAATAGTGCGTAATATGTTGTTAGAGCAGACTGCCATGGCCATAGGGCACGTTTTGTCTTGACTTTTGAGACAACTCGCGAAGTTCACATCACACTCGCAAGAACTTCTCCCACATGGAGTATTTGTCTCCTCAAAGTCTGAAATGTAAAAGTTCGACATTTGCTTCATATAGTTTAAGGAGAGAGTACACACAGAACGAGGTACAGTACCGTACAAAAGTTCCTGAATGGTGGTATAGAGTCCTCTTTTGCTCAAATGTCGATTACTCAAGCCCAGATCAACGTAGAGGAATTTGGGAAAAAGCATTTTGAAGATGAAAGAAAATGCTAACTCACTGAGATCTCTGATTTTTCTTTAAACCCTTCCTGGTTGCACAAACAGCTGATATAATTTCAAAAATTCCGAGAAAAAAAACGTTTTTACTCTGTATGCTGCCAGTTGGACGTGGATGAAGATACAGCAATTTTACAAACAGCATCCTAAAGAGCGGAAAAACCGCATTTGCAATGATTCTTTGATTATCACAGCCTCACAAAAAATAATTTCTGACCTAACTCCCAAACTATATTTATGTATCGGGGGTCGCTGAATCCGAATTCAGGGTCAGTTTCAGCACGTCGAAATTTTGACATAACCTCAAAAAAGCATGATTTGACAAAATTGCTCGAAAATCATAATCACCCCATACTGAATCCACTTTTGACCACCAACCTTATGTTCTCGGGGTCTCTGAATCCAAAAACGAGGTTAGTTTGGTCTCAACATATCATCATTCTGATAGAACCTTAAGAAATCAGGCTTTTCGAAGGATATTTGAACCTGGTGATGAAACCATACTTTGTTTTGCCTATTCTAAATTTTTTTGGGGTTGCTGAATCCAAATTTGGGGCCAGTTCGGTCCCAGCACATCATCATTCTGACATAACCTCAAAAAAATCATGATTTCTCAAGGACAGTTGAACCTGGTGACCGAACCATACTTCATCCTGCCTATACTGTATATTTACGGGGTTGCTGAATACAAATCCAAGGTCAGTTTCGATCTCGCACATCAGCTCTTTCACATAACCTCGAAAAATCGTGATTTTCCAAAGATACTTGGACCTGGTGATCAAACCATACTTTGATTTGCCTATACTACATGTTTTTGCGGTCGCTAAATCCAAATTGGGTACAGTTTGGTCCTACAACATGTAGGTTCTTATATAACATCGAAGATTTAGAATTCCTCGAGGGTACTCAAAGCTGGTGATCCAACCATACTATGTCATGAGCTTATTTGATGGTTTTCGGATTAGAATTAGAATCAGTTTTATCCAAGCGCGTCCATTTTTCAACATAATTTGAGATGAGCAGTGTCCATCGCATCTGTTGAAGCAACTCCACTGTCTCGGCGTTTTTTGAGAGTTGATCTAACCCTCTGTAACCCGCAAGGAGAAGTGAGGCGCTCTGGCGTCTCGATTCTGGGGTGTGACGACCCTCCGGCCCCAGTCAAGGGACACCGTACCCGGGCCTTGGCCAAAATCCGGTAGGAAGGGACTGGCCCTGAGACTGGTACTCAGGAGCAGCTCAATGTCGCTCTCTGAGCCGGCACCCTGACAGGGCATATCTCTGCTTCATGACCATGTGGCAAAAGCAAAAGAAAGTATGGTTTGTTCAGCAGCCATCAGCACTCTCGGGAGATACTGATTCTTTGAGGTTAGGTCAGAATGATGTACGAGGTCGAAACTGACCTTGGATTTGTATTCAGCGACCCCTAAAATATATAGTATAGGCAGGATGAAGTATGGTTCGGTCAGTACAAGTGTCCTTGGGGAATCATGATTTTTTGAGGTTATGTCAGAATGATGACGTGCTGGAACCAAACTGGCCCCCAATTCGGATTCAGCGACCCCAAAAACATAAGGTTGGTGGTCAAAGTGGATTCAGTGTTTGATTATGATTTTGGACAATTTTGTCAAATTATGCTTTTTTGAGGTTATATCACAATCTCGGCGTGCTCCAGCAAGACTGACCCTGGATTCAGATTCAGCGACCCCAAAACATAAAGGTGATTTAGTTTGGGAGTTAGGTCAGAACTTTTTTTTTGGGGGTTGTGTATTCTTTACGTCGTGCGAACAGGAGTGTGAGAGCTCTCCTAATAGCCAAAACCGTAATTTGTGCTATTTTTTGCCGTTTTTGACGAATTTCATTGAAAATTCGAGAATCTGGGTACTTCGAGAGCTCTCACGCTCTTGTTGTCACGACGTAAAAAATGATCGAAAAATCATTGCAAATGGGACTTTTTCCACTCTTCAAGATGCTCTTCGTAAAATTGCTGTATCTTTACCCACGTTCAATTGGAATCCAATAGAAAAAAAACGTTTCTTTTCTCGAAATTCTTGAAGTTACATGAGCTGTTCGTGTACTCAGGAAGGGTTGGAAGTAGAACTAGAAACCCCAGGAAGTTGGCGTTTTCCCTCGTCTTCAAAATGCTTTCTCTCAAATTTTTCTACGTTGATCTGGTCTTAAGTAATCGACGTTTGAGCGAAAGAGGATTCTATACCACCGTTCAATTCAATTCAAATTCAAAAGGAATTTTTGCATGGTACCGTACATATTTGAAATGTCTACATTGTTAGTGCTCTGATAGCTCATATTACATATTTAATGAAAGTAACTATGAATAGGTATATCTCACATTGGTGGTGAATTGGCCATTCTCGAAGCTCAGATACTCAAAGTATCGAACATAACCTCAAAAAAGCAAGGAAAACATCTAATCAGCAGAATTGAGGTTGGCGAATAGGTAAAACTTATTTGTGCTTCGAGGATATGTATTGAAGGGTCAAAAGGCAAGGTTTTGTACTGAGATAATGGTGAAATTCATCTCTGAAGGGAGTTTATTGAATGATTCGCATGAATGTATTGTTGAATTATCACTAAATTGTGAGATCATTGATGAACATCTTTCCAGACTTTATAATTGAGGGATTTCACCATTATCTCTACACGAAAAGTTGCCTTTTGACTCTTCAAGTACATACTCTTGAAGCACAAATGAGTTAATCATACAGTATGCGCTAACCTCAATTTTGGTATTTAGATGTTTTCAGTGCTTTTTTGAGACTATGTTTGATATTTTGAGTATCTGAGCTATCAGGATGGCCGATAAATCACTAATATAAGTTGTATTCATGGTTACCTCTGAATATATCGACGCCTCTTACGAAGATAAACACCTCTTTTCTTGTGACTGACGAAGATCAACGTTTATTCGTTGTGAAAACGAAGATTAACGGATTCTTCTTAGGTCCACGAAAACTAACACTTACTCCTTAGGGACACGAAGATTAACGCATTCTCGTTAAGTCCACGAAGACTAACACTTACTCCTTAGGGGCACGAAGATTAACACTTACTGCTCAACGGCCCATGAAACTAGCACTTCCTCTTGAACGGTATGAAGACTATAACACACTTGCACACGTTCTTGTTCAAAGGGACGGAGACCATGTATTTCGTCTTAGGGCCACGAAAAAAAACACATTCTCATTAGCGGCACAAAAATTAACGCATCGGTAGACTTCATTCATGGAGGGACGGAGACAATAAGTATTTCGTCTTAAGCCCACGAAAAGTAACACATTTTTCTCTACGCCACGAAGACTAACACATTCTTATCGATGGAATGAAAAACAACACATTCTCTTTGACGAGACGATGAACGGTAAGTGATTGTGTTAGCCTTCGTTCCGCTAAGAAGAATATGTTACTTTTCGTGGGCTTAAGACGAAGTACTTATTATCTCCGTCCCTTCAAGAATGGAGTCTACGAATGTGTTAGTCTTCGTGGCGTAAAGGAAAATGTGTTACTTTTCGCGGCCTTAAGACGGAATACTTATAGTCTTCGTCCCGTCAAGAAAAAAAATGCGCGAATGTGTTAATCTTCGTGCAGTTTGAGGAGTAAGTGTTACTCTTCGTGGTCTTAAGCAGTAAGAGATGATCTTCGTGGCGCTGAGGCGTAAGTGTTGTTCTTCGTGGCGTAAACAGTAAGTGTTAATCTTCGTGGCCGTAACAAAGCAAATGCTAATCTTCGGCCACCGTGTTTTTCTTCGTGGGCGTTAGCGGATGTGTTTATCTTCGTAAGAGGCGTCGATATGTGATATGAGCTCTGAGATCACTGATAGTGTAAATTTTCAAAAATGCCCCTCCTCTTGTGTACCCATCTCTGAACGAGAATTTCAATTCGAGAGTGTGACTCAGAGTCCAGCGCACGACATTTATTTGGTAAAGCGTAATGTCATCCTGAAACATTTTCTGATGAAATCATGATTGGTGAGCCTGGCCATGAAATCTTCATCTCTGGAATGGACTAGATTAGTAAAAGGATTGAGAGGATCGAGGTATCATGTCTGGTATGTCTCGCGAAGTAATATCGCCCATTATGTCAGATTAAGCTATCAAAAAAGTTTTGATTCCTCGTCCCAATGCCTTACATTGTAAAGGACACTTCAGATGTTTACTGGAACATTCTCATTCATTCAATGTTCACATTCGATAACATCTAGAGGAGCCGTCTTGAAAAATGGGTAATTCATTCCGTCGTATTCTCCAAGTTATTTCACACCAGAAAAGAATGATTATATAGTCACTTCTCGACTCAGTCATCAGACTTTTCAGAGAGTCAAATACACCCATTTTATATCATCTGATCTATCCGATGGAAAATCCGAAAAATAATAGATGAATTCCACGCCAAAGCGACCTACGGAAAGGGGTCATCTCTCAGATTCTTTTTTAACCTTTTTCATTCGATTCTATGGCCCAAAATAGGAACTTCGGACCACCTATGAGGCTCAAAAAAAATTTCTCCTCTCCATTGCTGCACATCCGTCAACAGACCGAAAATTTATCGTGTAAAAATCGATGCTCTTTTATTCACGAAAATGGGAATATTTCGAGTTTTTGAATAGCTATCGATTTGCGGGTTGCGGCATCTGAAAGGGCATCAAAAAACCTATCGAAAACAATGTCGGAAATTCCTTCTCTGTGATTTGGGGGCCTCCTGGAGGCAAAAGAGTGTTTTTCACTAAAATGTTGATTTCTCAAAAAGCCATTTTTTTTTATTTTTTTTAAATCATTTATTTGACGTGAAATTTTGCGTTCTTTCGAAAAAAATGGGTTTCAGAGAAGTTTGGGATGATCCAAGTGACTTATGAGCCATTTTTTGAAAATTCGATTTTTTCGGTTTCAGAAAAAGGCGATTTTCTGCGCATGCGCACAAACGTAGACTTTCGGTGCCACTTTCAATGGAAAGCTGACAAAATTTCCTATAAAATGACCACCCGCAAAGTTGAAATTCATGCACTGAAACGCTATCTGCAAGGATTAATTATGTCGAATCAAAATGACATGGAAATTCAGCCCATTAACGCCTTCGTGGCGCCTGCTGAGATGACACATTCACGAGATCTTCTCGGGACTCAATTTCGAGTACGAAATCGACCTGAAAAAAATTCGGACCACGTGGTTTTAACGTGAAATTGTATGAACTTTCAAAATATGCGATTAAAAACCCCGTTTGAGGCGAACCCGAGGTGCTACATTCAATTTTTCGCAATTTTGAATGTGAAATATCGTATTTTCTGACAAAAATTGAATGTAGCAACCCAGGTTCGCCTCAAACGGGGTTTTTCATCGCATATTCTGAAATTTCATACAATTTTATGTTGAAACCATGTGGTCCAAATTTTTTTCTGGTCAATTTCGTACTCGAAATTGAGTCCCGAGAAGATCTCGTAAATGTGTCATCTCAGCAGGCGCCACGAAGGCGTTAATGGACTGAATTTTCATGTGATTCTGATTCGACATAATTAATCGTTGCAGATCCCGTTTCAGTGCATGAATTTCAACTTTGCGGGTAATCATTCTATAGGAAATTTTGTCAGCTTTCCATTGGAAGTGGCGCCGAAAGTCCACATTTGTGTGCATGCGCAGAAAATCGCCTTTTTCTGAAACCAAAAGAATCGAATTTTCAAAAAATGGCTCATAAGTCACTTGGATCGCCCCAAACTTCTCTGAAACCCATTTTTTTCGAAAGAACGCAAAATTTTACATCAAAAATACGATTTTCAAAAAATAAAAAAAATGGCTTTTTAAGAAATCAACATTTTAGTGAAAACCACTCTTTTGCCTCCAGGAGGCCCCCAAATCACAGAGAAGGAATTTCCGACATTGTTTTCGATAGGTTTTTTGATGCCCTTTCAGATGCCGCAACCCGCAAATCGATAGCTATTCAAAAACTCGAAATATTCCCATTTTCGTGAATAAAAGAGCATCGATTTTTACACGATAAATTTTCGGTCTGTTGACGGATGTACGTGCAATGGAGAGGAGAAATTTTTTTTGAGCCTCATAGGTGGTCCGAAGTTCCTATTTTGGGCCATAGAATCGAATGAAAAAGGTTAAAAAAGAATCTGAGAGATGACCCCTTTCCGTAGGTCGCTTTGGCGTGGAATTCATCAATAATGATTCGAAGAAATGATTCGTCTGGAATTTTGATCTCGATCCGCCTCACGGGGTCTAAACTAAGGTTTCCTATAAGGTTACTTGGAATGCAGGATCATGATAAAATCTGTCCATCTCTGGAACCATATGTATAATTCTCGCTTTTCGATATAATACACGTGATGGGGGCTTAACTTCACATTTACGAATTCTTATACTCAAATGAAAGGGTTTCCGTTCACACAAATTCAATGTTCAAGTACTCACCGCATTGAGGTTGGCCATCCTTAAAGAACCACTTGTATGGATCACCGTGCTCATTTTGAATTCCTTCACAACCGGTGACATTCTTATGACATTCGTGATGTTGCTTGCAACATCTGTCATGGAAAATAGTTACAAGATTTTTACTAAATTCCGTAAGAGTATTTCAGGGAGTGGATGTGGCTTTGATAATGATAAAGAAAAAAGTGTGCTTTAGTTGATGGGAAGATTATCACCTGTCGATTCCATCTACTGGCTCACCTGAGCCTTCATGACCACAATAGCACCCGTATCCATAGTAATGGCGATGATTACAGCCCAGCGTGTGATACATCATGTATTCGAATGGGTCGAGATTTCGCTTCGACCTTTTTGAAGTTGCTTCTGCTTTTGACAGCCTGAGTCAATACAAAAATATGCAATGCTTCATTAAAAAGATGCGATCAAGAGCCTCCGAAGGTCTAACTAACAAACAACGGGCCGGAATTAATTTCTTGTGGTAGATGATTATACGCCAGATATTATGAATCAAATCGGTTTAACGGTCGCCAGAATGTGAGTATGGATTATAATATCCATGGAAGGATGAAGACATAATGCTCAAGATAGATCACATCATGATTGTATACTTATTAAAGTTAGCTTGTACATATCTGGAATATTTGACTGCATATTCGCGATAAAATGTCAAAAATGTGTACTTGTCAACTCGAAGGTTTCATTCGTACATGTTCCCATTTGACGAACCAAATTCCACTCCCATTTGGATGGCCCGCTCACAATCTGATGTGATCAGAAGCGAGCGTCTGCCGAAATTATTTAGAAATGCGCTGATGATCGTGATATTATTCCTTCGTATCATGCCTAATGGAGACGAGGTGAATTTGAATTGTTTTCAATAATCGAAGTGGAGAAGCACTAGAGTCTAATTCTGAGATTCTGATGGATTAATGCTTAATAAAAGCATTGCATTTGAATTGCCAAATTAGGACCTATTTAAAATGGATATTCAATTTTTTTCTGAAACTATCATCCCCCGAATTGAAGGGCTTTGCTTCATGGACAATATCACTTTGAAAAATTTCAGGCTCTCCCGTTGAACACACAAGAAAATACTTGAGTGGCTAGTTTCTACTTGTGCCAAAAACTCACGAAATACGGTGATCGTCAAAGGTTGCAATTGGGCCTGTAGCAGAACTCTCCCTTGACGTTTTTTTTGAGCCTTGGCCTGGAACAGATAAAAATTGGTTTCAGATTCATTCTAGAAGCGCAAATCTTTCTCTCTATATATATTTCACAGGATCGAAAAAGATAAGGTCCACCAACTTCCACCGAACTCCACAAAACTCCATGGAGCTCCTTTGCCCCTTCTGAGCTCCGTCAAACTTCAATGAGCTTGACCGAACTCCATCGATATCCAATAATTTGATACGCGATCGTCTACCGAGCCTCTTTTGAACTCCACAAATCTCCACCGATTCCCACCTGCAATTTCATCTCTTTTCAACCTGAGAACCAAGGTCAGTCCGGGATGCTATGTTTTATCGACCTGGCATAGTTTCAACTATGACCATTTCTCGAATCATTGCAAATACTTCCCGGATCATGTGGTTACCGCGTTCGCAATAAGATTTCAAACTATTTCAGCTGTGTTGTATCTTGAGACTCACGATGTATTCCGAAAAATTTAGAGAATAGAAAGCATACATGACCGCGCAGTTTGTATGATGCAATGGCGATAACCCAAGATTGCAGATTCCCAAAGTTCTTAAAATATATCGTAAGCTCATAGACGCCGCACAGCCCAATTGGTTGGGATTCTCATGGAGAATTGCGCTGTTTCACTCATTTGTTCTGGAAAGTATAAGCAGTTCTTTGGAATTGGATACTGTTGAAACACTGCTCGGGTGGTAAAACAGAGCAATACCAATTTGTTCTCGGGTTTCCTACAAAATTCTGTCAAGTTTCAAGAAAATACACTCACGAACACTGAATTTTACTGAGCTCTACCACTCTCATGGAAGTCCAGCGACTGTCACTGAGCTGATTTTCTGTGTGATCCAAAAACCAATCCAACCTTATCACACAAAAAAAATTCGACAGACCTCGATTTTTGATTATTGAGACTCAAAATAGTCCGTCTAATCTTCAAATATTCAGGCATGAGCCCTCAAACTTGAAAGTGAGGTTTCTATCTGAAATTTTTATCAATCCTAATTAAGATCGTTCTCAATTTTCGGAGTTTCAGGGACTTTGAATTTTCGCCATTCGGACTTTTTGTATTTCGAATTCTCGTTCTTCCATTTAATGGCACTCAATTTTCTTTACTTGACATTCCTACTCTCCGAATATTTGTTCTTTCCTAATCCTGCATTCAGAATTTTGATCTGTTTAGATCTCAGCCTCTCCGATATCTAGTTCCCGAAATTTTGGCTTCCCGGAAAATTTATCCCACTTGAGAGTTTGGTTCTTACCGTTATCAGTATACACTGCAGAGTTGCACATATTGATCGAAACGGCAACGATTAGAATATGAGTAGCTCGTAGGTACTGCATCCCTGTGAAAGTAAAATCCGAATTACACGAAGTTGTTTAAGCGTTCAAAATCCAGATTACGATTATCCAAATGTCCAGAAGAAAATTGAGACTCGCAAGGAGTTAATCGCGGCTTTAGTCAAAATTTTGGTGATAGTTTACTCCAATCAGCAGAAGATGAAACCCAAAATTGCATTAGCTCAACTTTTTTTGAGCTACAGAAAGGACTATAAGCATTGTTCATTATGAGCTCAAGTACTGTAAGAGTACGAAAACTTAAATACTGTTCGGTTCAATTGTGGCAGAACCCAATGTTTTTAAATGGTTTCGTGGGATTCAAAATAGTACATTAAGCAACAAAGGCGTAAAGAAATTTTACGCACGAGTTCCCGAAATGAGTGCGTAAAAAGTTCACTTTTACGCACGAAAATTTCGGGAACGAGGGCGTAAAATTGCGCCCGAGTTGCTTACGATTCTTTTTGATATATCTGTGCGGAAAGTTGGTGTCCGGTCCATACCATCGAAGTTGGTGTTCGGTCCATACCACCGAAGTTGGCGGAAGACGCAAAGGGGAGAGGAACGGGGTCTAGGGGCGAAAGCCTCTGATGGGGGTGCAGGGGGCGAAGCCCCCGCCGGGGGGTGTGGGGGGGCTCCGCCACAAAAAAAATTCTGAAGAATGGATGAAAAAAAAAAGATATCTTAAACCAGCTCATAATCAAAATACGGTGCTAGAATTCATCTCGGATATTGTAATCTCGTTGCAAAAGAGTAACTCCGGGAAATATTCCAACTTCCGTTCAAATTTGAAGTATTGAGGGTGGAAAATCAGTGACGTCACATGATTCATGTCATTCCAAATATCCTGATTCCTGTCAGAACGGAGAAATTTACTTGAATGCCTTGGTACATGAAAAACTGTACTGCATTTGAAAATGTCTTTGATGAAACATATACGGGGAACTGAGTAAAATTATTGTCGATATAGAAACTGCATTAAAGCGAGTCCGTAGTCAGCCGCCATGTTGAATATATAGCGAGATGGACCGAAATCCGTTCTGCAAATATCTCGGGTTTTATTCAACCAAATCACATGGGATTTTGTAGGCATCAATAGAATACATGTCAGAATTGCGCTATGGAGAGAAAATTCATCAAAATCAAAATGAAAAATTCAAAATGGCGGCAGACTACGGCCTCGCCTTATACACAATATATTTCTACCGATGATCAATATCTCTCATATTCACGATTATTCACTTATATGACTTGCAATTTCTTATTGAATCGCGGCCTGACCTACGAATCTTCGTGTATACTTGTGATCGTGTAGATCAAGACCCGATGGGGACAGTATCTGTCCTAGTGCTCACTCGAATTCCCTTTACATTTAGGGTAAACGGCGAATTTCCGCACTCTTGTTAAATTTCTAACTTGTATGTGACAATAAGTCGGGTATCACAAATCCAAAGAGAATTCGCTCAAGTTGGGAACAAAAATGTACTCATAGTGTAGATTAGGAGGTGATCAGCCACTCAATCATTCTCAACAGCCGGGTTGCAAGGCTACCGCATGCCCGGCATTCGATTTTGAACTGTAACATCTTTCACTTCAACTTCGTGGGTATCGATTCACAAACGGGCCGGAGGGATTAGAAAAATACCGGAATCATCATTTGCTGCTGTGCGTAAAGTTGTGCGTAAAAGTCCATTTTGGTGTGGGTGTGCGGTGCGCAAGGTTGATTGATCATGATTCCATTAACGTTCAGATTTTAGTGCGTAAAAGTGAAACTGTACGTAAAAGTAACTTTGCGCACAGTTTTACAGTGCGCAAAGTTCTCGAAATCGTGCGCAAAGTAAAATCTGTGTGTAAAAAAACATTAATCAACCGTTTTCCAATTTCGATTTTTACGGCAAAAAAGGCTGGTCACACAGCAGCAAACGATGATTCCGGAATTTTTCTAATTCCTCCTGCCCCTTTGTGAATTAGTACCTCTAGAGTTGAAGTCAAAGATGTTGCAGTTTAAGATCAAATTATTGGCATGCGGTTGTCTTGCAACCCGGCTGTTGAGAATGATTAAGTGGCTGATCACCTCCTAATCTATACTATGAGTACATTTTTGTCCGCAACTTGAGCGAATTCTCTTTGGATTTGTGATAACTGAATTATTGCCGCATACTAGTTAGAAATTTAACAAGATTGCGAGTATTCGCCGTTGACTCCCAATGTAAAGAGAATTCAAGTGAGCATGAGGACAGATAGTGTCCTCATTGGGGCTTGATCATCTACAAGATCACGAGTATACACGAAGATTCGTAGTAGGTCAGACGGCAATTCAATGAGAAATTGCAAGTCATAGGTAGTGAATAATCATGAACATGAGAGATGTTGGTCATCGGTAGAATATTGTGTATCAAGGTAGTTTCTATATCGACAACAATTCCACTAAGTTTCCCATATAAGTTTCATCAAGGACATTTTTTAATGCAATCCTGCTCTTCATGTACCAATGCATTCAAGTAAACCTCTAAGTTCTGATAGGAATCAGAATATTTGGGATGACATGAATCACGTGACGTCTCTGATTTTCTTCCCTGGATACATCAAATTGGAACGGAAGTTGGGATGTTACATGGAGTTACTTTTCTTGCAACGAGATTACAATATTCGAGATGAATTCTAGCACCTTATTTTGGTTATGAGCTGGTTCAGGATATATTTTTTTTGATCCATTCTTCAGAGTTTTTTTTCAAAAAACTCTGCAGGGGGCTAAGCCCCCCGGCGGGGGCTTCGCCCCCTGCATCCCCACCTCCTCCCCCTTTCGCGCCCTCCACCAACTTCGGTGGTATGGGCCGGACACCAACTTTCCGCACAGATATATCAAAAAGAATCGTAAGCAACTCGGGCGCAATTTTACGCCCTCGTTCCCGAAATTTTCGTGCGTAAAAGTGAACTTTTTACGCACAGCGCAAATTACTTTGCACATTGCGCAAAAGTTACAACTGTGCGCAAAGTTCACTTTTACGCACTCATTTCGGGAACTCGTGCGTAAAATTTCTTTGCGCCCTTGTTGCTTAATGTACTATTTCGATACACTTTGCGTAAAAGTGCACTTTGCGCACAGTTTGTCGACTTTTACTCACAGTTTATCGAAAAGTATAGTTAGATACACGGGCGTAAAACCTATTATTCGCATCCTCGTGATGATTCCGACCCTCGCCTGCGGCTCGGGCCGGAAACCCATCACTCGGGTGCGAATAAAATGTTTTACGCCCTTGTATCGAAATGTACTATTCTACAATTGATGGTCCACGCCATCGAAAAGAATTAGTTGTTTTATCCAGGCTGAATTTCCCGATTCTCACAACGAGAGTCCAATAACTTTGGTAGCTGGAGTAAGCTGTTTTGGAACCACCCTCTCCCAGCATCAAAAGACGTTGCAGAAATTCCTTGTTATCCACGCAAATTCAGTGCCGGAAAAGTTCCGCGAGAAACAAAAACGTGGATATGGGGGTTAGCTTCCACTGCCTAGCCCTCATCATGAACGGAGTGCCAGTTTATAAATCTTGTGACTGATAATATTTTGAGGGATTTCGCAATATTCAACATGGGGATAACAAACAAGAGACAGATATATGATGGAACTGTTCAGAAATGAAAGAAAAATTAGTCCGAGACAGAGGGAAATCAATTATTCCCGATTGTTTATATAGTTTTAAGAAATCTTTATAATTCATTTGAGTTCTGTATCTTCGACCTCTTGTGCCGATGGTATTAGTAACTGTCGATTTCAGGAAAGCAGGACTCATAAAAACGATGCCTCGTTATTATTATTATTATTTTTTTTTGATAGCAACGAGCAATTCTATGTTATAATACGTAATTGGTGATTTGAGTCGTTATATGGCCGAAAAATATGAGATTTTAGTGAATCATCATTAACACGAAATTAAACTCAGTTATATTTTCTCTATTTCGATACTTCCCCTGCACCTTTTTTGCTTACCAGGACTTTGGGTCATTTTAGCGACAATTAGCTAGTAACCAATTTTCAAATCACCACAATTAGGATGAATTGAAAAGAAGATCTGATTGGAGGAAAGTGGCTCTAATGTCTATCAGTGCTGATATGTTGATCGTGACAAATCGGCTCAAAAAATACTCGACATGGTTTTCTAAGATTTCATTCTTTTCAAGAGTTTAAACCATGTCATATGAAAATTGAAGTTTCGATGTACTGGGAATGAATGGTTCTTTTCGAAACCTCATACTCGCCTAGTTTTACTTTTGAAAAAAAGTGAATGAGGGGGTGGGTTCCATGTACCAGCGAGCAAATGCAATGGAACGTGTGCATTTTATGATAAATCTTTGGAGAAAATTACTCCCAAATTTTTGACTGTTTATATTGCAACAGAATTTAGTCTCCGTCAATATGAGTACATTTGGCAGCATGTTTAGCAGCTCCAACCACATATTGTACTGAACTGATGCATGAAATATTGCTCTCATTTTCAAAAGATTCAACTTGAGATCATGAGCTTGCACCCAGGCAACTACCTGTTCGAGAAATATCTTCATTCGGTTTATAACTGTATGCAGGAAGTTCACTTGACTTACATTGAATATAAATCTGTAGATCATCTGCAAAGAGCAAGCTTTCAAAGTGCCTCAGCACTGCACCATTACCATTTATGAATATTGGGATGACTAATTTCATATAATCACAAGAGTCGAATGGAGGACGTCCTGTCCTCCATTGGACTCTTGTCCTAACCATATACAGAACTTGATGGATGCTGAACGTATTATTTGGAACTATTTTCATGGATTAATTCCAAAGGTTGGTAGTTCAGATAGAGTGCGTGAACAGGACAGATGTTTTTTTTCTGAAGTAAAAATTGAGGAATGAACAAAACTCAAGTTGAGGCGCCTTATGACATCCTTATTCAGATTCGTAGTACTTTTTATATTGAGAGGATTCAGAAACAATATGAAAAGAGGAAAGAGCCAAGTTGAATGATAACTTTGGAGTTAATGAATACTTTTCGAATCAGAATATGGATTCGCCTTCTTCACAGCAGAGATTAGTCATGCAAACAGATGGAAATGGGACAAGAATCTTAATTTGGAATGATATTTATTGGCTCCAAGTAAACGCGTCGTTTTACAATAATAATCGATCCCGGATTCTCAGATACTTTATCAACGACGTCAACTCGCAAGATCAAAATCTAGCAAAAAGTTCGAAGTCGTAGTTCATTTATACTTGATTTATTGTACTTACTCCGGTGCTCGTTCGATGAAGGCTGAGGTTAGTGAACTGGAGAAAATATCACTGATTCGTGTGAAGTCCGTAATTGTTCACTCTGCGAACTGTCAATTAATCATTCTTATATTGTCCTGAATTTATATGTTTATACATGATATAATGGTGGGTACAATGAATGTCGGGGAAATTTCAATATCAACCTTGCACGATATTTAGAATTGCTCTCGAGAAACGTTTACCACAGTGGGTTTTTTTGGAAAATCCAATTTCTCGTACGTAATTTTGACGCATCCGTGATCGTCATCACGAGGCTCCCCAACTCAAAGAGCTCCCCGAATTGAATAGTAATTACACTTGAGGAACAGGTTTTCTCCAAAAGAATCAGATATCAAAGAAAGTTTCAACGTCAGTTTTTTTCGTCAAAAGGTGATCATGAGTAACAAAGTTGTTAAAATCCACTGCACGTGCATTACACGCGCGTGTATTACACGTGCATCCGTGCGTCCGTGCATTGAGCCTTCTGCTCCGAAAGGTTACGTAGTCTGCATGTTTACTTTTCAAAAATCGAGTTTTTCGAGTAAACTACAAAGTATCTCAAGATTACGCCACGCGAGATGCCGGGTAGCTGTCACTTGCTTCCCAAAATGATTGAGATCGAAGTCCAGATTGGTAATCGAGCTTTTGAAAATGAAGTAATTCCTGTGGAAATTGAAGACACCCAACCAAAATAATACGAGCTTTCCTTACCGGTTCATTGATTCTGGAAAGTTTAGGTGTGCTAAAGTTAGAAAATCAGCCCCCTCTATTCGTCATTATGCTGAAAACATACATTTTCACCCTCAAAAAAGCGATTACAAGAAAGTGAACAATCAAACTATATTGCCTTGTTGAGCAAACGAGATTCTACGTGTTTGTTGTTTGCGAATCGAGCTTTTATGATGAAAAGCAACCGTCCCTGAGTAATGACTGATAAGATGATCGATCACTAGACCTCTGCCCACAAATTTTGACGAGAACTCAGCCAAAATCTGTAGCTTGCGACAATCGATCGAGAAAAGGGCATGTGTTGTCTCGGGTGTTGAAGCTTTTGGAGACATCACCTCGCTTTGAACAGCATGATCATCGCTCTGGACCCCAATATCGACTATTTTGGGTTGCTAGCGACAGTTATCCAACTTCTCCGCGCATCATAATCTTGAGATAATTCGTAGTTCATTAGAAAAACTTGATTTCCAAAAATAAACATGCAGAGTACCTAACCTTTCGGAGCAGAAAGCTCGATGCATGAATGCACGAATGCACGTGTAATACACGCCCGTGTAATGCACGTGCAGTGGATTTTAACAACTCTGATGAGTAATCAATTCGATGGAAGGTCAAGATTTGTTCATATCAGTGACGTAATGGCCAAAACCAAATGTACTTTGAGACATCTTATCAGGATTTGATGAATTTCTAATCATCTGACTTGAATTAAAGTATGTTATACAATGAATCGCGTGGAATTCAGGTAAATTCGTCTGTAAGCAATGAGGGAAAATTATATTGACTTTCGCAACATTCAAAGCTAGTCTCGTAAACAAAATATCAGTAACCATATAAATACTGCTGTACCATGAGTAAAGATAGCATTGAATAGTTGTTATACTAAAGTGCTTTGAATTTTCACGAATATATTTCAAAAAAATTTTGCAAGTGCACAAAATCTTGATCCAATTCCTTGAATAGTGCACTATCAAACTCGCACATAAATATTTTAGAATGAGTTCCTTAAAAATCGCCAATACAAATCTTTATGCTGCTCCAATTCAGCGATATGAAGAAGCACACGATTGTGGAATAGATTGGAAAGTGATGCATGATTAATGAATGATATTACATCTAAAACAATCGTGATATTTAGTCTAGTCACAAAGTCAATGCTAATTGGATTTTTTGATATATTTGATGATCTAAGAACGGTGAAAATGATCTAAGAACGGTAAAAATTAATCCTAAATTCATAAAATGATGCGTGTAGTTATGGTCACTCACAATTTATGCAGGCGGTAAAAGGCAATGATACTTCATAAAACAGGTTTAAAATCTGGGGACAGAGAGAGCTCGCCTACCTATTTGGAGCTTGTATATATTTTCGTACCAAAAAATTGACGACTTATATTGAGGGGTCTTCGGACAGTGAGGTTGCCTCATCCGGGGTATAATGAGCGAATCACAGGTTCCAGAATCAAGTTAATAGATTTGAGTTTATCTCTTTTTTTCATAATGAAATTTGAGTCGTTATCGCAAAAGCCCGTGATATAGTTTGAGGCGCACAAAATTTTGTAAATCAAGCGATAACGAGAGCGATACACAGTTTCACATTATCTACTTCAGATATTATACAATTGGTTCATGATTATTCTCATCTTTCATAACAATATAGTCGTTATATAACTATTCATACATGGATCTTCGACAATTTTTTCTACAAATAGAAGTGATCGTAAAACATGAAGCTTTTTGGCCTCAGGTCATTATCTCCAAACAAATAATCTATTTTTTTGGATAATTCGCGAGAGGAGAGAGAATAAGAAGTCCATAAATCACTCGTATACACAGGTTGAGTGTGTGAGTTGCACGTGCAGTACCCGCCAAAATAAATGGATCATGGATAGTCTCGGTAAATGAGCGATTACTCAGTCTCTCTTTGTCGTAGAGGAATTTTGGATGAAGAAAATTTAAGATCAGAGAAGAATCTATCGTTCACGTGTTTGGAATATTATTTCCGTGCTTTTTATGGGGTCATAAGTTACGATGGCCAAACAATTTCCATTATATTCATTCAAACACATGTAGTTTTGACGGGCATGATCCGATCGTAAAAATTTTAACGAAATTTTGTAGCATTTTTCAAGATCTTCATGTTCTTTTTTTTTTGAGAGTCCCTTGCTCAACTTTTCATGCCTGAATAACGAGCTTGGGAATGGAAAATCTCATCACATGAGTTGCTTATGGAGATACCGAGTCATGCAAGTGTTTCATTTGCTCTTGCTCCCTCCCAATGCAGAAACGCATCAAAAAATACTTCGGCACATCATTTCGACGTAGAATGATCTCATCTTTCAGAAAATGCTATCAATTGATTCGGATTGCATGCGTGAGTCACATGATGTGACCTGGACAGGCTATCTTCCAATGAGTCCCATTTTCCGAGTAAAAGCTGAAAAAGTGCTACCAACGTCACTTTTGAGCAAAAATCTGATGGCATTTTCTGAAAGATGAGATCATTTTACGTCAAAATTTTATGTTGTAACAATATTTTGATGTGTTTTTGCAGTAAAATAGAGTAAGGCGAGACGAAGCAGGCACCAGCCTCGACATCTTCATAAGCAGCTCATGTGATAAGAAGTTCCCTTCCCAAGACCGTTACTCGGGCAAGAAAGGTCGTAAAGGGGATTCTAAGAAAAGGAACATAAAGGTCTCGAAAAAGCTAGGAGATCTCGAATGGATTTTTACGATCGGACCATTTCCGTCAAAACTACAGGTATTTGACTGAAGGTAATAAAAGATGTTTTTTTCGTCGTCACTTATGACCTCACAAAAAGCAATAAAAAAATATTCACAAACACGTGAATGATAGATTTTTTTCTGATCTCCAATTTTCTCTGTCCAAAATTCCTCTACGATAAAGAAGGCCAGAGTGATCGCTCATTTACTGAGGCTATCTATGATCTATTATTTTTGGCGGGTACTGTATAATTCCCTGACTTGAGCCAGTGCTTAGTATCCCTGACTGCATCCTCCCATACATCATTAGCTTCTAAATTTGTGATGAACAAACAAAAAATTGAATAATATTCTGTGATTACGACTTCATCATATTTTCCCGTATATATAATTCCTATCGCACGCGTCTTCCTGTGTAAGCGGATGGAAGCTTCGAAACCTTAATTGACAGCATCTATTTCATTTTCATGATTGTCAAAGAAACGTCCTGCTGGTCCATCATTATTTTTCATTGTAGATCAGAGTTCAAACCAGTAGGCAAAAACACCAATCGTCTTGGCGTCCATTGTATATCTGTATATTAGTCATTCTTTCTTAAATCGTCAACTTCTAGGTCGAGAGTCACGGATTGTTTCGTAACTTTGGGTACATGTTATGTATGATGAGGAAGAATTGAGAGCACAATTTTGAGGCCCCGAGAATGTTTCGTGCGGATTTGGTGAACTATTTTCGTTTTTGAAATTTGCGTGAAAATCGATCTTTCCATTCTTTGATTGATTTTTCAAGCATATAGAGCCCAATAAAGAAGATAATAAAAACCCATGAAGGCGTAAAAAAACAGAACCTTGAGAAAAATACTACTTGCGGGATAGGATAAGGTCAGCATAACCTCAAAAATCTTCTTTTTGGAAAAAGTGACTTTTAGAGTTTCAGGGCCCACTTTAGCTCAATTTTTACATTTTTATTAGATTCTTCGTTGACTTTTACGTCTGATACCATCCGAAACAGATCAAGATCTACTCGAAACGGGTTGCTCTGCATGAAGTTCCGAAGAAAATCGTCGAAAAATGCCCTCATCCGTACTTCGGGTGGATGTCGTATGGTTAACATCTGCGCACATTGGCTTGCGGTCGAGGAATACGATTTGGCAGAGCACGATTTTTCATGTATTTTTTGACGTGAAATTCGAATCTGTCACCTATTACATTCCAACACTTCAGATTTTTACTTAAAATCATAAGATATTATTCTTTTGAAGATAATGTTCGGCTATTCTTTTTGAAATGTCATATTTTTTTTTCAATTTTCAAGGCCTCATCTTTCATGATCTGAAAGATGAAGCCTTGATAATATCAATGGAATATCAAAGACAAGATTCTTCTACATGAATTCGAATGCTCAATATGATCCTGATGGTCTTCTCGCACGAGTATGTGCCCGATGTTAGATGCAAATCAATCGTTATAGTTGCTGTCAGAATAATTGACAAGATTTTATCATGCATCATTCAAAATCTCGTTGAAGGAGCCAGTAGCATCCTTTCTCTAACCGGGAGGATGCATTCTCTTTCTTTGCGTATGATTGTTCAGGAAATATGGTACATATTCATATCTCAAGACCAGATGTCTGGAATGTACGAAAAAAAAATGATTGCTATACAAACAATCGAGTAACCAGCAACTACTGAGATGACTAGAAGGGATTCTACGAAAAAGAGAGTTTGAAGTGGCGAAGACCCTCAATAATTTAGGTGTTTGCGCTGTGGATAGAACGGGGTGAAGCTAAGTCGAAAATTGGCCTTGTGAATGTTCACGGGCTGCACTCATCACTTTTAGTGATATTCGAGAATTTCAGCTGATTCTCGCTATATTTGGCGGTTCGATTGACGTATTGTGGATGGATAATTAGCTAAACAATTTCTAATTCATTGCAATTAACACCACGGCTCATGAATTTTTCTGCAAATTTTAGAATAAGCCCTATCGAGATCGTTGCAAAATCTAGCGCGCATGATCAGAACAAGATGATTTTAAAAAGTTCGTCAACTTGTCATTTACCCTTCATTGCAAGAGAATTGGAGGAGAATGGGAATGACATTCGGCTTGCATGGTGACCGCATCGCCTTATTGTACCAAACTTACAAGGGGGGACCACGGGGTCCGAGTCACCAATCTTCCCCAAAATTCTTTTACTGTTTTGTATCACCTAGAATATGAAGAGTCCAAAGTAACTCCGTCAAATGGGCCTCCTGTTCAGAGTTACAGCCTATGACATTAGCATTGCCCATATGAGGTTTTCCACGGAACTTTTAACTATTGTGTTACTGCAGTTTTCGAGGAGTATTTTGAACTAAACGGAGTGCGCAGGAGTGGCATTTCATAGTATTTGGCATCATTCAATATGGACTCCATTCTTTTTTGTTGAAACGCATCCTGGTTTGTCAATAGCAGACCGCAAAAGATGATTTTTGAGTAGTTTACAAACGTACCAACGCGATTTTTTGAATTGATAAGGCTGTAACTAAAATACCTATGCCTCAACTACTTCGGTGGAATGATATATCCATCTACTAATCTCATATTTTGAGAAAATGATTGATTTAGAGGTGTGCGCTTATTTGGCTATGATATTAGCTCCCATTCATCGATGTAACCGAGTTTTGTGGGAAAATTTTCTCTGGCTATTGTTCACGAAAATGATGAAATACCTTGTGCGAAACGGAGAATTTAGCGATGAGTTTTCAAAGTTAAAAAGAAGACGAATCGAATCCCGTTTGGTTTGGGAGTGTACGTTGATCCGGACAAATTTTATAAAGCTTCGAAGCTCATAAAGTTATCGCGCCACTGGCTTTGAAAATAGTCATTTTTTGATGCCATACTCAGGAGACGCAAAGCACAGGGTTGGGACGTTGTGCTTTATCTTCTTCATCACAATAAGGATATAACCGCACTGTTTTGAGTTGCAGTTGTCGATCGGTGTTTCTGTGAGAAGCTGAGGAGAAATATTTGAATCCGGATGGTAAGCTAAATGAGCCTCTAAATGTGATGGTATCGCGATTTTCTTGATTTTTACATAGTATACGGCTGAAATATGAACAAAATAACATCACAGTGTATTCTAGAAATTGAAATGAGACTCATAGCTCTTGACTCGATTTTGGAAATTTACATCGAATTTCGGAGAAATCGATGATGAAATTCATCTTAAAGTCAAGTCAGGCAAAATATAATCCGTATCGACCGTCTAGACAATGTTTCGAATCGAATCTATTCGATTGAAGTTGATTCACGATTGTTTCAAGTGTGAAATTCCGTACTTGTCGTTCTGAACCAGATACCTCGGCTTGGAAGAGAGTGGCACCACTTTTTTCACATGTTTTCAAGGTCCAAGAATCGCATGGAAGCCATTTCAAACGTGTGCGATGAGAAATTTTTTTTTATTCTCGAGGGTCAATAGTCAAAAGTTCCATGGAAACCCTCGTATAGGCGAATGTTAAAAATTGATGTATGGAGATATACTGGCAATGTTGACGTTTTTGCTTGGAACTCTGGGCAGGAGGACAGAGTTGCTTTGGATTCCTCATACTTTAGGTAATACGAAACTGTAAAAAAAATTTGGTCAAGATTGGCGACCCGGACCTCGTGGTCGCCCCTTGTTAGTAGAGACCAATCTAGTATACTTTCTCCAGACTAGAGTGCAAAAGATTGTGCAGGAGGGCGGTGAAGAGGGGGGCTTCACCCCGATTACTAAAAAAGCCTTCGAATTGATATATTCGATGCAATCTGAGAGGTATCAAATTTTTGACTGTGAGTCAATGAGATCTCAGTGTATCACTCATGATTAGTTTTGGAAGTGTGTCAATTGGGGAATAAAATGATTCCTTTGAAACAGGTCATCAAGAATGAAAGTTTCAATAACGTGATCTTTTTTAAGACTCTTATTCAACTCATTTGAAAGAATTGACTTTCAAATTTTTTAACTTGACATTAGTAGTATGATGCCTTCCTGAGAGACTCTTCACAACCCTATGCTCGCTTCTGTGAGTCTATGTGTATTTCAGTAAACTGATCATCACTCGATGTGTATGATATGACGTTTCTAGTTGATTGGTTCCATGTGTGGCTATTCCAGACTTCTTTTCGAGTCAGCTGAGGAAATTCATACCCAAGATCTTCAAATTGCCATTGCTATGACGACCATTTTGGAGATTCTTCACAACTCGTTGAGGTGTCATTTATTGGAAGTAATCAAAAATTTCGGTGACGAGCGGTAGGAGCAAATTATTGAAAAATGACTTTGGGAAAAAAATCCTTATGATTTAATTTGACTCTAGTAACTTTGGTAATTCTTTATTATCTCAATAAAAATTCACTGCTGGAGTGATTTTAAGCAATGATTTGAGAATATAGATTCATGTACATTATAGTCTCAGAACCAAATGCGCGGAAATGAAAATACAGAACCCATAGAAGATAATGGAACACAAGTACCTGCAGCAAATTGAGAATACTTTCGATGCAATTTGTTGTACGCTTTTTGGAGCAATTTGAGGGTTTGTATATGGTGGCACACGTTGATTTAAAGTTTCCATGGACCTACTCATATAGTGCTTCAATTTCAAGCCTTTCATCATCACAGAATTTCGCCAAGGGATTTTAATTATCCATACGTGATAAACTCGAACAATGATAAGATAACCATGCATCAATAATTTGAGCAGGGTATGCATTTTTCCTGACTTGAATCCACTTTGTTTTATCTTAGATAAAGATCCAATGTAATTTTGACACCATCTCTCCTCATAATGAGGCCTTAATCTCTGAAGAAATTGTCCCAGATATAAGATCTTATCTAATAAAAAGTTCAAGTCAACATGCTTTTTGCAGGTATTGCAAGAGATAGCTCAGATTCTACCACAAAACGAGCGTACCGCAATGTTGGAACTTGTACAAAGAGCAAAACGTGAGACCGCAAGAAGTCGTAGACGAGCCAGCTGTCCCGACCAATTGACCTCTGATGTCCACCGCCAGTTATACACTCCGAGGTACTTACATATACTCTCGTACTTTTTCCCTTCTCTTTGCCGGACTAATGGTAACTGTGCAAAGTCCTTCGTGTCCACTAATGAGTTCTGCCAGATGTTTACTCTGTTTCTAATGGTATGTGGTAGAATCTCATTTCGCAGAAAATTACAAGTTCGATCCGATTTTCGAAATTATCTATTTGGTTTATTGGAGACATTGATATCACAGACGTTCACACCAATCAGAATTCATTTGGTATTCGATCGATATGAAAGATGGCTTTCAAAGAGCTTTGAGTATAAGTAGGTTTAAATTGAATTCATCCAATATCAATCGGTCACTGAAACAATCAGATTTGCTTTTTTAGCAAGCATGCCAGTAGCCCAGGAGTAGTACGGTAATTTTGAATTTCCGCGCGCGATAAGGTCAAGACCTTTCATATCGATCGAGTACTAAATTAATTCCATCTGCCACCGGTTGTCGGCTTACAAGTCACCGATTCGGATTCTTTTCTCGCTAGCGCATAACAATCCGTGGAATTTATATATGAGTATGATTCAAATCTTCGATCCCTGGAACATTCAGACCAGGTGACACCGGGTCAGGTGCAAACTTGCTTAGTGATCGACTGCTGATTGAGGCAAGTGCTGATGTCAACTCAATAAATAGCAGAATTCACTCGAGCTCATTCATGAAACTAATAAGCACGGATATTGTTGAATTCAAGGAGTGTCTTGAAACTAGAAACACTCAAACGACTTGTCAAATTTATATTCATCTATAGATAGTCACGTCAGCCTTTGAGCTTTCACCACTCGAACCGTCAGAATAAGCAAGATTGCGTGGCTTTACATGAAATAAAATTTATGTTAAACTAATGAATAAAATTTCAATATACTCACATTCACACCAGTCGATGAGCCTGGCAATAATTTAAATCGATCAACTTGTACAGTAGCTTCTCTGTTCACTGCGCTTGTTGTTTCGCTGGACTGAGCACTGGTTGTCGCAATATCGTTGTCGATTACCGGTTTCTTGTTATTCAACAGCACTCGAGCATTTGATTCTTTGATTAACTGATACTAACGGAATGAAGCTTTCACATAACAACCATCGAGAAATATCTAAAAACAGAACGGATAAAATCACACACATCATGTCTGTTACACTCTTCTGGCTAATAACCGTCCAATTCAGAAAAATCTTGAGAGCTACTATTTAATTCAGAAAAATCTTGAAGGCTACTACTTAACGAACAGTAAATAGCACCTGGTAAAGGTGAAATCAAACCAGGTGGACTGTACTGTGAAAAATGCGTTTCAGTACAAACAGATAATGAATCGAGTAAAACAAAGTTACGCTATTGGACTTTGTTCAAATACTCACTTCATCATTTCCCATTTCATTTTCAGCTGATCTCTATGATTGCGCCTTAAATGTTTTGCACTAAACGATTCGAAATTGACTGCTGCTTAGACAACTGAAGTATGAGATACGTAGAAGCTCAACAGACGTCGATCACCTCACTTGTTGCAAATCGAAGTATCACGCATCAAACTCTAAATACTCCAGAAACGGTTCGACTATTTCTTATTCCTCTACTTCACTGGTGACATTTGGAAAGAGAAAGTAGTGGGGATGTGTCCAGGTAGCCCAGTATAAATAACTCTCGCGCTGACGTGTATCATTTCCAGAACGTGTTCCTGAGGCATCGGGAGTTTCTCCCGAGATATTGGGAGATTTTCCCGATTGTGGTAATCGAAATATTCCGGAAACTGCTCCCGAAAAGATCCGCAAGAGGTTTTGGGAGTATTCAAGTTCTAATCTGGAAAAGTTCCAGATATGATAATGAGTTTTCTCTAACATAATTTTTCCTAATCGCGATCAGCACTTTCTCCGGCATATTCTGGAGAATATCCCGAGTCAATGGGGAATAAGTCCTGATGAAGTGCGTATTGTGGCACCCGAATCTCAAGATTTCTCGAAAAATTCCAGAATCCTTTTTCCCAGTGCATCAATGGAAAATTGTACCGAAATCGGATTAACGTGAATGAGACATGTGTACAAGATAGATGAAGTGTCTGAATCAACATTCAACCCCGGTTAATTATGGCAAATAGCAGAGAAAACCGCCTCGGAGAATATCTGCAAGAGTCAAGGAGTTCGTTTCATTATCAAAGTGTCCTTAATCGGTAAATTTTCAGGAGTTTTGAGGGCAATAAGTGCAATTATGGTGACGGGTGACGTTCAATTTGTGTAATATTATCTTGGGATCGGAGAATACATATACCCCATGTGGTAGTGGAGGATGATGACTTTGATCCTACTGCTAAGGTTTGCATGTCAATATGACCCCAAAGTACGAAGATCCTACTGTGAAGAGTATGAAATTGAATTGAGATGGCGCAAACCATTCGTTTTATTACTACGACCTTGAGCGATGTTGAACTTCAAGAAATCGCATGGACAGTTACCACCCTTTGGACTTAGCAAGGATGGAGGCATTTAAGATTTATAAGAAGAATCAAATCTGCATTAAGAAGTTTTCCTTCGGGTACAGAACTCATCCTCCACATTTTCAAACGCTCTAATTTCTCTTTGCTAATCCGATTTATGAATTCAGACAAGGTTGGGTAATGTGTTCACTATAAAAAATAAAGTTTGAAATTATTTAATTATGCTTTTGAACGTATCACTCGGCAATAGTACAATGAGCGAGGGAAAGTTACGTTCGATTGCTCATTTTCATGGTTTTTGATGTGAAACACATCAATCTGACTCGTTCATTATCATCATTGATCCCATTTGAGCTACTCTTAATGCATATTTTATTACCTCTCTCACCAGAACTCGTCTGACTTCTAAATGTCCTCCATGAGTCAGAGACCTTTGAAATGCTTTTGTCACTCCAGAATGATATTTGTAAGAAGATGAGTAATGATCAATTGATGGTGTTAGGAGGATGTTACTTATGAAATTCATGAAGATAGCATGAACCATTGCTGCTTTCAATTGAAACCTTCCATCAGTTCATCTTACCACCCACTTATCAACCTATCCATCCACCCGCCCGATCACAATACTCCCTCCAACCATCGCAGTAGATCGTTCAGATCATTCCAGACCATCCCAAATCTTTCTAAACCATTCGAGACGGTCTCAAATCATCTAAGATCATCTCAGATCGTATCAGGCCATCCAAAATAATTTTTGATCGTTCAAATCGTTCCAGATGGTCCTAGATCATACAAGACCGTGGCAGGCTATCTTAGACAACTACAGACCGTACAAGAGCTTATCAGAACAATTTAGAACCGTTCCACACAGTATGAGATCGTTTCGTACCGTCTCAGGTCGTACCAGACCGTCCTCAACCATTCCAGACCGGCACAGGCCATCCCACTGCCCGGCCACTTACCCAACCTCTCACCAACGCGTCGACCAACCCATGACTCATACAGCGACTCATCATACTTCGCCCCTCCCACGTTGACAACCTGATCCGAGGTATCCCGACGGATCAGTTCCGGCTAGAAATTTAATTATTATAAATTTTTCTGATCAGACTGTAGATACTGAATTATCTAAAAGTAAACGAATATTCTGATGTGCATAACACACGATTTTTTGACTCTCTGAGGGAGGCTAATAATAATCAAAGACAACGTTCAATTACAAGTGCCTCTTTAAAAGCAAGTTATGGAGATAAAATGTATGGTCACTTTCGTTCCTGTGTAAATCGTCATAGCTAAAAAGCATACCATCTCTGAACAAAATGATTTGTCCAACGTGAATAGCACAGGAGATTCGCCAAAATCTCCTTTAATGAGTCGAGGAAAGATTTATCCAAATTCTCTTCAAATAATTTCCCCCGTTATCTCTATCATCAATTCCTAGAACTGGTTCTAAAATTTTCCAATTTCAACACCTTGGGAATATTTATTTTGATATTCTGGTGGAATTCCAGAGTCTAAGAGCTATATGAATGTTGATCCCCAAGAGTACGGCGTCTAAATTGAGATTCATGCAAAATACCGTAATCTGCCTTTTGCCAGTCTCAACTGGAGTTCATATTTTTCTGGGCGTCCGTCATGATACTACTTTTATGAATTTGAATGAAACATAGGATCTCAGCGCCCTGAGTCTCGTTCCTTGTCCATCGTGAACCGTGAGTGACACTTTTGGGGGAATGTCGTATTACTTTTTATAGAACAATGTTTCCGTGCTCATGGTGATAGGGTTAGGATTCGAATTTTTGAATTATTCCTTCAATACTTCCATAACGTTTTCCGTGAATATGAAATGATTTCTTGGAATCTTATCAACAAGCTATGTGATCTTCGATCTTGTTTTTGAAGAAGTTGATCAGTAGGAATTAGTATCATTCAGATAAAAGAATAGTCGGAAATCTGTTTCTGTCCCCAAAATATTTGTCTGTATTCTGTTCTTAAAATATTTTGTGAATGATCAAGGAGTATATTATCAACTGAATCAATATTACACACAAGAACAACAGAAGATAAAAAGTATAGTCGTAAAACGAGTAAATTCAAGCAGAAACTGCACAATTACTTGACCAATTACCATCAAGCCAAAATTCCATCCAAGCCAATTGAGATTCTAGCTTGGCCGCATAGAAGGTGAGCACTACCATAGAGAACGAGAACTTGAAAATTCGTGACTTGGCATCGGTACGAATTTAATTTCTCCTCGACCACCAAGTGACTTCCATCCTCTCTTGCTTCGTTATTCTCATCCATACTCTCCACCCCATTCTACCTATACCTACCCCCCCCCTCACTATATATATTCACACAGGAAGAGAGGTCCTCTAGGCAAACTATTTCGTTCAGTTTCACCAAAAGTGCCCACTCAATACATACATCCTGTACATGCTGATTCACGAAAAAGTCCTCACAGAGAGTCAAACGGTCGAGTTTTCCATTTTCCAAATTGCCAAAGGGATAGAAACTATAGGGCACATGTAGTATGCATGCGTGTGACGATTTCCAAAGAATACTACATAGAGGAATGGTCAATTGAAGCTTTCAAACTCTGTGACTCTATCCGCAAGCTCTTTTAGACTTCTCTTTTGATTCTGGGAAAAGAGACTGTGATGGTCGATGCTCGATTCTGCGATTTTCCAGAATGCTTTGACACGTTTGGAGATAGGTTAAGTTGATGTTTTTTTTTTTTTTTAAGATTCTTTTCTGCATAGTGAATAGTCCAATGTGTAGTAGTTTGTAGTGACCCTGCAGAGGTTGCAAAATCGAGGCTTTGGCTGATGGCTATGTTGGCTATTTGTCGAGCTGTGGTGGTGGTACGAAAGTTTAATCCGAGCCTTGATGCTCTCTTGGAGCTTTGACCGCTTTGGTGGATTTGTGTAGCTTTTGTGACGTTGTATCTATAGATATATCGAAGTGGACATGTGTAGTGTACATGAAGTCTTCTGTTATATTTGGATTTGCGAGAGTCTAGTTATGAATTTGGTCACTCATGTCAACAATAAATAATAGTTTGGTTAACGTTTGATTGAATGAGTCAGGTGTGTTTCTTTAAACGACACCCTCTACTGAGACAAACACTTCCCAATGTAACAAGTGTTTTTCTTCGTAGAGGTATTGTAATAGTGGCACATTGTTTGGTGTCTGTTTTCCACCCTAACTGAGTGCCTTGAAAATTACTATCACATTAATCATATAAGCGAAGAGTACAAGACGTTCCGAAATTGTAGTCGTAAGTGTAGCTATGTATATGTCGTAGCCGGTTTATACAATCCGCCCGTCTATGGACTAGCTGGTCAGTTTATAGACGGCGCGTTGATAGTAGACTCCACGTGAAGACACGCATCTGTCTATCAACCGACTAATCAGTTTATAAACTGGATGAATGATCCAGGCGGTCTATTCACTGACCAATTGAGCTCGCGCGGATAGTAGACTCCTTGGTGCGAATCAAAACGAGGTGTCTTTTCTAGAAACATAGGACTCTTGGAAGACTCAGAACAAGCAAAGGCTCAGGAAAATTCAGAAGACATTACTGAATCTTCATTCTCCATGAGAGACTTGGCTGAGATTTTGAATGCGGTACAAAACGCAAAAGATCAAGCATTTGATAAAGATTCGATACTGACTCCGGAACCTCAAGTTCAAACAAGATTGTGAATTGGCTTTGCTACCTCACAGGGAATTGTACAGAGATTTCATAAAAAGGTCTAGACAGACACGCATGACCGACTCTTTTGCTCAAACATAATTCATTAGATCTATTTTACTCAATATTTACGAACAAAGATCATGTCTCTAATCACTTATATTCATGAGACACATTTTTATACGAAATAAACAGTTTGAAACTCTTTAATGACCCCAAAACTCTGATTTTCAGTCAATGATTCCTGACTCTGCGTAATTTTTGGAATGGCACCTCCCATTTTCCATAAGCCATATACTCCGGTATTCGCGGTTATCGTATTCGCGGTCCTTTTCAGGAACTAATTAACTGTGAATACCGGGGTTTGCCTGTATAATTAAACCATCAAGGCTGTGAGCGCGTGTTTCAAGAAAGACCGGTGACTACCCAGCGGGGAAGTGGACGTGCGATTTATCTTTGATTTCTCTTATCATATAACTCCCCTTATCAAAGACCCCTTCGAGAAACATCTGTCTGAGAAACTCATCCACGAGACCTCATTGCTATAAGTATGTGCCGCTGATCCTCCAGTTATGCTGACTGAGACTCCAGTCACCATGATCTGCCAGATCCTTTGAAGTACTGAAATTTCAGTGAATGGTCTATCCGAAAATGAAACCAGCCAATCGCAATCTTCTCTCAAGCTACCCTAGATTTTAAAAAATGGAGCAAATTGGTCGTGTAGAACCAGAAATATTGCGAAAAAGTACTCGGCGCTCTATATTGAAGTTCACCGTACCTCACGCGCCAAGAGCGAAGCAGAGCTAGCGATTCAAAATCGAGCGCCGAGGATTTTTTAGCAATATTTCTGGTTTTACGTGACCAATTCCCTTCATTCTTTTTTTAATCTAGGGTAGCTTGAGAAAAAAACGCGATTGGATGGTTTCATTTTCGGGTTCCTTCTCATCTAATCAATGTATTTCGAGATTTTCGAGATTACACAATGAGAGGCGTGTGCAAAAATTATAAACAATTAGCTCTCAAAAATCGCCCATACAAGATATGATAATGATTCAAACGGGATACTGAAGAATAGACTTCTAGGTATCACCCTAATTTTCCCCAAAATACCATCTTTGTTTATAAGAAAGTTACGGCACTTCTCCTGAAAAACAATTTTTTAAAAACAAATAGGGTTGTTCAAAAACGGTTCAACGAATCGTCACCAAATTTGGTAGACTTATTAATCTCAATGAGGACTATCGATTGTCTGAGTTTTCGAACTCATTAGTCAACTATTGTAGGATTAACAAGCATTTGTTTATAATAGGCCTTTTTTGTTTAAACCTATGAGAGTTTCCACGGAACTTTTAACTTTTGTGTTACTGCAGGTGTTCCAGGAGTATTTTGAACTATTCGGAGTGCGCAGGAGTGGCATTCTATAGTATTTGGCATCATTCAATATGGACTACATTCTTTTTTGTTGAAACGCATCCCGATTTGTCAATAGCAGACCGCAAAAGATGATTTTTGGGTAGTTTACAAACGTACCAACGCGATTTTTTGAATTGATAAGGCTGTAACTAAAATACCTATGCCTCAACTACTTCGGTGGAATGATATATCCATCTACTAATCTCATATTTTGAGAAAATCTTTGATTCGAAGGTGTGCGCTGATTTGGCTATGATATTAGCTCTCATTCATCGATGTAACCGAGTTTTGTGGGAAAACTTTTTTTGGCTATTGTTTACGAAATTGATGAAATACCTTGTGCGAAACGGAGAATTTAGCAATAAGTTCTTGAAGTTGAAAAGAAGACAAATCGAATCCCGTTTGGTTTGTGAGTGTGCGTTGATCCGGACAAATTTTGTAAAGCTTCAAAGCTCATAAAGTTATCGCGCTACTGGCTTCGAAAATGGTCATTTTTTGATGTCATACTCAGAAGACGCGGAGCACAGGGTCGGGACGTTGTGCTCTTTTTTCTTCATCACAAAGAGGATATAATCGCATTGTTTTGAGTTGCAATTGTCGATCGGTACTTCTGTGAGAAGCTGAGGAAAAATATTTGAATCCGGATGGTGAGCTAAATGAGCCTCTAAATATGATGGTATCGCAAATTTCTCGATTTCTACATAGTCTACGACTGAGATATGAACAAAATAACACCACAATGTATTCTAGGAATTGAAATGAGACTCATAGCTGTTGACTCGATTTTGGAAATTTACATCGAATTTCGGAAAAACGATGATGAAATTCATCTTAAAGTCAAGTCAGGCAAAATATAATTCGTATTGATCGTCTAGACAATGTTTTGAATCGAATCTATTCGATTGAAGTTGATTCACGAATTTTTCAAGTGTGAGACTCCGTATATGTCGTTCTGAACCAGATACCTCGGCTTGGAAGAGAGTGGCACCACTTTATCACATATTTTCGAGGTCTAAGAATCACATGAAATCCATTTCAAACGTGTGCGTTGAGAATTTTTTTTTCTTATTTTATAGGGTCAATAGTTAAAAGTTCCGTGGAAACCCTCCTATGCAACTCCAACAAAAAATAGGCTAGAGCAATACATTTTTTTTTGAATCTGTAGGTTTCTCCACTCGCTAGAAGATGAAACCAGAACGAACTCGCTCAAAGTTATACCCATAGAGATATAGGCATTAATCCACGAAAAGTGTTGTTTTTTCCTATTTTCATTGTTAATAATTTTTTCCGGCCAGCGAAATTTTTTCGGAAGTGGTAGACATGGTTCTATGGAGTGTCTTACACCTGAAAAAAAACCAGCACCTATTCTCCACCGCCAAAATAACGTCCTTTTCGAGCTAATTCTACTGGCCTACATCAGCGATTCACAGTAACGGTGACCCGTCCGATCCTTCCCCCCTCTCTCCCCAGGTCACTGAACTTTCAGTCCGACTTCAGTGTATACTATCCACTGAAATGTTTTACTGAAGTCATCTAAATTGTATAAGTTGATCCAAGATTAAGTGAAATTCAGTGATTTTTTATTGGTGATTTCGGAGAGAGTCTGTTAGGATTCGTACAATGACGAGTCATCTTCGACAATTTAGAAACTTGACCATATGATGTTTTGAAAGTGGTCTGGAAACTCACAGACCGCTAGTAAACCATAAATACAATATGGAATCGTTAGACAGAATTCTAAACAAGATTTGGACCCACAGAAATCACGGTGTGCGATATTGAACATCTTCTTAATGGGTCCTGGAGGATTTGATGGATTTACAAGGGTTAACCAGGATACATATCAAGGTACATTTTACACAGAATTAATGAAATAATTATCATTGGGACATGCGATACAAGAAATCCTCACAGTTGATCTTTCTGAGAAACGAGGATAGGAGGAAGCAATGGATATTCGAATATTTTGCGAGTTCTATTCATAGCTCACGCATTCATCCTGGATATGGGAAATAGTAAGATGAATGGAACTATTCATACATTCATAATCTGCCAATATTATCAAATATACGAGGTTTATACATTTAGATGCAATGAAAGGAAGCGAATAAGTAATAATTTTTCGTCAAAGTTGTGTTCCATGCTTTGTTGGGAATGCTATCTCAATGATTAATACGCCAATGATACAAATTATTCGCCGGCTTAAAATATTACCGTCTGAATAGTTTCAGCACAAATCCACACGAATTCCTCGCTTTGCCAGCTTCCATTCACATCCCCACAAATTATATTTATTCTGCGAGATTGCAAATTTGTATTGGATGGAAAAAAAATCTTACTAACCACTTGATTACCATTTGCTCTTGTCATACACGTACAAAAGACGTTTATCTATAGAACTGATCAACGATCTCGGCCGTTAATTCAATTCTACCCTCAGGCAATATCTGCTCTAATACCGGCCGGAATACATCGATGTTCTTGTACTATCCAGTAATCGAATCGCCATAAGCCAACTCTATATCTCACTTGAAATACATCTTCGGCCACCACCATAGCTTCATCCCTGTTTACATGTATAAACACGCTTGTATGTACACAATTCCAAATCTTCGGAACGTTTTGTTGTATCAACATATCGGTAATTTTCAGCTTGTACATCACGTCCAATCATAGTCCATCATTCTGACTTCCCCTGCTTTCATCTACGCATGCAAACCTGTACATATCTATACTTTACAGATTATACAGGAATCCCAGATCGGGGCGCGCAGTCGCGCGCCTAGGCAAGTATATGAGAAACAAGAGCAACCGCGTAACTATACTTTGAATTTGTTGACCCTAACCGCGCCGCACCCCCTGATTAGCGTTTTAATGATGTGCAAAAAGCATACAGGCCGAGAAAAACGTCCCAACAGTTTGTTATGTTATTGCTTGATAATTTGCAATGACTTTATATGTCCTGCCCTATTGTGATATTAAATCCAAAAATTTACTCTGAGGGTTACTCCAGAAACTCTTTGTCAATTGTTTAAGATAAAATTGCGACATGCATTCGTGTTGGTATATCCGTGTGTGATACCTGATGATTTATTTACTAACTCGTGAGTTTTCTAGTAGAAGTAGTCTGCAATGTATAGCAAACAACAGAACAGTCATTGTGACGCTTCAGCGTGAATTTTCAATGATTCTATTTGAAATGTTTGAATAATTTTCGAAAGGTCGAGTCTCAATCGAATCTGCGCTTCGTCAAGTTTGCAAGTGCTAATCTTCAATAAAAGAAGATTACTACTCGGGACTGATCAGTGCAAAACATGTTTGCACAATGCAGTAGTGGAACGACTGTTAAATGCAGACCAGTGCCATGCAGCGGATGCCGCTAGTGATTCTCATGTCCGCAGTTTTCCAAAGAAGATCATCGAAAAAATGAAGGCTTGTGCTATAGTATATTAATCTTGAGGAATTCCGTCGGATGAGGAGTCGAATTCAAGTTTTGAAGTTTCTGCACATTGAGGTTATTCATCGATGCTGGGCGTTTATTTGAGATGGACACAGAAACACATGATCTATTGGTAGAGGATCCTTGCACTCTCGGAATGAACGACGATCAACGAGTAATGAGTCTCACGTATAGCTAATTGAATCATTGGCTGATTCATCATAGGCTAATAATTTCAATTCCATTGAGTCGTAAATTGTTAGATCCAGATGTATTCCTGTTCTAATTAATCAGATCGCTCAATTGGATTCTTGGGTAACACTAAAACTGAATTTTTTCTTGTCTAATTGATACATTGAATGACTCTGGCTCGTAATTTCGACTTTACCCACGGAAAATTTTGATTGCTCAAATCGGAAATTACAATCTGCCTCGACCAAATTATACGTCGTCCGTTTTTTTTTTGCTCCAGCCATAGCTGTATTTGCTGAAGTCTTACAGCGTGATAGTATATTTCCCGAGAATTTCGTCGTATTCCAGGCAAGTTCCACGTTCTTCTCAATTCGGTCAATGAAGACGACTGAAGGCGTGATTCTGTGCAAAAGTTACAAGTCTGAGGTCATGTCATACTGATCACTCAGAGTCGATCTTCTATCCTTTTCGTATGGAACTCGTCAGCCTTTCGAGCGTAATCTTGACCTTGTCTGATATCAATGCAATACTGAACCTTTCAAACCTAGGAAGCGATTTCCGGTTTCTACAAAGTAACGGAACGCCTCACATCATGCTATTGGAGATTCATGCCTCAGAGAGGATTCAAATCTTCATTATATGGTCTTTCAAAGAAAGAAAAATACGGGGCAAGTATAAGAGTTTAATTGAAAAATAATATAGGGGACAGGAAAATGTGAAATTAAACCCGTGAGAGTGTCCAAATCACGCCGGGGTGGGCAAGTGAGAGTTTAGGCCTAGTTCGATCGCTGGTCAGTTTCGGATGCAATCTAACATTTACTAGTTCTTCTCACAGAGCAAGACTACTCAACTATGGCTAGGACAATATTATATTTAATATTCGATAATTGCAATGTGACGTCATATATTCCAAGTAATTTCAGTACGTCATGAATGAGTCAGAATTTACGACGGCGTCCCACGACAATTATCGAATATTAAATATAATATTGTCCAGGGGCGTCATTTTGGGTGTGGTGGGTGTTGAAATTCAATACCCGGATAAAAAGCGGGTGTTGAATTCAACACCCGAAAACTGGACGTGTTGGCAACAGATTTGTTCTTGAAAGAGGCGTCTTTTTGAATGCCATTAACGACGACGTATCATTTCGAGAAAAACTTGAGGCATTGAGGGCGAAAAAACGTGAAAAAAGGCAGAAAAAGAACCAATTAGTTGGTGAAGCTCAAAGTCTCGCATGTTGCGAGGAAAATGAAGCTAGTGAGCATGGCATTCTGCATCGACTTCGGTTGAGAGATGTCGTAGAGTGACGTAGATTACTTACGTGGAAAATCAGAAATGTACTATATTCTTCCTCAATTCACGAAGTTCGTTAAGACTATTTTCACCATACCAGGCTCTTCTTGTTCAAATCTGCATGTAGCCGCACCCTACGCTACATGCAGCCGTTTTTGGCAATTCTGAGACAGCGGGACAGCGCCTCTATCGGAGGCTGCAGTGGCGTTTGCTTCAAATTACATGGGCAAAACGGCTCAATTGCCGCTAGAGGCGCTGTCCCGCTGTCTCCGAATCGCCGAAAACGACTGCATGTAGCCGCACCGTGATCAAATCTTATCTCAGAGCAACCATGTTACAACGTCTAAACCACCATTGAGCCTTCTGTAGCTAGTGAACATATTCATCTCTCAATGCGCTCGTAGAGAACATGTATTTGCACGAATGCCCGAACTTAATAAATAGATATCGAGAAATCAGACTTCTTATATCGTTGCGTGTCCAGAGGAGAGGCATGGCGGAATAGGCCTAACCATTAATCATTAATGCAACAGTTCTGCCATCCGAAGACCTTTTTTTTTTTTGCTTCTCTGATAGCCTCTGTTAGAACTCCACACCCGGGCCAGAGGCGTTCTGACGCCCTGATATTGTCCTAGCCATAGTTGAGTAGTCTTGCTCTGTGAGAAGAACTAGTAAATGTTAGATTGCATCCGAAACTGACCAGCGATCGAACTAGGCCTAAACTCTCACTTGCCCACCCCGGCGTGATTTGGACACTCTCACGGGTTTAATTTCACATTTTCCTGTCCCCTATATTATTTTTCAATTAAACTCTTATACTTGCCCCGTATTTTTCTTTCTTTGAAAGACCATATAATGAAGATTTGAATCCTCTCTGAGGCATGAATCTCCAATAGCATGATGTGAGGCGTTCCGTTACTTTGTAGAAACCGGAAATCGCTTCCTAGGTTTGAAAGGTTCAGTATTGCATTGATATCAGACAAGCTCAAGATTACGCTCGAAAGGCTGACGAGTTCCATACGAAAAGGATAGAAGATCGACTCTGAGTGATCAGTATGACATGACCTCAGACTTGTAACTTTTGCACAGAATCACGCCTTCAGTCGTCTTCATTGACCGGATTGAAAAGAACATGGGGCTTCCCTGGAATACGACGACATTCTCGGGAGATACTATCCCGCTGTTAGACTTCAGCAAATACAGCTATGGCTGGAGCAAAAAAAACGGACGACGTATAATTTGGTCGAGGCAGATTGTAATTTCCGATTTGAGCAATCAAAATTTTCCGTGGGTAAAGTCGAAATTACGAGCCAGAGTCATCCAATATATCAATTAGATAAGAGAAAAATTCAGTTTTAGTGTTACCCAAGAATCCAATTGAGCGATCTGATTAATTAGAACAGGAATACATCTGGATCTAACCTTATAGATATTTCTCAAAAGAAAACGAACTCTGAAAAGGTACTACCATATAACCCTATATACGTGCATATAAACTTCTATGTATTTAAACTATAGATATATTTTGACCCATTTCAACGATATTTTGTAAAATGATTTATGATCATCGTCGGGTTGGAAGGCGTGAGCTTTTCTGCACACACTAGGGATTTGAATTTTCCCGCCAAAGATATATGACTAATTTATGCCTGTGCAAACGGGATCGGACTGTGATAGATTTATCGGTATAAAGGTGAATGAACCCTTGAGAGTTGGTATAGATCGAAGAGGGAATTTTTCATTCAGCAGGATGATAGTAGAATGAAGGGGTGGTGGGGCGGGGTGGGGGGGGGTATTGAAGTGTACTTTAGAGAAACTTGAGATGCAGGCGATATAATTGTAAGCCGAAGCTCTTGGGTATCGGAAACAAAGTTGAGCGGATAATGGGGATGAGGAGGGTTAGGGTAAGAGGTGAGCTTCGCTTTTGTTTAATTATCCCTGGGATCTGGAGTTGCTTTACGAGAGATAATGAGGTAGAGAGTATGGTTTAGAGTATCGGATTGTATGGCAAAATATGATTGAGCTTGTAGGTATACTTTGAGATGGGGAAATAGAGATTGAAGGGAATTTAATTGAAATTTGGACGAAGAGTGTTTGATTCATTTGGATTATTGATTCATGCACTATTTTTAAAATCCTAGCGTAAAAGTACAGAAAATAATGGCCAAAAGGTGGCAAAGAGTGGTGAAAATTTGAATGCAGTTGCTTGGATCATTGCTAGCGATCTATGGTGAATGAGCAATTGACAAGATTGCTAAATAGAAATGGAGGCATCATGTTCTTTGAGTGCTAGGGTCGCGATTATCAGATGAATTGAGTAGGGTTATGTCAAGCCATTATGCGCTCCTACCATCTTTTTCGACTATTCAACACATTCAAGACCCAACTCCTCACACGGGCTCTCGTTTATTTCTAATGAATTAGGATACTTCTCACTTTTTCATCTGATTATGACATGACGAAATCTGCCGGATTCCTAAAATTTCCTCGCGGTCGCGGGATATCAAAGGTCCGTCAACTGATGAACATACAAAATTGAGTGATTCAGTAGTATGATATCCTCAATTCACAGGCTAGATAGCCTTTCCCGACAAGTAATGAACTAATGTGATATTTTCGGTGGGGAAGGGACATGATTTCATGTCCGACACTTCTTTTTCATCAAGGCGGAGTATTTGGATAATCAAATTATATTCACACTGGCCCAACAGTTTCACTCCATGTGGGTTTTGAACCTTCAAAATCACGTCGAAGGCACTCAAGAGAAACCTACAATCAGTAGAAATTGTGGATCGAACCCGTGACCTATTTATTGAAAAGCGAGAATCTCAACCCCGGCTTCTATTGAATTAATTACGCCGGAAGTGGGATTTTCCGTGTTCCAAGCTCCCTCAATTGTTGGTGACCTAAAATAAGTGATATAAAAATTTTCTAGAGTATATCAATTGATGCATAACTATGTTAATACTTCATGGTACCCTAGTATTTTTCAGTGCTTGATAAAAATGTTTGCAATATCAACGCCGTCTCTGTATGCACTCAACCTTCGAATCTTGAATTCACTGCAACGCACAAGCACAGTAGAAAATTTCCATGTGTAGCCACGCACATTAAATTGGATGACTTACAATAACATAACTCACCACTTTCCGAATCAGAATTGATTGTTCAGATCGCGCTCGGCTAACTGACATTTTGAAGACGGGCTTGCACCAAAACGGTTTGCAGAGCACTCATCAGAGTACATCCATACGGAAAAGGGTCTACGATCAGCTCCCGAGTCGAATATTTTTTTAGGAAGAACATTCTTTCCACCCCCCCCCCCGCTCTTTAATGGCTAAGCATTGGCATAACTTGTCTGGTTCCAATTTGAAGGAGACGTGATTTCAGATACTTTCTTCTTGTGCCCGAACGAATCAAAATCAACTACAACGAGCCACCGGAACTCGTCTGGAGATAAAATAAATTTGTGACCGACACAGTTGGTGGGGTCGCTGGGAGTCAGCTCGGCTGATCATCGAAGTTAAGCATCGTTGGGCGCGGTTAGTACTTGGATGGGTGACCGCCCATCTCGGTCTAATCAACCTTCACGTGCTGACTTTTCTGATCGATTAGTTGACACTTACACCTCAGCAACGTGAGCGGGCGGCACGAAATGTTACAATTTTGATGTTCATGCTCACGAAATGTGGCATGAGCACCGTAAGGGTAGCATGATAAATGTGCCGAAGTCTCCGGAGCAGGTTTTCTCCCTTCAGGAGTTTTCCCTCGATCCGTGGGCATGAATCCCGGGCAAATGCGGAGAGATTTTAGGTTAGGGTGAGTGGCTGGATCTCAAACATTAAACCTACGAAATCCGCCCCGGTTGTAATTGTCCATTGACTGAATACGACCGTTGAACACATGAAGAAGCATGAATTTGTGACCCAAATCACTCCTTGCGACGATTTTGGTTCCAGAAAATCCTACTTTTGGCGGATTCTCCCATATGTAATTCACCCAGGGGCCTTATTCTAAAACGTTTTTCCCGCAGAGGGGTGGAGGAAAATCTAGCGATTCCCATTTCCGCGTCATTCACATCAAGTAAACGGACTATCTTGTTACTCTCATTGCTACGTGAATATCATTCAATCACACATGGTGGCTCGTCCTTACAAACCCCCACAAACTTTTTATGATCATACAATTCAAAGGTGAGTGCAGGAATCACCTCAACATGAAATTGAGTCATTTTTAGATCACAAACAAAGTGATGGGTTAGTGAGCGGAAATGGTGATCATTGCTCTTTTCCTCCCGCGCTCGAGGGAAAAAATTATTAGAATAAGGTCCCAGGGAATAACGAACAAATATCTAATTGAATTTCCAATTCTCTGGGAATATATGAGGAGGATGTTTTTAGAAACCACAGACTAGCCGGTTAAATTGGAATAATCTCATAAATGACATGCCCGATTACCAGTATTTTTGATAATTTTTGTTGAATGTATGGTAAGAATCTGGAAAAAAATTAACTTACTTCCTAGTAACTAGAAAAATAGTTGGCCACAAAAACGTATCCTCTGTAGGTTTGTCTCTTAGGAGATAATGCAAGAAACCGAAATCATTCAATTTGTTAATTTGCTATATTTCTCACTATGTAAACAGCTCTTGATTTTATCTCGAATTAAAAAATTTTTCCAAGATTGATAATCAGAGTCCCAAAATCAACAGAAGATCAATAAACGAGCTAGGAATCATAATTCCAAAAGAACCCCTTCCACGCACGTGTCACCATGAGTCAAATAAAGTATAACCAAAATCATATGTTGACAGGTCGGAATCATCTCTATATGAAACTCCAGTCCAATACCTACCAGAATCGAAGCAACAGCGTATCATAATGGAACGTCAACTACAATTACAACGAGAAATTCTAGAGATTCACGATACTCTAACAAGAGGATTGAGGAGCAGAAACCAGATTCCAACCTGGGACTCGAGTTCGATGACTTCTTGGGGTTCGATGGCGGGATCAGTTGGACGTGGAAGATTGAAAAAACATCATCGTACACCTGTTTGGGATACTGTCAGAGGTAAGGAATATTCCCGAAATTTCATTCTACGCATCACATGACTTTACCAGTGAAACTTAGGTAGTCTTGCTTGTAAGCGCATTTATTCAATCGATTCTTACGATATCAATTTTCGAATCTACTATTGATATTGACAATTGTGCATCAAGGCTACTGGTAACAGTTTGTCGTAAAATTTTCCATAGATGTAACTGATTGTAATGATGTGAAATCATGAAATAATAAGGGAATTAGATAAGATTGGATCACATACAGAGCCAATAATACATTGACATCTTGGGCTCACTTCTTCAACAATCATCGTCCTCTTAATAGTTTTCGTAACACTTGCATGGAACATCTGCTATGATTCGATGAAAAAAGTTTGATAAGTCTACTAAAGTGTATCTACTCAATTTCAGGCAAATCACCATTATGGGACAGCGTTAGTTGTAACAGCACATTTGTAAGGGTGAAAGATTATCCCCCGAGAAAACCTCATGGATCTAATACAGAACTAGAAATTGATCATTCTACCCTTAACAGAGATGAAAGAGATTTGAATGAAATTCACTTACCATCGTGGGGCACACTCGAAAAGAATTTGGATGACAAATTCTCAACTTACGAGTACGCCAAATCTGGTTCATCGCCGTCTCGAATCAATGGAGATATGAATACTGGAGGTGTGAGACGAACTCAGAAGAGATATGATGTCGATGCAAAAAATATTAAATCAACAAAAATGTAACCTGCACTTGGAGACAATTTTGGATTTTCTAATGCAGAAAATTGAACTTACCTTCGAGATGCGTGCTTCAATTGCAATGTCAAAGTTTAGTGTCGCAACGGTATTTCATTACAAAAAGTATCAGATTCATCAAAGGATCTATTGAGTCGTAATTTGATCGGGCTACTCTCGTATTTCAAGGCTTCCACTCATGATATAGTATCTAATATTTTCCATTTATCATAATGTGAATTTTTTGACAAAAATTGGCCTTGAGAGAGAAAAATTTTCATATCTAGATCAATAAAACAGTTACATAGATGTTTCAACTAAGATTTTCTAGAACAAATTTGATCCTCAATGATAACATTTTTTTAGTTTGGAAATAAAAATGTGAAAAGAAAAAAAAAATTCTTCTCAGTACCTCATCCAGTTTTGCATCAGAATGCCTCAGTGAAGGTAAGTGTACCCAACTAAACCCCGTTGAACCATTTTCTCAATAACTTCGGCTTACTTCGATGTTTTCCTACATTCTTCAACTCATTCAAGAGCTCTTCTCAGGACCTTTAAAATGAGCTGAAGTATGTTTGAATCTGATGGAATTGGAGCCGAGCTGTTCCAATTTTTTGTTAGAAACAATTTTTGGGACTTTACAGAAGTATATACCCAACATGCCCTTATAATTAAAAACAATGTAAATCGGCGATAAAGTGCAAAAAATCGTTTCCATCCATTTTTATCGCTGGGCAATCCACTTTTTGGACCTTTTCACCAATTCAAAATGCTGTTTCCTACCTATTTTAACGTGATGAACGCGTTCTGAATGGTAAAAAAGTCGTATTTACACGCCCTTTCGAGATAACTATGTGGAGGCATGTTGGGTACACTCCGATGTTGGTCTTCTTGTTTCACAAATCATCTCCGTATTTTGCCCATAAAATAGCTCCAGATCCGATTTCTACATTTTCTAAAGAACAGATTTTCAAGGACCTGAGGCCAAGAATCGAATACGCTAGAGGACGTTGAGGCTGGTCTGACTAAAAAAACTTTTGCATTGATTTTACTGGATGCGATTTCCTCGGTAATTTCTTAGCCGTGCAAAAACAAAAAATGGAAAAATCACTTTAAATTCCCTGAGAAACGCAGGAATGATTCAAAGTGGATGTGAACCACTCATTTTCTCATATTTTAACATAATAAATGTGAAAAAATTTTTTGGGAAGGTCTACACGGGTCCATTCATGAGATCGGCATATGGGGGCGAGTTGGGTACACTTACCTCATGAGATACGTAAAACATTGTGAAAAGATGGTCCTAATACCAAAACTCGCGTGGGCAAGCTCAGCTGATCATTCCATTTTGTTCAATTCAAAAATTTCCAAGAATTGTCGCGTTCTGTACATTTCTAATGCGTCTGTTGCGTGAAAAACAAAGGATATAAAATGTAGACACAAAATCTCATGAAGATGAGACGAGAACAGTTTCGACCAAGTTTAGAAGAAATTGACAAGTCGAAATATCAAACATCGGGAAATTCCATTCCAATTATTTATCACCATAGATAATCGTACATAATTCTATTTACGGTATTCTATCGAGTAATCAACTCCATTACCATTCGTGAAATGTTCCCATTTTTTGAAAAGTAAGCGAGGGCAAGTTGCTTTGACTCGTGTAATCATCATACAGCTACACCTCAAATCTAACTTGAATAAGTCATCTGCTACAAGCTATTTTCATGCCTGTCCATCAAAGAGACACCTGTAGCTATTCCTGCATGAAAAATTGACGCCACCTCAATATTCATCACGCTACTTAACAATAGTACTATAAACTCATTCAAATAATTTCTAAGAATTCCTATCATTTACAGCTCACCGTTCAATAACTTCATCTCAAAATACAACTACAGGAAACAATTTCTTCCCTTTCCGAGAACCGTCACCTCATTACTCACAAAATCTGATCTAAAGTACACACCGGCAAAGTTCTGTTAGAAAAAAATTATGAAATGTATAATTCTCAATGCACAAAAATTCTCAAATTCGCAAGCTCCGAAGTATCCGTATCAACAACTTCTAACTGACTGTACTACTGCGTCAGCTACCCTTTCGGAATCACTCACCTCATTCACAGCACCACTACTACTAGTACTACTAAACTGTAGAAGGAGTGAACGGGTTTTTCCAGCCTCTGCGCGGGCGCACGCAGTCATACATATACTCCTCAGAGTCAAACACACTCACACACACAGATAGAAAATGTGTGTGAGTGAGAGAGATAGAAGATCGTAGAATAGCGCTGCAATCGCCCAGTCAAACCTAAAGCTCAGTCTTGCAGCATCCCTGCTACGCTGCGCATCTCAAAATTCACGTGTATACATCCCTTAATTTTCAACGGTTCCCGGGATATATATTATAACGTACATACTGCGCAAGTTTCACCTCACTCGGCCAAGCTCACGTGTTCTAGTTTACAAATCAGTTGAGTGTTTTTATGTGTTTTTTTTCCTCCCCCTAAAGTGAAAAAAGGGTGTGAATTGCAGATTTTTAAAATTTTAAAATTGATATCTGTGTGTTATCTGGGTTTTATAGTGTGTGATTTTTCAGTGATACAGGTCAACGTTTAGTGCGACGTAAAAGAAGAGAAGATATAAAATTGCTGCTTTTGGTGAAATACGTCGAATTGATTCTGGTAATGATTGAAAAATATTTTAATGAGATAAGGGTGGTAGATATGAATATCTCAATTTTTGTCGTGTGTGTAGATATTGTAAGGTAGGTGGGGGGAATAAAGGGTAAAGTGAAAAGAGGCTCGAGGGTGAAGTGAGAAGAGGTGCCTCGAGGTGAAAGTGAACTTTCGCCTTCCATATATAAACGGGTTCTCTACTCCACTCTACTGTACTGCACGCGAGCGCTTAATTTTTTTTTTCTTTCTCAACCCCGGAAGCGATTCAAGTATACATCAGCTTCAATGAACTTTCAACGTTGTTATTATATGAAGTTAGCGAGTGAACTGGGTTATAATGCTTTTTAAAAATCAGTTAACATGTGATTCATTTTTGAGATTTCAAGGTTGGATATGATTGATTATGAAATTATGCAATGTTGTGTGTGAAAAAGTGAAAAGGTTGAAGAACGATGAAATCGATGAAGGTTGCAAATTGAGCGAGTACGTTGGCTTACTCTCTCTCTTGGCTTTCCTAGATTCTCTGAGCGAGCTTTGCGCGAGGGCAGTGTCAGTGTCCTTGTTTTATGTTAAAGTAGGTCATAGCTGGCCAGGATCACCCAGTTGGAGAAAAGCTGAAAATGTAGATATCTAAATGTTCTTGTTGGGTTATCAGTTGTTTGACCCGGTTGTATTTTTTTTTCTTTTTTAAGTATTTGAATGGTATTTTGTTTGGAATTTTGAGATCGTTTTTGGATATCCTGACCTCATTGGAAAGTGGATGGGTTTAGTGAGAGTTTTTTTACGATGTGTCCACTATATTTCTGCCCAAATTACTGAATATAGACGATGGATCTGGGAAATAAAAGATGACTCTGATTTTTGATTTTCTAGTATGTATTGGAAATCAACAGCAATTTGATTTTTACAGTGATAAATTCAAAATATTTTGGTCATACCGAGTTACGGAATGTGAAGCTAATCTGGTGCTTTTGATGTGTGAAAATTTAAAACCCGTAGATTGATAATAAATTGAAAAGTCCAGGATCGAGATATTATGATCCAATACTATCTGGGTTGACGCGAGGATGAGAATTGAAAATATTTCTGGATGAAATCTACCATACTCGAGCATATTTCAATTTTTTCGACGGGAGGATGAGAGGGGGGCGGTTTGGTGATAATTTCGTGTGATAGTCACTTTCATACATAGTTGATCAAACAAATCATCTTAGGATTCATTTTAAAACCAGCATTACCAGTCCACATGGATTCAATTTTGCCTCTTCCTTGGCGAACTGTTACAGATTAATGGAATGGTATTATATATCCTTTCTCCTGAACGAAAAGGGATTAGTAATTCCAAATCAAATTCTCTCCCAAATGAGATAATGGTGACCCATTTTGGATAGGGCTAGATATGAGGTGGATAATGAAATAATAGAATGCATTGAAATTTGGACAAATCATGCATATGAAAATTCTCAAAAAATTTGGTGGTGGAAGTGTTTCTTTTCAGAATAGCTCCATTCAATTGTGGCACTGTTTAGAAAGGATCTTATCCCTCAACAGGCGGGATAAATTGATTTTCAAAGAGTCTAAGTCCATGTGTACTCACCTCATCCCTCCCCCCTTCCCTGAGAAACCACGATGTAGATAATCAATTCTTTAATCATAAATCCGTCGTTTGACTTAATCCATTCTAATCCATAGGTAGTATTTCATCAAGAATTACGAGTTGGTGCAACTGAATAACTGGGCAAAGAAATTCATCCAACTTTGCTTCAATAATTCCACGTGATGCGATAAATGTGAAAAAAATCAGCTCTATACATGAATAATCCATAAAGCTTCCACGTTTCCACTCTTTTCCAATTTTCATGATAGAAATAATATTTTATCCACAACAAGCAAATATAACAACGAATACATTTACTAGGCAGCAAAACTCGTAGCGATCATCAAACTCAATCAGGAATTCCCAACAACGATATTTATCGATAAACTCTACAACAGCACATTGAAAAACTCGACCGTATTCTATCAATCCAGAACTGATTAATTAACACACAATGGTTTCCGGCGTTATACCATCGATATGTCAATCGAATATTCCGAAAGAAAAAAAAACATCAAAGCTCAACATGAGTGTAATATATACAACTCCCTTTAAACTCAATCAAAATCCATCGAGCAGAAAAAATTCAAAATAATTACTAACCTCGGGTGATAACTCGCACACTTTCTCCGAACTCTTTCACTCATTACGTATCGATCTATTTTCAACTCGATATTCCCCATCAATTAAATCCTAATGTATTTTCGAGTCCACCTCCACAAACGCTTGATCAGTAGGTGCGGCATAGCAGCAGCACGATAGCCCCCTCTCGAAGCTATACCGTCGTATTGCAATATCGAAATAATACTACAACTCCCGCGAGTGTGCAAAGTGACTGTATCCGACATCACACCGGGGACATTCGCGGAAACTCATTTTATTAATTATACCATTATATATTCTAGCATCGCGTGCACAATTGTTCTAGTTCTCACTTATGGGTTTATCAATTTGGTGAGTCTATAAGGTGGCACACACACACCCATCCAACCACACACACACACACACACACACACACACACACACATACACTTATACCACACACCCACACACATACACGAAGTTACACACATAAACACACACACACGCACACACACACACACACATACACACACTCACATGTACACAAAAACACAGAGATACACTCAAACATTACACACACACACGCACATACCCACACACATACACGAAGTTACACACATAAACACACACACACGCACACACACACACACACGCACACACACGCACACGCACAGACACACGCACGCACACACACATACACACACTCACTTGTACACAAAAACACACAGAGATACACTCAAACATTACACACACACACACACATACGAACACACCCACACACATACATGAAGGTACACACATAAACACACGCACGCACACACACGCACACACATACACACACTCAGATGTACACAAAAACACACAGAGATACTCTAACCCATCACACACCCACAAACAAGCACACACAAACACCCAGAGATACACTCAAACATTACACCCCCACGCGCACACACCCACACACACATACACGAAGTTACACACATAAGCACACACGCACGCACGCTCACACACACGGCCCCATATACACAAACACTTGTACACAAAAACACACAGAGATATGTACATACACTAACCCATCACACACCCATAAATACGCACACACAAACACCCAGAGATACACTCAAACATTACACACACACACACACACACACGAGTTCATGTGGGAAATGCTTTGGTGCGTCGCAGTCAATGGGATACAATGTAATACGAAAGGCTTGATCATGATGAGAGAAAATAGGGATGGGCTGTGAGAAGATTATTTTGTAATTACGTGATGGCGGACTATGGTTCTGGGATTATTGAAATTATACTACCCTGGATTATTATGTCCATTGTGTATAATAAGATGATTATTACGCTCTAGTGAATATCAATTGAAATTCATCGTGTACATAGGCTTATAGTATTTTGGCAGAATTTCATCATCATGGTTCATGACTATATGTCGAGTGATTTTAATTATCCCCATTAGTGTAGAGCGAGAGAAATTATTCGTCAAATCGGATACTAAAATACTTCGCTTGTGGAATTATTATCATTAATTCTTCCAATTTGCATGGAGGATTATTAATTTTATTCGATACGATAGAGTACACACAAATTGAAACTTCTGTTATTGACGAATTATTTATTGGTTTGAATAAAATTCATAATTCAATCGATATATACGGCTCTCAATCAACGTTGCTCGGGATAGTTTATTAGAAAATTCGACGAGTTTGTGGTACTCGATCAATTCAGTTGTCAACTTAGTTCTTAGATGTAATTACATTTCGAAGTGTGTAGCTTCCTCGAGAGGCCGATTATCAATTTTAATAATCGATTTCTGACAGTCTCGTCGAGTCATCTCATGATTTAATGATGAGGCGAAGCTATAAATCGATATTTTGATGAAAACTTTATACTCGTGGTATTAACTATTCGACAAACTTTGATGATGACGACGATAGCAATGACGATACAAGGATACACACACTTTGATTATGATGTTATTGAACTTTGGAGCTTGATGAATATAGACCATCGATAACTGACACAAGAATATTATGTTCAAAGAGTTTATCCGAGATCCATGTATTGTATCGGAGATTGTGTTCTGAATTGACGAAGAAAATGAATAATTAGAAAGTTTGTTTTGATTCATTATTTGGATTTATAGGGTACCTACAGCTAAATAAATTTTTTTTGGGATTCTGATAGAATTGATGACAGTTGTAGGGATTAATTCATGGTTAAACATAACTGTTGGTGATCTCGATGATTTTTGATCATCTGTTGTAAGGTAATAAGAATTTTAAAAAGTTCTCGGACATAGTTGATGGGCAAAAGCTTCGTTTTTATGGAGAAAAGAGTGATTATTCATACACTCTTCAAAACAAGTGGAGCGGCTACTCCTCACCATTTTTTATGAATGATTTTAATTCTAATTGATATCGCAGTTCATTGGTTTGTCAAAATGTACAATTCACAAGATGCCGGAATTCTTGCATACTGGTTGCTCTTCTTTCTTCTTTTCTAGTGGAATTTTGGCAACTTTTTCATCACAAATATTGGTTATCTGGTATGTCTATATAGTGGACAAAATAAGTGAGGGGGTTGAAACCAAACGCTTCAATTTCAACCCCCCTCACTTATTCTCACTTATTCCTAGGTTAGGTTCGATTTGAACCTAATCTAGATTGACAGCTATCTCTTGAAGAATGCCTCACGAAAAAATCATCATCTAATATTTCTAAACCCAGAATCTTCCAACAACGCCAATATTGAACATTTTTGCCAAGAATCGATTGAAAACACGAACCTACCTCCCTTCGCACATTACTCGAAGAAAAGTCAAGCTAGAAGATATTGTAGCCTCTTTAAAAATGCGGAAGCTTCTTGAAAACGAGCAGGACTCGCTGGCTCAAAGGCTGCATCAAAAATGCGAGGCTCTTCTTTTCCCTTCTTTTTTTTTCTTCTTCTCTCAACTCTACTCTCATCTGGAATTCGTGTCGATAGATGCCAAAGCAAATAACGATCGCAATAAAATCCTCTTGTACAAGAGGGATTACCGAACACATTTTTCCAAGTCTAAAGCAAGAGCTGAGAGATCAGAGCTGATGGTTCTTGAGAAAATACGTGATTCCAAGATTTTGAACGTGTGCTGCTGCTATTGGTGCTGCTTTAGATGGTGCAGGTGGTGCCTGCTTTAGAGCCAAAGATGGCGATTTTAACTGTGCTTTTATAGTGTCAGATTCTTCGGATCTTTTCTTTGGGTGATTTTTTATCCTCGACTGGGTTGACTTCCGGTGGATTTCTGAGAATTGATGGATCTTAGATGTCTTTTTGTGTGGGAAATGGTTGATTTTTTCCTTATTTGAAGTCCTTATTTGGTGAGTAAGGATTGTGGATGGCTGGAATTTTTTCATTTTGGTGAGGTGTTATACCAATTTTGACAAGGGCTTGTGTTATACCTTTTTCCTCTCAATTTTTCATAATCATTTCTGGGAATCACAAGATTATCATATTTTGTGATTCAACTATGAAGGTCCGACACCCTGTTAGAAATGTGACCAATTTTTTTTGGATACCCATGCAATATATAGATATAGTGACAATGCAATGAGGTCAGACTGGGCTACTTTTTGGCCAAAAAATGCTCACAACTTCTACCAGGGCAGAATGAGACTTTCTTGATGAAAATGATTGGTGGAAAGAACTCGAGAAATTTCAGCTGAGTTTCGATGAATGGAAATCGGATGAACTTGATGATTTTAGTGTGATTGGAAACAGCTGTCAGTTCTCTCTTGAGTGATGAAATCTCACCACTTGAACACGATATAGCTCAGAATTTCTTCATTTTAATCGTGATCCCTGATCACTCACTTCGGGTGATTTTGAAAGTTGCAGGAAGCAGGTGTCTTACATTTCTACTTCAAAAAAATTCTCAAAAATTTCGAATTCTAGAATTTACCCTACATCTTCATGATCTCCAAAACACCCGGTTTTCCATGACTCTTGTGGCAAACTTATCAATCAAAATGTTCATCTAAATGATCAGAGTTGAATTCACAAAAATCTCTGTATAAATTTCTATCTCCACTGGTGAATTGAAAATCCGATAAGATAAGCCACTCCGTCAAACATTTTCCTATCCCTAACCTCTAACCCAATCTCATATCTACCCAACATTATCGGAATTACCCTACCTTCATCTTATGTCTCGAACCATAAAATACATCTCACGTTCATATCGCTCATGGTTATCATAATCCATATACCGCAATTCCTCTACCACCAAAAAAGTCGTCTCTTATCGATTTTCTCTAGAATATTGAAGTAGGTCGTAGAGAGGAAAAAAATTGCCTAACGCAAAAATAGGTCATCCTAACCCCTTTTTCCACTTCCATCTCTACCTTCTTCTCTATCATCCCTTTTCCCATATTATACCGTGCCATGCGACAAAATTGGAATCCGCTAGAAGCACAGTGAAGGCGCAAAACGAGCTCTTTCCTCGAGTGATTTTCATAACTTTCAATTTTCGCAAGACGCAAGGCTCGAGTTATGGCAATGCTGCTACTGCTGCTGCTGAGCTTTTGTGCAGCACTGCCGAGAAAATTTTCAGCTCAGAGCCACACCTCGAGTTTTGATATTATACAGAGTGATGGAATTTTACCCCTCATTCATCCTTTTTCACCATCTTGATTGTTCTATATGTGAGGTTAAGATCGCGATAACCTTTACTCTTTCACTGATGAGTACTTCAGAAAATGGTGGAAGAAATTTCAGTGTGTGGAGTGGGTGGAGTCTTATTGGAATTTGCACATTTTTAGAAAGAAGATTATGCTATTATTGAGGAGATTTGGATACTGCTAGTGGTTGTATCTGTGAATGATAAAGAAGGTGAAGAGTAATTTCATGTAAGATGTGAGAAGGTGCACTTGCACAGATGCACAGCAGCGGGTATATGTCATACACTCATATGGGATAAAAATTTTATAATGCTCGAGAGATGAAAGGTTGAAGTCACACGATTTCTCACAAGGAGAGCCCAAGGAGTTTGGGAGCTGAATCTGGCTGAAACTCTGGGAGTCATCTCCTTTTGGCACCAAAAGATGATACCCAAAGCCGCAGAGTCTAACGCTCAAGCGTTTCCGAGCTACAGGCCACAACCCATGCATTACAGTATTTCTATATATATACCATTTTCCCACATATGAAGGGCTCCGGACCAGAACGGTAGAAGTCCATTTTGGTGAAAATTGAATTTTGACGGGAAATGGTAGAAAATGCGTGTGAAAACATATACGTACAATTTCGGAAGTGAAAATGTGTTTTAGTGCGTCACAAGCGCTTCGACCATTTTTTGCCTGAAAAAAGTTTCGACTTTTTTCCGGATCAGAACGGTATAAGTCCACGCCCGAACACTAAAACACTGCTCTGATGCCTTTCATCTTCAACCATTGCACTTTTTTAGCTCTCGCAAAGTGGCAGTAGACCCCAGAATATAGGATTTAGAAACCCCATGTTCCTTGGGTGGCTGCATTCAGTCGTTGAGATGTTTGCAAGCCGAAGTTCGTCGCTACCCTCTTCACGATCTTGCATACAGAATAGCCCTATCGAAAAGAAACTCGCGGAACAGCATTCCGTGAGGGTTCGCAAGGATATTGTGACTTTCTTAGAAGCTTTGAATTGAACTTTTGCCATCTCAAATCGTCAGTAATGAGATCAGAATGACAGTGGCCCGAGCAATGACCACTCGAAAAAAACCTAAAATGAGTCGATAGACCTATCGATGAACTCGCTATAGGTTTCGTTTTTTATCATGTCCTCAGAGATCTTTTCAGAAGTCCGAATCATTAAACCTAAGATACAGGCAAGTTCAAATCATGTATATTGCTTTTTTAAAGGAAAATCTCAATATCCGTGACTACCTACAGCTTCATCATCAAATCGACACATCTCATTCACGATTGATTCAGAATACAGTTTTGAAAATTACTAACTCACGTTTTCAATATTAGTTGTCACCTGACTGTTAGCTCAATTCCTCTATTAGTTACAAGTGAATTTCACTGTAAAGGAAATTGTGTTAAGAAATACTAGGTTTCTCCAATCCATCCCCCTGCAACTAATTGGATTTACATCAAATTGTTTATCAATATCAGTGTTGCCAGACTCATAAATTTAAGAAATTCTGATTATCTATCCGCACTCCATATTCAAATAGAAGTATTTAAATGCTGAACTTTCCAGTACGACCTGTCTGAATTTGATACTTCAAGTAGAAGTTCTGTACTTTGTGACCTACCAAACATTATAAATTATAGACCAAGCTGATTGAATGAATACTTGTCGATGAAATCCTCTGTGCACCCGTGGACCCGCAATATCATGAATAAAATCGATTACAGTCATGGCACTCTAAATAGAACCTGTTCGGTAAAATCTGTCGATGTAACTCGACGATGATTCTTGAACATTAGCAAATGTCTCCATCGAAACCTAATGCGGATACTCCTGGTCGACAATTCGGAAAAAAACGTGGACTTATACCGATCTGGTCGGGAAAATTTCCCAACTTTTTTTTCTACCCAAAAACATTTTTTGATTCTAAACGGTGTTAATTCACAATATCTCCACATTCTCCGAACTAAAATAGTGAAAGTCAACTCGTTTCTCCATCTGTTCTGGTTCGAAACGGTAAAAAGCAGAAATAGTGTTCTTATACCGTTCTGGTCCGGAAAAAAAAGTCGAAAAATTTTCCGGGCCAGAACGGTATAAGTCCATTTTTTGTTGTAAAGTAGTGAGTAATTAGAGTGAACAATTGAAAATCATTACCCCCTATACAACAGTTATCGTGAAACTCACCTACTTTATGATAAAGAAGGAACTGAGACTCAAAATGATGATTCGAATTTTCTGTTGCAAAAAAACTTCGAGTTGAATTTCCCAGAAATGAAAAAAATGGACTTATACCGTTCTGGGCCGGAGCCCTTCATATATAGATATACTGCAATGCATAGGTTGTATCCCGTAGCTCGAAAACTCTTGAGCGTTAGACTCTGCGGCTTTGGGTATCATCTTTTGGTGCCAAAAGGAGATGATTCCCAGAGTTTCAGCCAGATCCAGCTCCCGAACCCCTTGAACTCCCCTTGTCAGCCTCAATTTGTTTGCTCTTCGTTGGACGAATGAGTGGATGGATACTACATGCATCCATCTGGCTAATTTCAGATTCACTTAGGGATAACATTTTTAGTTATTGAAGATCAGTTTTTACTGTTGATGAATGACGTGATTCCAAATTTCACACTAGCTTTTGAATCGGGTCGATACATTATCAAATCAAAGATTCATGAGATTTGGAAGTTCATCTGTGAAGTATCTCTGAATGAGATTCGAAAGTAATATATTGAGGAGAGATACCAAATCAAATAATCATGATCATTCCAGATTTATCTTCGATTCATTCATATAAGTCTGCGGTGAATGTGAATATCTCGGACACTCGTTATCGATGAGGGCAAGGAGCCAATCGTCATTTATTGTGGGATTTCCGATGATGAGTATATTTATTTCATTTTTATTTCGTTCTATTTAGGGAATGCTGACGGACCCATAGACCCTATAGACATGGGTGTCACGAGGATTCATTGGAAAAATATTCTTACAGAATATTATCAAACTAAGCTATACAATTGAGCTAAAAAAATTCTTAATTTAATAGTAAATCATTCGCAAATTAGTAAATTTCGCACCGAGATTATGAGGTTGTAGCTCGCTCCTGAACGATTGGTTTTCGGCCCGAGCCGCAGGCGGAGGTTAAAATAATCGCTCGAAAGCGGGGAGTCTCATGATCGAGGCGCGAATGCTATTTTATGCAATTTTGTAATCACTCAAACATCAGAAAATTGCATAAAAAATTTTAATGAAAAAAAAACCTAAAACGCAAAGCTAATATCATTGAGTTTGATTTTTTTGAGACAATAAACATGGGATAAAAAGAATATCATACCCAGTCACTTCACATTTTCGTCACAGGTGTTTGTATTTTCATGACGCTAGGGATAGCAGAGTCACTAGTTTCCCAAACAATTTCAATAAAATTCGATACTGAGATTATGGCTCAATCCGCGTCAAAAGTGATAGGGGAGTAGGGGTAATTTTCCTCCGAATTCTACAGTCTTTTGGAAATGATTGCAGAGAAGAATAAATTAGAAATGAACTAAGAATACAAAGGATTACTCAGCTCTACTTTGAGTATGATACAAGATTTTTTTTGAAACAACTGTAATATTTTTGAAATGAAATAACGCTGATTCTAACATCACTCAAGATAAGGATGATACATAATCCTCATGACACGGATAAGGAAAGAGCTCCAAAGTCGATAGAGAGATAGAATATAAAGATAGAGTGTACGAGGAAGGAAAAGATATAGAGAAATGTGGAAATAGAGGTGGAAACGAGGAAGTGTCACGGAATAGAAAGACAAAGCCTACAGTTAGACGGAAACACGCGCAGAAAATGAAAGTGCACGGTGCAAAAGACGAGAAGAAATGTTTTGCGCGTGAGCAAACACGATGCTCGTTTCCTTCCATTATATGTATCTATCTCTCTGGTATCCTGTTATCTTTGCACTCTCTTTCTACACAATGCAAATCAATTTATCCGACGACGTTTATGATAGCATCGGTTCGTATTGGAATGAAAATAAAATTTGGAAGAGGATTACCGGGGACTAAGGGGATAGGTATTGAAATATATTGTAAAATTTGAATATTCATGGACTTTGCTGATTAGGATGAGATTAAGATATCAAAAATATCATCTGTTAACGAGTTTCTCTCTAGACACGATATCGATTATATAAGGAATTCTGTTGTGAACTTTACATAACTATGTTGAAAACATGAATGATGGAAAAAGTACCATCCAATAGAATTCGTCAATCACGTATTTCCAGGATTAACCTTCAGGATCAACCATCAAATCGAGCATCAGTGTTGAGTCAGTAAAAATAATTTTCAAAAAATCCCAGAGTTTCTTTCAATCAACCCGAAATTTCTTCATGAGACACCAAATAAATCAGTATATCCCTACCATTCTACAGAATTTTCTAAATTCCTGTTTCAATCAAAATATCCGATCAAGCGGATGTATCATCTCAAATATCGTATCAAAGCAACACGCATAGCTTCGAATACTCTCCAATTCAAGCTTCACCCCATCTATCAATCTAAACGGCCCAGGCTCAATTCGGTGCACGAACCGCATTGATAGACACTTGCAACGTTGAGCCAATTAACGGGTCGACATTGCGCACCCGTCGCCAATGCCACCACACTACCACTACAACCATCACCTTTACCATATACACTCACATACAGGTGGACACAATGAATCAGTGCAATTCAGGAATTCCGTCCTCGCAATTTCGGCGTTAATCAATTTATCCGAGACTCGGAAATTAACCATTCAGAATCTCTCCTATCCCATTCACTTCACCCGTCAAAATTCAAATTCTCTCTGCCACTTTTCTCAGAATACTTTTTCACGAGAACAAAAACTTTTCACGAACAGTGTGTTATAAGCCCAAAGTTGAAGAATTCGAGTGAAATTTTGTTAGTTGTGGAAACACGTAGAAAGCGCAAGCGCGCTTCGATAATTGCGGTGGTTTGCGACGCGCAATTAGCCTCAATTGCCTTAGGGATCATCGACTTCGCTCTGCGGTCTTGTACCACAGTATATATCTCACATTTCACCAAACAATACATTAGCACTCACGACTACACTTACACAAGAACCTGCGGAAACCTGCACAAACATAAACACACACACACACACAACTACTCAATTTCACACATACACATTTCAAAGACGCGTAAACCCACACACGTACACACACGCGCGCACACACACACATAAATACACTCACACGTATGAAGTGGGAAGTGAGGATGTGGTATTCGAGACGAGCTTCATCACACACTTACAAATTCATACAAACGTATAGACACCTACAAAAACTCACACATACCCGTCATAAATGCACGCGTATGTGTGTGTGTGTGTGTGTGTGTTTGAGTTCAGGTGTGTCATCACGGGTGAAATGAAAAGGGTCGATGTGGTGGTCGAAGCAAACGGAGCTTGACATTTTCTCAGGGAGGAAATTGTGGGGTTTTCACGAGAGTATAAAAGGGTGTGGCGAGTTGCAAAAACTTTGAAGGTACAAACTTCTTGAAAGAGATGGCTTTTATCGAAGGTATTGGACTTTGTGTGGGTAAAGGTGTTGCACCCAGGTGGATTGATTTGAGTATCGATGACGTTTGTAGGTCGGTATAAACTTTGGGAACGATCGAATCTTGGTGTAGGAAAGAGAGGGAGGAGGTGTTGGGCCGCCGACAAGCTTTTGTGATCGATGTTCAAGGACTTTGTGGAAGTTTGAAGGTTTGAGAAATTGATATGGTATACGTGTGCCCCGATTTGGATTTGATCAGTTTGGTCTCATCAGTTATCGTCAATTGTTGTAGCGTCGAAATTAGGGAACTGTCGTGATTCTAAGGGGAATTTTTCATGGAATCATCAAAATGTTTGAGATTTCATGGAAATGATTTGAAGCTATGAAATAAAAGCTAAACCGAAAAACTATTGATGTTGATAGACCCTCACAAGATACTGAATGGATTGGCAGCAATGTTCTTCATGTTAAATCCAATATTCTTCTATAAAAGGTTTTTCCAATCAGGAATCCAATTCTAGTTCGTTATCAGAGAAGAAACCTTGATTCTATTCCATGAAATCAATCAAATCCTCCATAAATATTTGTAATTACCGGTGAAGGATATTTTTCCATTGTTGTGTGGTTGAAGCTGAAGACTGTAATGAAATTTGCTCCTCGGAACAAAAGCAGGCTAAGCTCATTCTTGCGAGTCACTAATGATTGCTGGCTACATCGTTAGTTAGTAGATCATATCGTGGTAGTTGCTTGCGATTCAGCTGTTGGACAATTTTTAACTGCTCATTCCATTCTTAAACAGGTCTATCTTTCCGTTACAAGTTCACGCCAGACATCGAGGGAGTTAATTGTCTGATTCACGAATCAATTTTACATGACTGTCATCATCATAAATTGGAGTTCGAAGATGCAGGATAGTCCTTTATGAGTTTTTGATAATATCATATTCGAAAAAAATTCCTCACCTGTCCATCATCCATCTTGCCTCGATGACAATTCATGACTTCTTTTCCATCACAGACAACTAATGTTGAATCTATTTGACATTTGTTTGAATCTTTATAGTACATAACCAATTCCGTCTCATGGAAGTTTTGAAGAAAGTTCAAGAGAAATGTATAAAGAATATATTGAATTCGATCTTCGCCTGGGGCCCAACTTTTGTCCCAACATATAGCTCATAGACTATCCTCAACACCGTAATTACTTACTTTCAAATTCACGTATCTCTACCTACGAAGTTTACCCCACACAACTCGCCTGCCAATTAGCAATTCAATTTTATCGCCAGAGAAAAAGTCTCCAGCGGACAGCAGGTCTGACCGAACGTTGACTTCGACCACTTGAAAACCCCTGACAAGAAGTTCAGAGAGCAAAGACGAGAAGGAGAAGGAGGCCATTAGGAACCTCTGGCTCAATCTTGTATTCTTGCTTTAACACAAATGTGCCTGAAGCTCTCGTTTTATACTCGACGTAAGTTTGTCGACCATCGCTGACTCTCGATGAGTAGTTCCATGGAAATTTCGATATTTGAGGGTCGTAAATATGCCAGCCCTAAATCTCACTTTCGAAGGTTCTGAGATGTATTTTTCTACTTTTTGAAACAAATGGAATATTAATTGAGTCGCGCATGAGTTTCGATATTTTCATATTATATCGGCACCATGAGGATAACACGGATACCGCGGTAGCGTCACACGGACCTGACATTTCGCTATTAAAATTGATCTCACGGTCAAACGGTTTGAGCCAGAGCCCCAGGGTTTTGAGATTTTAATCTGACTACCATATACTTCGTGGAAAATTAACTGGGTCCTCTGTAGTCTCACGTTTACGGGTCGCACAGCGAGAAATCGAAGCAAATTCTTGGTATTTAGCGCCTATGCTTTTAGATGGCTTCTAGTGACCAATACTTTGAGACATGGAAAAGTTGCGCCTCACGATTGACTTAGAAAAAAATTGTCCCAAAAGAGCCTGGAATAAGGCAAATTCACTTTTATCGAGGAAAACTAAGCGAGTAAAATTTTAGTCGGAATTGCGATACAAAATGTACGTGTTCGCAATGCACATAAAGAGTGGTCTTTTGGTCCTTGTAGCTGTGGAATTTGATGTTCAGTACTACCATATTTGTTAAATATGCCCACTCGAATCCCTATCCGGCCTCTTGATGGCACTGTACAATCCAAAAGCTGAAAAGAGGAAGAACCACATCACACGGACCTGACATTTTGATCTCTTTTTTATGATAGTATTTTTGGGTAGCCCTGGATCGAAAAATTAATGACTGCGCCAAAAACGGCAACGAAAAATACATCCTTAATGACTTGTACAATTCTTTTCTCGAGGGCTTTAAGGGTTCTTACAAGGTGGCACACATTATTTCAAAGTTACCACGGAGGTCCTCATATACAAATGATACTGAGAAAATTTCAACTGGTTTAGTATGCTCAAACACCATCAGTAGCTTTCGGTAGCAAGTTGACGGGGTTCTTGCTTCAGTAACTGCGGGTCGTTATATCGTTTTTGTGAATACTGAGTTTGTGCGACGAAACGTTAAAGCTCAGAGAAAATGTAGCCTCAGGATATTATGAGAGACTGAAACGGGGGAGTTGGGATTTGGGAAAGAGTGAACTGTGTGTGCATTTGGGTGTGCAGTCACGAGCGGTGAATTTTTATCTCGTTGCGACACGTTTGTTGCGTGATATGCGCTACCAGGGCTTTTTACGCTTTGAAAATTGCAATCTATATTGTAGGAGATGGGCTGCGGGTGAAATCAGATATGATGAATTTGAGTTTCGGTATTTGAGAGCGAATTTTTCACTGTTGGGGAATTTGATGTGGAAGCATATTCCATACGAGGCATGTTGCTGGTGGGATTTTTGATGGTGATCTCGAGCTTTAATTTTGTATCGGAAAGTTTATAATCTGTCAATATTACCACTGATGCATTCATCTAATTAATTATGCATAAAGAATTTTTCATCGATAATCAGATTTCTCCTGATGGAATATTCCAAATTAATATGACTGGTTAACCATGAACTACCTCTCAAAGAGAGTTCTGTGTGGAGTAGATTATTTTTATAGCACTCCACCTCATCACAATGATAATTTCGATGTAGCATGCATAAATAGTATACAGTGGTGCAATAGAGATAAACGCGAGGATGTTCTCAATTCCACAGGAAAACCGTGATGGGCTAATTTAGTACAAGTAAGTTCACGCTTTGTGGTTGTAATTTTCAACTGGCATGTAGAAAACGAATTCACAGTTCTTTTGACGCGTCAAGATTCTCTGTTAGATGTAATATACCGTCTCTTCAGAGGTTTTCTTGGCTGAAACGTAAATCCCGATGTGGACGCTCAAAACGGAGCCTGGAATTGCAATCGGACGATAATTTATCATCGGCAAAGCAAAGCACATTTGGACACCCCGCCTACGCGAAATTTTTCCTCGCTATACTTTTGAACGGCATAGTTTATTGCAACAGCAGATGAATATTGGTTCTCATGCCAAGAAGTGGAGAATGAGTTTATGAATAAAGCATTGGCTGCGTCTACATGAGAATGATTCAGCGCGAATTCAGCGCTAATTCTTGTCCTTGCGGAAAGATAAATCGATAAAACAGGATACCTTTCGTGCTCTGTTTTATCGATTATCTTTCCAAACGGACAAAAATTGGAGCTCAATTCGCGCTGAATCAATCTCATGTAGATGCAGCTGGTGATTGCTAGCAAGAAAAACTCGTCGCCATCTGGTGGTGCGAGCCCGAAATGTGTTAGTCGCGAGTGATTAGGTCTATCGAAGATGAGAGAAAGGAGAGGCCAATAACGACATGGAGCTATAGTATTTACGTATCTCTGCAAAAAATCTTCATTAATGAGCTTTGAGTCGATAAATCTGCATAATTCTGGAGATTTGTACCCATGAGTGTGATCCAAGCGTGTGTGGAAAATTTATAAAGATGGATTCAGTAGTTTCGTCAGATGAAGGTGCAAAAGTGCTGGCTCGAGTCGCGGCAAGGAAAGGGGCTTCGCCATAATCAATTAAACAATCAATCAATCGTCCATATAAGAAATTACTCTGTCTTGTACAGTGAGATATCCCACTTAATTTTACTCGTTGAAACTAAATCATGTATGTACTTTACACTGAACGTGGCTTCCAATATTTGCCATAATTTTTTATTAACGCCTGATGAGAATCTGAAATTCGGCACAGTAGTCTCTGTCAAATCCAGAAACGCATGACCATATGAAGCCTCAATCTGTCCATGTTATGGAGGGAATGGAAGAAAACGAAGTGGACTAATTTCATCATTCAGACACCTATCATCACTTTGCAAGAAATTCTGATCTTTTTCGTATCAGAAACCTCCTCCGAAATATCGGAACTGGAAACTGAATGAAGGGAATATGAAACTGTTTTATCCATGATCATGAATAAAACAGCCTCACAATAAGAAATTCAATTTGCCACAATCTTTTTCAGCATTTTGCTCAGAATTCATCCATAATCACTGTATGCATTTCGATCAAAAATTCTGTAACACGCTCGTGTACATAGCATATTCTGCACCACTTCTCCTCTCGAGGGCACCATATTCGACATGCCTCCGCGGCACGTGGACGACCAGCATCAAACTTTACCGAGATTCAAATTGCCGCTCACGTATCACCAGCCGCGCCTCGCTTCGGTCTCTCAACTGATGCAATTTCGGAGGGCCAGCTGCCGGCTAACAAGCCATCTCCGTCCTCTCATATACCTAGTACACCCACACGATACCATCCCATTTACAGCGATATTCACATACACACGTATCGCTTTATGATCCCGTGCTAACGCTAGCAAAGTAAAACAGTTTCAGAGTTTATAGATTTTATGAGTATCCCAGTGGTCATCAACTCGGTTGACCCACGTGGCATTCAAAATTCAAATCGAGTCCAGAATACAAGAACTTCTGTGTGCTAGTAGTGGTAAATATTTGGTCGGACATTGGCAAATCTGGGTTCTGAACTAATGCTGGGACATTGTTAGTCTCCCAGTGATTCGATTATGAAACGAGCCGACCCACGTAGCATATCAATTCCAAATTGAGTCAGGAATACAAGTAGTGCTGCTCAACGTTCGGTCAGACATAAGCGAATCTAAAGTTCTGGGCTTACTCATGAATCTTTTCTGACCTCATCGGTGGCCATCAAATCGATGGATCCATTTAGCATCCAGATTCCACATCGAGGCCTCGAGTGGATATAAGTGGATAAGATCAACGTTAGGCGAGACATTGATAAATTTAGATTTCTGACCCATATTGCTGGGAATTTATCTGGCCTAATAAAATGGACTCACCTAGCATCTGAATTTGGAATTGAGATCTAGTGGGAATTGAGTAGTACTAGTCATCGTTCAGTCAGGTATTGGTGGATCGAGAGTTCTGAGTTGTATCACTGGAAATTTTTTCATCTCATCAGCTGCCATCAAATTGGCGGGTTCACGCGTGGCATTCAACTCTCGAATGTAGGTCTTATGAGAATACAAGTGGTGTCGACCAACGTCCGGTCAGACATTAAGAAATTTCGAGTTCTGAGCTGTATTGCACAGACTTTTACGGCCTCAAACGTGGTATCTGAACGATGAACCACGCAGTATCTAAATTGGGAAAAGAGGTTTCACGAGAATTAGGTAGTGTGGGTCAATGTCCGATCGCACAATGGCGAACCTGAATGCTTTTGATTCCATCAGTGGTCATCAAATCAATGGACCCACGTGGAATTCAAATCTCGAAGTGATATCGATCGACGTTTAGTCAGGCATGGAGAAACCTGGAGTTTTGTGTTGTTTGGTTGAGCTTTTTTTTGGCTTTATTAGTGGTAGTTGGAACGATGAGCCTATGTCACATCTAACTTTGGAATTGATGCCTCCCGAGAATACAAGTAGTGCAGGTCGATGTTGTGTCAGCCATCACAGTAAATCGGGACTGTTCATCTGTGATGCTGGGTCTGTTCTGGGCTCGTAAAACATATAAGACATTGGGTTCACGTAGCAGGAATGCACGGAAATGGAATTTTTGCGGCTCACGAATCATGGGTATATATGAAGCAGCAAATTATACCGAGAGAGGTGAACCAGAGATAAAACGTAATAAAGCGTGCAAGGGAAGAGAGAAAGAGAAAGCCAGTACTCGTGGGCTGTTGAGATCCCTCGGAAATGAGCGGAAATGTACGAGGAATGTCGTCGTTGGGCCATGCTTCTCTTACTAGGACTACGTTACGATTTTTTCCTATGCTCTCACTCTCTCACTCGCGCGTCACGGGACATTTAATGGTGATTAAATTCTTTCCTACGCGCAGTGCTTTCTGAATTCCGCAGCAAAGCTAAGCATCATGCTATACGTATATATTCATTTGTAGAGCTCATTATTCCGTATGAAATTTGATTTATTTCCAGGATTTATGTCGTACCTCTGGTGAAAAATGAGTTGATAGTACTCCTGTGTTGCGGTGGGAATTTGAAAATTAACGCTTGAATCTTTGAGCTGGATTTTGTAGGAATTAGCTAGTTTTCATTGAAATAGCTTGGTCTGGAATTTGAAAAAGCTCTGATCGCATGGAGATCGGAATCTGATTGCGGATTCCAAATTCAGTTTTCCCCTAAATTTATTTGAGATTGATTTTGAATGAGAAAATAAATTCATGAAATACTATTCCAGTAACGTGATAGAATTTTTTCATTTATTTTTCTGATGTGTTCAAATAAAGAAAAGCCGCATTCTGTGTTATGAACTTCGAACAAAATATCCAAATGGAGAGGGAGGTTTGTACTAAATAGAGAAAACACCCTCATTTTGATATCCAATAAAGTGATTTTTGATGGTGTGAATTCGTATTTATCAAGATTCATCGGGGCTACAGTGGCACCACTCACAATCAGTTGAACAGTGTTTAGGAAATTCAAAAAGAGGTGAGCTTACTATATCCTTTGACTTTCAATCAAGCAATGCTACACAGCGGTTTTTGAATCTCTTAATACTGCTAGATCATAAATTCTACGGAATGGTGAGCAAGAATGAAAAGTTTCTCAAAATTCGGAAATACAAAGTAGGTCACAGTCTGCGGACGAATTAAACCCACGATTTCTCGTTACAGAGAATAATACTCTTTTCACATAGTCATACCGAATTTGGGTTTTCTTCCATTCGAAAAATAAGAGACAATGAGGTTCATCATCCCTTGAAAAATAGACTTTCCTTGCCAGAAGTTGAATGAAAAAGTTGAGAAAGCATCACCAACAGGCCACGTGGCATTTCAAAATCAGTGAAAGAATTTTTACGAGCTTCCAAAGGCATTGGAGATAAAGTATCTCATTCAAACATCCTTTGACTCTACTTTTCACATTTTTTAGCATCACTAGCACTATCAGTAGTACCCAGTACCGTTTGTCCATTTACGGCTTTTCGGGGAAAGAAAGAGGGAGCTAAGCGCAATCTCGAAACCTTATCTCAACTGACATCAGTAGACTCCTGAGGCAGTAGCATTAGTAACAGAGTAGCAGTTCTCTAGAAAAGCTGTTTAGGGTATGGAGCTGTAGCCGTGCCACAGAGATATGCCTCGTAATCGTCAAAAGTAAACGAGCTCGTTTTCTCGTTTTAGTGAGCAACCATTTCTGCTTCTTGGTTTGCAGTGATTGAATCTTCTTCGTCAGTTTCAAATTAATCCCTTCAAGTATCCTCGTGATTTTATTCCCTTAGTCCAGAGAGTACACTTTATTTTGAGTACCAAATGGTATAACTATACCCTGGTAGAAATTTGTCCAGTAAAGTTAGTTTATATCCTAGATAACAGCTAGTTCAAATGGTCACAGAATTAATGGTTGGTAAATGGCTAGAATAGAGCGACGTTCATGGTCGAATTATGGACTACACTTTTATGATGGTCAAAAAACGGTCATTTCATGATTATGGCATCTAGCTATGAATAATGGTCAAATTGTGGCTGAAAAATTTCCACAACTCATTGGAGTGTAGTCTGTGGAGGGGTTGTAGAGGGGTTGAGCGCGAGCAGCAAGACGCCATGATGACGCCATCAGTATGAAACCGAGCGGCAACGAGGCAGCACGGCTGCAGTGAGCTGCGAGGACCTGATGCGGTCCAGAGTAGTCCAGAGGAGGAAAATCACAGCAATGACAGTATTAGTTTGTGTTTTGAGTGTGTTGTTTATTCTGTGTTCCATCTGGAGCACGAAATATATAATCAGTCTAGCTTGTATCCACTTTCGTGTCCAAAATAATTCCGAAGTTGGGAGCTCGTGTCGTTGAGAGAGTTTTGTGACAGTATAAGTTCGTGTTTTGAAAGTGTTGTCGACGCACAAACCATTTCATCAAAATTACTCATATTCACCTTCGTGTCCGAATACTTCCGGGGTTGCGGAACCATGCTGTTGAAAGTTTTGTGGTTTTGAGCATGATTGGATTATATATCAATTGAAGCAAAGTAGCATATGATCTAAAAAAGCAACCTAAAGTCAATTCAATCACGAAGTTTTGAGTTAGCGTCACTGAAGAAATCGGAGCAAGCAGCAGTTGGAGACACCATTCTGTTCATCAATGTTTGATTTGATTCAAATAAGTAGAGGGACTTATCACTCAACTCCCTCACTCATACAAGATTTTCCATCAGTGTCAGTGTTACGGCTTTTCTCTAATTTCAAAACACTGAAACTACATCATGCATATCGGAATAGCCGTGAAACAATCGGAGCAGACACGCGTCATTATGAAATATCGAAGCACCTGAATTTAGACAGTTTATATGGCCATTTTTCGTCCATGACTCATGGACAAGAATAATGTTTGCTATATAGTTGTTTATACCGTTTCATTTGGTGTAAAATTTGTTTGTTAATCCTAGCCATATTTTGGAAAGCGATGCAACATAATGGTTATTAACTGGCAAAAAGTTGGAGTGAATTTCTACCAGGGTATGTATGAAGATTTAAGTTGATAGAGGATGCAAGAACTATGCAGTTTTATATCAATTTGAATCCTATGTTATGGTGATGACAACCAGGGTTTGTAACGAAATAAATTTTGAATTTCGTTGTTTTGAGGTTTATACCCGAATCCATCCTGGAAATCTATCTCAACCTTCTTCTTTGCGATAATCATGAAGATTATGAGCATCATACCCGCTCGACCCGGCAGAGGATGGTACTCAACGAAATTCAACGAAATTCAAAATTGGTTTTGTTACTAACCCTGATGATTACACCATGTTTATAAGTTCGAGCCACCTTAATCAATATGATGGATTTTTGATAAGAATTTCATGGACCATTTTGAATTTCCGGATGATGAGAATTTTTGAGGCATTTACAGGATTCTCTCTACATAATGGTATACATTCGATATAGCTTGTCCAATTCCTTTTCGATTTCTCACAAATTTGAGATGAGCATCCAAAATCCCTGTCTGAGAGGCTCAGAATCAATTTGCTCCTCCCTACATATATACTTCTTCCGTCAATTCTATGGTGTCAAATGAGACATGAATTAAGACTAAAAAAATTTGATCATAGTTTCGATGGAATCATGTCTCCTTGAGCGTCAGTTCAACTTTGCGTAAGACTTTGTTCCTAAACATCACAAACTCACTCATGTGCTTGTCCTATTGGTCAATAAGACCACAACAAACACTCATGTGAATCCTTATGAGCATCTGATTTTTCAATTCTAAAAAATCGTTCCCGAAACTCAGCAAATTTATCTTCCTGATGAATGACTTGTGATTTCACGTCAAGAAACCGAGCACAACTTCTATTCAAGTAAACCATATTCTACGTATTGCTATCATAAAATCAGAATTATTTAAGGAAAAAACTGATTGGTCAACTTCTTAATGTAACATTGACTTGTCGACCTATATGACACCTTCAAATAATCAATCTTCATAGCTTTACAAAAATTGATCTGGATTCTACTGATACCAAAATCCGCTTTTCTGGAGAATTTCATCAAAATTCGATGGAATCAGATTTTGCCTCAATTTTTTTCAGTAATTAAGAGAGAAAAGGAATAAAATGACTTTGAAAACTCATTATTTCATGGGCTTGATAGATTCAAGCGGAGAAAAGACTGTGAAATCTCCGTAATATGACGTAATCACTGTAAAGTAACTTTTGAAAGTGAACAAGCTAGCGTACATTCACCACTTACTTATAATCACATATAGCACATAACGACGTCTATAAGCATTCACCGCAGCGAGACCCTTCATTTACTCGAGTATTATTCCAGGTCCATTGTTCCCTCGTAGTCCCAAAGGGTACAGAAAGCTTCGAATTGTAGAAAAAAAAATGTAATGTGTCTCGTACGCTCGCAGCTTCTACACTAATGGCCTACTCTTCGGTTTGCTTCTATACCTACTGCTATACTCTCGCCTAAATCAATGCGAATGAGATTCTCTTTTGCTCACCATTCTATTCACTCGTTACGTAGGAGAATTCGAATTTTCCATTGTTGAGGTTACTTAGAGATTCGTTGACAAATTTATTCGTACTGCAGTGAAAGTACTACTATCCTTAGGTAATTTATGTATTTCTGTTCTTCTTTGGTGGTTTTGTGTCTTGAAAAAGTTAGGCCCGAATTATGTAAGTATTCTGTATTACAAAAGGCTGATTTGTCAAGATGGTAAACTTAAAAATTCTCTTTTACAAAAAGTTTCAAAGTTGGTGAGTGGCGGTTGGTGAGGGAAAGATTCATTGGTGGATAAGATTATGCGAAAGATTTTATGCAACATGCTGGATTATATTCTCAACTTGGGTTGTCTTCTGGTTTCGAGTTCTTTGAATTATTCTCTGTTCAGTGTTTCGGATTTGTATAGTTTCGTATTCATTTGATGCGATGCATAACTTTGAAGGAGTTTTCGAATGGGGGAAGAGGATGTCTTACTGCTCACTTGCATTGTATACGGTAACTTTTCGTACTCTACGAGTGACTGATTTGTAGGATTACGAAATTATGAATAATTATTAGATTCAGGTTTTGTATTCACCACAAAAAGAATTGTATATTGGGTAACGAAGAATGGAATCAGATGACTCACGGGTATTTGAATTACCCTATGCAATCCGTTCCAAATAAATTGCTCGAATTTCGAAAAAAATTGCGATCGGAACTGTCAAATTCAAATCATTATCTTTCTCTGAATCTATCTATGTGGAAAAAAAACGCTGCTAAAAGAGCTCAGCACAATGTTTTTTTCGCGCATTATTTCATGACAATCAAAACCACTCTCACTGTGGAAAATAATTCATCAAGATCAAAATTCATTCTCAAATCTATGATGAATAATCAAAAATGGAACCTTCGAATTCTTATTCCATCACATCAGGATAAATCTCATGTGTTAAGAAACACAGACATGGAAAAAGCGCAGGGAAGATGAGTGTCTCAAAGATTTGAGAAGCCATGGGGGAGAAGAGCGTTCCCCACAAACGATAAATTTTGGTGGGAAGAGCAAAATGACACAAGTATCATTGAGATCGAAGAGATTTTGTCGAAGAAATTATAGGATTTAATCGAAAAATTGATGAAAGATTTGGTGTGCGTCAAACAAAAATTAGGCTTTAGGAAAATCAGTTAGGCTTCCCAAAGAAGTTCGGGTTATGTACGTGCTGGTTTTCATAGCAATATGTAACTATTGTCTGTTTGGGAGAAAATGTTGATGCAAGTGGTTTGAAGATGATTGAAGTGGATATTTTGTTGGAAATTCTGATTTTTATTGAAAAAGTTTCATTCTTATTATGTTCAAAAGATTATAATAAATTTTGGTATCAACCAATCCATGCAGAATGCTAAGGAAGTACCCCTCTAGGTCATTGAAAGCTGGATGAATCAGATTCAGGAAGAATCTGTGGATAAAATGAATATCGAAAAAATGTTCCCCTATATTCCGAGTCCTCTTACTATGGCAGCTATTCAGGTGAGTTCCAGGTATCTACTAGTAACCTAGGAAACATAGGTTATTTAGCAACATTTATCGTTTGGTTTAGAGGGAGTTATAATGCGGTTGGTTGAAAGATTATCAAAATGAGGTTTATTGGGAAGATTGTAAGCGCAGAGGGATCAAATGGATAGATTATGACGGAAAAACTTCAATTAAGGTAACTCTAATTACGGTAAATCAATGGTGGGAAGAAATATTTTAGGATAAAAAGACAAAATTCGAAAGGTTTTAGCTTAAGAAGGCTCTGAATCAGAAGAGAATACAGATGAAGGTCGGGAAATCACTGATTCCATGTTTGGATGATTCTCTACAACTTGTAGGAAAACTCAATTTGATCAGGGGCACGGTAGAAAAGAAGGCGTGGCGGGGAAAATCACACACAAACACATAGGGAAAATAAAGAGCAGCAAAGATAAGTACCTAAAAGGTTTTGGAGGCCATGGGAGGGAAAAGTGTTACCTACAGTTGATAGATTTTCCCGAGACAGACAAGATGGTATGAGTATCATTAAGATCGAAGAGATCCTGTTGAAGAAAATATCAGAATTGATGGAAAGTTAATGAATAATTTTGTGTCTCAAGAACAACCTTTTCCTTTCAAGAAAGCAAGAAATACATAACACTAAATATTTCTAGGAGTGGAGATGAAATTGCATTTGACCATATTTTTTCAATTATCAAGCTCAGAAATCTCTACAGAGAAGTAGCAACAGTCTAACAATGATGAAAACATTAGTTTGCATGGATGATCCGAGGAGTATTGTGCAAAAATGACTAAGAAGTAATATTTTTCAGCCTCTAAAGCCTCGGCTCATCAAAAAAACCAACTGTCAAGTCAAAGATCGTAATTCAGGATCATTTTTCATAAGAACTTTCATGGGGAGAGTTTTGTCTTTCTATCTCAGATCATAGAAACTTGCTTCGCAAAGTCAAAACAAATTCCATTGCCAAGACTAAAACCCATAATGAACTGCTTCTATTTTCATTAAATGATGCAAGCGCGATTACTTAAGAAATATAATAATAAAAAAAAAATTATCCGATGGAATGCAGCAAAATCCATATTAAACACTCAATTCACTCATTCATGAAATACCCCTACAATCACCAAAAAATTCCACATTCCTCTTTCTATTGCTATGCAGAAACAATTAACTCTCCAAATCGTTCAATTCTCTGTCAAATATTCTTTACCGATTGATTCAATTTATAGCTTTAATCCAACGCTTGACAGATATATTCACAGAGAATAAGAGTAACGCTTCACAGGTTAACGCAATCGAACAAAACGAACGAATAACAAAACCTATGGTCACCAATACCACTTTTGCAATATCTAACACCTGCACAGTCCCAATTTCATACACTCTATGTGTACTGAATGATAGAACAGAGAGACCAGACGTTGAAAAAAAGGCCATTTGAAAGCAGCCACTGCAGTCACACATACATACATGTAGTACTGGGGTAAAATTGTCAGAATACAAATTGGCATAATTAGTGATCCTTCCTTTTCTCTGTATCTATATTTTTGCATGTTTCTGTATGCCGAGTAGTCCGGATTAATTTTGCGAATTGAGCTCGTGTACAGCACGTTATGTTTCATTCGGTGCTATCGTCATCAATTTGGCGGAAAAACAGACGGTTCACACACACACACACACACACATATATATATATATATATATATATGTTGTATACCTACAACTCCGTTAGTCTCTTTCACTGTGTTATCACTGTGTTTGTAATGGATATATATGTATGTGTGCGTGTGTGAGGGTGTATTTCGGTGTTGAACAAGGGTAAGCTACTGCTGGTGCTTTCTCGTGTTTCTTCTTTCTTTTCGCAATATTTACGGGCTATTTGCTCGACTGAATGCCCACCATTACTCGTCCAGATTGTTGCGTGCTGCTGAAATAAAATCGAGCCGTTTTCAAGGGATAACATGTTTGGGCGTCTGTAAGCTTTGACCATTTCGATGTTGTTGTCGTTGACGACGTGGTCTGCTTTTTAAAATAAATTGTTTTTGAAGCTCGATTTCTTTGTCAGTTTTTCTTTAAAGTTCTATACGCATTACTTCGCCCAGGCCGAGCTGATTCTGTTTGGAACTCACTTATTTTTGCTCGAGGTTGTATGATTCTGAATCGGGATGATGAAGAACGACTAATTTTTTGTTCGGAATTTGACCGATCATTCATCCGTCTTTAATTTTGAGTATAAAAGTATTAATCAGCATACCCAACAGTAGACACTTGAGTAACTTTTTCATAGGATACCAGAAAATCTTGTTGATCAGATCAACCATGGTTGTACTAAACTATTGAGGGCAACATTTTTCTCTAAAAACTGCTGTGTTCTTATCCAACTTTGGAATTCATATAACATTCTTCAAACCGTCTGAGAAAGGTTACTAGACAACTTCTATAGGACTCGAAATCCGATTTCAAAATCATATAAATTGCTTTTTTCATCTATTTTTAGGTAGTTAATGGGTCAGAGGAAGTGAAAGAATTGGATGCAAGATTACAGCATCTATCCAATCACATTTTGTTGACCTACGAGATCAATGTAAAGACTATTAACAGTGAAAACTTATATTCCGTGGAACCAAGTGTAAACTAGGGAGTCATATCCACAAAAGAAAATCAAAGTCAAAATCAAAGTTGAAAATCAATGTAATTGGAATTCGTCAAATGGAGCATCAGGAGTTGAACTGTTTCCACTCGTTAAATCGTTTTTAAGATTTTCTTGGCACTCTTGAATGAAACTTTCCGAGAAGTCAACTCCGAGAGAAGAATGTCTTTCATTATTCGAGAGCTCAAACTTTTTAACAAGCAGACGAAGCCTTGGTTAACATTTTGTACGATCGACACGAGTCAACTTTTGCTCACCGTCCGAGCTCAAATTGATGCGGAAAAAGTTCAAAGACTCTGCACTCATCGTGTACACGTCAGACTACATTCGGAACTAATTATCTCGATCATCTATTCCTGAGATCGGTCAAATCTCAAAAATTGGATCATATTTGGAATGATAAAAAGAATGCTAAGAATATTCTTGAGTTTGAAATAAGTGGAGAATACATCACAGCATTTAATTCCGGTCTGAATCACTTTCAATAAAATTTGTTCAAACATGCATGTGAATTTATGGCAGACCTTCCTTAGAATCATACATTTTGAGTATGATTTTTTTCTTTTCCCCCATCAACTGATGGCGACAGAATTGAAGTCGTCAAACGTCTCTCGGCAAAGCTGTCGACAAAAATCGAGAGCCAAGTAGATTCCAATACGTTTGCATGATCGAAATTCGGCGCTGACGTAGAAAGATGCCAAATCGATGCTAACGTATCCATCTACATGGGTATGTGTCGTAGAACGACATACGTGACTTGGAATATATTTTGAATGAAGTTTGCGAGGCCATTGTCAAGCACTTCCTGTGATGCGAAATCGCTTTGTAAAAAATTCTATACGAGGTCGAGATGGAAAAAAATCTCTCATAGAAATCATTTTTTCCGATTTTAACATTGATGCTGTCTCTTTTTCTCATTATGCTAAAATAGGTCAACAATTGATGAGAGAAAGAAAATCTTGTTCGGACTCTATCTGAAGGAACTATTTTTCATCTGCAAATTACGAAACAGAAAATTTCTATCAGGTTCACATCGAAACAGTTTGGAGTACACCAAATTTAAATTTGCCAGAGATAGGTTCGTGTTTAGTATCAATAAAAAGTCTCAGAAAAAACCATGGGATTCTTCAACAAATCCAAATATAATCGTCTCATGAATGTCGTGTTCATAGATACCATTATAATCGCATTATATCGAGGGATTAACCTTTGATGGCTATCCATAATGATCAATAGTGAACATTTAACTCGATCTTGTCCTCGAAGATTACAATTGAGTGAAATTCATTCATGATCAGATCGAATGATCCACAAATGTTTAATACAATCTCAAATTTCGTAGAAAACTAATTTTATGATATCCTGTTGTTCCTGAGTTAAAATTCACAATCTCGGCATGTGTCAATGCCCTCAATGTAACGTGTACAAAATTAGAGGACCCGTATTCTGATGTCGACGGACACGGCATGAAATTTTCAGGCTTCCACGAAGTCCAGATTCCTGGTAAACATCTTGATGTCTCTCTCTCTCTCCCTTTTGGACAAACTATGTGGTACTGTACCGGAGAAACTATGGCTTGCCTCACTGTTTGTGCCTCTTGTGCCTTTAGTCAACCTCTACAGTTCAAAGCCAATGAATGCAGGCTCCATCAATGGTGTGCATTGCCCGTTTGAGCAAACATCATTTTGTACTGAGGCGCTTTGCCTGCTTTTCGTATGTTTCGTAGAACCATGCTAACTCGTGGCTTGACGCTTCGTCATTCATAACGGACACGAGATTCATAGCTTTAACACTACTTTTTGCGCTTTTTGTAGATAGAACTCATTCATTTGTCACCTTGCAAGCTTTGAAGATTGAATACAATTGAAGATTTGGTATTCGGAGACAAAATATCATATATTACGTTACAGAATGCTAACACTATCTACTCACTCACTCACTCACTCACTCGTCACTCTCATACCCAGCCATTAACTCAATCACTCACTTCCTCAAGGACTCAATCTTTTTTCTACTCACTCACTTCTTTACTCACTCATACACTAACTTACTCATTCACATACTCCCCTGGATTACGCTGCCCCTGTGATTCATCACATGCAAAAGTTCCTTGATGTAAAACTCCAACGCCTCATGAATAGCTGCATCCGATTCATCTACGGTGACATTCCATGGCGTTCACATATTTCACCGTACCGCATCTCACTTGGCTGGCTGTCTACCAAGCGTAGACGCCTATATCTAATCGGTTGCCTAGCTTTCAAAATTCTCTGTACAGGAGAACCCTCTCTACTGCATTCCCTCTTTAAACTCAAGTACGTCGATGCCCCTCCTCCATACTCAAGACGGTATCCTGCTGACGTCCTGGAGTACAAAACCCCCAGGACTGAAACATGGCGGCAATCTTTCATCATCTCTGCATCAGAACTGATGAATTCTCTGCCTCAATTCACTCTAAGTCTCGACTCACTCTCTGAGTTCAAATCGATCCTCTTCAATCACCTTATGAATGAGGACAAAACAGATTGGCTTGAGAAAGCTAATACCCTAGGCGTTCCCCAAATTCCCACTACCCTGGTAAACTCACTCTTGTTTTGAATTTCTCATTATTTTAATATTGTATATTCTTATCTTTGTTAGTTTTGTATTATGGTATTGCACTGCGTGCGCCACAACTGCTTAATTCTACTTCTGTATTCTACCGTACCTGCAAATATCAACATACTTTTCTGTACTTCTCCTGTTTCAATAATCGCCTACAATCATATGTATCTGCTTGTATTATTCCTTGAAGAGTCTCATGAGGTCATATCTCCAGACTCCAATAAAATTCATTTCAATCAATCAATCCCCTTTTCACTTTCCCACTTATATTCTCACTCATTTGATCTTTTACCTATCCACTTACTCACCTCTTAACAGCCCCACTCAATTTTTTACTTCCTTGATTACTCAACTATTTTCTCGCTCACTCTCTCATCCAATCACACCCTCAATCATCTAATCATTCACCCGACCACCTACCCGTTCAGTCACCCAATCACCGGTGGGGCCCACAATTTTTCAACTTTTAATCTTTACCGACTCATATTTTCTCAAAAAATATCCTCAATAGCCATTTCCTTTTGCGTTTTAGTTCATCAAGGGTATGAATGACGAGTCAGAACAGAATTTTCCCCAATGCGCCTGCATTAGTCGGAGAATGAGGGTCGTGATGATGACTAACCGAAAATTACAAAAAACTGCCTTCGCAGTGAACGTGTTAACCATCCACTATATGCTCACTCACATAAATCTCTAATCCACACTCAAATTCTCACTTACTCTACCATTTACATAGTCATCGACTAACTATCCTACTCAACTCTTTGCTCACTTGATCACTCAGCTACTCACCCAATTGCCTCTTCACTCGCTCATCCATTCACTCAATCACCCACCGATCCATTTCACTCATCCACCTACTCATTTACTAGCTCCACAATTAGCTCACTCAATGACTCGCTCACTCACTCAACAGCTCTTCTACACTTCTACTCACTTCGCTATGTACACATCTTATCCACCCACTGATTACTTCACTACTCACGCATTTACCGACCCATTCACTCAATCCCCACTCATTCCATCAATCATAGACTTGATCGCTCTCATTAAAGATCACTTATTTATCAACTCGTCCATCTATTCGAACACTCATTCTTCAAATAATGCACTTACCCACTTACTCACTGACTTTCTTACTCAGTTGGAGTTTGAAACTTGGAATCGTCCTCAATTGTTTGAATACTAAGTTTGATTGATCTTGAACTCGATCGTAGAGGACTGAGGTCTGTGTGAATGAAAATACACAGTATGGTTGCAATTTTGATTATATTGCTACGTTTCGTCCACATATTTTGTGGACCTCATCAGGCTCAACTGTAATAAAATTCACATTGTTTAAGATAAAGTTTGAAAACGCGTGAGCTCAAGGTGATGTGAGACGCGTCTTACGTCAGGCTTTTGACTTTCTTACTCGTTCACTCAATCGCTCATTTACTCCTCTACTCATTTTGTTCCACATACGTTACTCACCTACCCACCTCTTTATCAACCAACTCATTCACTCGCTTTTCTACCAATTTTCTCACAACTCACTCGTATCCCACTCACTCACTCAGTCACCCACTCATCTCTCACGATGATGTATACCCGATCAGTCACATTCACGATCATTCATATTTATCCCTTGAAGCATTCACTCTCCAAGTAATGCACTTACCCACTCACCCAATTACTCACTCACTAACTCATTCACTCATTCACCCAATCTGGTGAATGAGTGAGTGAGTTCTTCTACTCTTCTATTTACATACTTTGTTTCATGCACTCAACCGCCCACTCATTCACTCAATGGTCCACTCATTTGATCAGATTAAGGTAGTACTAGCGGTACTGATGAGTCCAAGTGCAGATTAACCCGCGCTTGATTCTATCGCGCTCTCGATATAGGTATACTGAATGCACGCAGCAGACGACAACCTAACCCCGAAACCTCAGAAATGACTGACACTTTGGCTTCAATATTCTTTTGTACGCTCTGAATCGTTAGTCTGTTGGTTTCTATGTGATTTTTGTGCTCTGTTCCTCTTGTAAATCGATTCTCGCGAAAATCTGTACGGTAGATATTACTCTACTCGTAATTTCCCATAAGCCGCCGTGTTAAAACGACTTTCACGAAACTGCTCAGAACTTTTCTCTCAGACTCTCAAGGCTTCTGAAATTTTGACTGAGCCAGTTTGAGATATTAATCTACCACTGTGCCGAATTTCGTTATCTTCTGTACGGTAATTCGATGACCGCTAGTACTACCTTAAGCTTCCATATTCTTCGATTGAGTTAATTTCGAGTTGAAGCACTGACGTGGCGACTATCATTTTTAAATTAACCCGTAATTACCCACGTGGTAGACTTTTGACACACGCGAAATTTCAATCTCATCTCCAAGTCGGAACTCATGTTTTGGGATTCTGGAGCCTACATGTAATTTCATAATTCAATATTACCTTTCAAACGGACCAATCACAGAATTTGAAAAAAAAAAATTTTTCAAAATATCCTCAAAATGAGTATTCAAAATCCATCACCGACAAAACTTAAAATTTCCATTTTGAAGAATATTCATTCAAACCAAGTGCCAATAGTTTCTATGGAGTCTACTCGTGATATAAAAATGATCACCACGACGATCTTAGCCACAATTGATATATTTTTTTCGGAATTCGGAAAACTTTCCATCGGCGTAACCCAGAGAAAAGACAAAAAGATGACATTTTCTGGAATTGTTGAAGGGAATATGTGGTTTCCAAACCTAAGTTAGGAAATTTATATTGATTCTGAAATGTTTGAAGTACATGAAAGTAATTTTTAACTGCCTTTTTAACCAGGATTTTCAACGAGGAATTCGCGGAAATAGAGCAATTTTCGTGATGTGGCTACCACGTGGGTTGGAGTGTTAGTAAATCTCCCGTGGGTAACTAAGGGTTAATTTCGAAGACCTTCGCTTCCATTGCATTAGAGATTTTACGAGTCTTTGCTCTTTGTATCGTGTAAAAGTGTCTTTCAAATATCCCTCCGTGCCTATCTTCACTTGAGTCCAAACTTCGTATTCCATTCCGAACCAGTATTGAAAATTCCCTAGGTTTAATTCAAAATTGACCCAATCAGGATTCGAACCTACATCCCTTCAAAACGCCAACTTTCACTTCTCTAGAATCGACGTCCCATACAAATGAACGAGTGCTTCTGAAGGCTCAATTACACATGAATATGCGACACTTAAGAGCAGGATGAATTCAATTCGTGATATCCGGTCGTCTTTCACTAAAGCATAACGACACGAGTTCACAACTTGTGCAACGTCGTCGTCACACCTGGATGTATCAATTAAGAACTTTATCGTGTTCCTCGTTACGTAGCTCTTCGTTCTCAAACATATATATATATATATATCCTACTTTCCTCATAACCCGCATCATCTCAACTAGTGAATTTTCCACACCAATGAAGCACATCTCATATCCTATATATGATACAGAACTTGTTCATGAACATAACCTCACATTCCTTGAACTACCAAATTCTCAACTTGATAGAAAATTTCGATATAACTATACTATATATATATATAGAACACATAACGTCATGACGTGGTTTTCGTGCATCATGTCCCTGAAAGAGCTGATGCTTCCAACTGTAGAGGTTAGACACTAGAGATAGTATAGAAATTGAGGGGAGAAGGGCTGATATATACCCTGGAGGCTTTACTCTGGATAAACTTTGGCTCGAGAGATGTGGTTGTGGGTTAGGGCTCTTGTTGGCAAGCGAGTGTAAGATAGAATAGTGGTTTGGTTCGTCGTAGATAGGTTATAAAGGTGGGATTGAGAATACAAGTTAGACAAGGATAGGAGTAAAGTCGACGAAGGAATTTCTTATATTGGTTTGGGTGAGAAGGAGGTTTTCGATAGAGCATTTCGATGTTGACATTCTACCCGCAGCAGTAGAAGCAGACAGTTTTCTTGTGTCGATCACCCAGAGGGAATCCACTTGGAAGAGAGAATGTAAGAGAAAGCAAAAGAGAGAGAGAGAGATAGAGGAATTGAGCTAAGTCAAAGGTAGTGCTAGCTGCGATAACGTTGACGGAGAATGCTTGGAAATTCTTTTTTCACTTGAATTTACAGATGACGGTGTTTTTTTTGGGTGACTTGGCTATTTTTAAGTCCTCATATCTGAATAATTTGTGCTGTTTTGGGTTATCCACATAAAATTTCATCATCACTAAATAAGAGTAAAATTATGTATTATTTGAAAATGGTCATGGTCTTTCTTCATTTCATCTATGTTCATTTTGCTCATCAATGACTTTATTGAACTTTTTAAAAAAATCCACATATAGTTCAAATTGTGTTGAAAAAATATCCCTAGTAAAAATAAGTGCCTCAGGATCATATATGAACATGTTCCCAGCCGAACTGTGATCATCTATGACCACCTATGACCTCAGGAAATATTATGTCTCCATGGTTCGTTATAGGTACACAAAACCAACTCGTACATGGCCGTAGGGTATCGTAATCAAGTGGTTCTACATAACACTTTCAATATCGGATGGAGGCCTAGCAGTTGTAGTCCCAAGCGTGCTTATTTGAAAGCTTTGGATTGAGAAACATTTCGAGTTGGCAATGAAGTGCTTCATCTCCAACATGTATTCCTAGGATCAAGTATGGAGACCAATGACGACCTATGACTCCGGCCTCATGGTCATAGGCGGTCATGTATGACCACAATCCGGTCGGGAACATGTTCATATATGATCATGAGGCACTTATTTTTACTAGGGATTTGTTAGTATTGATCATGGATCGATCCTTGATCTACCAAATTACAATCAATTCTCGATCAAGAAATCAAAAATCAGGGTTGGATAATGTGCATGTGGAAGACTATCATCAATTTTGCTGGACTCATGAATCATACTCTGGAATTGGAAACTGATTTTATATTCACCCGTGAGATGCTATTGGAATTTTTCCGTTTCTTCTTCTTCAAAGAGAATCTTCTGCACAAAACATGAAAAATTTAAACACGAATAAGACAATTTTTATCAATCAAACATAAAGGAACAAGGAATTCAAATAATATTAGAGAGTATAGTGGTAGCGTAAGAAGCTAAAATATTTCAACGATCCTGTAAAACGATCAACAAGAGTATCAGACTAGAGGAGCCAAGATCGAGAGCACGTATTCCCATCCATCACTCGATGCACATGCCAGAGCAAACAGCCAACTTGGGATGAGCTATATATATACCCTGGCGCATTTGCATACCAAGTTCAGCATGCTTTGGTGTAGACATTCCGAATGAAATTCTTGCGTCGAGTAGCAATAGTAGAGGTGTAGCAACGGCCCGACCGTCACCACAAAAGGAGACCTCTTCTCATATCCAATCATCGACGAAGAATTTCTGATCTAATTTTCCCTTTTCTTGAATATTTTACATTCCACAGCAGTGTACCTCGAATATGGCGATTTTGTGATCTCCAAGAGTATGTATTCATGTGGACGTGATGATGATAATTGCGTTAAAATGCACTGGATATCTTGAATTGGTGGAGAGTATTCAAACTGAGTTATCGTTTGCAGGAGAGGTGAAACTGGTGAGATGGAACAATCTCATTATTCTGTTACCGGAAGATTTGAGAGTATAATGATTTTTTAGTAGTATGGCTCAGGTAGAAAGCCTGAAATAGAGAGGAGCAGATGCGGTAACCACGTGCTCATTGACTGAAACAATTTTAGAAATTTCTACAAGTAGACGTGCTGCGCTTATGATGGGTTTCCGTTGGATCCTTTTCGTCCGATCCGCGCAGCCAATGAGCTCGCCCTGATTTTCGAAACTTTTGGGCCATCTGCCCCTCACTAGTTCAGGCTCACTAGGCTCACAGGTAACTAGGGCTCTATTGAGTCTCAATTTAATGATTTCGAATGATTATATACCTTCGGACTTACTCCAAAGCAATTTTGTACTGCATTCTTAATTCTTGTAGGGTTCTACAATCATGATTAAACTGGTATAATTTGTATCAGGTGCAGTTAACGGTCATCCATTTGATAAATCATAGAAACGCGGAGAAAATTTATGCAATGTTTGAGACATTAGAGAGCACAATGATCACATTTTAAGATAGTGTTTAGTCCATAGCAAAGTAACACAATTCAAAATTTTTAAAATCCTAACCTGACGCCTACCTTTTTTTTACTTTAGAATCAATCAGGTGGTTAGGTAGCAAATTTATGTGGGTGATCAGGTGATGTTCGACTGCAATTTAGTTGTTCGAGCCAAATATTATGTTGATAGAATTTTGACCTCAAAGTCATCATTCTTGACAAACTCATGTCACGGCTACAATAATTAATTCCATACAGTCCCGTAGGAAATGATGGTGAATAGATAAACAAAAAGTTGTGATAATCAAACATTCCATTTGTAGATTTTGGCTACATCCAGATTACAAATCACGATGTTAGCAGATTTAATAAAATTTGCATACTTATCCCTGGTGTGAAATCTTTCAAGATCTCTCTCTGTTCTAACCTCTAATATCTATAGAATTTTAATTTCAAATTCCACATAACTCAACTGCCAAAAGAAAAATTCAAACACCAACCAGCCAATACCAACACCATTCAACATTGAAAAAGTTTACACGACTAGCTATGAAATACGAGGGTCGAATTTCAAGTGCAGCCTGTGCTCGCAGTAGAGTTTTTCATGTAACGGCGTGGACATTGCTCTTGAGGCAAGAAATAGAGAAAACGAGTGCAAAGGCCGATATCGAAGACGTTTGAAAATGTATAGGGTCTGTAGATAAGGTTCGTACTACGAAGCCTGAGGCTGTAATATTGCTATGTGCAGTTGTGAAGGGGCAAAGAGCATTTTTCACGGGACTCTGAGAGAAATTTGTTCTTTGTAAACAGGGTGGGTTATGTGCTGGCTGATAACTGTTGAAAATATGCGATAGAGGTGGAGTTGAGTTTTATTTTTGGATATTTGTAAGCTGTGAGATGAGTTTGCTTGAAAGTTTTGAGTTGCACATTGCTGTGTGAATGTATGATATTTCCGTTAGGGTTGACGGTTGACAATTGTCGTCGCACAATGAGCTTGAAATTTAAAAACTGTATAGTATAGGTATGAGCACATTCTATAATTGAAATTTTGTTGATTTCACCGAGAACCAAAATCTCCGTGTCGGAACAAAGCTATTCTGTGATACATGATTTCCTCGTGTATTTTTTGATGTAAAAGAAAAATCTATGGTGCATTCTCTTTTCATATTCTCACATATCAGAATATCCTTCATCGAAAATTACAACTATTTTTCATGTTTTTCGACAGTTATCTACATTTAAGATGTCAGTGGCAATTTTTAGCCATCGTTCGGAGATGATTGAAAAGCATAAGTATTTTGATTCGCTGAGAAATCGTGAGAGGGTCCCGAATTTGGTTTCTATGTCGAAGAATAGAAGTGAAAAGCCACGTTTTCCTGAATCGTTTATTCCAAAATGGGAATGTCACTCCTCAATTAGATTGCTGGGTTTGTAATTGCAGAAACAGAATTGCAGCATTCAGAAATGTGCGTTTCAGTGAATTTCATTCAAAAGATAATTTTCAAATGACCTCATGGAATTTGATGGTCGTTTGAGGTGTACTGAGTTGAAAATCGTATCTTTATTAACATGGAGCGAATGGAATTCATTTGGGGTGATTTTAATCTTGGTAAGAACTATAGATATATCTTGAAAGTAAGAGACCGGAAGCATCAGAGAGAATTGTGCCACCTCTTTCTTCCAGCAATGCCACCTAAACAATATCAAAATTCAGTACTCGTGGGAATTTCATCAAAAATCCGCCCAACAGCGTTACACTGAATGCGCATAATGTGAGCATTACATTTTTGAAAGCATGACTGATCGAGTCAGTCCATCACTGTCTACCAACCGCTAACTTTTTTGAAAATTTTCAGCGTCAATTTTTCAGTTTTTTTTTTAATGCAGTAATTTTCAACGCTTCCCCTTCACCCAACAAAAAACATTACTCCAAATGTGAACTTTGAAACACTACGTTCAAACTAATAGCAAGCGATAAATCAATCCTAAAATTCATACCTCACTGCGCAAGTAGTAAGCATAACCAACCATTTCAAAACATCAGCGAGCATAAAAATTTTAAGAATCACACTCCATTGTTCATCAATATATCAATTTCCAGCAAAAATTTTCTACCTCCCCAAAACATCAATATTGCCATCGATAACTTTCCACAATCACCTCAAGGTTCTACCAAAAATCAATATCGACCATAGACGAGAACAATCAGAAAGCACTTACTTTGACTACCTTTCTTTTTTTTCTTTTCATACAACGTGTGTCGGCAATTCTTTACACTTTATAAATGGTATAGAGCAACCCTTGTGAAAGAGACAAGTGACAAGTGGATATATAGATATATTATATATGAGTTAAACAAAAGGGTGTGAAGCTCGTCTTTGAAGCTTCAGTCACGGTCGCTTGGAAACAATGACCCTTGCTGAGATATGTGAAATGAAAGTATCTATGTGAGTGTATGTGTAGTCTATGAAAATAGAAAGATGGGTGGGATGTATCGTGAAAAGGAGAAAAGAAGAGAGAGTTTATGAAGTTAAATGGGCAAGAGGCAGGTGACAAGCCGTGAAATATTCAAGGTGAAAAACCATAGAGCTTTGTGTGAAATCATGGATCTGTGTGTGAATCTTCCTGGGAAAGGAATGGAAGACTGAGATGAAGTCGTGATTTTATGTGGGTTGGATTTATGCCGTTGTAGGTGTTTCGATGTGAGAATTTGAGGTGATTGAAACTCGTTCACGTTATTTAGATGGACTACTTTGAGCTCACTGATTCACTTGCTATATTCGTTTTGTGATGGTAATTATATTTTTTTATATCTTATCGATTTGATGTTGATAAATGGAATTTTTGCAAAGAGTTAGTAGTTGATGAACATAGACTGTGGGGAATGTCTGATATATATCGTTTTTTGCAGACTTTGTACTCACAATTTGACGGAAGCTATCGCTGACAAAATCTAATTTCTGTGTTATCGAACTGGATCCGATCCTCTTCTAAGCGGATCGATTCAGGAGGTAATATTTAATTCATGGAAACATTATTTGCCCGCTCGAATCAAGATTTATCATTCGAATAAATGCTGATGATTCAGTTGATGTAGCTTTCATTCGCCAACCCATCGTTTTCTTCACATAAAAATAAACTATGGAGATTGCAAAAATGGCTAATTAGCAATTTTAATTTATTAACGAACGAAATGATTAATTATAATTAGCGAAGAGATTTGTTTTGAACCTTACGCCTTGGCATTCCTGCATACATATCCCATCAGATTATGAGACTTGATTCTATCTATGGTTCAAAAAAATTTAACGCGGAAAAGCCACAATATCCTGAATTTTATTTCTTCAGATCGATCTCTTTTCAGCACCAAAAAATGATAAAACATCAAAATTAACCCTCAATTACTAATTTGATATATATAATTTTGGAAAACTTGAATCATTACTATGAGGTAACAGATTTGAACGTCTACTTTCACAGTATTCTAGAGTAAGAGCTACAGAGAGGCAATGCACTGTTCTTTTGGCATTTGATTGAAGAAATTGTAATCGTCAACGATATTGAAATGTGCCAAAATTCCACCTTAGTAATTAAGGCTTAACAGAACCTATCTTTCAATTTTTTCTGTGCTTCGTGGTCGAGTTGTGTGTTACTCTGATGTTATCGTAATCTTTTTCCAAATGAGCATCTGAGTAATTGCCTTTGTCTGTTGTTATACAATACTCTACGAAACTTGAATGGGAACAGAGGGGATTTGAGAAGGTTGGCCTTAGATCTATAGAAAGTTCGATGGAAGTTTCTGAATTTGGCGGTTACTCAGACACAAATTCTCAAAATATCTGGGCGACCATTTACATACAAACTTTTTACCCTATACCTTGCATTATTAATCCGAAAACACAAAAGAGTCCGCGTCTCCAATATATATCCATCAATTGCTATCTTACAGCCCCAATGCCTGCATGCCGATATGAGTATTAAGAAAAGCAGATAAGAAGGATAACTCAGAAAAATGCATCAGCGTCTCAAAATGTCGTGGCATATCAAGCCAACACACTGTAGATCAACTGAACGAGAATCATAATATTGAAAAGAGCATCAGACATACCATACATCCACATACAGACTAAAAAGAAACTCGTGAAAAGACTAAAAAAGGAAGAAGAAAAAAGAGGAAAACTGGTAGATTAGCATTCGATACGCAAAAGCTGAAGCTATCAGGATATATATCTAGAAGCAAAGGCAGCTAGAAGCAATAGAGGAAATGGATGAGTAAAGGAAAAATGAAAAATCCATAATGCGGAAATGCGCGCACCGGCTTGGTTTCCATTTTCTCAGCTGCTAGACTATTCACTCTTTGACTATTGCGAGAAAGGAATGAGATATCCTAACGCAAGCGCGAGCTTTTCATCGAACAAAAGCGAGCGTGACTGGCTTGGCGAGAACAAATATGTCGGTTGCAGTTCATGTATACGTCTAACGTTGCACGTTGGTAGAATTGTTGGGCGGAAGTGATGTGCTCTTGCATGAGAAAATCTAATTTTCACGGTAGAGAAAACTTTTTTGTGATTTCAAGCTGATTAGAATGAAGTCGTGGTATTTTTTTGATGCTGGATTTGGGTGATTTATATTCTTACTATTTTTGAAGGGATGAATGGTTGTAGATTGCAATTGAGGGGGTGAGTGAAAAAAAGGCGTAACCGCCATTGTGCCCTTTTTTCGGACATCGCTTTTTTGAGCCTCTATACCAAGATCTACCACCCCCCGAAATCCGTTTTCCGTAAAACCCCAAAAACCGTCTGGCAGATAAAAGGGCGTAACCGCCATTACGCCCTTTCATCTGGACGATCAAAGGGCGTAAGTGCAATGATAGAATGTTGAAAGGGCGTAACTGCTATGATAAGATGTTAAAAGGGCGTAACTGCTGTGTTAACATTTCAAAAGCGGGGCTTCATTTTCTGCTCAGCCCAACAGGATTTGGAAAAAGGGCTCAAGTGCCTGACTGAAACGATTTAAAAGGGCGTAATTACTCTGTAACAGGGCGTAAGTGAGTGTGGATCTATAAAAAGGGCCTAATTACCGAGAAAAATTTTTATAAAAATTCTCCAGAGCCTGGAAACGCTTTTCCACCTAATATAACGATGGAAACATGTTGTTTTACCTTCAAATTAAGTGTTTTTACCCTTCGCTAGTGAAAAAAATTTCTCGTCATTTTCACACGACTGATGGAAGCTTTTCGTGTCCATAGAACCGTGGAGCATGAATCGAACCACCCCCTAGCAATCAGAGACCTTCCAAAACATGCCCAGGAACACTCTCAAAGAATTTGGAGATGATTGGACTTGATCTCGAGATTTAATTCCACTTTTTGTGAGGAAGAAGGACCGTAATTTGACCCTCTATTCGGAAAAAGGGCGTAATTGCATTTTTTGAAATTGCTGAAAAAAGCTCAAAATCAAATTTCATCCCCCGGCTCGGGTTGGACTATTTCGAGAATGCTATCTTCTTCGAAATAAGTCAGCTCAACTCGTCCAATTATGTCTCTAGTGGTTTCTATCAAGTTTTTATTGATTTTCTCAAAACGACCGTTTTGCAGTTACGTCCTTTTCCCACCCCCCTCAATTTTTTCGTAGAATCTTAGAACCAGAGATAGCAGGTTCATGGGTCAATTGGTCAGTTATTGTCACGATAGTGATTCTTGTGAATTGGATCACGGCTGATGCATTGCGACTTATATAAGGAATCATATAAGTCGTGGATCACTAATGAGAATCTTCGATGTAGAATTTGTTGCATTAGAGTGAGATGCATGGTAATGGGGCCCCGAAACCATTATTAGTCTCCATATCATAGATCCCAAAACCACGGGGATTAGTAATAAAGCTTACAAGAAGCACAGTGGTATCGGTGTCATTTGAAGAAGGGAGATAATCGGCGAATTCGCAAGTCCATTCCAATGTATTACGCAAGGAATACATGGAATTAATAAGGATTAGTCATCATAGACTGCTTAGTACCTACGTACTACTTAATTAGTGACTATCGCAGTACTTAATTAGAACTGATTCTGTACTCAATCAATACTATCGAGGTATTCCATTCATACTAATGTGGTGCTTGATCAGTATTGTCGCAGTACTCCACCGGTGCTAACGCAGAATACCATTGCAGTACTTCATTAGTACTAACGTAGTTCTTGATCAATATATCGTAACAGTAGACGGTACTAATGCGGTACTTAATCAGTAATGTAGCAAGTTTTCGTCGGTACTAGCGCGGTACTTGATCATTACCACCACAGTACTTCATCAGTACTAACGCGGTACTTGATCGATATTCTCGCAGTACTCCATCAGCACTAATTTGGTACTCTATTAGTACTAGTGTGAACTTCATCCATACTAACGCGGTGCTTGATCAGTATCGTAACAGAACTTTGTCAGCACTAATGCGATCCTTGCCACTGTAAAAGATTGATTGAATCTTCAACCTAAATTTCAACCAGCCAGTTAAATATTCAACAGGGTGGTTGAATTTTTTCAAACGAGTGATCGAACGAATTTTGAGTAACGTCGATCAGAAATCCAGGTTAAACAACGGTACGACCGTGATCTTATCCGGATAGGCGACCACCAGCCGAGGTCTGCCACGCCTAGGCTGCGTGAAGAATACTCCGAACTCTTGATTAGGGGTCTATGTATGAGATCTAGGAGACTGATGAACCGGTTGTCTCCGGACGACATCTCTGAGTCAGAAAATAAATTTTTTAATTTTTTCTTGTGAACAACTATGAAAAAAAGTACACCAGCGGTGGCTGCGTGAGTTTTTTCGGTTTGAAATTCAGGTTAAGAAACGTTTTCGCGATTCATTATTCGGATTGATGACCGCTCGGATGGGGCTGCCGTCTAACCTATATACAAGCCCATAATATGCACCAATCTGGGTGATGGATAGTGAAAATGTTTCTGAACCTGAATTTTTCCTCGGAAAGGCTTGCGTGGCCGGTTCTAGGGCTTATTCCTATTTGTTCGTGGAAAAATGCGAAGAAGCTTGACTAATTATTGACCAATCACATGGATTTCATATGATACCCATGATGAAAGAATGGGCAAATTTGTTACGCGAGCTGAACGGGGCAACCGCAGCTAAGCGGTCCCAAGTCCGGATGAATAATGAATCGCGAAAACGTGGTTTCACCTGAATTTTCCCCCGAAAATGCTTGCGTGGCCGGTGCTGTTATTTATTCCTATCTGTGAATGAAAAGAGTGAAGACACTTATTTTTCTGGGTCAAAAATGGGACCGGGAACCTTAACCCTTAGTTACCCAGATGAGATTTACTAACACTCCAACCCCCGTGGTAGCCAAATGGCATACATCACGAAAATTGCTCTATTTCCGCGATTTTCTCGTGGAAAATTCTGGTTAAAAATTACTTTCATGTACTTCAAACATTTCAGAATCAATATCAATTTCCTAACTTAGGTTTGGAAACCACATATTCCCTTTAAAAATCCCAGAAAATGTCAACTTTTTGTCTTTTTTCTGGATTACGCCGATGGTACGTTTTCCGAATTCCGAAAAAAATATATGAATTGTGGCTAAGATCGTCGTGGTGATCATTTTTATATCACGAGTAGACTCCAAAGAAACTATTGGCACTTGGTTTGAATGAATATTCTTCAAAATGAAAATTTTGAGTTTAGTCGGTGATGTATTTTGAGTACTCATTTAGAGGATATTTTGGAAAATTTTTTTTTTTCAAATTCTGTGATTGGTCCATTTGAAAGGTAATATTGAATTATGAAATTACATGTAGGCTCCAGAACCCCAAAACATGAGTTCCGACTTGGAGATGAGATTGAAATTTCGCGTGTGCCAAAAGTCTACCACGTGGGTAATTAAGGGTTAATCTACTAATCTCATGGGTCTCGTATTATATCCATGATAAAAGATCCAGCGAAATTTTTGGTCAAACTAGGCGTGGCCAGCCCTGGTTGACTGGTCACCAATTTAGATACAGAGTTGACGAAAGTTTGCGTACCCTGAGTTTCGAAGGGGAAAAGCTCGCGCGCCCACCGCTAATATTTTTTTCTATTTGTTCACAAGTATACATGAAAAAACTTGTTTTTTTTTTTAGTCAAGAATATTGTACGAAGACCATCGCCCAGGTATCCAATCTCACTGGCCACGTGTTCATCACCATATCCGCAACCGTCGAATATTCAACAACCTGGTTGAATATTCAACCACTTGGTTGAATTATCAACCATTTCAACCAATTGGTTGAAATTAGTCGGAAAAATTTCTTCCAGTGTGATTATTACCACCAAAGTACTTCATCAGTACTAATTCGGTACTCGATTAGCACTACCGTGGTACTTCATCGGTACTAACGCCATACATGATCATGATTATCACGCTTTTTCATCTGCACTGTTCCGGAATTTGTGAAGTACACTCGGGAACAAGGTGAATTCCAATGGAATACCGCTCAGCGGCCATTCAAGGCCTTCTGTCTCGCCCGTACCTAATGGATTATCCCACGAGTGCGAGTAAGACAACAGGTCTTGAATGGTCACTGACCGTCGCAGTAATTGCAGTTCATCTTGTTTCCGAAGATACCTCTGCAGGTCTTGATTCTCAGTATCTCGTAGGACTTGGTTTGAGTTTTCGCAATGCTGGTTAGGATCTTGTTAATGTAACAAAGTTCTTCTCGAGTGTTAAATGAAGTGATATTCAAGTGATTTACGTCATTCACGGGATATCCCGTCACTATCTTGGCCATATTTTCTCTGTTCAATCTATCGGCTCGTTTTAGCCGCGATGGCCTCCTATTTTGTCGGTTTATCAACTGAACTCTATACGTTAGCAGAACTTGTGCAATTTTATTGCAATACTTCCATGCTCGCAACAAAATTGGTCTTTTTATTCGCTTTTATTGCACTCGGGCGCGCGGAGACAAGATTTCTGTCGGGGAACTTTGTGTGAGGCGTGTCATTGACACACTTTGGTATAGTTGTGTTGGTGTCGAGGCTCTGAATGCTCTGATGCGCGATTTAACATTGTGTAAACGCAAACGCGGCTTTGTGCGCAGGATCGAGGGGAGAGCATAGCATTAGCATTACATAGACAGATGAGCTGATGAGCTCAGCTGTGAGCAGATCACATCTATAGCACATTAGCCGATCAGCCGGAGATGCTAAGAGATCCTCGCTATCTCTCTAATTTGCGCATGATGAGTACTTAATAGTACTTCAATAAATGATCATCAGTGATTACCGTGATTACGGTATAAAGGGCCATAAAGCAATGCTCTCGCCCGCCGGCCTGCGAAAATCACATACCCATAACCTCTACGATTCTTCAACCGCGTTATGTGATGCTGTTGCAGATTGCAGCTCAGTGCAGATATTTTGTGTTATGAAGTGATTTCATTAATGTGTTTCAGTTCTTGATCTATCCTGCGATGAATCTCATCTTCATCAATTTGTAGATAAATTTGTGAACAGTGTCAAAGCAATTGAGAAGAGTATTAGAAACAAATGTTCAGACCAGTAGAATTACTGACAAGTGATTGATGGTTCTATATTTTTTCATAGCTGTGAGGAGCTAAATTTTCTAGTACGCAATCAAGTTTTGCACACGGTGGAGAAATCAAGTCACAGTTTTGATCAAGCAGTAACAGAGTGATGAATTGTATTTCATGCATGGGACACTGTGTGTCAATTGATTAGTAACTGCCATCAATCTCTCTCCTAAATGTTAATTAGGTATGCCATTGCTCAGAACTCCAGATTAGTGACGGAAAAGACCACTTTTGTTGTGAACATCAGTTGCAATAGTTCCACGCGTACCAAGTGCTTGTTCGTTTACACTCCTGAGGATGCTTTCTACCATTAACACATCCATTACAAAAATTTAGCAGTCATTTTCAACTAAATTCCACCACTCCAATGCTTTCTATGTAGATGTTTACAATTCTGCAACACTAATACCAAAGTATTAGTGCGGTATCAGCAGGCATAGAGGGCTCAAGGATTATTCAGTTTCTTACAAGTATGAAGCATCGCTCGACTGATTAGAATTAGCAGATATCCCTATTCATGATTGAGCTCTGATTTGTAAAATATTATGGAATATTAATTGATAGAGATATACTGATGTTGTCAATAAGCTATATACAGCCTCCTGAATTTGATTTGCCAATAACTTGGCATTCATTACAAATTTACCGGTTTGCTGTACATGACAAGAAGCATAATTTGGGATCAACCGTGGCTGATCGCTCCACTCCTGACTAATCCATTTGTACTCTACAGCCCTTCTTACCCCAATACTTATGCAGGAATGAACACATCTCTTCATTATAATCAGCCAGAGAAATTTCAAAGATTATCAAAAGCTTTTGCTTGATATTAAATTTTTGGAATCATGGTCCATTTTAAATGATTAGATATGAACTAAAAATATGAAAATAAAATAATTAAAAAAAAATAATTTTAAAAATTCGCTTTTATGAACATAATAGCAACGCAAAATGTGAAAATAATCTTGAATCTCCTTTCTGCATCTGTAGCATAGATGTTGGCTACGTTTACTGACTTACATGCTCCAAGATATTCATGATTTTAGGAATAAATATGATAAAAGCGTGGGTTCCATCATGAAGACTACTGTTGATGAATCCAGTTGATAACCCACGCTTGCATCATATTTATTCCTAAAATCATGAATATCTTGGAGCATGTAAGTCAGTAAACTTAGCCAACATCTATGCTACAGATGCAGAAAGGAGATTCAAGATTATTTTCACATTTTGCGTTGCTATTATGTTCATAAAAGCGAATTTTTAAAATTATTATTTTTTAATTATTTTTTTCATCGATGCTGCAAGGATTAGTGAGGGAAAAACTAGGAACGAAGATCTGGAATCCTGTTTACTACCTTGGTTTTTCTGTTACGTGTTAAAAAAACGGTTAAGAGAGTCTGTTCAATAAGGAACTTGCATGTTTTTCAATTTTAATTTCAACAGATAGACCAGGTACGATTTATAAAGTAATTATTTTTCCCGAAATTTTTATGTGCACGGACTGCGAGTAAGGTAAAGGAGCCAGTAGTGGAACAACATCAGTTTGGCTCCTATAGTGGAACGCGTTTATAAATATCTTATCCAGGTGATTAGAGAAGCTAAATCGCCAAAATAAAAATTGTCTAAGATGCTCGGATGCTTCAACTACTGAGTACCGCAACATTTGAGCTCGTAGTTTAACTGTTTTTTACAGAAAAAAATCGTAAATAAATGGGTCCACGGTATGTAGATTTAGTCCTCGAGAGCCCGCCATTTTTGCCGGAATCTGATGTGAGCGCCCCTGTGTTGTACATTACAAAAGGTGTAATAACTGATATCAGATCATAGCTTATCGCATAACAACTTGTTAGTTGTACATCCAGGAATACTACCCGAGCTTGAATGGCGTCACGCGTGCTTTTTTCGAAGAGTAGCTTGATGTTCCAGTTGGGGATCGAAGTTTTGAAAAAGGCGCCAATACCGGAACGCTCCGACGTCGGCTGTTCCGCTCGAGGCTACCTTCACTTCGCGCGGGCTCCAGTAACGGAACAACACTTCTGGCGGGTAATGAATACAATTTCCCTGGTGAAAACTTGTTACTTTCAGTTGCTTTATACGTTATTACATTTTCTGCGGTGGTGGCACGACCGCATCGATACAATTGACTGATATTCTGTCAATTTAGTGCGCAATTTTTGTACCGGAGACGTTAATGTGTGACCGGTGCCCCCCACAAGTGTGTTCTAACCTCTACGGCCGCTTCTCGTCGTTTGAAAGGTAAACAAACGGTCTGCCAAGTGTTCTCTTCATTTCTGTGCTTAATTTTCCTGAAAAATAATTGAAATTGAAGTTTCCGGCGTTTTGAGCTCTTTTCTAATCATGTTATTGAGTCCAGATATAAAAGCTTATTATTGAAAATTCTTCTGCAGATCAAGTAATCATGGCAGGTGCGAGGAAAAAAACCAAGATAAAAAAGGTTAAGAAGACAAATCCTTCTAAGGATCCAACAGCATTGAAAAGAAGGAAAAGACCTCAATGCATCAAAAATAAACAGAAAGCACAAAGATCTTACGATGCTAGTGTTGCCGGGGAAGCTTTGAAAGCGTTGAGAGCAGGGGAGACATTCAGAGCTGTAGAAGAAAAATATGGAGTACCTTTAGCTACGTTACATAGATTGTCCAGAGATGAACGACTAGTCCATTGTTCAAAAGGCCCTCCAAGTGTGTTGAATCCTGTCGAAGAAGAAGACTTTGCCAACTGGCTTATTTACTGCTCGGAGAGAGGTTTTTCTGTGGTTAGACAAGAATTCATAGAAACTGTCAGAAAATATTTAATTGCCAATCCAAGGCCGAACAATTTTAATGACAATCGGCCAGGCAAGAAGTGGCTAAAAATGTTTATGAAAAGGAATCCTAAAATTGCATTCAGAACAGCTCAGAACTTGACGACCACTAGAGCCGGTGTTGAAGAGGGTGAGATAAGAGTCTGGTTTGGAAAACTGAGAGAACTGTTGATCAAAGAGAAGCTTTACGACCCATTAACTAATAGATATATCATCCCACCTCGAAGCATTGTCAACTTGGATGAAACTGCAGTATATCTTGTCCCCAAAAATGATTCATCGGTGCTCGCTGAAAAGGGAGCAAAGGTTGTAAAGCAAGTGTGCACAGGGAATGAGAAAGGTAATGTGACTGTGTGCTTCGCTGCCAATGCTGAGGGTGAAATTGCTCCCCCGATAGTGCTTTTTGATGCCAAAAAGATGCCCAAAAAGCAAGTGCTTGCAAAAATCCCCAAGAATTGGGGTATTGGGAATACAGAAAGAGGATATATGGTTATGGAAAGTCTCTATCTGTATGTAGCAAAAATTCTTTTTCCTTGGCTTGTCACAAATGGGGTTGAGTTCCCTGTCGTGTTGTACCTCGACGGGCACTCATCACATTTCTCAAAGGAGTTGGCTGAATTTTGCAAAGAGAATAGGATCCACATCATTCAGCTCTTTCCAAATGCTACGCATATCCTGCAGCCCTTGGATGTATCTTTCTTTGCAGCTTTGAAAACGTACTATCGACAAGTGCTCCGTGATTGGAAATATACGGAAGAGATTGTAACTGTGACAAAAGGAGATGTGCCTCATTTGATTCAGACAACTCTAGAGAAACACCAAGACAGTTTTGTCGAAGGTTTGAGAAACGGTTTTCGAACGTGTGGTCTGTATCCGTTAGACCCAGACGCAGTCAATTACAATCCTTTCAAGAAGGACAAACGTAGCTCAGTATCTCAAATGGGCAGTCAAAGTATTCTTATTTCAAGCAATAGTATGAATTCTCCAATACCGAAAGATGACAACGAGCGTTTGTTGAGAATTTTTGAGAGTGCGTTGATCAAACCAGACAACTTACACCTCTTCAAATGCTGCTATTCACAAGGAACTTGGTCTGGCTCAGACCAGCTCTTTGAACTCTATAATTCATGGAAAAAATTGAAAGACATGTGTGGTGAGTTGAATTTATTCTGTTCATTGATTCAAACTAGTACTCACTCCAACCGAATCGAATTGATCCTAAACTGATCCGAATTGATGGTGACAATTCAAACATAATCTTGGATTAATGATTTCTCAATCTTTGTCATAGATTCCGATCAAGTTCCCAAAACTCCATCAGTTGCTATGGAAGAGATTCGAGAGGATGAGCAGTTTTTGGATAATGTACAAGATAATGTACAGGCTACTTCACCTACAACTCATGAAACTCTTCCGGATCAAAATTTCTCCGAAGTTATCGAAATAGATTGGGACAATCCAGACTCTTACATCTATCAAGACGACCAACTACAATTCGATAATTCTTTCCTAGGGAATTTGAATTTTGCTTCGGAGTACACGGGTCATGCCAATCTCCCGGTTGGAGTGTCAGAGTCATCCTATGCTGATGAAAATGCTCGATTTTCATTCCATGAAGATGAACATTTCCAAGAGAGTACCATTGAAAATGAAAATCAAATATTTGTATCTTCTGCTCATGATGAAGGTATTTCTATTATTGATAATTGATGGAACTGGAAAGAGAATGTTCTTATATTTATGGAATTTTGCAGATAACTCAAATGCTGAACTCGATTTAGTGTCATACTCGAGATTCCAAACTCATGATACTCTCGTTAGTGAATCTTCCTGCACTAGCATGAGTCGTGCGTTCAGTGCTTTTTCCCTGAATAAGGAAAATAGAGGAATATCCAATTGCACGCTTGCGAGTCCTGTGTGTCATGCAGAAACAGTTCTCGAACTAACCCAAGATGCTTCAGTTATCCACGCCGAAGTGAGTTCTCAGAGTAACTTGAAACACAATATTGCTCACGGTATCATCAGTATTCCTCATCAATCGCAGATTCGAAGGGGTTTGTTGCTTTCTTTCCCATGTACATAGATGAATCCAGGGGGTAAGTGAATATAACGAGTAATAATAAATTGAATTGATTCCAGGTTCTGATTGTGATGCGAGCAAAGTACAGGACAAGATTGAATCGAGCGGAAATCTTTCTCTCCATATACAGCCAATCACGAACGATCTTTCAATCGATTCTGAGAGGTTGGAAGTGGGGCTTGTTTCCGTGGACATGAATCCTACCGATCAAGAGTCCACAGGAACTTCTGGGAATCATGAAGGTGAGTTCGTGACGGATATAACATAATTCTGATTAATCAAAATACTGATACGATGAGCACCGTAATTTTTGCAAATATAACTCTTCTGCAATTCAAGGTTCAATTGAAGGAAAGCTACCTTTTTCGTCAAAAATAAGTCAAGTTGCCAGAGTACCTACGCTGTATAAAAGGAAAAAACAAAGAAACTATGAAATTGTTGTAAATACTGTTGATGTTCTGATGGAGAAGTTAGAAAAGAAAGAAGAAGAGGAAAGATTGAGAGAAGAACAAGTCCACGAGAGGAAATTATTGAAGGAGCAAAATAAACTGAGGAAAGAAAAGGAAGCAGAATTATTGAAGTCTTTGAGAGACAAGAAGAATTCGATCACGGAGAGAAAAAAAAATATTCAGGATCAGATTAAAGAATTGAGGAAAAAATCGAAGTCGGAAAAAGACAAGGATCAGAAGGCCTGTTGGCAAGTTGAGATCCTCGATCTAAATTCTAAGCTTTTGAAAATTAGCGAAGAACTTTTGGAACACGAAAAAGAAGCTACAGTCTGTCGTCTGAAAATCAAACAAGAAAAAATCAATTGAGTCGGCAGTATGGGGGACCAAAGCTATCAAGGACCAAACGCGTATGATATCTTACCAGCTCTAATAATTTACTCGCATGATTGTGAGAATTGATTTGAATATGAAAAGAGTGGATACTTCTATTTAAATGACTTGAATGCATCAGTTCAATTATCAAAAGTGATAGTGGGGGTATCTAATTTTTCCATATTCATCACGAAGATAGTCAATATAGGAAATTCGATTGGTTGTTTGTTCACAAAACAATTTTATATTTAAGTTATCTTTGGAGTCAGATTGTATTTTGGTGCGATCCCAGTTCGGCGCTGTCAGTAGTTTATGTAAATATGGCAACAGCCATCCCAAAAGTCTTAATAGCTTTTCGATTGTTGTGATTGTTCCAATATTTTATTACCAGTTGACGATTTGAATTAAATTTTTATTCATTAGTTACTTAGTTCATAGATACTATGACGAAAGTAATTGATTCGATTTGTGATTGATTCATGCTCATGAAAATGACAGTTGATCAATTACAGCGAAGTGTGCATTCCCATAAAATATTGTCAGAGTAGTAATCATTAAGAAAGAGGGATCATTGCGACTAAAGTCACTCGGCGTCAGCTAATATTTGTAAATCTGCTCATTTCATGATGTCTGGATGTACTTGCAATTGTAAATTAAATTTTGATCGCAAAGAATAAATGACATTTTATCTCATAATAAGAATCAAACTTGTTGCATTATTCGTCACCCTTATCCGTATCGGAGATACGGTTGCGAATCGTTGTTCCACCATAGGATCCCTCTGTTCCATTATAGGCTCCATCGCAAAAAAGGCGTTCCGCTATAGGAGCCCTGACACTCCTCCGTCAAATGCGAATTTTTTTGATTCTATACAAGTTATCAGAGTGTTCCTTTTTTTAAAATGACCAGGAAGGATTGATTCACAAGATCTACCACTTTCATTCGAAAAAGAAACCGATTTCACTCAAAAATACGCTAATTACCGATAAGCAGTCATTTTTTGTTCCACTACTGGCTCCTTTACCTTAATAAATTATTGTAAATCGTTCAATATTTGCGAAGTTTCAAACGCTCCGGAAAAAGCCGAGCGACATGACCGAGCGTGCCCGAGCGCCCGCGTGCATGTGTTGTATCTGTGTGTTATGTTTACAATGTCGTTCGAAACGAATAACATCATCAACACACCAAATCTACTGATAAATAACACTCTCCGAGTTGACGAACATCACAGAGATCACGGAGTAATAGTTATTGCCGACTTGCGAGACTTGTCGTCATCATGCGGATCCCGAAATCAAGTCTAACCTCAAACGTCGTGCGGTCAATGAAGCGGACGACGCGCGGACGAGCCTACACAGCAGACGAAGCAAATTAACATGGGATTAGAGCCTGAAAGATTCCTATTGGTTCAGCACCCTGGCAATCGTGACGTCACGATTGCCCGACCAATCAAAATCGTTTGAGCGCGAATCTAATAATTACGATTTTTCAACGATTTTAATCGCGAATTCTTAAATGTAGACGGCATATTTTTAGCCGAAACTTTTGTAGATAGTCTACACTCACCCTAATAATCAGATTCAGATCGAAAGCAAGCCGAATTTTTTTTCATGCAAGTTCCTTATTGATTCTGTGTGAATTCGCAATATTCTGAATTTTATCTTGCTGATTTGAGAGATCTGATCATTCTCTTCCACAAGACAACTCACCATGATTATCAAATCTTATATCATCAGAAAAATTGTTACATGTACAATCTCTTTACTGTTATTTCATTACTATTGTTACAAAGAAAAGAACATCTCGCCCATGATATTTCCTTTCCTTCCCCTTTGGGAAAAATTTATCAAATATTTTCAATGTTTGAAAAAGCTTATTCAACGTCGTAGTATACTCTATACATAGCCGTCTCCACTTCACTGCACTCGAGAGACTTACGACGACACTCTTACCAACTTCTCGTTTTTCAATTTACCAAGTTTCATTTTTAACGATCCGACGTCGGGACTCATAGTATATAGGGAGATAGAAGCATCATCCTCGACTCTCTGTAATATTCTCAAAAGGTTCACCTCTCAAAGGCAAGACGCAGGACTTTATACAAAAGAGATATTTCAAACTTCAGAGTTCTTGTCAATTTTATGAGTTTGATAGATTTTCTTGCAGAGTATGAGTAATGGAAAATTTTTAAAAATATCTGAAAATGAAGAGTCGAGTGATTTATACCACTTTATCATCGCATTTTCTTGAGAAATGTTGTTGTGAGTAAGAAAATTCTAGAGGTACATAATAAGTGTCGTCTGCAGTCTTCACCTTCCAATCCTGAGAAATTGAAGTTTCCTGTGTCATGGAATGATGGCTAATTAAACCTTAGCCCACTCACTTTGGTCCCCACTTCTCAGCTTCTAGAAAATCTCTTGCCACAAAAGAAGTCAATGAGTAGTTGTAAAATCACAAAGAATCCCTGGTAGAAATCTCTCCATAAAACTTAGACTTGAAACTAAAATATGGCCAAAAAAGATGGACCATATCCTATGACTGATAAATGGCCAATATTTGGGCTAGTTTGGAAGGGATTTTTCAGTAGTCTAGAAAATCTAGGCAAAAAATGGGCAATACGTGATACTTCCGCGATAAGCGCGGGACTCAATTTTTTGGGCTAATAAATGGCTTAATATTGGCTTTGAAATTTATCCAATGACTTCTCTTGATATTTGGTGTACATAAATTATAGTTAAAGTATGGCCTTATTTTTTGTCTATCTCCTCTTCCGAAAACGGGTATTCACTAAGGTTATCACTCGCTGTCTGTCAAACATACACTGAATTACAGCTGCCCTTATAAAGTCTGGACACTAAATTCGTACACAGGTATCAGCAATATCGTCACTCATTTCTCGCGAAGGGTGCTTGTTATGTGTCACTTAATAAACCATGGACAAAGAATACACCACATGGACATCACGTGCAGCATAGCCTCGAAACTGCTCCGCTCAAGCTTCTCACGCTTGGCATAGCGTCTCCATCCCCACATCACCAAAATCGGCAGATTTTCGTCACATTGGCGAACACCACCTCCTCGATTAACGATAAACACCAATTGATAAACTCGCGAGTCGCGGTTTGTATTCACGTCGACCATGTCGATGGCGCAAGCTGACGACGAAGACTGGCCGCCATTATGCGAGGTTAGTCACAGCAAAAATCGAGTCTAAAAATTTTAGTCAAAATTTGCCCATAATCTGACCTGTTCAAAATGGCTAAATAATGGACTTCGTTTCTGCGCTTGAACGATTGGGCTCTAATCGATAGGTGGCGCGGTGACAGGATTTGCTTACCCACTATAGTTTAAGCAACCTCGAGCTTAGACCACGAGCCTGGACTTTTCCTCCGCGTGCAAGTCCTTATGGGGAACTCGACACATCTTTTGCAAATGATGATAATGGTTATGACCCGATCATCCCAATACTTTTGCTCGAGCACACGAGCTTTTTCCATGATTTATTAGTATCGAAAATAATATATCTGAATAATTTTCTACTCATCGCTATTAATTGAATCCCTCAAAATTATGTCATGATTTGACCCATGAAAGGCCCAAATTCTGTCTAGATCAACTTAGGCCACGAAATTTTGTTCTCCAGTTGGCTAAAAAATATGGCCAAATATTAGATAAAAAATGGCCAAATAGACGCACTCCATAAATGGGCGATTTATAGCGGAAATATCGTTTCATCCTCAGGTAAAATATGGACAAATTTTTTGTCCATTTTTTGGCTATAGAAAAATCTACATGGCCAATTTTTGGCCATAAATGAAAGTGGATTTCTACCAGGGATGGCGAAATTATAAAATTGTAAATTTTCAATTTCCTCAATTTTTCTACAAAGTGGAATTATATGAAGACTCCATTGTTATTGGATTACATTTCTGGCATCGTCACAGATTTTTGATAATTCCTCCAGGTTTTTATGATGTATCCAAGTGAACTCATCACAAATATCGGTTTTTGGGAAAGCCCACATTATTGGGCACTTCTAGTGAGCGGGTTGGATTCAAGATGAATGGTTAATAGTTGAAAACCCGATAGATATCATTCTACTTATTGAAATTACAATCTGCAGAAGAATCTTTCAGGGAGAATGATTGAAATATTCTAGTCTTTTGGCTTTGATACCTGTTCTCAATCCAAAATGAGTCGACTGTACTACATTGAGTCAAACTCACTGCGCTAAATTACTTGTGGAATACAAAAAATGTCTGAGTAGAACTCGTTCTGTCAGGCGAAAAATCAATACCAAAGACCCGGAAGGCTCCCAAAACTGCGAATACATGGATAATGAAGCTGAGAAATTTGTTGAGGGGAGAATTGAGGGGGTGGGTGGAAGAAGGGCGTAATTGCAAAAAGGTCATTCTGAGAAAATCGATAAAAACCTAACCAAAGTCGCTAGGGGCGGGATTGGGTGACACAACATGGCTCATTCCAGAGACGGTGACATCCTCCAAATATATGTACAAGAATTGGAGGATTAGAGTCAATATTGAATATTTCAAAGCTATTTCAAAAAAATGCAATTTGGCCCTTTTTCCGAATTCTGGGTCAAATTTCGATGCATTTTCCACACAAACATTGGGATCAGATTCCGAAATCAAGTCCAATCCTCTTCAAAATTCACGAGAGTGTCTATGGGCGTGTTTTATGAGATATGTGATGGCGAAAAGGCGGCTTAATCCTCGCTCAACGGTTTTATACGCACGGGAAGCTTTTACCAGTTGTGTGAAAATATTGAGAACCTATTTTCACTAGGGAAGGGTGGTAACACATAATTTGAAGGGAGATGAACATGTTTGAATAAGTAGAAACGACAAAATAACGTTTTTCGACCCAGGAGAATTTTTTCAGAATCTTTTCATCACAAATTAGGCCCTTTTTCCATATCGCACCTGATTACGCTCTTCATGAAAGGTAATAACGCCCGTTTTTTTCCTTCTTCATCAGGAACTCAGGCCTATTTGGAATATGATCTTGTAAATTACTCACCCTTTCCGAAATTTTTTGGAACTGAATGAGAAAATTACATCCTTTTTGGAACATTCCGATGCAATTACGCCTTTTTCAAATTTTACGATGCAATTACGCCCTTTTCGATCCATGGTGGTTTTCAAGGTTTTTTGAAGAATGAGTTTTGGGGGGCGATGGATCATGGTTCGAAGGTTCAAAAAAGCGACAGGGGGGGAAATAGTGGCGTAACCATCATTATCCCTTCTTCTACGCCACCCCAAATTAGTATGACAACCCCCAGGAGACCCTACAAGACCCCTAGGAGACCCAAGGACTACCGCAGTTATTCAAATCCTCGAACTGGACATTCAGTGAGCAGAGGAAGAAATCTAATCCCGAATTCACGGAAAGGAACTTTCCTGAGGTCTTCAGATTGATCTTTTATCCTTGTATTCAAATAATCACACCTCGAGAATCAATGAGAATTGATCACCATCAGTGCATTTCCACGAATTTACAATGAGATTCCACTATATAATTCAGGAACTTTTCACCATAAATCAGTGGGATTCTCTCATTAAGATATATTCCCACTGATCCATGCAGAGAGCGTAGAATTCCTCCCCGTTAGAACTTTCAAATTAGAGCATATAGATCCGGGAAGTCTATATCTCGATTTTGGGGTTGATTTTTTAATTCCAAGATGTCAAAAATAGCTGAATGTGAAAGATTGCTCATGGTTCGATCCGATGTGCATTGGTCAGGCAACTTATTATACCGTGCGACTGTGAGGGAAAAAGCATTTAAAAAGATTCATGAACAAGTTTGGCTGACTGTTAATTGATTAAAAGACTGAATAATCTATCCAACACACCCAGAAAGGTTGTACATGGTAACGTTTCCAAGTATGAATCTTCGATGTTCGAAATTTCTCTGGTCTCACACGCGCGCCGAACGACTTGTGCCCAGGGCATCAATTTAATTAGACACGGGCCTGTACTAAATAAAGAATTTCTGATTCAAAGATGGATAAAAATCATCTTTCCATGTAACCCCACTATCTCCATATCTATATCTATATAATATTACTCATATAATACGAAGAAAGATGAGGAGGATAGGACCACAGGGAGAAAAGGAGTATATTATATATCTATACATGTATGGAAAGAGTAGTGAAATTGCAACTGCCACGTCGAAATGACAAATGAGTCCATCGTCGAGCTTTGCCGAGTTGGCGTTTCCTGTACCGCAGAATAAGCGCCACTGCCTGCACTGCCGCCACTGCAGCAATTCTACCGATGCAACCCTTTCTACACATATACATAGATATATAGTATAATATATCTATACCTTTATAAACTCTATTGTACAATATACTGCAAGACTGGGCAGCATCGACAATAAGCCCGTGGTGACACATAACCTTACTCCTATATATCTATCTTTCTCATCTGTTACCCTCTGACAATCAATTACACGGTTCTTTACTATAGATATACAATTTCACATCTTCCATCATCTTCTCTAGTATCCAATATTCATCTTCCGACGTTGAAATTCTCTTCGTCTTGTTCTCCATTCCATGCTTCGTAGAGGTAAACCTATATTTCTTGAGGTTATGTAGTAAATCTTGAGATTGAGGCAGTGGGTCAGGAGGAGAAGATGAGTTAGTATGTGTTGAGGAAAGAGATGGTGTACAGTAAGGATCATAATTTGTGAGCTAGAGATTTTGTGGGATCTCAAGTGGGTATGTGGAGGTTGGAGTGTGGAGGATGAGAATCTTTAGTGGTTCGGAGTGGATTGTCTGGAAGTTGTTGAAGGTAGATTCACAAGTAATGTGCGTGAGGCGTAGTGAGGGATTGAATTATCTGGGAGTGAGATGCCGAGGGGATATTTATTCACAGAATTTTTATTCAGAGATATTCTGGGACATATGGTATAGATTTTTTTTTTCTTAACATATCCGTATTAGACCGTCAGCCAGCTGACATTTTTTGGTAGTTATTTCTGCGTCGATCTGTTATAGGTAGATTGGTCATTGGCGGTGAGGAGAAGAAGACTGTGCAGTGACAGACGGGTGACCGGGGCCGTTCTCTCACAATATCTTATTGAAAATGTCCGATAATTCGATATTTCTCAATCATTTTCTACTCAAAAATTCAACAATATTCCATCAGTTCAGTCGAAAAAAAGTCATCGCTGACCCGTTGGCATACTAATTTGGCGATTCCTAGTGCCTGCCATACTCGATCAAAAATGTCAAATTTTTCAAAAATTTAAAATCACTCTCTACAGTATGGCACTTTCATATTAGGATAGATTATCGAAAAAAAATCCATCGGAAAAGCATCGCCATACTGATAGGGCGATTCTGAATCAATCAAAATCGCGATCAAAGTTGCGTAAAAAGCATGGGATTTCCACGTGGCCAACTGACTCAAATGTTGAGCGAGAGATGGCACCGCGGAGCAGTGGAATTTGATGCACTTCACGCAACTTTGGTCGCGGTTTTGATCGATTCAGAATCGCCCTATCAGTATGGCGATGCTTTTCCGATGGATTTTTTTTCGATAATCTATCCTTATATGAAAGTGCCATACTGTAGAGAGTGATTTTAAATTTTTGAAAAATTTGACATTTTTGATCGAATATGGCAGGCACTAGGAATCGCCAAATTAGTATGCCAACGGGTCAGCGATGACTCTTTTTTTAATGAACTGACGGAATATTGTTGAATTTTTGAGTAGAAAATGATTCTGAAATATCGAATTATCGGACATTTTCAATAAGATATTGTGAGAGAACGGCCTCGGTCACCCGTATGTCACTGCACAGTCTTCTTCTCCTCACCGCCAATGACCAATCTACCTATAACAGATCGACGCAGAAATAACTACCAAAAAATGTCAGCTGGCTGACGGTCTATATGAATATTGAATTTTTATACGATGTAGGAGAGTTAGATTAAAAATTGATGGTGAATATTGCACTTCCATACAAAGGTTTAATGGACAAGAATCCCGAAATTCATCCGTTCGTATTATTGGGATGTGATATTCATGTTAAATTCTGGGGCATGCAATAGTTCTCGACACGTTGAAGATGGCGCTGTCCAGTAACAAACCCGTGTTGAGCTCGTGGCATGCGGCTGCCATGTTTGACCTTGACGTCACATCCCAAAATCCGAGAGGGTACCGCGGATACCAAAATCGCGGATAACAGTTATTTTTCATATGGAGGATCGGGTAATGCTCTCCAGCTTGCATGGGTCTTTGCAAAATATTGGAGTTTAGGTGGAAAATCGAGGATAAAACCTAGTCACGCGAAATTTTGAATACTAAGTATATTGAAGCCATTGTTTTTCTATCTTTTTCATCATTCGAAATTATCTGTAATGTCTTGTGAGATTTCTGTGCACTTTTTCGTAACACTTTTCAGCGGAGGCCTCTTTGTTGGAACGAGGCTATTTTCTGTTTTCCAGCTATTCAAGATTTTATTTTACTGAAAATGTTTGTACTTCCCTGTTGATAGAAGAATCTAATTACTTGAGCAAAATGATCGTAAACATGAATTCTGAATACTTGATAAACAATAATAAATGATCAGGGAAACAGAAGCGCTTATTTCAGATCTTGAATTCTAGAACTGAGAACGCTCCTATTTCTAAATTCTACATTCACTTATTGTCAAAATACAGATATACTCATGTGTAACAAATTTCAGAACGAGGAGAGCTAAGAATGATGCGTGAGCGCGCATAGTTTTGAGTCCATCTTTCATAATATCGCAATTGTTAACCTGCTGTCGATCGAGGTACTAACCGCGAAGTCCAAGAAAATGATGCATTTTTAAAAACCGTAGATAACGTGGCACTCTTGTACTATCTTTCCGAGTAGCATCCGAGTAATAGGTTTCGGGACCGAGCCACAGGTAGAGGTCGAAATTATCACAAGAATACGAAAAGTAGGGGATATACGATACTTCCGTGTATCGAAATGCACTCTCTGATGAATTGCAAGTATAAGACGATATCATATTGTCCACGGACAAATTCACGTGCTGTATATTGGAAGGAATTTTCCAGTAGATTGCACATTTATTTGGCCACGTGTCATTAGACGTATATGCCATCCTCATCAATTATGCATCAATTGGTCATCATCTTTCAGAAATCTGCATAGAATTTTGAGTACACTTCGGGCATTATTTTAAGAAACATTCAATCATTATGTACCCTACAATATCTTTGAAACGATTCAAACCATAGGACATAGAATTGATGCTCTGTTACACGATTCTGATGGAAATAATTCCGTGGAACCCAATGGGATTCCATGGGACTTCGTGGGACCTGGACCTGTGAAAATTTCCAATCTTGTTTTTCATGAAATTTGGCAATGGAGACTTGTACTTATTGTTAGTATACGAATTTTGACCATAATCGACGAAATGAAACGAATTTCGGAAGAGAAATGGTCAAAATTTTATGCTGCACATTTTAGATGCCAAAGGGCCCAGCTCAAAAAGCGAAGAAATTGGCTCCCGGTTAAATTTGGTGAAACTTGGCACTGTCATAGATTTCGTTGCCCTGATCAAGCTCCTAATGAGCGTTTTAGGATTGAATCAATCGTTCCCGCTATATTTTCACCTAAAGATACGGAATTTTGAGGTTACAGAGTTTCTGTTTACGTTTGTCGATCTACACTTTCTCTCGTGTCAGCTCCTCGATCACATCAATCTTTTTTCGATCGACTGTGCGTAAAGCACTGCTTTACGCACGGTAGCTTTCGTTTACTTTACACCCAGTCGATCGAAAAACGTATTTCGATACTCGGGCGTGAAGTTTTTTTGTTTTACTCATGCTAATTTCGACCCTCACCAGGGCTCGGGCCGAAAACAATCACTCGAAAAGCAAAACCAAACTTCCCTCCCTCGAATCGAAAAATACTATTTGAATTCCATGACATGATAATTCAATCCAGCACGGTACGTAAAATGTTAATATCAAACAATGGATAGGTCATTGCTAGGAGCGAGAATATCGCACATTACTAATAAGGTTTCAAATCTTCACTTCGTATGACACACCGTAGATCCAGCATTCAATCATTATTCTGCGCGTAGCTATCGATTAACGTGAGATGATTCTCTATTAGTAATCGATACGAATTGTGTATGTTGTTAATTAGATCTGAAAACGTGGACATTTTCTTGAGTCAGACAAAAATAAGAGAAAGAGTGGCATCTACATACTAGTTACAAACGCTTGTATGGATTGTTTGATCACGCGATGAAACTCACTCGATATTTTGAAATATAATCACCTTATCAACAAACTTAGAAAGTAACATAAACCCCACTGATCAATGCTTTGCTTCAAAAAAACGTTTAATGCATTACATAGAGTATGGTGTGTTTATATTGAAGTCTGGGGTTTTCTTACCTAAACACGATGATTTTTCGATTTTTTGAAGTTGGCGCTTTGATGAGGTATAAATCGAATTATATTATCATTCCAATCTAGATGGGATGATGTGTTTGGGGCACAGACACCGGAGCAATTCGAACAGGAAGTACAGATCACCAAACAAGAATGTAGAATATCCATAACCTTGAAATTCAGTATCTTCAGGTGAAAATATTTTGGAAACAGTTGATTCTTCCTCAAAACGCTCTTCATAACAGTGATCAGCGCAACGTGATCCACCACATTGCCAATTTTCATCAAATTTAACCAGGAGCCAATTTCTTCGCTTTTTGAGCGGGGTTCTTTACCATGTGTCAAGGTCAAAAATTTTTCCAGGTCCATGTCCCACGAAGTACCATGGGACCCCATGGGGTCCCATGGATTTATTTTCAGAAGGGGATGAATGTAAAAGAAGAAATCAAAGTTGAACTGATGTTCAATTTCTATTCAGATTTGATTATCTCGATGATGCAAAGACATGTTGGTTATCTTGTAATCTTATTTCGGGCTGGAAAATTTCTGCAAACGCTCGAGATTGTACTTGCGTACTCCGATAACTGTGAAAAATATAGGCAGGAGTTGTGCTAGGGATACCGAACTTGCAGTTTCGGGAGTGTTATTCTTATCCAGAAGGAAATGGTGACGAATTGATAATGGAGAAACCTTGACTTGGGAGGTATCATGTTGATTAATAAATATTCAAATACTTATCTGATTCGCTGTGGAATCATTCATGGTACATCATCACTCATGCTCGTAAGAATGTTTCCCATAAAAACTCAGTGGAATGAGTTTTTCCAGCCATTGGAAAGTGTGAAATGCGCGATTCTGAAGTTGTACTTCAATTCAATCTTTCGAAAAAACTACAATATTATGTGTCTACATGGCTTCACCCATTGCGTCTTCATCAATATGATCGAATAATCAACGAATTCTAATCCATGCAATCGCTTAAACACCCATACATCCAACCACTTGCATAAATACCAGGTCACACCATTGAACAAGCTGTAACAACTTCAGACGTCGCAGTCGCCTTCCGCTCGCAATTTGCAAGACTGAATTAGTTAAACTCAGCGGGGGCACCCCATCAGTTCTCAACCCCCCTCCCTCACCCCCTCCAATCCTCCATCAATTTGTGGTTGCCAAATTCTCATACCTATTCGCAAACGTATAACGAATCTGTCTCACTCTCCAATTCAGTTGACCTAAACCTACAAATTCTGCCTTACCACCCACCGTCATTCAGTGCTCTATTCCAGTGAGACTCTCAAACTCTACTGCTCCCCCCCCCCACTCTCTTCGTCTCTTCATTGCAAAGACTAACTATTGCTCTAACCGCGACGTTTTGCCAATTCGACCAACACCCGGTGCTAGGCTATGCATCATGCATGTTTCGGCTTTCCCATTTGAATTTCCGAAGCGTTGACCGTATTTATGGACTTATAGAGCTGTAGAAGCTACATCAAGAGTTAACAACTGTGAAAGGCGTGGTTATGAGAGATTGTGTAGTTGTGTAGAAGAAGCGAAGGAGGTATGTTGATAGGCGTGAGTTTTATGATCATATTGCCAAAGATAGTATATGTTGAAGAAACTGAGAACCAAGCGCTTCTGAGGGAGGAGCTGAAGGTATGAGAAGGTAAGGTTCAAAACAGGAAGATTTGACTGGTGAGCAAGGATGGATGGTTGAATTTTGTTTTCTTTGGTTTCCAATGCCGATAGATTTTTTTTTCTTTTTTTTACTCCTTGATCGTGGAAGCTATGATAGGGTTCTACAAAGTCTTCATGGATTGTACGTAAGTTTGGAGCAGTCAACTATGAGTTGGATGCAACAGAAAGACACCAGTTGCTTTATTGATCGGTCACTCAATGTAAAAAGTTAGTTGAACTGTGATTTCGCTTACAAAAATGTTTCAACAAGGTTATGATGGAATACTTTAGGGATGAGACTCAACAATCAGTCCGTAAAATTGTCTTGCACTTCTTCTTCTATAACTGCAGTTGAGATTTCCAACGTGAATCATGGAAGCTGGGGAGGGGAGGGAAGGATCATCCGTATTGAGTGTCTGACAAATAAACCGAAAAAAATGTTGTATCCTCAGCTTGTTCAATTTAGCTTTACACATGAATAATAATCCAAGGTTCGATAAAAAATTGAATTTTTCCATTCTTTTCTATTCTTGAAACTGGAGCTACATCAAACTATTTTTTCTTAATGATATTGGTCCTGAGCCCAAATAATTCTGTGCTCCTGCTGAATTTTACAAATAACTCGACATTGGAATTATACATTACAAGACAAATTTCTACACCCTGATCATACCTCTCTCAATGATATCCATATTCACTACCTCAAAACACTCCAAGGCTGTCACGGAATCATGTGATGTATGAGATAGGATTATTGTACTTGTAATAAATCATAGCCAACATTTTATTACAAAGAATTTCAAAGAATGAGTCAATTCACTACATATAATCATAATACTGTCAGATGACATACTTGGAGGCAATAGAATGAATTTTCATGTAAATGACTGCGAAGAGGCTCAGCCTACGGAGGATTCATTCTTTTCAAAATCCAACAATCGATTTTATAGATTGCCTGTAATACGCCAAATCAGCGTACACATAGTATATTTTACTATCTATTTCAATGTAACTAGTGAAGAGGCCAACCAACTTTCCACCTTTTACAATGATACCACCATCAAAGTCATCAATAGATGAAGATACCGAATCTGATTTTGTAGCACAAGAGTAACCTTGAGGAAGAGGTATACTTCCTTTTCCCGATTCCTTTTTACTTTCACTTACCAATCTATTGCACTCCTCATTATTCAACAAATCCAATTCAATATCTCTGATTTTGCGGCTCGATGATAGATCTGATTCATGAGTCACAGCAGTTTTCCAACTTATGAATACTGTTTTCTGACTCAGTATACTTTCATCATTATTATCAACAAGACTGATCGGTTTTACATTGTGGCCGTATTGAATGGGCTCTTTAACTTTGTATAAAACTAATCTTAGTCGGTTTACTAAACCTTCTTGGTCTGAAGATTTATTCGATGGTGGTGTATCTAGTTGTACAAGTTCAGCTTTATATTTTTTATAGTCGTTGTCGAAAGTTTTGGAGCCAATTCGTACTGTAAATCGTGGATAGGAAATCATGTAGGTCGGAGCTGTGCCGAGTACGTAATCTTTAGATATAATAACACCTGTTTGAGGGTCCTTTGTTAATTTTGATGATCTCGCTGATTCGATGTCGATGATGACTAGAGACTGATGATTTTCGACGTTTGTGACCAAATCTGGAATTAATGCACCTTGATATCACAAGTTCATTTTATTTTTCATTATATTTCATTACTACTACTGTTAACAATTCAATCGGACGTTGAATACTATTTTCGTACATGCAAATTCTAAATTTTTGGTGATTTTGATTGTTTCATTCGAATGAGAAGGATATGTTTCTAAAGTTTTCGACTTTTGGTGTCACACCGAGTCAATACTGGCTATCAGGCGTTACTTGAGGTCAAACTTCTAACAATTTCTCTGTTTGGATGTCCCGAAAGTGTTGAACAATTGAGAGGTCGATTGGTGAATGAGGGTAGATACTAGAGTCAATTAAATGCGAAAAAACATCCGAAAATCGAGAAATTTACGTGTCACAGCGTCAGGTTCTCAAAATTCTTGAAACTCGCGTGAGTGGATCCAACGTGGCGGCTGACTATACGGCTTTACCTCGATGGTCTTCAGAAATCATCTACGGAATTCGATACAGTGGGTAACGATGGTGCATATGTAAGTTCATCTGGTTACTGTAGAGACTCATTTTGATTGAAATTTTTTTTTTTTTTTTTTTACAATTGAGGCTAGTCCGGAGTCCCCGCAAAACCGCAACCAGACACGCACAGGCGTACTTTAAGGTTGCAGCTGCATCCAATGATTCTGAGAGCGGTATTATTGTTTATACGCTTTTTTCGGTACTAAATGTGTTATTCAGATAGTGGGCCAGCTGTGAAATCTTATAATACGATACCATGCAAAGTTTCATGGCATTTCATTCATTAGGAATCGAGAAAAACTTGAAGGCAATTTTTTGGTGGGACAGAGCGCGTCCGCGACTATTCCGATTCATTCCTCAAAACCAAAACATTTTTGGCCAAATTCAGATACTAGGCCATCTGGAGATCGGAATTTCCTGTCGAATGAGCCCTCCCACGCCCGAAAATTTTGAATTTAGCTCGCAAAAACCTTGAACTAGTGTGAGCATCGAGCACTATAACTTGCTCAGCGAGCCAAAGACGAGGCCAAAGAACTACGGTTTTCTGGAGATATAAAATGAATCCCCGGGTGTGGAACAACTCATTCGACGGGAAATATCATGATGTTTCAGTTGCCATATCTCGTTTGGGTCGGAAATATGAGGTTTGAATACTATGAGGCAAAAAAGTGGTCCATAATCTCCCATCGCACATGTAGTACGATCAAAGCGCCATCTATCGGGTGAAATATCCGGATTCTCTACGGACTAGCCTTAAAGTTGTTCTGAAAAGCTTCCAGTACTTCTTAGACATCCGTACAATTCGTATATTCTGTTTCAAAAAACACCATCTGAGTTTTCATGCATAACTTTTCACCCAGTCGAATTCAGCATTGTTAGAAGAATATCAGTTTTCTGAAGTAAAGAGAGAGTCAAATGCTCATAGATTGGCACAATGAAATCCATACCTTCTGATATCACTCCAGATACCCAGAGCAAAATTGTGAGAGCGGGTAATATGAATACTCGTTGAGACATTTTGTTTGCAGAATAATTCCTCCAAAACTTCTGGGATACTATTTCCAGCACTGATTCTCCTTTTATACTAACACATTAGTATGCACTGCGGTTTTGGCTTGTGCAAAGCTGATTTTTACAATGTGAGACTTCGATAATTTCCCCTTTGTGGTTTCAATTTGTTGTTAGGAAATCATATTCAAGCAAAGAATGATATTCATTCTCACGACTTTTGTGTACACTCTTGAGAAATACCTATCAATTCCTTGAACTGAGATTTCACGAAACCTCTCGACAAATGAAAAAATGAACTGTTATTCTACATAGAAGGTATTGCAGAAGCTACCGGAAATGTAACCAAAGCTGGTTCAGAATCAATTTGTTTATCTTTATCATGTTACTCGTTTACATATGTGAATTTGGTTGTTTCATAAGAGAGCTCACTTGTATGATGCAATTGTCACAACCACTTGTTTCAATAGGGATTAAATTATCTCGGTTGATTTGATAAATGAGTTTTCAACTCACCCAGCTAACCTAATTAGAAGATATTGTAAGTGGTACGTAAATAATTTCCTCAACTGAAGTGAATATTAGCATTTTCAGATTTTATTCAAAAGTGTCGCTCGTACTCGTAGTTTTGTAAGAACTCTAGTATGTTTTATAACAGCCTGAGAACTGTAGTTGAGATTAGGATTACAAAAGAGCATGTCAAAAGTTTGTGTGAGCCTGAAAAAAGTTCGATTTTGATCATTTGACTGCTCCGATCTTCTTTGTCCAAAACGATTCTACTTCAGCTCATTTTGTAACTTTCCTCAAGCACTTTAAGATTTTTTCCAGAATTTTTTTCCACGCAGCTTGAAAAATTCTGGCAAAATCAATCCAAAGCTTTATAAAATCCTATGTAAATTGGTTCAAAACGCAAACTTCTGCAAGTCTGATGGAAATTGATGGATTGAGATCATTCAAAGAGCAACTGAAAGTAGAAAACAAGAGCCACAGAATTCGTTTCCGGAAGTTTTCCTGGGTTACTTCTGGTCCTAGTAGCATCTGTTCTTGTAAAGGAAGATTTTTCTCAAAAACGAGTCCCAAAATTTAAGGAAGGTGAGGAAATTGGGCTCATAGTGATATTTCTTTGATTCCTCCCAAGTTTTTCTGTACTGTTGGCGACAGTAACCGGAATCAGTGCTTATATCAGTTGAGATATGAGTCCATTCACGATTTTTCTATGACTGGTCCTTCTTTTGAGAGAAATTTTTCTTCACAAAGTCACAGATCGGACCAGAAATAACCTAATACAACTGTCCAGAACGGATTCTAAAGCTCTTAATTACTCTTTTCAGATCCTTTTCGAGTGATCTCAATCCATTAATTTCCATTAGACTTGCAGAGGTTCGCGTATTGACCTGATTTTTATAAAATTTTACAAAGCTTCAGATTGGTTTTGCAAGAATCCATGAAGCTGCGCGAGAAAGATTTTGGAAAAATCTTGAAGTGCCTGAAAAAAGACAAAAAATGAGCTAAAGTAGAGTCGTTTTGGACAAAGGAGATCAGAGCTGTCGAGTGATCAAAATGTTGAACTTTTTCTTCAGGTTTACACAGAAGTTCATTCTCAGTAGGAATGACATCTCCGTAAGCATCTTGGGAATACTTTGAAACAGCTCTTGCGAATACTCTTTTATGGGAACTTCATTACAATTGATGAATGATGAGCTTGCAGAAGATCATTTCGGATCGGTAATCTAGAGGATTGATGATCGTTCGACGTGAATATTCAGTAGATATTTGTACATAAGTCTGAAATTTTCGTAATATAAGATTATAGTTGGATTGCCATTGGAAAAAAAGTGGATGAATATCGACCTATATTCGTAATCGGACTCAGAATTTTCCAGAATCAAGCAATGCAAGGATCTTCTTGGACATTGAATGCCAATTTATGGAAAACTTATACAGTATACATGTACACAAGACAAGTGATTAGGATGGTGGTACATTATGGTGAAGATGAAATTAATCGCCTTCATAGATTGTGAAATGCCTATGTCACATAAAATGTACTCTAGAAACAAGTTCGTACTGCTCTGTCTTATCTACCGAGCGTGATCTCAACAATACTCAATTCTTAATGTAATTCGTTGCGTTTCAAATGCACGAGATACATATCTTGAATAACTTGATACATGGCGATTATGCATGACCACGTGCTGCCAATTACGCAATGACGACAGCTCAAGGTTTTCGTTATTCAAATTTCTCAAGATGTATCGCGAGTTTTGCGACGCAACGAAACTCAAATGACTGAGAATTTCATAAAAGAGGACGCTGACTGATTTGTACGTTCCGAAAAGTATTGGCGGTTATTTAAAAATTGGATACCATTGAAATTACGCCAGGGTGATGAAACAGAGCACTACCGACTCGTCATTTTATTAGTTGTCATTCACTCTCAAATCACTAAGCGCACATGCAACGATCGAAGGCTAATATTGTGCTTGAAAATCTGTACAACCTAGAATGAGTAATTCTCACATCACCATTCGCGTTCTCGCATACCCAAGGTCGAAAATTCCGATCATTTTGGCATTCATAATGTAATATCTGCTCATAATGTTCTATCGTGGCGTACTTCTGATATTCATAACTAGAGACTGGATTTCCGTGTTACGACACATTTTGTCGTGATGTGACACATCCGACGTTATCGCACGTTCCATTTTTGAGCGAACGTTTCCATGGATTCAAAAAGTTTATAACCTCCTTCTCCACCCATTCGCATCTTTTTTCGGTCAACAAACCGAAATTACAGTAAACTCGTTTAAACCTAAACTAAAAATCGAAATCCTAGTAGAGAAATCATAAAATGCCTAAGGTTGCGCAAAGTTACAGTACCAAGCTTCGATCGTGGATTGCACCTTATAATAAGGAAACCGAAGTATTTACCACCGATGGAAAGGTTGTGTTTTGTAATATCTGTTCAAAACCAGTCGGGTGCGAGAAGAAATCGCAAATTGATGCGCATGCTCTGACAGGTTGGTTGAGCGTTTCTTAGACTGCCTATTTTAGAACGATATTCGTGAGATTCTGAAAGGGTTGATCGCAATTTCAGCGGCGCATACGGGATTGGTAGCTCGCAAGAAAAATCAAAACAAAGAGAAGCAGACGTTGTTGACTCAATCTTCTCAGTCTTCGGCTCCGAAAAATGCTTTCTAAGCTGATCTTCGCTTTGCTTTGGTGACATCTAACATCCCATTACAAAAACTAAATCCCGACCCGTTCAAGAACTTCCTGCAGAAGTATATGCAACAACAAATACCATCAGATAGTAACCTGCGAAAGGTGTATGTTCCTCTAATTCATGCACAGTGTATCGATAGAATTAGAAGAATTGTAGGAGGGAATTATCTGTACATATGCGTTGATGAAAGTACAGACGCTAGAGGATATTGCATAGCGAATCTATTGATTGGAACATTGAGGGCAGAATCAGCGTCGGAAACTTTTTTGACACGTGTCAGCGCTTAGAAAGGACGAACCATGAAACTATTAGTCGTCTTATCAACAAAAATTTGAGAAGATTTTTCGAAAGTATTTTATTCGAAGATAAGATTTTACTCCTTGTGTCAGATGCTACTCCGTATATGATCAAGGCTGGCAAGGGCTTGAAATTGTTTTATCAAAATTTACATCATGTCACATGCATGATGCATGGTCTCAATAGACTCGCAGAAAAATTGCGAGACTTGTGTCCTAAAGTCAACGAACTCGTGAGTTGTGGGAAAAAGATGTTCTTGAAGGCTCCCTTACGAGTTGACGTGTATAAACAGATAATGCCTAACATGCCCCTGCCTCCAGTACCAGTTATCACAAGACGGGGGACTTGGCTATCAGCGGCTTTGTTTTACGCAGAAAATTTTTAAAACTTCAAAGATGTTGTGAATCGTTTGGAACAAAATGCTGAATCAGTTCGGAAAGCAAAATTATTGGTAGAGGATCCACACCTCCAAAGCAAATTGACTTTTTGCTCACACATCTATCATTTTTACCGAAAAGCATGGATGACTTGATAGAAACAAAACAAAGCCTCCAAAATCAAATAGAAATCATAGATTTGGTCGTCTCTAGGATCGATGAAATCTCGTAGGAAAAAGGCACCCTATTGCAAAGAAAAATGACCGATGTTTCGGCAACGAATGAAGGATTGACATTCCTCAGAAAGATCAAGAGTGTGCAAAGTGGAGAAGGAATTGAAGACGAGGAGATCAATCGAATGGACCCTTCAATAATTCAAAATTACAAATATGCCCCGTTATCATCCGTTGAAGTCGAAAAGTCTTTTTCTCTTTATAAATATATTCTCAGTGATGAGAGACATAATTTACATGAAGATAATATGGAGATGTATATGATCACGAGTTTCAATAAAGTTTATCTGATTTTTACCACAATTTCGAGCAAAAAAAGAGTGATTCGTAAATACACGTTTTGACCATTTTTACTGCACGTTTCGCCAATTTTCACGACATTTCACACGGCATTTTTCGACAGTTTTTACGACACGAAATTTCGGTCTCTATTCGTAACTAAATTATTTTGAGATTAAGAAACCGTAGAACGACCATGTTGTCATAGGTTCTTTGTTTAAAATTAAGTTCAGATTCAGTTGAATTCACCTAATTTTATCATTCATTCACCTTTGAATTGAATTGAATTGAATTGAATTTGGAACCAGATGAGAGTAATCTCGTTGGTACAAGAGAGGTATGCAATGTACATAAATTTTGAGCTACGCAAACATCGATATAAATTCAGTTTACGTAATCTTGTTAGAGCGTGTTCTATTTGTAACTTTTGTTGAAATAGAGCAATGTTAGTCAATCAATACAGATCTTCGGTAACTTTTGTTTGGAATCATATTTTGGTCAAGAAACCTCATTATTAGATTGAATTATGGAATTAGAATAGGATTCTTTGAATCTAAACCAATCCTGTGTTTCAAAACTTTCACGCGAACAATGAGTTCGGGGTATGTCTAGACCACAATCTAAACAGATACTCATTGAATTCGTTGCGAAGCTGAATCGAGATGGTTCTTGGAATAGTTTCATAATCAATAATTTATTGGAAAGCTTTCTGAGGATTGAAATATTCCGATAAATATGATAATGATACAGACAGATGATGCAGAAATTAACAGAATGTGTATTCGATTAATTCTAAAAGAGCTAAGACCAGTCCGGAGAGGATCCGGATATTTTGCGCGAAAGATGGTGCTTTGATCGCATTGCATGTGCGATGGGAGATTATGAACCAATTTTTTGCCTCATACTATTTCAACCTCACATTTCCGACCCAAACAGGATATGCCAAGTGAAATACCATGATATTTCCCATCGAATGAGTTGTTCCATACCCGGGGATTCTTCTGATAACTCGAAAAATCGTAGCTCTTCGGCTCACTAGGCTAGGCATCCTTCTTACTAGTTCAATTTTCTGCGAGCTAGATTCACAATTTTCGGGCGTGGGAGGTTTCATTAGATAGGAAATTCCAATTCAAGGGTGGTCTACTACCTGAAATTGGCCAAAACTGTTTTGTTATTGAGGAATGAATCGGAATAGGCGAGGACGCGCTCTGTCCCACTAGAAAATTGCTTTCAAGTTTTTCTCGATTCCTAATGAACGTAATGCCATGAGAAACTTTGCATGGTATCGTGTTATGAGATTTCACAGGTGGCCTACTATCTGAGTAACACATTCAGTACCAATAAAAGCGTATGAACAATGAAAACCGTTATCAGAATTATTGCATGCAGCCGCAACCTGGAAGTACGCCGGTGCGTGTCCGGTTGCGGTTTTGCGGGGACTCCGAACTAGCCGAACCTTTTCTTCTTCATAATCCAGTGACTGATCTGATAGACTGGCTATAATGAGCCACGTCAGCGTATACATAATAAATTTTATCCGCTTTCATGTAACCCGTGAACAGTCCAACCAATTTTTCATCACTCACAAGCATAGCACCATCAACTGGCTGAATAACTGACAAATTTTTATTATTATCAGACTCTGATGCGCAAGAGTAACTCTTTGGAAGAAGATACTTTTCGATCTGAGGTATATTTTCCACTCCTGTCTCACTCATGTCCTTGCGTTTCAATGTATTGCACTCATCATTTTTCAGTAGATTGACTTCAAAATCCAAGATTCTTCGTTTCAATATGGAACTCGATGTATCGTTATTATTGAATCCCCAGCCTATCAAAATTACTTCATGATTCATGATAGTTTCATCATTGGCATCAAAAAGACCGACCGGGTTTGCCTTCTCGCCAAATTGAATGGGCTTTTTAACTTTGTATAAGACTAATTTGAGTTGGTTCAGTTCTTCTCCTCTATTCAAAGGCTCCTCTGGAGTCGATGTATTTAGTATCACAAGTTCAGCTTCGTATTCTTCGCCATCTTTGTCAAATAAATTCGATCCAACTCGTACTATAAATCGTAGATTTGAAATATTAACTGTCGGAGAAGTGCCGAGTACGTAATCTTTGGATATTATAGCACCTGTTTGAGTACTAGTTACCGGTTTTAATGTTGTTTCTGATATGATGTCGATGGTTACGAGAAATTGATGATTGCCAACGTTTGTGATCGGATCTTGTATTGGTGCATCTGAAAATCACAAGCTCATTTCATTTTCCATCATATAATTCTGGTATTAAATAGGGTGTGACGATCACAAGGCGTTCCCAAACCTTTTCTTTTTTGCCCGATATCTTGAGCCCAGATTCGTCTTTCAAAAATTTTCTGACCCAAAGATTCTGTAGTTTAGGACCCAATTACACGTTTTTTTGTCATCCCGAAGCCATAGCTATCGATTTAAAGGTCAAAATGTCGCCTAAACATGATTTCGAATGGAAAAAATTGTATTTCTTGCAAAAGCTTGAATGTAGCCTTTCAGATTCATCTTAAACGGAAATTTTTGTCACATATTTCTAAAGTTCAGACAATTCTACGTTGAATTGATGCAATTTGAATTTTTGTAGGGCTATTCCGCACTCATAAGCGAACCCCAAAACGATGTCATAAAAGTGTCATTTCAGGCGTTACCGGGTTAAAAGAATCATTAGAGATAATGATTCCATGCATAAGTTGTCAACCGGTAAGATTCAACATGATGTCAATTTCATGACGTCAAAAAATTCTTACCTTCTGATAGTACTTCAGATATCCAGAGCAAAAGTGCGAGAGCAGGTAAGAGGGATGGTCGTCGAAACATTTTTGTTTGCGATACGATTCCTTCAAAACTTTTGGAACACTATCTTGAGCACTGGTTCTCCTTTCTAAATTAATGAGTGATATGACTTCGATTCGCGCAAGGCACATTATCGCGACGTGCTTGTAACACTTAGCTGGATCACCACCGTGATATTATTTTGTTGCTAATGAATTACATCCAAGTGAAAAATCATATTCGGCCTCACGATTTTCATTAACACTTATTAGGAATGCTTATCAGTTTCTGGTCCGGGACCTGCATGAACTCCCGTATTTCTTGTGTAAAATCCGAACGTGTCGGAGTTTCTTACATAAAATGATGCAAATTTCTAAGAAAAAACTACCGTTCTCGTGAGCTTGTTAACAGCAATCGTGTTTCATAATTAAAAACCTTTGCATGTCATTATTCTATACCATCCGGTCCCAATGGCCCGCTTGTTGCACTTTTATTTTCTTTAGTCCAAAAACCACTCCTTTCAACTTTAATGGATAGCAGCACGAAAAATTTCCCGGGCTTTCGGACTAGATACTTTCCCAACACGCAATGTCGCAAATTAATTAGATATTACCGCAAAATGTTACATGCTATAATATCATTGTGAAAATAGCAGAATAGCAGATTCCTACAAGCAACAAATTCCTAATAGTGAAATTACGATGAAATTCGACGAATTTCTAGTCGTCGAAGCAAAAACAGTGGAATCGTTTAGTAATTTTTATATTTTTCCACGGGTGCTTGAAACATGATTTTCCTTCGATTTTTGTTTTTGCAATCAGTTGGTCAGATTGAGCAGTGAAGCTGTGACTTCTTTTGCAATCTTTGGATAGCTTGAACTTGGATCATTGATCGGTTAATATCTAAAGGAGACATCCATTCTAGACATCGAAATATTGGCTGACTTGATGCTTCAGCAGTGGAAATAAGAATGGAAAGAACGATCACCTTTGACCAGAAAGACAAGTATCGAATTCGAAAAGGAAGACAAGGAAGGCGATTGTATCGTTTGAAGGATACACAAACAAGGTTACGGAAGGTATCTGACAGTTACCTTCAGTCTTTTTGTTTGCAATCTGATTATTTTCTCCTTCTTCCTTAGTGCGCATGTATAGATATCGTCAGATATAAAATTTGCTCATAGAATCATAGATTATCCACTCTTTTCAAACTCTTGGATTTTAAGTGTTACAAAATCCTTAGCCAAACTCATTCTGAAACAAGATTTTACACATATTCCCCTCATTTCCATCACTATTCTCAAATACCTTATCTTGGACTGTCACAATTGAAACATCTCGTATAACTGCCACAAATTTCCTCTAATTTGCAATCAATCAGTTTTCCCGACATGGACCATCCCAAACAGATCACGTTTCCTGAACATTCATACCTGAATGGTGTATATATATGTACACATTCAGAAATGCCGGAAACGTGAAAATGCATCAAACGGAAACGCGTCAAAGCTGCGTAGCAATACCATATCGCACCTATAGATTCTACACATACCACAATCACATATTGGACTAGTTTCAATGGTATGGTGATAGGAAATGTGAGACAGGGTGTATTGCGGATATGCTATCGGCACATCGTCATCTCCGAGCTTCCTCTAATATTAAGCTGAAATTGTCATTTCCTTCAGTATCAGACCTGTCACAGGCCTGATTGCACGTAACTATACACATATTTGTATATGTAGGGGTGTTCACTAGCTATCTGCTTTTGATTATATATGAGCTATACTGGATGTTAATTGAGGTTGTGTATGAGTTAGGGTGAATTCTAGAGTGTGTTTGTTGATTCGGCTGGTGATCCAAAAAATGAGAAAAATGGGTGTTCTGATAAAAGGACCCTGCCATAAATGATAGGATTTTGGGTTTCAGCTAATTTTGCTGAATTGGGGATCAAACTATAGAGCTCGAAAGGCTGATCAAAAGTCTCTATTGTCGTTAAGCCTGAAAAATTTTCATTCGTGAGTTATTCGATCAGAAAGTTGTCAATTTTACCAAGTGAAAATATGGTTATGGCATCGATCGAACAATAACACACGTTCGAATTGGTTCGGCAGTCGAGTTTTCCCCGGCATAGTGAATCTGATGGGGTAAGAATATGTGTTTGTCGCGCAATCCACCGATTATCTCAAGAGAATCTTTGGCCGCTGCAACTTTTGCCGAACATTTTTTTGAACACAAAATGGCGAAACGCGCGGAAAAATCTCATCAGCTCGGCTGGCCTATGACATATATAGTAATGTGAGTATGCGAGTGCGAATAGTACGTTTCGTGAAAAACCGTCAATATTTCGAAGTTTGAAATGCGCCCTCGCCACGTGAAAAAACGGAGGCATATCGTCCGTGTATCGAGAGCAAAAAGGTCGTATTAGCCGCGAGTTTTCATCAGCGCAGTTTACGTGGTTTTTTGTGATTCTCTTTAAATTCTCACGGACGATAAGCCTCCGTTTTTTCACGTGGCGAGGGCGCATTTCAAACTTCGAAATATTGACGGTTTCTCACGAAACGCGTTATTCGTACTTGCATACTCAGATCACTATATGCCATATAGACTGTCCGAGCTGATGAGATTCTCTTGCGCATTTCGCCCTTTTGTGTTTGAAGAAATGATCGGCGAAAGTTGCAGCGGCCAAAGATTCTCTTGAGATAATCGGTGGATTGCGCGACAAACTCATATTCTTATCTCATCAGATTCACTATGCCGGGGAAAACTCAACTGTCAAGCGAATTCAAACGTATGTTATTGTTCGATTGATGCCATAACCCTATTTCACTTGGTAAAATCGACAACTTTTACATCGAATAACTCACGAATGAGAATTTTTCAGGCTTAACGATAGTGGAGACTTTTGATTAACTCGTCGAGCTCTATCATTTGATCCCCGATTCAGCAAAATTAGCTGAAACCCGAAATCCTATCATTTATGGCGGGGTCCTTTTCTGTAGGAATATTCTTTTAGAACTGTTTTCGTGAGTATTGTTCAGCACAATCTTACTTGAATGGATATTCATTTTTTTTAAAGCTTGTGATGATGCTAAGATATTGGATTATGTCTGGCAGAAAGCAATATCGTGTTCGTTTTTTATGGTAACCGACGACCTTGCAAATAAAATGTTGAAATGCTTTACCATTCAACTGAATGAATATTAGATAAAAGACCATACAATTTGGCTCTCTCGTCAACTATTCAGGTGCAAGGCTGAACTCCATGATTCTAAACTCCCTCTCTCCCTTGCAAAATCTTTAAAAATAAGGTATTGTTAACCTGTTCATGGAGCATAAGGAATTGGGAGGCCTCCGCACTCCTCAAACCTTTATCTAATTCATAGATATCCTATTATCTGTCTAGTACTTCTTTCCAGGCGCGGTCCCAAGGGGGGCGGTAGGGGCCACCCCCTCCCCCCCCTCTCTCTAAGCCAAAAATTTTGTATAAGAGGAATAAGAAAACAATCAATTTTTGCATTGACCGACCCCCAAAAGTCGAAATCGCCCTCCCCCCCCCCCCAAATTGGTCTCTGAGACCGCCCCTGCTTCTTTTCCTTTATTGCCAAAGGTCTGTTAGCCGCAATTGAAATCATGATGATTACATGCCCAGTCAAAATTTGTCCGTCATGTAGATGGATTGGTGAGTGGGTGGGTGGATGGTCGAGTGGATGAATGATTTTGAACGATCTGATCTGGAACGGTCTTGTACGTTCTGGGCGGTACTGGACGATCTGAAATGGTCTGGAACGGTGCAGTATTATTCTGGAATGGTCTAGGACGGTTTTCTAAACTCTGGTACAGTCTCGGATAGTAACGTATGATTTGAAGTGGTTAGGAATGGTCTGGGATGATTTGGGGCAGTTTCAAATGGTCTTGGACGATCTGAGATGGCTGGGAATGGTCTGGTATGGTCTAGTCTAGATTAGGCTGGGCTGGGCTGGGCAATATAGAATTCGTGGCCATGTGGTCTTCGGGTGAGAGCACGGGAGATTTGGTTGGTGGGTGGGTTGGTGTACAGATTGATTAGTGGATAGCTGGACGTGCTGGTGGGATGTTAAAATGAAAGTTGCACCAGTTGAACGAAATTGAATCCTTACAAACTTCATAAGAAACCTTTTTTTGATACTTTTTTTTATTACAATTGATGTCGTATTACCCATCATTCCACATATTTCATTCTTGAGCTCCAGAAGCTGTACAGATGTTCCTGACTCATCCAGAAAGTCAATAAGCTAAACGAATGGTAGCGAAAGAGGCAAAAACATTGGTACAAATTAAGTTCAATCATTAAAATGGAATACAAGTGATTGTTCATTGATTTTGGCCAGTTAAAAGAGCGAATAAAAATGCTCCAACCCATCAACTTATGCTGTGCTGACATCACGTACCTCTGTGTCTGATTCCATAGGCAATTGCATTTCATTTATATGATGCTATTTAAAATAAAACTCTCTTCCAGAATATTTAGCCGAGATCGTTGAGTCAAATATCATCTTTTGCTGATGCAATAGTTTTCAAAGCAGTGAAATAACTCATCGATAGTTTCATCAGCTGGAAGAAAAAGAATCGAATTTGTAAAACAGTTTGACCTATACCTCTAGATTCATTTTACGCGTATCAACTAGATTTTGTTCAGCGTGAAGGGGATAGTTTCAAATTCTCAATCAGCAGAGGCATTTCCTATCCAAATCTCAGCTTATGCCCTCGTAAGTGGTTCTTCTAACACAAGAAAATCTAGAGATGTTCATGAAGTCGATATACGACAATAGCCATGATTTAATTTCCTATTCCTTCACTGGAGAACGATGCATGAACGCAAGAGTTGGATTTCGCATCCTTAGGGACTTAACTTGGCCCGAGCCGAAGTCGAGGGTGAGAATTGTCACGGGGATACCAAATCCATTTTTTACGGCAACTTATAACATGCTATTTTTTGACAAATTGTCCGTGAAAGTGGAAAACGCGTGAGAAGATGATACTCGCCTGCGCAGCATATAAAAAATTACTGCTGAATGGCCACAAATCCATTTTTCTTTCTGTATGACCCAATAACTCGCCCAATAATTTTTCACCGTTGTAGATCAGAATGAGGATAAGATAGACTATTCTGGGTTCGACTCAAGTCGAAAATAGATGTAAATTGCCAATTTCGCAACTTTATAAATGTAGTAAGCTGTACACTCGGGAACAAGGTGAGTTGCTATCGATTTCGAGTTCGATGTCTACTGTCTCACTCACACTCATACATAATACCCATGAATGCGAGTAAGACAGTAAAGATGGAAACATTACAATTCACCTTGTCCTCGAGTGTACACTGATCAAAATGTCATTATACCCATTTCTAAAATCTCGAGATCTACACTCTCAGATGTACACTGCGCAACGGTCTGAACTATGCAAGCTCGACATCGCTGTGTCTCACTCGCACTCATTGATAAAGGTGAGAAAAAAGTGAGACAGAAAAATCGTGAAATGAGCTGTGCTGGTCAGTTCAGACCGTTGGGGAGTGTGCACTCGGGAAAAATGTGAGTTGTAATGGCTTCGACACTCACCAGGAGAGGTCATTACATCCGGATCACGGATTTGGCTGAAACTTTGGGATTAGTTTTCTTTTAGTGCCAAAAGATAAAATCCAAAATTCTAGAACCTAACGCTCAAGCGTTTCCGAGCTACAGCCAAGGACATTAGCATTGCAGGTATACCCATATGTATGATTTTTAACACGGGCCCATATGGGCAATGCTAATGTTTTCGGTTGTAGCTCGGAAACGTTTGAGCGTTAGGGTCTATAATTTTGGGTTTGATCTTTTGGTGCTGAAAGAAGACTATTCTCAGAGTTTTAGCCAAATCCATGATCCGGATGTGATGGCCTCTCCTGGTCAGTAATCATACGAGATATTTCGTCTCAACCTTATTCGTGGAAGCCTATTAAGTACGAAAGAGACGAAAAATTTCGAACATCCAACGACCATCACACCCCATTGCAATTCAGCTTTTTCCCCAACCTACTTTCATTAGGATTCCATGACCCAAATTGTTATAGCCATTCTAAATTCTTTTGAATTCATAACCACTCGGATTCTGGATCATTTTCAGATTGTAGTAATAATACACTCACTTGACCAAAAGTGTTCATAGACAGCACCGCTATTTTTCCAGAAGTCAGGTAGCAAGGATTTTTCGATCTTGACATCATAATAATGATAAATTTTCGTTCTTGTGGCCGCATTAGATACCAGTTTAAATTATACCTAAGATTTTTATCAAACTACAATGAGTTCCAAATTAATTTTTCTTTATCAGATTCGGATAATGATAGTAATTGTATTTTTACGTTGAATCAAATATTGCCTGACTATGATCTATTATTTCCTGGCCCAGTTTATTAAAGCAAAACAAAAGTCCATTGAATGTCAAAGATACCAAGAAAGTTACAGCGTTCCTGAAGAATGGAGCTTTTATTATTCCTAGCTGTTGAATCATGAATAAAGTCGATATCACAATAGGACTGGAAGTGGAAAATTAATGATTCTGCGACACTCACATAAAAATATGTGATAGACAGTAAAATTACAGATGGTATCTGCATTAGCATTACTCCTAGATTATAAGTATCCTCTAGTAGGCTGCATGCCCTGGTGAATATTGAAAATCTCTTAAGGATATTTGAATTCTGTTAAACTATCCATGGAATCCCATGATTTTGCTTGGGATATTAGTATATTCTGGTTCAACTCTCACCTCAAACTTTGGTCATGTAATTTAACAACATCGATCAATTTCTGACGAATATTGTCATTAGCCACATCACGCCGATCTTCTTCTGATGATAGCACGATGTTTCTCAATTTATGACTGAAACGTCAATAAAATCGATTTTTTGTCCATCTTTTTTGTTGTCATGCACGAGTTCAAATTCATATTTCATGAATTACGTTTAGCCGTTTGAGACCCACCTCTGGAGCCTCAGGTGTAAAATCGGTAGTTTTGACACACCGTAGGATAAACACTTAGAGTAGAAGTTGAAAAAACAAAGAAACATAGTAACGCACATTTCTGCATTAAGAAGCAATTACGAATCATGAAAGTTGGCCTTGGAGTTAGCGGATGAATCCACCTCGAACATTTTGGAGTAATTTTTGTAAGAAATGAGGGTGTTTTGGAAGATATAGAGTTCCATTACAATGAAAAGACAACAAGTTGACGTGTGGGTCTTGATCAGTGCATCACGTATCTTCCGAAAATATTTTCCAGAATTATTATTCATAATAGCTCACCTGGTTACAGATAGAAGTCCGCAAGTTTGTTTCATCATGAGAATGAAAGAACTTAGGAATCCACCCATCATGACATAAGTCACAAAAGCGTGAAAGCTTATGTGTCCAGTTATGAACCAATAATGATCCTCCACATCAAAATATATGTACTCACATGGCACGAGGACATTTAACCGTGTCATATTATTTTCAAGAGGGCTCACAATATCTGCCAATTTGCTCACTATTGGTACCAAGAATCCGAATCCGGGGAGGATCATCAATGCAGCTTGAGAAAAGTTGAAATATTTCGTAAAACTTGCATTTGTCGTCCATTGTTTGAAAATTGATAACTACTGTGGCTCTTTCACAATCAAGACTTCAAATCGGACCACTTTCATCAATTCGATGAAGTAAACCCAAAATATATTTCTAAAACTTGAGCCGATAAAGGAATGAATCAAGAAATATTTCAAAATGAAAAGACACGATAGATGGAATTCCATTCCAAGATCTTGAATTAGCTGCAACCAATGTTTTATTTCCTACGAGTCACTACGTGAAGTTGGATTTTGTTCTATATTCGTGGATTTTTTCCATCATTGCCTCATTCATTCATAAATTTTATCCACTTTTTTCATGAATCGTCGAGAATCAATGCATTGAAAATTTCAATATATCGAACCACCAAATTTCATGTATTGATAACCTCAAGTCTATAAAACCGATTCGAGATATCGATATTCAAAATTCGCAGTATGTGAATTGGTGAGGTGTAATTGTCATGCAAGACATCAACTAGTTTTGGCACTAGTAATTCGATATTTGGCGGACTTCGAACTATGAAAGTTCAAAATTCAATTCATGGATACAATGATGAATCATCTATTGATTCGAATTTTCGAGATATATCGATGCAGTCATGGGTTACCAATGATTCCGAGTAAGAATTGAAAGATAAAAATTTTATATTCATGTTGAATACGTGATCAAAGATTCAGCTGTTCTGGATGTTGAGTTTGACACTATATCCCAATTGGGTAGTTAAACAGTTATCGACACAAATCACCAGATACTTAATAGTGGATATAGGACAATAACTTAGGATCCTCATGTATTCATACCTGCAAGAGATGATCCAGTCCTTCGGCCAATTTCCGTATATTGGAGGAATAATTGCATTTCGTTTAGATCGACGATAGTTTTCTGTGCCTGACTAAGATGTGCACGAAGTACACCAAACTGTATGAAGATTCATGACTTCAATATTTCACAAAAAGTATAGATGAGTGAAGATACAAAAATTTCTCTCACATTTGAAATATTCATAAAAATGCTCAAGTGCAGACCCTCATATGCTACCAATAGAACGAGCATCATGATATTTGACATCGTTGTGTCCAAGCCTACATCCCAATGCACTATGAGGAAAATTGCCTGGAAGTATGGAGTGAATATATATTAATTATAATCTGGAATAAAAATCAAATATCAAAATTTGAAGTCATTAAGGGGAAGGTAAAGGATGATCCATACTCTCTCCTAAGTCAAAGTCCAAAATCTATGTCAAGGCATGATCTACGAATAATAATCAATTGAATATGGAAAATTATTCTTAGTATTCGATTGATCACTAACCACAGGTATGGCGATCGATCCATTGATTCCCAATAGTGCCAAATTTCTAGTTATCATTCTGAATCGTGTTTGTCCAGGCCACAATCCCGTTTGATGAAGAAGCAGCTTGCAGACATCATAATTAGCGTCTTGAGAATGAGTTCCACGATCCATCTTTGCATTGGGATTGTTTAACAAGTATCTGGGTAATAACAGTCGTTCAACTGAAGACAATAAGATTACTGAAGAACTGGATTAGAAAAGTGAAATCTGTGCAATGGTCCATAATTTTACTGAAAAAAAACTAGCTTCCGTGTTAAGATTTCTTTTTCCGTCAAAAATTGATTCCGTCAATTACTTTGCTGACTAAGGATAAATAAAGATTTGTGGCCTCAGATTGGTTAACATTAGAATCCCCAACAAAATTCATGAATTTATTTCAAGGCTGAGCAAAACCTATGACTGAGGAAGATATATGTATATCATTCCCATGCGGCTGGGCTATGATTTTTTCTGACAAGTCTGTACGATGTTTGTGACCCAAAATTTTGTGAATTAAGTCATCGATCATCATTGATGCAATTTCAAGCAGAAAAATATATGCTCAACAGACTTGTACATACCCAATCAGCGTTTTGTTTCAAATCTGCTCAAGACATAAAATTCTTGATATTAGAGGAATGAGTGGAGGTGACAATTCAACCAGCATTTATGAACATGAGCTCCAAGTAGCTGACAGGGAGATTATCTCATAATTGTTCTAATGAAATAATAACAGTCGTCAGTACGATAGACATCTCTAATTATTCTTGCATGCATTGATTACAATCCGGGAGTGGGATTCAGAACTAATGTTAACCACAAAGGACTTTGATTGACATTCGAAGTATTCCATGGTTGGTGGCTATACCTACAGAACTATGGATTTAATTAGTTCTCTGCTGGAGTTGTACTTGTGGCATCTTTCGATTTGTTGAGTGATGTTATCTACAACCAATCAAGGGATGCCTCTTTTGCATCCGCATAGCATATTTGAAGAGGGGCATCGTTCATGGAAACAATTATCGTGCAATAAATTTGGTGCATTTTTGTTTGGTTGGTTCCAGGACATTCACAAATGAGATAAAAAGATCTGAAAAGAAGGGAAGAATTGAAAACTGTCAGAAAACAGAATGAGTTAGAATCCCTACCATTTCGTGATTATCGTCTCATGAAATTCATAAGTATGATTGTCGAGGAAGGATGTTCCTACCGAAATTGAACCCATTCATTTCCGCTAGCAAATTCTATACCGTCAAATTGGGTAACTTTGGTACAGTGGGTGCAACTTTGGTACACCTCTAAAAAATGACTTTCAGAGCTGCGTTCGGCAAGGTAAACGATTCTATCGCTCTGAAACCTATTCTCCCCTCTTGGCACACGCATAAACAATGTGTTGAGCCACCGTAGATCCCGCGTGAACGATTGTACTCGTTTATTGAAGCTCTTTCCGAAATGGCTGATTTAGCAGCGATACGCGAGTGGTCCAGTTAGTGTACCTGGCAAAAAGTGTTCCGGAACGATCTACGGGTGCATAATGCTACATTTCGACCACATATATCACTATATTGAAGAAACCATCGTTACATTGGGGTATTTATAGCATTGCGAATTCTAATGAATGAAAAACAGGGAAAAAACCCATGAAAAAGTGTACCAAAGTTACCCCACTCTCCGTAAGAAGCATGAGGATAGGGTAACTCTAGTACAACTTCCTATGACAGCTTCTAGAAATTTTGCCTTGAGTCGAGTGATGGTCTACGAGGTTTTAGAATGTTTCAAACAGCTTAAAATAAGACTTCTGAACGATTAAAATTAGTTTATTCACATGGTGGTCGGTAGAGTTGAAATATTTTGTAAGTGTACCAAAGTTGCCCAGTCGGGGTTCAACTTTGGTACACTTCTTCAACTGCTAATAGCTCCGCCTTAAACTCATCAAATTGAACTTTGTAGCCCGTCAATCGAAAGCTGAAACTGTAAGCTTGAGATTGACCATTAATAGAAGTGGGTTTTGTCAATGTATGTTGAGATGCCAAGCCGAAGAAAATAAAAAGTGACGAAATCGTACCAAATTTACCCAATTTGACGGTAATCATTCTTGCAATGACCAAACCCTACAATTTTATCTTCATTGCACCATGAAATCATTCCTCATGTTTCATTTGTCATTATCAAATTCGATCTAAGTCGTTCAACCAGCGATAGGGGAACTTCAGTCGCAACGATCTTAGAAAATTTATTTTCCAAGATCTCATTCCCTCTTGAATCTAAGTTTATTGTTTCTTCTCCCAGTTAGTTCCGTGCCTTGACAAGATTTTATCTTGACGAAAATCTTAAGTCGCGTAATTACAGAGTCGACAATTACCCCGATGTCAAATACACTGACTCTACCGGAGAATCTGCAACAGATTTGCCAATTACGTCGCTCAATATCTCCCTCATTCCGCTCAATCCAACTGCTAAACCGCCAGACTGTATTCTTGAATCTAAGGATTTTCTTGCTTAGAGCTGAAACTCCATCTCATCTTGTCTTCCCTAAGACCTATGTTCTCAATGTCTTGCAACAGATCCACTTTCATTCAGTTTCCACTTCTCTTTTCATGTTTCAGCGTCTGCCGCAGAAAAGCTTAGGGCCTGTCCACGTTGGCAGTATGAGAGTGACGGCGTAGACCCAAGCTGCGCGTGGAGCCAAGTTGTAACTTGTAAAAAGCTTCAGACAGCCATCTCTTTAAAAAAAAACACCAGAGAATTGGCCAAAGAGTATGTAATGACGCTTCGTGTTGCTTAAAATTGTGTCGATTTCTGAATTTCGGTCATACTAGTGCGCGAAAGTGATTTAGTGAAAATAAGAAAAAGTGTGTTGTGAATAGTGAAAATTCTAATCCGGTGTTGCAAGAATTTTTGTAAGTGGTCTGATTAACAAGAAATATTTGAGAATGACGAGGCTCAGAAACGCCACTGAGGCGAGACTTTGAACAGAAAGTGCCCATGTGCCATGCTCATCGGCAAGGCCGCCGCCTTAGCCGCGAGCAGCTGACCGACGAATCAAGTCTATCTGCATCTGAACCCACGGCTCCTTCGGGGTTTACAGGAGAGACTGGCGGCAGACGTAGGGTGAGTCATCCCTCACCATCATTTCACTTGAAATGTTGAGTTGAAAGTTTTTCAAGGGTCATTTAGCTTGTCTTAGTTTTTAGAAGCCACTTATCCTGGAAATTGTGAATGTTCTCCATGTAAATTTGAATCTGTACGTAGTGGTTGATTTTCAATCCTGTAGTATCTGTCCACTTCACCGAATTCAAATTGTTATGGACCAATCACATCATTAGCTGGACGAATAATGATATCTTTCGTAATTCACTTGACGTAAATAGAGGTATGAATTGATTCTCCCAAGGTCAACCTAGCATATCGTACAACGTGACTTTCGCTTCAAAAATCATATTTTGTTCAAGAAACATGGTATTTTCTATTCGGTGCCTTCACGTGACGCATTAAGCATGATGAGATTCACATCTAATTGTTTTTGCTCGAAAAATTGTATTTTTCATCGGTTTTCAACTGCTCTTGCATCATCAAACTAGATTCAAATCTGCATGGATTTTACGAAAATTGCTGGGTTACGAATGCTCAGTGTTGTTTACATCGGAGCTCTTGATCGGAAATTTGATACTTGAGTCCGCGATCTCGCACCTACAATCATGTCTGTTCTTGCACACTGATACAGTATACATCTAGTTATCCTCCATCATAGTCATTGAACCTTCTCTTTGTAGCTGCAAGTTCCCTTAGCCCCGCCTAGTTCCCAACAGCAAATTATTTGAGGGGGAAGGACTTGTTCTCCCTTCCATTCAATGCATCAAAGACGCATTTTCACTTGCACCACGTGGTTCACACTAAAGTGTCTTAATCTCAGAAAATAGCTGCTCCGAAGAGTTATACAAAAATAAAAAACATGGAACATTCGATTTTAATGACGCTAAAGCCACGCACTCCTGAGCAAACAATTCCCCTTCGTTTTTCTATGACCGCAAACATCGTGGCAAATGATGAAAAGCAGTCAGGTGAAAGCAAGCCGAGGAGGAAAGCTCGTGCGGCAGAACGCGGTGGAGGTAGTGGAGGACGATGCGGCGACGGCTGCTGGAGGCTGCCTCGACGAAAGCCAGCGAGGCGGCAACGGGTCACATCAATCCGGTAATGCAACCGGTAACGGGGCTGGCCCACCCGACGGCAAGTCCCCCGGTCAATCTGACCGTACCAGCTCAGGGAAGTAGTAGTGGTGGGGGCAGCGCAGTCGCAGTAGCGGCCGTCGCAACAGCTGCAGTAACCCCAAATGGCAGCGGTTTCAGAGCCGTTGCTGCGGCACCTGGTCAAAATGCCACCGTATACCTGCCCGAAAACGAAGAGTTTGGATATAGTGAGTACTTTGATTCATTTTGTATTATGATAGTATAGCCGAGTTATACCCGTTATAACCTGATGTGTATGTAAGGATATGTCTGAGGATGTAGCTCATAGAACACTAATTGGATTGATTGAGAACTTCTGGGCTGTGAGTGTCATAGATTTTTTCAAGAGATTTGCATCGTCATTTACAAAGCTCAATTTCGCGAAAAGTGGCTCTTAGGTCTCTTTCTGCATGGCTCGATTCATATACAGTAGAAACTCTCGAATTCAAAACTCCTTCACTCAGAGTAAAGGGCCAGGTTCTTGAGAAAAATTCTCCAACTCGAGAAAGATCCCCGCTAGATTGAAGACTCCCTAATTTGATGAGAATTTTGCCGGATAAAATGTCCTAACTCGGAAGTTTCATCGATTTGCGACTATGATTTGGACCTAAAACTACTTCTACAAAAATACATAATTTCTATCAGAACTCTCCATGACGAGGGTCGTTCCGGATCACTCCTGAATTCGGCAAACTTCCTCATTCGAATTTCTCGTCGAGTCACTTGAGATTCAAGTTAGAGAGTTTCTACTACATAAACGGAGGTAATGCACCCTCGTGATCTCAAACAGGTTGATTTCGGTTGATTTTGTAATCATTTCGAAATTTATCCTAGAATTAGTCGAATTTTGCCGACACAAACTCGAGAAATAAGCTTATTTACTCTGTTGGACCACATCCTGAGTCTTTCAAACCACTACCATAGATGCAGCATAGATGCACCAGTCCGAGTGATGAGGAAAGTCTTAACATTACCGGAGTCTGTCTCAAAGCCACTGAATACTCCTTTTAGTATCGAGTTGCTATGCTCTGGAACTCTCTACCGCCCTTTCTACGCAGCTCACCCTCATTATCATCATTCAAACTCGCTTTAAAGTCTCATATTTTCATGTTTGACTCTCGGCACTCCCCGATCATCCCAGACGTATTGGAATGGGTACTCTCAGCAAGATAGAAAAATTTATCTATTTCCACTGGTGCGATTATGCTTCCTGATATTAACTAAGCGACTTATCATATCTGTGATAAATGAAGACCGTTAGAAGCGCTGACCAAATATCTATACTTAAGATATTCCTCTTTAGAATTTTTCTTTTTCCTTGAAAATGCTGTTCTCAATGTGAACATTTTGTAGTGGAATACTCTGATACATAGGTGATAATTATCTGGTTTTTGCCTACAGGCAGAATAAAAAGCGTATCTATCTGTATCTATCTATCTATTATCTACCATCGTCATCAACGGGTCAAATTACGTATGAAAAAAATGGTCGCAGTATTCTCAACTTCAATTGTTATTTTCTATAATTAGCTGGTCCTCTCCTGGTGACGAAAAAACCTGCCCGGCTGATAGTGGAACAGAACCGAGCTCTGGATTCGACCACTGGCTCATGGCTTGCCTGAAGTGAACTGTAAGCAAGCATTAAATTCACAAATGTTTGTAAATATTCATGCTTTGGGCTCAAATTCTGTAAACTAGATTTCAATACACCCCTCCAGCTCTGATTTTTTTTTCATTTTCAAGAGGTATACTTACACGCTTCACTTCAGGCGAGTCGGCATTCCACTAGAGGCAAAAAGTGGATTCGTATAGTTTCGAAATAGGCAAAACTCTTCGTTCACTATATTACTTGTTAAATTCCTAAATCTCTACATTTTTCCGATTTTTTCTTGAAATTTGAGACTCTTGCCTTTTAGGCACAGTACTTGAGTCTCATGGTAAACGAATATTTTTTTAGGATTACCGAGGCGAACTTCTGGTATGCCGAGAAGAGTTTGACTATTTTGTTTTGCTTTATCGTGTTGCTCATACCGATCATTTCGTCTTTCTCTAACATGCCGGAGATTGACCCGTAGAATTCTGCTGGGATACCTCTTCATTCGTTACAAGTCACGCCCTGAGTTTTCTACTCAATATATCCAAAATTCCTTTCAAATATAGAAAACACATGTAATATCCCATTTGCTTCCCAATTTGACCATATACTGCTCACTCTTGTGACAAATCGTGGATCCATCTTGAACAAAAAATTGTGAACGATTCATACATAAAGTGATCCGCTCGTACCAAGTGAATTATGATAGCTATCATAACTTTCACGACCAATCTCAGACATTTTCATGATATATGGATAAAATATTATGTTCTTGTACAAATATATACACTCATAAATTCGATTGAAATTTGATCAAGCATGTTAATTGTCAGATGAAAAAATGAGTGTTATCATAATTCCAATGTTGGCTCAAACTGTCTGTGAATGCATGTCACAGCTTAACAAATTCTTCGTTCAAACCAGCTTTTTCGCAAACATTCAGACTTATTGAAATGTCAAGAAGAATACTTGGCTCCTGAATTGAATGTTGAATGAAAATTGATTTGCTTGCGATGATGGTTGAATGCAAGGAACGATGGCTACATTACGTTACAAAATGACAGTTATCTTGATCACAATAGAGTTTCTTTTGAAAATTCGGCGATCATTTTCACAAATACAGACCGAGAACTTCGAAGAAATTTTTCAAAAAATTTTGGCAACATATTGTATTGCATCAAAATACTCCCATAGAATAACAAAAATTGGTTCACTTTCAACTAAAGTCATCAACCACTGGTTGAATATTTCACCACACCAAATGTGAGAAATGAACACGGGACCCATAAGATTAGAAAACAGTGCTTTCCTGACGACATTTTCAGGTCAGAAAAACAAGTTCCTGCATACATATTTCGCCACAACATAATAGAAATGAATATCAGCGGGGCCACACGATTTTTTTGGTCAAAGATTCAAGTTGAGCAACTTTTAGATGATGCTCGTATCTGTATGGATGACCACTCGGATGGGGCTGCCACGCTTAGCCAGTGTGAAACATCCACTAACTGTTTGATTCTGGGTACGAGTACGGGACCATAAAGTGCACCCTGAGCAACGTTACCGGGCCAGAAAACAAAATTCCTCATGTTTTTTCCATGAACGAATAGGAATAAACATTAGCGGCGGCCATGCGAGCCTTTTCACTCAAAAATCCAGGTGAGCAGCATATTCTAGTGGTCGTCGTATTGGGATGGGTGACCGCTCGTCTGTGTCTACCGACTTACCCAAGCAAGTATATACCCAATCTTGTAGAACCAGCCACTTGATCATCAATACAAATACGACGACCACAAAAATGTTGACTAACCTGAATTTTGGGCCAAAAAAGCTTGCGAGGAGGGCATTGCTGTTCATTTCTATTAGTTTAATTTGGATCATGAGAAAACTTGTTTCCCTGACTCAGAAATGTCGTTTGGGAACAACCATTGACCAATCTTTTGGGTCCGATATCCTCAAAACAGTCGGCAACTTTTTCGCGTGAATTAAGCGTGACAGCGCAAGACGGATGGTCACCAATCCGGATACGAGCATTGCCGAATCGTCGTTTAACCTGGGTTTTTGAAAGAAAAGAATATCAGCGATGCCGCTGATATTTACTCGAATTTGTTTGTGGCAAACCATCTTGAAACTCGTTATTTTGACTCAAAAATGTCGCATGGACACAACCCCTTACCAATCTCATGGGTTCAATATTTATTTCCATCAGGATGCCCATGTTTACTATGGAAAATAAATCAACGACTGGTGCAATCAGTCGGTTGATTTTCAGTGTCAAACAGTGATCGTGGTTGAAACTACGACCGGTTGCTGTCAGTTTTCTCCACAAGTTTTTTACCCTGATTTATGATTTGAATTTGCAGAAAGTAAATCGACGATGATTGATATCAAGAATCGGAAAGTACAGTATTAGAGTGCTTTTGAGGTGCGGGAACTCCCTAATTGTAATAAAATCCTTGAAGAATACTATTAGTTTATGATCGCATAGTAAAAAACTCCGGGTCTAGTTGTGTTCTAACTGATTGTCACTCATATTGTATAACAAAACATAAATACATAAATTTTATTATCTCTCATAAATCGTTCATTAGAGTTCAGTGAAAGGTATAGAAAAGTGGTTGATGATTCTATAAAAATGCCTACCTCGTAGTTTTTTAGAGCAGAAAGTACGTCGCGAAGAAAGTGACCGTTTCAGAAACAGAATGAATTCATCACGATTGCTATCGATTTTGATACTTGTGGTTGCAGGTTCAACGAAAAATGTACGATCAAACCACAGTAAGTGTATAGTTACGTAGGTTTTTGAGTTTACCATCCACACAGATGGATCACAGATTTGTGTCGATGTTATATGATTTTTTCGGACAAAAACAACCTAAGATGAGGACGGGTGAGTCGACCAATACAGATTAATCTAACAGAAAGAAAAGTATACAAGAAAAATTTCCCTGAATTATCTCTTATTAACTCGTTGACTTTAGAAGTGACACCGGCACTCGCAAACCTTTTCTGATGGTCAAAACATCAAATACTAGTGTCAAAACCGCAAAAAATGGCAAAATTTTTCGATTTTTATTATTTTTCTCAAAAATGGTCGACTATTGCGATATAATTCTTGTGCCAACATGATTCAATCATGTCCCAGAGATTTTCTGATTTTCCGCAGATTTTTCCAATGCTTCTATCAAGCGTTATCACGAAATATCGAAAAAAGCGCTTGTCCAGTATACTGGACATCAACAGTCAACGGGTCAACCCGACTGAAGACAAGTATTGGTTTACGATATATAGTCGCAAAATTTGGATTTCGGATCTTGAACGATCTTCCGTGCCTCCGGGAGTGAGGTTCGAAATTGTTACTAGGATGGCAGTTCCAAATTTTGCGATTGATTATCATAAGCGACTTTTGTTTTTCAAAAATTGTGAATGGAAGTAGAAAATCCATGCAGAAAGTGCATTTTCACTCACAGCGTTGGCATAAGTTGTTCTGTAATCTATTCAATAACACATATCTGTGAATTTATAGTTTTGATTTTGAAATTATTGAATCGAATTATTCCTGTATGGCATTTTTCACAAGAAATTGAGGCATTGCAAATCCATGGAATAATGATAATCTTAACTATGTGATATCTTGCCAGAGATTTTTTTTGCAAGACAATGCTATGATTTCACAATAGTGAAGTATTTTTCGATAAAAAATAAAACCTGGATTGATTTTACATAGGCAAGGATGATGCAATGGTAGAATCAACCGTATCAAAAAACTTCGAGAAACCGATAGCTGATGTCACAGAGGCTGATTCGATCACAGTTTCTGATGATTCAGAAATAGAGTAAGAACTTAGAGGTTTTTTATAAAACGTTATCAAGTGCAAATTTGATCCAAACTTGAAAAATTTCAAATAGTTACAGACAACCGGGAACAGGTAAAAAGCTATCAAGATCAAAACGTGAATTAAGTGGATTATACGATATGATGTATCAAATACTCGGATGCAGTCCATTACATTACATTGGATACGGTTGTTATTGTGGTGTTGGAGGTTCCGGAGAGCCAGTAGATGACCTCGATAGGTATTGTTATGATTTTCATGCATTCTTTCATGTCTAATCATCTTGCACTCGTGCAAATTTTTTGTGACCCATATGGATTGTCGTAGATGTTGCCAACGACTTGATAAATGCTACGTCAAAACCGGATGTGGAAAATCGAAAGAATATTTTGGACACTATTCTTGGGAGATCCAAGATAAACTGATAATTTGCCGTGAGTACAATGACTCAATCATCTGGTGGGTGATATATTTGGAGTCTGATTTTGTGGATTTCAGTGCAAATTATTGTTTTTGGAAGATGTTTTCCAACGACAGTATGAGTTGTTCATATTATTACTAATCGAGAGTATCGAGTTCATTATCGGCACTCAACCTGTATATCAATTATCTTACTTTATGAGAATCGAAAAGTTAGCAAACACACATTGAACCATCGTATAGGGATAAATTATGACCAAATATGAGGCTTTTCAAATTTTTGTTTCGTCTTTCAATGGATCTACTAACAAATTTTTTCATGAGTCTCACTTTGGACAAACAATTATCACTGTCTCGGTTGTCATACGTAAAACATCATTCCCAAAAATACAGCCATAATTCAGATGATATGAAAAAAGGGTCCAAAATAATGCGCCCACGTTAAACTGTGCACAAAATACCGGATTTATCCTCAAAATTCACAACTCTAAGCTCATAATATTGATTAAATTATTATTCCAGATGCTAATGGTGAAGAAACTTGTGAAAGTAAATTGTGCCAGTGTGATAAGACATTCGTAGAGTGTCTGAACCACCAAAATAAAACTTGCCCGATGCTCAAACCATTTTGTCGCTCGTCACAAACTAGCAGATTGCAAAATTTTATCTCAAACTATTATGAATTTATGCCAATCGGATTAGTTCACAATGGAGTAACAAGACTTGTTCATGCAGTCGCACCTGAAGCAAAACCAGCTGAAACTTTGAAGACCTTGACTAAACACGCAATTTCTGGTCCGTTTGGCGATCTGCCAAAATGATTCTTGTAGATCTTGAAATTTGGAAATAGCTCTCTCATACTTCAATCTTGAAATGTGGTATCGTGACACGGTGATCCATTGAAGCTCAGTTATATAATAGTATATTACGCAACAAGTGCGAGAAGGTCAATTTCCGCACAAGTTGCCAAACGAGTGCGGAAACTTCTCGCACGTGTTGCGTATACTATTTTTTGCAACCGAGCGTGAAGTTGTAATTAAATACACCACTGTCCGAGCAAGAAAAGTCTCATTTTTTTACAACTTCGCGCACACAGTTGCAAAAACATTATTTTGATTGACTTTCTGGTAAACTGGTAATCTCTACCCGAATGAAATGATAAAGGCAAGAATGTGACTTTAGTTGATGATAAGGACACGTCATTAACCGTCATGAAAATTACACGCTCAAATCAGTCTGATAAGGAAACTTTCCATGAATCAAATGCAGGTTCATTTGAGCGCAAATAAATGAATAAAAATTTTACAAATTGATGAATTCTGTCCTATTGCTTTCTCTAAAGAGAAAGCTTTGTTTTCATACCAGCAAAATTTTGATCAAATTTTCTACTAAATCCAATATTTTCTTCAACAAAATTCCGTTTATCTAAAAAAGCCAACGACCATTCTCTTCCTCTCGCCAAAATCTATCGATTGTAGGTAACACTTTTCCTCCTAATGGTCTTCCACATCAACCAGAAACTCATCTTTGCACCCCTTTGTCCGTGTTCGTGTGTGTGTGTGTGTGTTTCTTGTTTTATACCGGACACGCTTTCTCTTTTACTATTGCCCTTATCAACTTTTGGTTTTCTACAAGTTGTACAGAATCCAATTTCTGAGAGCCCAGTGATTTGGCAGCTTTCGGCTCCCAGCCAAATTTGATCCATGGGCATTTTAAAGAAAAATGGCTCAAATTTCTACTTTTAATACATAAATATCTTTTTCTCACACACTCTCACAGCAAATTGAGTCACCTAAACTATGATTTTTTCTGCGAGATCTATCGATTGGTTAATACCGAAAATTCATTTAATCTTTTCAGATCTCAGATTTACAAAAAAATCAAAATTTTCACCAAAAATTTCTTTTTGATCCTTTTTAAACCCACTGCATCGAAATTCCGTCTCAACCAAACGATGGATATTGTTAAAAAAACTTCAGACTAGGAGGCCCAAATCTCTCTAAAAAGCTTCCTCTAAAGAATAATTCATAAAATAATGGGAAATTTTTCTTAATATTCATTTTTTCCTCCTATCTTCCTTCATGACTCGTTTTTCTCAATTCTAATGACCTAGGCTATCATTTTTTTTGCACGATCTATCGATTGGTTAATACCAAAATTTCAGTTAATCTTTTCAGATCTCAGATTTTCGAAAAAATCAAAATTTTCACCAAAAATTTCTTTTTGAGCCTTTTTAAACCCACTGCATCGAAATTCCGTCTCAACCAAACGATGGATATTGTTGAAAAAACCTCAGACTAGAAGGCCCAAATCTCTCTAAGAAGCTTCCTCTAAAGAATAACTCAAAAAATAATGGGAAATTTTTCTTATTATTCATTTTTTCCTCCTATCTTCCTTCATGACTCGTTTTTCTCAATTCTAATGACCTAGGCTATCATTTTTTTTGCACGATCTATCGATTGGTTAATACCGAAATTTCAATTAATCTTTTCAGATCTCAAATTTAAAAAAAAATCAAAATTTTCACCAAAAATTTCTTTTTGAGCCTTTTCAAACCCACTGCATCGAAATTCCGTCTCAAACAAACGATGGATATTGTTGAAAAAACCTCAGACTAGAAGGCCCAAATGTCTCTAAGAAGCTTCCTCTAAAGAATAACTCAAAAAATAATGGGAAATTTTTCTTATTATTCATTTTTTCCTCCTATCTTCCTTCATGACTCGTTTTTCTCAATTTTAATGACCTAAACTATCATTTTCTCTGCACGATCTATCAATTGGTTAACACCGAAATCTTATTCAATCGTTACAGATCTCAAATTTTCCAAAAAATCACAATTTTCTCCAAAAATTTCATTTTTACCCTTTTTAAAGCAACTGGATCCAAATTTTGTCTCAACCAAACGATGAATATCATCCAAAAAACGTCAGACTAGATGTCCCAAATCCCTCCTAAAACCTTCCTCTGAAGAATAACTCAAAAAATAATGCAAAATTTTTCTTAATATTCATTCTTTCCTCGTGCCTTCCTTCATCACTCTTTTGTCTCAATTTCAATGACCTAAACTATCATTTTTCCTGCACGATCTATCGATTGGTTAACACCGAAATTCCATTTCATCCCTTCAAACCAAGGTATTTTGGAAAAAATTGAAACACCAAAATTCTCATTTTTATCACCCTTAAACCAATTTTATCGAAATTCTGTCTCAACCAAACGATAGATATTGGTGATAAAGATATAGTTTATATTCCCTAATTTCGACTCACAATCAAAAAGATGCTTCAAAAAGATGTATAGGAGAGTGAATGGAAAATTGTCACTAGAAAAATTACATTATTGCTCAGTTATAGCAGATCTCGCCAAGAGAAAGCTTTCTGCTAATCTCTTTTAGCAGCGTATTTTATTTGACTTAGAAGACCGAGGTACACTTCGTAAAAATTATTTCTACCTGATGGAACTTGGACATGGACTGCTCTTTTCATGATGCGAAAATATTGAAAAAACTTCGCAATTACTATTACCACCACTTTGGCTGTGTGAATCTTGGAATGAAAGCCCAGATGACTGTTCCGAGTAACCCTGAAGAGAAGACAAAGAACGATTAGTCAATCTCACACCTCAAAACTACTCTCAAAGTTATGTGAATTTTCATTTTCAAATGTGTAACGATAAGACCCTAACAAATGTCTCCAAAGAAATGAAAGTGGAAGCTTATAAGAATGCAACTACAGAATTCAAGTTTACGTTTGATCTCGCATCACGTGCAGGAACAGCAGCTCCAGCGAGGACCTTTTGAATTTGCATTTGAAGCGCGGCAGCCGTGTCGGAATCCATCTGCCTCAGTTGGCATGCTATGCTTTTAGCAAATAGATCGAATTGGTCGCAAGATCTTCGAGACGTTAGACAGGATCTAGTCGAACTGTGAACCGTTCTTTCTTCGTTGTTAGTTTGATTAAAATTCTGTAAACGTAGGGAGAAACTATGTTCTATTAATTGCGTCATTCGAGGAGATTATTATTTGGAATAATTTTTTCACAATCTTGTGAGTGAATTCAAAGTAGGTCAACTGAGTTGATGATCAGAATATCCTTCGAATTAATGATCGACATTTATAGTTCCACAAACGCAAAGATTGTCTGATTTTCTAGGGACCAATAGTTTTTTTTTTGTCAGTGAATCTGCACAAGGTAATATATGTCATTATTACTTCAGACACTCATATTTACAATAATAAATATTGAACAGTCGATCGATTTGATGAGTAACGACTCGTCAAAATTGTTCGGAATGTATGTTTTGCTTTTTGTATACAATACTGAACTCAAACTGAGATTGAATTTTATGTAAAGGAAGCTTGAAAGTTGAAGCTCCAGTAGTATCTTGAAGGCATGACACAATCTTTTCTCTGGATTCGGTGCTTTCAGTATTAGATATTCTTGAACATCTGCGAGACTCAAGAGTGGCAAGCATTGAATTCCCAAGTACATTTTATGAGTGAATGAGAATCGATCGAAAATATTGTAAAGAAAATCCGGACTGAGCTCATCCAAGTACTTTGTAGGTGTGTAATAACATTCTAAATCTCGCACGAGAATTATTTCTTTTGACCAATAGGGCATACATACCGAGTCAAGTGAATAGCTTTCTGATTCCATAGTTATGTAAACTCACTTGGAGGGAGTCACTGGTACGGGCAACTCCACTATCATCACCGGGACAGGTCCTCATTGACGATGATTTTGTACTCGGTCGACCCCGACCAGAAATGATGTGTGGAGAATTTTCGACTGATCTAAACGAGTCAGGGTGACATATTTTGCGCGAATGATCGTCTTTGCAAATCCTGGAGGGTGTTCGAGGAGAAGCCAAACAGCAGCTTGGCTTGGCACTTGAAAAATCAGCAGTTACAGCTGAATTTGGGCTATTAGGGCTGGGACTATTTTCATCGTACGTTGTTTGAGCTGGGCTACTTCGAGTTATTTCTGAACCGCAATAGTTGCTGCTGCCTGAGCTAACTATTTGACGTGCCTAATGGGAAATCAAGTTCATGGATTAGATGGATGTGGGTAAGGAGTCTCGAAATTTTCAAGCAATCTAAGATATCCTGTTTGAAATATGTGAATTGAGTTGCTCATGAAATGTAATAATCCTACCTAACATGGAAAAGTTTCCATGCTATTCGGACAGAGTCTTTGGTAGTATTTCTGAAAAGAATTTTAACTCATGACGATTTCGAAATAGTATTTTTCGATTCGAGGGTGGGAAGTTTGGTTTTGCTTTTCGAGTGATTTTTTTCGGCCCGAGCCCTGGCGAGGGTCGAAATTAGCACGAATAAAGCAAATAAACTTCACGCCTGAGTATCGAAATACGTTTTTCGATCGACTGGGCGTAAATTGAACGAAAATTACCGTGCGTAAAACAGTGTTTTATGCACAGTCGATCGAAAAAATTTTAGCGTCTCTAAAATTGGTAGGATTTTTCTAGTTCAGAGTCAGAATCTTCATCTGTCATCACAAACGATAATATTTTCTTTTACTAAGGTAATGAGAGGGATAACTTGGATTATACTGGTTGTTCTACTGAAAAACTTTCATTTGATGATGTAAATCAGGTATCAAAATTGGAGGTTATCTCATCTGATGCTTGAATTGACAAAAATTATACTTGCAAAAAATGAAAAATGGACAAACGTATAAATCACTTTCGTCTAAAAAAAATCAATCACAATTCTGCAACATGGTATCAAACACTTCTCTCAAATATCTCATTAAATTCATCTCAACTTACCTCTATTGCATCATATTCATCAGGATAAAGATGATCATAGAGAAAATCATTGAGCTCATCAAACCAAAGATAACGTGATTGATATTCTATGCAATCGATATCTGCTTGTAGTACATTCCTCAGCTCGTTTACATAAATCCTCCTCACCTCGTGTATTTTCATCATAACCTCAATCACGTTCAGACCAAGTGGAGCAAAAGCCTTATGAATCGTTTCGTAAGCAAGACGTCTTGCACAATAATTAAGATGACAACAGTCGTCTTTTTTCCATAAACACTGATGCTGTCGATATAATTGTACTAAATAGTAAACTTGACCCTCTGTCCATATAAACTCACGATCTTGTTGTTTTGTATCACATTCACAATTTATCTTTTGACACATGCATGAGGAACTCATCACTCGTTGATTCTGGATGAAAAATTAATACTGACTACGATTTCGAGCATTATTCTGTGGGAGCGCGTCGTAGCATAATTTACTTTCATACTATTCGATGATTTTTCTCACAATCAAATCATTACTGCAACCTGCACCTCTTTCAAAAGTGTAAACATGAGGATGTAAACAATCTGTTGCATTTTCTTTGTCTCACTCATATTCTTGTACTATGAATCAAGGTTGATGATTCCATTGCACTGAACTTCGGATTTTTAATATTTTTAGTGAACTATCGACTGATATCTCTGCGAACCTTATTGCAGGGATTATTGAGCCAAGCCCCGAAAATGTTTGATTGTTATATTTTCTTCTACGCAATGAATACAAATTTTCTCGTATGTTCTACGTGTGGATATTGTAAAGAATATTTTCATATATAAATTCTGAATATAACGGAGTAATGAGGGGCTCGAATATCAGTAATCACGTAGTTTCTCATTTTATTGACTTACGGTAATAACCGCGCGGCAATAAAATCGAAAGATATGTCTACAATGACTCATTGAGTCATTTTTGAAATCGATTTGACAAAGTTATTATTTTTTAAATGAACTGTTTGCTGAGTAACCTGTAGTTCCTCGGATGTTTCATTTTATGCAAAATCTCATTTCAGGTGCATGTGATTAATGAGTAACTAACGATATTTAAACTAATAATCCCTTTTTTCAATTTTTATACCTTCTGCTAAAAGTAGCTTTTTCAGCATCAGTCTCTCTTCAAACTTGGAATAACTCGATTGGACGGTGATCAAAGTTCAAAGAAACAAGTGTTCTGGAATCTTGATGATTATCTAGTCAGAATTAGTGACGCTGAAAAACATTTTAACCCCTGAAGCCATAGGTAACAAAGGTTGCTCGTTAGAACGAGAGGAGTGGAGCTCATTTAATTATAATTCAACCTACGAGCAAAAAATTCAAGAATAAAAAACATCTTAGCTTGACTATTTTCAGATTTTTCATTCTTGCGGACATTTTTGTACGCATGACATCAGTGAATCGTAAGTTATAACAAAAATACTAGAAATAGTAACCAATCCAAGTGGAAGACACTCAAATTTTTCAATCACTGATTTTCAATATCATAGGATATTCCATAAAATACTTACAAAACCGAAATTCGTGGTGCTCGATCTCACCACACTCCTAAAATTATGGAAATCTCCTTGATTACAAGAATTTCGTCGACAGGAGAAATCTAATCTAAGCAATCAAACTTCAAAGAATCATTATCAAAAGAGACATTAGGAAAAGTCAAATGTAGGAAAGGGGACGAGGAAAGCATAATTACAGTCTAACGTTGTCGTCAGTTGTAGAGAAACCGTCATCTTTTATTGGCTCACTTTGCGTCTAAAGGAGCATCCAACAAAGTTTTGACCTTTCAGGTAGTATGCCTGTATACCAGTTTGCGAGTTCAAAGCGAGAAAAAGCTAAGCGTCAGGGCAAAAACTCGTAAACGTTTCAGAGGCAAACTTGTCGACACACCCTCTTTTTGCGTATGAGCCTCCGGGTCTCGGTTTCGTTTTAGTCCCTGTAAACTCTACGAGTGAGTTCTGATCGTTCTTTGGATCGTGACGTCGACTCTTTTTTTTTTGCAGCGTTGACAGGAGTCAGCCCATTATACAATTTCTGTCTGGTCCATGAGTTTTGTGAATTGGGTATATTTTTAGTCTTTTCAAAGTTGCGCGCGATCTCGTGCCTTTTCACGATACTCATCTTGTTTACAGAGTTATCTCATTATCACGTCGGTACATTTTGTTGAATGAATTTCGTATAATTTTAAATTGTGAAACAGCTTCATCATGGAGGTGTGTATTTTACCAAATTATGTACAATTCTGAAGGTCAGAAGCACTGTAGTTCAATTCATTAAACTTTACCTCTTTCATCAGCCACCCTTTCTCACATTCGACGTTATGGAATTATTTTTTCACTAAGTTACATATAATAGAGAATTCTGAGCTGCTATAACTTTTGAACCACCTTTGTTTGTTTTATTTAGTGTTCTAGGAGAATGCTATCTTCGGACATAATTATGCTCAAATTTTGAAAAGAATTTCTGTTATCAAGCTGTTTCGTGACAATTCTGGAATTGGATCTCGATTTCTGAAGGAATACAGGGAGAATCTAAATTATTCGGACTCATCAAAATGGTATAAATTCATTTTTGAAACAAAAGTGGACAGAATACTTTATTAGACTTATCAGATTCATTGAGAATTCAAATCCGGTGAGAGTACATCATCTCATAAACAGCAGCATGCTTTCATTATCATCTCAAACATAGTTGATTCTTCATAAGTTTCACGTTTGAAATAAGATGAAAACCATGAAATATTCATGTTCACATATTATGTGATGACATTTCTTATTTGTGAGAGGAATTTCCACAATTTGAACCTTCTTTACCCCCTCGTAATATTTCTGAAAGAGAAAACCGCCGAATGATAAATGGAACGCGCGAAATAGATAAACCCCTTCACCCTAAACTCCTATTCAATTTATGGACAGCCCCTTATCCTAATGGACTCATATAAAAACCGACCTCACGTGTCTTCTACCCTTTCCAAATTTTAAAACTGTTGGAAAATGCGATATTACCCAGTAGCCAGAAGACGTTTGATGACACATGACTTGATACCCGATTGATCTTGCAGTTTCAGGGTTGAGTCTATTAATCTTGATTCATGTACAATTCTCATATCAATCATGCCAGGTACATTATAAAAGTATCTATCCGAAAAATTCTCATACGAGAAGAAGTATGCACCAATTTGATTCGGAATTCTAGAATTACTTGAACCAATCGTGAATTCAGTTAAGACTAGATAAAATTTTCATGTCACATAGAATTCGATAAAATAAGACGTTAAAATTGAAAAGAGAAATGGAAGAACAGCATGTACAATTCTATCACGAAGTTCTTGAAACAAGTTTGCACTTAGAATCGACTGAAATAGCAATTTCGTTCAAGCGAGGCGATGTCGGCACAGCAGCTGCCACTTCAATAGAATGGAGAAACTTGAATTGGATATGGGACAAGATGTTCAACTCATGTTTAAAGATGAGACCAGTGAGCCACGGATGGCCGAGCAAATCCAGCTTTTCAACACAATAAGATTTCCAATATTCATCTTACAGGAACGCAAGTCATCGTTGCAAGAATAAGTGCCTCCAAATATGCAAACCTTTTATTCAATGGCATTGTACATTTTTTTTATGCACAAATTCTAGGAATTTGTGAATCACTCCTGACCATTCTGCTCCTATTTTGAAATATTCCATTGATAGATTTAGAATGTTATCTGAATTCGATGATATCGTGCCCATTGACAATGCAAATTTTTTCTGATATCCTTTACCCGCTCTTTTTAGACCTCACTTCCCGGTCTCAGAAAAATTTTTTGTCACGAACAATATCAAGACTTGGTCGAAAATGTCAAGACTTGGAAAAATGCCAGAAAAGCGTCTAAATTTCAAAATTGAAAAATTTCTGTCTCTTTTTATTCTTCTCCAAAATAGGAGCATGTAGAAACTCAATTATGGAAGAAATATACTCATTGGGTTGCCAGGGATTTTTCAGAATCTTTTGGGATTTTTACCATGCGCCATTCGAAAGTTGTCACAAATATCGATTCTCGGCCATGTCCGCTCTAGTGGACAAAATTTTAAAAGAAAGAAGTAAATACTATAGATTCCCATAAGGTATTCACCTAACGGAAAAATTCTACCCGAAGCGTACGGCCATACCTTAACGAGAAAAAATATTCTGGAAAATTCTGATCATAGCCGGTACTCATACGTCCGGTTATAGTACAAGTAACCCCGATATATGCCACTGCACTTTATGATAGCCACGCCTCTTTTGTACAGCCCGATACGGTGCGGACACGTAGAGAGTGTAAAAAAGAATTCTAAGGCTCGCATAAGCCGTAATTGGATATAAAGTTGGCTCGTATATAATATGACCTGCTGCTGCTACCGGTAGTAGTACTATTCTTGGATTAACGTACCGGAAGTTGACGATGACGCTTTATTAGCTGAGATGGAGACTCTCTCTAGGAGCACGTTTCGCGCCTTGATAATTAATTGGGTTGAAACGAGATACTTCGAAGAGACCTTTTATCCGTCACATTCTTCTTGAAGATAATTTATGTTTAGATTTATATCTAGAGGCTCTTGAGATCGTGTTGCGTATCGTGAGTATAGAAGAGTTAAGCGTGTTCTCTTAGAGTCATCATCAATCAGAATAAAACTTGACTTACAGTACCTTTCATAAATAATGGATCAAGTACGGTCTCACTAAAATAGTGATATTTCCAATATAATCTGTCGTACGGGAATTTTGAAAAAAGCATCTGAAAGATCATAAAAGAATCTATCGATTCAAGTGTTTGAAACATTCGTTGCGTCCTTTTTGATCGCCCTTAGTCAACGATGAAAATCTAAAAAATTTCTCCTTCAATCAATCACCTACAACTTTGGCGGGAGTGATTGGATCACAAAAATTCGCACGGGATCTTGTAGATCTTTTAAAAACCTACAATTTCTTCTTCTTAAAGTTCTCTCTACGACATTTCCTGTCCAAGTAACGAGCTTGGAAAGCTTACGGAGCTACCGAAGCTGGCGCCTGTTTTGTCTCGCCTTGCTCTATTCTAGCGCAAAAGTTCATCAAAAAAATACCATGGCCCATGATTTCGACGTAGAATGATCTCATCTTTCAGAATATTTGATCAGATTTTGTCACTAATGTAATCTATAGGAACAAAACATGAAATGAATCAACTTTTCCAATAAAACTTAAGAAATCGCGGTTGCCTCCAATCCAAGACCAAATCTGATCAAATATTTTGAAAGATGAGATCATTTTACGTCGAAATCATGTGCCATTATATTTTTTGATGAATTTTTGCACCAGAGTAGAGCAACGCGAGACGAAACAGGCGCCAGCTTCGGCATCTCCATAAGCAGTCTATGTAATACAAAGTTTTCTTTCCAAGCTCGTTACTGGGACAGGAAATGTCGTAGAGAGAACTTTAAAAAGAGAAAATTGTAGGTTTTGAAAAGATCTACAAGATCCCGTAAGAAATTTTGTGATCCAATCACTCCCGCCAAAGTTGTGGGTGATTGATTGAAGGAAAAATTTTTTAGATTTTCATCGTTAACTACGTGCGATCAAAAAGGACGCAAGGAATGTTTTAAACACATGAATCGATATATTTTTCTGTGATCTTTCAGATGCTTTTTTTCAAAATTACCGTACGATAGATTATATTGAAAATATCACTGTTTTAGTGAGACCCAACTTGCTCCATTATTTATGAAAGGTACTGTAAAAGAATTATGTAGCTGCGGTATTGGAAAGTGTATGATGCTTGTGAGTAGTCTGAGTCAATGTTACGTCAGGCCGAGCCCAATGATGATGTGATGTTCCAGTTCTGGGTGATTGATGTTGATTTTCGAGTGTTCGTATTTCTGAGCCGTATTTTTGGCCCAAATTGAGATCTGAATAACTTTTCGTAAAAATTTGCTGCTAAAGAGTTTAGCAGAATGCTTACTCGTAGTGAAATATTCACATACGTTAAATTTGAATAAATAAAATTTTGATAGAACTCAACAATGTACCACTTAGCGTCAGATATATTAAAATCTGAAATCTTTCGATTGATTGACGTGAATTTGAGATTCTACCAACTCTTTACGTTGACTAGCAGAGATCACTCGCGATTGTAGGTGACACCTTTTGTCCACGCTTTTGGCTGCACACGAGCCAGAAACAAAAATGTATGGATATAAACTGATTGAAACAAGAACACGACACTTACCAACAGAGCTGCAGCGGAGGAATTCAGATTAATGCAAATTAAACATCAGTAACAAAAAATTAGAACGGTGAAACCGTGATGCAGCACACATGATATAATAGTATATTTCGCACCGAGTTTATGAGGTTGTAGCTCGCTTCTGAGCGATCGGTTTTCGGCCCGAGCTAGAGGCGAGGGTTGAAATGATCTCTCGGAAGCGGGAACCTCATGTCCGAGGCGAGAAAGTTATTTTTTGCAATTTTGTAGGCACCCAAACATCGGAAAATTGCGAAAAGTATCTTATGTCACTCTTGCTGTCCTCCGAGTTTTTTCGCGGGACTCGCGCTGGACGTTGGCAAAGCCGCGAGAACACGCGGTTCCCAGCAGTCGAGACATAATATACTATTAAGGAGCCAGGCAAAATTTGTCCGTCCACATGCCGCACATCGGGTCGCCTTTTCGGAAGGGGTGAAGTGTAATGGGTGGGTGGATGGTTGGGTGGGGTGGTGGGTGGGTGAGTCGATGGATGGATGGATGGATTGCTATGAGGTATGAGGCACGAATTATGGAGAATTATGTATAAACACCTCTGAAGAACGAGTCAAGAGTTATGAGGAGCTCGAGTTGTGAGGAACTCGAGTCATGAGGAACTCGAGTTATGAGGAACTCGAGTTGTGAGGAACTCGAGTCGTGAGGAACTCGAGTTATGAGGAACTCGAGTTATGAGGAACTCGAGTTATGAGGAACTCGAGTTATGAGGAACTCGAGTTATGGGGAACTCGAGTCATGAGGAACTCGAGTTATGAGGAACTCGAGTTATGAGGAACTCGAGTCATGAGGAACTCGAGTCATGAGGAACTAGAGTTATGAGGGAGTCGAGTTATGAGGAAGTCGAGTTATGAGGAATTCGAGTGATGAGGAATGAATTATCAGAAATGAGGCATAGTCATGGGAATAGAAATGCTGGAATTAGGTCTAATTACGTGTACCTAGGCCTCATCCGGTGTTGTTTGCTCTAGTTTGGTTCGGTTGGGTTTTATTCGGTGATTGGGTGGCTGTATGGGTCATGGGCAGGTTGGTGAATCCGTGGGTGATGGTTCGATGAGTGGGTCTGTGATCGGGTGGTCGTATGGGTCATGGGTAGGTGGAACAGTGGCCGTGTGGGACACGGGTTGGTGAATTGGTGGGAATGTGTTATGCGGAATTGAGTCGTGAGGAATTGAGTTATAAGAAGTTATAGCAGATTGTTCGATTTGGAGTTACGTGAAAGATTGTTCGATTCATTCACTGGTTACGTCGTGTGTTATTTTGGATACTCCCCTAGGCATTGCAATGTAATTGCATCATCGAATTTTTTTTTCCAATAATTAAGCGCCAGTCTAAATTTTGTTCGTCCGGATCCCTCGTATCTGGTTGCCTATGTGGAAGGACTGAAATATCATGGGTGGGTGGATGAGTGGGTAGATGGGTGGGTGGGTCCGTGGTCGGGTGGCCGTATGGGTCATGGGTAGGTTGGTGAGTGATGGGTTATGGATTATGGCAATGGTACAGAGAAGTAGCGTGGAGGCACAAAAATAACGTAAATTTTTTGCGAAACTTATATCGATTGGAGCTAACCAGGGGTGCACGAGATGTAGGTCTCTGGTTTTGGTGAACAGTCTCATCCAACCCCCAAAGACGATATCTGAAGGTGTACAGTTGGATGCTCAATGGCTTTAGAGTTACAGACTTTGGTATTGCCCACAAGCTCTCATGCTAAGAAAACATAGTGGAAATAGGTCATTCATTGATGACAGCTCTACAATATAAGTATTCTCAAAGTCAAATATCTTTAAATGCCAGATTCTATTGGCTTCGGATGGTTCGTGCGTTCTTTATTGATTGATATTACATGCAATGTGTGCGCATTCATTACTTTTGTAAAGTGTAGCTGTTTTATACAGGGGACTGACTGATTTCTCGCAACGCTGGTGATGGAATGAGACGAAAGAATAGGATGTTGGCATACTTGAAATTCTCATTTGGTAACTTCAAAAAGTAAGCACCCAGTTATTGCTTGCAACGCTTTGCAACAATTTCGTTAGGTTTACTATCAGAATATTTTACTTTAATGAATGTCAAAGAGAGATTACTACATAAAATCACCAAACCACAACACGGTGGGTAGGGGGGGGGGGTGCATGGATGAATGAATGGGTGGATTAATGAGTGGATGGATGGTTGGGGATGATAATGGGGACGAAGATGGGGGTGGGAAGTACCGGGCTGAAATGGTATAGTCCGGTCTGGTTTGGTCCAGATTGGCGTTATTGAGTCAAATTCGGTCTAACCTATTCTCATGTGGTCTATTCCTTTCTGATTAGGTTAGGTTTAGTCTAATTCGGTCGACTTCGGTCGAAGTGAGTCTAGCTCGGTCGAGCTCGGTCTGGTTCGGGGTAATTAGGTCGCGTTCGGTCTAGTTCTGTTAAATTAGGTCTAGTTCGAATTAAAGAAGTATATTTGATCGGTCTTTGCGAGTTAAAGTCAGCTGGTACTGCTGAAATTTTTGGCATCAATCGAGAATGGATTTTTCTCCACTCTCAATCAATTTCAGAAATACCAGCTGACTTTAACTCGCAAAGACCGATCAAATATACTTCCATAATTTGAAATTCCCGCGAGTGATAAATACGATATCCGATCATATCGATCGAGTGTCATAATTAATTATATATATATATATATATCTCCGGCGGAAGGCCGAAGACCTGCCAAAAGTAAAAATGGTGAGAAATCAAATAGAAATAGCCGGTTAAAATCACCTCTCTCGCAAGCGCTCAACGAAGATGAACTTTCGTATATAAGGACGTTCTGACCATCGAACATTCGGCCACTTGAGCCGCGTGTCAGTGATAAACTCTCATTGCTCTTCCACCACTTTGAAAATCTCGAGCAATGAGAGAAGGTCTAATTCGGTCTATTTCAGTCTAATATTGTCAAATACGGCGTAGTTACGTCCAATTCGGTCTACTTTTATCTAGGTCGGTCTAATTTGGTCCTTTTCGATGTAGCTCGGCGTAGTTGGGTCTAGATCGGGCCAATTCGATCTATATCAGTTCAGTTCGGTCTAATTAAGTCTAGCTCGGTCTAGTTTGGGGTGATTAAGTCTTGTTCGGCCTACTCCGGTCTAATTCGGTCCAGTTCAGTCTAGTATGGTCTAATACGATCTAGTTCGGTCCAATTAGGTTTAGTACAATCTAGGTCGATCTAATTCGGTTTGGTTTGGTCCAATCAGGTTGGTCTAGTTCGGTGTAGTTTGGCCTAATTTGTTCTAGTTTGTAGTTGCTCTTATATGCACCAAGTCCGGAGATCAAAGGTCAACTTATGCACACTGCACAATGAATTGAATTGACATCGCTTTGATTAACCCTTTACATTCACGCCATGTAACGGAAGTTTTTCAGCCTAATCGATTCATCAAAGATAAACCAGCTCAGCTAATTGAAAAGAAACTATGCAATTCCGCAATATTCATTGTTGCTTTCTTGAAGTTATATCTCCACAATTAGCCAGTATAATTTGATATAATACCAATTTTGCGAACTATTTTAAAACTTTTTTTAGACACCTTGAATTGATCAGCAATCATTATTTTACAACTATTCTTATTGAACTATAGAAGCATTTCTGGTGCCTATGACTTATCAAGAACAACTACAAGCCGAACGAGCGGTAGCGAGTAAGGCAAAAACGCTAGTAATATACTATTTTGTGACACGCTAGGGTCAAAAAGACCCCAAATGTAACGTAGGATTGTCTAGAATTGTGGCTTCATCGAGGATTGAAGAATAGGACGACTCATCTCTCATTATAATAGAACGCTAAACTTTTTGAAAATTGCACGAGAATCGTCATCGTTCACCGCAGTGGATAGAATTTGAAGATATTCTATACATGAATCATGAAAAAGTGAACATTTCATGGCGATTCTGTGGCCTGATCACTCAACAAACATACACTTGGGAAAATGGTTACATAATCATATTGCTCTTGATGGAAGCAAAATTACAGAAACATAATATCTGTAGCAAGTTTACATCAAGCACGGCCCCAACATCGTAAACATGATATCAAAGATTCTCATATTTTCGATCAAAGTTATATAAATATATCCCTCAAAGATCCGTGCAAGTTCCCGAGCAAGTTATCGGATTGTCGAGTGGATCAAGCAAACAAGTAAATTGAACCAGACGTCGCCTTTTGCACCTTCTTGTTTGACCTATATGTCAGGAACAAAGTAGAGACATATAGAAGGCTAGATATCCTATTGCCAAACAGGATAGCTTGCCAAGCCATCAACGGCTCGTTTCAACTTGATCCTTTCGGCTCCACAATCCAGGATCCAGTACAGTAATGCTTCAAATTGATACCAACTCCTTTCCTCTCCGTCTTTTTTCACCTTTCTGGTAATTTATACCTCACAAAATTATGAGAAAATTAAATCACCAACATTTGAGAATGGCACACATGTCGATGGTTTTGTAACGACAATCAAGGCATTGCTGATGGAAGTAGGTCATTCGTTACCACGGTGATTATATTACCCGATGATCTTTTCCATCAGTGACGGTGGAATAGGATGGAATATTTGCAGTCTTGTTTTCAGTCGCTTTAATGATGAGCTCTTCTGGTGTATGATTGATTTTGTGATTGAGTGATGAAGAAAGGGGTATAGGCAGGAAAGGTAAAATCCTTGACGGAGAAGCCCTTTTTATTCAAAGAACTTGTTCATTGCTATTCTAACAGATGTAATCAACGGTGCAAGATTTAGACTTCTAGATATTCTTCGTATCTCATCTTATCTAATGTATCTGAATCCTTTTTTTTTCTTTTTATTAAGCTCTATCAACCCTAGTCAGGGTTATTCAGCTACAAATGGTGTATATATGGCTTATGTACTAAAAACTTACATCTATAAACATAGTTTCATCAATTACATTACCAGACATCTAACTTGCTTTCTCTCAAAAATTTCAGAAGTGCATTGCATGGTTCATGATCGGGTTCTATTAACAAAGATCTTGCTCTTACCTTGCTCTAGATAGACCCAAGCAAGTCTAGACTCTGTATGATAGTATTCGAAATATTCTTTTCCTTTGAACTGGCTATTATGAATAATTTTTTCTAGGATACCATGAATATCTTTCTCTCGAAATTTGCTTCTAAAATCTGAAAACAAAATTTTTATATTTATATCATGAATAGTTCCTGTGGCCGCCTTGGCAGCTTCATCAGCCTTTTCATTTCCGTCGATACCGTTATGAGATGGTACTATTTGAATTCTTCATCAAAATCCTTCAAGTTGCGAGACTCAAATTGTGAGGTTCCTTGAAGGCACATAATTAGGTATTAGAAATATCTGATATCTGTCTATGTCATCGATATCAGCAAAACTGTACTGGTTAAAATTGATCACATAAGTACGCCGATTCAAGCATTTAATATGATTCTAGATGTTTTGTTTCTTATGGGCGAAAATAATCAAAAGTTGATTCAGCGTCACGGCAATTGTTGAGATCAAAGTCGATTTCGAAGCTCTCGGTCATACACCTGGAACCTCATTTTTGGATGTTGCTGATGAATCATTTTGATCAGAGATCCTCAAACTTTATCATAAACTGTATAAAGTGACTTCATTTCTCCTCCGAACACTGACATTATTCGGTAGAGCTTCATCGACTTCCAAAACCTCAATAATCTCGGGGCACTTTATTCAGGGCAATCTATACATATTCCAGCGCTCGCCGTAACAATAAATTGCACAACACATATATTCTATTATATCATGTATCTACACGAAAGTAGCGAGATGGCTTACTCTATTCCTAGCAGAATATTTTAAAAAGTCTACTTCCTGTTATCATAACGAACGGAAAATTGATCGGTATGACAATAATTTGAACAACTTGATATGACTCCAGAATTTGCTGAGTCTCATTTTCATACTTTTATCCGTTTTTTCCTCTTGAAACCAAGAAAACAATCACAAATAAATTGAAACAACGCGCCATATGGACAGGAATCAAAATAAAAACACTCATTATATCACGGGATAAGTTACATATTTATGCCCCAAATTTGGCTAAAGCACGCTCTCTGTGAGAAGATTTGGAAGACATACCAGTGAATAAAGGGAAGTATCGTGATCTCTGGTGAAAATTCGTCCAATAAACTTAGTTTGGATACCACATAACAACTAGTAAGGAGGTTTCCCTGTTCAAAGGGGTAGTGAAGGAATTTCTATCAACCCTCCCCCCTATGAGGATTAATGTGGACATAGGGCAATTTTTCAACCTTTGAGGGCTTTCAGAAAGTAATGTGTAATTTCTTTTTTTCACTGTTTTGTTTGTTCATTTCATTCCTGATTTCTCCAAATGACACAACTTTCACGTCAAATTTTATCATAATCAATTGCCAGCCCTTGTTACTGATGACATTTTTGTAAATTACTTTTCTTCCTTTTGCTTTTTTCGAATGGCTAGTCACGACTGTGATAATAAATTCTTGACCAAAATGCAATCAATTAATATATATGTATATTTACATGTTATGTAAATCATTTCTATATTTTTGCCTACGGGCGAATAAAAGGATATTCTATTCTATTCTATTCTATAGTAAGTATGGCCTAGAATTGATAGTTGGCGAATGGCTAGAATAGGGTGACAATAATGAAAAAATCATGGACTGTACTTTTGATTGCAAAAAAATGGTAATTTTCTGGTCAAGGCATTCAGTGAAGATCAACGCGTATGGAATAATTATTAACTGTGAAAAATTGGAGCAGCATTGCGTCATCATGAAATATCGGAGCAATCAAATTCAAAAAGTTGATATTGCCAATCACTAGTAGCCGTGAATGCTGAATGGCGGAGCTATAATTTTGCTGGATCATAACCATTTTACCACTACTAATTGCCCATTGATCATGGCCAAAAATTGTGGTCAATATCTTGTTATTTTGATCGTTTTATTTGACACAAAATTTAGCTATTAGTACAAGACATATTTTGGAAAACGAATTCAGAGCCGTCTCCCCCAATAGGCCGAGTAGGCCCGGGCCTAGGGCCCCAGGCTCGCGCGGGGCCCCTTGAGGCCGGGCATAAGATCGTACAACACGTGTCGAGTGCCGGAAAACTTTGTACTTCGGGAAAATTTTGCTGGACGTCAGTGAAGCCGACGTCGAGCAAAGTTTCTCTGAAGAACAAAAATTTTCGCACGAGGCGCGTATTTTGCTTCATGGGACGACACGCGGCTACACGCTGTTTGCGCGTGGAGTCCCATAAATTCTTCTCAAAAGTGTGGAAATAGTATATTTCGCACCGAGTTCATGAGGCTGTAGCTCGCTTCTGAGCGATCGGTTTTCAGTCCGAGCCGGAGGCGAGAGTTGGAATGATCGCTAGAACGCGGGGAACCTCATGTGCGAGGCGCGAAAGTTATTTTTCGCAATTTTGTAGGAACCCAAACATCGGAAAATTGCGGAAAAAAAAACTATTTTACGGGAATCTATGTGTTGTGCTCGTTTCGCCATGTCCAGCCGGAAATGAGGATTCACAAAGATCATTACGTATAAAACGCGGCTCATCAGCTGAGATCATCACAGAGCCAACTTTGACACGTTATGTACGTCGAATCCTTCACATTGCAAATGTGTATTGTCCGCAAAACGCAATTCTTTACGAAACCCGACCAAAATATAAGTTATTGCCTCCAGCACGAAAACATCGTGTTCCCAACCGTCTACGCGGACAGATACCATGGTCAGGAGGTAAAATACTTTCTCATCCTTCTAGACTGGAATTGATTTCTGCAGGAGCGATTTGGGGCCCTCAGGATAGAGAAAAATTTTCGTTCTATATTCGCGTGGCTATTTTCAGGCCCAGCGTTTGGAATCCAACAGTGCCGCGGCCCAAAATTGAAGCGCAAAAACAGGTCGGAGATGAACTAATTTCATCATGGTATGCTTGGGAAGAGCCTTGTACCATCCAATTCTTGAGAGTTGCTCGAGAGAAAGATTAAATCCTGGATGAGGGTGATACGTATGCTAGAATGTCTTCTGCGGGTATACTCATAGTGGAATAATTCATGCAAAATATTAAGTACGTGTTACTATTTTAATTTTTATTGTGCTATCCTACTTATTGTTAGTCTCTCTACCATTTACATGTGGTCTGAAGTAGATATGGCCTATCAGTCTTTTTTCTTAACACAACCATATCGTCGAATTTGGCACAGATAACTCCTCCTACTCTTGGTTTTTCTGATTTTCAAAATAAGTGGTCAACGTCTAAATCTTAATATGGTGTACATCAGTCTCATCCACGAGTTGCACAAGAAGACGGTGAAAATAGAAGTCTATATTTTCATCCTCGACTTTTGGGAAGCAAAATCGGATATGATATCTTCAAAGTCTATCAGCTCCAAAATGTCCGATTCTATAAACATTATTGAGAGGCTATTCAATCTTGGTTCGAGCATGGTACTCCTATGTTCATTTTTAACGATCTTTAGATCAGAGAAAGACCTTCCGCCAGTACAGTTACTCACCATCTTACATAGGAATATTCGTAAAGATATTTCTAAGTTCGGGAAAGTTGATGTCAAAGACTCTTTCTTAATTTTGACGTACAAATCTTGAAAATTCAGATCTTTCCCTTCGTTCGTTACAGAAAGATATTGCTTAAACAGTAAGCATTCGTCAGCCAATTCCGTTTCACAAATATCTTTATCGTATTTATTTAAAATTCTGTATTGGGGATTGAACCAGCCGATAAGCATGACATTCGTATTCATGGTGGTTCTGATTTCCATAGATGGAAATAAGTTAAAGTTAAGTAATAAGAGTTGAAAAGAAATTTTGAGGTACACTTTTATTAACTGTGCCAAGAAACGTTGTGAGATTTGACATGGTGCAATACAGATGAAATTTTGAACTGAGAGAAGTGCCTAAGGAAATTGCCTTATAGTCGCCTTGACGGCCGCGTAGACGGCCCGCAACGTGCTAGATTGTAGCTGGGCGACTATAAAAAATCGTATGTACGGTAATGTACCTCGTTCCGCAATCGGGTAGCTAATCTACTATTATGCATAACACAGGTTGACAGAGAATAGTATAACAGTAGCTATAGCGAGGTATGTATAACCTGGGCCGTGGGCGGCGAATTCAATGGGCATCTCGTATTTGAATGTGGCGCCATAATATAATTCTATAGCGATTCACACTCATGTATTAAATCCAGAGCACAGACGGTAATAGACAGAGGCAAACATTGCATCCAGAGCATCATATTGCACTGATGATATTGGGCCGAGTAGATTCGTCAATTAAGTCGATGAGTGAGTAGGCAGTATTCCGGCCAGGGATCTCGAACGCGTGTATTTTTCCACGCTTTTATTCACTATACCGTACGCCAAACCAAAAGAAGAAATAGTTGCGAAAAACAGAGATCTAGGGGAAAGAAAACTACGGCTCAGTGGAGTATAGAAAATAGTGTATAAGTAAACAGTAAACAGTAAATGATAATGAAAGTGGATAATAAAAAAAATACCGATGGCAAATATCACGCAATAACGTGGATCTCACGAAGCAGACAAATATGATCACATCTTTCCTTCAAGTTGATACAATCGTAATTACCAATTCCATTCGTTTGATTAATATCTAAGATGTCGAATTAACAATGACTTTGTGAACAAGAAACTCGTAATGAGGATAGTACATGTCTCCAAAAATTAGGGATGTCACTTATCTCCTAGCATTTACAAAGGCAAGGAGGCGTCAATCTTTCCCCGTTAAGGGCGTTTCGAACACTTTCAAGAGTTCGTAAATCAGAAATCGCGCAACTGATCACGACATCACACTTCACAAAATTGACCGATACTGTAGATTTTAATTAAAGAATTATGTTCAGTCTTCGGAATACTGTGCAATTACTGCAATTTGAGGTTTAGGATCTGATCAAGAATTCGACATTACCCAAATCATTTGATCGATTGCACACCCTGCTACTTGTGAGAGATAGATAGATAGATAGATAGATGTACTCTTCTGACCTTGAGATCATTGAAAGAATACTAGATGAGAATGACTTGAGGTACGGATAAAACACATTCAACAGCATAACTTCAGACGCAGAGGCTCATAATTACGCATCTCCATCACGCTCTTGATATTTTGTCAATCTGCAGTGATACGGACCTAACATGGAAGAAAATTTACGTTACCTGTCAGCTTATTCATTGGTTCCTGAAATAAGCTTCAAATCGAATCAATGTTCGTTTAGGATTCGTAAATACCGAGCTAAGTACGCCACAATGATGTGTGAAATTTTAGTAGCAACAGCAAACAAATGGGATGCACCTAAAATTTCTCTGGCCTTACATGGGCCCCTAGGCCCGGGGGGCCTAGGGGCCCCAAGAACCTCTGAGACGGCTCTGATAAACGATACAGCATAATGGTTGTTAACTGGCAAAAAGTTAGAGTGGATTTCTACGGGATAGAATAGCTCTTCAGGGATGTATGAAGATCGATTACATTGCTAAGAATATTTCATCTCCATCGCTCACATCCATTACAAAAACACAAATTCTCCTCAAAATTTAGGGCAAAAGGCCCATTCAAGCCCTCAAATTAAACCGTAACAACCTCAAAATGAGAGGTACTGTGAAGTGACACGCTGTTAGCTCTCAACGACAGAGAGGAATTTACACTCAAAACTAAATCTCGAGAGTGCAGCGATTGCAAACTCTGACAGTCAGAGGCTTCTCGACACTCATACCTCGATATACCAACATACCCTATAGTCAAGACAAATTGGGCGCAATCTCTGATGTAGTTGGGGCACATCTCAGAGGAGAACCTTTTGATAGGAGTAGAGCACAAGGAGGGAAGTTTATGTACGTATATACATATATATCTGCCTATTTCGTTGGAGTTGCTGTAATACCGAAACGTGTAAGAGCCGCAGATTATACGAGTCATTGTTCTTGATGTTGAAACGTACAAGCCTGAAATCTAGGCACATCCGTATTCTATGCGTATTATATGTATGGAATATATATACATATATATATATATACACACTTTATTTGGATAGTAGACTTGTATTCATGGGGCACGACTCATTAACTACGAGTGATTGTTTTGTCGTTTGGTGATTATTCAGACTGTTTGTCAGTTGAGTGAGAAGTTTGATTATTTCATGGTTTCAAGAGGTTGGAAGTTGTGAAGGTGGGTTGGAGATATTTTGATTCTACGTGGCGTTGAAGACTTTGTATGAACTTTCTAGATGCTCGAAAAGTTTTATTTTTTGTTTTTTGTTTTTTATTCACTCCGAGAGACCATTTGGGCTGTCGATTCCCAGCCGACGATTTGAGTCGATGAGTGTGATTACGATGTGAAAAAGAAAGAAAAAAAAGATTGATTTGATAATCAAAGAGAGTGCGTCTTGCAGAAGGATGATCAAACTATTGCTTCTGAAGTTCCATTACAATCATAAAACTTGGAGGGACAGTTTGGATGGAGGATAAAAATTGATGGGTTGACAAATTCTTCTCTATTTAGAATTTGAGTGATTGTTTAGTTGTCCCAGAATCGTACGAAGATAACTCTCATTTTGAGTTTTAGTCCCAAAATATTCAGTGAATCGATGGATCCATCCATCTCAATCCCAACAAAGTGCAATGAAATTGGTTTATGAGAAAAATTTTTGACACATAAAAATGAAAGAAAAATGGCTCGTAGTTCCAAAAATCCAGTCAATGATCTATGAGTTACACTAATGAATGGATGAAATTGAATGGTCAATGTTTATATTTACCCAAATCATCTCCTCACTTCTATATATTTGAGACTCATGAACATTCAGTTCATCAAGATATCTCATGATTACAGGTATGATCGCAGCATTTTCAGACATGGAAACAGTCTTCCTTGCCTGTATCTCCACACTCCTGCCTTTAGTCATTGCTCTGGGCTTAGCGTTTGGCATCAGGTAACATAACACATTGTCAATGCATCCTAAAAACAAGTCGATTTTCAGATTTTAATGGTTAATTATTATCAGAATTACTTTCGAAAAAGTATCTCTGGAATGATGACGGACGCAAGGAATATGGTAGAATAGGACTAATTTTGAATTTATTTCGAGTATTTGAATGTAGAAATAAAATCATCAGAGTTTTCCCATAACACTATGGCCAAGCTCACGGGGCATATGAAAGACAACGTAGTCATGTACGAGAAAGTCGAGAAATGAAAGTTACAAATGTTTTCAGTAGTACAGCTATGGATTGAGTCAGACGTGAGGCAAACAGGTTTCATATTACAAGTTGCAACTGTGTGAGTGTGTACATTCACTTTATTACTGACTCGTAACAGCAGCTTTTTCGTGCAACGAACAAAACCATAGAATTTCAATATTACAGCTTTGAAAAGCTGCCTGAGTTCAAATCCGTTTTTTTTTTCAAATCACTTGGTTCTAGGAACCCGTCGTTTGAAGCTCGCTCAAAGAGTTTCCTGGAACTGCCTCTCATAATGTCACTGTATTATATCCTTGATGTCATTACTTTGCTGAGTGAAATATCCTTGACTACCTTTGAGGACAAATCCTCTTGAGCTAGTCTTTTTCATACTTCCCTATCATTGACTGAACCGTCGTAGAATTATCATTTTGCAGTTTCACTTGCAAGGGGTTTAGACGTACACTACTGATCAATTATTTGTTCACATCTAATAATGAGGAGTTCAAATTACAAATTCGGATTTATATGGCCTCGCTGATCCGAAAAATTCCTTGATTCAGATCATTTTTTCGCTTCTTTTGAGTATTTTGAGGCCTTCATGTGGATTTTTTCTTGAAAAACAACTGGTTTTTGATAGGTCAAGTCAAATTCATCGGGAAATTCATGAGGATTAGGTCAACACGCAGACCTGTACAAGTCAGACGAGTGTTGATGGATCGGAACGATCCGAAAATTACCTGAAAGTATAAAATTAAAGCTTTGTAATCCGCTATTGAGCGTTATTCTAGGTTGCCTCTGGCCCGATCTGTCAATGTTTTCCTAAGAAAGGTTTTCCTCAAAAAATCGGACCAGTCATTGAGAAAGGTCTTAAATCCCAACCATCATAGCACGTCTCTCAGATTCTTCCACCAATGATCAGGGAAAACTTGTCAAGAAATCAGATAAATACTACCGTGGGCCCGATTCTCTCATCTCTCATGAATTTTGGGACTTTTTTTGAGAAAGAGCTTCTTTCAAAATACAGTCACAGCTCAGACTAGAATCAACCTAGGGCAATCTCTGGGAACGAAATTTGAAGGCCTTGAATGCCTTTTTCAGGTGTCTGTTGAAACAGATGTCAGTTTTGGCTCTATTCTTATGAATTTTTCCAAGGATTCGACTCGACTTACCAAAAATCTCCTGTGCCGCAGGGAAAACCCCACGAGAAATACTTAGCGTATGCAGAGAAAGTAAAATAATGACGTAAATTGAAGTCCTTTCGCACCAATTGATTTGGACTTCTCATTTTCAGGCGTATAAGAACTAATGACCTGTGTTGTACCTGGTGATTTCCAAAAGTCATATGAGTCAAGTAAAATTATTGAAAGATGAAGAGAATCATAGGAGCAATATGAGATCTGAGATCATTAAATTTGTATTTTTTGCAGACACATGTGGCGAAAATACAGGGATAGGCGATGCAGTATGTCGAGCGGTCTGCCAGGTTATAGAGGAGTCTGTTCAAGGGATGACACAACCGAGTCACTACATCATCGGCCACATTCACGCAGCAGCAGCATTCATCAGTCCACTCAGATCCTCTCGGCGCAAGATGTGAGTAATCTGATATCATCATTTTTCCTATGGAAATTATACCTTCCGCTCCCAATGCTATGATCTCAGACATAAAAAGGTTGATTCATAGCTAACATAGCTTTTTCAACCATCAGCTTGAACTGAAGTCTGTCGGTATGTCATCCCACATCGCCCTCCTCCCTCCCCAGTAGGAACGAACTACACCCCCAAGCCATTGTTGATATTTAATGTAGATCGTTTTAATTTCTAAAGTCACTTTTATAGCATGTCCACTTGCCAATTCGGACGATAAATCTAGGCATCCAAGGTGTAAAGTGAGTTCGAATATGTAACAGGATATGATCAAGAGTCGACGAGAAACTGCGGAATGAAAACTGTCAAGTATTGGTGAGAACATTTCATAGTTGAAGTATGCTATAGAGTATTCGTGACGAATTCAAATGAGCAGAGATTCTCGGCGTGGGGTGTGATCCACCCTATGGGTATGTTCAACGTAATTTCCAAACAGTGTGCAGGAAAGAAACGGCGAATATGATAAATTCCTTGATGAAGATAATTTTTGGAAGGATTCATAGAGTTTCACGTGAAAGTGGTGGGTTTGAGGGAGAATCAGAAGTTCTCCACGAGCTGCAGATAACATATGCAACAGTAAAAGGAATTTTTCCATCTTCTGTGCGGGAAATGACTTTTCCGCACGGGTTTTATGATTTTGTTTCCCATACAGAAGATGGAAAGATTTATTCGACACTCAAACGGGTGGTTTCCACATTCTAGTGATAATTCCGACCCTCACCTTTGGCTCGGTCTGTAAAATATGACTCGTTGTGCGGAAACCAACATTCCAACCTTCGTATCAAAATGTACTATTGTGGTTCTTTTTAGACAGATCGGTTATCCGTGAACCGATGAACATTTGTAAATAATTGAAGCGCGCCTACAGCCATACATCGGTGAGATATTTTTGAGGCTGGAGATGTTCCTAAAGTTAATAATTATACATTGAACCAAAAAAGCTGGGAAACAAATGATGCAGACAAATTTTCATCACGTTGGAAAAGGCTGCATGAAAAGTATGAGTTCATTGAACAAAACTTCTTGAGCATAAAAATCATGTAACGATTCGTAAATTGGATCAGCTCTCAGCTCCTTTACATACTTTTGACAAAAACTACGAACGCGATTTCCGCTGCTTGCCAACTCAGCCGGCAGTCAATGATGAAACTTTTTCGATCGCTTGTGCAGACTTGGATGCAGTTAAAGTTTTCCAAGTCCCGTAAAGTTTTTGACTGGCTTACGATTAGGGTTGTATTCTTTTTGTTGAATTGGGAATGGCTGTATGCAGGCCTAAACTAATAAATTTTATTATTTTCAACATATTCTGAGAACTGTTGTTGGGAGCAGATAATTCAAAACTTGAATCAGCACCTTCACTGCAATGGGCCTTATCAGTGAAGCCCACGTGTTCAACTCTGTGTGCGGTGGTAATCAAAATTCCGTTAAATGGGCTCTACAAGCGAGGCCCATCACACACAGGATCGGAAGGCGATTTTCGCCGTTGCACTGATGGTTTTAAAGATGATGATTCCAAATCAATTTGTATCCATGATTCTATAGATAAGGTACATTGGAGACTTGAATCATGCCTCAGCTCATGCACCTCATGAAATGTTTAATTTTGGAATTTTAGCGGAAGTATTTTGAAGAATATTTTTCTAAAGGATTAGTAAGGGTTGTGGGGCTATATAGAAAATTCTCAAATATCTGGAAGACGGTTCGGTAGTTTTCCTTTCCTCTGCTCTCCATTTGATGAGAGGGTATCTAGATTTTGGAAAAACTGAGAGTTAGCTTGCCCCGAATAATCTTTCTGTTCTGGAGGAAGTCTTTGAAGATGATGAGCTCTTTGCTTTGCAGAACAGTTGAGAGTCTAAAGATCTCCTGACGGCTTAGAATTTATCTCTCACGATTTTTTCACAATGAAATTATCATCATATAAGATCATCGGTTTCCAGGTTTCTTCAGAATCTGGACATCTTATATATAAACATGGGAAATATTTTCTCATAACGACACTTCCAGCTCAGATTTTTGAAAGAGTATTACGATCGCCGACAAAATTTTGCCCCATGGTTGATATCTATTCCCTCAAACATGAATAATAGAAATTCACCTATCGGATCAACAAAATTTTCCTTCTCAATTTTCCGAAAAAAATGGGAGATCCCCTTATAAAGAGTAACTTGTCCGAATGTTCGTGAACAAATATGAACTAACAAATCGAGCTCCAGCAGAATTTATCCCTGAAAATAATTTTCTCGGACATTTGAAAGGGATTGCTCTTAAGCTCCTTTCCATTTCCACCCATGACTCTCAATTCCAACTTCCCATTCCACCTTCAACAGAGCAAACTTGAAGTATAGGTAGAGAATGAGAAACCCTCTACTTGCTTTCAAAAGCTCAACACCGTAAAAATGTTTCCGTGGTCGAAGGCTCAACTAATTCTTCCATTTGGCCCTATTAAGTCGGAAGCTATCCAAGCTAACCCTGACTCTCTCATCTACCACCGGCTCAGGCAATTTTATTAGACTTTCGCTCTTTCCTCTTGCCTCCAACTCGTACCTTAATTTCCGTCTTCGTTGCGCTTGGGTAAAAATAATACCCGGATCCTGTTATCTATATAAACGGGATGTGGCTCGTACATTAGCCCGTCTTAATCCAGAGTGGCGGTAAATAAGACGAACCTTGGAGAAAGACTCAGATGTGACCGGCGTGAAAAGTATATTATATTTACAGGATGTGCCTGTGAGCTATGAGATGAGACAGATTATTGTGCATCCGGTAGCTAAGAGAGGAGATTTAGCAAAAATTTTTGCATCCGTAATAGTTATAGTTGAGGATTTTCTGCGGTAGGATGCTTTCAATTATTATCCGCCTTGGGTCTTGTTTCTGTTCTTTCAATAGAAAGGCCATTACTTTTAATTTCTCCTTAATTAGCGTTAGATGAGATTTTATTGGAGTAGTTTGGATTGAATTTGGGGGATAGCAATCAATTTGCATTAGGGAATTGACTTTGTGTAGAAGATATGGAAGTGCAAAAATGTTAGGCTCATTTTTATGTTTATTGAAGTTTTGAATTCATCATATTGAATGAGTTGGAGATGATCAAAAAAGATAACGCCAAATATGCCCCCATTTCCTGATATGCCCCCACTCAAGTTCGCGAATGTATACTCGCCGGACAAAATATCTGAACAAATCTGAAAAAGCTTTTTGTCCCTGAGCTGCTGTTTCAATCCAAATTAAACCGTTTGTGGTGTCTTGATGATCGTAATTGTACTCCCAACCCGTCAGAATTGAAACTCAATCCCAAGATTCCAAACAGCGGCTCAGCGATAGGAAAGCTTTTTCGGATTTGTTCAGATATTTCGTCCGGTGAGTGTACAAGCCTGCAGATCTTGCCGCGCATTTTTCTCATTTTTGTGTTAGCAACTTTGAAATATGAAAAAATCAATGTTTTGCAACGATTCTAAAAGACTGACGCGTTTCTCAGAACAGAAAAAGTGATTTTCGGTAACTTTGACTTATTTTTCATAAATCACTAGAAGCTATGCCAAACAAAATCTCATTTTCTTCGTCTTTGTCTCAAGTTGAAAATACTCCTCACAGAATCGCAAAATTCGATATCTAGATGATTCTACGCTCATATTACTAACAAAAGTGCAGGGTTCCATAATTTGTCCTCGCCCCTTTTTCCACATATGGAAGGCTTCTTATGTGGAATATTCGCATATGGAAGCGTAATTTCGCAAACACTTTTATCCCTTCTCTGACTGGGTTACAGTAGTTTTAGGTGTATGTAGCTATATCTAGTAGCGTGGAGCCTTCAAATTTCACAAAATATGCTAAAAATCGATTTCCATGCTAATTTTGAGGTTATGTTCACTCTAAACGATCGGAAACATCCATGGAAATATCTTGAAATATGACGATTCGTCCAATGTTTACATTACCATCATACTCCGAAGCCGATATCGCTTTTCAAGAGCCTTATAACCGCGAAATAACCATGGGGTCATATTAGGAACACAAATACCAAAAACTCGCAAAAAATCTTCTTTTACACGCTATGCGGAAAAGTGTGTTTTCCGCTCTAATTTTCCACTTTCTCACACAGTTTGTCGAAAAACACAGTTCGATAAACGGGTGTGAAACCCATTTTTCACATCTTCTTGTTGATTCCGACCCTCCCGTGCGGCTCGGGCCGGAAACGCATCACTCGGACGCGAAAAGTTTTTCCATCCTTGTATCGAAATGTACTATTTTCGCAAAAACTAGGATAGCTCGGCTCTAGTTTCTCGAAATCAAACGCACTTTCACTCATTTCAAAAGTCTTCACACAAGCTTCAGAATGAATTGAAGTACATTGAAAAATATTGAGATGAGACAGAACGATGAGTAAAACAAAAGTAGTGGGCGCATATCAGGCGCATATCAGGCACACTCACCTTACTTTAACCAGTTGATCTTGACTAAATTGTTTTGATTTAGAATGCGTAGGTATTTCTCGAAAATTTCTAAAATATCGTGACATGGTTATTGAAATGAGACCATGGAAAAATTTCAATAAGAAAAGGAACATGGGATGATGAAATAATATTCAGGATTCAAAAATCGGAAACTCAGTCAAGAATGATTCATTCCTTGTGTCTTGCCTTGAGTATGGATTTTTTGCCTCCAACCTCAATTTTCTAACAATCTATGAATGTACTATTTTTCAAAATAGAAAAAAGAAAAATTCCGATCCGTAAATACCCTCTTGTCATTAAACGTTCAAACTATCAAAATCTTATCCAAGTGAGTTCAGCGGATTTCAGAAAATCTTTCTAAAAGTGTCATCTCAACTATCTTCTGCTAATTTACTGTTCTATATTTTCTAAAGCCTTGATTCAACTTTGTCACGTCCTCACTTGTACATGATACGTTTCAGCATCGAAACAGTACAAGAGATTGACATTTATCATCACTGACACGGGGAATTTTGGCAAGATTCTTCTCCTAGGGATCAATATACCTGTTGCTGTGTCTGTTGCATTGGCTCAGAATTGCCTTGGAAGAAGTCATAAGATAACGTCAAGACCATACTTGTGCGGTAAGCTTCTCTTCTTCTGACTCCTTCTTAGGATTTTCAGATGGTGCTCTCTGAGTGCAGTGAATTTTAGGGTACCTCTTTGTACGCCTTGGTTCGCGTGCATCGATGCGCTTGGATTTGCGACTGGTTGCTTATCCTGCAGGCGCCTGTTGTACTCCAAAAATTCTCAAGGATCAGTATATCTTTGTCGTGCTTTGCACTCATTTCACTAGTTAGGAAATTGATTATAAGTTTTCTTTTCGGAATATAATCGTACTTTAGACGACTTTGTGATTCTTAAGGTGACAAAATTTCCTCATCATTGAATCTCGTTTTATGCTCATAGAATGCAAAAACCTTCAATCAAATTTGCCATCTCTCATCCTATAATGATAATTTGAGTGCGTTATGGAACATTTCTATGAGGATTCGGTTCATTCTCAGTCAAGATTCCACAAATCAGGTGTCCGGGCCACATTATCTTGGTGTATTATGAAAAATCACTATCACCAAATCTGTATCCGATACCAGAATTCCATCATCATTTACGTTCATCTATGTTCCAGAAATTCTTGCTACAAGTCAACGATTGGAAAAGTGTTCGGGAGTTCGAGTGTATCTAGTTTTTCCAGCGTCTAAGACTTCTAAAACATGCAAAATCGCCCATGTGTTATGTGCAGAGAAACGAAGATACAAAAACTTTGAGGCCAATCTCTCTGGCCTGAATAACTGTGGAAAGTAATAATTGTACGCATCTAAGAAGAAATAGTTATAATTGAATCGGTCGATTGAAAATATCCTCCTCATCATTTCATTCCCCATCAAGAGTGGAAAAATAGAAAATTAATTCATTTGTGCTCACATGTTCCAAATCATAGTCAAATTAATTAAACCTTCGAAATCATGAACTATAAAACAACCGACTCTACATTCCACTACACTCTACGTACCCGCAAAATTCTCATAAATTCAATCAACCGCGATCATAACCTGTCACCGTCTTGATAAAGCATTCAACAGCAGCATCAATTTGCGGCTTTTCCAAGCCACATATATTGCAGTACCGAGTATTGTGTCGCAATCAAAGCGGATTAATCTCGTAGATTAGTTTGGCAAAGCACTTGACTCAACCTCAATAGCCACACTGCTCCAATGAATCACTTCTATATATACACAAACTTGAAGCTTCTCTCGACGTCGAGAGCTCCCACCAGACACAAGAGGCTATACCTCTCTTACTCTCACTCGAGCTTTTCACGAGTCTACGAGACACTTATCAGCCCTTAAATAACCTCTTCCTCCTTCTTCTTCCTTTTTTTACTTCTTCATTTCTGCAGTGGGTGAAAAAAGGTGGACAGTAGTAGAAAGTCTGCGTGCCTTTGGGATATACAGACGTCGACCAAGTTTTTGTGAGATGGTGTGCTATTCTTGATCGAATTATAATAATTGAAGACCGATTCCAAAATTCGTCTGGAACGCTCCAGAACGATTTGGAACGTTCCAATATGACTTGGTACGGTCTGGAATGATCCAAAACTGGCTGAGACTTTTTGGAACGTTTTGGTGCGATTTGGGATGATGTGTAATGGGTTGGTATAGTTTGGAACGGTCTAGGACAATTTGGTACGTTTTGATACGGCTTGGAATGTCCTGGGGTGGTATGGTACTACCTGGAACGTTCTGGTATAGTCTGAAATGGTTTGGAATGATTTGGAAGGGTCTTGAATGGTTTAGAGTGGTGTGGGATTGTCTAGGGCAGTTCGGGACGGTCTGTGGTATTTTGGGATGGTTTAGGCGGGTCTGGAGTGGTCTGAAACAGTCTGGTCTAAGCCGGGTGGGCTGGAAACTTCCGTTCCTAAAATCGTTTGACAAATAAACCTGAAAGGTCATTGTCGATGTAATTTTTAGTGCTTTTTTTGGTGCAGTTGTTAGTTTTTCGATCCAGGGCTAGCCAAAAAAATCATTATCATAAATGAGGTCAATATATCAGTTCCATGCCCTGTGGTTTTCCATTATTTCGACCCTTGCGAGTGTGAAGCGTCGCGGTGAGCTTTGTTTGAGATTCGGACAGGCAAACTTATCAAATATAATGCCATTGACCACCAAATCCCATTGGTATTAGAGCCCAAAGGCCACTTTTTGCATGTGTGCGAGGCACGTACATTTTGTGGCGCAATTTTGCTTAAAATTTTATCTCCTCAGTTTCCCTCAATGAAAGTGTATTTGCCTCATTCCAGGCCTTCCCGTTTCAATTCATTCTTAAAGATTCTTTAAGAAAATCGTCAGGCGCAACTTCTCCATAATTCAGAATTTCGGAAAAAATTGATTTTCATACTTTGCGGAGCTCTTTCCCGCGATAATCTTGCTTTGCTGAATTTTTTGGTCAGTTCCATGTGGTACTAGTGCGACCCTTAAACGCGAGATTACGGAGGCTCTAGTCAGTTCTTTCCAAAGTATCTGATGGCCAAATGAAAACCCCAAAATTTCAAGACCGTAGCTCAAACCGTTTGGCAGTGAGATCAATTTTAGTGCCAAATGTCAGGTTCGTGCCCTACGTCAAGATGTCAGGTTCCGTACCCGGTACCCCGTTATCCTTGTTATACCTATGGTATCCATGAGTGAAAATTTTTTCATTCGTGGACGAGTTAATTTATACTCTACATGTTTTAAAAAGTCGGAAAATCTATCTTAGAACTCTCAGAAGTAAGATTTGGGGTTGGCACATTTCCAACCCTCGAATATCAAAGTTTCCACGTAACTACTCATATACGTTGCCGTGTAGATTATGAGTGGAGGCGCAAGAGATTCGGTACGTTGGTAGGCTTTTGGTTGGGCGGATGGACATACAGTTTGATGAGTGGGTGGGGTAGACGGGCTGATGGGTAGTTTTGACTATCAGCAACACCAACTGGAAAAATTGTCATCTCCACGAAGTTTATAAAATCTCTTTTCAATACGATCAATTGGTCATTACCCATCACTTCACAAATATCATTCCTGAGCTACAAAAGCATTCCAAGGACTTGGAATTTATCGAGAACATTCACAAATAACGCTAGTTTAGTATAATCACAATAGAAGGAAATTTATCGTACCTACCGGGAGGTCTGACATGTGGTGCAAATTTGAGGCGTTATCGAGTGAAAGGATCAGCGAATTGTGATTCGAGAGTGGAGAAAGGGACGATGAGTGATTTGCGTGATACGGTTGTCAATGCGTAGCGATATCCGATTGCTATATAATGGGATTATCTGCATCTGCGCACTGATACTATTGTTAGCCGAGTTGCATCAGAACTGATTTGGCCATACAATAGGGATACTTTAGGAGATTACACGTTTCAGATTGTGTTTCTAAAGCCTACAATTTTCAAAAGGATGAGCTTCCCGAACATCGATTATGAATATACTCCAAAATAACAAAGTCCGGAACATAAAAAAATCTCACGTACTTAAGGATGTGAGAAATATCAAATTTTGAATAAGGCAAGCTTACTATAGTATGAAAATCTATTTTGCTATCATTAATTCATTTCTTTATACTCCCCAATACCATGAGGAAAAAATTAGAAAGCACCTCAAGAGGATCGCGTTGAAGTAAACTTCCCGTTAACTAATTAGATTGCTTGCTGTGAAAAAGCTCGTGTGCATCGATTAATTTCATTAGCTTTGATGGATGAAGCTTCTCACGTAAAAGGCAAAACTGGCAGTTATCGATCGATATTACAAGAAAAAACTGAGGGAAACTTGAGCCCTAGAATCTGTCAATAAAGCTCTAAAGGTACTCGAACCAACGAGTAATGAGAGTTTTTTGTTAGTGCATCAATTTTCATGTTCAGGGCAACGGATAAGGCTTGCTGAGGCTGGTGATGGCTGTGAGCTTTCTGTTCTACTTTGGAGAATAGGTAGAACACTCTGATCAAACAAAATTTGCGAGTATATCGAAGAGATCTGATTAATGGATTGATTGTATGGAGAGTTACCTGGTCATCGCATATTCATTTCTGGATTGAAACTGATTTTTTTTATGAAAACACGATTCAAAACAGTGAAATTTCAACGTCAACAATTCTTCAAAATCCCTCAAATTCTTTGATCCTGGGAGAATTTTGGTACATTCTTACATCTTGAAACATGGAAGCGATTGCTTATTTAAACAGAATGAGTCTACCTTGACGTTGAATAAAGCTGCCTAGATTCTTTACAAATTGGTCAATCCAAGGACTCTGTTAGGAATTTTGTGTAGTGTAGGACTGTAAAGATCATAGAATAATCAGATTTTGCCTATCCGCTGAAAATTGACAATTTTATGGATATTTATATGTTACATTGATGGAAATTCCTACCAGAGAATGTATTCATCAAGAGCGCGTGTCTGCTATGTAGAAATGTGGTATTTGGATAGCGGAGAAATTTGCATTACATTTAATTGCTTAATTCTAAAGGTGATCACAGAAGACTTATTTGAAATATACTTAAACTATCATAGATCACATATGTATAATTGTTTTCTATGCAGGTCATCAGATTCACTAGATTATAAAATACTCAAATTTCGTCATCCGTTGAAGGAAACAAAGTTTTGGCAGCCAAATCCTCTACTCTCAACCACTTTGCAAATCCAATCAAAATTCCTGCACACCCAAATACACAGAATACGATTAAACTCGCTTCTTTCATCTGCCTACCTTCCTCCATCTCCATCAGAAAAAAAAGAGCAATCCACCCTGCAAAGATTAATTATTCGCAAAGTTTACGAACTCAAACTTTCGTAATCTCCCACAAGCGAGAATGAATTGCAGCCAAGTATAAACCAAAACTATATCCACCATCTTTCCCGTTCTGCTTTTCATTACAAAATCCTCCAACCTTTCATCCTATACAGTAGTTGTATAAAACAGGGATGAATGAGCAAGTTCAATGAGAAAGTTGTTGCCCAAAACATCGTGAGCATCTTGCTTTTCTTATTCAGCCTACCTCTACGTAAAAGGTGAATAAAAGGTAAATAGAAAGTAATAAACTCCAAACTGTACAAGTTTCAACCTTGGATAACTGCTTTGGTAACTTGACTCGCCTAGTACTGTGGCTAGCACCAACTACTTTATTCAATCCAGTACAATGTATATATGTATTCAGATTGCAAAGTCAGCAAGCAGCCTCTCCTACTTTCCTAATTCCATAGCCCAAGTTTACGATTCAATCCGGTGTAGATCCTTAGCTAGGCCCCCTCAAACTCCAACACTAATACTTACTACAGCTGTGATGTATAGATATACAGTTAGATACATCGGTTTCTCAATCAGTGTCGAATTCTGAGAAAACGTAGTTGAGATCAAGATAGATGAAGGTACGTACACACAGAGAGACGTAAACTTTAAGAAAGAAAAGCTCCGGAGTAGTTTAAGGGAGTTGCTACCCGTCAATAGCCTCGAGCTATACATATATTTACCACTTTTGCAAGCTCACTTTGGCGGGGAATTCAAATACAAAGAGACTCTAGAGCTCAGAGATTGAAAAATGAGCCAGCTCTATGTTGATTGCGATTTATTGATTTAGTGATTCATTAATGGGCTCATGGTCTTTTTTTACATATGAGTAATTCCGCGCGATAGCGGACCACGAATTGCAGACATATCTCAGATTGTTTTCCCACTATTCTTAATCGATTTTATGGTCCAAAAAATGAACTTTTTACTCTCTGTGGGGTCCAAAAAAAATTTTGTTTCCGTGGGGAATATCTTTGTGTAGGAAAAAATACCAATCTTTTATCCTGAGAGGCTACGGATGCCCCCCCCCCCCCCCGAGAGCAAAAAGGTGAAAAACAGAAAAAATTCAATTCCTCGATAACCCAAATTTTGAAAATCTGAAATAGTATTTTTCGATTCGAGGGTGGGAAAATTGATATTTCGATCCGAAGTTATGTGTTCTTTCGGAAAAAAGTGGTCCTGACCTGTATTTTGGGTTCTACCCCGTTTTTTCACATTTTATCACTATTCTCAGCTTCTTCGGTTGAAAAATGACTTAATGACTCATTCTGCGCATGCGCAGAGATTCATCCTGCTGGAACCAATTTAATTGAGAAGCCAGGAAAATTTCCTTAAAAATGACTACTTGGCAAAGTCAATTTCATGCACTTGGCCTAAAGTTACATCACATTAATGATGAAGCATCCTCAAGAGGGGTAAATCCAGATCTTACACTTTCCCATTAGTATCAAGACTCGAGTAGGAGTATAATTATTCTTAGATCTTGTAACTTTGGGCCCAGTACATCGAATTGACTTCGCCGAGTAGTCATTTTGAAGGAAATTTTCTCGGCTTTTCAATGAAAATGGTCTAAGCAGTCTAAATTTCTGCGCATGCGCAGAATGAGTCGTTTCTCAACCGAAAAGGCTGAGAATATTGATAAAACGTAAAAAAAACAGCGTAGAACCCAAAAACACAGATCGGGACCACTCTCTTTTGGAAGAACACGCGATTTTACATGGAAATATGGATATTCAAATTTTTAAAAAATTGGGTTTTTGAGGAAACGAATTTTTTCTGATTTTTACTTTTTTGTTCATAAGGAGCGTCCGTAATTCCAAAAAAAAAAAAATTTCGAGGCATATTTCGATAGATTTTTGAAAGACCTTTCGATAGCCACTATTTGCGTAGTCGTATCTTACCTCAATTCGGAACTATACCCATCTATTATCTTACTGAAATAAAAAGATTGGTATTTTTTCCTAAAAATACTATCACAAAGATATTCCCCACACTGAGAGAACTTAGGGACCCTCCTTGCCACGAACGTGACAGTGGTACTCCTGGATTACGGGATCGCTCGCGTCTCGAGGCTATAGCCTGCGCCACGATCCCGACTGATCCCGGCTCTGGGCAGTAGCTATCGCGGGAGGAGGCACATGTTGCCGCAGCGTGTACGCCTCTATACGTCGCTAACGAAGTGACAACGGTGATCGCGGTCTAGAGAACCCCGGCCGGCTCTGCGACACCTTATTCATTTCGCGGTCAGTGCAGCTATTATATTATTTTCTGTATTTCAATTCAATCTTCCAAAAATGAAGTAGAGTACATTTTTTAAAATCCTAGCAGCTTTTTTTCACCCCATAGCAAGTAAATCTAGTTTGCTCACAGATAGAGACACCCTGTTTGCGGCATTTGAAAGCTCTTAAATAAACCGCGGCCTGTAGGAGCAGAGTGTAAGAATCACTAAACAGTGGATTTCTCAATTGGCTATTATCTTTATTCTCTGAAAGAAATTTTCCTGGCTTTTCCAATGAAATTAGTTTCTAGAGTCCAAATTCCTGCGTTTTTGCTCGCACAGACCACCCATGACCCTGAAATCAACTTTTTAATAGCAATTTTGATAGGTCTCTTTAAGACTTTTTAAATGACGTGAACCGCATGTCTGTATCTGTGAGCAAACTCGACTCATTTGCATTTTAGTGGAAAAAAGCTGCTAGAATTTAAAAAAAATGTATTTTACTTCATTTTCGATCATCCTCGCTTTCTGATCCGAAGATTTTCTAGTTTTGGACCCAATGACAAGTTTTCCTGATCTCTCACGGCCATAGCTATCAATCTCGGGGTTGAAAATGCCGTCCAAATAAGATTTTTAATGAAAAAAAAAACCGTATTTTTTGCAAAAAGTCGACGTAGCTATTCACATACATATTTCAAAATTTCAGACAATTTCACATCGAATACATGCATTCCGAATTTTTTCCGAGGGCTATTCCAGAATTATAAAATAAAAGAAACATTCCAGGCGTTAGTGGGTTAAGGGGATGTCGAAGTCCTTTTCTCATTGCATACTTACCGATATTGTCGACTTTTGAATTCATCGGCTGAATTTTTGAGTAGGCACAGATAATAAAACTATAGCTGATCCCAAATCTGTCTACGAATCCGCGATGGCTTTACTATCTGAGATGCCTCAGAAATTCATCAAATAAACCCGATAGCAGGGAATGCCGGTATCCGATAATATCAGTTTATCGGTAATTGAACAATCATGTGCTCGTCCAATTGTATCAAGAGAATTCTAGAATATTTGATTGCATGCAATTTTTCTAATTGGACCAAGTGTATCTAATGGAATCTAGCTAATGAGAAATTATGGAAAGTCAAGAGGAAGCTAGTGCTTAGCACGTAGATAACTGATGGAAATTTCAGGAGCCTAGAAGTAATATCGATATTACTTCTGTACGTACATGTTTTGATTGAATTAAACAATGTCTAATCCTGTAGATGTTTATGGAACTTGATGGCAGCTCTCGTTATTACGCAAAATATTTATCTATTTATTTATTTATTTATTCATTCACGGGTACAAGACCCTTTCACAAAATAATGATTGATAAAAGAAATATGATACAAAAGTTTTTTCACGAAGCCTGGTTGCCTTTAAATTGAACCATTTATTTTATAACCAATATATTTTCATCTCAGTACGGCATCAAGTAGCAAATATCTCAAACAAGATAAAAATAAGTCAAGTTAGCGATTGAATTCCTCTAATTGGATGAGTCATTGACTTACGAAAATCCATGCATGGTAGGAACGCATCAGCATCAATCAACTGACGAAACAGTCACACACCCTCACCATTTGACCAGCGCAATACCACTTTAATGAAATCATGTGATTAAAATAATGTCATCAAGATAAAAGTAGTCACGTTAGCGATTGAATTCCTCTAACTGTATGAGCCATAGATTCACAAAAATCCATGCATGGTAGAAACGCATCAGCATCAATAAACTGACGAAACAGTCACACACCCTCACTATTTGACTGGCGCAGTACCACCTTAATGAAATTATGTAATTAAAATAATGTCATCAAGATTTGATTTACACCGTCATTTGAATTGTTCCTTGTGATCATGCACTTGATTCCAAAGTATATTATAGTGAATCTCAGTGCAAGAAGTTATTTTCAAAGGTGCCAAAGAGATATTGGGATATTAAAGTTAACAACGTTCAGGAAGGATAAAAGGATAACGGTATATAGAAAAAGCGAGATGATGATCGGAAGGGTTTTTTTCTTGAACATAGCCAAAAGGCATGCCACAGAGATGAACATGGATTTGTAACGGTATATATGAAGAAGAGAAGAGAAGATACTGGACGACGGTAAATTATGCCCTGGGCTCAGCTTTAGCAAAAGAGCTCTTGTGACCGCACGTATATAGCACCAGGAGGTTTGAGAATATGTGGCTGGCAAGAGAAAAGTGCTGGTGTAACATCGAGCCATTTCAAATACGATCTCAAAGTGCGATTGGCGTGAGTCTGTTTGATGCTAACTGCGTTCTTCTGTAGCTATATATTCTTGGGGTACGACAAGAGATGGGATAGGTAGAGGTATTCGTGGGAGAAAGATTTGGAAGAGATTGATGATTGCAGAAAATTATTTGCTTGTTGGAGTGAGAATGAGAGGGAATTCTGAATGTAGAGATTTTTGGATAGACCCTGATGCAGAGGTTTGGTAAAAATTGTTAGGGGTTCAATGACACTGGACCACTTTTGAATTAGTCTCATTGAGTCTGACTACTCGGTAATTGCTGAACAATAATAAGTCTGACATCTTTGAATTATTTCCTCTGTCCTTGTATCCCTCGCAAATGATAGATGGTAGAGAACTCCTGAATAGGACGTACTTTTATCGTGGGTTATTGAGCGTGCTCATACTAGTAGCTTATTCTAAGTGTAGATAGTGAAATTTGAGGTGAGTTACTTATATTTTCCAGTTTTCATTGTGGGCAGCATTTTGACATCGGCCTGAGTAGAATCTGCGCTCAAAAGCTGAGACAAGGTCTTGAACAAGGTTCATCTGAATCTATTCAGGCTCACAGGTGTGAAAAAAATTTAGTTATTCTTCAAAGAGAGCAAATTTTGTTGTTAACTGCACTGATTGTGGTCAGTGCATCACATTAAAAATTAAGCCAATGTAATTGATATCGTTATTTCATTTCACATTTGATATTTGGTGAGGAATAAGTCGATATATCACAAAGAATTAGGCTAGTTGCGGCTGCTGCTTTATTTCGGATAAAATAGTACATACTTTCAATACAACTGCTAGCTACAGACGAAAATCATGGTGTCACTCAACGCTCTTCGAGAGCAGTGTCTTCTTGGAGGTGTAAGATTTGCATGTATATGTGTGTGTTCAAGTGTTCTAGAAGATTCCAAAGTTCTCGCACACATATCTAGATCATATTCCGATACAAAAAATTGCCGAACTGGCTAGAGATGAAATATCAAAGTAACAGAAGGCTGGCGAATGCCAAGAGCCGCGAAGCTCGTGAATAACTCTTGAGGGTCATGATCCTTGCGTTATACGGCTCAAGACAATGGCAATCTCATCGTGGAACTCACACTTGATCAGAAACGTTCATTTCCGATATATTTGACGAATTTAATTTTAACAAGTGATTCTATACATTCAACACTTATCAATCAATGTGATTTTAAAAAGCTCTTCAAAAAGAGTGAATTGCTTCAAATTAAGATATTTACGAGTTCATGTCTAGGCATCCAATATATTCACGCTCACAAACCTCGGTGGAGTCAGTTATCGGCGGGAAAGGCAGAGGTTCAGGAAAAAAGAAAAATACCCGTGGTGTGTGATTTTAGGTATCTCCAGGATCATTCTTCTAAAGAAATATGAAAATTCTGTCGTCGAATATTATAATATAGTCATTTTTTCAAAAAGTTCATTATACTATAGAAGATTCTTTCCTCTTATTGTTATCTCATTAATGCATTCAATACCTCAATCGAGGATCATAAGCAATACAAAATTGAAATACACACTGTATGGTATTCTTAGTGATTACAGTCATTTACGTAAATTCAACTCATTCCAACTTTGAGTTCACAATCTTTCAAAAACTTCATGACAAACGTACATGCCCCTATGAATGATTCTGCTATCAGCATTTGACTCTGAGGGCTTAAGGTAGTTGTCCTGTAAAATTAATTAACAACAGAATGCTTCGTAACTAAGTGAGAATCTAGTTCAGGTATCGATGTGTATCTGTGCAAAATTTCAAGCCAATCGACCTTTTGTGTCAGAGCCCTAGTTCGGCCCTAGCCATCAAAAAACCGGGTGTTTTGGTCACTTTTAACATCGTGCTTACGGGAGATCGCACGTAAACGGCACTATTTTAAGTCTCACAATTGATCCCGACAACAGAAAATGATGAAATTGCAGGAAAAAGGAGGTGATACTAACGCTTGCGAGTCCTGGATCTTGACGAAACTTTGGGAATCTTCTTGTTTTGGTGAAAAATGGAGGTACCCAAGAGAGTTTTGTCCAATGGGCCTCCTATACTGAGATACAGCCATGGAGGTTAGCATTGTCAGTATATCTATAAATGAGTCACTTTAACATGGGCTTATATGGACAATGCCAATTTCCATAGCTGTATCTTGGGATAGGAGGCCCATGGGATCAAACCCCTGGAGATACCTCCATTTCTCACCAAAACAAGATGATTCCCAAAGTTTCGTCAGGATCCAGGACCCACTAGGTTCGTGTTCCCCTTGTAAGACAAACCTTCTCTCCAAGTCCGCTCAAGATTGATCGTTCAGTTTTTCCGTGACAGCTATCGGAAAATTGAAATTGCGAAATGGGTTCCACGGAAACTCTGTTTATGTGCAAATTATCGCCTGGTTTTAACGGGTTTTGATCATAGAAGTATCTTAGCCCATTTTTGCTCACTTTTTGCTGTGCAGAACACGCTGATTTGCCCAAATCATTTATTTATTAAAATCTATTTTACCCCAAGAGTGAGGTTACGTAGCCTTTGACTCACGTAATTACAGGACAAGCACCTTAATACCAATGTAACTTCGATAAACCTCTAACCAAAGTAATCCTTCGAGGTCCTCCTAAATCACTTTGCCACAACACATGATTGACATCCTCGTCTCCTTGCCTCCATTCACTCAACGGATTCAGCTGATAAAACAGACGCGATGGAGCGAAGCTGCTAGGTTACAATGATCAGCTCTTAGTCGATTTATCGTGACGATGAATGACCGAGCTAGTTTCGTTACCATGAAACTAAAATTTTCTTCGATTAGGATAAAACATTTGAAAAGAATTTTGTCCTTCCATCATGCCCGTTTCTCTCAGTTTTGCATCTGTTTGTGATAGCAAATCGTTCTTGAATTCAGACACAAGGTCTGTGAACTGTCAATGGAGGTGCTTGAGTCTGGTAACTTCACTGAAGTGGCATCTTTAGCTAATGAATCTGTTCGAACACTCTGAATGATACCAGCATGAGAAGGAACTCAAAAAGACTCGATTTTTCTATCTAACTCTTTTTCATGAACTCAGCATACTTTCTCCAAATATTGTAAATAATACTATTGATTCTGACCTTGAACTTTCAACCACAGAGAGTTTGAGGAACGCTTCTAGAGTTTGAAAGAATCAAGAGTTTCACATCTTATTCACGACTTATTACCGAGTCACGGCGGGTTAGGAAGGCGAGAGAGTCAAAAATTCAGAACATTGAAAAATTTTTATGAGTTGTGATCCTAGGTACCTCCAGGATCATTTTACAAGAAGAATAGAAATCTTCCTGTCAGTTAAATTTCGGAATATGATCGTTTCCTCGATTTTTGCATTATGATAGACGCGTAGAAAATTGTCTTTGTCGCGGTTGTTGGTCCTTTTCGTGATTTTTCCTTGATAATTCGAGAGTGATGAGTATTATGGAAAATAAATCGAGAAGTTTCCTGTTGATTCTCCAAAAATCTATAGAATAATGTGCTCACATTTTTGGAAGAATTGAATCCACTGTGGGTAATTGAAGAAATTTCAGGAAAGAGTGCAATGGAGTCTCAAGTTCCTGCAATATTTTTCTTTCATTTGAGAATCTCACAGCAGCTGTTCCTCATTTTTGGATCAATGTAGATCCTCAACAATCTACAGAGAGCTATCCTGCATATCTTTCAATAAACCTCAACCTTTTCAACTTACTACGGAAAAACCGCGAGAAACTCAAAAAACCGGGATAGAGACGTATGGATCTTTAACCCCCCCCCCCCCCTTTCACGATTCATCAGGTCAGACGTCATTGCACCTCCTCCTCGACCTCCTCAGTAACAATCACGATGAAATTCATGTAAACGGAATAATTTGCTTGAGTCACACTAGCTCACGTGATTATAATTTACAAAACTTTGCTAAACAAGTACTCTCCTCGTACGTATGACCTGATGAGGTCGGGTCTTAACTGTAGGATTCGACCTTTTCAGATTGAAATAGGCAATTTCAATTATAAATACTATAACCGACACAGACCAAGCAGTACACAGTGAATAAATGATCATTACTTGATTCTCGTACATGAAACTTCCATCAGATATTCTTTCTCCATTGTTGAAATCAACTCGAACTCTACGTTTGTTCCAAAAAAGATCAAAGAAACCGGCTTCTTGCATCCGCGACAGAATATGATTCATTCTATTGAGAAGAGGAGAATCATCAGTGAATGTGAAACTCAAGCTCCTTTCCAAGAAGTTGTTTATGGATATATGAACACGGGGATTATCATAAAATGTGTTAGGCATATGCACTTCATTAATGATACACGCAATCGGAGTACTATTGAGCATTAATCTCAGACATTCGCGGTGATCCTCAATGACACTATAACGATTACTCCAATATTTACTAGGAATCGTATCTTTGGTTGACGATGATCCACTTGGTATCAATTTGGATTCAATAAGATCAGCTAGTGAATCAACGATTGGCTTATTATCAGGGGAAGTTACCATTGCACTTAAGTAGCCCTGAAAACTAGTTGTGACAATAGCCATCGCCGATATTAGAAAAACAAAAACGAGCCTTCGAGGCGATCCCTCAGGATGGGCTACTGTTGCAGCGCCCACGAGTACTCTGACATACTCCATCGCTAAGGAGGACCACGACGTATTCAAGGAATACTTCAAAACGATCAGAAGGAGAACATAGAGTAAAATGATGATGACTAATGTTTGAAGATACAGATGAGATTTCAATACATCTTGGAAGGTCATTGGTTCATTATGAGTGACCATCTTGATTATCCCAACACGATAAGGGTACGTTTGGATTTTCTAATAATCACGTGTGTAGTGTGGTAAGTTCAAAAAATCTACGGTCCCAGATGAAACATCGCAAAGGGCTCCTTTTGGTTTACCATATTCGTCGACAAAACCGGGGTTCTTGGTTCTTCTTGCGGTAAGGGTTGCGTTGATGTAGCTCAATACAAAACACAAAGGCTTGCTTCCAAACCCGGAACACCTCTCGTAACCTGTTTTGGTGTGATCATATTCATAATAATTGTCAGTCGAATGCACGTAGTTAGTTTTGAAATTATAATCTTGGACATCCTTCAGTTTATCGAAATACAACGATTTGCAGGATAATGGTTCCGTTCCTGAAAAAAATTTAGCAGCTTACACATCTCGAGTTTACAAAATTTCCATCGTGTTGCGAACGCCTCAAATGTAATGGAAATCAAGAGGCGCGGTAGCGCCTCGCTGGCGAGTATGAGCAGACGAAAAATCGAGCGAGGCGCTGTGCCTATCTATACTTTGAATTGGGGTATTTTAACCTCACACTTTTTTTCTACTTGGATTATCAACCTCTTAACGTTGCTCATAGAGCTCTGCAATGCTTTAGCAAAGCCTTTCTGAAGCGATTCAGAGTTCTGTACAATTATTTTCTCAATCCGAGCACTGGACGCGTTTTATTCAGCACCGCAAAATTCATGCCTTCGTTTTACATCTCAGTTCGACTTCTCCAGTCCCGCACTTCGACTCGAGAAATATCGAAACGTCTCTGCTACACATGTGTTGCGTATGTAAGATGGTCGAGGAAGAGGAAGAGAGAGAGAGAGATAGAAGCGCGTGCGCAAGATCTTCCTGTCCGGTTGACGGCAGTCTGCAATGAGGCTGTCTGCTGCGTACTAGGGTCCCTAGAAGGGGATCTCGACAAGGTCCGCCATATTCAGACAAATTCGGTAGATATAGGTTTACAAAAAGTATGAGTTTGTCTGAATATGGCGGCGATTTACCCAGGGGTGGGAGAACCGTGTCGAGACCCCCTTCTAGTGACCCTACTGCGTACCGGGCAACGCGGGCACCGACCAGCTGGTTTGTTATCGCGGATAAATGAATTTTCGAAGATACTCGAAACTAGCCGCGAGTAGAGGTGACGTAAAGATCAAAGCGCCATGCGAGAAGGACAGGGAGGAGAGATTCGTCTGCTTTGTTGTGTTTTGTGTGTTCGTCGCGGCTCCGCAATATTGCTCTTGCCTGTAGCTGCATGGCTCTCCAGATTGAACTGAACAGAATATACACGGATAGTAGTGTATTTTTATGGAAAAAATGACGGAGCCGTGTGTAAGAAATTCTCAAGTGCGGTGGGGACAAGTGCTTGGAAAATTTGTGGTTACCCTTGGATTTTTATAACCAAGGAGTGAGATCCCCTCCCCCCCCCCCTCATTCACTTTTTTTCATAAGTAAAACTAGGCGAGTATGAGGTTTAGAAGAGAACCATTTATTCCTAGTAAATAGAAACGTCAATTTCTTATATGACATGGTTTAAACTCTTGGAAGGAATGAAATCTAAAAAAACCATGTCGAGTATTTTTTGAGCCGATTTGTCACGATCAACATATCATCACTGATAGAGACTAGAGCCACTTTCCTTCAATCAAATCTTTCTTTCAATTCATCCTCATGGTGGTGGTTTGACAATTTCTTACTAGCTAATTGTCGCTGAAATGACCCGAAGTTTAGGTGAGTAGAAGAGGTACAGGGGAATATCGAAATAGAGAAAATATAACTGAGTATGATATGAGATTTCAGTGAATCATCATAAACACCAAATTAAACTCACTTATATTTTCTCTATTTCGATATTCCCCTGTACCTCTTCTACTCACCTAAACTTCGGTCCATTTCAGCGACAATTAGCTAGTAAGAAATTGTCAAACCACCAGCATTAGGATGAATTGAAAGAAAGATTTGATTGGAGGAAAGTGGCTCTAGTCTCTATCAGTGATGATATGTTGATCGTGACATATCGGTTCAAAAAATACTCGACATGGTTTTTTTTAGATCTCATTTCTTCCAAGAGTTTAAAACCATGTCGTATAAAATTTGAAGTTTTGGTGTACTGGAGATGAATGGTTCTTTTCTAAACCTCATACTCGCCTAGTTTTACTTTTGAAAAAAAGTGAATGAGGGGGGGGGGGTATCAAGGTACGTCGGGAAAACCTTCATATTCCATCAGACGATACAATTGATTGAAAACTGCAAAAATATCGCCTATTTTCAATGAGCGTACTTTGAGGAGAATCCAGCTTTTCAATGCAATTTCTCCTTCAGAACGATGAAAATATACTTCACGGCCTCAACAGATCTTGAAAATCAAATAAGAAGTCATCACGTCCTTCAAAATTGAAGATAACTACAACACATATAAGGAGAGCACCAGGTCTGCGGACTACGGACCTCGAAAAAACATTGGCAATCTCTTCTTTTGGATGGAAACGTTTTACAACTTGAGACGTGATGAATCGAGATCGAACATCAAACAAAGTGAATCTTCAAAATTCTTCGTGCCAAACCTATCTATGCGACTCGAGTGCTGAATTTCGAATTTTGACGAGGTTGACGATGCTAGTCCCCTCATACGAACAGGGTCCTATTGAATTTAGTTCGAACATAACATGTTTGCCCTTCAGAAATTTTCCCTCTCACTTCAAGGACATGGAAAAATCGCACTTTCCTCGCAAGAATGGAGATGGTAACCGCTCCCGTTTCCTAAAAAAGCATAAAAAATATTTCTATGGTAAACTCCATAAGGAGAATTCCCATGGTCTTTTCTTTTTTCGCGGTGTCTTTATACTTATTGTTAGTTCAAAAGAATACAATCTAGCGACTAACATAAAGAATATTTCTGTAGTTTTTTCGAGAATTTTTTGATGTTGGAATAAGACTATTTTCAGAACCTAGCGAAATACGTGACCAGTACTCCGTGGACTCTCTTGATTACACCTCGGAGTACGTGTTTATTAACAGTGAGTATAAGCCAGATGAACCAGTGCTGCTGAGTCAAGTTCAAAAACAGGATTTGGATAGGGATTTTTACCTTCGAATAATGTATCGCTATTCGTTAAGCTGTACTGAACGAGAGTGATGTTTTGATGTTCAAAGTTGAGTTTCCCTAGAGCTCTCCAAGAATTGGGAAAAATACTCCCATATGGGTTCAGGGTCAATATTCTAGGACGGTTAGCAGGCTTCGTGCACAAAAATATGGCATTCAATATCTTGAAGGTCCAAAGATGCGTCAGGACTTCGTTTGCTCTTGCACAGCTCCTATTCTCGCTTCCATCTATCAGGAGATATGGTGCGTCGTGTCTCCACCAGATGGAATTTCTGAACTCGTCCAACAATTTTGTGATATTTGTATCTGCTTGGAAAATCATCATGACACTGCGCGCTGGCTCAGTCAGGTTCCTCACGATCTCGTCATTCAATTTGAAAAAATTCTTATGACGGAGATGTTTTCTCATCGGAGAGTCTTTGTCTGTCGTAAAGATGTTTATCGGGATTGTCGAGTTCAACATACTGAATACTGATTGGTTCAAAGACTTGTTGCTGAGGACAACAGTCCCACTTTTAATGAAACAATGATCAGCTATGTGTTTCTGTCGTAAGAGGGATTGGAATCGAATTGTAATGATAGGCAAAATATTGAGATTTAGAATAGACTATCAAAACCTACAGCCAAAAAGAGAAGTCGATCATTCTTTCTGGAATCCGACAGAAGATTTTCATTCTCCACCAATGGGTTTCCTATGGCCACTGAAAAGGAGATGGCTTGAATTTTCAAGAAAATATCCAAGAGAGCCATACTCCTTCAAATCAATATGCTTTGTTGCTTACACAGTCACAGTAGCAAGTGAGAATCCACAGACATCGTGACTGCATACGATCTCATTTTCATCTCCAAAAAAGTTGATGACTAGCTTTTGAAAAACTAATCGTGCCACGCGAGAGATAGATGAAGAAGAGGGATAATGTGCGATTCACATTGAGGAATCCATATCCAAGTGAAGTTTTTGAAGCTATCAACAACGCACTTTCCAAGATTACTAAAAGCTTTCATACTTTCCAGATTACTTTTTTGCTTGACAAAAACTGCTATGATGGATGTCAACTTCATTTAACCACTCACTCAAAAATCGTGGTCGATCCATCGAAGATACAAGCCATTCTGAAGATTAAATGTCGAACAACCTGATAATATTCTTTCAATGTGTTCCAATATGACATTAAAATATTTGGTTTCATATGTTGGCCCTGCTTTTATGCACTGAAGAGTTATAAATGATCAGTGTTAACTTTGAACAATAAGACTTGGCTCCAACTTGTTTTTGAAATCCTTGGGAGTGGTGAATGAGTTGGAATAGATGATTCAATCCTCAAATCATTCACCACAATCACACACGTCATACCAATACAGCGTTATTTTATGTGCCAGATGATATTCCAAGTGGTGATTCGATAATCCTTTGTTTCAAAGTTATGATTTCAAGAATTCACTTACCTGCATCCCTCCTCACTGCTTTCTGCACAGGGAACTTCATGCTAAGTGGCTGCACTGCATCTCAGCTGTAGAAGAGGTTCAGAAACTATCGCTCCTGAACAAAATTCACCCTTAATTTGTTCGACATACATGTTTTGAGCATCAAACAAGCTGCGTCCAATTAGATATCATCACGCTGGAAGCTACCCATCTCTTTTACGCAACACCAATGCACGCGAGTTTGCATGTGTGTATTAGCGACTACCCTCATGACGTAGGGATCACGTGATTTCAATTTGAATCGGAAGTTCTCGTGGGCGCATCTTTAACATTGATAAATGAATAGTTAATGACCATTGCTCATTTTCATATCAGCCATCGATTGAAATAGGAAATATTCTTCATGTAAGTTCCCTATGGATGTGCCAGCAATTGGCCACAATCACTACTGGAAGAGCCAGAGTCTTTCATGAATGAGCAAGTATCACACATAAATGAATTTGAGACAGTCATAGTGTCCCGTGACAGTATGTGTAGTCAATGATTCACCAGTGAATTATGCCAAAGTTGACAGTATCACTGGTCGAGTAATAAGTATCATTCATAAGTCAACAGATACCACAGATGCACGAGGTATCATCATGCAACGAAAATGGGAACGAGATCATCAAACCAGTACATGATGATGAATTCGACAGAATCACTAATGGAGCGATAAAAGTCTTCCATGGATCAGCTGGTGTCATAGATGAATAAATTCTATTGAGTTATAAAACAGAAAATATCGTTATCCCCAAAAGAGAAAACTTGTTAGCGCCAACCAATACATTGAGAGAATCATTGGAATTTTTTTTTCTCGTTCGATATATTCAATGATTCATCAGTGAATGATTGATAGACTTATCGATATCACTAATGGAGCAACGACAATCACGAATTAATTAACAAAAATTACAGAGGAGGTGATTGATATCACCGGTGGAGCGAAAAATAGTAGTGATGAGCTAGCACGCGGTGACAGATTGATCTATATCATTAATGGAGCATTCAGGAATAGTACACGAATTAGCGAATATCACTAATGAATTGATTATTTCCATCGGTGATCAGACGTAAGATACTATTAATCAACTATCGAATCTTGATAGATTATTCAGGATTACCAATGAAACAGTGATTACCGATCGTGAATGAGTGATTTAATGGAGGGAGTCGAAGAAAGATGATGAATCCGCCAATACCACTAATGGAGCAATAGGAGTCACTCATGAATCAGCTAATGTTATAGATAAATAAAATCGATTCAGTCATGGAGCAGAATGTTCACTTGATGATCTATCGGTGAATGATGATGAGGCTGTTGATATCACTAATGGAGCAACAAAAGTCACTAATGAAATAGCAGAAATCACAGATGAGGTGGTTGCTATCAGTAGTGAAGCAAAAACCGTAGCAATGAGCTAGTATATGTCGATTGATAACTCTATATGGCTAATGACCTCATGGAAATAGTGCACGAATTAGCGAATATGACTGATTAATTAATTATCAACATTGATGGCCGGACGTGAAATACTATTGATAAGCTAGTGAATTGTGATACATCTTCCGAAATCACTAAGGGGATAGGGATTATCGGTTGTAGAATAGTGATTCAATGGGAGCGAGTCAAAGAATGATGATGAATCCGCCATTATCACTAATGGAGCAATAGGATTCACTCATGAATCAGCTGTTGTTATAGATTAATAAAATTGATTTAGTTATGGAGCAGAATGTTCATTTCATGATCTATCAGTGAATGATGAAGAAACTGTTGATATCACTATTGTAGCAATGAGTGTCACTAATGGAATAGCAGAAATGACATAGATGAAGTGGTTGCTATCAGTAGTGAAGCAAAAAAACATAGCAATGAGCTAGTATATGTCGACGGATAACTCTATATGGCTAATGACCTCATAGAAATGGTGCACGAATCAGCGAAATATGACTGATTGATCAATTATTAACATTGATGACCGGACGTAAAATACCATTGATAAGCATGTGAGTCATGATATATCTTCCAAAATCATTAGGGAAACAGGGATTATTGGTGGTGAACTAGTGATTCCATAAGAACGAGTTGGAGAATGGTGATGAGACCGCCAATATCACTAATGGCGCAATGAGCATCACTCTTAGATCATCAGACCACACAGGTGAATTGGCTCAAGTTAATCACGAAATGATGAGAGATATTGTCATGGCTTATGAGTCTGCGATGATTGATATGTAAATCTAACTACCGGAGAAACGAACATTACTTATCATGCTCTGAATCTCATGGATGAACTGATCGCTATCACTAATGAACAGCGAACAAAATCGATGAAACATTGGGAATGGTGATTAACATCCAGTATCATTCATTGAAATTCGATGCTCAAACGATCCAGTTCAAGAATATTCATTATTGGCAGTAAATTAATGACTATCACGAATGATCGATCAATTTAATTGACGCCAAGTAATACAGCAAATTGTTGTTCAATTTGTGACTTTATTGAGTCAGAGGAAATACGATTCTTCGATTTTTGGTCAATTGTGGGGCATACAAAATAAAATACAAGTCAAATCATACACTCAAGCACTTGACAGTCCGTTCTATCGACTTTTTATGTCATTGATCTAACTCAAAACCGTCAATTGTCACCAAATTTCCGACGGGTAAACAACGAGACCAATTGAGAATGTCTCACCTCACAATGACTGTCTAATACGATGAAAAATTCTCAAAGACGCCTGGGAGCCGTGAAATTAGGAAATTATGTACATGTTGGAAGAGCGAGTGAAATAATGTGTGAGAAAGAGAAAGACGCCCATACAGAGGCAGAAATATTGGAAATCAATGGAAGAAAATCCGTAGATTCTCAGTCATACAAAACTTCATCGTCAACTTTGTGAGGTGAAGAACCTCGCGAACGGAAGTGGCGCACTTGTAATGATAGAGCCTACCAGTTGCATCGCAGTATTCAGAAAGGCAGCTTCATTCATCCTTAGAGGTGTAAGTCAGGCGTTTCATCGTTTATGCACCTACTCCCTCCAAAAAAAGGCATTTACTTGGTCCCTTCTTCTTAATCTCATTTTCGCTTATTTTACTGTGGTCGTCTTGTGCAAATTGCGCCACCATCCTATCAATCCTCAGGCTTTAAATTGATGCCAACAAGAATCCGAAAAGATGGCCGGGAGATTTTGAAACGAAAGCCTTCCCTCAAGTTCAGCTTGGGATTGTGAAGCATCGGGGCGTCGGTATGGAACAGTTATGCACATTTTCATTCTCAGCCTTCTTCTTTGTTTCTCAATCCCTTCCTATTTTTCCGAATATTTCCGGATCATGGTGGGATAGAAAAAAATCAGTGTAGTGCGTCCAGCTGTTTTGATGGGTGTGTAATATTGAATCTTCATTAAATTTTGCGGTAGTATTGAATATCCTTGAAAACGTAGCTGTGGTAGACAGAGATTACTGGTACTTTTGGATAAAATTAGATGCATCTCTGATCGACTGGTTCAAAATATTTGTCACCTGCGCAAGTTATGAAGCGTGGCTGACCTTTGACACACTTCACAAATCCGTTGTTGTTATAATGTACAGGAAATTTACTGAAATTGAATGAAATAATTCATGTAATCGTACAAAGTAATGTATGATATTGAATAGCCTAGATTTCTACGCTCTATTTTGATTCGCGATATCTATATAGTCGGAAACCAACAAAATTTTTATGAAGATCTTACATTGTTCCTACTGTCGATGTTTTGGGAGACTACTAAAAACTATTTGATTTTGTGCTGGAACAAACTATATCAAGGTTTATTGTGAGGACTAGTTTAATAGATAATGAGGTGCGAATCATATTCAAAACTGAATTATTTTCAAAAAATCGAGTTCTACCTGAAATCAGATTCTTTGATTTGAAATGTATAGCCTACAGTCGTAGACTTTTCGTCGTGAATTCAAATATTGGAGCTCTCAAAGAGAGTTCAAGGAGAGCAGATCACAGATTTGGCTAGAACACTGGGAATTTTCTCGTTATAGCGACAGAAGTTGATATCCACAGCTAAGTACAGAGTCTAACGCTCGAGCGTTCGCGAGCTATGGGTCTCAACGTATGCATTCTAATCCAGCGTTACAGTTCACCCATATATTTGTTTTTTAAATATGGGCCCATTGAGCAATGCTAATGTCATGGGATGTACGCGGTGGTCGTCAAACCCAAAAGATGGACTAAGATGACGAAAAAAATCAAGCACGCTACCATTTTCCTTGCATTTTATTACCAAATTTCACCTTTATCGAAATTGGATACGCTCCCGGGTACTGTGATGCAGGCTAACACAAATATCTTAGCTCATTCCATAATTAGTGTCGAGAGCTTGAAGATGTGCTAAAGTACGTTGAGTTCTGATTGAGCAGAGCTAGAATATTCTATTTTTGAAAGGTATGAATTTCATCTTCCAAAAGTACGCAACTCCTTTTTTCATCATTCTAACCCAAAAGTTCCGCTTTCAAACGCAGTTTTAGAGTTTTCGTGATGAAATATCATGATTTCCCTGAGCTTGCAGGCTCATTTCGGGTGCGAAGGACTCATTCTCCTCACTTTGCTGGGAATTTAAGCTGCCATAGTGCCCGAACTGATCGCGCACGCGGCAATAATGTACTATTTCACAACCAATCGAGGCCCCTTGAGCTTTGAGTATAACTCCGGTGAATTTCAATATATTTCAACGTACCATAGCTCATTTTGGAGCTCAAAATTTCAAAATAGTATATTTCCGTACTCAGCGCGGTAGCCTATTTTGGGCACTAGGACAGACATGTCCTCCAGTGCCCAAAATGGGCTTGCAAGCGAAGTGCGGATATATTTTTTCATTACGAGAACCCTTAAATTCTATTTAAACGCGGCATTATGTTGGAGTGACTTAAGGGAAAGACTCTCTATGTGAAGAATAAGTATTATCTTTCATGAACAGATCGATACGATCTTGTGCGTATCCATATTTTTTCATGTGACTCGAATCATTCTCAATCGAGTCGTGAGCTCAAACAAATGATGAAATGCGAATATGCAATGGAATTACTAGCTTGAGAAGGCTTAATTTGCTTCTTAAAAAGGATTCTTATGCTCCACTAGTACAGAGAATCTCGTCCTAAATTTACCCAAGCTCGGAGCATCAAATATCATATCGAAACTCTTCCGATTAGCTTCAAAATGAGCTTTGATACGTTGAAAAATACTGATTTAAAATCGTTGTGGAAAAAAGAACTGTGTGCTTTCGGAAAATGAAATCCATACCTCTGAATAAGAGATAGAAATATCCCATCTCTTGTGAATCTAAACTTCACGTACCTTAGCTATATGTATCAAAATAATGCAAAATACGTTGAAAAATATTGAAATGGGCGAGAGTTCGAGGCTCAACTAGACCAGATGACTCTTGAGAGCTGAATTTTATTGAGAGATCACACGAATTTCATTGCAAAAATACAATCCACTGCGGCATCTTGATACGAAAGCAGATCCAATTTTGGTGGAAATGAGTTGTTTAGTCGAGAAAGACTACAAAAAAAGTTAACGAGTGCTCGCTTTTTTTGCCATTCCAGTCCATCTTTTTTGGGCCTCAGGACTAGCGTGTACAAGCTCAAAAACATTTGAGCGTTGAACGATGCAGTCTTGGATATCTTTTTTCATGATAAGAAGAGACTTTTGCCAGAGTTTTAGCCAAATTCGTGATTCGCTCTCTCCGGCATTCTCCTGATTAGCTTGCTAAAAGGGGTAAAAAAATTTGCACACACTCATTCGGAGGCAAGTGAATGTATCGGCAATCCACTCACTCAGGTATGGTTAAGGAGTTTTCACCGATCTCTGAGCAATAAGATGTGGCAATAATCTCGCAGCCTCGCCATCTCTGACCTCCCTGATGTGGTTCGACGCACTTCAGCGTTTCCAATGAGCTGCTAAGAGATGAAACATCGATAACTTCACCTTCTGGACACGTTATTCCACCAGATCCATGCTCAGGGCAAACATAGTAAGCAGTATTGCACGATGTTTCTATCCCAGTTGTATCGAAGTAATACTCGCATTCGAAATTGATTCTCATTGGGATCCCAGATGATACTATGTTTGGAAAATTTCAATTGTGTTTAGGAGTTGTCGAAGAAGTTCAGTTATGAATTCCGATCTAGAATTATCATTTGAAAAATTTGACGATTCTTGTATATGGTGCACTGCGCATTCAAAATAATGATTTAGCTGCAATTATATGATGGTGTCTCATTGAGAACAAGAATCAATATCCGGTGATGAGAAAAAAATATTAAAATTATTGTGGACAATTAATATAGGTAAATCTACGCTAAACAGACCTACGGGGAAGGGTCGTGTATCGGATTATTCTCTTAGCTTTTTCTCTCGATTCTGTGGTACAAAATAATATGAGTTTTCCACCACCTGTGGAACCCATAAAAATTTCTCAAGTATCTAAAATGTATTTTGATTTGTCTTTCCGAATTTTCTCGATCAGAAAAATTCTGGTCTATTTTTCAATAAAATTGATGGTTCTCAAATCTTACTAATGATACAGGAATATGGTTTGCGGCATTCGGAAGACTTTGAAAAAACCTATCAAAATCGGCCTTGTAGAGTTGAATTTGAGGTTTCATATCAATTTCTCAAAGAGCCATTTTTCTATTTTCTGAGAATTTGATATTTCATGTGAAGATTTTGTTTCCACCAGAAAATAATGGTTCCGAATACTTTTACATCATAAGGCCTATTTTTGACATTCTTTGCGCGAATCTATTCTTCAAGAGGTTGGAAAACGTCTATTTTCTGCTCATATGCATTTTGTTGGAAAACCGAAGGAATTTCCTTCAAAATGATCACTTGGCGAAATCAACCATGCATTTGAACCCTTAGCGACAACGTCCATCAGAAGACTACTGAATCTGAATGAATACCGAAAGGCGGGTCAAAGATACCGAAGACAACAGGAAATCACGGGTGTGCCCACATGCTGCACTCAAAATGAGGTCTCATCTTTCAAATGTTGCAGCTCCTGTCCCAATTGATGAAATTGATTTTGGCAAGTGGTGATTTTGGAGGAAATTTTTTTGACTTTGCGAAAAAATTGGTTTCAGCGATACAGATTTCTGCACATGCTCAGAAAACAGACGACTTCCAATCAGCTGAAAGACATACTTGTAAAAAATAGCGAAATTAGACCTTAGGGAGCGAAAAATATGTTCGAAACCATCCTTTTCTGGAACAACACAAAATTTTATATCAAATACCAAGTTTCCAGAAGGTGAATGAAATGGCTTGTTGAGAAATCAGTAGTCGAATATCCTTCAGTCTTTTATTCGATAAAACCGCCCGTAACCTCAAAATCAACCTCACAAGGCCAACTTTGATAGATTTATTCACAACCTTTTGAATGCCGTGAGTCGTACTTCCGTATCTCAGATAGTATGCAAGAAATATGGATTTCATTGGAAGAAAGACCCCAATATTTTTGAAACGGTAAATCGAATTGCGTTCCAAATACCTGAAAATTTTCATGGGGCTCCGTGGGTGGCGGGAAAAAGTGTTTATTTTGTTCGATAGAATCGAATGAAAAAGCTAAAAAACAATCCGAGACATGACTCTTTCGCGTAGGTCTGTTCCCCGTCAAATTACTTATATTCAAAAATCAATGACATCCATTCAGACAATGATTGACTTCATCAGAGATTAATCTCACCTTTAATAGCACAAAGTAGGATAAGGATTGCAAGAGTAACCATTGTACCTTTACTCTTCAAGCTCACGACTAACAAATGCTCTGGGAAGCTATTTTCAAACGTTCGGAAACTCAAGTCATGATCGCATGCATAGCTCACTTGGTAGTAATATTGATAAGAATATTTGAATTAACACTACCGTGGTGAGTTCGCAAGCATAAGATTTATTGATGATACCAGCTCGTTTCCGGAAATACGTGGAGAAATAATATTCATACTTTCGATTCTAGGTTGACATATGTATGATTTATTTCAAAGATTCCTTTATTCGAATAATTATCGCGATTTGAACACACCGCACGTACAATTAACTTATTTTACAATTTCTATGTAATACTCTTACAATTTTCAATCTACTGTTTGTTCGCAATACAAGGGCAATCGTCGTTTCCCTCAATGTCAGTACGTTTATTAGCTTTAACAGTATGATGTCACATGAAAACGATTGATACGGGATATTCGCCATCAAATTAGAATTTTTTGTTCCTCGTAATAAATTTATCAGCCTGGATCAGTTTAACGCTTCACACTAGATTCCTCAAACGGTTGAGAATCTTCTATTTTTTATTGAAATTCTACTTTTATTCCAACAATAAGTACCTATCTGAACTAAAAACTGCATTCCTGAACACCACAACCATGCTTCAATAAGTATGTACATCCAAGAATAGCAGAGTTCACTTCCATACTCTCGTCTCATCTGTTCTTTTCGGTTCAATACTGGCACTCCTATCTACTTTGTATATATGTATGTGTGCATGTATGAGCCACTAAATTTGAATTTGAGATGACGCGCGCGCGGGTGCCCATCTTCAGGCTATGCTCCTTATTATCGGCGCCCTCGATCAACAGCCAGCTGCTCATTTTCATCTCTTGCATCTTTTCATGTATGTCTTATGCTTTCCGCCTCATGCACTTTATCTTCTTTTTTTTTCTTACTCTTCTCCCCAATGTACATGTAAGCTATATGTACATGCGTTTATTGGCTATGTCCAGTCTCCAGCATCGTTCATTTTGCTTCGAATATTTTCAACTTGGCAAGATCGTTGACCACTCGTTGCAATTTTTTTTCATGAGCGGGAATTGATAAAATTCTGGTAAGTCAACCCTGTAATGAACTCTCGGAAAAAATCTCAAATAGCTCTGGCCCAAAGACATGAAATTGATTTCGCTAGGTTGTCACTTTGAGGAAAATTCTTTTGGCTCCCCAATGAAATTGATTCCAACTATTCCAAGAATCCAAACTTCTGCGCATGCGCAGAAAAGACGATTCCTTGGAAAAAAAAATGAGGGAAATATCAAAAACAGGCCTCAAAACGCAAAAAAAAAACTTGGGACCAGTTTTTTCTTACAAAACAACAAATTTGACATGAAATTTAAAATTTTCAAGATTCTAAAAAAATTGGAGTTTTTGAGAATGGAATTTTCTATGAAATCCACTCTTCTGCCCGATGAAACCACCCACAACCTCAAAATCAACTCTACAAGACTATTTTATAGTCACCCAGCTACAGAAAATCATATGTACCTCGTGCCACAACCGCGACTTTCCACGACTCGTGCAAAGGTTCGCAGCACTCGTCATGAAAATCCACGATTGCGGCACTCTGGTACATAAATTCACTATTTGATAGTGTTCGGGACAGAGTGATCTTTGGGGAACTCTGGAGCCCAGAATTATGTGGCTTGAGTTGTGCAGAAATATTATAAGTAAAAAGTGGAAGCGTGGATATGGGTAAATGAGCACTCGCGAATTACTAAGTAAAATACTCGAATATATTCTGTTAAGCGGGTGTGTGAACACTTGTATGTATTAGAATAAGGCGCGGAAGAGATCGCGGCGCAGGAATACTAAAAAGGAATGATGAAAATTGAGTCGCGGGGCGGGCACCGACGCGGGCGCGAAAAGGATAAATTCGCTACATATCGACAATGAGACAGCGAGATAATTGCGCTGCTCGATGGGCAAAAGCCGGCAGCTGACTGACTATTCGAACGACGCGAGAGAGGCTCGCGACGAGACACAGGGCCAAAGGTGCATGTATTAGTGCCGATTTCTGGCCAATTAGGAATTTGAATATGCATCGCGCGATATGAAGACACGCCTTCGGTCACTGCACTCTCGTCGCTGAAACTCTTTTCGAATTTCCTACCAAATTCGAACAGATAGGTTTGCTCAAATTCTTTCTAATGCCGCAGATCGCATCTCCGTATTTCTGATCGGAGTCGAGAAATACACATCTTATTGAAAAAAAATAGCCAAAACTTTTCATTGGAGATGATTCAAAAGAATGAAGTACTGCACGTCGGAGATACCCAGAAAATTTTAAAGAGGCTCCTTGGGTGGTGTAAAGTTCATATTCTGTATCATAGAATGGAATGAAGAAGTTATGAAAAAATTTTGAGACATGACCCTTTATCGTAGGTTTGTTTCGCGCAGAACTACTATTTTACGTCCTAAAAAGTGGTAATCAACTGAAAAAAATCCACTGAAACTCGTCCGAGGCTGAAATCATGTTTTGACCCAAATCACTCCTTGCGACGATTTCGGTTCCGAAAGATCCCACTTTCGGCGGAATCACGCATAAGAGTTTGCGCGATAATGCCTATACATTTATTTAATATATATTGCAAGTGGAGGAGGGTAACATATGACTGACTGTTCTTTAAAGAACTCATACATATGTACATCGGACAGCTGAGAATGAGTACGAAAGACAGAGACATAGAGATAACTCGAAAAAATCAGACCCGGAAGAGAACGAGGAGATGTGACGTAGAGATGAGAAGAATTTGACAAAAAAAAGATGCGAAACAAGCAGAGAGGCAGAATAAGATGATGCGTTTCTTCGTGAAGAATAAATGAATAAATATCTTGATGATGAGATTTATTTAGTTCCTATGTTCGCCAGGCAGCATGTACGTCATTGATAAAAATGCCAAATAAAAATTTAAGAGCTTAGAAGATAAGTTTCGTGGGGAAAGAAATAGAAAGGCATGTGAGCTGACTTTGGACAGAATAAACGAATTCGAACTGGGTTATATGAGCTCGTAGTCCCATTGATGATGTTATAACTCGTGATTGGATACGTGAGAAGGAGTTCGGTTTGGAGTTCAAGAGAGTCGTATTTGAGAACTTTCCGGCTAACACAAAAGGTAGAGCATCAAATATACATACTCTTCATTTAGACCAGTTATCAAGATTGAAAAAAAAAAACTGCGAAAAGAATTTCTTATCGGATGAGTCAAAAAACATCATTAGCGCGAACCGTTTCGCGATTATTCTAGAGTTACTATTCCATTGGTTCGCTAAATATGTGGAGAATCAAACCCGCCATTCCCACATTAATCATGCGTGATTCAAATTCAGGTCCAAATTGTTCATGAGCTGAAAATGAGATGATGTAATGGAAAAAAAAAAAAACGAATACGGTAGAATCATGGTAAGTCCGTGTACGAGAAGTTGAGCTAGTCGGATACGCTTATGTCTGACTAATTTTAGCTATTTCTACTTGCCGGCTAGGGAAATCATTCATTCGTGCGTGAAAAAGTAAAGAAGTGTCAAAAGTCATATGAATATAATTTTAATGCACGTCAACAATGTGAGTTCATTCAATTCGACTTGTTGAGAATGCAAAATTTCTGACTATTCAGTTCCTTCCTGAACAACTTTTCTTGAATGAATGAATTTCATGGTGCGGATGAATCGATGACCAATCGCTTAATTTTAATTGATAAGGCTCAACCACTTTTCGTCATCAATTGCAAATATTTTGCACTAATTCAATAATTTGAGAATATCTGTACTAGATTATAATGTGTGTGTATTTGTGTCATTTGATGGAATTTCTGCTACTAATCTGATTAACTCCGTTTCGAGCCAGGAATACAAATTAAATCCGTAATGGAAAGTCAATGGAAAGTTTCCAGATATCGAATCACCTATCCATCGATTGGATATTTGATAGTAGACTAGTAATTGATTCGAACTCAATCAAATTACATTAAGGCTTCGATCAGAGCATTTCCATGAAATCTCTTTGGCTCACCTTCGATTAAATTTCATTGCAGAAATACATGGTGGCTCGATTCATCAATCAGCATCGTATTTAAACTAAAGCATACGACGAAGACTTCATTGATCTTAAAAGCGAATGAATCCCTTAAACGAGACAGATGAATACTGTAGAACTTCTTACTTCAAAGAATCTGAAGTGAAATCGGTGAATCATTCGTTCTTCCCAAATGAATTAGGTGAAAGGTGAAGTTAATTTTTAGGTGCACACAGATGAGTTGTGATCGAATTGACTTTTATTAGAACGAAATTACGATACATTACTCTGTGAACTGGTCGTGATAAGTTTTGGAATTTGAACTATAACTTGGTTCTTCATATGATGAGTTATGTATTTGAGTTTTTAGTTTCATATTGCGATAAAATGGTTGTAGAATAATGAATCATCAAATAGAGGAAATCAATTTGAGTGGCGCATAGCAACGAACGTGTGAAAACATTTACAAAAAAAAATTATTCTCTGAATTATAGGTGAGGTCTTGTAAGGTGGATACCCCTGTGTATTATGATGATTGAAGAGCCAGCCAAAATTTATTCGTCCGCATTTTGCGTACCAAGTTGCCTATGTGGAAGGGGTGAAGTATGATGGGTATCCGTATGGGTCGGGTGGGTAAGTGGTCGGGTGGATGGATGGATGGATGAATGAGTGGATGAGTAAAGAAGAATGAGATATGACGAATGTGGTATGAGGTAGGGGTATGAGGAATAGAGAATGAGGTATGACGGATGAGGTATGGCATAATATAATTGAATGAGCTTTCAGGTATGAGGAATGAGTAATGAGATAGGAGGAATGAGGTATGAAGTATGGGAATGGAAATGCTGTAATTAGGTCTCATTAGCTCGATCTAATTTGGTCTACTTCAGTGTTTGGTGTACTTAGGTCTATTTGGGTCTAATTCGGTCTAAATCGGTTTAGTTTGGTTAAATTAGGCCTAGCTTACTCTAGTTCGGCCTAATTCGTTATAGTTCTATCGAGATTAGTCTAGTTCGGTCTAGTTTGATCTAGGTCGGTTTAGTCCGGTCTAGTTTGACCTAGTTGGGCTTATTTGATCCAGCTTGGTCTAGTTGGCTATAATTAGATTTAGTATGGCTGTAATTGATCTAGTTCGGTCTAAATCGGTCCAAATCAGCTCATTTCGGTCTAGTTTGCTATATTTTGATCTGGTTGGCTTATGAGTCATGTGTAAAAAAAACACCAATCAACACCCTGAACTGTTCAACAATCATTATTTTGCAGTGATCGTTCTTGAACTACAAAAACATTCCAGTATCATTTACAAGCCAAACTATGGTGAGCATTTTTCAATAGATCGACTATTCATCGAAAAGATCTCCAATCAATTTGGGATTTTGATAAATTCAACTGAGCCATCCCAAATATTGAGAACGGTTAAATTAAATTTTTTAAAGTAATATATCTGTTAGCCGGTATATCATTCAACATAATATCATTCTCGCAAACTCCATAAGAAATTCCTTTTTGACACTTGGATTGATCATCAATCATCATTCTATAACCATCATTATTGACCTAAAAAGCGTTTTAGGGGCCTATGACTTATCAAGAACATTTACAAGCCGAACAAGTGATAGCGAGTATGGCAATAGTGCTAGTTTTCAGGAAATAATTATTCTCAACTCATGGTATCTATAAGGGAAATTGTATCGTAGAAAATTGAGATTCTGAAAAATCAACAACGATTTTAGGAACATTTTTTTTGTCTTGCATCCGGCCAAACTTGTCATAGCTGAATTTTAAAGCTATGACAAGAATGAAGCGCACAATGAAAATTTACACGCATCTCATCAAATGAGCGTTACACATATCCCAGTCTTTGATGATATTTTCTCATCGTGAAGCTCTTTTCTCATCTCTCAACCCTGAAAATTCTGTCTATCATAAAGGCATGGTTCCCCATATATCCATACATTACCCCATGGGTCGTCTCTCATCATGACGCCTGCAGAGTGATAATAGTTCTACGTATCTGTAGTGCGATACGGGTACATGTGGTGCCGTGCCACTTTCAACGTGTAAGTCTTTCATGCGTGAACGTGCGTCCGCAAAATTACATTTCCCATCGCAAGCTCAGCTCATATACCCCCTCATCCTCGTTTCGACCTTCTCTTTTGGTTCTCACTCTGTGGGGGTGCCGGTAGAGCTTGTTGAGCTTGGACTTTCGTATAATACCACGTGTGAGGATCTTTTCAAATTAATGCGGAGGATTTTCATTTCGAGCTGTTCCACTTACCATTTTAATTGCGATATTTGCACATGCGTGTACGTATAGGGTTAAACGATCCCTGGATGAAGCTTTTTTCGAAGATGGACTCCATATAACTGACAGGTACGAATGGTTAGAGACCAGTTCATGGAAAAAAATTTGAATTTTAAGGAAGGTGATTTTTGGTGTGAATTTTTAATACTTTTGATATACTGGGCACAGGAACAAACATTTTGTTTTGATCGTGGTTATTTTTCAAAATTAAAGTTGACTAATTGACAATGTCAGAATTTGTCTTGCGCTTTTTCGTCCATCAATACATGTTACGATTCTCTAAAATATGTGGTTTCATAATTCCGGGAGTACTAATTAAACGATATGAGAATGTAAAACCCTTTTTCATTACTCTAACCTAAAAATGCCGCGTTTAATTAGGATTTTAGGGTTCTCGTAATGAAAAAATATATCCGCACTTCGCTTGCAAGCCCATTTTGGGCACTGGAGGACATGTCTGCCTCGCTTCGCTCGACAGACAAACTGTCCTAGTGCCCAAAATGGGCTACCGCGCTCAGTACGGAAATATACTATTTATGCACCCGAACACTGGATATGTGATCAAGGCTGCAGGCGAAAGTTGGAATTATCACAAGAATACAAAAGAAGTTTTCACACCCTTGTATAGAATTGGACAAATTTCTCAATATTCTAAAGTTTGATCGCCGACAAAATTGCAAAAAGTAACTTTATGCAATTTTTCGATGTTTGGGTGCTTATAAGCTATTTCATGCGGATCTGTATACAGATCCGCATGAAATAGCATTTGCACCTCGTTCGCAAGGTTCCCCGGTTCCGAGCGATCATTTCAACCTTCACCTGCGGCTCGGGCCAAGAACGAATCGCTCACGGAGCAAGCTACTACCTCATAAGCTCGATTCCAGATATATTATCTCGACACACTGTGCGTAATAATACATGATTGCCGTGGGCGCGTACGCTGAGTACGGACACCAGGACAATACATTTCCCGAACGAAGCGAGGGAAATAAGTCTCCCGTGCCCGAAATGAGCCTGCAAGTACGGGATAATAATGATTTTTTATTATGAGAACCCTAATTCCCCGATTGATAGAGTCATTATTAGGTTAGAATGATGAAAGAATGGACTTTGCGCACAGGTTGCCAACTTTCAACCACAAGGAGTGTAGTTCGATATACGGCGGTAAAATCCACTTTTTGCATTCTTGTGAAGAATTCGACCCTCGCCACTCGCAAGTGAAAAAATGTTTCTACACACATGTATCGAAATGCACTAATTCTGATAGTTTGTAAGTGAAAGGCGATCAACTGTACGCGAATTACAGTTCCACGCACATGGCATCAAAAATTGTTTTTCAGTCTTTGTGATTTTTCTGTACAAGTCAATGAATGTTATCGTAATTTGCATGAATGCTCAACTATTCGTGCGTGGAGACCGTGTTGGAAATATTGTCCCCTTACAAGTTTCACAAGGAGAGTTTTACGTTGAAAATCTCCATTTGTACAAAATTCTCGTATTTTTGAAGATGAAGCCTTCTTCACCGACGGTGTGTCTGGGAAAAATCCAAGCTGGATGCGCACAATTTGGAGCGTCACGTTCACGCGTAACAAACCCATCAACCCACCAAACTACCATCTCACCAGCCCAGCCTAGTTCAGCCCTCCCACCCACCGACCCACCCACCCACCTACTCACCAGCCCAGGCCACCAATCCGCGTACCCGTTCATCCATTCACCCACCCACCTACCAACCCACACACCCACTCACAAGTCCAGGCCAGCACAGACCATCTATCCATCCATCCATCCAACCCCGGCTGATCCCAGCCCATCGCAGCCGAACCCATTGCATCGCATCCCGGCCCAGCCCAGCCCAGCTCAGCCTAGTTCAGCCAACCCCATCCCACGCTAACGCTTACCTAGTCAAACCTAGCCCATAACAACCCAGCCCATGCCATCCTATTTCAGCGCATTCCATCTCGGCCCAGCCATACTATCGATCCCAGCTAATCCCGGCCCAGCCCATCCCAGTCGAGCATGCCCATTCCTTCAGCTCAGCTCATCCCAAGCCTATCTCATTCCAACTTATCAAGATCCATCCTACCCGATACCAGCCCATCCCAACCCCAGCTCGACCTATCTCATCTCGTCCTATCCTATCCCAGCCCAGCTTAACCCATCCTGTCCATGCCCAGCTCATGCCATCCTACTCGATCACAGCCCAACCCAGCCCGCTTCATCCCATCCTGGCCCAGACCATACTGTCCCATTTCACTCCATCTAGAGCCACTCCACCCGACCCTAGACCAGCGCGGCTCATCCCACCCCTGGCCAGCTCATAAAGTGATTTTTGAACCCAAAAAATTGTCATTCGTAACAGGAAATAGCCATAGCAGAATGGCACACGTTGGTTTCGCCTTCCTGCGCGCGTGGTCGACACGCACATCTTTTTTTTTTTATTATCGCATTACGCGATTCTTGTGAGCTTGCCTCAGGGATAATCACTCGAAAATGCCGAAAAGAATTCTCTCCGGTTCAGTAATTCCATCACATTCTTCTACGGCAAGATGCAAAAATAGTACATCTCAATATTAGGGCTGGTATGTCAATTTCACGCACACGCGCTGAGAGTAATTTTTGAAGCAGATCCGAAGGTGAGAGTCGGAATTACTACGGGGAAGCAAAACTCAATCTGTCCACCTGTCGAATTCTATTTTTCAACTCATGGTATAAAAGGGAGTAACACCAACCTCGCATATCTATCACTAAGAATCGAACAACGAAGTAGATCGACCAAATTTAGTTCGCATACATACAAAAATGAGTCAAAACATGAGTGAATCCGGTACTTCAGAGGTAATATTCTCGTTGTACAGAGGTGAGTCTATGATGAAGTATACATATTTCACTCGGTAATACATGAAAACCACGAGACGAGAGGTTTGATGCACCGTCTCACTGCATCAGTTGGAGACTCGTATTTCATGAAGAGAGCTGTCCAAATGATGTGGATCGAATTACTTATGTACGATGTTCTGCAGTGCTGCGATGGATTTACTCCTGCACGAGCGTCGATCTTGTACGAAGACATTCTCTCATCAGATTTAAGAGTGTATTCACTGTGGGGGAGCATATTTGTCTCTATTTGGGAAATACGAAATTCTGAAGGTTAGAAGATGAAAATATGTGTTTCTTTCTGGGGATTTATCGAGATCAGTCAATCTTCTTCTTGATATCTCTTATTCAACAATATTGGCATAAAAGTTACCAATAACAGAGAATGGATAAGTCTGTAAGTTGTTTTTACAGCACATTCTCCAGTGTGGGCTACTTTGAAACAGCTTTGAGTGTTTTTCCTCGTAATTACTTAGTAACTTTTAGATCTCACATCAGTAGTGCATTGTGTCTATAAGAGTCAATCGGAAACGTATACTTTCATCTATTGATTGGCAACTATTGAGGTGTATTTGGACATCACTGGTCGGAGATATGAGCATGCACTCATAGTTGTGTTCCAAAGTTAGAAGTCCTTCGAAGTAACTTTAAAATTTTAAGAGTGTTTCACTCTTACTATATCGCAGTCCACTTTTTGTGAGAATCTTCGACAATATGAGGATGGCGTACCACTTCATATTTATTGCAAAATAATGCTACGCCTCTCTCGTTCTACTATCGGTTTAAAAATGATTGACACCTCGAGTATTTTTGTAATTCCAGCCAAAAAAAGAATCGCAAAATTTTTTAACTTAGATATTCTTAAAGAGCATTTAATTGAGCACCGTGGGATATTTCCAAAATCAAGATCGCGCCATAATTGGAGCCGTGGCGGCTATCAGAGTGTAAGAAAATGCAGAAAAAATGATGATTTTGCAGATACCTGGACTTTGAGTGAGCGCCAAGCGTTGAAAAAGAGCGCTAATTTTTTGCCAATTTTTTCAGTGATAGTCTTAGAATATATGAGTAGATTCGCGTGATAAATTTTTGAAAAAGTTGATAACAATTGGAGATATGCAATTTTTTGCTATCTCGGGACCTATTGATGATACGGATATGAATCAAACGGGAAACAATTGTAAAAAATTATTGATAAACAATGACGAAGAGATATTGAGATTGATTGAAAATTGTGGGAGTGGCGGGAGGATAAAGTTGCGAAAGATAAAACGTGTTGAGCATTGAGAGAGCCGCTTTTGTTCGAGCGCCGCGGGGGGCCTCGAGCCGTGAACGACGGCCCGTATACCTGAACGGCGGGGAGCCCGGTGAATAGCAAAGATGGTAATCCCTTCGGCGGGACCGACGGACGAAAACCACCAGCTATTGACTTGAAACCGCAATTGTAAAGGGTATTTGAAAAACTATTGGAATGAATGGCTCAAATAAAGACAGTCTCGGCAGTGCCATAATTGAGTGAGAGAAAAGAGCGAGAGGCGTGCTCGCTCCATATAAGTATGAAATACATTGACCATGGTAGTACACGCACCAGATCGAAGAGTATATACTGCTGCAAATTCCGATGACCTTTTTTTTTTTTTTTTTTTTAGCTTTCAACTCGCTGAGGCCAGGAAAGTGCGAGTTTTATAACCGTTATCGCAAAAAAATTTTCCGGCTCCTTGATTTCTGTTACTTTAGTGTTGTGCGAATGGATGAATGAATCTGTGTGCGTGTGTACTCTATTAACCCTTCACTTCTCCTACGAATTAATCTAGCCCTACCCCTTTTCCTCGCCCTGACGGAAGAGCACTGCCACCTCCTCGTTGGTTTCCGTTGGACAACGTTATTGCGGTTTAAGAATATCACTCATCCGTGATAACGTTGACTGAGAGCAGTAGCATCTACGTTGCCGTAAAGTAGTGTCCATACGGTTTGTGACGAATATAAAACCGCGATCGGTAATGGACGGCGAAGCGGGGGTAGGGGGGCGGCAGCCCCCCGGAAAAATTTTCCTGGCCTCAGCGAGTCGAAAGCTAAAAAAAAAAAAAAAAAAAAAAAGGTCATCGGAATTTGCAGCAGTATATACTCTTCGATCTGGTGCGTGTACTACCATGGTCAATGTATTTCATACTTATATGGAGCGAGCACGCCTCTCGCTCTTTTCTCTCACTTAATTATTGCACTGCCGAGACTGTCTTTATTTGAGCCATTCATTCCAATAGTTTTCCAAATACCCTTTACAATTGCGGTTTCAAGTCAATAGCTGGTGGTTTTCGTCCGTCGGTCCCGCCGAAGGGATTACCATCTTTGCTATTCACCGGGCTCCCCGCCGTTCAGGTATACGGGCCGTCGTTCACGGCTCGAGGCCCCCCGCGGCGCTCGAACAAAAGCGGCTCTCTCAATGCTCAACACGTTTTATCTTTCGCAACTTTATCCTCCCGCCACTCCCACAATTTTCAATCAATCTCAATATCTCTTCGTCATTGTTTATCAATAATTTTTTACAATTGTTTCCCGTTTGATTCATATCCGTATCATCAATAGGTCCCGAGATAGCAAAAAATTGCATATCTCCAATTGTTATCAACTTTTTCAAAAATTTATCACGCGAATCTACTCATATATTCTAAGACTATCACTGAAAAAATTGGCAAAAAATTAGCGCTCTTCTTCAACGCTTGGCGCTCACTCAAAGTCCAGGTATCTGCAAAATCATCATTTTTTCTGCATTTTCTTACACTCTGATAGCCGCCACGGCTCCAATCATGGCGCGATCTTGATTTTGGAAATTTCCCACGGTGCTCAATTAAATGCTCTTTAAGAATATCTAAGTTAAAAAATTTTACGATTCTTTTTTTGGCTGGAATTACAAAAATACTCGAGGTGTCAATCATTTTTAAACCGATAGTAGTATCATTGAGTCCCCCATATATGTATCATTATGAATCTTGTGGAAAAAAAATTTAAACCTCACTGTGCGCTTCTTGAAACTCGATCATCAAGTGTTCCAGTCCGGTCTTATACAAAAGCCGAGTTCTTTTCGGTTTTCTAAAGAGTTCCAAATTTGTCCCATAGGGCAAAAAATCCTATATTTCCCCATTGAAGTTTTCTAATAGAACCACTTTCAGCTAAAAAGAATACGGAATTTTCAGCATTCACATTACAAAATCGAGTCAAGATGGATATGAACAGTTCCGCGGCAACTTCGATATTTTATGCTCGAAAATGTGCCAACCCCAATACTCACTTCCGCGAAGGTTCTAAGATGTATTTTATGGTCGCCGGGCTACAACCTAGCACATTGCGCGCGTCTACGCGGCCTTGAGCGTGACACGGAACCTGATATTTGCCGCTAAAATTGATCTCACGGCCGAACGGTTCAAAATTTGGGGTTCTCATTGGTCCACCAAATACTTTGAAATAACTTACTACTATCGGTTTAAAAATGATTGACACCTCGAGTATTTTTGTAATTCCAGCCAAAAAAAGAATCGTAAAATTTTTTAACTTAGATATTCTTAAAGAGCATTTAATTGAGCACCGTGGGAAATTTCCAAAATCAAGATCGCGCCATGATTGGAGCCGTGGCGGCTATCAGAGTGTAAGAAAATGCAGAAAAAATGATGATTTTGCAGATACCTGGACTTTGAGTGAGCGCCAAGCGTTGAAGAAGAGCGCTAATTTTTTGCCAATTTTTTCAGTGATAGTCTTAGAATATATGAGTAGATTCGCGTGATAAATTTTTGAAAAAGTTGATAACAATTGGAGATATGCAATTTTTTGCTATCTCGGGACCTATTGATGATACGGATATGAATCAAACGGGAAACAATTGTAAAAAATTATTGATAAACAATGACGAAGAGATATTGAGATTGATTGAAAATTGTGGGAGTGGCGGGAGGATAAAGTTGCGAAAGATAAAACGTGTTGAGCATTGAGAGAGCCGCTTTTGTTCGAGCGCCGCGGGGGGCCTCGAGCCGTGAACGACGGCCCGTATACCTGAACGGCGGGGAGCCCGGTGAATAGCAAAGATGGTAATCCCTTCGGCGGGACCGACGGACGAAAACCACCAGCTATTGACTTGAAACCGCAATTGTAAAGGGTATTTGGAAAACTATTGGAATGAATGGCTCAAATAAAGACAGTCTCGGCAGTGCAATAATTAAGTGAGAGAAAAGAGCGAGAGGCGTGCTCGCTCCATATAAGTATGAAATACATTGACCATGGTAGTACACGCACCAGATCGAAGAGTATATACTGCTGCAAATTCCGATGACCTTTTTTTTTTTTTTTTTTTTTTTAGCTTTCGACTCGCTGAGGCCAGGAAAATTTTTCCGGGGGGCTGCCGCCCCCCTACCCCCGCTTCGCCGTCCATTACCGATCGCGGTTTTATATTCGTCACAAACCGTATGGACACTACTTTACGGCAACGTAGATGCTACTGCTCTCAGTCAACGTTATCACGGATGAGTGATATTCTTAAACCGCAATAACGTTGTCCAACGGAAACCAACGAGGAGGTGGCAGTGCTCTTCCGTCAGGGCGAGGAAAAGGGGTAGGGCTAGATTAATTCGTAGGAGAAGTGAAGGGTTAATAGAGTACACACGCACACAGATTCATTCATCCATTCGCACAACACTAAAGTAACAGAAATCAAGGAGCCGGAAAATTTTTTTGCGATAACGGTTATAAAACTCGCACTTTCCTGGCCTCAGCGAGTTGAAAGCTAAAAAAAAAAAAAAAAAAAAGGTCATCGGAATTTGCAGCAGTATATACTCTTCGATCTGGTGCGTGTACTACCATGGTCAATGTATTTCATACTTATATGGAGCGAGCACGCCTCTCGCTCTTTTCTCTCACTCAATTATGGCACTGCCGAGACTGTCTTTATTTGAGCCATTCATTCCAATAGTTTTTCAAATACCCTTTACAATTGCGGTTTCAAGTCAATAGCTGGTGGTTTTCGTCCGTCGGTCCCGCCGAAGGGATTACCATCTTTGCTATTCACCGGGCTCCCCGCCGTTCAGGTATACGGGCCGTCGTTCACGGCTCGAGGCCCCCCGCGGCGCTCGAACAAAAGCGGCTCTCTCAATGCTCAACACGTTTTATCTTTCGCAACTTTATCCTCCCGCCACTCCCACAATTTTCAATCAATCTCAATATCTCTTCGTCATTGTTTATCAATAATTTTTTACAATTGTTTCCCGTTTGATTCATATCCGTATCATCAATAGGTCCCGAGATAGCAAAAAATTGCATATCTCCAATTGTTATCAACTTTTTCAAAAATTTATCACGCGAATCTACTCATATATTCTAAGACTATCACTGAAAAAATTGGCAAAAAATTAGCGCTCTTTTTCAACGCTTGGCGCTCACTCAAAGTCCAGGTATCTGCAAAATCATCATTTTTTCTGCATTTTCTTACACTCTGATAGCCGCCACGGCTCCAATTATGGCGCGATCTTGATTTTGGAAATATCCCACGGTGCTCAATTAAATGCTCTTTAAGAATATCTAAGTTAAAAAATTTTGCGATTCTTTTTTTGGCTGGAATTACAAAAATACTCGAGGTGTCAATCATTTTTAAACCGATAGTAGGACGTCTGTAGCCTCGCATTTGGAGCTTGCACTAGTAGGACACAGGAGTGACCAAAAACCTTAGCAAATCTAGATTTCTTCGGGGGAAAGAGCGCCACAAGTTATGAAAATCAATTTTCCTCTAAATTCTGAAGCATGGAAAAGTTGCACCTGACGATTTACTTCAGGAAGAAATTGGTACGGGAAGGCCTGGAATGAGTCAAATACATTTTTATCGAGGGAAACTGAGGGAGTAAAATTTTAGGCAAAATTGCGCCGCAAAATGTACGTGCTTACCGTGCAGACAAAAAGTGGTCTATGGGCTGTTACAGTAATGGGATTTGGTGCTCGATACCATCAAATTTGATGAACTTGTCCGCCCGAATCTCGAACGATCTCTAATGCGGCGCCTCACACTCACAAAGGTCGAAAAAAGGAAAAACCACAGCGCACATTGAAACCTCTATTTCGGTGATAATTTTTTAGAGTGATTCTGGATCAAAAAACTGACCATTGCAAAAAGAGCACAAAACACATCAGGAATGACTCCAGTACATTTCTTTCCAATCGATTCAAGGGTTCGTATAAAAGGTGGCACACGTTATTTCAAGGTTTCCACGGAGCTACTCATATACACTACCATTTAACGATAGTATCGTCAAGATGTTGGTACAGTCCAGGAAATTCAACGCCATCGACTTGGATTTAGGCAGCAAGTGCTCGTTTTTGACTGATAGCTTGAGGCAATTTTGGCTCACCTGAAAATCGGTTTTATCGGAAAAGTCCATTGTGAACGAACAGACAGATGATCGGGCTTCCCACACAAGTGTTAAACATTGGCCCCGGACTGATCACTCTTTGCCTATCGCAGGAATGATACAAAATTTCACTCGGACATTCCAAATTTACCCCTCCTGTTCAAAATTACCCCGATTAAATTTAACCTCGGGTTCGCTCTAATTTTCCAAAATTCGTTTTTTAAATCGTTATCATTATATGAAAAATGCACTCGTATAATGATATAAAATTCCACACATGAGTTCACTTTGTTGATGAAAAAAATTTCTGCGATCCTATACACAGAATCAGTAGTCACTTACAATCTCCACGATATACAGGCAGCGATTATAGCTGTCCTTTTTTTTGCGACTTTTTTCATATCAGACGATGCTCCAAAGCATCACTGCACTAATATACGACGAGGACGAAATATAAGATGAGAAACTAAAATTCATGAATATATAGTTATAGTTTGTATCCTATGCAACAGTAGAGGCCATTGCACTTTTGTCGTCGTTGCATGCGTTGGTTGACTTTCATTATACTCACGCATCTACACATATTTATTTTGCTCTGTAAAAATTTGCGCTGTACGAAACTTGACTCTGCGGGCTCTTTCTCTTGATTACTGCATTTCTCGTGTATGTGTATGAAAGTATAGGAACGCATTCACGAATATACGCATGGGTAGAAAAAAAAAAGATGGAACAGGATTGAGTATATGGAGGCCAGTGAACTGGCCAAAAAATGGATAGACAGAGTGAGAGGCCCGAGTGATTGGTTATGTTTGTGTGTGTGTGTGTGTGTGCGTGTGCGCGCGCGCGAGGGAGGAAAGCTGATATGTTGGGGCGATCGGATGAAAAATTTTGTTTGATGTTGAGATGGAAGAAATGCGTAAAGTGATGCGCCATATAGGCGTTATAGTACATGATTTGGTTGCTCTATAACTCATGCAATGGGAAATTTGCTATCCTGTTTCGAAATGAAAGTTTCGTCTGACCGGTTGAGAGCACTTTTTTTATTGGTGATGGTGGTGTTGGTGGTGGTGGTGAGAGGAATTCGCGTTGAAAATTTTTGATTCATCATAGACATAATTCATTCATAAATATGCCAACTTTGTGGTCACGGAGCCTTTCTTCCAGATCCTAATTACACGGTTGATGAGGTGCAGTTTGCTAGTTAATCTTTGGCAGTAAACTTTTGCGCTACTTTGGATAGGAACGCAGCAGCAATATGGCCACCTTGTGGTTTTGTTGCGTACTGAATACATGAGGACAATGAGAATTACCTGGGTTTGCCCTTTCGTCCTATTGCTATTGGGATCGGCTCAGAGTCCTTGTTTTTTTATCACTCTGTCTATTTCTCATTCGTCTAGCATGGTCCTCACATTTGAAGACTTCGGACTATAAAATATAGATTTATTACATGAAAAGAGTAAAATTAAGGTGAGGCCGTAGTCCGCTATAACTTCTAAATCCATTCGGAGAATATGTCGATTTTTACTCAACCAAATGACTTGGGATTTGACATGCACCTACGGAACGCATGTCTACAGGGGGCTACGAAGCCAAATGGGTCAATTTCCTACAAAAAAGTATCCAGACGAGGTGTACACAAATGTCGTCTGCTAACGAGCGGCAACATGCGACGTCTCGAGAAACATCGCCTGGATACTTTTTTTGAGTGAAATTGACATATTTGGCTTCGTACCTTCCTTCAGACATGTGTTCTATATGTGCATGTAAGATCCCAAGTCATTTGGTTTAGTAGAATTCTACTTATCCTCCGAACGGATTCAGGGCTACATTCAATATGGCGACTGACGGCCTGGCCTTAATGATTATTAAAATCATCAGCGGCATAATACTAGGAGTGTTGTCTCTACGCGTGTGTGATTCTGCTCCATTAACATGATCAATTAGGATACGCCCAATTATGGATGATGGTGACGCAGTGACCAAGGCTCAGAAGAATCTCACTTTAGTTTAAATCACGCCACCATCCTGAAAGTTGTATTAACGCCAGGCCGTAGTCAGTCACCATGTTGAATGTAGCCCTGAATCTGTTCGGAGGATACGTCGAATTTTACTGAACCAAATGACTTGGGATTTTACATGCACATACAGAACGCATGTCTGAAGGGGGGTACGAAGCCAAAGATGTCAATTTCACTCAAAAAAAGTATCCAGGCAATGGTTAGGCGAGACGTCGCATGTAGGGTCACTAGAAGGGAGTCTCGTCACGGTTCTCCCACCCCTGGGTAAATCGCCGCCATATTCAGACAAACTAATACTTTTTGTATACCTATATCTACCGGATTTGTCTGAATATGGCGGACCTTGTCGAGACCCACTTCTAGGGACCCTAGTCGCATGTTGCCGCTCATTAGCAGACGACATTTGTGTACTTCTTGTCTGGATACTTTTTTGTAGGAAATTGACCCATTTGGCTTCGTAGCCCCCTTTAGACATGCATTCTGTAGGTGCATGTCAAATCCCAAGTCATTTGGTTTTTTTTTCTTTTTTTCTTATGAAACAAGTCATTTGGTTGAGTAAAAATCGACATATTCTCCGAATGGATTTAGAAGTTATAGCGGACTACGGCCTCACCTTAAGTTGACCGTGTTTTCAGCATATCCGTTAGAAGCATGGGTACAGGCCATACGCAGGTTTGTACCAGAAAATGCAACCTTTGCTCATGGAGAGCCACGCTGTACATGGTTCTGAAGATTTGAAGTCACTTTCAACTGGTGGTATATTCTGTTGAGTATGCTACTCACAAGACTTCCTTGATGGAACAAAAGTAACCTCTAATATGAATCATAAATGACCAAAATGGTAGGATATTCCAAATCATTCAGAGGATTTCTCTCACTCTGTATCACTTTCCTATATCCAGAAGTAGTAAGAAATGTGTGCATTTGCATTTTTTTTTTTTTTTTTTTTTTGATAGAATCAAAAGGCGCGGTAGCGCCTTGCTGGCGGGTATATGAAAGAGAAGAACATATGTGAGAAAGAGAGAGAGCGCGCGCGCAAGGCCGCCGTGCCCTATATACGCTGACAATAAGTTGGACCGTTTTAACCTCACACATTTTCTCGAACTTACTTATTTCATGCTTTTCTGGGTTCAGGAGGGTCTCAATCCCTCTGAACCCGTTATTCCTGTCCTCAACAAGGATATTGGCAAGTCATTTCGCCGCTGACAGCGTTTAGTAACAAAATACCTTGCTCACTAATTTCGACCCTTCCCCAGTTTTTCGCGCCAAGATTTCAGCCGCGTCAAGACACTCGAAGTCCAACACAATCGATTGTTGATGTCGACCACGCGGGATGGTCGATAGCGAGACCGGGTGATATTTTGATGCGATCGCGTGTGTAGTAGACGGCAGCAGACGGCGTTATTCCGCTCCAGCAGTAACATGTTGTATATAACTTTTTTTACTATTTCGATTATATTATGTAGAGATAACAGCAGAGATTGAATGCCAATTGACGCCAATCGTAGCACCGCCTGCAGCGAGCTTGTAGAAATCTGATCTCATTGTTGCAGGAATAAGAGCCACCTATTGTTGTGGATTTCCTTATCTGGAGTGATATAAGAATAACAGGCCAGAATGAGTGTCATCCTCGCTATTGTGCAGTGTCGAGAGTCGATCTTCAACAATATTTGGAGAATTAAGGATTTGATCCTGAGAAAAATGAGTGCCAGTATCAATCTACATTTCAGCAGTGTATTGACTTTGTTTCCTTCACTTCAGATAGACCCAACTCTGGAGCTATAAATTGTGCGTCTCAAAGAAAAGTTCATGAACCACTCAAATTGAAGAAGAGTGCGACCAATAGAATATCCTTCGAAGTGCTTTTCGTGTCTCAATATAAATCTGTCAAAATCCAACACATCAAGAGGGATCGTCTCTCACATTTAGATGTTGTGAGACAGGTCAGTCCAATTGACGACTGCACAAGAACAGTTGTTGGGGTATATAAGCACTGATCTCTGGAGCTGCTCTGGTTACTTTTGAATATCATACTTCCATTGCGTAAAACTTTAAATCCAAAAGTCTCAGCTAGACTCTTACTCATATGGTATGCGGATTTTACTTTCTTGGCGTGTGCCACTCACATTCTTGTCACATACTTTGAGAGCATGATGGCATAAGTTGATTTCTGATTAGGCTTAGAAAGTTGTACAGGGTTCATCTGTTTCATCAAGAGTATTATGAAGAAAGAAAGGCACTTTTACGCTCTTGGTGAGAAGTGGTAAGTTCAAATTGAAAAAATTATTACTTGAGTTGTAAATCACTGAACAAACTGGATCCGTACATCATCTATCTGGAAGTATGTTGAGGATCATTCAAACCTATATCACATAATGCTACTGAACCTTCATTTCCCTCAGAATGAGTTCGCATGGATTGCTCCAACTCCTTGATGTCTTACGAGTTACAAATGTGCTACATGGAATTTGTTTCAGTTTTTGGTTCTTGAAAAATGTTGGACAACAGATGTAGTGTCATCGTTCTATGTTTCATTTATCAATTAGTTATTAGTTATTCACTCTGATAGTTAGCATCCTCTCTTGCTGAAGAGTGGATGTGGTTCAACATGTGGGGAATTTCCACAATCTAGAAGTTTCTCGTGATCCAAAAACTTTCTCTTGCAAGTACTATCACAAGTGGAGTTAGAAATCTTTGATCAACTATGAACTAATTCCAAGAGTCTTGTTATCAAAAATACCAAGTTGTACTTCTCCAGATTTTTCTTCGCTCATGATCAAAAAATATTCATCTTGGAATGGAGAACACTAGTGTTAATTAGGAGAATGATTTTTATGGATGAGATACATAAAAGTTTTCTGTGTTTTCCTACATGCTACTATTCACAGCATGTCTTTCTATTTGAGAATATTCAGCCATTACCATAGCCAAGTGTTGAAATCTCCCCCCTCCCACTTTACTTTTTCCAAAAGTCTAACTTGGCGAGTATGGCCGTCCTTTCCCCCTATCACTTCATCTGGGAGCAAAAATTGAATTTCAACTCTTGAGGGTCATGAGATCAGAGGGAAATATGTCGAGTAACTATTTAGCAAAATTGAAACATGAAAAAAATGGGAAGAGAATCAAAAATATTTATTTCAACTCTTGAGAGTCGTGACATCAAGAAAAGTATGTCGAGTAATTGTTTTGCAAAATCTGAACGTGAAACGCATGGAAAAGGATTGATTACATCACGATTCGACTTTCTCGGTAATTTTGACTCAACTTGAGTTACTCACCATCTCTACTGATTTTTAAACTAAACCGATCAATGCTATATTGAATTTTCTGGTTTCTTTTTCTTCTCAATGGTCTGAATGATTTGTTATTTCCATTATATTTCGTAGATGAAGGAGATGGTGAGAAACTCAAGTTGAGTCAAAATTATCGAGAAAGTCAAATCGTAATGTAATCAATCCTTTTCCATGCGTTTCACGTTCAGATTTTGCAAAACTATTACTCGACATACTTTTCTTGATCTCACGACTCTCAAGAGTTGAAATTAATATTTTTGATTCTCTTCCCATTTTTGTCATGTTTAAATTTTGCTAAATTTTGCTAAATAGTTACTCGACATGTTTCCCTCTGATCTCATGACCCTCAAGAGTTGAAATTCAATTTTCGCTCCCAGATGAAGTGATAGGGGGAAAGGATGGCCATACTCGCCAAGTTAGACTTTTGGAAAAAGTAAAGTGGGGGGGGGGGATAACTCTTCAATGAACCCATAGCAACAGACACACAGTTGACAAAGATTTCACACCACGGACAGCTGACATCTCCACACGCTTAAACTCGAGTGAGCTGGGTTTGGGCCGATTGATTCGCCAGCGTTCAGCCGTGCAGTGGAACCCAGATCACACACTCAAACTGTCGTATTTCCACCGTATTTCCAACCTTTTGCCAGAAGGGACCCGATTGACCGAGATTGCCTCAGATGAATAGGAGGGGGGGGGGGACGAAGCGAAGTGTAAGAAAAGTGATTAAAGAAAAGCGATTATCCCGAGAAAATAGTACATTATTGCCCTGGGCGCTAGGACAGTTTATTTCCCGAGCGAAGCGAGGGAAATAAGTCCTTCGCGCCCGAAATGGGCCTACGAGCACAGAGCAATAATGATTTTTCATTATGAGAACCCTAAAACCGCATTTGGATGCGGCCTTTTTAGGTTAGAATGATGAAAAAATTTGTCTGCCAGACTTTCTGACAGACGATTTTTTTTCTCGGGGAGGGTAAAAACCGCCTAAATAGCTCACACAGACACACGTTACAGCACGAACACTTGTCCGGTATTCAAACTTTCCAGGAAAACACGCCGGAATTCGTGGAAAAGGGCGGGGTATTCGTAGGGACGGGAGACGGTGAAGTAGAATAAAAGCGATGAAAAAAAACGGGGTAGTGACGGAGATTGAGAGGGGGAGGAACTAGAGAAAAATGTATGTGAGAAAATAAAGGAAACCTTGGTAGAAATAAATACAACGTATCGCTAGAGGGAGAGAGAAAGAGAAAAAAACGAGAGAGCGTGACCACGAAATAGGGTGTGATGTGTGATCCGAAGCAATTCTGCGGTCAAAATGGACAAACAATTCAGGTAGGGCTCTAAAATTGAGGTATAGACTTCTGCTTCGTAAATAAAGTTATTCCTGCGGTGTACTGATATTTATTGTGGACTGTTTGTTTTTTTTTGAATGTGAAATATATTTGGGATTGGAAAAATGAATTAGATAGCAGGGTTGAGTCAGGCGAATGAAAGATATAGATAAAATGATTTGAACAAGTTCACAAAAAATTATTCCCCATTTCTGGTTGGATAGAAATGAGATGAGATTCTCATTAAGACTGCAGAATTTGTAAATGATTTAAGACTTCCTGGAGATTTCAGAAATCTTAAAATATTCAATCTTGTTTACCTGTCTCTATCATTATTATCTAGTTCATCACAGTCAAATACCATTATCGATATATCATTCCATCACTATCATTGATCGTAAGGAAATCACCCAGTTTCAGAAAAATATCCCGAGTTATTTGGGATTGTGAGTAGGAATATCCCATCATATTCGTGATAAATACTACTCGAACTTGAAGACACTGTCGCTGATATTTTGTACACTCATTCTGAATAAGTGAGTACAAAACTCCAGAAACTTTAGACTTCCACAATGAGTTATGGGCTTCAAAAGAAGCAATCAAAAATCAAATCAAACAAAAATTTCAGCTTCGAATAAAACTTCAATTGAGACAATTACAATCGTCAAGATACCAATCCAACCAAAATTGAAAATACATTTGTACATCACTCTAACAATCAGCTCGAAAATATCTCAGACTCGCCTTTCCGTTCTATCTAACATAGTGAGACCATCCACATGAAACTCATTCTAGAATCCATATAATTGCCATTGTTCAACTAACCTTGATTTAATGACAGAGGTGTGACCTTTTCCACTTTCATATACGCATCCAAATCAGAAAGTGCAAACTCAGGATAATTTTTGAAGCGCAAAAACTCACTTTTACTGCTACAGCTGCTACTGCTACTGTTTCCCCAAAAGAGTAACATTCGAATCGCACAGTTTGAGAGACAAAGTTACCCAACGTTTCTAACCTACTGTATACCAACTTCTGATTGGCAACTTTTCTCATTCTGACTTTCCTAACTCACTTCTAACATAGATATGTACAATCTGATACTTGTTCAAGCAATTCTAACTCTATACTAGAAACTAGAGTATCATTATTACTGTGAATAACAGTTTGATGGCAGTCTGAAGAGTCCGTTTAAATAGTTTCAGAGGTTAAATTAAAGGTTGGAAAGGACATCGAGGTGTACGAGATACTCTTTAAGTGTGTATCCTACAGAGGAGATTGGTTTTGGAGAGAGAAGTGTCATTTGAAAAGTTGCACCTGCCTCTATATACTTGAAGCGAAACGTTCTCTATATAGATGGTCAGTGCAATTTCAAGCACTATATGTACCTATACATCCTTTTTTGATACTTGCTCGCGCATGCGCGACACATCTCATCTCATTTTCTTTTACCGAGAGTGAAAGATACTTTTTTTATGATACTCTTTCGGCAGGTGCATCCATTTGTAAAGCTTACCTCCCTCTCGGTATATTATATCTACTGCGATCAGCTGCAGATGTCTTTCTCCCTTCTTATTTTCGTTCTTACATTTATCTCATCTTGACTACCGTGGGAAAGTTTGAAAGAGCCATTTTTGAACCCTGGAGAAGCATCTGACGATCATTTAAGGCTGAAACAACTGATTCAATTTTGAAATTGTGTGTATTGTTGGCTGGTGGATTGGATATGCAATCAATTCGCATTTTTGCAACTGTGTGCGCAAAGTTGTGAAAAAATGAGACTTTTCTTCATTATTTATGCGGAAATGACTTCTCGCGTGGTTTTACATTTACGCACTGGTGGAGAGTGCGTGAATGTAACTTCTCGCACTAATGAATTCTCATTCACGAACAGTTCCAAAATATGATGTCACATCATCCCTCTAAATTCGCGTCCTTTCTTGAAAACTTCATTTTCAAGATAATCTTGCCCGGACAGTGGTACATTTAAGAGGATGGCGTATACCGGCCGAAATTCGTCTGCTAAATTACCCCAAAATCGTATTTAAAGAACTACGGCTCTATAACTTATCGAATCGATCCCAAATTTTCCACAGAGTTAGAAGATCCTCGTGGAAATGGTGGAAAGTCAGTGATTTCCTTGGGAAATATCTGTGTCAGTCGCAAGATGTCTCGAATGTCGAAACTCTTTGAGGTTAGGCCACTATTATACTCAGACTGTAGGGGCCCTGTGAGCTGGATTGCTTCACGAGGGACTTTCCACCAATCCTACGGGAATCATCTAACTCTGTGCAAAATTTGGGATTGATTCGATAAGTTTTGGAGCCGTAGTTCTATAAATACGAGTTTGGGATAATACGAGTTAGTATTCTGTATTGCGGAGTCAAGAACTGCATTTTATAAGTTGGTAGCACTGCCGCGCCGTGTTCTCTGTTTACCCGTTCGTGTGGGTGATGTCGGCTGCTAGCAGACGTATCGACTCGAGTGCCGACATCGCAATTTTTCGGTATACCACAAATTCTCGTAGCCGGCGTTTTGCGAGAAAATCGTGGCTTCCTGGCGGAGATGAGATTGTCCGGGTCGTGTGAAAGTGTAATAGCAGCGAGTGTATTGTGCTGTGCTGAGTGTGCTAGTGTACAACCGCAAATGCTCGCATGCTGCGGGTGGGATGGAGGATGCACCGGCTTCTTGTGGCCACCTCCTCTGACACGGCTTTGTTATTCTCCGGAATAACAAAAATCTGGTCCGTAATTGTCGTGACGGAGGAGTGCATGTCCTTCTAAAAGCTAGCGAGACCAAGAGAAAACCTGCTGATTGTGTATTTGTAGCGTGAGTGATAGTTCATTACAGTATGTTTTTCCCTTCTAAGTGCATGCATTTACTTTTGCCAGCTCTTAGATTTCCCCTCAAATATTTATTGAGAGAAGTTTTGAAGGAGTTTTTGGGTTCAAAATGATGTGATAAATATGGAATATTGTATGCAACTGAAACGGAGTAGAATAGTTGTCTAGAAGTTAATTCAGTTGAGTTGCTAAATATCGTGGTTCAGAATCCACAAGTAGCATCAACCTCGAACATTGCCTCTGACCTTGTTATTGGTCTCTAGTTGTTCAATCATCACCCCTGAGTCACCTAGAACTCTTCTGAACTCCATTTGCCATTTTCACAGTTCCCCAAGACGCATGATTGGCATGCACTCATGGCGAGGAATCATAGAGTTAGATTTTTAATTGTGAGCAGCAGTTTCTTAGACTTTCAGAAATAAGCTGAATTATTATTTATATTGTAATGATATCATGGATAGAAAACTATTTATGAATGCTTGCTTTCCTATAATCAAACAATTGCAGCGACACGTTATACATTGTTGGAAAAGACCATGAGTCAACTAAATATCTGTCAATTCAATTTCCCAGATTCTTGATGACGCAGGACCATACTTAGTTTCAATTCCAAATCCTTGAATCAGGTAAGATAATTCAAGTTCATGAATAGAATTAATAGCCCTCTAGAATCTGTTTCATAGGATAATTGATTTCCCCTCAATAATGGTTTATTTAAGTACTTGGTGAGCGAACTTGGATGTCTTTTTATGCATGTAGATTTGAATGCTTTTTAATGAATGTGTGTGTTATCAAATAAGACAATTCAATTCATGTTGATGAATATGAATGCAGATGACTATCTATATGGGAGGATCAATCTGCTTTCTAAGGAATGATCTATTTCGTCTCAATAATGGCTCATGTGAGTACTTGGTGTGCGAACTTGGAAATCTTTTTGTGCATGTGAATTTGAGTGGTTTTAAATGAATATACATGTTATCAAATAAGACAATTCAATTCATGTTGAGGAACATGGGTGTAAACGACTATCTATGTAGGAGGGTCAACCTGCTGTACGAGGAATAATCGATATCCTCTCAATGATGGCTCATGTGAGGACTTGGTATGCGAACTTGGATATTTTTTTATGCATGTGAATTTGCATGCTTTTATGTGTATTTTCCAATGTGTGAATAGCATTGACGCTGATGAATACGAATGGAGATTATTATCCATTTGGGAGGATCAACCTGCTTTCCAAGGAAGTTCTGGACGCATTCTTGTTTCTAAACATGAATTTTGGAATTGACGGATGGTGAATCTCAAGGAGGATCTGTTTGGGTGAATCAACCTATCTGATGAAGCTGTGGATGCATCCTTGTTTCTGGGCATGAATTTTGGAATTGGCGGATGGTGAATCTCTACAAGGATCTGTTTGGGAGAATCAACCTGCTTTCCAAGGAAACTCTGGATCCATTTTTGTTTCTGAACATGAATTTAGGAATTGACAGATGGTGAATCTCAAGGAAGATCTGTTTGGGCGAATCAACCTGCTTTCCAAAGAAGCGCTGGATTCACTCATGTTTCTGAACATGAATTTTGGAACTCATGGCAAAAAATTTTTTTTGCATCGATGGCAAATTTCAGTAGATGGATCTTCTGCTTTTGAGGAGGAATCCTGAATCACTGATTAGGAATTCCATTTTTGTTGAAAATTGAGTATACCCTTTTCGTTTACATGAATCTTTGGATTCATCTTGTTTTGGGGAAAATGCTGTCTTATTTCAAATCATCCACGTTTGTGAGCGTGGATATATTGGATGCAGGGGTATGAATGGTGGATCCATCATGGATTGACGAAATCTGGAATATTTTCGAATCATTTGAGCCAGTCTCTAAGTCGTCTACTCGTGCGCTTGATAATCAGTGCTGCCAACAACAAAAAACTACATATGAGAGCTCATTCTACGTGTCGCCATCTACACTTAGAATGAGCTACTAGTATGAGCCCGCCTGATAACCCAAGAGAGTACAACATCCTCTTAATTACAATTTCGCGCACAGTTGCAAAAAATAGTATACGCAACACGTGCGAGGGGTTTCCGCACACGTTGCCAATTCGCACGAGGAGTAACATTCACGCACTCGTTTGGCAACTTGTGCGAAAATTGACCTTCTCGTACTTGTTGCGTAGTATACTACTTTTTATAGTTTCATTTTTCAATTTGAAATTATCAAATTATTCGATTCCATCATCAAATTTTCTTATTCGTATTATTAGATTAAATGAGTAAATTATGAAAATCAATGGCTCATTTAATCCCAGAGAACAAGGCCTGGAATTTTGAATAGCATCTCAACGAATACAAACCAAATAAAACGGTTCAACTTCATTCCGAATTAATTGAACCAAAGATTACTGGCATTCATTGTAGGATGGGAATTTTTTCCAAAGACACGAAATGAAATAGTATATTATGCGTCGAGTGCCAAAAAACTTTGTTCTTTGCGATAACTTTGTTGGACGTCGGCGAAGCCGACGTCCAACAAGGTTATCGTGAAGAACAAAGTTTTTGGCACGAGATGCATATGCCGCTTTACACGGCGAGACGCGCAAACTGTGTGTTTCCATGCTTCCTCGCGCAGCGAGGAAGCATGGAAACACGCAGTTTGCGCGTCGAGCCGTGTAAAAGGTAGTTTCATACAATTATCATTCCGGAGTACAATTGACTCAGAGAGAACAAAAAAAGAAGGTATATTCCGATCGAAGTCACACAGAATAAATAAGCCAGTGGAAAATTATAGCTATCGGTATGGCATCAATCATTGAATCATCCAAGCGTGATGGAAATGAGTTAGATAAATGAGTACTCGGGTAAAACCAGCCCTTTGATAAAATCATAAATATAGCTAGTGTTTGACATACGAATCACTCGAATGGAATTTCGGAGGCCTAAGTTGCTCGGGGAAGGATTTTTGAGCTCGCAAATTCTTGTGATTTTAACGCGTGATTCTATAGAAAAACACGCTTTTGTTTGATTCGTCATGTTTGGCTGGAAGGATTCTGATGAAATTCCATGATTCGATTTGGAATGACTGAAAATATACTAAATTATTTTTTCTAGGTTGCCGTGAGTCAATGTTTAACTGAATTCATCGTGAAGTCACGAATATGTCCCTCACAAGAAAAAGATGCCTATATTTGTGGCTTGCATTTCTCGAAACCTTTTTCCCTGAATCTTAGGGAGATTCATGAAAAGTTATTATACTAGTTTTCCGATAAAATAGAAATTCTTTGAATTATAGAAGGAATACGCTATTTTATAGCCCAACTGATACTTTTCTTCCCATGTTAATCATATAAGGTCAGTGTACCCAACTTACCCCTATTAAGCCATTTTCTTAATGATTCTGGCTAATCTCAATATTTTCCAACGTACTTTGACTCATTCTGATCCTTGTCTCAAGACCTTCAAAATGAGCTGAGATACGTTTCATTTGGATGAAGTGGAGCCAAGCTGTTTGAATTCTCCCAAAAGGTGAGTCTTGAGAATTCACAAAAGTGTGTACCCAACTTGCCTCCATCATTTGAAACCATGTAAATTGGCGATAAAGGCCATAAAATCGCTTTGATCCGTTTTGATCAATGTTCAGCGACATTTGAAGCTTTTACTTGGCCCGAGGTACTGTTTCCGACCTATTCTGATGCGGTGGACACGTTCTGAGTGGTTAAAAAAGTCTTACTGCACGCGTTTTCGAAATAAGCATATGAGGGCATGTTGGGTACACTCCGATGTTGATCTTTTTGTTCACCGAATCATCTCCGTGTTTTGTACATAAAATCGCTCCAAATCAGAGTTTTGCAGCTCTAAAGAGCGGATTTTGAAGGACTTGAGACAAGAAATCGAATGCGCTGAAGTACGTCAAGATTGGTTAAATGAAAATAAATTGGCACCGGTTTTAGTGAACGCGATTTCCTCGGCGATTTCTCAGCCGTGCAAACACGAAAATGGGGAAATCGCTTTGAATTTTTAGGAGAACGCAGAAATGATCCGGGGTCGATGAAAACTACGGACTTTTTCATATTCTAACATAACAAACGTAAAGAAAATATGCGGGAAGTTCGACGAGTGCCCATTTCTGAGATCGGCATACGAGGGCAAGTTGGGTACAGAGGCAAATTGGGTATACTTACTCCAGATAAAAATCATTCTAATCGCCATTTAAAAATATAAACCGATACGATTTAGGTGAAAATGGATTGTTGATTTGTGAGAGCTCCCACAAAGCATCCCATAGTCGGATTTTGCAGGCATTTTTTTGACATCCATCGTACATTGAAGCGAGGTGTGAAGTACGACTCGTATCTCAGAGCACAGAAATGTGAGATTTCCAACTGTTCTAAAACGCATGGATGGAGAACTGAATAAATGATTTTTTGTCCCATTCTTACAGCTAGGGCTGAAGAAGCCAAGTTAAACAATTTGATTGAAAATGGTGCTTGTATTGTGCTTGATCAGTTGTAAATTTAAACAAGTTTGTCGCGAGGCAAAAGTCGAGTTGAGCCCGCCTTCAGGAAAGACTGATAATTGAGTCCGCAAAACCGATATGTCGAGAGTAAGTTGAGCCCACTCGATAATCCCCTGTCCTTCTTGGAAGCAGGTTCAACAAGCGTATTCAGTCAACAAATCATGAGAAAAATACACTTTTGCTCATATATTTGCTCTACTCGCTGGGCGATTTCGAATGTTGCTCAGTCAAGTGCACGCAGCTCCAATAATTAGATCACGAATTGATGCAATACTTTGCGGTACTTTGAGTACCCTGCGACCTGTGGTAAAGTCAACGATTTGTGAGGCGCATACATCAGCTCTTCGAAGCATCACAATCTAACTCATGATCTTTCGTGGAAGGGGGAAAAACAGGACGTTTTGTGAAAACTCAGCTCACCTGCACAAAAATAAGTAGTCAGTAAAATTCATTCATCAAATCGACTGGTATGTAACTCTTAACGTGTCTAAGCACATAATTCACTTCAAAACTCGTCTGCCTGTTGAAAACCCGTCATGCAAATAGGCCAATGCTCAAAAACATTCACTCAATCAAAATATAATCCAGCCCTTCCACAGTGAGCTATATTCATGATGAGAATTATACGATCCAGAAATTACCCGAGCCGTAAAATTCCTAATTAATGCATAGCCGTGCCCCCTTTTAATTCCTCACACTCGTTGATTATCCAACACCGACGACGACGACTCCCTTCTCTGTGGGCACATACATACCTTGAATTCACTTCTTTTTGAGCTCGTGCCTCATATCGGGACAAAAAAAGGTCGGGGTAGCCGCAGTAGCTCGAGTAATTGCCAAAAGCGATAAGCCACTAGGTGAATTAGGAAATCTCATTAGTGTTATCGGACACCGATCCTGGCTTCGAAGATGAATTCAGGATTCCTTCTGCTTCTGATGCCCTCTTTTTTTGTTATTTTCTTCTTTAGTTTCTATCCTGGTTTCTACTTCTTCGTTGAATATTGAGCTGAGGAGGGAATTAGATGGTGACTTTAATATTCTTTTTTTGCGATTTGATGGCAACTATTATTTTAGAATAATAATCACCCCGTGCACGCTCAATACATTTGTATGGGATCCTTCAATTTAGGTGATCCTTGTTTGCAAATTCAATATTCACTAACCAACTATAGAGGCTGGTGACTGTAAAATTGCGAGTCGTTCAAATATTATGAATCTCAAATTTAGAGGGCTAGATGACATTTTCTAAATAGTTCAGCAGACTTCTGATCACGATTGAATTCATGGTGATTCCGCCAGATAGGTGAGATGATTCCTATTATCTCAACTGAAAACTCATTTCTCACACCAGAAGTATCGTGTACGGATAAACACAAAATTGAAAATAATCTAGCAACGTATTGTTAATCAAGTTTATCAAGTTGAACCGAGATTAAAATTCAAGACTTTCACCTTAGCCTGTTCCAAACTATTGAAATTTTCTGCAACAAAATTTTTTCAATGAGCCCTGATTCACACTACTGTGGCATCAAATCCGATATCTTTGAAATGAACTAGTTTATCAAATCCCTCAATCACTTCGACAACAATTTCAGTGATCCGTACAAGTGCTGGGCGGTGGGTGGAAACAATTGGAACAAACTTATCTTTCGAAACAAACCGTGATTTAACACGTTCGCTGCGATAGTATTTTTATAGCACTGCGTGACCTAACCCCGCATCTATTCAACGCATTTGCGGGACTCAAATGGACTATTTCGTAATTTTCTCTGGTTATGAACTGTACCATCACGATTCGGTAAAAACGCCCATATGGAGCTAGACTCTTTTTGGGCTAATTGTCTACGTGCTTGGTAAAGTAAACTATCACGATAGATTTTTTTGGTAGAATCTTCTGAACAAAGCTGTGTCGGCAGAGGTTGGAAATTATGAAAACTGCGGGTTACACGGATCGGATCCGTTGGAACGAGCGTGTGAATTGCCTAAACTAGGGTGAAAAAATTCGATATCAACACATTTTTACACATAACATTACGGAACTACCGACAAATGTATTATTCGTGTATCCAATTCTACACGGTTTGTTACACGCGTCACGCGTCGAGGATGACGTCTTGGTAAGACCAGAATCAGAGTAGGAAGCTCTGGTATATTATGTACTGCTACATGTCTCGGAAAACAGGAATATACGAAGTTGAGACGGCAGTGGCGGAAGAGCGGTAAAGAAGCTTTACATCCGAGTCTGACAGAGTAATATTTATGGGCACGATGTCTTTCATTCAAACTCGCTTTTTATACCCAGTACATATATAACGTATAAGTATAGGTTAGGTTTCGTCTGAATTGTTGAATTTTTTCTTGTGTAGGTGGTACTTTTATTGCAAGAGGTGAGAGGGTTGAACTAATAAAATACTACGTTCAAATTTTATTTGCTGCACTCGCGCTCAAAAAGTTTCTCCCGGCTTACGCTTACGAATTCGCATCCTGAATTTTACTTGAAGTCTATTCATCACCTTTTTATTTTCCTTCGCGTACACTCTTCTATATACTCACGCTTTGCTTCACTTTTTTGTAAAATAGCGCGGGATCGAGTTTTAGATGGCGAATCGTCTGTCGATCTTTTTTTACTTTGAACTTCACTGAGCGCACGTTTTCTGGCTAGGAATTCTATCTTCATGGTAGACTGTAGCGTTTGAAGTTTGCTAAGAATAATTGATATACTGAGACTGAAGAATATCTGTAGGAGATGAGAGTTTTTTGATATTCCGTGAGATTTTTACCGAGTGTGCGAAGAGTTTGGATTTCTTACTGATTCGATGATCAGAAAATGCTCCCGAATCGTATTTCGAAGATAAATTTATCCGAATCGGAATTCATTTTTGGAGTAACGAGCATTGAAGTTTACAGTCTTTGTAAATTTTGAGATTTTTGGATGATCCAAAACAATTACGGAGTTGATTAACTTGGAATACTGTTCTTGAGTTCAAAAATCGTTTGAAAAGATACAGACTGAGAGTGCAAGAGATGACTCAGAATATTTTCGCATAATTTCTGGTTTCTCTATCATTTCTGAATATTCTCTGGGTATAAAAATGAGCTGTTGAGCATCTAGATTTCAGATTTTTGTACAGTGTTCATGGAGATTCATCAAGATGAGCCCATCAAAATCTGTCCGTGTAATATCTCATATCATCTGATGTAATCCGGATACCTTCTCGTAAAAATTTTCAATCCTTAATACATTGAAATCCAGGGTGGGTTATTTGTATCATTCTTGATATCAAAGACTCTTTTGAAGATAAAGTTCATATCTATTCTGGATTATATCGTCGCCCCCGAAGAAGAAAAACACCTCCCATTGTTCTCCCAATGCATTCTTAAATGGGGACGTGTTTTTCTTCGTCGGGGGCGACGATATTTTCTCCCTATCTGTGTAGACGTCAAGACAACGTTTGATAAATCTCGAAACATAGTTAGACAACGTTTGATGAATCTCGAAACATAGTCGTGGCATCTCGTGATAGGTTCATTAAAAAATTGCTATTAAGGAGCTGGGATTCGTTAACAGTATGATATTTGGCGTCAAAATTAATCCGTGCACTTGAACAATGTCAGATCACCCGAGAAATAGAATGAAAAAAGTCTTAATCATACCTATATCTTTGCAAAATTCAAGCGAAACAGAATCGTCTTGCAACGCCATTCTCTTCAATGCATCTTTGACATTTGGTAGTAATACAATCGTGGACATCCTTCTCTATGCGCTGATAAGACTCTTCACTCTGAGTCATTCAATCTAAATCATTGTTCTGGCACCATAAACTTTCAATAAAAATTGGTTTTGAGATCCGACTAGAAATTGGATGTTCTATACCAAAAATAGTAGCAATTTCTTGTTGATGGAATCATTCGATGTATTCTATTCATGACTATTCTCTCTACTCCTATTCGTCATAGGATCCTTTTGTATTCCATTATCCCACTTCAAACCTCTAGCATTTCAAAAATGTTCACGAAACCCTCGGGTCTCTGACACTTCTCTTGGATATCTAAGAAATTCTGAAATCACGAACTACTGGTGAGCATCAATCTTTCAATATCGAGTCCCGAACCATTGAATCCTCTCGATGAAAAAGGAAAAGATTCTGAACAATGAAAATATGATGTGCTCCCAGAGAAATGGTTTGCAGTCAATTCAAGTCAAGAGCCAAATGGACCATCTTGTACATTTTCTTCAAGCAGACGCATCATCCAATATTCACTTGGCAAAGCCTTATATACTCGTATTGAGTAGTATAGAAGCAGTAGCAGAAGCTATTCTTTTTATCGACCGTATACATCGTTAAATTCTCTGAACGTACGATCGCAAAAGTAACTCGTGTTACGCCGGAGTCTCATAAAAAGACACTTCGGTGATCGTAAAGTTAACTCTTTACTCTTCCTTCATTCTTTCCTTCTTTGCACTTCTGCGGAATTCGATGCAGATAGGGTATCGAGACTCATCTTCACCCGGATTTCTGATAAAAACAAAAAAAAATTGTACAATCGAATCAGTGAAGATCGAGGGAAAAGAGAATCTGGTGTGATCGATTCATTGGTAAAAGATGGGGGAATTGGATGGATTGATGATGAAATGTCGATAGCTACGATTCTTGAGGATCTTATCACATCTGGCTGTTGGTCTTTGGATGGATGTCGAGTGTCTCACCACATCCGGATTTTACTACTTGAACGAATATTTGGTGTCTGACCACTAGGGTGGGCCGAAAAAGGACTTTTTTCGAGAATCGATACGCCCTAGCGTGGAAATGTTGTGTTTGTACATATAGATGTGGAAAAAAATTTATACGTCCATACGTAGAAACAGCGTGTTTCTAGGCGTCCTAGCTTCGCGAGGACACCTGGAAACAAGCTGTTCCTGCGTACAGACGTATAAAACTGCATACGCGTCTCGTGCAGAAACATTTTTCCTTCGGGAAAACCAAGCTGGACGGTGCCATCGCCCACGTCCAGCTTGGTTTCCCGAAGGAAAAAATGTTTCCAGCACTATTGTTGGACGCTGAGAAATGGAATTTTAGATCCCAGCAAGAGCCATCAAGCTTTTATCAAAATTAACGCAGATCAATGGGAATGTGCCTAATTCGGCACATTTTTCTTCCTAACCTCGCTCGCATTTCTGGCGCATCCAAGCATTTTTCAACGTACTTTAGCTCATTTTGAACCTTGTTCCAAATCCCACAAAATGTGCTAAAGTACGTTTAATTTCAACTGACTAGAGGAAATCTACTTCAATTTTTCTAAAAAGTGAACATTATTAAAAATTTCACAAATAGGGCGATTCTCCCTTCAAACTTTGCTTGTATTTCTGGTACATTTGAACATTCTTCGAGGTATTCCAATCCATTCTTATGCGTGTCACAAAACCTACAAAATGAGCTAAAGTACGTCCAATTTCGACTAACGCGAGCCAATCTATTTCAATTTTTCCATTTCGAGTTTTGGAAGGAGTGAGGCGGGAGGGGGAAGTCGCTCATTTTCGGATTTTTCAAAACTAATCACTTTTCAGAAAAATTGAGATAGATTGGCTCGGGTTAGTCGAAATTGGACGTACTTTAGCTCATTTTGTAGGTTTTGTGACAAGCATGAGAATGGATTGAAACGCATTGAAGAATGTTCAGATGCGCCAAAAATTCAAGCAAAGTTAGAGGGGGAAAATCCCCCATTTTCGAAATTTGTTATAATGATCCCTTTTTGGTAAAATTGAGATAGATTGCTTCTGGTAAGTCAAAATTGGACATACTTTAGCTCATTTTGTGAGATTTGTAACAAGCTTCAAAATGAGCTAAAATATGTTGAAAAATCTTCGGATCGCCAGAAATGCAAGCAAAGTTATCAAGGAAAAAGTGTCGAATTGGGCACATTCCCATAACTTGTGTTAATTTTGATAAAAGCTTGATGGCTCTTGCTGGGACCTGAAATCTCATTTCTCAGCGTCCAACAAAATTTTCTTTACGTTTATAAATTCAAACACAACATTTCCACGCTAGGGCGTATCGATTTTCGAAAAGAGCCCTTTTTCGGCCCACCTTGCTGACCGCGTACGGATGTTTCTACTTGGACGAATCTCGACTGTCTTACCAAATCCGGCTGTTACTACTTATACGAATCTTGGTTGTCTGACCACGTACGGATGTTACCACTTGGACGAATTTTGAGTGTCTTACCAAATTCGGCTATTACTACTTAAACGAATCCCGAATGTCTTACCACATCTGGCTGTTACTCCTCGAACAAATATTGAGTGTCTTATCACGTTCGGCTGTTACTACTTGGAGAATTCTTGAGCGTCTGACCACGTACAGATGTAACCATCTGGACAAACCTTGAGTATGTTACCACATCCGGCTGTCTCTATACTTATTCGAACAAATCCTGAGTGTCTTACCATAGACGAATGTTACCACTTGAACGAATCTTGAGTGTCTAATCGGGTTCGTCTGTTACCACTTGAACAAATCTTGAGTGTCTTATCACATTCGGCCATTATACTAGAACAATTCTAGAGTGTTTTACTGCGTACAAATGCTACTGCTTGAGCAAATATCAAACCGACTTTTTTTTCATTCGAGTTCAGACTTTTATGGATTCCTGAGCAAGGAACTAAATATCTCAAATAATATGAATTTGCTATGAAAATTCCGGAATTTTAAATACAATCGATTCTCCTTCGATATCCAATGACAAATACAATAAAATCCTCAAGATACTTTAGGTTAGGAAGAATACTGAAGAGGGAGTCCACGTAAGAAGAATATTCTCTTAGATTCAAGAGCGAGGTACAATCCCCCAGTAGGTTCGGACTGTATTCTCTTTGCAAGGTGAAGTTCCTAACCTAGCTGAAAATAGTGCTCACAAATTTTGAGCAGATCCAGTGCAATTCAATTTAATTTGTTCATGAAGAAATTTTCAATTATTCGATCTACACTGCAAACTAGACTCCCTTGCCGAAACTTACAAGTTTTGGACGGGATGTCCCATGATTATTCTGCTTGTTATTGATACATAAGGATTCAGTCATATTTCAAACAAGATTTCTTTCGAGAATGATCGTTGTGATGGGTTCTACTACCATATTTATCACATTGATTCTCAGAACAAATCAGGATTCATGATACTCTTTTGAGGGAGGAGGTAGATGCATGATGAGAAAAAGCTGCGAGAGATAGACTTGTGACCAATCCACTCCTCAATGAAAGTCAACTTGCGGAATTAATGAGACAATGAAATCACCTTATTATCACTATATCACAGATTGCCTCTTTTTACATACTTCTTTTCTTTGGTTAAGTACATTACCCGAGCCTGAGCAAATTAAATGAAATTAAATTATATGAATTGAATTCATCCATCGGTGTATCCAGAGTAGATGAACCGCTTTAATCATGATTTTGGATTAGGCGCTCACTATGATTTTCATGATTTTCGACCACCTTCGATATCCTCATCACCTATTGTCATTATAAATAGCAATTGTATTATCTCAGTGTGAGAAAATTTACGAATTTTTTATGCGTTTTTGTTATATTCTTATCACGATCGCAAAGGTTTTACCCCACGGTCTTAATAAATGATCTATCTATCTATATATCTATTTATCTAGCACATTGATTCTCAGAAAAAATCAGACGAAGGAAGTAACTCAAAAGAGAAAACAACAAGTAAATCGATTAGCTCCACGTCTACATTTATTCCTGTGAACAATTAGGCCCATCCCTTTCTTCACGATCACTGACCCAAACTGCATTAAAATACAAAAAAAAGAAATTGTTTAAAAATGACAGGGATGATGGATGAGATGATATTCAAGGGAGGAGTCGCTGCAGGATGGATAAAATAGGCGTCCATTTAATTCAAATTCGTTTTGCATGCTGGGGAGCCATCGGACAGATTCGGATGTTTCTGATACCTGAACACGGGTGTACAATTCTCGAAGATGTTCCAGTTGTCCGATATACAAATGTATCGGTTATTTTTTTCTTGAAGCTGTAATTGAGTTTGGATGATGAGGAGGATGTAAAAAGTGAATATGTGATATCTAAAATTAGAGGATGCAAAATCTTAGGATACGAATAATGGAGGCATCTCAAAAGGATTAGATGAGAGATTGAAGTTGAAAATTAGATAGGTGATGGAGTGTTACGTATTGAAGCTTATGAATTTGAGCATGATAACCTTCTAAAAGTGTTACTACTTCATACGATTTTCCTGGTTCGGGCCTCAATAGTGTTCCTTAAATCGCCTTGTGGGAGAATTTTCTACTAATCTCAAGTTCATAAATTTTCCATCCCCAAACTATGCTGAACAGGTTCATCCTTAATCATCTCTCCAAATCGGATTCACCAAAGAAACACAGAACCACGTCTCCAAATAAAAGTTTATTTCCTCGTGGCATCACAGTTGCCAGAATGTAACATCATCGTCAATCTTGTAAATTCTAAGAAGCTGAAATACACTTACGAGGAGCAGATCAAATATTCAGATTATTCGTAATTCCTATCTAGGTTCCATGAAACGTCGGAGAGTTAAGAAGTTGAAATAAATCTCAAGCTCCTGGGCAACTTTGATTGAGATCGCTGCCAGTTAAAAGCTATCTCACGATTGAAATCATAACGTATCATGGAATGATGGCTCCTATAACAGCCCCTATAGTCATGTTTCATAGAATTAGTAAAATCTTTGCAATGAAAGCATTTTTCCAATAAGATTATTTTAAATAGAAGTACCAGGAGTGATATACATCAAGTGTCGTAACATAACCTCACATTGATCAATCATCATATTTCAAACCCTACTAACCCCATCAATTCTTTCTTCGAGGCTTTTACTCTTATTCCACCTATTCAATTCCGAACTTTACCAAAACGTACAATCTTCTCTCGCTTCAAATCCTCGTTCAAATGCTCAAAATTTTGCAAGGCCACGATAGCCTCATAAAGCCACAAATAACGCAGCCCAAGTAAACGGTACTTTTAACACGAAAAATAATTAGGATGTACCAGAAACCGCTGGCTCTGATGCATCCCAAGAAAGAAAGTTGTGGTATGCATCGAAAAAGAATTGGCGTAGGAGAAGCAGAAATATATATATATATAGTAAAAGCTCAAGAGATCGAGCATTGGCCTCTACTCCCTTCACCAAACCACCTATCCCTCCTATATATAACCTCAAAATCCGGTTTTGAAAATAAGCTGGTTCAAATATCCCATTTCGTTCATCCAAACATCTACCTATACACATCATCCTAAAGAGAAAGCTAGCGGTGTGCAAGGATCGCAAAGTAAAAGCTGATGGTCTGGTTTTACCTTCCATACCCCTCACCTTCCCCTTCCTCCCTTTTCCCTTCATCTTAATCTCTCAAGTTTGAAAGACTTGAAGCCATTGAGATGATTGCAAGTGTATAGAGGTTATGTTATATATGAGAGGCTATTTCACAGCGCGTGACGAAAATTTGTGAGGACGTGGTTGTGGTAAGTTAAAAGAGTAACGAGTGACATCGGCCAGAGTAAGAGTATATCTTTCTGTGATATGTATATTGTATAGCCTAAAGGGCTTATGTACCTCCGAACCATATACTGCGATGCTTTTGAATATGAAGAGTTTGGGTAGAGAGGCATATATATTGAAGTGTATGGCTAATTACGCTGGACTGCACTCATGTCTTGAGGTATACATGTATGTATGTGTGTGTGTGTTATATAGGTTGGATGATGTTTCTCTGTGAGATGGTTATGTTCTTGAGAGAAGAGGTCAATGATCGGAGGTGGATTTGGGAAGTGGATATCGTTTGGCGAAGCGTGGATTTCATATTGAGGAATACTCTAGCGAGAAAATTATGTACAGTATTTTTTTAAGATACCAAGTTTTGTGGGTTCTTTGGAGTAGGATGAGCTGATGTTATTCCGAGTTTTCTTGATGCTTTACTTCTGGGTTCTTGGACATTTAATAGTACTCATCATCTAGGGTGATAAGTTTGATCAGGTCTGTGATCGAGGATGTGTCGTGGAAGAGGATTGCGGGGATAATACGAGAAATTGAAGGAGAATCGAGAGCATTTTTTTTGCGAGGATCGTGAGTGATAAGGCTCTTATACGAGACTAGAAGACTAGAACCTACCACAACAATAAACTATCCTAACCTTAAACTAGCGCGTCTCACGAGAGGTTGCCACCAGTTCCAAAGAATATATTTCCATCCTTCAATTAAATATTTTTGAAACATGTGACATGATGAATCGAAAAATTTGGATTGATTAGTTCTACTAATCATCATGAATATAAATGAATACTCTTACCTTCGATGGACAGACTTCTAGAATCCACCGTGCAATCCGAAGTACTGATCCAGTAAGAAATTGCACTTAAAAAGTCACACTGTGAACGTGATCCAAAACTTCCCACATATGAGCTAACTTTATGGGAATAAGATATCTTCCGAGCCAAAATACAAGTATGGTAATTGATACTACAACACACGCATCTATCACATAAACAATTTTTTCGCGGCAAAATTGCGCCTGAGTTACTTAAGGCGATGCGGTCACCGTGCACCATGCACGCTGAAAGTTATTCCCACTTTTCTCCGATATTCTTGCGATTTGGACTAAAAGACGAGAAGACGAATACTTATTATCTTCTAACTTGAGTTCGTCTTTTCATCGTTTGGCTAAAATCGCAAGAGAACTGGAGAAAAGTGGGAATAACTTGAGCGCAGGCACCTCCTAACCTATAATACAGGCACTTTGTAATTCTCACTTTTATCCGATTCTTTTGAGATTTGAGCTAAACGACGAGAAGACGAACTCAAGTTAGATGATAATAAACGTGGGTTTTCTCGTCGTTTCACCCAAGTCGCAAGCAAATTTGATAAAAGAGCGAATAACTTTCAGCGTGCACGGTGACCGCATCGCCTTAAGATACTTTTTGATGCATCTGTGCGGAAAGTTGGAGTTCAGCCTACACTATCCACGTTGGGGGAAGGTGGGAAGAAGCGATGGGGCGTGGAACGGGGTCCAGGGACGGAGCCCCTGATAGGGGTGCTGGGGAATTCGCCCCCGCCGGGGGTGTAGCCCCTTACTTGAAAAAAAAGTCTGAAGAATTGATAAAAAATTATATCTTGAACCAGCTCATAACCAAAATATCGTGCCCAGGATTCATCTAGAAAATTGTAATTTTGTTGCAAAAAAAATAGTTTCATGAAATATTCCAACGTCCATTCAAATTTGAAGTATTTAGGATGGAAAATCAGAGACATCATATGTTTTATATCATTCCAAATATCCTGATCCCTTATCAGAACGTAGAAGTTTACTTGAATACATTGGTACATGAAGAACTGGATTGCATTAAAAAATGTCTTTGAAGAAACATATATGGGCAACTGAATAAAGATGTTCCCGATGTTGTCGATATAGAAACAGCTAATTTCATTGAAGACTATTGAACCGGAAACAGAAATTTCATACGCTCATTACAGAATCATGCCAAAGTGAATCCCCGCGAATTAATTTACATCAATACTTAAATACTCTACTGATTACCAACATTTCATAACTTGCAATTCCTCGTTGAATTACCGCCTGACCCACGAATCTTCGCGTTTACTTGTAATCTTGTAGATCAAGACCCGATGAGGACAGGATCCGTGAAAACATTGTCCAAAAGATCCAAAAAAATTCGCTCAAGTTGGGAACAACAATGTACTCATAGAACAGATTAAGAGGTAATCAGCCACTCAATCACCCCCATTTTTCGAGAATACTCTTATAATTCGGGCTAAATAGCGAGTTATCGATAAGGTAAAGGCGCCAGTAGCGGAACACGGCTAGTTGGGCGCCTATAGTGGAACATCCAATTCACATGGGGTTTTAAACGCGAAAAGTCGATCCATTATCTGAGTAAAAATTACACAGTGTTCTTTGATATTATATATTTCAAATCGATGTCCTGCAACACCCGTAAAAGATTCATGAATCCAATAAAAAAATCATGAAGAGTATAAGCTCATAATCACCCTTTAGAGGCTGTTCCACTGTAGGAGCCTTCCTCAAAAAAGGAGCCTATAGTGGAACAAGAGTGTGCCCTCAACTGGAACAGATTTCATATTTTCACTGTATTGAAAAACCATCCGGGAATCGATTTCTTCCGGTCGCGCGTCATTTATTCTATACAGATGAGCACAAACAAACCATTAATTATCGACCAAATATTTTCAGAATGACTCCATAGCGCTGTTCCACTATAGGAGACTTTTCGCGTTCCAATGAGGGCACCGAGCTCAGGATTGGTTGTTCCACTATAGGAGACAACGGATCCTTTCGTGAACATCCAATTACTCTTATTGTATACAAGTAATCAACTTGTAATTTTTTTCAAAATATGCAGAAAGAGTTTATCTATAAGATTCGTTACTTCCCGTTCGCGAGAAATTTAAATATCATTCAAAATATGTAAATTACTGATCAGCGATCATTTTTTGTTCCACTACTGGCGACTTTACCTTATAACTCAGACCATAACGATGACTCGACAATACACTTCAACCTTTGTATCATGAAAATATTGACTAAGATATGAACGGCAGTCAACAGCCGGTTTGCAAGACTACCGCATGTCCGTAATTCAATTTCAAACTGCGACATCTTTCACTTCAATTTGATGGGTACTGATTCACAAAGGGGCTGGAGGAATTAGGAAAATGCCGGAATCATCGTTTGCTGCTCTGCGATCAACCTTTCTTACCGTAAAAATCGAAATTGGAAAATGGTTGATTAATGTTTTTTACACACAGACGCGTAAAATGTTACTTGAGTGTGTAAAGTTTCCAACAGTGCGTAAAGTATCGGAGTCGTTTCGTACGATATTTTTTGCGATTCGATATGCGTGAAGTTTCGCCTTACGCATCGAAAAAATGGTCTTTACGCACTAAATTTACGCACATGATTGCAAAATAGTACCTTTCAATACAATAGCGTAAAACGTTATATTCGCGATTAAGTGATGAGTTTCCGGACCGAGCCACAGACGAGGGTCAGAATCATCACGAGGATGCGGAATAGTACATTTCGGTACAAGGGTGGGGAAACTTTTTATCGCGTCCGAGTAATGGGTTCCTGTCCTGAGCCGTAGGCGAAGGTCGAAATCAACAGGAGGATGCGAAAAATAGGTTTTCACCCGTGTATCGAAAACTATTTTTCAATATCCTGTGCGTAAAAGTGCACTGTGCGCACAGTTTGTCGACTTTTACTCACAGTTTATCGAAAAGTATAGTTAGATACAAGGGCGTAAAACTTATTATCCGCATCCTCGTGATGATTCCGACCCTCATCTGCAGCTCGGGCCGGAAACCCATCACTCGGACGCGAACGAAACGTTTTATACTCTTGTATCGAAATGCACTATTTTGACAAACTGTGAGAAAAAGTGGAAAATCAGTGCGAAAATAGTACATTTCGATACAAGGGCGTAAAACGTTTTATTCGCGTCCGAGTGATGGGTTTCCGGCCCGAGACGCAGGCGAGGGTCGGAACCAACACGAGGATGCGAATAATAGGTTTTACGGCCGTGTACAGTTTGTCGACTTTTACTCACAGTTTATCGAAAAGTATAGTTAGATACACGGCCGTAAAACCTATTATTCGCATCCTCGTGATGGTTCCGACCCTCGCCTGCGTCTCGGGCCGGAAACCCATCACTCGGACGCGAATAAAACGTTTTACGCCCTTGTATCAAAATGTACTATTCATCCATCGAAATGATTTCCACATCCAGAGCTCATTTGGAGACTGTTGTGAGTTCAGATTTTGGGAAGCATTTGAACCGGCAAAATCTGTATCTTATGAATTGCATGGGAGTCAGTAGATGAGCGTGGGAAATTTGAAAATCCAAATTACGTGTTTGTTTCGTCATGCCCGATGTTCACCGCAAAATATAAACGAAGACTTTGTTTGTAGGCAGGAAAGTCTTGCTTTGCTACTGGTCTCTTAGAGAGCAATGCACTTTGATCGGTTAGGTACGATTGCATATGGTCAATTCCGTAGATAGTGAAATTTTCTTGGTTCCAAGTTCGACTATGTTCCCCAGCCTTGAATGCTGACTTTGACTTCACTCTATGTTCCAGTCTGTTGGGAGCCAACTATATTTATTGTATTCGTATGATTCTAGGTAGTATGGTTTTTTGTATCAAATTATTTTAGTCAAAATGTCATTGGTTGATTTCTTTGTAGTGAGTTTATTGTTATTGAATATGAATTCATTCACAATGATGTTCATCTCCTGATTACAGGTGATCAGAATCTTGAACGGAATCTCCATTATACTATATCAAAGGCTAAGAGATTTCATTTTCATCATGAAAGTCCGTATATCCTGTCAATTTGGTAACACTGTTGGGAGGTTCAGCATTAGATTCGCTAGGAAGATCTCCACCAAATAGATGAGTGATCATGTGCTTGTCTAAATTTCCTAAAGTTTTGTAGCTCTTGCAACATAACTCGCACTCAAACAATTTTTCCTTTGAGTGAACATTCATGTGTTCCGTTAATTTGCATCTCTCTCTAAAGCACTTGCAACAGACTTCACACCGGAAACTCCTTTGATCCTTGTGAACTTTAATATGCCGTCGTAGGCTACTCCCATCACTGAACTGTTTTCCACAAAATTCACATAAATATGGTTTCTCGCCAAAATGAATCCTCTTGTGAATTTCTAATTTCGAACTGTCCCTGAACTTTTTACCACATTGTTTGCATGGAAAAGGTCTCTCGTCAGCGTGAGTCATTTGATGGCTCTTCAAGTGCCATTTATTATCGAAAACTTTGTAACAAATATTGCACAAATGTGAATCATCAGTTTTGTGAATTTTTTCATGAGTCTTCAAGTCAGTCATACGAATGAAACCTTCGTTGCAAATATCGCACGAGTAGCGTTTCTCTTTCGGATGAACTCTCAACATGTGTTGATAGAGTCGACAACTTGTTAGAAATTCCTTACAACAAAATTTGCACGCTGACATTTTTGTGACAGTGCAGTCTTCATTTTGTTCACCCATTCCGTGCGCATCACCTGGAATTCCGTCTGGTAACAGAATGAATTTGATATAATAGTGGTGAAAGATCATTGGAATATGACATGAAGAATCAGTTCGTTGGATGATCACCAGATTTTCTCAACCTCGTGGGTTATGCAGAATCTACTGATTACTGTGTATTCAACATTTCGATTCATATTCATCAGTGGCACGAAGACTGACACACCCGTTATATCGGCTCCGATAGATCGACCTCAGAGACTAAAAAATTGGTCTCACTAGCACCCAATAAGACAATTGCGGTAGGCGTTGAGCCGCTGAAGAGAATGCGTCACCTTTCCGTGCCGTTGAGACAAAATTTTTAGTCTCTGTACCCTTGAGAAGACTGTGTTTGAAGAGGATAGTTTTTGTGCCACTCAGGAGCAAGGACAGATCCACGGGAGGAGCGATGCCCCCCCCCCCCCCCGGAGCCAGAAATTTTGCATGGGCAACATAGGGAATACCATTGGTTGAACGGGAAATGTATGGCAATGGATATTTTCGACCGAAATAATCTGAAATCTTGAATCCAAAGGTTTACTTACGTTCAGGATTAGGTGTAGTTGTACTTTCGGATAGAACTTGTCCACACAAGATCCAAAGCGTAATTGAAACAATGATAAATTCCATTTTTCAAGGCAGAACGTCAAGAGTATAAGTTGTAGTGACGTACTCGAATGACTAGCGAGATCAGTCGGTTTCTCATCCAATCTAGGTTATCTGAGCTCAGAGGTCAAGTCCAAATTCAAGGCAAAAACCATCACCTATACATGGTCACTCCAGGATCATTAGATATAGATACTTTGTTTCAATGGTAACCAACAGTTACAGCACGTCAAGCTGTAAAGTATTTTCATCCAACCTACTAGCCATACTAGCATGAATTCAAAGTTCACTCTGTTGATTAGTTCTTTTCTATCTGAATGGCGAGCCTGAACATTTGATTCCATCTTTGAAGTCTCCTTCAGCACTATAGCTCCAAGAATGCTCCATAATCTAGTCATTCGTATTCTATTCACGTGTTTTTTTTTTTTTTTTTTTTTTTTTTGTCAAAATCAAACATTTTCAATTCTGATGGTAATGGGACAGCTGAACCAACATTAGCAATGTTGGCGTCATAGTCTATCTGTATGAGTAGGATCCCGTCAATAAGAGTTGAAAACTACTAAAACGCCACCAATATGATAACATATTTGCGTAATATCTGTTATATCGCGTAAGCCATGATTGATTCATCATCCATCGAAAGTATGAGGAGTATTTTCAGACCTTATGACACGAAATATTCAAAACCTAGACCAAACAGGATGACGGGATCATTTCTGCATCTGAAGCTACTATAGGTGTTTGTTGTAAGCAAAAATATTGCAAGGCATGAGGACCCTCAAAATAAGTAGATTTCACATTACACAGGTGAGAGTTTCCATGGAACTTTCAACTATTGACCCTCCGAAATGGAAAACAACTTTTTCATCGCACACTTTTGAATTGGATATTCTTAGAGCTTGAAAGCATGTGAAAAAAGTGGTGCCACTCTCTTCCAAGCCAAGGTATCTGGTTCAGAACGACAAGTACGGAATTTTACTCCTGAAACATTTGTGAATCAACTTCAATTGAATGAATTCGATTCAAAACGTTGTCTAGACGATAGATTGGGATTATATTTCACCTGGCTTGACTTGAAGATAAATTTTATGATTGGTTTTTCCGAAACTCGACGTAAATTCCCAAAATCGGGTCACGGGCTATGAGTCTCATTTCAATTTCCAGAGTATACCGTGGTGTCATTTTGTTCATATTTCATCCGTGTTACAGTAACTCGTTTCTTCAACACCATTTGACCTCCGCCTTCTTTGGTGTTAATTCACAAATTCGTCAGAACTTTGTATTTATTCCGGCATCAACGGGTATAGCCGAATACGATGGTAAAATCGGCCGCAGGCTACATCGCCAGGAAAATTATAAGGTCCAGTGTACCTGTGAAATATACTTCCAAAAAATATTCAGACCTTCAGAAACCTCCAGGCTGGCATAACCTTAATAAAAATTCTTCATCATACTCATTCACCTGAAGCGAGGCCATTCAACTAAAAAATCTGAAATAATAACCTATACATGCTCCAACAAAACTAATAGGAAGAAATTTTTCTCAGGATTCTTGATTGTCATGCAGTGGCTAGATAAAGGTATTTCAAATTCTCAAAAATCCAACAAAAACGAAGTGATAGGTACAAGCGGGGAAAGATTTCTTCTAGTGTGCTTTTGTGCGTACCAGGAAAACAATTTTGTGTTGTCATTTAGGTGGCTCAATACCTCGAAAACATTGAAAACTCCCACAACCACGGTTTTTTACTTGAAAAGCTTAGTTGAACTCACTCATTACCTTTCTTCAGAAATGAGACCATTTGCTCCGAAAGAATCGTCAAATTTCACATGGAAAACCGTGTTGTGAGGATTGGTTAGGTGATTTACGGACGGAACCTAACCCCAAAACAACCAAAACTTCTCAGACAATCACTGCCTAAGCTCCAAAGACGATCAGAGCTTCTTATGCTCAATGTACGCTCCCAGAAGTCATTGATATTTAAGCCATCGAGGAGTCCATCAAAGAATGGGATGCGGTGGTGCTCAGTATCAGATTCCCCTCGCCCTCGCCCCATAAAGAACCATACGGATGGTCCCATGAAGAACCCTTCGATTCATATAGCGTCTAGTTATTCTCATCGGGCGAGACATTAAAATAATCTTTGATTGCCTTGTTTAGCGTGCGGTTCTATAATTTGGGCACTATTTAATGCGCGTCAAGATGGTATTTGAAAGCTGAACATCTACGAATATATTCCGCGATATGCGTATGCACACCGTATTTGGAGATTCGAATGATGAAAATTGTAATTCTAAGGGAGTGTCTACAACTGGCAGGAGCGCTTATCCTATCCAAAAGTACACGCGGAGTCAATGAATTCTTTCCGGATAAATGCGGAGAACTCACCACAGTTGTGAGGGTGAACCATGCAAACAAATGAAAGTTGTTGTGAGTTCTTGCACCTCTTCTGGAAAGTACCCATTGATTTCGAGTGTACAACGAACGCACCAGTCTTACCTCTTGATGTCGCTCTTGTGCTGTAGGCAATCGTGCCAATCGTTTCGCCCTTTCTAGGTCTGCCTCCAGTTCTGCTAATGTGAGGGTACTCTAGTTTTCGAGGCATTCTACCACTTGAATAGTTATTCTGCACCAATCGCCTTTTTTTTCTCTGATGAATTTTTGAGAATTTGAAATATTTTACTAGTCGCTGCAAGACAATAAAAAATTCTAAGAATAATTCTCCCTCTCTGTTTCATTGGGATAGATTTTTGTGATTTTTTTCAGATATTTTAGATGATTTGCCTCGCGACAGTTGGTAGAATCCCGGAATACAGCTTTTCGAGGTTATGTTGGCCTGGAGGGGACTCAAGGTCTGAAAATTTTACAGGGAGTATGTTTTTACAGGTAGTGATTGAGGATGTGGGTGGAAAAAGGGCGTAACTGCAAATTGGTCATTTTGAGAAAATCAATAAAAAGTTAATAGAAACCGCTAGAGTTGAGCTCCCTCATTTCGAAGAAGATAGCATTCTCGAAATAGCCCACCCCGAGCCGAGGGGTGAAATTCGATTTCGAGCTTTTTCCAGCAATTTCAAAAAATGCAATTACGCCCTTTTTCCGAATACAAGGTCGAATTTCGGTCCTTCTTCCTCACAAAAAGTGGAATCAAATCTCGAGATCAAGTCCAATCATCTCCAAATTTTTTGAGAGTGTTCCTGGGCATGTTTTGAAAGATGTCTGATTGCTATGAGGTGGTTCGATTCATGCTCCACGGTTTTATGGAGACGAAAAGCTTCCATCAGTCGTGTGGAAATGACGGGAGATTTTTTTCACTAGGGGAGGGTAAGAACACTCAATTTGAAGGTAAAACAACATGTTTTCATCGTTATATTAGGTGAAAAAGCGTTTCCAGGCTCTGAAGAATTTTTATAAAATTTTTCCTCAGTAATTAGGCCCTTTTTTCCAGATCCGCTCTCACTTACGCCCTGTTACAGATTAATTACGCCCTTTTGAATCTCTTCAGTCAGGTTTTTAAGCCCTTTTTCCAAATCCTGTTGGGCTGAGCAAAAAAGGAAGCCCTGTTTTTGAAATGATAACACAGCAGTTACGCCCTTTTAACATCTTATCATAGCAGTTACGCCCTTTTAACATTCTATCATTGCACTTACGCTCTTTTATCGTGCAGATGAAAGGGTGTAATGGCGGTCACACCCTTTTATCTGCCAGGTGGTTTTTGGGGTCTTCCGAAAAACGTATTTCAGGGGGTGGTAGATCTTGGTATAGGGGCTCAAAAAAAGCGATATCCGGAAACAGGGCATAATGGCGGTTACGCACTTTTTCCACCCACCCCCTCAATTGAAATCTATAATTTTCTTGGCGATGCTGCCTCGGGCCGATTTGATCATCTCATCCGGCTATGCTTTTTGCGTGAATGACACGAAGACGGGCCACTTGTCTCCAGAGATATTCTTGCTCTTCTGGATGAGGTTGAAATAATTGATGCTGTACAGGAGATGATGGTTCAATTATATTATCGTATCCATCCTGAGAAAGAAGGTTAATGTATCTACCCTCAATTATCTGCGTTGGTGATCCATGATGTGATTGATCGTTTTGTTCCACGAGAAGATTGACTTCGGACGTTGTAACTAACTCTTGCTCAGATGAAGGTACATTTGAGGCGCAATCTAGGATAACCCATGTTAACTGATCATTTAGGGCTTATCCTTAGATCGAAAATTTGATACCTACTTCCAGCTACAGATTCGATAGAAATAATAATTTTTAGACACCACACTTGGTTCAACTACTAAGGTTGAGTATCAATGGAAAAAAAACTGAGAGCTGAACATGGGAAGACGTTGGTTTTGATTTTTTTTTGTGATTATTGAAACAAGACCAAGATTGCAATCGAGCTGAGGGCTATTTTGATAGTATACTATCAAGAGATTAGTTGATTTTCATAGTATACTATCATAAAATCCCACTTGCAAAATAGTTTCATCGAAGCAAAACTGATGAAAAAAACAGCTGTTTCATGAATATCGTGAACGGAAATATCATTTCACAAGTTCAGATACAATTCTCATAAAATTCCTTTGCTGTTGGTAGCATTCTCTTTTTGAATTATCTTTGAAGATGGGTAAATATCTCATGTATTTCAAGTATCCAAATCTTGCTCACCTGCACCACGTTCTGCATGCTCTACGAGTGTTTCGTGACAATGCCTTGATACTTCTATTCTCATACGATAATTTTCAAGTGTTTCGCGACAGTGTCGATGTCCATTCAACACATCGTCGTCATCCGGTGGAAGCGTTGTCACTTCGATGGTAGCGTCGAGATGATTTGAATCTGAAGCATATTCAGTAACTGATTAATCAATCAGATAATTTTTCTTCGTCGGCTATGCGTCTATTTAGCAAACCTACACATCACTCTAGGGGAAAAATTTTTGAGTCACCTCAACACAAACAACTTTGACAAGAAATTATCAGAAAACCTGAAGAAATTGGTTATAATTCACAAAATTTATCGCAGGTATTTGATGCAAAAATTTTCGAAAAGGCCAACGAGTGCTAATGAATTTCACGATCTTCGGGATGAAATCGAAAAAATCTGATTTTTCAAGAATTTCACGGAAGAATTGTGAAAATATGCTGGGAATCGAGCAATTTTCCCAATTGTGATGGGCATTTTCATGGAAATTTTCTCAAGTGAGATATGATCCATGAATAGCACAGCAATTTTAAACAGGCGCATCAGGAATTGAATGCCGTTGGATGAATAATGATATCTCGGTGGAATATAAGATAATAGAACATACTTGTGAGTGGATCTACTTGATTGATATTTCTGCTGACGCAGACATCTTGTTGCGCATCACTGACAGTTGCAAAATCTTCATTACACCCAAAAGGCAAAGAGGCCTTTTCTCCATCATGAAATTCCGTATATCCTGTCAACTCGGTCACACTGTTGGAAGGTCCAGGATCAAATTGGCTATTAAACTCTCCCCCAAATAAATGAGTAATCATGTGCCTGTTCAGACTACTCAAGGCCTTGTAGCTCTGGTCACATAACTCGCATGCAAAGAATTTTTCCTTCGAGTGAACATTCATGTGTTCCGTTAATCTGTAACTTTCTCTGAAGCACTTGCCACACATTTCACACGAAAAACTCCTCTGATCTTTGTGAAATTTAATATGCCGTCGTAGACTACTCCCATCACTGAACTGTTTTCCACAAATTTCACACAAATACGGTTTCTCGCCAAAATGAATCCTCTTGTGAGTTCCTAATTTCCAATTGTCCCTGAACCTCTTACCACATTGTTCACATAGAAAAGGTCTCTCATCAGCGTGATTTATTTGATGGGTCTTCAAGTGCCATTTATTATTGAAAACTTTGCTACAAATATTGCACAAATGTGAATCATCAGTTCGGTGAGTTTTTTCATGAGTTTTCAAGTCAGTCATACGAATGAAACCTTCATTGCAAATATTGCACCAGAAGCGTTCTTCACACGGGTGAAGTTTCCATACGTGTTGATGAAGTTTTGCACTGGTTTGAAATTTCTTAGAACAAAACTTGCATGTTGACATTTTTGGGACAGTGCAATCTTCATTTTCTTCATCCATTCCGTGCACATCACCTGAAAATCCGGCTGGAAACAGAATGAATCCGGTAAAATAGTTGTGAAAGATCATTGGAATATGACATGAAGAATCAGTTCGTTGGATGATCACTGCAAGTAGGATACAGTCGTCAGATTTCACCAAATTTTCTCAACCTTGTGGGTTATGCAGAATCTACTGATTACTGTGTATTTAACATATTATACGTTGAATCTCGTACATTTATGGCAACATTCCATGATTTTCAAATAGCATATTATGCACTGATTTAAAGTCTGTAAAGGTAACTCATCATTTTGTACAAATCCTATTTTACTCTTTCTGAGATGCAGATCACGATCTACTCTAACGAGCCGCTTTCACCGATTATATCGGGGCATGTTGATTCATAGCTCCAGGATATTAATGAAAATTCGTGATAATGAAAAATCTCAGCATGGCGCTTTCGCTTGTAAGCAACAGTTGCCCTATACATCATTAACCAATTATGTTACCCTATACATCAGTTACCCTATACATCATTAACCAATCATTAACCAATGATGTATAGGGTAACTGTTGAACAAGAAATGGATGATCACGAATATATTCTGATCGAGATTGTATTAAGGACATGTGAAAGTCAACTTTTACCGACACTCCAAATCCTTACTTATTTAATTATTTCTACAAAATCTACGAGATATATCAAAAAAGTGCTTCCAAGAAAGCCTGCTACAGCTTCAGATCTATCAGTTAAGAAAAGAAATGAGTGAATTGAGTGAATATAGCCTCCACAATCAACTTTTGAAGATTACAATTGAATTGAGAAATCTGCACTTTACCGACACTCCAAATTGCTACTTATTTAATTTTTCTCGCGTAATCTAAGAGATAAATAAAAAAAGTGCCTCCAAGAAGCCCTGCTAAATCTTCAGATCTATCTTTAAAAAAGAAAAAAAGAGTGGATTGAGTGAATATTGCCCCCACAATGAACTTTTGAAGATCACAATTGAACAAATTGAACTTTGACATCCCCATCAATCTCGCCAGGGCTTACTTACCTATAGGATCGGGCGTAGTTGTTTTTCCGGATACAGCTTGTCCACACAAGATCCAGATTGCAATGACAAATTTCATTTCTGATGTCAGAATGTCACAAATATGTTGTAGTGATATATTCAAACGACGGACTGTATGAGATTAGTCGATTTTTATCCGATGTAGTTTTCCGAGCTTAGGCATCAAGTCCAAGTTTGGAATAGATCATATTCATCTATGAATAGTCACTTCAGAATCATTTTCAACAGTAACTCACAGACACAGCATAATAAGCTATGACGTATCAGTCTACTTGAGTCACCATCCTAGCAAGAATTAAATGTTCATTTTGTTGATTAGTTCTTTTCTATCTGAAGGACGAACCTGAATATTTGATTTCACCTTTGAATACTTCATCAGTGCTATAACTCTAAAAATGCTTCATGATCTAATAATTCGTATTCTACTCGGATACTTGATCAATTGAAATTAGACTTTTAATAACTTTTGGTAGCAATGAGACAGCTGATCTTACATGAGCAATGTTGACTTTGTAATTTATCAGCGTGAACAGTATCCTATCGATAAGAGCTATCAAGATGCAAAGAATGGTATAATTTTCGATATATTTGCGAAACTTTTGCCGAATCTTGAGTGTCATGTATCCAGGGTTTTTAACGAAACCTACTTTCAATTTCGTTGAATTTTGTTGAATTCTATCCAATGACCAAATACATAATAAAATACCACTCAAAAAATCATAACCATCATAATGTGATGATTATGATTTTTAGAGTGGGATTTCGTTATGGAATGGGTCATTAAATAGGGCTCAACGAAATTGAACAAAATTCAAAATGGATTTCGTTAAAAACCCTGCATGTATCCAACGCGTGAGGAATAGTTTCAAAAGTTGATGCAAGAAATCATCCCAGCCGAGACTGTATAGGTTTCTAAGAGACTCTCATCGTACAAGATGCAACTGAAAAAAAACACTTGTCAAAATTTGAGTTTGAACGAACACGTGCCCAGTTTGGTTTTAGTTAAATTCAGAATCTTACTGGCCTTGTAACTCCTTCGCCTATAGATTTTTTTACAGCTACATTTCTCTATGAATACATTAAATAGTCTAAGTTTGAGTTGCCAATCATCATAATATTAATTATGCTATATGAGCAAACGAATCAGAGGATCTTGTCGTTCATTCATGTTGCGCTCCAGGTATTTTTATTAACAAATTTACTCCCGTAACCCATCAGATCCATTCCTCACAATTCTCTATTTTTTGTTCATATCGTTCAACTGTGAATGACTGTTCGTCTTAGTTTCAGGGGCTTACTCATCTTCCCACAGTTTGCAAAATTCATATCAATAATCAAGTCGCAGACCTTCTCATAGTTTCATCATTCAGTCTTGACCTAAACCAAAAAATGCATATTCCCGTAGTTTGCCTTTTCCTGAAACCTACTTGGCATCCTTACTCTCGCAGTCCGAGTTCCATCGATACAGAGTAACAGTTTCCTCAATGACGGTTTGTCTCACCTCCGCCATCATCCTGTCTGCGTCACATGAGAAGACGCCATCGATTTCCGAAGCTGTCCTTGACATTTGGCTGAGTATGTTTTGGATATCTGAAATTGATGTATGGAAATATTTTATTTGGTCCTGGTACCATTTCTATTCATGGTTTCAAAGATTCAATGATGCTATTACCCTCATTAAACGCCATTTGTGATACACAGGCCGATTCAATGTACCGTCCATCTGGAAGATTGTCATTTCCAATCACAACTACATCTGGTCTATCACGTGTTGATGTACTTGGTATCTGATCTAAAGCAGCCCATTGAAGCTGGTCTTCAACACCTAGCGGTCACAGCAAAGACATTTCAATTTTGGATTTCAGTCGAAACCTCGGTTTTGATAAACTCCAAGAAGCCCACTGCGACAGAAGAAGTCGCATTCGGTACCTGCATGAGGGGTTTCCGCGGAACTCTTAACCATTGACCCTTTAAAATTTAGAGAAAAATTTCTCATCGCACAGGTTCAATATGAGTTTTATATGATTCCCGGACCTTCAAAACACGTGGAAAAGTCGTGCCACTCTCTTTCATGTCGTGCTATTTGGTACCAAACGTCAAAAACGGAACTTCACACTTAAAATATTTCTGAAGCCACTTTAGTCGAATAGATATGACTCAAAGCCTTGTTTAGACCATTATCAGAGATTACATTTCACTTGACTTGACTCTAGGGGGCCGTCCATAAACTGCGTAGGTGGCCAAGGGGGGAGGGGGGGGGTCATCGTCTTTACTACGTAGCTTCATATTTTTAAATTGCGTGCGTGAAAATCGCTCTCGGTACATGATTTCAATATTCTTATCGGTCAGATAAATTTTGATTGGATGTAATAATAATCTATGAAGCCACACAGCCGATGGTTGTACATGTAAAGCATGTACGTCAGATGTTCATTCGTTCACGTCATTTTTCACATTTGCTGAGTGCTCGTGTGTAATTATCGTTAAGGGTTCCAAACTGGTGAATCGCTTTCATACTTGAGCTTGGCTCACTTGTTAATACTTTATCAAGTATTACCTATATGTTTTCCAAATTTATCCCCTAAAATCTTCTGATTTTGAATTCAAATGTCCCTCCATAAGGCAGATAAACCCTCTAATACGTCTGACAAGACGAATCATGCCCGTAATCAGGAAGAAGGTAAATGATCTAAATTATAATCACATAGGATATTTTAAAGCAGCCGTGCTACTCCAATTCAAGATATTTTGAAAAATAAAACAGTTTCCAAGATCTGTGGTTCTTTTCCATGGAATAGAACTTTTATTACTTTTAGAAAAGCTACGTAGTTTTTTGGGGGAGGGGGGGGGTCAGATTGGCCAAGAAGCTACAATTGGCTACGGGGGGGGGGGTAAAAAATAATTAAAATCGGTCTACGTAGTTTATGGACGGCCCCTAGGGAGACATCAAACTATCAGAAAGATAAAAATCTCAAAAGTCGAATCATGAGCCGTGAGTCTAATTTCACTTCCTGGACAATACGATCGTCTAATTTCGTCTATCTTTCAGCCGTATATTTAAACATCAAGAAATTTGCGACACCATCACATTCAACGGCTTGTTTTGCTTGATATTGGGAAATCCAATATTTTTTCTTAGTTTCTCACAGAAATACCCATCGACAATGGCTAGTCAAAACAATGACTTTTCATCCCCCTTGCGATGGAGGAAAAAGAGCACTGGAGGAAAAAGAGCACAACATCTCGACCTTGTGCCTTGCGTCTGCTTAGGGTACTCTGCAAAAATTACGATTTTCAAAGCCAGTGGCGTGAAATTTTTGTAGGCTTTGGATCTACGCGAAATTTTTCTGAATTATGGTACAGATAGGAACCAAATGGGATTTGATTCGTTTGGGTTTGAACTACGAAATCCCCTTCCTACATCTACCGTTCTAGAGATGACATGAATAAGGGAAATTTCTGAATAAAAACAATAACAAGGTAGCAATCAACGCGGTCATGAATCCGTGTATCACAATTCAATAGTCGCTGTACTTGGGTAAAAAAGAGACACGTGAGTTCTTGAGATCAATGGGGATGTTTTTTTCTGATTAGTTACACTACTACGGTTAAAATTTGCAACAAAACATTACAAACTAGTCAATTACACGTATTGTTGAGGCTATAAACGATCTTTGCTCTTGTTGCATAAGTTTGCTAATCAGACATTCCATGTCGATTTCCAAAATGTTACAACCATAGTTGAAACCAGAGTAAAACTGGAAACATTACTTATATCATCTTTGTATATCAAAAGCCTTGAAAATCAAGAAAAGTTTCAGACGACTGTTAAGATAAGAATTTTTCTGGTCTGTCTTGGTGAGGAATCTGAAGAATCTGAACCTCCGAGGAATATGATGGTGACGATTAAAAATTCACCTAATCATTGATATTTGCTCCCAGGATGACGACTGACCATACTCTATAATAGTTATTTGTTGATTGAATTTGCCTCGACTTACACGCGGTCGAAGAAATTTCACGTATTTTACTGAAGGCGTCTGTTATAACGGTATACCGTTAAAGAGTAATATCTGTTCTCTACGAAATGACTGATATGAAATAATCAGTAAATTCTCAAAAGGAGTAGACTTTCCGTCAATTCACCAAATTCGGTGGTTTGACTGTAACATAGACGTGAAAATTCTTTTTGGACCAGTTGAATGAAGTTTGAAACCAAAGTCGGTTGGGTGGGTGAATACGTACTTGTGATGGAATTGTCCCCGTTGAATTCTTGAGTTAAGTGAGCCTCTTTATTCAGATCATCTTCATTGAATCCCAAAGGCGAAGAGAACTCATCCTCATCATGAAATTCCGTATATCCTGTCAATTCGGTCACACTGTTGGAAGGTCCAGCATCAGATTGATCATGAGACTCTCCACCAAATAAATGAGTAATCATGTGCCTGTTCAAACTTTTTAGATACTTGTAGCTTTTGTCACATAACTCGCACTTGAAGAACTCTCCCTTTGAGTGTACTATCATGTGTTCCCTCAATTTGGACCCCTCTTTGAAGCACTTGCTACAGACTTCACACCGAAAACTCCTCTCATCCTTGTGAGATGTGAAATGTCGCCGTAAACCACTTGAATCGTAGAATTGATTTCCACAAATTTCACATAAATACGGTTTCTCGCCAAAATGAATCCTCTTGTGAACTCCTAATTTCCAATTGTCCCTGAACCTCTTACCACATTGTTCGCATGAAAAAGGTCTCTTGTCTACGTGTGTCATTTGATGTCTCTCCAAACACCAACTCCTTTTGAAGGTTCTGCTACAAATCTTGCATGAATTTGACTTCTTAACTTTGTGGGTTGTCGTGTGAGTCCTCAAATCAGCTGAGCATGAGAAACCAGTGTTGCAGACTTTGCAGAACTTACGTACTTCATGCGGGTGAATTTTTTGCATGTGGATAGACATACCTCTACTAGTATCAAAAGAACTACAACAAAGTTCGCACATAAACTCGTCTTGAACAGAGCTATCTATATTTTGTTGATTCTGTTCTTCCACATCGTTGGGGTTTTCAACTGAAATCAAAACGAAAAGTTTAAGAGAAATTATGGAGAGTAATCATGGCAGTTTAAAATCATTTCATTTTATGATCGGTTACTCAACCTCGAATGTATAGGTTTCATTTACGCAAAAAAATTTTTGAATGGAAAAACTGTTTGCAGAAATATTGGCTCATCAGGTGGTTGAATACAGAATGATCAGTGCCAATCTTAAGTTGAGGAGATGAATTTGTGCTATTTTGTTGGTACACTTAGGACAAAATCGTTCTCTATACCGTCGACTGGGGTAACTTTGGAACAACCCATGAAAGAGTGGTTATCATGCACAGTTAGCTAGGCAGATGTACCTTGAGGCCTTATTACCGATTTTCTCTACTTGGGACAAGCATAAACAATGTTTTGCATTGGCGCGAGGGTCTCGATCAGCTATTTATCCGTTTATAAGCTGACTTCTTCAGAAGTATGTTTTTGATCCAACAAACAGTTCCTCGGAAAAAGTGGTAGGGTTCCAACTTTAGTAGGTCGAATTCAAGGTAGCTGAGGCTAGATTCCACTTGTCTTATCTTGACGAATCAATCGTTGCATTGAAGTATCCTTAGCCAGTTTCAGTTTTGTAGAGTAAAAACTGACAAGTACGTATTTTTTGCAGAAACCGGGGTGACTTTGAAATGCTTGCTTATGTGTCCTCAATTATTTTCCAAGATTTATATGATCGTCAAATCCTACTTACTTGAGAAGTCGTTGATGAGAGCTTCAAAATGAGCGAAAGAACGTCTTATTTCGACCCACGGAAGCCAAATTATGGCAGTTTTTGTCAGAAACAGACTGTGAAGGTACTTTCCACCTCGTGAGTTAGCCGCGACGCGGGCAGTGAGGTATACTAAAGGTGTCTGTGCTTGATTGTAGAACTTGAATTCAACTAGATAGACTCTCACAACAGTCCAATAGAAGGCTAAGACACTCAGCTTTCAATTACTGATGGTGGAAATCTATAGTGGGACCTAGTCTATGGATAGATTAACGAATAAATAATGATAACAATCTCTGTTCCAAAATTACCCCAGTCCGTGTCTAACTTTGGAACACGAATTTCAGCGCTCATTGCTCCAACCAGAGATGTCCAAATGGAGCTCTTAAAAACCGCAATCAAAAGCTGGAACTGTAAGCTTTCGATTGACTACAGATACAATTCACTTCTGATGTAAGACGTACAAGTTCCGCGAGGTTTAAGGCCATGCCGTAGTCCGCCGCCATATTGAATGTACCCCTGAATCCGTTCGGAGGATATGTCGAATTTTACTCGACTAAATGACTTGGAATTTTACATACATCTATAGAATGCATGTCTCGGTGGCGCTACGAACCCAAATATGTCAATTTCCTACAAAAAAGTATCCAAACGAGATGTACACAAACGTCGTTTGCTAGAGAGCGGCGACCCACGACGTCTCGAGTAAACCTCATCTGGACACTTTTTTTCAGTGAAATTGACATATTTAGCTTCGTAGCGCGATTTAGACATGCATTCTATACATGCATGTGAAATCCCAAGTCATTTGATCAAGTAAAATTCGACTTATACTCAAAACGGATTTACGTCTATTTAGCGGACTACGGCCTCACCTTGAGGAAAAAAATGCAATTTCTGTTCCAAAGTTACCGCGGTTGACGATATCACAAAGATTATCAAGAAATGTGGGGATTTGATTAAATGAATGCACACTTGCTGGTCATTAATTCAACCCTTTGAGCTGTTTACAAGTTGGGTCTATCAGTGCAAAAAACTTTCTTTTGATGACAATCAGCTGAACACCGTAGTTTTCAGATAAGACAGTGGAGTACGGCATGGACTGTCTTTGTAGTCATGATTCTACGACTGAATATTTGCTTAGACATTATATTCAGGATGAACCCTCTGATGGAAATTTTCAAAAACTGCTAACGAAGTAATTATCGAAGAATCAATCAAAAATTGAAATGTGCAGCATTGCAGCTGTTGCAATAGCCCAATTACCAACTTCAGGACTCACTCACCTACGGAAATAGACGTAGTCGTAGTTTCAGAGTAAACTTGTCCACACAAGATCCAAATAATGAAGGCAATGACGATTTTCATGACTGAAAGGAAAAAATCATTATCATAGAGCAATAACAGGCTACGTATATGTCAGAAACCAAAATCTCGTCCAGTTACCTAGTCCGGGTACTGTCTAGAAGTGAAACTTGAATTCTTGCAAAACCATTTATTACATAAAATCATTTAGTGGTCATAGGAAATCCAAAACGGGAGTGTCGCTTTAGCGTAACTATCAGAAATTGTAACTACACTGTACACTCAATTCACAAGGTCTATTTTCGAGATTCGGAAGTGTGCTTCGATCTCGAATTTAAAGCCTTCACGTTTTAGCAATATTGGAACAGCTGGACTAATATGAGCAGTTCTATGTTCGTGGTACATTATTATAATCATAATCTTTCGAATTTAAGATAACTCGAACACCAAAATATGTAACGCCAAAAAACTCTCATACATAAACTCAAGATCTATTCGAAATTCGGTTAAATCGTGTTTGGAATTGCGTTCATCCGATCTGCAGAACGTGGATTTGAACCTTGCGATGCAGGAGTCAGTAATACCGATGCAAGGCAATCGATTTCAAGATGAGGTGACTAATCGAAACATAATTATTTGAGACATGATGCAAACATCCTACAGGCTTTTCGATAAATAAGTAAATGATAATATTTATGATAGGATTGCTGTTATTTTCTACTATCCTTTACAAAATCATCCACACCTGGAGGAATCAGTTACCGTCAAATTAGGTGATTTTGGTACGTTTTCGGTACTCTTCATTTTGTTTGACTCGGCATTCCAAAGTACCTTGACAAAACCTACCTCAATCAGTGGTTAATCAAGGGCTTACAGTCATTTCAATTGACAAACTTCATAGTCCGATTTGATGTCTCTAGCCGGAGCTATCAGCAGTCTGAGAAGTGTACCACAGTTAGACCCCGACCGAGTAACTTCGGCACACCTACAAAACAGGTTGATTTTCTCCACCACGAGTCAATTAATTTTAATCATTCAGAAATCTTATTCTCAGCTGTTTGGAACATTTTGTAATCTCGTGGACTGCACTATAGACTGGAGTAACTTTGGTACTCTTTTTGAGGGTTCTTCTTGATCTGCATCGGTTAGAATTCTAAGAGTTGTGAATACCTCAATGTAACGATGATTTCTTCAACATCATGATGAGTCATGTGATAGAAATGTAGCGTCATTCCACCGTAGTTCATTCACCAACAGTTCTCGCTAAGTACACTAACTGGACCAATCGCGTATTGTTGCTGGAACAGTTTCCTTGGTAAAAGCCCCAACAAACAACCAAAATCACTCACGCAGAATTTATAGCGGCTAAATACATTGTTCATACATGCCCCCGATGAACAGCACAGGTTCCAGAGCAGTATAGTCATTAACCTCACCAAACGCAGCTTTGGGACAGCGTTGGCGTAGTTCACTAGATGACTGTGTTCAGGGTGCATTTTTAACATGGGAAAATCGGTCTGAACATTGCCGTTTAGAGGAGTTTTACAATGTAAAATGCATATGATGCGCCAACGCTGCTTTGGAAGTCATTTTTCAGGGGTGTACCAAAGTTGCATCCACTATACCAAAATTGCTCAATTTGACTGCACGACTAAGAAATGCGGTGCAGATTTTGGCCGTAGGCAAATAAAATTCTTGGCGCCACCTGCGGAGCCCTTTTCCGTGATTTCTAATCCAAATTAATTCCTCTGTTGTTGGCGTTTCTTGTGTAAACTCATGATGGAAAGCTCCTGGCAGCCATCTCAATCGATAGCTGATGGAATTCTATTCAGAATGATAACTTGATAAAATCGATTTGATGCATAACAACCAGAATTATGACTGGTTTGGGAAGAAATCCAACTTGTCAGATGGGCGTTGTGTGACTCACGGATTCGATACCCTAAACTCTTTTACTATTTAAAACGATTCGCAACTGTGACCAAGTGGTCATTTTTGAGGAAAATTCACCAGCTATCGATGAAAAATACTTTTAGAGATATTCAATCACGAGCATGCACCGGAGATTTCAATAACTGAGAAAAAATTCGGTTCAGAAATGTCGAAAAAAACTAGAAAAGTGTTTAGAAACTTTTGTGCTTACTGTAAGATTTTTCACCTTTATCCCCAATCAAAAGAACATCCTTTAGAGGATCGAGAAGCCTATAGAAAACTGAGACATAGTGAGGGAAATTGTAATAGTACACCCTGATAATAATTTACAAGGGTTTGAAGAAACTTATGCAAATAACTCGTAATTGCTCTTTCACAAAAGCCACAGCCATTCTTATCCGTGCGAAGTTGTTTTATGGGAGAGGTTCAATTGGTGATAAAATTCCCATGATGTCGAAGGAATATATCAATATGCGAGATTGGCCAGGAGCACAGTCAGGAAGTATAAGTTGTGTTTCGATCACATCGCACCGATACTTTTCATAAAATTATTAGTATAGCAATTTTATCCTCCATAGAACACAACAAATACTTAGCTATACGATAGGAAGAAATCGAAATATTGATGCAACTAAATTAAGAGGAAATAGAAGCGAAATACTTCAAGCTCGTCCAAATAGAGCTATACCGTTTTAAATGGAATTCCAAATTTCTCTCGCATCAAACCGTCAATAATCGGACAGATTCTACATACGCAACCTATTCTCTTTCATACTCTGATCTCAACTTTCGACCAAAAATTCAAAGCGCCAAAGTATACATTAGCTTCAACACAACGTCCGAGATTTGAACAAGTAGAAACGAGCTGTGCAAATTATCCCGGAGGGCCAAGTCGAGCAAAATTCGAGTGAAAGATAGAGAAAGACGTGGTGAGAGATGAGGCAGGTGTTCTGCAGAGTAACATTATCGCAGGCATTGGGTTGAATTCGCTCTCTCAATCATATGCTCGTGGATGTATATTTATGGCGAGAAATGCATACATCAGTCTATAATGAAGGCAATGCGGTAAGCGCGTATAGAAACATGTGTGAATTTACATGTTTCCAACTGACTGTGCTAATATATACGAGTAGTTCCGCGGAAAGTATACTTTTCCATGTTCCAAGCTCCCACCAAGATTCTACGACTTGTAATGTACATCATAGCTATTTTCTAGAGTGTATTGTACAACTATCAAAACGAGGGCGTCTGGGGTGTGGGTCACGGATTCGGCTGAAACTCTGAGAATAGTCTCCTTTTAGCACCAAAAGACGATATCCGAAACCGCGTTTACCAACGCTCAAGCATTTCGGAGCTACGAGTTATGGTTTTAGCATTCCTCATATAGATCCATATTTAATAACGATATATATAGGTATACAACAAAGCATATGTTATATCCCAGCTCGAAAACGCTTGATCATTGGCAAGCGCGGCTTTGGATACATCTATTTATGCTAAAAAGGGACTATTCCCAGAGTTGCAGCCGAATCCATGACCCGCACCCCTGGTGTCCTATCCCAACGATTCCATATTTTCTAGTGTTTGATAAACGGTTGAAATTTCCTTTCTGTCCCCTGTAGACAGCCCACCTTCGACTCTTGCATTCAATGCAACGTTCTATCAAGGCAACTCTTTTTTTATTTGCATGCAATGCAACAAGGAGTTTCCTTGTAATCGATCAATAAACCAATTTTTGATACATATGAATTTCATCATGCCTCATTGATGCTTCGATACTCTATAAAACGTATGAATCATTCAAGCAGTAGTTTTTGCAAACTCTCAATTGGACATTTTAGTCTCACACATCGATTGTAGCAATCACTGACACTCATCGTTAAGAGGATGTCAAATACCGACATCGAGTTAACACTATTCGATGAATTTTTGAGATATCGCAATTTTGATAAGTTATGCCGATTCTATTTGGTCCACGAAATCGACAACACTTATTAGATTTACAATATTGCAAAAACTCATTGAAACGTTTGTCAACTCGACAATGTCGATATAGTATATTAAGCAACAAGGGTGCCAACAGATATTTGCGCACGAGTCCCCGCAACGAGTGTGCAAATGGTCCGTTTGCACACGAGTGCGGGGACGAGAGCGCAAATGTCGGCACCCGAGTTGCTTACGATATTTTTTGTTATTGCTGTGAGCAAAAATGTAACTCGCCCAAAACCCTAGAAAAAAGTCGCGGATTTTTTTGCTCTGGGGTGAAGGAATTCTCTTAGTTTCTGTTCTCTTTAGTTATATTGAGTATTACGAGAAATTGATCCGTAGATCCATTAAATCGTATACTTCATGTATTATTTTGAACGGGACAGAGCTTATCGTCATCACGTTGAAACACCCATATTTTGAATATAATTATGGTTTCACAATGTCTAGTATTATCCAAAGTAAATTGAATATCCACAATATGTCGGTTAATCACTCCTTTGACCGGAGATGATGTTAGGGCGTGGAGAAGGGTGCAGTGCGGGGTCCAGGGGCGGCAGCCCCTGGTGGGGGTGCAGGGGGCTCCGCCCCCCGACTGAAAAAAAATTTTGAAAAATATATAAGAAAAAAGTCTTTTGCCCACCCCCTTGACTGGAAAAAATTTTTTTAATTCATCAGGAAAAACAACTTTTGCTCATCTTTCCGACTGGAAAAACATTTTGCCAAATTTATCAGAAGTAAGATTTTTGCCCATCTTCCCGACTGGTAAAAAATTCTGAAAAATTTATCAGAAAAAAGAATCTCCCTGACTGAAAAAAAATTCTGACAAATTTATCATAAAAAAGACTCTTGCTCATATAATATATGATTACAATGATCTTCAACGAGTATAGGATGATCAACCATCAATCCAAATTTGGTAAGCAAACTGTGCGTAAACGTCCCATTTGCACACTGTTTCATCGTTTACGCAGTGCGCAAATGGATATTTGCGCACTACCGTGTGCAAATGAGTCATTTGCGCACTGTGCAAATGAGAATCCGTGCCCAAATGGGCCATTTGCACACGCACACTTGCGTCTAAACGGCCATTTTTGCGCACAGAATAACAAAAAGTATACAAACAGTATAGAAGTCCGACATCGCCTCGATGAGAAATGCCATTCAGCATAATCTCAATCAAATCCGAGTGAATGGGAGAGGAATACTTGAAGTCATGAGTGAATCAAAGACATATAATACGTGGTATTTTATACATAGAATATGAAATAAATGTAGTGACAACTTGGAATAAATTATTCTAGTTCGTTTAAAGTTGAACTGGCTTTTATTTTTACACACGAAACAGCTACTCACTAAAAGCCAATAAATTAACTTGCTTCAAGGCTCTCTTGCATGGCAATACAATTGATATCTTACCAACCCTGATTCAGATTAAAAGTGTTGTATTTCAAGATTCCCGAATGAAAAACTAAGGCAACCAAAAAACTAAAGCCTCAAAGCGATAGATGGTACATTCGTTAGCTGTTCTTAAAAGTCAACTCGGAACATCGTATAATTTTTGAAAATATTCAAATATTTAAAAAAGATGGAATATAATCCACTAAATGCATAAGTCTCGAATAATTTTCCTTTTCAATAAAATAGTCTCTAATTCATTTTGAAGGCAGAGCCACATCTTCGAAAGATCCTCAGCTATTTTCACATTAGGGTTGATAAGAAGTACCGGCGTCGCTAGGGTTAGTGCGGCCACAAATACAGTCTTGTATGTATACTTTGCATACCCTAAATCATCTCGCGGGCCACGCCAGCGTCAGAAGTGATAACGACGAAGCGAGGGATGACGCTCTATATTATCAGTTTTGCCCACGTGCTGTACGCATACCGTACACTAATACCAAAACCATATATATATATATATATACCCTTGACAACGCTCGGTAGTCAACCCTAGAAACGTCGGAAGGCAAAATAGGGTCCTCAACCTACAATACATCATCTCCACTTTCTCCACCTAAGACTGGCATAATATAGTCTCAATCGAGGTTAACGGATCTCAATCCGCTATATAATCATCAGCAATATGCCATCGCTATACGCATCAGAATGGAATTCTAAACACTCCCCAAAAGAATCTTATTTTTAGAAGATAATTAACTAAAGGGTTAATCACAAAAAGTTTTCGCATATTACTGCGATGGATTATGTATGAGAGGTTATGTAATGCAATGAATACCACTTAGATTAGGCGTAGTTTACTCTAATGAGGCTGAATTACAGTCGCGCATGGTTCAAAGAGGTGGGATCGGGAGAAGACTCGTCGTACGTTATGCTAATTTTTCAACTTTTCTTTGAAGTTGGAGCCTTTTCAAGTTTTGTCTACATGCTTGGTTAGAGTTAAATGTGGAACATTTGAGAGAGACTGCAGTAGAGTAAGTATACAGTACTTTCTGTCCAAGTCAAATTACCCGCTTAGAAACTACCATTTGCATCCTGATGAGCGTCTGGATTATCTCGCAAGAGAGTAAGTATATAGGTTATGAATAAAGAGAAAGGGTTGCGTGAGGAGTACGCATGACCAGATTGTTCGTTATCCTGTTCATCATAATTGTAATATTTTGTGCGAAGGATGCTGATTTTGGAGGAAAAGAAAATTTATTCTGCAACTCATACAGCGCGCTCTTCTCATTCCCTCAAAAATACAAAAATTGGCTTAATTCTGAATTAGTAATAGTACATGCAGGAGAAGTAGTAATAGATATCATGACAGTTAGTAAGAATGAATCAATAATCAAGAAACTTCGGATTCTCGGAAATATAGTGCAAAAATCAAGTGAAACATGCGATATTTCCAGATGATTCTCTTTGAGAGGGTTTAACTCAAAATATAATAATGTAGAGCGAACAGAAATGATTGAGTTGACCTCGCCAAACTGGATCTATAACTTCATGCCCAGACTTATTACATAATATAATCTGCATGGATTTTGGAAAACAAACTTGACTCTCCTCGTTCCATTGAAACCTCACCGAAAGATCGTCACGAACAGCCTTTGGCTTTGAGACCCAACTCTATCTCAAATCCTGTTCAACTATTTGACTACAGAGTGTGTCTTTTTCAATTGATCGGAAACTGTAAAAGCGGTTCAAGATGATTTTCAAATTACTCGCAGAATATACCTTATGAAACTTCGATTCTTAGAGTGCCGTCATGAAACAGCGTAATATGGTGCCACTATTATTTCCCTGACAAATTTTCAAATGCATGATCTTATTGATTATTATTATTTGATCTCACAATGAGATTGTACTTTTCTGGGTGAACTAATATTCAAGACTCATCAATTTTCAAACAAGAAATTTGCATTGTGAAGACTTTCAAAAACGTTTATTCATTAAAACAAAATGAGATTAGATTGAAAAGCGAATCATTCAACTATTTCTAAGAATCATATTGTAAAATTCACAAACCATGTACATACTTACATTGTGTAACAGACAATTGATGGAGTTTGCATTCTTTCTTTAAATTCTCATCCCGTCAAAGAACTTAGATTCTAATCTCATGACCCAAATGGGTTGATTTACATGGATTGATCCACGTTGACAATCATGTTCAACACATTCTTGATCTCATAACTGGTGTAGAAATGAATTGCAGAGATGCCTTCTTCTCACTTCTATCATCACTGAGTATGAATTTAATGCGGTTAATCAAATACAGACTTTCGAACTCATGGGTTTCATCAATGATACTGGAGCGATCACAAATCAGTCAGGATAGTAATCAATTGAGTTTTCAAATTGTCTCCCATATTTCCTACCATTTTCTTGAAATCATCAAGTTTTCTAACGTCTTTTCTATGAGTTATAAAAAATGCCATGGTTACCTTCTCGAGTTCTCTCTCATGATATACACTTGCAAAACTCATCAATTCTAAAACATTATATACAGACAATGTACGACACAGGTATTTACCACATTGATCTTTCAACTCACTGATATTGTACTTATCTGCTGCGATAAGTAAGTCCTTTACAATTTTCTCCATTTTATGAACTTGTCCTGTATAAATGAATCGAATTAATTCTAGCATCACTTCAAACTTGATATCGTCAATAGAGATGACGTTTTCTATGCTTTCTTTGGTGCCATGCTCAAACATGGCTGCAAACACTTCATAATTACAAATCAATACTTTGTGAGCATGTATGATTCTATCTCCAACAGTAATTTTTACATCGCTGAGATCTTCGTTATTGAAATATTTAATGTGATTGGGAGGTCTATACAGAAAGTTCAAGAAATCCGGTCTATCAAGTTCAAAAATTTCACACAAAACTGTGAGCTGATCATTGGTGAATGCTAACACATTCTTCACCAAATCAGAGCGTAGGATGCATCGTGGGTTCCCAAAAGCATAACAACTGGTTCCAGGAACAAATTCATAGGAACTGTCAGTTTGAGTCACCACTGGTCTCTTAGTTTCATTTTGCTCAAGGATAGACAAGATGAACTTGATAGGAGTTGGTGTAGCTGGCTTGCATAATTCAAGGTACATAGAAACTGAGCTCGGATCACTTCTACGTCCTCCTGGGTACAGTAAGATCTTGAATTCGTAGTTACCAATCTGGTAAGGAGTTGATTCAACTTTTTTCTCAGCTTCATTTGGTAAATTAGAGAAATTGTGGAATGTGGACGGCCACATATGTAAGCCATGATTGTTTTTTTCCAATGAACCATTCATCATGTTTCTTACCACCCCAAGTTTTATACCCTTCAGCTAAACACTACTCAATCTTCCTTTTCCTTCCTCGTAAGCTTTGCAGAATAACCATGTATGGTAACCGAGTAACCATAATCCAGTTTTTTGCTCAGGCAATCTTTATAAAGTCACAAGTTATATTGTTTGGTATTCAAAGCATCGTGGCATTCAAGGCACTGCAATCAATAATTATGGTTCTTTGGGAGTGTTAATTTTGAATAGTCGCTTCAAACATCTGAGGCGATGATTTTCGACTAATAACCAGGTCGACTCTTACCCAAACTCACAACATGCCTATCTCACAAGTAGAGACCACCTTTGATGAACAACTACTTCTTGCACTAGTGGTAATTGCAATTAACTGTTGATTATTCCTGTATTACAGAAAAGAACTGGAAGGCCAGCAAGACAATTTTTTGCATGTTAGTTTTCAACGATTTTCACCGAATTCACCGAATCGAATAAATGTTATGTCAAAAAGAGCCTGCCTGTGTCATTGTCGGTAAGATAGGAACCATGATGGATAGAGAGATGCATGAGAGGTTTGCTTCATATATTGCGCGGAAATTTTGAAATATTTTGGGGGAAAAGATATTAAACAAAGATTTTTTGTAAAACGCTTTAGAACAATTTTGAATATGCACTCAACTTCCGAATAAAACATCTTTTGCAAGTCAAATCTATGAGTCATTCCAAAGAATCACTTTTTTGAGGGCAAGCACAGAAAAAATCCCTATACTAGAAACGAGGAGCATTGTTAAGCCAGAAAATGGTAAAGTCGCATTGATACTCATTGGTAAGTGCTATTGCATAGGTGTCGGGAAAAAATGATCACATTCCTCCCAGGGATGATTGTCTAAGAACAGACAGATCGTTCCAAAATAGATCTATAGCTCAATCGTGCTTTTAGAGGGTTCATTCGAGTCGAAGAAACGTTTTCATTTTCCATTATTATCCGCGGCTATCTCCCTTATGAGCTAGAAGTAATTTCAACGCTCATGCTTGTCTGCGCTTAATTTGACAAAATGAGGCTCGTTTTCAAGCCTATTTGTTGAAACCTCCAGCTTGCGTCTGACTTGATGCTTGTCTCTGTAAGTTTGCCCACATATTTAGGAATACTCCGTGGATTGTTTACACAAATCTTAGAACAAATTAATTCAGATGGAAATACATATGGCCGTGGCAAGTGATACCGCTTTTGAGAAAATTGCTAAGAACGGTTATTTCAGATGCGTTTTAAGACTATAACAACGGACCCTCAACGTTCTTCTGGAATGATCAGAGATACCTCGAAGAGCATACCGGAAAATTATGAGAATTCCAGTACTGACGTTTTGATTATTTCAAAAAGTCCTCATCTTTCAACTGTTATACATAGGAGACGTGATAATCGACCCGTGGTCAAAAAGACTTTCAAAGTGCCCCTTCGTAAAAGTCGATAATCATTTTTGTAGTAGGAGCTAGATCACTCCGAGGAAGATCCAACAATTGCTAAAGTCTGCCCTCAATGAGTAGCTCCCAGTAGGAGTCGCTAGGTTCAATTTTCAGCTTCAGAGATGTTGAGTCTAATCGAAACTGTGGTTATTGAAAAAAAATCTTCAAAAAGTTTTTAAATGGGTTTTACACGGCTCGACGCGCCGTGTAAAGCGGCATATGCTAATAAATGGACTCTAAGCCTTGAGGGAGTTACTAAGAAATCCAAAGGATCTCATTGCATAACTCCAACCAAGACTCTCTAACTCACAATCAGTGCAAGTACAGGACTTTTTTCTAGAATCTACCTCGACCCTCCTGTGGATTGAATAGACTGAAAAAAAACCAACCCGACAGTAGCGTCTGCAATATCAACGCAATTCCGATGCATTTTTTACCATCCCGGGTGCTTTCAACTTATTGCAACAGAACAGAACTCATTTTGATCCAACAAAATTGCCCGATACCGGCACATCCGCATCATACCCACCGTGAAGCCGCACACATATTCCAATGAATTCGCCTTCCTGTATTTCTGCTTCGAAAAAGCTCATTCGCGCTTGTTGCGGACAGAACTTTTGCGAGAAATGTATATCAACGCGAACCACGTAAATTTCAACGTATTCGCGGAGAGAGACCGAGTGCGGTAAATTTGACAATGCAGGCTACATATTTGACTTGTCGTGCCACATGTGCAGTGCAAATAACGAGCGCATATATGCTCTGTTTATAGAGTGCAAAACGCTGCCCGTGAGTTATTTTTCGTCTAATAAGGGCCGAAACTATAATAGCACTCACAAAAAACCACATATATATACCAAGAGTAACTATATTGTCATTCTGATTCTAAAAATACTCCGAAAATACCTCATGATTATGATCGACGAGTATGAAGCCAAGATATTTAATCAAAGATATCTTCACCAAGATCTTCAGTCATTTCTCATCACGGTGTGATACGCACGACATCATTAGGTTTGTGTTGTACAGGTAACACAGTTGATGAAATGAAAATCACAAGATCGTTGTTTTCAGCCTGGGGATCACTGTTCCGACCAATTTTTCGCGGGGTATGTCGAGCAGTTCAAATAACTCGATGAAAAGTTTTTGGAGAATATAAATCTGCACATAATCTCCAAGAGGCATGTACCTACATACCTAATTCAAATACGGGTGGGCAAATACATCGATCGAAATGGATATGTCACGGTGGCAATTGTAATAAAATATCATCAAGATATGGATAATTTTCACCAAAGTACGCATTAGATTTATTGCTCATGGGAAATTCAAAATTCCTGCTCATTTTAATCTGATATTTTTGTATAATTTCCATTTCTTACATTTATTCATCTCACCATGAGCATTTTTATGAATAAATAAATGAAAAAACAAATAAATAGAATGACGGGGTTACTCACTAATTTGAGGCAAGTTGAATATTCTTCTGTTCGTGAATTTTTTACGTTGATATACGTGAAATTATTGCAAATGGATTTACCGCGCATTGACACCCACATCCACATGCATAGGTATATGATGTAGCATGACAATGCTAGGTATAAATAAAGAAGATAAAAGACGCACAATGATGATAGCAGTACGTCTAATAGTTGAATTGAATCTCAGCCACTGTCGTAAAGAGCCACACCCAATCCGACTAGTTTGACTATGCTATCTGCACATTTCTTCATCATAACAAAGGTAGAATTTCGTAAAAACTTTCAAATTGATGTGAGTTAAATGGTACAAGATAATTTCAAGGCTGATGCTGATAGTTGATCACTATCCTAAGCATAATAGTTGTTAGGACTTGTAATTTGAATGCCCAAAGATGGTGATGAATGTTCAAGATAGTAAATTATACTCATTTGGATAATCTTTCATTGTATGTTTATTAAAACCAAAATGTACAAAGTTATCACCTCTCTAAATCAGTCATCTAGCGTATACACAGAGATCTGCAAATTGATTCATAGCAAAACAGGGAGATCCAACCAAATAACCGTATTCAACATTGAACATGAATCTTGGAGGGGATCATCTTCCCCAATTGAATAGATGCATGACATGATAAATCAAATAAGACCAAAAAATGCCATTCGTATCTTTTCAAAACCAGTGATAGCAATTTAGTTGACAATGAGATCACGAATTGGTTAAGACAACAATTAGTCGAGTTTTTAAGGGTTCTTCCAAATTTTCCAACGTTTTCTCAAAATCATGGAGTTTCCCCACATCTTTTCTGTGATTCAAGAAGTATGCAAATGATGCTTTCTCAAGGCTGATATCATTGTACTTATTTGCAAAATTCATCAACTGTAAAACATTATGAATGGACAGAGTACAGCAAAGGTACTTACTACATTGATCTTTGAGCTCACAAATATCGTACTTGTCTGCTGCAATAAGCAAGTCCTGTGCAATCATCTCCATGCCATGGATTTTTCCTGTATAGATGAATCGGATCAGCTCCAACATAACATCAAATTCAATATCATCAACGTCAATGATATTTTGTGTACTTTCTTTCATGTTATGCTCAAACATTGCCGCAAATACTCTATAGGTGCTCATAAGTATTTTGTGAGCATGAATGGTTTTACCCTTCATGATAATTTTCACATCACTGAGTTTTTCGTTGTTAACATATTCCTCATGATTGCAAGGTTTAGGTAGGAAGTTCAGGAACTCTGGTCTATCAATGGCAAGAATTTCGCTTAAAACTATAAGCTGATCATCTGTGAATTTCAAAACTTGTTCCATTAAATCAGAGCGTAGCATGGCTTTGGATACTCCCCGAGGATTATCTTTCTTACTATTAGCTACCATTTTTACTAATCCTTTTGGGTTTGCAACAACTATCTTAGTCTTATTGTGGTTAAGGATGGAAAGTCTAAATCTGATGCAAATTGGTGTGGACACAGGCTTGCACAATTCAAGATACATAGCAATCCAATCTTTATCATCCTCAGTATTTCCTCCAGGATAAATCCAGATTCTAAATTCATAACTACCAATCTGATATGGACTCGAATACACTACTTCTCCAACTTTATTTGTGAGTTTGGAGAAATTGTTGAACACTGATGGCCACATATGTAAGCTATGAGTATTTGTCTCTGACATCATAAACTAAAGTATCCAAAACTCCTTATTAATAGTTCTACAATTCCAGTGCTGACTTAGTCTTCCGATCTGCCAATAAGTCTGTCTGAAGTTAATTATTATACTGCACCGTCAAAATTTGAACGAGAGAATATCAACTTCAAATCTTACTTGACTGTAACTTTTTTGGTAGCTGATGAAGAGTCAAAGCGCTGCAATTAATGAATACACTTGATTTATTACTAATAATAGCTTTTTACGTGGAACAATGGTTGTGGTCGTTGAATACTTACACAATACTTAATAAGGGCTCGTCTACACAACAAGTTGAGTTCAACGTGTCTCATGAGATGAGTGGTGCACCACGTGTCACTGTCTCAAGTGCATACTCGTATCTATATATCAGAGAAGAGTACTCATCTCTGCCTATACCCGTATATTAAAATCGAGTTAGGGGGCGCAACGGGGCCCGTACGGGATCCCCTAACTGCCCGCTTCCCGCCCGTACGGGCATGGTGCGGGCATGGAACGCTACGCATGCCGGCGCCCTTACTGCGAGTCAGGGCAGCAGGCACCATTGGGGCATCACGCGGGCACAGACCAGAAAGCATTATCGCAAGATTGGCTTGAGAAAATAAGTGGTTTTGGTGCCGAGTTAGATACTCTGAGCTTGAATGAAGAATAAATAAACGAAAACGATTCAATCCAAAACTTGAAAAAGAATTACAGAAAATTCTTGTATTGATATGAGTTTACAAAACCGCATATTTATATAAGATATATTCATCACTCAAAACCGCTTTTCGTCGTGGTAATCGTGTCAACATCATCAAATACTCGAATACTAGAAGTCAGACCATCGACACCGAAAGCTATCCCTGTCACAGTATCACAATATTCGCTCGTTCAAAAATTCGAGTGAGAAAAATTTCCAACTTAAGGAGTTTTTGCTGGCGAATTTTTTTTTCGAGTCGGGGAGATTTGGAGACTGGAGTCTACACTACATAAATTTTTCCGAATTAGAGAGTTTTTCGCAAAAGAGCCTGGTCTCTTAATTCAAGTTAGGGGTTTTTTTTCAGCGGAACTTTCGAGTTAGAGAGTTTCTATCTACTGTATCTGTCTTATTCCTTTTCAACGACAAGTAGAATGCTGTCGGGCTATCGCGATCTTACAAACTATGTGCAAAATCACTTATTGGCGCGTCAAGTAGTAGATTTTTTTGCGGGATCCTCGTCAGAGAATACATTTCAGTCTACGATGACTCAATATTATGATCTACTTTGAAGAAAGTCTCGTAGCATTTTACAACGAACTTGATTTGACTTTGAAATTTTTACGATGTGGGAAATATTAAGGAGGTTCAATGGTCTTGACGAAGATGTAGAGATCGTGATGAAACCTTATACATAATTATCTTTAAGACAAAAAAATACTCTGTGAATTTTTTCAGTATTTTTCACTAGGCGTTTTTTCGAGATCTAAGCTCTTACATTTTTCGAAATAACAGGGGCTCTTATGGACGGCGCCACCAAAACAAGCCTACCACCTCTTGAGATGTAGAGAAAATTCTCATACAATATTCAGACGATAGAGAATTTCCTAGAGAACAATAATACCTTTCGGTGATCACAGATCACCATGCATTTTGTGGGAATATGATCGAGTTGTTGTCAAAAATCATCAACATATAGGTATACTCGCCGTGTATTTTCATGCAGCCGAGCGGCAGGTTAGGTTAGTTTTCGTCTCCCCCCCTCACCGATCCCTCATGACACCATCGAACCTCCTTAATATCACTCATCTAGGATATGGTTTTCACAAGATGCAATTGATCAAAATTCATTTTTCTGGACTGACATGAAACTTCTCATAACTCCTAGTGGTAGAATTCTTTAAGAAGTATCTGGTTAAGCTTCATAGTTGATTCCACCGAAACCAGGCCTGACCGAAACTAGATAGTGAAAATGCAGTGTTCGAGGTGGAGTTTTGTGAAAGAATGAGTACTCGCCATGATTTCAACATTTTTTAGAATTCTTTCTTCCAAGAAATAATGTACATTTCTCAGTATAACGTTAAAAGTCAAAATCATTTCTCTCTCCAATCCAGTTGTTTTTTCTGTCTATGAATCGTCTTCATGGTGAAATGTTTTTTACGTGTGTAAGAGACTCACATATTTCATGACCAAAGTTGAGCATATATGGTCGTATCAGATATGAAAAATAAAATCCATGAGAGTAAATTCAGCTGCGTGTAGTGGTTTAAACTAACTTTTGGGCAGCAATGTTGAAATCTGGTACGCATGCTGACAAGGAGAGCATAGCGAAACTTTGGAAATCATAGCGCATCTCCTTATAGAACTGCAAGGTTATCATATCTTCATATCCAGAGCCACAGAAAGTCTACTTGCACTATTTGTATGATTTCGTTACGATGCATTTCTAATTTCACTGAAGTATGATTCATGTAGAATCTTGCTTCTAGCTCAATTGAATTCAAAATTTCACTCCAACAGACTTGGAAATTGAAGTTCATGTAATTTCCAAGTTACATACTACATACTCTGATCTATGCGTTGCTGAACATCTCTATATTGTGGTAATCAATGAATAAATAGATCTGCGTAAGTGTTTCACAAGTTTTGACTTACAGTTAACATATGACTTATTTACAATATTTTGGACACCATAGCTGCATGAGCAATCGCCATGATTTACACTTAGGCACCTGCGCGATGTATCAAAAAGAACTCTAGATATATTTTTTTTCCTTCTCATCCTCCAAACATGGATTTCTGTATCAAAATAGCTCATTGGTCCTTGTTGAGGGTAGAACTTTTGTAATTTCTGTGAGATACGAAACACCACTCACCTTTCAAATTCTATAACCTATCCGCAAAGAAGTCAGAAGCTCAACGCGGGAAATTTGAAAATTCAGGTATCATGTTTGACTTGTCATGCCACATGTACAGTGCAAAAAACAAGCACTGCTATCGCTGAATCGTATTTATATATAGAGCAAATATGACTATAGATCGGTCAGTTTGATCCTTCACGTGCGTGCATTTGTGTAAGAGTTTGCATGGAGATGGGGATATATTTACAGGATATAGTGAATTTGGAAAGATAAAGCTGTTGATGATGGTATAGATGGTGTTGCGTCCGACGGAGAGTTTCAAGAGGATAGACGAGTGGATGCAAGATAGTTGGATGGTCTGTACAGGAGATTTACTATGTGGCAAAGTATATTAGTATAGAGTATAACCGAGTTGAGAGAGAGAGTGGAGAAGGAGTTGAATGAGGGTCGAGATTAGGTCGACAGAGCTAGTATATATACTGTTCTGAAGCTGTGGCTTACGAAGTCAAGAGAGAAATACAAGTTTAGGGTATATACCAGAGGACGAGATGGAGGTTACTTGAAATTTGCATGCTACCGTCGTAGGTAATTGGGACGAGGGTATATGAAATTGGTGCAAATACGGTTATAGGGTCATTCAGTTTATCGATGTTCAATTGCTTCGATTGTTGTCATGGAAATTCATTCGGAAGTTTGTTTAAACAATGGACTTGTGATTGGCTCCTGATAAATTCATGAAATTTTTTTGTACTGATGTTTCTGATTCTTCATTTCCAGTAAGTTTTGTTTTATTTCTGGGGTAACATCTTATTCATTTTGTGTAAGAAACATGCTCTACAGCTTTGGAAAATCATTCGGTTTGAATCTCTAATCGGAGAAAAATGTATGGACTGATTATATTGATTAATTGTAGACCCATTTTCAGCAATCATGATATTAATCATGATGGAATTCAACAATGAATTGTATTCTCAAGGATCATATAGAATCCATAGTACTGACTATTCACATGTTCTCAGCACATTTGAGAAAATTCGTTCCATATATCCCTCTACTATACACTCATAGTTCATATAAGTCCGCGTAACTGAAAAGCAGCTTTTTGCATGTTATGCATGCGTGAGATATCTGAATAATCTGCTTCATGTTCATATTTAGCTCTTAACTGAACTTCATTAATATTCGTGTAAATTCGAGCCTCATTGCAAATTTAGCATCTGCCTTTTGGAGTGATGCTTCGGGAAACTGTAAGCTAGGGCTGCCGCGAGACGAGACTTTCCGAGACTTTGCATGTCTCGGAATCGGTCTCGGAAAATATGAGTGGTCTCGGTATCGGGTATCGGTCTCGGAGAATTTTCAAATTTGAGTATCGGCCTCGGTCTCGGCATCGTCCCGGTCTCGGCCGAGACTCTCGGCCGAGACCATAAGTTATTCCGTTTACAATGCAATGTGCAAAGAGCTTAGCGCTGGATCTGTGTATTCGCGAATTGACTCGCGCAGGACTACACACATGTATGAGCATCTCTCTGGTGTAGGTACATACTAATAAGTATGGATGATCGAGAGCTCAATAAACGCTGAGCACACCGTGGTAATATATAGAAGATGTAAACACTGACACTGTCTGTTTGGCTCAGTTGTTCGCAAGTTTCATCAGCATCAAGTGACAATTTATACATACAAAATGATTCGAAAGAAGCGTTCTCGTGTTGCCAATGAAGATTTTGAATCAGAGGGTAATACTTCGAAAAAAGCAAAATCTGGTGATGTTCCGGTGGCAGGAGCAAGTGTGCAGTCAAGTGATAACCCGCATTCAGGTTCTAGTAGCACCCATGTAAAAATGGGAACCCTATGATCATATATGAACATGGGGTCCAAGGACCCTATGACCATATATGAACATCTATGAAACGATTTTCAAAATTTTTTAAAATTAGAAAAGTTGTTATGGTTGGATTTTCAGGGAATATTACATTAAAAAGTCACGATGCTGATCTTGCATAACCGAGAAAATCTCCAAGAGTTCATTAAGTAATCGAATTAAAACGACCTATAAGTGATATCATTCTCCTGCTAGAAAAAAAATTTTAATTTCCAAGATTTAAATCGTTTGGCAAATCGGTGGCCAATCTGCACAATTTGTTATATCTTGAGATCATCATTTTGAGATATATGACATTTAAGTAGGTTCGTCACCAACATGCCAAACGTTTTTAATCTTGGGAATTAAAATTTTTTTTTCTAGTAGGAGAATGATATCACTTACAGATCGTTTTGATTCGATCACCTAATGAACTCTTGGAGATTTTCTCGGTTATGCAAGATCAGCATCGTGACTTTTTGACGTAATATTCCCTGGAAATGTAACCATAACAACTTTTCTAATTTTAAAAAATTTTGAAAATCGTTTCATAGATGTTCATAGATGGTCATAGGGTCCTTGGACCCCATGTTCATATATGATCATAGGGTCCCCATTTTTACATGGGCAGTGGCAAGGCAATATGGGAGAAGTTTTATGAGTATAGAGGCGCGCAAGCGATTTGTTTACTCTGCCCGGATAAAAAGAAGACTATAATGAGGACTGATGGCAACACGTCGGGTATGAAGAAGCATCTCAAGTCTCATCATCTTGATGTTTATCAAGAGAATTTTTGCACTGACGAGTCGAAACAACAGAAGACACTCAAAGAATTTTTACCGGTAATATATTATTTATAACATAATATTACAATCTGTGATATTGTTTGCGTAAGATGTGTTCGGTAATGATCCATTTTAGTGACGAATAGTGCTATGTCACAATATGTTTGCTCAACTCAATGCTTCATGATTAGTGTGTTCAGATCTTGATACATGGTACAAAATTTACAGCTGGGACCTCAATCAGCTGATGCCGATCGTCGTATTGTTGGCTATGTCTCATCGAAAAATCTACCGTTCAATTTCTTTGACGACGACGATAGCCAGGACTTCTATAAGTGGCTGAACAAGGATGTGCCTATGCCTAAGAGGACAACATTGCAAAGTAAAATATTACAAGAATTTTCGAAGATGCAACAAAATCTCATCTGTGTACTCCAAGCAACCAAGTCACGTATTGCGCTGACGTGGGATGGTTGGTCGTCCAGGCAACGGAAATCATTTTATGGTTTAACCGCTCATTTCATCGATAATGATTGGCAGCTGCACTCTGTCGTTTTGGATCTTATTCCATCTGGTGGAATGCATACTGGTGAGGAGGCTGCGTCATTTTTATTTGAACGTCTTCAATTTTATAAAATACAAAATAGAGTTGCAGGAATTACGATGGATAATGCCATTGTCAATTCGGTTGTCATGAAAGAACTTGAACGTCTTATGTGCAATGATCAAATAGAATTTGATAGTGTAGATCAGCATTTTCGGTGTTATGCCCACATACTTAATTTGGGTGTTCAAGACGTGCTAAAGCTGCTCAATAATGATTCCACTGAGGATTACATTTATTCAAATGAAAAAGGGGATTCTGAAGTAGAATCATCTGGTGATGCTTTTGGTAACTTCATTGGAAAAATTCGCAGTACATTCAAAAAAGTTAGAAATTCTGAGCCCCTGTCCAAAAAATTAGAAACTTTTTGTGATTTGGTAGATATTAAATTTACGATACCACCGATGGATGTTAAAACGCGTTGGAACTCAACATCTGATATGTTAGAGGTTGCATGTAATTTGAAGCCAGCTTTACAGATGATGTGGGATAACTGTAAAGAATTGAGAGATTTTAAGTTGAGTGAACGTGAATGGAACCTCATCGAACGTACCAGTGAATATTTGATAGATTTTCGTCAAGTTAGCGATGTTGTATCAGTAGAGAAAAAAGCCAATTTACCAATGGCTGTGATTGCCTTGAATATGTTGATTGATAAAATGGAAGGTACAATGTACCAACTTGACCCAATCGAAACTCGAACTGATGATGACGAGAAGCTAATACTAGCGCTTCAGGCAGGGCGCGATAAGTTATTAAAACATTATAAACAATGTAATTGGATTTATGTAGTCTCATTAATTCTCGACCCTCGATTCAAAGTATCTACATTTGACTGCAGTGATTGGGGAAAAAATTTGAAAACTGAAGCATGCCAAAAGTTTGAAGAAATTCTCGAAAAACGTTACTATCAAGTCAATTCAATTGAATCGAGATCTGAATCAGAGCCAGTCACGCCTGTTGCAGGAAAGCGTTTGAATTTCAATTCTTATTTCTGTAAAAAAAGTTCTAAGGAGGATTGGCGATCGGAGTTAGATAAATATTTAGAGGCTCCTAGAGCTACTGATGATATTGACATCTTAGAATGGTGGAAAATTCATGAGAATTCGTATCCAACTTTAGCACGAATGGCTCGTGACTATCTTTGTATAATGCCAAGCTCTGTGCCGGTAGAACGATTATTTTCTAGAGCTGGTTTGATCGTTCGAGATCTGAGATGTTCTATTGGTGCAGAGCCTCTTCGAGCGGAGTTATGTATTGGTTCATGGATGAAGTGCTCGCTTCGCAAACGAATTTGTGAGTTATAGTTGAAGAAGTTGCGCACATTATTCTGATTAATTTGTTAGTTCCAGTAAAATATTTCGATGTTAATAGCTTTCACACAATATTTCAATCATGTTAAATGAAATAAACTCAAATATCCCACGAGGTCGATGTATTTTCATTTCGATATGCCAGCTATGCATCGGGCTCACCAAATTGATGCTTTTTATGGACGAGACCGAGAGTCTCGCGAGACCGAACGAGGCAGCCTCGTATCGCTACCGATACCAAGGGAGGCAGACTCGGTCTCGGTCTCGGATAGTCTGATCCGGGATCGGTATCGGGTATCGGTCTCGGTTTTCGAGAGTCTCGGTACCGAGACCGATGCTGGTCTCGAGTCTCGCGGCAGCCCTACTGTAAGCTGACTACCTATATATAAGCCGACGGACAAGTTGAGCTTTTGAGAGACGTGAATAATTGCTCGAACAGACGGGATGAGGAGCAACTACTATTTCAATGTGACATCTTTCTGAGCACCTTTCACACCAGTACAAATGAACAAACGTTCCGTGAACGAGGTGCAAATTAAATTTCGAAGATTTCAAAGGGTAGAAACTCTTGCAGATGTCTTGATGTCATTCTGTCACGGAGCTTTGAGAATTCTTTTGCATTGGAGTAACAGTTTCAATAGTTTTATATTTATTCTTACGAATGTTTTCGTACTGTGAACACTTTCTCCTCATATTTTCTCACGATGGAAACATCGATACTATTTATCCACTTTTATCACTCGGTTTGAAGTTCTATAATTGTAATGCAACTATATGTATATGCAGCATAACTTAACCTAGAATTATAACAACATATTCTTCGGCGAATCTTTTCTTTGACATTTTCTTGATGGTGAATCAGGATACACAGTAGATACAGTGAATTCTCCCTTAACGGACACCTCCGATTAACGGATACCCCTCAATAACGGACAATTTTCCTGCGACCAGCAGATGCATAACCACAGGAATAGACCTCTAATTAGCGGACATCTCTGGATAGCGGACAGTTTTGATGCAACCGGAGGTATCCGCTATTGGGAGATTTCCCTGTATATAATAACCATGGCAAATACTTAGCAGAGAAGCAAGATGAGGATTGTACACCAGTTTCTGCAAAAATTTTATGAAGTAAGGAAGGCCACGAGACTAACACTGGTATTCATAGTCCTTATAACTCGAGAGTTAAGAATTGATCCGCGGGTTAGGCGCTGTAATCGGCGTGGACAAGAAATAAATTCAAGTCTGTGATGTTCTGCAGCACTGGGATAACGTGAAGTGAATGAGTACTCTTTAGTTTATTCTTCTGCCATGCCGATTACAGCGCCTAACCCGCGGATCAATTCTTAACTCTCGAGTTATAAGGACTATGAATACCAGTGTAAATTATAAAAGATGAAAAACATAACCAGAGCGCTCAAAGACTTCACATACCGTCAAATTGGGTATCTTTGGTACAGTGGGTGCAACTTTGGTACACCTCTGAGAAATGACTTTCAGAGCTGCATTCGGCAAGGTAAACGATTCTATCGCTCTGAAAATTATTCTCCCATCTTGGCACACGCATAAACAATGTGTTCAGCCACCGTAGAACCCGTGTGAATGATTGTAGTCGTTTAGCGAAGTTTTTTCCAAAAAGGCTGATTTGGCAGCGATATACGCGAGTGTTCCAGTTCGTGTACCTGGCAAGAATTGTTTTGGAACGAACTATAGTTGAATAACGGTACATTTTGACCACATTTATCACCATATCGAAGGAACCATCGTTACATTAGAGTATTTACAGCATTTGGAATTTTAATGAATGAAAAACAGGAAAAAAAAACATTAAAAACGTACCAGATTTACCCCACTCTAGGTAAGAAGCATTAGGATAGGGTAACTTCAAGACATCTTCCTATGACAGCTTCTATTCAACTCACCTTGAGTCGAGTGATGGTCTATAAGGTTTTAAGGCTAGTCTGGAGTCCCCGCAAAACCGCAACCAGACACGCACCGGCGTACTTTGAGGTTGCAGCTGCATCCAATGATTCTGAAAGCGGTATTATAGTTTATACGCTTTTATTGGTACTAAATGTGTTACTCAGATACTAGGCCAGCTGTAAAATCGTATAACACGATACCATGCGAAGTTTCATGGCATTTCGTTCATTAGGAATCGATAAAAGTTTGAAGGCAATTTTTTGGTGGAACAGAGCGCGTCCTCGACTATTCCGATTCATTCCTCAATAACAAAACAGTTTTGGCCAAAATCAGATACTAGGCCACCTGTGGATTGGAATTTCCTGTCGAATGAGCCCTCCCACGTCCGAAAATTCTGAATCTAGCTCGCAAAAAACTTGAACTAGTGTGAGCATCGAGCACTATAACTTGCTCAGCAAGCCAAAGAACTACGATTTTCTGGAGATATAAGATGAATCCCCGGGCGTGGAACAACTCATTCAATGGGAAATATCATAGTGTTTCAGTTGCCATATTTCGTTTGGGTTGGAAATGTGAGGTTGAAATACTATGAGGTAAAAAAGTGGTTCATAATCTCCCATCGCCTATGTAGTACGATCAAAGCGCCATCTATCAGGCAAAATATCCGGATTCACTACGGACTAGCCTTAAAAGGTTTCAAACAGCTTAAAATAATAATTCTGAACGATTAAAATCAATTCACTCACATGGTGGTGGGTAGAGTTGAAATATTTTGTAAGTGTACCAAAGTTGCCCCATTGGGGTCTAACTTTGGTACACTTCTTCAACTGCTAATAGCTCTGGCTTAGACACATCAAACTGAACTTTGTAGCCCGTCAATCCAAAGCTGAAACTGTAAGCTATCGACTGAACACTGATTGAAGTGGGTTTTGTCAATGTATATTAAGATGCCGAGCTAAAGAAAATAAAAAGTAACGAAATCGTACTAAATTTACCCAATTTGACGGTAACCTATTCTACATCTGATTTTGGGCCTTTAGACTCATAGATATGGAATCACTAATTAACTTACCAGAAATCCTGAAAAGACTATTAATTCACAGAAATTTGACGTATCTTCAAGCTCAAAGACCATAAAAGTATAGATCGACGCCTCCTATTCATAAAGTCGTATCTCAGAAGTCAGTGCAATGAAGTCCTTACCTTCCTAACCTCTATGTATAAGCATAGCATATAGGACTTCATTACACTGACTTCGGACATACGACTTTATGGATAGGAGGCGTCGACTGATAGTCTGACAGAAACTTGAAACAATCGAACATTGATCAGCTTCTGTTCAAGTCAATATATGATAACCCCAATTTCGATTACGGAGAAATTTGTACAGAGTAAAGTTGATTTGCAACAATTCATAAAATGAAAATCTTCATAAAAGATCATGTAGATTCTTGTGTCTGAACGTTTCAAAGCCATTCAGTAAAAATCAAAAAGCCAATATTTCGAAAAGTTCCACACATCCGGTACGTTCTTCCTTTACGCTATACATATGCCACGCCTTAGACACTATCAAACAGTCGTCAGACAAAAATATGAGATTCAACATGGCTTCAACAGCCGAAGTAGATATGAACTTTTCACTACCTAAGGTACGTGTCCAGATTTCTCAATCCTCTTTCCAAAAAATATGACAGTATCTCAAACTGACGACGGCACCTCCCGTTTCTTTCTAACCTCAAATTCTTGTCACACTCCAAACTCCTAGCAGACAAGATTTTTACAAGAGAACCATCCACAAGAAACACTGAACTGTACTACGACATCTCTCAAACGTATTTTTCGCATCTTTTCAAGTGCCAGACCACTTCTTATTCCAACTGGGCACGTGTTGCCACTACTACTACTACTACCACAAGTGTATAAAGGTACTTTGAAAACTGAACGTTACAGTCTAGTGCGCCATATAACCTTACAGTAGTGTATATTTATGGCGCGTGTCTCCTTGTGGCCACGATGAGTTTTTCATGGACCAAGTTTTGCCAAGAGAAGAAATAGCTATAGCATATCCTCCAGCTTCATCTCTGTCTCTAGACTTTTTGTTTTCCAGATACTGTAGAGAGTTTGCCAGATTAATCAGATCTTGTACTATAGCGTAAACTTGCAACTTGTGGTTTACCTCTTGGATCTTGTAGTATTGTTGGGAAACTCTTGCTTGGTTCAAATTGAATATTGTGAATTTTTTCGTAATCATGTCCATTACACATTTTTTATTTAGCATTTTCTATATGTAATATGTAATTCACAATATGTAAGGTATGTACAAGATTTATCCAATATCCAATCAAGATTTAAAGAAGAATGTACCTTCGGATGAAACCCTATAAGTGATCGATTGTGGGAGATACGCAAGATACTCATTTGGAGGGTAGGAAAAATGAATCCGAAGCCTCTCGATTGATCCTTTCTACAGATAGTATAGACGAGTATTCGATGAAGTAGACGTTCTTTGGCTACGGATTCTTAAGATAAATCGAGAAAAAGGGAAAGAAAGAGAGTAATCTTGTGAAAAGAATGAGAATATTCTAGAGGCGGACCATTTTGCCATCTCATTTTCCAACCTATCGAATCAGAAATATGAGCTCAATATTAGATATAACCAAGTCTCCTTTTCTCAGATGTTAGTCTGTATGACGATGATCTTGGCGTCCCGAACTGACGGATTTTTCAATGTGAAAGATAGTTGAAATAATGCATTTCAAATCAGATCGATGCATCACCCTCTCCTGTCCCGATAAATCCATCTCTGATGCTATTCTTCCTGTAATTTCCATATTTTTCCATCATTTGGAGATATGAATGAAGAAATATCATATGGACTATAGACTCAATATGAATAATTTTTCTGTTTCAGGTAAGTACGATTTGAATAAAAATCCAAGGAATAACTTCAAATATGTGAGTATCTGATTTTCACCTCTTCACATGACAATTTGTACCATGATTGAGTATGAGGCTCGTATTTTCCATGAACCATTCATCAAGATGAAAAAAATGAAACTTCTCTAGATAATAATTGTACAAGTATGGGGAAAAATTCACGTGGAAGATCTGCATGTTCTACAATGTTGAATATCAAAAACCAGGATGACTCCACTTCTGTGATAAATTCCACCCACATCACATCCCAACAGGATTTGGTCTATGTAAACTGTACGAGATCAGACTGCGATGTTTACGGAAGCGGATAAGCGAGTCGGCACTGGCATGAAAAATGAAGTGCAAAACTGCCCCTTCGCATGATCCACCCCAAATCTCTTCCCTCTTACCCTTCTCATGCCATTTCTCTCATTCGTTGGCTTTCCTCAGCAAGCGAGATTTTGGCTCTGCAGTAGAATATAGGTATATATATATAAGGTCTACGAAATCAGCTGCCAGTTCTGCGATGCCTTATCCAACCCCAAAATTCCCTTGCGGCCCTTTGCACGTGTGTGTTATGGTATAGGTACATACTCACATCTTCTGTCCGCCCATATTTCACGCGATAAAGGGTAATATAGTGAATCTCAGGATTTTGAAAGAGCCTCTGGGTATATTATATGCTATCAGGCTACTTTCTAAACCTGCAGAAGTCGATTTCTATATACTCGTACAAGTTTACTGGTTTGATTGGTTTGGGGTGTATGTAAATTCGACTCTTTATACCTAGTGGAGGAATATACTTACGATCAAAGAAACGCGAATGATTCCCATTTTGCATCTTAAACTTTATCCATGGAGGAATTCACCATGATTTTTATTTTAAATTTCTGGTTGTATTTTTTAAGGAATATCCTGAGAATTTTCACCTATAACCTCATCTTTCTCTGTAGTAATCGCATGATTTTTTCTAATTCAATTCATCGATTAGTTCATAAGAAGGATCTCTCACCATGTAAATCATTTCCAGGGGAAGAGTAAATAATTGAATAAAGGGAAGCTAATGTTTCAGCACTCAATGTTATCAGGAATCGGTTTTTTCCCAATAGACACTTTTTGTATGATTCTGAGGGTCAGTGACACGTCTATGTAACCATTCAATCAAGGACCCTGTTATTTGTTTTCGAAATATTTGAAATTCAGCTCTTCTTTTCCCTGCTGAACAAAATTGTGATATTGATTGTGTTTGATATCGATTGCGCGATAATTAAATACTTTGGTTCGTCTTCCACACATAAGGTAAGTGTACCCAACTTGCCCCCATATGCCGATCTCGGGGATGGGCACTTCTTGGCCTCCCGGTAATTTTTTTTACGTTTGTTATGTTGAAATATGAAAAAGTAAGTAGTTTGCGTCGACTCCGAATCATTCCTGCGTTCTCCAGAAAATTTGGAGTGATTTTTCTATTTCTCGTGATTGCTTAGCTAAGAAAGCACCGAAGGAATCGCCTTCGGTAAAATCGGTGCCAAATTCTTTGAGTTCAACCAATCTTAACGTACCTTAACGCATTCGATTCTTTGTTTCAAGACCTTCGAAATCCATTTTTCAGAATTGTAAAATTTGAACATGTAGCCATTTATGTGCAAAACACGGAGTCGATTCGTAAACAAGGATGCCAACATCGTAGTGTACCTAACATGCCCCCATATGGTTATCTCGGAAAGGCGTGCAGTACGATTTTTCAGAAAGAGTTTATCACGTCAAATAGGTCAGAAATAGTTTTTCGAACTAACGAAAAGCTCCAAATATCGCTGCATAGTGATAAGAATGGATCAAAGTGATTTCATGCCCTTTATCGCCGATTTACATTGTTTTAAATGATGGGTGCAAGTTGGGTTTACACTCATGCAAACTCTCAAAAATCACCTTTTTGGAGAATTGAAATAGTTTGGCTCCAGTTCGTCTAAATTGGATGTGCTCTCATTTTGATAGATACTTCACTTTGAAGGTCTTGAGAAACGCTTCAAACTGAGCTAAGATACGTTGGAAAATATTGGGATGGGCCAAAGTTATTAAGAAAATGGCTTAATAGGGGCAAGTTGGGCACACTTACTTTATTTAATTTCAGGTCATCCAACTGTGAGAAATCAGTGGAATACAAACTTCACTCACAGCTATCATGGATTTCATCGGTAATCGTGATAGATTTGCGTGGGAATGCCATACAAGCAATTTATTCCAATACAACAATGCTTTATGGAAATTGAATCATTCCCAGATCAAGTACCAATGAACGCCTCTTTAGGGATCTTGCAGAAACACACGGACATACAGATGTCCATGAAACCCCTTTGAAACTTGAAGTTTCTTATCAAGGCGTCTAGCGATCAATGAAATATCTGATTCTCAATTCCGAGTAAGTGGACGTCCGAATGTTCATGATAGAGCCCCCCCCCCCCCATGGCGTAAAGATAACAAGGTGTGGGACCCCGGGCGGTTGAAATGCATCGGCTACCGCGCAGACATGGCGGCCCACCAATGCCATCCATATTGGATTTCTAGATGTTGAATAGAGTGCATGTGTGAGTAACCGACAACTTGCTTTCGTGTTGTGTTGCTCAAATTTGCATGTTTCTCCATAAGTCGCACATCTAATATCTTGGAAATCTTATATTGTTGTGTTGAGAATCAATGCAAAAATATAACAGGGCCAGTGTGCAATGGAAAGAAAAAGTAATTCCACCGATTTTCTCGACCTAAAAATCATCTGGACCCGATGCATAAGGGCGTGTGCAGCACTTGTGAGAATTCTAAACTCCAATAGCGTCATTAAACATTGACATTCATAGAGAAATTCAAATTATTGACTAATGTGTTGATCGGAACATTCTCCACTCGTTAGTATGGATGAATGAAGCCGTATAGTAGTAAAACCAGAAATAAAACACCGTGCTACGTTCATTCAAAGGTCCCGCGACGAAATATCATCATGGCATCGGTCGGTGGGCTAGCGAAAACGTGCGTGGTCACACACACCTTGTTATTTTTACGCCATGCCCCCCCCCCCCCCCCGTCATCAGTCACAAAAAGTCACATTTTCGACGACTCCCTCCCCCCTCTGGGCGCGGACGTCCTTTTTGCAAGACCCCTTAAGAAGTTTACCAGAATATTTTGCTCTTACGATAAAAGACGTTAGCAAAAATATGATCCATATCTCAAATTATGATAAAGTCTGTTCAATCTTATTGATGCCAAGCAATCCATTGTGCCCCACTTGAGAAGTAGATGGGCTAACAATGAGTGTATACCAAACTCAACTGCCTCTTTATCAATGATGAACATTCGATTACACGATGATTGTGGTCTTTTTTGATGATTTTTCTTCATTCAGGTATCCCCTTTATTACATTATCGGTGTACTCTTCCACGACAAGGTTTTTACTTCGTCCGGATAATTTTATCGATGATGTAAACATGAATTTGTCAATGTTTTGAACGTATTTATCGATTATTGCCATATATTAAGATTGAAACTACTCAAGATCAGATCTCATAAACAGGAACTTCTCAAGTTTAGATAACGAGTGATACCATTCAAACTATCGTACTACATTAATCCAAATATTTCAATTGTATATTCCTCACCTTGAGCTTCCAAAATAATTATTGCACGAATTCTATTGATGAATTTGGAATACTAAATAGATAATGAATAGAACAATTTGTTTATCAATTTTTATTTCCCCCCTTCCATAAAAACGATACGTTTGATGCTAGGAGGTTAAAAATACCTATAAGCTATTTGTGAAGCTTCATTCATTAGATATCAGTAGATATGGGCCCTTTTTTGACGCCTTGAACTGGAATTATTTGTAATACTGGTTTCGCCAATCGCTTCTCTCAAATTTCATTCAAATAATCGACACTTTTAATTCTTCAACCAAACATGCAGAAACCGGTGTGTTGCTTGACGTAGCTCGCCTGAAAATTGAACCGGATAGATTAAATTTACATTCTATACAAATATACATATGATGTGCTAGTTACCATAATTTGATCATTTCTGGCTCTTGGCCATCTTTAACCGTATTTTATCTATTTCCTCACGAGGAACTATTGAATTGTCTGTCAACTCAAATCAATTATCCGAGTGATTCATTGGAATTGAAATATGCTTCTGAACATTGGGAGTTGATATTTCAACATCACGTCATTTCCAAAGGGTGATTATATAGATGCACTAATAAAATTATCATCATGTACATTATATTACGCCTTATCCTGACTCAGCTCTCAGAAAAATGTAGCAATGATACTTTCAGCCGAATTCCTGGTTGACGGATGTCTTTATATTTGCATGATAGAAAAAAATAGTCAATCCAAATTACTTGATGAGTACAGTGAATTCAAGATTCGTGTAAGAATGCATACTTGAACTACTCGGTCAAAGAACATTGAAATAATCTCATTCAGGACTTGTGACATTTACTCTACATCGAAAACCCATGTCTCAAAAAATAGTTGTGAAGGGCTTGAGTTCTCACATATTAGCCAATATTAGGCAATAATAAGGAATACCAAGACATGAGACAATAAGGATGATGAAAAGAATGAAACACTCATAGATTGAAAAATTGTCCAGTGTGCAGTTCAATCCTCTGTGGGGGCTCAACAGAAAATCTTTCACTGCCCGTTTGAACGAGGGTGGTTTAGCCGTCTGGTGGAGAGTCCAAGATGGAAAAAGTTCCAAAATTGATCGAAAATCCAATGTCAGTTATATACAGATTAATGTTACTGATTTTCCTTTCTATCTTTCTCATTTAATCGAATAAAGTATAGAATAGCCAAATTTTTCAAAAATAAGTTGGGATGCAATATTTGTTCGACATAGCTGATAGATTTGAAAATTGCAGAAGAAAAATACTTACCCAGCAGTCTTTGGTACCTTTTTCACCATTCACACGTGCTGAGCTGAGTTGTTCAATGCAAGATATAGCGGCACTTATCAAGCAGATTGGCGATATGTGTGCGTTGTAGTATCTCAGCTCCTTAATAACCTTCTCTATCGTCTAAAAATATTTAAAATCGAACCTTTGTTAGATATTTTCCGTTTCTTCCTGGGAAAATTTTTTCTGGGATTGAGAATATGAATACCTCGGAATTTGAACCCCTACAATTAATTGAGTATTCTCTGAGAAAAATGAAAACTCATCCCAATTAAGAAGGATCCAAGCATCTTGTTCTCAATTACAAATTTTCACATGCGCAAATGACAGTTGTTTCATTTTTCATATATCAAACTCCGCGGATAATCTGGAGTATACTTAATTATGAGCTCATCATCATTGAAGAATCACTTCTAACTAACATTAATACATGTCGATCCAAGAGTGTGGAAGCTTTCATGTTACTCTCAACTAAAAACTGCAACTTTGAACATGCTTTCAGGGTCTTGTGCCATAAAATATCGACTTTGATACACTGTGCGTAAAAATGTACATTATGCACATTTGGTCGTGTTTTACCTCGTGTTTTACTGACGAAAAATCAAAATAGTACATTTCGATACAAGGGCGTAAAACGTTTTATTCGCGTCCGAGTGATGGGTTTCCGGCCCGAGCCGCAGGCGAGGGTCGGAATCATCACGAGGATGCGAATAATAGGTTTTACGGCCGTGTATCTAACTATACTTTTCGATAAACTGTGAGTAAAAGTCGACAAACTGTGCGCAAAGTGCACTTTTATGCACAGTATATCGAAAACTATAATTTGATACATCGCAGTACAATCTTTTTTTCCGCATCCTCGTGATGATGTCGTCATTTCATCACTCGATGGGCGGAAAAAAGTGTTTACACCTTTGTATCGAAATGAGCTCATGAGACTGCTAGCAGATGATTACTCATGTTACGAAGGACTGATTATGAGTCCCCTCGCGCGAATCATAATCAGTCCTCTGTACGAAACTACCCGCCAACTCGCAGTGTCATTAGTACCAATTTTTGGGTCCGAGTGATAGGTTTTCGTCCCGAGCCGGAGACGAGGATCGGAATCATCACGAGGATGCGAAAAATAGATTCCACCCTCGTGTATCAAACTATAATTTTTGCAATTTTCCGATGTTTGGGTGCCTACAAGATTGCAAAAGATATAGTACATAGTATTCCCACTTTGTTCACGAGGTTCCACACTTCCGAACGGTTATTCCAACCTTCGCCTGCGGCTCAGTCCAAGAACCAGTCGCTCAGAAGCGAGCCACAACCTCACGAACTTAGTGCGAAATATACTTTTTTAATATAATGCGAGTAAAAGCCGTCAAACTGTGCGCAATTTACTCTCTCACGCACAGTATACGAGGGCGGAACGTTGGTTTCCGCAAATCGAGTGATATTTTCGGATCCTCGCCTTCGGCTCGGGTCGGAATTATTACGAGAATGCGGAAGCAATCCCGTCCGAGTGTCGGATACTATTTTTTCATCAGCTGTGCGGAGAACAAAGTGAAAAAACCCGTGCAGAAAAGTAATTTATGCACAAAAGATGGAAACAATTTTCTAAGTCTGAGTGATGAGTTTCCAGTAAAAGCGAGGATCGGAATTATCACGAGGATACAAAAAACAGGGTTTACTCCCGTTTATCGTACTATATTATATATTTCTCGATAGACTCTGAGTAAAAGTCGACAAACTGTGCGCAAACTCCTACGCACAGTATATCAAAAAGTACGGTTTGATACACGGGAGTAAAACTTATTTTTCGAATTCTCGTGATAATTCCCACCCTCGCCTACGGTTCAGGCTGGAAACTCAATACTCGGACGCGAAAAAAATTTTCATTGCTCTAACCTAAAAATGCCGCGTTTAAATAGAATTTTAGGGTTCTCGTAATGAAAAAATATATCCGCACCTCGCTTGCAAGCCCATTCGCTCGACAGACAAACTTTCCTAGTGCCCAAAATGGGCTACCGCGCTCAGTACGGAAATATACTATTATAGCAATCTTACTTAAGAATCGCAACTTTGAGAATGATTTTTGGATCCACGTGCTATGAAATATCGTATGAGAATGCGGACAGATGGGCAGTGTCATAATATACTATTTTACACCCTTGTATCGAAATTTACCATCTCTGCCCGTGTATTGAGCTCTATTTTCCGATAGACTGTGACTAAAAGTCGATTAAACTTTGCATGGAGTCTATATTCACGCAGAGTAGTGTATCAGAAAAGTCATGTCGATACAAGGGTGTAAAGGTCCAAGGGTGTAAAATCCAAGAGAAATGAAAATACCGAAAGACTTTATTGGCTCTTCTACTGGTCGAAAAATGAGAGTGCTCGAATTTTCCACGATAATTTCACGCAACAATAAGCCAGGAATTGCAATCCAAGCATTTTCAAGTCTGATTCTGAAGAATCATAACACGAATCAGACAATTATGTTGAAAATCTTCAAAAAGATGAATTCATGGGGAGTGGAATACGTTAACCAAAGATCGAAACTTGAAAAAAGCTCATTTATCATGAAAGTTACTCACGAATTCGTCTTTCTCGGCAACAGCAAACTGATGTACACTGAATACCAGTATAATGTAGATCCAATTCATATCAGATATCTATATTAAAACACGAGTAAGTTCCAAAATAGTACATCAGCATCTACGTGGTTTCTTTTGAACTGAAAATTTTTCCATTGAAAGAACCATTATACCAGAGCTTATGGTCCCCCACTGCCATATTGATGTGTATAAGCATTGCTCATCGACATGAATGACTATGTAAATTAGGTCTATGCTACCATATAGAATGTGTTTTCTTGTATAACTATTCCAATAGATGAGTGTTAACATCATTTGATTGATCACTTATTTACACAAGTGTTCAAGGACACTATCAACGTCAGCGGATGAATGGCAGTTATTGACGCTTGAGAAGTATCTAATCTTCGGTGGATGTTTTTGGTACGTGTTAATTATTTGATCCGTTCAGAGTTTTTCATCGGAAATAGTTTCGACATAGATGTTTCTTCCAAGTTTTGAGCCACAGTGGCGTAATTCTGGACTGTTTTAATGATTTTAATTGAGAAGAGGATAGTCAAATTAGTAATACTAAAGGGAGAAACTTGATTAATTATAATGACCCATACTCACAAGATAATTATCTTGTAGGTATGGCTTATTATTATTAGACGACTTGATGAGTCAGAAGTATTGAAAACTCTGAATAGAAATAGTGAGGTCTGTAGATTCATCATGAATATTCCGACCGAATTTCTAAGATGTTGGTGACGCATTATTGATCTCCATTTGTGAAAGGATTAGCTGAGATATGACTGAGTCAATGTTTTCTTTCAACGTTGACTATTCAGAATTCATGGATGATTACCCTAAGTCATTTATAAGTTCATGAATAATTCATGATTCGAAAAGATACAATCAATCTACATATATAGAACTCACAAGGAGCACTCAGGGGGTGTGGAACACGGATTTGGTTGAAACTCTGGGAATAGTCCCCGTTTACCGCCAGAAGATGAGACCTAGAGCCGCACTTGCAAATGCCCAACCGTTTTCAAGCTATAGCTTATGACATTAGCATTACCCATACGAGCCCATGTTCAAGAGAAATGTATATAGATATACTCGTAATGCTAATGTTATGAGCTGTAGCTTTAAAACGGTTGGGCATTTGCAAGTGCGGCTCTGGGTTTCATATTTTGGCGGTAAAAGGAGACTATCCCCAGAGTTTCAGCTAAATCCGTGTTCCGCAACCCCTGGGTGTTCCTCGTCAGTTTTTGATAAAATTCTTTTGGACGTATAAAAAGTATTCATGATATTTCTGAACTATCATTCAATGAGTCTGAAAACCCTCACTGCGAATTTCCATTTTCAATACTCTTTTCTTATAGCAAAAACAAACCCCAGTTGGAATGGGAATCATCCACAGGGGGTTTCCAAACAGGATAGAAAATTTGAATTCTTCAGTCATTCATCGTTGGTACTGGTCAGCGAAATTTTGAAGATGGCTTAGAAACTAAATTCACAGCTCGGTATTCTTCCACACATCGGCATTAAATGCTGAAAGCTGGTTTCCTTTTCAAAACAGCATAGGGCCTTTTACGTATTCTGCAACATAGTCAAACCGACGAACTTGGTGAAGGAGCTCTCTCCTGATGAGACGAAGACCTACTGTCTTATTTTTCCTCGTACTTTGACTCGTAGATAGAGATTTCGATGATCTAATGGGGCTCGGCTACGACTAAATTGAGGTATATTATAAGGCAAATTTTCGAAGTACTATCAACCAAACTAGACCAAATTTGCAATAAGCTTGAAAGTGTCTATGGCCTTGATCAAAGGCATACTTTCTGAGCTTATTAGGGCCTTCTTTATTTTATGTTTACATACATTAAAGTCAAATCATCCCCAATAGCCTAGAAACAGACGAGTTAGATGTACAGGTATTATGCCATGAACGGCGTTGAACTCGATTCATCTGATTGTCGAGGAGTTGCACTTGAGTCAGACTGCGAATCAATGAGAGGGATATGAATCTTTTTCCCATCTCATCCTCGGGAATCGACATGTTTTTGAATTCCCCCCTCAATGATTACAAAAGCCCCCAAAATGAAAAATTCTTCTGATCAGGAAGGTGAAAAACATTTTTGACATATTTTCAGCTGCGCTGAAACAAAAATCTGGATTTGAAACAAAACTTTATCATGTCCATTTCCGACTAGTTTCGAAACCAAAAAGGATCGTTTTGCCATCAAATTTCATGCCGAAAATGTATTTCTTAGGTATTTTTGTACCCCCTAGGAAGATAGAAAAATTCTTAGACGGTTCAAGACTTTTCAGGAGGGATATTTCTATCGTAGATGAGAGTGGTGATTAGAGTTGTTAAAGCCGAAGACGGGATCAAACTTTAGGTCAAATCTTACGTCGGAGAAATATTTCTTGAAAATTTATAAAGGTTTTGGGAAGCTGGAATTAGGAGTGAACGAGATATTACACCTATCGCGTCTTGCACCACCGAATCGAAACTGTACAGTTTTAGTGATCTTTCAAGTCATCTTTGCCCTGCTTTTTATCTACGCCTCCTAGCTTACCGAAATACCTTCGAAGATACGTTACCCGCGTGAAATTTGACTGTATTGCATCTTGAGTCATGACCAGCTATTTAGCTACCATCTTGGTCCAAGATAAAGGAATTCTGCCTAGCAAATTTTGATGCGTGTAGGGTCTTTTTAGGTCCCTAGGACCAAAATTCTTAAAAGTACGTTCTTAATATAAAGTTTTATGGCAAAAACGATCCCGCTCTTGTTCTTGCTGTGAAATGTCTCAGTTTATCTGTAAAATGCAAAAACTCATTCCTCCGTATTTTTGAAATCCATGAATGTGGACATAAGGAACTCGAAAGTAGTCAAGGGAAGGTGTTACTTCGAGTCCAGATTCGTATTCAGCAGCTCAAAATACACTCGGGAGCGAGCTGAACTGTCCAAGCTTGACATCACGCTGTCTTACCCATGAATCGAGGTGAAAAAAAAGACAAAAAGATCGTGAAGTGAGGTGTTGGTGTACAGTTCAGCTTGCTAGACAGTGTATGTCAGAAATATCTCCCATCTTTTCTAATCAGAGAATATTTCTCATTCCGTAGGCCTGTTTTATTAAATAACCTCAAAAAATCAAGTACTTCATTGAGTCTATTAAATGAGTATTCATTTAGAGAAAAGCTCACATCATACCAGCTTCATATTTTAACCAACTCATAAGTATACCCTAATACTCTTCTATCCTGCAAAATCCTCAGGTCTCACCCACTTATAATACCTTAAGAATCTCTTCCTTCTCCGGTCTCAAGAGTATTATAGATACCAAAACAGTGGATTTCGCTTTGCATAGAATGCACATAGAAGCACTGCATTGTGCTAGCTCTTGGGTAAGACTCTCGCCTTCTAGACGCCTTCAGACTTCGAAATATAGAGCCAACGTGACAGCCAGGCTACTATATGGAATATACAATAAAGGGTGAGCTTCTGACATTGCATTGTCCTCTTTTGTTACCTTTTCTCAGTGTTATATATATAGATGTATATATAGGAACGTGCGTAGACCGAGTAATTGCAAATTCAGCAAGTTCTGTTCCTGTTCTGGCATTTCTGAGGCAAAGAGAAGAGCCTTGGTGTGCCGCTGAAATATTTATGCCCTCCCGTGACGACGCAGCATTGCGTAAGGTTTTGCTCTGTATTGTGCTTGGGGTATCTTAGAAGAAAATGTCTCTGTTACTTACAGGATTAGAGGGAATCTCATTGGATGAGAAGTTTAATAATGTTCCGATTCTTACATTATTGAAAAATTCTGAATAATTTTAACCAGAATTTTGGAAATATGATGGCAAATAGAATTTTGCATGAAATTATTCCACATCCATCCTTCAATCTACTCGCAATTGAATTCTAAAGGAGGTGATATTACATCCACGAGCTGATCAATACTGTCGAAAAGCACCCCGAGGTCGGATACATTTATATTTCATTCTTCCGATGCAATGTTTTTTTCCCAGAATGTTCATTCTATTATGGGACTACAATTTTATCAAAAATTATAGTCCCATTAAAATTTTCCAAGTTAGACTGGGCTCTGGAGTACATTTATTGAGTATCATTTCTTTGGCGTGCCCACCAGGAGAGTAAACAAATTAATCTTGGAAAATTTGTAGTCATTCTACTAAACCATCTTCTAGAAAAATGAATGTCTACAAGACATCAACGGAATGAAGACATTCATTCATTCCATTTTGATTAAAAATGCTTGACTTATGTAAAAGTTGATGAGTTGATAATCGTGTGGGCAAGTTTTTGAGGTGTACGCTTATTATTTAGGTATCACAGCCAGATGTCACTGTAAATTCGTTTTTTGAGCATTTCTAACCTTCATGTGAGGTTATTGAGCATGACCCATAGTTTTTGGTAGGTTTTCGAACCACCGAAACGACCGAAAAGGGGAGCACTTATGAAAATTTACATTGGTGCTAGCCGAGATTCGAACCCAGACCATCTGCATCGAAAGCGAGAACTCTATCCACTTGACCATATGGCGGTTTCCCAAATTTAAATATCTCCAAAAAACAATGGTTTGAAGTCAAACGTAGCTCATCATAGAATCCAAAACGAGACCTGCATTGACGTTCATGGTCGTAATCCCAAAATCCTCTGAAAATCTTCTTTTGTATTTGACGAAGATTGCGTAATAGATTCACCCTTGAATCCGGAGTCTATGGAAAAATTGAAACACCTTATGCATGAGAATAGAATTAACAATGTTGTCAACAGAGTACTTCTATGAATCATGTAATTATTGCTAAATATGACTCAATATGTGCTCTGATTCACTCACACCTGGCGGCATTTCGGCGTTTGACGTACATTCAAGAAAAGAATCTGGCTGTCAATAAAATATTCGCACCCGCGCGTATGTAATCGGCTGGCATAAGAAATGAATTTTGAGTCATCAAATCTTGCCCACCATTGAATTCGTGCTGTTTTGATGATCCCTGGTACTTTTCTGAATAAATGAGAAACAATTGAGCATAATGCTGAACCAACGATGTCTTCAATTCCTGAAACGATGATAATATCATCACCATTGTCTCACTTTTGCGATAAATTATGCAGATGCACAGCCCAGATTCTATAGAACACGAGTTTTGTCACCAGAGCAGGTACTTGATGTTGATGAAATCCTCTAGAAAATCTAATCTTGAATTCCTAACTTGGAAAAATTTTCATTTCCTGGTTTCGAGCTTGATAGATTTTTTTTTCCTTTTTGTAAGGTGCCTTTTGAATTGATGAAACTCACAATTTCGGGGTATATTAAGGGATGCAAAATAACAGGCTACACTATCGTGGAAAGGAAATTCGATTTTCTCGTCAGAGATACGCCGATATACGATGTGAGACGTGAAAGCTGTTTTGGTATATACCTACACGCTCTATACTCATCTTCGCTGTTTTGCTCCAGGCGATGCCATGTATACATCTTGTCACGAAAATGTATGCTTACAATATTCTCTCTGCATCTAGGGATCTACCTTACACTACATACCTAATCCATCTAAAATTTGCACCGTCTGGATCTGACTTTTCCTTTGAAACCACAAAGGTAGAAGGGAGGTAAATTCGATAATCTCGAATAAAATCACCCCAAAACATCCCGATATCCGCATGGTGAGAAAGAAAGATATTGGAATCAACAATTTTACATTTGTGTGTTTCCTTGGTGAGATACTTATCACTCGTAATGTGAAAAGAGCGTGCAAAAAAATTTTGAACAAAACTGTTATGTTGAAAAACTGCTCATGCAAGAGTGAGATAGTCACAGAGTTCCAATTATGAAATTGTTATTCGTATTGAGCAACGATCGTTGTGTCAAGCATTGATGGATGATTTCCTGACTGTGAGAAAAATAATCAGGTCTATATAATATGCAGATTTTCAATAAAAATAGTGTCCTCCACTTTTTAAATCAAAAACATTCTTTCTGTTGAACAAAATTAGTGTTCTGGAGCAACAAGTCACCTTTTTCGAAATCTTAAAGAAAAAAGGAATTGGGAAACAGTACAGATGTTTGATGGAAGGGGCTCATGGATTTTTCAACCTGAATTCGCTTGCACCTGAATCCAGGTGAATAGGAACCAAGATTCTTGGGACGTTTGGCCTGAATACACTATTCTCATAAATTGGGGATTTTTTTCGGGAATAAATTTCAGAAAATCTCTCCACCATATAATTTTCCAATAGCGTTATTGCCTTCCTCGTTAATGCTCGTACGGCTTGGAAGTGTCTCTGGTACGGTATGAGCACCTGGAATGCTTCTTTAGTTCAACAATGTAACATTAAAATGTCACAATACAGTGAGTTCGAGAAAAAAAAATTCCTTGATATGACTTACTAATTGTCATTGAGAACCTTTGAGTTGGTATAATGTTGCGCATAGTAAAGTTCCTGATCCTCCAGTGAGTATTTGAAAATTTTGCCCAGTTGGATAGCCCCAGTCCCAGCCCCAGCTCCAACCCCAGCCCCAGCCTCAGTCCTAGTCCCAGCGTCAGCCTTAGCAACAGCCACAACCTTAGCCACAGCCTCAGTCTCAGCCCCAGTCCCATCCCAGCCTCGCCCCTATCCCTAGCCCCAGTCTTAGTCTCAGCCCCAGCCTTAGCTCCAGCCTCAGTCTCAGCCACATCCCAGCCCAGCCTCAGCCACAGCCTCGGTCCCAGCTCCAGTCTTAGTCCCAGCATCAGCTCAGCCTCAGCCCGAATCCTAGCCCCTACCTCAGCCACAACCCCAGCTCCAGCCCAGCCTCAGTCCCAGTCCCAGCGTCAGCCTTAGCAACAGCCACAACCTTAGCGTCAGCCTCAGTCTCAGCCCCAGTCCCATCCCAGCCTCGCCCCTATCCCCAGCCCCAGTCTCAGTCTCAGCCCCAGCCTTAGCTCCAGCCTCAGTCTCAGCCACATCCCAGCCCAGCCTCAGCCACATCCTCGGCCCCAGCTCCAGTCCACGCCATAGGCACAGCCCCAGCCTCGACCCCAGCTACAGACCAGCCTCAGCCCCAGCTTCTGCTCAAGCCACAGCTCATTCATCCAAAAGAAAATTTTTGGCTGATTGGATGGCATAGATCAATTGACCGGCCCATTAAATTAACTAAGTAGCCCAATCCGTACGGAGAAGTCAAAAGCCATACCGACCCACCGACCCGCCATCAGTACCACTAATGCCACTTACACCGCTACCACGATACGAAGCATCCAGACGGACACGATTTAGAGAAGCGTTTGATTATTTTAATTAATAAGTCCAGTATATGGTCAGAACTTACAGTCTATATCAGGTCTTGGTTTAGTAATGATCAGTCACCTCATTCGGTGAGCCATTCGAACACCTCAGAATTGAATCATATCATTATTCTGTTTCCACTCAAAATTTTAGATTGCTATCACACTGTTATCTCGAATAGTGGACCAACAAACTATTTGAGATTTCTTAGTATCTCAACTTCCAAAATATATGCACTAAGTTTTACGTAAGGCTACTAGAAAAAAAGTACTAGTTTTGTTTCAACAGAGTCGACTCAAAGATTTGCATGTGCACAGGAACCTTTGATGGAAATCCTTGGACATTGATATATCCATGCTTACGGAGGGTATCTCAAGCGAGAGACGACACTTTGATCATACATAAAAGGTCAATTCCCCAAAATAGTTTCTTCCCTTCGGAATCTCTTTTCACTTGACTGAATCGGCAAACATCAGAGACCCAAAAGGGTTTTATCGGATACGCCGGAAACTGGAAGGTGACGATGAATCTTCTCCTCCACCCAGTCAACTCCGCCCTTTGAAAATTTCACTCTACACCCGAGCTTCTTTATCGCCAATCGCACACCCGTGGTCACACTTATACCCACACATACACACAAACATACTCATACTATATTATTTTTCCTCCAGAAATCGTAACTTCACAACTGTGTGACTCCTTCTTTAACCTTTCTTATCGTGCACCCTTTGATATCCACAAATCCTTGTACGTTTGGAAATGTGATTGCGAAAAATACGATTGTGTGTAAGGTAGAGATTGCTGCAATTGATCACCGATCTATTTTTGAGAAAATTCGCAAAGGAAACAAAGGGTCAACGAATAGATACTTCCATCGGATAAGGTGCGATAAAGGAATTTAAGGGCTACGGATAGACTGACTCAACCTATTGGATGTGGTAACTGCACAAGTTTGGAGGAAGATAAAAGGTTCCTAGGAAGAAGTAGACTTTCTAGAGAGGAAACGTACGACTGGAGTGTTTTGTCGAAGAGGAGATTAGCCAGGTAGAGATGCAATGGTTTGCAATGTAAGGAATTAAACTGGACGCTTTGCACTAGATGGATTGTTAACGTTTGTCAGAGAGCTCGGGGTGTATTGACAAATTGTATCAGGGTATGATGCTCGCTCACTTCGGCAGCTATCCTCTTGAATCGTATCGGTTCATTTTTTTGAATGGCAAGTAAAATGATTTTCCCTTGTATAATCAACATGGGACAAAGAGTATCAGTTCGGTCATGAAACAATGTTTTCCTTCAATATCTCAAAAAGTATTATAATAATTAAAACATGTCCAGAAAAAATTTCTCTGTAAGGGTGTGTCCACAAATAAAGCGTGCGCACTGCTCACGGCTCACAGCGCATACCCATGGCTCACGTGCGCCATGCGCTGCTCATCGGCCCCGGCAAGTCATATGGATCCTTCATGTTACTGGCTGGATCCAATTCAGAACTTAAGGTTAGCGAACGAGAATGATAGACGATCTCCTGGTAAATCCATATCACCCGCCGGCTAAAATCCGATGAGCAGCGCATGGCGCACGTGAGCCGTGGGTATGCGCTGTGAACCGTGAGCAGTGCGCACGCTCTATTTGTGGACACACCCTATGGCATTTGAAGATCTACGAAAAAAGTTCTCACGACAATCGCTCGGATGATCCGTCTATTTTCAGTGATAAAACATTTTCACTCCAATATTCTGGATTTCGCAATATTCTCACAATGTATCATACTCTATATTCCCAACATATTTAAGAAATCAAGAAAATCAGGTTGTTAATTATTGGTCTGCGTTAGCTAATAGAATTTCCGTCAAAATGAATTCCAGATAGAATGGATTTGATAAACTACAACAAGAGTTGTGACTAACGTGAACTCAGGGATGGCAGATATTCGCTGGCGCTGTTCAGCCCACAGATTTGATACCTTGAACTCCTATACTTTCTGAAACCAATTACAACTCTGGTTGTGATCCATCGAATGGACTTCATCGGGGATTCATTCTAAAGGTAATTTCATCAGCTATCAATCGACGATACTCTCAGAAGCATTCAATTACGCGCATGTTCAGAAAAGATGAAAAACTGAGGAAAAAATTTGTCTTGAATATCACGGAAAATGGCTCCCGGTGGCTTCACAAGGAGTCTTGAAAAAAAATTTTCCCCACACTCAAAGTTATCATTTTCTATCCTGATCATGAAGTGGGCCTCTGAAGGATGAAGAAATGTAAACAAAATATTGTGAAATTATGGACACCCTAATTTAAGGTACAACTTACATTCACCTTAATACATAAGATATATCATACGATTTTTGTCGGTGTCAGTCAAATGCATTTTTTCTTTGATTAACATCTCGAGGATCAAACCCCGATCGATAACCTCACATCAGAGATAGCGTCAAATCCGAGGTCAACAATAGAGAAATAAAAAAACTGGCGCTCCAACGATCACATTATACTCTTACCTTTTCATCACAATCAAAACAATCATCTTGATTTTTGGCTAACACTAATGAACATTTTATTTCATCACTCATCAGATTCGTTCAGTCACCCGAGCTTGTAACACTAAATTCTCCTAGAAAAATGCCCATTAGCTCCAATTTGATGTCCCAACGGAAAATCTTCTATAAAGAATGAGTGAAAGGAGCAAACAGCGAACAAAAGGTCCAAGTCTCGGCAAAACGAACGGCATTGGAGCCCAGGCAAGCAAAAGCTTGGAGCGAGGGCAGGAATTAATTGCACTGCGCCCTCATTGTCGGTGAAAAAAGAAAAAAAAACATGAGCAGCCTTCACACGCAAAGAGAACTTCCGCACTCTGAATTAGCTTTCTTGCAGGTTATACTCACCCATATCCAATCCCTCTTCCTCTGTCTTTCACTACTCTTTGCCCAGAGGATAAAAATTTCCACTGAGAAAATTCAAGCCGCAAAAGTAAAGTAAAGCTTCTGTGTTGATACAGACCTAGTCTCTGTATTTGCGTCTTATAACCTTACCTTTTCCTCTATCCTCTTCTTTTAATCTTTCGCTTATGGGTTTGATGAAACTCGAGTGGTCGATTCTTCTTTTTTGTGATACTTGATTTTTATATCTAGCGCTGTCATGGGTTCGTTTGCTTATTCAACAGGACGGATGGAAAACTTGACATAGACAGGAGAGAGGCAGTTATTTCTAAGTGTACATCGATTGATTTTTGATAATTCTAGAAGGGATGGAATTTTGATTGCTCTGTAGATCGAAATTATGGTGTTAAAATTAAGTATAGTTGATGAGATTGTTGCGTCACTCATTGTCCAAATAGAAGTCCTTAAGTGCCCACAATTTCTACCAGAGTTGGTGTAAAATTAATGTAGGATCAAAGTTGGAATAGTCTCAACAGCATAAGTTGAATTTGGGCTCAATCTCATGGAATACTTCGTTTGGAGATTTATCAGAGAATTCGATCCATACTCGAAGTGATAGTCCAAAGTTACTACAACTTCAATTGAGAACGAAATATTCAGGCGGAATTATGAGTTCCTTACCCAGTTCTTCCGAATCCACATAATTTTCTCAATTGTCTGTATGGTGAATTGGATATGAGCCAATTGTGGATTCTCTCTGAGCATTCCTTTGGTTTTGAATCAGTGAACTAATAATTGAAATATCAAAAATATCAATAGAAAGTGAATTATGGAATTTTTTTCCTGATGAGTTTGTAAAATCCTTGCACTTGCAGATGCCATTCTGTTTACATCAACCATCCGGGAATTTTATGAAGTTTCCAATGAAATCTCTCAGACCCTTGCTGACACCATACAGGCAAAAACACCGTTATCCGCGGTTAAATGTTCCCGGAATAGGCCACGAATGCAAGTATCGCGAATACCAGGGTATGCAGCTCATACGGAATTGGGGAGATTCGTTCCAATAATTTCCCCAAGTTAGGGATCATGAATATCAAAGTTCGAGGGTGGTTTGGAAGTTTTAAGCAATTCCTTCTTTGAGTGGAATATCTGCTCTTAGTGACTTTGAAGTAATGTTCATAGGCGTCTAAGAGACCATCAGCTTCTCAAAACTTGAATTCGTCATCACGAATGAACTGAATCGTGAATACGTTGATATCGAGCCTCTTTATTGCAAGCACACTAGCTGTTTCTCTTTCGTCCAACAAATCTCGAATCTTTATTATCATAATAGTCTCCCAGAATTCCTCTTATCTCTTATTATAAATTTTTCCTGAATGCACACTATTCTTTGGTGAATTCATTATCATACATGAGAGATTCTCTAAAAATGTTAACATTTACCGCACAGTTGAAGTTCTCCGGAGATCTGGAGTATAGTCCGGAGGTTTCAATGAATATAAGTGTGTCGTCTACGATTCTTTCAGTTGTTGGGATCTGGCTATCCACAGAGGGAAGTCTACGACCCCTGTTTTTTACACACGCAGTATTCTTTTTTTTTTTTCGTAGATTCGTATCGAAATAGTATTGTTCCCGAAGCTTTGGGGATGATGTATATTGATCTACAAACCTCATACTTCCAGAGGGCATTGCATTTACAGGCGTGGTTTACATCACGTAGCACGAGTGGGTGAACATCAAAGTCGTGTACACGAATTTATCGAATTTTCTGAGTCGCTGATCCTAAAGCCTTTTAAAAAAATAAAATTTCCGACAGAGCTGCCATTGGAATGAAATATGAAACATGAAGACCAAACGAATGATCCACCGTTTTGTTGAGATGCGCGCAACCTGCTAAGTCGGAATTACACCTCGTTAGAATTCAAAAAAAATCGGCGCGTGAGCAGCTTTTTCAGAAATTGTCAAAAATCCCCCGCATGCAAAGCGCAAAGGGAGCACTCGTCTTGGAAAATGTTTCGTTTTCTTATCATAACGATGACCCCTAACTTTCGTGGCCTTTTGTAGAATATCATTCTGAGAACATAGGGTTCTAGCTATTCTCTCTGATAATATTGAAGTTAGTGTCTTGTCGATCTTGAAGGACTCTCTGATAATAATCACGAATTTCCATGATCAATTGCCTGAGAACCTGAAAAATATCGAGATTCGCGGCGAATCACAAGAGTTCAGTCATGTTCAGATCAAAAAAATGTATCAAAATGGTTGGAAAAAATTCGCAAGAGTCAAAAACCATGTAACAAGAAAATTACATAGATAAATATCACACACTTTGGGCCGAGGACTGCGGAAGGCGATTTTCATGCATTACAAAAATAACACCTCTAAAATTTGATAGGTACTTTGAAGTACTAGAACCCAGCAAAATTGATCCCAGACGCCTGCTATGGTGGAAAAATCTAATCTCTTTGGGAATCTCTCACGTATAAATTGGAAATGCTCCAGTGGCTTGACTCACCCAATAACTAGATAGCAATACATTCTCAAAAGAATACATTTTCGCAATACATTTTCGCAAAAGTAGCCCTCTGTATTATTAGTCTTTGTATCGGGGTTATTATTTTTATGGTCGATCTTATCACATGGAATCATGATTCGCGACCAGAATTGAGAATTTCACGCACACAAACGGAAATAAAAAGAACTGTCAACTCGACCGTAAAAAAGTTTCGAGTCGTTGGATAGCAAATACTAGGGCTAAATACGGCGTTGACGAGCCAATTCCTTCAATTGGATAACCTGCGGGAACTGCGAATACCGGGCTTTGCATGTTTATCGTAGTTCAACGTATCTTGCTCAAATTAATGGAAAACAAGGTCAAAGAATCTAATATTTGCCTCAAAAATATTATAACTGTTTCGAATTCTTGAACCATTTGAGTTGGAGAGATTGAAGAATTTTCAGGGAGAATTTGAGAATAATGTAATCTGAATGAATATCTCAATCGATCTCAAACTAATCCATAGCTGAAAGTACCATAAATTTGTGTAAACTTCTCACCAAGTTTTTTCATGAACATCGAAATTTCGTGCCAAAAATTTGTTTGGTCATGAAATTGATTCCTTCACAGATTTCAACTCATGTCTTGTGAAATAAAAAATACTTTCAATAATTCAAACCGAACGTCATGAAGACCGAAATTCAAATTTTCGTCCGACATCGGAGCATCTGAAGCTAACTAAACCATTAAAAAAAAAAAGACACTGTCACTCTCGGTCTGGTCTAAAAGCAAGTTTCCAAGAAAAACGCGCATCGAGGCCACGAATCTCCGCTAAAAATTTTCGCAACATCCACAAACACAGATACATACACGCACACTTTAAAAAATGCACTCGCTATTTTTGTATAGAAGATGCACCAGCAGTCACTGTGAGAAACACGATATCCCACGAACAAAATTCTCCAATATATCTTTTTCCATCTTGTACAACCTTCTAGCAATCTACTCATCCCCAAAAAACCAAGTTCTATCTTCTATTACCAAATAAGTATACATATATATATAAGTAGATACCTAGCTCATTAACCACCAGACTGGCTCATCTCGATCGCCCTCAAAAAAAAAAAACAAAAAAAAAATTATCTCATTGGCTATAGTGCATAGGATGCACCTTACGGGCGTGGTTATGCGCCAAACTTTCTTCTCCCCTCATTCTCTTAGTCTTCTCTGCTCCCACACTATTCGCTTTGAGAAACCCAAGGGGAACTGCCATTTGGTTTTTGCAATATACTTTTTATCTATACTATACATGAGTCTGCATAGAGGGACGTTGCACCAAAAAAGGCCTTCTAAAATTGCTTATAGAGAGGGGTGGACAAGCAGGAGAAGCTGAGCTAGCCTCCGACTTGTTACTCAATTTTCGTGGGAACTTTTTTGCTACGATGCGGTGTGTTGGTGCAGCTTTAGCAAGGCTATTAAATTTACTCTCTAGAGACTTTATAAGTTGAGATACAGTGTGGTGAAATGGTTTCTTGTGGGTTAGATGCGCGTCTATCAATCTTGGTGTCGCTTGTTCATTCAATTATGGAGGTATTTTCAAGCTTTTTCTAGATGGAGGTGTTTTTTTATGATGATCATCGTGGTATCAAGTTTCATCTTTTATAGTTTGAGTAACGTGCTGGACAGAGTATTCATGATTATTCCTCAGAAATGTCGTTTTATGGATAAGTCATGCGAATTTCATGCTAAATTCCATTTATATTATGATAGTTTTATCACTCGAATTGGCTTTGGGTAAATTCCTGGAACATTTGTGCGGTGCACATTCGATTGCATAGTTAGACAATTGATCTGATCAATAATAAGCCAGTTTCTCCGAAATTTTAAATTGGTTTTCATCCGCTCAATGTGGATCGGGAAATGAGGAAAATTGAGGTATACAGAAGTGAGAAATTTCTTTGACGTATTTGTTTGGAAATGATTCCACGGTAATTTTACTAGGAAAATCAAAACCGTCCGTCGGAGAATTTCAAGAAGAGATCATTTCTCGATTCTCTATCATTAATGACATGTAAAAAAACCGTATCTTCCGTAACATTTTTGGGACTACTCGGAAGGGATGACTTATCTCGAAAAATGTGTAGGATATGGATATGTAGGGATGTTGTTTATGAATTTCTTAAAGATCTATGAAATGATGTGCTCGAATTGATCAAAACACCGTATCCACCTCGAGTAATTGGAAATACTTCAGGAAATACTGCAGGGAACTCATGGAATTCTACTTCTTTACACTTGTTTCGGTGAATTTCACTTGCTACGAGTCAAATTTCACTCGTTCAATGTCAGCTTTGATCCACTCCAAGCTTGGAGATAAAATCCACCCAAAGGATTTTGGAGAGGCGATATTTGATTTTCATTTGAGAGTCTCACAATAGCTGTTTTTTGTTTTCCAGTGGATAAAAATACAGTAGCTTGTAGATCTTTAAAAATCCACGTCTATTCTACAAAATTTCAATAAAACTCATCTCTTCCGAGTTATTACGGCAATACTACGGAACAAACGATTCTTCACACATCATTTAAAGTGAAAAAGATCGAAATATCAACCTTATATGAAGATTTCCCGACGGATGGTTTTGATTCTTGCGGGAAAATAAGCTGCCGAACCATGTAAGATTTCACCTCAAATAAATCCTTCTATTTTTTTATACCTCAACTTTCCCAGTCTTCTGACCCATCGTGGCTTAAATATTTCTTTGCGTCAATATAAGAACCACACCAGCACGTGAATAAAATCTCAGTATGAATTCACGAGGAATAAAGATGCTTCAAATACTGATCATTTGATCGGCCAACTTGCGAGTCAAAGTACATCTGCTGATTTGTTGAGTTTTGTCATCTCTCTGAATGGATTCAAGTGGAAATTCACTCAATCAAACTCGAAGTGAGTCAAGAGGTTGCAACTCAGCTTCGAGTGGTTAAATTCTCACTTGAAGCTGAGTTGTGACCGTTTTTCCTCGAATTTTCTCAGATAGACGATTAGATCGAGTTGGACTACTTCAACTACACCGGCGAGACTTGATATTCTTCGAGGTAACAAGCTTGATTCTTACAAATCTCACGGAAATTTAAAAAATTCCCCATTTTGATCATTTTTACCATTTGTCCGCTTCGGAAACTTATTTTTATAGAGAATACGGCAATCGTCATGCCAGACCCTATGCTGCAGTGAAGGTAATAAAATCGACCTTTGAACACAATTTGGCCCGATGAAAGTAATGTGCAATCATTCGTGGAGAAAATTGACAAGAAGATGATTGTTACTAAATTTAGAAAATTTATTCTGCCAACCGTGACAATATATTTCTATTGTAGCGTACTTATTGTTAAGTTGAGGAAATATTTGATCTCATCTGGGTAACAAGAGTCAGCTATATCATATTTTGCACAATTTCTATCTGCTTGCAGCGCCTATCACTTTCCACTTCACTTGATTCACACCTCACTACTCCAAGAACCACTTGATAAACACCAGAATCACTTCGAAATCAACCGTTTTACGAGAATTTTCACGAAGCCCGTATAATTCGCTGAACAAAAATCGATTTTTGGATTTCCAAAAAAAAGACACGCATCACTAACACCGCTTAGAAACGCAAAACGGATTGTAGCGAGCGAGCAAAATATCGGACGAACTAAAAAAGCTCACGGAGCGTCGCTAGGAAAAGTTAGCAATACGTTCGCCTAGGATGCCGTACCGAGTCGTACTCTGAGTAGTGGGGGGTACAGCATCGCCTCTTAAAGCCTTTGCAATTTTTTCAAAAACACTAACTTTCCCCCGCCATATCAGATATTCCCCTATCCCCTTCTTCTTCTTCATCATACACTCTGGTGCAGCAGTGCACTATGAAAAGCGTCTACGTGCCTCCCACTCTAGTTGCATTTCCCACTCTCCTCTCACTTCTTCTGCTGTTACATTTGACTCTTTTCTCTTTGTACAGTGTCCGTTGCACATATTGCATCTCTCTGCATTGAATTTGCAATGCTATTTTCTCCTCTTTCCATGTGTGGACGTGTCTTTGTTAGAACTGTATGTGAATTTTAAGAGACAGACCCCAGTGATGGGTTCATGATTTAAACTGCGCTCGACCGGTTCTTAGCTCGACACGTTCAACAATTCGTATTGGGAAAACTATAGCGTTGTGTCTGACTATAGCCGGACATTATCTACTAGCACAATTTTCACCGATTCTGAGAAGTTGTAATGGTCTAGGATTGTTTCCAAACACCGGTCCCATCCACGATTTTGGAGGGTTGGTCAATAAACAATGCATAAGTCAATTACTGTTCGTATGTACATGGTCGTAAATTTTACATTCAAGTTCTTGATTTTTGTAAACACAATTGTACATTTCGACACGAGGGCGGAAATTTTGGTTTCCGCACAACGAGTAATATTTTTTGGACCCAGCCGAAAGCGAAGGTCGGAATCATTACGAGAATGCGGAAACTACTACGTCCAAAGATCGGATCAGAAAACGTGCAAAAAAGTCATTTCCCGCACAGAAGATGAAAGAAAATTGAAACTGTGTGTCTTGAAAAACACAGAATTTCAATTTCTTTTTTCTCGCATTCTCAGGATAATTTAGATTTTCAGCTTTGATTTGATCTCAAAATCATTGGCCCTGATGTGAGATAGGCATTTTATACGCCAACGTATCTTACTCAAAGTTAACTCCTCTAGCGTGAATGTAAAGATTTCACAGAAATTTTTCTATTCATCAATTACAATTGATGATGAAGTGATAATCGATTTACGAAACTAAGAAATTCTTAGAGAAGGAAGATATTAGCCAACTGCGATTACAAGAAAATCGTTCTTCCTGCAATGCCTAAAAAAAAAATTCATAATCTCGATATGCCGTATCCAAAAATTCAAATACTACCTATTCGAAATAGATTAAATCTACACTAAAATCTCCCATTCCAACTCATCCAAAATCTCAAAAAGCCAAAAAAAAAGACAGTGTTATAGAGTAGAAACAGAAATCAGAGCTCTCACTGTCCATAGCATTCGCAAAACTATCCCACGGCCAAACTCTGATGCTCCGATTGCATCTCTCTCTCTTTCTTTCTTTTTTTTTCTTCCCGATGCATCTGCACCTGCACTATATACCGGGCCCTCCTCTCTTTTTCGATGCACTTCTCACACACATACACATTAAATATACTTACACAACTATAATATAAAGATAGGATATATAGGAACGACATGACGCCAAAAAGTCCGGGTCCAAGCCGTTCGCTTTGGGCAATTTTTCAGATCTCCAAAGCGGAGGTTGTCTGAAGAAGAAAGAGGATGAGGTTTGAGGATGGAAGTAAAGGAGGAGAAGAAGTTGCTGCACTCACGCACACTATTATAAGTATATATGGCGTTGCACATTGCTAGATTCAATTCGTGCCAAGGCTGAATGAGTGCGTTGCCCTCAAAGACTGCTGCTGCTGCTGCTGCACTGTTCCCCTCTTACCGATATATATGCAACTTTCTTTCTCCCCTTACTCTTTTCTCCTCTTCTACTTCTACTTCTTCTTCTTCTCCTTCTTTTATTTTTATTTTATTTCTTCTTTGATTTCGTTGTATGTATGTGCATAGTCGCCTTGTTCGTGAGATCTGACTTTCCTCTTCTCTTTCGCCCTATCGATGGTTTATTCACTTTTTTTTTCATCCATTTTTATCGCGAGATGGAGTTCTGGGAGGCTGTTTAAAATGTTGCCTGATCCACACTGTAGAATAGGGTATAGAAGAGAGCCCATGATGCAGCCTGGTTATTACAATATGAGCTCTGTGTTCTATTACGATTCTTGGGAAGCTCGAACTTTTTCAGCGTGAATTTGAATAATGTCATTCTTACAAATAGAAGGGTATGGTTTTTTTTCAGCTCTGGGATTTTGAGCGTGAAACTACGTAGTTTTGATCATCATTTTTCACTGCTATGATTTTCAGATATGAGTTGAACGATTGTTTCCCTTCATCCTGATTCAAGCTCGGATTTAGAATTCAAAGCAGGCGTTGCCATTTAAGAAAATTGAATTGCCTTCCAGAAATGACCTTGAAAATTACCTCCAAGGTCAACACCAAAGTCATAACCTAATTTTTGTTTCAAAAACAATAAACTTCGATTCCTACATTTCGTGACCGATAGTTTTCTATTGGAGCTACGAAGATCACTGTACATCAGTGATTGACTTCCTTTATCTCGAACGAGGTCGAGTCTAACGAAAGAATTTCTCATATAATGATTCCATAATCTCACACAATTCTTCAGATATCGAGTTTAGTTGTTGATTTTATCATTCAAAAGAGCGAGCTGATTATGAACTAACCTTTAAAATTACCTCTTGAATCAAAGCTGAGATCACAACTTTATTGTGCTCCTATTACCGGCTATTACCACCATCCTAGCCCTATATTACCACCATCAATTCTAATCTGAAGCTATTTCCGACAGGTACCATCTGCGGGTCAAGTCGGATAGAAAATGTTACATACACAAGTTTGCATGAATTGCCCGCATCTTCCAAAATCCAAGGTTAGAAACAGGTTTGAAATATCGAGTTGACCTCCAAATGACCTTGAAAACCATTCTCAAAGTCACAACCAAGGTCACTAGGTCATCCTCGCTTTGATCATGAAAATTTTCATTTCAAACATTTTTAGATATACTACTGCTCACTCTTGAAGGTAGGGAGATTACCGTTCATCCGTAATGACCCCCCTTTATCTCGTCAAAGACAAATTGGACCGGAAATTGTTCCATACGTTACTATCATGATTCTTCACGTTCTTTTTTAGATATTTCACTTTGGAAAAAAAATTAAATAGACATCCGGATGATCTTGAAGATGACGTCCAAGGTTAAAACTAAGGTCAAGGTCACACGTCTCTCTCAAATTGGAGAGACTCGTGCTTCTGGAAATCTCATGATCTCAATCGTTTCTGAGATCCTTGCATCTCGGTAACAACGCTACTCCAGATGAGTATCAACGATGGTGCCATTCATCATTAGATCTCTAACTTTTGATTTTGCTGACATTACTGTAAGTGATCATGAGAGTCCGTTCATATTCCATTCCAAGAATCCAATACCTCAATTTTTCCAAAACCTCAAAACCCCACAAAATCTTTTCTCCATCCATCCACTCACTCATTCTACCTGAACCTGCATGGGTTTGGAATTTCGTGACCCATCCTCAATGCACATACATAGAAATACTCTTACACTCACATACCAATATGCAAGACAAGACTTTCATCTTACGGGGCTCGCACACTTCGTTATGATACCTCGCAAGAATTGCCTCAGGCATTTGCGTTGGTCCATCGTTTGGCGCTGATTAGGGCGGTGGTATAACGGTAAAAGTTCAAGAAGACGAGAAAGAAAGCTATACACAAGACAGAGAAGTATCTTTTTGAGCCTGAGCTTGATGAATATTTATCACCGTTTTTTTTTCTTCAAGCGAACAAGTCGTTGCCTTCATCCTGATGATGCAGCTTTTATGGCCATCAGTTGTGTATAGCATTGCTTCGTTCCTGACTGTTACACATGTGACTCTAATTTTCGTGTCACTTTTGATGGGGGGTAATGGAAGGACAGAGGGGGGAGAGGTCTTATTTGATCAGAATTGATGAACGGAATTGAGTGACTTCTGTCCTGGTGGCATAAACTTTTGAGGAAAGAAATCTTATGATGTAATTGGTTCCATTGTTGACTTGTTATTTGTGATAAAATGTATGAATTTGGTTTGATAAGAGTGATGGACAAGATAGAAATAGAAGAAATTCGGCATACTTTTCAGATACTCTTTTGTTATATCTTCAATGAGGATGAGTATTAGTTTTCCTCGTGAAATTTATTGTTCCGAGCGATCAGTTCTGAGAATGTAACCTTAAACATTGTCGAGTAATTTCTGCTCTGCGAGCTCGAATTCGAAAGAAAATTTCTTATAAGATCCTCACAGTAAAGTGAGCCTGCCTCATAGCCCCATTTTCCACCTTAGCTTCGTTTTAAGCCCTTCGGGATGAGCTATTGTATAGATTTGATCAAATGAATTGTAGCCAAGCTATCTCAATTCTTGCAAAAGAAGATTTTCTGTGAGTTTTTGAAAGTGTGTACCTCATTTGCCTTATCGTGTCAGAAAGGCTTATTCCCATGAGATTATACGGCTTTTTCATGAAATCGAAATTTGCGGCTCCCAGACCTCCGAAAAAAGCGTACTTTTGCTCACTTTGGAGCTTTTTCTACCTCTCTTGAGATTTTTGAGTGAAATTGATGGGTTTTGAGGAAGTAAAGAGCGAATTCATATCAAAATACTATAAGGGCAAAGTAGGCACACTGCATTTTTTCAGTAATATGACTGTAGAATCGGTTAGAAATCGAACTTCACAGTTCTGTAGGAGCATTTTTAGATGTAATAAATACAAAAGGAATGAGCTAAAGTACGTTGAGATTGACTGTACCGATTTTTTTGCGTAACTTGTCGTAAGTAGCAGAAAAATAGTCGCAATCACCAAAAACCTCTTTAATATTCTAAGAAATGCGCGGGTCATCCAGGATTAGTTCAGAACGTCTATTTTTTTCATACCCTAACGTAACAAACACGAAAAAATTCGCGGCAAGGTCTGCGGGTGTGACCACTCGAGAACTTGAATGGGGGGAACTGAGGCACACTGACCTTATACTTGTCACAGTCTAAAAGTCAACAATTTGTGGTGAACTTGTGGTTCTAATTGAGGTCTGCCTTTCAACGCAAAAGTCTTGGGTTCGAATCTCGTCACGTGACAGTTTAAATCCTCGTGCATAAGTGTCCTCGTTGGTGCTTTTTGTTGGTTCGGAAACCTTCCAGATCTGTGAATTCCGCAAAATAATCTCTAAAAGATGGATAAAATTATCGTACAATATAGGAGGAAAGATACCTATTCCACTGTGATTTTACCTATACTTCAGAAATAATAAGATCATTTCTAATCTGCGTATTGTCCTAGAATGCTCCATTTCATAGACATGAGTTCTATCATGGGTCGTAGGATCGTTCAAACTGGACCAGCACAATTATGCTACGAAGAAACAATAATGCATTCCCAATCGTTAAAGGAAACGATAAACCAATCGTTAATTGAAAAGTAATAATTAATCTCTGAGCGTTTTCTAAGAAAATTTTTCTCAATTATTCGACCCCACGAGGCCTCTATTGATTCAAGAGGCTATAACAAAGTGTATGGAAATTCTCTCCATCAATGTGAATTTCCCGGGAGCACAAATTGCATTAATTACTTACGATGAGAACAGAGTGTCCCTTTTCTTTCATCTTACTAACCATCCCATACTTTCAATACTGCATCTCCCGTGGTATTTTCAATGGAAGCATGCACTTTTTTCTACACTGACGATTATTATTCTCCTTCATACATCTCCTCCATGTGATTAAAAAAAATAATAATAAAATTCATCACATAATTGGTGTCTCAGAATCCCGCCAACATTCAATTCTAGCAGGGTTTTGGAATATCGATATACCCTCGAGCAACTTTTGAGTTAATAATTACTCATAATTTCCACATACGATTGGTTGCGTTCACCTGCAAGAGACTGATGTTGATACTTTGACGGGTATTCTATGATGAACAGGAATTTTTCATTCCATCTTTTCCGACTATGCCACCGTGGAAATCGATCTTTGAATCAAAATCTCTGTCTTTTCTACATAGCGTTCATTGTAACCCTCCGGATAAAGCACGTTGAATGGAAATTTTCACATCTTTCAACAAGCAATACTAGACTCTAGTTGCCAAATTCAACGGAATGAGACAAAAACCTCCCAAATATTCAAATCTTCAGACTCTCAACAACTATTCTGAACTCATCCTATGGATTGTTTCTCGTTATGTTGAAAATCACCATCCGTTATCTATTGAAGTAGCCAGTACAAGGAAAGTCGTATTTCATCCCCTGAGATAACCGAATCATGTTCTGTAGAGGTTTTAGTTTATGAGCCATACATTGACGAAAATATCCCTTTTATTAATCCACAGTACGGTCGAGAAGTTAGTAGTATCGCAATTTGCGATATCTCGCATTTCCAAAATGTATTTGCTTCCAGGGTGCGCGTCTGTTGTTGTTGTTGTTGTTTGTAAACCTACAAAAAATCAATAGCTCTGAGTACCAACAAAAAATGTTTTAAGGTTATACATTGTACATGCAATGATGTAATGTACTGATGAATATCAAAAAAAATCAACAAAAATGAAGAAAGCGCCCAAAGCAGTACCATAATTTTTTAATCAGAAATAAAGCAGGTATGTTTTTGCAGTTAAAAATTTCAGAATCAAACGCTCTGTTGATTACCTGATTTATTGTTCATTTTAGAATCCCAATCAAGTGTCAAGTAGTGTTTCAAGTCAAATCTAAAGTGAAATTGATACTTTTGCATTATTGAGGTTACCTAACTTTGACTCTGGATATTATCCCTCCAAGGCAAGATTTCGCGGGAGAGAAGGAAACTCTGGCGTATTGGGAAGTGACATCCATGTTAAATTCTGGGGGCATGCAATAGTTCCCGACTCGCCGCAGATGGCGCTGTCTAGTAACAAGCCCGTGTTAAACTCGGGGCGTGCGGCCGCCATGTTTGACCTTGATGTCACATCCCAATAGGCACACTTTTTAAACCGAGCATCGTATTCGGCATGTGAACGTGTCGTGCTAGCCGTCTTGCTTGTAATCTCGATTCCTCTTTTCTTGTGTAGTCGTGAGCTTGGGTTATATGGGCAAATCTCACGAAGTATGCGGTTTGGCCGAACAGGCCTATTTTCACGTTGTCAGAACAACAGTCGCGTTATTTCCGCCGCTCGCATTAGATCATTTTGAAGATCTACTCATATTTAATAGTTCTGCATCATTCAGAAGTCTAAAAATTGCTATAGAAAGGTACTGGGAGACGCTTCTTCGTGACAAAATCACAATTTTCGACCGAACAGGGCCATAGTTCTCTCACGCCTTAGCTCGCCACAGGCGGGGCGGTTCACCGATCGGTCTGAAAATTGGATATGTGATGGATTATAATACATAGAAACATATAATTTTCGCCCGAGGCTGTGCCTATCAATGCGTCGGAGTGCCGATGATTCGTTGGAGCGAACTCCGATTCTACATTTTCTCCTGTATCGCTCTTCTAATGGATGCAGCACTCGGGGCGGTGAATATTTCGTATCTGTAGAAACGACATATTATTCTACATCCAAAAACCTACAAATCTAGCCCAAGAACGATAGTGTGCTCGATTCCGCACGACGATGCGGCTTGAAATGAGAAAAGTTATTTTCGCGTAAATGGGGTCAAAAAAATCGTTTTTCGTGTAGCACACGAAAATTTTGATTCCGTTGGGATGGAAACCACGTGTAAACTGATATTTGTACCTCAAGAAATGCCTATGAGAATCGCCCCTACTACAGCCTCATATCGGTCGCGATGCGAGGCTTGTGAGGATCGACAAATGACGAAAATGAGCGTTTCGACGGTTGAGGCACATCTACATTTTGTACCACAGACCTTCAGAAAACACTGTAAACCATTGAACTCATCTCTCTTCTTCTATTCCAACACCAAGGATGCCATGTATTCACATACACACGAGCCAATTAGAATTACGAAAATATGAGGGTCCCACGCAAATACATGGGAAAAACTTCTACACCCTCACAAATCCACGGCGGGGCTCCAAAATGATTTACGCAAGTATTTCATCATTGTTTGAGCATTACTTGGACCAAACAAAAGTTTATCGGAGATGTGCTGCCATTCTGGAAATTCTCGAAATTTCAAAGTCGAAACCGCATAGTTCCTGAGATTTGCCCATATACGAGCGGTAAAGTATAAAGTTCTAATAATTATTCTCAACAAATTTCTCTCATTGGTTCAATTCGTCTGTTCAATCGATTTTGTCTGAGATTTTCTTACGTTTCAATTCAATTTCAATTCATTCAAATAGAAGGGTACATTGCATAAGTGCGTAGCACTTGTCCGCATCCCTATCTAATCTAGTAAATAAATGTGCAAATGAACTATAACTAGTAACTAAATCTAAAATAGTGGTACTAATTGTACAATTTTATACCGTGCATAATCTTAGAATCTTGGTTTCAAAAGATCTTTTACTTCATAAATGCTGGCGTTCTTAAGCTATTTCTTTGTTTCCCTTGCTATTTCTTGGGGGTTCAACTGTTTCCTATATTTTGCATCAATTTGATTGATGCATTTGATTCCAACTCTGCAAAAGTGCTTGCTTGTGATTGCTTTCCTATTTTGTGGGACTTTGAAGAGACAGAGTTGACTTTCTCTACTACTGTAGGCATACGTTCGTTTACAAAGTTTCTTTTTGAGACAAATTTCTACAGATTTTTGACAAAATGTTTTGTCCACGTTCATCATTCCTGCAATCCGGTATATTTCATCTGTGGAGGTTCTGAGATCCAATTTATTCATAACCTTAAGAATGAACTTATGTACTATTTCAAGTTTGTCCGAAACATTTTCAATGATTCAATTCATGCCACTGTGAATTATTCCAACGATTTGTCTTTTCTCTTCGATAATCATAATACTTATAATGAATTTTAATTTCAACTATAGTGTAGCAGATAAATAGCACTCAACGTTATGCAGAAAAAAACGTGAGCATTTCATTGCGAGTGGGGCTGTTCGAAATTTGAAAAGGAGAGGAGAAATGTCCTAGGAACAAGGTATAAGAAACGTTCGCAAGGGTTGCTTTATATCCTCCAAAAAGTTTTATTTCTCACGCATTCGCCCAGATCACTGGGACTTTCTGTAATACGGACCTTTTTCCAATCATTGAGTGAATTGATTTGTATCTTTGACATGAATTTTCTTGCGAATTTATATTGCTATAACTTCTTAAAGTTACATAATAAGACTACCTATTTCATTCAAGGTTTTTTTGATTTAGGAGCACACATAGATTGAACTAGAGGTTCGAGTACCTGTGTTGTCCCTCGGTCTACCAAATCGGATAAACATCATGAAAACCTTCAAATGATCGTAATTATGGATTTCCTCGTTTTGGGCAATTATTCAAATTGAAATCTGAATACTTCGTCATTTATTTTATTCCAACTGCATCAATGTAATTTTCGATAACTAACATGATCAGGTTTGCGAAAGGGCTTTTGAAAGCCTTTTGAGATTTTCACTTTCAACTTTTTGAGATTTAAGATTGGAATTGGGAATTTCACGCTTCGATACTAATGGGCTATTTGTAAATTTCTGACATCGAATTTCGACTTGATTTTTCTTTTTCGTCTGGCCATAGTAGCCATATGTATAAAATATCCGAGACGAATACAAAACACGCACGCGTCATAGTTCTGAATGAGCCAATGGGAATCTTTCTCGCTGAGAACCTTGAAATCAAAAGAAAGTATCACGAAAACCTGTTCTTCGTCAAATTTCATTGATTGAATCAACCATCTATTTTCAGTGTCCATTCCTGGTCCCTTAACTGCTATTCCAAAGATATTAGTAAAAAATTACACAGCTTAAGAAAATCTCAAGATGAACTGGTGTCTCATGAAATACATTATACATTGAATGATATAAACTTTTGAAAAACGAAAAGAAGTTGAAGTTGATGGAAACAGTAGTCAAGATGAAAATTATAATTTAACTGGCAGGTTGAAACATAAGCTTATTTCTCCAAGAAATCTGTTCCAAGATGTCACACACCACCATAACCCAAACTCGGACTGCTACGTGGTGTGAATGTTACCTCATCTCCTTTTTTCTAGCCTCCAAACAAGAATTAGCACTCATCACAGAACTTTGCACATGGTATGGCGCATATTTTAGTTTTATTTTGGGACTTCCCAATTATTTCATGGCGGTAGCAGTGATCGTTGTCAACATATAGGTATATTCAAAATGGAATCTAATTGAAATACTCATCTTAAACTTCTAGAGTTTAATTAATGTATCCGCGATACACGCAAAACTGGGCGTTGATAAGAATAGTCCTCGCGCGTTTTGGCAAAAAAATTAAAGCATCGGCTTAACAAACCCATTTTATTGCGAGTTTTATATTTTCCTATTTTTCGGTTTCGATTTTCAACCCATCAAAAATGGACGATCAGCGCGCTTGCGCGCGTTTCGAATTCTAATCAGTGTAACTACGGAGGAATCAAGGTAGACACTCGTGGCGTGCTTTCGTTACATCTTCAGTTTATGCATGCACCGATCCTGTTCAGTACGACCAAGCTTGCGAACGAGCAACCCTGCTTCCTATCACATTCTTCCTTCTCCGATGTTCAACATTCGATTATTCGAATTTCAAATTCACTCCATACGAGAATCGTAACTCGCTGAATAAGTATACCGATTTGCCTAAATGCATACCATGCGCAGGAGGCATAGAATTATTCACTGAAAAGACTAAGAAAAGAGAACCTGCATTGTATTACTTGATGCTGAATTTCACGATTTGTGATGATTTCATCCTGATTTTATCATAAAATTGTTCACTCATCACTTACAATAAATCATGAAATTTCATTATTCTCTTATTCTCAAAATCGTTTTGATCACCTGTTTCTGATCTTGTGATTTAATAATTCTACGTCACGTTTTTAGGTATATCCAAATTTTGATGACACTCAAATTTATTACCGTTATATCAGTGATTCCGCTGAAAGTGGGGTTTTCCGTGTTCCATGTTCTTTCAAGTTTCCAAGGGTTGGATTGTGCACTTTACCAATTCTCTGGGGTGTATTCTATTGGTGCGCAACTATGTTAATAGTTTTAGATACGATTCTGACGTTCCCGTAATTTGTATTGCCTCATGAAGGACCGAAATGTCAATTCCGCCCCGTGTAGCCATCCTACTTGGACTTTTGACTTCACCATTACGCTTATGCAGAGTTGGGAACCCCCATGTAAAGCTATGCATTTCAATTTTTAATACTTCAGATAACATAATCCACCACTTTGAGGATCCAAATGAAACCCTCAGCTCGCACACGGCCATCCGACATTTTGAAGATGGATTTGCACCAAAACTGGTTACATATCACCAATCAACTCAGCAAAGTCCCCGATTGTCTATTGACCCTTTTCAACCAATGAGGTTGATTTCCAGATACTTCAATACACCTAATCCATGTGCAACAATACCCAAAAACTCGAATCTGCACCCAGGCGCACCACATGAACGTGTTTTCAAAGTGGCGTACAAAATTTTTTGTCTTTTCCGTCCCTGTGTTATGTTCCACGCTAAAGCGTTGTATCGCTTTGTCGAACGAATTTTCTTGAAGTATTTGGTTGGATTAGATGAAATCTATGCGGAAAGAGTCTAACATTGGTTGTTGAGCCGTGGGAATAATTTTAGTGTCGAAATGTCCTTTCCGCCCCCCTCTGCGACCCCTTAAGCTCGACATATCTTTGTCCGGCTTCAATCTTGAGTCACGTAGCTCTAGGTAATTCTTTCTTGTACCAAAACAAGTGGAAATCAACTGATACGAGCCACTGAAACTCGTCTGGGGCTGAATAGTACATTACGTGACAAGGGCCGAAAGGGACCCATCGCGGCCCGGGTAGGTTGCCGCACGAGCCGGTAGGCGAGGGCGGCATACCCGCGGCCGCGATGGTTTATTTTTGGCCCGAGGTGCGTACACTGTTTTTCGGTGACACTTGTATGGAAATTCTATGCTTTCCGTCGCGATGTCGGGGCAAAATGCCGCTCCGCCGTACAGGTTAGAAAACGTCGGAGCATGCAATGTAGTGGCCCGAGGGCTACTGCGCATGCTCGCTCGTTTTCTAGTTCTAGCCTGGGCGGCATTGCGGCATTTTCTGCCCCGGGATCGGGGCGGAAACCATAGGCTTTCGATGCCAGTGTGCCGAAAATGATTTTTTGACCCTAATCACTCCCTATGACGATTTTGGGCCCAAAAAATCTCACTTTCGTCGGAATCACTCATATCAAGATGATTAAACATCCATAGAATATGACGAAACCGAGAGCCTGAGGAAAACAACCTTGAATTTTTCGTAAATGGCCACTTAGCCGTACCTATAACGGGATGAGCCAAAATGGAAATTTTTGAGAATCGTTACGTTTGGGGTCACATTTTATGTCAAAACTTTTTTGTATGTCTAAAGAGAGATTCAAGGTTGCGGAGAAAATCCTTGAGTTCTTCAAGAAATAGAGTAGAAGTATCATATCAACACTTTTTTCACAAGCAAAGTTACAGCGTGCAGAATTTACTCCAGAGAGCCAATCATGGGTCAATCAATGTTTTCTTTACGTCTTGACCGCACGGGCCGAAAACCCGATCCGATTAGGTCTTGAGGGCTGAGGATTCTATTAAATTGTAAGATACCAATCAGATCGAAAGAGTGACAATTTTTCGGACAATTTAAAATTCTGTGAAATTGATTAATTTTCAAGGAATTCGTTCCGATTGGCCAAAAACTGTTACTCGCTACATTTTCTCACATATTAAGACCCGCTTATGACGATCCCGGTTGTTTTAGGGAGCAGGGTTTCATAAAAAATTAGCCATAAGCAGATGATGACGGATGTGTCAAAACCCCTACGTAAAGATGGGCAAGCTGGGCAAGATACACATAAGGTAAGCCGGAAATCGCCCGTCATCATTTGCCTGTAGCAAATTTTTTTACGAACCCTAGCGTTCTAAAATGACCGGAATCGTTTTCAGCATGTCAGAATACGTGAGGAGGTAGTACATGTGATGATTTTTAATCGACCTGGATCTCGGTTTCTGTGGTTAAAAAAACGTGAGAAAAAAATTGTTTGACCAATGACCGACGCCGACGGGTAGATTCTGCACCCTGTAGAAATTTTTTCGCTTGTAGAGATAGTGTGAAAAGGACACTCTTATTCATTCCTCTGAAATACTTCAGGAACCTTGCCGGAACGAGGAATCTCTTTTTAAAAATCCCAACAAGATCTTTTCTCCCATATACGTAAAAGATATCGAAAACTGTGACCCCAGGCGCAACGATTTCCAAACGATTCCATTTTTTGGACCACCCTAGTACGGAATCACTAACTTGGAAGCCGGTAAGCAATAGAGCACACCAGTTGGTGATCTAAAAATGTTGTTGCACATCGCTTTTTCACCGATTGAGAAAGTCAGGAAATATTCTGTAGGACATCGATATCACGAACGCACATCAATCAGAATCAATCTTCATACTTTCAAAAATGTAAATAAAAAAGCTGAAGCCCAAAAACACTAGTGATCCTAGTAAATAGATTACGTCTCGTAGCCTGTGACCTACTTATTCTACCCTACACTCTTTGTTTTTTTCATTTTTTTCCAATTTCTCCTTGAGGACCCGAAGACAAACATATGAAAATTGCATTCTACTCCATCTACCATTGGGATAGAATCAAATTGACACAGTCTCGAAGTCAAATATGACGTCGGTGTCGAATTTTGCACATATTTATAGAATGTAAAACGACGACTTGTAGACTGAATTTGAGTATACGCAAGATCTAGATACATGAATGTAAACGTAAGTGCATCTGCTCTTATGTACGTGCCATTCAATTGTGCAAGATTAGATCGAACATGTGCATGCAAAATAGCTCGTGGAAAAGAGAGACGATCACTCGCAAGTATTCGAAGCATCTCTCAAAAAAAGAAGAATGCATAAAATTGGAAAGATTAGGTCACAGACGTTTCCGCATTCAGTTTGATCGAATACTCGTTTGTCAGACCGAATTCATTTGAAATAGTTCCTTATCGTGATGTAAGACCATTGTTATCAAGATATTGCAGTCTCAAGGATGAAGTTTATTTTCAATATAATCTCTGAGTTACCATAACCCCAAGGTCTTCAGGAATTCTGTCATGAAAGAGTATGAATCGGGGAAAATGTGTAGTAGCTCAGAATCAGAGTAACATGATAATCATACCCTGGAAAATTTTCCCAGTTTCTCTCCATTAACCCACATGATTATTCTACGCGAGATTCTACGTGTTTTTAGCTACTCTGGATCAGGAATTGCAATTAAGGGAGTAACCTCGGTAGAAGTTTCACCGATCAGGTTTTGATCAAACTTGGCAGAGAGATGTATTTGCGTGTCAATTCAACACAGTCGAAATTTCACGAGCATTGGCTACCCCTGAGTCAAACCGTCAGCATAAACATTTTTAGAGGTTATACACGCTGTCTTATGGGGCATCGCGATGATTAGTAGACTATAAAAGACTGACCGATCAGTTTTTGTTCAAGTCTTGCTCACTTATAGATCTCAATAAAAAAAACGTGCTCAAACTTCTTTTCAAGCTTTGGTTAGCTTCAAAAAAATTCTGATTAATTTTCAGCGTGAAGTCACGAATAAGTCACAATTAAGACAAATTCGTTCATTATCAGAGATTGATATTTCATGATTCGTGAGTCGGATGCTAATGCAAGTTTATGTGAGGGTGTATTGAGATCTGATTAACACATAAGACACACATGTAGGCAAATTTGTGAAAGTTGGAAAAAGTCGATCTATTTGACTAATGCGGTACCGAGGTTACTCCTTTAAAGATATCGTGACTATTTATGTTTAGACTAAAACTCATTTGTGTGGACCCAAACCCAAATGAGTACTTCAAATAGACACCAAAAAATGTAAACGCGTGGCTAGTTCGTGCCACCATAAAATGGCCCTAGTGCTAAATGTCCTCTCTACCTTTTTGATGCCATTCCCCAACCAAAATATCTCAAATTCCGTATCTTGATTGTAATGCATGTCAAATTCCACAGATGTTTCATCTAAAAAAATTGCTAATTTTTCCATACCGTGATTCGAGATAACTTTGGAACATGGGGGTCAACTTTGGAACAACCCATTAAAGAGTGGTTACCCCGCACAGTTGGCTAGGCAGATGATCCTAATGCCTTAATACCGATTTCCCCCACATGGGACATGCATAAACAATGTTTTGCATTGGCGCGAGGGTCTCCATCAGCTATTTATCCGTTTATGAGCTGACTTCTCCAGAAATATGTTTTCGACCCAACAAACATTCTCTCGGAAAAAGTGGTGTGGTTCCGACTTTAGCAGATCGATTCCAAGGTAGCTGAGCTAGATTTCACTTGTCTGTACACATATCTGGACGAATCCATTGTTACATTGGAGTATTTTCACGAAGTCTCAATTTGGTAAAGTGAAAACTGACAAGTACGTATTTTTTTCAGAAACTGGGGTAACTTTGGTACATTTGTTCATGTACACTCAATTATTTCCCAAGATTCATCATCAAATTCTACTCATTTGAGTAGTCGTTGATGAGAGCTTCAGAATGAGCCGAAGAACGTCTCATATCGACCCACGGAAGTCGAGTTAGGGCAGTTTTTGTCAGAAACCGACTGTGAAGGTATTTTCCTCCTTGAGAGTTAGCCGCGTCGCGAGCAGTGAGGTATGCTGAAAGAGTCTATGCTCGATTATAGAAATCAAATTCAACCAAATGGACTTCTACAATAGGTCAATGGAAAGCTCAAACACTCAACTTTTTTTTACTGATGGTGAAATTCGATTGCGTGCTCTAATTTATGAATTAATTGACGAATAAATAATGTTAACAATTTCTGTTCCAAAGTTACCCCAGTCCGTGTCCAACTTTGGAACACGACTTTCAGCGCTCCTTATTCCAACCAGATATGTCCAAACGGACCTTATAAGCATCGCAATGGAAAGCTGAAACTGTAAGCTTTCATTTGACTACAGGCACAATGCACCTCTGATGCAAGACGTACAAGTTTGGTGAGGTTTAAAAAAAAAATGCGATTTTTGTTCCAAAGTTACCCCGGTTGACGGTATTTGATGAGAATGTAGAACACTTTTTTTACTGCCATGATCCTAAAATACACACAAATACATGGAAAACTTGTATTAGAAATTTAGAACTCATTTTGAGAATTATTTCCATGCTGCCAAAATTGAATTACCTTGCATGAATTGAATAACCTTTTCCATCATCGGCTCACAATGAGTGTTTTATATTGTGGAAGTAGATGAAGTCGATAATAATTCGCTGTAAATATCGAACTTCAAATCTGTCAGTCATAGATTAACATCCTCAATCAAGAAAAATCAATACATGATCGACAAATATTTAGTTGATTGATCCCACATTTCACCACAGGTAATACACAAAGTTCACTCGAGCTAAAATCGCTAACGACCTCTCGATACCTATACGAGTCGAGAATGAAAAACAGGTCAACACGTTGTGAATCGAGGGTACTTTGTCAGCCGTTTTGAAATATTTCCCGTCTAGCGCGTACACACGTTGCACTCGTCTCTCATTACGTAATTTTCGTCTGCATTCTCACTCACCACTCACTCACCCACACATTCACACATCCTCGTACCATATACAAATGCATTTTCAAATGCATTATTCGCATTCACCAGACTATATTTTTGTGTTCCTTTCGACGAAATACGGAAGGCAAAAATCATAGCGCATAGCCACTCTGCTGCTCTCTTGTTTGCTGGCTTTTTTTTTTAAGCGGTCCAGGTGATGAATGATGCGCGCATTTCAATTTATATGTGCGTATGTTTGTATGTGTGTGTGTGTGTGTGTGTGTGTGGGATGTGGGATGTGACATAAAATACGAGGGACTGCAAATTTGACTATTCTCTCACAAAATTTCATGCGAATGGGATCCATTGTTATGCCATTTCGTCGCGACTATTTAACTCTCCGGACTGTTTGTTGGTTGGCTGCGTTTACATTTTTATAGGGTTTTATTTGCACACGTTGTATAAACTGGTATGGGAGCACAGTAGCCATAATTTGCGAAAGAATGTACCCTTGTTTTGATGTTGAATTGGCTTCGCATTTTGGAGAATATCCTGTTTCAAAACTCTATGTTACTTATGAAATAGTTACAAGAGCTATATGGTTTATGACGTTATTTTGTTCGTTATAATTTTTATTTAGGTTTCCGGTCACGCGAATTAATATTATGAATCATAGAATATTCCAATGATGTTTCAAACGCTCTTGAAATGTGAGAATCGACTGAAAGACTGGATCACGTGTCGTTCTCAAATATTTTTGGTAAAGAGTTCGGACACACATTCGTGATATTAAATTCTCAAAATTGTGAGCGTTCATTGATTCACCCAAAATTCATTCAGGATGTTTGATTTTTAGGGCATTGCCACTTCTCTAAGGGCTTTGAAATTGGAAAAATCTATCGAATCTTACTGAATAGGTATCATGAAAATGACAAATGGAGCACCAGTTTAGTAAAATGAGGATCTTTTTTGAATTTCTAGAGTGATCTTACTTTGACGAGGGATAAAAACATTCTCAACTTGTCAATCAATCGGGCCTTTACCCTGGTAGAAATTTACTTCGATGTAACACATTAATAGACATAAAATGACTATTTTTGGCCAATACTGGCTGAAAATGGCCATTCTATAGCTAATAATGTGTTACATCAGGATGAATTTCTACCAGGGTAGTTTTAAGATATTATAGAGTCATTGCTTCCATAGTGAATCATTTTCCACTATTCTGGTCACCGAAAGAGCCTTCAAGTAATTAACTACCTCCTGACAAGCCTAATTTCATCTCCAACCATTTTTGGCACGAGCCGCAGGCTAGGGTCGAAATAATCGCTCCGAGGCGGGGAACCTCGTGAATGAGGCTCGAACACCATTTTATGCAATTTTGAAGGCACCCAAATATCTCAAAATTGCGAGAAAATGATTTCCAAAGTTTTGTAATTCTGATATGTGTTGCAAGCCTGCTGTTACGAACCAATACAAAAAATTCTCGTGATTACTAACAGCAGAAGTATCCTATATTCAAATCCAAATTGAAAAAGCTGCAAACCGAAAAAACTCAACGAGCGATTGTTACTTCAGTCAATACCATCATCACTCGGAATAGATCATCTGATAGATATCGAGCTGAGAGATGACAGTAAGAAAAAACTCAAAAGATAACAAGATCTGAAACACTATATTTTTCAACTGTTAATAGTATATTAAGCAACAAGGGCGCCAACAGATATTTGCACACGAGTCACCGCAACGAGTGTGCAAACGCCTCATTTACGCACAGTTTCATCGTTGACGCAGTGTGCAAATGGCTCATTTGCGCACGCAGTGCGCAAATCAGCCATTTGCGCACTGCGTGAACGACGACACTGTGCGCAAATGGAACGTTTGCACACGAGTTGCGGAGACGAGTGCGCAAATGTCGGCGCCCGAGTTGCTTACGATATTTTTTGTTATTTCTGTGAGCAAAAATGTAACCCGCCTCCTAAAACACATCAAAAAATTAGGGGATGCTGTGAGACTTGGGCGTCGTCTCGAGAGTTGACGGACTTTGTTCCTTTTTCGCATTGGCGTGTACGAACTTTCCGAGTCCTTTTTCCTTCTCAAACAAATTATGAACCATTTTCATTTGAACTACTTGGGATCCATGACGACTTTCTGAAAAATTTTGACAGTAGCGAGGAGTGACCGAAGCATCACCTACAACGAATGATCAATGCATCTCAAGCATCCAGAGGAACATGGCACGACGGGGTCACAGGAGGGCGGAGGAGGGGGTCCAGGGGCGGAGCCCCGGCCGGGGTGCAGGGGGCGGAGCCCCCGCCGGGGGGTTCGGGGGGCGAAGCCCCCCGACTGAAAAAAAATTCTGAGAAATGTATCAGAAAAAACTCTATCGCCCATATAGTATGTTACCACGTTGCTCAAAACTGACGCTGGTGATCGAAAGATCGAAGTTAGATATTATTTACACTTATGTATGATGATGATATATAGATAGATGATGGTATAGAGTGTGACGTGGTATTTCTACTAGCACAACTAATTTATATTCAACGGGACTCCGACCCTAAAATCGCAGGCAATACGCGCGCGAACGGCGAAACGACTTAGGAAAAATTCAGCTACTCCGCAACACGTCCCCAGCACAGCGTCACTTACCGTGCCATCACCTGAAAATAAAGAGGGGGAAGGAGGGCGCACGCTCATAAATGATAAACGAATATTTATTACAAAAATATCTGGCCTATATATTCTTTACGTTGCTTCTACGCGGTATGTACAGTCATCTACAAACGAATATTAACCCGACAATAGTCCGCGTGGCTCTAAGTTTATCACTAATTGCTCATAGAATGTCTCTGAATATTCCTGCAAATACAATAAATAAATGCACTTCACTAAAAGGCCGCATCACTCTGTCCGATCACTCGCGAAATCTACCTGCACTCCATAGAGTGCAGCTTGTCCGGTCCCTGCTCCGATATTCTTCCACAATTTATTTGCTCCAAAATTTCCTCGTCCAAAATGGCCGCTCAGCAGCCCTCGCAACGCGCGCGCAACGGCAAGCACGCAAAATGGCTTGTGCTCCGATGCGCTTTTTGTCCCACGCTCTTGAGCGACAGGTGCACGATTACGCACCTGGTTCCTGATTCACTTCTCCGTTATGTGCTCGTTACCGCGCGTACGCCAACTCCGGGGCGTCTTGTCCACGACCGCGCTCGATGCTCACAAGTCCGCTGAGTCCGCCCTGAGAATTCCCAACGCGCGTACGTCTATCACAAGACGTCTTGTCCTCGTGCACGCGATCACAGACTCACAAGTCCGCTGCTCCGAAAATTCCCACGCGACGCGGTTGAAGTCCAGGGGTCCTCAGGTGCGATTTTCCGAACACGCGTACGTCTCTCAGAGACGTCTTGTCCACGTCCGCGCACTGCACCAGATCACGAGGTCCCCCGGGAGTCCGAATAGTCCGCGGGCACGACGATTGCCCTTCGCGACGCGCGAGGCTCCTCACACACTCGACGAGAGAATTTACAAAATTAGCAAAACCACTCACCGCTGATGTCCATTGTCCTAGTCCTGGTGCTGCTCCGTCAATTCACAATTATTTTTGCCCTCCTGGCTAATTTACACCACTGCTACTGTTGCCGTCTGTCCGAGTCCACCGGGACTCCTGGGGGACTGGTGACTGGGCACGTGCTCCGAAATAAATTCGCGGGCGCGACTGGTACGTGTGTCTAGCACAAGAGGCGATCCACAAGTGTCAATATGGCTGCTTCTTCTTCACCAAGTCCGCGCCTTCGTCTTCACTGAAGTCAAGCCCTCTGATTGGTCCGTCCAATTTTACCGGAACACTAGCAGCGCCAACTGGCGGCTGAGCGCGCCAAATATTCAAGTCCAGTCCGCTATACTTGTTCTATACAGTAGCTCAGATTCTCCGAAATTCGCTGCAAGCGCATCAATTGCAGTATCTACGGTCCTGATGCCTCCACCCAGAGAATCTTCTGTCCCGCTCACGCGCATGCACCGTTGAAATACACGCGGAGGCATGGCGCACTCGCGCTTGCCGCAACTCCACGCTTTCATCTCGTATAGTCCTTATACATGTCCGTGTATATCTATATATCGTCCGTATTGCCGCTGTATATCTATATATACTCGCAGCCGCCCGTAGCATATTAATATCAAGTCCGCATGGCCGCAGTATATCTATATATATGCTGCGCACAGTCCCATTGCAACATACTCATGTGTGCATAGCCCTAATTACATGTAAATGTCGTCCGCAAGTCCAAATTTGCCCAGTGACCGCTGTCCAGGTGATCGTCCGTCAGATTTTTGTGGCCACTAACACCCGGGTGTGGCCCGGATTTACATGCCCGCAGCGCCGCCACATCTTGTCCGCCGCCAGTCAGCTGTCTGCTCTTGCCGCGTGCACCGGCCTGTCCGTCATCGCGGTCGTCCGCTGGGTCACCCGGGCCCACCCGCGTCCGCGTGATGGTCCCCCGTGCGGTGAGTGGCCATCCTGGTGTTATTTCCCTGGTGCGCGGGTGTGAGATACGCCAGGTACACGATGTACCTGTATATCAAATGGTCCGTGGGTCCATAACCCCATTGCTGCAAGCATGCTCGCTGCCCCGGGCTGCAGCGTATGGGGCGATTGCCTGGATGGCTGGCAGCCCGGGAAGCGCATCACCAGGAGAGCCATCCGTCTCTGCACGCTGTCATCGTCACCCGGGCCCCGCGTGCCGTGCGCACCATCTCCTCGCGTCCTGCAGCAGTGTGTGTCGTATGTGTGTGTGCACCGGGTGCGTCGTCCGCGCGGTGATGTCGTGGGTGGTGTAGCAGTACATCGCGGTGCCCAAATATGTCCGTTATGTGCCCTCGCCCACCCGCGAGCGAGAGCCCCGTCCGCAGTATTATCGCCGTCCTCCGACGCACACAGGCATGCCCCGGGGCATGGTGTAGTGCAGGAGCATGTCCGTGGGCTGGGGAGGGCCGGTGCAAGGGCCAAACAAGGCTTCAGTGCCCTGGGGGAGCCCTCCGGGCCACCCAGCTGTGGAAATCGCGATCCGTCGGCTGCTGGTCCCGCAGCCCCCTTGAAACCGGGCTGCGGCGGCTAACCTGGGTGCAGGGAGGGTTGCCCGCGCGCAGGCATCTCGGTAACCGCAGCATCCGCAATCTCCCTCGTCGCTCGTCGTCGTCGTCCTCTCGAGCCAGCCCTCAACAAAAAGGAGAAGTATTTCGAGTTAATACTTATACTCCTCGTTTGCTGGCTCGAGACGGCGACGAGAGATTTTCCTAATCACGGCTGTGACGGTTTAACCGTCACAAGAGTGATCAGAAAACAACTCGAGTCCAGTGCGCAAACGAAATTTGCTCAGTGCGTAAATGCCTCATTTGCACACTGTTCTTCGTTTACGCAGTGCGCAAACGAGTATTTGCGCACTGATGCCTCATTTGCGCACTGCGTGAAAAAATATTTGCACACAGTTGTGTCGGAATAATGAGCAAATTCGCTATTTGCACACGCACACTTGCGTCTAAATGGCCATTTTTGCGCACAGAATAACAAAAACAATTTTTCAACACCTTCTACAGGAAATGGCCGTTATCATTTATGCGCAAAGTGTAGAATGGCACCGTGCAGCTACCTTGTCGTCGTCAATATGCCATTCTCTCTGCTTCTCTTGGTGGATGGTAGAATGCTAATGTATGCATAAAGAGAGTAGTAACCTAATTTTGCAAAGTGAAGCGCCTCTGTGTCGAGTACTCCGTGTACCATACCATTCCTCTTTCCTTCCGTATCTATCACAAAGCATTCTGCAACAGATGCAAAGTTAGAAGAGAAAAGTGTCGTGAACATATGTATTATATCGAATAACCGAATGGACGATACGAATATATCTCTGATCTATTTTGCAATCGTGTATCTACAGACAGTATCAAAAGGCGTGGTAGCGCCTTGCTGGCGAGCATATGAAAGTGAAGAACATGCAAGAAAGAGAGAGACCGCGCGCAAGGCCGCCGTGCCTTATATACTCTGAGTTGGGCTGTTTTAACCTCACACATTTTTTCGAACTTACTTATTTCATGCTATTCTGGGTTCAGGAGGGTCTCGGTCCCTCTGAACCCATTATTTCGGTCCTCAACAAGGATATTGGCAAGTCATTTCACTGCTAACAGCGTTTAGTGCCAAAATATCTTGCTCACTAATTTTAACCCTTCCCAATTTTTTCGCGTCAAGATTTCAGCCGCGTCAAGACACTCGAAGTCGAACACAATCGATCGTTTATGTCGACCACGCGGGATGGTCGATAGCGAGACCGGGTGATATTTTGATGCGACCGCGTGTGTAGCAGACGGCGTTATTCCGCTCCAGCAGTAGCACGTTGTAACGTTTTTGACTATTTTGATGTAGAGATAACAGCAGACATTGAATGCCAATTGACGCCAATCGTAGCACCGCCTGCAGCGAGCTTGTAAAAATCAGCTCTCATTGTTGGAGGAATAAGAGCCACCTATAGGGAACCGACATGAATTGAGGAAATTTTTTTTTCGAAAGTTCTGTCCAAAAGATATCCAAAAAAAAATTTTGGGAATTTTTCAAGCGTTTTTCTAATTTATACGAATTTTTCAAAGTTCTCAAATTTGAATTCGCGCTCAACAATATGGCGGATGCTGCATATGTGTCACGTGACCCGCCGAGGAGAAGCATGCGGGCAAGCGTTACGTGCTGAGCCACATAAGCCAGCACAGTTTTTTCTGCTGCTGTGCGGTCTTGTAAATAAAAATTTCTCTCTCTCTTTCCGCGATTCTGCACCATTCGAAATAAGAAATCGCTCCTCGCTCATGTTACTTTCACATGTAGCCATAACTTTTTGTGTTGGGAGTTAGTTGGCTGTGACGTCCAAAAATGTCAACTAAAAAACTGCCTTACAAGTACTGTTTTGTTCCCGGGTGCTCATCAACCACAAGTCAGAATCCGCACAAGAATTTCCTCTGTGTTCCTCGTGATGAGGAGAAGAAAAAAATATGTTGTCAAGCTGTTGGTAGACAGATTGAAAGCACTCGTGGCACTGTGTATTGTTGTGAGGATCATTTTGACGTAAGGCAAACATACATTGTGTCTATGTACTTATTTCATTAAAAGAGTTGTTTTTTTTTCAATTATGTTATGTTTCCTTTCCATAGGTCAAAGAAGACTTACGTAGTTACCATATATTCAACCTAGTTGGTGGCAAGAAATTCTTAAAAGAAGGAATCGTACCCCACTACAATCTGAATAAGTCTCTCAATCAGTTTACATAATTTGAAGGGACCTTCAATGACTCTCTGAGCTTGAATCATCTAAGACTAGTGGATGACTATTCATATCACACAAGTTCACATTTCAAGAAGATTCGACTAGACTGTGATGATTCTCCAGATGACATTGATCAGAACATCTATCATCCTGGCATAGACTATTTACATATTCACCCAGAAGAGAATGGACTATCTTCCCCATCTGACATCCAGGATGCCAGCAATGTTGGTATTGGTGCTGAAGAGTTGACCGATGAAATTGATCCAACAAATTATTCATTTGACACGGGATTGGCAAAACTTGATTCGAATGAAAACAATCAGTTCTGCTCAGCCAACACCAAGTGTCAGGACAACTCTAATGATCTTGGGGCATCTGAAGTAGTAACTCATAAATTTTCTGCTAATGAATATTTCATTGAGCCAGATCTGACCGGTCTTTATACAGAAGAAAGTGGTCTGTTTGATTCAACCAACATTCAAAATGACAGTGATGCCGGAGAAATTTCCTTTGTTGTGGAGGATACAGAGACAACTCTAGTAAAAGATAGTGAGCTGGGCAAACCAAAATTGATGGTGGATGCTTGTGTTGCTACAGAGGACTCATGTGAAAAAAGTAGAGAAGTATTGCGTAAACCCAAAACTGTCGATGTTGAAATCTAAGTCAAACTAACAGATATGCATATATCAGACGCCAGTGTTTATGAGGATATTTTCAATACATCAGGTGATGCAATTGAAAGTTTACCCACTGATACCAGCTTCAGTCAACCATCACATAATACAACAACAACCAGTAACTCATCCGAAAGAGAAAGGCAGATCAAATTATTGCAAGAAAAAATCTATGAAAATGTGACAAGAAAACTGATTGAACATGATCCTTTTTTATTCTCGGGAGTACCCAAAGATTCTATGCATATTTTGAAGATAATTGCAGAAAAGACAAATCTTTCTCTGAAGAATATCTACTTGACTTTTTAAAAAATCAGGCAAAATCATACCAATGCCACTTTAGCATATGATTTTGGGTACTCTGAGCGCCATATTGACAGGATCTTTACATCAACAGTGAAGGTGTTAGTACATGCTGCTTACAGGTGTTAGTACGTGTGTTGCTTAAGAATGTCAGGTCCGTGTATCGCTACCGCGTCTCTCCATGTTATCCTTATGGTAATGGCGAGTGGGAAAATTGATATCCGTGCGTGAGTTTATTCATACTTTATATGTTTCAAAAAGTCGAAAAATACATTTTAGAACTTTCGGAAATTCGAATTGGGGTTGGCACATTTTCGACCCTCAAATATCGAAATTTCCGCGGAACTACTCATATACGAATACATCCGATTCAGGCGAAACAAAATCATTCCATCTCCATCCTATTCTAATCCGGAAGATCCTGGCCTTGTTCGAAGAATACTCGACATGGTTTCTTGTTTATTTCATTTCTTTCCAGAGTTGAAACTATGTGATACAGTTGATTCAAATGATTGCTCATTTTGACTGTGAAAGTCGCGTAAGAATCAATCAGTTATGAGGGACAAACTCATACTCGCCAAGTTACACTTTTGGAAAAAAAGTGAATGGAGGGGGTAGAGGATAGGATTGTAAATCGAGAAATGATTTTGAGTCGTCGAATTTTTTTCCTGCATGCAGAAAAACATGAACTCTGGATGCGTGATATCAGTCGTGCACAATATGTGTATCATTTTCCAAATACTTGAATGATGCATTCTTGATGCAAAACGAGATATAGAATCGTATATTATGAGTATATAATGAGTATTATATCCCTGAAACTTTTGACTTTAGGCCTCAAAAATTGACTCAACAGCGGAGAGTGGGAGACACGGCTAGAGCCTTCTTTTCAGTTTCATTGATGGTATCACGAATACGGACGTTCGCCTGTACCAGAATGATAATTTTGACCCAACTCCAATTTCTTCCTTATCTCCCAAAATCAGGAATATTACTCTTGATTACACGAAACTGAATGATTTTGGAGTCGTAGGAGGGTTTCCCGCATGCCGCAAGAAACCAACAATATTGATCAAATTTTCTTACAAAATTATTCAGTAGTTTTCGTATCATTCGTTTTATTGAAGAATACGTTAGAGCGCCTGCCTACGAGTATAAATCCCTTTTCGTCGATTTTCCGTCGTTACGATACTACAAGCTCAACTCCAACCATTTCTTCTCAAAACACACGAGCGACTGTATACTTGTACTAGAATGATTTTGACAAAATTTACCCGGAAATCGAATTTATGAGTATCATGTAATAATCGACAACAATCACGATTATACGCCAGAACTTTTTAATATTACGACTGTAAAACTTGTGCCATGTTTTGACTGCCATTCATTCTTTCTCACAGAAGGGAATCTGTTTCAAGGTAGTACTGTCGTAACCTTACTTTTCAAAATGTTCGAGGTGTTTGAACCTTCACCAATTTAATCCAGATTCCATCACAGGCTTTGCACCAGTCTGATCCTAGTCTATTCAAAATGTCAAAAGGGCCTATGATTTGTATAACTGAAAAAAGCAAGCCACAAATATGGACATTTTTGTCTTATTAGTGACATATTCGTGACTTCACGGCGAATTCAGGTAAACATTGGCAGGCAGCTGAGCCCCAAGCTAACCAGGCTCTGTGTGAAAACATCTGAGTCTATTTTCCGTCACAACCAATTGGAATATGGAAGCTCATTAAAATCCACCAGGTCAAACATTATGAATCGAAAAAAATGATTTTTTTCCACATGAGAGCGCACGTAGAATCACAAAAGTTGGGGAGCTCAGAAGTTTTTCCAAAAGCAACCCAGGCCTCTGAATTTTCATTTGAGTAATTTGTATGCCAAATACTAGCTTAGATACTAGCCTTATTCGTGGCCAATATTCGTGGTCAAAAATCTGTGGCAAAAATACCTATCATCTACGCGTATAATCTCATCAAAATCCACCAGGTCAATCGATTCACGACAGTACTACCTTGAAGAATCCAATTAATCAAATTTGTACTACAAGCACCGGCCACAAACACAGTCGATCCTTACGTATGCTTCATCAAAATTCTCATTTTGCAGAGTATACTAATCATATAGTACATCCTCCAAACAATTCATTCAACGATATACTGCGAGTACATACATACTTGTTACAAGCAACATATGCGTCCGGTTTAATTAGAGTATGCGCTTTTGCCTCTCATATCTATTCTGAACAATATTCATGTATATCTATAGAAGATACTTTGCATTTCATAAGAAAAAAAAAGAAGGTACTTTGCGTAATGTAACCATCGGAAAATTAGAAATGCGTTTCACATTCGTATTGCGTTCGGCAGGCTATCCATCTCTCGAATACAGCTCGAATTTCAAAAGTTAGTTCTCTGTACGCGCTCATCCGTATTCACACTCACACCAATTTTTGTTTTTCAAATTTGATGGTTTCTCGTCGTTCCAATTTTTTTTTGTTTTCTCTAATGGAACAGGATGAATGAATGAAAAATGTGTGGAGTGGAGAATATGCAAGATTCTAGAGATGACGCGTTAGCTTGAAATTTCAAAGGGATTGAGCTGAATGATTTGTTGGCGGTTCTGAAAATGGAATTCTTTTGAGAAGTGTGAGTTTGTTATAAGTGATACTTCAAGATATTACGCTGGTAAAAATGAAATTTTAATGTTTGCTTCCGTGGACGACAAGTAGAGAAATTAATAAATGATCTTTACAATCAGGTGACAGGTGGAAACTCTTGAATGGTAAAACGATCTTTTAGAACTGCTCTGTGAGCCATATTATACAGGTCTAATCCAAATTTCAAATTAAAATCAATCTGGATCTCTATTTTTGCATATGTGAGACATTCTTCATTCAAAAAAAGTTGATGTCTTGTTTCATTAATGACGAGAAATTATCGTCGTGCTATTAGTAAATCTCAACATGTGGGCATAAATATCTGTGTTCATTCTCTTGAGCCTTAAGCACAGGATTTATGATCTACACTGTAAAGAAGTTTTCCGGAATAATTTTTTACAGTGATAGAGAAAATTACACTGACCAACAAAATTCTTGCAAAATCATTCGATAAGATAATTTTTACTGACAACTTTTTCTTCTTCTTTTCCAAATAACTATAACTACTACTCTTCATCCAAATCGTTCGGAACCCACTGAATTCAGACTCATCAAAAGTTCTAAGACTTTACTGTGAGAAAATATTTGATGTATAGAAAACTTTTCCAAGACAAATATCTTCACAAGTGCTATATTTTGTAAGAATCTGACATGACATCTAACTTTCTCTCGAAAATTAGCTGGCTGAATATGTATGATCTTATGAGTAAAAATGTGAGAGTTAACTGTTTGAAGACTCGTGAAATTGACAGCCTCAAGAATTTTGAGCTTTTTCAAATGCCACTCTGTTTATAAGATTATAATTCCTACTGCCCGTATAATCTTCTCATCATCTTTGAGAAAGAGTGAAAATATGTGATTTTATCGGGACTTGAAAATAACTTGCGCAATGAAATCACCATCAGATGACTTTCACTCGCCCAGACTCATTTTTTCGGAAATGTGCAATTATTTTATAATCATTATGTGAGATTAAAGATAAAAATCAAGCCATCATGAGTAAAGTAGCACTTTACAGTCTATCTTGAGCTTACAGTGGTAACCAATCATAATTACTGGCAAATTTTGAAAAACCCATTGCCCGACACAAAAAATTTGAGATTTTTTGTAAGAATCACGTTCACGCATTCACTTGTAGAATAACCGATTATATTGACTGTCGGAGATTAAATTTTAGTGTGCGAATGATAGTCTGACCTATTTTCCATTACTTGATTTTATCAAAACTGAAATTGCGAATCTGCTAACTTAATACCTTCAGGATCCCTGTTGTACATCGCGATCATCGGAATATTCTCATTCAAGGAGTTGTATCAAATTTTCCGTACTTCGCCAATTTCCATTCGTAGAGAGATTGGGAATTAGTTCAAAAAGATTCTCAAAACCTCATATTTAACTTGAATAAACCAAGATAATAGTCGAGCTCAAAAGTAATGAAAATTTTGTGATCCTCCGAGGGTGAAATGGGATCCTAGAAAGTCCAAATCAGTATTTTATGTAGAATTGCAATATCTCTGCTCTGTCCGATGCACTAAGTGTGTTAAATCCAGCTCAAATATGTAATAATTCAATTTCTACATCCTACAATACATTTTGAGGCCTAGTAACACTTTTCTCGTGATAAAATTTTCAATGCAAATCTTACAGAGTCATACAATCGAGGGTCTGAATAGGGAAAAACTATTTGTACTTTCACCGTTGTGCATCGTCCAGAGACGTGATTTTTTGGTAAATTCTGGATAAAGTAGAACATGGATACAACAGGACTGGAAGTCACTTGATAACTAGAAAATGAAATTGAGGATTGCTGAAAAATGTATACACGAGATAATAGGAGCTCTAGGTAGTTGGAGATTGGAGTCGAAATCGAAAACACTTACCTCAATAATGTAGCCAAGAAAAAACTTGTTTTCATCAATTTCACCAACAAATTACAAAATTCTCTCACCCAATGCAATATCACGATCGCAATCTGGTGAGAACTCGTTCGATGGATTTACCCGATGTTATTCTTCAATGGAAAAAAAATCAAGCGTTTACTTCTCTCTGAGATTTCCGTGAAAATTGCGCACTTCCGCGTGTCCAGAATTATTTGCGCTCAACCAAACGAGTAAGTATACATACCACCACGAGTAAAGAGTATATATCAGAAGTAGCAGCTGGCCTCCGTGTAAAAGAGCTAAATCGCAGACCAATCGGTTTCAAAAACTTTTTCTCTCCCAAAGTCGGCTCCTTTTGCCGCATTGCACCTTCCGATCGGCTCATCTCCTATCTTTCTTCTGACTATACTCTTTTGGCGTTCGTTGCCTCGCTGCAATGCGATTTGTATCAAAGCCTTATTTTCTTTTGAACAGATAACTGTTGGATTGCAATTTTGAAGCTGGTTTTTTTGTACGATGAGGAACGGGTAGTCGTGTGTCATTTGATTTTTCTGATTGCCCAGGTCGATGAGTATTTGTCTCAGGACTTGAGTTTGGTACCGTTGATTTCGCCTTCGTTTTGAGAGTATTATAATCTTGATTTGAATGTCGCCTAGTGTCGTGAGAGAATCACATAGAATTATCATCAAGATTAATGTAATTGGATAGTTTGGCATTTTATGTCTGAGAAAATACTATTTGATTGACTAGATGATCACTTTTTCCGAGCAATCGTATTAGGTTTTTGGGATTTTTCCTTCCAATGATGACCAATAATCAATTTGTGGTTGACTTCGAGATGTGTAGGGAGCTTAGAGCAAATTTAACTCGACTCTAGTATTATTTTCTATAGAATATACAGGAGAAATTCTTGACCTACGTGGGGCCTTATTCAAATATATTTTTCCCGCAGCGGGGTGGGAGAAAATCCAGCAGTTTCCAATTTTTCCTACTCTATACATTTAGTAAAAAAACTAGTTTTCAAAGTCCATTGCTACGAAAATATCATCCGAATATACTTTATGGCGTATCCTTCCGAACCCTCAAACATTTTTTAACATCACACAATCCTATAATGGGGCCAAAAGTCATCTCGACAAGAAATTGAATCACTTTTCGATCACAATCAAAGTGACAGGTTAGTAAGCGGGAATGTTGTGGTCTAAAAATGATTGAATCTCGTGATAAGATGACTTATTTCGGACAATCTTAGAATTGTGTGGTGCTAAAAAATATTTGAGGGTTCTGAAGGATACGCCATCAAGTATATCCTGATGATATTTTCATGTCAATGAATGCTACAAACTAGTTTGTTTACCAAATGTAAACTAGGCGGAAATTGGAAGTGCTGGGTTTTCTCCCACCCCGTCGCGGGAAAAATGTATTAGAATAAGGCCCCTGGATCAGGGGCCTTATTCTAATGATTCTTTCCCTCGAGCGCGGGAGGAAAAGAGCAACGATCACCATTTCCGCTCACTAACCTATCGCTTTGTTTGTTATCGAAAAATGACTCAATTTCATGTTGAGGTAATTCCTGCACCAACCTTTGAATCGTATGATCATAAAAAGTTTGTGGGGTTTGTAAGGACAAGCTACTGTGTGTGGTTGAATGATATTCACGTAGCAATGAGAATAACTAGATAGTCTGTTTACTTGATGTAAATGAGGCGGAAATGGGAATCGCTAGATTTTCCTCCACCCTTTCGCGGGAAAAAACGTTTTAGAATAAGGCCCCAGGGATCGCATTTTCCGGGAAAATGGAATTGTTTCGATGACCACATAAGAAATTTCATACATCAGATTCGTCTTGACTATTCTGTAAGAATTACTTTTGATAAAGGATCAGTGGCTCGCGCGTCCTTGTAACTGAATACCAGTGATATAATTCAAAAAAATCAAATTTTAAACCCTTACAACGAATCAATACCTCGGCGATCGATGATTCGTACTTTGATATTATTGAAAATCTTGATTCATAAAGAATATTGCTATTAGAAATTGTGATATTCAAATAAAATGCAACTAAAAGGACATATTTATTCTTCTGGACCACCCACTTTCCCGAGGATATGGTAGGTTGATTCAACAATGAAAGTGCGTCTGCTAAAGGGGGTTGAAGTGTTTGTTTGGCGAGGGTCGACGAACCCTTTGGATGAATTTCTTGTTTACCAAGTTGCACAGTTTACCAAGTGGATGGCGCCAGGTAGTCGATGCCAAACATTGGTCCGCAGCCAAAATTCAGCGTTATATATGTATAACTTATATTACGTGTGACAAGTTCTATCGGAACTGCAAATATTAGACGATTGTCGTATATTGGCTGTCAATGGAATGTATCTTCATAAGTGATTTTGGTAGATTTTTTCGTCCTTGATGGTTAATATACAAGTTGAACCTTTGGTCTCGTCGATCTTGAAGGACGGTGGGGAACTAAATAAATTCCCAAAATTTCATGATGGAAATTTTGGGAATTTATTTAGTTCCCCACCGTCCTTCAAGATCGACGAGACCAAAGGTTCAACTTGTATAGGAATCTATCTTCGATCGTCATATCGCAGTGACTCTTCGGTTAGGGATGAAAAATTGAGTAATCATGCAGGGTTATGATTTTACCGTAACCCTGGAGCTCATAGCCTCTGAAAATGTTCAATTGTTCCACTTCTATAATGTAGTTCATTAGTTTCGTTCAAAAAATCTATGAAAATAAATATGGATTTTTTTCACAACTTTCTGGAATAATGATACCGAGACTATCATTGAAAACAAAATACCTGGTCATTTAGTGAATCGTTGCCATGGCGTGTGGATTGATCCGGGCTTCTGTTAGACTGTTTCATTAAATAAGCCAAGATATCGTTTTTCCCCTAAAATGCCTCCGCAACGGACAATTTTTGCAAGCAATGATTCATAAAATTCCTAAAACCAAGTAATCTAATTGTCATCTCAGACTATCTCAGACTATATTACGAAAAGACAAGATTTTGGATGAATTGAAATTGCATTGAATCTTCAACTATGAAACGCCATAATAACAATTTATCATAATCACAAATAGACCTCATTTCCCATTAGTATTCGAATATCACTGGTTCTTCATTATTCGTCATAACACGACTCATATTACTAAATACAGGAGATTCAGAATTCATTTATCCAGACAGTCTATAAATTCTCGGCCTATGAATACAGAATCTATTTGCACTATAGGTGAAAAATGAAAAATTTCATCCGGACTCTATTTGTGATTGTATCTAGGTTTCAAGATATCTTCTGACCGATCTGTGAAATGGCATCGTTTCCCGTGAAAAAAGACCCTATCACGAGGCTTGAACTCTTTCTTTTTCTTTCTCTCACCCAATGATTGCTATTACCCAAGCTCAAGACAATGGACTCCAGTAAAATTGATCAGGACACGTACACGCCTTCACCAAAGTTCACTCAACGATCATTCTGTATATATCTATTCAGTATAACGTGCAGATTCGACTCTTCCTCATTCGCCTCGTCTTTCTCGTCGATCACTCTTCTTTTGCGTTGATGGCGATCGTATATGGGTGGGTTGGTGTTGCATTCACGTAAGACTTCCATAGTAAGGACAAAAGTTTTGCATCTTCACAATGTTTCCTTCTTCTTAGTTCTCCGCCTCTTTACATTAGTCTCATTTTGCGATTATCATTGCCGTTATGCGCAAAAACATTCATGTTTGGACTCATTTTTTTTATTGAAGACCAAAAGATGATCCAAATATTTTGCTGGGTATTTTTTTTTTTTTTTTTAGTAGGTGTGTTGAAATTTTCCGAATAAGATGATCTGACGCTTAAGAAAAGTCCTATGATCATAACAAAATAGGCGCATAGGTTTCAGACTTTAAGGAAAAATCAAAATTGCGAATATGTAAGCCATTTCTGAATTTCACGAAACTTGTTCTTCTAAGGCCATGGACATATGGAACTACCTAATAGTCAATGCATTTTCAATAATAAAACGGAAATGGCGATGACGATTTGATTTGGGACAAGTTGTTTTTTGAATAGTTGTATGATAATTCTATTTCAACAACCCTTTGCGGCACTTTTGGGAGCAACCGATTTTGATGGTTGGCATAGAAGGGTTTTGGGGGTCGCTGATCATGAAAATGAAGTCGGATTCTGAAAATTGAAAATGGCGGAACCCAAGATGGTGACCAACATTTTCAAAATTCCTTGAGTCTGGCTGAATAGTTTGATCGCGAGGTTTTCGTGGTCGTTGACCCCGAAAATTGAGTCAGAGTTTGAAAATTCAAGATGGAAGATCCAAGATGGCGACCAAACATCTCAAAATTGGTTGGATCTGGCTGAAAAATTCCATTTTAAGGTTTTATGTGTCGTTGATCATGGAAATAAAGTCACATTCCCAAAATTCATGCAGATGAATCTGGAATAGCGAATAGAATTGCAATCGCATCAAGTACTGGTAATATCTAGTAATTTTCCATATTGTTGGTCATTGACTGAAGATCCAGAAATGTATATACCTTTTTCATTTAACTACAGAGACACGAAGGTTGACGTGGTGATTATCTCCTCTATCTATTTTGATTTTTGTACTTTTCCACTTCTTTTTTTCTTTTCTTGATATTTTTTCTGTCTCTGTCCATTCTCTCACAAAACATGGTTATAAAATGTTCAACTCAGTGTAAGTTGCCGGAGGAAATAATAACATTTGTCTGTAAACAGCGCACTCCGTATCTTTCACAACTTTCGTTGTTTTTTCCATTGTCAGGGGCATCACTGAATTAATTACTGTGTATTTTCAGGATCTGTTTTCGTTTCGAATTCAGCGGCAGGAACGATTCTGGTATGAAGTTTACGAGTTTATCTGACCTAACCTCAATGAATTTTTCATTACTCTAACCTAAAAATGCTACGTTGAAATGGGATTTTAGGGTTCTCGTAATGAAAAAATATATCCGCACTTCGCTTGCAAGTCCATTTTGTGCACTGGAGGACATGTCTGTTTCGCTTCGCTCGACAGACAAACTGTCCTAGTGCCCAAAATGGGCTACCGCGCTCAGTACGGAAATATACTATTTCATCTACCATTTTTGATCCGTCATTTTGAATTTTCCAACCCTGACTTCATTTTCATAATCAGCGGCCCCAAAAAACCCCCGAATGAAAATTTTCAGCCAGATCCAAAGCTTTTGGAAATTTTGGCCACCATCTTGGACCCGCCATTTTGAATTTTTCAAATCTGATTACACTTTCATAGACCAGCGACCCCCGGAAAAACTCCCACATACTGACTTTTATGGAAAACGGTCGAGTTCTATTTTAACCGCGTAATTTTGTCATCGAAAAACAGTGCCAAACTCGATTTCAATCAAATTCGAAGCCAAATTCACGGAAAATCCAGTGAAAATGCATGAATTAGTATGAATTCTCAGCTCAAATAAGACGCAGTTGAACCGTAGATGACGAAGAAAGTCTGAGAATTCCTGGAATAGTCCCAGACCTAAATTCGTCTAAGAAATTAGCGCCGCAGAATGTCAAATCTGGTGTGAAATTAGTCATATATCCATAATTGAATTGGTCATCCAGAATTGAAAAAAAATAGGGATCGCCGCACAGAAAATCGAGCTGTCTTCTAATGAACCACAAGGTTTTTCGCTAAAGGCGACAAAGCAATAGATAAGACGTAGTCTGTAATCCTTTTCTGAAAAATCCTATTCAATTCAGACTATCGTCACTAGTAGGTGAACCACTATTCACACATAGTTTTGACTCGGAAATAGACTCCAGAAGTAATCTAAAGAATGTTTAAAAAAGTCATGGTTGCGTTCAAAACCTTTTGCACTTCCAGAGTTCCCAGTCAAACTGTAGGTATTATCCAGAGGAATTCAATTTCACATGTAAAAACTAACAAGGCCCCATTCAAAGTCGTACTTGAATCCATTATTCAATTCCACCACTCTTGCTCAGGAGGCGCGTTTTTGGAGGTATTTTGACATCTAGAGTGAAATTTTCGAGTGTCTCAAGAGGGAAAGAGACTCTTGAAACATTCTGTATAATCAGAGATTTGTACTCTACTTGGGTCTTATGAATAGGAATTCCACGATATCAGCTCTTGAATCTTTCTAGATATGTTTCTCGTTCCAAAATAGTTTTTTCTCTAGAACACGACTAATTAAGTATTTTCTGAATGACATAATAGATCGTGTACCATTATTAAAAAAAAAAAAAAAAAAAATGACAATTAGAGGACTCAAAATTTCATGTAACGGATTCTCAAAATATAATTCGAAACTAATTGAATGGTTTTAGAAGTTATTTGATAATCTAAAGTAAAATTACATAGTTTTGTAGAGTAATCCTCGACGAAAAGTATCATGCACCATCTCCATAAAATCATTTTCTAGAAAAATACCAATAAAACCTCCAAATCGTGCATTCAAATTCAATCAATATAGGTGCAATAGTATCTCACAACCGAGGATCGAATAGCAAGTAACAAAGATAGATAGATCATCCAGAGATTGCCAAGCGCACTTTGGGCTCTCGGAAATCTCATCAGAACCGATCATCTGCAGAGCTGTACTCTTCTCCAACGACTTCGTCGAACGAAAAAAAGTACCTCCCCTATATACTCTCCCATAAGCAATAGTGAGAAAGAAAAAGATAGAAAGAGAGAGGGGCTGCATCGTATGAACAGACCAGCCTCTGGGGTAAAATTGCATCGTGTTGTGCAGCACAGCTCTTTCTTTCTCTAAAGTACTTTATACTTAACGTACGCCAATGTTCATTCCTCGTTCAACCAATAATACTCGTTCGGCTTACTAGAAAGAAAAGAAGGAAGAGAGGGGTCTCTACACTCTGTCCATGCATCCGTCCGATCGCCAAATTGCAAAGTATGTATACTGCAGTCTTTGGTTGCGGAGAGGGCCCATCTGTTGCCCCCCCCCCCTCTTTTTTTCCTCCTTCTCTCTGAATTTTTTGAGGTAGCTGACCTCTCGGTCAAGTTCATCGTCCTTTCGTACTATGGGCCCGCTTGATATACATGTGCGAATCTATACTTTTTTAGCAGCACACTGGTGGTTCTCTTTTGCTGCTGCTGCAGGCTCTCTCCTCTCTGTCCGTTCCTACATCTTTTTCCTTCTCTTCCTCTTTTTTTTTTTTTTTTTTTTTTTTGGCCCCCACCAAAAATCAGAGAGTGCATATTGCAGCAACAGCAGCAGCAGCAGCATGGCCAGGCGTGTCCGGTTCGAAAAATCGCGTGAGTAAAGACCCTTTCACGCTATTAATCCTATATATATATGTATGTACATGATGAGAGTGACCGAGACCTACAGCTGCAAATATACAGACATGAATTCTGAGTTTTGATCACTAACTGAGGGGAAGTAGGGAAGATTTTGTGGATACCTTCAAGTGTTTGAAAATCTTGATAGAGCCCGCATGGATTTTGGATGGGAAATAATTGTTCGAATAGGGTGTTGGGGTGATTGTAATTTGTTGGCTGGGGTGTGGGTTTGGTGTGGTTGGTTCGTGAAACGCTTGGGTGCTGATTTCTTTTTTGAGATTCGAAGAAAAGTAATGACGATAATGATTTGAGGAGTTATTCTTAGTTTCGGAAAGCTTCGATTTCAGAATATGATGCTCTGTTCTTTAACACGTTCACTGCGAAGGCAATTTTTCGTAATTTTTGGATGGTCATCACCACGACCCTGATTCACCAATTAATGCAAGTTTACAGGGAAGAATTCTGTTCTGACTGATCATTTACACCCTTGATGAACTAAAACGCCAGAGAAAATGGCCATTGAGGATATTTGTTGAGCAAATATAGGTCGGTAAAGTTTGTAAAATCGAAAATTGTGGGCCCTACCAGTGAGGCCCATCGCAGGTTAAATCGAGAGGAATTTTGGGGATTTAGCGTTGGTTGGTGTCCTTATTTGATTTGGAAAAAGCTTTGAGAGCACCAACGTATTCATGAATTCATTCCCTTTTTAGAACTATTCCCGAGAAGAATTTTGCCATTAACGCGGAGAAAATGTTTCAGAAGATGAGACTGATTCGCCACAAGAGGATCAATTTCATCTTCACGGGTAATTTTGTCCAGTCTAACCACGTCAATTACGACCACAGATTTTCTACTGCCTGCGCAGGGAAGTTCTAAAAATTCTTTTCAGATGCCTACAAAATCTCCTTCCCAGTCTTTGGATTGGTACTGAAATGGAATGATAGAACGCAAAAACAAATTGAACATCCAGAGTCTAAGATATTCGTTCAATTTCATGATGAACAATTGATGTCTGTTGGAAAATAAAACATCCATTCACACTGAGATTCACGGCTTTAGAGTTTCCAAAACTTCTTGACCCAAATTATCCAATCAGAACCATTCTTATCATGATCAATCTTTAGATGGTAGAATTCCTACTAATGTGTATAATAACGCAAAACTCTCCCAAAACAATCTATCGTGGTGGTTGACTTCACTAAGGTCGTGAAGTATGAGCCAAAAACGAGGAGTCTATCTCCATACGGGCGTTTCTACCCCAATTGCGATGGTTCAGTTCATGACTGAAATGAAATTACGAAAAAATAGCGCCACAGCGAACGTATAACTTCTTTAGAACATTGCCTTTCGCTAATTGATGAATGATGTTTCCCGGAATTTCCAAGAAATGACTCGACATCGCGGATCAAACCCATAAGAAAAAACGAATCCTCAGTTCGAAAAAGGGAATAAAATTCCAAGATCTTGAGCATCGTCAGTGTGAAAGAGCCAACTGTCAGTCTCGGTAAAGGCTTACTATAATACTAGCTTTGAAATCCGCTGAAATCCCAAAACATTCACAGGCGTGAGACCGGGCTGCGAAAAAATTATAGTTATTCAACCTCAAATTCAATCTTCCTTTCTCTTCCTTCTCCTTTCCTCCTTTCATCCCACAATCAAATATCAAGATTTTTTGTCATCCTCACGATGCAGTTATTTCACATTTCATATACGATCATATTCTCTCTTTCACGTACGAAAATTCACCAAAAGATTTGTTCAGATATATGTGATGATTTCGATTTTGTCGCACGAAAGAGTAAGTAATACACGACAAGAGTATAAAGATATCTCTTTTCGCAGAGTCGGTAGAAGTGGCAATTTCTTTTTCTCGGATCGTCGATGACAGTGCGGGTACTGTGTTGTGGCTGTGGATGAAAAAGGAAGAGTTGAAAAACAGAGAGTCGGAAATTAAAGGTCGCGCGAAACAAAGAAAGAACGGGACTGTGGATTTTCGTTCTTTTTAGCAATATCGTCTCTTTCGTTGTTTAATTTGATCTTTTTTTCCTAATAATATCGTCCTGGACATCAAGAATCTGTTTCTAAATTTGAGCGTGGTTGTAGTGCTAACACTCAATTTTTTTCATGATTTCCATTATAGCAACCGGAAGTTATATTTGGACTCAAATTGAACCCGTTCACTATTCTACGTATATCCTTTGGTGTCCAGTCATGGTTCTAAAATGTAGATGATAACTTTCTCGCAATGCATCGTAAGAATCTGGAAGAATCCTGAAAAATTTATGTCAATACTAGGAATACGATATTGTTCAAATGGGGCTGAATACAAAATTGTGAGGGGAATAGAACAAGGAACAAAAATCTTCCAAAATCCTAATTCAGCCATGGTTCACCCTTTTCTACATTAGAAATATATTATGGTACGAAAAATGGTATTTTTTGTGCCATTTCTGCGGTCCAGATTGCCTGTACCACCACAAATTACTCGACCAACTTTGATTGAAAGAAAAGAAACAATTCTAAGCTCTACAGAAAAATTACGTCTAGTTAGTGAAGGCACAAAATATTCACAAAAAAGCGTAATATCCAATGCAGCCATCATGGCTGGAAATGGCTATGACCAGTGTTGTAGTTGGTTCGGTTGCAAAATTTAACCAGTAGAGCCATTGATATCGAGATAAGTGCTGGGTCAATGCTTGAACTAACTTCCACAAGATAACAACAATCGGCCCGCCTCACGTAGTTGTTTCAGCTTGTAACTGTGCGTCAATAATAAATCGCTACAACTACGTGCAAGAATGAAATCGAATTATTAATATATTATGATTGATCTATTAGTGTCACAGTCTACAAGAACTCCACCTTCTTTATGGTTCATTTTGCTAATCTTGAATGCTCTAAAGAGAAAGCTCTGTTTTCGGACCAGCAAATTTTCGATTAACTTTTCCATTCAATCCAATATTTTCTCCAACACAATTACTCTTATCACAAAAATGCTTCGATGAGTTGTTCCTCTCACAACAATCTAACGATTGTGAGTGACACTTTTCCTTCTAAACTCCTCCATAACCTTCCAGGAACCCATCTTCCCGTCTCTTCGTCTGCGTGTGTATGAGTATGTATATTGATTTTTTTTACGCCAGGATTTCTCTTCTACGCTCTATTTTATCGATATTTGCTTTTCTACAAGTTGTAGAGAATCACTCAGAGATGAGACCAGTGATTTGGTATCTCTCCTCTCCCGATTGAATTTGATCTAGTGGTTTTTTGAGGTGAAATCGCTAAAACTGTATAATTTCATAGTGGAATATCTCTTTCGAACTTGATCTTACGGCAATTCGAGTTACCTAGGGTATGGTTTCTTTTGGCTCAATCTATCTATGATTAATAATGAAATTTCATCTAATCTTCATAAACCTGAATTTTTAGAAAAAACGAGAACTCTCAATGAAGACTCTATTCAGAGCATATTCAAACCAATTATATCAAAATTCCGTTTCAACCAAACTACAGACTTTGCTAAAGAAACCTCAGTTTAGATAGACCAAATCACCCTCATTAGCTTCCTCACAAGAATAACTCAAAATAAAGGAAGAAAATTTCAACCAAAATTGAAAAATTTCACAGAAAACTTCAATTTGATCATCTTTCCACCAACTGTGTTGAAATTCCACCCTAATCAAACAATATATTTCGCCCAACAAAATCTTAGTGTGGATAGTTTGAATTCCCCTAAATGGGATCTCGTGAAAATATAGCTCAACAAAATTTGACATAAAATTCATTTTTTGCTCATATCTCCCCCTACAACTAATCTATCCACCTCTTATTAATGAACTAGAGAGATACTTTTCCAGTATACTATATATTGAAACCGAGTTGAATTGAAAAACGTTTGAACGTGATTAAAATTTAATTTCTCTTCCAAAGATCAAAATCCGCTCCAAAATAGTATATTTCGGTACAAAGATGGAAAAACTTTTTTATGCGATTTTCGATGTTTGAGTGCTCACGAAATTCCTAAAATGAGTGCTCTCTTATTTACAAACCATTCACGTTTGTGAGCGTGAATATATTGGATGCAGGGATATAAACGGTAGATCCATTGTGATTTGAAAAATCTGAATCTTTTTGAAGAGTATTTTCAGATCATTCATTTTTGTCGACGTGGGGAGATAGAACGCTGAGATTTGCTTTTTTTGAGGAGTAACTCACATTTTTCACACTTGTGACTGATCTTGTCTCAGTTTTTGAGCGCAGATTCTCACTGGAGCTAGTCCACAATTCGTCCACTAGTGCGCCAAAAAATCAGTGTTGCCAACAACGAGAAATTATATGGGTGATTCTGAGATAACTTATGCATTTGATGTCCTGACTTCGCATTCATTTTGAATGACCAAATACGATGAGTCTAACGATGATATCTAATGTATTCTATTGAAATGGAGATGTCCCAATTGTTCCAGAAGCGGATACAAGTTTAATGTGGACCTGAGCTTACCAAAAAAGGTCAAAATGTCCTTACCGTGGCATGTCCTAAACTCGAGTTGCACATTTCAATCGTGTAGTTTACCGAGATGTTCATTCAATCTCGGTTCCGTACCACTCAAACATCAAAGTTGGGTTATAAAAAGGTGATATCATGTACAAATCGAGTATCAAGTCTCACTTCAAAATAGTCAAAACATAGCCGACATTCTGTCCTGGAATTTTGCAAATTTTTCGAATGCTTCTTGATAATTCGACTCCGGGTCAGCGAATCGCTTCGAACGGCTCTATAGCGGCGGTAATTGATTCCTAATACACCAAAAAACAAGATACTACCACCAGCGGAATGATGAATTACGTGAACAGCTTTCCGCGCGATGATTTAAGGGCAATTTTTCCGTTGCAAAATAAGAATTGTCCTTACCGTGGTCACTGGCTCTCGAATACTATGCAACGTCAAGGTCCAGAAATTTTTTTACAGTCTACTCTCACCTTAAAAATAGGCCATGTATTCGGAAAAAACGATCCGTTCTGATTTACGCCTTTGAGATCACTTTTTCTGCCAAAATGTCCTTACCGTGGCTGTCCTTACCGTGGCAAAAATATATCGAAAATTGCTCGTATCTTTTACATAGATTGACTAACGTTTATGCTCGTCTGGGAATTGTTTTTGGATGTCAGATATAGATTGGAAAACACCTATGAGCAGTCAGATTGCAGCTATATTTCAACTAGTCAATTTTTGGTCCAAATCCCGACCCCCGCCGTTTTTGCCCTCGAAATACCTAAGTTATCCCATAATCACCCATATACGAGAAGCTCATTCTAAGTGTCGCCATCTCCACTTAGAATAAGCGACAAGTATGAGCCCGCCTAGTGACCCAACAGAGTACCACATCCTCTTAATAACCAACAGATACCGCTTTGAGAAAGCATTCTGCTAATATCTTTTAGCAGAGTATTTCTTTATTACTTTTACGACACTTTCGAGGAAACATTCGGCAAACTTCCTTCTCAGAACCTGCATATCCTTCAGAATAAAATTCTCTGAAAAATTCCAACTAAATGAAAGAACTTCAGCGAAATGTTCAATTCAATACAAGATCTCGCGCTACTGCGTCTGAGTAACAACTTGAAATTTCGTCATAATTTGTGTAAGGGTCCTCTAGAAATGCATTCCACATGTGCAAAATGAAAGAACCAAAGTGAGAGAGGATTCATGCAGAATAAAATGGAGTGGGGAGACGAGGGTATACGATGAAATTCAATAGGATGGATTCCACGCCAAAGCGACCTACGGAAAGGGGTCATCTCTCAGATTCTTTTTTAACCTTTTTCATTCGATTCTATGGCTCAAAATAGGAACTTCGGACCACCTATGGGGCCCAAAAAAAATTTCTCCTCTCCATTGCACGCATATCCGTCAACAGACCGAAAATTTATCGTGTAAAAATCTATGCACTTTTATTCACGAAAATGGGAATATTTCGAGTTTTTGGATAGCTATCGATTTGCGGGTTGCGGCATCTGAAAGGGCATCAAAAAACCTATCGGAAACGTTGTCGAAAATTCCTTTTCTGTGATTGGGGGGCCTCCTGGAGGCAAAAGAGTGTTTTTCACTAAAATGTTGATTTCTCAAAAAGCCGTTTTTTTTATTTTTTTAAACTCAAATTTTTGACGTAAAATTTTGCGTTCTTTCGAAAAAATGGGTTTCAGAGAAGTTTGGGGCGATCCAAGTGACTTATGAGCCATTTTTTGAAAATTCGATTTTTCCGATTTCAGAAAAAGGCGATTTTCTGCGCATGCGCACAAACGTAGACTTTCGGCGCCACTTCCAATGGAAAGCTGACAAAATTTCCTATAAAATGACTACCCGCAAAGTTGAAATTCATGCACTGAAACGCGATCTGCAAGGATTAATTATGTCGAATCAAAATCACATGAAAATTCAGCCCATTAACGCCTTCGTGGCGCCTGCTGAGATGACACATTCACGAGATCTTATCGGGACTTGATTTTGAGTACGAAATTGACCTGAAAAAAATTCGGACCACATGGTTTCAACGTAAAATTGTATGAACTTTCAAAATATGCGATGAAAAACCCCGTTTTGAGGCGAACCCGAGGTGCTACATTCAATTTTTCGCAATTTTGAATGTGAAATATCGTATTTTCTGGCAAAAAATTGGATGTAGCACCTCGGGTTCACCTCAAACGGGGTTTTTCATCGCATATTTTGAAAGTTCATACAATTTTACGTTGAAACCATGTGGTCCGAATTTTTTTCAGGTCAATTTCGTACTCAAAATTGAGTCCCGAGAAGATCTCGTGAATGTGTCATCTCAGCAGGCGCCACGAAGGCGTTAATGGGCTGAATTTTCATGTGATTTTGATTCGACATAATTAATCCTTGCAGATCGCGTTTCAGTGCATGAATTTCAACTTTGCGGGTAGTCATTTTATAGGAAATTTTGTCAGCTTTCCATTGAAAGTGGTGCCGAAAGTCTACGTTTGTGCGCATGCGCAGAAAATCGCCTATTTCTGAAACCGGGAAAATCGAATTTTCAAAAAATGGCTCATAAGTCACTTGGATCGCCCCAAACTTCTCTGAAACTCATTTTTTTCGAAAGAACGCAAAATTTTACGTCAAATATGTAATTTTAAAAAAATAAAAAAAATGGCTTTTTGAGAAATCAACATTTTAGTGAAAAACACTCTTTTGCCTCCAGGAGGCCCCCAAATCACAGAGAAGGAATTTTCAACAACGTTTCCGATAGGTTTTTTGATGCCCTTTCAGATGCCGCAACCCGCAAATCGATAGCTATCCAAAAACTCTAAATATTCCCATTTTCGTGAATAAAAGAGCATCGATTTTTACACGATAAATTTTCGGTCTGTTGACGGATATGCGTGCAATGGAGAGGAGAAATTTTTTTTGGACCCCATAGGTGGTCCGAAGTTCCTATTTTGGGCCATAGAATCGAATGAAAAAGGTTAAAAAAGAATCTGAGAGATGACCCCTTTCCGTAGGTCGCTTTGGCGTGGAATTCATCATAGGGAACTTTGCAAGTGTGACTCGCAACAGAGTAAAGAAATTTAGTCTTTGAGATGCATGCACATACTGCAGCGTGACGCGTGCCTTCGAAACTATAGTCACGAGATGTGAAACTTTTCTTTGGACCCTAAAAGATCTCGTATTTCTTGGATATCCAGTTTGTACTGGATTCTAGGTGAATGACGCATTTGTATTTATTTTGCTCATTTTATATTATTTTGCTCTTCGTGTGTTAATTTTCGTTCGCCATAGTCCATGATTCAAAATTTTTGCGCGTTCTCTGATACGATTCGCGTGTTTTAGTGAATAGTTCCATAGTATGCTTTAGACCCGTCTTTGTGATTTTAAATTAGATCTCACGGGATGAATGGAATGTATCTTGAATACACACTTGAGTTTGTATTTTGAAGAGAATAGTGGGTCGTTGGCCATATGCATCACAAAGTTGTTTACAAAAATCGTTAGATGCAGGTGCACTCAATTGAGGAGAACTGACATCATTCAAAGATCTGAATGTCGTTTATCACTGATTACGGGTGGCATCTCTGTATTCTATTGATAATCTTTTGGTTCTCGGAATACACTACTCAAATAATTTTAAGACTCTTTACGATGTGTTCAGTGTTCTCGCGTCGCAAAGGTTAGTATCAATGAAAACAAGAGTTAACCGCACTTGCATTGCCACTGAGAGTAATTCCTCTTGCTTTGTCCAAGTGGTGCCAGGCAGTGAAAGAAATTGTGTAATTTAGAATGAATCCAACCTGTTCCAGAGTTCCACAGAATCGCAATTGATTATTTCACGAAATACTGAGGTTATCCTTGATTGAATTAAATGCTCTCATGGAATAAAAATCCGAGCTATTGAATGAAACTTCAGTCTCGAAAGATAAATTTCTGAACTCGGTAAAATGCGTGAATGTTGTTTCCGCTGTAACATAATCAACAGATATCTTAGGCTCAATCGAATGTCCCTGCATGTACAACACTATATGACGAACAAAATCCTTTAGGAATTTCAGCAACAGCTTGAGCACGCTCCTCTACACCAAAAACATCACTGTGCTCAATAGCAATCTACGACATCAGCTAGGCCATGTAAAATTTTCCTCTACATCAAAAAAGCTCCAAAATTGTACTAGCTATATCATATCTGAAGTGGCACTCTTGCGGTTGCGAGATATTTACAAGCTAGCAAAAATGCAAAGTCCTTCTTCCTCATATTTTTCCCCCCATTTCTTGCAAAATGTCAAAGGAACCAAAGACACGATCCTGAATGTATCCTGATGCAGCCGGTCCTCTCTTCTTGAAGCTTCAAAATTGCATATATATATATCCAGTACATATTGCCTAAAGGCTACTTAAATACTCTTCCCAGCTCGCTCCAATACCTTCATTCCTGAATGAAGTTTCGGAGAAGCCAAAAGTGCTAGATGGTCTCTGTGCAAGACTGCAGTCTCGTTTAATATATATAAATATATATACACTTTCTGAAGGAAAGTGATTACGGCCCTGTCACACTTTATTGCACCTCCGGCTCTCTGCACACATGGCTATACACTTTTACCTATACATATATGTATAGAGACTTTCTTCCTTCTTAACGTTCTACCTCTTTCTTCTCCTCCTTCTTTTGCGTCCGACTTTTATTTCTCGGCAAGATTTTGGTATATACTACATTGCTATGCCGGGCCTATGCAGTTTTCTTGGCTGCAACCTCATCTCGTCTTTATACATACGTACAACAAGTATTGCAAGTTCAACTCTTTACTACCTATATATTCCCTATCCATTCATTGCCTTTTTGTATTTTCCCTCACATCCAACTTCTTCGTTCCCCTCTATCTTTTCCTCTTTCTCTTTCTACGTCGTAACATTTTGGAGTCCCTGAATGCATGTTGCACCGGCTGCGATATACAAACACTCTCTTCCCATGGGCTGTATATGCGAAAAAAAGCTAAAATCCGCATTGAAAAAGCAGTTTCTGTGGAATTATTTCTTATTTGTGCATGATACCTATATGCGCCCATAGGTGCAGTATGATCTTGCAACAAGTGTATTACGCCACGTAGAATTTTACAAGAGGCATACGATGGCAAATTATTCATTTGCAGGGTCTCTTGTAGGTACTGTTCCGGACGATACTTCAATATTTACTAATTCACCAAAAATAAAATTGTATTCGTGGTCTAAAACCAATATGCGAATGGTTGTACATGAATCTATCAGAATTCCTTTGGGCGTTTCTAGAGAGCAAATTATTCGTAATTCGGGCCATAATGAAGCTATAAAAAGTTGATTTTATTGAGGAGGTTCGGAAGCTTCACTTTTACTAACCTAGGGGATTACATGTGAGCTGGGTCCAGTGACTTCAGAGTGACCCTACAGTGTCTATTCACAGACATCTGACTGGAGCACTCGGCTGCCATGCATGAACAGAGCTGACGTGAGTTTGTATTAAGGTAGCACTCGCGGGTGAAGAATGATGACGGTCATCGAGCTACCAAAATTTACAAGTTTCACATGTTCACGAATCGATATCCGTTTCTGAAAGTAGGTGCCGCCGACCTTTCTTCTAAGTGAAAGAATCATGAACATTCCGCTCTTATAACACGTGTTCTTATGGGATGATCATCAAAACATCTCGTCATTCGTAAACGCTGACGGTTGAAATTCTGCAAAAATTCAATCACATAGATCTAACGCTTCTGAACAAGCTTAGGTTTTTAAAACATATGGGTTACCCATAAATTTATCTTTTAACTTACAAGAGAAGTACAAGAGTTCGAGGGAGAAACCAAGGAAGCAGACGTTCAATCGCGATGTCTGTGCGCGAGCGCGGGCTTGGGATGTCGGTGAGCTTGGAGCATGCATGGGTCGTGGTCAATGCATGTCCAGGAAGTTGAGAGGACTGAGTCTTCAGGAAAATCATGGTACAAAGGAGACTGAAAATTGAATAGAAGATCTGTCCTGTGTATAACAACCTTTCTATAGAAGTGTGCAGAAAATGCTCAGGGCTTGGACATAATGCAAGAACATCTCGAAAAACATGTCAAGATGTAGCTTGCTGTAACAAATGCAGTGAGGAACATGAAACTGAAGATTGCAAGAGCCCGAATAGGAAATTATGTGCGAACTGTAAAACATCCGATGAAAAGTACAAGATAAATAGGAAAATCAATCATGCTGCCATGGAAATTATAATAATTGAGGAGCCAGGCAAAATTTGTCCGTCCACATACTGTATATCGGGTTGCCTATGTGGAAGGGATGAAGTGTGATGGAATGCCGTATGGGTCATGGGGGGGTCGATGGCTGGGTGAATGGGTTAGTCAGGTGAATGGATGGATGAGTGGACCGATGGATGAATGAGTGAATGAGATTTGAGGAATGAGGTGTGAGCATCGAGTTATGAGTTATGAGGACTGAGTTATGAGGAACGAGTTACGAGGAATGAATTATGAGGTACGAGTTATGAGGAACGAGTTATGAGGAACGAGTTATGAGGAACGAGTTATGAGGAACGAGTTATGAGGAACGAGTTATGAGGAAAGAGTTGTGAGGAATGAGTTATGAGGAACGAGTTATGAGGACTGAGTCATGAGGAACGAGTTATGAGGTACGAGTTTTGAGGAATCAGTCATGAGGAATGAGTTATGAGGAATCAGTTATGAGGAGGGAGTTATGAGGAATGAGTCTTGAAGAATTACTTATGAAGAGTGAGTTATGTGGGACGATTTGTGAGGAACGAGATGTGGCACTGGGAATAGAGATGTTGGAATCTCGTCCAACAGTCTCGTCTATTTCAGTGTAATTCGTTCCAGTGCGGTCTGGTTAGGTTTTATTTCGTCTTACTCGGTTTAGGTCGGTCTCATTCGGTCTAGTTCAGTGAAGTGGAGTATATTCGGGTTTACATCGATCTCATTCGGTCTCATTCGGTTTATTCGGTCAAATTAGGTGTAGGTTAGTCTTGAATGGTCTAATTCGTTCTAGTTCAATCTAGTGTGGTCTAGTCCGATCTAGGTTCTTTTAGTTGGGTCTAGTTCTCGCTAAACGAGTCTAATTCAGTCTAGTTCGATGTAGTCAAGCCTCGTTTGGTAAAATTCGATCTAATTCGGTTCTGTTATGTCCGAGTAAGTTTAGTTCGGTCCAGCTCGGCCCAATTCGTTCAATTTCGATCTAGTTCGATCTAGTTTGGGATAATTTGGACAAGCTCGGTCTTGTTTGGTGTAGTTAGGTTCAGTTCGATATAGTTCGGTCTACTGCGATCTAGTTTTGTCTAACTCGGCTTGGGTGGGTCTGATTAAAACTAGCTCATCGGTAAAATCTTCTACACTGCTATTAATACTCGGTGATCACCCGAGGGTTAATGTGACGGGTGCAGTCACCATGGGCCGACAATCAGTCCGAGTCTCTGGTTTTATGCAGGGTCTTTAATTAATTCCTACGCCACACAGACAACAGCGCCCAACTCGTGGATCAACTTTCAACCTTCAGGTTACCAACGACTATTAATACCAGTGTTGATAGGTCGGGACTTCAATTTAGCAAGGAAAGCCGTTTCGAAAATTGAGAACAATATATTCGAATTCTTCAATTCTCTATATCTCTCAGCAGGTATAACTCAAGATAATACCATTTTTGCAAACTTCGTGAGAAACTTCTACCTGTCATCTTGAATGAATCACCAATCATCATTTTACAACCATCATTATTAAATTACAAAAGCACTTCAGGAGCCTCTGACTTATCAAGAACATTTACAAGCCGAACGAGCGGTAGCGAATGCGGCAGTAACGCTAGTAGAAGATTGTGAGTCTTCAATGCTCAAAAGAACCCTGATCCCAAGAACAGACTACCCTGATGGCGCAGTAATCTAATGATCAGTGATAACAATGAATATGACTGGGAAGAATTCACACGAGTGTTAAAAGGAGATATCAGCAGCAGCAAGGCATCTATCACCTCACAACAGACAAGTCTAAAAATCATGCAGATGAACATTTATAGTCTAGACAAACACTTCAATTACAGAGAATGGGCATACGAGGGACGGTAAATGCTCTAATCAGGAACTACGTGAGTGAACGTTCACAAATTGTTAAGATAGGAGGGATAAGTAGCAAGTGAAGAGAACATCAAATGTGGGGTTCCACAGGACTCGGCACTTGGATCCCTACTATTCATATTGTATATAAATGACATTTTTTGTGTCACAGATCTAGGTAAAATATTATCTTTTGCAGATGATACGGCAATTCCTTATAGAGCTAAAAATAAGCTGGCTCTAAATATCGCTAAGACACATGTACTCCCTTTTGGTTGCTATGTAGACAGCATTCCCAACTTCCAAGGTATAGAATATGTAGGTGTCCATGAATTAAAGAGAATAAATAGAACCACACACGCGAAGTACTTAGGAATTTTTTCGACAGCTTTTTGCATTGGGAAGAACAGATTGATACATTAAGAAGTAAAATGCGAAAGCTAGTCTTCTTGTTCAAAGAATTGAGGCACTTTATTGATATCAAAGGACTGAAACAAATTCGTCATGGACTAGTGCACCCGATATTACAATATGGTGTTATAGCTTGAGGAGATGCCAAAGAAAATGTCCTAGACAAACTAGAAATAGTACACAAGGCAATATTCATAGTTATATACGGCTTGAGAATTAGAACTTCTCCGAATGAACTATATCAGATGTCTGGAATGATGAGTACGGAAAAAATTTTCTGCCAAAAAGCTGTAGAACATTGTCTCAAGGTAGATTTGCATGGGAAAACTTATGGTTATAATAGCAAAGAAAATAAACTGAGTCTTTTCAAAGTATCGAGAAGAAGGAAAGAAATTACAAGCAGATTCTTTTGCAGAATTGGAATTGAATGCATATATCAAATTGGGTCTGAGTTCAGAAAACAACAAAATCCACAAAAAATAGCGAATGAAACAAGAAAATGGCTCTCAAGAGCAGATATTGATGAAATGAAGGAATTATTTGAAAATATCCTCCTTGAAATTATTGAAATGAAAATGTACTATTCAGTACCTATCACATTAGAATTAGTATTAGAGATAGTTATTAGTATATAGTATTTAGTATTTATTGAGTAGATAGGGGTGCGGACAAGTGCTTAGCACTTATGCATATGGATCCTTTACTGAATGAATTGAATCGAATCAAATCACAGAAATATGTGTCATACTCACTGCTTCTCTCACAAATGAACGATCTGAAGATGTCCTCTTCAACTCTGAAGCTTACCCACTAAAGAAGACTTGAGAATTAAACTCCCTCAAGTGCTATCTAGCTACAGTTTCGAATTTGGTCACTCGTGTTAACAAGGATGGGTATGGTTAACGATCAATTTAATGAATCAAGGTTTGCTCTTCCAAAAGTGGATATTAGAAGAGCAATCCTTGACTCATTAAATCGATCGTTAACCATACCCGCTATCTAGTTATACAGTAAAACCTGTATACATCAGACACTTTTGATGCAAGGAAAAAGTGTCTAAAGTGAGCAGGTGGCCAAAATATAGAAGGAAAAATACATGTAATGTAGCTATTTGGTGCTCAAGAGCATGGCCAATGTACGCTATCAGGCCAAGAGGTATGATAAAGAGGTGTCCAATCAAACAGGTTTCACTGTATTTGCTTTTTTGTAATTTTTGAGATCCTGGAGGTGGAATGGTGATTAGCAACTCTTCAATCGACAGTAACTATGAGAATTTGTAACCTTTGTGTTTGTTTCATTCCCTTCTTCTGTTGAATCTATGGCACTGAATTTAGATTTTTTTTCGACTTCCCCTAACTTTGTTATGAATTTCATGACAGATTTGAAAAATACACGATGGACAGAGAAAATTTCACGACTTGTGTTCTACTCGCATCGAAGGCAGAATAATAGCGGAAGCTTATTTTCAGAGTAATTCATTGATATCAAAAATCTTACTCGAAAAGTATTTCAACATCTTCCTAAGAAACAATGAGGTTATGTTGAGGTACCCACTTTCTGACTCAAGGAATCGAGATGCAACTTGGTATACACATATAATCTCATATATATATATTCCCTACGGGACGTTTCGCGAATAATACCCCACAGCTCTAGAATATTGCAAGCTCATGCGTATTATAGATTAGGGCGTGGAGAGAGACGAGGTTACAGATATTGCCCTCTGGGTTCAAACGTGCACGAGATGCGCGATGCACTATATTCCCAATGCACGTGGAGTGAGACGTGAGATGATGCACAAAGCCTGAAGCGTTGTATGAGGTATGAATCCGAAACAGACGATATCTCTCACCTACGGGACTGAAAGAATATAGGATCTCCGAGAATGCAAAGTCTTTTGTGCTAGGATATACACTGCTCTGCTGCTGCATACTGAGATGTACGAGGAGATGTAGATATATTAACTCTGGTGCAACAGATTCTTTGTGGATACAAATTGGGATAGTTATTATCAACGAATTCGGTATATCAGTCACTAACTCATGGATGCTCTCGAAGTCCATCTGGTTTACAACGTTTTCCTTCTGAGTATATTCTGAATTGCATAGATTTTGGTTGAATTCAATTGAATTATTGATGATTCAAAGAGGTTCTTAGATTTTGATATTTGAGCAGTCTTGATCCCAAATTTGTAGACTTGATCCGGAGTCCGGATTTTGGCGTATATGTATTAGGGCTGACGATTATGGCACCTCAAATAATACCTTATCCGGACTCCAGATTACGTCTATAATCCCCGGCATATCACATCCAGAGATCTGGATTCGGCTGTCTAGTAAAATTAGTTTCCGATTCTTGTATCAAATAGAGTTTTTCGTTCAACTTGTATCAGCTCATGCCTGACATGACATCCTCTCCTCGTGATTCTTAGGTATTCCTAGGTTATTCCAGATCAATCTCATCACTTCAATCTCCAAACTATAATGCTGGAATATGGCTGCAAACTATAACACCGGCACACAAAAAAAAAGTATCCGTACTTTTGACCAGATCTACTTTTTTTTATGTATTTTGGCACGCTGAATCCGAATCCGACGCCGGTTTGGCCCGACTACCTCTTGTTTTCGAGAAAATCGTGCTATTCTGCGCTATTTCTACGATTTCCACCGAATTTTTCACGATTTTCTCGAAAACAAGACGTGGCCGGGCCAAACCGGCCTCGGATTCGGATTCAGCGTGCCAAAATACATAAAGAAAAGTATGTCTGGTCAAAAGTACAGATACTTTATTTTGTGTGCCGGTGTAATCATCCCAAAATACAAATGCAAGTTTTAAGTTAATTGCGAGACATTGATGATATTCGTCTACATGCTCAACCCTAATTCACTTGTATTCTCTTCTCTGTTTCAGGTGAGTATTGGACTTGACAATCTCCAAAACTACTCTTAACAAATTGAACCTCTTCGGTAAGCATTCTCACATCTCTGAAAATTCCAGGAGAAGGATCTTTGCAACAAAACAGACAGAAATTAAACATTAGTGCAAAATGACCAAATTTCCCAATCTTTTATACGCGCTAACAATGAAATGAAATTCAGCATTTAAATCCAACATGTTTCCTATGACGAAGAGAAAAAATCTGTCATTTTCCCGAGTGATACGACAATGAACTCAAGAACACGATCTTTGACAGAAAAGCAAAAAAAGCTTACTGGAAGTGGAAAATTACATTGTCACAGTAGGACTACATCAATTCCAAGAGGTTATGTCCTATGTGTATCAGGTCATCTAGAACTGATTAGTTTCTGAGAAATGAAGACCTATTGAGAGATTGCTGGAAGGAGGAAGTGAAATAGAAAGGAACGGGCACGAGCCCGAGCAGGATCAGACCCCAAATCATGTTATTTAGTTTTTCAATCTTTATTCCACTGAGATACACAATTTGTCAATTATCAGAATCAGAACTCTATCTAAAATCGATATCACAATATAGCGATATCACATCAATTGTGACATAAAATGACCACATAGCCAAAGTGCCCCATTCCCTCATTAATCCGCTTGGCCAATACTTTTGACCCACATTGATATTTATCAATCTATTTTATCGCATTGCGAAGCTTGTTTCAAGGCCTTCAAAATGAACTGAAGTACGTTTAATTTTGACCGACCAGACGGAAACTTTCACGATTATACACAAACTTGACAGACGATATGTCGTGTGCTCCGATGGACAATAATTGCCAGATGAAGAATGAAACACGTCGAAAATTATTTACCCAAAAATCGAAAAAATGTATATGTGAGGAAGAGTAGGGCGGGATTGAACTTTCATAGTGGGGCTATCTGGCGATTCTTGGGGATGAGCGCACTACGTGACTTTGAAGTTCACGTATTGAATAGATTGTAGAAAAGTTCTCAGATCCCAAGGTCACGTCTTTCATATTTTTTTTTGTTGAAGTTTGAGGAAAAATATCCGTCCTGATTTGCCCCGCGTTTGAAGGCACTCTAGGAAAGTTTTGGGGGCAAATTAGGGCACACTTTAAAAATCGAGGTTTGCGGCAATATTTTTCGCCTATTCGCGTGTGCAGAGTCCGATGCGTCGGATTTTGCACAGTGAATTCTTGTGCAAAGTCAGATTCACCGGACTCTGCACAACTCTTGTTGTGCAAAACCCAATATCCCGAGTTTTGCACACAAAATCGGTCTGGAATCTGTAATCTTCAGAGGTGAGTTGGGGAATCTCTGGTAGTGATTTAAGTAATGCATACATCAGTCTATCTCACAAGGTCTATCACAGCGAGACTGATTCGGGATGTTCGGGAAACGGAACCATGGGTCGAAATAGCGCTGATATAGTTGATATTTTGATGAAAATTCACATTGAAAGCAAACATAGAGGATTCCTTCAAATATGCTCATACAACTCGGATAACTTCATGTAATGTTGCATATGTTCAATGTTACATGGAGGCAAATTTTTGAAATTATTCGTTCTCATACGAGAGTTGCTTTGCTATAGTTACACTAGAATTTTCGACTTTCACGGCCTTATTAATCTCGTGGAATCCTCCATGTCCGGTTTCAACATGAATTTTCATCAGAATATCGAAATTCCTGAATTTCGCAAGTAATAAATCGCGTAACTTTCGTCCCCTGCCTGTATTGAAACGATCAAAAGAGTGGCTCATCTACTACAGCCTTGTCAGTTTCCTGTATAGTCGAGTGATGACTTATTCACTCTATTCTTGGTATAGCCATCAGGACACCCGCGATTAGATTTTGATAGCCTACGGCACTCGGGATAAAACTGCTATCATATTTCAACACAATCGAGTCAAGTTTAGGCACGAAAATCAGTGCTATTTCGATCTATAATTCCGTATTCCGAATTAATTTTGCTGAGATTGGCCTCGTGAGACTGACTGCTGAAAGTGAACTTATTTGAATCATTACCAGAGATTTACCGACTCACCTCTGAAGATCTTAGACCGATTCTGTGTGCTGAACTCGGTATATCGGTCTTTGTACAAACCATCGTTGTGCACTTCCCGGAGTGCACAATTTCGGACTTTGCACGTAACATATACAATAAAATTCGTGTGCGTTTGAGAAAAGCATAAGGAATGGAGTTCCGAAATTCGCCTCGATAAGATGTTCGGAAATGTCAATTTATAAAGTCTAAAACTTTGATCGACTTCAAACTGAGGCTCAAGCTTCTGAATGATCATCGTATAACGATGCCGATACAGATGCACACCAATAAGCCCCTGAGTTATTGAGGTAGTTCGCATAATTTTTTCAAGTATTATGCACTATTATCTAAATAAAACGACGAGTCCTTGGCTTTAGGTGGACTCTTCAGAAGGTTATGGTCGAGGACATAGAAAGCTTCTAAATAGACCGGGAGCTAGCTGACATTTTTTGGTAGTTATTCCTACCAGGACAGGTCATTAGCTAATAAGTCATTTGTGGTGCGGAGAGGACGACTATGCAGTGACAGACGGGTGAGCCGTTCCGTTTTTGTGCAATTAATAAACAAACATGTTGGGTAATTCAATGTTTCAGAACTATTCTCTACACAAAAACCGAACAATATTCCGTCGATTCCGTTGAAAAAAAGTCATCGCTGATCAGTTGGCATACTAATCAGACGATTCCTAGTGCCTACCATACTCGACCAAAAATGTCAAATTTTTCGAATACTCAGAAATATTTTCTACAGTATGGCACTTTGATATTCGGATATATTGCATAAAAATAATCCATCGGAAAAGCATCGCCATACTGATAGAGCGATTCCGAATCATTCAAAACTGCGATCGAAGTTCCGTGAAATGGATCAAATTCAACTGCTCCGCTACGCCATCTCACGAGAAACGATTGAGTCTCTCGGCCACGTGGAATTCCATGCATTTTACGCAGCTTTGATCGCGGTTTTGAATGATTCGGAATCGCTCTATCAGTATGGCGATGCTTTTCCGATGGATTATTTTTATGCAATATATCCGAATATCAAAGTGCCATACTGTAGAAAATATTTCTGAGTATTCGAAAAATTTGACATTTTTGATCGAGTATGGTAGGCACTAGGAATCGTCTGATTAGTATGCCAACTGATCAGCGATGACTTTTTTTCAACGGAATCGACGGAATATTGTTCGGTTTTTGTGTAGAGAATAGTTCTGAAACATTGAATTACCCAACATGTTTGTTTATTAATTGCACAAAAACGGAACGGCTCACCCGTCTGTCACTGCATAGTCGTCCTCTCCGCACCACAAATGACTTATTAGCTAATGACCTGTCCTGGTAAGAATAACTACCAAAAAATGTCAGCTAGCTCCCGGTCTAAAATTGGAATCTAAGTCCTCACTACTTAATTAAGGTTCATGTAGAATTCTCGGCGCCGGGTTCACAACGAATAAATAAACTCTTTTTGTGAGAAAAAGAGACGCGTGCACTCGCGAAGTTTATTGTCTACAAATAGCAAGTAAAATAGTCTTCTAGATATAAAACCAAGTATAATAGTACGTTAATTAAGTACGTCGAAAAGTAAACACACAAGTACAAGTATCAAAAACACTGGTTGATATATAACGTAGAGCAAGATGTTCTCTGTGTCGATAGCCACAAGCAACTGACAGCGGCATTAGAGAGCGTCGAACTAATGGAGCGCTGGTACTTCCAGCCGCCGCAAGGGAGCGCGTTAGGACAGCGCGACGGCGAGCAAGGCACAAGCTAGACAGCCTCCGCAGCAGAGATCTCAACACTCCCTCCCTCTGCAAGGTTGTGATTGCTCGTCAGAATCGGTGTAACTTTCGCTGCTACTCGTTTCTCTAGTTTCTGTGTCCTCTAGTGTTTGACGTCTTGGGGTAAATCCTGCAACAAAGGAAAATCTCTTCTAATCCGGGCATCTATTGATATCTTCTAGTGTTTGTGTGCGGCTGTGTTGGTTTGTGTGTTTCTTTTCCACATCGAAGCTGACGTTTTACTTCACGCTTCTAGATTCAGTATTTTGTTTCTATGTTTCACGTAAGGTCCAATCGGTAGAGGTTTAGTCATCAGATCAGCCTCGTTATCAGTAGTGTCTACTTTGTTTACTATGACTCTTCCTTCTATCACGCATTGTTTGACATAATCTCCATGTGTTTCGGACATGTGTTTCTTATTTCCACTTCGCTCTCGGTACTTTAATTTTTCTTTAATTTCTTCTAGACTATCATCGAAATTTTTCAATTTGTGATTTCCTTCCATTTCAGTACACTGTTTCGCTGCCTGGTTGTCGCATAAAATTTGTACCGGATACATAGTCTGGCCAATCATGTCTCTAATGGTTTTGTCCAAGTAAACGATTTCTTGGCATGCAGCACTCATCTCTAAGTATTCAGCCTGACAGGTTGAGTTTGTGACTAATTTCTGTTTTGAGCTTTTCCAAGCAATGGGGTCATCAAAAAGTCTAATAACGTATCCCCCTGTTGTTTGTGATTTCTCGCAGTCACGGTAACTGGAATCGGTCATGGCTGTCATGACATCCGACTTTCCACGAAAGGTTATACCTAAGTCTGAGGTTCCTCTAATGTAGCGAAAAACTCGTTTAACCTGCTGCCAATGATAGTCATTCGGTTCGACCTGATATCTAGCAAGATACCCCACTGCGAACGCCAGATCTGGTCGCGTGCATGTGGTGAGGTAGAGAAGACTCCCGATTGCTTCCCTGTATGGTGCATTCGTTCTTGCTTCTAGGAGTTCTGGGCGATTTTTCTCTAATTCTTCTAGCGTTTGTTTTTCCGCCTTCCGTGTAACCATCGGTGTACTTACCGGTTTACACTCATTCATCTTAAATCGTGTCAGGCAACTTTCCACGTACTTAGTTTGTTTGAGAGTAATTATTCCTTCACTTCTAAATCGTTCGATTTCCATTCCTAGAAAAACTTTAGGTTCGCCTAAATCTTTCATCTCGAAGGCTGTGCTCAAAGCAGATTTTACTTCTAGAATCTTCTTTTTATTGTTTCCAGCAATGAGTATATCATCTACGTAGATGATTACAATTACCACTTGACCTTCCAACCTCCAGGTGAACAAGCAGGGCTCGTTGATGTCCTTTTCCAAACCGAGTTCAGTTATGACTTCGGAAAACCGCTGGTTCCAACGTTTTGGACTAGGTCTCAGTCCATAGATGGTTCTTTTCAACTTCAGCAAGCAGTTTCTTCTAGTCTCTTCATCTACTTCTAGTCCGTCAGGTACAGTCATATATATATCTTCTTCTAGAATACCGTTAAGGAACGCTGTTTTGACGTCCATTTGACTTAGTTCCAAGTCGTACTTGTTTGTGATGGCAAGTACCGCTCGTATAAGGGACAAACGAGATACTGGTGCATACGTTTCTCTGAGCTGGTATTCTTTTGTATCCTTGAAGCCTCGCGCCACCAAACGAACTTTGAAGACCGTCTTTCCTTCTGTATTTCTTTTCTTCTTGAACACAAGTTTGGAATCGACAATTCGTGGTTTTTCTTGGTCCGAGTTGAGTTTTGATTTTTCCACAAAATCCCAGACATCATTGTCGGCCATCGATTTCATTTCTTCGTTTATTGCGATGCGCCAGTTTTTCGCGTCTATGGAATTCATGGCTTGCTCTAGTGACGAAGGATCGTTATTTATTTCGGCAATCAGTGCATAGGAAAATTCATCTTTCTCCTTTTGTGCGTCTGCTAACGAGCGTTTCGGTCTCAAGCAGCTAGGTGAGTCACCCGGAGCAGTCAGTCCTGGTTCTTCCACCGACTCGTCTGCTTGAGTTCTTCTTAGATGTCCCCAGGTTGGTCGATTTGTCTTTGCCTTTCTTTCGGGGTTCAGCCTGAGTTGTTTGTTGAGAGTCGTTCGAGGTTTTTCTGCCAGTTTGCGTTTTCTCGAGTTTTGTGGGTTTGCTCCTGTGTGTTCTTCCTGAGCACCTTTCGGCAAGTTAATTTCGTCGCGGTCTTCGTGATGAATTTCCATTGGGAATGAAGCTTCTAGTTCGGTTGATTTTTCCACGTCTGCTGTACGTTCCTCCCTCGATTTTGATGCCTCTTTGTAGGTCATTTTTTCATTGAATTTGACGTGACGAGAGTTTAAGAATTTTCCGGTTGCAGGGTGCCATAAGACATAACCAGACTTCGAGTATCCAACGAAGAATGTTTTGAGCGCTCTCTCTGAGAACTTAGTCGCAGCTTTGGGAATTTTCACGTATGCAAGGCATCCAAACCTTCGGAGTTTATCTACGTGTGACCGATGATCAGGGGCAAACTTCTTCAGTGGTGTTTCGAAACCATTGCTGGCATGTGGAGACCTGTTGTACACATGTACAGCAACTTCTAGCGCTAGCATCCACATACTCTGTGGTAGGCCAGAATCAATTAATAAGGCTCTCATCTTGCAGCCGAGCGTTTTGTTGATCCTTTCGGCCGTGCCGTTGTGTTCTGGGGTGTATGGTGGAGCATAATCTGCCTCAATTTTTTCTTTCTGCATTACTTCTAGAAATTTCCCTGCTGTGAATTCAAGTGCGTTGTCTCCTCTGATGTAGTTTACCTTTTCTTCTTTGCCCAGTGTGTTTCTCATCGATGTAAGGCATTTCTCTAGACACAACCCAGATTCACTTTTGTGCTTCATCGCATAAGACTTTGCGTATCTTGAGTAGTCGTCGGTGAACGTGACGATGAATCTGTTTCCACCAGGAAACGATTGGGGTGTTATTGGTCCCATTCCATCAACGTGTATTCGTTTCATGGGCTTGGTTGCCCTGCTTCTAGTTTCTTTGAATGGCAGCTTTTCCATCTTGGCCAAGGCACACACTTCACAGTCTTTAATTGAATCCAAAAAGTTTATATCTTTGAGACAGGGTTCAATCTTCTTCAGCTTCTTGAGATAGTCTAATGAGGCATGTCCTAGACGTATGTGCCTGAGCATACCCTGATCTAGTTGAGTGGGCATGGGCTCTGCTCCGGTTTGGAGTTGCTTGTTGAATAAAGTATTGATGAGATCATAGTTATGATCTGCATCTAGATCTACGATACTTTCATCCAAACTATTTTTGTCTCCGTTTATATCGTCTAAGGAGTGCAGCAAGTCTCCGAACTCATGTTTCTTCTCCCTCCCAATCCCTGAGGAATGTCCTATCTCTGTGTCCTTGGTTGGCGAAGAATTCGGTTCACCAAGGTCAAGGATATTCTGCTGGGATTGCTGAAGGAGTTCGTCTAGAGTGCCTATCCGCGCGTTGCATGTATAAACTTCTAGGTCGTCTCTGTGTGACTTTGTCGAATTCTTGTTTCTTGAAACTTCTAGACTGATTATCCAGTTCGGTTTAACGTATTTACCCTTCAGAAATTCTATACCGGAGATTTTATCGAAAATCGAGAGGACTTTATCATCTAGATAGATTCCCAAGCCTATGTCTGCGAAACGTCTAAGCGAAATGAGATTTTCTGACAAGTTCGAGGCGGCTACTACGTTTGAAAGTATAATGGTGTCATCGCTACAGTTTGATTTCAAGACTAGGTTGCCTTTACCATCTACTCCAATATCTGCTGTTTGATTTTTGTTCGCGCTTCTAATGAATTTTCCGGAGCTTCTAGTGAAATTTTGTAGGTGTAGTGACTTGTTTATAAAGTGTTCTGTGGCTCCCGAGTCTGCTATGAAATTGATGTGTGTATTACTCTGTGAAGAGCACGTGTGTTCATTACCTGCAGCTCGAGCAGCTAGCTTCTTAGTACGGCCGGGTGTTTCGACGTTACTCCGATTTTTGGTCACCTGTCCGGTCCCTCTTTCGCGCCCTCTAGTGTTGCCGCTGCCCCTGCCCTTTCCCTTAGACCAACTAGCCCTTCTAGATTTATGTGGTTTGCCGCGTGAATGAGGTATGAATGTAGAAGTTTTTGGATATACTGACTTGTTGTCCACTCGATGCTTTAAGGGGCACTCCGCGCCTATGCGTGTGGCATTTCTGCGACACACGTAGCAGAACCACTGGCCAAGAGCGATGAGGGGGCATTGGCGAGCATGGTGTCCATCTAGATTGCACCTGTTGCAACGGTCCTCGTTGCCTCTTCTAGGCCTATAAGGTGTGGATGCATAAACTGTGGGATCATACGGAGTTGATTCCACTTCTCTAGTGTCCGGTCGTCTAGTGTCATCTCTTCTAGGATCCGTTTTTCGTTCCGCTTCTAGCTGTAATAAAAGAATCCGCATTTCATCCATTGTCATAGGTTCATTGCCTTTTGACCCAAGAGTCAAAGCGGCCTGACGCAGCTCTGGAGAGCTCCCGGCCACGGCGTTGTAAAACGCTGATCTTATTTCTTCCGTTGTCAGTCGAATAACCCCTTCGAAGCTGTGATACTCTCGTACGATGTTATCGAAACGATCTATGAAGTTGCTTATTCTCTCACGTGGATCAATTTTGATGCGGTACAGATAAGCTCTGACGGAGCTTTCTGTTACATTTCTTTCAGCTCTTCTAGTGTCTCTAATGTTTCTAATAATCTTGATAGGGTCGTCAATTTCAAGGATTTTCCTATGATAGTGTTCATCTAGATGGTTTATTATTATATCTCTAACCCAGAGTTTTCTTCTGCTCATCTCTCTATAGGTGTACCGTTTGGACGGTTCTATGTTTGCATCTATGACGTCTAACAGATCCCGTGATTTTAACTCAGAGGTTAGGTGATCAAACCAAATATTGAATTGAGTAGACTTAGTTAGTTTGTACTCTCGCTTGATGTTAAACTTTCCGCTAGAATTCTTCGAGAGATTTTCGTTGAATTCTTTTAGCGTGTTATTCAAATTTGAAAAGAGTTGTAACTGTAAATCTCCACTCACATCGGCCGAGATCTCTTCTATTTCACCTTCTTCTAGTTCTTGTGATGGTCTTCTAGTTGAGCTCATTAAGCTCGAGCGGGCAGGAGAAGTTCTACGCTCAGGTAGCTCTCCTGGTCTTCTAACGAGTCGAGCCTCTGCATAGCGTTGACCTTGTTTATTTAGGTCACGTGGGTCATCCGCCTCGTCGACGAAGTTGTCGACGTTCACCGTCAGCATGTGCATTAGGAGGCCTTGTTGCCACTCTCTCCCTGGAATCGCCGGTCCAAAGAAGTTCGCAAGGGGAATGTCCTGTAGGTAGTAACCTCTCTTGCCTCCGACTAAACATAAGAAAGAAAGAGTTGCGAACGTGTCAGCGAGATGGGAGATTTTGTACTTCTAGTTAGTTACAAAAAAAAATTTTGTAATTCCACTCTATTTCTAGAGTAACTTCTAGATAATATCAATTTCTTGTTGAACATTGACTTCTACTTCTAATTTCTAAACCATCCTCCGAGTTTAGCTTCTAAATCTCGGTACTTGGAGGGTGCCAGATCTGGTTTTACTTCTAAATTCAATGATCAATTGATATTCAAAATCTCAATAATGAGTTACCTTGGAACGCGCGTCCAGCCATGTAGCCTGTGGCTTGATTTTGTTCGATGCCGAGATCGACCACACTTTCAGGCAAGTAGTCCCTCAGATGAACTGGTACATTTATCGGGCGCAGGACAGCGCGACGGCGAGCAAGGCACAAGCTAGACAGCCTCCGCAGCAGAGATCTCAACAGTTCACAAAATGCATCAGAGCTGATTGAATAAGAAGAAAATTTTATTGGGATTCGCTGAATCGTACATCTTCGTACCTTTTAGACATGGAAGCAATATCTTATCCATTCAGACCTTTAAGACTACCCAGACAAACACATAGATATCACTTTCATCATTGTATATCTAGCAATACTATCAACAACGATCGAATAGTGCTGCACGCATTCAGACGGTAGACCATAGCAGACGGATTTCGGTATTCGGCATCTGATGACGCGATATGCTGATGAGTAGGGAGCCTCTCTACCCTCCCTACTGATGAGAATGGGTACGCGTAGTTGCTGAGCGCAAGCAGTATACCTATATCGCAAAAGTGTCGCTTTTTCGTTGCATCGTGTGGCGGGTTGCATCGAATCTCGTTCCACGGGGCCGTGTCGGTCAGCTGATCTCGCGCGATTCTATACTCCTCAGACGAGCGTAAAGGAATTCCGTTCCAATATACATGCTCAACTACGATTTTCCGTGACAAGAACAGTGCCGAGAACTCATTTCTCTGGTTTTGGAATTGGATCCACCTAAATATCTAAGAAATTGCATTTCTTGGAGTGTTTATAATGAGATGAATTGTGGTGAAGCAACTGAAGGGAGGATCAGCTGGACTGACTTGGTAGGGTTGAATTACGACTGAACCCACGTCCGGTCAAGTTAGGTCAGGGCGGTCATGTCATGTCAGCCAGACCGCGGTCTGATCTCCATAATCGAATAAACCTATTGACTAACGTAGTTGCACAGCGATATCCTTAACTTCTACTGCCGTCGACTAAATTTTTTTTAACGCATATTTTCTTCTCACGTATCATCTGGAGAGCTCGCGTATTATTAGTTTGATTCAATTTCGTCATATTAAAATAGGCCACTTCAATCAGAAACACTATGACCGACACAAACCAAGAAATACACATGGTATAAATTATTGTTATTTGATTTTCATACAGAAAGCTTCTACCAAAATGCGCATCTTCAAGAAAGTTGTTGTCAATACGAAGTTTCTGCTTGTCCCAGAGGTACTCGATGAAACCAGCCTCTCTCATGCGTGATAAAACTTGATTCATCTTAGATCGAAGAGATGAATCATCAGTGAGTGTGATAGCAAGACCTCTTTCAAAGAAATTGTTTCGGGATACATGAACACGAAGATCATTATCAAATGTATGCGGTATGAGCAATCTATTAACGATACAAGCAATTGGAGCACCATCGAGCATGAGTCTTAGACATTCACGGTGATCCTCCATCACACTGTAATGACTGCTCAAGTATTCACTAGACATCATATCTTTGAAAGAAGATTGTCCACTCGGTATCAATTTGGATTCAATAAGATCAGCTAATGAATCAACGGCTGGCATATTTTCAGGAGAAGTCGTCAATGCACTCAAGTAACCCTGGACACAAGATGTGACTATAGCCATCGCCAAGACCAGAAGAATCAAGACGAGCCTTCGAGACCATTTCTTTGGTTGAGCAACAGTTGCAGCACCTACAAATAATCTCAAATACTCCATCATTAGAGATGATCCAGACGTGTCGAGAGAATACCTCAAAACGATGAGGAGAAGAACATACAGTGAAAATATCATCACTAGTGTTCTAAGATTCAGATAAGATAGCAATACATCTTGGAAGGCTAGTGATTTTCTACGAGTCACTATCTTGATCTCTCCAGCATAGAAAGGATACGTCTGGATTTTCCAATAATCGCGTATGTAGTAAGGAATAATGAGGAAATCCAGGGTTTCTGATGAGATATCCCGAAGGGCTCCGTTTGGCTTACCATCTTTGTTTACAAAACCAGGGTTGGCGATCCATTTTGCAGCAAAAGTTGTGTTAATGTGACTCAATACAAAACACAGAGGCTTCGTTGCGCTCCCAGAACACCTCTCATAACCTGTCTTGGTCTCATCATACTCATAAAAACTTCCAGTCCCATGCCTGTAGTCAGTTTTGAAATTGTAATCTTGGACGTCTATCAGTTTATCAAAATACAATGATTTGCAAGATGTTGAACTTGTTCCTGCGGAAGATGTTAGTAGGTTACATGTAAGAACATTAAGGCGATGCGGTCACCGTGCACGGAGAAAGTCATTCCCACTTTTATCCAATTCTCTTGCGATTTGGACTAGACGACGACAAGACGAATACTCATTATCATCTAACTTGAGTTCGTCTTCTCGTCGTTTAGCTCAAATCGCAAAAGAATTGGATAAAAGTGAGAATCACAATGTGCCTATATTATATAGGTTAGGAAGTGGCTGCGATCAAGTTATTCCCACTTTTATCCAATCCTTTTGCGATTTGAGCTAAACGACGAGAAGGCGAACTCAAGTTAGAAGATAATAAGTATTCGTCTTCTCGTCGTTTAGTCCAAATCGCAAGAATATCGGAGAAAAGTGGAAACAACTTTCAGCGTGCATGGTGCACGGTGACCGTATCGCCTTAAGCCTCGAGTTTACAAATTTTTTTTATCGTATTTTGGACGCCTCGAATATGATGGGATCATCGAGTAATGACGGAGAAACATTGTCATTCATGAGAAATTGCTCTACGCGATGTTGATAAGGAGTTGCAAGAATGTCGTTTTCTATATTTGATCAGCGGACTTCAACGGAAATCTAGTTCTTCTATGAAATTTCTCTCAATACGATGAAAACAATCCTTATCTGCCTAGCATATTTCAAAGATGAAATCAGAAGTCATCACGTCTCCTATGCTCAAAAATAACTGCAACACTTTGAGACTAAATGGCGGTCAGAAGAGTGCGAACGTTGTAAAAACCACGGGACAGAACTGTCGTACACGTACTTGAATGTTTAAGTTACCGCTTATATCCGGTAGTTTCTTGGAAGTTTTTACAAAAAGAACACTACATCCGCTTTCCAACCAAGTGCTGTAAATGGTAGAATCAACAGACCCGAATAATTGGGAAGTTGGTCGAACTAGTTCAAAAAAGGAAGAATCTGGCGATGAGCATGGATGTATATGGAAACAATTCCTCTAAACTTCGCTTTTATCGAGAAAAATATTATCAAACAAATGACTCAAGATGAAAAAATAATCTCTGCCCCTCTAATTTCCATATTTCATTCCAAAGAGTGTCATTTTATTCATTACTCACTCCAGACAATTGCATCATATTGTGCACTACATTTCTTAACCCGTTGGACACACACGGGGTCTCTGGGGACCCCATGCTTTCTTTAACGTTAAATCCCATCCATGGAATGATGAAAATTGTACTTATGGCGCCATCTGTTGAACGTTGAGATGTACCACTATGCATTCAAGACGATGCGCGGGTCCGGAAGCCTCTCAGTATGCCACGAGCAGCGTTCAAAGTTGCTACGCAGTTACCCTGGGGTCCGTGGTACCCCGTGTGTACTAAACGTCATACAAGTTGTGATTTTTGTGGTTGGCGATCCAAGACTTTTAGCGCCATCCCTCGCTCATTGAGATGGACTACCGTGTATTCAGAAAAATGCACGGGCTTGGAAGCCTCTCAGTGTGCCACGAGCGATGGTCAAAGTTACTACGCAATTATTCTGGGGTCCGTGGTACCCCGTGTGTACTAACCGTCGCGCGTCGTACGCGTTGTGACTTTTTTGTAGTTAGCGGTTGAAATAGTTTCTTCGGGTATTATATTCAAGTATCCTCCTGTAAAGAGACCAGATTGATGTCTTTCAGCTCATTCGAATAGATATTTTCACCATAAAAATCGTTGGTACTGTCCAATACTGCTTGGAACACCCATTACCCCCTAAAAGCTGAAATATCTTCTTCCATCTGGAAAATAAATATGGTTTTGCCGGCGTTCGTCATTCGTTTCATGTTTTCTCATCAGCACTGTTATAGACGAATGAAATGGCGCAAGATTTTTTGAAAAATTCGTAAAATTGTTGATTTGGCAGCCATTTTTGCAAAAAAAGTGCTTTTTTTACGAAAATCCGTAATTTTTCAAAATCACACCCAAAATCGATGATCCGGAATGGAAAAACTGTGAGATTACATAGTAGAGATGCAAAAGAAGACAATCGTTCAAGATTTGGGTCAATAACTTCACTCCACTTCAAATGAGAGCGATTCTCCGTCGTGGGGTCCCATGTACCCCCTGTGTCAAAGTCGTATGCTTTTATGAAGTGTGTGTCCTACGGGTTAATAGCGTGAGTTGTGTTCAAAAGATTAAATACATATGCACATTACGCTATTATGCGATGCAGTGCACATATGATGCAGTTGGCTCCCGTGTAAAGAAATTTTTCCTGGAATCACCGAAGGAAACTTTTTTGACGGAACTACGACAAAACCATGCAAAAACATGACTTCTGAACGAATCCTAGGGTTCGCCCAAGATCAGCCTGTCTCCTCAGTCATGGGTAGAACATTGCGAGAAGCTTGGAGAAATCGCACGAGAATCGTGGAATCTCTAACAGTAGGTAATTCCGGGAGTGATATTCTCGGACCATAATCAAAGGTTTAAAACTGACACGAAAATACGGGAATCACTAGATCGGACATCTTGAAATTGTAGTTTCCACATCCGGAGGAGTGGAATAATGGTATTTGCATGTGGTTTGCGAGAAGTAGTTTAGATACAATGGACTTGCCCTCAATTCATTCGACTCTCGATTGACCTTCCGTATTGGAATCACACTAAACTGCTCATGTAAATGGTTTTTTAGTTATTACGTGCCAATTACGATTTCTTGGACCAATAGGAGGCCAGAGTGGAAACAGTCACCAAAATGCAACCACTGACACTTGTTTCGACCAATAAACGAGAAAAATCGGTTCTTCCAATTCAAGTATGGACCCAGGCTGTAAATAGCGATTCTTACCTTCGAATAATATATCGATATTCGTTAAGCTATGTTGGAGCAGAGTAATGTTTTGCTGTCCAGAGTTGAGCTCTGCTAGTGCTCTCCAAGAACTGGGAAAAATACTCCCATATGGGTTCAGGGTCAATATTCTGGGACGGTTAGTGGGCTTCAGGCACAAAAATATGGCATTCAAAATTTTGAAGGTCCACAGTTCCGTCAGGACTTCGTTTGCCCTTGCACAGCTGTTATCCTCGCTTCCATCGATCAGGAGATACGGTGCATCGTGTCTCCACCAAATCAAATTTCTGAATTCGTCCAACAACTTTGTGATGTTCATATCTACTTGGTCAATTATTATCACACTTCGAGCCGGTCCTGTCAAATTCCTCACGATCTCCTCATTCAACTTAAATACATTCTTATGACGGAGATGTTTTTTTCATTGGAGAGTCTCCGTCGGTTTTGAAGATGTTCATGGGCATAGACAAATCCAACATACTGGATTCTGATTGGTTCAAAGACTTGTTGCTGAGGACAACAGTCCCACTTTTAATGAAACACTGATCAGCTATGTGTTTCTGTTGTAAGAGGGAATGGAATCGAATTGTATGAGATCATCAAAATCATCAAAATTTAGAATAGACAATGAAAACTCACAGTCAAAAATAACAGTCGATCACTCTCTCTGGAATTTGATAAAAGATTTTCATTCTCTATTAATAGATTTCCTATGGCCAATGAAAAGGAGATGGCTTGAATTTTCAAGAAAATATCCAAGAGATCCATTATTCACTGCTCCAAATGAATATAGTTTGTTGCTTTCACAGTCACAATAGAAAGTGAGAATCCATGGAAATTGTGCCTGCAAACTACCTCTTCTTCATTTTCTAAAAAATTGATGACCGACCTTTGAAAAACGCATCGTGTTCAAAAGAGGCAGAATATCAGGCATAATGTGCCATTCATATCGATAAAGCAATATAAAGTTTCTGGAGATATTAACGATGTACTCTTCAAAATTGCCAAATGCTCTTAAACTCATGAAAGCCACATTTTTGCATGACAAAAACTGACATAATAGATGTCAATTTCATTCAACTTCCCATTTCACAATTGGGGTCGTTACATCGAAGTGTGACGTGGTGAGTCTCGAGCCTCCGGCCCGCGCCTCTCCCCGTCACCTGACGATGCACCAGGTGCACCGTCAGCGTTTCTGACGGATAATCGCCCGTTTCCCCACCAAGTGCGATGTCGCGTCGCGGACCCATCGTCGCGGACGACGGGCCACGCCGCGGACAGACCGCTCTGACCAACTTAACTATTCACACACTCTCTCTCAACTATTGAACTCTCATACATAAAGTCACCTATCATTCATTCACTCGTGTTCTCTCTGGAACCTAGAACCCTCACCACGTTACATCCCCTTTTTGGTGCTAGGTGGGGTTGTTTCCCGCGAGTTGAAATTTTTTTTAAAAAAGTTAGAAAATTTTTCTATCAAAATTTTTCGGGTTCTGCAATTTCGCGAGAGTGTCGTGGAAAATTAGAAGTGACGAAGAGAGAAGATAAGGAGTTGAGGAAAGCAGAATCCAGCCAAGCCGCAAACCTGCCAAACTGATCTTCAATACGTGCCCACCCGCCCGCCCAGACATCAGCAGAGAGCCATCGAAGTCCAACCCGTCGCTTCGGAATTTACCACCGAGCAGCCTGCCTAACTTTTCTGCTGGCCGTGCACATTCACGCAGCTCATCGAAGCCATCAACATCATGGTCAATGGCAGCCGCTCGTTGATGTAAATACATCTGACTTATTTCACTCTTATCCCATACAGTGCTCTGTTTCACGTTAGCATATATTCCCGAAGCGAAATTCCGAACCAAAATTTGAAAGAGATCGAAGATTAGTGATACATCAACTCAAATTGCTACTTTGCAAATAGCAACCGGTAATTTTACAAAAATGTTCGATCAAAGCTATAATATGAGCAATAATAGTCACCATGATTTAATAAACTGCAGTTTTGATCGAAGTATGATGAACGAAGTTTGGGGAATCAATGCAAACGATACGAGCAACTCGCGAGATAGAGATGTGACACGAATGAGCCATTCTAATACACTACAGAATCATATGCGTCACGTTGGCTTTGAATCGCAGCTAAGATGCGGAATTGAACCCATGATCAGTGAAAATTTCTCAAAAGTAGTACCAAATCAAAATTCCACACGGGTAGAAGTCCAAGCTATGCCATACACAGAGATAGTATTCAGAAAGGACAAAGATGGGAATCTTATTCCTTGCAGAATTTTACAACCTCCCACGGATGTTTATAACACGTGTCAAAATTTTTCCCCAGTTCGAAATTCGCTTCACGAAAGAGATTCGGTTCGAGGTTATGAGAGCAATGTTCAAAATTTAGGACATGCATTTCTTGACGATCGAAGTCGACTGACCTCTCCTCGCCCGAAATCTCAGAATATTTCACACCAAAATGAGCAACAGCAAATTTTTCCAGTAACTCCATGGGATCTCCCCATGAGCACAGATCACAACAGACAAAATATACAACATACATCGAGTCATCAATCAAAATGTTTCCAAGATTCCTCTGCCCAAAATTTGCCAGCATACCACAATAAAAAGTCTAGTGAGCCATTCGTCGAGCCTAACTGTGATCTCAAAGAAACTTTATTGAAAAATATTTTCGAGGAAGTCAGCTATCAAGAACTCATTGAAATGTACAAAATTTGGAATCAAATCAAATCGAAAAATCAAACTGAAATTGCCCAAACAGAACAGGGCCACCAATTTCCTATTCATGATTATTGTGTACCTTCACATGGTCATCAAACAGCCCAACATACTCATCACATGGAGTCAAATGAACATAAGAATCAGGGCCGTCACGAAACTCTCGATTCAACACACGCATATGTTCAGTCAAATTTGATTGATTATGCACCAGTACAAAATTCACAGACTCTGCGCAAAACTGATCAGATTCAATCGAAACAGTGGACTCGAAATAACTCTGTGGAAATGAACCTAAAAACAGAAATAGATGCAAATTTTTTCAAGGCACTGAAATATATAAAAGAGTTTGATGGCAATTTTCAAGACTTGGCAACATTTTGCAGTGCCGTGAGATATGCGGCATCATTATGTGGGAATTTTGAATCGGGACGTATGCTTCTTATCGCCATCGCCAACAAATTACGCGGGACAGCTAAAGATTTATTTGCAGCAACAATAACTGCATATAATTCCGTCGAAGAATTTTTGAAAGATTTAGAGGAGCAGTTCACTATAGTGGACTCCCTCGATGATATAATGTCAGAATTGAAGGCAACCGCAAAACAAAATGATGAATCGATAGAAGGATACGGAACGAGAATTCAGCTGATCTTGGGTAGATTCAAAAGTTCAGCAGCATCGAAAAGAGAATATTCCAATGCAGAGAAAGAATCTCGCTGTCGTGACGCAGATGAGGTAGCTTTGACGCGATTCATCATCGGTATTGGAATAGAACTCGAAAGCGTAGTGCGAACTCAGCGGCCTGGTAGCATACGTGAAGCGATAAGAATCGCGCAACAGGCAGAGTTACAGCGCAAACATTTTCCGAATGTTCAAGAAGATTCTCATCCATTTTCGCAGCCGATTCCACCAGTGGTTAATCAGAAAAGTGTGCGTTTCTTAGACTCACGATGCGTCTGTCAGTACTGCGATCAACCGGGTCACGAGGCAAAAGGGTGTCCAAAATTAAGGTCAGATTTTGGGAAAGATGAAGTATATATTGATCGCCCGAAAAGATATCGCGGAAGGCGCGACGGTTATCGAAGCAGGGGTAGAAACGGCAGAAACTATCGCAGTCATCACAAGCAAGACCAGCCTGCACAGTGCAATAAAAAAGATAACGGCCATGTGAATTCGGGTGGTTGCAGTGATCCTCCACAAAATCACGCGACCACACCAGACACACGAGCACCTCAAGTGCAAATAGAACGATTACAATCGCTGTTAGTTGAATCTCAAACTCATCAGTCACTTATTCGGGATGAGCATTTAAACTAATTAACCGTCCGTCGCAGTCCCCAGACGCCGGGCGCGTAAATGACGCGATCAAAATCGCGTCTATGGTAAGCCAAGAGGAAAATTATAGGAAATCACGGCTCGAATCACCTCCAAATGAGAAAATATCGTCCGATGACGAATCGTTATATAAAATAGGAGAAAGAAGTAATATTGATGAATTTTCACCTCTGCCTCAAACTTATGTGAATTTTTCTACTCAATCCTTGGAAATTGAGAATATTTTCCCAGTTGCAGACTCCAAAAGTCGTAGAATGATAGACGAAGTATCAATGCTATGTATAGACTCCGGGACTGATGAGTGTATGAGCGAGCCAATTAGAGTCGAGCATCTTAATACGATTGACAGATTTGAAATTTCATCCATTCATGGCATGGCCAGAAATGAGTTTAAATCAATGGGAATCAATCATACGCGAATGAATCGCATGCGCAGGCAATTTTCTGTTGTCCCCGACATCACATTAGTGAAATGTGATGGATTGATTAGGAGGGACCATTTGTTGAAATATGGAGGTAATTCAGACCCCAAAGCCCGCTGCCTCAGATTCAAGAGTTTTCCGATTCCCGTTGTGAATGGAATGAACATGAAAGTGCCGTCAAATGGGATCAAAATGATAGAGCTCAAGTACATGAGTCTTGTAAAAAAGAGTCAAGTGTCTGTCAGACATGCTGCGAGAGATATCAATTTCGAAAATTCCATCGCAGGAAACTGTAACAAATTCATAGTAGCAAAGCTGAGGAAAATTATCACATTTTCTCGGAATATGAAAAGCATCGATGGGGACGATGCTATACACAATATTCACAAATTATATATGAATACCCCTATAGCCGAGGCACAGCTTCTTGAAAAACAAAGTAATCGCGATCAAATTTACACGCTCGCGAGCGACATTGGAGGATATAATCAGTCGCATTTAGATTCATTGTGTAAAAATCTTACATCGCTGCCCGCGACTCAGCTATCCGCGAGCGCAATCCCACGCAATACCGGCGAGCAGAACCGCGGACTCGACGAAAATGGACTCGACTTCGCACGTCGAGCCGAGAACCTTCCAAGTGATGGGAACGAGTCTTCAAGAAGTTCTCAAGTTCAGCGGCGTTCTGAAGTGCGAAACAGTCGCGTCCAATCGCATTCAGCAGTTTTTGAAAAATATCAAGTGGCATCCGCTCGACCGCCACGTGAGAAGCCTCCTTGGGTACTTGACGACAACGAGCAAGCGCGAACTTTGCAAAGAATCTTCGCAGTAAAATATCGGTCATGTTGTAATAAAGCAAGTATTTCATTTTCTTCTTCGAAAAATGTATATGGAGTCGTCGAGACATTTGGAGTGTGTCTCCAAAAGCATAAAATGGGCCTGGAAATATTTCAGGAAATTCAGTTCCCAAATACAATCATTGATCAACTAACCAAATCCAACCTTTTTGATTCCTGCACTTTTCTCAGAAAGTTAATTAGCATAAATCTGTTGAAATTGAGCATCGAGGAATCTCCTCATAGCCGGGAACCACACATCTCAAATAGAGAGGTGGGCCATTCGGTATCAATTGGAATAAACAAAATCTTGTCACTCGCAATTTTCCGGGAGATGACTGATTTCTTCAAGAAAATAACTCCGATGGTAGTTTTTGCTGGACTTGTGCTGAATCCGATTACGTACTTTGAGCCGCCAGGTATAACTGTGAGTTATCAAATCAACACTTCTAATATCATATTTATCGAGTTCGCAGAAGCTTTTGGATTGAATGAACATGGTACATCTGAAGCACCAGTGGACATTCCCGTGATCGAGAAAATCCGCCCAACCTCCCAAAAATCACGCGAGGCGCCCCGAGCAAACCATTCAGATTGGAAGATGGTTCTTCCACGGGTTACTTGGCTCATCAACATTGTAGAGAATGAGAACACGAGCTTCCCACAATCAATTCTAACATTGAAATGGAGAGCCAGAGCACTTGGGGAACAGCAGCAGACGGATTCTATGGGAAAATCTGATGACGTCATCTCTCAAACAACAATCCAAATGCCGCACAAGCAGACTTCAGCTACTCTCCTTGATGAGCATGACAAGTATCGTTCCAATTATTTCTTTAATTTATTATCCACTACTCTGTATGTTTGGAGAGATGAGTACGCGCACGAGTTGATGATGTCTGCTGGCAGTCAAGTATCAGTTGCATATACGAAATTGATTAAGCTCGGGCATTCAAATTTTTTGATTGGAAATATGAAAATCATGAACGACTTCACAAAAACTTTCCTCAGATTTTCAACTAGGAAAGGAGCAGATGTGCAAAATAGTACCTTAAAAGCAACCTACACAGCTCAGAAATTAAGAATTTTATCATTAAAATTGGGCAATTTGAATGTGACGCTTCAGTGCAGGCGCCCTTGGCCGTTGTTAAATACTCCGGCCCAGGGACGTGCTTCTGGAGACGTCAAAACCACGTCAATAGCTAGAAGAATTAAAAATAGACAGAATCAAGCAATCTGCAATATTTTATAGGAATAACACAAGATAAATCCATAGCAGAATTCGCGACCTCGTCCTTAGCCGTCGAAACTCCGGCCCAGGCACGAGGCTCACATTTAACTACCAAGACTTGTCTTCCAAATGCGAAGAAAGAATTGAAAACTGGCTTAGAAAATACAAAATTTTACAGTGGTAATGCAGACGTTCCAAGTTCAACACCGGTCAGTACGCTTGCCGTCGGATCACCCAGGACGACGAGCGCATAGTCAACGGCAATAAGGCCGTGGTGTAGCCCAACAATCAAGTACAAAGCTTGCCGTCGGATCACGACAGGTGACAGATGAACGAGTCCCAACGCAAAATCCACGGTAATCCAATCAACGTAGACTCGCCACCAAGGGTGAGCAACATCACGTAAGACCCTCAATGAAGATCCTCACGGAAGATCATCATCTCACCTCAACGGTATTTATAGTGGTAAATTAGAAATTGCGTATACCAATTAATTCGAAATCAAACTCATTTATAGTTTTTTTTGCTCTACACCATCGTTAATAGTTTAGTGAGAAATCACATGAAAATGCGAAGCTTACTGAAGACTCAGAGTAAAATATTACGAGATAAAAGGCCAGAAGGGCCAGTTTTGACAAAAAAATCACGAAATATATTGTTGAGAACAGTTAGAATACGGATGAGCCAATATGACAAATCAAATGGTTCGAAGGATAGGTGGGAAAAATTTAGACAGAACACAACACACACATGTCACACAAGTTACACACAATGAGACGACAAAACGACTCACCATACGTGAAACACCTCGTTGAAAAACATCTGCATCGGGTAAAGATCATATCCCGCTGAACGATAACCGGCCACGGTGCGTCACAGAGAGCTGACAAGGCCAGGTCGCGTTCCGCGGCCACAATCTAGCCGCAGTCATATGAACACGGTCCAGAGAGTGGACCCGAATCGCGTACCAAAGCTCCACCCGTTGGGCTAGTCAAGGCCCAGCAGTGTAGTAATAACAGCAACCACACACATCAAACACAAGACATAGAACACAGTACACATTAAACTCAACCACACCCGCCGCGAACACTCTCACAAACCGAACAGAACCAGAGAAAATTGAAAAGTACCACTGAGCAAGGTGACGAGAACCTGCTCAAAGTGGCTGCCAGATTGGCACTGACGATCATCGTTAACGACGATATTCGACATCCAGAGCCTGGACCGAGTCAGGATCAGAACGGCAACCGTGCGTTGAATCATACATAGTTTCGAAGTATTATAATATACTTACTTTGTTATTAGCAAAGAGAAAGAGTCAGCGAAAGACCGGCAACACTGCCACATACCAAAGCCAGCGAATCTAAGAAGAGTATATAATACTCCCTTGGAGGCTAAATACAATGACTGACCCCGTACAATCTCAAAAAGAGAGTTACTGTGCGAGATCAGCTCAAAAAGTAAACAGTGCGTCACTCGGATCAATTTACGACCGACCCGCAAAACTGAAATTTTTTTCCCCGAATTTTCAAAATTTTTCAAAAAATTTTGTTGGGCCATCATCCTTATCATGTAAGGAGCCACCCTTTCAAATTTCAGCTCGATCGGACGTTTTGTTCCGGAGCTATAACTTGCACCGCAGTGCACCCGAATTACACACGGCAAGACCACTTTTCACCGCGTGACACATCACCCGCGCCACAAATCGCCGAAACTCAGCACAAAACACAGCAGGTCACTTTCACTACACACACAGGTACCCACACAAACACATACAGAGTCACTTTGAACCCCACACCTAGCTCAAAGTCGAAAAAACGGCCAAAAGTCGAGTCATTTCGTTCAAAAAAGACAACTCCAGAATTTCGAAAAGTAGAGTCCAAAAACGTATAAATTGTTGCGTATCACGATTGGATGAGGTAAATAACATCCAAAACTAACTGTTTTCATCATTTGTATAGCCAAAAGAAATGCAGAGAAGCTAAAATTTGAATTTGAGACGTTATGAGTTTTCGTCGAAAAATAGCTGAAAAATGCGTATTTTAACTGAAGAAGTCGATATCTCGACATGAATTTTGCTCAAATCACGGTTGTGAACGGTTATTACTGTGACAAATCTATATAACTAAGTGTACCAATAGCTATAAACACCATTAGAAGCCCCAAAAATGAGATCACAGAATTTTAAAGGAAAAAATGTAGGGTTTCGGCTCGAAAATCTTTGGTATGCAAAAACTCAAATTTCTCACCTCAGAATTCAAATTTCGTAGTGTAATTGTAAAAGATAGATTGATCAATGTGATACCTTGAAGTGAGAACAACGACAGAAACCCATGAGTGATCAGAAAAATTTTGAGACCACAATGTTATATGGTCCAATTTACATTCAAAAACTGACCGTCGGCACTAAATATGAGTGCGTATTTTGTTATATATCGAAAAGTTATGATGATATCAACGTGAAAATTGGTATGAATACTTCTCATATCGTATACTAGTAGAATCAAAACCGACCGACTACCCAAAAATTTTCAAATCACCACAATAGAATGGAAACCCAGAAAAATTACAGTTTCTCGTGAGTAAATCAGAGTATCCAAAAAACCGTCATAACTCGGTCAATTTTGATCCGATTTTGACGTTCAAACGCTTAAATTAAAGGTCTTTCCAAGGACTATCTGACCATTTGATTAAAAATTCCCAGAAAAAGCAGATTTTGAAAATTGTCACAGTGCAAAATTCACAATTTCATCTTTCGAGAGAACCATTTGCCATGTTTTTTGAACCAAAACTCCATGTAATAATTGGTCCGAAAATATTATAATATTAGAATCGAAATGAGATTCAAAATCATCTCAAGAAAGAAAAAGTATTTCTTGCGGCTGATGGAAAATGATCCCGCAGCTGCAAGCGATAAAAATTTCTCAATGCGATAGCCAACTATAGCAGTATATAGCTATATATAGTATACCTATTGTATACCAGAGAAGCGAAGGAACGCATAAGGAAAGACCGATAGAAATAGTCGAGCTCTTTTCTCAGATCATTATTGAGCCAAATTTCGGGTTTAACAAATCTCACGTTTGAAAATACCCAACTATGGACAATTATATTAGGTATATTGTTTGTTTATTGTAGAATTTATTAATAACATTCTGGGTATTGTTCATACAAAAATGAACTTTTTGGGGAAGAATACGTTAATCAAATTGAGATATAGAATCTCATATGAATAACCATAGAATTAAGGGACATTGTTTATAAACAATATTGTTTATAATTTTTTTTCAAACATTTCAATGCTTTCATAATTTTGTAAAACATTTACATCGAATAGAGGCATAGAACCTCATATATTCATACAATTAAGAAGATTAATTGTTCATAATTAATTGTTAATAATTTTCAAAAATTTCAGTTAACATATTTATGATTTTTGGAAATTTATCAAACATGTTTTCAACTTTTGAGTGTAATCGTAAAGAAAAAATCACATTTTGTAAAATTAGAAATAAGAAAATGAAATTATTTAAGTTGAAACGATTATACCGAGAGAGAGTTCGCGATAAAAATTTGTATCGTGACACACACAGACAACGACACTCTCGCTCTACCAAGAATCACACATACACTCATACTAACACGTGCTTGCTCGCGCAAGCACTATAATGCAATATATGATCTCAACCATATGAGTTGAAGGCCACTCAAGAAGCCACAGCTGATTTAGATATTGTAATATAGGTCACCGCATCGGGACGATGCGAGTCTCCGGCCAGGCACGCCTGTGACGTGGTGAGTCTCGAGCCTCCGGCCCGCGCCTCTCCCCGTCACCTGACGATGCACCAGGTGCACCGTCAGCGTTTCTGACGGATAATCGCCCGTTTCCCCACCAAGTGCGATGTCGCGTCGCGGACCCATCGTCGCGGACGACGGGCCACGCCGCGGACAGACCGCTCTGACCAACTTAACTATTCACACACTCTCTCTCAACTATTGAACTCTCATACATAAAGTCACCTATCATTCATTCACTCGTGTTCTCTCTGGAACCTAGAACCCTCACCACGTTACAGAAGATACAGGCCATTTTGAAAATTCACAGTCAAATGTATCTACGCTCATGCACTCGACCTCCATAATCAATACAAGGATGTCATCGAGAGTATGCTCCTCAAAGATCGGGAGTTATCATAAATTGACAACTTCCTTCCTGAAAATTATGTTCTCTCATTTAACATTCACGATAGCACAAAAATTCTGACATTTCCCGGACTATTGATGGAGTTGATCGATCGAGGGATGATGAACCTTTCATGTTTCTTGGCCATACCCCCTAAGTGACATACCTAAATGATCATGCATTACATCCGGATGTAAGGATCACTAACTCATTGCAATCCAACCCTCTCAGCCCAATATGATCACATTTTGCTGAATCTTGTGTAATACATCCAAGAGATAAAAGAACGAGTATATCTCCAACTGACTTATGTGTGACAGAAATTTTCGATTTGGCTTTGGCTACACGAGACGATTATATCGAAATGTTGAATCCCTCGCGATTGTCGCTTGAAGAATCGACCTCTAGAGAATATTTGAAGTCAGAAGAATAGAGGATATAGAATGTTTGAAAGTGTGAGCTTTGGCGTATTGTGACGATTTCGGTGGATAGTGGGGTTACAGAAATATACCTGACTGACTCTGATCTTGTATAGCTGATTAGAAATCTGGGTCACAAGAAGATTTAATTACTATGACCATCCAAGGCGTAAGGTTTTTGAGACTGTCTGTGTGGTCATTGATATGTACTAGCGAGGAGGGGGTCAGGCCTTCGGATCACAGATTCGCTTGAAACTTTGGGAATAGTCTTCTTTTGGCACAGTAAGAAGATATCCAAAACCTCGCTTGCCAACGCTCAAGCGTTTCTGAGCTACAGCATTCGACCCATGCATTACAGTATACCCATATTCATCAAAAATGGTATATATAGATATACTGTAATGCATGGGTTGTGGCCTGTAGCTCAAAAACGCTTGAGCGTTGGCAAGCGAGATTTTCGATATCTTCTTTCTGTGCCAAAAGAAGACTATTCCCAAAGTTTCAGGCGAATCGGTGATCCGAAGGCCTGGTCCCCTCCTTGTAGGTATGATTTGGAGAGACTAGACTCTCCAAAGTTAGACCAGAGGACTAAGTTTGCTTCCGATGTAAAGGACATCTTTTTTGTGGAATTCATACGAGTGTAGTGAGCGCGTGTTCTATGTTATAGCTTGTTGACAAGAATAGAAAGGAAAAGGAACGAGACATTGCACGACCAGACACCAAATCATCTTATTCGATTTCAGAATTTTTATTTTTCTGAGGTACAACATTTGTCCATTATCAAGATCAGAACACTTCCTACAATCAGTATAACAATATGGCACATCAAACATTATATATAGCACTTCTGTGCTCCAAAACGCATCTCAAAATGAATGATAAATAAAAATGAAATTGCATATCATTTGAAATTGTGTATTCGAGAGTATTCGGGAAATATGTGATGTATTATTTGGATGTGAATTCTTCATATACCCCTTGTCTCTGTGAGCTTGAGAATGAAAGTGATGGCCATTGAGGGAACACAGGTCGGGAAAAAAATCTATTGAATGTAAGCATAATGACACCCAGAATTGTAAACATTCTAATCATATCCATCCCTCAATTTCATCGATTGGGGTGCAATGATTTCCCTGTGAAATTTGAAACATAGAATTCCCATAATCTCTGTGGAAATTGATGAATTGATACAATGATGCAATGGTCGGATAGGTATGACCAAAATTTACTGTCTAGTTTTTTTCTGTGACAGATGATATGTCATTGAACATGAAAAATATAAAAGAGGCTAAAGAAGTTTCTTCTTCGCAAACTTACTACACTACTGCTTTTGTATCGAACGAATATATATGTGGGTACTATCACGCAAAAATTTACTCGGGAGATGCTATGGCCTTTCATCTTGACAAACAAGCTGCAAACCCTTCCATTCAAATCTTTTCTACACATATTTTATTATATAGGATACTCTTGACACTAAAGTTTCAGGTCAATTCATCGTCATCTCATCGTTCTTAATTTTGTAAATTGAGGGTTGGAATGTAACTTTTTCCGTGTATTGAGACTCTTGAAGTTACGTGCATACTCTTCGTGTCAAAGTCAGAGCTGCAGGTATATTCATAGCCAAAAATTAGCCATATTTTTATGGTTAATTTTAAACAACTTTGTCTGTCCCGTGTACTACGAAAATTTCTCGTTCCTTCCCATCAGAAATTATCATTATATACGCAAAACTGAGTAAGGAGTTCGGCGTAGATATGGGGAAAATCAGTTTTAATACACTCTAAATATCTTAGAGGAAAAAAAGCCTCGGACTACGGATAATTTTTCCTCCAAGACTTGGGGTACTTTTGAATCCCTCTAACTGAAGGTATTTTCACCTCCAAATCGGATATTTCTCCAGCGGTGTTCACATAACCTCTAATTTTCGATTCCTATGATTTGGATCTATATTAGTAGAAATCATAGCAATACTTTTACTTCTATGAGAAAGTAGCAGCAACTTGATATCGTGAAATTACCATGAGAATATATGATATTGTACGAGACTAATACGGTGGTCTCTTGGTTTAAGACGAAAACACTCAATACGAAAGAAGTGCTCGATCCCGTGAATTTCCTATACTAAGTCCTTGATACAATTGATACGGAATACGGATGAGACGAAAAGATTCTCCCGGGTATTTTGAATTTTGTTGTGTCGACTATTGTACCATAACCAATACCTGAACTCTCGCCAAAGTATTATTTGCAGTAAGCTATTTCGATTTCTCTAACAACATTTTCGTTTTGGTGGGAAACATGATCAATTACAATGACAATGCCCAAAATCCAGGCCCCTTCAGAGGAGCCGATAAATTGAGCTAACGTCCGGGTCCTTGCTCCTGAATCAAAAGATTTCACCGCTAGACCATCAATGATTACTTCGCAATTGTTCTGAAAAATCGAATATGTTCATCGGCCCTCTCGGGGAGAACTGGTTTTTTGAGCATTGTTATTGTAATTCATCATTTTTTCCACCAAAATGTTGGACATTGTTGAAGAATCGAAAAGAGTGTCCTTCCCAAAGAATTCTATGGCAAAAGTGTAGGTCAATCAATTAATGATACAAATACGAATTTCACAATATTTACCCATCTCGTGCAATATCCTTACTCTCATGATAATCTTATTATAACTAGTCTTTCTAAGTCATTCGCATAAAGAAGTATTGCTCTGATTGGTAATGATGCGTCTAATCAAAAATTAGAGATTGTGGGAACACCGCTGGAGGAAGCTCCAGAGTCGAGCCAAAAATACCTCCATTTAAATACTTTCATTTAGAGGGATTCAAGAATATCCCAAAGCTTGGAGGAAAAATTACTCCAAGTTGAAGGCTCTCTTACCCAGATTAAGAGTGTATATTCATATCACTATGAGTCCACGGTGAGTCATTCAGCCGAAAAAGGTCGAGTTGCGTGAACATGGAATTTCTTCTGGGGTATGTTTTGGGGTCATTAGTAGATCATTTTCTAACAAGAATCAAAAAAATCGGTCGAGGGTTTTTAAAATAGAGTCGACTTTTCCGAAAATAGTCTATTTACTTCATTACTCACTCTCGTTTCTTGAATTGAAATCGACCATTCAAAATAACCAAAGTATCTACATTCGACGTAAAAAGACCCAATCTTTCGAAATCCGAGGTTCAAATTGAGCCCCAGATAAGATCCAAATAATTCGGAATGGTTTATAGAGCAAAGAACCCTCTTTTTACCGAAAAATTTACGTAAAATTCAAAGATATCTTTTGTCATCGGGGGCATGAATCTTATGAATACTGGAGGGGTGTACATATCAGTAGTGACGTATTCCACTAGTATTTAGTATGCCCGAGACCTTCTCATCATTCGATTGGAATTCTGAATGTAAGTAAAGAGCTATATCTGGAAAGCTTCCTAACAAAAAAGTGTTGAATATTTTCGAACTGATTTTCTCATGCGAATTGAATTTTCAATAAGTACAATCTTGTTGACATATTAAAGGCCACTCTCACATGATCAAATTCTATAAACAAAAGTCTTGCTCGGTTATCATTGTAACAAATATCACAGGGTGCACTAACTAAAGAGATAGACTTTCGCATTTCATATTCTGTAACATCTACCGTTTAATCTCAAGAGAATGGTAAAATATTTTATATCCTCCTACAATCATTAGTTGAAAAAATAAGTCATACACGTAATCCATTGAATTCGCATACTGCACGGAAAAGACGTTCTAAATGAGCAGAGTGTGCAGAATGAACTTTATATTTCGTCCAAACTCCACTGAATTCGTGATGAACTGACTCGGATACTTGTTCGCTGTACTTTCCATCAAGACCAGTTCCAGCTTTACTACAAAATTCTTCAATAAAATATATGATTGCATGAGATTTTGGTGTGACAGGAATACCTGAATTCAGATAGCAACTGCAAAAATCTTTTATTTCATCAACATATTGAGGATCGAGATTCATGCCAAAACAAGCTCTCACGACTTCTTCAAAACTTTACAAAATCTTGACATATTCATCAACAAGAGGTTTATCTCTGCTTTCGATAAGGTTTATGTTCTTTAGTATCTATCTCAGGAGACCCTGAATTTTCCGTGAATCTTATTGGTGAAAAGAGGGGTTCCTGCACTATAAACCATTCCGAATTATTCGGATCTTATCTGGGCTCAATTTGGACCTCGGATTTCGAAAGATTGGATCTTTTTACGCCGGAAATAGGTACTTTGGTTCTTTTGAATAGTCGATTTCAAAGCAAGAAACGAGAGTGAGTAATGAAGTAACGAGACTATTTTCGGATAATAACTAAAAATGAAAAACTCGACTTTATTTTAAAAACTCTCGACCGATTTTTTTGATTATTGTTGGAGAATAATCTACTAGTAACCCCGGAACATACTCACCGGGAGTCCTTACCTTCTTCCCCCTCCCCTTCGATTCTTTGAACCAGGCTTCATTGCTTTTCCCATTGGAATGGCAATTTTGATCGATATTAATGAACTAACCAGGTTGTGCCACATTGATTCACATCATTGTAAAATAATAATCTTAATTCCTACTGAAATGTACAGAACGTACCTGGATACATATTTTTTCCTTACGCATTACCTGAAGAGCTTGCGTATTATTACATCTCCTGGGATACAACTTCTTCAAATTAAAATAGGCAATCTCGATTAAAAACACTATAACCGATACAGACCAAGCAATACACAATGTACAAATGATGATGACTTGATTCTCGCACATGAAGCTTTTATCAGAATTCGTATATTTGGGATAGTCGGAATCAGTTTGAATATTCCATTCCTTTCGAAAGATTTCAAATAAACCGGCTTCTTTCATCTGGGATAGAACTCGATTCATCTTATTCACAAGAGGAGAATCATCAGTAAACGTGAGACTCAAACTCCTTTCTAAGAAGTTGTTTCGGGATATATGAATACGAGGATCATTGTCGAATTGCCGAGGTATATGCACTTCATCAACGATACAAGCAATCGGAGCACCATTGATGACAAGTCTTAGACATTCACGGTAATCCTCCATTACACTGTAATGACTGCTCAAGTACTCACTAGACATCATATCTTTGAAAGAAGATTGTCCACTTGGTATCAATTTGGATTCAATAAGATCAGCTAATGAATCAACGGCTGGCATATTTTCAGGAGAAGTCGTCAATGCACTCAAGTATGCTTGGAAACAAGATGTGACAATAGCCATTGCCGATATCAGAAAAATCAAGACCAACCTTGGGGCTAATCGCTTAGGCTGGGTAACTGTTGCAGCGCCCACAAGTACTCTAAAATACTCCATCACTAGGGAAGACCACGAAGTATTCAAGGAATACTTCAAAACGATCAGAAGAAGAACATAGAGTGAAAATATCGTAACTAATACTTGGACATTTAAGTGAGAGATTAATACATTGTGGAACATTATAGGTTTTTTGTGAGTCACTATCTTGATCCTCGCTACATGGAGAGGATATGTCTGGATTCTCCAATAATCACGTGTGTAGTGCGGTAGGTTCAAGAAATCTATGGTCTCAGTTGAAATGTCCAGGAGAGACCCGTCTGGTTTACCATATTTGTTGACAAACCCATAACTTTTGGTTTTTTTAGCAGTGAAGGTTGCGTTGATGTGTCTCAATACAAAGCACAGAGGCTTTGTTGCAGTCCCAGAACACCTGTCGTAACCTTCCCTGGTCTGATCATACTGAAATACTTTGTCATTCAGATCCATGTAGCTAGTTTTGAAATTGTAACCTTGGACATCCTTCAGTTTATCGAAATACAGTGATCTGCAGAGTGCTGGACCTGTTTCTGGGGAAAATTTTTGCATTTTACATATATGTTTCATACAAAATCAGACTCAATAATGGCTCTGAATATAGAGTCATCAATACTCGAGTCAACACAATTTTTTATCGCGTACGCCTCGAATATAATGGAAATATCAAGGGATGATGTAAAATGTATTGGTTTCTATCCGAAGTAGTTCTACACAATAAGATTGATTGAAAATGTCAAAAATGTCATTCTCCATTTTTATCTAGCACTGGAAGAAATCCAGTTGTTTTATGTGTCACGACGGAGCTGATTGCCTCGCTTGGGCAACCGCATCGTCGTGGGTTCCGAAATACGGATCGTGCAATGCAGTCCACGAGGGATGCAATTTGCGATCACGTTCACCGAATTTTGGACTTTTGGGTTAGGCGACGCGCAACGGATCGCGGACACATAGACATCTCTATAACCGTCGCCTATTCACTTATATTTTATATGAACATACAGTATGTTCAAAAAGTACCGGACTTCTCCCAGTATCTCCCCAATCTTACGTCCGACAAAAAAAAATGATGAGCGTAGCGACCACGTACGCAGGAAGGTAAAACCTTCTGACCAGATGTTGAGGAACTCTAAAAACCGGGAAATGTGTAAGTCGGACATCATCCAGATGCGTATAGGTGAAAACACTGATTTGCTTGCAATTTTTAATAGTGACACTGTTCACACTCGCATTTGGTTTGAAGAGCAAATAATCAATCCTCCTCCATCTTTTTTGGTAGATTTTGTGATAAACTTTTGAATGAGCCGAGCTGCATAAGAAAATTCGGAAAAATGTAGGAGTTATGCCGAATTTGAAGAGAACGTACCGCATGTGCAAATCGGCAAAAAACGATTCGCGGGTTGTTAATAAATAATACCGTTTTTGGTCGCTTTTCAAACGGAGTAGTAGAAAATATCTACGTGCGCAGATTTAGTGACCTTTTTTGATCTTATATTCTCCATCTTCCAGACTACTGAGTGGAAGTATCAAGTTCGTGAGGAAAGTGCAAAACTTCTGTCCGAGTGTACATCTTGAATTTGTAGCTCCCATCACCGGAGGGGGGAGTAATGGTATTCGCATGTGGTTTGCGAGAAGTAGTTTAGATACAATGGACTTGTCCTCAATTCATTCGACTCTCGATTGACCTTCCGTATAGGAATCACACTAAACTGCTCATGTAAATGGTTTTCTAGTTATTACGTGCCAATTAGTATTTCTTGGACCAAAAGGGGGCCAGAGTGGAAACAATCACCAAAATGCAACCACTGACACTTGTTTCGATCAATAAACGAGAAAAATCGGTTCTTCCAATTCAAGTATGGACCCAGACTGTAAATAGCGATTCTTACCTCCGGATAATGCATCGTTAGTCCTCAGGTTATACTGTAAGAGGGTGACATTTTGCTGTCCAGATTTGAGCTTCCCTAGTGCTCTCCAAGGATTGGGAGAAATACTCCCATATGGGTTCAGAGTTAATATTCTCGGATGGTTAGCGGACTTCAGGCACAAAAATATGGCATTCAATATTTTGAAGGTCCAAAGTTCCGTCAGGACTTCGTTTGCCCTTGCACAGCTGTTATCCTCGCTTCCATCTATCAGGAGATATGGTGCATCGTGTCTCCACCAGATGGAATTTCTGAATTCGTCCAACAATTTTGTGATGTTCATATCTACTTGGTCAATTATTATCACACTTCGAGCTGGTTCTGTCAAATTCCTCACGATCTCCTCATTCAATTTAAATACATTCTTATGACGGAGATGTTTTCTCATCGGAGAGTCTTTGTCTGTCGTAAAGATGTTGATCGGGATGTTCGAATTCAACATACTGGATACTGATTGGTTCAAAGACTCGTTGCTGAGGACAACAGTCCCACTGTCACTGAAACACTGATCGGCTATGTGGCTCTGTCGCAAGGAGAAAAAGGAAGTGAATCGCGATCACGAACAGACCATCATAAAATTTCAATATACACTATCAAAACTCACAGCCAGATGGAGAAGTTGATTATTCCTCCCGTGTTCCAAGGAAGGATCTTCATTCTTCAGATCCGGACTTCCTACTGCCAATGAGAAGGACATGGCTTGGATTTTGAAGAGAATATCCAAGAAATCCATGATTTTCTCCACCAAATCGATATGGTTTGTTGCTTTCACAGTCACAGTAGAAAGTGAGAATCCACAGAAAGCGTCACTGTATGCGACCTCTTCTTCATTTTCAAAAAAATTGATGACCGACCTCTGAAAAACGAATCGCGCCCGAAAGAGACAGATTATCAGGCGTAATGTGCAATTCATATCGATAAAGCAATATGAAATTCCTGAAGCTATCAACGATGTGCTCTCCAAGATTGCCAAATGCTCTTAGACTCATGAAAGCTACTATTTTGCATGGAAAAAGTTGATAATCGATGTTGACTCCATTCAAGTTTCCATTTAAAAATCGGGATCGATCGATTGAAGATATTTGCTCCGTCCACCTTCATTTGGCGGCAAAAATTCGGACTGTAGCGCTCGCGGTGGCCAAACGCGATACGAAAACACGGGGACCAGCGACAGGGAAGCAGCGCTTCAGCTGCGTATGTATAGGTATAAACTTCTCGTGTCGATGGTGTCTGCTGCTGTCTACTTTTCACATCAATTCCTTCAATCGGCTGATCATTCTAAACAGGTCATCGCGAGATCGACGTGAGTCCATATAGATTATTGTGAGTTTCGACAACAGTGTGGGTGATCAGAATTTATTTCTAATATTCGCCAGCCACAACAAACAACAACGAACGCATGCTCGGCCATCGGCTGATTCTATTTCGACGTTGCGGGATCATATTGTGACATGCTTACGCTCTGCTTGACCTATTCGCTGTGTCCAAGTTGTTTCCGAGTGCCGTCTAGCGGCTCTGCCGCGCATTAGACAACGGGGGCACGAGAACACGACCGAGAGATCACACACACACACACACACTCACTTACACGCAAGTGTCGCGTCACCTTGTCGACCGATTGTCGACGACTCCACATGCTTTTCTTTTCTGCAGCCCTCAATTTTCCGCAGAATCAAAATGATGTGAACCCGTTGAAGACTCTGCAATTAGTTTGTAAGTTCGTAGTCAAGCTCACATATAACAAAAGTCGTAAGTATCATTGAATGCCTATAGGTTATGAATTTCTGCTCCTCCTCAAGCAGTAGTTTGGTCTAACTAAAAAAACTTCGTCCACGTTGTTTCGAACCACAAGTTGCTTATGTGACTGGATGAAAAGTGGCGTGAGATAATAGAGTCAAACAAACAGCCATCGACAGCCAAAAACACATCAGCGGTTGTCAGTTGTCGCGGCTCGCGATATCTTCCGATCACTGTTCCCCGTCGGCGGCCCCCGTTTTTTCGTGTCGTGTTTGGCCACCGCAAGCGCTACAGTTACGATTTTTCCCGCTAAATATAGGCGGACAAAGCGAATAGTGTATTGACTTTAGCGATAAAAAGGGATGGAAGTGTGATGAGAGTGTAAAATAGCAAGGACTGTCGCGAATGGAGCGATGTTAGTTGTATTATTTGCTTTGTTCGTGGGCTCAGTGTTCTTGTGTGAGTGTATGTATGTGCAGTAGTGCGCGCGTGCCCCCGTTTTTTGATATGCGATTCAGCCGTGAGAGGCGCACTCAAGTGACTTGGACATAGCGAATAAACCATTCTGAAAATTGAAAGCTCGGAGATTTTGATGATACTCTTTCAATTTGTATCAATATCACGTTGAAACATTCAAGTCTTGATGTATTGATACTGCTCCTTCTGCATCATTCACAGGACACTCGAACCCATGGATCTGTGTAAGTCGAATACTGAATTCATGAAATTTATCATTAGAACGGAATACCTGGCTACTGTTCAAATAAACATCGATTCTGGTTGACCATACATTATAATTTCAAACTACTATCCTTCTACTGTTGAGAATCGGTCCATCAGATTCTATTTGAGCCACTCTTCAGATAACGGTTCAACATAAAAGTCATCGCTAAAGTAGCAGAAGGTAGAATGTTAATGACCTGCTGGAGAGGGATTTCAGGAATTCTCATACAAGTGATAGCGTTTACGGATGAATTGAGATTGGAAATTTTTCCATTATTTATTTAGAGAAATTACATGGGCTACAAAGCGCTTCGTACAGAATCCACCACTCATCGGTGGTCTCCAGTAAACTAAATCACAATATCTTCAAATGTGCTAGACTTATAATAGGTGAGAACAATCACTGGAATGAAAATAAAACTATGGGAACACCTCTTCACGGATATTACATGAGATCATTATGTTGTTTACATATAATATAACTGGCACTACTGCCTCGGTAGAATATTGATGACTTACTCCATTCTTGATTATTAACCACTAGTAATAAGGAACATTAAACGTCTTTTATGACGAAGTGCATCATTCGCTCATCAGACGTTCCAAATGCATTGACTGCTACATGGTGAGACAAATCTTCGAAAAACGACATTACAATTATTCAATTATTCAGTTAGGATATAATCAACTGTCTATCCCCACTTTATCATGATATTCCAGTCATTTTATCCAATCGTACAGTCCGGTTGTGTTCTTGTCTGAGTAAGGGAGGGAGGGGGGGGGGGTATGATTCATGATACGTGATCATTTCCTTCTCCAAACATAGCGAGACTCACATCATACACTTTCGAAGTCAATCAGAAGTCTTGACTCTTTTATAAAATATTAATGTTTTCATCGAAACACTTCAGAATGACTTGAAAATCCGCAATAATTAGTCCATCGATTGAAAGAAATTTACATCTCTAACTCTCAAATCAGATCCAATTGCCACTAGCAGGTTTAAGCTTCTTTAGAATGACTCCCACTCTTTCCTGGTGGAAATCGTATATATTTTTAAAAGTTTTCTTCAAACCCATGTAAAAGTAGGATTCGGCATGTATTTCCAATATATTTTCATGCTTAAGGACATTCGATGGTGTCATGAGGGATCGGTGAGGGGAGAAGACAAAAACTAACCTAACCTGCCGCTCGATTTTTCTCGGATTTTAACCAGCAAGCGATATGGATTTTTCACGTTACTGGCTAGATCCAATACAGAACTTGAGGTTAGCGAACGAGAATGATGGACGATCTCCTAGTAAATCCATATCACTCAGTGGCTAAAATACGATGAGCAGCGCATGGCGCACGTGAGCCAAGGGTATGCGCTGTGAGCCATGAGCAGTGCGTACGCTCTATTTGTGGACATTTAGTTTTCTGAGTGATTGAGGGGAGTTTCTCAATACATCGTGATCAAAGTTGATGCTGATCACACAATTTTTTCTTTTACATTATCTACTCATTTTATCTGAGCTTGATAAATTTTAATATATTGTAACAAACATCATAATATTTCCCCAGCTTTATATGGAATGATTTCAAGTTTGTAAAATCGTTTGAAAAATCCACGTAATTTTATTTCTGCTTGACCAACTCTTTTCTGTTTCATCATAGATGGGATCATTTTAGTTTCTCACACACATAATTCAATGTTTGTAGAAATCTTTGTGGAAGTATCTCGTATGCCCACTTGATCACTCATTTATTCATATGTGTGCTTGTACTGAGTCATTTATCTATAGGATCTAGTTGGTAACTATGATAACAATGAACGCTGTGATCTAAGAAAATTACAAAACATTGAACAGTATTGTAACTAAAATGATAAACGAATGTTGACTAATTTTGTAAAAAGTCATTACGACTGTTGAATAGTGCATTATAAACATTAAATAAATTGAGTATAACCTTTTTAATCAGTGCAGAGAGACTTGATTTCAATTTTTTTGAGATACCTCAACCCCCAAATCCAACTTCTCACGGAGTGTATTTTCACTCCACAACACTACAAAAACATTAAGCTGTCGGGAAACTATTAAAAAAATATAAGTTCATTGCTTAGACCTATCCTTCAACTCCGTTTGTGCGATGTATTTGGTCTCACTATTCATAATTACTCATGTAGAATCAGTCCGAAGACGAAGTTGGAATAATCAAGGAGTTGATAGAGGGACGATCAAGGGTTGATCAAGCTCCCTTGAATTTCGTCGCTTCAATCAAGCGGCTTGATCCAGGCTTGATCCGTGCGCCATTACATTCCTTGATCAAGGCTTGAAAGCGACGTTCAAGCGCTTGATCAAGCCTTGATTGTAGCTTGAAAAACTTTTCTAATCGGGTCTTCACAAACAGATTCTGTTTGCTCCCTCCGATCCTTCTTGACAAAGAGTCTTTCCCAGTATTGTGCCTATGCTAGTTTTCTGAAGTACATTCATGAGTCGTGAGTCATTTCAATGACTCTATACATAGACTCATTGATCTTCGCAGCTTTTATGACTTTGCACCACTCATCCTGAGTGAAAATAAACTTTCTTCAAACACTTCTCGCTTCTGGCATGCACAGAACCTCCCTCATTCTGTGTGTGACCTGCTTCGAGGAAGGTGCGCGTGATAATTACTTTGAACTTCGCTGATGCATACTGATACATGGCGAACAACTGCAAGGGGGATAGTAATTCCTGAGGTGTGACAATTCTCCAGGCCCAGCTAATAAGATACCGTATCTGGGCTCAAGCTCGAATCCGGTGGGCAGGAGCTTGGCCCCGAGACTGGTGCTCGGCGGGCTTTGGCCTCTCCCGAAAATTGGCAAGGGGGAGGGGTTGAGGCACCTCGGTGTCTTAGCCCTGGAGTCTGACAAACTCCTTGCCCCAATCAGCGCCCGGAAATAGGTGAGTCTAGGAACTCGTATTGAGGCCGTCCATGAATGGTCACGATGCGAGCCTGGATGACTTATCCAGCTACTCGGAGGGGCTTCCCGGTCTCCAAGAAAGCCTAGAAGAGTCCCGAACCCCTGGCCGTGGAGTGGGTTCGGCCTTGTGCTGGGGGCTGAACCCGAAATTGGGTAGTCGGGGAGGAAGAGCGGTTATTACAAAGCCATTCGTGGCCTCGTGACGGCCTCCTTCCAAACCGACACGCTGGCATTCGTATCCCTGCCCCACTCCTATGGCGGAAACCGGGTTAGAGACGAGAGTCTGGAACCGGGTAGGTAAAATCCGATATCCCTGATACGTGGCGGATGCATATCTATTTTCATCCTGACCCACCAATCATCTTAGTGGAATACAAAACCCGTCATACCAGCCAATCCTTTGACTCCTGTGAATTCAAGTACACATGTAGCAACCTCAGTAGAACCTTTCTTGGCTTCATTACCAACCCATATAAAGCAGTATCCCTGATGTACTCCAACTTCGTAGATGGTGAAATGATGAACATCAAGTTCTCGTTTGTAAGAGAGAGCACTTGACTCGTGATCAGGAGTGCTGGGAATTTCTTGGAAATCGTAACAAACATACGAAACGTTCTTTTGATCTCATCTACTCGTTTGGAATCTGCATTTTTACGATCTCGAGCTATTCTCTTGTTTTCTAGATGCTCTTGTTAACAAGTGCATCTAGAGAACAAGGAAATCGCTCGAGAAGTTAACTCTCCTCGAGCAATAGTTCGTTCTCTACACTTTCTCATGGATGCGCAACGCGAATGTCACATTCATCCTTCTTTGGTTTGAAGAAACTTATGTTGAGCGCTTGCAACATAATTTTGCTGTACTCACTTTCATCAGACTATAAGGGTGAGTACAGCAAATTTAGTAGAGACAAAATTAGTACAGCAAAATTAGTACAGATCACTAGCCTTTGCTCATTCTTTGTATAGTGAGTACATAGCTTTCAGAGATAGTTCCTCTTCAAGATACTCTTTTAATGAGTGTGTAATGAGATTCAACCTTGGGAAAAGAATGGATACGATTTCTGGCACTGGACAACTTCTCTGACTGACTCTTGCTTAATATTTTCGGCACTTTGCCTATTTTATCGTCAAGTCCAGCATTCTCTCCCAGTAGTTCCGTCAGAAAGAGTCCTAACGATTGATTCAGGAACATCGAGAGTATTCAGAAACTTCTGTTGACAAACTTTCACTCTCTTACCATCCTTCATAGAAAGATAATACGAGCTGGAGGAGTATCGCTTGGTCATTCCATCTTGATTTTATCGAAATCGTGGATAAAAACTTGAATGATATCGCAATGTTATCACATAATATGATGAAGAGTACGGCTCTATTAGAAACTCCCAGGTGCCTTTTCACGTGCTGTTTCACGTGCTGTTTCACGCGCTATGCCACATGCTCCATCACGTGCTATATCACGTGTCAATGTCAGTGCTTAAGCACGTGGAATGACAGCTGAGGGGACACATAATATAACACCTCGGGTTATGAACCATTCCTGTGACGGAAAATATCACGTGTCAGAGTACGTGGTACCGAGAAGATATCTTTTGAATTTTGATCTATGCTGAATGCCGGGGAATTATTGACATATTTGGTAAATGTCAAGAATTTATCCTATATATCTCTAATCCCACGAAGTGCCGGGAGATTTCGAGAATCACTTACTGATCTGCAGGATTCATTTCTGACATTTTTTATATCTCCGGTATTGCCGAAGTGCCAGGAAATTCTTGATAGAAGTTGGAATCTACTCTCAATATTTTTATCTTGGCGGAGTGCTGCGATGCTTTGATAAATTTAGATGCATTTTCGAAATCCATCCCAGATATCTTCATTTCGCGAAGTGCTGGGAATGAGGCGTCAGAATTGTATTTTTGAATCCTCGTTTTGGTCGAATGAGAATCACGGGGAATTCAAAGAATTTTCAATCTTGGGAACTTGTCAGATACTTGACTCCGGAGTAGTGCCTCAAAACTTCAGGAACGCCAGAATCCTGCTCAATGATAAGCCGCTATGAATCATACTCAAACAAAGTTATATCTTTATATATGATCTTATAATAATAATTATTTCCAGCTTGATAAGGGCTATAGAAAATAGCCGAAACGTTGCACTAAGGTGTAAAATAAAAAATTGGCAGGAAAAACCGATAGTTATCGAATCATTGAAATCAACGATCATCCTGCGATAAAATCTCTACAAGAGAAATTCAAACAAAGTTACTCGCGCCGACCGCACGAGGGACCTTACATAAGATCGGGTATTGATTACCCTTGACGAATTCACCATAACTGCCCTGGCTGGAACCTGCAAATGATGCCTGTACTGTTTTTGTTGCCCCGGTGCGCACTCTGCTTTCGCAACCCTACTTGACTGTAGCGCCGTGGTCTTGGTGTGCGCGCGCTTCGTAAACTGCTGTTCTGAGTCTACCTCTCATCGTCTTCTTGATCCCCTCCGTTGAAAGTATGGCTATCCGTGTAAGAAAAGATGTGACTCGTACTCTGAGATGGATATATGCCGTATATTGCAAGAACATGGCGACTCGCCAAGATGGAATGCATGGCGCATCGCAAATACCAAAGAAAATCGAGAGGACTATAACAAGTTGATACAGGGCAGCAGCGCAGCAGGAGCTCACACGCTAGTACTACAGAACTGAGTGAGGTAGCAAAGCATGAGGAAAGCGCGCATTCGGATAATAACACCAGGACAGGCATACCCACACATGCGAGACAAGGTTAATATGGTAAGTTCCACGAACGTTTTTACATCAACGGGCAAGAGATTCCACGCAAGACAGAGCTGAAATACCTCGGTGTATGGCTTGACGACAAGTGGTCGTTCAAGAAACACATCCAGGAGGCCGCCCAGAAAGCGAGCAGGGTCGGTGCGGCGCTTCAGCGGCTGATGCCGAACATCGGAGGACCAAAACAGAAGAGGCGCAAGCTGTTCAACGCCGTGAGCGCTTCCATCATGCTCTTCGGTGCACCCGTGTGGAGGAAGAGAGTAGAAAAGGCCGTCATCGAGTAGAAGATGGGGCCTGTCCACCGGAGAGCGGCTCCGAGGAGCATTCGTGCCTACCGCACTGTGTCAGGAGACGCAGCTTGCGTGTCGGCCGGGATGCCACCCATACACTTGCTCGTCGCGGAGCGAGTGAGGATCTGGGACCGGCAAAAAGTGATCGGAGCCGAACGAGTGCTCACCCCAACGATGGAGAAGATCATCCGCGACAACGAGAAGGAAATCACCCTTGAACAGTGGCAAACTGAGTGGGATTCGCCATTTGCAGATGGCAGATGGACGCATCGGCTGATCGGCGACGTAGCCAAGTGGACGGAACGCACCCACGGAGAGATAGATTACTGGACGATGCGAGCACTGAGTGACCACGGTTGCTTCGGTGCCTATCTGACCCGGTTCAAAAAAAGGGCATCCCCAGCATGTCAGTCATGCGGGGACAACTGGGATGACGCCAAACATGCCCTGTTCACGTGCAACGACACCCGAAGAGAGCGCGCCGAGTTGGATGGATGGCTTGGTGCTCAACTAACACCTGAGAATCTCGCCTCGTACTTGCTCCGCAACCCGGTGACATGGGATGGAGTCACCGGATACATCGAGCTGGTGATGACCCGCAAAGAGGAAAAAGAGAGGGAAGCGCGGCGCCTTGAAGCAGGCGAATTACAGTGAGTCTGCGAATTCAAACAGAAGAGGTCTAAATGGTTCCAGGTGGAACATGATGCACTGGAGAGGGGAGGAACAAGAGAGAAGAGAGAAGATCGGAGATCAAAGATCGAAGATCGAAGAAAGAAGAAAGAAGAATGAAGAATGAAGAGATGGAAGGAGATCGAAGAAAGGGAAACAACACCTGCGAGTCGCGAGAAGAGAGACGCTCGATCCTGAGCGCGAGACGCCGCCGGCCCTGAAGTAATGCTCACGCGGTGCCGGGGCCGGATTGGTCAGTTGATGGATCTCTTCCTTGTCCAATGGCCGGCGCCAACAGTGAAGGGAGAGAGGGTTTACCCGGTTCGGATGGCCGTATCGATGCGGATCCCAGCCCGGGACTGTTGGAGAGGTGCTGGCCAGCCGTGTTTGGCTGACCGGTGCCTCTCCTTCGTACGTCGCAGCGTATTCACCCTACAACCAACTTAAAAAAAAAAGAGAGAGATTGATTGATTGAATACTTTATTGGAGCTATGGGGTAAAACCCTATGTAGCTCTGGAAAGATATATACAGTAATCAATTACAGTATTTTTAATAGATCATCTTGAGGAGTAGACACAGGCGATACAGGTACGATTCATATTCAGAATTTTCTGTGTAGCAGTCTCATAAAACGGTTTCTGTGAGATTTGGCTGGTAGAACAAATAATAATACTAAGCAATATTAAATTAGATGAGATATCAACAAAAGTTCAGCTTAACACGATAACTTATAAATTTCTAAAAAATGCACTACTCAGGCATAAAATTGAACATCGATCAACTATTCGACAGAAGTTTCATACACATCATATCAAGCTAATTTAGCTCGATCTAATAGATTGATTAGAGCCTCATCGTTTTTCAGAGGATTCAGAATTAAGTCATTTTTATGTGCTACAGTGAACCAATCCTTAATTTTTTTAAGAAGCAGAGAGAGAGAGAGCCAGAGGAATCAGATTAAATGTGCAATACAATTGGCAGAAGTTTTCACAAGTTATTACAACATACAACGTCACTTCCAGGTACAGGCAGCCTTCTGTATTCACGTTTCCCATCTCATGCGGCATTCCTCTGTATGCGCGGGTTCCAGCCCTCGTATTCGCGGTCTGATCCAAGTTTTTCGAAATGACTTAGACCTAGGAATAATATTCCCTGATAGAATCGGAATACGTTAGAGGCGTTCCTAAACAGCTTCAAGCATTGAATTGAGCGTGTGTTCAAGCCGTGGTCATATACTATCGTTCTTGAAAATCTGTTTGCGTAGTGATGGAGTTAAAATTCCATCAGAGTTCAAATTCATAGCTTCTTTCTCCAAAGGAAGAGTCTAATCCTGTCGAAGTTCGGGAATCTAGTTTGACAGGGCAAATAATCTCATTTCTTCTGAGTGGGATGCGAAAGATCGTTGATGAGTTTTTAGAAAGAGACCCGATTATTTCCCGATACAGAATTGAAGTGGCCATCGCCTCTCATCAAATAGCAGCCAGAAATTGCGCCCTTCAAGCTCGCCAAGCAAAAATCTGATGGGAAACTTCTTGAGGGCTCGTTGTCAGGATGTCAAAGTTATTGTGGCACACACGTTTACGAAGAATAAGAGGTTTATTACTAGTTAAATTGTGGTCAAACTCATAATTGATCTTATTACTCAATATTACTAATACTTGTGAGGAATTTTGAATCACCTTTCATAGTATCTCGATTTTTCCTGCAGAATTATCACTATGTACACTCCACAACAAGGGGAACTGCATTAGGATGACGGTCAGCGGTAGTTCGAGATCTTCCGTCTCTCTCGCACCTAACGGGTCATTCCACGAGTGCGAGTGAGACGGTACATCTCGAACGGTCACTGACTGTCACAGCCAGTGCAGTTCACCTTGTTGGGGAGTGTACAAGAATCTTTGAATGAATTGAGTATCTTCTCCGTGGTCTCTTTCGGTTTTAGGTACTTTTTGATGCACTGGTGTACCCAACCCCCAAATTTCCTCGAGCACATGATCCCCGTATTGGCGTTATCTCCGATTTACGTACATATTAACCGCGAATACAGAGGGCTGCCTGTACATACCTAGACTTCTACTGTAATAATATCAGAAATCGTGAAATATAGGGAAACGAATGAAGATAGTCGACGCTAACTCGGGAGCAACAATTTTCAACTTCTGGATTTTGGGATCCAAAACTGGTAAGTTCCATCGATAATATCCATAGAAGTATAAAAGGAAAGTAGTGGGGGTGAGTCACATATTGACTCACGTAGTTCCAGAAAAATTACCTCAATTTCTACTGAAATGTGTATAACTCACCATTTTTCTCTGACGTTTTAGCTCGAAAGCTTGTATTATCATTGGGATACAATTTTTTCAGATGGAAATAGGCAATTTCAATGAGAAACACTATAACTGACACAGACCAAGCAGTACACAGTGAATAAATGATCATCATTTGATTCTCGTACATAAAGCTACTATCACCAATTTTATCATTAAGGTAGTTTGAATCAAATTGAATTTTCCATTCTTTACGAAGGAGTTCAATGAAACCGGCTTCATTCATCCGCGACAGAACTTGATTCATCCTATTGAGGAGAGGAGAATCATCAGTTAATGTGAGACTCAAACTTCTTTCCAACAAGTTGTTTCGAGATATATGAATACGAGGATCATCGTCGAATGTGCGAGGTATAAGCACTTCATTAAGGATACACGCAATTAGAGAACCATTGAGCGCGAGTCTCAGACATTCACGGTGATCCTCAATGACACTATAACGATTACTCCAATATTTACTAGGAATCGTATCTTTGGATGAAAGTGGTCCAGCCAGTTTCAATTTTGACTCAATGAGATCTGCTAGTGAATCAATGGCTGGCATATTCTCAGGCAACGTGCTCACTGTGCTCAAATATGCTTGGAAACAAGATGTGACAATAGCCATCGCCGATATTAAAAAAATAAAGACAAGCCTTCGAGGCGATCCCTTGGGTTGGGCAACTGTTGCGGCACCCACCAATAATCTCAAATATTCCATCATTAGGGATGAGCCTGACGCGTTCAAGGAATACTTCAAAACGACAAGAAGGAGAACATAGAGTGAAATTATCGTAACCAATGTTTGAAGATTCAGAGAGGATATCAGTATGTCATAAATTTCCATTGGTTTCATATATGTCACTATCTTGATCCCCCCAGCATTGAAAGGATATGTCTGAATTTTCCAATGATCGCGTGTGTAGTGCGGTAATATCAAGAAATCCACGGTCTCGGTCGAGATATCTCGGAGAGAACCGTCTGGTTTACCATCTTTGTTTACAAAACCAATGCTTCCGGTTCTTTTCGCAGCAAGGGTTGCATTGATGTGGCTCAATACGATACACACAGGCTTTGTTCCACTTCCATAACACCTCTCGTAACCTTTCCTGGTCTGATCATACTGAAATACCTTGTCAGTCAGATTCATGTAGGTTGTTTTGAAGTTATAACCTTGGACATCCTTCAGTTTATCGAAATACAATGATTTGCAAAATGTTGGACCTGTTCCGGTGGAAAATTTCAGCAAGTTACATATGAAACCATTAATTCTAGAGTTCACAAAATTTCCCATCGTATTGCAAACTCCTCGAATGTAACTGTAATATCAAGAAATACCGGTACAACACCGTTTTCTATTTACAGAAATGTCATTCTCTATTTTTAATTCGCAAACTTTGGGCGAGAGCCAGTTTCTCAATAAATTTTCTCTCCAAAGCAATGTAAAAACATCCTTAAGGCGATGCGGTCACCATGCAAGTTGAAAATCATTCCCATCTTTCTCCGATTCTGTTGCGATTTGGGCTAAACGACGATCGCACAAATATTTGTCATCATCTAACTTGGATTTGTCCGCTCTCCGTTGAGCCCAAATTGCAATAGAATCGGAGGAAGTTGGGAATGAAAATGTGCGTATATTATAGGTTAGGAGGTTCCCGCGGACGAGTTATTCCCACTTTTCTCCGATTCCCTTATGATTTGGGCTAAGCGACGGATTAAAGAACACAAGTTGGACAATAACAAGTATCCGACAACTCGTCACACACTTTGAATCATCAAACTTTTTATGTGAGGTGTATTTTCAAGGTCCATGGTCATGGTGCACGGTGACCGCATCACCTTAACGATTCCAGCAGATCTTGAATACCAAATCAGAGGTCAACGCGTCTCTCGAGCTCAAAAATAAGTGCGATACCTTGAAACAGGATGGCGTCCAGTCCATTTGAAATTGAAGGAGTTGTTCGAACTGATTGATTAGAGGAAGAATTTGGTATAAAACATGGATGTAATTTGTGGAAACAATTGTTGGCTTCTTATTTTTTCAAAATTTGACATCAAAGAAACGACTCACAAGAAGGAAATAATTATGCCCTCTCTCATTCCCGAATTTTGTCCGAAAAACCTCATTTCATCCCATCACTTACTTCAGAAAACTGCATCATATTGTGAACTCCATTCCATACGAATGCGAGTTGCATTCCTCGAAGAATGAGACACATACAGGAATCCCTCAGTAATCGCGGAGATACGTATCAGCAAAGTACCGAATACGGAAACCGCGAATAAAAAGACATTGCTGTTATGGGAAATTAGGGGTTACGTCACAAGCTCACAGAAGAAGCTCAATTTCTCGGACCATATTCAGAATTTATTCCTCTCCATACAAGTGAAGCTACAAACCGATTATGAAAGATGTAGCCATTGCTACTTTTGAAAGGAATAAGTTAATTTCGATTGTCTAGCACGACTACAAGTATCTTTATACGAATCTCTGTGAGGGGCTAGCAGTGCTTCGAATCCGTGTTCGAATTTTGATTTGAATCCCTCAAACCTGCCCTTACTAGCTTAGAAAGTATCTTCAGAATCGCTGCCTTTACTCAGATGCTCAAAAAATATTGAAGCTTGCTCTCGAATAGCTGGTGTACTGAGAGGGACCTTTTTTTGAATTAGATCTTGCATCCGAAGAATCAACATCTCTTTTACTTTTTCTAAAGTCTCATTTCTACTAACTTTTGCCGTTTTTGCATGTCATCCTAGCGTAGCAGCAGTTCGCCGAATTTTTTCTTTATTGCTACGGATTGACCGAGTCGTTGACTCATTGACTTTGAAATTTCGGGCAACATACCTCACTCTTTCTCCGTTTTTCAGCATCTCCAAAATTTTGAGTTCCTCACCGATATTCATAACTACTTTCTTCCTTTTACAACTTTTCTCGGAAGGTTTCTTCTGATTTAGGGCCATCGTTTTGTAAAACTTGTCGAAATTTCTCTTGTAAAATAGTATAAATTACACCAGAGTATGAAGGTTAGCAATGTAAATAAAAACATACAAAGATATTGATGTGAAATTGACCCGAGTTGCGATTCTCGTTGCCATTGCTGACTACATTCGTTCACAAATTAGTAAGTACAAATTTGAGCAAGGAATTGTAGATTTAACGTGATTAGAAAATCGATCCTATCGTTCCGTCCGGGATCAAATTCGCGAATAACCAAAGCCAAGGACCACGAATACGGAGGGATTGCCGCAATGGGCCAATCGCGAATAACCAAAGCCGCGAATAAAAAATCCGCGATTACAGAGGGATTCCTGTACTAGTATCATTTGACAGATCTCAAATATTTAGTTTTGATCAATTATATGATCGTTCCATCCAAGTTCAGTATTCTAAAAGGATTCGATGTTCTGCACCTCACGCTTTTATAGAATGTGATGTGCAATATGATGAAAATCGCCCCCGTGAAGGGAAACATCCCGGGAATGATCGAGGGGAACTATCTTCGAGCAAACCATGGCAAACCTTGGGAAATCATGGCTCCTTGACGAATTCCAGGGTTTTCCCAAAGTCCAACTGTCTTCGCAGTCATGGACAAAACCTAGGAGAACCATGTGAAAAGTTTGGGAAAATCATGGGGACTTGAACTCATTGTTACGCAATTGTAATGCTGGTCACGAATTCGGTTAACACTCGGAAACTAGTCCCTTTTCAGGACAATCATCTATTGGTCCTGAAAATGATATCCAAAGCTGAAGAGTCTATAATGCTCGAACTTTTCGGAGCTATGGTTTATAGCCTGTGCATCGCAGTAAAACTATAAACATCATTCCCTAACATGGGCCTACTTTGGGTAATGCTAATGTCATAACTCACAACTTGAAAATGTTTGAACTAGACTCTACTGCTTTAGAAATCATCTTCATGGCCACTGGGTGTTGGCCCTGAAAAGAGACTATTCTCAGAGTTTCAGCCAAATCCGCGACCCACACTTCCTAGAGTCTGTGAGTAAGTGCAAATATGCCTTCTTACACGCGGATTACCCTCTCGAATGTACATATTATTAAAAAATACACTGCCAATTGTCGTCTGCGATTATTCCAGAAACTGTGAAAGAGAACGGGAAATCTTTACAAAATAAAAACGAGTGACACCTTTGCTCCGAGCGTACATCTTGGAATTATAGTTTCCATGCTCGGTTGGGCGAGATTGTATTTGCAACTAGTTTGCATTGAGTGAGTTTGATACGGTGGACTTGCAACCCTCTTTCCGCTTGGCTCACAAATATTTATTATTATTATTTTTTTTTTTTCATTAAGCGAGTTGAACCTCATGAGAGGTGATTTTGCATTGGCTCACAACTGACACTTCGAGTCAGAATCACCCATGAATGGCTATGTAAATGATATTTCAGTCTTGACGTGTGAATTGGTATTTTTTGAACAAGAAAAAAGTCAAGGTGGGAATTATGAGCAATGTGCAACCACTGAACCTTGTTTGATCAACAGTGAACGAATGAGAAAAATCAGAGCTTCCACTACGATACACTCAAACTATAAATAGCGATTCTTACCTTCGAATAATGTATCATTATTTGTCAAGCTATACTGGAGGAGAGTAATGTTTTGCTGTCCAGATTTGAGCTTCCCTAGTGCTCTCCAAGAATTGGGGAAAATACTCCCATATGGATTCAGGGTCAATATTCTGGGACGGTTAGCAGGCTTCGCGCACAAAAATATGGCATTCAATATCTTGAAGGTCCAAAGTTCCGTCAGGACTTCGTTTGCCCTTGCACAGCTGTTATCCTCGCTTCCATCTATCAGGAGATATGGTGCATCGTGTCTCCACCAGATGGAATTTCTGAATTCGTCCAACAATTTTGTGATGTTCATATCCACTTGGACAATCATCATGACACTGCGCGCTGGCTCAGTCAGGTTCCTCACGATCTCCTCATTCAATTTGAAGACGTTCTTATGACGGAGATGTTTTCTCATCGGAGAGTCTTTGTCTGTCGTAAAGATGTTTATCGGGATGTTCGAATTCAACATACTGGATACTGATTGGTTCAAAGACTCGTTGCTGAGGACAACAGTCCCACTGTCGCTGAAACACTGATCGGCTATGTGTTTCTGTTGCAGAAGAATAAGTAGATTGAATCGCAATGATGAGCAAATCATCAGACATCATGGGGTAGACGATGAAAACTTACACCCAACTGAAAAACTTGATTATCCTTCTCAAGATTCAACAAAGGATATTTATTCTTGATATGAGGACTTCCCACAACCAATGAAAAAAGAATGGCTTGGATTCTGAGAAATATATTCAAGAAGTCCATGATTCAGGACAAGAAATCGATACGTTTTGTTGTTCTGACTGCCCCAGTAGAACTGAAAATTCACGAGCATCGAGACTACACACGACCGTTCTTCCCTTTCAAGGAAGTTTATGACCAACCTTCGGAAAACAGGTCGTTTTGCGAGAGGGATAGATGACTATGGGGGAAATGTGCAATTCATATTAGTGATCAATAAGAATGTAAAGTTCGCGAAGCCATTAGGAACGTGCTCTCTGATATTGCCAAAAGCTTTCACGGTTATGAAGAATTTCATTTTGTACCACAAAAATAGTCATAATGGACATGAATTTCATTCAACGTTCCATAAAACCATTTCGATCGATAAGAGATACGAAGCATATTAAAAATTAAAATGAAAAGAACTATTGTATTCTTGTTTCCAACGTACACTCTGTCGATTGGGGGTAACACGTAAAAACGTGTTACCTCTCCCGCCTCCGGGTAGACGCCATAAATTAAACTGTCCACATTGATAAGTTGCTTAGATTTGCATTATCATGACCACCTACTTCGATTCATCACTTTCGTTTTTACTACGTATCTTCAAAAAATACGTTAGGGACTTTTGACGATTGGATTGATGATACACTCACTGCATCATCGACAAGACTCATGAACCTATCAATCTTTAAAAGAAGGAAAAATATCGATCTGGGCAATTAAATTGTTGAATTCTTCGACAGTTCAGAACAAAAAGTTCGATTACCGTTAAGCATAATACACATTGATTCTGGTCAACCAGATAATACCCGCAGCTACTACTCTGTCACTGTTAGAAATCGCTTCATCAGATTCCGTCAAAGAGAGTGTGGGAGAGTGAGTTCGTGATGGAAATGACTACCATGGTACGAGGTGTTCGAAAATAGTATATTTTGATACAAGGGTGTAAAACGTTTTATTCGCGTCCGAGTGATGGGTTTCCGGACCGAGCCGCAAGCGAGGGTCGGAATCATCACGAGGATGCGAATAATAGGTTTTACGCCCGTGTATCTAATTATACTTTTCGATACACTGTGAGTAAAAGTCGAAAAACTGTGCGCAAAGTGCACTTTTACGCACAGTGCATTGAAAAATCAATGTTTTGAAATTCGCTGAAAACAGGTTCAAGAGTTTCGATACAAGTACCAACGTTTGCTAATAGATCTAAGTCACCGATTCTTTCTACTATTCATTTTGAGAAGATACAGCAGTTACAAAGTCATCTGTACAGGAAATATAATGAATTGGTGGTTTCAACTGAGCATACTCACGATATCTCAAAATATAGTCTAATCGTAATAGGCAAGGCTAGTCGATGTAATGTGGAACCATGAGAACGAATTGTTCTATGATATTACTGAAAATCACGGTGATATTAAAACATCCCAGCTCATTGATAATTCAAAATCAGACGAACGAATCTTCTGAACAAGTCTGTATCAATCTAATAATGTGTCCAACGGATTCTATATGTCTAATCATTCGTGGAAACGGTGCATAGCTTGAATAATTAGAAGAAAATCCTTTGATTTTTCATATGATCTTGTTTGATGGTGTTCGCTCTATCAATCTTATTCTTTCTTCTTTCATACCATTCTGAGTCATCATACTAATATGTCCGTATCGGGTATTTGTCATTGTACTCGTGCAGTGATAATATGGTACGTAACTTCAGGTTTTGGGAGATTTCGATGCAGTAGAGATCAACATTAGCCTTCCTCATTAGTTTGCCAGACCTGAGCTCAAAAATTTAACACCTTGGACTATTCCATTTCCTAAAACCAGTCATAACACTTTGGTTAGAATACTGATGCATTTGATAATTGACTTTCTCAAAGGTTCTGAGAGTACGGCAGGGTTTTTCATCAGTGAACCATACACAATATCAACAGGATGAATCGTTTAATATCTAGATTCGTGGACTCGTAAACTCGTAGATTCAACAATACGCAATAAGCACAATATACACAGCGGAAAATTCGTTTAGGTTAGGTAGCGACTTGGCTGCTCTCAACCAATGCTCACATAACAAAGTGATGACAGTCGTGGGGTGGCGTAGCAACTTAACAGTTCCGTTGTTCAACAAAAGACTCGCGTTTATTCGAATATATTCATATGGTTCTATTTAAATGTATAAGTAGATTTCCAACTGGTTCATTCTGGAGGTAATTTTAACATCCATTGATTAGAATAATTTCTATCACCTATGCTCGAAATTCATAACCTTGATCTCTAATTATGAAGAGGCATCCTAACGAGTGAGGAGATCTCGGAAGAATATTTGGGAAATAAGGGATACCCTAATTAATGTATAGATCAATGTATAGATGACTGCAACACAGGCTCATAAGGCAATGCTAATCCTCCTAAATGAATCTCAGAGTAAGAGATCCATGGGATCGAATCCTCGTTAAATCCTCCAATTCTCGCCGCAACAAGATGGTTCCCAGAGTTCTTTTCCATTTAAAGCATTAAAATCTCTCCTGAGATTTATTTGCTACAAGTACATACAAATTGATGACAAGAAAATGAAAAATTTAGATTCATAATAATAGAAATTGTTGATATCGATTAATAACCAGAAATTCTCACTTTACACATATTGATTGCTAATTATACTTTTAAATCACAATCGTTGAGAAAATCAATCATACACTTGAACGCAGAAGTGTTAGGATCTATCAATAGCATCAAGATTCTCATCGATAGCTGGAACTTCTTCTTAACAAGTGATTCAACGAGTTTTTCCCTCTGATGGTCGAAGAGCGAGCATTGCCATAGTACGTGGTCTATTGATTGATTATAAACACCGAATGCACAAATCGGGCTATCGATTATTTTAAGTCTAGCTAGTGAATCTACTAAACCGTAATGGTCAGATCTACATCTATTGATAGTAACGATAATTTCGCGAGAGATATTTTTTTTCTTATGCAACCATGGCCTCGCAGAATTTTGAGAATAATTCTCAAAGTAATTTGTCCCTATTTCTAGACTCAATACAATCAGAAGACTAGTGGATTCGATGCTCATTTCGTTCCTGAAGAATTGACGAAAATCTGTAAAAGGGATTTGTAACGAAGGATCTGGTTTCCAGAATTTGGGTCGAACTTGGTCAAACTAGTGAGGTTGGTACTCCCCTCGTACATAAAACGCAGGATATCCTTATTCCATGCGAGAATGGAGACTCTAGTCTCGTAGATGGACATGGTGTTCTCGAGTACTATGTTCATGTATGATATCCTATGAAATGAGTTTGATATTTTTCTCAATACCCAAGAATTAGTTCGTATGAATTGATTCACACAGCTGTAGTATAGCATAAATCATCCGTACCCCATAATTTTGGCCTTCCAAGTCTTTGAAGAAGCTTTAGAAGTCAATCTTTGATTTTGAAAAGAATACAGTATTATAGAGGGAGTATTTGAGTAGAGTACAATCAATATTCCATGTATTGTTGATGCTACATCAACCAACAATCAGTCTGTCACAACTTTTCGGGATTCATCAGATTCTAACACGCTCACTGGAAGTGTCCACATATGTGGTCATGCTCGATGACCGATATTTGTGATAACTTTACCTGGACAAACAATAAAAATCTGAAAAAGTTCTCAAAAACTTATGACAATACCAGAAATGTATTCCGTCACGAATGAATTCTTTATAGGCTTACAATTTATAGAAAAGTGAAGAAACCGGGAATTTTCAAAATTGTTATTTTAGCCACTTCTGGTCATTGTATAACTGGTTATCGAGTTTCATCACACCAGAAAATTTTTCTGAACCTGTGAACTAGGGTCCAAAGTGAGCGGGTTAAAAGACGTTTCATATAAGTCATCATATATGAACGTAGTGTTCATTCATGATCATGGTGTCTCAATTCTTATTCACGGGTCTACAGTGGTTCACACACAAGATTAATTCGAAGGACGGAGAAATGCATTTATTTGAGCCTGTCTTGGTGACAACCAGAGTTTACTAAGAACAAGGATAATTTGACGTGTTACCCAAATTGAGTCCGTTCCATTCATTATTCAGACACATCCTTCGAAACTGACAATTTAATGGATACTTGGAAAAAATGTGCAATGTCAAACTAGGTGACGATGTGATCAATCTTATCGAATGGAATAGTTGAATAATGACACATTTACAGGCTCAAAATTTCATTAGTCCCGCCAAATAATGACTGACCCAAAATTGAACATGGAATTTGAATAGGGATCTGTGTTTGTTCCAATTTTGTGATCTGACCATTTGAAGTACTCAATCATGCTTAATTTACATAATCATCACATCTTCGTAACTCTTTCATCAACCCATACGATTTTACCTTTGATCTTCTTCAAAATAGTTGAAACTGTTGAATCAGTGACACTGGAGATTTAACTAATTTCAATATCCTTTTGACCTCACGAACGCACACTGATGATTTCAATGTTATCATTGACTCTGGAGGTTTTTCTTGATTTGTTCTCATATTCTCGCCACTGTCGGGGCTGCTCTAATTTCGTTGCGTGAGCTACGTGTTCGCACCCTTGAATCCATGAAATACGTTGGGAAATTCTTTACAGGTCAGAATAAACCAGCAGAGATTTAAAATTCGATCGATCACCCATTCATTATAGCCCGAATATTCACCATAGCCGATGTGCTACTCGAAGAAGAGCAATTGGTAGAGATTTGTTCGCAATATTTGGACTTTGGTCACAACCGTTGTCGTTAGAATCAGATTTCAGTGATATATCGGTCTTAGCTAGGTATTTATGAGCCAGCACAAACTGATATGTCGAAATCACAATCTTGATGAATCTGATGAAAGCAAAATCGTGAAAGTGAGTCACATTGAGTCACACAGTTACAAAAGTTCTATCTTATCTCTACCAAAATGTACAGAACGTTTCTGAGGGCATATTTTCCTCTTGCGTACTACACGAAGAGCTTGGATATTATCACTAGAACTCGATTTCTTCAGATGGAAATAGACAACTTCGATTAGAAACACCACAATCGACACAAACCAAACCGTACACAGTGAAAAAATGGTCACCATTCGATTCTCGTACATGAAGCTCTTTTCAACATTTTCATCTTCAGAATAATAGAGATGATCTCGAAGATTTTCGAGATATTCAATGAAACCAGCTTCTCTCAATCGCAACAGAACTTGATCCACCTTATTCAAAAGTGGAGAATCATCAGTGAATGTATAAGTGAGACCCCTTTCCAAAAAGTTCTTTCGTGATACATGAACACGGGGATCATTATTGAATGAGTAAGACATGAACATTTCATTAATGATACAAGCAATCGAACTTCCATTCAATATAAGTTTCATACACTCAGTTTGATCGTTAATTACATTGTAATGATCCTTTATGTATGTATTAGAGATCATATCTTTATATGAAGATAGCCCACTTGGTATCAACTTAGATTTGATCAAATCAGTCTCTGAATCAACAGCTGGGACGTTTTGAGGAGAAGTCGTCACTGCACTCAAATAGCACTGAAAACAAGATGTGACAATAGCCATCGCCGATATTAGAAAAACAAAAACGAGCCTTCGAGGCGATCCCTTAGGTTGAGCAACTGTTGCAGCGCCTACAAGTACTCGAAAATACTCCATCATTAGGGAGGACCATGACGTATTCAAGGAATACTTCAATATGATCAGAATGACAAAATAGAGTAGAATGATGATGACTAATGTTTGAAGATACAGATGAGATTTCAATAAATCTTGAAAGGCTATTGATTTTTTACGAGTTACTATCTTGATCTCTCCAGCATAGTAAGGATACGCTTGGATTGTCCCATAATCACGTATGAAGGAGGGCATGATAAAGAAGTCTACGGTCTCAGTTGAAATATCCAGGAGACCCCCGTCTGGTTGACCATCTTTGTTCACAAAAGCGTAGCTTTTGATTCTCTTTGTAGTAAAAGTTGCGTTGATGTAGCTCAATACAAAGCATATAGGCTTGGTCCCAATCCCAGAACATCTTTCATAACCTGTTCTTGTCTCATTATACCCAGGTAGAATGTTGGCCGGATGTATATAGTTTGTTTTGAAGTTATAACCATGCACATCTTTCAGTTTATCAAAATACAATGATTTGCAATATGTTGGACCTGTCCATGTGGAGAATTTTTGGCAATTTATCATTGAGATGAAATTTTCCATCTAATAGTAAACTCTCCTCGAGTGTGATGAGAATATCAAGGGATACTGGGAAGAATTCAATCACTCACCGATTGTGAGGGTACTTCACAAGGTAAAATTGGTCAACTGCTAAAATGTCATTCTAGATCTCGAATCTCAATGATATATATAACGAATATGCAATTTTCCATGTAATTTTTCCTCTCAGAACGACAATAACAAATCTTGTACAACCCCTATAGGTCTCAAGAACGTGATAAGACGCTATTACGTTTCCCAAAATTCAAGATAAAATTCGATTCATATACCTCCGAGATTTTGAAACTCTGCATCAGTTTCCCAGCTGATTTTCTTCGGTCCATCAAACTCCACCTCCTTTAGACCATGCCAAGCCCGAAAAAGTTTCTTGGTACAGTTCACAAGGGCGTTCATTGAAAAGTCTTTTCACTAATAGTCATTCTGATGAATTTTCAATGGAAATATGGAAATATTTCGTATAATAGGCTCTGAAGATTGAAAAATATGAACACTTTGATATGATCACGTGGTCGACACAGAATTGTTCTCTTACGGACGCCATTCCATTTCAAAACACCATAGACACATGATCTAACTTTCATTTCAAATTTTAGGAAACTCCATGATCTCTGTTCAGTGTATATTTCAATTATCCTGATAGAAAAATATTCAACAAATCTTCTAACCACCTTCATCTTGGTGGATCAATAGGTTTTCCGCGATGTCCCTCGATATTCCCATTGCAATTTAAAAAATTGCAGGTAAACGGGACATCCCGTCACCTTAGAATTTGATGACATTAGAACTCGTGATAAAACTATCCATGCAACCCACAAACAAGAATGTAGATCTCGACGAGGGTTGTAATGTTGGTTTCCACTTACAAAATGATATTTTCAGACCAGAGCAAAAGATGATAAGGGATGGAACTGTCACAAAAATGCGAAAACTGCCTCACCCGAGTGTCCAACACTGATAATCTATCAGCTATGTTGGGAAGAAGATCGAAAACTAGTGGAATAATCCTTAGCTTCGGCACAGACAATCGAAATTTATGGATAGTTTCGTGGATAATTTGGAATAATAAGTGCCTGCTTGTACGAACCCTTAAAACGCTTGACAAAAGAAACTAAAACATCATTTTCGATGTATTTCTTAGTGCTCTTGATGGCGCAATCATTAGTTTGGCGATCCAGGGCGACCAAAAAAAATTACCATCGAAAAAGGGGTCCAAATGTCAGTTCCGTGCCCTGTGGTTTTCCATTATTTCGACCTTCGTGAGTTTGAAGCGTCACGGTGGGACTCGAAGGTTCGGGCGGGCAGATACATCAAATATAATGCTATCAAGCACCAAATAGCACTGTTATAAGATCCTAAAAACCACTATTTGTGTGCATTACGAGCACGTACGTTTTGTGGCGTAATTTTACTTAAAATTTAACTCCTTCAGTTTCCCCCGATAAAAGTGTATTTGCCTCGTTCCAGGCCTTCCCGTACCAATTTATTCTTAAGGGATATCGTCAAGCGCAACTTTTCCATGCTTCAAAATTGCTAAAAAAAATTGATTTTCATACTTTGCGCAGAAAATCTGGTTTTGCTAAATTTTCTGGTCAGTTTCGTGCCCTACAAGTGCGACCATTAAACGCAAGGCTACAAAGGTCCTAGTCAGTTTTTTATGGCACCTGATGGCCAAATGAAAATCCCAAAGTCTCAAGACGGTAGCTCAAACCGTTTGTCCGTAAGATCAATTTTACCAAGGAAGGTCCAACCTTGCGGAACTAGGATCTTGATGAAACCCTGGGAATCATCTTCTTTTGGTGAAAAATGGAAGTATCTCCAAGGATTCAATCCCATGGAGATTAGCATTGCTCATATAGGTCCATGTTGAAAAGTAGTACACATAGATATACTGACAATGCAGATTTTTATAGCTGTATCTCGAAATAGGAAACCAATAGGATTAAACCCTTGGAGATACCTTCATTTCTCACCAAAATGAGACGATTCCCAGAGTTTCATCAAGATCCGTGTTCCACAAGGTTGGACCTCTCCTTGTTAGTGTCAAATGGTATCCGTGTACAGCTGAAAATCTCAGGTTTCGTGTGACGCTGACGTATATCCATGTTATTCTTATGGTACAAAGGAGTGAAAAAATTCACATTCGTGCGCGAGTTTGCTCATACTTTATGTGTTTGAAAAAGTCGAAAAATCCATCTTAGAACCCTCGGGAGTGAGATTTGGAGTTAGCACATCTTCGACACTCAAATATCGAAGTTTCCGCGGAACTGCTCGTACATTATCGATACACTAAACGCAAAAGTACATTATTACTCTAGGCGCGTACATTTGCTATCTTTCCAAAGACCGTGAGTAAAAATAGGAAATTTGTGTGAAGTGGCCTTTTTCGCGCACCAAGTGCCAGAACCTCCCCCATATCCTCAATGCGTCTATGCCAATTTTGCCCCTAGAGTGCATCAAAAAATTGTAGTTTGCATGCCAATAGGCGGGGAGGGGGTTGGTGGAAGATGACGTTCGCGTCTGCTTCGCCAGTGTACATAACACAATAATTCTTACGTGTCAATTCGTATATTCTGGACCAGATGAAGGTCAAGGTGGATATCAATACGAATGCGCGAGTACGTCAGGACTACGTTTTAATCAACAATGGAGAACAGTGAAATACGGGTGCGTTCAACTCGATCTCAGACACAGACTGTGAATAGTGATTTTCTAAGGTCATCAATTCCCATGTGATACAGTCAAATTAAACCAAACAGCTCACCTTGGAACAATGTATTGTTGTTCCTCAATCTGAAGTTTAGGAGATTGACATTCTGCTTTGAAGCATCGACATTCTCAAGTGCCTTCCAAGAATGAGGAAAAGTACTTTGATATGGATTCAGAGTTAATATTCTCGGATGGTTAGCGGACTTCAGGCACAAAAATATGGCATTCAATATTTTGAAGGTCCAAAGTTCCGTCAAAACTTCATATGCCCTTGCACAGCTCTCATCCTCGCTTCCATCTATCAGGAGATATGGTGCATCGTGTCTCCACCAAATCGAACTTCTGAACTCGTCCAACAATTTTGTGATATTTGTATCTGCTTGGACAATCACCATGACACTGCGCGCTGGCTCAGTCAGGTTCCTCACGATCTCGTCATTCAATTTAAAGACGTTCTTGTGACGGAGATGTTTTCTCATTGGAGAGTCTTTGCCTGCCCTAAAGATGTTCATGGGCATAGACAAATCCAACATACTGGATTCTGATTGGTTCAAAGACTTGTTGCTGAGGACAACAGTCCCACTTTTAATGAAGCACTGATCGGCTATGTGTTTCTATTGTGAAAGAAAAATGAAGTGAATCGCAATGATGAGCAAATCATCAGATATCATGGTTTAGGAGATAAAAACTCACAAACAAGTGGAATAGTCGATCGTTCTCTTTGGGATCCAACAAGGGATGTTCTTTCTCCATGAACAGGTTTTCTATAGCCAATGAGAAAGAGATAGCGTGGATTTTCAAGAAAATATCCAAGAAATCCATGTTCCTTTCTTCTGAATCGATATGCTTCGTTGCTTTCACAGTGACACTAGCGACTGATGATTCACAATCATGACTGCGTACGACCTCTTTCCCATTTACCTAGGAAAAAGGCCATCAATAACTCAAGAAAAACTGATCGTTCCACGGAAGGATAGATGAAGTCGAAAAATAATGTGCAATTCGTATTGATAATCGAAATAGAGTAAAGCTCTCACGTCTATTAGAAACGGGTTCTCCAAGGTTGCCAAACGCTTTTATACTCATGAAAGTACTTTTTTTACTTTACATTACAAAAATCATTTTAAAGAACACCAATCTCATTAATGTTCCCATAAAAACAACTCGGTTGATCGGGGATCCGAAGCAGATTGGAAATGGAAAGCTCAACATCAAATTTTCTTGAAACTAATGAATTCGTGGAAATCAAATTCCAAATTCACGAAGCTAATTGTTGGAACAGAAAACCTGACCATTTGAGATGAACATCTTTGGTTGACTGAGTAATACTTACTTCTATTCTCCCCCTGTCAACAACTGGTCCATAAAGTTCGATTAATGAGACTGTGGTTCATTTTGAAAGATAACAGGGACCGCAGAGCAGTTAGTACAAAATACAGCACAATACGTCACTGGAAAAGTTGTTTAGAACCACAGAAACAGGCTCTGGGAGCGGTTTTGATTTTTTGAAGGTTATGTCAATAACGCTGGCGGGCTAAATCTTGCAGAAAATTGAAGATCTGCCGTGAACACATATCTTTGATTTTTTCGAGCCCAATACGTTGCTGGGAGAGTGATTTAAACCCCTAAAAATGAGCTCTGAGAACGGTATATGATTTTTGTACGTTATGCTACAGCTGTTGGCGGGCTAAATCTCGCAGGAAATTGAAGGTCCATCTGTATTACATATCCCTGATTTTGTTCAGCCTGATACGTTGCTGGGGAAATGATCTTAACCCCTAAAAATAAGTTGTGGGCAGGACCGATATATGGTTTCTGTAGGTTATGTTACAGCTCGTGGCGGACAAAATCTTGCAAGAAATTGAAGGCCCATCCGGAATACACGTTCCTCATGTCTATCAGCCTGATTCGTCGTTGGAAAAGTGATTCAAACCCGTCTAAAATGCACTCTGGGACCGGTATATCATTTCTGTAGGTTATGTTTCAGTTCCTGGCAGGCTAAATCTTGCAGGAAATCAAAAACTCATCCGGAATACATCTTCTTGATTTTTTACAGCTTGATATGTTGCTGGAAAAGTAATTAAATTCCCTAAAAATGATCTCTGGGACCGGTATGTGATTTCTGTAGGTTCTGTTACTGCTGCTGATCGGATGATTCTATCGGAAAGTCGAAGCTTGAGTAAAAATACATGCTTCCATTTTTTCAGCACAATACGATGCTGGAATATGAATTTTGAGCCACAAAAATAAGCTCGGGGAACGGCTTTCGATCATTCTTGGTCACGTGATAGCCGTTCGTGGGCTAATTTTCACGGGAAATTAAGTCTCGTGTTCAAATCGCAGGCACAAACGCTCACACGGTGCTGTTTATTTTTGTTTACAAAGCACTTTAAACTCATTGACTCACATGCTATCGCGAGTTTTGGATATGAGTCATTCTTTTTAATATCGCCAGGTTTTGTGGCGTGGGGTCAGGGATTTTTCTGTAACTTTAGGTACATGTTGTATATGATGGAAGAAGATGAAAAGCACAGTTTTTAGGTCCCGAAAGTCATCCGCGCGAGTTTGGCGCCCTATTTTCGTTTTCAAAATTCGTGAAAAATTCGATTTTTCAACTTTTTGATTGATTTCTCACCAGTATAGAACCCGGTAAAAAAATTATCCAAGACACATATTTCGACGTAAAATGAGCTGAATTTTACGAAAAAAATACTCTTAGATCCGTCAAAGGTAAACATAACCTCAAAAAAGTGGTTTTTTTCAGAAAAACACATTTTTCAAGTCTTAGGCCCTATTTTATCTCAATTTTGACATTTTTATCGGATTCCTCGTCAAATTTTACGTCGAAAACCGTTTCCATAAAATTGGGCTGAAGATGGGTTTGGCCACCATAATAACAACTTTAGTAGCAGGGTCGTAAAAATAGCGCTAAATTGTTCATTTCGGGAGGGACACTTATAACACTGGACAACAAAATGTTGGTTCATAAGTAGCGCATTGATCAAGCAATGATTTTTTCGTATATTTTTCGACGCAGAAACCGAATCCGAAACCAGTTTTGCACCTAGACATCAGGAATTTTTTTAAATCGCGAAATACTGAGCTTCTAAAAAACTGCGTTTTTAGCGTTTTTTGATGATTCTGTAGATACATGATTTTGATGGTGCAACCTTGCAGCGGGCTTTGAGCGTACCCAGACTATGATTTCTGACGTATTTCGAGCTGCTGAACACGATGGCAGTGGTTTTAGAGGGCTAGCATGCGTTCGGAACGAAGGACAAGGTGATTTTTTGAGTTGCTATCAGGAGAGTTTGGACAATTTCGCAATCAATCTCAAAGTGCTCACGAAATTGATCAGAAACACCCTTTTGGATCTCACGAGGGCGCATTCTTTTCGTATTTGTACACGCAGTGAGGGAAAAATATTTGTAATCGCCTAGAAATAGATGAGTAGAATATACGCGTGTTATTCCGAAAAGAAACTTTTGATCTATTTCGAGATCTATTCCTCGAGTGAGTTCAAGCCTCCTCGTATTGGATCAATGCTCGAGTATTTGTACGTAGAAGTCACTCAAACTATTAAAACAATGTCATTTTGTTGCTAGGATACTGTATCAGGAGTCCCGGAGACCTAAACTCGGTTTAGGTCACGGAACGTACCTTGACATACCATGAATATGTCATCAACCTAGTTACATCGTTTTTCACCTTAAGCTAATGTGGGCACTCCAATGATTCTATTCTGGAGGGGAGTGAATAAGAATATTCAGCGTCAGATATACCATCTTGGGCTGGTTGCAAACGGCTACCTATATGTTCTCAGAAGCACATGAGACTAGGAAACTGCTTTGACTCATTACGAGAAAGCTTGAGCTTACCTCAGGAATAGATCAAAAGTTTCTTTTCGGAATAACACACGTATATTCTACTCATCTATTTCTAGGCGATTACAAATATTTTTCCCTCACTGCGTGTACAAATACGAAAAGAATGCGCCCTCGTGAGATCCAAAAGGGTGTTCCTGATCAATTTCGTGAGCACTTTGAGATTGATTGCGAAATTGTCCAAACTCTCCTGATAGCAACTCAAAAAATCACCTTGTCCTTCGTTCCGAACGCATGCTAGCCCTCTAAAACTACTGCCATCGTGTTCAGCAGCTCGAAATACGTCAGAAATCATAGTCTGGGTACGCTCAAAGCCCGCTGCAAGGTTGCACCATCAAAATCATGTATCTACAGAATCATCAAAAAACGCTAAAAACGCAGTTTTTTAGAAGCTCAGTATTTCGCGATTTAAAAAAATTCCTGATGTCTAGGTGCAAAACTGGTTTCGGATTCGGTTTCTGCGTCGAAAAATACACGAAAAAATCATTGCTTGATCAATGCGCTACTTATGAACCAACATTTTGTTGTCCAGTGTTATAAGTGTCCCTCCCGGAACGAACAATTTAGCGCTATTTTTACGACCCTGCTACTAAAGTTGTTATTATGGTGGCCAAACCCATCTTCAACCCAATTTTATGGAAACGGTTTTCGACGTAAAATTTGACGAGGGATCCGATAAAAATGTCAAAATTGAGATAAAATAGGGCCTAAGACTTGAAAATTGTGTTTTTCTGAAAAAAACCACTTTTTTGAGGTTATGTTTACCTTTGACGGATCTAAAAGTATTTTTTTCGTAAAATTCAGCTCATTTTACGTCGAAATATGTGTCTTGGATAATTTTTTTACCGGGTTCTATACTGGTGAGAAATCAATCAAAAAGTTGAAAAATCGAATTTTTCACGAATTTTGAAAACGAAAATAGGGCGCCAAACTCGCGCGGATGACTTTCGGGACCTAAAAAATGTGCTTTTCATCTTCTTCCATCATATACAACATGTACCTAAAGTTACAGAAAAATCCCTGACCCCCCGCCACAAAACCTGGCGATATTAAAAAGAATGACTCATATATAAATGCTCTCTTAATTTCCAAGAGTTGGAAAATGTCAACAGAAGCGCTTTGTAAAAAACAAAAAAAAACATCGACGCGTGAGCCTGTGTGCCTGCGATGAGCTTTGTCGTGCACTGTGGGATAGCGTGCGCTTGAATTGAAGACTCGCCCTAAGACGAGCTCTCGCTTCGAGCACGCTGGAAGTTACTTCTGTCCCCTAATTTGACTCCTAAGACGGCCTTTGGATATTGTAACTTCATTTTCTCACCTATTTTCAATCGCCTAAATCATCCCCAACCGCCCGTGCTTTGGAAAATTTGTACAAATGCATAGGTGCCTTGAGACGCGCAATTGTCTCCGAAAAACACTCACACACGATCCGTCATCCGATTTTAGATGGGATTTAGCATTGTTCTAATTTGCCCTGTGCGTGCATAAGCGAAACTCCCGAATACAGAATCCGCGGATACGGGGGGTCATCTGTACTTCTTACATTTCACGAACGGACGTTTCACAAATAATACCCCATACCTAGCTCTGTTGGAATATTGCAAGCTCATGCGTATTATAGATTAGGGCGTGGAGAGAGACGAGGTTACAGATATTGCCCTCTGGGTTTAAGCGCGCACGTGATGCGTGATGCACTATATTCCCAACGCACATGGAGTGAGATGTGAGATGATGCACAAAGCCTGAAGCGTTGTATGAGGTATGAATCCGAAGCGGACGCTATCTCTTACCTACGGGACTGAAAGAATATAGGATTTCCGAGAATGCAAAGTCTTTTGTGCTAGGATATACGCTGCTCTGCTGCTGCATACTGAGATGTAGATATATTTTCCCTGGTGCAACAGATTTCTTGTCGAAAAATACAAATTGTGATAGTTTATACCAAGGAATTCGGTAAATCAGTCACTTACTCATGGATTCTCTATGCAATCCTTAGCTATTCCAAATGAACCATGTATCTCCCAACCCCAAATATTGGAACCAAAATATCGTTCTAAGCTATAAACATCCCAGAATAAAATTGAAAACTTTTAATAATTGTGAGATATTGATGATCACCTTCACGATCAACCCAAATTCATTCGCATTTTTTTCTCTATTTCAGGTGAGTATTGGACGATCAAATTCTGAGGAATTACTCTTAACTAATGAAACTTTCTTGGTAAGTATTCTGACATTCCTGAAAGTTTCAAGAGTGGGAACTTGTCAGCATGCGGTTATTTCATCTTCCTGGACCGCATTTCCGACTACGTATACTACCGGTCAAAAGTTTCAGGACACTCAGAAACTTTTCTTCCGATTTCGTCAAATGGACGCCTGATAGAAGGCTTTAATCGGCTGAAAAGAAATTCATTAAGGTTCATTTGAAGGCTTTTCTACTGACTCTTAGATGACATCCTCCATTTTTACCCGGGCCCATCCGGATTTTTAAAATTCTAGCTTGAGGAAATTTCGATCTGAGGGGATCTCTTGGTTTGTGCACCTATGAGACACAACGATGTTGTGGAATAGAACTTGTGAGACCTAGAAATATAGGTCTAGGGCTTCAAATTCCCTTTCTGAACGTCTCTCCAAGTTATTCCCAATCCTAGCTGTGACATTTTTGGTGAGGAGAGATTCATTTGAACAACAGTGCTTGCTTCACGAAAGCTAGCACTGTTGTTCAAAAAAGACAAAGAATCTCACTTCTAGGGCCATATTCCAATGGCTTTTTGTCTGTTTTCTTTTTCTTTCTTTTTTCATCAAGACATAGAAGACAGATACCGGAAGAGAGGACCACGTCGCCAATAAAACGCATTCCTTCGTCTTTTTTTGAAGTTGGTTACCAGTTTTTTGGAAAGATCTCTCCTCACAGAAGATGTCATAACTCATACTCAGAGTGATACAGAGACATATCTACCACAAATATGCCATATTTCTTCATCTTGGAGCATTCCACTCTTCTGAGAGGAGCAAATCGAACAATAAGGTACACCTGAATGCTGATTTTATCAATCAAACAGTACTTCACTGTTAGCACTAGTAAAGATGAGAGAAATTCTTTGATTTTTCAATTGTATTCGGTGCCAAAATCGATATCTTCAGCGTGTATTTAGTTTTCATTGAAATAATCAGCTTTTGAGCTAATAGCTGGCCTTACAATATAAAAGATTGTACCTCTCCACCATAAGCTCATTAATTCTCATGATCTTTGGAGGCCGATTAAACGAGATGGACTGATCAAGTGGAATCATAATTTCGAAAAACTAGGTGGAAATAGAAAAATACACTATGTTTAGGAAACCTTCGGCGAAAGATTTTTGTTTCTATTCAATAATGATGTCAAAATGGCCCCAAGACATACCCTAAAGGAATTCCTGACGTAATTTACATGACTCGACCATTTTCGACCTTCCGGCTCACCATGCAATATCAAATAATCAAGTCAGTCATGTTCATAATCTTTATTGCATATTTGTATAAGAGTTTCTATATCTAGTGAAAGACAACATTTGTTCATCATCAAGATTAAAACACGGTCTGAGATTATAATCACAGTATTACATATCAAACGCAACATAGAACCTTGTGCAAATGGATTACGAAGAAAAGTGACTTATTCGTCTATCGTTCAGAATATCGAGTCAAGGGCATTTGTTGAAGAAGTTACAATACTCTTCAGATATAAATCTTCATGACCATACTGCAGACCTAAGCAGGCTGATGTGTCAGAATTAAAATCCTGGTGAGTCCGATGAAAGCAAAATAGTAGGGTCACATTGACTCGCGTAGTTGTAAAAAAACAATTTAACCTCTACTGAAATGTACAGAACGCTCCTTAACGCATATTTCTTTCTTACGTGTGAACGGCAGAGCTCGAGTGTTATAACTGGAATGCGACTTTTTCAGATTAAAATAGGCGATTTCAACTAGAAAAACTATAACCGACACAAACCAAGCAGCACACAAGATATAGATGATCTTCACTCTATTCTCATACATGAAACTTCTATCGAAATTCGTATCTCCAGGATAAGAGGAACCAACTCGAAGTTTCCGTTTGTTTAAAAAAAATTCAATGAACCCGGCTTCTCTCATGCGCAACAGAACTCCATTCACCTTATTCAAGAGGGGAGAATCATCGGAAAATGTATAAGTGATACTCCTTTCCAAGAAATTGTTTTGGGACACATGAACACGAGGATCATTATCGAATTTTGGCGGTATGAGTTCATTCTGAACTATACAAGCAATTGGAGCATCATCGAGCATAAGTGTCAGACATTCATGATAGTCCTCCATCACACTGTATCGATCCTTTTTGTATTGACTTGAAATCATATCTTTATATGAGAACCGTCCTGTTGGAATCAATTTAGATTCAATGAGATCAGCTAGTGAATCAACGACTGGCATATTTTGTGAGGAAGTCGTTAATGCACTCAAGTAGCCCTGAAAACTAGTTGTGACAATAGCCATCGCCGATATCAGAAAAATCAAGACCAACCTTGGGGCTAATCGCTTAGGCTGGGTAACTGTTGCAGCGCCTACAAGTACTCTAAAATACTCCATCACTAGGGAAGACCCCGACACGTTCAAGGAATACTTCAAAACGATCAGAAGAAAAACATAAAGTGAAAGTATCGTGACTGATGTTCGGTGATTCAGAGAAGATGTCAGTATGTCATAGATTTGCATTGATTTTCTGTAAGTCACTATCTTGACTTCACCAGCATGGAAAGGATAACTCTGAATTCTCCAATAATCGCGTATGTAATAAGCAGCGAATAGAGAATCTATGGTCTCAGTTGAAATATCTAGAAGAGCCCCGTCTGGATTACCATCTTCATTTACGAAAGCAGATTTCTTGATCCTTTTAGCAGTAAGGGTTGCGTTGATGTAGTTCAATACAAAGCACTGAGGCTTGGCTCCAGTCCCGGAACATCTCTCATAACCTGTTTTGGTCTCATCGTACTCTTCAAGAATGTTGGCTGGATACATGTAGCTAGTTTTGAAACTATAACCTTGGACATCTTTCAGTTTATCGAAATACAATGATTTGCAAAATGTTGAACCTATTCCTGTAAAAAAATTTCAGCAGAATATATGTCAACCCTTAAATGAGGTAACGTCGGAACCAAGAGGGTCAATTTTTTCAAGCACCGCGGGTTTGTTGACATGTTTCCCTATCCTATTCCGCATTTAATCGAAAGTCGTTGGTCGATGATCAGCTGATCGTCGTCGGTGTGAAATCTCGCGAGTTCGCAAGAGTGTGTAACGTGTGTGAAATCGCATTGGTGTGAGTGTCCCCGCGCTGATTGGTGCCTTGATACAGTTTTAGTTTGGTAAAACTGTATATGTGTAGCCCGATTTTGGATGTTTACACTGTACATCGGCCACGCAGGCGCCAGCAGAAGACACAATTTAGACGCGTCTCCACGATCCATCCATATGGCTCTCTCAATCAAAGGGGAGGGGATTCCCGGAGAGTGCGCGCGGGGGAATCCTGCTGTTTCTGTTCGAGCGATGTGGCGCGAAAACTCAAATGGAACAAAACATGATGAGCACGTACGAGTGGGCAAAAACCCATCGCGCGCGCGGTTGTCTTCGGTCCATATTCCATGGAAATAAATCACCGAATCGAAGTCTGTTCGTCCTCGAAAGTCGTTTATCGTAGAATCAGGAACGGAATCGCAGGCAACAATAACGAAATCGCGGATAACAATAACAAATCGAAAATAGCAAATACAATACATCCATGGCTCTCTCAATCAAAGGGGAGGGGATTCCCGGAGAGATCACGCGCGGGGGAATCCTGCTGTTCCTGTTCGAGCGATGTGGCGCGAAAACTCGTTCATCGTGGATTCAGGAAAGGAATCGCAGGCAACAATAGCGATATCCCGGGTAACAATAACAAATCAAAAATAACAAATCCGCGCGCTTGCGCGCGTCTTAAGTTCCTAGTATCCCTATCCTATTCCGCATTTAATCGAAAGTCGTTGGTCGAAGATCAGCTGATCGTCGTCGGTGTGAAATCTCGCGAGTTCGCAAGAGTGTGTAACGTGTGTGAAATCGCATTGGTGTGAGTGTCCCCGCGCTGATTGGTGCCAATCCATGGGTTAAGTCTGATATTGCTGTATGTAGCCCTGTTGACCATGCTCGGCTAAACTATACATCGGCCACGCAGGCGCCAGCAGAAGACACAATTTAGACGTCTCCACCACGATCCATCCATATGGCTCTCTCAATCAAAGGGGAGGGGATTCCCGGAGAGTGCGCGCGCGGGGGAATCCTGCTGTTTCTGTTCGAGCAATGTGGCGCGAAAACTCAAATGGAACAAAACATTATCCGGAGCACGTACGAGTGGGCAAAATCCCATCACGCGCGCGGTTGTCTTCGGTCCATATTCCATGGAAATACATCACCGAATCGAAGTCTGTTCGTCCTCAAAAGTCGTTTATCGTAGAATCAGGACCGGAATCGCAGGCAACAATAGCGAAATCGCGGGTAACAATAACAAATCGAAAATAGCAAATACAATCCATCCATGGCTCTCTCAATCAAAGGGGGAGGGGATTCCCGGAGAGATCGCGCGCGGGGAATCCTGCTGTTCCTGTTCGAGCGATGTGGCGCGAAAAATCGTTCATCGTGGATTCAGGAAAGGAATCGCAGGCAACAATAGCGATATCGCGGGTGACAATAACAAATCAGAAATAACAAATCCGCGCGCTTGCGCGCGTCTTAAGTTCCTAGTCCCTATCCTATTCCGCATTTAATCGAAAGTCGTTGGTCGAAGATCAGCTGATCGTCGTCGGTGTGAAATCTCGCGAGTTCGCAAGAGTGTGTAACGTGTGTGAAATCGCATTGGTGTGCGTGTCCCCGCTCTGATTGGCTCCGCGATACAGGTTCAGTTTGGTAGAACTGTATATGTGTAGCCCAATTTTGCATGTTTACACTGTACATCGGCCACGCAGGTGCCAGCAGAAGACACGTCTCCACGATCCATCCATGAGCTAAGCTAAGCCATATCAAAGGGGAGGGGATTCCCGGAGAGTGCGCGCGCGGGGGAATCCTGCTGTTTCTGTTCGAGCGGTGTGGCGCGAAAACTCAAACGTAACACGACATGATCCGGAGATCGTACGAGCGAGCAAAGTACCATTGCGCCCGCGGTTGTCTCCGGTCCGTATTTCGTGAGAATAAATCACCGAATCAAGGTCTGTTCATTCTCACAAGTCGTTTATAGTAGAATCAGTAACGGAATCGCAGGCAACAATAACGAAATCGCGGGTAACAATAACAAATCGAAAATAACATACGACCCATCCATGGCTCTCTCGATAGGGGAGGGGATTCCCGCAGAGTGCGCGCGCGCGGGGGATCCTGCTTTTTCTGTCCGAGCGGTGTGGCGCGAAAACTCGTTCATCCTAGATTCAGGAAAAGAATCGCAGGCAACAATGACAAAATCGCGGGTAACAATAACAAATCAAAAGTGACGAATCCGCGCGCTTGCGCGCGTCTAAAGTTCCTAGTCCCTATCTTATTCCGCTAGTGGTCGAAATCTCGATGGTCGAAGTCGACGCGGTCCCGCTCGAAGATCAGCTGATTCCCGTCGGTGAGAAATCTCACGAATTCCCGAGAGTGTGTAACGTGCGTGAGGTCGCTTCGGTGTGGGTGCTCTCGCGCTGATTGGTGCCGATCCACGATGGCTTTAGCTCGATGGGACTGTACGTGGCCTACTAGGGTATAGTACATCGGCCACGCGGACGCCAGCATAAAAGACGCGAGATTCCCGCCGCTCGTGGCTCAAGCGAGGTGGAAGAGGTCTCAGCAGCGGCGCACGCGCGGGGAGTCCTGTTGGTTGTTTCTGCTCAGGCGGTGTGGCGGGAAAATTCAAACGGAATACTATATAGTCCGATGAACGTACGAATACTCAGCGTGCGGTCTTGCGCCCGTGGCTATGTATTGGGTTAGTTATGGCGTGGAAATACATTACGGAATTGAGTTCTGCTCAATCTCAGAACCCACATCACAGGGAAGTACAGAAAATGACACCAAGGAAATCTCGGGTGCGATAACGGAATTGCGGGCAACGACAATGGAATCACGGGTAACGATAACCCATCCGCGCGTGTACAAAAAAGTCCGGTGAACGCACGAGCGCAGTCAAATACTGACACAACGCGCGGTCTTGCGCGCGTGGTTGGTTATTTATTGGATTGCTTATGGCGTCAAAATACATGACAGAATTGAGTTCTGCTTAATCCCAGAATCATTCCAGTAGCCCACATCATAGGGAAGTACAGGGAATGACAATAACGAAATCTCGGTTGCGATAACGGAATCGCGGGCAACAACAACGGAATCGCGGGTAATAATAACTTATCCGCGCGCTTGCGCGCGTGTCCAGTTCCTAGTCTCTTATCTTATATTATTAAAGGATAACTTCGATATTCGAGATTCGAGGCGTTCCGATCGAGATTTCGCGCGCCACTTACGAGTAGTCTCAATGTGTGTTGCTGTGGATTAATGACATTGTATTATTTGAATGTATTCATAGGTAGATCAATATAGTTGAAAGTATTCAATCATGCGATCTACATAGCCGATTTATTATATCTGTTGATTATTTCCAATTCATCGAAAGAAGAGTAATGATGAGTTTCAAGCATCTGAACTCATGCACTGTAGCGTTCTGTCTGCTTCGTTGTCAACAGTGAGCAGGTGATCGGTCGCGCCTGCGCATCATATCGGGTTTTATTACACCTGCTTGGATTAATCGGATCGCGATTCGCTCGCTAAATGAGTGATAGGAAAGTAGATTGCTGCTTGACCGACAACAGGAATATCGGATACCCCGTGTAATAATGAGGTTAATGGTAACATTTGAAGATTTATTTTCTGATTTCATCTTTCTTCAACGGTTGGAAAGATCTCAGGAACACTTATTTAAATTCTCAAAATGATCCATACAAACTCAATAGTTGCATCCATACTGTCTTTTGATGGGGTAGATTAACTAGAATTTTTTTCGTTTTTGATGAATGTTTCAACATAATTCTTAAATTATATGTATAAAATGTTGTGATTGAGGTAGATCAACTAAAATTCTCTTTGTGCATGTTGAATATCCTCACACCTCTTTTTAAATAGTTTCTAATTTGTGAATATAATTCTTCAAATTCTAATGCGTGAAACAACTCTTCAGTTGGTGGATGACACTGAATTTTACCGAATGGATTGAGAAATTTTTTATTTGTGAATAATGTATTCTTTCAAATTGTAGGAGGTTCAATAACTTTCTCATTTCTGGATGATGATCAGTTGAATTTCAAATGATCGATCAAAAATTTTTCATCTGTGAACTAAAAAAAAAAAAATTACACAGAAGCATTCAAGAAATTTTCGCTTCACAAAGGCTGATTGGCTGATATTTGTGCATATCCTTGAAAAATTTTTCCTCCTTCTCTTCTATAGCCGACTTAGAGGAGAAGAAGGAGAAGGAGAGAAACATGTCTCCATCCAAAAATGAGTAAAAACCTTTGAAAATCTCAATCGAATTGGAAACCCACACATTTCACGTGAAAATTGAGATTTTCATGCGCAAGCGTTGCATGAATTCAAATCATTGATTTTGGAGTTGAGCTCAATGCTCCAGTTCTCAAAATGATCTTCGTTCCTTGATGGCCACCCTCGATGATGTTTTATAAAAACTGGATAGTTTTTTGACCCAACACCATACGGGTGGTTAAGCCATGCGCGCGCAGCGCGCGCACTTCGTAGATTGAATAGCTTTTCGAGATTATTCGAAAAATCCCTCAGACAGTCGTGAATTTTTGAATCAGCAATCCATGAATTTCGATTTCGAGGCATGTTAGATGGATAAACATATAGATGAATGAGAATTCCATTCCATATTTTCATAACTATTTCATATTTGCTCCTTTCTGGTACCATATATACCTGCATATTTTTTTTTCTCAAACACAATAGCTTTTTCCGCATGTTCCAGAATTTCAAGCCATCGTAACCATCCGCGCGCAACGCGCGCGTCTTAGAGTTCTAGTTCTACAACTAAATCGCAGTCCACAACAGACTCTGACACTGATGCTCGTGGCCATCTGCTGCTTGTATTTCGAAACACCCATCTCCAAAGATCAGAAAACTTGTCCTATTTGTGATCCATCCGCGACTTGACGTAAGAAATCGGTTAAATATTCTACCCAAGCTAACGTAGAGAGCATCAGGTCTGCGGAACACGGATCGTGATGAAACTCAGGGAGTCATCTTGTTTCGGCGAGGAGTGAAGGTATCTCCGAGGGTTTGATCCAATAGCTCTCCTGTCCAAAGATACAGCTATGGAGTTTAACATTGTCCATAGAGGCCCATGTTGAAAATACAAATACATATATACAATGTGACCACAATATTTCTGATGAAACATACATGTACAAGCACAGGGCATGGGAATAACCTCCAAATCTTGCCAGGAATATCGGGGTCACATGGTAGATATACTGACAATGCTAATCTTCACGGCTGTATCTTGAGATAGGGGGCTCATTGGACTTAACTCTCGGGGATACCTTCATTTTCAACCAAAACAAGATGATTCCCAAGTTTTTTCTAGATCCATGTTCCGCAAACCTGATGCTCTCCTTGTAAATACGGTTTGTGAACAAATTGTAGTCTATCCCGCGTCCTGTAATTATCTCACAAGCATGAAGTGATTAGGAGCTAATCGGTCAGTGTTTTCTCAGTCTAACCATAACTGCTATGTCCGAGGCTATGTCTCGTGATACGGCGTATTCAATCTCAAAGACTATTCATGCTGATAGCTCGACACGGGGACAACCGAGACTTATGACGATGTATAATTGAGCCCCATTGGCACGGAAATCATTTTCTGTCTAATTCCATTGGAGCCTAATCGGTATTAGGCATTTTATTGAGATTACTCTCTTGAGTTCAAAATTCACGAAATTCCTCGTCTCAACGCGGACTCCTTGAATGCGAAGAAAATATCGATAGACTAGACGAAATTACCGCCATCGTGTGCAAAAATAGACTCATGGAAATTTTTTGTGGGATCCTCTTTGTGAAACTCCCCTGGTCCTAGAGACGTATGTTCCTAAGCCGAATCTGGGTGCAAAATTGTTCAAACCGACATTGTTTATTTTAGATTCAAACTCCTTGTTTTTGGTCAACCAAAGCATTCTAACCAAAAAGTTACTTCGTCATTTTTCTTCAAGAGCCATTGACTCTGACTTATGGTGTTTTTAGATTGGAGAAACGCCAATCTTGGGATTTTGAACGTTGATTAAAAACAACAACAAGGTAAAACATTGATGTTACCATTGTGGGAACCGGTTCATTAGGGTGTTCTCTAAAAGTTCCATCAGCAAAAATCCATGTTCCTCGATCAGAACCTTCCGTTTTCCGAAACTTTCCAAAGCGCTGTTTCTAGTGGCGTGCCATGGTGGCAGTACAGCTATATATGTCACGGGCCGATATTTATGGTCAATCTCAACTTCATTGAGGCCATCCCTGGCTAAACAAAGAGAGTCTTGAAAGAAGTCTTTTGAAAGACTCCCTTAAAGACTCTTTTGAGATGTTTCATTAGAAAGAGTCAGTGCATTGAAAGACATGGGTGAGACTCGTGGCCGAGGAGTCTTTTGTCCAATGAGACTCATGCAATTTCGAATAACTAGATCTCACACATATTTCGAAAACTTTTTCGGCGCTTTTTTGGAAAAATGACGAACGTGCAGTTTGTTCAATAAGGTTGTTGGATGAGATGTCGAATTAACCTAATTTCGAGGTGATGAGGGAAAAGTGTGGGTAGATGGGGTAGACCCATTGTGAATGTTGAAGATCAGAAAATTTGCAGTCAAAGGGAACAACTGCAAAAACAAATTTCCAAAACATCTCATCTCAATAATGAATAATACACACTCAATTCAACAATTGAATTGAGAAAGTCTCGAAGAATGTCTCTCATGCAAGAAGAGGCTCGTTTGCTAAGATGAGAGTCTCCGGCTCACGGGAGTATAAGAGTCTTTTCTGCCAATTTCAAATGCGATCATAATTATGATTAGTTTGGTGCTTCGTTGATCTGAACGATCGAGACTCAACCGTAGGCGGGAATTGCAAATCATGATGTTAATTCTTGGCCACTGGCAGGTTAAATTGGAATAGCAAGTTTTATGTTTCTTTATGGTGCGAATTGAATGTTGATTGATTTAACAAGCATGACAAGATTAATATTTCCATGCCCTGGCAGCAAAAAAAGGTATTTGCACGTGATTTTCTTTGGGTAATTTCGAAACGATAGACTTGCTGGCCCCTTTTTCTTCGGTTCAAGATCTACCCTTCGTGTTTTAGGTAACCTAAACGTACCCATCAGATTCAGAATATATACTATTCTTTCAGACTTATCAAGATCCAAACAGAAATCATCACTTGGAATAAATATTACAGTGTGATTACGGCCACTTTTTGATCAACTACGGAAGAGACGCATCTTTTGTGCCAGTCAATTTTAGACACAAAATGTTGATCGTAATATCTCAATGTCATCAATTTTTAAATAATACCCTCAGAGACTTTACCTTCGAATAATGCATCGCTAGTCCTCAAGTTGTACTGTAATAAGGTAACGTTTTGCTGTTCAGAGTTGAGCTTTCCTAGTGCCTTCCAAGAATTGGGAAAAATACTCCCATATGGATTCAGGGTCAATATTCTGGGACGGTTAGCAGGCTTCGTGCACAAAAATATGGCATTCAATATCTTGAAGGTCCAAAGTTCCGTCAAAACTTCATTTGCCCTTGCACAGCTCCTATTCTCGCTTCCATCTATCAGGAGATATGGTGCATCGTGTCTCCACCAGATGGAACTTCTGAACTCGTCCAACAATTTTGTGATATTTGTATCTGCTTGGACAATCACCATGACACTACGCGCTGGCTCAGTCAAATTCCTCACGATCTCCTCATTCAATTTGAAGACATTCTTATGACGGAGATGTTTTTTCATTGGAGAGTCTTCGTCGGTTGTGAAGATGTTCATCGGAGTAGACAAATCCAACATACTGAATACTGATTGGTTCGAAGACTCGTTGCTGAGGACAACAGTCCCACTGTCGCTGAAACACTGATCGGCTATGTGTTTCTGTTGTGAAAGAAAAATAAAGTGAATCGCAATGGTGAGCAAATCATCATACTTTTTGGGATAAGCAATAAAAACTTACAGACAAGTAAAATAGTCGATCATTATCTTCGGGATCTAAGAAGGGAAGTTCATTCTTCATGAATGGGTTTTCTATAGCAAATGAAAAGGAAATGGCGTGGATTTTCAAGAAAATATGCAAGAATCCCATGATACATTCCTCTGAATCAATGTGCTTAGTTGTACTCACAGTCACAGTAGAAAGTGAGAATTTATAAGCATCGTGAGTGCAGACGACCCCCTTTTTATTTCCAAAAGAAATCAATGACAAACGTCTGAAAAACGATTCATGCCACGAAAGAGATCAACAAAAGCTTTCATACTAATGAAACTATTATTTTACACGACAAAACATCTATAATACAGTTTCCTGCGAAATTAGGATAGTCTCATCAAATCAACAGATTCTCCGATCCAGTCCGTCTATACGGCAGTTTCACAAATAGCATCTCAAAGATCACGAGGAAATCTATCGAGTAACGTGCTTCAAAATTTCCCTACTCATTTCTTAGCTCACCTTAGTGGACATTGAGAATGCAAAAACATTATTCATTAATCGATCACTTGTAACTTGGAGAGGAGTGATTTCATCGTAAAATTCGAAAAAGGATGTTGTAGATCGTTCAAAGATCTAAATTCATGATCTCTGGTAGGATTTTTATGCGAATCTTTCCGTCGGAGCCACGAGCTTTGAAAATCAACTGATTATTATGAAGATTGTTATGGGAGTAACGAGGCATGCACAACTTTTACTTCCTCAGCCTCTATCCCCAATCCAAAATACACTCCAAAAATTATCATACTGCATGATTTCGACGTAAAATTATCTGATCTTTCAGAATATGATAGCTACGCCAAATATTCTACTCATGAAGTCTTTGATATTATATTGTATATGATATATTGCACCCTCAATCACTTCATTAGAAGTCCACGTTCAAGATTTGGTATTACTCTCGGAAGAACTTGGGTCATAGTGATACAAACCTTAGGATAATAATACAAAAATAAAATATCATGAAATTTCTCTGATATCAGGAACATTTTTGCCTGATTTCTTTCTGATGATCCCACGATCCTCCACGGCACATCAGCAGAGTTAGTTGAAGTGATGAGAACAAATCTTGAATCAGCTGAAACGCCAATTACAGAATAATTATACCTCGGGAAACAATCCAACTCAGTTCTCAATTCTAAATCTAGCAAAATATTGAGCGATCGGTAATATATTCAATTTTTGTAACGAAAGCCAAACTATATCGAAAGTATAAAGAAGTAAATCATGTTCAATTGTGATGCAGTCTTCTATTCGAAAGTCAATTGTGCAAAGACTTGCATTGATTGAGTATTCATACGTACTCGATGCGAAGCAAAAGGCACTTTGCAATTCTGTGACAATCGTAGCTACTTGACCTGCATCGAGTATGTTTTAGAGCCGAGTGATGACACTCTACATCAAGATTGTTTTCAAACTTGACAAGTAAACATGCAGTTTTGCCAATTGATGTCATTACAACATCTTGCATCGACAAATACTTCAAGTATTCCATGCATTTTGCATTTTTTATAATCTTGATTTAATCAATTTTATGTATATTATCAGTGCCATAGATGGCCGCCAAATAAAAAAAGATACAAGCCAAACTTTTATTTCGTATAATTTTCAAACTCTCAACACGTGTGTTACGGACTCGAATAGCTAAACTCGGTAGATTGTGGGTGCATGGACGAGAGCGAGGTAGTCCTTGTATAGTGCGGCCCAAATGTATGCATAAGTGCGAGAGAGATGCGTTTAGCTGGCGTGATGCGCGCGCAACGCCTGGAGTGCGAGATTTCGTCTGCGAGGGACCGAATCGGCGAGGGACCATGCGTTCGACAAGATGCGTAGCTGATATATATATATATATACGTTCATGTAGACATACTGGCACAGCACGACCGGTGGCACAGCGGCGAATTTTTGTCGCGTATTTTCATTCATTTGTGATGCGTTCTGGTGTTTATTTTGATTATGAAATTATACTGCCCAACAATCATTTTTCTGATATGATGGGTTATAACTTGAGTGTTGAGAATATTTTTTAAGTGACATTATGAACCAATTACGTGTGCTTGAGTTTGATTTGAAAAGGCGTTTGGAAATCTGAAAACTGTCCTTTGAGTCTTGAAAATCTATTCCAAAGAAATCAGCGATGAGGTTATGTTTGAAAACTAGAGAATCAGCCAACATTATTGGTTGTAATGTCATTTCCTGGAAATGATGATTGTTCAGCAAAGTTGAAAACGTGATTTGTATTGTGTGAATGAATCTCGCAGCTACAATCACCATACCCAGCAAGCCTCAGCCCCAGCCAAAGTCAGCAATTTTCGCGTAACGAGATTTTCTGGTTCAGGCCCACCCAGAATTTTTCTAGCGAGATACTGTTGATTTCAATCCAGGAATTGTTGTATTGAAAATATCTAACGTTTGCAAACGTAAGCCATTTCTTAAAGCAACAATCCCATGGTAGTCATGTTGCACCTTTCGGGATTGTCCCGTCTGGTATGAAAATATGGTGATTGAAAAAGCACTTGCAAATCACAGACCAACTCAGTCATTCAAAACGTTCAAGCCAGTGTAACAGCTCCATCGCATGTGCGTGCGATGCGTCTCATCGCCGACTTCTTTAAAATGAGCCCTGAGGAAGGGGGAGCATATACTCGAGTATAGAAAAAAGGCGTGACCCCGAGTGGGCGCGCAGTCAGTCATCATCTTGATCTCGTACACGGTGCGTAATCCTCATTATCCCTAAGCTTATTAGCATCCATCTTGTTTTGAAATCATTTGAATCTGATTGTGAATTTGTCAAATTATTGTTCTGAACAATCTAAATTTTTCAGTCACATTACATTTGATATTTGCCACTATTCTGGATTATTATTTCTTCACTCCGACCCAGCCCGACCCTCGTTCTGTTCATTACAACCTCTGGTGCCGAAACCCGGGAGTTCATTTCCGGAAAGGGCTGGGTTCCGGAGTGATTTTTTTCGATACATTGCTAATTATTTGGACGATTTTCTGATTCCACGATCGAGTTCTTTGTGCTGCGATCAGGACGTTATTCGCCAATTTGAAGCACGTGCAAATTGGAGCAAGAGTCTCGAACGCCATGTGCTCCGAAACGCATCGCATCATCTCGAGGACCCCGTCGTCGTCGACCCGACTACTTTGTTTTGGGACCTAGACTCGAGAACGACTCCACGCTGCCAATCAAGTGCGCAACAAGCCGACCACGTGTAACCGAGCGAGTCATCATTGTGTTTATATTGAGGTATTTGTGCCACCGACCGTTGCGATGTGTTGTGCCACGAAATTTCCGAGTGTGATCGTACGTTTCTACGAATTTTGAGTGTTCTGTGTCTGAGAATTTGAGCCATGCGAAGTGGCGTCATGAGAAATTTCGCCGACGTTCAAAATCGTTTTAGCTCCGGATACCACCAATCGGCCTGGTACTTGAAATTCAAAGTGTCTGAAAGATGAGTGAAGAAAAATTGTGGTCATGCAGTTGCTTGTACACCACGCGCTTGAGATTAGCTATAGAGATTTCGCGAGACTTCTCCCCTTTGCCTCGAGAGCCTGTCGGAACGTGCACCGGCCGCGTTTGTATGATTATTCATCCGGTTCGTTCTCATTCATTTTATTCAAAGTCGAGTACGTGTACTGTTTGGGCAAGTCTGGAGTAACGGCAGCAAACCTCAACTTGTAACTTCGGTTGGATGAGTTATTTGATCAAATCCCACATCTGAGCTTGTAGAGAGCCCCGAGCATTCGAGAATTTCGATCGTCATTAGAGAATGCTACAACCATGGTGCGTGCGGCGCGATTTTCAGTGTGTACGGGGGGAGAGAGATTCCGATGACGTGATGACAACGCCACGCGCGCGCGCATGCAGTGAAGAGAAAGACTAGAGTAATAGCGAGAGTCGGAGAGAGGGCTAGGAAGAAGGAGAGACAAAGAATCGGAGATTGACTATATACTCAGCTTACGCACTGAGCTTCCGCGTTGAGTGTTGGGCGACAGATGCGACCAAGCCCTATATACATATTAAGCCGACCCCTCGTGATTGAAAAAATCATCGTTGAAAATTATTTTCAAACTGATAGTCTGTAAACTTTCAAGATTTGAGTCTAATCGAGCTCTCGGTTGATTCACGCACGTATTCCTCTTTTACGCATTAAAACAATTTAAGCCCTTCAGCTCGAGATTCGATTCGCCTGTATACCGATAGAACCACGTGCTTGCGCACTAATACACTCACGCGCTATTCTTGCAGCCCACGACATTGCGCGGCCAGTAACAGCTCGCCATGAGTGGCGCTGTATGAACATTTGAATATAATCAAATATACAGGATCGCGAGGTACATCAAAGCTGAACATTTTGGATTTTGAAAACGCTATGGGAAATACGTGGGAAATTGCACTAAATCCGAGGGAATAATATAGCGGGAAAGTTGGACACTTACTGAAAATTATAGGACTATATTCATGTGTTTCTGGTGAAACTGTATGGTATTAGGAATTGAAGTAATCACATATCTGAATCGGGAGCGTGACCGCCTGCACTTATGCTTTTGTTTGAAAACCACGCGTTTTGTATTCGTATAGGGAAGTCTGATGAATTTCGCCGAGACGAGCGGAAGGGAAAATATTTTGCGAATCTCCTTCGTCGGTGTCAGATGTATTTGTGATAGCTAATTGGGAATTTCCTCATACATTGCTTTCATGTTCTATTATTGAAAATGATCCTAGATGGAACGACTCGGTTGTGCTAGAACGATCGCGTTCCCGCGGTATTCTGCGACTAACTCTCGATTAAAATTTTGACATGGATACCAATCAACGAAGAACATTTTGGTTGATAGCTGTGATTTAATCCAATTGAAAAGTCCTCAAATCTTCAAAATGAAGTGTTCCAGTACTCAGATCCCAAATTTCGCGATAGATGTTTGAGTGAACTCAGCCGCTTAATCAAGAGAAAATATTGCGTCAGGCATAGAGAGGCGAGACGATATGTTCATGTATGAAAACGATAGGAAAATTCTCTCAAGTCCGAAGGCATATTGCAGGATGTTTTTGGTGAGGAAAATCTAGAGCACAGATTTCCCGCACTCGAAGTAACCGGAATTCTCGGCAGGGTAGCTTCTCATTGCAAAGCCATGAGTCTCAGAATTGGAACTTTATTTCGCGCATTATTGGTGCATAAGGTAACAATCATTTCCGGTCTCAGACTGACCTCGAAATTCGGGCATGTGTTTTCATGCATCCAATTGTTTATAGTATGTTTGGAGTATTGTTGAGAAGTATGATGACTTTGACGTGAATACTTAAGCGTAGATTAGTGAGAATTCGCAAAACTGTATGCAGAAATCAGAGATGAGTTCCAATCAATATTTTTCCCTCAGCTCACTACTGACCTCTCAGTAGACTGCTATTCAAAATGGTGTACAAGCCAGACGGCGTGGTTAAGAAGTGCATTTGACCTAACTAGCTCCAATCACCTGTTGAGGCCTGATCAGCCTAAAAAACGCTAAGCATCTAGCAACAGCGATGTCGGGGGCGCAACGAATTTGGAGGTACCAGCCATTCCTCGAATTTTTTTTGCGCTGAGATATCACTGAATCCGGAACGGGAATTTTGCATGAAGATTGGTGAAACTTTACGTTTTAGCGATTGGTCAGGCAGAATGTCCTGGTACGGTTGTATTGAACTAATTGGGGTGATTGGAATCGCACCGATAAATCACGTTATGGCATCTGAAAATTCTAACTAAACCTTATTCGCTGCAATTGTAAGCAGTCGAACTCATCACTGATTTGCGCACGCGATTTGAGCCTTATGAATAAGAAAGAATGAGAAAGATTGGAATATTGTGAAATGTGAGAGATGGGCCATTCGTCCCAGGAATTATTTGAGGACCGAGTAGCAGTTAGAGAAGTTTCGTGAGTTAGTTGTGGGAATATATTTTGTAAGCTTGAGAGTTTGGGATGTGGAATCATGATTGAATGCTTGAATTTGATGGACTACTATACCAGACTTGACCAGAGAAGTGACACGAATTCTAAGACCATTTTTAACAAGTCTCGAGGGTTTTTCAAGGGATGTGCACAGCGCATGTGTATCATCAACTGTCAATCCCATACCGAGCATCAAACAGATTTGACATGACGACTAACAACAAAGTGTGAACGTGAAGGTTCGAGAGTAAAAGGATTGGAATGGTGTGCGAAATTTATTAAAATCCCGCACAGGGGGGAGAATTGTTACGGACTCGAATAGCTAAACTCGGTAGATTGTGGGTGCATGGACGAGAGCGAGGTAGTCCTTGTATAGTGCGGCCCAAATGTATGCATAAGTGCGAGAGAGATGCGTTTAGCTGGCGTGATGCGCGCGCAACGCCTGGAGTGCGAGATTTCGTCTGCGAGGGACCGAATCGGCGAGGGACCATGCGTTCGACAAGATGCGTAGCTGATATATATATATATATACGTTCATGTAGACATACTGGCACAGCACGACCGGTGGCACAGCGGCGAATTTTTGTCGCGTATTTTCATTCATTTGTGATGCGTTCTGGTGTTTATTTTGATTATGAAATTATACTGCCCAACAATCATTTTTCTGATATGATGGGTTATAACTTGAGTGTTGAGAATATTTTTTAAGTGACATTATGAACCAATTACGTGTGCTTGAGTTTGATTTGAAAAGGCGTTTGGAAATCTGAAAACTGTCCTTTGAGTCTTGAAAATCTATTCCAAAGAAATCAGCGATGAGGTTATGTTTGAAAACTAGAGAATCAGCCAACATTATTGGTTGTAATGTCATTTCCTGGAAATGATGATTGTTCAGCAAAGTTGAAAACGTGATTTGTATTGTGTGAATGAATCTCGCAGCTACAATCACCATACCCAGCAAGCCTCAGCCCCAGCCAAAGTCAGCAATTTTCGCGTAACGAGATTTTCTGGTTCAGGCCCACCCAGAATTTTTCTAGCGAGATACTGTTGATTTCAATCCAGGAATTGTTGTATTGAAAATATCTAACGTTTGCAAACGTAAGCCATTTCTTAAAGCAACAATCCCATGGTAGTCATGTTGCACCTTTCGGGATTGTCCCGTCTGGTATGAAAATATGGTGATTGAAAAAGCACTTGCAAATCACAGACCAACTCAGTCATTCAAAACGTTCAAGCCAGTGTAACAGCTCCATCGCATGTGCGTGCGATGCGTCTCATCGCCGACTTCTTTAAAATGAGCCCTGAGGAAGGGGGAGCATATACTCGAGTATAGAAAAAAGGCGTGACCCCGAGTGGGCGCGCAGTCAGTCATCATCTTGATCTCGTACACGGTGCGTAATCCTCATTATCCCTAAGCTTATTAGCATCCATCTTGTTTTGAAATCATTTGAATCTGATTGTGAATTTGTCAAATTATTGTTCTGAACAATCTAAATTTTTCAGTCACATTACATTTGATATTTGCCACTATTCTGGATTATTATTTCTTCACTCCGACCCAGCCCGACCCTCGTTCTGTTCATTACAACGTGTACGTTATACAAGAAATAAAATATGATGGAAGTCTGATTCTGCCCGAATGACTGATGCTTCCTGAATACAAAACGTATCAAAATGAGGATTTTATAAAAAAAAAAGTAAAAAGATGGTAGCATGAGAATTCAATACGCCAAATCGGGTATTTAGAAAATCCGTTGGAGATTAGCAATTCAACCATGATATCGTCAAGTGGGAATACTTCGGACCAGGGGGATGACTTTATTTGGTGGAAAATTATGGGATAGATCAGTGCGGGAGATAATGTAACATGAGATACTGTACCAATTCTCCGGCAGATTTCTTTCATTTCCTGTGAAGGAAAGACGCGGACGATGAACGTTAGTACATTTCGATACAAGGGTATGAAAACCTTTTTTTCGACACGCTGTGCGGGAAAGTGTCTTTATAACACTCTCACCTAAAAATCGCAACTTTGAACATGAATTTTGGATTCTCTTGCTATGAATTATCATATGAGACTGCGTGTAGATGGGTAGTTTTGTTACGAAGGACTTATAGCACTCGCTTGGCTCGTGCCATAAACAATCCTTCGTACAAAATTACCCATCCACGAGCAGTGTCATAATATACTAATATACGCACTGATTTTTTTACTTTTTTGCACAGTTTGTCGGAAAACACAGTTCAATACACGGATGTAAAAACTATTTTTCGCACCGATTTCACGAGATTGTAGATCGCTTTTGAGCAAATGGTTCCTAGTCTGGGCGCCCACCGATGCTCCCGTATGCACTTCATTTGCCCCGGAAAATCTTCACGTTTTCCTACGTATTTTGATGTGCTGAGTCGATTTTTCAAGGTCGCTTTTCCGAATTCTGGTAACTTTTTTTGTTATTAACAATTTTGTGTGCAAAATTGAGGTTTTTGGCAAATATCTCGAGTTATATGCATTTCCCGGGAAAGCTTCATCGGATCAAAGTTGTAGATCGTGGAATTTCCCACAAGAAAGGTCCTCACAAGTTTCCTGGGAAATGAAAAGCCCAGTCGGAAAGAGCGCGAAAAGCGCTCGGCGCGGTTAACATGCGTTTAAATGGAGCCGTCAACCGTGCGCTGTTTGATGCACTGCCATTTTCACAATTTTCATTTTTTTGCGAAGCGACCTGGCTCATGTTGTAGAGGAACAAGTCTACTTTGATATGGTGCGAATTAGATTTAGAAGGAATCGAATAATTTTGGACTTTCGACGAGACAGAAAAAAAATCGAGCGGAGGGGATACATGTGTGCGTGTGCGACAAGCACACGCACATAGTGTATGAGCCTATCGCACACGCACACATGTATCCCCTCCGCTCGATTTTTTTTCTGTCTCGTCAAAAGTCCAAAATTATTCGATTCCTTCTAAATCTAATTCGCACCATATCAAAGTAGACTTGTTCCTCTACAACATGAGCCAGGTCGCTTCGCAAAAAAATGAAAATTGTGAAAATGGCAGTGCATCAAACAGCGCACGGTTGACGGCTCCATTTAAACGCATGTTAACCGCGCCGAGCGCTTTTCGCGCTCTTTCCGACTGGGCTTTTCATTTCCCAGGAAACTTGTGAGGACCTTTCTTGTGGGAAATTCCACGATCTACAACTTTGATCCGATGAAGCTTTCCCGGGAAATGCATATAACTCGAGATATTTGCCAAAAACCTCAATTTTGCACACAAAATTGTTAATAACAAAAAAAGTTACCAGAATTCGGAAAAGCGACCTTGAAAAATCGACTCAGCACATCAAAATACGTAGGAAAACGTGAAGATTTTCCGGGGCAAATGAAGTGCATACGGGAGCATCGGTGGGCGCCCAGACTATCCCGACCTGAGCCTCAGGTATGATAGACGTAATAATCGACTAAAAGTGGGGAACAGCATGAACGAGGCGCGAATGCGATTTTATGGAATTTTCTGGGGTTTGTGTACTTCAAAATAATGTCGGTTTTTGCGGTTCGAACGATATTACTCTGATCCGAGCCTTGGCGAGGGTCGGAATCATTGCTCGGTAGCACGGCCGTCACGGTAGCGAAAACTATCCCGCCCCGGTGACGAATACTACGATCTTGTAAGCACCCAAACATCGAAAAATCGCATGGAATACAATATTTCATACTCGGACGCGATAATTTTCGTTCTCAAGGAATAATTCTGACCAAGCTGTGAGCCGGAGAAACATCGCTCGAACCGCGAGAACCAAGATCAACGCACTCATCGAAATGTACTAATTTTGTGTTTGCGTAGTCATACCTGACGGTAGAGTAACATTTCCGCACAGTTTTGCGTGTGAAATACGGAGAGGCACGAGCTGTGCGGGAAAGCAACTTTTCCGCACTGTGCATGGCAATTAGCTTAATGTATTTTATATGTCCATACGTAGAAACAGCGTGTTTCTAGGCGTCCTCGCTACGCGAGGAGGCCTGGAAACAAGCTGTTTCTGCGTACAGACGTGTAAAACTGCATACGGGTCTCGTGCGGAAACATTTTTCCTTCGGGAAAACCAAGCTGGACGGTGCCATCGCCCACGTCCAGCTCGGTTTCTCGAAGGAAAAAATGTTTCCAGCACTCGACGCGTAATGTACTAAACTGGCGTTAGTGCCTCTTTTGCTACCGCTCGTTCGGCTTGTAAATGTTCCTGATGAGTCAGAGGCTCCTAGAATGCTTTTGCAACTCAAAAATGATATTTGTAAGATGAGTCATGGGTAATGATTACTCGATGATATTTAAGAGAAGTTCCTTATGATCTTATGATCGAAAGATGACAGATTGTCGATCAGTAAATTGATCAGTGACCGCTACCCATGACCCGCATTACCACGTAATATATTTCAGCCAGACCAGGCCGAATTACACCAAACTGAACTGGATCCGTGTGAAACGAAATGGAACTAAACCAACCAAGACAGAATTTAACTGAATTACACTGGACTGGACCGGACAAGAGCTAGTGAGGACGAACTAGACCGAATTTCATTGAATTAGGTCGAACTAGACTGGAGCAGACCTAACTGAACCGAAATTGACCGAAAAATACTAAGCTAGGCCGAAATAGACCGAATTAGACCAAATTAGACCTACTAGACCGAATTAGGCCGAAGTAGGCCAGAATATACCTAACTGGACCGAAATAGACCGAAATAGACAAAACTAGGCCGAAATAGATCGAATTAGACCGAACTAGACTGTCTCGACCGAATTGAGCCAAATTAGATCAAATTAGATATAACTAGACCGAAGTATACCTGAGTAGACCATAATAGACCAAACTAGACCGATTAAATCGAATTAGACCGAATTCAATCGAATTGGACCAAACTAGACTGACTAGATCGAATTTGGTCGAACTAGATCAAATTAGACCGAACTAGGACTAAGTAAACCTAAATAGACCATAATAGGCCAAACTAGACCGACTAGGCCGAAAAAGACCGAACTAAGCCCAAATAGACCGGAGTATCTCAAACTAGACCGAATTAGATAGAACTAGATGGCACTAACGGTAAATCTGGTACGGTAGTTCTATTGCGGTACTAGTGCGGGGACATTTAGTAGTACGTTAATTATACTGCGGTACTAGTACGACTATAGTATGGTTCTATGGCGGCACTAGAGGCGTATTAGACCGAACTAGACCGGGCCAGACCAAACCATCCACCCGACCAGCTAACTACCCACCCACTCTATCAGCATGAATCAGCTATTAAGGTAGTTGTACACCAACTACGTGAGTCAGAGAGACTTGACCTCACTTTTTTGCCCACTTTAAAATAGTCGAAATTATTATTTTTGTTAATAACTGCACTCTTTCCACCAAACAACAAACAAAAACGGTCATCTAAGACTTCCTGAACCGAATCAGGCATGGTTTCCAAAGTTATCTAGCCTAAAATCAAAATCACGTGTCGCATTTTTTGCATTCTACGCTTTGTATGAACAATTACTAAAAAACGACGTGGTCCATCATCTCCAGACTTGGCCATATGATTCATTGATACATAAACTCGGATCTCTCGCAGTCCTAACATTTTCTGTTGATCAGGTTTTGCGCTAGACCCATTTTTGTGCTGTTTTTGGGGCCCGCTCCCATAAGCGCAATGTTAAAAATGTGCAAAACTGGTCAAATTGCGACGATCAATACTCGAAAACGGGATGGTCAGCCGTTCTGGAATTTTGCACACGTACTCTTTGATATTAGAACTATCTCTCTGCAGAATCTCGAGAAATTCTGTTGATGAATAATTTTGGTGTACAACTACCTCAAGTAGCTGAAACATCAGCTTTTACTTCCATGGGTCATCAAACAGCTGACTAAATCATCAAACGCTAAGATCACGCTCAAATCAATTGTTTTAATGATGAAACTCCATAAATCTGGCATCCAATATCGACTAGAGTATATTCACGACTTTTCCAGACCTAATCATGACAAACTAAGGCGTAGTTCGATATTTACTCAATTCGAGTCTCACGAGTTTTCCACGCAGACAATCGGATACGCATGATCCGGATGGACAACTTTTCGACTAGTATGATTCTTTTGGAAGTAAATTTGGACTCAGAAGTATAGTTCCGTACACTGGAAGAAATCAGTTGACTCCCAACCAAATTGGTCAACCAGTGATTGAAAATAACAACTCGTTGGTCACCAAATTCAGTCACTAGTTGACTTACTTGAATCAACCAGGTTGAGTCCCATGAAACTGATAGATGGCTGTCGTCGGTTGACACTTTTGGGTCAGAAAAAAGTTTTTTCATGGTTTTCCATTAACAGATACAAAAAAATATCAGCGCCAGCCGTGCGAGCCTTTTCGGAAAAAAGTCCAGGTTAAGCAACTTTTTGCAATTCAGTGTTCGGATTGGTGACCGCTCATTTGCATTTGCCTCTTTCATGATCCCAAAAAAATGTATAGGTTTCACAAAGTGAGACAGGTGGTCACCAATCCGAATACTGAATTGCAAAACCGGAACGTTGCTTAACTTGAATTATTCTACGAAAAGACTGTCAGCACTGGCGCTCTTGTTTATTCCTATTTGTTCATGAAAAAATACGGAGGGACTTGTTTTTCTGGCCCAAAAATGTCATCCAATCATGACCAATTGACCAATCTCGAAGATCCCATTTTCACTCCTTTATTCGCTGTAGAAGAATGTTCAACCAATGGTTGAATTTGTTGATCAACCAAAGTTTGCCATGAAAAATCAATCAATTGGCTGCTTATCGTCATCAACCACTTGTTGAGGGAGAACTTCAACCAATTGGTTGAAATTTTTCCCACAAACATTTTACAGGGTAAGTTCCGAAAATGGACATACGAGAAAGAATATTGAATATTGAAGCAGTCTTGGTACGCTATGAATAATATCAAATTTATCAATCACCTGTAACTTCGTCGTTCATTCGTGGTCAAATAGACCACAAACAGAAAATACAAGCCATACAAAAACAATTGCGCTTGAACTTGATAAAACCTTGGAATGCAAGCCGGCAAAATTCAACTTAGAAATTCTCATCGCAGTATAGTGGCACGATTGTAGTCGAGTATTTCGGCGAAACGACACAACTTTGCCACTGCGCGCACTTAAATAGATAATGACGTCGTACTCAAGAGGGGCGACAAAGTCGAGTTATATAGCAGCAGAAAATGCACCCGAAACTCTCGAGAATTGCATGCGAGCTGGGAATACGCAATTTGGGGTCAGCAATCGCGAAGAGAGAGTTCAACCAGATACGCTAATATACACGAAACACAAAGTCTCTTCGTGCATATTTTACAGAATTAGACCTATTGCCCTACCACAGAATTCCGAATCTCACTTTCATGCATAGCCTATGCTCATGTTTGTATTTGTGAGTGTATGTGTGTGCGTGTGTAAGGTAGAAAACGATTCTCATCGGAAGATGGTAGACACAGACTCTTACGTTGAATTTCGTCTCGTCTCGAAGCTCTTGTGCATTCTCTGACCTAAATCTAATTCCCCTCTCTCGTAAACTGTATAATACATGAAGCAGTCTGTGATGCTCAGATACGAGGATGAAATCCTTGCTTATACCACGAAGACTAGTGTAAACGGGAATTTTGACTAGATTCATGTGATTGAAATATGATGACTTTCAGCTACATAATTATTTGGAAAATTTTCATCATACAAAATAGATTTTTATTTCATAGATCTGAGAATCATCAACAATAAGGCATGAAAACATTTAGAAAACACTAAAAATTGCGGAACAATTTGATTGATAGAAAATGAGTCGTACTATTTTCAATAAATATTTTTGATGACCATGATACTTGAAAATTGAATCCAATGTGATGAGAGAGATCCTTTTGTTTTCACCTTTCATGAAAAAATCCTGTTTGTGCAGTATTTTTTTGTAGGTGAACCTAATTCGACCCCACGTATTTGGCTTTGCTTACAGCTTTGGACCATCTCAATATTTTCCAACGTACATACCTCAACTTATTCTAAAGCTTGCTCAAAGACCTATGAAATTAATTGAGTCGAAGTCAATTTCAACAAACTGTAGTTGAGCTATCTCAATTTTCGCAAAAAATTTCTCCTGGGAGTGTACGAAAGGGTGTGTCTAATTTATGGTTATGTCAGGTATAAGGACCCTATTTTTATGAGATTATGTGAGTATTCATTACGTAAGATCAAGATATTTCTGCTTCCGGGAGCCCAAATAAGTTGTACGCTCATTTTTTTCGAGCCGTCTCATACTATTTGAGTAGGGTGGAGGATTTTCCATGGGATGAAGAGCAAATCTGAAAAAATGTTATAAGGTCAGATTAGGCACACTTTTCTGAGTGTTGGGCGTAAAATCGATCAGGAATCGAATTTCACGATTCTGCAAGGGACATGTCAGAGTTGGGACGAAGATGAGAAAAATGAGATAGCTTTTAGTGAGTGACAAAAAAATTTAATATCAGCCAAAATATTTGGCCTGTGCATTTCTTGGGGAGAATGTTTCGATCCAAGAAACGCATAAGCCGTTTAGGACCACCCGAAACAATGAAATTCCTTATATTATTGATTTATTGAACCATTACGGTTATAATGAACTTCACAAACTATCATCTTCCACAAGTAGTATTTAAGTTATAAAATAAACAAAATCCTCTACTTTGATATAAAAATAAACCAAATCCTTTTCTTTGAATCAAATTTCTTACATTCTAAGGCAACAAACTTAGGAAAAATGCGCGGCAAGTTCTGCGAGAGTGTACATTCGAGACCTTGAGAGGGGACAAATTAGGCACACTGCACCTTTTTTGGTATTGCGAGCGTAAAATTGGTCAGATATCGAATTTTGCGATTCTGCAAAAAGCAGAGACAGAGAAGAGGCAAATGACTTACAGGACGTTGAAATTGGTTCCATCAATTTTATTTGGCATAGCTTTTAGTGATCAACTAAACAATCAAAACGAGCCAGATTTTATGCTCAGCAATTTTGCTTTAAAAAAGGCATGTAGGCCATTCTGGATCACTGGAAACGATCAATTCACTTATATTCTAATGTAAAAAATTAGGAAAAATGCGAGGCAAGTTCTGCAAGAGTTTACACTCGAGATCTTGTGAGAGAGTGAGGTAGACAATAAGCAGGGGAGCAAATTAGGCAAACTTTTCTTACAAGGTGCACCATATTGTTCCTATTCCTGTATTGTTAGGGAGCATCCATAAATCATGTGAACGTTTTCTTCAAAAGGAAACCAAGTTTTACTCCTTGTAAGTCGGAATCTCCATCGGATTATACAGCAGGCAAACAGGATTAAAAAGAAATTTGGCATAGATTTTTATGTAAGCTATGAACAACCCCCAAACTTACTACGGTTCATATTTTTTCCCCTCAGAGATCAAAATAAATCCCATTGGACTCATGGTTTTTACTTTAAAGAAGCGCCCAAGACTCGACGTTGATGAAGATGATGGCCAGAGAAAGTAGGAAATAGAGTGTCTAATGCTTTCGTTTTCATTCCGTTTTCTCTCTCGTTATAATTGTATCATGTAATACGTTAGGCAATGAGCATTATAAAGTCTATAGACATCAGCCTTGACCGTGATCTTGTGGATGCTACAATCACCAAGCCATAATATAGCAGACTAGATGCGGTGGGTCATTCACCGTTAGGTAGGCCATGAGACGAAGAGAAAGAGGAAAGAGCACAGCTCGAGGCTTTGATTTACATGAGCACGGATGTTAGCTTGAAAGGTGGTGCTGCGATATAATCATTTTCGTGATAGTTGTTTTACAACTTCGTCTGCTTTGATTCCAACGCACGATTTTGGCAAGAGCTTTAATTATTCTGGTGCCCAAAAGAAGCTGGTCTTTTCAGAATTTGGAAAAGTTGATTGGCTCACGTGGAATCGTTTGACGGGGATTTCTAGTAGAAGGAGTGACAAGTTCATTTTTTGGTCCATGAACAGTGAAAAAACAATCCAAGATATGTCGGCAATTTGTGATCCGGTTTCGCGCAGAATTACTCAAAGTGAGGTATCGTGTCGAGAGTGATTCCAAGAATATATAAATTTAGCATTATATCAGCTATAGATTTCCTGCTATGAAAATCTTTCAGATGTTGTTAGTGGTATACATCCCGTCGCCTATCGTATAAAATAAGATTAGTTAGCGATAAGCTACTCGGCCAGACTGTTCGATTGTAATGACCGTTATTCGACCTCCAACTTTTGTCAAATTGATTCTTATTAGACTTGAAATTGCTACTTTGACGCGATTCAACCGATACGACAATGGGCTCACATAGTCATGAATATAGATAAATTCGATAGTTTCGACAATTCAAGTTTCTATGTGTATCTGTTTCTGAATGTGTATGCATTTGTACGTGCATATGTGTGAGTAGAATGTCAGCGGGTACAATATGGTAATTTAAAATCGACCGCGTGTGAACTATTTTGTATTATAGATTCAGTAAGTGTATGGAAAATGAGACGCATCAAAATATTCTCGATGTCATCGATGCCTCATTCATATCATAATTCATGAGCCAAATTTTCAATACATTCTAATGATAGCGATGATGGAGTGAATCATTCGATTTTAACAATTGAGTTGGTTAGAATTTTTCCACTGAGTGCATTCACTTTTGAGTGCACATATGCAAAAAATAAAATACGTCCACACATGAATACTCGAGAGTTTACATAGGCTCAAGCTGATGGAGTTTATGAAATTCAACCTTTTGAATTCCAGCGAGCGTAGATTTCAAGAGCCCTTGAAAAATCAGCTGGCGAGTAAATTGGAAATTTTCAAGAGTCACGCACACGCTTCGGAATTCAAAATACCGTAATAGAATCAAGGATAGAAATGTCATGTTCAAATTTTGGAATCGAGAATAATTGGAGTACCTGAAAATCCTTTAAAATTCAATAACCCATGATAATACGATATATGCATTTTTGTTTGATTGAAAAATCACGAAGCAGGGTTACATTTCGGATGCATTGTTGTGGCATTTGTTACAATTGCAAAAATATCAAATAAGGTCAGTGTACCCAACTTGCCCCCATTAAGCCATTTTCTCAATAACTCTGGCCCATCTCCATATTTTCCAACGTACCTTAGCTCATTTTGAAGCTTTTTTAAGGACCTTTAAAATGCTCTTAATTACGTCCAATTTGGATCAATTGGAGCCAAACTGTCCCAATTCTCCCGAAATAAATGATGGAAATCGGCGATAAAGTGTTTTCATTGCCGCGTACGCACATTTGGAACTTTTCGGTGGTTCGAAACACTATTTCTGACCTATTTTGACGCGATAAACACGTTCTGAATGGTGAAAAAAGTCGTTTTGCACGCCCTTTCGAAATAAACATATGGGGGCATGTTGGGTACACTCCGATGTTGGCATCCTTGTTTACAAATCGTCTCCGTGTTTTGCACATAAAAAGACTCCATCTTCAAATTTTGCAACTCTGGAAAATGGATTTTGGAGGTTTTGAAACAAGGAATCGAATGCGTTAAGGTACGTTGAGATTGGTTGAACTCAACGAATTTGGCACCGATTTTACTGAACGCCATTCCCTCGGTGTTTTCTTTGCTAAGCAATCACGAAAAATAGAAAAATCACTTTAGATTTTCTGGAGAACGCAGGAATGATCCGGGGTCGATGAAAGTACGTACTTTCTCATATTTCAACATAACAAACGTAAAAAAATTTCCGGGAGGCCAAGGAGTGCCCATCCCCGAGATCGGCATAGGGGGCAAGTTGGGTACACTTACCTTAGTATCGATACAACGCATAATAATCTGTAAAAGTATCGAATCGCTCGAATAAATAGAATAACGTTCATATGGAAGTACTAAATCTATTTTGAATTCATTTCCTTATTCATACGTGAAATAAATTAGCACAGCACAAGATTTTGCATTATTATTCGCAAACCGAGAGTACAACATGCGCAAACAAGTATTCAAGAAAATGCATATTTAGCCACGAGTGCAGCTCGTTCATAATACCCGGGTCAAGTTGTTCAATCCTTGACCCAAACCCTCTTTCTCTATTATATACTCACACAACGTCACACGTCGTACACACATACACATGTGTGAGATTACGCAAAAAAGGCTCTTGCCGTTTGATGTTGGTAAAATACTTTTATATATGTGAATATTTATGTACACACCTGTACACGTGTATGTGTGAATGAAAATATAGCACAACTCGTTCTGTATGAATTTTTTTTCTATACTTTGACTTGACATAGAACAGCTCAAAAGATCGAGACGCCGGAAATAGAACACAAAATATGTGTGCAATCGATATGAGTATGTATATATGTGGTACGGATCGAGAGCACTGACCGGATCAATTTGAATTTTTACCGCTTGACTTTTCACTGGCCTTTCGATAGTAAGTATACTGAAGCTGCTGAGCTGCTCTTTCTATGCAAAAAAGAAGGGGGGAGGATTTGAGAATTTGGATGCAGGAAAAATACAATTGTCGAGATCGGACTTTTTGCTAGAATACACCAGTCTAGGGTCTATTTAGTATGGATGCGTGAATATTCTTTTTTTTCTTTTTCTTTTTTTTTTTACTGCGAGGTAAAAATTTCGATTGACGCTTATATTGGGCGTAAAATGTTTGGGAATTTTGTAGTGATTAGGACATTTAGACCAAGGCATTGTTCCAAAAGAATGAATTTTCAATGTAAAACTCATATAATTTCATCTCATTCATCTGTACAAATGACGCACTTTTATTGGTTTAGTCTATGATTAATCAAATTCAATATGATAAGATGGATTATTCCCAAACCAACGATTGAAATCCCCTCATCCAACATCCTGGAAATGGAGAGCTTTAAAAATATTCATTTCAGTGAGGATAATTAGCAGAAAAGTCATGCCCAGAATACATAGAAGTTTCGTCAACATAACATTTTTATAAGCACAATCTGCATTGAACCAAAACTCTCAATTTCTTCGAATGTGAATAAGAGATTCCCATCATTTCTGGCACATTCTTATTTCATTTTTCCTTCTCTGAACTCATGTCTCAGCGGAATACTATTCATGTAAATCTGGTCAATATGTATTTGGTAAGATACCACCTTACAAAATGAAAAATTTTTTGATCAAAAAGGCCAAGAATGTAGTTCTGGCGTATTTTGAGCTGAACACGAATCAAAACAACTAAAAAACATAACTGAAGAAAGTACCTCTCTCAGGCCGTTTTTTGAGTTATATAACTCGAAAACTTGTCTCTTAGAGGCGAAAACTCTGACCCTGGTATTTTTGGGAGCCATATAAAATAAGGTCATAACTCGAAAATGGCTAAGCAAAGGTAATTTACTGAGCTCGAGTTCTTATTCAGCAACTCGAAGTACATCAGAAATGTCTTACACCTATTCTGATCAGAAATTTTTTTCATTTCATGGGCCTGTGTAATTATTTTTCAGAGCATTATTGTCCATCAGAATAGGTTCAGAAAAAATCTCAGAAACTCTATTCAATAACAAATAGCTTTTTTTCTCTATAAAAATGGAGTATTCTGCCCAATTTTGCCAATAATGAACTTTTTCACAGTAATTACTACTATCCCTGATGGGGTGAAATAGTAAATGACTAGACTCCTATCTAATACTGTGCCAACGGCTAAAAAATGAAACTCGAAGAAAATTCCAATAATAATTCTTAGCCTTTCAGCGCATTGTCAAACCTTCCAAATCGATAAAAGTGACATTGAAAAAATTCAGCTTTCAATATGTAGAGAACCAAACGCTAAAGTCGTACAAAAGTATAATTGAGTTAGGTGACATTGAACTCTGCGATTCACCGATAACCGATTGATTGCTATTGCCTAAATTTGCCGCAACTGTGTACAGATGCGCTCGATCAAAAATACTTTTTGGTATTAATCACATCTAATTAAATTGTGTCATCATACTTTAATGATTCCGATGCTCCCATTTGGAATTCATTTTTACATCAGAACAATTTCCATAAGTGCATAAAACACATTCAAAAGAAATTATATTAGATTGGATAATGCAAAAAAAACGTATCGCAGTAGCACTTCATTACATTTGTATCATTGTGTATTGTGTACATACATGTGGATCAAAAATAATTAATCTCGTTTACTCATTGAGAGATGAATTGAAAAAGGATTGTTTCCGTGTAATGAGTCTTGAATCAATGATTTATGAGGTCATTGTCGAGCATACGAGTTAAAATTTTGTCTTTTGCACATAAAATCCATCTATTACTCCAAAGTCATTCTGTGTGAAATGCAGCTGCAATATACAAATAAAGGTATGTAATTAGTTGAGACGTCATGGAAAAAGTTTATCTGAGGAAAATTTGACTAGTGTTGCCTTACTTGTCTGAGTAAACTGAATATTTGGTTCATTCCAAGAGAAGAAGCACACGGTAACTCTAGGGTAGATGAATTTATACGACGAGATGTACATTAGTTTCTTCATTTCCAATCCACATAGAAAACATCTCTTGAAAGGACTCTTACGAAGTCGCGCAAGAATCTTTTTTTTTCCATATAATTGTCAACTTTCAAACCTTTTCGTGAATTTTTGTACAGAAAGTATGTTCATGCGTGATTCTATTCTTAGAGGAAGTTCATTATTTGCCATAGTACTTATATGGATACTTGCTAGAAAAGAAGTTGAGAAGATCAATTTTACATGTCACTAGTCAATCTTCTAAATCTAGATGTCTGAACAATCTCGGCTGTTACTACTGAAACGGAAAGAATTCACGTTTCGAGTCATAGTCTTTTGAGGCTCGTAATCTTAAAATAAGATCTAGACACTCGACGAATTGAGAGTTGGTAATTCAGACTTATTATCAATGCAAAAACTTATCTATGCTCGAAAGGATCAGTCGGTTTCTTTATCTAAGCATTCGAAATAGTATATTTCTGTACTGAGCTCGGTTCTCGCTTCGCTCGACAGACAAACTGTCCTAGTGCCCAGAATGGATTTGCAAGCGAAGTGTGGATATATTTTTCCATCACGAGAACCCTAATATTTGCATCCAAACGTGGCATTTTTAGGTTAGAGTAATGAAACAGTATATTTCCGTACTGAGCGCGGTAGCCTATTTTGGGCACTAGGACAGTTTGTCTGTCGAGCGAAGCGAGACAGACATGTCCTCCAGTGCCCAAAATGGGCTTACAAGCGAAGTGCGGATATATTTCCTCTTTACGAGAACCGTACAGTCCCATTTAAACGCAGCATTTTTAGGTTAGAGTAATGAAAATATGTTTTCGATCGACTGGGCTTTGAGTGAACGAAAATTGTCACACGTAGAGTAGTGCTTTACGCACAGCCGATCGAAACAGTATCTTCCAATACGAGGGTGGGAAGTTTGGTTTTGTTTCTCGAGTGATTGTTTTCGGCCCAAGCCTTGGCGGGGGTCAAAATTATCACGAGTAGAGCGAAAAATTTCACGCCCGAGGGTGAAATACGTTCTTCGCACGACTGGGCGTGCGAAAAATGAGATCTGCGTGCTTTACACACGGTCGGGTCGAAAAACGTATTTTAATTCTCGGACGTAACATTCTTTGCTTAACTCGTGATAATTTCGATCCTCGCCAGCGCTCGGGCTGAAAACAATCACCCGAAAAGTAAAACCAAACTTCCCACCCTCTAATTGAAAAATACTATTCGAATCTCCGTATAAACAAGATTTTCGAAAAATGATACGATAAACTTCCTATTATATATTCTGGACTGAATCCAAAACTCACTTTGAATTTCAATTTTTCATTGATATTTCAGTTTGAGATTTTGCTTATCCAAAAATAGGCAAGCCATGGCAATTCGCGGAACCCATCCTGTACTCAAAATCCCATGAAAAATCCAAGCAACTATCCGGCTCAACAAAAGTCAGTCCCTAATACATCACAATTAGTTAAATTCTACTCCAAAGGCGAGTCATATTCTGTGAGAGACAAACTTTTATTTTGGATGAAAAATCGACAAAGTTTCATGGCCCTGGCTATATAAGCACATCGTCAATCTCATTCTGGCCTGCTAATTGGATAAAACAGGAAATCGATGAAGCGACTCGAGACAACCTGTTGCTTTGAATGTGCTTCAAATCATCAATATTACAAGCGATATTCCAAAATTTTTCCCAAACGTTTGTTTACTAAAAAAGTCATTTGAGTCGCAAAAGTGCAGTCTTCTTGAGGTGTGTGCGAATGATTGACGCAAAATACGGAATAATGAAAATGCAAAAGACCTCTCACTATATAATTTTAGAACGACGTTTGGAGCATACAAGTGCGTCATTGGAGTAGCGAAAACAGTTTTGTCTGTTGCAATTTATACTCGTATTTCGTCATTCATTGCTCCTTGTATAGGAATCAAATAACATTTAATAACCAAGGTGCGATACTCTGTGCTACTTTGAAAACTTATTTTTTCTACCATAATTCGCAGCTGTGAATAATAGTTGTTATTGGAGTCTCTCATGATGTAGCATGATATTTGAGGCCAGTACTGTGTACTTTGACAGGAAAAAAGATCAATCGTTTCGAAAACTGATGCCATGAAAATGATCGGAACACTAGATAACGAATGAAAGAAAACCTTCGAAATAACCAAAAAAAGAATCTTTAGAAAAATGAAAAATTGGTTCAGGGGAGTTTCAAATGATCAGATTTGCCAATATTCGAAGTGATTCCGTTATGTGACCAAAAACTATTCCAAAAAACGGCAAAACAGATAGAATCAGATTTTAGAATACTTCTGGTACTTATGATTAATTCCTCCAAAATTTGGTAATTTCATCCAGTCTCCATTTTGTATCAAATAAAATCTTCACAATTCATTTGAAGTTATCCAGCGCATGAAATACTAAGAAAATAATCACACATTATTCAAAGTTATTGGAGCTTATTCATGAGTAGTAGGTACCGATTTCATTCTCATTCGAAACATTTATCGTCAACCGGAAATACTTTGGAACCTCGTACTTTTACTAATACCTTGTGCGTCTTGCAGCACAAATACATTGTGTTTATGATCAATCGAAAGCCTACAAATCCAGCTCTTGATTGACAAGTTCCAAAATCTATTTGGACATTCTTACTCGAAGTCATGAGCAATAAAACAAGTCTTTTAAAGTTATAGACTCGTTTTGGAGTGATACTGGAACACTGGAAGTGGAACACGAGAACTTCCGACAGTGGGTTTTCACTTTGCTTTCCATTCTTTTTCAAACACTAAAAATAAAATTTCTTATGCTACTAGTATCATCAAGACACTCGTGAGTCATTGTCGATCTCGTGGAAAAAGTTTCCGAATTTCATTATACGCTTCCTGGAGGTAAATCATCAGTATTTCAAAGGTACCCCATTTCTCGAAAGAGCACCCCCACCCCTCTCTCCATTAGAGTGTTCCAAATGCTAAATGAAACGTATTTTACAGTTTTTCTACTACATAAAAAATTGAATCAGGATGAAAATATACTACTGTAACGATGACATCGTCAAGATGTTAGTATAGTTCAGGAAATTCTAGCGCCACCGCACAGTGGGAAAGATCGAAATTTTTTAGCTCAAAAGTCAAATGGCTCAAGCGTGTTAACTTTTGAGCTAAAAAATTTCGGTCCTTCCCACTGTGGATTTGGTTTGCAAGTGCTCGAACGAGTCTGATTGTTTGGAGCAATTTCTTTTCACCTCAAAACATCCTGTCAGAGAAGTTTGCTACAAACAAACAAACAGCTGATGGAGGCTTCCACATTGTTTGCCACAAAACATTGCCTACGCATGCCACTGACGAGCAAAAAATTGGTCTTGGAACCACGGAGTAACTTGATGTTCCAACCGCAAAAATTTACAAAGTTTTATTTGCGTGTTCCAAAGTTACCCCGGTTGACGTTATCACAAGAAGATCGACAGATTCAGACCAGTTCAATGCCACAATTTGTTGTAATCGTATCTCGACAAATTATTATCAATTTATCAAATCATTATCTCATCTTGTGTTCAAAATCCAGTCAATCATATCACTCTACAAATTCAATTGATGAATATCAGTTATCTCTTAATCCATCTATCATTTGACAGACATAATTCTTCATCAGTAAAACACTTTTACCGATCAATCTAATCAGAATTAGATTCTGACTCTCGAATCAGCACAAATCAGTAATAATGTGTTAAAAAATTACCACCAAAAATCAAAAACTCCAATAGTTGAACCTAAAAATTTGAGCAATTCAATGCACCTTGAATTTTTACTCACGCAACAAGTGTGAATATCGTCACACTCATTACAATACATAAACCAATCCACATTTACAAGCTCGATACCGCTCACTTCCTGCATCGCAATATCGAGTGATACACTCACATATTACACACACACACACACACACACACACACACAGACGTATACACCGAGGTCTCAAAACAGCTGTTCTGTGTCATGCTATATACATAAGCTTGCGGAGGTTCAAGCAAGGCTAACGTCCGTGAATAAGCGAGTAAAGCCTTGAACAGACTCGTCTACAGCCTTGGCAATGAAAATGCCAAGCTAGAAATGGCCTAGGAGCGTCCCTGACTCTTATATACCGCGTTTGAGTCGAGCCGAGCACGATGATGAATCCGGTCAAGTTCAGCGGTCTCTTGCGAGGCCATCACCACAACTATCTCAATGACTACTCACACTAAAATGGCAATATTTGTGTATATATGTGTGTGTAAGTAAAGGTATATCGTGGTGTGGTTTGCGTTTATTACGTCATGAAAATTGCTTTTTGTGCAAGGACTCATGCATGCACCTCATTGCATTTATTGCACTTCCGTATATACGAGCGTGTCGAGAAAATTTCATTGAGATGTTTGAATGTGTGTTTGTGTGAGTATAGATGTGGGTGATTTTATGAATTAAAGTTGTTGTTAGTGCGCGTAGATTTTTTTGATTCACACGCTTTGATCTATTTCTTAATGTGTATGGGTGTCGTTTATTGAAACTGTGTCTGACTTGATCTGTCTGTTACTACTTACGATTATCTGGTTTCGCACTGTGGAGCGAATTTTATCAATTCTTTAGTAGCTATCTTACAATGAGTAATCGAATAGCTATGTGATAACGATATTGAAAATATTCAAGATTACATGAATGATGATTGTAAAAACCTTTTCAACCTCTGATCTTGAATTTAATCCGAATATAGTGTCGATTAGCTAAGGTCATTTGTCCAGTTTTTTCTTTTTTTCACGTTTCTTATGTTAAAATATGCGAGAATGGTGAGTTTAGACTAACCTAAGATGATTTCTACGCGTCCCAAAAAATTTAAAGTAACTTTTCCGTTTTTCGCTTACGTACATCTAAGGAGTCACCAAGAAAATCACTTTCAGTAGAACCACTGCCAAAATTTTTTGGTTTGACCAATCTCGACGAAGCTGAAAGCATTCCATTTCTTTTATTCAAGAACTTCAGAATTCGTTTCATGCAGTTGAAGAACTTGGATTTGGAACGATTTTAAAATGAAAGTACGAAGATCATTCGCAAAAATGGAGGCCAAAATTGATGTGTACCAAACGTGCCTCCCTCATTGTTATCTCAAAAGGGCGTATGTCAAATACTTTTTTCATCATTCTGAACGTGTTTTTCACTTCAAATTAGGTTAGAAACAGTGTTTTGGATCTACGGAGAGCTCTAAATGTGGTTTCACGGCGATAGAATAGAATTTATTCACATTATCGCCGATTTACACTAATTTAAATAGTGGGGGTATTCCGAATTCACGAAACATCACACTTTGGAGAAACTGTGACAGCTCAGCTTTGGTTTGTCAAAATTCAACTGACTGAGCTCCCATGATGGTCTTGAAATAAGCTTCAAAATGAGCTAAAGTACGTACGGTGGTAATTACTCGCAAGTGAAATTAAACTATTAGCAAAATGACTTAACCCTTAATTATCCTGGTGCCACGTCACGCAATGTTAAAGAAATGAAACGCAGTTGTGCCATAACACTACCACCAGGATAACTAGAAGGACCTCATTTCAAGTTTGATTATGGAAATTCATTTTGATAGGTGGGCATTGTTTTTAGCTTGTCATCGCAATAAGGGGATGTGAATAGGTAATTATGTCAGAATTATGCTGATAATAAATGAAGGTGAAATATAAGATACCACGGACGCTAAATTAAATTCCACAATTTTAATTTGTAACTGACAAGAATGAAAGCCTTCTTAAAGTTCAGGAGTACTCCAAAGTCAACTTTAATGCATTGGAATCAGACATGTATCTCTCAACAGGTCTGATTTACAAAATTATTGAACTTCAATAGATCCGACGATCACTTAACAATCGATATTCATTGCATAAATTTGCTCGGTAACAAATGACTCCTGCAAAATTGTCTAAATTACATGCAAATGATTCATTTCTAAACCCTAGATAGCTGATAATTGGATCCTTATTAAACGGGCATAGAAGCCATCACGTTATGAAATTAAGGTCAAATTTGATTTATAACGAGACGGATCATGTAGATCAACATTTGAGCTTGATATATTGTGGGGGAAAAAGAATAAAAAAGAAATACAAGATTATTTTAGAGCCAGCGCTCACAATTTGGAGAAACGCCAACTTTCAAATTAGACCAAGGCAGGAATAACAACTTTCGAAAAGAGAAATATCCCGATCTTGTACAAAATCCAACAAACACCCACAATTACAATCTAACATTGACTAAAGCTATCATGGGATCAATATCAATTTACATTTTGAGACGATTGCGTAAGTTAAACTGATACGAATAGCCTCTGAAATCAATAATTGAAGTTGAGACCCTTCATACTTATTTTTTTATTCAGCCTCATAAGAAACTCGTATAAACAATGTAATTATGTAACTCTGATTCTTGCATTGCATTTCACTCGCGTAACTGATAGCTGAAATTGATTCATTTTTTTTTCTTCTTATCAAAAGATAACTCATCTGAATATATTAGCTGCTGGCTGCAGATGAGTCAACGATACCGAAATTCTTATCAAAGTGACAGTCACATGGATGCAGAACAAATTTTCCCTATTTGCAAATTATTGCCGCATCTGCGAGACAATTAAGAAAATCTTGAACTTGAAGCGAGCCGAGATTTGCATCACATCAAGCATTTGAAATTTATTACTGTTTACACGACACCAGATTTGCAATCTTGTATTATATTACCATTGCAAAATTATTTCAGACGCGCGTCTTCAATTCCGTCTCATCTGTCTTACTCCTCTCTATCTTGTTTCAAATATCGTTCAGATATTCTATTTGCTCAGAATCAAGGTCACGGTTCACATTTGAGTATTACAGCACGTAATTTTTAGCCGATTTCTTTCAAATTCTGGAAGATATTTTCTATTGACTTCAGTCATCTCTGAATCATTTTTCATTATCTAATCATCTTCTGAATTTTTTACAGACTCCAAATAGAAGTTACTGCAGTTTACCTTCTTCTTCTGCCAACATTTGGCGAATTTATAGCTCTAACATGATAGTTATAAACCATATTTCCTAAATGTTCAAATCAAATTTACGATAACTCCTGTTTGGAATATATCGGTATCATCATTGTGTGAATAATTTTTTGTATGTTGGACATACGGACCCATTGACCTGCTGCAAATATACTTATTGTTTAAAATTGACTAAGAATTAGTGAAATATTTCTAGTTCTTGAGCAGCTGTGGGGAAACTACATGAATAGTTTGAACTATAAGAAAACTGATCAAAAACTCGATCATGAAAATTCTCACCCACCGCCACACAATGGGACAGTACTTTGTGAAAATACGAAATTTAACGTACCCATCTAGGTATTTGAGTGAAATCAAGTTTTCCGTAAATTTGAAATAGATTGACTGTGAAATTAGAGCTATTTCCTGTCAACGAACATTGATGAATAAATGTCTAATGACACGATACCTACCTCATTGATTCCAGATCTACCAATAAGTGATTTTTTTTTAATAAAAATGGGACAAATGAAACTAATTTGGTTTCGAATTTTATTGAGAATAAAAAAATGTATCATCATCCGTCCATTCGTCATCTAGTACTAAATATTACCAAAAAATCCTTACAAAAAATAACCTTTTGACCAGTAATATTTCCTACAACTACCTTCCCTTCCTTCCCAACACACCAACACATCCACAAAAGACTAATTGTAATGAAAATACTTATCAAAAGCTTTCGTATCCATTATTCGATTTTGAATTTCCCTTCTATAGAAGCTCTCAATCTGTTCTCACTCATCCATTTCTCAGGCGTAATATAACAATGAGAAAATCTCTTTTTGCCATACAGTAGTGAGCTAGACTTCAATAATGGCTCGACGAGGGCTATCAAAGCGAGCATTTCATAGTCTGGGTCTCTCTGTGCACTCATATTCTTGCGCACAACGGCAAATACGGCGGCGTCGGGCACTTGGTTCGCATATAATATCGTGGAATGATGGGGGTGGGGGATAGCAGTGTTGGCGAATGGCAATTGCTTCAATTATATTAGTTGTACGTGCCAAGAGAAGTAAAGTGGCCCCACGAGCTTTTCAGCTTTGAAACCTTCTATCTTCCTCATCTCTCTTGCATTCTATCTCTCTATTCTTCTCTTTCCTCATAGTTATATCTATATGTATATAGGTATTCCTTGGGGTCTTTCTTTATGATTCTATACGGACTTCTATTCACCTTACTCATACCGTACCAGGTTTTATTTTTCGAATTTCGTTTCAAGATTTTATCGATCTATGATGGTGGAAGGGCTTGTCGGAATAATTGGGAATCCGGACAATTTTTCAAGTTTTGAGAGAGGCTCTGTTTTGAGAACATATTCTGAATCTCGGAGCGAATAATATGATATATATCTGAGATGCAGTTCAGGAACTTTTATGCTATTATTAGTATTGATCAGGCATTTTTGTCGAATTCCTGAAATAACCACTGAATTGAAAAAAGTAAGGAGGGGGCGGGAGGAATTCAAATTAGATGATCATCTCTAAAATAGCTCTTGAGACATGGTGTAGAATAGAATTCGAAATTTTATCACGTTCGCTGCGACGGGTCCTACCGGTGGAACCCGCGATTTTTCATTTTTAAATCTTTGCCGACTATGACTTGCTAGCAAAATTTTTTCAAAAAGATCTACCATCATGGGTTGCTTTGCTGAGAACGTAAACAATGAGATGAAGAAAATCCTATTAGACCCATATGTACGTTTTTTACCAAAATGCGGGGGTCCAGTTCATGACCAAAAATGAAATCATGAAAAAACGGCTTCGCAGCGAATGTGTTAACAAATGCTCTTGTAAAATTTTCAAACAGTCATTTTGGGAAATGATCATGAGCTCAATCGTTTGTCTTATCATACCTCAGTGTTCGACATTTTAGAATAATATAATTCTCTCGATAATTCTCAACGACGAAGACTACTTTGGGGGGAAAAGTTAGAATTCTTTTTTTTTTTTTTTCATCCATTGATGAGTTATTGAAGCAGAAGATTGCGATCTGCGTGGCTACGATTGCACTCTTATTAGTTAAAAATGTGATATGTTACGGTTAATCCAGGTAATAATCTTATACTTGTCACGAAAAAATGCTCAAAATCACTGGTTCCAAAATTGCAGAAAGTTATAATACTCGTTACACCCCAGTTATGAAAACATCAAGGGAAAAAAGGTCTTCATCTGCACCGATCTTGATTTTCCGTTCGACATTATTTTCGAATGGTGTAATAATCTCATGATGGTTCGATTTCTGTTGACCTACTTATTGATTTCGTAGAATATTGTATAACCAAAACTAAAACACATCTTTTGATGAACATACTTATCGCTCACCATTTGAAAATAAGTACTTACTTTGAGATCTTGTATAAGCAATTTTTTCCAATAAATAATGATTCGATCATAGACTGATATCTCATTCCCAACTAAAGACACATTCACATTCATCAAAGTTATTCGTCAAAATCTGAAAAATCTCAAACCTCATCGTAATTCCCAAAACCAGGACTAACAGTACTGACCTTGAGACACAAACAACCCATTTGAATCACAGACAAAAATTTCGTAATACCCACTTCCAGACCGCAAGCATATACTCCAAACTCGAACCGTGATTATCTATCGCAAAATCTCAGTCTACCAAAGAAAAAAAAACATGCCCCACCGTCTGGGCTATATTAGAAAACGAGTCTGTATATATAGTAGTAATTTACATAAAGTGTGAGAGCAGTGTTATAGAGGGCAAGGACCTTTCTCTTCCCTATGATACATTACATGTGAAATAGACTTGACCGTCTGTCACCTCTAACGGTCCTTTCTACAAAATTTGGGCTACCATTTAGCTAGATACACGTTTCTTACGCTGCTGGTTGAATGTGTAGGTGCCAAAAATCAGCACGAGCTAATCGATTTTCATTACCATTATTCTCTCACTGTCGAATGAATGTGATGTTATAGCGGTAGCTGGTTTACATTGAATATTCAAACGAGATCGCTGCCGAATTTATCAAGGTTTTCGAATCCTGTGTTCGGTGTACAAGATGTCAAGTGTTCTGAGATCAAACTTTTTTTATGTGATAACTTCTGCATGGATTAAATTGTAAGTGTTTGAGCCATAGAAATATTCAACGACTTGTTATTCCCTGAATAATGTACTAGCTTTAGAAACAACAGACTCCGAATATGCATGTAATTCATGAAATTTTAGACGAGTAAATTTCACGTACCTGGAACTGTGCGATACCATAATATTGCATTAATTTACTAATTCCTGTATTCAATCGCATCGCTCGTGAATTACTAATTTCCTTGATTATGTTTGCCTCTACCCTTGCGTTGATGCATCAGATGCTGTTTTCCCAATGCATTCACATTGGGAGAGTCGAGTTTGCTTGTTGACAGTGAAAATTAAATTGATTCGCTTTGAGAACTGATGGAGCTGATCAAGTTTGTTTATTATTTGTGAAAGTGAGGCTCGATTACTGTTGATTGCAATTGATGAATCAAAATGTACTATTTTACTTTTCAACAAAGACTATAGATATGAACGTAAGGAGTATTTATTGACCGAGATCTTGGTCAGCATTCATTATCAGATTGTGTCACAAGATGCAACAGTTTGAAACTAGATCAACAGTTGAAATGAGGAATTTGAAATCCGACTTCAGTTCTGAATTTCATTTCATTCTGTTATTTGCAATCCCCACATGAATGCGGTTGTTTCATTTAAAAAAAAAAAAAACTTGAACGGCCCCTATAGCGTAAAATACTACGAACGAAAGGCAATGCAATTTTTGAATCAGTTTCGGGTTCATCTCAGGCCTGATATACACACAACACTACATGTTTTAAAGGGAGGGTACACCCTCATTTTGAAGTCTGGCCTAGAAAAATCATAGGGGCTGAAGATCTGGATACGTACGTATTTTTCCGAGCTAAAAACGATAGCGTAGTTGGTTTTTCAAAAAAAAAAAAAAGTTGTTGTCCATATTTATTCTCTAGATAGCGCCCCATTGCATTGCCAAATCCATACGACATTTGATTCGAAATGTCAATGAGTACTCCCAAAAAAATTTACAGACCGATCGATCAAATTCTGTAGGACTGGGTACATTTTTTCGGGTCATAGATCTGAATTTCCTTGTTAAAATGTAAATGGTCATCTGCGTTCATGTTCATCAACATGAATTGAGTTGTCTTATTTGATAACACGTACATTCATTAAAAAGCATTCAAATTTACATGCATGAAAAGATATCCGAGTTTGCACACCAAGTACTCACATAAACAATTATTGAGAGGAAACCAATTATTCTATAGAACAGCTTTTAGAGGGCTGTTAGTTTTTGTCTCATGAACTTGAATTATCTTGTCTGGTTCAAGAATTTGGAATTGAAACTAACAATAAGTATAGTCTTGCGTCATCAAGAATCTGGGAAATTGAGGTGACAGATATTCAATTGACCCATGGTCTTTTTCAACAATATATAACATGTCACTGCAATTGTCTGGTTATAAGAAAGCAAGCAAAATAGTAGTTCATATCCATGATATCATTACAATATAAAAGATAATTCAGCTTATTTCTGAAAGTCTAAGGAACTGCTGATCACAATGAAAAATCCAACTCCATGATTCCTCGCCATGAGTACATGCTAATCATGCATCTTGGGAGCTGTGAAAATGGGAAATAGAGTTCTCTAAGAGTTCTAGGTGACTCAGGGGTGATGATTGAACAACTAGAGACCAATAACAAGGTCAGAGGCAATGTTCGAGGTTGATGCTACTTGCGGATTCTGAACCACAATATTCAGCAAGTCAACTAAAATAACTTCTAGACAACTTTTCTACTTCATTCCACTTGCATACAATATTCCATATTTATCACATCATTTTGAATCCAAAAACTCCTCCAAAACTTCTCTCAATGAATATTTGGGGGGATATCTGAGAACTGGCAACCGCAAATGCATGCACTAAGATGGGTAAAACATGATGTAATAAACCATCACTCACGCTACAAATGCACAAACAGCAGCTTTCTCTTGGTCTCACTAGCTCCCAAAAGATATCGCACTCCTCCGTCATGACAATTTTTTTATGGTCTAGGACCAAATTTTTGTTATTTCAGAGAATAACAAAGCCGTGTCAAAGGAGGTGGCCACGGTAGTAGCCCAGGTGCATCCTATCCCACCCGTAGGATGCGAGCATTTGCGATTGTGCAGTAGCACACTCAGCACAGCACAAAACACTCATAGCTGTCACACTTTCACACGACCCGGACACTCTCATCTCCACCAGGAAGCCACGATTTCCTCGCAAAACGCCGACTACGAGGATTTGTGGTATATCGAAAAAAGCAAGCATGCGAGCAACAGCACACAACAGCACGCGCTTTGCGAACGTCTGCTAGCAGTCGACAGCAAAACAAGAGACCACGTCAATGCTGCCAACTTATAAAATGCAGTTCTCAACTTCGCGATACAGAATCTTACTCGCATTACCCCAAACTCGTATTTATAGAACTACGGCTCCAAAACTTATCGAATCAATCCCAAATTTTTCACAGAGTTAGAAGATCCCCGTAAGATTGGTGGAAAGTCCCTCGTGGGGTAATCCAGCTCACAGGAATCCTACACTGTGAGTATAATAGTACCCTAACCTCAAAGAGTTTCGACATTCGAGACAGTTTTCGACTGACTCAGATCTTTTCCAAGGAAATCACTGACTTTCCACCATTTCCACGAGGATCTTCTAACTCCGTGGAAAATTTGGGATCGCTTCGATGGATTTTAGAGCCGTAGTTCTTTAAATACGATTTTGGGGTAATTCAGCAGACGAATTTCGGCCGGTATACGCCATCTTCTTAAAATACCTCAGAACTCGAAAAGTATCGGTTATCTTGGAAAACCACATGAATACTTCTTGGTTTAGATCAAAAAATTGCAAGAATCGAGAAAAAAAATCACCAGCAAATTATAACAATCGTGTATATGGCTATTATCGGGATAGTTTACCCGGACATGTCAGTTCCGTGCATACTTCTTTATGGCTCTATAGGCCACGGGAATCAACGTAGCGTTTTCATCTGGTAGATTTCGTCTAATGCAGTAATACTACTTTGAAAAAAATTGCTACGATATATGTAGGTCACTATTTAGTGGGCTGAAAGGGTATGCATGGAATTGACACAAAACCCTCATAATATATACCTAAATACACGTGGTTAGGGGTCACGCCACGCGTTTCGGACTTGAAACCTATGAGAAATAGTTGATTCTATACCATACTTTGATGGAAAAATGCGAGCACAATTATTTGCCTCGCTACAAAAAGTCTGCAAGCACAAGACTACCCCTTTGACAAATGAGAATCGTGCTTAGAACTGACATTTTGACCCTTCATCTTCGAAAATAAAAAAGAGGAGTGGACGAATCGATCTGTAACAAAAGTTCCAAGGGTTTTTCGATAGAATACGTATAGGAAAATTGGAATAGAGTGATTCGAAGCTTGCTCGTCGAAATGCAAAGCCTGAGCATGTTCCGGGTAAACTATCCGGATAATAGCCATATACATGTCCAATTGTTTGAAGAAAAAGTTCAATTTTTGCATTTTTCGAGGCCTGAGGCATTTTAGCGAAAAAATTTAGATTCTTGACCCGAACAAAAGTTTCCAGTCACACAGAATTTGATGGATCTGTCTATAAATTTTTCTGGGAGTACTTTTTATGGTTTTGAATGAAATGTCGTATGGATTTGGCGATCCATAATATGGTGGAGATATATATATTTTTTTTTTTTTTTTTTTTTTTTTTTGAAAAATCGACCGCGCCATCGTTCTAAACTCGAAAAAGTACGTAAAAAATCCAGATCTCCAGCCCCCCCCCCCCATGATTTTTTTAGGCCAGGCTCCAAAATTAGGGTGTAACCTTCTTTCAAGGTGGATGATATGGTGGATTAAGTTACCCATAAACATACCTAATCAATAAAAACACAATTCCCAGGAAAATTTTGTAAGTAACATTTGCAATTCTAAAATGTTAACACGACCACATAGAATAAGATCATCTAGAATGAATAAACAGAATAGGAGCCAAAAATGATAAATTCTGTATCAATTCACAGTAATCCCTCAAAAATCTTCGACAGAAACTGTTCATGGACCAATAAACATTTCAAATAGAAATCACATAAAAAATAAAATACCAAAAAAAAAACATCTGAAAATTTTTGCCAAACGACAGTAGAGTGCGAGTAACGCAAACCCAGTCAGGCCATCACGGTAAACTCGCAAACGGAGTGAAAAATAGCTATATAGAGGTTAAAAAAAACGGCTTTGCCAAGAGAGGTATAAATCCAAATGAAATGCAGTGACGCTGTGCGAATCGCATAGGCAGTTTGTCTTTATACACCCGCCGGGCCATTCGGTGCTCGTGGAAGCATTTCACTGTGTGCAAAAGTCAACGTCCTCTTCACTAGGGTTACTAACACTCCGTATAAACGAAAAAAAAAAAAAGAAATTTACCGGATGCATCCTAAAACATTTATAACTCTACTCAATGGATATACACGGAATTCCCACAGATGCATTCTTTTAAAATTTTATCAATGATACACGCGGTTTTCTCATTATCCAATTAGTTGAAATTTAAAAGTCTATTTTGATTCAAGAAATATTTGAAGTTTTTCAATAGGATATTATAGTTTAGGAATGCCGATGATATTTTAATTTTCCTGTCTATATATTAAATTATTATTAAGCTCGCATTTCGTGTGTGATATTGTAACGTGAGTCTCATTAAGAAGACCACCACTAGAAGTTTTGCGAATGAGCTACTAAAAAGGAAGTAACCAAACGATAGAGTGAGATAGAGATACTTATTGCTGTGTCTGGTGTTGGCTAATGGTATTCCAAACACACAATTCAACTGAGAATCAAACTTCCGCCCAAGTGTCTCGAGTTTAGCCAACCTTGAACTAGCCGTATTACAATCGTACGGGCATTTGAAACCTCTTCATTGTCATCGTCGTCGTTTGTTGTCGTTGAATTTGTGCAATAATTTGTCAAATTCCTTGATTCTCATTGTTCTCATTACTTTCATATCTCAATCAATACAGTAGTCAAAAGCTCGATTGGATAAGTTTTCAAAAAGTACATAGTTTAATTTCGAAGTTGAATGAAACCTTGATTTCTATTCTAAATCTCATATTAGATAATATCTGACAGATTATTCATGACAACTGGTTGATAACTAGAGATTTTGAACGATATTTGCTAAAGACTTGTGTCATTTCTTTTGAGAAGCTTAGAAACAAACCGCTAAATTTCCACAAAAAAGACGAAAAATGTCATCATAATTCACTTGTACTCATTCAAACTTCACCAAGTAATTGAACTACGACCAAAAATCTTCTTGTATGAATCTTAAAACATGCAAATACTTATGAAATCAACGAGGATGCACCATGAAATTCCTATAAAATAAGGAAATTTTTACGCTAAATGCAGGTGGATAATAGCTCATCATCTTCTAAGGTTCACTGACAATTTCTTGAGCATGAAATTTTTCGTTGTTCAAAATTTTTATCTTCCACACTATTTGGGTAAAAATATACTGGGAAAGTTGAGATCACAGGTTTGAAAATTTTCACCCATTCTCTCGCTATTTCTTCACTTAGGAGGAGTTGGTGGCCAAATTTTGTTATGATTCTTGAGAGAACACGATAACTGGATATTCAAAAATTTTCAAACTTATTGAAATTCTTGTGTATCACAGAAAATGATTGAAAATTGATCATAGTGTAGTAGGCAGATCAAGAAGAAATGAAATACAAAACGTACAGCTCCAAGTTCCACCTAATCTCTCAATCTTACTCCACAATTTTCTCCCCAATCTCACTGCGCCGTCCATACAATAGAATCCAAAATTTTCAAAGCCACAAGATCTCATCCTATGTGAGAGCCATCAGCTCATTATAATTGTTTACCTAATACGGCAAACTCATATCGAATTGCAGCTCTGAATTTTCTTTCGAAACATTATCCTACCCCAAAGTCAGGCATTGCATGAAAGTACCATATCATCGTCCCTTGGAGAGATGTAATTGTTACCATCGCAGACATGCGATTCTCTTATGCAAGATAGCGTATAATTGGCCACCTTATCGGGTGTACCTCATCGTCTGAGTTTTGGGCCTGGATAAGAGCAAGATCCAACTCCAGGGTAAGAGAGACGATCGTTATTCACAAGTCGAGTCAGGCCTGTAATTCATTAGATGGCTTTTGTTCCTGATGGTCGAAAGGAAATCTCGCGAGAAGCTGAATCTAAGGGTAGCGTTACGTTTCATGATACTCGGTTTACTGGTCGCCTTGCATGAGGTTTGAATTAAGGACGAATCTTTGAAGAGGACATAGAAGCTTTTACATGTTTGGCGACAAAAGTTGGATTTTATGGTCTTACCAGGAGTTTTTGGAGTCACCGGATTGAAGTCAGAATTACAATGTTAGGTCTAAAAGATACGGCCCGAGTTCCAAGGACGATGTAATTTTGATCTAGATTTAGACACTCACAAGGAGAGCATCAGGTCTGCGGAGCACGGATCTGTATCTGTATATGAAACTCTGAAAATCATCTTGTTTTGGTGAGAAATGGAGGTACCCAAAAAGATTTCGTCCAATGGGCCTATATGGACAATGCTAATCTTCATGGCTGTATCTCGGGATAGGAGGCCCATGGGATTAAACCCTTCGAGATACCTTCATTTTCCACTTAAACAAGAAGATTCCCAAAGTTTCATCAAGATCCGTGTTCCGCAGACCTGATGCTCTCCTTGTCAGTTACAACGAATATTGTACAGATCTCTGAAAATATCGACAGAATTAGGAAAGAAAAAATTCATTTGGTGCCCATGAAAAATTGACGTAGGCAATGAATCGCCGGTATGGAGAACAAGGACACTATGATCATGTATGACCATAAATGACGAAAATTTATGATGAATTTTCTCGAATGCGCGTGATGTACAAGTGATGAGGAATTAGTCACAATCGGTAGCCAATCAATGTAAAAGAGATCGAGATATTTTTACTCAGTGACATCATCGAAAATCTCTTCATTTTGAAATAGCTGTAACCCCTGGGCCTTGGTGTGTTTAATCAACTCCAGAGCGAAGTGGTTTCCCCTAAAGTAATTATTTTGTCAATCAAAAGAAAATACTCCCTAAAATTGTAAGATAGTGGACGCCCAGAGAAAAGTGTCATGCATTTTTAGACTGCCATGATCATATCCACAATGCTCTGATTCTTCTTAACCCTCTTACTTATTTTGCTTACTACAGTAGACATGGACGAAAACCGGCGATAACTTTCATTTTGCGCATGGTGAAAATCTGAAAAATTCTGAAAAGTTTGTGGCAACTCTAAGAACACAATCTCCCAACAGTTGAGTCTTATTATATGTTTCTATTTTGGAAGGAAATCTAGAAGACCAAAAATTTTCAATTCTGTAATTTTGACGTTTTCGGTCATCTTTTGACTAGATATTGATATTTATCGTGTCAGAAAATTTTTCCGAGCCCGGAAGTGAGGCCTAAAGTGAGCGGGTCAATGCATGGATATCAGATCAAATTCTCATTTTTTGAGTACTAATGAAGCTCTTTGTCTAAAATAAATACCTTTGAAATAGTACACGTAACTCAATATCAAACCATCCATATACCAGAGAGTACAGTGATATCAAAATTCAAGCTTCACGATGTCATAATAATATTTTTCTCGCCTACCACATATATAGTCTGATATCTCTTCAAAAGTTCAACATATGAATCCAAAATAAAAAACAATAATTGATACTACGAGAATTAGAAGTCTGTGATAAGAGAGGAATGATGGAAGAAAATTAACAAGCATCAAATCTGTAATAGAGAGACAGGATGTTCATCAGACGTAATTTAGATTAGAATGAAGTCATTCAACTGATAGATGTTTTATTTTAACCATAACTTCCGTTTTTAATCTTTCGGTATTCACATGAATAAATGTCTCTTGAAAAAATGTCTTATTGCATCTTATTCATGGATATTTTTTTCAAGCACTATTTGGCCCATTTTTATTCCAAAAACCTGACTGAATACTAATTCGTCTGTATCATTTTCAATTGATAAAGAATTTCCATCGTTCAATAGAACCTTGGACAAAATCTTGAACACTAAGTTCAAGAATCTCATCCCTCCTTTTTCTAGAAAAATCAACCAGCTTGCCAATCTAATTCTGAAAGGAATGCAGCACATAATTCCAATTTGAAAATTTTGTCACTATCACCACTCTAGTAATCGTAAATTTTAAACGCATGCCATGAAAAAAGCAAGCTCATCCATCTAACAATTTTGATCAAAATAATCTCATTTTTCACAACCTGCAATATTTTTTAGGACAACGTACATAAACTTTCTCCGATTCAAAAAAAGTTGTTTAAAAAGATATAGAAACACCTGCAGTGCCGCAGAGCCGATTCCGTTTGGCTCACGTGTACTCGAGATACATATAATCGTGTGCTGGTGCTCACCGAAGAAGCATTGCTTCTTGGCACGCCGTCAATCACATTTCTCCATCCGCTTGAGCTTTTTTTCTTTACGACTTTCGTGAAAACTCGTTTTCATTCCAACGAGATGAAGAACGACGAGGCAACGACGCTTTCACGTTTACATACGCGAATGGCATTCAAAAGGGCGTTCCCTTTTATTATACTGCGCTATTCATGCGGATGTACACTTATACCAGTCAACTTACGAATCCACAATCAAAAAGATGCTTGTATAGTGACAGGGAAAAAATTTATTCTATGTAGTAGAATGTGAAATGTTGTTTTACTAGAATTTTTAGTGAGGTGATTTGATTTCCAGGAGATGGTGAATCTTATAATTGTAGTATTTCTATGCCACTAGAATTGCTACCCTGCTGGAAATAATTCCGTGGAACCCCATCGGTCCCCATCGGTCCCCATGGGAAACTGTGGTACCCCGTGGGACCCCATTATTTTCAGCAGGGGAGGTGCATGATGGATGAACAATTTTTGAAGCTTTGAGCTTTCAACTATGAAAATATTTTCCAGTAAAATGAATATTTTACGTAAGACTCCCAGAGTAATGTTGAAAACATCTAATCATTTCATCGTCGTCTGGATGTATGTTTCAGAGAAAAACAGAATCAAAAAACTCCAATCTACTAGAAAATTACATTTTTAGTGATATTTCTGCAGCCTCCAGAAGTAGTGCCTTTCATCTACTGACAAAAAATATTGATTACTTATCAAAATATTTTGTCAAAAAAGTGACCCGGTCACAAAAATTCTCACGCGAATTTTTTTTTTAACATGAGGATCTTTTTTTACTGCGGTCAATTTATACGACACGTTATCGTTTGCTTTATCTGTACCAAAACCGAGCTATCACTATATAACAGAGACGAATAGTGTGCACGCATGCAGGAGCGTCGAATAAAATGCAGTTGATGCGGCCTGCCCAAAGCGATGCCAATGTCCCGAGGTCTACGAACCGGGCGAGTCATTGCCCACTCTGATGATGCGAGCCCACAGTCAACGCCACTTGCATTAGATCCAAGGCCAAATTAGAGGCGTGCGCCGCGTGTCAAAGCTCAATGCCCCTGATGCGATTCCTTCCCACTCCCACCCTCTCATCTGATCTTTTGCAATATTTTCGGCTCTGATCACGAGTACAAACTAATACGTCGATAGATTTTTAAACTAATCAATTCTATCCTTTAGTATGCATTTTTCCGCTTCTCTTTCAATTGGAACTGAATGCGTACCGAGCTATAAACGAAACCAAATCTTCGATTATTGGAAGTTTTGATAAATGTGCAAATTTTATCCTTGTCAGTCTGTTTTTTCGTAGTTTTCAATTGATCTGAGAAGGATATGATGGTGGTTCGTAAATATCTAAAGTAATTTTTGCATTTCCCGGATTCAAAAAGTATTCATCAATTCTTCTGGTCCTCTTTCTTCTATTAATTTTGCGAAGGTAGTGAAAATTTTCAAGGTCGGCAGACTCTTTTGAACGCTAGGCCCAAGAACGTTGGTTTGCGTTGTTTGGTTTGCGAAATTTGATTTTATCCTAATTTTGCAAGTAGAAAAAAAATGTCACCTTACTATGAAATAGGGGACCTGGAGGCTATCTATATCCATAAACCCACAATGTTGTCAAATCACATGAACTTGACTGTTACAAAACTCCATAGACTCAAGTAAAAATATCCTTAAAAAGTTTGTTCCCTCGTGCTGTAATAAGCCATGATTAGGATTCCATCCCCTACTCGTGTATTTTCTAGAAGATCCCGGACAAGCTTCGTAAATGACCTGCCATTATATTGGAAAACATTAAAATTTATCAGATTTGGTGATCCAAAAATCTCAGAGGATCATTGATCTCGACAAACTCACCAATATATCCAAAGCAGTCATCTATAATTTCCATGACTCAACAAACATCTTTACCCTAAATCTCGCAAATTTCCCCACATTTTCGCGCATACAAGCGATTACACTTGTTATCTGCGTGTAACTTACTTTCGCTGTTTACTCTTCTAAACTAATCTCCAAGATAAGGGAACGTCACGTTGCAGATAGAGCGTTTGCTCAGACGCACATGCGGGTACTCTGATGCACTTTACGAAGTTTAAAGAAAAACTCCTTCTACAATATATCAACGACTCTACTCCACTAAGTATATGATCACATGTGAGTGTTCGAGTTTATTACACGGGAAACAATGAAAAATATGTGACGATGCCTTTTGCAATTTTGTAAGATTCGACGAGAGTGGACTATCATGTTCCGCGAGCGGAAAAGTATCAAAAAATATGTAAGTAGATGATGCGGAAATAAGAGACTGATGCCTCTCAAAGGACGTTACTCGTCAGTGGAGGCGTAACATTTTATAACAACTCGACTTTTGACCTACTTTTTCCCATGTACAGCGATGGTTTGCAATTTCTCGACATACCCTGCGCGCGTGGACCGGTTTTTGCAATCACTATCTTTGAGTAGTTGATGTAGGATTGAGAAGTTTTAAAATTCTCTGTCACAAAATTGAAGAGCTTTTGTGCTCGAATACTTTTGCTTTTAGAAATTACATTAGAACTGGATGGAATGAGAAATATTATATCTAAATCAATATTTTCGGGACTCAAGAATGGAATGATATACGTATCATCTTCTGCCTAAACATCAGAAATTGATCCAAAAAGATGAAATAATTCCTTGTTTAATTACGTACTAATTTTATAAAACACAATTATCAATCCCTATTGAAATTTTTCATCAGACATTTGATGTGCGTTATAAATTTGAGTTCGAAGCAATAATATAAGCCCTAACACCATCTTCCACTACTAGATAATGAGCAACTCCTGTGGAGTAATGAAATCTTGAGATGCACCGCACGAAAGATGAAAGTCGATCGGAATTTTGTAAAGCCTGTTTGAAAGCCCGCTTGTTTAGTAGCTCTTCCACACCTTGACCTCATTCAGCCCGAATCTCACATCACGAGCCCGCACAATTCGGGACGAGCAAAAATTTTCGCAAGATCACGGTGGCGTATATACTGCCACAGACCAAAAGTCTGCTCGTCTCTCATTTCAAAGATCCACGAGATGGAAGATGTGTGTCGTTCTCTATCTAGATCTCTTGAGGTAGACAGACAAATGCAAATGACATTTTTATCACAGTGCGATGGCTGGACCAGACAAACACCTTGATTTGACCGTCCGAAGAGGTGCGCTACATATAACTTACATTCAAATGTAAGAGATATTTCTTATATCATGTCGTTTGGAGATTTCATGTGAATTACTTATCAGCTTTTAGCAATACTAACTAAGCTATATACTGTGTTTCCCAAAGTCTCTGAGCTCATATTTCGTTCCTTCTCCAGATTCTGAAAACTGATTGTCTGCTTGGTTTACGGAAGCTACAAAAAATCGAATGTGGTGTTGTCAAAATTTTCTCCGAATGCCCGAACCAATCTCTACACATATAGAGCCCCTGGGTTCCTATTCACGCTTGTCTGAGAGAGGAATGAGTTGATTGGAGTATACTCGCACCAGTTTTCCCGAACATTTTTTTATCACGGACTAGTATATATACTGTTGTCTAAAGACTAAATATCAAAATTTAGACAATAAGCAATTGCAGCAGTTATATAAGCCTCATTAGAGTCAAGCGTTATTTTGTAATTTATACGACCCTACGCGGAAACTGCGTGTTTCCGCGTCTCGCCAGTTAAAACAGCATTTACACGGCTCGACGCGCAAACTGCGTGTAAAGCGGCATATGCGTCTCGTGCCAAAAACTTTGTTTTTCACGAAAACCTTGTTGGACTTCGGCTTCGGCGGCATCCAGCAAAGTTATCGCGAAGAACAAAGATTTTTGGCACTCGATGCATAATATACTATTCTGTTCAAGAACTATCTTTGGTGTGAGGATGATGGTATGATATGCAATACCACTCTTGATTTAGATGAGATTTTGAAACTTGCGGTTGATTTCAAGCTGTATTCACAACAGATGAATGCTATTAACAATTTAACAAATGACTGCACCACTGCACGCATGGACCCCTTCCGTTCCTTCCCCCTCGATGCATAAGGCGCGGGGCGCGGGCGGGCGGAAGAGTTATCCAGGCCAAGTTAAATGATTATAAAGCCTGGTTAACTCGTCGTTTAGCCTTGATTGGGAAAGATTTTGAGATTTTTGTGAACAAAGTTCAGCGTGCACGGCAACCGCATCACCGAGTGATGCAGCGAAGCTGCTGCACTTTCAAACGAGCGCGCGTTCTACGTTCCACTGAACGTAGGGTCCCTAGAAGGACTGAACGTGTTCCCCACTAGTGCCCCCACATTATATTATAGCTGATCATCCGCAGTGGAGACCCTCCAGGTAATCCGCAGATCACTACCTGGAGCTCAGAGGATCGCTATTAGTCTCGAGAGAGACCCTGTTCTCTAGTCTCGAGTTGTCTTATATTTTTGCAGTAGTTTTACCAAGTTTTACCAGGTTTTACTGTCTGTCAACACCATAGGTCAACACTCAACAGCCTTGACATTAAAAACATCTTTCAACATTTGTTGAATCAACGAATATAGACCTGTAATATTCGTTGACAAAAGTAAGACGCTCTCAAACAGTGAGATCACAACTTCACTCAACTCCAACCATAGGAACCAATAATTAGGAATTTGAAACAGTCCTGATAAGTGTTCATTTAGTGGATGATGAGGCACTGAGCTTTTCTATTAGTGTTTCTCAATAACAGTAACGAAGCTCTTACAGGTAATATTCATTGTATTAATCAATTATATACGCAGTCATAGTAACAGAGTGCTAAAAATATTCCATAACAGTCATAATTGCAGATTCATTTTGCAATACTATTCTTTCTTATTGGTTGTGCAAGTTTGACCCACAAATTTATTGAGCATTGACTGATGTATTATAGGGAAGAAGAAAACAAAAGAGGCATAGAGTATTCGTGCAAAAATGAGTGGACAGAGTGATCACTTACAGATGGAGGTGGTAGAAAGCTGTGACAAAAGCCCTTTATATGCATGGCCATCAGCGTTCAATGATTTCTCTAAGCTTCCAAATCAAGTTGGAGATAAGGTTTCTTCTACTCCATATAAAATGGGTAGTTATGAATTCCAGATTGATGTTTATCCTGGAGGACTCAAAGAAGAGGACAGAAATTATGTCTCAATCTTTCTTCGAATGTGCAACCCATCAACAACAGCTCGAATTAAGTTCAGAATATTCATCTTAGATGTAAATGGGTGTAAAGAACTTGGTTTGGGTAGAATTGATTCCTTTTGTGAATTTTGTACACATGGTGATCATCTTCGTACTAGTTGGGGAGTAGGAAAAAGCATACTACGCGCTGATTTACTGAGCAGAGTGCTGTTATCCACTAATGATCAACTCATTGTCTTGACTGAGATCTCTCACATTGATGAACCAGACTTCTTGAGCCCTCTTGATAAATTTTGTAAACATGGAAAACATTTCAATGATCAAAAATTCAGCGATGTAAAAATTATTGTAAAAGATAAGACCATCCATGCTCACAAATTACTGTTGAGCGACTATGATGTATTTGTAGCTATGTTTGAGCACGACATGAGAGAAAAGAAAGAAAATGTCATTCACATTGAAGACTTTGAGTTTGAAGTAATACTAGAGCTGATTCGATTCATTTATACAGGAAAAGTTCACAACATTGGAAGAATTGTGCAAGACTTGCTTATTGCAGCAGATAAGTATGACATAAAAGAGCTCAAGACTGAATGTACCGATTATCTTTGTCGCACGTTATCTACTCACAATGTTTTACAACTAATGAACTTTGCAGATCAATATAACGCAGAAAAGCTTGAAAAAGAGACATTTACTTTTTTCACTACTCATAGAAAAGATGTGAGCAAAATTCCTAATTTTGAGGCTAGAATCAAAGATATGGATGCAGATGTCAGAGCTAAACTAATAATCTTTTTCGCCATCTCTTAGAGTCTTGGTAAACTTGCATTAGGATAAATGTTTCCTCAGACCGAGAAATTAAAATACGCTGCTAAAAGAGTTTAGCAGAATACTTTCTCATTGTGATTGAAGAAGTCAACTAATCACATATTATTCATTGAAAAATTCAAATATACTAATTTGTTACAATGATCAATTCTCTTTATAAAATTTGTATGAAAATATTTATTCATCCGAAATATAGATATTATCAAATAATGAACTTCGTCAAATAATTATTCTGATGGATGATAAATCATTTCTCTATCATTTTCATATACTCTTCCAAATTTTCATGTTTACCAAGGATACTCTTCCAAAATTCCAGTCAAAAATATTTTATCGCCTTACCGATGGAAACATCGTGTTTCCGTCCGCCTATACGCGGACGGACAAACGCTGTTTCCATCGTCAGGCGATAAAATTCATTATGTACCTCGTGCGGAAAACGATTTTCCGCAACTCGGTACATAATATATATTCATTTACACGGCTCGACGCGCCGTGTAAAGCGGCATATGCGTCTCGTGCCAAAAACTTTGTTCTTCACGATAACCTTGTTGGACGTCGGCGAAGCCGTTATTATTGCAAAGAAAGTTATCGCAAAGAACAAAGTTTTTTGGCACTCGACGCATAGTATACTATTACACGACTCGACGTCCAACAAGGTTTTCGTCAAGAACAAAGTTTTTGGCACGAAGCGCATAATATACTAATAAATGATTCCGTAGTATTATTTCATCAGTATAATAATTCCTCATCATGGATCTCTACACGGAAAAAAATAGTTTGTTGGATTCACAAAAGGTTTTGTGAAATTCACAAACCAAATCATTTCCGCACAACAAACTAACTTTTGTTAGATTCATAAATGTGTTTGTGTTATTCACAAATAATCCGGTCTCGCTCTGACGACAACAAACTGACTATTTGTTGGAGTTCATTAGCCCAACAAATAGGTGTTTTGAAGTGATTTGAGGAAATTATGATAAAATAGGAAAATGCCGGAATAGGTGACAATCCACCTATTTTACCTTGATTAAAAAATACAAACTTTTAGAGAATAACAAGAACGTAACTGGATTATCGTGCGTACGTTCGTACATTTGCAGAGAATCGATTCATTGAGAAGAGTATTGGGCTGATCGTGAATATATCAGAACTATCCAATGATGATCATTGATAGTTGTAAATCGATCATCCTGGATTATGTGAGATACATTTGGTTAAGATTTTATATACATTTTTTAAAGACGCCTGAGAGCTACAATCCATTTTTAGAGGACGAATGAGCAAAGTCAATATGTTTTAAAGAACAACATTTATTCTCAAAATTTTCCAGGAACAACGCATTAGCTATTATACTAAAATCATATTTCATAAATCACTTACATAGCTACTTTGTACGCAATATAAAAACATCTGTGATGATGAAAAGAAAAAGTCATTTGTCCCCTTCATGCGCTTAGCTTGAAGTCATGATATAGTTCTGATATCTACCAACCGATACCCTCCAACATTAGTTGGAGCGAAGCATATGATGATATGTAAAGATTATCAGTCCCCTTCATGCAAATAGCTGCAGGTTTAATACAGCTCTGATTTGCACCAATTCATATATTCAATATTAGTTGAGGTTCTCCTGAATTAGAGAAATATATTTTTATGATTTGAATGTAATCATGACACAAAAGATTGTTAAGGAATAAGGTACATGAATAATCACAATTGCAATTTAATAATCACAAGTGAATACATGTCAATACATGTATCAACTCCAATAGATTTCAATTTAACCTCAAAACCTTGTCTATCATTACCAAACATCTAGAATCAGAAAGTTTTGATGGCTCGAGGTTGAAAAATATAAGAGCGTGTGATATAAATAGTGAAACTACACCATCTTGACACGTTTTTTGAGAGTGTGTGAAGATTTTATCATGGATACGTCAACATAATTGGCTCTAAAGGGTTTCAATTTCATCTCAAAGCCTTGTCTCTCATTATCGAACATCTAGAATCACAAGTTTTGATGGCTCGAGGTTGGAAACTATAACAGCGTGTGATATAAAAAGTGACACTACACCATTTTGACATGTTTTTTGAGAGTGTGTCAAGATTTAAACATGGATATTGTAGTATATGAACTTGTCTTTAGAGAATAATTCAAGAACTGCATAAATAATGTGGTTCTTTGTTATTGTTGATACCACTCGAAAGCCAATCACATTCAACATTTTCAATTGATCAAAATTCAGAGCAAGCAATAAAAGCAAATTCATCATCATGAGGCATCAGCGCACACTTACCGGATTAAAATAATCGTTGTGGGCTTTCAAAAATTTCGATCTTGCTCCGATTTTTGGGATGAGGTCCGCAGCTAATGGTAGGGTGAGATTACGCAGAGCCTCTAAATCCACTTCTTCTTCTGGAGGAAGACATATTTCGGTACTTTAGTGATGACAATTTTATGCAAAGCTTCAAACAATTGGGGGTGAAATACACTTTCTCGGAGCATTGAAGAGGTTAAGTATGTGCTTATGGATGCACTTTACTACAGCACTTATGAACACAAAAATACGTCAGTTTGCAATTTCTAATGAGTGATGGAGAGGACTTACCTTTGAATTTAGGAATATAATTACTAAAGCCCCACTGTGTCAAGAGTTGCTGTGTCGCCTCGTCCATTATTTTAAGCAGTAAAAACCCGGCACTAAACTCGGCAAGCGCGCGCGTCGAGATCTGGCGCGATCGCGATTCTCAAAAGTCGGATCGTCTGCAGAGTATGCTTGTCGATAACTTAAGCATCTAACAAAATAGCCATTTGTTGGGCCAACAAAGCTCGCGTTTGTTAGCCTAACAAATATGTCATTTGTTCTATTCACAAATTCATTTGTGAATATCACAAACACTGAAGTCAACAAACGGGCGTTTGTGAATCCAACAAACTATTTTTTTCCGTGTACCAAAACGGTTTTTTCATGCGTATGCTGTCGCTAACATACCGCAAGAACTAGAATCAATCTCTTTTTGCACTTTCTTGAAGAGTGTTCTTTGAGTTTACAACTTGCAGCTGAAACAAATCATGTAAGAATCAGTCACTTACAATTTTGGTCTGTTTGGAAGGAAAAAGTCGATAATGGAATATTGAGCTTGCAATGCTTAACTTGTGTTGTTGATTACTTAATTACAAACTTTATCACCGCTTTATTAAAAAAAAAGATTGTCCTATTGATTTTATATCAGAGCAGTTTTTATTAGACGTATATGTGTATAAATACGACTATAACATGATAACCAATTCCAATTGACATGATAAACACTTCTTCATGAAAAAATTAGAGTTTTGCGATACCTCTGGATTTTCTACATTAACTGTTCGAAACTTGCTTTGGTCGCTTGTCATTCATCCATTCTACCAAATCTCGAGGATTATATGATCATTCAGTCATTGAAAATACATATTTATTCTATAGAAATTTTCTTATTCTTTATGATCTATGTTCATCGTCATCCGTACTCACATATGTAATCATTATGTGCTATCTCTTCTCGTGAGGCCTAAAATAATGGAATGTCTCAAGAATTAATAAAACGGTTAGAGAAAAAGTAATTTCTATTAGGTCCAGTTGATCTCAATTTTGGTATACGACAGTCTATATAACAATTTCAAAAGCAATGGTAACAAGTAGAATAAAAAAATGTCATGCTTAGGATCGCATTGGAGAATTTGCAAATTGTAGATGTGGACTCGAATCGCGAATAACGAGATGATCTAACGTAGTATATGATGATGGAGAAAGGACCAAGCGAAACAGAGCGCGAGGGTAACGCCCCCAAAAATCGGGGTCACTAGCCTTTTGTCTTGAAAATAAGGATCTCTCAACTTCGTAGAATTTTGCATCCCAATATCGCTGGATGTGCCTGGTCCAGCGGGATTTTTTCAAATATAATCTTGCCACGTGTACCAGATTTGATTTCATTCACGGCTACGCGATGAATATTCACGAGATACGCGAGGATTATCAAAATTGAATAACGTTGACCCGGTAGACCCTAATGACACACTAAAAAAAATCTTGTGAATTGTGAGATATCATAAATTTTGCTGGTCTAAAAACGTTCTGAGCGATTATATGTAGAACAAATTCATCGATCAAAGTGTTCAAAAATACTATCTATCCGAGCATGTAGATATTATGTCAAAATTAGATTCAGAGGATGCTAAGGATATAGCGAATCGAGTGAAAATCTGTTGGAGTATCGTGCCATTTCAGTTGAACAAGTTGCAGTACACTTCAGGAAAAACTGCTTTAGCTGAGTGCAATCCACTTGAAACTCACCGAGAGCAAAAATGATCCACAAAAATGTACTCAACTCAAATATACTCTCATTCACAATAATACTCTCTGGATGCTCTTGAATTCTCCTCACGTACACTGCGCAAAGGAATAAGCATCGAAAAGCTCGGCTCACTATTTGCAACTTGAATATCCCCATCTAATCTACTCTAATGTATTTCGCAAGCCCAGAAACTCAGACTATCTCTTTTATTCTGCGGTAACGCCAACTTTTTTTTCCATCCCACTACTACTATACTTATTACTAATACTACTACTACAGAGACATTCAAAATAGTAGCGGTCAAGAGGCACATCGTCTATTCTCGTTTACAAAAATGGCAAACAGGCCTTGGCCTTTGCGAATAAATATAGCGTCTGGTTCTTGTCTAGCTTAGAAATATAGAGGATGTAGTGGAAGCTGAGACCAGACCAAACACACGCGAAAATTATTCATGCGGACAAACATCACGTGGATAGATGAAATGAGAATGGTATAATCCTCGCAAGATCTCGTCTAGCCGTCTGGGATTTTAAAGTGTTTTGAATACGAAATTTTGATTATCTAATAGGCTGCGTGATCGAGTGAATAGATTCGAGTGGGCGAGACGAATCTGTGAATTTTTTTTCCTCTTTCGTGGTTGTAAAGCGGGTGTCTGAATGATTTGAATTCGCTACTCAAATAGGAATGTTTTTTAACATTACACGTGTGAAGTTTTGAATTTGATTTCAGAATCATTTGAAGCTGACTACTGGCATTTCATGGTTTTTCGAATAATTGAAAACTCAAATTGATGGATTTTATTCTTTATTCTAAATAGATCAACATGTTTCATCAGTACAAACATTCATTTTTAAGAAAAATTTTCTATTTCATCAAATTTCGATTTTTGGGTGAAAATTATTCAAATTTTGAGATTCAAATTCTAACTAAATTAGAAGTGTATTAGAAGATTATTTCGACGAAAACATAATGCTTTTTAAACACATCTGCATTTTTGTTATTCATTTTTTGAATTCCTTATCTCAATTTTAGGAAAAATTGATAGGTAACATCCTTTGTAGGAATTGACTCCTGTGTAACACATGAATGTAACACCTCGTGTAACGCTGTCTGAAAATTGGTCATTTTATCACCATTTTACACCGAGGTGAATTTTTGCCAGAGACTTTGTGTTGAATACGGTAGGTAAGGGAATGGGTGTAAAAGAGAATGAGGTACAAGTTATGAGAGATTGCCTCGGATAATTTTCACGGTTCAGATACGATTAGTTCTTCAATAATGACTATGCGAGTGATAAAACTCTAGATGAAGTTCAAAGAGTGAATTAAATTCCAATCAAGGCTATACGTAGCTCAAACAAATTTGGAGTTCTAATTAATTTCATTTTTCAGCGACGAAGTAAGTGTAAATTAAGAGCAAAAATGTAAGCTTTGAAGTAGGTTTCTATTTAATTACCAACTTTGAACTTTGATAAAAACGAAAGTAGATGATTCGAAAATTGCGAAAATTCGTGAATTTCATATTACAGGTACTGTGCGTGAGTTGATAGAAAGAAAAAGTTGGCCCATTGAAGAAGAGAAACGAGAAAGATGCAAAAAGTTTGTTTTCTTCAATTTTTTGGAGCTAGTGCTCAAAATCTCAAAAATTACACAATCAATTGAAGCTACAGTGCATACATTTTACCAAATTAACCACGGCTTTGAAATCTCACTCCTTCAAGAAGTGAATAATAAAAGCTCGGAATTGCCGATTTTACCCCTCTCCCTCTAACAACACCAAAGAGAATAGATAAAATTTACCCATTACACATAGATACGACCCTCTAAGCAAACTCTATATTTCAAAATCCTGAAAGCCGGAGACACCCAACTAACGAACCTTAGACCATCATCACAGCTCTTCTCTTTCGTCTATTATACACATTCAAACTCAAATACCTACAGACAGAACAAGTAAAGTGACAGAAAGCCAACGAGACAAAATCCGTCGTGCAAAATTGATTCGCCCTCAGACCTGCTATAGCATCACTGAAATATTTCAAAGCTTTCTAGACATATATCTATATTTATATTATATATAGTGTACAGAGGGAAAAGCGAGGTGCAATTAGCAAAGCCTCGGTATAAACGCGTTTTAACGAACCGAGTCCTGCTTTTGCGGTTCTTTTCTTGGTATCTTTATATAAAATTATATATGGGTAGTCCTGGCAAAATTTCGTGGGTGATGGTGGTGGCGGTGATGTGGTCGCGTGGTTAATGATTGTCCTGGTGTGTTTCTGATGGTGATTCAGCATAGACTTGACATTGCTGAGAGCCAGGGATGGATGAGATGTCAAATAGGTAGGTATATAGAGATTGTCTCTGAGAGTGATATGGAGAGACAGTAATCTAGTTGTAGCAGGTGACAAAGATTTTGCTGGTGACGACGGAATGGTGTGGAGGGCTTCAAATGTGCTATTGTCGCCAGTTTCCCGGCGGTTAATCAATTTCTTAGGCGTGATAATGAAGATTTCGAAGGTTTTCAAGAGTGTACAGATTTTACGAAATTTTTTAGATTTAGCTTTTATTCTGTATTGAATAATATCATAAAGGACTTACGAGCTTTTAGTGAATACCGTAAACCGGGGTGAATGTGGCCACTTTAGACCTTCTGGTCTAATTCTCGTTGCGATTTTTTGAACAAATCTATATGTATCTTATGTCAATCGACGCGTCTTGACGTGTTCTTCAAAACGCTGTCTTCAGAATTTCATTTTAACCATTTGCTTTCTTCAAAAGTGTAAAAAAACGGTTGCCGGGGTGAATGTGGCCACCCTCGTTGAGTATCGCGGTTATAATGGTCTGAGCGAATCCCTATACCGACGCCTCGTGTTTGAAACAAAATGAGGATAACACATCTCTCAGCTCATCTAATTACGAAGATTATACCGTTGGATTCATCTCGATAGCTCAAAAACCCGAGTCAAGCAGCCAATTTGGAATTTATAAATTACAGTGGCGTCTCAAGCACGGTTGTGTCAATAGAGTGGCGTCCGGGTTGGTTCTTGGATACTTTGACGCTTTTAGTCGAGTTTCAATGCAATTATTCGACCGAAACTATATGTATCTGTACTCATTCGACGCGCCTTAACGTCACCTCCAAAATTCTGTACTTGGAATTCTCTTCCACTCATTTGCTTTCTCGAGAGTTGTAAGAAACAAAGTGGCTACATTCACCCCGGGGCAGCCGAGAAATCACAAGTTCTCGTTCAATCGGTCGTTCTAAGCAACTGTCGCATCCAAATTCAATCGGCAATAGCGCAAAATGTAGAGGACGTCATTACCTACTGGGAGAAAATCATTAGAAAGAGAAAGAAATGGATCTACAAATATACATTCAGGTAAATTTTTGCAACATGAAATTTTTACTTGACAATTTTCACTTCATTTCAATGGAAAAAAGGGTAAATGGAACCTGTCTCATCACAAACGAGCTGGCATATTTTGAAAGAAGAGATCCTAAGTTTTAAAATGCGCTCTTGCACGTCTTTCTAGCTGGTATAGAATCGGAGTTACGACTATTACAATCTCTTTCCGGAAAAGTGGCCACATTCACCCCGGTTTACGGTATGAAAAAGTATGGTGAATGTGGATAATAACTATAAGTGTACAAGTTTCATTGATGATTCATTCAAGCTCTTATTCAATTTTTAAATCTTCATTTTTGAAAATGCGGCAATATTGTTATTGACTAAATTATACTCTAGAACTCGCCACTTACAAGGGGGACCCACGAAGTGCGGGTCACCAAAGCTCACCAGAGTTTTTTCACAGTCTTGTACCACCTAGAATATGAAGAATCCAGAGTAACTCCGTCGAATGGGCCCTCTGTCCGAAGTTACAGCCTATGGCTTTAGCATTGCCCATATAGGCCCATGTTAAAAAGTGATGTATATAGATATACTGACAATGCTAGCATTTTTACTCATAGCTTTGAACAGGGAGCCCATCTGACGGAGTTACTCTGGATTCTTCATATTCTAGGTGTTACGAGACTGTGAAAAAGTTTGGTGAGATTTGGTGAACCGCGCACTTCGTGGGTCCCCCTTGCTAGTCTAAGTTATAAGAGTGTGGTGAAAAAATGAGAACAAATAGACCGCTGGTACCTCCTAACTTATAAAATGAGCACATTGTAACTTGCACTTTTATCCGCGATTCTCTTGTGATTTGGGCTAAACAAAGAGAAAAGACATTCAAGTTAGATGATAACAAGTGTGCGACAACTCGCCGTTTACCCCAAATTGAAGGAAATTCGAGGAAAGTGGGACAAAATTCAGCTTGCACGGCTATCGCATGCCCTAAATCTAAGGTATTTCTGTAGGTTTTCACTTTTTTGGACGGTTTATTCTGAGAATTCGTCGTCAGGCACATTTTTTTCGTGTTTCGAGATATCGAAAAAAAATTATTTTCTCACGTCACGATTGAGAAACTTTTTTGTAAAAATCTACTTTTGCTAGATTTTTTAGTCAGTTCCGTGCCATACTAGTGCGACCCTTGAACAAGAGGCTACAGAAGTAGACAGTTCTTCTTCAGATTATTTGGTGGCCAAATAAAAATCTCAAAACATCAAGATCGTAGCTCAAACCGTTTGGTCGTGAGATCAATTTTAGTGGCAAATATTAGGTTCCGTGTCACGCTCAAAATGTCAGGTTCCGGTTCATACCACCGCGTTATCATGTTATCCTCATGGTGCCGATGAGTGGAAATTTTTATATCCATCCGCGTTAATCATCCGCATCCCATATGTTTCAAGAAGTTGAAAAATAATTCTTCGGTAATGAGATTGGGCTCGGTACACTTTCGATCATCAAATGTCAGGATTTCCACGAAACTACTTTTGTACATGACACACGTTCACAGGGAAACGCCCTTTTCTATTCAGAGAGTTTTCGATTTTCGATAGGTACTAGTGATTTGACCCACTCCACTAACCGAGCATACGTGACGTTATTAGGATCAAATTGACTCAAGTAAGGAATTTAATAACTCTGGAACTGCACCTAACATTTTCCCTCAAAAATTATGTGAAAGTATGATACACCACAGCGTCTTTCATAGTTGCATAAGAAATTCTTAGAAATTATTTCATAAGCAACATTTTTTCTATCAAAATTCACAACTTTTCGCATCGAAATGATCACATACAGAATTTTATCTGATTATAGCGTATGTTCATATATGGCTTACACTTAATGGTAGTTGATTCTTTCCGAATAGGGGAACCAGGTCTTCACAGTTTCGTCGCTTTCATGCGAGTCAGACCATTTACGTAAACTTGCGTAGTACTCGGACCACCTTCTCGCATTATCTTCTTTTTCATAAACGAATTTGTCACATCTTCCTGCTATGGTGCTGTTGTGATTTTAGTCATAGCTTTGGATCATATGAAAAGAAGAGAGAAGTCTGAGATGTAGTAAGAAGAGACGATATTTTGAGGTTAGAACTCCACAAGTATGATCGGCGCTCCAAAGCTCGGACCTCTCTGTCTCTCTCTTTTTCATATGTTTGAAGAATGGGCGGAGCACTGAAATCGCACTACAGTGACAAAACACTAAAGGCGTAGTTCTCCGATTCGGAAAGAATTAACTAACCGCCAAGTATACGTCCAAGAGTGACCGAAAGACTAATACCGGCAAGGGTGACCGTCTCACCTGCACCAGCCACCGCTAGTTGGGTGTAACTATATACGCAGTCTAATTGTGACCACGTGACAATTTCGACATTGGTGAAAATGTTGGAAAATTTCTTGGGGTCATTTTGACCCGATGTGGCAACTAAGCGTTGATCATTACACTACGTAAGTCAGAGTGTTCGTCTTGAGTAGGAATGGCATCAAAAAATGGTCGCATTTGAATCCAGGGAATATCGATTGCATATTAATCGATCTCCTACCAATATGTATCAGTTCTTTGAGATTATCCGAAGGATTTCACATGATTTTGTAAGTGGATGAATAGTCCCAGAGACAAAAATATGGCTCTATCTATGTATAGAAAACCAAGAATAAAATATTGAATAATTATGGTCAGTTTATTAGATTTTGGAGGAATTTTTGGTAGAATTCTTCACCATGCTTTTATCAGCTTATTTTTAGCAACGACGTTTCCACTTTCAACAATTTTCTCAATTTTGTCCCATTTTTAATCTCCTATGCCAAAATTATTCCCAGACTCGTATAAAATGATGAGTCCAGAATAGGTATGAGATAACAACCTCCACAAAATTTTTCCTTCTTCAAACTAACCTTCAAAAATCATAATATCTTGCCCAAATGTAGCGCACACTCTCATAGCTAAAAATTTAAATTCATAACGATTAAAGAAGTTTCGCTTAGCAAAAATCCCAAAGACCCAAGATTCGCGAATCCGATTCACTCTTCGCATACCTATCGCTCAACAACCAGTATATGGTACCCTCTAGACTCTATCCGTGAGCCGAAATATAATTTCGCATAAATTATAATACTTTACTATTCGTCGTTGGCATCATAAGGCGCGGGGGTCTGATATGGTCAAACGTCGCTGTCCCGAATACTCAACGCTCTAAATGTATAATACCTATACTATTTTTTTTTCCTCTTTCTCTCTAAGGCCCAGCCGTTATTTGGGTGTCTTATATCGTCTTGTCTGGACATGTCTGGTCGATTCTAACAAGTATTGTATAGCCGAAAATGAGATTTTGCTAGTCTGGGACTTCCAGACAGTCAATGACCCTGGCCCCTTCTCTATTATATATTCTACCATTCGCCTATGTAATGTACCGCACTATACACAGACATATAGACAAGAATTGGCCCGTTTGCAAAGATTGTTGCGTCATGTGTGCCAAACGAATTAGACTCGCAAAAATTGCTTAGACGAAAGAGACGAAGACGTATATGACCATAAAAATTCCTGTTCTGTGTATGGAGTTAGCTTGGATGTGCTTGTACTGTTTTTTTTTGTTTTTTTTTTTACCTGAATATAAGATAACAAATTATTTTGCAGGTTATCTGGGTGTACGAGTTTTTGCGCTTTAAAGTGTATTTATGATCTAGCTGTACATACAATTCGAGAAAAAGTTTAGGAGAATGAGATAATAAGAAATTTGGATGTTGGTAAAGTGCCATTGGCTCGAACATTGGATGGATGATACTTTTTAGGTTGCATTGAATAATCATGATTTTGGCTATTTAGGAACAGTTTCGTATTTTTTTAGCATAGGTATATCTAAAGATAGAATATTGATGATATTCAAATAGGTGGCACGGTATGTTTGCGTGAATTCTTTTTCAGTATATCTGTTGAGATAGACTCATATATTAGTCTGTCGTGAATAGTATAGGTAAAATTTACAAATGTGTGTTACATTGTATATTTTAATGACACCTTGCAAGGTGATGATAAATTCAAAGATAACGGACTCCCATCAAATGTATCAATGAAACACACACACACATACAGAGTGACAGACAAAAATCAATATGCTGTGTATAAACACATACAGAAGCTGGAATTTGCGTGAAGATCGGGTCATATAATTTGCGAATAGATTCGTCACTACACAATATCTATATACCTATAGATTATATTGAATGGGTTAGAAGTACGATTTTGCAGTATATGGGCTGCCCGCATGCGATGTCGCATGAATAATCGAACGAATTACCTATAATCGTATGCACTGACTATTGAAGGTAATAGTCGTGGTGACCACTGAAGCTCAGTACCGCACTTTACCATTCCGTATGCACGCAGGTCTGTCCGTATATACGCATGCATATTGACAACGAGCGAATGCAGCGTGAATCTATTAAGGCTAGGATATTGATTCTGGTCTAGACTGATGGTTGGCTTACATATATACATGGATTTTGGTGGTATTGCATGTTGAGAGGCTTGGTTCTAAATGGGAATTGAAAATTGATGGGGCGTCAATGATGATAGAGTGCCGAGCGAGCTATATCAATATCGAATGATATTTCAAGTATGATACATTTTGCTGCGAGGAACAAACAACAACAGGGTCTAACATTTCGCATTATTTTTCAAGTTCTTGCAGAAGTTCTTGAAAGTAACTCGTCAAACTTCATCAAAAAATTATGAGCTACGACAAGATATTCGAGATTCGGATGAACACTGGCACTTCTATAAATATATTTTTTTTTTCTTATTTTACCACGTACACGGTGCTCTTCTGATACACGTTTATATTCGGTCGACAGACAGCATGTGGGATTCTTGTAGGATATGTCTTTGGGCACTTAAAGGATCATTTTCTGACAGAAATGAAAATCGCATTCTGGGCCGATTTTTGAAGAGGTCGAAAAGATTTGATTTTTGGACGTTCTCCGATCTTCATTGCTCCAAAACTCGGAAGGAACATATTTTATCGAAAAATGTGTGGAGTAACTTCTTGTGGATCTTGAAAAATTGCACATATAAAGTCCTCATAAATTTTCCCGTAGCAACGCATTCTATTCGTGATATTTGAGAATTTCCCCCAAAACTCATATTTTTCCTTAAATTATTCTCGGTTTTGCCTCCGTAACTCCAATAGAACATATTTTATCGAAAAATGTGTGGAATAACTAATTGCTCAATCTTGCAAATCAATGAATCTATTATTATATCTCAATGTTACTGTTGACTTTTTTAGCATGCATTGATTGAAAAATTTGGATATGGAGTGAAAATTTGTAGATATCACGTGCAGATCGCGTTCCACGGGGGGAATATTTCCATATTTTTTCACATTTTTCAATAACTCACAACAAGTTGTTCTATACATTCTTCAATAAAATATGTTCTATCGATGTTACGAAGGTACCCGAGAATAATTTACGGAAAAATATGAGTTTTGGGGGAAAATTCTCAAATTTCACGAACAGGATGCGTTGTACGGGAAAATTTATGGAGATCTTTTTTGTGCAGTTGAAAAGATCTACAAAAGTTACCCCACACATTTTTCGATAAAATGTGTTTCTTCCGATTTTTGGAGCAATGAAGATCGAAGAAAGGGCTCAGGATGTGATTTTGATTTTTGTCAGAAAATGATCCTCTAAGTGCCCAAAAGAATCCCAGGTGCGGTATGTCGTATCAGAACAGCACCGTACGTAGTTGATAGAAAAACGATAACCAAATTTGTGAAGCAACATTTCATCTGATCATACCCAAGCCTTGAATCTTTTCACTGCAGAAACCAGGACGAAATGTTTGAAATATTCATTCAATTTTATTCAGCTTTCTCTAGTTTCCTAATTGCTCACATTAATTTGTTGGGAAATAGCAGTTGCAGAGTCTGATTTTTCCATTCTCATGACAATATTAGCCCTTGTAGGAAAAAATCAAATGTTGCTTTCTTGCATCATAACAGAATGACTCTATTTTTTCCCATTCTATTGAGTGTACCCCCTCTAACCCGAACCAGGAAATTGGAATTGAGTTTTCGGCACTCAGGTAGTCAAATACCAAGTTATGAGCAAAACAAAAATCAAATTCACGCTTATGGCTCGGGTAGAGCAAATTTCATTCTGTCATCAAAATCCAATGATTCAATAAATCTTAAAGGCCATGATTATCAAACTTTGAACTCAGCTGATGACCTAACTGACTGGTTTCTTTGAAATTTTAAGTTGACCGAAAAAGTAGAGCCCAAAAAATTTTCATAAATTATTTTCAAGATCAAAAATCGAACTCATCCTATTCACTGTACCGTCCGAAATAAAGTCACTTTTGATTTCCAATAGTTTGTAATTTTTCTTTGTGGGGACATTAAAATAATCTTAAGAAATTCTAAAAAGTGTCTTTCAAAAAACTCGTTGAGATATCTATGAGAGATGAACATTATTTGCAAGAGCAAAAGGAAAATCAAAATTGTGGAATGTTCAAAATTCAGTTGATTGGTTTCCGTTATCGTTCAAGAGAATATGATACAATCTCTTAAAATATTCCCTCACATTTTAATCCATTGGTTTTTCCTTCTATAAATGGGCGGCTCCGGATCAGAACGGTATAAGTCCATTTTGTTGAAAATTGAGTTTTTGACGGGAAACGATAGAAAATATATGTGAAAACATGTATGCACAACTCCGGAAGTGGAAATGCATTTTGAGGCATCACAAGCGACACGACCGTTTTTGTCCCGAAAAAAGTTTCGACTTTTTTTCCGGATCAGAACGGTATAAGTCCATGTTCTCGCTCAATAATATCGCCTTTGGGTCATCCACGTTTAGCTGTCGTGCTTTTACAAGTAGTTAGAGTCGGTAGCTACTCTCAGAAACTACAAGTTAGGTTCGCTATGTTGTCCAAATGATTGCATCGAATGGTTTCGAAAGAGGTGGGCCGACGTCCGATCACTTCCTTTTGACGCATTTGGACACAGGCAAGCACTTACGAAAATGAACAACCTCGGGTCAGTACTCCCATGGGCCTGGGATCTTTCTCTAGAAGCCCTGAAGTCTCATTTTCTTATCTCTTATCGTCATTGAAAGAGCCGAATTTCTTAGTGATGGTTCCAAAAGCGTAGTTATAAGAGCGATCGGCACTGAGCTTGCAAAAAAATTTGATTTTGCTCCATGTTTTCAGGCATCTTCTCTAGAGAAAAATCTACTACGTCCATGATACGCCGAACTCAACTAAGCTATGCACTTCCTCCTTAGGAACAATGCCAATGGTAGAGAAAGACTATAGCTTTATTACAGAATTTCGGTTACAATTTCACTATGAATGGTTGTGATCTATCAACTGGGGTTCTTTTCATTAACAGTCATCCGGCCTTCGGTTCGATTTCTCCGCCACTCGGTACAAGTGAACCTCATTTGGGCAATCTCGTAGATGAAGATAGCCTTCCTGCTCGCCTTCCACAATTGAGATATCTGCAACTAATCTTAACCTCATTCTACGGTTGATCAACAGTTCTGTTTGTTGAGTGGGGATCAGTCCCAATTCATCGTTTGGATTCTCTGGTCGATTAAAGTCTCTGCATTGCGATTTTTCCTATACACCCTTAAATTGCCTCTGAATGCATGACGTAAAGCTGCGTGCTATGTGATCCCCAAAAACTATACTTCGCACCGGGCCGCTTGAGTAAACTCTTCTTGACTGGATTTCCAAATAGACGCTTGTTGACCTCAATGTTGGAAATATATCCTTAGTCACGATATCCTGAATGAAATCTCTTTGCAAATAACAGTCTCGACTGTCAATGAGATTTTATAAAAGTCATCCTAAATTAGAGAGGAATTTTGTTTACTGCGAGAAAAAGTCGAGGACAGTCATTAAAAATCCAAAGAATTCTCAATTTATACCCTTCTGATCTGGAAAATTTTTCCACCTTTTTTCTAGCTCAAATCGGCATAAGTCCGTGGTTTTTTTTAACGTTTTTTGATCTCAAAGGTGGAAACTCATAGTTTCTCGACATTTTCCTACTTCAAACGGTGAAAATTCATCATATTAAGTACTTCTCCCTATCTAAAATACTAAATGTGGATTTTTTTCAGAAATGGTGGACTTATACCGTTCTGATCCGGAAAAAAAGTCGAGAAATTTTCCGGATCAGAACGGTATAAGTCCATTTTTTGTTGCAAAATAAGATGTAAAAAGTGTAAACAATTGAAAATCAATACGTCCCACGCGAAAAATGACACGAAAACACACTCACTACACGGTAGAATAAGAATATTTACTTCAGATGATGACTCGAATTTTCCATATCACAAAAACTTTGAGGCGCATTTTCCAGAAATGGAAAAAATGGACTTATACCGTTCTGATCCGGAGCCGCCCAAATGTGATCCAAGAACACAAAAAGTAGTTGTGATGACGGAAGCAATTAAAAATAGTCAATAGATTAAACGATGAGAAACCGTTAAAAAAATCTCCAGTGTATTTTCCTATTCATACTTTGCAACATCCAAAACCGCACAGAGTGCAAAATTGCAAACAAGTTCTCTTACTTTGGAACTGCGAGCAAATGTGTGTGAAGGATCGAGGTCGTTGCACTATCCGCTCACTCTATACACACGTGGTACATAATCTGTTTCTCGTCCACCAGAGCAGAGAGCACAAATTCGTACATTCGTTAAAACTAGTGAGTCAGCTTTGCTCATTCATTTTCATTCTGTATACAAGAGATTAACCCTACCCATTATTAGACTTAGCCAGAAAAATCATTTTGTATTAGTCAAAGACACAAGGAAACGTGTGATTTTTTTGCACGTATGTATACCTCACAGCAGGATCGTGCTAATCTTCGGATCGAGATTAATGATAACATACTCACTTTGAGTTTGAGTAAAAGAGGCAGATGAGAAAATCTTGGAGGAAGATAGTGTAATGTGAGAGAGAGCTGAGATGATCGAAGATTCGCCATCAGGAGTGATTACCGTTAAGATTATTGAGTGATAGCGATGCAGTCAATGTACACTCTATACTTATATCATAATATATTTTGAGAGAGGCTGACTTTCTCTTCGGGTAAAATTAGGATCCTGGTGCAACCACATGTGTGTAAAAGTTTATTCGGATTATAAGGATTCGGTTCAATCAACGCGAAATTTGTGAGCAGTTCACTTTGGTGACTTCAATAGGATTTTCGAGGCAGTCATTTTTGGAGACTCAATTTCAGTCTTCGGATATTTTTTGGAGACTTTTTTGGCCTGATCCAAAAAATTACTTTCTGATATAAATGATATCTACAGATGAGTATCGGTTATGTTTCGATGTTGATATTACAAGTATGGGTAAAAATAGACAAACTCGGGATTCAAAGAAATATGATTAGAAATACAAGTTTTCCATTTTTTTTCCGTGACAAAGCAATATTCCTAACCGTATTTCGATGTGGTTTCCTCATCTTAGTTTGTTCTATACCTCGAATACCAAATCATCCTTGAATTAATGGCCTATTCATCTTTGCTGAAAGGATCCAAGACGAAAATAGAACTTTTCAAAAGTTCAAAGAAGTGATAGAATAAATGTACCAAAGATGATGATTCTCTTACGTCTCCTTCATTTGCCGCTGATTCTCATATTTGCATTACTTGATATTGTATGACGGTGAAAAGTACTTCTTCAATTCCATTTGATTATGGTTTTCTAGAAGAACATTCGAAATTTAGAGATGAATGTTGCAATATGTATAAGTTATTCCTCGTATTTTCCTCATGTTCGTTTGATCTCCTCATGTACAGTACCGTGCAAAAATCATAGAGGTATTACAATGGCAAAAATTCCTGAACGGTGGTATGAAATCCTCTCTTGCAAAAACGTCGATTACTCGAGCCCAGATCAACGTAGAGGAATTTTGAAAGAAGTATCTTAAAGATGAGAAAAAATGCTAACTTTTTGAGGTTTTTGATTTTTCTCGCAGCCTTTTTTGGTACCTCAAATAGCTGATGTAATTTCAAGGATTTCGAAAAAAAATCATTTTTACTATATGGTCCGTAGTTTGGATGCGGATAAAAATAGAACAATTTTGCAAGAAGCATCTTAAAGAGCGAGAAAAATGCCATTTGCAATGTTTTTTTGATTATTTTTTACGTCGAGCGAATAAGAGTGTGAGAGCTCTCAAAGTAGCCAAAACCGTAGTTTTTTGCCATTTTCTGCTGTCTTCACCCTTATTTCATTGAAAATCCGAGAATCTGGTTACTTTGAGAACTCTCACAGTCTTATTCGCTCGACGTAAGAAACAATCTAAAAATCATTGCAAATGGCATTTGTCCCGCTCTTCGAGATGCTTTTTGCAGATATTCCTATCTTTATTCGCGTCCGAATTATAGCCCATGTGGTAAAAACGGTTTTTTTCGAAATCCTAGAAATTACATCCGCTATTTGAGGTATCAAGAAAGGGCCGAGAGAAAAATAAAAAACCACACAAAGTTAGCATTTTTTCTCATCTTGGAGATGCTTCTTTGAAATTCCCTCTGCATCGATCTGGGTTCGAGCAATCGACGTTTTTGCAAGTAAGGTTTTCATACCACCGTTCAGGAATTTTTGCACGGTACTGTATTTTGCCCGCAAACCGATATTTGTGACATCTTTACTTGGGTATATCATGAAAATCTGGAAGAATACCGAAGAATTTCATACGATACCAGAAAAATACTGCCACAACAATCAAGTCAATCAAGTCTCTATAAGTTTCAATTTTGTAGAATCTGTGTAGAAAACATGAAAATTTCAATTTCTTGCTTACGGCATTTTATATCGATTTGCAAGTGTTGATGGCTTATTCAGAGTCAAGACATATTCGCGAGACAGCAAAGTGATGTCCAAAGTGAGCGGGCTATAATTCACGAATTTGTCCCGTCTCGTACACCTCCAAGATGTATTTATTCCTTCTATTTTTCTTCGCAAAACATGAGCACTTGCAAAAAAGTCAGAGTCTACGCGATATTTTATTCAATGTAGAACATGAGAAAGAAAAAATCAATACTGCTCGCATCGGTCCAGGCACATCAATACGCTATATAAAATCTAGTCATCGCGTTTTTGCCACCAATGTATCATATTTTTTCCAAGAACAAGTTTATACATCAATATACTATAACCCGACAACTTTTCACCGTGAACATAACTCGTAATGAGATGAACAATGAGCTGAGCCCTGACAAAAAGCGAATGGAAAATAAGAAAATCCTGATATCATTTCCTACAGAAGTAGAAAACAAGAACTCAAAGATAAGGAGCGAATCGGTAAGGGAAAATAACAAGACGAAGAATGGAATGAAAAAAGGAGTACAAAAAACAAAGGCACCATCAGCTTTTGTCGCAGAAAACCATTCAGCTTCCTGACTTCAAGCGATATAAATCTGCAGTTTGCATAAATCTGAAAATCACGTCCATCTCGCCCTTTTCTTCCACAAGGGATGATCCGGAATTCGGTGACAGTATAGCTTTACTAGCAGTAAAACAGCTCCTTCACGCGGTAAAAGCGATTTCATTCGTATACTTCAGTAGAACAAACGGGTTAATCTCGTCGCACGTTTTTGGGAGGATGCTACCTTACTGTAGGGGATATAATACGGCTATACTCGTTACTCTTACCAAACGTTTCGCAGGTGTCTGTCCTTGCATTTTGCACTGGTGGCGTATAGCATCGCTTTATGGGGCTTGTGAAATCCGTATATATTGTCGTGATTCTCTCTACCTCTCTGTATCTCTGTCTGTCTGCGATGCAAAGTACAGAGTTATGGTGTGCGCTGGTAGTGTGTACGTGACTATTGTCTTTTAGGGTTTTGTGATATTTTAGGGTGGATGGAAAGATTTGCGAGTTTTTTGATGATTTGTGAGGTTCTGGGGAACTATTGAAGTTGGATGTGGGCGATTTGATTTATTTGGATGGTGAGAGCAGGATTGGTTCGATGGATTTTTGATGGATTTTATGCTGTCATTGATGGGTTGAGAAAGATTCTAGAATTTCGGCATGGTGATGAGATTTTCCCATTTTTTTTTATTTTCATTCTCCAAGAACAATGATGATAAATACAGTTTTTGTGTCAAAACACTGTGAAAAATTATCTTTACTTCCCCAATGACCTCGTTATGTCATGTTCAATTAAAAATCACAACCGGTAGGTTCCAAAGTCCAGTCAAAATCCTCAGCGTGAAAATAGATTCCATGGCAAATGAGGCCCAACGTATGAGTATGGAATGAAAATTGACATCTGAATTTGATGAGGGATAGGGAAGAAGCATGTTTGCAACTCCGTAAGACTCAAAGGAAGGTAACATTTTTAGCATAGTGCGACTGGAACATCGGTTCCACCCGACTTGATTTGGAAAATTGGCATTTTGTCGTCCTGATACCAACAAGTGCAAGATGCACCTCGCTCATATGGCCGTTTTTGGGCACGGGGAATTTTTTCCCTCCGTTATTTATCGGCAAAATAGTACACTTCAACACGCTGTACGGAAAAGTCTCGTTTTTGCATTGATTTTTCACTTTCTCGCAAAGTTTGCCAAAAAATAGTATTTAATACACGGGTGCAAAACTTATTTTCCGCGTCCGAGTGATGGGTTTCCGTCTTGAGCCGTCCGCGAAGCTCGGAATCAACACGAAAAGGTCATTGCCTTGCCCCGAACAACCAGACCTCGCATTCGGTGCATGATGTACAATTTTTATTCTTATCAATTCCAATAATTTTTCTCAACTTTTGCTGCTTCTAGGCTCAACTCAGAAGCAGCGAAAAAGTATTCCGGATCTAAAGACCGACACCAACGGTAGAATCAAGTTTTGAACAAACTATGCCGAATACTGTGGAAGAGTTACCAAACTACATAGGGGCAACATTTTCTTACTTCTGCAGCATCGGGTCAAATTATTAAGAGATCTGCGGTAACTTTGAACGTCCACAAGGAATAGATCGATGCCAAATCTCACGAAAGTGACTATATCTTGTGAACCAGAAGTGCCGAAACGTGTAAAAAAAACTCACGCTTAGCAGGATTACAATATCAAAGCTACCTACCTCATATTTTAAGATCTATCTCGATCAAATAACCCAAGAATCTGATTTTTCAATCATTTATCCCCCATGATTGACATTAAAATGTCGTTTTTGCAAAGGCGAGACATTTTTCACAGTCACAGGTTAATTATGCGTCCCCATTATACCGTCTACTCGACCGTCTATGGTAAAATTTTGAGCGTAAATTTGTCCTTATCGTCGGTGTTCAACCTGGACAACTTCAGTATAGCCGTATTCAGAATACATCATGGAGCCCGATCTAGATTTGTTCCCTGTGTATGCGTAGGAAAAAAATGAGAATGGAAGAAGAGCCATAGAAATTGACAATCACGCCATATTGGCTATGGGACATGTGAGTTTCAGCGCCTCCGATCGGCGGAAAACGGCATTCCACGGGAGGTAACTTTCAAAGTTTTTGAACGTGTTTAGTGCGGGCTTTGGTCTTCTCATGCAAGTAGCTCAAAAACCGTAGCTCGGATGTGGCAACAGTATGCGAGGCGATTGTAGGGTTTTCGAAAACGAAGAGTTTGAGCGCTTGTGGGTCTGAATCCGAGCAAAATTGAGTAAACTAGAGCGAGTTGAAAATTTTGCCTAATGCTTTTTGCATGGGCGTTGCGGCCACTGCTCAACCACCGTTTCTGCCTCGACTCGCTCCGGGCTCTGTGAATCCCTCAATAATGTTCTGATTGGCATGTATGATAGCTCAAAATTTTCGCAATTAAAAATCTAACAACTTTCTCGCTTACTCTTATAAGGTTTGAGCAACGGTTTTCCCAAAAATCAAGGTCAGAAATAGAGCATGCAAGTTAGGCGCGTAGTAGGGGTTTTCCTTCATTTTTGAGAGAACCTATCGCTCAAACCTCGTAACAGTAAGCGAGAAAGTTGTTAGATTTTTAATTGCGAAAATTTTGAGCTATCACACATGTCAATCAGACCATTATTGAGGGATTCACAGAGCCCGAAGCGAGAAAAATATCGGAGCGACTCGAGGCAGAAGCGGTGGTTGAGCAGTGGCCGCAACGCTCATGCTCGCGCCCATGCAAAAAGCATAGGCAAAAATTTCAACTCGCTCTAGTTTACTCAATTCTGCTCGGATTCAGATCCACAAGCGCTCAAACTCTTCGTTTTCGAAAACCCTACAATCGCCTCGCATACTGTTGCCACATCCGAGCTACGGTTTTTGAGCTACGTGCATGAGAAGACCAAAGCCCGCACTAAACACGTTCAAAAACTTCGAATGTTACCTCCCGTGGAATGCCGTTTTCCGCCGCTCGGAGGCGCTGAAACTCACATGTCCCATAGCCAATACAGTGCACGTAACTTGTATGCAAATGGTATAGATATATGTTTTAACTCATGACGGAGCTGATTCGGGTCTAGATTCCATCAGGAATCAAAGCCCGTCATTCTGGTGGAAAATGATAATAATAATGAACGAAAGAGTCCCCCAATTATAAAATTTACTGTGTATCCCAACAAGTTAGACAGCTTCCCAGCATCCAGACCTCCATTCGCAATAATAATCTCCCAACTTTATTCAAATTGATAGAAATCGACATAATGCGATCCAATCCTTCATTTCCTCGGAAGTAATGATCGAGAAATCTATAACATCGAAAATTTTTTTCGAACTTTCATATAATTAGATTCAAATTTTCATACTTCAGCTTGTAAATGGCATGGATGGTACACGTTACATGTGCGAATCGGAAGTAATGGACGATGTATCTTTGACCGTCGATGGTGCAACCGAGTACTCAACCCCGATTACTCAGGCAAATAAAAATACCAATGGGAATATCATCACTCTGACGCTCAGGAACAACCATCTAATCGTCGAGACTGAGGAACGAGCTGTAAGTATACTCATCACACCCCATGCATCAATTCACCAAAAACCCTTTTTAGCTTTTTTTTTCTTTTTGAACCCCAAACAATAAGAGTATATGTATATCTGGTAGATAAACTTTTACCCTCACCTACAAACGAGTAAGATGCACGTATTTGTGAACAAACTTTTCTCAACTTCTACTACTGACGCCTCGACAGAGGAAAACACGTCAAGTTTCCACAGAATTGCAGCCGCATACTTCTTCTCCATTACTCTTTTACGATATTAGTGGATCCAAGAGTGAATTTACCTAGTTTGACTTATGATTCTTGCCCAAGTCAACACTTTCAGAGAGGTTTTATGAACGAAAGAGCGATGGTTTCCAAACTCTTGTTTGTTATGCTAAAACTATTCAGCGTTTGTTCTTTGATGCTCAATTAGTCCGTATCAAGCTGGATTAATTATACGAGCTACTGCAGGTCCTATGAACTTTGTCATATCATTCAAAGTAATCTGCATTCTTTTGTGGAGTCTTGCAGAAGTTACTACTGTTATTTGATTCCTGTTTGAAATGTTGGGAATAATACAAGAAAATCTCTTTAAAAAATTATGTAAGATAAAAGGCTAAAACAATCAAGCATTCATAAACGAAATTGCTCAGGGTGTCCGTTCCCAATTAATGGAATCGCAAAACTCTCATATAGAAGTTATCAGGAAAAATAAGGTATAGAAAAATAGAAGATCGATTGCTCACTATAGGAGTCGTCAGGAAGAGTCATTTGTAGAATATGACCTCTAACCATTTTAGTACTTTCTACTCCCCATATCATCCATTCTCTGCTCGAGTTGGCTCGAGTGTGGTTGAGTGGACAGTAGGGGCTTTTGGTCCTAGAGCTTGAAAATCGACCAGCTCTGCAGGGTTCCTACGGTCGAACAGCGAAAGGGCGTGGATTGTTCTCAAACGCATCATGGCCTCTAGTTTCGTTCTTGAAAACTATCGAATTTCTTATGGTTTTATTGTTATTGATCGTAGAAGAATGAAATTTTTTGCAATTTTGTAAGTACCCTAAATATCGGAAAATTGTATAAGATAGTATTCGCGTGCCATTCATGAGAATCCTCGGTTCGGAGCGATTACTATTTCATTATTCACTCCGCCTGTGGCTCAGGCTGAAAATCAGTCGCTCAAAAGCGAGCTACAACCTCATAATCTTGATGCAGAATGTACTATTTTGTAAGAGGTTTATGAGGTTGATGATCACTTTCGAGCGATAGGATTTGACGTGAGCCAGAGGCGAGGGTTGAAATAATCGTGAAGAAGTGCAGAACCTCATGAATGAGCTACGAAAAGTCGTTTGTGCAATTTTGTATAAGGCATTCAAATATCGAAAGATTGCATAAGAGATATTT